>CM049311.1:4439675-7192175 GCA_026874595.1 Sipunculus nudus
ATAGATATACATATATCATGCCATATTTCTCCACAACTGTAAACTGTAAACTGTATAAAAATTGTGAAACATGACACTTACAGTCACATATAATGATACCACGGTAACTTCCCTGTAATTTGATAGCAACATAGGAAAATATGCCCTTTGCAGGTTAATCACATATATGAATAATAGGTTACCTTTATGTTGTGATAATGTATGTGTAATGCTCATGGTCTGTGGAAGACCCATGATTCGCATTTCCTTTCCTAAACAGCTCATAGGAAAAAGCAGAAATGTCTGAGCAGACGACCGACAATCGGAAAGTCATGCGTTCGATTCCATCAGCAGTGAACCGACTTTTCTGTGTATTCATTTCCCTATACAATGAACCATCATGGCGATCCTTGTATATCTCTACATAAAATATGCCGGACACCATATAAGGTCACCAGCTCTCCCTGCTGCATGCAAAGTCGCTCCGCAGACACATGCATTGGATACCACTGTGACGTCACTAACGTTACGCAATCTCGCTGGTGTCTATAAAAGTGTGCAAATACACTGATTGGTCGGGGATCTGTTGAAGCTCAGTGGCTAGAGCAGGCGAACGTGTTTTTGTTTAAATAAACACTTGTTTTTAAAATTACGTCCCCATAGAACGCGTATAACCTTAAATAAGGTAAGCCTATGACTGACACAACACGAAAACGTTAAGAATAAAACTAGCAATTACCGTGCTACACACGTTTTGGGGCGAACACGACGATCCGTACGGTGGTATCGGAAATCTATCGAAAATACGGAGATGCGGAAAATCATACAAATCGCCATACGCTATTAATATAGTTCCATTATATGTAATATAGTGTTATGGATAAAAATCTTTCGGGATTGTATCGGATCAGCGTACAGTGGCACACGGTCTCCTGAATTAAGCCAGTCCCTAAAATGTGGTCGAGATCTTTAACAAATAGTCACCTACACATATACCATGTGACATGAGAAACTGATCTATAATATCACATATACATACAAAAGAAACCGTCCAAGAAATAGACCTTAGACGAAAATGCAAAGAAAATCAGCTTTATTTGTGGAAATAGTAACAATGATGGCCATGGCTTATATGCAGTAAGCATACATACTGAATGAAAGAAAAGTCTTTCAAAACAAAGAGTATTACATAAACATAATTGAAAATGAAATGGCACCTGCATGTAAAAGGAACTAATAACAGCACAAACTTATTAAATTTACAATTTTATAGGAGATTTACATTTGTAACTGCTGTAATGAGGAAAAATCTCCATTTCAAAACATTTTCTGTCAATATTATTTATTTACAACTTTGGTAATGTATAATGCCACTCAACACGTGTACACATCACACGTACTGTACCAACCACGATGTGAATTTGGTTAATATTTTCTTTACATCTGTTACATAGTAGGCCTACATGTGTTGGTGAATATTTGTCAAGGACCTCAATCTCATGCAAGGCCGTGGACTTCGTGCGACCGGTGATTGTATAAGGCCAAAAAAAAAAGTTTGGTTCTTAGACACCGCATTCGTCAATTTTATCCCCCCCCCCGCATGTTTCAAAATTGTTATTTTGATTTTCAACTTTGAAGAAGATAAAATAATACAATTTTGATCAGATTTCTTTAGTTATAGAGTGCTTTTGGCTGTTATTTTCATACTTTTCCCTGATCATATGACATTTTTATCGAAACATACAAAACAAAGGTAAAGTATCGCCCGCCCGCACAGGTTCTGAAAAAAAAATGCCTGAGAATCAAACCTTGTTTCTTTGGCCTAACCATCACGATTTTCCTGTTACCCAGTAGTTGTGCACTCAAGCATATCAGGTCATGTGAAGGAGCCCTCTTTTTGCAACCCCCGGTCGCAGGAAGGCCTGCGAAACAATTCTTTCAAATAACCCCCTTTTGAGAAAGGATCGCCGGTGGGGACTATTTCGGCCGGTGACCGCAAATATAAGAAAACCCCAAATAAGGCCCCCGGAGTAAAACGCATCACACACGCTGTGATCATTGTGTTACCGGGCTCGAAGACACAAATAAAAAAGGGGCGCCCGCGGGAGAGCAAATATTAAAATTATTAATTATGCACGTTATACGCAAATATTGTAAATAAAAATGGGTAGAATCTTTTCGGACAAACCCATAGCATATGGATGTCGAAAATCACGGCAATCCGTACAGTGGTATCAGAGGAGATACGGAAAATTACATAAATCGCCTTACGCTATTAATATATAGATTTTAAAGGGACGCGGAGAAATGTTACAAATACATTATACTCTGAGACATCATTTTGAAAACCAAATAATCAAAATAGTTTATCTGGTAAGTTAAGTTAATTATCAATCCAATAATTATGATGATTTTTAGAAAGAATCAAAGCCTCATAGCCTTTACATATATCAAGTAAAATTGGTCATTGATTCAATAATTAAGGTCCAGTTGCATGGAATGCTCTGTTTCAACACGAGGCCCTGAAGGGCGTTGGCCGAGCTATCATGCGGCAGCATGCCGCCTGTCAGAAGGGGGCAGACGAAATCAACATTAGACACTTGGTTTTGTGTTCAGGAAAATAAAATAACAGAGAAAGATGTCTCAGCAAATTCAAAGGTTATTTCCAGTAGATTTTGACGAACGAATAAACCTGTCTGATGTGATTCTAAGGCTGGTGAGAAAAAAGAGGAAAAAAAATTACAAAATCATTGTAGCTGGACAGATAACATTATAAAAACGACGTTATATTGTGAAGGGCGACAAAGACCGCTATAATTGCCAAATGATTAATCGGGCAAAAATGTATACGTGAAAGAAAAATATATCATGACTCTGTTTTTCATATAAACACGTTTAATGTGTAAATCTATTTTCTTAGACTATCACACAATCCTTTAGGGACACGGCAAGAACTTTCCAATCTCTTACGCCTGCCTTCAAGAAGCACCAGAAAAGGTGCATCGGTCTCACTCAAACAAACCAATACATAGAAGTAATTTGAAATCAACGGGTCCATCTTTGTAAAGCTTATTCAGAATGAGATTCATATGTGAAATTCTAGAGATTTTTCTCATGAAGCTAGACCAAATTCCAATCCACTTGATTTTGGAGAATATAGATCCCTCTCAAAGACTAATCATAAGTAGTGCTGCATAAGATGTGAATCAAGTCGCCACTTTAATTATCAAATACAACGCATTCAAATTTTAGACCTTTTTATTCTTATATTTTTTCACCATTCCCACTGATACGGGCACATGCAACTGCCAATTCGAGAGCTGTATATGGATCTGCCAAAAAATTATACAAATATTACATAGTTGAATATATAGTGCTAAAAAGCTTGGTCAGGTATCACGGATTTTGATGTACCGAAGAGGATACAGATAGGATATCTTTCAAATCAAATAAAATTACCTTAATGCTTAATTGGTCTTTCTTAACAATTTAGTGAAATTCTTAAGAGTGAAATATATCAATTTATATATACCATTTAAGGGTTTGAGGTATATTACGTAGGACTTGGTACATACACTAAGGGCCCATTGTTCCAAATATCCATGGCAAGATCGTCCCCAGCGGAATACAGGATACAGGATTTTAGAATACGGGAGGACGGGTCTGGTTGAAGGGGAGGGGTTGGCACGTTCCATTACAGTTCAGCCTGTAATGATGCATTCTGAATGGATTAAAAACATCAAAATACAAAACTCTGCTATTTTTCTGTTTTATTTTGTTTCTATTGAGCGGTTATTGATATATACTTTGTAGATGTTTTAGGTCGAAAAAGAATGGGGCGCCTATGCCCCTAAATCCGCCCCTGCGCAGAATATACGGGTGTTATGGTAAAATTTTAGCCTTACCCTCTCTGTGTATTTAACCGTATAGTTATAATAACTCCTTCATTTATCTGAATGGACACAGTGGGCTAGTTATCACTATAAGCTGCTGCATTTCAACAACTGAAAAGCGGGACATTCACGGTAACCTTGTAATAAAGATCTAGAGCGCTAGCTCTTATAAATAATACCTTTTATAAAGGCCAGTATAGCTTAGCTTATGTATCCCTACTGTGAGATCGCACCATAAATTTACTTCAAGGAAAGCACATTGGCAAAACAGAGTTGACCTACATGTTTTTGGTTAAAGGACAGGCCATTTTAGTTTCATTTAAATTCTGGACACTGTGGACCGCAAGTTACTCCTACAAGCGCGCGCCCATAATAGTATATCGAAATTGACTTCATTCACATTTACCATGATTAGCATTCTATATTACTTTGTTACATATTTCACATGCGACTATAAATATAATAATCAGATCTGACATACTGTGTGACTCTTATCTTCGTATATTACACGGCGACAGGCAGGTTTCTTTCTAACTGCATGTTATAATGCGGCGTATGTATCCAATTTCTCAGTGGAGGGAACTGAAGCGTAAGGCGAGAGCACGAAAGCTATGGGCTAGTTTCTTACACACACGTGACAGAGTCAGTCAATGTATATGGTAATCACCAACGGGTTGTGAACATATAGAGGCGCTATGCATGATCCAGAGTACAAACACATAGTACTTAAGCTTCGCCATGGCAACCGAGGTCATATCGGGGTATGACAAAGCGGCTTCCAAAGGTTGGTTGAGGAACGCGTCGTTTTTTTAAAGAAATGATCACTCAAACACACTTGATTAAACGAGAGACTCGAGGAGCATATCAATACTGTTGTTTGAACTATTTGTAGATACAAAAAATATTAACTACGCACGCCTCTTTACATACTTTAATCCACTCTTAAAATTGGATCAGAAATGTCAAGCACTCGAAATAGTGCAGTCAGTTAGATAAATATGGTCAGTTAGATAACTCCATTAATCTAGTTGTCAGTGGATGTGTGCAACAGGCAGAAGGCAGGTTGTTACTCTGAATCAGTGTCTCAGGTAAAAGTACAAAAGATTGCTATGTGACGCGGCTATGTTGTTCCTTCGCAAAAAGTTCCAGATAAGGTTTCCCAACTTGTAAAATGTTAAATATAGCTAACGCATTTGTGAATGCTGAAATAAAATATATATACATTTTTTGCTTCGAAGTGGCGATATACCTTTCTTTGGTGTACTTTCGAACTCTACAAAATTGAAATATTTAAGTACAATGAATACGCGGACCCTTATATTGCCCCTTATTGCTGTCAGTCTGTTATTGTTTGGCAATTTTTAACGAAATCAGTGTAAAAGTCATCAGGCCAGCGCTTTGTTTAAGACTGTTTGCAAAAGTAAACAGACCTAGTGATTCAATTTTTAATTAATATGTGTTTTTATTTAATACACTTTAAGATTCTTAATTTTTATTAACAATTTTCCTCAAATATATTCTTGCGATTTAAGCCGTACTCTCGACCTGGATTTTGTATTCGTTGTTTGTGCCAAGCAACCTGGTTTTGCCAGACCCTTTGTCCTGTGTTATCGAGGACAAGAATAGACCACCTCCGGGCAATAGCCCATAATTGTCAAGTTACTCGAAGAGCCCCTAATAAAGGAGTAACACTCAAAACGCTCTGAGGGGCGATTATTATTTTTTTTTCAGGATATCCTGTCTGTTGTGATGTCTGCCTGTGAACCTCTTGTGATCGACAAATTGGACTTGACAAATTAGACTGCTCAATTTTAGTCACAGGACATTCCAGAGACTTTTTTTCAGTTTTTATCATGTGATAATCCTAAGATATTATTTTTTATTGTACATAACGTTGTTGCGATTAATGCCGTCTCTCGACCTGGACTGGTGTCTCCCGCGTGGATCTCCCCCTGTGGACTGGACGTCTGGGTCATTGTTGTTTTATTTGTGTCAAGCAACCAGGTCTTGCCAGGCCCTTTGTCCTGTCTTATCGATGGAAAACAGAGCAAAATGCGACTTGTGACATGTACTGTCCTATAAATTGGAATAACACGAGAAACGCGCCGAAGACTGTTTATTTGAAAACAGGATATCCTGGTTGTTGCCAACTCCCAACAGCATACCATGTAATTCTGGACTTATTATTGTTATCCGTCGGCGGACCTTTCATGTACTTTTGTGTTACGGGTGAGCCATCTTGGACTACCGTGAAAAGTTGTGTGAACTACTGTAAAAATTTTGCGTGCGCCGAATGGGACTGGACTCCAGTGAAGTATTTATTTGTGTTACAGAACATACCAGAGACTTTGTTTAGCTTTCATTATGTGTTATTGTACATATTGTATAAGTTTTTCTTAGAGTATCAACAAAGTGTAAACACAATAAAATTCTACTTATAAAACCCTGTGGCATTATGAGCTGGACTTAATAATAATCTTTGTTTTGTCTATTGCATGATAATTTAAAAATTATCTTTAGGCATGTTATTTCTAGTGCTTTGCAACAAAATGTTCACCTTTCAATGTTGTGTTGTTATATTGTGTATTTAAATAGTTAAGCCGACGTTATAATCGTGTAATGTATAATAATGTATAATAATACAAATGTGGAAAACCCATTTGAAGGTAAAATTCTAAAGATTATCTGTGCCCGTTTAAGCTTGTCATCATGAATGTCACAACAAAACTTGCTTCTTTTAAAGTTGCATCCTCAAGGAGGAAGAATGAACAACGCATGTGAAAATCATTAATATTCTCCCACCAATTTTTGTAAATCAATAGCATATTCAGATAGATCTTCCCGGTACCTTACTTGACCAATGCTTGCTTAATGGATGTAAAATTATGTATATTATTACAAGTCTTCATTTAAAATATTAATTATACTAAGGGAACACTGAAAAAAATACAATACAGACAATATCAATGTTTAAATAATAAACTTTTTAATTACCATTTATGTAAAGATGGAACCTCAAGTATCAAGAAAATTGATATAGGAAAGCTTTAGCAAACAACAAGGTCCAATGAAGTACACGAAGTCCAGGCCAGCCAATCTAAGACTGTAACTGAGACCAAGGAGGTCTGTAATTGCAACCGACACAATTATTACACTGTAGCAACAGAACCCATAAGACTGAATTTCAATGCGTGTCACAACCAACGTCACCTCGAAGAGTAACCTTTATATCTGAATTTACCAGTTATACAAATCTACAATCTACATGGTGTATAATTAGGAATATATCACTAATACTAAAAATGTGTAAACGTAAATCGTAAATGATTGCCAAAGTTGCATTAAGTGCCTAACAAGCGACCCCTTCAAATGGGAATGTTGTATATATAGGATGATTTCAAGTGAAATTAAGAGCGTGGTATTTAATTATAATTCTCACTTTGTGTGCCCTTAAGCTTTTTAAATTGCAGTTACTGTAGCTACCCTTAATGATTATTCAGAAATGATTTAAACATTTATGAGCTTGCAGCACTGTTCATCTTATATACAAGACCAGGGTCAGACTAGATTACTGAAGATTTCTTGTGTGCAAGTGGTATCAACAAACTAAAACGTACGACTACACATATACTTCTGTCAGGATCCTAATCAATCGTCGGTATGTTCTACATAGAAAAAAATGCGTATCACATTTCACTAGTTCATGGTTCGATCACATGTTACAATAGACCAAACAAGTCCCTGATACCAGGCAATGGCTCTGGCTGTCTGATTGGATCCCAGAATGGTAAAGAATATTATGCTGATCCATACAGCCCCAGAAGGTCAATGGATTATTCCTTGGATGTTACCCAAATCCTACAAGGGATTTCATCAATATAAATCATAACCATTTGAGTAAAGATGCTAGTAGAAAAGCCAACAAAATAGCTTAGCAACCAACCAACCAAGCAGCTAACCAGCAAGGGTTCGGGATTTCATCAATATAACTCATAACCATTTGAGTAAAGATGCTAGTAGAAAAGCCAACAAAATAGCTTAGCAACCAACCAACCAAGCAGCTAACCAGCGAGGGTTCAAAAATACTACTGCTTGACAAATTTACAGATACTTCTGATGGCAGGCTTATAGTGTGAACAAAATATTGACCCAGCCGTAAATAAGTCATTTAATAAAGCCCAATGAGGACGGGACAATTATTAGTATTAACATTTAGAGAGCGCTTGATTCATTATAAAATGGTCTTAGGCTCTTTACATAATACTAAGAAAGTATAAAATCCAATAAAATGAAAAAGGTTGCGTTAAAACTTTCAAGTTTACAATAAATATTTTTAAAAAGTTTTGATTTGAAGACCGGCAAAGTTTGACTAAATCTGATGTCCAGAGGAAGAACACTCAATAAATAATGTCCAGCTGCATGGAATGCTCTGTCTCCACACAATCCAGAAAGGCCTACCTACTTATCAAACCAATGTTTCTTATTGCAAGGTATGGTCCACAACACGAAAGAGCCACATGATCATTGATGTTTAAACATGAGTCAAATCATGGCACATGGCTTCACATCTTGAATCTAGTAATCCACCATCAGATAAATGCGTTATTATTTCAGCACATCTTTGTAAGCATGTTTAATGCATCAGGTATACACAGCTTAACAAGTAACAGCCTAAATCTGGTTTACAAGTTTTGAGACATGTGTGATTGTATTAAGGATATTCACTGCAGGATATCTAAAAATAATCTTATCTTAAGAGACAGTAGTCCGAAATTCTATTTCTTGTCAAGAAATCTCTGGGGCTTCCAGTTCCTGCTACCACCTCCCTCTCAGGCGCATGAGTACTTTCTAAAAGCTTATTGACTTTGCCGTTTTCTTGATTGTGAGCTTAGGATTCAGGCACAATTAAGTTGCCTCGACGAGCAAACGTTCTCATTTAGCTCCAACATCTCTAAAAGTATTATTTTTGTCGCCTTTTCATCGATAAGTTAGTCCTTATCATTTTTAAACTCTAAAAAGCACGGCATGGGATTACATGGGTGTAAGCAGAGTATTAGATCATCTACCTCGCTTTCTCTGCTTAAACCACTTTCTCCTGTGTGGACCGTGACTTCCCTGTACTACATGTTCTCACTGTGGTACTGGTTACCAGCTGATCGATTAAAAACTCATTTATCTATATTTGCTTTAACTACTGTATTCTTTTACTTATAATTTACTTCTCATACTTATATTAAAATTTGCTTGCACCTTAGCATCCTATAAAAGGTGTTCTATAATCATCATCATTATTATTATTATTATTATTATTATTATTATTATTATACTATAACCTTTACTTCACAAAAAAAAAATACCTGAGGGAAATGAGAAGTGAGAAGCACTGTGCATTGTCCGAATCTCTGGAAGCAAAGTTTAATATTCACGGTTGTTAACAGTAGCATACTTAAATGGAGAACTCTAGTATAGATCTAATTTAGTACTGTAGTATTAAACAGGATTCGATTATAAGTATATATGTAAAGTCATGTTAATGTGGTTATTTAGCGTACCAAAATGTCGCTTTCGTATCGCATTAAATAAGGTGGTTGTGTTGAACACTTTCTAACTATAGCATTGTCACATGCGCTACCTGACAAAGCTTTGTCACTTTACCTACAGGTACACTCGTTATAACATCATATAACGAAGGAGCAACACCCGAGGCCGGCCGCTCACTTCCCGATTATATATAGCGCGAAAATGTCCGCGATTATGTGGTAGATATTCTCAATATCTACGCGCTTTTGTCTGCCAATTAACTTCCTTATATAAACCGATTATCGATAATTTACTTGATTTTGAGAAAAATCTACCGAAAATCGGGCGGTGAGCGGCTACATCAAGAAAATTTTAATTTTCCGAGAGGTCGGAGCTCCAAGTCCATAAATTTCTATTGAAAATCAAAATCAAATTTTCGTTGGAGATGTACAAATTGCGCACGTATAAACAATGCGATTTTCTTGGGCGAATCGTTGCGTCGGTGTCGCCATGACAATCGCTACATCCATCCAAAACCAGGTGTCGCTAACTGTCATTCTCAGCTTTCGTAGTTTTGGCCAAACTGATGGAAGTGGTTATTCCAAACGTTCTATTACTTTGGGAGGTAGCCGCACGTTAGGCAAACTGTTCAGTATCCATTTAAACTCTCTCCATCAAAAAAGTAGTCCGTCCGATTTTTTTCGGATCCGTCCGTCAATTATGCTTGCTCTAACATCCAAATATTTTTCTTTCAAATCAAAATTCCAGGTTCGTGATAAATCTTTATTTTTCATATAGTCTGTTAACTTACAGAATCTGAGACACCTGTAAATAAGTGGTATTTCATATTCTTCTATTTCAGAATAATGTACGATAAACGTCTGGTCAATTTTGAAAGAAGGAAGCTACATACTGTTCATAATCTGAATACTTTGTCGATGGATCATGGTTTTACTTTTTGCATGGGCCTGATTAATAGAAGTTCATCAATTCTATGAGCCCAAAACCAAGCTTCGAAATAACATTTCCAGGTGGCGCGGCATTGCTATGCCAGTTGTAGTCAGAAAAAAATGCTACATTCAACTTTGGCCTCGGATCAGTTAAGTAATTTGATAGAATTTCATTCACATTGACCCATACACCAGAAAACTTATATTCTTATATTGTTTTGGTGGTGACAGGTGACCTGTTATTATTACTGGTATACACTCGCAGACGGATTAAGCAGAAGTCATGAGCGCCATCTGGCGATTCTATTAAAAAGGATGCATCGATATTCATTTATATAGAACTTATGATAAACATTATATATATGATAAGAAATTAATACATTGGATTGTAGAAACTTTTGAATAAATTTTGTTATTACCAACTGACGCTGTGACGTGATATATTTTCAATTCTAAGAGATTTTGTGTCAAATACGGATTTATTACATACCATAGAATTTGTTTCAAGAGGAAATTGACAGGGTTTTCTGATCCGTGTTACGTTGACGGAAGATCCGAAAAAAATCGGACGGAATACTTTTTAGAGGGAGGGAGTAAAACTAGACACTAAGTTTGTCAAATCTGCTGCTCCATCCCCAAAATAAAATACAAAATAAAAGACGATGGGCCAGCTGTAACTTTTTTTGTCTTTAATTAAAGTTTTTAGTAAATTTTACACGAAGTAGAGTATCTGAAAGCATATGTAGGTTAACTATGTATTATCTTGAAGTCAACAGCTACCACTTTCAAATATTATGTGAAAAAAAAAATAATCTAATATTCTTTAATCACATATTTATCCTATACTGGACAAATACATTGCATTTGGATAACATTGACACTTATAAGATCACCTGTGGAAACAATCGTTCATCCAAACCTCTGATGATCTAAAATCCTTAGCTAGTGATCCTTCACATTAATCAACACGTAGATCCTAAAGTTTTAACTTAAAATGTCAATGACCATTACAGATATGTTGTAAATACTGAAATTTTAAATGCAATGTTATTTTCACGACACTTAGTAATGTTTACATTTATATGAATAATTCATATAAATATAAAACTGCTGAATATATAATATATTACAATTTGATGCAATGAAGTTAATTATAGAAAAAGTGAGAGAAATTTCTGTAAATCCACCATGGCTATTTTCTTTATGAATGATAAATAGTGACTGCAATGTACATTGTCCAGAGTCCCCAGGCCATGTCTGCCCCCAGGCCATGTCTGCACAGGAAACGGTGGAGACAGTAAGCCAGCTGAGACAGCCTGGCTATCTTGATAGCAATCTCTATTTACTGACAATGTTATTGTTGTAACGAGAGTAGGTGTGACAATGCTATAGTTGTAACGAGAGTAGGTGTGACAATACTATAGTTGTAACGAGAGTAGGTGTGACAATGCTAAAGATGTAACGAGAGTAGGTGTGACAATGCTATAGTTGTAACAAGAGTAAGTGTGACAATGCTTTAGTTGTAACGAGAGTAGGTGTGACAATGCTTTAGTTGTAACGAGAGTAGGTGTGACAATGCTATAGATGTAACGAGAGTAGGTGTGACAATGCTATAGATGTAACGAGAGTAGGTGTGACAATGCTATAGATGTAACGAGAGTAGGTGTGACAATGCTATAGTTGTAACAAGAGTAGGTGTGACAATGCTATAGATGTAACGAGAGTAGGTGTGACAATGCTTTAGTTGTAACGAGAGTAGGTGTGACAATGCTATAGATGTAACGAGAGTAGGTGTGACAATGCTATAGATGTAACGAGAGTAGGTGTGACAATGCTATAGTTGTAACGAGAGTAGGTGTGACAATGCTTTAGTTGTAACGAGAGTAGGTGTGACAATGCTATAGATGTAACGAGAGTAGGTGTGACAATGCTATTGATGTAACGAGAGTAGGTGTGACAATGCTATAGATGTAACGAGAGTAGGTGTGACAATGCTATAGTTGTAACGAGAGTAGGTGTGACAATGCTATAGTTGTAACGAGAGTAGGTGTGACAATGCTATAGTTGTAACAAGAGTAGGTGTGACAATGCTATAGATGTAACGAGAGTAGGTGTGACAATGCTATAGATGTAACGAGAGTAGGTGTGACAATGCTATAGATGTAACGAGAGTAGGTGTGACAATGCTATAGATGTAACGAGAGTAGGTGTGACAATGCTATAGTTGTAACGAGAGTAGGTGTGACAATGCTTTAGTTGTAACGAGAGTAGGTGTGACAATGCTATAGTTGTAACGAGAGTAGGTGTGACAATGCTATAGTTGTAACGAGAGTAGGTGCGACAATGCTATAGTTGTAACGAGAGTAGGTGTGACAATGCTATAGATGTAACGAGAGTAGGTGTGACAATGCTATAGTTGTAACGAGAGTAGGTGTGACAATGCTATAGATGTAACGAGAGTAGGTGTGACAATGCTATAGATGTAACGAGAGTAGGTGTGACAATGCTTTAGTTGTAACGAGAGTAGGTGTGACAATGCTTTAGTTGTAACGAGAGTAGGTGTGACAATGCTATAGATGTAACGAGAGTAGGTGTGACAATGCTATAGATGTAACGAGAGTAGGTGTGACAATGCTATAGATGTAACGAGAGTAGGTGTGACAATGCTATAGTTGTAACGAGAGTAGGTGTGACAATGCTATAGTTGTAACGAGAGTAGGTGTGACAATGCTATAGATGTAACGAGAGTAGGTGTGACAATGCTATAGATGTAACGAGAGTAGGTGTGACAATGCTATAGATGTAACGAGAGTAGGTGTGACAATGCTATAGTTGTAACGAGAGTAGGTGTGACAATGCTTTAGTTGTAACGAGAGTAGGTGTGACAATGCTATAGTTGTAACGAGAGTAGGTGTGACAATGCTATAGTTGTAACGAGAGTAGGTGCGACAATGCTATAGTTGTAACGAGAGTAGGTGTGACAATGCTATAGTTGTAACGAGAGTAGGTGTGACAATGCTATAGTTGTAACGAGAGTAGGTGCGACAATGCTATAGTTGTAACGAGAGTAGGTGCGACAATGCTATAGTTGTAACGAGAGTAGGTGCGACAATGCTATAGTTGTAACGAGAGTAGGTGCGACAATGCTATAGTTGTAACGAGAGTAGGTGCGACACTGCTATAGTTGTAACGAGAGTAGGTGTGACAATGCTATAGTTGTAACGAGAGTAGGTGCGACAATGCTATAGTTGTAACGAGAGTAGGTGCGACAATGCTATAGTTGTAACGAGAGTAGGTGCGACAATGCTATAGTTGTAACGACAGTAGGTGCGACAATGCTATAGTTGTAACGAGAGTAGGTGTGACAATGCTATAGTTGTAACGAGAGTAGGTGTGACAATGCTATAGATGTAACGAGAGTAAGTGTGACAATGCTATAGTTGTAACGAGAGTAGGTGTGACAATGCTATAGTTGTAACGCGAGTAGGTGTGACAATGCTATAGTTAGAAAGTGTTATCCAGATTTAAAGGTTTTGTTAATACCTTGTACTCCACTTTTTAAGAACAAAGCTTATCAATCAATTAATCAACTTTTCAATAAGTCAATCAGTTGATTATGTTATCAATAGTTCTCTAGGGGAGAATTTGAAGTATACATGAGCACAAAATCAGAGTTGCACTACAAGTGTATCCGTACGAATTTTCGAACTGTTAATGTAGTTATTAATCGAACCTTTAAATTTGTTACGATTATAGATAAATGTGTTTAACACATTCTAACTACAGCATTGTCACACCACCCGATCAGACCTACACCCAATATAACATATAATACTCAAGGCGCAACATAAGGCCGGCCACTAACTACCCCGATTATCTAGCAATGATAGTTTTCTATTTCAATATCGGCGTGATAACTATCGGCTGGTCACGTCACAATATTATAACCGACGAGCACTGCCTCGCCACCCGATCACTAAATTTTGAGTAAATCTACCGAATGAAAAGGATCTACAATATCGTTAGTATAAATCTAATAGTGACAGAAGTTTTCTAAAAAGAACTTTGAATCATTAACTGAGGATATCGTGTCAACGTTGCAACCCCTGGCTGACATATCCTCGGAAAGGCGTCTGTTACGACCCATAATGTAATAACCGACCCATAATGTAATGACGGCCCATATTGTAATAAAAAACGACCCATAATGTAATAATCATACCCTGCCCATGTTGTAATAAAACTGGCCCATACTGTAATAACGGCCCATAATGTAATAAAAACGGCCAATATTGTAATAACGGCCCATATTGTAATAAAAACGACCCATATTGTAATAATCATACCCTACCCATATTGTAATTAAACGGGAAGTGGAAAAAACGACCCATATTGTAATAACATATGTTTAAGTTAAAGAATGAATCCCAAATCTAACAGGCGATATGTCGTTGAAGAATACCTAAAATGACAGCCATTTTGGTTCCTTATTTGTTTAAGAGATGCGGTCATAATGAAAATCCAGTGAAACAGTCAACATTTATGTTGTCTACATATATTTAATCATAATCTACTTAACTGCATTTTTTACAATATTGGCCTTTTTGTCCATTTTAGTCCCCACTATGCTGATTTCAGTAAAGGTGAGGTAAAGTTATTACAATGTTACTCATTTATTATTACGGTATTGGCCATTATTATAATATTGTCTTTTATATTATTTATATCATATATTATTTTTACAACAAAATAGGCAATTTCTTCTACAATATTGACAATTGTAACAATATGGGTCGTTATTACAATATGAGTCGTAATAACGACCCATCATGTAATAACCGTCCCTTATTGTAAGAATGGTCAATATATATATATATATATATATATATATATATATATATAATATAATATATGGAACACTAACCAAGAAAAACCCCTAGCAACAGGCCAATGGGATTGGGTGAGGCATATTGTTTAGATTCATTTTGTAAATGGCGACATTTCTTTATTCCTTTGAGGCCACGGCATTAAATAATGCTATGAATAGTAATTAGCAAAAATAGTAAATAGCAATATAGCATATGACTGACAAAGTAACTGGGGAGCAAACTTTACTCCTTTTCTTTTCCCAGAGGGAGGGGGGATGGGTGTTTGACCATGAGGGGTGGGGGAGGGGTAGCGGGTTAGAGTGGAGAAAGCTGAGGGAGGCTTCCCTTGCGATCGCTCGACGATTGCAAACATGTGATTTCTCATGGATTGTACAAACAGTTGTAATAATTACTGGGAGGCACTCTCCATGGCTCAGATGGTGGCGTTCGGTAGTCTCTATAGGTCTTTATATTTGTTCGTCGATCCTTTAGGTAGACAAAATACTGTCACTCTGTTCCATTTAAAAAAAAAGTTTTTTTTTATACTACTGAGTTAAACCTTCTCCGTGGGATGGTTCCGAGTTTGAAGGAATAAGGTATATATTTTGTGTGATATAATCGCTTTTTTATCTGATCTTAACCTGTTTGTACATCTGTATAAATTTATCTCGGTTTGGAATACGTGACAGGGCACACGCTTAGTGTCATTTATATAATATCCTGGTGTCAGGTAACTACCGCACCTGCGGGTCCTGGGTGTGTAATCATCCCCATTACTGAGTCATAACATGGAGGAACTCGCCAAATTTTGCATTCGTTTGTGATACAAACATGATACACGGCTGTGGGGCACAGCCTTCCAATTATGCAGAGCGCTCACCCTGGATGGGGGACGACCAGGAAAAATCTAATAGCTCTTCAGCTGGGCACCGGTCGCATCGAGTACTCGCCGTCCTTTCGGAATTTTCACTTATCTTTTACCAATATATATATATATATATATATATATATATATATATATATATATATGTGTGTGTGTGTGTGTGTGTGTGTGTGTGTATGTGTGTGTGTAATTTCACAATTTCCGTGATTGTTTTTCATTTTTCAAAATTTCTTTTTATTAATTAGCAATTTGATTTTATTTTTTAACTGCAGTTTATTACTTTCAAATTCATTAGTTGAAGATGAGGATATTTATGAACATCTGCAGAACTACTGCAAAGTACCAGGCCCTGGTTGGGGTTGACCGTGAACACTCTCACGGCTCCTCTGGTGACACCGGTACTCGAACCCGCGATATGTGTACTAAGGAGTCATGTATTCTGTCGAGACCATGGGCCCCGGTAAAATGCAAAGTTTACAAAGGTAATATTTTGCAAGTAATTAACGTAAATGCGCCTACGCGCCTTCGACTTTAACATGTTGGAAACGATGGAAATTTTATATTGTAATTTTGAACAAATATAAATATTTAATTTGATTCTCTCTTTAGTTTGACTACATAACGCAAAGACATTAGGGAAAAGTTTTTCAGGAACAGGAAATCCTCATTTTTTTTATTTATATTGCATGTTAAAAAAATGTCCAAATATGGGAGGGAGGGGTATATACCCCCTCCCATACCCTCCCATGAACCTGTTACTAACCTTAATGAGACCATCGTTCCAATTGAATAAAAAAATCATATTTTCATACACTAAAATATAACGTGTAATAATAATAATAATAATAATAATAATAATAATAATAATAATAATTATTATTATTATTATTATTATTATTATATACATATATACATATACACGTATATATAACAGTTTTCATAGTACCAATATGCATTTTAGCGCCCCCCCCCCCCTTTCGAATTTCTGGATCCGCAACTAATCATGGCCTCCTCCCCTCCCTCCTGGCTACGCCCCTGAATCTCCCCGCTCTTCAAATTTTTGTTTTGTTGTTTGGGCGGAATGTTTTTTTTTTTTTTAAATTAAATTGTATAAGAGTCACTCTTGATCGCACGAATGACGGATCCAGGTTTTAACTTCAAATACGTGTGTTGAAAGCTCTAAATCTATGCGACGTGTTATACATATTGACCTAAGACATTTTAACCAATGCATATATGGGCACCCAAAAATTGCAGCAGTACCTACATTTATAATTTCTCAATCTCGGAAGGTTTCGAGGGATCATATAAAATATTTTCTATGAAACATGAGCAAAACGCACTGAAATTTAAAGTTTCATTTATATTTTAAAAAGAATTAAGAATTAAAATACATTAAAATGCATCGATAATGAGAGTTTTGTATATTTTATCTGTAAAAATAGACAAAATATTTACATTTTGGGATATATATATATATATATATATATATATATATATATATATATATATATATATATATATTCAAGTGTATTGGCTTTAATGGACTCAGGCGCTTAAATAAATCCTAGAAATGTAGCCAGAAGAAATATGAAGGTGTTTTCAGCAAACCAAAATTCATTCAATACGTGTTTTTGTTGGGTTTTATTCATAAGCCAGAATACTACAGCCGTATATATATATATATATATATATATTATCTTGTTTAAATACTTTGTCACCCTATTTAAACACTAATTCAACAAAAGGATAAACATGAATCATGGCCATATTTCGCTCATATTAGCCTGGTCATCGTTTTAAACAGATAGTCATTATGTGATTCAGTGGTTTTTCATACTTGTCTAATTGTCTAAGTTAACTTGCACGAAATTTGAATTATAAAATTATTGGCCGTTTTACCCACCTGCGATTTTATTACAATATGGGCCGTTTTACCCACTTGCGATTTTATTACAATATGAGCAGGGTATGGTCATTACAATATCGGCCTTTTTTTATTATATTATGGGCCATTATCTCTTTATGGGTCGTTTGAATTACAATATTGGCCGTTATTACATAATGGGTCGTAACACCGTCCTACGGTTCATTATCTTTTCATTCATTTTGGGAGGGAGCAACAGTTTTGACAAACTTAGTACCCATATGAACTCCCTCCCTCAAAAAAGTAGTCCGTCCGATTTTTTTTTCGGATCGTCCGTCATTTCATATCGTGTTAGAAACCTTTATAATATGCTCTCTAAATAAAATAACAGGTTGATAATAAATCTTTATTTGACACATTATTCCTTGGTTCAAGGATATTTTATCACACAATTTCAGTCACTGTTACAAAAATATTATTTTATATTTTCTATAATCAAATATTCTTAGTTTTCCCTCACACATGTAATGTTATGTCAGAAGTTCTATACAAATGAATATCGATGCTTGTTTTTTAGTAGGATCGCCAGGCGGCGCTCATGCACAAGATGTTCAACTGATAATTAATGCCAGCATCTCTGAACCGGCCAGCTGCCGAATCAATATGAGTTCATTTGTTTCGAGAATGTTGCCGATATGTTGAAGGGGACGATAATAGAGGAGTTGTATTTGGTCAGGGAACATTTGAAATGTGCGCAATTTGAAGAATCCGGTTAGAGATAGAGTATCTTAAGTCTTTATAAAGAGCCTTACTTTAATGTCAATAAATTAACAACTTATTAATTATTTTTTTACAATGTTTTTACTTAAAACTTACATTTTAAACTGTGTTTTGATAACAAAATCATAAACACCTTGATGTTTCCAAGCATGTCCACCAGTGATCGGAGGACTGAGATATACAAGGCAAGGGTTCAATATATATGTGTTACTGTCAATGTGGAAAATCAGTCAATTTGTAAATTGCCTGAAATTTTCAGTCAATTTACAAATTGCCTGATTCACTCAGGCACTTTATAAAATGACTGAAATTTTCAGGCATTTTACAAATTGACTGAAAAATTGGTCTGTTTATTTGACACATTGACTGAATCGATATCTGTTGTTTCATAGATCTCATTATTGTGAATCACACATTGTCATTTAATGTTACCAGCTTCTTTTAAGTAAATTTTGTGCCTTTTTTAACTCGAGCTATTTATGAAGAATACTGACCAAGTAATAAGACTTAAATACACAGTCGCAATAAGACTAAAATACACAGACTGGTGAGGGGTATAACCAGATTCATATATTTGAAATATGCAGACTATAATAACATAATGAACTATGCATATTATATTTTACAACTCATAATGGCTACATCTTTGCTTATGTAAGAGCGAGTATAAAGTCAAATGGAAGCTTTTGGTCAAATAACACATTAAAAACATTAAAATGTGCAATACAACGTGAAATGAATGAAAGGAATGTTGAAGGATACCCACAGTTACATGGTTGTTAATATCAAATATATGATTAAGATATGTATGCTTAGGTGAGTTACAAAGGGTAGAGTTTAACCACAATTATACCAACTGTATTTGTTACTTTTAATGAGTTTGCCGTCCATAATCTTTGAATTAGAGAGGCCAGCTGTGATGGCTGGTAGTGTTGAGTAGTCAACTGTTAATAAGACAGTACACATGCAAGTGCAATTTGGTGTGTAGCCGGGGGGGGGGAGGGGGGGGGGAGGGGGGGGGGGGGCTAAGTGGACATACTATATTACCTACCCCCCCCCCCCCGCCCCCGAAAAAAAAAAAATCATTGACAAATTAAAGAATGTCATTTTGTCATAAAAATAGAGTTATTACAAAAATGTGGAACAGTTTCCTCTACTATTAAAAGAGGGTAATCTTTCAGAAAATACCTAATAACTATTACTTTATAACTTAAAACAAAGACTGATTGTATGGCATAACTCACTTTTTTGCGTGACATTGTGCATTGGACCAAATCATTAAAGTACAAATTAGATGACCCATGCAGATTTCGAAGTTTTATTGTGAAATAACCAGGGGTGGAACCAAGGGGGGGGGGGGGTTCAACCCCCGTTGTAGCATACACTCAAGGCGCAACATGAGGCCGGCCGCTCATAGCCCATAGTTAAGCTATCAATGAAAGTATCATTTTTCAGTATCGGCGTTTTATCTGTCGTTCGTGCACCTTCTCACAATATTAAACCGACGAGCACTGCCTCACCGCCCAATTATCGATAGATAAGCAAATTGAGGTACTCTATCCAAAAAGGATCGACAATTTCGTTCGTAAAAATCTGGTATTTATATCAATAACAATTTTTTCTGTGCCTTCTTTGACCACCCCGTTGAACTTTTGCTAGACATTTACATTATCTTTTCTTTATTAATGGGAGGGAGCTGCAGTTTTGACAAACTTTGTACCCATTTCAGCTCCCTCCCTCAAAAAAGTAGTCCGTCCGAAATTTTTTCGGATCGTCCGTCGTTGTGTGTCAAACTAAAAACTTACTCATTTCCCTGTCGAAACAAAATTCCAGGTAAGTAATAAATCTTAATTTGGCACATTGTCCCTCGGATCAAGACTACTATGTCACATATTTTCAGTCACTACTACAAAAATATTATTTTATATTTTCTATAATGCAATATAATAAGTTTTCCCTAATTTATTTTATGTATATTAAAAGTTCTATATAAATGAATATCAATGCTTGCTTTTCATTAGGATCGCCAGGCGGCGTTCATGTAGGCGAGTGTTCCGCTTCATATCCATAATAATATCTGCATGTCTGAATCGGCCAGCAGCAATATGAGTTCACTTCGGATGTTGTCAAGTTGTTGATTGGGATAATAACAGAGAAAATGCATAAAGTCAAATTATGTCTTTTTTTTAGTGTAACTTTTAACGTCTAAAAGTGGATAATGCCTTCGCAAACACCAGGGGCTTATCAGGATTTTTGACAAAGTCCAGGCCAGGAAGACTGATAAGAAGACATGAAAAGGCTCCGGAGTTCCGAAAGGTGGAAGGGTCCAGGTCCATCAAAATGCTCGAGAAAAGGTTGCGGTTACTGGAAAAGGGTGGGTCTAGAATTCTGTCTATTCCACCCAAAGCACTTCACGCTGCGATTGTAGACTAGTACTTATAACACGGCGTGGCCCCTCCTGCATGGTTCAGTCATAGTAATACACATGACAATTGACATCTTATGGTGACCATTAAAATGTTTTGAATTATATTGTATGCTGATATGCATATACCTTGTAATTATAATTTAAACACATACACGTACACGTTCATTCATGCTCCTAAATTGCCATCAAATGGCCATCATGCACTAAGATTTGAGAAAATAGGAACTCCATGTGTAAATTTTTGTTTAGTTAATTCATTACAAAAGATGAGTCATTTCTTTTCAAAGCTTTTACGATGTATAATCCTGAGATAATAATAATTAAGTTTAAAAATTAATCTCGAGTCAATATAGTGCCAGACTTACTGGAAATATTATCTGGTTAGATTATGATTAATTGCAAATTTTTGCATTACTGAATTTATTTGGCAGCTGCTGAATTGACCATGCTTGATGGGCAGTTCCAGTCCTTTAGTGGTCAACCAAAGTTTCAGTGACATTTCAAACTATATTCTTTAGCTTGGGGGTCATATTTTGGTCACACCACTGTGGTGGTTATATTCTTTACTTAGGAATCATTTGATCCTGCCCCCCCCCCCCCCCCCCAAGAGTCTGAAAAGTGAAAGTAAAGATCAACTGAAGGGCATTAAGATTATGAACAGTCTGTAGTCAGTTTCTTTTAAAATGTAAAATAAAAGATCACATATTTACATGCAACTGAACCACTTCCATGCCAGCCCTTCCAACAGCTCACAAGCTAAATCAATCGCTTTTAGTAGTTTTACATCAAAATGTTACAACCAACATCTCCGGGTCATTAAAAAGGATAACCACACTCTTTTTCCTGGAGATTTAAAGAAAACACAAAGTTATTTTTATTTTATTTTTTTATTTTTTCAATAAATAACTGGAAACGTTGCATATCAATTTCAAGATCAAAGTTGATAATTATGATAAATATTAACCACCGATTCCATTGAAGTGACAGCACAGACTGTTTAATCTCACTTGATGAACTTGCATACATTACACCAGACTGGTACCCTGGTCATTCTAGCATTGGTATCAAGAATGGTAGATGGCTGCCATCTTGTACTGGATTCTGGTTTGAGCCAGAGAAGCAGGAAGCCAATGAAATACAATAGCTCACCTCAGCTAATATCATTACAGCTTTTGGAAGTAACGGACATTCCACATTCATTAAGAAACATCAACAGTGCAGGAAGCCAAATTATGATTATTTATCCAAGTTCATTTCCAACCATATCCATCATATTTTCATCGAACATAAATATTATAGAGACCTAGTGAAATTAATAACATAAAAAAACCAAAGGAATATTAGGAAATGAAAAAAGAATACATGATATGGTCATTTATTTTTGGCTTCTGAGGGAAATTTTACCAAATATCAGATCACGTTTGGCAAATGAATATAAACATAATTAAAATTTATATTTTTACAAAAAATTCTGAGAAATTTAGCAAACTCATAATGAATGTCAGTAACCTGTCTGAAACTGGTCAATAACAGAATAAACATCACATTAGCTCAAGGAGGACAACAAAAAGACTGATACATATGCCTGGTATTACCTTGGACATACTTCAGGTAATCTTAAGGTAATAATTCCTGTGGGATACAAATTGTGATTAAGCTAACATACTACTCTAACAGTCAGTGATGGTATTCCCTGCTGTGTCAGAGCCATAAATAATCATATTGGTTTTTGTCTGAGCTATCATTAAATTCATCTTCTTCTTCTAAACTTGTATCAATCAACAGACAGGTATATCATGCCATTCATCATCATATATACATAATGTATAAACATTACAACTGGGTTGATTCCATTTGGCATGAAGAAAGAGGGGTGGTGAACAATTCTGGTAAATTGAATGTAACAGTGGTGTGCCACATGAGACATTATATACAGATGACATATGAAGGTTATGACGAAATTAGAGTCCCTTTCCACCAACACCATCTTCTTCTGTCAATATGAGTGTTAGGAAATCCATTGCTGTTGTCACTCTGTATCCACATCTTCGAGATTATAGACCTGAAAATATAAATATACATTTGACTGAAAAATCTGAAATGTACAAGAGGTATGATAATTGTTAAAAAGGTACATGTATGTCATAATTAACTTACCCTTCATCAAGAAAACTCAAGAGAATCTGTACCTCCTCCAATAATGCACTGACCTACCCAGAACAGGCAAAAAAAGTATTTTACTCAAACCTGAAAATGTTATCAAATTTTGTTGATAACCACTATCCATATCATACTCCCTTGGAAGAGTTAGCCCTCCTAAACCTAAATGATGACTAATCCCCTGACTGGATCATATACTTTTAATATCAAATTGTATGATCGAAGAAGCTCAAAATATAAAGACATTTTACTGCCAGCTACCAGGTAGTCACTGATATAAATTTTCAAACTCTTTTATTATTTCCATATTTTATATTACTATTATGTTGATTAAAACTAAGTCTATGAAAAATATTTTTATATATGCTAACAAATTAACAATATTGTTTTAAATTAAGCATATATAGAAGGGGAGAGTTTTACTCATAATCTGGTGTAATGAAATTTGTCATATTTTGAAGTGCAGCCTCAATTGTTAATATCATAGGTGTCATATTTAGAGGCACAACCCTACTTGCAGATATTACAGCAGGTTTCATATTTTCAAGCAAAGCCTTACACAATATTTTACAGCCAGTGACAAACTATAAAGCCCAGTTTACCTGTTTATATTATTGCAGGTATCATAATTTGAAACCAGCCTTACCTGTTTATATTATAGCCGGTGTCATACTTTGAAGCCCAGGCTTCTCATGCATTCTTTATGAGCTTCGATTAGACTTCCACATTGTTCTTCTCCTTTTTCCATGATGCTGAAACAAAACACAGAAGATTTATAAATAAGTGGCCCAATGGGTCATGACACTCTGCTGATAAGGTAGTCTGATCCACATGACAGACTCTTTCTCAGAGGAACATTCCCTTCAGTTTGTTGATGAAACCTGCGAGCCCCTCCTGGTCTGTTTCATTTATACAACATTGTGGCAATTCATCATAATTCATCATTTCTCATTCATGTGATGAATTACATCTCCTTTATGAACTCTTAGATAAAAAAAATCTAAGAACATAGTAAGCAACTGCAATGGTATATCTATAATACATTTGTATTATTTGTCTTTTTTGTATTACTAAAAAAGCTCTATTTAAATCAAGGACAGGAAAATGCTAACAAATAGAGCTTCTGCAATTTAAGCACTTCCGCTTGTTTGCCTTTCTTGTCAGTAGCTCTATCAATGAAGACAAGTAACTATTCTTAGTAAAAGTTGCTTTAAAAGTTTGCGCCAGCAGCGAATTAACAAAAAGTAAATGAACTTATCTGATTTTATGATATATTTCTACTCCAATGATTGCCACTTATACAACATACAGTGTTAATGATTAAGTAAACAGATATGTTCAAAATAATTGTACAGCAAATAAAGGCATGTTTGAGTATATATATATATATATATATATATATATATATATGCTATGTACCACAGAGCACACACTTTAGTTTAGCTGTGCACTGTTGCAAGCCTGGTTATTATTCAATTGATTTTAACTCATACTGGTCCTATTTATGAGGTAACAGGGATACAGTACTTTTTTACTTCTTCCAATCATATGTCGTTATGATTCAATTTCTCAATGTTTCCTTCACCTAATCTTGAATTGAAATATAATAAGGATTAATTAGAAGTAAAGAATCAGTAATATTTTATTTTAGGCATGCAGAATTGATCTTTTGATCAAGGGATGTAAAGAACAGCTCACATTCTTTTCAGATTTAAAAGGTGACAGCCTGATGCAAGTCACGACCCTGTCACCCCCAAGGTGCCCCATGAGTTCCTTCATTATCGCCCAAATTATACTTCACCATGCATCCCTCGCTTTTTTCGTTTCTGGACAGGCACAGCACGGTTTGAGTTTAGGTTTTCCGTCTGACGTCTCGTTTTTCTTGGCCTGATCCCCCTCCGGCATGATGTCTGTTGGTTAGCGACTCGATCTGCGCTGGTAAAGTTTCCTTGAGCTTGCGCTTGTTATTACGAAAGCAACGTGACTGACCTCACCTTTCCTTGACCTCGGGAGCTGTCTCGGTCCTGGATGACATCTGGTGGCTGTTAGTAAAACTAATTCAGATGTGAACGACCAAAACTGGACAGTGTCATATATAGTATACGTCCTCAATTAAGACATATAAGTGGCGTACCAAGCCTTTTGTAATATTTTTCTCAGGGGCGGATCCAGGATTTAGGAAAAAGAGGGGTCCAACCCAGGAGGACAAATGAAAATCCTTAAAAGAAAGAGCATCAGGTCCGGAAAAGGGGGGTCCAGGCCGCAAAAGTTTGTCTAAAACCCTTTAAAAAAGGTTGCTTCGGGTGAAAAAAGAGGGCCCCCCCTTGGATCCGCTTCTGTTTCTCCCATCTAAACAACAAAACTGGACAACATATACAAAAATATCTTGGTCATAAACTTTCAGTGTTTAACAACACAAGTATATAAATAAATTCATTGACAAGGAATTTTCGCACCACATTATAGAAGAGTCACCTCTGTGGTAATGTAGGCTAAATCAAAATGTCGCTCTGACGTTAAACATATGTATATTCATTGAGAAAAAGCGAAAATCCGTTACTAGAATAAATTCCATTACATTAGGCGTAAGGCAGGGCAAGACGCCCACCTTAAGCGGAAACGTTTCCTGATGGTTCTTAAATATCTTTAAATAATATTTTTTATTGTTAACAGTTCAGATATATTAGAGAAAATAAATTCTCATGGGAATTTTGGCACAATTCAGAATATTTTCGACGGAATCGGGAAAAGTAAAATCTTCTGACCATGGGCGTTTTACCCCAGACTTGGGGCAATATGCCCATGGGTGGGCATGTTACCCCGCTCTCTTCATTCATTCTCGAGCTTCCATTTATTGATAACCACAGTGCAAATTCATTTGCCTATAGAACTATATTTAAGAAAAAAATACAGCCCAACATAGAATCGTATGTTATTTTTTTATGCTGAAATACTAGAAAATGGGTTACACTTTATTTGATGACCAATATGTGGATAACTATACTAATTCACACATGCATGCCACATTCACTCGGTAACTCACAAAGTAACACAAAGCCTTCATGTAGAAACGCTTAAAGGGATGTAATCAGGAGCAAAATTTTGTCTATTCTTTCACTCTATCAGTCCAGTTTTGCTTTATACAAAAGTTTCCCAGCAAAAAACATCCCAGCACACAATCACATTACCTCCCATACAGCTACCGGTTAGGACCTTGTTATGGTTCTGTGTGTGAGTAAGCATGGTCCACGTGTTTTTGTTTACCATAACAAGGTCGCGTAACCAGAGGTCCGATTTTGTGCATCCGCGACAGATCTCAAACAAAGAGTAGTTCAAACTATATATAGTCCATACACTGACTTTCATGTCCTCTGATATATCTCTGCTGGATGGACTTTAAATCACGGTCCTGAATGGACATTACGGCCCATCTGCCGAATGTAAATTCATTGTAGAACATATTTCAACAGATTTGTACGATAGGTACACTCGCCTCAACGGGAACATGTAATACATTTTTCGGGCAATGTCACTCAGGGCATCTCCTGTTTGACAGGCATTGTGGCCCGGGCAATACACGGAGTCCCTCTCGCTATGTTTAGGTTGGCGCCAGATAGTGATCGCGCTAGGTCCACTCTAGTAAGCCAACCCTTTAAGGGTAATATTTTGGCAGGTACTAATTGATTTCAAAGAGAAGACGCTATTTTTCATGTAAATTCAACATGCTTTATAGGTGATTATAGGCCCCTTTAATTAGATAAAAACCAAGGTTGAGCATTAGGTGACTTGCAAGTCCAAGTACATTCCTCCTCAGAATTTAAGCTGGACGCTGCTAAGCTCTTCGGGGTACGCCGATGTCTCTGGAGGCCTTCTTTAAACTTTCTCCTTCTACAACAGCTTTTACAGCCAGTCGTAATGCATCCTGCCTATAGGCACCTCGCTTGGATTTCAAGGTATACGTAAGTGAAAAGTGAGAGAGCATTTTAATCATTTTCTCTTCTCTCTCATTCACACACACCACCATACATATTACATAAATAAATATATATATATAAGACCATCCACGGGACTGGCCAGAAGTGGTCTCAATTCACAGTGGGTTTTATTACACAGGTCAGTTTATACCAATATGAATGCTTTTGGTTCACTAAATGTTGGCTTAATAGACAGGTGATCTTTCAGACAGGTAACACTGAATATATATATATATATATATATATATATATATATATATATATATATATATATATATATACATCTTATGTATGATATATATATATATACATCGTATGTATGGGGTATAAATATATAAATAATATTTTATATATATTTTTATTTATTTATTTATATATATTAATATAAATATATATATACATATTTATTTATTTATTCATATATATATATATATATATATTTATATTCATTTATATATGTATGTATATGCAGGTAAATCATATCAATGTATAACATAATAAATCAGAAATATATCTGAAAAAAATACCAAAATATTGCATTCAAATATCAAGTTAACCTAGCTTTTCCATTATATATGTACAACCTCGTTTCAATTTAGAATAAAATTTATTTTTGGAAAAAAAATCTAACTCCCCACTTATTATTGCCTTAAAGGGGGTAACACGCCCAGAGGGCGTCTCGCCTAAACAACCTCGTGGGCTTTTTGCCTAAAATCACGTGATTTAATTTGACCAGCGCCTTGCTGCCACTTCTGTAATCTTCATTCTGAGCAGTCCATTTTAATCATTTTCTAGGTTTTATGTATCATTTATTTTAGACTTATCGTAAGTAGATCCCATAGGTATACCCCAGACCACATTCACAAACCCATCTATAATGTAAGCAATACACCACATACCTTTTCGATGAAACCAAACGTCGAGGAGCCGCCCTGTTGTTCACCTCAAGTTCTAAAACGCCAACCAGATGGCTTGAAACAGAGTGAACGCTTGGTGGCGCCAGTTTAATGGCACATAAAAAGTTAAAGGGGGGTGGGCATTTTACCCCGGGGGTGCGTCTTGCCCCAAGTGTGATAACTTATTTTTCCCTGTAAACACTGTTTATAATTAAATCTTAAAAATCAACATGGCAATATAAATAAATAAATAAATATATATATATATACATACATACATATATATATATATATATATATATATATATATATATATATATATATATATGTTTCATTTGGTGAGTGACGTTGTTCAATGCTGAACGACTATACAGCCTATAATTACCTTGAACTTGTCATTTCTAGAATTCAACCTCTTGTCATCGACATATGTTGGGCCTATATGGTAGCAGGAATATGCACCTTTAAAATTTCTGTGAAGATGCTAAAGCAAGAAAATCCCTTATATTTTACTCGAAACGAGGGGATTACTTCATGAGCAATGTGTGCAGGGTATGTTGAAAGTTTCAGATAGGCAAAACCATGCTTTCATAAAGGCTATACACCAGTTTCACGTAAGAATTAGCAATTATGCTTCTGCACATTGTGTAGTTTTATTTAAGAACTGATAATTATCTGCTATTCATTTAATTATTGTATCAAATTTTAATTAATTAAATCAGTTTAAATTGCATACTATTTTTGCTTACTTGAAATGATTTGACAAATGGAAACTAAATGTCTGTAGTTAGTGAATCATGCAATTCAATGGTTAACAACAGTAGTTATACAGCAATTAGACCTTTATTTCAGTTGTTAATCTCCTAAAAAAACAATACTAATACTTGATAAGTATATTGAACATGAGGCTTAGCGGCCAGGGGCCTTCAATTTCCAATGGATGTTTCTTAAAGATTAATATTAAAATTGTAATTACATCTGCCATCTTAAAGATATAGTAAAAAAAAAAATATTGATACACAAAGGTCTGGTTGAAAGATTTTATTATTTATGTTACATAAATGATCATCAAATACTATGACCAAAGGTAAATCAAAAGATGCAACGGAAATTCAACTAGTAATTAACATGTTCAGGATAGAGTAAAAGTTTGTATTTTAATGTAAATATTGTATGAAAATAAGGAATTATGTAAAAAGACATTTTAGGAGGTTTCAGACTTTTAAACTATTATAACACGTTGGAGAAGAAATTCTTAATAAATTACGAAGAAAGTCCCCCAGAATTCCTCATTTCGACAACGTATATTAAATTTCCTGTAAAAAGTGTCAAATTTGTACCTATAAATTTGTACTTCTTGAGGATGCTATATACTTCATTAAATGAATTCATTGAAATGCCGCCCCCTATAATACGTGCGCCAGGGTTGGACGAAACCCTGCCCTCCTCCCCCCGGCCCAGTCACGCCACTGAGACAAATCTATAAAACCGTCTCATGACAGTTTCTTGTAGCTGTATTAGAGGTCAGTTCCTACAAGGAAATAGTATTCTTAATTAACATATACATATTGAAGACAGCAACGTGCTTGTAGGGACGGTATTAAACGAACGCCATTCGTGCAAGCCCGCACAAATTCAGTGGATCTTGATATATGCCTGCAAGTGATATCACAATGGAGGGATGAATGGTTTGACATAAACATCCTGGCTAATATAACAGGATGCTGTTTGATTATATAAAACTAACTAAAATCTGATATGAGACACAACAATCGATAAAAATGGCATGCTTTATTTAAGCGAAAATTATAATAAATAAATAATAATTTTGCCTTGATGTAACACACAGCAAGCATTTACAGGTTATCCCAGCACAGTCCAGTCCTTTACCATGTGTTTAGATTGTTTTAAGTTCATTTCATTTCTGAGGTGGTCTCGTAGTTAGTTTCTTCACCAACTTTGCCCCAAAACAATTAAATATATAACACATAACGGTTTAGTGCCATAAGCAACGTAATGTCCCCTTTTTTAAATTTAAAATATATTTCCATCAATTATATATGTATGGTTTAATTTATGCATGGATTTGCAACACACGCTATATCATAATCGATACAATTTTAAAGTTGCCATTTAAATTATCTTGGCCAAGGTTTTAAAATCGGAAAAAGTCTTGTAAGTTACACTAGAGGGATCGTTTTTGCAGCTTTTCTAATTTTCTGTATTTAAGCAGCTACAAAAGTGCCAACTGATGGGACAAAATTAAAATATGAAAGATAAAAAGCTTTGTAGAATAAAAATTTTGTATAAAAATTTAGCCAACTACTCGATATTACAGGGTTGCTATTTGGACATATTCGTAGCCTATATTTCGGAAAGTGAGAAGCATTTTAAAAACATTCAGAGGAAAAAGCAATCCAAATGGAGTTTACAAGAATAATATAAAAATTAAGCTAAGAATATTGTTCAATGTATTTCCCTGAATAATTATACAGACAAATGCTTATGGAATTCTAATGCAAGAAATTAAAAGGTGCATGCAAAAAAAAAAATGGAATAGAAACATGTTGGAAGTTAAGGAAATTACATAAAAAAGGATTACTGTGTAAAATATCACAGGTTCATTCATATATATATATATATATATATATATATATATATATATATATATATTAATAAACTAGTTAGTCTATCTAAAAGGCGTCACTGTTTATATTAACTTTATATATGAAAAAAGGAAGTAAAGGTGCGAGATAGTACAGCCATTTTTAGGCCTGAATGTTTCTCTCTGACCTGTATTTTGAAATAATTAAGCATTTTAAGACTCCCATGTGCATAACCCTAATATCTGATATCTGAAGTCTGTGTAAAAAGTAAATTGTAATTGTATAGTATATATATATATATATATATATATATATATATATATATATATATATATATATATCAGATTATAACCCCCACTTTGCACTTTGTTGTAATGGATGAAAAATATTATTAGATGGGTTGGTACGTTTCATGGAAGGCTTCTGTATAACCTGGAAATTCTTTTTTTAAAGCTGGCCAGTAACCTTCTGGGAAATTTTCTAGTTCAAGTACACCTAGCTTGACATTACAAATGCAAAACTGCCAAAAGAGTACTACGATCCATTTATCTGAAGTTTAGCCACAGTAATTTCCTGTTTGTGTGGGAGTGACTTCATGAAGGCGTCTGTATCCAATTGTCTAGACTACTACAGAGTTCCGGTTAATAGGGCTTGAATTATTCAATTCTTCCGAAGAAATAATCCCGTCATGGGGATGAGTCTTCTGAGAATTTGCTTAACCACCTTACATGCCCTTATATTATTAGTTACTTTTATTATAATAACTGAGTGAACAATTTAAGTTTGACTGAATAAAGTGTACTTTCACAAAAGCCAAACTAGCGTGGCTATATATGGATCTCCGACGCTAATTGGCATCAGTATACATCATGGAATAAATAAAATTAGTTCAATGGTCAGAAAAGCAAATACAAAGAAAAAACTAAATAAAATATTCTACTCAGACTTGAAACGAGCAGACGGTGGAGATACAAAAATGGGACTTTTATGCCACTTTGTGAGAGGAATGCTACAAAAAGTTTATATTATGATACCTTAATGCATACTTTTATTGAGGAGGAAGGGAAAAGCACCAACAACGTTACGGAGGACAAAAAGCAGAGGTTATGCCGTAAAACAATAACTTTAGCTGCATATATATAATCTTAATCATCCCATACGTCATGAGTTTCAGTTGTATTTATGCTCATTAATGATTAATAAAATTATACACCGGGGGAATGAATAGGGAATCTTTACATTTTGAGCCGCCTACGGAATATCTGCTACTGCCTATAGGAGAATTAATATTTCATAATGGGTAATTAATTAGTGAAAGTGGGCCAATAAAGATGAACCCCATGTGAATTACACTGGTACCGCAGAAACGCTAAAAATCAGTTTTCTGCCTGCGTGTTATTACCCTTGTTGTTGTTAAAAGGCAAGAACTGCCATTTAATGTATTAACTTTTAAAGCACACTAGCGTGGGCGATGGGCAACCGACAGGAAGCGACAGACGCGTTACAAATCAAATAAACATTTAATTAGGGATATGGGCACCAGACGACCTCATATTGTTAATCCAGGCCAAAACAAATAAAGGAGGCCATCAAGTATACGTTACATAATTTCCATTATCCACGTAAAAAAAAAAACAAAAAAAAAAAAAAGTCGATTAATCTATAGAGGAAACCAGAAAATGTCCACAAACTATAAATGAGACCATGAGGGCCTTATTACATGATGTCAACGCACAAAATGTCAACAAAATGTAAAAGTGACACAAAGGGCCATATTTCATAATGTCCACGCACAAAATATCAACAAAATATGAAAGTTACACATAGGGGCATATTACATAATGTCCACGCACAAAATGTAAGCAAAATATAAAAGGGAAAAAGGGGGCACATAACATATGTCCATGCACAAAATGTCAACAGAATATAAAAGGGACAAAAAGGGGAACATTACATAATGTCCACGTACAAAATGTAAAAAAACATGAAAGGAACACAAAGAGAAACATTACATAATGTCCATGCACAAAACGTCATAAAAATATAAAGGGAACACAAAGGGACACATAACATAATGTCCATGCACAAAATGTCAATAGACTATAAAAGGGACAAAAAGGGGCACATAATATAATGTCAATGCACATAATGTCCCACAACTGTAAAGGGGACCAAAGTGGGAATATTAGATCATGACCATGCTCGAAAGGTCTAGACACCAAAGGAGGCCAACAAGGATAGGTTACATAATTTCCATTATCCACGAAAAAAAATTCATTTGATTAATCTATAGAGAAAACCAGAAAATGTCCACAAACTATAAATGAGACCATGAGGGCCTTATTACATGATGTCCTCGCACAAAATGTCAACAAAATGTAAAGTGACACAAAGAGCCATATTACATAATGTCCACGCACAAAATATCAACAAAATATAAAAAGGACACATAGGGGCATATAACATAATGTCCACGCACAAAATGTTAGCAAAATATAAAAGGAGAAAAAAGGGGCACATAACATATGTCCATGCACAAAATGTCAACTGAATATAAAAGGGACAAAAAGGGGAATATTACATAATGTCCACGTACAAAATGTCAACAAAACATAAAAGGGACACAAAGGGACACATTGCATATTGTCCATGCACAAAACGTCAACAAAATAAAAAAGGGACAAAAAGGGTCACAATACATAATGTCCATGCACAAAATGTCAACAAAATATAAAGGGAACACAAAGGGGCACATAACTTAATGTCCATGCACAAAATGTCAACAGACTATAAAAGGGACAAAAAGGGGCAGATAATATAATGTCGATGCTCAAAATGTCCCTTAACTGTAAAGGGAACCAAAGTTGGAATATTTGATAATGTCCATGCTCGAAAGGTCTAGACACCAAAGGAGGCCGACAAGGATTCGTTACATAATTCCCATTATCCACGAAAAAAAATCATTCGATTAATCTATAGAGGAAACCAGAAAATGTCCACAAACTATAAATTAGACCATGAGGGCAATATTACATGATGTCCACGCACAAAATGTCAAAAAAATGTAAAAGTGACACAAAGGGCCATATTACATAATGTCCACGCACAAAATATCAACAAACTATAAAAGCCCAGCCATAGTTAGCCCAATCTGTTAGCCAAAATATACGCATCAATAGATATTAGATTTCATGGTCCGTTACATTGTTTGTTGAGTACGGCTGTTAGATAAGTATTTACATACTGATTAAAAGAGAGTTTGGCAAACATAACTGACACCACACGCATACATTCAGGTGAGTAAAGTAAAACTGTGACAAATCACATTTCAATGATCAAGCAGGAACCATATAAATAACACTTAGAATTTGATGTGTTCATTCTGTTTTCACTACGTGTTTGACATCAGACCATCTACGTGTAAAGATCAACGCTGTAAGAATGACTTCAACGCCAACTATTTGTTTCATTTGTGAATTTTATTTCTATGTGAATAAAACTTTTAAAGCATTTTGATGTTTATTATTTATTTTTCTTTATATTTTAAATTTTAAATAAAACAGGGACAAAAACTTAACATTTACATGAAATACCCATATTATCGCCTGCGTTTATATTGGCAGACAAATACTACAAGACAAATAATACAAGCATCCCGCTTACACGACCACCCCGCTAACACGACCAATTTGCATGGTCCGACAGGTGGTCGCGTTACCGGGGTTTTACTGTATATAGTTTACAAAACAAAAAAGACAAGGGTTCTAGGCAGAACCATGAAGTATAAAGCTTTCCGGCTCAGTCCAAACAACTTTTTGAGGTTATTAAACCGCTATACAGGTTCTATAAGAAAGCGTGAAAGTTCCATCGGGGGGGGGGGGGGGGGGGGAACATTATAGCATGTTATTTGTTCGATATGTCGCATCCGGTATATACTACGCGTTTTGCCGGATATGCATATCAGATACGCGAACATCGAATCTTACCTTACATATTTATTCAATAAAGTTTTTTATGCGGAGTTTGCAAGGCGTTTTCGCATTGCGAGGATATGGGATAAGTTATCGATCAAGATACACGGGGAAGTCTGCAATTGATTGTTTATACATGTCTTCAGAAGAGGATCGGGGGGGGGGGGGTTCCAGGGAGTCCACCCCCCCCCCCTTTTTTTAATCAGAAACAACGTTTTGTTAAGAGCTTCAGACAAAATTTCGCGGCTTGGACCCCCCTTTTCCAGACCTAAGGACCCTTTTTTTTAGGGTTTTCTTTAGCCCTCCTGGGTTGGACCCCCCCTTTTCCTAAATCCTGGATCCGCCCCTGGTCTTATTACATATGGATGCCAGACCATGTATACCATATGATTTCAAATCATCACACATGTACATATCGTCTGCTCACATGTGTCGTCTGCTGTGCCTATATCGTCTGCTCAGCATGTGTCGTTTGTTCACACGTGCAGAGCTTTTATACAAATCTGTTGAACGTCATAATTCATGGAAGGTCGGACCTGCAATATACAAAGTCAACAGTTACCGCAAGCAAAGAAAAGTGACCTCACATATATAGACTATCCGGATGCTGAGAAAGTAAACCAGTCTGTTTGCAATCACCATAGCTACGAGGCAAGTCTCGAACTATGATGGTGAGGTTGATAACAATGATGGCGCGCCCCATGCGGTTCCCGCGCCACATGTGTTGGTATGGCTTTTTGCCAGCGTGCGGCTGGAATCCATGATGGCGAGCATATAGATACCCAGCGGATACTGTCTTTCTCAATGGTTCGGCGACCAGCATCTGGGCCATATTACAGATATATAGCACACATACACGGCCCACACCATTTGCTAGCTAGCTATAAGTTCAAGGTACCCGGTCGTCTGCTGCGGAGAAGTTACTTGTATCTTTTATAAGTTGGCTGTAAAGCTCTCCTGGAGGCCAGACGCGAATCCTGCTATCGACCTGGAGCCGGCTTGTTCGACAAGAGTTTCTTTGTGGCTGGACGCTAATTAAAAGGATTGAGTACTTGGTCAGGTAAAATATATTCATGCTTATAGTTGTATTTAACTGCCTCGTGATGCTGATTAAGTTTTTAATTACTCTGGTGTGATTGAAGTATATATATATATATATATATATATATTATATCATATGTGTGTGTGTGTTTTGCATTCATTTGTAACATAATCTATTTTGTATTTCTGTTTAATTTTTTAACGCGATTTTCACACTTAACTTTCTATATCTCCATGCCGGATTATTTATTTAGTTAAATTTCTCTGATTTTATGTACAAATATGACACATACACTCAATATGAAATGTAATAAGTTATAAAAAAACGCTTTCAAACGGACATAGGATGCCTTTAGACCTTTCTTACTGCGACAGTTTTATCATCATATAGATGTATTGTAAATATAACAAATGTTTTTGATAGGAAGGTTAAATTCCCAAATTAAGAAAAGGAAAAAAAATGACAGACGCACAAAATTAAATTTTTCCATCGGCTTAAGCATATCACGAATTCTCTAATTCCGTGGTTTCGGACCAAGGTTTATGCAGACTAAACTAGTATATATTACGTTCATCATAGCCTAGGTAACTCTATGAGCCTTTAATAAGTTTGCTAGATGCTCTAATGAGAACAGTATAAAAGACCTTTTCATTTGTGTTTATTACGTAAAATATTCATGCTGAATTGTCATATAGTCTTCAGTTAAGTACCTTTATTTGGTCGCATTTACAGCGCGGAGTTTTTGTATATTATTGAAGGCAGACTGACCGTCATATATATATATATATATATATATATATATATATATATATATATATATATATATATATTCATGTTTTCTTACGTGAGTATACTCATACTCGTGGAACATGATAACTATCTGTTTAGAACGAACTGAATGCCTGGATCAATTGAAACCTTATTAGGGCCTAAGACTGGAGGCCTATGGAAGCTCTAAGACAAATGAACCATTTATTATCTAACGTGTAGCTGGATAGTTGATTCTAAAATGATCCAGCTTTAATGGATGCAAGATCTTCACAAAAAGTATAAAAATATGCTCGCGCTTAAGATGCTTCTGTCTAACATGTTGTTCAAGATGCACGAGCTCATTTATTTTTAATCATTGTGTAAAATATGTCTGAAGTTGGAAATATTTTAACTTTCATGAATAGAAAAGTAATCTCAGATCACATTTAAACTTCGGCCTGGATCTTAAACTGGGCTAGAGCGCAGGATTCAAAGCGGAGAGATCGTGAGTTCGAATCTCAGCCGAGGCGGTGCGGTTTTTCAAGGTCGGCCCCCACCCAGGGTGAGCGCTCTGCAGGCTTAATATATGGGAAGGCTGTGCCCTACAACTGTGTATCACCCTTATACGAGTGCGACTTGGGGGGGGGGTCCTATGTGTTATGACCCAGCAATGGGGATAATTACATCCGAAGGACCCGCAGGTACGGTAGACACCGGCCTGGGTTACACCAGGATACACATATACAAAAAATGATAGGAAGCGAGTGCTACCGCCCTGTCAAGTAGTCCCAAAGCGAAATGGACATCTCTGCGGATGTACATACTTAGGTAATGAATTAGATAAGTCAGCATTAAAAAATGGATGCGGTTACCTCCACCAAAAAAATATATATAAAAGATTGCCGTGTGCTACACAGAAAAACATGTTTGGATCACATGTTTCCCATGTTGGCTAGAACAAAGGTGGCTCACATCGAATGAATGGCTCTGGCCCTCGCATGCTTGATATTACAGGGACGTAAATATACATGGGTGATCAGGGATATATATATCCCCCACTTTTTGGCAAGGGAGGGGGGATGGCCAATGTAATCATCCCCCCCCACCACTTTTCAGAGAATAACATTATAATATTGCAACTGAAATATAATAATAAATGAAATTAGAGGAATTTGGATCCATTTACTAAAAATGATATATCTAAATCTTGTTTAGAATTCACAAAATAACTTATTTTATAAAACATTATAATTATTTGAAATATGATTAAGTATATATATATATATATTTAATAATTATATATATATATATATATATATATATCTTTGAATATGTCACTCAGAGATGCTGAAAAAGGTACATATATATACATGTGTGTGTGTGTTTGTGTGTGTGTTTGTGTGTGTGTACAAAGTCACCCTCCACCCTGGAAGAAAAATTGACGCCACTGCTTGTTAACAGTTACACAATTTCCCACTGGTATAGAATCCTTATAATCCTTATAAACAGGTTACTTCCAAAACGGACTGAGTTGTTCCTTGGGACTTTTTCCATATAGGTTGTACCCTGGCCCTCCAACACACTTCAGCAAAATCTGTTAATATATACTTTCAGTTAAGTTTCTTTAAAAAAACAACCAACAACTATGAAAACATGATACATTGTGGTGGAGGTACAAGTATACATTAGGTTAAAATACATTTTGAAAAACTAGCCAGACAATGATATAACAGCGGACTAACTATGATATAATAGGGACCCGGCCGACCTATATTTCGTTTAACCGAATGTTATAAAGTCTCATATAGCCATCGGTGCTTCAATACAAAGTGGATGGAATTGGGTTACAGGACGTTGGGGAAAGATAATATGTCCAGAGAGAAGAAAACAGCTTTAATTATTCATAACTAGTCGTAGCGAGGATCTAATTAGCTGCCCTATTGTCGGAAACACGGGCAATATAACGTCTCCCTTCAGAGATCGAGCCGGATAATTTGTTATCATGAGTGCTGTACCCTCGCTGATTTTGTGGTCGCCAGACGCGCAACTAGAGATATGTTTTTCCCTAGCTGGCTCTGGGTGTACTTAAGTTATCCCTTGATCCGTTGAAATCTTACTCCATCAGCTGACAACGTTATCTTTATGCCGGTGTTTTGCCTAATCTTATAACTTGGAATGGGCGTGCCTACAAATCATGTTGAATGTCCAGTCATACTCATCTATATATTCATTAAGGAAGTTGTTATAACTTTTGATGCACTCCCGATGTTCTCCCGGTGATCGCCGATGTCTACCGAAGTTTACCGATCAATCCAATCCCGATGTGGGTCCATTTCATATCGGGACAAATCGCAAACAAAATCAGTAAACTGCGAGGCGTCTTTATCTTTGTCGGAGTATACTCTTAAATCAGACAAGAAAATCAGCAGTTTTTTACTAGAAAAGCCACAGAACATTATTTTTTTCAATAGCCGTCATCTGGTTTTTTTATGGGACCTTATTCTTTGCTACTCTACCTGAAATACGAAATTTATTATGTCTGTCACCCTGTCACATGAAAAGCATTCTTAACTGCCACAGCCATTGTCTATACTGTCCTCAGATTTTAATTTAATACTACAAGAACTTTTTCTCAATATCTTGTACCGGGAATTAAGACTTGCAAACAGATAAAATCTAACACTGAATGAGACAAACGGACACACGTTGATACAAGCATAGAGAAAACCCGAGACTGCCTAGTTAACATAAAATCAGACAAAGAAAACGGACAAACAGACGGACAAAGAACAGAAAGTCATGGGTAAACCAGACCCAACTTGTAATTTCATTTGCGGATATAATAACTCCAAAGAATCCATACGTACCTTGTACGTACAAGCAAGTAATTTGATACATGTCCAGAAAACACGCGGCTCGACAGGATGCACAAAAGTTATTTGACAGATGTTTGAAGCTTTGACGTGTGATGTTGAATTTACTGACAAAGGCGTGATGTAAATACCAGCAATATAACACACTGCTTAAGTGATCTTTCTGTGTGTAAACATTGCAGTATGTAGGTCAGGCGAAACAGCGGGGGGATTGTTCCAGCATAGTAATAATTGATATAATGCATGACAGATCCGTTCTCATACAGACAAAAAGATCACAGGAACCTGGTAGCGCCACAGAGAACGTTACGATAGCAAGGATAAACGTGTAAATAGTGGTATCTAAAAAGTGTATTTACGACGTATCAGGTTAAGGCTTATCACATGATGGTTGCGAATATTATATTACTTTACAACTAGTCATGGCTGGGTTTTTGGCAAACGTAAAAAAATACTAGCCACTAAATATATAAAGAAGGCTCTAATAGATCAGGAAACCCTTTTTATCATATTTTCTGTTTGTTTACACAATTGTTTGTGTATTTGATTTTACATTTATATGGAATCCCTGTGTGTGTTTTTTGTTGCCCATGCACTTGTGTACTTACCTTATGATTTTGTTTATAATTTTAAACATTTAAGACCTTTGTCGGTGGTATACAGAAGGTAAAATCTTGCTTTCTACAATTGCACACAAAATTGGCCAAAATATACATTCATCACAAAGCTTAATATAAACCTACATATTCCATCAAGGGTGGCTATCTAAATGCAGCAATTATTTTCTTAATTGTTACCATGCAGTTTGGTACAAAGTGAATGAGGTTTTTAAATCTTATTTGAGATGAAAACAAAACTTATATTCTTTCACCTTCTTGTTTCATATGGTCTTTCTATTATGACAGGTTGAAATAATCGAATTTCTTTTTATCAAATTACCCACCATAAATTCACATTGAAGAGCTCTATAATATACAATATGCATGGTTAAGAAGAAAAGAAGTATACGCCCGAACGAAATAAACATTAAAAAGCTGAACTGTTCTTTTAATAATTAATGATATCTTATTATCATTACCCGGATGCTGCAGCGTTATATACATTTATGAATGCGATCCGCATCACCTAATGCTGACCCTATCAGAAATTATGTTAAATCTTCATTCTGGAGGACATGAACTATGTTACAAGTGTCAATTCGAATTATTATATTTTGCAGAACTATACAGACGAATTTAAGATATTGTTTGGTCGAATAAAATTTTTATCTATCTTCAGTATTTGTTTATGATGTCGGATCCATATTCATCTGGATATTATGTTGTAAATGGTGAAATAAATTCAAATGATATTGCATCATTTTTTTAAATTCGTTTTGTTGTTGTTCTTTTCAGAAAAAGAATTAAAAGACTCAACAAGAACCATGCACGTGTCTAGAAAAACAGGTTTATATTGGACATTTGCCATCCACATATTACTTTTTCCGTCTATGACGTCATCGGAATTCCCTACTGCAGAGCAAATCAAATCAATGACGTCGGTGATAGAATCCTTCCGGAGGTGTCGCGGCGTTCATGGCCTGACGCTGGCGGTGGTCAGTGGCGCCACCACATTTACGCGGGGATTTGGAGAATCAGACGCCGCTGGTCACGTGCCAGTTTCGCCCAATCAGACGCTGTTTTGCGTAGCATCCCTTACAAAGGCTTTTACCAGTACCATAGCAGCAAAACTGCTGCCGCAGTCCACCACACGGTGAGTATACTAAGTAACAATTTAATTACATCTTATTCTTTATGCATTCATGTTTTCATTTTTAGAAAGACTCTTCCATAACATGCATGCACAGGCGCTTGAATTGCTGTAAGTATAGATTTCGGTTAAATTTGTTCCTTTTCTTGGTCATTTCCTTATAACTATTACTTATCTGACATTTTACTGGCGTTTTTTCTCACTACATGGTCCATCTCTTCATTATTTACTTAATATTTGAGATAGGCTGGCAAGAGCAACCGAGGACGCACTATCTGATTGGCTGGTATGTCTACTACTGGAGTCATCAGATGATGACACCGCTGACGTAACAATGGTTCAGCCAATCACGCATGTACTCCAAATTTAGCCTGAAATCGATGAGCCATGGCTGTTGGGTCTGACAACGGGGCTTCTTGCCGGCCTATCTCAAATATAAAGTGAATAATAAAGAGATGGACCATATAGTGCGAAAAACGAAGGGAAAATGCCAGATATGTAATAGTTATAAGGAAATGAAACGGTGAATGCTGGTGGTGAAAGTTGGACTGTATCATATAAGGCAGACACCGGTGTATATTGCTTTCTGTTTATTATGACTCAGCAATAACGGTTTAAAAGAGCGTCGTGGTCCCATTGTTAAGAAAGAGAAAGCGAATCGTAGGCTTCCGCTTTAAATACAATCAGTTTAGGAATTATTTCAAGAAAACCGTCGTTTCTTTTTCAGCATCAGACCTGCACTTCGGTAAAAAGTCCACTGTATGGGGATGTAGTATGCGCCGGGTGTGATTTGCTCAGTACTTTCCTGGATTGTCTTGTTTTGTTTAGCAGTTGCTGTAGATAAATGCGAAGTCTGGATGTGGTGTTACTTGGTCATCCTATGTCGCAGTTGTTTTATTCCCTCCCTCCCTGCCTCCTTCTCTCTCTCTTCTTCTTCTTCTTCTTCCTCTAGTGATGGGCTTTGTTAAATGGACGATGAGTCTTAGAAATCTGTTACATTTCTGACTCGTTTAATATTAAATGCTACTTCTCTTGATTTGTCTCACATATTCTTGGCTATCTATACAACATTTTAATAAATGATGCGAACAGTAAAAAATATAGTTCAAATCATGTCACCTTAAACATAAACATTTCACGAGGACATCAAATGATTAATTTTAAATGACGTTGAACATTACATAAAGTTTATTATTTTAGAGGTGGCTATGGCACTAGCGCCCAACCTATATCACAAGTCCTTGGAAACAAAAGTGATTGCTGTCGTTTCTCGGATGAATATCGCAATGATCACGTGACCATGATAGATCTGCTGAGTCATCGTACTGGAATCCCACGGTACGATTTCCTGTGGTATCAAAGTGACGCAGAACTAACCAGAAAAGAAATTGTCAGGTAGGTGTATAGAATATTCTGTTATTATATCTCATAAATGGTACTACATTTTCTGAGAACGTTTCACAAACTCATGTTAAACTAAAAACGATCTGTCTGTTTTATGTGATTTTAATGGTAGAATACCGAAGCCAATGACAGTTCAGCAACATTCTTTAAAACTCCGTGAAAAAAAAAATTGTGAAAGGACAGGGGCAGTGGAACGAAGGATACATGACGTGCTCTCTTAATGAAAAAAAGTTTCATTATAGACGTGTCCGATACGCAAAGCAAGTTCACGAATTCAGGGACCGGTCGACGTATAATAACGTCTTGTACACCATGGCTGGTCACGTGATGGAGATGGTCACTGGAAAATCCTGGGAAGACCTCGTTAGGCGCCACCTACTGGAACCCCTGGGAATGACAAGTACAACGTTTTACGGAAATCAAGCCCCTCCGGGACATTGGTTTGCTAAACAGTATGAGACTCATGGGGGTGTGGAATACGTCATCCCGAAAGGCTTACACAGGTAAAACAAGAAATCTATGTTCTAAAACCGGAAAAATCAATAATGTCTGGAGTAATGCACATTACATATTACATGACTGTGTATTATTTTTTCTAAGCTTTGGTGTTTGCATGATACACCAGTTTAATTATAAAACAAACGTCGCCTTGTTGTTCACCAGGTAATCATAAGAAATTGTATATTTTACTGTCTACTAAATAAACATAAATACTCAAACGGCACAGGTCGCTGAATGTCACAAGGGAAAGAAGAATACCATTATCACTTGACGTCGTGTTCATTAGAAATTTTATGGAAATGAAGTAATGCTCCTTCATTTTTGGAATCCGCAGAAAAAAGTCACAAATGTTCAGTTTCTAATTTGGCATTACTTGGATAGTTCATAGACATCTGTAGTGGTTAAAATCACTTGTTTCTTACATGCCTTCCTTCCAGCGGGACAACTTTAGCTGGGCCATCCATTTCGCTGTGTTCGACAGCAGATGATATGGCAAAATGGATGCAATTTCACCTTAATGGCGGAGAAAACGAACAGGGAGATCGCGTTGTTAGCGAGAAAGTGTTCGAGACTTTACACGAACCTATTATAGCTACAGATGATCTTTACCTCTTCCGGCAATCAGATCCCCCATTTCCGGTTCGACTTGATTTTAAGATGTATGGAAAAGGCTGGTTTGTTGGTTCATATAGAGGTAAGATTAATTCACACATTCTATGTTCTTTGGTCCTATAAGAATGGTCCAATATATTACTATTATCAAGGCGAGCCCGCGAGTTTTATCAGCGATCATCTTTATTACCCTCCCCAACGAAGTGGCACGATGGTATGTATACATGTACGCCTCCGTTCCGACGTCCGTCCTCCTGTCCGTCCGTTATATTGGCTTTTTTGTGCATTTTAAACTAAACCTTTCGACCAAACCCACACATCTTACATATACGGTTCACCCTACCCATAGAAGATGAACCCAATTGATGTTGAGGTCAAGGTCACATGAACCAGCGAAAAAGTGTGTTAATGCATTTAGAGTCCAAGTTTTATTGAACTCCTTCCACCTGTCGCATCGAACTCTCCTAACAATAGGGAAAGAATTCTATTGATATTAAGCTCACGGCGTCATAGGTGACGGTCGGTCACAGGATCTACATCATGAAGTTGTTTATGGACGGATTTGAGCCGACGTTTTCAAACCTGACTTTCCACCCTTCACATATGCTCACCTACCGACAGGGGAAGAACCATATAGTTATTGATAAAAGGTCAAGGACACAGGACTCACCTACTGATTTCCACTTTTACCAGGCTGAAAGTTTAATACATCAAGTGTTATCATGCTCCCGTGCGAGGAAATTTTGTGTTTCGCACGTAGCTTTTATGAGTAATTCGGATGAATACTGTGGACATAGACAACCCACAAGTTAGATAAATTCTCACTCTAAAAAAATATTAAATTCAAATGATGAGAAATACTTTGTAAAATGTAATACTAAATGTAATACTAAAATAAAACTAAATGCACATTGGTAATTAAATGTTTCCATTTTATTTCAATGACTTTCTTAATTTAAGTTATTCAAATATATAAATATATAAAGTGTACAAGAAATTATTAACCAATGCTACTTTCTTTTTCCAGAGCACAAAATCGTAATGCATTATGGATCCTTTCCTGGATTTTACTCAATGATGATGTTGGTGCCAGCTCGGGGCGTAGGAATTTATACTTCAATCAATGGTGCAAAAGGCGGTGTCCCCCACAGACTCCTAAATATCCTGCATATGTATCTATTGGATATCATACTGGGAGACGTTCCGTGGCTTGATGCTAATACTGTCTGCTCATACCCAAAACCATGGATAAATGAAACTAGTCAATTTCACATAGATAATAAAATTGAAACAAACCGCACGCTGTCAAGAAATCCGGAACTATATCTTGGTGTTTATGAACATCCGGTTTTAGGCCGCCTCAGGGTAAAGCGGAAAGAAAAGACTAATGCCTTATTCTTAATTATCGGCAGCGTTGTGTTTGATCTGTATCAGGATCATGGAGACCAGTTGACAAGAGTTCCACGGAAACCCGAATGGATGGTAGGTCCAGGTGCCGTGCTGTTTAATTTTACAGAGACTTCCGGTCATGCGAGCAAGGTGACTATGTTTGACCTGGAATGGAGAGGTAGCCCTGTATTTGAACGGACTATTATCGATAGCAATACAGTACGAAGTGGTAGCTGCCCGAGTCTAATATCTCATGTACTACAACTATTCTCCATGGTATTTTTACATTTCTTTACCAATACAAACTAAGCGCATTATAGAGAAATCAATATATGAAAAAAAAAAAATTCGATCTGTTTTGCTTCTCTAAAAACAAAGCGATACTTTATTGGGAAAATGCATTAGCAGTGGTAAAAGTTTCATTCATATTGCAAAAATTGTTAAGGCTAGCTTATAAAAATGATTATCAATATATTTTATTGTATGAAATATGTATTAAAATACAAATGGTCCTTCGTAATATAGAATTATTATATTTTTTATTATTCAAGTGCAATTAACGCACCACAACAGTCCTGTAAAGTACCATGATTTTTTTACAATACATATCCAATTGGCCAGGGTTCAGGAAAATGATAAGGGGACTGATTAACTCTTGTATGCTCACCACATTCCAGGCCAGCCATCAGCCCGGAAATTATTTTACACAACAGCATCTGCTGTTCATAAGAAAAACACTCATTGGTCATATACAACTATAAAACCTCAGACTAATTGTTTAAGTCTCAGGGCAATTAATGCGTGCTCTAATAATCTAAGTGTTTATAATCAGATAACCTATTATTAAATTTTAGGTGGACCTTGCTGCTATATTTTACTTTGCTGACTCCCAGTGCGGATAATTGATGAGATTAAATTCGTTCCTGTAATTTTATTACCCTTGGTGTTTCGTATGATGATTTAATTTCATATTATGGCATGGAATGTGATTTGGTACAGTACTGGTATAAAATACGGCTAAGTAATAATTTTTCTTTAAAAATGTATTTAATTTAAACTTTATTTATTTCATATGAATTGTACAAATATTTATAATGATGCAAGGCATTCTCGGTCTCTAGAGGCGGGGGATCCGGAGAAAACAGATTCAGCCTACTCCCATTTTAATAGCTAATACTAAATGAATCTTATATATATATATATATATATATATATATATATATATATATATATTCCATCTAAAAAACGCATGTAAGAAAATAACTTTGCGACCATTTAGAACCTACTTTCTTATTATTTTTATTATTTCACACTTTCTTATAATTTTCATTATTTTACATGCATGTTAATATACACACGTATGTTCATTATTTCACCAAGATTCTTGCAATTGCCTTTACATGTATGTTCTTTCTAGGCTAAAGAGGACTATTCAGATATCTGAGGTCTCTTAACTAAAGCGAAGTCCTTGAAGCTTTCATATTAATAGCTCAGAAAACGCTGATATCGCCGCATACAGGCTGTTAGCTTGGAATGTTCACTAACAGTTTACAGATAACCAAACCACTTCATCCATTACAGAGGCGCGTTTAGAATTTTTAGCTCAGCTGACTTTCAGTCATGCTGGGCTATAGCGATGGGTCTTTGTCCGTCGTCCTTCCGTCTGTCCGTCCGGCCGGCCGTTAGCAGGGCACAAATCGTAACCGTAAGGGCTAGGGCCATGAACCCTATGCAGTCTTAGAGGTTCTGAAAAGATCTCCTTGCAAACCTGAAATTAGGTCACTGCGACCTATATTCTCGAAGTTATGGGGTGTGTTTGCACCCCCCAGAAATAATTCTTTTAGCCAACATTTTCATCCCAAACCTTTCATCTTTCACATACAGCTCACCTACCAACAGGGGAAGAACCATAATTATTTTGAGGTCACAGGGTCAAAGGTCAAGGTCACAGAACCAACTTCTTTGAAAAGCCTGTGGATGCATTTTAAGCCAAACCTTTCATCCCAATTCTTTGATCTTTCACATATAGCTCAGCTACTAAGTGGGAGAAGAATCCTATAGATGTTGAGGTCACAAGGTCAAAGGTCAGGGTCACAGGATCCACTTCTTTGAAAAGGTTGTGGACACATTTCAAGCTAGACCTTTCATTCCAAATCTTTCAGCACTGATATCGCTTCTCTGTCAGAGAACAGGGGAAAAGACCTGTTGATTTTGAGGTCAAAGGTCAAGTTTACAGCACCCTCTTCTTGCGTGGAGTCATTTTCAGGCAAACTTTTCAATCTATACTTTCCATCTGTCATATATGGCTTACCTACCAATAGGGGAAGATGCCTATTGATGTTGAGTTCAAAAGCTCAAAGGTCAAGGTCACAATATTATTCTAAATGCTAGTGAACATATTTCAAGTGAAACTGTTCAACCCAAACCTTCAGTCTTTCACATATGCCACATCTATGCATCACTGAATGCGATTCAAACTTCATATTTATGGGTCTTTTTCATGAAGAAATAACTAATTGATTTTGAGGTCAGCTGGTCAGGAGGTTAAAGGTTGCAGGTCTAAGTTATTCACTCATTGGTTGCCAAGTAATTACACCCGGCCAGATGTAAGTGGTTAGTAGTTACCCATCATTTAGAAAGAATCCAGTTGATATGTGGGCAAAAGGCCAAGGTCATAGGTCAGGGATGTTCACAATAACTTATTTTGTAGACCATCTCTATTTTTCTTGTATATATAACCATTGCACTCCAACTGGTAAGTCTCACTGTGTGGCTGTAATTGTGAGTGATGCTGGTGACATATGACTCTCTTTTGTATCAGCCTGTTAAGTGATAAGGCTGAGTGATTAATACCTCGTAACTGCATAACAAAAACACTGTTGCCGGAATGCTTCAGCCAGGCATTAAGACTGTGAGAGTATAGTATTATGGTTTAGCTACTGATTTATAAGATGATGGGAACATTTTGCAGTTTATTTTATGGAATCATAGCAATAAACTTAGTTTCCTAAATATCTGAATATTTTTATATAAATCACCAGATATAAAAGCAAATGTTTGTTCTCATAATATGTGGATGTGTACCTCGAGTTCTCCGATATGTTCGCTATACTGAGAAAATAGATCCAGAAAACTGCTATCGTGAAAGACTTCTCCTGTTCACACCATGGAGAGATGAAAGTAAAGACCTTTAAGTTGGTTCACAAACATATTCTGAACAATATAACATTAAGAAAGTACAAGTCGAATTCAAGAGAAAGCAGTATGAACATAATGCAGATGCTTTGGAAGAAGCACAGGACCAAGCTGAACATGACCATGAAACTGAATATGCACATATAGCTCCTACAACTGAACATGCTGAGATTGAAGATGCAAATAAGCCACCAGTTCCATGTGAAGCTTTGGCTTTTTTTCAACCCTGAAAGATCAGATCTTCTAAAGAATTATGATTTAACAACTGATCTTGGACTGCCACGTAGAACCAGAGTACAAGAACCACTCATATTGCCTGGTAGGATAGCTGACACAGAGTACAAGCTGTTGATACAGAGCCTAAATGAGAAACAACTCATCATTTTTAAACACATTATCAAACATGTGAAATGTTCATCTACTCCGTTAAATCTGTTTTTGACAGGTGGGGCAGGTGTTGGTAAATCAGTTCTGCTCCGTGCACTCTACCAATCATTGCGTCGTCACTTGTGTGGGACTGAAGGTGAAAATCCTTTGGACTGCAAGATACTGATTACTGCTCCTACAGGGAAAGCTGCTTATAATGTACAAGGATCCACATTACATAATGCTTTTCGAATAGATCCAAACAAAGGATTTTCTTACAGAAAATTATCATCAGATATCCTAAACACACTGCGGACACAATATAGACATCTTGAATTATTGATGATTGATGAAATAAGCATGGTAGGAAATCGTATGTTCAATTTTGTAAACCTGCGACTCCAAGAGATAAAAGGTAAAAAAAACCCATGCATTTGGTGACATTCATGTAATTGTCATTGGAGACCTGTTCCAACTTCAACCAGTTATGGACAACTGGATTTTCAAAAACTTGTCCGAAAGTTATGGTCCTCTTGCACTCAACCTGTGGGCAGACAATTTCTACATGTATGAGCTTACTGAGATCATGCGACAAAAAAAAAAAATGACAATGGCTACGCACAACTGCTTAATAGGTTACGTGAAGGACACCACACAAAAAAATGATATTGATCTGCTGAAATCTCGCCTTGTCACTGTGAATTCATCATATCCATCGGCAGTTACACATTTGTATACAAATAACTCCAGTGTAGACAGCCATACGCTCCCCAGGCAGAGGAAATCTTGCGCTTCTAAAGAAGCAACTGATTTTCACGCTGCCAGCTTTGACCGTTTATGATATATGTAGACACCAGATGGCGGTTTGTTGTCCACTGAAATAAACGTGCGTATGATGTGACAAGCAGCCAATCAGATGCCAATAAACAAACACTCGACAGGCATCCTGGCTCCGCCCATTGCCGCGCTTCAAGCGCCGTTTGATGAGTTTCCGGTCGAATTTAAATTGCTCCCTCTGCATTCTCGCATCAGCGACCGATCCGATTATGACATTATGACTGTGTTAGCGTAGCCATGTATCTGTTGTCTACAGAACTGAAACCAGCCAGCGAGGTGTGCACGAAGCCTTTGTTGTTACGTTTCGATTGAATTACAGCTCACCGGCCGAGCATCCTATGTGCCCAAGGCCCTAAGCAAAACACGTCAGGGGCAATTCTCTCTGAGCCTGTGGCCTGTTTAGACGGTTACGCTGGGGGATGAGCTGTCACTCAAAAGAAATGAATATGATTGGCTCCGTGTATTCCTCGCTTGGCTTTGTCTTCCAGCACAAAGTTTCATCTGATTGGACAAAAATACAGTGCTCCCCTCTGGTGTTGCAAAGCAGGATACGAGGTCATAACAAACAGCGCCTTACGATATAGGAAGTAGCCCTATAGGTAAAGCGCTGTGTAAAGAGCGAAAGACAGCCATAACATGCAAATTTTCCAGTGTACAAATACAACCAAAGTAATAATTACAGCCGCGGATACAGTAATAACAGATGTCACAGAAAATGTAAAGAAAGATATTCTTTTGAGAATACCTGATAACCCATCAAAAACTGCTGGTCTGCTAAAAGCACTTCAGATAGCTGTTGGTTTAACATATGATATCACCTGCAATGTTGCAGTTCATGATGGAATCACAAATGGTTGTTCCTGTGTTTTAAAATATATACAGTACATTCACAGCAAAACTGTTCCCAGCATTCTTTGGGTCGAGTTTGAAAATGTTGACATTGGGTCAGACACTAGGAGAAATTACGCTGCGTTTTACAATCCAGCCATACCAAAATCATGGACACCACTGTTTGTGATAAAACGCACCTTCCATACAGGAAGGCGACATATACTGGTAACTCGTTCACAATTCCTATTGAAGATAGGTGCCGCTAAAACAATATGGAAAGCACAAGGCAGTTCACTTGATCAAGTGGTTGTTGACATGACAAGCACCAGAAAACTGATGCATGGACATTATGTTGCATTCAGCAAGGCGAGAAAAATGGATGGTTTATACGTATTAAATTTAAATGAAAGCAAAATGAGAACTGATCCAACACAGATGACAAATGAGATGGCAAGGCTACGTCACGAGGCCAAACTTACTCTAAATTTCATGTCACCAATAACAATACCAAATGATGTACTCAAAATAATATTCCATAATACACGATCTCTCCATTCGCATTTCAAAGATATTACATCTGATTGCCATATCCTCAATACTCACATTATTGCTTTAGCTGAAACACGCCTATGCTCATCTGATACTGATGATTCATATTTTATCCAACATTTCAGACTGATCAGAAATGACCATCTCAACACGGGTACGACACATGCAACCAAACGATCACCCTATGGATTAGCATTTTATGTGCATGAACATCTATACCCATTTGTTGAAATGCATCACAGGTCAAGTGGTAAGATTGATGCATCGGTGTTATTAATAAATCAACCAACATCTACCTTGCAACTGATTAGTATATACGATCACCACAATCTAAACAGACAGACCTTCTTTCAAAACTTGAAGAGCATTTAACATTTGTGGACACACAAAAACCATTGTTAGTTATGGGAGATTTGAACATTGATGTCAGTAATAAAAAAATACTTGTGTATTGGATGATCTCTCACATCTTCTTTAGTGACAGCAGCTTATGACGGAAAACACAAATGATCATGGCAGTATTATTGATCTTGTGTTTTCAAACTTCCCTAATACATCAACTTCTGCAATAGAGAGTTCCTGGTCTGATCACAAAATCCTGTTTCCTGTTGTTCCTAAAAATGTTTTCCAGTTTCACTCAGTTAATTGATATAAGGCCTTCACTTAAATAGTAATCTAACAGTTCACATATAATGTTATAGTTATGCAATTATTGTTATGCTTGCCCTTTGATACCATAGCAGGACAGGTGTTGGGGAAGGCTTTAAACACAGGTCATGCTTGTCAGCTGAGCGTCATGACCCATTGGTCACTTGTTCCTAACAGGTATTATCTGCAGTTCATCAGTATGTACGCAAAGTAAACCAGAAATCATATATACCACAGAAATAGATAATGGATAAATAGATATCTTTAACTCAATTCTTTGTAAAGCTTCTTATTTATTTTCCTTGTTATGTGTACATGAGTTTATGAACTACTTTGCCAAGGATATTACAGTTTTATACACAGGTTCAACACCGTGTATCCCTACGTAGATATCCCTCTAAAACAACTGTAATTCAATATCATATTCATTATATACTAACTTTTTGAGACCAAATATTTTCACTTCTGGGTATTCCCAGTTAATATCAAAACTTTGAAGAAATATAAATATCAAAGCCGGTCACACGTGTCACTAACCCCCTTAAGCTGACTATATACGTTATATGCAAAGGTATATAGAAGAACAGAAATTCGTCATATTTTTTGTGAAAGGTGCCTCAAAATGTCCTCTTTACATCGCATATTTATTTTTTTTCTTATAAAGGGGGGGGGGGGGGGCATTCCCATACCCTATCCGTGTACCTGTAATTAACCTGTATTTAATAAAAAAAAACTTGTTCTAGATTTTATTCACATAGGTGAAATAACAAAACAAATATTTTATATATATATCATAATCGTCATAGTTTTATAAATTAATCCGACAAACACATTATAGCACAACGGACTTACTCTGCAATAGTGGAGAAATGATTATTTGTCATGTCTAATGCAGTCGGAGGTATAATGCTAAAGAAACCGTGGCCGTGCTAATAGGTTACAAAACTTGTTTGGATCGGCGAAGCCTTTCCGAGTGGCCCCGGAAATCGTGGGCTCAGCCAGGAAGCCAAAAAGGAAGACCAAAAAAATCAACGGGAAGTAGGAGTTAGAAAAAGCACACAGAAAACGTGGATGTTGTAGTGAAAGGATGTACTGCACAGGGGCTTCTGAAGGCCAATTAAGTTTCCAAGAGAACGAGGCTACTTCCGGTGGCACGTAACAGTGTCACATACACTCGTAGTTGTTGATAATTATTTACAATTCTCATGGTGAAATCAAGCACAAACTTTTTTCTGTTTGTATGTAAACTCGTTTGTCTCATCTATTTCCCTGTTGATTACTAAAATCTACATTTTGTGTATATAAGGTATACACCAGGGAGGATTATAATTAAGTGAATAATGCTGTGTCTTCCTCTCTTCTCATCTGAGCTGACAGGAAGTAGGAGGATCGGAAGATCACTCCGGTTGCGCGCGCCCACCACCTCACCACAAACTGTCTCGTCAACTTCCTTCAGCAGAAGTGTGGGAGTGAAGCCAATAAGCCGGGAGAATTATTCATTTTAACTGTCTTCCCGGGTTTCACGATCGATTTTTGACAACATTTCGATATATAAAGAGAAAATGTTCTCTATGAGCGACCATAAACCCAAATGATCAACATACACATACCACCGACAGGATGGTATATAATATATATATATATATATATATATATACATATATATATATATATATATATATATATATATATATATATATATATATATATATCTGCCGTGGCTGCATCCTATTACTTTTGAGGTTTTTTTTTCAATGTTGTTTTGGAACTAATGTATTTGTAATATCTTTCTTATATATTGCCACAAGAAGGATTTTATTTTTTTTTTATTTATACCGATCATTTCCTTATTCCGGTAACATACACGCATATATATATATATATATATATATATATATATATATATATATATATATATATATATATATATTGGCTGGTGTCGGGACAATACGTCGTCACCGTAAATATCCTTCCTACGCTTCTCACTACTTAAAATATTCAAATTTTTAGACAGATAGTCACCAATGACACAAGAATCATTTTCACTGATATATAATCATCAACTCTTATACGCCAGTTGTACATATGATTCAAAGTGTTGCTCAAAAGATGACGGCTTTGCAGAGTTTCCAGCTTTGAGTGAGGTAGAATTATTAGCCTTGTCTCGGGTCGTTATTTCAACATATGCCCGGGACTTATTAGGCAGTTAAGGCCACAAATCAAAGGTTAACAAACACGTAAATTGACATCCGTTTGGCGACTGACGCCAGCTTTTTATTTGAAATCTCATGGCCCCGACATGAACAAATCATCGATAGTATGACATATATACGCATCACGGCTACGAGTCACACTGGCCAATCACACAGGGACGTAGGATAACACATTCGTCGGTCCATTTTACTTTCATTCGCGAAGGGCATGAACACAACTGAGGTGAAATGTCAGAACTCAGTTTAGTTTAGTTTCTACGATTACTTTAAGATCACAACAGTAATGAGTAATTTGAAGATTGTTGACGGGCCCATGGGAAATAGGCCAGGCAATTAAGACGGATTTTTAAATCTATCAACAGGTCCAGCCACTGTCAGTCAATGTCAGAATATTATTCTCCGACAAATACTGACGTTAATGGACAAATAAATAATAGTACCCCCACTTCAAAGTAAATGATAAAAACCAAAAAAAGATTGCAATAACGAATGTTTGTGTCCCGCCGGGCCCAACCGCCTCTGCGGCGGACATAAAAGACAACTCCCGTGACCGTACGCTAAAACGCTTAAGGGCGAGTTTCACTGTAATAACTTGTAGCTTGCCAAATCTTGCATATAACTCCTAATTATATCTGCTGTCTTAATCTAATAAATAACAAGTCTAAATGCAGTTGTTCAACAGCCAAATATAGCAACAGCCAAATCTGCTTACAATTAAATCGGATTTTCACTGACCAAATACCCCCCCCCCCCCCCCACACACACACACATTCACGCACACACGTCACTGCTCTGTTACTGAGTTCAGAGTCGCGAGCACTATATATAAGAGGATTTCACGCTTGTCCGCTTGGTGCGTATTTATCAACAACTTATAAGACTCCTGATATATGGAAGGTCTAGACCTCCGTTGAGGGGTAACCCTTAGCAACAGCCAAACAAACCCAAGTGGCGTAGGGACGTCACATAGTTCGTGACAATAGCGCGTGTACCGGTCTTTGTGCTGTATCGTACTGTTACACATAAGATAGGAGCTTATGAGCGGCCCGCTCTTGTAAACAAATTCATACACAAGGTAAAACGACGTGTACCCCGCTGACCCCACCACAAACAAGTACGTAACGCTCTGCACGAGACGCGGGTGCAGGCTTAGTATCATATATAGCAACATGTTATATCCAGTATGCCATGCTCTCGGCAAAGACTGAATTTACAGGCATGTCCCTGTTTGTAAGGCAGCGAGACTGTGAAGCGATTTACCTGTAAATGAACTGTGATCGACGACACAATAAGTCGACGTGTTCCGGTAGCGACGCTGCACAGGGGTGATACACCTGTACCTGATTTGTGATCAGCTGTGGACAAAGTTGCGTAGCTTTTCGTAACAATAGCTAATTTACGTGGTCAGTCCTGTATGTTGTTCAGGCTCGCCGGATGTCAACTTGTCGTGATTACTAATTAGCTAAAATGAGCAATCAGGCTACCGTCACGACCGGTGTCGGCGGGGAGTCAGGCTTGACACCAGTTGAGGACTCGGGCTTGTTCGGGCCAAAAGCCAAGTCAGGTCCAGAAACCTCCAAGCCGGCACACAAACCTATTAAAAGTCACAAGAATAAATCCTCAGTAGCAGAAAAGCCAAGTAACCGTAACAAGAAGCAACGTAAGGGCTCTAAAAGCGCTTCCAAAGAGAAATCGGCGAAATCATCTGAAAAGGAGGAAGTAAAAGAAGCTAAATCGTCTGAAAAAGAGGAAGAAAACCAAGACAATTATGCTGATATTGAACAGTTGATATCCCAAACTAGTTACCACCAGAGCGGGATTGGTACGTCGGAATCTGATCGATCTCGGAAACCAGACTCGCCTCGATCATCAGAAAGTATAGTTCAGACTGAAAATGAGCCGACAGGTCTAAATGATAAAAACGCACCGGGATTCACCGAATCAGGTCACACTGAAACACCGAAAACACAAGGCGAAACAGGCACAGAGGCCGAGAACTCACAACAAAAGCAAAACCAAGAAATAGGTGTAGAGACGGAGACATCTGAAAGAGAACAAAATCATCAAAGAGGAGATACCTGTGACAATAACGCGAAAATTTTGGTAGTGAAGCCAGCCCAGCCACTGGAAGAAAACATGGACGCCAGAGTTGACGATCAAGGTGAGGTTATACTGGAAGATGTTGAAGAGGAACTGGGTCTTGGAGCGCGTCGGGTTGACATGTTTCACGTGAAGGGATTAAAAGATCCAGCCAGAGCTCGGATGCTACAGGACGGGTCAGTAGCAGTAGTTGACCAAGAAGCTGGGAGGGTACACGTTTATGGACAAGATGGCGGAGAGCTGCGTGATTTCAGGTACCTTCTTCAGTATGATTTTCAAGGTGGTGTCTCTGTCGGAAAAGATAACCAAATTCTGGTGGCTCTGCGAAACAGTAAATACAGCAGTATAAGTTTCTACAAACCCGAAGGTAAATTTAAATTTTCAGCATTTCTTGACAAGGACTCGCAGATACCAGCCATTTGTGTAAATACGTTTGGAGAAATCGTTGCCCTTGACAGTCACGATTCTAGTATAAACGTGATTAACAGAGAAAAGCGCGTGCATAAATCACTCCGACTTCCCCGGGAGTCAGGTGATCTCTATGATGTCATGCCAACCAGCGTCACTACCAACAGTGAGAACGACTACATCATCCTTGACGAGGCAAACCGCTGTGTGCGGATTTATGATTATAAATGTCGGTTCCAGACACGAGTTTATCACCGGCAGGATCCGGCAGACAGCTTTGAGAAGCCCCAAATGGTTTCTGCAAACACCAGTGACTGTTTTTACATGCTCGATTTCGAGTCTTTGCACAGGGTGGATCTATTCAGTCCAGATGGCGATTACCTCGGCTGTCCTCTGATGATTAAAAAGGGAGTTATTGCTGATATAGAAGCCATTGGTGTTGACCAGCTGCAGGTTCTGGTCGCCAGGAACGATAATGTTTCCGTCAGACGATACAAAATCAACATCCCGCGAAAATACCGGAAGGCAAGGCAAAAAGACCGCCACGGGCACCAAAACAAGTCTACAACTACCGCCAGCTGCTGCTGTACTATTTCATGACACCAGTGCCGCAGTGAATACTTTGTACATAAATTATTTGTAAATATACCGAATTTGAATTATATATATATAAATAATAAATTTATATATAAATATATATATGATGACGCTGGTCGTCAACGTTGCAGGCAATTATGAATGTATCAGGTAGAGGAATTTAGCTTAAGTTATTTTAAGTCATGTAGTGCAGACAATTTTATCTGAAAAAAAGTATCCTAACAATGCCAATCATTCCGGAGTTTTGTTAACCAAATTAAAATGTGGAAATATTCATAAGGGAAGAAATGTCATGATCATTATTCTAATTAGAGAGATATCAAGTGACTAATTGAAAGTCACGTTCATGAGCAGCTGATTGGTTACATTTATCTTTAATTAAACAATTGAATTCATTCTTCAGGTATATGGCGTAACCAATTATGGAATGCAGGTAATTCAATAAAAGGATGTACATACTTTTTTTAAAATGTCTTACATGTTTTTTATTATCATTTTAATCATGATCCGCGTATATATATATATATATATATATATATATATATATATATATATATATATCATATATGAGAGAGAGAGAGAGAGAGAGAAAGAGAGAGAGAGCAAATGACAGTATACGTCAAGACCCTATAGCTTATAATATAAAATATGTGATTCCTAGAGAAAATCATTAAAATATACTAATATTGGGAAAAGCAAAGGAATCTAGTATAAACAGAAAATATAATGACACCGAAACTGACATGTGCATAAATTTGTGGACAGCGCACATGATCTTATTTTAAATGTTATTATTGCATCAATTGTGTATGATATAACTATAGCGATAGTTCTGTATTCTTCAACTGCGTTATGAGAGATAATTTGGAAAGACGTTTGTAAAAAAGCGCTATATTATAATCAGCACAGAATGCCCACTGTACAGGCTAGCTGTCATATGACGGGTGCAATAATTACATGCATTTTAACAGACTCCACAAGAATATTTTGCGGGCAGCAGTTGTGGATGTGAGGCATATACGTAAGACGCACTTCTCTTTAGGACCAATGCCGTCAGCTACATTTAATCAATATCGGGAGGAATAACCACGTACATCCAGAATTTGTTTAAAATTATAGGGTGCTGTGCATGAATGTCAAAGTCATAATTACATGACTTAACAGTCATAATAACATCATCACTGATATACCAAAAAAAGGCTCAGGATGCTACATTCCGGATTTTTTTTATATATTTAATTTGGGGAAATAGAAGTTATTCGTCCTGATCATTAAATGGTGCCCAAAGTGCTCATTCTTGATTTTACATCTGATGTTTTCAGTATTACCGGAAGGAACACCTTGTAAACCCCCCCCCCCCCCCGCCCTACAAAAAATATTATAAAATTTGCTGAGGCTTCCCTTTGATCGATCCCTGAGGCAAGTACTTGCCATACTTTGTCGTAAACACGGGACACATGGGAAGCCTAGCTAAGATGAGCTAAGGGAGCTGCCTTGTGTGGAACAAGTTATATAACATATGTGAGGGTTGTTGACCACTGTATTGGGTAAAATTGGCTTGATGTAAAAAACACTTGACATGGTGTAGGGTAGCTACCCTTTTGATCAGTTCCTTTTAAATTTCAGATTTTAAAAGATTAAATGCTGTGAAAATAAAATCAACAGTGCTTACAGGAGAAAAATTTGCCATGGTCAATTTTGGACAAAAATTAAGGTATTTATTTTACATTTATGCTAATAACTTTAAACAAATACAACATTCTGATCTAATTTCTGGCATACAATAAATCTTATATTTAAATATAGTTATATGCTTGAAAAGGTTCCCTGGCTTCAACAGTTATTGCATATGTAAAGCAAGTGATAGCTTACCTGATTTTTGACAAGTTACGTTATGTTGGGGTCAATAACTTCCACAAATTATGCAATATTGACCTAACTTCTGGCATTTACATAAGAAATATATGGCGGAATAGTTATGGCAAATATAGCAAAACAACACCGATGGCTTTCATGATGGGTAGTCTTGAAGTGTAACAATACTTGATTTGATCCTCTACAACTATAATATAAGCTACAATTTTTTAACAATTACTTTCAAATTTTAGATTTTATATAAGCTTAAAACCTTATTTTTCTATGATGTGAAAATAAAATCGCACGTACTCACCGGAAAAAAATATGCCATAGTTGGACAAAATTTAAGGCCGGTAATGAATTTACATTTATGCTGGTCAAATGTTAACAAAATTTAAGGTAATGATTTTACATTTATCATTAAAATTTGTTTATAAAATACATTCATAAAGCGCAACATATCTAAGCGTGCATGCTTAATCAAGGCGTAGTACATATACTAAAACATTAAAATGAATAAAATAGATAAAACAAGCGTATAAATTTATTATAAGCATCTCGGAAAACATCAGAAACCAATATAAGTACGCTTCCTTAAATAAATGAGTTTTATAAACGACTCCTATAAAATAAGTCAGTGTGTGCGAACAGCGTACATTTACCTAGAGATTGTTTCACATTTCTTTGGCAACATTTGCAAAAGCCGTGCAACCAAACGTGAATAAATTTACTGCTGGTTTAACGAGTAAAAACTGATTGGAAGATCTGAGAGCGCGAGGTGGTTATTATGATGAAAACAGGTCGTTGATATATTTTGGCGCTAGACCATGCAATGCCCGGAACGTATAATAAGACAACTTTTGTGTGCGATACGCTGACGTATTGGTAGCCAGTGTTGGTCAAGAAAAAGTTGAGTTATTTAGTGAAACATCTTTGCACCATATATAGCACGAGCTGCGCAATTTTGAACAGACTGTAATTTGGCTAGCAAGAAAGATGGCAGTCCAACCAGTAAAGAGTTGCACATGTCAAATTTAGGCTAATAACTTTAAAAATGTTAAAACAATTTTTTAATTTCTGGTATAAAATTGAAACCAAATCAAAAATAGCTTACAAATTAATCAGTTAAGTGAGTAAATATATTTCCTGGATTTTGAAAGTGCTTTATGTTTGGGCCAATAACGTCGAAGGTTTACACAAAACTGGCCAAATTTCTGGCATGTACATAGGAAATATAAGCAGGATTGATGATATCAAATATGAATAGATCTACACCAGTGGTTTTCATGGTGGGAAGTTTTGAATTGTAACAATAGGGTTTTCTGGAATACGGTTGTTTTCCTTAATTTCTAAAATAAACAAACTCGCAGTGACCAGTTTAGGATTTGGAAGGACATAAACTAAGACCATATATACTATAATTGACACCTTATATTGACCGTAATATTCATTGTATATGGTAGTCAGGGCACAGCAGGTTTAAAGGTTAATATTATACTCCTTAATACAATATTGCTTTATAAAATATACACAGATTATGAGAGTCAAGCCAACGCTCAGAAGTCCATGTATCGCGGAAGGGTATATTATCGCTTCAACCAACAGCACGCGTGCACCATGTGACCCCGTAAATGCATGCACACATAGACAACAATTATTATGTCGAGGCAAGGATATAAACAGAATAAATTACAAGGAAGTACTGATAACTGGAAAACTTTTGTTTTATTATCTGTAACATAACATGCACATGTTTTTCTACCCAGCTACGTTTAGGTAGAAACAATTATATATATATATATATATATATATATATATATATATATATATATATATATATATATATATATATATATATATTAATCTACTGCATACATATACAGTTAACAGTTAATATCATGCTCATAATACTGCTTCACTTCTTATCTTAAAAGATAAGATACAAATAAACATCAAGAAAACTATAAAATATCACAGCAAATAAATGGAAGTAGTCATGGCTAAGATTTGGATTGCTTTATATAGTCTGTAAATGGAAGACTACATGCAGGTGCTGAAATGTGTGAATAAAAACAACTGCCATCGATATATCATGTCTGGACTGGTGAATTACAATCAGCTGAAATCTGGTGATAAACATATTGTATGATAATTTTATTCGTTTGATCATTAAAAATATCTATATGGAAAAAATGGCACTCTTCATTTTTTTAAATATTGATATATATTTCTCTTTATTTTCTCCATGACTCTACAGCTTCCATTTATATCTTAAAATAAATTCACTAAAACATTCAGCATTTCAAAGAACAAGAACTGAGAGAGTTGCCCTTCTTGGGATTTAGTGTAATGGGGCGACCTCTGGTGACACAGATTAGAATTAAGTTTGAGAACCAAGTTCTCCCAATATGTAACAATGCATAATATCAATATTTAATATGATATGTAAAGAGTGTTTTAAGTTCATATAAATATCTTTTATCACAGACATTCACATTATAATAAGTACAAAGTATGTACCGATCACTCTGGTGTACAAAAAGCCACGTATAAATAGAACCATAAAGTCCTTAACTGTCAGATTGGTCTAAATTGAGGAATTGCCAGTTAAAGTAGAAATTACAATAAGCAGCATCTAGCTGGACTTTGTCAAATGAGAAATCAAAACCCTACCTTTATAAACTTGCTTGTCCTGTTATAAACCTGATAACCATCTCTGCAATGTCAGCAGTCACCCCATATCATATTTTTCATTCTGATTATATTTTCAATTTTATCATTAAAATCTATCATATGTTCTGTATAAGTTATAAGCAAAGTCCACTGGCAGATACATTTATCCAGAAAATAAACTGTTATGGAAGGACTTTCCAGGATTCAAGAAAACTGAAATTTTCCTGTGCCAGATTCTAAAACTCCCATACACATTGGCTTGGTCAGTTTTAAAGTAGTAAATCATATTCACAATGTTTGTGAGAAGTAACCTAATTTGTTAATATAAATGTTGATTGTTCAATGTGATCTGAATTCAAACAGGTAATATGAACATTAAGCTAGAGGCAGGTCTTTGTATCATAAGTTTTTTTTATCCTCATGAATTCAAGCTGTATTTTTCTAGAAAAAAAATTCATGTTACTTGTAGAAAACTAGATTAAATTTTAATTATTGCAACAGATGTTTTAATTCATTTTATTTTCATGTCCAAAGAAAATGAATAAAATGGGAAGACAAACATTTTGATAACATCAAAATTAAATGTTTTTTTTTCATGATATGGAATAAATAAAATATGAAATGAAGAATCAGATATCTCTGAATAATTAAAACAAGGGTTAAATAAAGCATGACAACAAACACGTGTGAGATAATCACAGACACACAGCCGGAGCACATGATACATGATATACCTAAAATCAACACATTTTATAACGTACCGCACATATATGTTCTTCTTGTGTATGAAGGCAGAGTGCCTACGGTACTTGATAAGGTGTCTGTGTTGGGAATCTAGATCACACCTATTGAATTAAAATAGTAAACCTATTTCAGATTGTTTGACCAGGGCACTGTCTGAGTCTGTGCTGTGGTACTTGCAGCTTGATGCAGGTTTAGTTTCCTATTTTAACACAAGGTGGCACAGCAAGGTATATAAACAAACAGGATTCATGAACTGACAGGAAGGACAGGTATTTCACTGACCATCTGATCATGTTGAATGCCTATGGAGATTATTTATGAAAGCTGTCTATCAGAGGGGATGATTATGCTATGCCTTGATTGCAGCCTGTTCTTGGAGCTGAGACAGCAGACCCTGCAACGGTGTCGCAGGACGCCAGCCTTCCAAAGCTCTGACATCATCAACCTCAGCGTAATAACGTCTCCTCCTCTCCTTTGAGTTGTAACTTTCTCTGCAATAACAATACCAAGCATTATGTCAGACTGTACATGGCAAGATCATACATTCAGTCTCAGCTGCACTTTCTGATTATAAATTCCATTATAGAATGCCTTTTTGGTAAAATCAATATAAGTATAACAAAAGCCTAAAAATGACGGTTAATGTATAAAGGCTTGCTTAAAAGTAAGTTTTCTTTTGTATACATAGCAGAGGGATGTGAAATTAAATGAATGTCAGAGGGAAGTAGATTCAGACAGATAGAGTTGAAAATCTTTCAGCAGAAGATTTTATTCTTTCCGATAACTACTGTTTGAAATATGTTTTATAATACACAGGGAGAGTAATGTGACAATAGTTCAGACAATCTGTTCTTTATTCTATAAGACTTTGCAAACCAGTCCCCCTGGGGCAAAGACACTGTAAGTATGGTGGCATTAGTAGGGTGAACATTTTTAAGCCATAATATATAAAAAAAAATATTGTCTTCATAGTGCAGGGTTTCGCTAGATATGGTCTTCTCATCTTAGGGGCATGTATCAAGTTCAAACAGTACCAGAGAACTTACCTTTGTGAAAATGGTATGTCAGGATACAGAAGTGGAACAAAAGTGTCTGGCTTCTTATTTGCGCTGCCTCTGTAAATGAAAAACGTCAGAAATATTAAACTAGACAATTGAAGACTTGATCATGAATACTATGACAAAAACCTGTTGTGGAATCTCATTTTTTAAAAGTAGAGTGACATCATTTGTAAGAGCAGTATAGATGGAATCTTGCCAAAACATATCTGCATTTATATCTATCATGTAACTGCCTAGAAATTATTTAAACAGTATGGTAACCATAACAAAAATAAATTACAAAATGCTTATATTTGAATGTACTGAGCCTGATTGAGGGAGCATGTCACAGTGTACATAAATCTGGTGTAATGGTTGAGTGATATGAATGTATATGTGGAAGGTAAACAAGGTTCCTTGCAAAATATTTCAATAAAACTCAGGTTGACTGAACCACCAATTAGTTGAATATACACAAAAAACAGCACATCAAATTTGAATGTCTTAATTTAGCTTTCATATGGTTAAAAGTTATGAAATTATGCTGAATATAAAATATTAGTGAATGAAGGTTTAACTTTGGAATATGTTCTGCTCATATTGTACCTCTTATACTGATGAATATATGAAAGGTTCACAAGTATGAAGTAGCTTAAAATTTGTAATAAAACCACAAAAGTTACAGGGTATTTTAGAATAAATTATATATATTTACAGTAGGTTATTCACCACTTGCTCATCAGCACCATCTGGTGTTGATGCTGGAAACAGTGCTTCTATTTCTTGTCAGACAAACCCATTTTAATCTCTCTAATCTAGTAAGTAATAAATTATCTTTTGTCCAATATATAAAGGAATGTTTGAGTATCAAAATGTTTCTCACAAATGCCCATGGACATCCCTTGTAGGAAACTTAATTAATACTGTACTATAAATGCTAATTACCATATTTAGTAAATATCCAATTAGTTTTTAACCACTTTCATATCACTTCAATATAATATGCACACTTTGAAAGGCTGAGAGCTGATACAACTACTTAAGATGCATCAATTGTGACAAACTGTCTGATTGAAACCATAACTGCATATAATAAAATAAAGAAATAAATATGAAATTGTTAAAAAATTGAAATACATATAAAAAAAACACACCACTAACAATATGTGTAACAGTAATCTATCAGTGCTTAATTCTGCTACATATAATTATCACACTTGGTTAACCAAAGCAAAGTATGTAGCATTATAGTGATTAGATAAGCCATAAAAAGCACCACCAATACTAATTCTTTTCTAATGTATCAACTTCACTGTCATAGAAAGCATAAATATGAAGTCATCATTTCTCAAATAATTTGTCCATTTTCATTTGAGCTACAAAATAAAAACCCTACACATGTGCAATAATGTTACAATGACAGTTTAACAAAATATTGTTCCTAACTGAAAGCATGATTAACAAAAGCTAGTGGAACTTATAAAGCATTATTTGTGTAAACTACAAAAAAGCATTTGACAGTGTTGATAAGTTGTCCATTACCCTGATCTCTCCCGCCCTGAGCATTTTGCTTGTCTGTATGAAATATATAGTCTGTTATTCAAAAATATATAACCATTCACCACAAAGCACACTACAACTACAGTGCTGTTTAAACACTAAAAACTGTATCTATACTTTATAATGCTTTTCTGTAATAAGAGTTTTTTTTAATAATTTAGAACAACTACTCTGGCTGTGCTAAATTTCTATGAAATACTTCCACATATTTATATCATAGAGAACATATGAAGTGTTGCAGCACTAAATATTGATAGTGCTTCAGTAACAATTATAAACACACTATCTTTGCAGTTTTTGCACCCTACATAATGTGCAATTTTACATTTTAAATATGAATTTACCCTGTAAATATGGTAACACATTGTAATTATAAACATAAATAAAACATACAGGACACAGAAACAGAACCATTACATACAGAGGCTAAGGCATACACATCACATATATAAGTGAGGGAAAAGCTACTCAACATCTTCCTCTCTGTTTAAAAACAGCATTTTCATAAGAAAATCATACCTTGATACAAGATTGACTAAACTGAATGAATCTGTACATACCCAAAGTTTACGACTGGTAAAGTGGAGCCCTCTTTGTGGAAATTTGGTGAGTATTCAACAGCCTGGTAACTCTTATCCCCAGGGGATGCTGACGGCAGGCCATTTCTGTTGTCAATCACTGTCAACATAGAAAACATTTAAATATTATCTTTTCTAAAAAAAATATATCAGCCATTGAAGAGATGATTATAAAAATAAGATAATAAATATTTTTTAAACAAATAAGTTACCGGTAATTTAAGAAAATGGAACATATGTGCAAAACTGTAACAGGTTGTAGTCATTTCTGCCAATGAGCTGAACTTTATATATTCCATCTAGCCTCTATATATACTTGTGCATTTGTGTTAAGCTCTCTGAAAGTTTAACATAAAATAATAAATGGACTTTTAGAGACAGTGCATAAAAGAAAAGCTTAATTAAATTATGGAGTTCATTATGAACAATATAAGATGGAGACATGTACAAGAAAGAGATCTAAAGACAGTGCCCAGACAATAATGCATCTGCATAGGGATTTTAGTGGCAAAGGGACATGTATCAGCAATGTTTTTAATGGATAACGCTTTTTAGACCATGTCCAAATCCTTAAATTATAGTAAAATTTCTTACAATAAGTGATGTGCACACAGATCCTGCCCAGTTCATTTCTAACATTGTCAGTTAAGTCCTCTTCAGTGTTTTGAGTAATAGATGCATGATGCAGCAGTCATATTCATATAGATATATCTATTTCAGCAAAATAACACACCTTTTGAAGTCAAAGAGCACGCAGAGAAGCACAAATAATAATTCTGATTTAAACTTTGAAAATGATACAAGCCAACATAATTTATTGCTAAGACATCTTTACACACAAAAATATTTTGTAAAATAGATTTTGTTTAATTTTATGCTAATTTTCCAAATGATGAGAGGGATATAAACATGGCCCCTCACCCACACTGCTCCTCCACACCCCATGGCCAATTTAGGACATTTTAATCTCCTCTATTTGTTAATGTACAGATTTAAGTACAGCTTGTTCCATTGGCAGCTTTAGCAGCGGGTAATGAATGGGTAGTGGAGACCCCTCTGCTGGGTAACTGAGAAGACTAACTTACTCCATTTTGGCCTTCCTTTCCCATATAACATCTGATGTGTAAACTCTTGGTTAGACGTCTGGCTGGACATGTGTGTGCCATCAAATAAAGTTTTCTTTGTAGATGGATTGGCTGGATAAAAGTTGTACTCTGTGTATGATCTCCGGCCAGAAGCTGTAAACAAATAACAAAAGTACAAGTATATGTGAACAAGGAGACATGTTTCTTTAACAGAAAGACAAAAATTAAAATGACACAGGAGTATATATATATATATAAATATATATATATATATATATATATATATATATATATATATATATTACTCTGATGAAAAACAACACTGTTAATTCACAACAGACTGTTTCACGGGTTTCGACCCGATCATCAGGTGAATGTGGTTAGAATGAAGCTAACGTCGTGGTTTGAAAAGCCGAGACTTTACGAGATTACGAGATTATGCTTTGTGCGATTCGGGTCGGGGGGGGGGGGGGGCATGTGAAAGACTGACACTGATCCTATTGTTCTCGGGTGCACAATAGGAATGGTCGGGGAACACGTGCGATACTGGAACATAACAGGGCAGGGCAAAGAGGTTATATAATGTAGTAAATAGTAAATATAATACAAAGATATAACCAGGATGCTCAATCAGCATATTGAAATGATTTCTAATAGGGCCTATGGAAGCAGTGAACATATTCTAATAGGGCCTATGGAAGCAGTGAACATATATATATATTATATATTTATATACAAATAACCTCAAAACAACGTAATGGAATATTTCATACATGCAGTACCAGCATATAAGGCAATAAAATGTAAACAGTGTATCTCTGCAGTCCAGCAGATAAAGTCAGCTGAATCTATAACAATTGCCGCAACATGCAGACATATCATGCAAGGTACATACATGTGCAAAGGACAAAAACAGGGGGTACCAGTAAGCATGGCAAGGAACAAATAGAATTTCATCTCTTAGTTAAGCCTGCTGAGTCAGCTAAATATCACAATAGACATACCATGCACAGTACATGCATGTGTATGAGGCTGAAAACAAAAAAAGTTGTAATCGATACAGCAATGGACAGTCAGCAGTACATCTTAACAGCTCCGCACACTGACCTGTATTTGTACTGTCATAAAAGTCATATCATGCATAGTACATGCATGTGCAGGGGACTGACAGTGATAACATGTGGAGAATGATGTACACATAACTCACCTTGTGACTTAGGCTTGGCTGTGACATAAAAGAGTCATCATCTTAATCATCATCCAATGTATGTATTGTATATAACTAAATATTAACACACAAACGTAAATCATTCAGTGATAGAGTAGCATAAAGAAATGACTGGTTAATTAAATTATTAAATAAATATTAATATCAGTACTAAAATAAATGAAACTGAATCCCTTTATTATTTTCTGTAAAATGTTTATTTTTGGCACCCTCACTGGACTGTGGTTTATTAGTTAATGAAAACCAATGAAATGGAAAAAAGCTCAGCAATATTCAAGAGTTCTGTCATCTAAATATAACAATAGATCCAGCATACATGAAGCTTCTCATGCTACAGTGAGCATCCAAACAAGACCACACCGAGACTGAGTATTAATTTGCTTGCGTTGGCTGTTAAACGTTTCAGCTGGAATCCTAAAATATTCTTTCTTGGAGACATGAAACAAAGCACAAGCATGAAAGGAGGTACATTCTTTGTGGCCATAATGTTCATGATAGCAGGTTTTACACTTGTTGACTAAAAGCATTCAGATAATATTAAGTGTTTACAACAATAATGTATGGTAAAAACTAAACAAATACATGTACATACAGGGATAGGTCCTCATGGCTTTCCAAGGATCTGGCCAGTTCTCTTCTGCTGGGTAGTGAGGGTTGTGTGGAGAAGGAACATACCGTAACATGGACTTCCAGTCTGGACCGCATCTGTAGATACATCATTAACATCTGAACAATATAATATATTGTTAGCATTATCACTGAAAATCACAATAGCATTAGCCTGACATGAGCCCATGACAGCTGGTTATCTCTTGGCCAGTGGCTATCAGCCAATCACAGGCAGCTAATGACTCCGCAAACTGCCCCTTTGGGGCAAAACCCTCTGGACGGAGCAGTGCCCTTCCCCTTCCCCTCTGGATCCAAGCAGTTGGCTGCACACATGGTGGTCAGCCCCAAGGCCCTAGAGTTTACTTTAGACCATGTCTGCCATCTTTTGTATAGCCACCCACTTTCAAAACAGCAGCCACTCTTCCTATCCTGGTTTGTATCTTTTTAAATTCATTTCTAATTTGAATAATATTGCAGTTTGATATTTGAAGGTTTGGATTCTAAATTTGTTTTCAGTAAAACAATGTTATTTTATTTCTTTAAATTGTGCAAGTGCATGCCGCCAAGCCCCCCCCCCCCCCCCCCCCCCCCCCCGGAATTAATAAGCAAACTTTGCAAGTTTTGGTGCTGCACCACAGGTTACATTTTGGATAAGGCTTAGACTTTGTGAAGTTTTGGAACCATTTTGATTTATAAACACCATGGCACTGTGTGTGAAAAGGTGGAAAATCCACCCAGATTACCAAATGCATTTGTCAAGCGATGCATCATCGCAGTACTGGTATTTTTTAAAACATTTGTTGATGGGTTCCGTTTAAAAGTAATGGAAAGCTAGGTGATGGGAATGGGAAAAAAATTCAAATATTTGAAATGGATGCAAACACAGGTGTACATTCAAACTGGAAAAGCTGCCTACTGGATCTGAATACATAATGCTCCTGTTATTGCATTGTAGCTGCTTATTTATTCTGGGAGGAAATTGGGCTTGGGCAACATGCACTCGCACAATTTAAAGAGATAAAATAACACTTTTTCACTGGAATAAAACTTAAGCCTAAACCTTCAAAATATCAGGACTGCATATTATTATCTAAACTTATAAATGAAACAGAAAGATACTTACCAGGCTAGATAAAAGGACTGCTCTTTGGTAGTGGGTGGCTCTTCACCTGGGTAGCCGACACTGTCGTAAAACCAACCCCAAGGTGCAAAAGAAGCCATATACCCTCTGCCTGCCACAGAGGGCAGGCATAGGGGTCCACTGCTTGATGATCCAAGAGAGAGAGAATTCCCAGGGCAAGGGAGTTTTATCCCAGAGGGGCAGAGGGCGAAGTCCTTAGCTGCTTGTGATTGGCCATGGGGCATCTCTATATTGACTGTCAATCAGTGTTCATGCCCCACCCCTAGCCAGGTCAAAGGGCAAGAATGTTACATCCTTCCCCCCATTAGGGAAAATTTTACACTACAGGAAAATTTTGCGATAGCAGTCATGATAGCTAGCCTGTGGAGAGGAGAATTTTTTTTGTTTGTTTGTTTCTTATAGGACCAAAACATGGCTGGCAGGCTGTGTATAGGCTGTTAGCCGGCTACCCAACCCCTAACTCCCATGATGGGAGGGGGGGGGGGGGGTAGGTTTATCCAATGCTACAACAGCGGGTAGGGAGTGTTCTCTCCCCACACAGTTCCTCCAGTGATTAGGGACTTTGCAGTCTGATAGTTGTTTTGAAAGTTCAGGGATTGTGTAATTTTTATTGGACATATAAAAACAATATAAAACATTCAAAGACACATCACAGACATTCAACATGTGACTGTCAATCAGTGTTCATGCCCCACCCCTAGCCAGGTCAAAGGGAAGAATGTTACAGCATTATGGTTCCTTGTTCCAAATTATTTTACTGTAATTAGTCAAAAGACTGAACAATGAGAAATTTAACTCTTAATACAACATTATGACATGAAAACTTTATGCACATATTGTAATATATACCAGTAGGCAAGTCTTCAAAGGCACTCAATGTGGCCCTTTACTCAGCTCACCACTATTTGTTCTTGGTAATAAGATGGAGGTTAAAAATCACAGAAAAGATAGAACTCAGCATTGTCAAGTCTTGACTGAGATGTAAATTGTGAATATACAGTCCTAAACATGCCCATCTCAGGTAATAAGATCACAGTATCTGATTACAGCGTCTGACATGTATGAACAATGACATCATAAAATGACACCCACTCTGTATATCTGGGCTGGATATGCTGGCCATGTGGTCGGAAATCTTCATCTGTGCCATAACCGTGGGGAATATATTTACGACTGCGAGGCTTACCACTGGAACTTTTGGTAATTTTGTTGTGGAGAGTGGGGAAGTGGCGTTTTTCAAGCTCTGAAATAAATAATAAAATATGCCATATAGTACAGGTATGATACAACAGGATAGGGAATCTGAAACTTGGTTTTATTAATAAATATAGAGAGAAAACAAAGTTTAAAATGTTGCTGCCATATCATGGTCCATAAGAGAAAATACCAGCCTGGATCAAGTTCAGGGGATCCTATTTGTAACCTGGTTAAAAATCACAATATGACAGGGTTGTAGTAGCTCATTCAAAGCCAGTGGTTTTCTCTGGGTTCTCTGGTTTCCTCCACCACTAGATACCATATATCAAACATCAGCAAGCCATGGAGAGTTCCTCAATGAGGACATGGAGTACAATCCATGTAAAAAAAATAAAGTTTGTTATTCTTATCTGACTGGGTAAAGCCTCAAGTACAAGCACAGGATTTATTCAGTGTATCTAAGAGTCTACTATCACTGAAAAAAACAGGAGGTGGAGTGCTGGACATCCCCTGGTGAAACTTACTGGTACTATGGTTTTATACATAAATTTTTTCATCAATAACATATCGAGTACATTTATAGACAGGAAATTTGGATATATCATTTTTTATTTTACAAAATATCATGAAATCAATGGTCATCAGATGATGGAACAGACTGTCTACTCCTGAGTGTGTTCTTCAGATTTTGAGACATTAAACATAAAGACATTTTCTCTGTTTATTTCCTCATATTTATTTCCTGTGTACTGCACTAGATGTCTCTGCTTTCCTGACACTGATTGTGAATGAATGTCAGATGTTGTCACTGTCTGGAATCAAACCCACAATCTCAAGATGAGGAGTCCCATGCTGTATTTATTAACTGAGCCATGACAGATGAGATGGCGAATAGGGTGATTTGTGTTTCTTCTTGTTTTGTTGCCAAACGCCATCTCCCAAGTAAAAAGGAATCTATTTAAGTTATTTTACATTAATATATAATAAATGGTGCAGATCGCCAACCGGAATCTCTGCTCTATACCCAGTTGTGGCATTGTAGTATATACAGCGCCACAGGCCTAGTGAGCCGACGTGATCGTTTCAGCCAGCAGTGTGCATGTGTTACATCATCACTGCTAACCTTCTGGCCCACCAAACTGAAATGTAATACATGCACCTCACACACTAAAACAATTCTTGTGTAACTATATAAGCCACCAGGACAGGAACCTATATAACACACAGATTCACAACAAGTTCTGTGCAGACCTTTGTATGTTCCCATCCAGAACTAAATGGAGGCAGGGACCTGTGGCTCTGTATATACTACAGAGCCACAACCTGGCTAACCTCCTCTCCAGTGGTTCCCAGGACCCCTCCTGCGCCTGGTGTGGGCACATTCTATATGAGGAACTGAATAGTATGTTGGTAATTTTAAAGAAACAGTTAATGCAGGATCTGTCTAAAAGTCAGAGAATCCATAGAGAACTGGAAATTCCGAAAATCCATGTAGATTCATGGAGAGTTTTCATTAACTGCATTATATGCGCTGTACATATCAAGGATCCTGGATGCTGCTGCATGAAAAGCTTCGAGAAAATGTGACAAATTTAAACCATTGCCAAGAAAAAAATTGGGTAAAATCAAATATTGTGTTTATGACAGGGAAACTTAAAAATGTAATCTGTGGCAGAGGTAGTAATTTATTCGAATAGTATCATAACAAGACTCACTTTTAAAATTTGCAACCCCAGCACTTGCAACTTTCTCATAATCAAAAACAATGACCTGCGTGACCTCTGTTCGCATAGCCACACTGCTTGCAGTTGACACATTGTCACAAGTTAAGGGGTTGGAGGAAAACGAGAGCAGACATCATTCACTACATATCACAGATAAAACAATATTCTTCTAATAGACTTTTAAAGTGGAAAACACTGTTGAAATGGTATGTTACATATGCATTTGATAAAAATACCTGTTTCACGAAATACAACACATTTAGCTGAAATATCTCAATTTTATTGTTAGGTGAAATGTCTCCAGTTTTCTCAAAGGATTTTCAAAAGCTCTCTCACAGCATAGCCAAGGGAGAGAGCATAGGATCTGGGCCCAAGTTTTCATAGGCACTGATAGTTTAAAAATAACATTAAAATTACTTGAAATCTGCAACAATGTTTCAATGTAGACCATATTTTGAACATAAATGCAGACATTAGGTTATATTCATGTCGTGAGTGCAACACACTCATGGGAGGCATTTTAATAATTTTGGGTCACAGCAATCACATAAATCATAATTTTATCTATCATTATAGTCTGTCCCACCATCCCTGTCCACCTGTTTTTTTTTTTTTCAGGATTATGTTTTTGTGAGTCAAAGAAAGCGAAAACTTTTTGCCCCTAGGACAGAAAGAGGAAAATGTGTAATTAACTGTTACGGAAATAGGAGCCTTGATATCTTGTGCCATTTAACTGTTAAAAATATTAAAACCATTTTATGAGAAACTAGTCTAATCTGTTGCGACATCTATGAAGTGTACATTGCAGGGCACCTTGAGTGATGACATCATAAATGTTACCCACAAAAGAGGCACTCACATTCAAAGGACCTATAATCAAGAGCTGCCGACCCCTGTTTACAGTGATACTTGTATTCTGCTCGTGCACAGGCTGCTCTGTTTGGTCACATTACTTCATATCGATATATACAAGAAGATCAACAATGGTTGGACATGATGAACCATAGATATACACGCTACGTAACAAAAAGTATCTGCAGCGCGACCCCAAACCGTTCCGACTGGATAATTTACTGTGAAGGAAAGACCAAATGGTATATGACATTTCGGAGGCTAAAAAACATCTTCATATAACGCAGCATTTATGATAATTGCCTAGAATACAAGACATGTTTAGCATATAATCGTGTCACTTATTGTGCTAACTCCCAATACACCGCCACAGGTCCTCTGTTTATGTGTAGGCTACAATGATTGAGGATTCATGGGAGTTTGAAGTACACACTCAAGTAGTGTGTTTTATGATATTTGTTAAAGCCATATTTGATCTTTTTTATTTTGTGCACCAGATAAAGACTTGTTTCCAGTCATTCCGCTACTAGTTTGAGCGGGCGCCTGCAGATACATTACTGGTTCACTCGTCCACGATGTTGTATGGATGTAACTTGTGAATGGAATGTCAACTCATGACCACGACAAGTAAGGAGGTAGGTTACTTGTTGCGGAATCCACAACTGTGAGGAGCAGAGAATATGATTAGCATGTCATGTATATATATGTCAAATATATTTAGATCAAATAAATGCAAACAGCTAAACACATTTGCAGCGTCCTTTTGCATCGTTCCTGAAGAGCTTTTTGACAATAACTTGAATAAGTCCAAAAGAAATAAGTTTGCTTGCTTTAGTCTTTTAACAAGTTCTGTGTTGAGTGTCTTGTCAATTTGACACCGGCATCAGAAGACGGAACGTTTTGACAACTTACCGTGTTTCCCGGGTTTTCCTACTTGTGTCGTTATATGCAGCATTATTATTTGTTGTATGAGCCACTAATCTGTAAGCATTAGACCGGTCAGCACGTCCGCTATCTAAGAGACCAGTGATATCTTATCGAGTGGTCTATTAACAGGCCCTCTGATAACACTTATATTACCACTCACTGGTTTCCAACCGTATTTGTTTATAGTGATGCTTCGCGGAAACGGAACTCCATAGATTGGTTCCGTGTTCATAAGGAATGAGTTGGGACCAGTCTGATTTTTTATTCAGCATTTTGGTATTACAACTTAGGCCAAAATAAAAAAAAGGTATGGTTCTCAGGCACTTTTTTTCAGAAATCAATGCGGGCGGGAGGTTTTTTTTATTTTTATTTTTTGGTATGTTTCGATAAAAATGTCAAATGATAAGGTAAAGCAGGATAATAACAGATTTATTTTCCTAAACAAGTAAAAACACTACATTATAAAGGAAATTATATGATTTTATCTTCTTGAAAGAAATGTCCGAGCTGCTGCAGCACAGAATTGGTAAGTTTCTATTGAAAATCAAAATGAAAAATGTTTGATGCGGGGGTTTAAAATTGATGCGGGCGGTGCCTGAGAACCATACCTTTTATTTTTTTTTGGGGCCTTACAAGTACAATTAAAAGGGCTTCAAAACTGTTTCAATGTATACATGACCGAGTGGTTCATTTGGGTCTTGAGAAAGCCTAAACCACTTATGAAAAACTGATTTGTCATATTTACATCAATTGCCAGAACCCTACTATATGGTTAAACAATGTTTGATTTGTTGATATAGACCCATAGGCCTATTAGGTCAGATAACATTTATTAGCCTTCAGTTCCAGGATATCTGGTTATTGACCTGCAATTCATTACTTAAAAATAAAAAAAAAAAAAACAGAGAACGTATTTGACTATGCATGTAAAAAGAAGCATGGGCAGGCGCGAATCCAGGAATTTTTTTGCAGGGAGGGATCAAAGGGTGTCATGCATAAAAACTGTCTAAAAAACGTCGTTCAAGTTGGTTCGACCCCCCCCCCCCCCCCCCCCCAACACACACACCTTTCCGCGCCTGATGGAAAAATGGTAAAACAGATAATTCTGCAGGTAAAACTTATAATTCAAAACATTAAATATCTAGATGGTTGTGATTAAACAAAGTTTAATACTGTTTGGCATAAGAGATTTCTTAAAACGGCGAGTAGTTCTGTTGAATGTTACATCTAAGCGTTTACCTGAAGGTAAAAACTGAATTCAGAATGTAGGGGATGTATATAGTGTGTCGTGTGTGGCAAGAAAAGTAGGGGGGCCTACTAGTTATTCTACAACTTCTCTTCTGGTATTATTTAGCTGTTTCTTAAACGTATAAAATATAAATTTGTGAACCAGAACTCCAGTGCATATAAGTAAGGACACTTGAAATTACAGAATTATAAAACAAGGTAATAAAGGTTAAACTATATAGTACAGTTTCACATGCCATATGGCAATACAGATTTATCGTGTGAATATGGGCCTATAAGTTCACACGACGATTTTATTTAAGTTTGCGAGATGCGGATCCGATTTAAAAATAAAACTACAAAATATATTAGGTCTATTTGATAAGCAGACAAATGCATGTCTAATATCAGTGCATAGATCTACTTTAGAATAATAAAACCTGAACAACAGACATTTATACCATATATAGGTAGGCCTTCATTAAGGTCTCACTGGCATGTGACGTTCATTTTCACATCTCATATTTGGCCTGCAGAAAGACCCCGGAACGCACAAGGACATGTTTTATATTTGGTTATATAAGTCATTTTAACAATTCAAGATCCAAATATTTAAATTTCATGTGATACTAATAATATAGGGAATAATTATTTACCATGCACATCATTTGCCTCAAATGAAAACTCTGATAGATATGGTTAAACAATAGGACAAATATGATTTTTTTCTAAAGTCGGAGAATAAATGGTTCACAACCTTCAGATCTTGTTGTGAAATTGGATATATCGATCTTTTAAACATTCGCATCAACTGGTAAAATACTTTCAAGAGGATTAAAAAAATGGCGGTAAAACATCAAGGCGGTCATCCTATATACTAGAGTGGCCGTCAGACGGGACTTTGTATATATGCCGACATAGACATGACGTATACGAAACCAAGGATAGATGAATACAATATGATATAATATAGAATTCATTTATAAAGTTTTAATATTATATTTATTTTGTGTGCCGTGAGTAAATAAATTAAAATGCTTAGGCACCTTTACGACCCGACCCTCACAATTATAAATGAATATATCCTGCAAATGCATGTTTTAAGTGTTTTAAACTAAACCTTCTTGAGTATTCGCAACGTTGTCGAAGTTTAATTTTCAGAGCCAAATGCCTGTAAATGCACATGTATTAGTACTGATCACGGTTAATATACTTACTCTGTTCAAGACTCTGGAACTTGCGCTCCATGCTGCGGACGCTGGACTCTGTACTTAGCGTCTCTCTGCTGTAAAAGTCCGGGATTGACAGCAAAGACTGCAAGTTCTTCGGTTCAGTCTGGATAGTTGCCATGGTGATGTTTCACTAACACGAGACCGACGATTTACTCTTCTTATTTACTCCGTCCAGCGAAATCACTGTAACAAGTAAATTTTATTATATATATGTACGCGTACGGAAGGACCGATATGAAGATGAAGGAAGGAAAAATCTTGTTCGCCGAGATCTCATGTCTTAATATGTCTTATAACCTCAGCCATATCTCTTTATAGCATTTTACTCTAAACAACCAAATATAAAACAAAAGTTTATGAAATGAAAATAGAATAAGTAGGCCTACACCAATTTTAGTTTTAAGACCTTGGAGGAGATCGAACTAGGACCTCAAAGTCCAGCTCATTTATCAATACACTTAAAATTTGTTCCTTCTCTATCCTGCATCTCCTGTTGCATGTTTTATATCTCTATTATAAACTCACTAACCAGCTACCACTTCTCACATTGCTTTTCATATCCAAGTGTAAATAATTATTGATAAACTGAAGCAATTATATACCACTCGAAAGCGCATAAATCTCCAGATCAAACCTCTTCAAGAAAAAAAAGACAAAGCTGAGTATATATCCTTAGGCTTATATCTACTTACTAGTGTATTTGGTGATAAAATGGTTATTATAGATATAAATATCTGATTTAATTCAGGGGCGGGTTAGGGGGGCAATAAATATCTAGGAGTATATGTCGGTAGAACAATAAATGCAGATGAAAGATTTTGCATCGCACAGTTACAACCCAATTTTTTGAAAGATTTTACACGTTCCCTGCTTGACCTCTATATATTGTTTGATTCAGTATCCGCCCCCGACATTTACTTTACACTGATCATAACATAATTCTGAGATTAACCAGAACGAGGGGAGCTTCTTTTCAAACTGTTAAATTCTCTCCCCATAGTAACCATGAAACCTTGGCTGGCATGAAAGACCAGTCCCATAACTGTATTCAATATATTGACTTGCGGGGTCTTTGGCGGTCTTTGGCCATTGGTTCAGCTGTAAAATTTCTTCTTTGACCACCGGTAGAAATTATTGATTACTGATCAATATGACCTGTACAAAGACTAACCTGTACAAGCATAATCACAAACACCTGACGTAACGAGGCTAATTGTCTTGTGTATACTGGTGTTCATCTGAGACTCGCACAGACCAAAGCTCTTGCACATTGTAGGTCTTTGTGTAAGATCCAACAATATATTTATATATCACCTAAGAGAATGATTATAGAATATAAGTGACACAGAGTTAGTAGAAAGTAACTAAACTAAATAAAAATGAGCTAAATTTAAGTTAAGTATAATTAACAATTAAAATAAATAAGAATTAAATTAAATGGACTCTCTCTCTCTCTCTCGCCAATATCAAGTGGGCCTTTATCGTTGAACACTGAATGCCTCCTGTGACACAGTGCATATAAAGTAACTTAAAACAGGTAAACCCAGCAATAAATCAATCTCAGAATCAAAGCAGAATCAAGGTAATGCCAGATTTTCCGTGAATAATTTAGCAGCCAAAAATGGGCCGAGACTGATAAATGCTCCACCTCACGAAAGAAAGGTATTATGATATATTGCCTGATCTGCTGGCTCCATCCGTCTCATGCGTCAATCTTCCTCTCTGCTCGCATTAATCTGTCTGTTTGACGCATGTATGTGTGTTTGTATTGGATGCTCTCTTTCTCTCTCTCTCTCTCTCTCTCTCTCTCTCGTTTGATCTTTATCTCTTACTCTATTTCTCTCTTTACCTTTAACTGTCATACAGGTCCATTCACCTTCATGTATAGTCTGCAAATCTAGCTAGATACATATGGCTGGAGCAGCTGTCGTATTCAACTGACGAACACAACAGTGTATACCTATCAAATAAACGAATTACACTAATTTGACACTCGATTATACAGAAATCGTACTTTGATACACCCCGAATTGAACTTTACTTTCACAGCTACTTTTGACATGTAACTGAATATTTAATAAATAAGGCTGAAATATTTATTTAACCGGTATGCATGTTCTGGTAAACACTTGGTTCACCCCCTCTCTCTCTCTCTCTCTCTCTCTCTCTCTCTCTCTCTATATATATATATATATATATATATATATATATATATATATATATATATATATATATATATATATACATGCTCGTTTGTGTCGCCTGTGGTGCGAGATACATTATCAGGTGGATAACATGTGACAGACACAAAACATAAATCAGCTGTATCTCTGTGTCTCATTCTGCTAAGGTCTCGTTCCAGTGGCGTCAATTTATATTCCAGGGTGGGGGAGGGGGTGACACCCGTGAACACGCACAAACTTATATATATATATATATATATATATATATATATATATATATATATTTACATACCTATTTAGCGTCTGTATATATATATATATATATATATATATATATATTTAATCACACTTCAAATATATTACAATTGAGGTTTTAGAAAATAAGGTAATATGTTTCCAGTATAAGTTGATTCTTAACCAGGTTTAGATAAATATTCGTAGTTATCTCATAAATGGAACTAAAGTATATATAAATCTATTTATTAATATATTTCATTTGTAATATATGAATATTATTCTCTGATTAGTGGAGAGGGACGATTACATTGACCATCCCCCCCTTGCCCAAAAGTGGGGGGATATATACCCCCATCCCCCCTATATTGACGCCCCTGTTTAGGTCATATTAACTGCACACTAACTCACGTTTGAAAAGAAGATTCAAACGAAGGGAGGAGGACTAATCTATCAGTGGTATAAAACTTTAGTGTTATGTTTCTGATGTGCAAACCTGCGTTTTCTAAAGCAAATACCTCATAAAGCAAATACCTTACATTATTCAATGACAAAGATATTGACCTTGAAATATATTTTTTTTTCTAAATAATTTCTCATATATTTAAGTGCATTATCTTCTGACATAAAGTTTTCCATAATTAAATTTCCACATGTACAGTGAAATTATTCATTTATATAAAACGAAGTTTTATATTGTAAAATGGTTTATATATATATATATATATATATATATATATATATATATATATATATATATATATATATATATATATATAAACAGGTATCCTGTATTTTAAAATGCCCGGAATCAAAAATATATTAGAATATGTGTTCACTTATAAGTATCCAAATATCGGAACTCAAAAACATTTTACAACAAAAATGGTTTCTGGTCATAAATCAAATGCATTTCAATCAGTTACGTTGTAAATATTTCCGAATTATTTTTAACTACTATTTTGCTATAATGTTGTTAAGGGTAGCAAACATGACCTCTGAGCTGCATTGCGTTACATATATAATATTTGCACTGGATATAAATTTCACACCGGTTTATACTACCACAACCGATATACTGTGAATGTAAAGTATGCAGACGTACCTTTTACCGTCTTGAGACTGCACTTTACCTCGGTAGATTTGAGTAGATTTGATGATATGATTGTAATGGGATACTGACCAGATCTCCTGTTTTATTTCACACGGGGTCATTCCCCACTCTGAACCGGCGAGCGGCAGAAGCAGCTAGCTTCATGTTACTATAGTATGCCTGAACTGCCACACATCGGTCCTGTGTTTGACAGGTTTAACATTCACAATACAGAAAGTGCCAGACATGGGGAGAGTGAGCGGCTTTATGTGTCACACGTACATTTCGAGCGTATACTAGTATTGCACAATATATCTTGTTGTTCACACATGTGTACATATGAGAAAGGCATCATATAAATGTGGAATTCAAAGAGCTAAAAAAAATCTCTATAAATATGAGATGTAGCATGTTTTGATATCAACAAAGGCGTAAACCCGCACCAAAAAGCTGGCTTTGACAGCATATAAGAGCGCATGCAGATTCATGTAAAAAATCACAATAAATTCAATAAAATTTTATCCGAAATCTTAATTATATTTGCATAATGTATCAAACCAATGCGAATATGGTTACAAACTTTATTCTTAATCAGATTAACTATGGCCAAGAGCCTCATATATAAGAAAAATCTGCATGATCAATAAACTAAATGACTTATTTATAATAAGGGATGCCTGCAGAGCTAACGAAGTTGTGCCGTGAAATATCTTAAATCGTTAATGCACGTTAAATTGTCTGTTGCTGGCAACTAGATTATAGCGTGATGTTGGGAAATATCTTTAAGTCGATCGAAAAGATTGAAAAAAAAAATATTGATGGAATTTACTAGTTTAACCCTTTACTGTTCACATTTATTTTAGATTTCCGACAAATTATGACACTATTTATATTTACACTAACAGCCATATCTTTTCAAACTTTTTTTGTATCTTTATCAAATTTTCAACAGTTCCCACTAAGAGGGTTTGCTGAAGATTATTGAAAATCATTGAAACTTAGAAATAATATGCAATATTTTTGTCCTGAAAGAATCTATACATATCATGGCATTCTAGTTGCCCATTTAGAGTGCTCTTTAGTGGCTTGTAAACAGTAAAGGGTTAATGGAGTATTACGAATTAATATATGAATAACTGAAATGCTTCCCTGTATGATATCGAGAATTAACAACATAGAAATGTCCAATGTTCATATAAATTCTCCGAACTTTATAAAATTTATGACGAATTTTATAAAGTATGACACAATTTAACCAAGTTATATGTTCTTTCTTTATCTGGTATAGGATGCAGGAACTGATTGCGTCCAAGTCCCCGCGATAATGGTATATGAAATTAATACGTTCGATAAAAAAATTCTTCACGTAAAGAGTAAGTTATATACCTGCATATAAAGTCTTCATCTGCTTCGGGGTGGCGTCAAAATTTGACTGCGCGCAGTCCAGTGTCGGCATGTGTCGGGAGGGTTTATGATCAACGTAATGATGGTTACCGGTATAGGTGGTTATGGCGTGTGGTTTCTAGGAGCCCCCTGATACCCTTTTTCATTTATGAAAAGGACTGCAGACAGGAAATCAATAATCTATACCCGACAACCATTAACCTGTGTATCCTGGGTAAATATGATCCGGGCCTCCTTTAAATCTTTATAACAGCTCTCGCAGAAAGTCTCTCAAGTCGATCCAGGATGTTGAATTTTTAATGAAGACTGCTCTCCGCCATAGGACCAGATAAATCGGTTTATACCCGACCTAAGCGGTCGTTTAGGTATCTCGGTCCTGATTCAAGCCACCAGGCGGCGCTTCGATCAGAAATATATAGATATACTCGTGTGTGCTTGTAACTTTTTGTGAGAATATGGCGAAAAATATGAAAGTTAAATGAAGATGATTTAATATATATGTATAATTTGTAAATTATGGCAATAATGTAAAGTTTAAGCAGATATAGTTATGTGTATTTGTCAGATCAGTGTGTCGCTGCTAGGTAAAACATTATGTATTTGCATCGTCTCAATGTAGTATATTGATACAGAAATGGGCTAGAAATAACTGACAGTCCTACATGTTGTAAAAATTAGGGTACTGTATAGATATTAGGAAAAGAAGTACCTTAAATAGCTTGCATTTTAGGCTGTAATTGAAGTACGTCTTATGAACAGAGCACCAAATTGTGTTCAAAGATTTTCAATTACCAATCGGTAGACAAGAAAGGGTATGTTGTCGCCCTGTATTCAATGATTTGATTTTCTGAGGGACAGCATCATTCTGTGTGTCTATAGATCAGGCCAAAAAAAGTTTTTTTTTTTTTTGGAAAAATGTTTACATGTTGTAAAAAAGTAAACAGGTGGAATAGTGGAATTAAAAAAAAATACTCGTATCACCTAGTATAAAATAGAAATAATATCTGCGAAAGAAAGGTAGCGAAGACACCTTGTTAGAGAAAAGACCTACCAATGCGGAAATCCGATTCACTCTCGAGGTCTAGCAATTTTTTTGTATACTTAAATATAGATGGTCAAATGGTGACAATTATAGTGAGGACAGGGAATATCTGCATTTTTTTTTTGTTTCACTACAGGAAACGTTAAAAACCTGTGAATATGACTTTTTGATTGTTCACTTACCATATACCCTCATTAGTCTTTGCTCGAAATTTCTCAGATAGTTCCCGATTCGGTCGATTAGATTCAATATGCCAGCATATATATAATTACACATAGACAGTTTTAGTTAGCACATAACACTGAAGCCGCCAACAGATGATGAAGCTCCGACGAACATCATTAATATAAACATTTTTTTGAACATGAAGTGCATTGCTAATGTCAGAGGTTGCAATTTTTTGGCCCCATTTTCTTTACTTTTAATGAGCTAATTCATGTGATGTACCACTGCAAAACTATTCTGGAAAGCAGCCATGCACACGCGGGGCAGCTTCTTTTAAGCTTACATTTCTAAATCTAAATTCATTTCATGTGTAAATGTATATGTAACTAAACCGTTACAATTAACCGTCACTCACCTACAATATAATGGTTGCTGTAAAATCCAGTTTAAGGAGAAACCTCCTTTGATATCGAATAGTAATCTGAAGTAATTATTAGCAACTCATTGTAGTTCTATAAATACATGACGTCTTGACACTACTCCCATAACTTCAGGGGACCTTTAACCTAAGCCATGTCTGATTACCATGCCAACGGGACCAGTCCCCCAGGAGCTGTCACATTAGTACCTTAAGGTAAACAATGGTATACATTTCGGGGTGGGTTCCGTTAGTTTGTGTTGGGGAACATGTCAAGAGCCCTTTGAAGATCCGCACATCCTTAACGCATAGACCACTAAAGATGGCAAATTTATTTAGCCGCCTTACGCAAACAAACAGGTTTAAGTAGCACAAGCGGACTCCTGTGGCCTGCCATGAATATGTCCACGTATTCTGCCATGTTGACATAAAGTAAACGTCTTCCTATTGTGCCGAATGTGGTCTGGCCTGCCTGAAGCGCCCTCTGAAGGTAGCCACAGTTATTAATGCAACCAATTAATATCTAAATTGAGATACATTTTCCAATACGGATTCCGTCTGTTCCAGGGGCAGATCCATGATATAGGAAAGGTGAAGGTCACGCCATGGAAGACTGAAAGAAACCTAAAAAAAAAGGGCCTCTGGTCCGGGAAGGAGGGGGATAGGGTCGCAAAACAGTTTGGTTTGAAACCCTAAAAAATGATGATTTGGCTAAAAAAAAGGGGGAGGGAGGTCAGAACCCCTTGAACCCCCCCCCCCCCCCCGCCACCCCGGAACGGCCATTGATGCCACATGCGCTTCGGTTTCTCAGAGACTTAACATGTGTGCCAAATGTTACTTTACAAAATACTGTTAAAATTACAACTTTTAGTTTTAAGTAAATAAAATTATAAATGTTAAAACAATAAGCTGTTAAATCGAGACCATTTCTATCCACTGCGCACTCTGGATCACAAGATCAAGAATATTACTAGTATGCTGATCAAACAGTGCCGTGAGCAAACATATATGAAGACAAACTGAGAGAGATGCATGTCAGCCTCGGTTCACCAAATTCATGGTTGTGTTCACTGTGAACTCTGTCCGCCAGAATACATGACGATCGACGGTCTCACCCACGGCGAGTACCCGGAATAAGTAGCAATATATTTCTCTTAAAAGAAGGATAAGTTTTCCCGTATTATCCAGGATTTAGTAAATAAAATAACTCAATACACCATGCATGACAGTGGCTTCAATCGAAAGAGTGGAAACCCCTGTGAAATTTCAAAGGAAGTACCATTGAAGTGAGGTTTCGATTTATAAACGTTTGCGTATCTTGCCTCACGCGGGATGTTTTGCAAGTTGCCTATGTTTTATTTTGCTGCTGAAACAAAAGATGGCTGCAGTTTGGACCAAATCAAAATTGGTTTACTTTCTCATATAGCCATGTAACAATAAATATAGCCTGCGTTGTCATACCAATTAGAATTTCATTATAAATTGTCCGTAATGTCGGGGGTACGTTTCCAACGCCCGGATGAAAAATGAACATTTAACATAGAAAAACTCACTGACATTACAGGCGATTGACGGAAAGCGGGCAGCAAGCAGGTTGCCCTGGATTGGCTTCAAGGCAACAGAAGCAATATCTGATTGGCTGAAGAGATGTAAGTGATTTTTGGTTTACGACTGTTTTCCCTCATTGATTATATAAGCCACTGACACTTCCACTTTTGTAGTCATACCTACGCGGTGGCCTGGGCGTTAAAAGAACTCATCTTATACAGTAAGTTTTTTTCCGTTATTTGCTAAAGGAATGTATGTTACGGCAGAAAAATTAGCTGTATGTATAGATTTAGGAAATTTAGAATATGATGTAGGACGACATACTAATTGTATGTTATATTTGTATATGTCTGTTCTCGAAAAATGGGGGCAGTTTTATTAGTCTATTCCTAACCCAGAACTGCATGTAGTTTAAATAGCTGGAATAAAGCAGTATTAATGCATGATTAAAATATTTTGATATTACTAACTAACTATATAAATAATAAAAAAAATTATTTGTACAATTCTTCGGAATTATTGACTGTATGGTACAAAAATCTAAAACCCCAAACTGTTACTATACATACTAAATAAACCACAAAATAATGTACATTGTCAATAGGTTTTTCCAAAACAGCAATAACAATTTCATACGATTCTTTCATTGAATCAGATAAATCGATCAATTATATATGCAGTAAATAACATCCGACTGAAAAAAAAAATCTCTGCAGAACGCAGGTAGGGAGGAACATACATTCGGAATCGGTATATTGGTGTGGTGGTTGGTATGCATGGTGTATAATGATGAAGCACACTTAAACCTTTGGTTTCGAATTTTATTTATAATATATACGTGATTTAAATGACAGAATTATCCGTAAAAATAAATAAAAAAAATTAAAGCTAAAATAAAAATATTATTGAAACTATATCATCAATATAGTATAGGTGTTTCACGCCTCCCAAAAGACCTTATTTTTTTACAGTAATTATAAATCATCTCTTCAAAATGTAAACATTAATAACAAAACTGATACAGCAGCAAAAGGATAAATTTCAAAAATAAAATTGACAAACTTGCCTTGCTTAACATCATCACCTGTAATTACCCAAGGATGATTTATATCTAGATAAGGGTTTCGCCGTAACTATGCAGTTTCTATTTTCCTATCAAGGGTTTCACCAGAACTTAAGCTAACCTCCTTGGTCAAGTAAATTATAGCAGTGAAAACAAGACTCATTAGGCATTTCAGAAGTAGACTTCAGAAGTTAGCTTTGGCTAACTATGACATCTCTGAAAGTTCTCTTATGAGAAACACAGCCCATAAGCCTGCATGTTGTATATTTAATACAAACATGCACATAGCACGTGGTACTGTAATGGCTAGGGCTCGGTACCTACATGTAATCGCATTGTGCATTCATGCCAACATTTTAAACATGCGACAACTCTCGATAGTCTTAGAACACTGGTTCTGGCACAGGGCCAAGAATCAGTCCAACGAGAGATGGTGTCCTGGTGTGATCAAACCATTGAGTGCGGGTGTTGCATTTATAAAATTGGAAGATGCACAATGCGATACCAAGCTCTCATTCGTCTGATTATTTACACTTCTTTGCCATGTGCACTCCCTGGTGGACGATCCCAGAGAATCTTGCTATAAAAAGCAGCCGTTACAGGAAGATCTGGGACGACTGCGTGAGGAGCGTAACACAATCATGTTAATTCTTATTGATCTGTACTGGTGATTGGATAAACAAATGTACTATCATTTAACTAATAATTAGCCATCTTTTATAAGTAATCTGGGTAATAAATGTTGTATAAATAGAGGTTCTCTTAATATAACTATAAATGAACAACAGAGTTAAAGCTTCCCAGAAGACAAAAATAAAGATATACACGAAATTAATAACTATTTAGAAATCACACTGTAAACGTATATATTCACGACTATCATTTAGATGAACATTACCTCTTAAATTTTCGGTCAAACTTGTAAATCAATCTATGGTTAAACGCTCGGCTCTCTCTCCTGACGAATCGGAATCAATCCCCGGCGTTGCTTTTGGATAAAGTTATAGTTACCCGTGCAAGGCCAGTTTTTTCTTCTGGTTTTCCGGTTTCCAACATCGCTGAATACTCCCGAACGCCCTATAATCAGCCTCGGAGAGTGCCTCGATTTGTTTTAATAACTATTTTTACAATACCTGTAAAACAAATATATTTTATTGTTTATAATTGTTCCTTTGCCCAGAAACCAACAATCAGTTCCATAAGACGTTCACTGAGAACATTTTTGGACAAACACACGCAAACATAAACACAGAAAAAACTGCGGAAGTAAATTTGCTGAGGTGACTCCTAGTTTCGTGGAACAAACACATTATTCAACGAAATTTTACCGTATACGTTGTTAACACTGAAATTGAACAACAAAGGAATCCTATAAAAGCGGAATTTACAAGGCCGAGGTTACAAAAAATTTAGAGAATCATGAATAGACGTTCATGGAAACCGTAGGTGAAAATATCATGAAAAACATCTCGTCGTTCCATAAGCCTTATCAACGTAATGATTGCCGCTGTGTAATTCCCACTACATATATTGTAGTTATATTAGACAGAAAAGTTGGGTTCTCAGGCACTTTTTCTCATAAATCAGTACGCGAGGGCGATTTTTTTTACCTTATTTGAATGTTTCGATAAAATATCATACGCTCAGGGAAAAGCATGATAATAACATAATTTATTTGCTGATCAGGTAAAAGCACTACATAACAAAGGAAATCTGATCAAAATTGTATTATTTTTATCTTCCTGAAAGAAATGTCTTAGCGGCTTGAGCTCAAAATTGGTAAGTGTCTATTAAAAACAAAATAACTTTTTTATGCGGAGGGTTAACATTGACGTAACCTCCAAATTAGCTTATCCCATAATATTTGGCAGCAACAGATCTGCAGATTTATTCACATCGTCTTTCTCCCTATACTCTCTTTGATTTGCGACCTGGTCCACTATAATCTGTTTTGTAATACAGACGGCTGTCTGAGTTATATAATTGGAATGACAATCAGTCAGCTCACTTTGAAGTCAGAGCCACTGATGCCTCAATCACTCGATAAATATGATCTTAACACGTTATCTTTACAAAATAACGACGCGTTCAACTCTTAAAAGAAACGACAAGCCGATGCGTTAGACCAACTCTGCAAAGAGTTCAAAAGAAACAATTTTCCTGTCGATAACGCACCTCATGTAAAGGTTCCCTTGGGAATTTTCTGAAGCATTGTATAGAAGGCCGTTAACGTAGATTTCTGGAAAATTATCACTTATGCCAAGATATTCCTGCGATCTTTTACTTCTTTACAAATGTTCAGGAAAATATTTTAATAATATATTAATGCGACCTGAGAAAATGCATGTTTACAAACTCTATGCATAGTTGCATCACAGGTCAGTTCTCTACAACAGGCCAAATAGACAAATATAGTAAATAACGACGGTCTGGTTCACGGCCGGGTTAAACAAATCGCTCTATATCGCAATGGTAAAGAATCATTTTATTTCTTTTTTTTGATTTAAGTGGTTCCTATTACATATAAATTTATCTGTTGGGCAGCCAAATTGTCCTGGCTCAGGGATAGTAAAATCATTGCCATGGCCAAACACATATACACACCTTGAGACAGAGAGAGAGAGAGAGAGAGAGAGAGAGATAGAGACAGAGAGAGAGAGAGAGACGTATTTTCCACGAGTACACGATATATCTCATTAACTCTCTTAAGTTATTCCCCGCTGGTGCGACAATAGTTGTTCTGGGATAGCAGGTTATCTTATGACTGAATGAGCAAAACTGCCGCAGAGCTGGGCAAAAGCAAGTTTATATCGAACATGAACACGAAGCATGCGGTCAGGACCCTGGACATGCAGTCGCAAGGTTGTGGGTTCGAGTCCAGTTCTGACCGTTCACCATGATACGACTCCTAGAAAAAGGTCTTAACCACAAAGGAGCTCCTCTCCATCCAGGATTTAACGGTTACCAGTCTTTGGCGGCATGCAAATAAAGAATTAACTGCCATATGGCGCATGTTATATAGCGTAGTCGGGTATACATACTCAGTAGGGGCCTCAGCAAAACTAAAGTGTAAACAAACCAAAAATAAAAATTGTATAACTAAAATTTCATGAGAGGTCAAACGTTCCGACGAACAGGTATATTTAAAGGTGCCCATTCACCTACCTTTTGAAAAAAGAATGTATGTGATTTCTGGCTCCCTCTGTGTAATAACTAATGATCTAAGGGAAATTTTGGTTGTGAAAAGTTCTTATAACGCCTTCGTGAAGGATGTATGAACTTGTTTATCAACAACATGTTTGTAAACAGAGCAATATTGACAAACGAGAAAACATGTATCATAAGATGGTAGGTTAATCGCATATATGCGGGGGTAGAAAAGTCATATGTTGTAAAACGCCATTTGCAAAGCTCTGGCTTATCTGACTTGCTGCCAGATGCCCTTGTTGTATTTATTTTGATTATTTTGGCGGGTCCCCACCTATTGTAAACATGTATATATAAACAAAACAAGCAGACTCTGCGCGGTGATATCCACGTTTTATGGCCTGTTATTGTAAATGCTCCCAGGGATTTCCTTTAGTTTATAAAGGTCAGATAGGTGATTGGGCCCCTTTAACCTAGGTTTTATATTTTGGTACAGTAGATTTCATCACACTCTATAAATCAATATTTACAAGACCATGGACTAACTAGATCACAATTTTGAAACTGATTAACAGGGGACTCAGTGATGAATGTGTATATGTTGGAGCCCGTTTGCGGATCTGGCCCATCTGCCGATAGTCTTGGCCCATATGAGGATCCGTAATTGGGCTGTCCATCTGCAGATGGGCAGCCCAATAACGGATTTAATACCATGCACTATCTGGCCCATCTGCTGATGGGCTTGGCCCAATAACCGATTTTAGGCTCATATTAAAAAATACATCGATCCGGTCCATGAACGATACCAATTGAACGACTGTTACTGAATCCGACCCCCTTCATATATAAAAGTATTACAAGGGCTCCAAATTAGAGCCAACATGTCGGCATTTGTAATTTTTGCGGAATAACTGTAAAACCTGCCTGGCTTTTTTCGCTAAGCAATAAATCTTAGGTATGTCTTAGCCACCCTAGCTTATGAAACAATACTTCTTAAAGTTTAAAACAGTTTAAAATTTCATGTCATTCCTATATGTCAATCATTGAAAAATCGCTTTGCCTGGATTGCACTGAATAAAATTGCAATCCATGCTGGTCGCTCTCCTAGGAGCAACATTATTGTTCCCTCCAATATCAAAAGACACCTGATGCCAGCATGTAAATGCAGAAACTTCAGGAAATCAGTGGATTTTATTTCTAAACCGAATCATCAATAGGTGTCTGGAAACACAGCAGCGGTAATACTGACATGTATTATATTTTAATCGCTGGTGTAATGCCGAAAGTGTTCAATCTTAGGTTGTGAACCACACTACTCAATAAATTTATTAGAGTCTGGTTTCCTGTTTAAAACCTTTTTAAACGTTCCATTTAAAAAAAACAAACACCAGGTGTCCCCCGAATGAATAAGACTGTGCATACTATGGGCGTGTTTTGGCGCTCTGACCAAAGTTTGGTTGTACGTTTGGTTACGATCAAAGGCGTTTTGGCGCTCCGGTTCAGGGCTTTGGTTGAACCATTGGTCGGACCAAGATGAACCGAGAATGGCTGTTGGTTCTGCACAGACAGAGGATGGTATTTAATCAAAATACCGGGGCCTATACATCTGTACATGTGGCACCGGAACAACCATAAGTATTATTTGATATTGAGTGCAAACGGGTTGAAACCCAGTCGCTTCAGGATCGTTTTGCCTTGAAAAACACGGAACCACAACAAGCTGAAAAGGGACATGACGTTAATACTTCTCATTCTGGGTCTAAAAATCTTAGTACCAACTTTTTTCCATAAAAACGACCGCATGTTTTTAAGAAACCGGCAAATGTTGATACTTGATTTCGTCATTTCAGAGAGGCCATTTTGTTATTGACCAAACGCGTTTTAGTGCAATCCAGCAACCAGATTCTGTTTACAACCAACCAAACAACCCGCCAAAACGCATCCAAACATTTTAGTACTGAGGTAAAGTTGTACTTGGTGATGTCTGAGGAAATTTTCTTATGATTGTACAAATAGTAATTGCGACACCAAACTGAATAATACATAGATATTGATACATTTAAAGAAATAGCGATAAAAGCAATTTTTTAATAAGAAAAAAGTCCGATATGGGGACGAAAACCCTCCGCGGAAGATATTGATATGGAATTTCAATTTTATGTGAATATCTTGAAAAACGCCTTTGACATCGTGGTATTGCAGTACTTGGCTATTAACATAACGAAAAAAATTACCCCCCCCCCCCACCTTGATCTACTTCGGTTACGGACACCATTCCTGGGAACGGCACGTTGCGTGACGTCATTGTCGCCTGTGACGTAACGGATCACGTTCGACATATGGCTGTATGGTAATGTTCACTTATTACCACCTTTCAGGGAAACGTCGCGTTGCGTGACGTCATTTTCGCCTTTCACAACACCAGCCTATATGATTAATTTCAAAAGCATCCGTTATACCGTCTCCAAATATCGTCCGGACACACATACAGACACACACACAATAAAGTGAAAACAATAACCCTCGCTACGTGCGGGGTTAATAAGAAAGAGGCTCCGTAGTAATTCTTTTCAAAAGATTTTTGCCCTGCCACCCAGTCGATATTTTCGACTTTTCAAAAAGCGAAAACCAGAAACGACCAACTAAGGCCTATATACTCTGTTCGTATACTGTCACTATATTTGAGACCAATATATAGATTTTTCTATCAGAGATTAATATGTGTAGCTTTCAGAGGGAGGCGCAAGGCAATTTTTCCAAGATTCGTATTTGCTTGAAAGCCTTCTCCGTATATATAGAAGACGCCTAAGGCCAAAAAAAAAATTAAAGGTTTGGTTCTCAGGCACCGCCCGCATCAATTTTAAACCCCCGCATCAAAAATTTTGATTTTGATTTTCAATAGAAACTTATCAATTTCGAGCTGCAGCCGCTTGGACATTTCTTTCAAGAAGATAAAATCATACAATTTCCTTTATTATGTAGTGCTTTTACTTATTTAGCCAAATGCAAATGTTATTATCATGCCTTTCCCTTATAATTTGACATTTTTATCGAAACATACCAAAAATATAAAATTAAAAAAACCGCCCGCCCGCATTGATTTTCTGAAAAAAAGTGCCTGAGAACCATACCTTTTTTTTTTATTTGGCCTAAAGTGTTCAAAATCCACGGCCCACGCAGGCCTTAACAAAAGAAATCGTTAAATTGTTTAAATGCAAATATATAGAGCAAAAAAAAAAAAAAAAAATAATAATACGATTTTTGTCAGGTTTTCTTTTTTTATGTAATGGTTTTACCTGTTAAGCAAAAATATTCTGTTTTTATTATGTTTTTCCCTGATCATATGACATATTTATCTAAACATAAAGAAAAGGTAAAAAAAAAAAAAAAAAAAAAAAAAATCGCCCGCCCGCACTGATTCCTCAAAATTGCTTGTGTCAATGGCTCGGGTCTCCTAAAAATATTTTCCATCAAACCACCCCAGGGGTTAATCCAGGATTTTAGTCACATTTTTTTTCTCTCTTCTTATTTTCAGTGAAGTCCAACCATTATCACGGAAGATAAGAGTTTAAACTTATTTGTTTTTAAATGTATATTTAATTTTGACAAATATAGGTGTCCTTATTGGATATTCTGAGCTAATTCCCACTTTCTAATTGAAGAGCTGTCGACTGGAAATTTATTTTACGGCTGTCCAATAGCCTTTGCATGTGCACTGCTTTTTTCCCCGTTATCTATTCACTTTATTGCACATTACTGATGTCTGTACATGTAAATGTACGAAATAAATATTATATATAAACATGTAAGTCTCCCGCAACAGAGGTATTTCATCTGTAATAAGCTAGGAAAGCCAAAGGTAAAAAGAATATTATGGTTATTTGGATTAACCTAAATCAAGGAAACTTTCACTTTGTTCCTCCAGGTAAGTAAATCTGATTAATCTATAAATAATTTTATTCTCTTTACATCATAATAGTTAAAAGTCTTCAAGGAAAACTTACCCAGTGACAAAGCTGTGTGATTCTATAAATTCCTCATGCACAGTATTAAGCGTGCCGTAAAAGGCAAAAAAAAAAAATACATTTCGTCAGAATTAATATTTGAAGAAGTTGATGCTTGAGAGTTCTGTATAATGCTTTAATCGGGTTGACATAATTTTCTATTTAAGATATCTTGGGTTCTTTATATACTGCTGGCGTTCCTTCCGGGCGACTGGTCTGCTAACCGAAAATTGTGTGTTATGGCAATTTAATTTAGACAAAGGTACAAATAATCATACCGTGTAGTAGAAGATTAAATTAAGGCAAGGGATTAAATATATTTATGAAATTAAGTTTAATTATTGAATCACGAGGTGAAAGCATTGTAATATTCCAGCAGAATGACACCATCTAAATTTTAGATAAACGCATCAGGAACCTCGAGCATATTATTAGTATAGCATTATGTTAAGTATTAGTATTTTTTTTCAGTTTTGCCATATAAGTTTATGCAAGGTGTCTTATTGGAGATGAGAAGGAGTAGCATGATAAATATAATACTTATTAATATTTATTCATTGTTAATTCTTGAGAAAAGATGTTCGGCACTGTTGGAAATTTCTTGTGATTTATTATGTTTAAAAAGTATACATGGTTGATCGTATTCATTTTTCTCTGATAAATAATAAAAAATAAAACTATAGCTCCAACCACATTTATCAATTTCCTATAAGTATGCAGAAGAATAAGAAATGTAGTCAGAATTAAAATTTCATAAGTTAATGGTTCGTTAATTGTCATAAGCTCCTAAGGTAGCTAATAGTTACATATAAATAAGAGAAATAACAACATTTACACGTAAAAAATTACAAAATAACTTCAAAATATTGTGAAATATAGTTGTCTTTCAAATAAAGAGTATTTCCATTAATACCTGCTATACCTTTACCTGCTATAATTATTATCCCGACACAACTGACCTCATTTAAATTTTAAAAAATAATACGACTCCACGATCGGATGGCCAATCCAGTGGTTTTAACACCTGCTGAAAGGTTATAAATAAAAAACGCCTACTTTCAGTGGTTTAACGGTTGTTTAGTGAGCTTAACCATGCAGAGTCAATGCACTCAGCCATTCAGACACTCAGCCAGTTCCTAAATTATGTGATAGTGCGACCACAAAGCTCTCTGAAATCAAAGTTCATTGCTCAGAAAACCGAGAAGCATTACCGGGTCATGGCGTTTGGTTAAATTTGAACAGATCTAGAGTATGAATGGAAAAATGAAGAGACCATTTACCCCATTTAGGAGGAGCGCCGTCCTATGCAACCTTTGTATTTGAATCGTAACGGGAAGTGTTTGGATGAATGAAGATTAAGGTGCTGCGTGATTACATAATCTTTATCCCAGTATCATCAGTATACTCGGCTGTTATGTGATAAAGGTAGAGCAGTCAAGGTGTTAACTCTAAATGGGCTTGTGCGGGACCCATCCTGTCTGACTGAATTTCTGTAAGCTCCAGCTATCGAGAGGTTTTCATAGGCCCAGACGTAGTAAGCGGTCCTGTTTCCCTGTGGGATCGCTAATAAGGTCGTCTGTAACACCTTACCTGTTTTCTCTGGTTATACATTATCAAATACCGATATACTGTCTCCAAATCTACGCGCCGTTTTAAAGTAGCCCATGCCTGTATCTGAAGTCTATTGAATAACAGATTCCCTGGAACCCAAAGTTGCAGAGGCTGTCCTGACTGTTTATATCCATGTGTTTATATCATGTGGGGCGCCAAATTAGCGCCGGCTGTAACCAAGGCTTACCCAAAAAGATATTTGTGGGCACATCAGATGTGGCAGAATTTAGCGAATGACAAATTATTTTATATAGTCTCACCACCATAAACTAGTACCCTTTCAACTCCCGTATATGCGCATTCAGCCACTTCATATTTGATGATTTTTACTGCTTGTGATTAATACCATGACAAAGAGCTTGGAGTTTTTAGAACCGCTCTTAGCAGGCAGTACCTATACGCTTCATTAATATGTACGAAGATTATATCAGAAATTACATAAATTCTACAAATGAAGCTGAATTTAATTCAGATTCACCAGTTTCATTCAAAGATTTGTCAAAAGATCAGTGGTTATATTAACTCGAGGAGCACAAAATATAGAGCAAACTACAGTAAACAATTGACATTGATTCACATGACTGTTATTTTCGAGTTTACGAAGTCTTTACCGAGTCTGATAATTAAAGGGGATTTAAAATTTTCAGAAAATTTATTCCAAACATCCTGTTTTATGTGGATATCACTTTTTTTGACAAACAAAAACATTTACCTCGGTGACATAGGCTGATAGAAGGATTAGCGATTTATGTCGGAAGATTGGAGTCCCATAGATTTTATAACAGTCTGGTCACTTAAATTGGAAAGCCACCCCATGCACTGAGACGAACGCATTTGACCACAAATCTAGGGCAGTTGGTTCCAAATTTATCCATATCCCATCATATCTTATCTGTTGATAAGAAATTTAAGGCGGAATGAAACATCTTGTGTCTACACATATGCTCTTGATAGTTCTCCGTCAGGCTTAACTAAAACTCTCCATTATTACAATTTATTTCGATATAAAGCAGAAGTCCATTTGGAAATGAGAATTTTGAATATTTTTTTTACATATAACAGCATTTGTTTCCAAATAACGCATGCAAAGTGTATACTATTTTCTGTGAAATAATATCGTTGAGGCCATACAAAACATTTATTGATCTACGTATTCGCACATCCCATTTTTCGTGGAAGATTTTATTTTGTCGCAAATTGCCCACGGTAAATTTGCGAATTCGTGCTATGGCACACATCCATTCGCTACTAAAATTCTTAAAATTATGGAAACTGGACTTACTTTTTTGTTTATCATTTGCACCATTTCAGGAACTAAATCAATTGTTTTGTTTTTATTTTCTAAGCAAGCCGTTATTTCCACGTAATGCATATCGACCGGTAAAAAAGAAAAATACAAAAAAGCCCGTTCGCGCCATAATTTTCTTCCGTGGAACACCAAAGTTTTTGTGATTGGCCTTACTCTTGTGATAATTATTTTGTGGAGAATTTATTACACTGCAGTTATACAATGCAGTATAATATTTCTTAATTCTTACATATACGTATTCCATTCGGTTATACAGTATGATGACACAGTGTTTTCCATCTTCGGCAGGTTGGCTTGGCCATATACAGATCGAGATGCCGTTTTTATCTAAACAGACCTGGCTGTGCGTTTGGCTTCATTTCTGTGTGACTTTCTGTAAGGGAATACAGTTACGAGGCACAGTGGAAGTATCACCCATAACAGGTCGCCCAAAAGATAGACCACATGTTCCATATACCAAAATAAATGATAACGCGTCAACTGAATCAGCTGTGGCCACAGTGAACGGCCCACAGATGGCAACTGACGGGGTACAGAGGGTTCTTGAGATTTTTCCTGGTGAAGAAAGTATTACAGCTTCTGAACGACTGAATTTAACTTTACATGAAGCAATCCAGGAAACCTCAACGAGCAGTTACATGCACGTTCTTGAAAAAGAGAGATCGCAAAGCACAGACAGGACTGCGACATTGCATGAGAACGAGGCAACTCGCCAAAATGAGGCCAGAAAACAGAACCAGGCAACGTTTAGGACAACAGAAGTTGCAAACAAAGGGTACATGAATAATTCAAACAGAAATATGTCTACAGAAGAGATACCAGGTCACAAGGACCCTTTGGCAATCATACACACTGGTTCTATGAGCGCTAAACAATACAAATATTTATCATTAAGTATAAGTCTGGTAGGTAACACAGTCGTTGCCCTTACAGGTGTAACGGGAAATGTTATCATTTTTGTCATTTTCATTAGAAACAAAACAGAAATGATTTTGCAGAACTATTTAATAGCACTATGTGTATCAGATTCCTTAAGCTTGCTAGCAAACATATGGTACACAATTTCGAAAATTGCAGGATTGTTTGACGAACTGCTTGGATCTAATCTGCACGCGTTTACCTTTCCTCTAGTTGTATACATGTACCCGACAGCCGTGCGTTTGTCCCTCATGTACATAACTCTAGTTTCGGTGGAGCGTTTCGTGGCCGTTTTGTGGCCGTTCGATGTTCAGGACTTTGCTTTCAGGCGCCATCCCAAAAGAATCATTATCGTAATGTCACTAATTATCGCCCTGTCTCACATCCCTCAACTTTTCAAATATACACCGACATGGGTGGTTGAACCAAAGTCCAATCGTTCTCGTTTGATCAACCCTCCATCTGACTTCTTCAAATCTTCTGGGAAGTTCTACTCTCTTTTTATGACCATTTCAACCATTGTGTTCCTGCAGGTACCAATTCTTGTAATCTTATTCTCGAGTGTTGGGATCGCTTTCGAACTCAGAAAGGCTAAAAAGCGCCGAGAAGGCATCCAAGCCAGTAGTAAAACCAGTTTGAAAGAGAAGGAAGCCACTCGTGTTGTTCTGATACTTGCTATATCTGGAGCTGTGTGCGTTATTCCCGGCACTTCTGTATACATCGTGAACATTTTGAATCCAAACTTCGGGTTTTATCGTCAGGAGCATTTCTTGTATATCTCTATATTAGAAATTAATTCGCTTCTCACCATGGTTAATTCGTCAATCAATGCAATCATCTATCTAACCTGCAACTCACAGTTTCGTGAAAAGGCAAAGGCATTATGTTGTACACACTGGATGCGGGGAAATAATCCTACATTCACTGATGCTGCTAAATCGGGTCGCACTGAATCAAGTAAATACGTCAAGAGAACGAATTTGGAAGGAACCAAAGAAAAAAACTAAAGCTTTTCATCCCTTCTAAAATCCATAAAGCCCTTTCATTGTCCGATTTTTATTACGCCAAATCAGCCGACATGAAGGTGTCAAAACACATGGCCAATTTCGAGACATGCGTTAAAACATATTAAAAAATAGAAGTACCTCGCTAGATCGCATACTTCCGCAAAAACAAAACCGCCTAACTGGTTGAGGCCCATCATCCATGTTGTCAAAATGTATTTCCTTATTTCCTGTCCTCAGCCAATATATCTTCCTTTGCAAAGTGTTGTGGGATTGTTTTCTGTATCCTGCAAACAACCAATTAAACCAAATACCAAAAACAATCAAACAACCAGAAACATAGCCTCTTTAGCAATAATATAAATAAAAATACTCATTGTACAAAAAGTAAATGATCATTTGTCAGTTGAGATGTTATTCGCTTAAACTATTTATAACCAACTTCAGTGGAAACATCTTATTTTTTGTATATATATATATATATATATATATATATATATATATATGTCTTATTTTTTTGTATATATATATATGTGTGTGTGTGTGTGTGTGTGTGACCGGATATACTGCCGTCAGTTTCGGTTGTTATATATTTGTTGTGGTCTGTGTACGTGCAAGTATGTGCACACTGTGGTATAATTTGTCAGCAGAGCGCCAACGCTGTAATCACCTTTGTCCCGATATTTAATTTTACGTCAATTTATGATTTGTCTTCAATTTCAAGGTATAATTATATGAATTATGTAGTGGTAAGCGTTATATTTGATATAGGTAATACTATCCAGTGCTTATAGGTTTTTGTGATACATTGGATAAAATTACTTAGTTATTATTAATATTGTTCATTTCATATAACTAGTGTACCTGGTTTTGCCGCCAAGTATCCAGATTAACGTCACTTGGCAGGCAACTTTTGAACTGGAGAGTTCAATGTCATGTATTTCTCTCTTTCCAGGTACGTAATTTTCAGTGTATTATTGAATTAGTGTGTCAATGTTAATTCGGTAGAGTAGGCCAGTTAGTGAAGTTTCATAATAACGGTAATGTTATCATACACGTACTATATTGGTAAAAACGTAAACTATTGGCCAAATGTGGTCGTCTGTAATATCGTTAACTATTCATTAGAGTATGTCAGTCATTATATTTTCATAATAATGGTAATATCATGATAGTTATTATTACACGCTAACTTTGCTAGATGTGGTCAGAAAGTCTGATTTATTTATGACCAAAGGTGGTCATCCGATCAGTAATAATGTTCTCATTGTGTAAACACAATGTAAGTGCCGCACATTGTGTTAGCGATATAGATAAGTGTAGATTCTGAAAACTGAGTATATTCTGTGTATATTTCCTATTGTACATTTTATCGCCGTCTTAATTGTATATGTGACTTGCATGGCAGGCAACTTTTGCACTGGACTGTTCAATGTCATTTGTTTCTCTTTTCAGCACATTAAACCTGTATAGCACATTATATGTTGTGCTTCGGATGTTGTTTGTGACTGAGAGACATGATCTGTATGTGCGGCCCACTACCCCAGTAATTTTCCTTACCACCCCTGGTGCGACAACTACTGTTACATACATGTATATATATATACGCACCAATAAAAGGAAGTATGAACCTTTGAAACAATAAAACGGTGAGAAATCAGGATGAAAGACATTTATTTATATAGATTATCTAAGTGATATTTATAGGTTCCTCTCTGACAGCATGCACAGACAGTTATATAACCATCTAGTCACTCACTGGCAGTTTTGTCATTACTAGAATTACCGTCATGGGATCCATAGATAGATGACGCAGAAACATCCAGTTGTTTAATAAATATATTGTTGATGGTTTCTGTAAGTGACGTTTTGGGACGTGTAGATGTCGTAATTTGATAATAATTGATAATAATATACATGTTCTCGTGATATACGAAGGTCAATCTGTAACAGACATTCATTATTTAGGAGAAGACTTATATGAGAAGATTTATTTACAGGTCGTTATATCAATAACTTGAGTGCTTTGAGAAACTAATTAGTCATGAAATGCCTGCAGAAAACCTATTTAAGTTCTTTCTGTACAACATAGAAATGCTCCATCAGTTTATATATATATATATATATATATATATATATATGATTAATTAAAACGTATGACTCTAATACATGTGTCATATCCCAAGCGCTGTTTATATTCTATATATTTTGTATTTATTTTCTTCTGTTGTGTTTAACCTCAACTTCAGTGGTTCTGCTATTAAATCTGTTGTAATGGCTTCATGTGCATTTTCATTATGTGATCTGCTTTCTGTGAATCCAGTGAGGAAAAAATGTGGGTTTGTGCATCTCAAAACGTGAAGCAAACAATAACCCTCGAAACTTTGCCTCTCCCCTATTTACATAGAATATATTTAACAACATATTCACGTACACATACCATGCTGATGTATGATGATAACAGTTTATGATTCGATGAACTTCGGTATCAACCTATAGATTCAATTAAGGCCTGACATGTATCTTTTTATTTTGAGCCGGTCAAAAATATCAGCGAAGCAAAGAGTAAACAAACATCCATCCATGTGTAATGTATAACGTGAACGATGAATTCGTGTGGGTTCAAACGGAAAGCGTAAATTAAACAATATAAAAACTCTACTTTTACTTCTTGAACTCCACATGAATACTCACTCTATTTTGCACACGGCACACTTTTCAGGCCGAAAACACTTATTCAACTAGTAAACACTCAGAGACCGCATATCTCCACTAACAGTCTGGATCGGAAGATACAGAATATCACTAGATCCCAGAACAAACTTTGGTGTATATATATACGGTATATAAGTATAAATATATAAATAATCGTTTTAAAAAAATGTGTGCCACGGTTCAGCAACTCGAAATTTGTGTCACAATTAGATTTGTTGCCAATTAGAACAAAGGCGGTTCAAATTAGATCACACCTGTGCATATTGCAGGCGGTGGATACTTTCATCTCGTTTGGAAATTTCGATTCAAGGGTTTCTCTAATACTATCGTAAATGAGGACTTTCTCCCTTGCACAATCTAAACTAAAAATGCCTTATCAGCTAGGTTCACGGTCCTCAGTGGTTTTCTGTTGATCTTTAAATGAATTATTCAAATTTAGAATCAGTTCAGCTTATGAAAATAAATGTTTATACCTGTATATGTATATATATACGTAATATATGTTTCATCCATGTTACATATATATTCTGCTGTAAGCTCTGTTAACAATTTATTATCATTTACATAAAATGATTTATTTATTATAATTGATTTGCAAATAATCTCACTATGATAAGATTATAATACCTGTTGTGGACACATATGCAAACTCTTTTATATATCCATTTTCCTCACCCCACCCCGCTCCCCAACACATATACACAAACACAAGACCTTCCCTCTGTAGGGGATTGAGAGTTTGGACTGGTTGAATTGGTGGTAGAGAGATAATAGCAGATACGGCACGGGAACTGGTCCAGTACTGGCCTTGGCTGGATGATAGAAGATACAGGCCAGTCATCACTGCAGTAATGTATTTACAATCTTGACAGCCGAGTTAGAAGCTATATAGTAGACCGACCAGACGGACAATGGTCTAAAATTATGTATGGTTTAAAGAGCGTGCTTTGTGGGTCATCTGCATCCACAATGTCACAATTACCACTTTATTTTCAATAGTTGTTATTTTTTAAAATAAATTCGATTAAGAATATTAAAATAAGAATGTTTAATGATAAAATATAAATCATTAAATGTTGCCATCCACATTTCTTTCATAGATTGATCTAAATTCTGTACATTGTTTTTTTTTAATATTTTGCGATACCAGTTTTAACTTACAACGGCGCTATTTTTTATTTAAACGGTTTTCTTACACTCTTTATTCCAATGTATCATTTCAATCGTGCCTATGTGTATTTGTGTGTGTGTGGGGGGGGGGGGGGGGCAGGCGCGGATCTAGGGTATTTTGCAGGGAGGGGTCAACGGGTGTCATGCATAAAATTGACCATCTCCCCCCCCCCTGTCATGCATAAAGAGGAAGGGGGGGGGGTTCGACTTCTTATCGGAGTGTTCTGATTGGGTAGTGTGTGTTTATTCGGGACTGAGGGGTGGGGGGCAAGGTAGGGTAGACACATATAGACTAGACCTCATGTTCATGATACAGGGCGACCATTTGCATATCTCTATGCCCAAGTGTTAGGTTCCATGGGAATTACATGTCGCCCTAGATAGAGGCACACATCCCGTGTTACAGTACCAGTGTGCGGCTACAGACACCGTATCACTCAGCACCAACACGACGTCTGACCTCGTTACAACGTACGGGAGATCCTACGTCACACACTTAGAACGCACAATGTGACTTAAAGTGTTGTTTAAAGTGCTACCAATACGTATACCACGTGCAGTTAAAGGTTGAAACTAAAATATAAACGACCATTGTAGCTACTAGTAACACAAACTCGTGTGTTATTAAGAGTTCACGCGGGAACGTTTTACTCAGATAACACAGCAGTATCGGTCGACTGACAATGGACCAGGCCCTTGAGTGTTTGATCTCGTATTTTATGTCTTGAAGATATAAAGCTTCAACCACTGTCAACATGGCAGTTGTTTTGACGGCTCTAGTATTCCTTTGGGTTGGATTAAGTACAAGCTATGGCGGTGAGTTAAAACATAGTCATTATTGATTTTACTTATTTTATTTTAGGTTACATGTATGTGTTAGTTACATTCCCACCTCGTACTGCACGCCAAATAGCCCTCCAGGGCGTTGGTATTCTTGTTTGCTCCGAAAATGCGTGAATAACACGGTATTCCATGCACCGATACACATAGATCTATGCTGGCTCTTATAATACACGCCTAATTACTAGTACGTATCTGTTTATAGTTTAAGTATGACGTAAGTGTTAGATTACAGCTCAGCATAACAGTGTAATCATATAAACACACGTATCCTAAAAATGCTTACAACACAGTGTATAGTTTGCATATACCTTTTTATCATTGATATATATATATATATATATATATATATATATATGCGAGTGCGATTTGTAAATAAGTATGTTATTTACCAGTTAATATAGGTGATTTGCGTCAGCTGGTGTTCTGCGCAGTCTGCCTGAATGCCTTCCACAATAATGGTGAATTTATCTCAGGGATGGTCCCTTTCCACCATTAGACGCCTCATAAAAAGCATACCTGATTTATGTGTCAGTATTTGACAGATTACATACAGAGAGAATAAAAAAAACATTAATATTTTTCACTTATGTCATATGCAAACATCAAGAAAACTCTCGCGGTTTATTGGGCAAATGTTAAACGTAAAGTACGTTGGAGGAGTTAGGCCTTGTTTTGTGGCTGTAAACCGAGGATAATTTATAATAATCAAGCTATTTGGTACTATTGAAGTCACGAGTGTACTTTGCACCAATGCAGTCATGTATAAATATATCCAAGGTGGCATCGAAACGCCGCGTGCATAATAGGCCTACATTTTCGGGATTTTTTACCCTTTCATTCGAAAATAAAATTTCTTTGATATGTTGTAGATCGTACAGAAAACAGGGCCGCAGGGGGCCATGCCCCCCCCCCCCCGGGTCGCATCTAGAACTCGCCGTCCTCTCGGAATTTCACTTAATCTAATAATTATATATATATATATATATATATATATATATATATATATATATATACATTAAATTGCCTTTGCTATCAGTGGAGGATCCAGAGGGGACTCCTAAGCTTCGCCCCCCCCCCCCGTTGAGCTGCTATATCTCTCATTTTATCTAATATCCGATTTTCGTGATTAATTTCGTTTTTCATATTTCTTGTTATGAATAAGCAATTAAACTTTATTTAAGTATATGCAGTTTATTACTTTCAAATTTATTAGTTGAATATAAGGATATTTATGAACAGCTGCAGAACAACTGCAGATCGATCAAGCACAGGCCCTGGTTGTGGTTGACCGTGAACAATCTTACGGCTCCTCTGGTGATACCGGTACTCGAACTCGCGATCTGTGCTCTTAAGAGTGCTGTGTGCTGTCAAGACCACGGAACCCGGCAAAATGCAAAGTTTAACATAAGAATTCAACTTATGAGTTATTTCACTACGAGCATTACATTTAAAAGATAATATATTGCAAGTTACAAACGTAATTGCGCCTTTGCGTCATTGACTTGTTTGAAAACGACTGAAATTTTATATTCAAATTTTGAAGAAATATAAATATAAAATATTGAACCTCTATACAGTTTGACTACATAACGCAGAGACATAAGGGAACAAAAAATCCTCATATTTTTGTGAAAATTGCCTCAAAATGTCTTCTTTCCATTGTATATTCCAAAAATTTCCCAATATGGGAAGGGGATATACCCCCTCCCATACCCCCCCATGTACCTGTAACTAACCTCAGTAAAGCCATGGTTCATAATTGAAAATAAAAAAATTATATATATTTTCATAAACTAAAATATATAACGTAAAGTAATAATAATAATAATAATAATAATAATAAAATACTTATATATACTTTTCATAGTACCATTACATGCATATTAGCGCCCCTACCACCCCCCCGCCACCTCCCTGTTTTCGAATTTCTGGATCCGCCACTGATCATGGCCCCCTCCCCTCCCTCAATCTTGACTACGCCCCCGCAGAAAATGTGAAAAAAATTAAGTGATTTTAAGAAAAAAAAATCAAGTATCATTAGCTTTTTTTTGGGGGGGGGGGGGACAAACTTCCATACATTGAAAAGCCAAGGTACCACTTATCATAGGTATTGGTATAACATATGATCCCGCGGGTATATATTTACAGTACACGTATGCAAATCTTACAAGTGTCATTACAATACTAATATATGTGTATTATGCGATGACCTTTGACTTTCACCAGGATAACAGGGGTCAGCGGTCGGGCCTGATCTGAGGATATAATTGGTAGAGCTGTTCTCGTACCCCTCATAAAGCTGACACGATCTCCTGGTGAAATACAATAGTACACCACAACAACAGAGCGTGACAGGGCCCAGGTTAGTCTAGCCAATGAACGATTTTTAGCTCAGCTGACTTTCAGTCATGGGGGGTTTGTCCGTTGTCCTTCCGTCTGTCCGTCCGGCCGTCCTGTCGGCCGGCCGTCCGTTAGCAGGGCACAAATCGTAACTGTAGGGGCTAGGGTCATGAACTCTATGCAGTCTTAGAAGTTGTAAAAACATCTCCTTGCAAACCTGAAATTAGGTCACTGCGACCTATATTCTCGAAGTCAACGGGTGTGTTTGCACCCCAAGAAATAATTCTTTTAGCCAAAATTTTCATCCTAAACCTTCAAACTTTCACATACAGCTCGCCTACCAATAGGGAAAGAACCATAATTATTTTGAGGTCACAAGGTCAAAGGTTAAGGTCACAGGACCCACTTCTTTGAAAAGCCTGTGGATGCATTTTAAGCCAAGCTTTTCATCCCAAATTTTCCAATTGCGCATTCAGCTGAGTTGCCAGTATGGGGAGAGCATAAATGAATTTGGGGTCACATGGTCAAAGGTCAAGGTAACAGAGGCCATCTGTTCACAAATTAGTTTCCAGATGATAACTCCAGTTTAGTTTGACATAATGGCTTCAAACTTAACTATGTATGACTCACCACTAAAGTAAGAGCCGTGTCGCGTGTGGGGTCCAACAGTCAAAGGTCAAGGTCACAGGACTCATTTCTTTAAAAAGAATGCATATGCATTGAAGCCAAACTTTTCATCGCAAATCTCCCATCGTCAAGATATTGCTAATCTACCAATAGGGGAAGATTCTGTTCAATTTTAGGGTCAAAGGTCAAGGTCACAGTACCCACTTATTTAGAAAGATTGTGGATGCATTTTAAGCCAAACTTTTCATCCCAAATCTTCCATCTTGCACATATAGCTGAGCTGCCTATAGGGGAAGAACCTGATTGATTTGGGGGTCACAAGGTCAAAGGTCATCATCACAGGGGCCCATCTGTCCACATATTTGTTTCTGGATGATAAAACCATTTTGGATTGACATATTGGTTTCAATTTTGACTTATAATGACCCACCAATAACGTAAGAACCCTTTTGATTATGGGGCCATAAGGCCAAAGGTCAAGGTCACAGGACCCAAAATCTTTAAAAAAAAAAATGTTGCTGTATTTTTAGCGAAACTTTCTGTCCCAAACCTATCTTCCAGATGTAGCTCACCTGCCAATATTGGAGGCAACTTATGGATTTTTGGGTCACAAGGTCAAAGTTATAGGTCATGGGTGCCATCCATCCACATATTAGTTTCCAGATGACAACACCAGTTTGGTTTAATATATTGATTTCTAAATTGACTTATATATGGCCCACCACTGAAGTAAGAACTGTTGATTCTGGAGTCATGAGATCAACGGTCTAGGTCACAGGACCCACTAGTTTAGAAAGATTGTGGCTGCATTTTAAGCCAATCTTTTCATCTCAATCCTTCCATCATCATCATGTGGTGTACCTGCCAATAGGGGAAGTTTCCTTTTGATTTTGGGGTCATAAGGTCAAAGGTTAAGGTCACTGGGCCCATCCATTCACAAATTGGTTTATGGATGATATCTCAAGTTTAGGTAGACGGGTTGGCTTCAAACTGATCACAGGACCAATATTTTGGAAAATCTAATAAACATATATCCTTATAGACAATTACAGCTGAGCGTCGAGACCCATGGGTCCCTAGTTTATCACAAGACTCTTAGCTTTCTGCATTTCTTTTCTTTCAGGTGTTGCAGTTTTTACCTAATAAAAATATTGGACTTAGACTTTTTACATTTGCATATCTATAAATCTTATATGATGGCCTGAACATTCCTTTTGAATTGTTTTGGATATTAATTACTTTAACATCCTTTGGAGAATTTGCCACTTGTTTGGTCTCAAAATGGAGGATGTGTGATATCAAATGCCAAACTTGTCAGAAATCCATTATGTCTGCCAGTTAGCCACCTTTGAAATCCTTTTGTCAGTGCAGTTTGTGATTTTTCTTCAATGTTTGAAAGATTGTGGATGCATTTTAAGCCAAACTTTTCATCCAAAACCTTCCATCTTGTACATATAACTTAGCTGCCAATAGGGGAAGAAACTGAATGATTTAGGGGTCACAAGGTCAAAGGTCATTGTCACAGGGCCCATCTGTCCACATAATTGTTTCTGGATGATAATCCAGTTTGGATTGACATATTGGTTTCAATTTTGACTTATATATGACCCACTAATAATGTAAGAACCCTTTTGATTTGGGGGGCATAAGGCCAAAGGTCAAGGTCACAGGACCCACTTCTTTAAAAAGATTGTTGATGCATTTTTAGCCATCATCCAGATGTTGCTCATCTGCCAATGGTGGAATTAACTGATGGATTTTCGGGTCACAAGGTCAAAGTCGGCCATGGGGGCCATCAATCCACATATTAGTTTCCAGATGATAACACCAGTTTGGTTTAATATATTGGTTTGACTTTTGAAGTTTCCTTTTGATTTTGGGGTCATAAGGTCAAAGGTTAAGGTCACAGGGCCCATCCATTCGCAAATTAGTTTATGGATGATATCTCAAGTTTAGGTCGACTGGTTGTCTTCAAACTGATCACAGGACCAATATTTAAAAAACCTCATAAACATACATCCTTATAGACAAATGCAGCTGAGCGTCGAGACCCATTTGTCTCTGGTTTCAATTTGACATTAGGCTGCCTATTCATTTGGTGATACATCTGAGGTCAAAATGATATATAGGCTAAAGTTCAAAAAAGTTCTTACAGTTTATTCTGATGTATTTGAGTTACACACACCATGCTGACGTCACAGGTAAACGTTTAAACCTATTCATGGTAACATCAAAACAGTCGGTTTGTATAACTACGCTTAACAATCCTCCAAAAAATATCTAATTTATGTGCTTGTAATTGGAAATGATACCCCGTCAAGGACACACAGTATGCAGCACACAAAAAAAAAAAGCCTGATGCTAACTACATGTCTCCAATTTCTCCAATATTAGAATAGCAACCATGTAGATCAAGAAAGCTCTACAAATGGTGTAGGGACCCCCCCCCCCCCCCAAACAATCTGCTCGAGCTGCAAAGTTTTAACCCATGGTCTCAACTTCTACAGTGTCTGTCCCTCCACTTCCACCAACACAACACTCAAGAGTGTCAACTTCTACAGGTAATGTTCGTCGACTTCCACCAACACAAAATGTGCATCACGATGCTTGGGCCTGATGATATATGCGCTGACTATGGATGACTGAACTTTGTCAATGCCACACGGGCTTCAGGTGGTATCGCATCTACCAAATAAATGCAAACGGAGTAGTCATTTCGTGAGGTCAAAGTCTATCTACTCTTCCATGTAGTCACACAAATTGTCCGTTTTTATGTTATCATAAAGAGGTTTAAAGTACATCATCTTACCTGTGGTATCAAAATAGTGTCTGTGTGACTTTAATGCATCAGCGACCTCTGAAACAACAAATGTTGGCTTTTTAGTAGCAGAAATAACGATTATATACGCTGTCGTGCAGATTCTGCATTCTGCATTTCCTTCTGCATGCTCATAAGAAATGTTTACTGTGACCTTCTTTTCTGCAAAGCATATCACTGATACTAAGAATCTGCCATTGATAATGACTCTAGTTTTTTACCCTGTCAAGAATACATGAGAGGTAAGAATTCGGATGGATTTCCAGTGTCCTTATCAGCAGGCTTGTCCTGACAAATGTCTACTAAATCCCTCCCCTTTATCTCTTAGCAATTATCATTAGGTCCAAGCATTAGGTGACAATAACATCCCCCGGAGATGTGGGGTTTGAATTATCTCCCATTGCTCCTTTGCCTATCAGGGTTACACAACCAGCAGCACCTGCATGGACATATCAAAATAGTAAAGTGCAACTGTAGGGGGAACCTGGTCTTATAAGCGTTAACATGGTGAACTGCTGTGTAAAACACAAACTGTGTAACACAAACTAAGAGTGGGAATACTCTTGAAGAAGATAATGCTGAAGGCTCCCAAATTCATGGAATGTACATGAACAAGGCATATATATTGTACGATAGATTCATATTAATCTGCTATTCAAACGTATTATATCATTCGCATGTGAAATTTGTTTTCGTTTTCGATGATTGAGCACAATCAAAATAATCATAGTGACAATTAATAGGCCTACCTACATCCAATTAGTGTCATATTTTTCCAAAATGTATCATATCATAGCGAATTTTGCTTATTCCCCTTACCAAATAGATCTTATCCTGGAACAAAATGCATGATATGTTCAAACTATGACCTAACAAATATCACCAAATGAATTGGAATTATATAGATAACTGGAAGTAATGCCATTAATGTTTTTCTTTGTAATTATTTTTGCAAAAATGTGCACATCATTGACAGTTCGCAGTTTTTCTCTTCTAAATTTGACTTTGACCATGATCTTGATGCATGATATGTACATTTTCATACCTCAGAAGTTCCGCCAAATGCATAAGCATTCTTAAGTTAGTTAGTTATTACAACTTAAATGCATTTATACGCCACTTCCTGCAAAAACATGTTATATCACGGCGATTGTTGCTTTTTCTCTTGGAAGTATGACATTGACCTTGACCTTAATGCATTATATGTACCTTTTCGACCCCAGAGGTATCACCAAATGAATGGGCAGCCTAGTCACAAATGGAACTACTACTTTTCATATGTTTTTATAACATTTGATTGAAAAAATGCTATATCAATCGTAATTGGGCATTGACCTTAACCTAATACCGGAAGTGTATCATTTATGACTTCAGAAGTGTCCTAAAAATAACGGGCATCCTAATGTCGGTCGGAAATTACACCTTAAATGGTTTCTATGTCAGTTATTGTGGAATTATGGCCATTTAAATTTTTCACCCTTATTAATGGCGGCCATGTTGGATTTTGGGTGAAAATGACACTTTGCCATGGATGGAATCAGGTGGGGTTTCATTTGTGCACTAAGACACCACACAGTAATCCGTTTAAGGTGAGAAGCCTTTGATAACATTTTTGTCCAACCTAAGTTATCCATTGACTGGACTTATCTGGTATAGTCTATGTGAATGATGTCTTGGGAGATCCTTTTGCAGATATCAAGCGGATAGGGGGCATGGTTGAAAGGTACGATTTGAAACACGGGAGTCCGAGTGTAACATGCAGCCCTTTAGATACGCTCGTTTGTTTCCCCAACATAAACTGGGATGTGTCTTCTACCGTCCTCATAAGCCCAGCCTAAGACACACCATGTGTGTCTAGTTTATCATGTAATCGTTCTAGTTTATCATGTTAATCCAATCCCAACATTCCTTATATACATGTGTATATATATGTGTGTGTGTGCATATATATATATACATGCATACACACACACACATATATATATATATATATGTATTTGTGTTTGTGTACGCCTCCAGAGAGAGAGAGAGAGAGAGAGAATGCGGGATGGGGACTAAGGTTTATCGCAGACCACTACAACTCACAGGGTCAGCGCTGTAGACCCATCGGTATACTGATAATGGCTACCAGCAGATAAATGTCTACCAGGTTATCAACTGCAGGCATTAAGCCGTTGTTAGTCCAGGACGGGTTATTTGCTTGGTGTTATATCTTTCTCTCCCAAACAATCCGGTTAATTCGTTTATATTTATCACATTAAATAATGGGTATACGTTATAAAGTGTTCCAGCTGCTGTGTAAAGAAAAATATATCAACGTCGGTTAACATTTCAAAATATGGTAGCTGCATTAAACATGGTCAAGCTGATCATGGCCTACAATTTTGACATTACACATTATTATTTACTATACAATTACATTTATAATATAATTTTCAGTAATAACATGGCCGCCAGCTGCGCGGTCACTGGCTGCTTGCCGGCAGGGATATGAGCCGTACGTGCCTGTCACAAATTTAATTACAGCTGGGGCAGCACAGGACTATATCTGAATTGACTACAAAACGAACCTTTCTTAATTTTCCACATATGTCATATGTAATATATAGTAATTATTTCTAAAAAATCTGAGTCCTGATTTATAATAAAAACAATGGTAATTAACACAATTAGAAAATAAGCTTTATAAAGAACGATCCTTTTTGAAAAAAAAGATATAAAAATCCATAAAAAATGAATAGTGCTTATATATATATATATATATATATATATATATATATATATATATATATATATATATATATATATATATATATATATATATATATATATATATATACTCCCGCCTTACACTGGGGAACACAACCTATCTACATATAACAAGAGCATAGAGTCACCAGCTGTAACGACCACCCACTAAATGTACATCAAACAGCCAGCGGTCGAGAAATAATTGTCAGCCACTCTGGCATCTAATATACTCCCTTGTTAAACATGATACACACATTTCTTTAATGATGGTATCAGAGAAATACACTTTGATCTGTCTTTTGGAATGACAAAACTTACGAGAGACATGTATCAGTTTAAGATCAAGTTTAAGTTATGCTGGTCCATTACTATGGAAAACGTTGCCTAATGATATTAAATATAGTAAGTGAACTCCTTAGCTACTTTCAAGCATAACGCTAAATCCTTCTTTTTTAAGTTCCTAACTCTGTACTCTAAAGAAACACCTATACTCTTCCTTCATTCGTACAAGATTCGCATGGAATGCAATGTTTTATGCTATTATGTTAAATACCTCACGAAATAATATTCTATTATCATAATATGTTTAACGGATTTAACGTATATGTATTTATATGATAATACGAATTTTAATGAAAATGTATGGTAATTATATATTCATTTTTTCACAGGGCATGGTGGACTAACAATATGCCTTATGAACAAGTTACCCTGTATGAATATATTGAAACAAAAATTAAATAATACGTACAATTTTGTTGTAGTTGTTCTTATGGATGCGATATGTAGCGGGTTCAGCAGTCGTTACATTAACATCGGACCAGGCACAGTTCATGAAGTGAAACTGACAGGCAGCAGTCTGTATAATGGACCATTCAGGACATGCTCCCTGACCTTGACCCCTTCAAAAAACTGCTCAGTGCTGATCGAATTTCAGTGGGTTGATATTTACACAGCTACAGGGCCAACACAGTGTAGCGACTACCTGGAAATTATGTACGTTAATAACCAGGGATCTCGGCAGAGAGGTAATTATAATGAAACATCATCGTCATCGCTTCATTATCACCTTCAAAGTAAAAATGGTCTTGTCCTTTTCATTATTATCATATACTGAATTGTCCTTTACAATGCTTATAACTCAGACATGCTTTCATCCATTAGTTTTATACCGTATACAGTTGTGGATTGCAAAGGTCGAGAAAAATATTCATGGTATTGTGACCTTGACCTTTGGTTGCAAGGTCAAGTTCCAGCTACCTATTTTTATGGGCATGGTTTGACCATTAATACGATAGCACTTCCAGTTGTCATATGATTAAGTTCAAAATTGTCGGAAAGCAGGATAAACTCACAAATTGACCAACATTTGGGTGACATGTACTTCTGAATTTTGAATACCCACATTGTTTTCACTGATATGCTATCTTAGGCAAGCAAATTGTTCTGATAATTAATATTGCACCATAGTAAGTTAGTGCCCTGTTCTGAAATTAGGTCATTGAAATTAAAAGATGCAATAATCAAATTCAAACAACATACCTTAACCAGTGCCATTCGTTCGCTTGCCACGATCTGACGTACTAAGCTATAATTTAAACCAAGATATAATTTTAGAGTATAACAGCTACCATTTTATCTGTCCACTTGACATTTCCTCGCAAGAACCTTCCCTGTGTGGGCATTCGGGCGTTGTTTGTTCGTTAGCGCAATAGCACCTTGCGTTTGGTTCTAATTAATTATTTGTTAGAAAGCATCTACATATGACTGTCTGAAATGGTTAGCTTTACATTGATCTCGAACAATTTTTCCGTTAGTTATTAGCTCTTTGTCTTTTGACCACAGACTTAATTACACTGAAATATAATCTTAAGCATACCTTTGTCATCCAGGTCAGTCTTTCTTGTATCTTAGAATATTGCACTACAGCAAGCTATGATTACATTCTAAAACTAGTCAACTAATACCAAGTTCAGCTGTAAACTAGGTCAAACGGTATATCTTTATCAGCGTTTAGCTCCTCTTATAACAACCAGAATTAAACCCAACTAGATGTTTACAATCCTCCAGTCATCATTGGAAGCGTCCGCCGACGAAATCAACTGAGCGATTATTGGGAATCAGCCATGGCGTGTATATGACCTTGGAAATTAGGTAAAGATAAAAAATAGATATCAGGTGCAAATCTGTTACCTATGACTAATTATGTGCCCGAAGATCAGTTTTGGAAAATCAGCGCAAACACGGGCAAAATAAACAAAAAGAAGAAAACATTGTAACCAATGACAGCCTTCATATCATTGTCGCCAGTATCCTCATAATTTTCATATTTTCCTCGTCCTGATAATCATCATTATTACATACAACCATAATTATCATCGTTGTCATCATCATAAAGGAAGCAATGTCTCCAGTATTAGAGTTCATCCTGCTACCAAAATCCGTCCTTAACTCAATTGGCTTGTGTTTTTTGCAGCAGCCCTAGACTGTTTAATAAAATGGTGTTACATTTAAGCAAAGATGCACGACATATTGTGAGGCAAAAGTGCGGACCGTGTAGTATATCGCATACAGTTACTAAAAGCCATGTCAATTGCGGGATCACATGATCGGACCGTTTAGTGGGGCTGCCCTTAGAGGTCGCTCAAGGTCGCTGCGGGAACAAAGTTTGAGCCGCATACATGCCTTTAACATGTATAAAGCGGTCCTCACTATTATCATTATCATTATTATCTTTATCATCACTAGAACAACTGCACTTGTCGGTGTATCCCGAGAACAAATAATTTAAGTTGAGCTAAATGAGAGACATAAGAGCCATAGGAACCCTTTGGCCGGCTTCTGTGAATAGGGCAAGCTAAGTGACAGACCAAACCCTCTCTGCATTAGTTGCAGAGCTAACGCTAATTCAACAATAACGACACACACACACACACACACACACACACACACATATATATATATATATACATAAAATGTATATTGTCACACCCCCGAAGGACTGGACACACCAGGTTCTTTTTAATGGTGAACTAAACCGGCAGAAACACACTTGCACTCAAAAATATGAAAAAGATATGAGTAAACAAAACAATAAAGTATATTAAATGTAAACATACACTCCTCTTGAGAGGCAATCCACACAAATGTATCGATGATCTCTAGAGTCCATATAATAACACACAAAATATCACTGTTAACTCCCGAATGTACAATATACAATAAAGTTCATCTTGGTAACACAGCTGCATAACACATGACCGACGCGTAAGTGACATTTGAATGCAAGCTTCTAGTCCAGACCTCTTATCACTGTATATATACAGGCAATCACAGAAAAGTCTGTTACAGCAGAATAATCCTGGGGAGGGTAAAACACTATGTACCTGAATATCCCACTGTGCACGACAATATTCAGTACCACTAACGATTCTCGTATAAACTCTCCTGGTCTTTTACTGGACGTCACCATGGCAGAAACACATCGACGGCTTACAAAGTCCTTATGTAAATACGATTCCACTCTTAGGTTCCATAGAGATGTTTACGTGGCAGCCCGCTCAGGAACCTCGTTTCTCAGCTGATCAGACAATACCGGACCCTCCTCTAGACCGGTTACAAACGGTCAGACTACAAATACTTATAAATGGCGCGCTGACCTAGGAGATTGTGAAGTCCTTCCAGCATCCACAGCTTATATACGCCTGCTTACGTCACACATGCTGCCCGGCTTTTGGCCTATCGTCTCACACTCTGATGCGGCCTGTCATAAATGGCATGAAAACTAAAATGAACACGCCTCTAGAGAGCGTGACATGGGGGAAAAAAATCAAGTATGCAGGTGCGTTGCCTTTGAGGTTTACAGTAAACAATGTTATTACAGCAACCTTCAAAACATGAACGGATTCCCAAGGAATTAAAATTATACTGAAACCAAAATAAAATGAAATTTTTCTAGACTTGGTTCTCATGCTAATATCTTTACATGATGCTACATATTAATGTACAGCAAATTAAAGAAACAATCATCTGATTTTACTACTCTTATTTGAATGTGCAATAAAATAACTTAAGTCACAGTTCTCTGGTGACACACACACACACACACACATATATATATATATATATATATATATATATATATATGAGAATTATTTTTAGAGCAGTGAGGAGATAACAGGTATTGTTTCTTGCGAAGTTACAGGGGCTCCAATTACTTTTGTCACATTGCAAACATATCCATCAAAAACTTTGAACTATGTACTTTCCATTTTCCGAACATCAATCCTCTTATGTCTCTTGACAGTGCATATGACTTTTAATTAGATTCCATCGATGAGTTCTCACTTTGAACATGTCGATGAAAAGTTCTGACCCGGCGGTTTACTTAACAAACAAAAAGAGAACATTTTAAGCTGAGCAATATATGGAGGAGCATCAAGGGTTTTCCTATATATGTAATTCAAGAATTTTCCGTACACAGGTGTCATTTACGGTGCAAAGTCAGACGCTGGGTGTTTTACCTAGCACCTATCACCTCATGATATTTTGTTGTTCTTTGAATTCAACACGATCTCCTCGCTTGTGATACCCTCGTCTGTGTAATTGTTCTCATGCACTCTTTAATCAAGGATTATATTACTGAGGCTGATCACGATCCAGGATAATAATACCTGTAGCGTCCTATCTTTTCCTCTGAAATTAATTCATATTGTAAAGCCAGCTTTAACGTTTTGTTTCAAAGTAATCATATCAAAGTTTAACCGATGACATGATTCAAATTAGCAAAGAAGATTAATTAAAGTCGGCATAAAAGAGACTTTCTATAATGATTTCCTGTAAAACAGAAGTTTTATTTTCTTTTGTTTTAGGTCGTTTTTGCGAAGAAAGGGGAAATACATGACCTTACTGCAGGGGTGGATTTAGTAGTAGGCGAAGGGGGCACGCCCCTCTTTTTCCACCAACCCACCATAACCCCAGAGTTGGGTCCAAGTACTTTTAGGGTACTCGAGTACGAGTACTGAGTACACTAAAAGTACTCGAGTACAAGTATGAGTACTTTTCACTTTTTCCAAAAGTACTCGAGTACGAGTACCGAGTACTCAAAATGTACTCATGAGTACTTTAATGGGTACTTTTTTTTAACCAAACTTGTTTAATGATATTGTTGAATTAAATATACACTTACAAAGTTAAAAAATATTTTTATTAATGAAAACCTAGGAAAAAATCAAAATATATACAATGTTGTGTTATGCTTAATTAAACTACTGAGGCGAAATACAAACTCTAGGGCATATAAACAAGCCATATACAGTTGAAATATATCAAAGCATTAACTTATTACAGTAGATATAGTTTGCATTGATGAAACATCTTGTCTCATAGGTTCTCATAAAATATATTTCTTTGCCAGGACAAGATACACAATTTACTTAATGTTGTATTATGCAAATTCAAAATACTGGTGGGAATGTTCAGACACTGCAACATAAAAAGTTAATATATAAAAGTTATATTGTTAAAGGAAATCTCACCTTCATTGTATAAAGCATATAACCATATGTTAACCATATGTAATCAAATAATAATAACAATGATAACAATAATAATAACAACCATATGTTATGACTTATATAATATCAACTGATGAATAATATGTGGCTGTAGCCTAATGAAGATATTTAATGACAATCGGTATATGTGAAAATAGTATAAAACAACATATTTGACAGACTGACTATGTCATTCATCATGTGTAATAATTTATGAGAATTAACAAACGTTACATCAGTGGCACATTACATCAAGGAATGAGGCGATAGTATACGTAATTTTAATAGAATATTACAGGTTTTCAAAGCTAGTAAGAGAATATTACTATCGATTGAAAAGAAATTTGAACTTGTAATGGTAATAGTATCCCAGGTGATAATAGCTATTACTTTTCTATTACAACCCTAGGCTAACACATCTAGTGTTTGTTTGATTAGGTTGATAGAGCACAGTAAAGGGCCCAGTAGTGTAGTGTGATCAGTTAATGCTGGGTCCTTTTATGGTCCAGTGGGCACCAGACAGAAAGCTTTGGCTTGAGGTAAATCCCCCCCCCCCCCCCAGTTCTCTTTGTTGATTCATTAAGCAGGTTTGGTCATTAAACATTGGAGAAGTCCTTTGTGAGCATACACAGTATGTTGGGCAAGTTATTGTCAGCTGATAGTAGAATATGATGCTGCAGCCTATGTTGTTGTAGCTACAAGGTGTATGGTCTGATAGTCACAGCTTTTCATGGGTCAGTCAATTGACAGCCAACTTTGAGTTGAGTCTTAGTTGTGCCATAGACTGTGTACAGAGGTCATCAAAGACTGCAATTCTCACTGAAAATCTGCTAAACTTACACTCACATTTAGTTTCATAAGTAAATCAATTCAAGCTTGATTAGCCCAAGCCCCGGAGCACTGCTGAATTTATGTTATGATGAACAGTTTCTGAGTATATTTAATTGTATTGAATTGTGGAAAACCTTAACTTTTTTATTTTGGGATCTTTCAAAAATTAGAATTTTTCTCTTAAAATATTACTCAGTATGAATTTGCTGATTTAATGTTTTATTGAACACTATGGTGTACTTATCTTGCTGGAAATATATAATGCTGTACACATGTACACATGAATTGCATGAATGTATTAATTATAAAATAGTTCAATTTATTTATATTTAATATTATATAAAAGTAACAGTATTAGTAATAGGAGCCAAGTAATAGTAATAGTAGTAGTTATCGATGTGAAAATGCTGTAATAGTTTCAGTTATAGTAACAGATGGATTTCTTTAAGTACTATTATATATGATATAATATATGTTATATAATATGTATTATACATAATATCTTACTATAATATATTATAATAAACTATTATTAATATTTTAAATTAAGATTAAAGTTTATTTCGAAATTTTAATGATATATGAAATACCCAAAAGTATTCATGAATTACTCATATGAGTACCGAGTACTTTCAAAGTACTCGAGTACAAGTACGAGTACTTTTGTGATTTTTAAAAAGTACTCAAAAAGTACTCATGAATACGAGTACCATGAGTACGAGTACTTTTTGACCCAACTCTGCATAACACCCCCCCCCCATGCCATGGAAAATGAAATAATGTCTCAGTACCGATTAGTACCGCCGAATTTGCGTCCGGTGCTTTTCCTTTAGTATACTTCTTCATGCGAGAGTTATGTGCTAAAGACTAAAAGCACTAACGTTACCATTGTTAACCTGTACCAGGGTGTTGAACCACCCCCCCCCCTCCCACGTTCTAGGATCCCGTATCCGTCTCTGTACTGTGTAAGACTCATGCGTCGTAATTAGCCGATCGCTTCCGTAGGGCAGAGCAGCATTGTTTATTGTAACAGTACGTCAGTAAATTCTGTTTTAGCCATATGTACAGACAACATAAGGAAACACAGCGTTTTTGATAGAGCATAAAAGTGGACTCCTCGGTTGCTTTTTTTTACCGGCGCAATGTGAAACATACGATATAAAAACATATTGCGTCGTCGTCGGCGGCTACCTTTATGATGCCTGATCAAAGTACATTTTGAATGCCGAATGAGCATGCCCTTACCCTGATTAACAGAGAATTAACAAGAGCGTTTATTTTTTATAGATAAATCCTTGTTTTAATTTTGTTTTCGAATGATGAAAAGATTCTAAAATGTACCTACTGTTTCTCGTGATTTCAGCAACAGTCTGTGGCAGCCGAGACCAGGATGACATCTCATCCAGGAACCAGGTCACGTTGACTTTCATAAGTACGGGAGGGTCAGGTAGAGGATTCAGTCTCCTCGCGTCATGTGAAACAGGTAGGAATTCGACAACCTTCATTTTAGCTCAGTCTTCCTGGGCTACAGGGACCATCCTTTGTCCGTCGTTCTTTCGCCGGACATGGCCGTCTAGCAGTCCGTCAGCACGGCACAAATAGGAACCGTTGGAACTAGAATCTTCTAAATGAATATCCTGGGAGGTCAATAAAAAATCTCTTGGGAAAACACCAGTATATTTATCTATTTTTACGTTTTTTTCCCTATTTTAAGACCCTCAATCGTCTGTCTTTTTTTCAGCTGTGGTTTCATCTACAATCTCGAAGACTGATGACCTTGATCTTTTTTTTTCTCTTGTGCAACCTGTAAATAGACCGGTCTTGATTGGATTCAGTCAAAGGCCAAACGTCAAGATCACATCTGTAGTTAATCTCCATTTGGCTTTCAGTTCCTGTTGTGATTGTTAGGCTAAAAGGTCAGTTATTCATCTGAGCGTCATGACCCATGGGTTAAGCAAAGCGGACTTTCACTCATGTATGCTGAATTGTAGCATGCATATCTTCTGTCCTTCCGCCATTGAGCAGACCAGAGATCGAAAACGTTACAGACCAAGAAAGTGTTAACTGGTCCTGGTAAATCAAACTTGAAACCCGATTTGGGTCAATGTTCTTTATAATCCGCGAGTTTCAGCGTATACGATTGTGCGTGCCTTGGATCTCTCTCAGCAACTGGCAATGTATTTTAAACGTTCACGTATCCTGGACTACTGATGTAATTACTGTTACCACAACCTTACACTGTTATGCCCTGCTCTGCATACGCTCGGCAACAGTACCATGGGGTACCTAAGTCACAAGAAGTTAGACAAATATGCACAATTAAAATAATCTTTATTTACTTACCTACCCTATCTATGTGGAATTCTTTGAGTTACGTGTCCAAAGACACGTGTTTCAAACCAGAAGGCCAAGCGGATTGCCGTTCAAATTGATTTTGAAATCTTGCTTGAAAATATTATAATTTCAAATCGGCACAAACTGAAACATTTAGTATTAGCAGATCTCGAGAAGGCCACAGGTCGCATTCTGAACACTGTTCCTGGATTTATTTACAGGATTATTGTAAACTAGAAAATGTCCAGAGGACCTGATCCCCCGACACGTGTACACACACCATCACACACACACACACCATCACACACACACACACACCCTCACAGCCACAGAACTGACCGAAACCACTTTGCGCAGAACCGAATCTGCTGCCAGTACGGAAAGTGACTTTTAGGATGCAGTGACTATTGTAATTAGAAGTAGATCCCAGTGAAACTCTTTGAGAATAGTATCACATGTGCATGTAAAATGTAAAAATTTTGTATAAAACAGTTCATAACAAAGCACCGCAAACGTGCACAATACGCCCGTTGTGTATCTGGTGACCTCTGACATCATTGTATTCCCAGAGAAAGTCGGGATACTATGGTTTAAGCACGGTCGCGCCGCCGCCGCCGCAGAGATTTCGTTTAGAATTTTTACGGATCTTTACCAAACTTGACATGTGCATAGATATGAGTGAGAGGACGAAGCCTGATCAAAATGAGGTCATGACCTTTACCAGGAGAGTGACCTTGACCTTTAATACATCCATTTTGGGGGGATATCACACAAATTCTTAAATATCTCAAGAAATCTTGCATTGATTGATCCAAAAATCAACTTGACCGTAGATCTTAGATAGTGATGTAATGTACCGAAAACTGGTGGCGCCACCTGTTATCCTATTCAAACTTGACTTATATATGGCCCATCAATAAAGGAAGACATCTATTTATTCTGAGGTCATGAGGTCAAAGGTCAAGGTCACAGGACACACATCTTTGAAACAATTGTGGATGCATTTTCAGCCGCACTTTTAATTTCAGACCTTTTATCTTGAACAAATGGTTCACCTGCCGATAGAGGAAGATCCCTATCCATGTTTAGGTCACAAGGTCAAAGGTGAAGGTCACAGGAGTCATCTGTCCGAAAATTCATTTCCTGATTATTACATTAGCTTGGAATGATATATAGGTTTCAAACTTGACTTACATATAGCCCATCAATTAAACAAGATTCCTATTGATTTTGAGGTAATGAGGTCAAAGGCCAAGGTCACATGACAAACATATTTGAACAGATTGTGGATGCATTTTCAGCCAAACATTTCATCTCAGACCTTTTATCTTGCACATATAGTTCACCTGCCAATAAAGGAAGACCCCAACCATTTTAAGGTCAAAAGGTCAAAGGTGAAGGTCACAGGAGCCATCTGTCCGAATATTGATTTCCTGATGATAACTCTTGGATTTATAAATGGGTTTCAAACTTGACTTATATATTTCCATCCATCTTGGAAAGTTTTCTCATAAACCATACAGGTGGCGCCACACACTTCCGTTTTTGAAGAATAATTCAATACCCTTTTCTGAGGAGTGATTTGCCCTATTGGCTTGAAAATTTGCATATCCATAGATCATGGACTGCTATATTTTGTACTCAAGACTGGTGGCGACATCAGCATCGTTTTAGCGTGGAATCCATCTGTACATTGGTTCAAGGTATTGGTATTAAATATGGCATGTCTATCCATCTTGAAAAAAATTTCTTGAAAACCAGACAGGTGGCGCCACCTTCCTTCCTGTTTCTGTAAAATAAATGAATGCTCTTTTCTCAAGAGAGATTCAACATATTGGCCCCCATATTTGGCGAAAAATATCTCGCAAGTTGATAGATGGAAGAAACCATAGTCGTTTGCTAAGTGTCAGTATTTACTGCTGAAGATGGGGGGGCCTATTCTAAAAAAAAGGGGGGGGGGGGGATAATTGTCTGGGGATACTATGGCACCTGCGGTTCCAAGAAATATCTAGTTAAATATGCGTGAATTTTTATGAGAATGTATTTCAGGTGAGAAACTCTATTAGTAATATGTTTCCTGAGTTTCTCAGAACATCCATAAGATTTTTGGTAAGTCACCATGGAGCAACCAAAGTTGGGTGACCTCTGACCTTATAAAATACGCGTGGAATTTGCTGGAATCGACATTAGGCGAGATATTATATTGATTAATATTTCTGCTGAGTTTAATCAAATCCATCGTATTCATCTTAGGTTATCGCAGCGACACCACAAAGTAGCCTTGTAACCTCTGACCTCATTTAATATGCGGGGATTTTGCCTATAATCAAACTCAATGAGATAATCTATTGTTAAGTAGTTATGGTGAGTATCGTGAAAATTCATCAAAGCCCTGGTAAGTTATCGTGGCGACACTTAAAGTTAACGAACGGATGGACGGAGGGACTTATAATCTGGGTACATATACAATAATACGTCCCGTCCTAGAAGGGACATAGTGTTTGGTCTGTCGTCGTCGTCGGCGTCGCCGTCTGCGTCATTTCTTGTGAACACGATAACTTTTGAACGACTCAACATTTCTTCATGAAATTTGAAATATAAATTATTCTATCAAAGTTCGAAAACCGGTGACCTTGACCTATATCATCAAGGTCAAATAGACTTCAATAGATTTTGTTTTGTGAACCCCATTACTTTTGAAGTATCTGTTATTTTTTCTTAAATTTGAAACACTAATTGTTTCAACCAAGTGCAATGATAAGTTAAAAACCCATGACCTTGACCATCAGCATCAATGTCAATTTAGCCGGAATGGAAGTTTGTTGTTAACCCAATAACTTTTGAAGTATCGCTTATATTTTCCTCAAATTTTTACTGATAGTTTCGAAAAAAATCTATAGTTGAAAAAAACTGATGACTTCAGCTGGATCTCCAAGGTCAAATCAGCAGGAATGAAAATTATTTGTGAACGCTATATTTTAAACAATTTGGTGTATTTTCATATAATTTGATTTGTAGATTGTTCCTAGCAAAATCTTGGAAGTGTTCAAAACCGATGACATTGACCTACATCATCAAGGTCAAATCAACAGAAATGGAAATATTTTGCTTAAACTTTTCTTTTTGAACTACTCAATATATTTTCATCAAATTTTACATGTAAAATGTTTCTGAAAAATAGACTAGTGTTCTTTACCATGTGACATTGACCTTCATCTTGAAATAATCCCGTATTTTTCCCTAAAATTTGCGGATCGGATGCCCATAGTAAGGGGAAACATATATCTGTGTTTGCATCGCGAAAACAACCCGATTCTAGTTTATTGTGAAGTACTCCAAACATTTCCTTCAATCTGCTAATTGTCAAATTACACAAACTCTGTCCCTTTGTCCATCAAAGATACAACAACACCGTGGGTAACAATATTTTCACTTTATTAATAACTTTTTCTACAGAAAAACGTCCGTGGAGCATGCTCACACACTTTTGAAGTACCACCCTAAAACGTATGCAGCTCCACCCACATGCACATGAAATCTCTCTCTATTCCCAAACTCTCTTCATTGATTATTAGCAACACTTTGCGTTTACATTTAATTCCGCATACCGTTTGTAGATGTTTCGTATGACGGATTTCTTCACGGGCCAGTCAGTTCAACACCCACCAACCACATATTAAATCTAGATGAAACATAGATATTAGCTCGTGGTTTTCATTGTACTGGGGGACCTGATCCGCACAAATGACAGAGTCTCTCTCTGATTGGTTACTTTTTTTGACAGATCACTTAATTCACCTCTCGTGCGACCTAATACGGTCATAGTTATAATCCGTATTATATCACACTTTTTTTTCATATTCTTTCATCTCTGGAAATTGCGAAGTGTAAAAACAGTTCATAGGTTATGTTATGTTAAGTTTAAAGTTTTAACTGTAATCCCTGTAGCGCACACGCGCATGTCCAGCTCCGGTACATTGCAATATATTTTCAAGATTCATCGTATGCTTCATTCTATTTTTAATTTTTAGCTCAGCTGACTGTAAGTCAACTGAGGTATAGGTACGGTGCTTTGTCCGTCGTCCGTCTGGTCGTCAGTTAGCAGGGCACAAATTGTAACCGTTGACCCTAGGAGACTCTAACTAAAAGCCAGGACCCATGGGTCCCTAGTTGTTGTTATTCAGTATATTTTCAGAATCCTCATCATATAACGCAGGTGGTTATGAATATTTTTTTTCAACCAGAGCATGAATTAAGTCTATGCCTTGGCCTATGTGAAAAAGAAACAGATGATAGAATTGTGTGGCTGGGATTTGGCTGCAACTCTGTTAACTAATGCTCTGGTCCGCTAAGGGATGCCGGTCGATTCTTTCAGATATTCAGTTATAAAATAGTTTTGCCTTTTAAACAAACATCAAAGTGACTGATCCACGTACTTCAGCAATTATTTAAATGAAAATCTGCATGATACAAGCAAGGAACTTAAACGGAACGACAATACATGTTGACTGTTGAATCTCAGAGGTAGGGGCCGGGACATCTTATGACAGATTTTAGTTTGATGACGCATGAGAGTAATTTTTTTCCATAACTGTGCGATAACTTCGATAGTTAATTGTATGGCAACTTCCGCAGTTGTTTCCAAAGTTGTGGGATAACTTCACATGCATTATGAAGCGTCAAGCTTCAAAGTACATGTATACTGGTATATACTGGCTGGAGAGCTTATTTACTTTACTATCATAGTTAGGTATTTAACATTTCATAATCATTTCCGGCATAGACCTAGCTGTGACCATTCTTTTGATGTTTGTTCTTGCTCGTTGCAGATAATCCTACATCAACAGTTAATCACGTGACAGCCATTGTAGCTGTGGTCGTGCCAACTTTATTTATGGCTCTTGGAGTGACTGCAGCAATGGTGTGGTATCTGTGGAAAAGGCGCAAAGAAGCTGGAGCAGACGACAGAGTCGCCATCGTGGATAACATACAAACTACTCCAGTCTACCCCAACCCCATTAATGGCGAGTTACCAACACATGTCGACCATGATGCATCTAATGGACATCATCCAGCTCCGTCAGGAATTTCATTAGACAGGGATCATCAGCCAGTATCAATGGAGGGAATGAAAATTCATTATCTTCCTCAGTATAAAGAGACAGAGGAAAAGTCCACATCATAACTAGACTGGTTCCCACACTCAATTTCTGGTACTTATACGATCGACACCATTTATAGGCATGTAATTTAAATAAATTAAATAGAAATGTGAGAAAACAAGGTGGCCGCAAAATAGCTCGTTATGAAATGCTTTCAAGAATATCACTTGAAAAAAGCTGAAAAGTTCCTTGTAATATTTTCTTGTAAAAAAAGACACTATATGGTAAAAATCGGTTTCATTTGTAAATTGCCAATTTGAAAATTGTATGTCCTAAGAGTGGGGAACCAGTCAATCTTCATTTTCTGGTCATTTTATATCTTCTGTTTATTTTATGTATACTATATGTGTATTTGGTATTAATGCAGAATATGGAATTTGAATGAAGCATATTCAATTGCCAGGAAAAAAATAAAACACTTAAACATTAGGAAAAACCCCTTCGCAATCACAATACACGGGTGCCTTTATTAAAAATAAAGGTATAGATTAAGAAAACCTTTAATTGAATACATTTATAATTAAGTCATAACACGTGTTCTAAATGAATAATTGTAAGGTCTGAACTAAATGCAAAATCCTTTGAATTTTCTTCCATTTAAAAGGATAAGAGAATATATATATATATATATATATATATATATCGACATTCTTTCTTGTTTTCCTTCTTGCCCCGCATCTGCTCAAAAGATAATATTCTCTGTTAATATGGTTTTATATATATATATATATATATATATATATATATATATATCAATACTCTTTCTATTTTTCCTCCTTGCCCTGTATCTGCTCAAAAGATATAATACTCTATTTTTAATGGTTTGGCTGACTCTTACTTTGCAACATTCATATGCCATATTTCCGTCATATATATACATGTATGTTATATATATAATATTTTTTAATGTGAAATAAACTTATTTTGTATATAATTATCAAATCCATTTTCTGTCTTTTGAAAAGCTCTTGCGTGTATATGAGGTGGTATTGAAGTTTCGGGGGGGGGGGGGCGTTTTTTTTATTTTACCGTTTAACTGAAAAGCCTGAAATACCATATAATTCTTAACACTTTATAGCCCACCAGATCCAAGGCCATTGCCTCGAGCCTGAGTCGGCTTTTGTCTATGGTATGTAAGCACAGGAAATATATATAGTGGCCCATGGGTCATGACGCTCAGCTGAATTCAAGGATTGTTGAATTCGATTACAAGATGGAGAGATCCAAGATCTATAAACATGCTAACTTTCAGCTCAATACATTGAGCCACTCCTGAGATATCGGCTGTTATCTAAAAGACACCCAGATTCAGATTGCCCAGAAAGGATTGCAGGTGGTGCCACCTGTCTTTGTTATGCACAACTACATAGGTGAGGGAACAGCGATGCCGAGTTACGGAGGATCAGGGGTCAAGGGTCTCAGAGGAGTTCTCCAGAAACAAACACCATTTTTGTATCACATTTTTAGCTCAGCTGACTTTCAGTCATGCTGGGCTATAGCGATGGGTCTTTGTCCGGCGTCCTTCCGTCTGTCCGTCCGGCCGTCCGGCCGGCCGTCCGTCCGTTAGCAGGGCACAAATCGTAACCGTAGGGGCTAGGGCCATGAACCCTATGCAGTCTTAGAGGTTATGAAAAGATCTCCTTGCAAACCTGAAATTAGGTCACTGCGACCTATATTCTCGAAGTTATGGGGTGTGTTTGCACCCCCCAGAAATAACTCTTTGAGACAAAATTTTCATCCCAAACCTTCCATCTTTCACATACAGCTCACCTACCAACACGGGAAGAACCATAATTTTTTTAGGTCAAAAGGTCAAAGGTCAAGGTCACAGGAGCCTCTTCTTTGAAAAGCCTGTGGATGCATTTTGAGCCAACCCTTTCATCCCAATTCTTTGATCTTTCACATATAGCTCACCTACTAAGTTGGAGAAGAATCCTATAGATTTTGAGGTCACAAGGTCAAAGGTCAGGGTCACAGGATCCACTTCTTTGAAAAGGTTGTGGACACATTTCAAGCTAGACTTTTCATTCCAAACCTTCCAGCACTGATATCGCTTCTCTGCCAACAGGGGAAAAGACCTGTTGATTTTGAGGTCAAAGGTCAAGTTCACAGCACCCACTTCTTGCGTGGAGTCATTTTCAGGCAAACTTTTCAATCTGTACCTTCCATCTGTCATATATGGCTTACCTACCAATAAGGGAAGAAGCCTATAGATGTTGAGGTCAAAAAGTCAAAGGTCAAGGTCACAATATTTAATTTTTCTAAATGCTTGTGAGCATATTTAAAGTGTAACTGTTCAACCCAAACCTTCAGTCTTTCACATATGCCACATCTATGCATAACTCAGTTTGACTCAAATTTCATATTTATGGGTCTTTTTGCTTGAATAAATAACTTATTGATTTTGGGGTCAGCTGGTCAGCAGGTTAAAGGTTGCAGGTCAAAGTTATCCACCCATTGGTTGCCAAGTAATTACACCAGATTTAAGTGGTCAGTAGTTACCCATCATTTAGAAAGAATCCAGTTGATATATGGGCAAAAGGCCAAGGTCATAGGTCAGGGATGTTCACAATTACTTATTTTATAGACCATCTCTATTTTTCTTGTATATATAAACATCCCATATCAGCTGGTACATCTCCATGTGTGGCTGTAATTGTGAGTGACACTGGTGACATATGACTCCCTTTTGTATCAGCCTATTAAGTGATAAGGCTCAGTGATAAAATACCTCGTTCCTTCATAACAAAAACACTGTTGTCAGAATGCTTCAGCCAGGCATTAAGACTATGAGAGTATAGTATTAAGGTTTAGCTACTGATTTATAAGATGATGGGAACATTTTGCAGTTTATTTTATGGAATCCTAGCAATAAACTTAGTTTCCTAGATATCTGAATATTTTAATATATATCACCACATATAAAAGCAAGTGTTTGTTCTCATAATATGTGGATCTGTACCTTGATTTAGGATGGCTTTTTGTTTTATTTCAAGACTCTTAAACATGCTTTCTGCATTTCTTTTCTTTCAGGTTTGGCAGTTTACCTACCCTGCTGACCCCATTGAAAAGCAGAGTGATAATAAAAATATTGGACTTACACTTTTTACAATTGCATATCTATAAATCTGATATGAGGGCCTGGACATGCCTTTTGAATTATTTTGGGCATTTATTACTGGATAATTTGCCCCAAGTTTGGTCTCTTATTGGAGAATGTGGGATATCAAATGTCATACTTGTCAGAAATCCATTATGTCTGCCAGTTAGCCACCTTAGAAATTCTTTCTTCAGGGCAGTTTCAGTAATTTTTCTTTAATGTTTGGTCCGATTTAGAGAATGTTTGTTGTCTGATTTCAGACTTGTCAGAAGTCCAATATGGCGACCAGGCAACCATCTTTTAATTCCTTAGTTAAAGTGAATGCAGTTGGATGTATATTTATGTAATCTTGTAAAGGATTGGGTCAAATATTTCTGAATAAATATTACCATCATTTATAAAAGTGCAGTACAGTTGGCTTGTATTGAATAAAAATTCATACAGAAGCACCTGTTTCTCAATAATTCTTGCATGTATTTCCTTGATTTTTGCTATATATTTTGATCTTATATTTGCCCTTTGTGGTGTTCCTTTTGAGACTGACAGGTTTCAAGCAAGCTGTTGGAATAGTTCCTGATAGCTTAACAATCATGCATTTTCCTCAGACCAATTCACTGTGTTTTAACCAGACATAGGTGATATATATTTCTGTTGTCATAGAAAATTTTCAACCAATTGGCAAATTGGTTCTTCAAAATTTGACTGGAAGTTGTGAATCTCAATCCATGATGTCACAGGTCATGCTTGGCAGCTGAGCGTCATGACCCATGGGTCACTTGTTAATTATTTCGGGGGTACTTATGAGCCCGATAGCTCAGAGGATATGGGTAACAGAGACCTAATTTCAGATTTCCATGAAGACTTTTCATGGAGCTCTCTAGCTGTCAAGTATGAAGATTCTAGGTCAAGTGGTTACGATTTGTGCCCTGTTACAAGATGAGGCTTTATTTGAAAGTCTCAAAAAAAGCCTCAAAATAAGAAAAAAATGCGTACAAATTAAAAAAAAAAATAGGCGGCACCACCAGTCTAGAGGAACTGATGAAACACTCCATGGTCAATATGAATGCAAAAAATCATGGCCATCAGTACATTCGTTATTCAGATACTGCAGCTTTTGTATCACATTTTAAATTATTCTTAGGAGTACTTACAAGCCCCATAGCTCGAAGGATATGGGTAACAAAGACCTAATTTCAGGTTTCCATAGAGACTTTTCATGGACCTCTCTTGATGTCAAGTTAGAAGAAACCAGGTCCAGCGGTTATGATTTGTGCCTTGTTAACAGATGACAGCTTCTTTGAAGGTCTTAAATAAATAGCAAAAAAAAAAAAAAATCGTAAAATTGGAAAAGAATACAGGTGACGCCACCAGTCTGCAGGAAATGATGGAACATCCCATGATCGATATTCATGCAAAGAATCATGGTGATCAATGTAGCAGTTATTCAGATACTTGAGCTTTGTATCAAATTTTGCATTATTCTTGGGGGGGGGGGGGGTACTTCAGAGCCCCATAGCTCAAAGGATATGGGTAACAGAGACCTAATTTCAGGTTTTCAATGAGATTTTTCATAGACCTCCCTTGATATTAAGTTTGAAGATTCCAGGTCCAGTGGTTATCATTTGTGCCCTGTTAACAGATGACAGTTTCATTGCAGGTCTGAAAAAAAGAGAAAAAAATTCTTTAAAAAATGGAAAAAATACAGTTGGTGCCACCAGTCTGCAGGAAGTGATGGAACATCCCATGATCAATATTCATGCAAAGAATCATGGTGATCAATGCAGTAGTTATTCAGATACTTGAGCTTTTGTATCAAATTTTGCATTATTCTGGAGGTACTTCAGAGCCCCATAGCTCGAAGGATATAGGTAACAGAGACCTAATTTCAGGTTTTCAAGGAGATTTTTCATGGCCCTCCCTGCATGTCAAGAGAGAAGATCTAGGTCCAGTCATTATGATTTGTGCCCTGTTAACAGATGACCACATCTTAAGGTCTCAAAAATAGAGAAAAACATTAGTAAAAATAGAAAAAATACAGGTGGCGCCACCAGACTGCAGAAACTGATGAAACATTCCATGATCAATATCCATGCAAAGAATCATGGTGTTTTAATACAATACTTGTTCAGATACTTGAGCTTTTGTATCAAATTTTGCATTATTCTGGGGGGTACTTCAGAACCCCATAGCTCAGAGGTTATGGACAACAGAGACCTAATTTCAGGTTTCCACAGAGACTTTTCATGGGCCTCCCCGCAGGTCAAGTGAGAAGATTCTAGGTCCAGTCGTTACGATTTGTGCCCTGTTAACAGATGACCACATCTAAAGAGGTAAAAAAATTGAGAAAAAAAAAAATCGTAAAAATAAAAAAGATACCGGTGGCGCCACCAGACTGCAGAAATTGATGAAACACTCCATGGTCAATATCCATGCAAAAAATCATAGTGATCACTGCATTAGTTGTTCAGATAATTGAGCTTTTGTATCAAATTTTCCATTATTCTGGGGGGTACTTCGGAGCCCCATAGCTGGAAGAATATGGGTAAAAGAGACCTAATTTCAGGTTTCCAAGGAGATTTTTTATGAACCTCCCAGGATGTAAAGTTACCAGATTCTAGGTCCAGCCCATACAGTTTGTGCCCTGGTAACGGCCGGATGGCCAGACGGCCGGACGGCCGGACGGACGAAGGACAAAGAGTGATCGCTATAGCTCAGATGACTTACAGTTAGCTGAGCTAAAAATTTCTAAAGGGACGTGTTTGACGGTTCATCTGTACTAGATGGCTTTATCACCGGGTAGCTCTGTCTGCTAGACCAACGGCTGGCCAGCGGCAGAATAATGTCACGCCTGTGCACGCTGACCGGGAGAGGGATATTTTAAAAAGGGCCCAATCTTGGAGCCTTCTTAAACAAAAGATAATCCCTTGAAGCCTTCATAACAATAGGCCAGAAAATGTGGATATCACCGCACATATGCTGCTTATTATCCCCTCGCATCAAAGTTGCGAAAGAGATATAGTAACGCCTGCGTCCGTCGGGCCGTCCGTCTGTCAATCCGGACTCGGCTTGTGGACCGATTTGAAACCAGACCGTGTAACCCAAACCTTTCATCTTGCACATATGGCTCACGCTCCCATAGATTAAGAAACCCTATCTATTTTGAGGTCACCGGGTCAAAGGTCACGGTCACAAGGCCCACTTTTTGAAAAAAACTTGTGGTCACATTTAAAGCCAAACCGTTTAACAAAAAGCTTATATCTTGCACATATGGCTCACCCACCAACGGATAAAGAATCCTATCGATATTTGAGGTCACGGGGTCAAGATACACGGCCATAAGGCCCACTTCTAGAAAAAGTTTGTTGACCCATTTAAGCCAAACCGTTTGACCCAAACCTTTCATCTTGCACATATCTCTCACCCAACCATGGATGAAGAATCCTTAGTTTGAGGTCACAGGTTCAAAGTTCACGGCAACAGAGCCTGATTCTTTAATAAGCTTATGGACCCATTTTAATCCAAACCGTTTGACCAAAACCTTTCATTTTGCAAATATGGCTCACTCACCCATGGATGAAAAATCCTTTCGATTTTTGAAATCATGGGATCAAAGGTCACGGCCACAAGGCCATTTTTTTAAAAAAGCTTGTGTACCCATTTATAGACAAACCGTTTCACCCAAACCTTTCATTCTGCACATATCTCTCACCCAACCATGGATGAAGAATCCTATTTAGTTTCTGGTCACGGCGTCAAAGGTCACGGCCATAGCGCCTACTTCTTGAAAAAAGTTTGTGGACCCATTTTAAGCAAAACCGTTTGACCAAAACCTTTCATCTTGCAAGTATGGCTCACCCATCCATGGATGAACAATCATTTCGATATTTGAGGTCACGGGGTCAAAGGTCGCGGCCACAAGGCCAACTTCTTGAAAAAGCTTGTGGACTCATTTAAAGCCAAACCATTTGACCAAAACCTTTCATCTTGCACATATCTCTCACCCAACGATGGATGAAGACACCTTTCGATTTGGGGGTAACGGGGTCAAAGGTCACGGCAACAAGGCCTACTTCTTGAAAAAGCTTATGGATCAATTTCAAGCAAAACCGTTTGGCCAAAACCTTTATCTTGCACATATTTGTCAACCAACCATGGATGAATAATCCGGTCAATTTTGAGATCACGGGGTTTAAGGTCACGGCCACAAGACCCGATTCTTGAAAAAGCTTTTGGGCCCATTTTTAGCAAAACCGTTTGACAAAAACCTTTTATCTTGCAAACATAGCTCACCCACCCATGGATGAATAATCCTATCGATATTTGAGGTAACGGGGTCAAAGGTCACGGGCACAAGGCCAACTTCTGGAAAAAGCTTGTGGACCCGTTTATAACCAAACCGTTTGACCCAAACCTTTCATCTTGCACATATCTCTCACCCCCCCCCCCCCCATGGATGAGGACCCCATTCGATTTTTAGGGCACGAGGTCATAGGTCTCGGCCACAGCGTCTAATTCTTGAAAAAGCTTGTGGATCGATTTCAAGACCAAATATTTAGGGGCCCGCCAAATTAATCCGATCAAATTCAACAATGGCATCTGGCAGCAAGTGAGATAAGCCAGAGCTTTACAAATTGCGTTTTTTAACAAGTGGCCTTTCTATCTCCGCATATTTGCAACCTACCACTTAAGGCAACATGTTTCCTGTTTTTCAAAATTGCTGTATTAACAAACATGTTGTTGATAAACAAGTTCACAAATCCTTCACGGCCTTATAAGATCTTATCACAGCCAAAACTACCATTATATCATTGATCTATACAGCATGTGACCCATGGGTCATTACGCTCAGCCGAATGACATGTTGATAATATGTCCTTGCACAGACAACTAATTAAGATAGGTGGCATCATTGTTCATGCATATTAAATTAAGTTCATCAAGACCAATAAAAACAACAAATTTGATGTCTTAATTCAAGTTTCCAAGGAGACGTTTCACAGATCTCCCTGGATGTCAAGTTTGAAGATTCTAGGACCAATGGTTACAATTTGAACCCTGTTAAGGGACGACCGCATCTTTGAAGGTCTCATAAATAAAGATAAAAATGCGTTAAAATTCAAATATGTCCAGGTGGCACCAGCCAGTCCGCACGAACTGATGAAACACTCATGATGCATATGCATTCAAAGAATAATGCCGATCAATGCATTAGTTGTTCAGATACTGGAGCTTTTGTATCAAATAGTTATTCTGGGAGGTACTTCTAAGACCCATAGCTCGGAGGATGTGGGTAACAGAGACCTAATTTCAGGTTTCCATGGAGTTTTTTATGGACCTCCCAGGATGTCAAGAAAAAAGATTTCAGTTCAAATAGTTATGATTAATGCCCTGTTAACAGACGACCACATCTTTGAAGGTCTCAAAAATAAAGATAAAAATGCGTAATAATTCAAATATGTCCAGGTTGTAAAGTGACTTTATATCTTAGTGTATTATACATTCCAGTTGATTACTAATTAAGGATAGTATAACGCCTAATTGTGGGTGCATGTTCAGCAACTGTTTATAGGAATAATGAGTCAAATACTATCATATTTTATTATTAATTGAAAACAATATAGTACTTCATTATGTGTGCATGGCATATACTGTTCATATGAATATTGACTGATATAATATTATATTTTATAATTCATATTTTAAGTTTCACATGATTAGTATAGCATTTATGATTTTAAAGTATAATTTTATATTTAGCATTATTTGAGTCATAAGAAACCAAGCTTAGGGATGTCAGTTACTTTTGGCCATTGCACATAGACATTCTCACAATAGACAAGTGAGGGCTACCAGCGGGGTTAAAGTGTCATCACCTACCACCTGGCAAGATTAGTGTGCACACCTGCATCCAAAAGGTAACCCTGGGGATCCTTTGGATAAACATAGCTAGATATTTCTTGATTAAATTTATAGGCCAGCTATGCCGGATTAGTTCATCAAATTAGGGCATATCTACCTCAGTCTTTATAGTGCTTACTCTGATAAGCCACCATACCCACCTGGCGGTGGGGGTCCTATTATGTAATCTGCTTGCAGGGCATTATCTGTTCCCCGTATCGCCTGTCAGTCATAAACTGGCCTGGCCCCTTTTATTAACTTTAATTCGTCCTTACAGAATTAAGTTCTTATTGGTCATAAGAGTCAAGGTAATTGATTGGCTGTAGTAGTTGATACATACTCAGGGCATAGCATTAGCAAGTCAGTTGGGTTTTTGTCCATGTAGTGGGAAACTGAGCGTCTGCCAGTTCCTCTGCTGATTGTACAAATAAACCTTGTGTTACTTCACCTGCTGAGATCTTCTATGTGTGCCCAGTGTGCCACAGAGAGAGCGTGAGAGTTAGACCCCTTCACTGGCGAGCGGTGCCCAAGTTCCTGGACTCTTACTTGCGTTATCCAGTAAGTGACTTTGTATATACCACAACCAGTATGGCTCAAGGGGGTACCCCTGACCCAGAGCTCATACAAGGGCAACCAGTTATCATCCATCCTCAACAAGTGGACTCAGCCCTGGCCACCATGCAGACATACATACAACAGATCGTTCACACTAACCAACAACTGGCAGAAACCAACCAAAGGCCGGCAGCAGACACAGCAGGACGCAAAGAACAGCACATACTGGTGGCGGACCTGGTAAGGAGGGTGTCAGATTGTGACGGCATATCCTACAAGCCCCTGAAAACCTGGTTCCAGGAAGTGGAATACACGCTGAATTACACAGACGACAACAGAGTCATTTTGGAAGTGGCCTCCAAGACTGCTAGAGGTGAGTTGCGCTATGAATTAGAGCCTAGAGGCCTATTTGAATGCTTACAAGGTGACCCGTCAAACTGAGAATAATCAGGCTAATGTGGATAGGTTAGATGTTTCATGGAATGCCCTTAAACCCCACCTTTACCAACTGTTTATTCCATAAGATGAACAACAAGACCTCCGGGCACGTCTCACAAAACTAAAACAGAACCCCTCTGAATCCCAAGCAACTTTCAATAGGAAATTTAGAGCAGCAGCAGAGGAAGCTTACGCCCTAGCAGCCCGTAATGATGACCAAGAACATCAGTTACAACAGGCATACTATGCTGCCCTTGTAAATAATCAGATTAGAAGGGAGGTTTTTTACAAGAAACCAACATCATTGCAGGTCGCTATGACTCTAGCTTTAGAAAGTGACATGAATGAGCGTAGGCTTGCCCAATTAGGCCCGACACCCGCCTCAAATCTCACCATTACAGATCAAAATTGCCATGAACCTATGGATGTAAGCACCATTACACAGGTCTTAGCAACAAACACTGGTAACAACTGTTCTACTGAGACTATCATTAAACGTGTAATTGATGAAAAGTTCAGAGAAATTGACAGTAAATTGGAAGCCTTTTCTATTGCGGCTGTGTCAGACAACAATGGGCCATTCCGTCTCTCTAACAATCGCCCTACCAACAAACGCTTCACAAATGAGTTAGCATGGACAGCAGATGGTAAGCCTATCTGTTATGAGTGTGGTAAAATTAACCACATAGCAAGAAAAGGCAACAGCAACAGTTTGGAACTAATCACGGTAACAGACCCCGCCAATCAAACAGCATTAGGAACTTTAACAGATCTCATGCCAGGCCCCAAGATTCAAGTCACCATTTAAACTATTAACAGCCGTAGCACTGCAAACAACTAGGCCCCAAATTGAAATATAAGTAACTGATTTAACCATTACCACCCTGGTTGACAGTGGGGCAAGTCGCAGCCTGCTACGGCGGGATATCTTTCAATTAATATTCTCACAAACAGCCCGTATTCCAATCTTGAAAACAACAGAAACCACATTCAAGTCGGTAACGGGGCAATCACTCACAGTACATGGTATAACTGAACTTGTTGTAGACCAAGTGGGCCAACTGAGTTTTTACATTGTAGAAAACCTACCACATGAGTGTATTTTGGGAACAGACAATTTATTTCTGGGGAAAGCTTCTTTAGATTTCCATCATAATACCCTCATCTGGTTCAATAAGCCATGGAAATTTACTGTCAGTGCAAAACATGGAATAGCAGGGTTAGACCAGACAGTCCCCACTTACAACCAACATGACATTAACAGTTTGATTAGGCAATATGCAGATGTTTTTTCTGGCCCTAAAGACCCAAACGGATTTTGTGATATTCTCCCAATGAGGATCATAACCAAAGGCCCCCCCCCACTTATCAGAGGCCCTACAGAGCCCCTCTAACTAAGAGGATAGAAATTGCTAAATGCATTGATGATATGCTGGCGCAAGGTGTCATTAGACCATCATGTAGCCCATACGCTTCACCTATTCTGATAGTACCCTAGAAGGACGGAAGTAGTAGACTCTGTGTTGACTTCCGTCAACTCAATAAGGTTACTAAACGGGACCATTACCCACTGCCCCGAATAGATGACATACTTGACCAGCTTGCCGGCAGCAAGATATTCTCCACTCTAGACCTTAAAAGTGGTTATCATCAAATAGCCTTGATTCCAGCAGATATGGAGAAAACTGCATTTGTATGCCATAAAGGTCAATCTGAGTTTGTCCGCGTGCCCTTCGGTCTCGCAAATGCCCCGTCCCATTTCTAACGCCTTTTAAAAACCATCTTAAAAGACCTCCTGTGTGTCTGTGTGATGATATATATTGATGATATCATCATATACAGCTCTGATCCAGAATCTCACATAACTCACGTTGAAGCTGTCCTGTCCAGGCTGCGAGCTGCAAACCTGAAACTAAAGCCATCAAATGTGACTTTGCCGAAACACAAGTGAATGTCCTTGGGTTTGTAGTCACCCCAGAAGGCAGCCAACCAGATCCTGTAAAACTGCTGCAATACAATCTATTCCATTCCCGAAGACAGTCAAGCAAGTTAGATCATTCTTAGAAATGGCTAATTACTACAGGAACAGTATTCCAAATTTCGCTGCCATTGCATCCCCACTAACACAGTTAACAAAAAAGAACATCAGATTTTCATGGTCCCAGGAGCACACTGTCGCTTTTAACAGCCTCAAGGATGCTCTGATCTCCCCAAATATCATGGCTTTCCCCAGGACAGATTTACCATACAGACTGTACACAGATGCTTCAGATTCCTGTGTTGGTGCCATGTTGTCTCAGATACATGAAGATGGCACAGAAAGAGTTGTCCAGTATCTGTCACATCATCTTTCAGATGTTCAGCAGCGTTGGGCTACGATTGAAAGAGAGGCGTATGCCATCCTATATGCAGTTAATAAACTGCGCCCTTACTTGTATGGGTCACCCTTTACGATTCTCACAGATCACAAGCCACTATTGTCACTATTCAAGAAAAAACAGCTGAACAACAAACTCCAGCGTTGGGCAATTGCACTGTCTGAGTTTGATGCAAGTATTCAGTATTACAAGGGAACCCACAATGTCTGTGCAGATATGCTTTCGCGCGTGCCCAAAGAGCATGCAGATGAGATAGCACTGATAGACACCCAAATAGACTGGGTGGACCCCCTGGCCTACCCGGAATCTCTGACATACCAACAACTCCCATGTTTAATAGATGGGTTAGACCTGCAAACAGTTGCAGATGAACAGAAAGAGGATTTCCCTAATTTGTTTACAGATGCAAATGGGGAAGACTCAGAATATATGGTTATAAACCAGGTCCTGTACAGCACACGGCGGCCTAGCCTGGAGTCAGCCGCCTACCCCCGACTTGTTCTCCCCTTTCGCTACAGAGAACCAGTCACAAATAGGGCACATAAAGAAGTTGGACATTTGGCAAGTTTAAAAACACTAGAAAGGGTCAGAGAAGCCTATATATGGCCAAACATGAGAGCTGACATAAGAAAACAGCTCCAGAGTTGCCCAATCTGCATAGCACATTCAAAGAAACAGGTGCATACAGTCATGGGAGATAATCCTATACCAGCATCTCCAATGCAGATGGTCAGTGTCGACCTCATAGGACCATTCGTTACCTCGGCTAAGGGCAACAAATATATTCTCACAGTCATATGCCACAAAACAGTATGGGCTGAAGCATACCCAATAGCTGATAAGTCCAACGAGTCTGTTTGGGAAAAGCTAGCCAATCAGTTCTTTCCTACACATGGTGTCCCGGAAGTATTAGTATCAGATAATGGCGGTGAATTCAATGCCTCAGCTTTCAAGAAATATCTCCAAGATCTAGATATAGATCACAGAAACATTACACCATTCCATCCAGCCTCTAATGGTAAAATTGAAAGGTTCAATAAAACATTCAAGGAAATGCTTTCTAAACTAGTAAACAATCAACCAGAAAACTGTGAAAATCACGTTGGGGATGCCCTAGGAGCCCACAGAATTAGTGTCAGTGTAGTTAAGGGGTATACCCCATTTTTTATGTTATTTGGCAGACGCCCCAGGACCCCCCTAACAAAATTATTACAGTCCAATCTCTATAATCAAACATTTGGGAATAGACTGGATGACCTAGCCCACGCATATACCGAAGCGCATACTAACATCTTGGCTGCTGGAGAAAATAACAGAGAGATGATCAATAAACGTGCAGACGCACAAAAGATACTGGTGGGGGACACAGTAGTACTCAAGGCTAATGAGCCACTTACGCTAACATCTAGATGGGACCCCCAGTGGATTGTTACGCGAACATCAGGCCTAACCTGCCAAATCAGGAATCAAATATCTGGTGAAGTTAAGACTGTACATCGTTCCCATGTTAAACTAGTTGACCCCTCAATAGCCTGGGATGCAATGCCACCTAGACCGAAGAGATCTCGCCGAAGCAGGCCTGTGTGGGACACCACTGTCAACCATTCCGGTGGAACTAAAGTAAAAAACAGAAATGAAATTCAAAACCAATCAATCACACATCCAAATTCTGCCGACCGAAACATTGAAGAACCTGATAGACAAAGTTCAAATTCCAACACCCGAACCTATCCACCCAATCAAAATAGTGTACCTGACCCATTAGCAGACAATCATAATAATGCACGCACAGAGGCTAGCCCTGATACCCCCAACATGGAAGTGAGCTTTTCCCCTAAAACTGATAGGTCAATCGACGATGACCAATCACATGGCTTAGCTCAATCACGGGACAAGCGATTAAGAACCCCCTCCCCTGAGCCACTCGACCCCTCACTTAGACCGCAACCACGCAGCCTAACAGATAGACTCCTACGTCCTCGGAAAAGGATTAGATATACTGAATAGGATATCTAAATTAACTTAACCATGCACATTAGCCTGATCTTTTTGTTTCAACTTATTTTTTGTATTTCGGGCACCTAAATGAGCAGACAAAAGTCCCAGTTCAGCGCACTCGACCAAGGCATTACAGCAAAAAACACTGATGCAATCTACGGCCTCAAGGCAAACTGACGAAATTCTGGTGGTGCTGCAGAACCCCCTCCGCCCCCCCCCCCCGCGGACCAAAGGCTACCGGCAGTGATAAAAGGACTTAAACAAGCAATCAGGGATACAAACAAGTTCCTGTCGGGACCGGTACGAAGAAACTACATCAGGCGACTAAAATGGATTGCCATTATACAGAAAGAAAACAGCATCTCACAGAAAGAAAAGAGCTATATTTGAATTTGTTGGAACGCTATCCAGTTGGCTTTTTGGAACTGTAACCTATGCACAACTCAAAACTTACCAAACAGCAGTGAGGCAAGTCTTGTTATCTACAAACCGAACAGTACACGTCGTAAATGCACTGATATCTGTTACAAAGAACCTACAACTTTCAACACTAGAAAATCGGCACAGAATTTCGGCAATTTCAACCTTTCTCAACAATATTACTGCAACGCTATATCAGGACTTGAACTCTCTCACAAATACAGTGAAAACGCTAATTTACAGGCAACACTTGGAACATTTGTTTAATTCTGTTGAGCAAGCACTCTACCTATTTACACGACAAATAGATACATACAACCGACAAAGACGCTGGCTTGAAAATCAGAAACTTACCAATCATAGACCTTCAAAACATCATAGCAGCAGCAGCCAACCGTAAGTTCTATCCAGCACATCCTACATGGTATTACAGTCATGAGACTGTTAAACCTCTCTGGACTGAAGACAGTGCTCTAGTGTACAAGGCAACATTGCCATTCCATGATGGTTCATCATATATGAGGTACTTTCTCAAATCATTCCCATACCCAGTAACGGACACTTTATTCACACAAATTAACGGAAGATCTTGCATACGATACAAGGACGGCCAGTACATTATACCTACAAACTGTATGGGGGAGAATCCAGGTATCTGTGAAATGGGCCCGGTATATACTCGTCGCCAGTTTCCATATGAGCATGCAATCATCACAATGGATGATAGTGGCAAACGCGACTGCCTTGCCACCATCAAAAATGCTTCACTACCAATTTTGTACCAATTCGCGCCCAACCAATATGTGCTGTCCACTCAAGACATCACCTTGACACAGAACTGTGTGGGCGAAGCCGGCATAACTTTAAAATTGGAGCCAAAGGTATATACAATCAACCTTGCACCATCATGCAGCCTCCGATCTAACCACTGGAGCTTGCAGGGAACTTATCAAATTGAAACTAATTTATCGCTTCCCCTCAAACCAATAGTTATCGACGTTCTGGGACCATTATTACAGAAAATCCCAACACTCTCAAATCACAGAATTAACTCATTACCTCCATGGTCACCAATCAGCCATATCACTTCTGTCAACATATCGGAATTACCCAGTGTGGAAATACCAGCTACCCTGACAGAGGCAATAAACACTACGGTACACAGTTGGATTAACACTACATCGATATTGTTGTTAACCACCGGTGGGGTCGCTATTGCCTTACTTTGTGCCTATCGTATATTCCCGTGCTGTTGCGCCATGGCAACAGCAGCTACCCGTCAAACGGCAGATGCCACAACCACTCAGCCAGAACAACCACAACGCTACCGATGGGCATCATTGGCCCCTACAGCTTCACCACAGGAAGATGAACATTGAAACTTCATGAACTCTATGAACATGAACTTTTGTTTTTATATATATTAATACATTAAAATTTATTTAAAGGTAGGGGAGGAGTGTAAAGTGACTTAATATATCTTAGTGTTTTATACATTCCAGTTGATTACCAATTAAGGATAGTATTACGCCTAATTGTGGGTGCATGTTCAGCAACTGTTTATAGGAATAATGATTCAAATACTATCATATTTTATTATTAATTAAAAACAATATAGCACTTCATTATGTGTGCATGGCATATACTGTTCATATGAATATTGACTGATATAATAATATATTTTATAATTCATATTTTAAGTTTCACATGATTAGTATAGCATTTATGATTTTACAACATAATTTTATATTTAGCATTATTTGAGTCATAAGAAACCAAGCTTAGGGATGTCAGTTACTTTTGGCCATTGCACATAGACATTCTTACAATAGACAAGTCAGGGCTACCAGCGGGGTTAAAGTGTCATCACCTACCACCTGGCAAGATTAGTGTGCACACCTGCATCCAAAAGGTAACCCTGGGGATCCTTTGGATAAACATAGCTAGATATTTCTTGATTAAATTTATAGGCCAGCTATGCCGGATTAGTTCATCAAATTAGGGCATATCTACCTCAGTCTTTATAGTGCTTACTCTGATAAGGCACCATATCCTCACCTGGCCGGGGGGGGGGGGGGGGGTCCTATTATGTAATCTGCCTGCAGGGCATTATCTGTTCCCAATATGAGTATCGCCTGTCAGTCATAAACTGGCCTGGCCCCTTTTATTAACTTTGATTGGTCCTTACAGAATTAAGTTCTAATTGGTCATAAGAGTCAAGGCAATTGATTGGCTGTTGTAGTTGATACATACTCAGGGCATAGCATTAGCAAGTCAGTTGGGTTTTTGTCCATGTAGTGGAAAACTGAGCGTTTGCCAGTTCCTCTGCTGATTGTACAAATAAACCTTGTGTTACTTCACCTGCTGAAATCTTCTATGTGTGTCCAGTGTGCCACAGAGAAAGCGTGAGAGTTAGACCCCTTCAAGGTGGCACCACCAGTCTACAGGAACTGATGAAACACTCCATGATGCATATGCATTCAAAGAATAATGCCGATCAATGCACTAGTTTTTCAGATAGCAGAACTTTTGTATCAAATTTTTAGATATTCTGGGGGGTACTTCGGAGCCCCAAAGCTTGGACAATATGGTTGACAGAGACCTGTTTTCAGGTTTCCAAGGAGACTTTTCATAGGCCTCCCAACATGTCAAGAAAGAAGATTCTAGGTCTAGTCCTTTCGATTTGTACCTTGTTAACAGATGACCGCATCTTTTAAGGTCTCCAAAAAAAAAAGTAAAAAATCGGAAAAAAACAGGGGGCGCCACCAGTCTGCAGAAACAGATGAAACAGACAATGATCAATATCCATGCAAAGAGTCATGGTGAACAATGCATTAGTTGTTCAGATACTTGAGCTTTTTTTATCAAATTTTCTATTTTCTCGGGGGGGGGGGGGGTAGAAGCCCCATAGCTCACAGGTTTTGGGTAACAGAGACCTAATTCCAGGTTTCCACGGAGACTTTTCATGAGCACCCCATGATCAATATCCATGCAAAGAATCATGGTGATCAATGCATTAGTTGTTCAGATACTTCAGCATTTGTATCAACTTTTTCATTATTCTCGGGGGTACTTCGGAGCCCCGTAGCTTGAAGAATATGAGTAACAGAGACCTAATTCTAGGTTTTTCTAGGAGACTTTTCACGGACCTATCTGGATGTAAAGTTAGAAGATTCCAGGTCCAGAGTTTACGATTTGTACCCTGTTAACAGATGATGGCACATTTTGAGGTCTCAAAATAGGTAAAAAATCGTTTAAAAATCGAAAAAATACAAGTGGTGCCACCAGTCTGCAGAAACTGATAAAACACTCCATGATTAATATCCGTACAAAGAATCATGGTGATCAATGCATTTGTTGTTCAGATACTTGAGCTTTTGTATCCAATTTTTCTTAATTCTTGGGGGGTACTTCGGAGCCCCTAGCTAGAAGAATATGGGTAACAGAGACCTACTTTCAGGTTTCCAAAAAGACTTTTCATGGACCTATCTGGATGTAAAGTTAGAAGATTCCAAGTCCAGCGGTTACAATTTGTGCCCTGTTAACAGATGACGGCATCTTTTGAGGTCTCAAAAATGGAGAAAAAAATCGTACAAAAATCGAAAAATACAGGTGGTGCCACCAGTTTGCAAAAACTGATGTAACACCCAATGATCAATATCCATGCAGAGAATCATGGTGATCAATGCATTAGTTGTTCAGATACTTGAGCTTTTGAATCAACTTTTTCATTATTCTGGGGGGTACTTCGGAGACCCGTAGCTTGAAGAATATGGATATCAGAGACCTAATTCTAGGTTTTTCAAGGAGACTTTTCATTATTCTGTCTGGATATAAAGTTAGAAAAATCCAGGTCCAGCGTTTACGATTTGTGCACTGTTAACAGATGATGGCATCTTTTAAGTTCTCAAAATAGAGAAAATAAATCGTAAAAAATCGAAAAAATACAGATGGTGCCACCAGTCTGCAGAAACTGATAAAACACACCATGATCAATATCCATGCAAAGAATCATGGTGATCAATGTATTAGTTGTTCAGATATTTGAGCTTTTGTATCAATTTTTTTCATTATTCGGGGGGGGGGGATGGTTGTACTTCTAAGCCCGATAGTTTGAAGAATATGGGTAATTGAGATCTAATTCCAGGTTTCCACGGAGATTTTTCATGGACCTCTCTGGACCTAAAGTTAAAAGATTCCAGGTCCAGTGGTTACGATTTGTGCCTTGTTAACGGACTGACGGCCGAGAGAGAGAGAGATCGCTATAGCTCAGATGACTTACAGTCAGGCAAGCTAAAAAGGAAGCCAGAAATTACATAAATTCTTTTTCAAAAGGTAGCTGAATCAGCACCTTTATCCAGCTTTCATGCATGCCAAGCAAACCTACCATTAAAGATTTGCTTAATTTCACCGATGATATCTATGTACATATGGACTGGATAAGGGACACCTCACTGGGCACTGCATGGCACATGCTTTCTGGATCTAGCGAAAGGTTTGATACAATCAGTCATTCATTATTACTAAACTGGGTTTCCTCTTACTTAGAGAACCGTCGCCAAATCGTACGATTCAATTGGAAAATATCTAGACCTAAAATATGAATGTCCCTAAAGGTTCTTTACTAGGACCAGTATTGTTTACTCTTTATATTGACCTATTTTTTCAATTTACATCAGGCGAATGCTACGGTTATGTGAATTATATACCACTATATAATGTTGTATGTATACTTCAGTATCGGAGGTTCAAAGAAAAATTACAGTAGGCTGTAAATTTAAATGGTCTGCGCCTAGGTTGCTGCTAGTCGGTTGACGATTAATATAGTTAAAATTAATGTAAAGTTATAAGGAAGTAAAGCACTATTAAACAGAATGATCAAATATTTGACCAGTTTGGTTGGTTGAGATGATACTGGTAGAGATAACCAACGCATTGGTTATTTCAACCAACTCATGGTCATGCACTAACCAAAACGATTTGTTTGCCGACCATTTGGTTGCATATGTTTAACCTATTTTATTGGCCGAGTTAAATATTTACCGTCATTTGATTTTACCAACATATTGGTTATTTTTACCAAATGATTGGTCAAGCACTGACCTCCTGATCTGTTGCAAGGGATCAAGCTTTATTGGCTGAGGGGCTAAACGCCTGACTTGTATGCGAGCGGTTACCAATTCGATTCCACAATCGGGCGGAATTTGTTTCCCCCTTGAAACTCGCACCTTAGCTTGCATTATTTAATCGCCTCTCATGCAAAATACTTATCTAGAGATACATTATCTGTGGTGTATAACACGATTATACAACCTCATATATAGCCTATATGCTATAAGCGTATGGGGAATATACTAATAAAGCCGGGTAAGTGGAGGATACAAAACCGAGCACCCCGTACCCTACTTATGCATAAATTATTAAATCAAACAACGTATACTGGTTTGTGAGAATCATTGCCATTTGTTCAAAACTCTCATGCATGATTACTCAAAAAATCTGCAATGAATAATTTAATTGACCCTCCGATGCCGAGAACTTAATATTATGGGTCCAGTTTTATCTGGCCAATTGTTATGAAATAGCTTGCAATATGACCTCAGATCAGTAACATTTTTGGCCACCTTTAACCATAGCGCAAAATCCTTTTTTTTATTTAGTTTTAGCTTCATATTTTAGAGTATTTTAGCTTTTAACTTCAACTCCTTATATGGTTTATAATAACCCCAAAAACACCATTTCCTTCATTCACACATGATAATATTCGTAGTGAATGATATGTTTTATGCTATAGTTTTATATCACAATATGCATGAAGCTATTACCTGTAACCCATTAACCGTCTGACAGATTTAATGTGTATACAAATATATGTATATAGTTATATGTATTTTAATTTGTTTTATATTTGTAATTTTCTCAGGGTCTGGTGGAAAAACAAAATAACTTCTGAAGAAATAACCCTGTATAAATGTATTGAAATAATAATAAACAAGTGGCACATGGGTCATGACGCTCAGCTGCCAAGCATGACCTGTGACATCATGGGCTAAGATTTACAACTATCAGTCAAATATTTGAAGAATCTAATTGCCAATTTTGTTGAAACTTACTAAGATGACAGAAATATATATCATAACAGATGGAAGTATAGGTTGATAAGTTTGCCTTTAAATAACTCCACTTAAGAAGTAGGTGCTGTGAAGTTGACCGTTGACCTCAAAACCAACAGGCATTTTCCCCTTTTGGCAGAGAAGCAATATGTCAATGCTAGAAGGTTTGAAATGATAAGTCTAGCTTGAAATGTGTCCACAGCCTTTTTAAGGAAGTGGATCCTGTAACTTTGACCTTTGTCCTCGAAATCTATAGGATTCTTCTCCAACTTGGTAGGTTAACGATATGTGAAAGAACAAAGTATCGGATGAAAAATTGGGCCTAAAATGCATCCACAAGCTTTTCAGAGGAGTTGTTCCTGTGACCTTTACCTTTGAACTCCAAATAATTATGGTTCTTCCTCTGTTCGTGAGCCATACGTGAAATATGGTTGTGGGATGAAAATTTTGGCTATAAGTATTAATTCTGGGGCTGCAAATACACCCCGTTACTCGGAGAATATAGGTCGCAGTGACATTTCAGGTTTGCAAGGACTGCAAAGGGATCATGATTCTAGCCCTTACGGTTACGATTTGTGCCCTGCTAATGGACGGCCCGTCGGACAGAAGGAAGGACGACGGGCAAGGACGAATCACTATAGCACAGCATGACTGAAAGTCAGCTGAGCTTAAATAAATAAACCCCGTTCAGAAATTTAAAATTTAGGTTCAACTTTATCATAACAAGAATATACTGATATACAAGTGAACGAAGACGGTCAAACCTGTGCCCTTACTCTGTGGTTAAGAATGCTTTGAAGGAAAACATATATAGTGATTATAGTCGTGTCATCCTAACGCTTCACACGATTTTATTAAATTCAACATCTAACTTATTTCATATAAGCTGCTAACTAACAAAAACATGAGTGGACCAACACCAATGAAAAGGAATTATCTCTCGACTGAGATAAAGTATTGGTGGCAAAAAGTTAAAATATTACAGATTTTGTCAGTCAAAATAAACCACTACCACGGAACTCTAGCAGAGGCTTTGAGCACCGTGAATGATGCTGAAGGTATATTACTGGGCTGTAACGTTCTTTTGTTCAAAATATGAAACATATCTCGATATTTTGCTCAAGTTACGATACACATCTAGACACCTTACTCATGATACAATAGATATCTCTATATTTTGCACACAAGACAATACATATTTCGATTATCTGCTCACGATATGATTCATATCTCGATACTTTGCTGTTGATTCAATATGTATCTAGATAATTTGCTTGCAAACCCATACATATCTCGATACTTTGCTTACAATACGATATGTACTTTGATACAATACTATATGATACATTAGAATTTCCCCTGTATATCTAGCTCACTCTCATGAGGTGTTTTTCAAAACCATAATTAATATCGATTTACAAATGACCAGGCATTAGGGTGCCGTTAAACTCTTTACTTGCCAGTGAATTTTCACCTTTGATGTTTTACATGGTGCTGAGAGGCATTATAAATGTCAGACGTTATTTCTCGTCAGATGATCAGATATGATCAACATCGATACAAGGACACCCAGAAGAGGATCCCGGGGGGGGGGGGGGGGGGTTCCAGACCCCCTCCCCCCTTTTTTAGCCTCCGCAAGCTTTTTTAAGGATTTCGGACCAAGTTTTGCGGCCTGGACCCGCCTTCCTGTTCTCAGAACAAGGCACCTTTTTTGGGGCTTAGTCATGTCCTCCTGGGATGAACCCCCCCCCCCCCCGCCCCTATTCCAAAATGCTGGATCCACCCGTGAAGATACTGCTACAATATTTTACTGTGTATCGCGATGTCTCGTTAAAGCCCTATATATTTCTATTACTCATATCAGATATAACTGAATATCATTTTTCTGGTTGATATAAGGGGGCCAAAAAGTCAGTGTCGGTCGTTGCAAACATGGGGCGGTAAATAAATTAGGAAAGGTCGAGTATCTAAGACGCAAGACCGGCTGACCCGATAACAGACGGAAGAAAAATGAGCATTTATGTCACACAATAGGCATCTAAGCCCCAACAGAGACACGTTCAGGATTTTGATAACAAACTGGACTTGATTAAATGATAGTGTTACAATTTTAACCTAGTTAAAGCTTGAAAGCACACGGGCAGGAGGAGGGGGTTGGGCGAGTACGGGAGAGGTATGACATCGGTCGAATAGAGCGAAAGAAATATCCGTTTGAGGTCTAGTGATAATTTTATGGTGTAAAACACACCCATAGTTTTAAGTGATACAGCCCCCTCCTATAAAAACAAGTGACCCATGGGTCATGACGCTCAGCTGCCAAGCATGACCTGCGCCATCATGGGCTGCGATTCACAACTAGTAAAATTGTTGCAGAACCTATATGCCAATTTTGTTTAAACTTTCTACATTGCCATAAATTCTTATCATATATGTCAGGTTAAAACATAGTGAACTAGATATTTCTTGGCACCGCAGGTGCCAGAGTATCCCCAGACATAGTAGGGCCCCCCCCCCCTCTTTAAGAATAGGCCCCCATTTTTAGCAGCATATACTGACACTTGGCAAGCAATTATTGTTTCTTCCATCTATCAATCCACAATCTTTTTTAAGATGTTGGTCCTGTGACCTTGACCTTTGACCTCATGACCAAAAAATCAATTTGGGTCTTGCTTTTTCAATGGGACATATCCATACATCAATAAAAGCAGGCATTATCATCCAGAAACTAATTTTTGGAAAGATGGCTCCTGTGACCTTCACCTTTGACCTCAAAACTGATAGGGGTCTTCCACTCTTGGCAGGTGATCTATATGTGCAAGATGAAAGATCTGAGATGAATTGTTTGGCTGAAAATGCATCCACAATCTTTTTAAAGATGTGTCCTGTGACCCTGACCTTTGACCTCATGACCCCAAAATCTATTCAGGTCTTGCTTTTCAAATGGGTCATGTACAAGTCAAGTTTGAAATCCATACATAAATAAAAGCAGTAATTATCGTCCAGACAATAAGATTTGGACAGATGGCTCCTGTGACCTTCACCTTTGACCTTGTGACCTCAAAATTGAAAGGGGTCTTCCTCTATTGGCAGATGAACTATTTGTGCAAGATGAAAGGTCTGATATGAAATGTTTGGCTGAAAATGCATCCACAATCTTTTTAAAGATGTGTCCTGTGACCTTGACCTTTGACCTCATGACCCCAAAATCAATTGGAGTCTTGCTTTTTCAATGGGACATATATAAGTCAAGTTTGAAATCAATACATCAATAAAAGCAGGAATTATCATCCAGAAACTAATTTTTTGACATATAGCTCCTGTGGCCTTGACCTTTGTTCTTGTGACCTCAAAATTGATATGGATCATCCACTATTAGCAAGTGAGCTATAATTCAAGATGGAAGACCTTGAAAGTTTGGCTTAAAATGCATCCAGAGTATCTTGTAAGATGCAAGTCCAGTGACCTTAACCTTAGACCTTATGACCCTAGAACCTATAGGGTAGTAGTGGGCCATACGTAAGTCACGTTTGAAATCCATATGGCTATCAACACTGGAGATATCATAAGAGGTGTGTGATTTTCACCAAATATGGACACATTAAAGGTCAAGGCCACTCTCATGGTAAAGGTCATGACCCAAATGTAAACAGACCTCATCCCATAGCCCATCTCTCTACATGTGTATAATATGAAAGAAATCTGTCCATTAGTTTTTTACTTATAATGCCTACAGTACTGTCAAGTGGCAATTATGGGGGTATTTAAAGGCATAAAAAAAGAAAAGGATAATAGGTGGCACCACCAGTTTCCGGTATATCACAAGGCTATCCAAGATCTTCGGTCACCTTAATTTTTAGACCAGTCCATGCAAGCTTACTTGAGATATTTAAGAATTTGTGTTATTTTCAGCAATAATGGACCTATTCAAGGTCAAGGTCATTGGAGAGCTCTCATATCAGATTTATGAACATGCAAATGTAAAAAGTGCAAGTCCAATTTGTTTTAATTATCAGCTTGCTATTCAATGGGGTCAGCAGGGTAGGTAAACTGCAAAACCTAAAAGAAAAGAAATGCAGAAAGCATCACTCAGAGTCCCACATATCAACTGGATTCTTTCTAAATGATGGGTAACTATCTACCACTTACATCTGGCCAGGTGTAATTACTTGGCAACCAATGAATGAATAACTTAGACCTGCAACCTTTAACCTCCTGACCAGCTGACCTCAAAATCAATTAGTTATTTCTTCATGCAAAAAGACCCATAAATATGAAGTTTGAATCAAATTCAGTGATGCATAGATGTGGCATATGTGAAAGACTGAAGGTTTGGGTTGAACAGTTTCACTTGAAATATGTTCACAAGCATTTAGAACAATATTGTGACCTTGACCTTTGACCTTTTGAACTCAACATCAATAGGCTTCTTCTCCTATTGGTAGGCAAGCCATATATGACAGATGGAAAGTATAGATTGAAAAGTTTGCCTTTAAATGACTCCACGCAAGAAGAGGGTGCTGTGAACTTGACCATTGACCTCAAAATCAACAGGTCTTTTCCCCTGTTGGCAGAGAAGCGATATCAGTGCTGAAAGGTTTGGAATGAAAGGTCTAGCTTGAAATGTGTCCACAACCTTTTCAAAGAAGTGGATCCTGTGACCCTGACCTTTGACCTTGTGACCTCAACATCTATAGGATTCTTCTCCCACTTAGTAGGCGAGCTATATGTGAAAGATCAAAGAATTGGGATGAAAGGTTTGGCTTAAAATGCATCCCGAGGCTTTTCAAAGAATTTTTTTCTGTGACCTTGACCTTTGACCTTGTGACCTCAAAATAATTATGGTTCTTCCCCTGTTGGTAGGTGAGCTGTATGTGAAAGATGGAAGGTTTGGGATGAAAATTTTGGCTAAAAGAATTATTTCTGGGGGGTGCAAACACCCATAACTTCGAGAATATAGGTCGCAGTGACCTAATTTCAGGTTTGCAAGATCTTTTTAGAACCTCTAAGACTGCATAGGGTTCATGGCCCTAGCCCCTACAGTTACGATTTGTGCCCTGCTAACGGACGGACGGCCGGCCGGACAGAAGGAAGGACGCCGGACAAAGACCCATCGCTATAGCCCAGCATGACTGAAAGTCAGCCGAGCTAAAAATTCTGTTGCACACACGAATGCCAAATCTTGCTACAATAGAAGTGATACACGATTTTGTAATGTTCATACTTTATTTTAGAAAATTATTATATGAAAAATTAATGGTGGACATTGCATCCTGAATTCCATGACTGCCATTTAAACAAATGATACTGATTACTTTGCATTTATACATTCAAAAAGAGTAATCCTCAGGTAAGCTCTTGAAGATTAAATGAAATAACAAATAAAACAGTAGCAGATGACCTTATTAAAACCACCATGTCACAAGTTAACACATACGGGCAACGTGACAAACGTCCTGCATTTATCTAAACAACATACCGCTAAAAATGGTGTTCATGTGCTTGCAGGCCTAAGCTTCAACATTTTTAATGTGTTCCTCAATGTTTTAAGTATTCTAAGCGGCATCCAAAGTTTAACACATGTTTGCTCTCAATCTCATATTCTGTGATTTTTAAATTGTTCACATGACAGCTTCAACAAGACAGCAGTCCCATGGTCCTGAAGGTAGAAAGCTATGAAAGCCATGTCATCTTAGTATGTACTTGTACACATTTGCATGGTCACTTAGTTTTTTTTTTCTCACTGAACACAACACATCCTATCAGAGTATGACATTTCCACAACAGTTTGATCAATATTATACATGTATCATTTATTACATGTATATACATGAACCTATCCTGCTGCACAAATGTCAGTTTTAATCTTCAGGCCTCTCTGGGGGTGGTCCACAAGGCTGCAACATCCTTTCCATCAAGTTAAACTTAACGCGTGCCCTTGCTTCATTCTCAACCACAGAGAAATAGTTCAACATATCAAAATGTCCGAGATAAGACGCGTAGCTGTCCCTGTGTTGGTTCGTCAACCACTCCCACTTGTTGGTGTCTGCGTGGCCGGTACCGATGTACTTGGACTGTAGATGCTCCAGCTGACTGTGAATGTTGTAACGGTCTCCCATCTTTACAATCTACCAAGTCTGACCTGCAGAAGAAAAAGAACTAAATTTATATATGTCACAGTGTAGAGTTTGGAACTCAACCAGTTGAGATGGGAATTCCCATCTGAACTAGTTGAGATTGGAATTCCCATCTCAACTGGATAACTCTCAGATGAGACGGGGATTCCCATCTCCACGGTTGAGATACTGATAGTCACTGTTATTCCAATGTATATTCCCATCTTCACGGTAACATATAATTCATACATAAACTGATACTTGACAAGGCCACCTTGAATTACTCTACACTTGTGACAGCAGGGGCACTCTACCAGTGTTACATTACTAACAAGGGCACCGCAAAGTGGAGCATCCCTCGCATGGGAGCATAATGACATGGGGTGTATTGAGCAAGTGTTTAAATGAGAAGGGGAGGTGTGTGAGCTTGAGCTTTGATGTCAAACTCAATAAGTTGTATGTGTATGGGTGGGTGAGGCATATGTGAAGGAGAAAGCTTAAGATAAAATGATTTGGCTTAAAATTGATCAATAAGGTATATTGAGACGGATGGGAAGACAGACAGGAAGACGGATGTACAAACATAGGAGTGAGTATATCAGCTGTTGCAAATTTCTTATGAGGGGATAATAACATATTGAGCTAGGAACTCAATTAACGTAAGAAGGATTGGGTCTAGTTGAAAAAAGCATATGGCACAAAGGCACTGCAAGGTGGAGCATGACGTAGCAGTTGGGGTATAATGTGAATTATTTGAAAAATGGCTTGGTAGAGTGGAATTTTGATGTCTGGCATCACTGTGAGTAGTTTTTGGTCAAGAAGAGGGTGCTGTGGCCATGACCTTTGACCCTGTGACCTCAAAATCAATAGGTTTCTTCATCCGTGGGTGGGTAAGCCATATGTGCGAGATGAGAGGTTTAGGTCAAACGTTTTTGCTTAAAATGGGTCTGCAAGCTTTTTTAAGATGTGGGTGCTGTGCCTGTGACCTTTGACCCCGTGAACTCAAAATCGACAGATTTCTTTATCCATGGGTGGGTAAGCCACATGTGCAAGTTGAAAGGTTTAGGTCGAACGGTTTTGCTTTAAATGGGGCCACAAGCTTTTTCAAGGAATGGGTGCTTTGGCCGTGCCTTTTGACTCCTTGACCTAACAATCAAAAGGGTTCTTCATCTATGGGTGATCGAGCCATATGTGAGAGATGAAAGATTTAGGTCAAATGGTTTTGCTTAAAATCGATACCAAAGCCTTTTCAAGTAGTGGGTGCTGTGGCTGTGACCTTTGACCTCGTGACCTCAAAATCAACAGGTTTCTTCATCCATGGATGGGTAAGCCATATGTGCAAGATGAAGGGTTTAGGTCAAATGGTTTGGCTTGAAATGGATCCACAAGCTTTTTCAAGAAGTGGGTGCTGTGGCTGTGACCTTTGACTCCGTGACCTGAAAATCGATAGGTTTCTTAATCTATGGGTTGGTAAGACATATGTGTGAGATGAAGGGTGAAAGTCAAATGGTTTGGCTTGAAATTGATCCACAAGCTTTTTCAAGAAGTTGGTGCTGTGGCTGTGACCTTTGATCCCGTGAACTCAAATTGATAGGTTTCTTCATCCATGGGTGGGCAAGACATGTGAGATGAAGGGTTTAGGTCAAACGGTTTGGCTTGAAATTGATCCACAAGCTTTTTCAACAAATGGGTGCTGTGGCTGTGACCTTTGACCTGGTGACCTCAAAAGTGATAGGTTTCTTCATCCGTGGGTGGGTAAGCAATATGTGAGAGATGAAAGGTTTAGGTCAAATGGTTTGGCTGGAAATTGATCGACAAGCTTTTTCAAGAAGTGGGTGCTGTGGCTGTGACCTTTGACCAGTGACCTCAAAATCGATAGGTTTCTTCATCTATGGGTTGGTTAGTCATATGTGTGAGATGAAGGGTAAAGCCCAAATGGTCTGTAATTCAATAGGTCTCGAACCCTTATAGGCACCAATGATCCCTAAGAAATCTGGAAAGCTGAAGTAGGTTGTTGTTGAGTTATCACATGTGAAAGAAAATAAGCAATAGGGCTGTGGATGCCATATTGGAATTCAGACAGGTCTGTTTTTCAATAGGTCTGGAGCCTTCATAGTCACCAATGATCCCTGTGAATTTGGGAAAGCTGCAGAAGGTTGTTGTTGAGTTATCACGCGCAAAAGAAAATCAGCAATCGACTGTGGTGGCCATATTGGAATTCAGGTCTGTTATTCAATAGGTCAGGAGCCCTCATAGGTACCAATCATCCCTGTGAATTTGGGAAAGCTGCAAAAGGTTGTTGTTGAGTTATTGCGTGTGAAAAAATATCAGCCATCATGCTGTGGCTGCCATATTGGAATTCCAACATGTCTGTAATTCAATAGGTCTGGATCAATCAAAGGTTCCAAACTTCCCTGTGAAATGATCGTCAATTACCGGGGTGGTTAGCTGTCAATCAAAACATATCTAACAACAATGGCTCTGGACACTCCTTGCCATCCATTTTTCTGGCAGGGGATACATGGCTATGATAAAATAGTCTTACTGTCATAGGAGGTAGATGAAGTGGGAAGTGGGAACAAAGTGACAAGAATGACCTATTAAATTTATTAAGAGTAATTTAACAGAAGGTAATTTATAAATCTATGGAAAATATAGATTTAAATGTTTCATGGTATTTCACCACAGGTTCCAAAAACTGGTGTTTCAGGTGACCCCACGACAGTGAGGAGAGAATCACAGTTGTGGATTCAGCAACATCAGTTATTTGAACAAAATCTATCAACTTATCAAATATATAGGCCAATCCACAGGGGGGTATGTGCCCCCCCCCCCCCCCCCTTAAGCTTTCCTGATTTTTGTTTTCTCTGCATTGTTTAAAACTCATTCGACCCTTTAAATAGTATAACACAAAACTAGGGACCCAGGGGTCTCGACGCTCAGCTTTATTTGTCTATAAGGATATTTTGGAGAATTTTTTCAGAACGACGATCCTGTGACCTTCACCTTTGACCTCTGGACCCTGAAAATCAAAATGTTTCTTACTTAAGTTATGGGTCATGAATAGTTCAGGTTTGAAGCAAATCTGTCTAGCCAAAGCAGAATTATCATCCATACACTCATTTGTGAATGAATGGGTCCTGTGACCTTGACCTTTGACCCTATGACCTTGACTTTTGACTTTGTGACTCTCAATTCAATTATGCTCTCCCCATACTGGCAAGTCAGCTAAATGTGTAAGATGGAAAGTTTGGGATGAAAAGTTTGGCTAAGTATGCAGCCTTATTCTTTTTAAATAAGTGTCTTGTGACCTTGACCTTTGACCTCATGGCCCAAAAATCATACAAGTGAACTATATGTGCAAGATAAAAGGTCTGAGATGGAAAGTTTAGCAGAATGCATCAACAATCTTTTCAAAGATGATTGTCCTGTGACCTTGACCTTAAAACCAACAGGAATCTTGTTTTATTGATGGGCCACATATAAGACCTTTTGATACCCATATATCATTCCAAGCTGGAGAAATCATCAGGAAATGAATTTTTGGACAGATGGCTCCTGTGACCTTAACCTTTATATGTTCAAGATAAAAGGTCTGAAATGAAAAAGTCTGGCTGAAAATGCATCCACAATCATTTCAAAGGGGTGTCCTGTGACATTGACCTCAAAATCAATAGAAGTCTTGCTTTATTGATGGGCCATATATAAGTCTAGTTTGAAATCCATATATCAATCCAAGCAGTAATTATCATCCCGGTACCTAATTTTTTTACAGAGAGCTCCTGTAACCTTCAACTTTGACTTTGTGCCCTCAAAATTGATAAGGGTCTACCTCTATTGGCTCTTGATCTGTATGTGCAAGATAAAAGGTCTGAGATGGAAAGTTTAGCAGAATGCATCAACAATCTTTTTAAAGATGTGTCCTGTGACCTTGACCTTGTGACCCCAAAATCTATTGGGATCTTGCTTTTTTAATGGGACATATATCAGTCAAGTTTGAAATCCATACATGAAAAATAGCGGGAATTATCTCCTAGAAACTAATTTTTTGACAGATAGCTCCTGTGGATGTGACCTTTGACCTTGTGACCCAAAAATTGATATGGATCATCACCTATTTGCAAGTGAGCTATATGATCAAGATGGAAGACCTGGGACGAAAGTTTGGCTTAAAATGCATCCACAATATCTTTAAAGATGTGAGCAGACATGGGGTCTATAACAGGTGTTCTATTACTATTAGTATTACTTTCAATTTCTGATATTACTATTACTATTACCACATTTTATCTTCTATTACTATTACTATTACTGGGGTATCTATTACTATTAATATTACTATTACATAAACTGATGGGAGGATTCTAGACTGCGCAACCATGAGTGCTATAAACTAGCACTGCAATCACATTTTTATATTATATATTAATATTAGAAGCACCTATATCATCCAGTTACCTACACAATTTTCTTATACTGTGTCTGTCATTAACAATAAGCCTAATGATACTGGAGATCTTAATTAATTCAGCTTCTTTAATTCTGTTTATATATATATATATATATATATATATATATATATACATATATTGAAACCTCAATGATTATTGGGGTGTTTCAAGTCAAAATTATAAGATAATTGTATGAACTCTTGAATACATGTAATTTAAAAGCAACCCATTGTAAAGACCCTGGCATATGTAAAATATTGATTTATAATTATATGCATACTTGTACATTTTTTATTATTTTCATATATATTTCACATAAATTTATTTTATAGTACATACTTCTGTTAAGATTTAATTTTCTTTCACATAATTAATAAATAAAGTTTTCAGTGTAACTAAAAATGGTCTCCAAAGGAATTATTCATGATAATATCATATTAATATTTAGTATCAAAGCTGACAATTTAGTCCTTTATGTATGTATCAGAAGAGAAATTTTGGTAGGGCTGTGTCCTGTTTCTACTGTTAACATCAAGATTCTGGACAGATTCTAAACTGGAGACAAAAGTACCCCATCTTCTCAAGTGTATATATGTTCATTTGGATATGATGCCATGTTTTATTTTATCACATAGTACATCTTGAGAGTGAACAGAGAGGTGGTAAACTTTACAATAATGGTAGCATGCATGGCTTTTATTCTTCAGGCATGCCCTTCTTCATTGCAGCAAAACCAGCATAGGATAATTTAGGAATATGGAGAGTGATTTAAACTTATTTCAATTTTACAAAACAAATAAAATATTATTTATATCACTTTCACAATTAATTTGGTATTCAACAATCTTATACTTTAAATTTTGTACATAACAGGATCTAATTATTTGATATCAAAATTTCAGATATCAAATAATAAAATATTAACAGTTACTTATATTCTCATATTATATAATCAAATAAATTAATTTCTTAAAAAAAATTGTTCATTTAATTTTCAAAATATAAATTAACATAATTTTAGATACTGAATGAAGGTCTGCAAAATTGGTACTATGAAATAACAGACAAGTATTAAAAGAATTATTTTAAAAGAATATTTATATAAATTAAATAAATAATACATGTGCCTGCAGTATGACTTTATCAAAGTGATTGTAGTACTGGTATGAGTTTATATAGCATTGTAGGCTTCCATACGTTATGGGTAGTAAAAACACCATAAGCTTTTCATGAACATTTTGGGTCTGCACTGCAACTACATCTGGTTCCATATTCTATTTTTCTTAAATGTGTGCTGGAAGGTTAAAATCTAAAATATTATGAAATGTAGATCAAGACTGGTCATGTGGGTTGGGGTGGGTGGTGTTCTTCCAGCGCCCCCCCCCCCCCCTCCCCATTAGGAAGGATCGCCTTTTAATTTATCTTTGTCTTAAACCTATCTGTTTATAAATCAATATTTCACAGATATATTCAACAGATGATTATTTACTGATTGAAATTCCTTTTGGCTTCAGGTTTGAAGTAGCCGCCGACGTCGACACAACAGGTTTCAGGTTTCTTTTACGTTGCTGGTCCACCAAAAGACTAACTGGGGTTATAGCAAGAGACGATCTATTAATCTTAGAAAGGAAATTAAATAATTATATTTCCTCTGGTTTCAACATACCAATTTTGACATTATGTTGTATGTCGAAAGGACTGTAATACAATGTAACTATTCTGGAAAGCATGAAGCACCTGTGAACATCAACAACTGATTTATTTGTCCAGAGGGAATTGTAACATTAACAGCCCGGCAGACAACTTGCACTCTGTGGCAGTCCTATATAATGCTTTAGTTCTGTGTACTATTATGTTCATATTTTCACTTCCTTGGTGCAAAATAATGCTGAGAATAGAACAGTTATGTTTTTTAGGGAGCCACTATAGAACGCGGGCTTCGCTTCTACTGAGGAAATGAAAATATAAATAAAACTGTCTCCTCTCATTCCCTATTTTAACTCCTACTTTTCCCTGTAGATGTCCCTACACTCAACTCTTCTAACATTATCAACTACTAAGCATAAAAGTTGCCTAAATTGGGAATCCAACCTACGATCCTACGGAACCTATGATCTCTATACTAGGAGCCCTACACGCTACTAAGTGAGCCGTGAAGACAAGATACCAGCAAGAGCAAGTTTTGTTCATTTACATCTGCGATTGAAGAGCCATCTATCGCAAACAGTGGAAACCATTTACTATTTGAACAGGAAAATTAAGCTTTAGGTGGGGGCTCTGCCCCCACACCCCCGTTCAGATGGGGAAGCCAGGTTCCCCAGACCCCTCCTCCTCTAATATAATAAACTCCAGTTATGAGCAAAATTAAATACGGGAATTCTCAGGAAAATAATATGTATCGGCCTTTTTCTAGAAACGACTTATTATGCGCACCGGGTCCGCTTAAACACCCAAAACACGGGTGTTTTGGGTACATGTGACGAAACACCACGAAACACCCTTTTAAATTCGAACTTGAAGCAAAACACTGGTATCAGTTAATAAATCGTCATCTGTTGCATATATTAATGCAGAATTGTGCCACTATCTTGTAAAATAAAAGAAAGCAATGGTGTTTTGTACAACTGACAAGTGCGCTGCCTGATTGCAACTTGTGCCAGTAGGGGGCAGGGTCATAGCTGGCATTAATGGCTGCAGTGGGCGCCGGTGAACCGACCAGGGCACGAAACACTCGTTTTTATCTTTATGTCATAAATTTATGTAACAAAATTGCAGATATATATCCATATGATGATTATTTATTGGTGTTACGTTTTGGGTTCAGGTTTGAAGTTAAGTGGGTGTTTCGAGATGTTTCGTCACAGATACCCAAAACACCGGTGTTTTGGGTGTTTAGGGGGACCGTGCGACACCCGTTGTGCATAAGGTACCAGCGGTTGGCTGAAGCCCGGTTTCTATAGTTCTACCAAAAAGCAATCGAGGAGTCAGTTCTTATGGGCTAGATCTGAAGTTAAGCGAGCGTTTCGTTTCAGGTACGTTTGGGTGTTTAGGGGGACCGTCACGGAGCGGGGCAAGCGTCACGAGTCTGGGCGATATTAGGAGAGCACGGTTTCAACAGCATGAAATTACGGGTACACAGATAACATCCACGATTACCAGATAGCTATGACGCTACAGAAAGCCTTATATTTTCCCTATTATGACTGATAAACGTTGATTCCTGAAAATATGCGGTTACCTCGAAGAAAACGCTTTGATCCACGGTTCTCCGTCCGTTCAGATACAGATCAGCAACAAAAATTGCGCATGCGCAGCATGATATAATTCTAAATAGTTTATCCAATACACGCCAGGTGCCGCTATATACCGGTGCTCTATTGACCGGCATGCAGCCCACGAGGCTCCGTAGCCGGGTACACATTTATCACTTTACACCGAACCATATCCATAATATGATGACATGGATGAAAATGTACAAGAAAACTCTATACCAAAGGGTACAAAAAAAGATTAACAATAAAATAATGAATTCCGGTTATTTTTTTTCAGTTGGCGATCCAATTCACAAATGGTACACAAAGTATATAAAATGCCAAATTATTCATCGCTTTTTATATGAGAAATGTCCTAAATAAAATAATGATGTTGACACAAGTGTTTTTCTTTATAGATGCCCATGAATATATCGATGTTTTCCATGCATGACTCATTCTTATAAGCCCCATTATAACATTTCTTTCTATATTAATCATGAATTCGATCAATATTGTAATATATGCCTTGGCCTGTAAAACCTATAGCATAAAGTGGCACATTGTAGTTCTGTTTAAAATAATCAAAACTGCTTATAATGCCGTTATGCAAATTAAATTAACAATCATGTTTAGGTGAGATCCATATGGAAGAATAACGTACTAATATCTGGACAATTTATACAATAATAAATAATTTTATAATACTTCCAGGAAGTATTTGCTTATGTATTAAATATTTATATCAAAGATCTTTACATAACAGATGGCTGGCTTATGGGCTAAGCTTCGATCTAAGGTGTAAACCACTGCTAAAAAATAACTCTGTCATTTTAGAAGTTTACAAGTTAATATGCGATATTTTTATTCACATACACTATACATGTCCTACGACAGGTGAGTCAACCGGGGACTTGAACCACATCAAATCCAGCTTGGGACAGAAGAAAAAAATTATCATTTGAGCAAAGTTTTTACATTTATATTATCACAGATGACTTTATATTGCATATTACCTTAAATGATAACATTGAAGAATTTTATTATACATTGTTTTGTACATACAAATTGGGGCACACGCACACATATTGAACAGTTTTCTGTCAAACCGAGGAAACACTCGAATAGTAATCAATAAGAAACCTGGGGACACGCCCAAAATAATAATCAATAAGAAAACTCATCATTTGTTACAATACTGATAACATATTAAAATGGACCTTTACGCATCCTATTTAATCCTTCTACTTATAGCATTCTAATACTATAGATACCAACTGGGGAAACACATCTTATTCAAATGTAACCTGTCAAAACGCGGTCACAATCAAATGATATGAAATATAATAAGAATAGTGGCGACACAATCAAAAGGATAATCAAAATGAAAACTTACCATGTACTTCAATGCTGACCACATAATGAAGATGCCCCTTTACTGATTGGATTAAAGACTTTTGTCTCTACGCATGACTGGTGAAACACGCTCACTTTATTTCAATGTGCCTATCAAAACGAGGAAATTTTCAAAATACTTATTATAACATGAAAAGAAAACAAAATGATGATCAATAAGAAACTCTAAATATTTTTTAATGCTGACCACATATTAAAGATGCAGCTTTGCGGATCGGATTCATTTTTTTATGTCTCTATATATGATTCCATATATAAATTGGGGAAACACTCATCTTATTCAAATTTAATCTATCAGAACGGGGACACATTCAAAATGATCTCCACTCCTCCTTTCGGCAGTTTAACCATACGTTGCTACCGTTACCATACTTCCTATCCCCTCATGATGTTTTTTTTTGTTGCAAATAGCTGCACTTTGTGCTTGCGATTCATGAGAGCCCTTTTGCATGGCCGGTATATAGAAGTATATAGAACGGGTCTACAGTAGAAAATAGGGATAATCCCAAGAAAAGTAACGGATGCATGTGTCGTAGTCCAGGTGAGTTTAATTTGGTAGACCGTCGTGTCACGATCATGTTCGATTGTCATTGCCTTGAAGTTATTCTCGACGACAATTTAATTTCGGAGTTCTACACGTGCGGTGTCCTTTGATGTTCGCAGGAAATATTAGGTTCTTTGAATCGTAAGAATTTCCTACGAAAGTGCCACGTGAAACCCTTAACAGCCTAACGAATGTTAGAACTACATACGATATTTCTGTATTATTTCCATATTTCGTACGTAATTTCTGCGTTATTTCCGTATTTCGTACGTTATTTCTTTGGCCAATCCATCGCAAAACGCACGTTAAGATCAGTTTTCATCGACAGTCGTACAAAAATATTTCATATCTAACCTTAACTTAAAAAAAAACTTCTCCCAAACCCACATGAGTTCCTTATGTAATAAAAACGCGTACACCACACTTCAAAATGTCGTTGGTTGCATTTAACAGGTCCTTATTAAGGTTGATTGGTTCTGCGTTGATACGTGACGGCAGTCTATGCTGCCCTGCTACGGTTGACCTTATTATTTAAAAGAATATATATCGCACAACATATGTTGTAGCTTATTCATGGTGAAAATTCAATTGTAACGCCATTCGTTTTCTGCTTGGACGTGTTTGCGCATGTAAGTATATATAACCTTTGTACAAGCATCAAAATATATATTGCCGACTTTAATAAAATGTAAAAGAAATATAACAAAGAAATATCTGCCTAAAACGTCGGTTACATATCAGAACCGTATAGTATTTATAAAATTGACCTTCATCAAAGATTAGCCATAGGCGGTGTGGAGGCACAAGGGCTGCTAAAGTTTTCAATACTAATCGGTAACGCCCAAAAGGGTGTGTTCACTGGGACTTCCAGAGTAAGAGCACCATTCGACCACTCCTACTTGCTAGCCAAATCAAACTATTTCTTTGCTTTCCTGCCAGCATATCGACCTAAATTATGCCCGGCTCGATCAATAACTTAAAGCAACTCTTCAATCATTTAACATATCCACTTCCATTCTTGCTCATATTCACGTACAAGGGGCCATTTTGGAGCGGGGATGGGGGGGGGGGGGGGTGGGTTCATGCCCAGACTTTCTCTAAAACGGCCATGAATATTCAAATATAAGAAACGTTAGGCCATTTAATGCATGGGTACTCATTGTAACTAAACTAATATAATTCTACTTTCGCGATTAGTAAGAGGCAAACTAGCTCTACAAATGAAAACTAGTTCGTTGGTATCGTTGATATCAACAGATCACGTAATCGTGACCAGCACAAATCCCGTTACGAAGATAAAAAAAATCAGTTTCTGTAACACCACCAATGTCACAGCTCAACAAGAGTCCTTTAACATAAATAATCCACGTAAACAGTAATAATCCAAAGGCAAACTGGGGACAGTCCGTAATTAATCTGTATAAAATCCGTTGAATATCTGACACCACTGCAGTTATTGGAAAAGGTAAAAAAAAAAAAAAATATATGAGAAAGTAACACTCTTAATGCTCGCTGGTATTTTTCTTTTGCCGGCTCTAAACACAGCCCCTAATTTTAAGATTCTCACCCGAAAATTCTAGAAATGAAAAACTATATACTCAATACACACGCACATGAACAGACCCGAAACCTCTAGAACAAATAACGCTGTGCGTCTACGCTTCAGATCCGACACGCAAGCCAGCGCCCAATAAGCGAGGTTCCCATAGCAACGAACTGTGCCTGCGCTACACGAATTAGAATGTCAACAGACACATGTAACACTCCTGCGCATAATAATACAGACACCTGTAACACTCCCCCTCCTGTAAGAAAAAAAAGGTTTTCTCTAAAAAAGACTTTCTTTTTGCGATCACAATCACTAAATTTTTACAACATTTCTAAACCATCTTATTTACAACATTACATAAACATCTCGTTTACAACATTTCATAAACATCTCGATAAGTAATCAGCCAGTACGTTGTCTTTCCCTTTGATGTGTCTAATTTCAAGATTGCAATCCTGTAAAAACAAACTCCATCTCAACAATCTTTGATTTTTAAACCTTAACTTGTTCATGAACGTGAGGGAATTGTAATCAGTGAAGACAGTGATAGGTTTTACTGATTATGTTACATAAACTTTAAAATGTTGCAATGCTAAAATCAAAGCCAAATATTTTTTCTAAATAGTGGAGTAGTTTGTCTGGTTTGCCTTAAACTTTCTTGAAAAATAACAAATTGGATGATCTATGCCATCACTGCCTTCTTGTAACAGCACAGCACCAGCAGCAGTAGCACTAGCATCTACAGCCAACTTAGAGGGTTCAGAAAAGGCTGGAGCTGCTAAAACTGGTGAGCTTTGCAGAATTGCTTTCACATTCCGAAATGCATTTTCACACTGAACAATCCATACAAACTTGATATAGGTGTTTTTCGATGGAATGGGTATGTTTTTCATGGAGTAGTTGAATTGTAAGCGGTCCATTTTCGCTTTCCTTAGATCCGGACGGCAAGATAGTGCTCAACTCATACTAGAAGTATACTAACAGTGCTCCATTAGCCTGATGCTAAGAGCTGATTCAATTCTACTACTCCATGAAAAACATACCCATTCCATCGAAAAACACCTATATCAGGGCACTGATTGAAAAAGTGGAGAGCGTATGTGTAACTGAACATTTTCGTTGTAAATTCTGTGTATCAGCTCTTAGCATCAGGCTAATGGAGCACTGTTAGATTCGTTCTGCACCTATATACTTCTAGTATACCGCTCCTCAACCAGTTGAGCACTATCTAACCGTCCGGATCTAAGGAAAGCGAAAATGGACCGCTTACAATTCAACTACTCCATGAAAAAAATACCCATTCCATCGAAAAACACCTATATCAGGGCACTGATTGAAAAAGTGGAGAGCGTATGTGTAACTGAACATTTTCGTTGTAAATTCTGTGTATCAGCTCTTAGCATCAGGCTAATTGAGCACTGTTAGATTCGTTCTGCACCTATATACTTCTAGTATACCGCTCCTCAACCAGTTGAGCACTATCTCGCCGTCCGGATCTAAGGAAAGCGAAAATGGACCGCTTACAATTCAACTATTCCATGAAAAACATACCCATTCCATCGAAAAACACCTATATCAGGGCACTGATTGAAAAAGTGGAGAGCGTATGTGTAACTGAACAGTTTCGTTGTAAATTCTGTGTATTAGCTCTTAGCATCAGGCTAATGGAGCACTGTTAGATTCGTTCTGCACCTATATACTTCTAGTATACCGCTCCTCAACCAGTTGAGCACTATCTAACCGTCCGGATCTAAGGAAAGCGAAAATGGACCGCTTACAATTCAACTATTTCATGAAAAACATACCCATTCCATCGAAAAACACCTATATCAGGGCACTGATTGAAAAAGTGGAGAGCGTATGTGTAACTGAACATTTTCGTTGTAAATTCTGTGTATCAGCTCTTAGCATCAGGCTAATGGAGCACTGTTAGATTCGTTCTGCACCTATATACTTCTAAATATATATATATATATATATATATATATATATATATATATATATATATATATATATATATATATATATACTTGGGAATTGAATAGCTCATTAGAATCCAAACGAATGTTTGAATTCTCCTTTGAAAAGACTTTTCAGTCGCACGAATCCATCTTTGTTTATTTCCGACCGTTTATGTAAATAAAAGAGGAAAGGACAATATATATTTAGTTTGTCCTCATCCATATTCCTTTTTTAAGAGTGGTAACAATACGGCAATTTTTTCGTGAACTATAAATTTGGTGTAAAACTTTGGCAATATCCGCGTAAAACCCGCACACCAACCTTTTAAAATTTCGAATGGAAGTAGAGTTTGACAGTTCAAGTGTCACACTTTATACCTAATATACTATATGCGTGTATACTACCGTTGTCCATCTGCATTTTTACTCAGCTGAAATTGATAATGCAGCCGGCTGAACAAACTTGCATCATTACCATTGCTGCGTATGGAATATATATTATCAACTCTAACTGCTGGTTCAGATCCTTAGTAAACTTGCGATCCTCGGCATCCCCAACGAGTGACCTCATTTGCCCTTCAGAAAAGTGGATATATGACGCAGTGTTGAGGTAATAGCGAAACGCGTGCACAAGGCGGGTGCAAGGATTAATGTAAAAAGGGTTGCCTGGTTCACTTGTCTGTAGTAATCGGCTCCTACTTTATATCCATAGCCAAATCCTTGCTCCCGATCATCATTGATCATATCAATATTTTGCGGAAAAAATGTCGCCAAGTGCAGGCTTGGATCTAATCCTGTCTTAAATTGTTAACAAGAATTGTTTTTTTTTTTCAAAATTAATTTACTTACATTTCTGTTTTTTTTCTTGGTCTTCTCCACCTCCCCCCCCCCCAAATAATTAACACGAAAATGATGGACAAGGGTAGCGGAATATAAAGTCGGAAAAATGGTTTCTGTAAGAGCTGTCCAGTATATGTTAAATTACAGTGCAGCACGGTTTTTACACTACAACTGGATGAAGTCCTTAATATTAATACATTGGGTAAATGTTTTTGCACAATTGTCTTTAAAATGGAACTATGTCCGTTACACAACAGTGGGTCAAAATCTTAGACACTACGGCTGGACTTTATAATACTTCAGTGGGACATTGTGTGCGAAAGAAAATGGCTTCAGCCCACAACGACATCGGTGTACGTGGTCGGAATGATGATTGGTTCGTCTTTCTTTGGATGGATAGCACACAGGTTTGTTTGGACATTTTATTTAAGAGCCTTTTGTACATACTAAGGTTTCATGTAACGCTAAGATAGTACAAAAGCATATTAAAAAAGATGCTATATGTATCTATAAAAAGAGGTAAAATAACATAAAAAGAGACTATTTGCAAGGTAAGTCCTCACTAACTACAAAACACGACTTGCAAATCTTAGTGCCTTTTCTTGGATACCCTATGAGATAGGCGGGAACAACTGGGAAAATTGGAACAACCCTTGAAACCTAATGCTGATTCATATTCTTCTGCACAAAGTCAAACTGTTTAAAAGGATGCTTACATTAACAAACCTGCAATGCATAACATGAATCATCACCGACTTGTTGTAAATTGAAATAAAATCGACTGAAGAAATTCAAGCTATGGTTGTATTGGTGTCGCAGGTAATACCCATCTTGATGTTTAATTTGTTGTGTTTCACAGACAGGTTATACACAGTATACTGAATACACAGTAAAGCTTTAGAATGCGAGAGGTAAACATGTATTATAAGAGAAATCGCTATTTGCCTTACCTCAGTCTACCTATACTTTCTGAATATCCATTAACAATTTTGACTCTTTGTGAATATTATAACATAAGGTAGTAGTTGCAGACAGATAATTTAAACATAGCCGAAAGGTATTGCAAAAATGGCTAGTCGGCTTATCGCTGTACCAATACTCAAAATATTTCTTGGAATGTCAACCTGCTCTTTATATACATGTAGGGGTCTTAGTCATCCATTTGCTTTGTATTATATATTACATATCATAAATATAAAAACCATTATTATGCAAAACAAAAAACTCAAAAAATGTCAGTGATATTAGAAAGAGTGACACAGGCTTAACCATACACATCATGGTAAAATCTCTTTTATATAATTCTTGTGTCGATAATTCTTCAGATTATTCTTCTGGCCATATGTATAATAAAAACAACAAAACTACATGTCTTAATCAAATTGTCACAAATCAAAATGGTCAAACGCATTCCATGTTCTACCTAGAGGCAATAGACATATCCTCTATTGCATGAACGATCCTATATTGAAGGTTTGGTCGGAAGATGTGTTTGTGGATTGCTGCTGCCCCGCTGGTAGTGTTTGTCATTGCTGCGTGCTTCAGTCCCAATATCCCCGTCTTCATCATTCTCAGAATGCCGTTGGCCATCAAAAACATGCCATTCTACTCTGTCACAGGGGTTTTGGGTAAGATTCTCGTATACCTAATCAACATTAAAGATAAGGTGGTCATTATTCAAAAAAACTCTCTGCAATATCAGTGATTTGGTAAGGGTAAGCTTAATACAAATTGGGCCGTTTACTTGAAGTCACGATGCAATGGTTTCCTTTGGGTCTTCATAGCTTAGGGCAATACGACCAAATTAAAAAAAAGACGCAAGGTCGATCTCGATTTGTTTCCTGAAAGAAGCCAATCTTTTGAAATTGTCCACCAAACAGCACTCAATATGATTGCCTCAGTTACAACCTCACAAAATGCGTGTAGGATATGCAGAATTTATAACTTGATAGCTGGTGATTAGATTTTAAGTGCAGTTCAACAAATCAAATACGTTCATTGGGTCAAGCGATCTTTAATAGTCTCCGGTGGATCAATTTTAACCTGAGTTATAGCGATCACTCTTTGTCCGTCGTCGGTTCGTCCGGACTAACGTCCGGCCTTTCGTTAAAACGACACAAATCGTCAACATTGGATTTAGAAACAACAAACTTGACATCCATGGAGGTCCATGTACAATCTCATTGGAAACCGTGAATTGCCCTTATCCTCCGAGCTATGAGATTCACTAAAACAATTAACACAAAAGCTCCAGCATCTGAATAACTAATGAATTGATCGCCATGATTCCTTGCATGCATATTAATCATGGAGTGTTACATCAGTTTCTACAGATTAGTGGTGACACATGTATTTTTTTGTATTTTTATCACGCATTAATTACTCGTTTATTGATACCTTCAAAGGAAACAGTCTGGTTTATAAAAGCTTTATGCATGAACATAATCGCGACTCAAAGGGCCAGACAGTAATCTTGAGGGAATTTCGCGATTCTATGTCGCAATGTATATGAATATTCTGTAAATATTTATCTAGTCTGTTAAAATGTTAACAATTTTAAACAGATAAGATAAAACTTTACAAAATATTCATATAATGAACAAATATAGAAAGGCTAAATATTCAAAATAACTGTCTGGCCTTCTGAGTCGCAATTATGGTCTCTCTATGTTCTTAATTTTTGTAAATAAACTTCAACTTCCAATCATCAAAAGTTTCAGAAATCGTACAAAGGAAGCACAGGGCGGTGGCTGTGATGTACGCTCTCCTTGCCTCGGAGTTAGGGTTCATGTTATTGACAGGGATAGCTTATGCTGTCAGGGACCGCCTTAAATCCAGCTGACTGGCGCGGCACCGTGTGTCCTCATGCTCGCTTATTTATTGTAAGTATGAAGTGGTGTATCAAATGTGTTTTTTACTCGTCGATCGGTTATTTTAGGAATTTATTTATCGAAACTCATATATTTGTATGTGAGGTGGGCATGTGTTATCGCTGGTCACCTTTAAGACATTGGAAACAGGCTCAGAACGACATCCCCGACTCCCCGCCAACACAGGGTCTTGTTACTGCGTGTTGCCTGGCCTGTCCGCCCAGAATGATATGTAACATAATGGGCTATGGGCACTCCTTGCTGGGCTGTCAACCGTTTGGTTGGCAACAGATAAAGAATGCGATAAAATACTATTATGTTATAATTGGACGATGAAAAAAGTGGAAGTTTAATATGACCTATTATTTAATAACAGTAACATTTGACATAACGTAAAGATGTAATAGGAAAATAATCCCATGCATCAAGTTAATAAAGATAAAGATTCAGTATGGCCTGGAAATGAAGTGAGGTGTCCTACTCCTACACTGAACTTTAGCCTTAAAACTTCGGCAGATTCAATCATTTTTTTTCGAAAAATATATACATACCGTTAACTCTTGTTATGATGGTATTGGCTGCCATAGGCTAGTGTTAAAGCCATGAGCTTAGGATGCAGACGTCAGCCAATAACAACTCACTGAATTGAACATTTAACCGGCTTCTTTAGCTGAGGGGGTGAGCGCAGGACTCATAGCCGTGAGGTTGTGAGTTCACATCTCAGCCGAGGTGGTGGCACTTTCCCAATCCCCCCCCCCCCCCCCATAACGAGGGCGAGCTCTCTGCGGGCGTAATTGGAAGGTTGTGCCCAACAGCCGTGTATCACTCACAAACGAGTCTTTTGGAGTTCCTCGGTGTTATGACCCAGCAATGGTGATGATTATACACCAGAACCCGTAGGTGCGGTAGACACCGGGCCTAGGTGACACCAGGGTACAAAAATAATATGATACGAAGTATATGCTACCGCCCTGTCACGTAGTTCCAAACCAAAATGGAACTCTGCAGATGTACATACTAAGATGAAGGATTAGATAAGAAAGTGTAAAGGCGGTTACCTCCACACGGAGAAGCTTACTGAAATTAACATTTTTGTGAAGTATTGTGGACGAGTCTCCATGCTGGTTGTACCTGAGGGGAAGAAAATCTGAAGCTAACCAGCTGATCAAGAAAATAGCCCGGTGGAACAAAATAGGCATCCCAGCTGAAGATGTCGCCATCAAGGTAATTCTAAGTTTACCTAAGTTGCTGATTGAACTGTTCATTTTTCATATAAAAGGAGAGTCACTACAATTCTTTTCATTGTGAATTGTTAGATGATGGTACGGAATCCGACCTTGAACGGATTTCAAGGTTTAAAAAAGATACAATACAAGGAATACTAATGTTGGTGTTATGACTTTATTATGGAGTGGCACGTATAATAGTAGTTGTATATATTGATGACTTTAAATTGTTTTTATATTTGCTACTCATCCAACAAGTGGATGAATGGTCTCATTTCTTTGGACAGTAACACATTCTTTAACCCAATTTGGAATGAAACTCGAATGGCTAAGGACGTGGACTGTACCGTTTGTGTAATATTCTCTTGTAATCGTACTTTGAAACGAATTTATTGTTCTCAACTACAACACCGGATTCTTTTTTCAGAAACATTAATCCTGTCTTTCCTATGGTAAATAATTATCAGTACAAATTCGATTTGGGAAATAATTGGCCCTTGAGTATTTCAATAAATTGGTTCATCGAATAGGTGAATAAATCCTATAATCCCAGTAATCGCTGTTTGAACAAAGCTTTATTTATTTAGTTGTAATTAAATGTTCTTTCATTTTATCCGCATTTTACCTCATGTTATGTTTATATCAGAACATTTGCAGGTGCAAGAATGTGAAATTGAATATTATGCTTGCCATGCAGAATGTCGTGTTTACAAGATCCTTAACCGAAAATGATGAATGTCTCATGTGTTAACGAAGTATTTTTCATAGGCCTTCGGGGATGTTATTTGGTACCTCATCATAGGCGGGTGACCAATATCTGAATGCTTTCCTGGGAGCTTTGATGGAACTGGTAGGAAATCTCTTTGGGCTTGGACCCTCAGGTTTGGAAGTCGGAGGGCGACCTTGGCTGCGTCTTGCTGGATATGTGCTGTGGCACTTGCAGTTGCGATACCCTTCCGTCCAGGTATAAATTTGAATTTATAAAGGAGGGATCCAGGATTTAGGAATAGGAGGGGTCCAATCCAAGACGACTAATGACAAAACCGAAAAAAAGTCCCAGGTCCGGGGGGGGGGGGAGGGTACAGGCCACAAAAATTGCCTGAAACCTTGAAGAAAAGTTTGGCGGGTGAAGAAAAGGAAAGAGGGTCCCCTTGGACCCGTCCCCCTGGATTCGCTTCTGTTATTACTTATATATTTAATCCCATCATACAGGTATGCACACATTATAAAGTGAAAATATAATGAGTCCTTTTCAACTTTTTTATCTGTGATAGACAGATTTCTGGAAAAGATCAGGAGAAACAGAGTAATATGTGTTACGGGTTCCTATAATTTCTCCGAGATCTTAACTTCCAGAGAATGACGATATTGCATTAAATAGGTTATCTTCTTTCTGTCCATAGCAAAAATATCAACTTACTCAGGTTTTGTTTCTATTGCCTCCAAAAATTAATTTAGCCCATTTTGCGATATATCTATCACAGTTCCTGGAGCCCCAACTGAGCATATGAAGAGGTGTTTTCTTTGTATCAAGGTTATAATAGCAGTATTTCTCCGCCAAATGGTTCATCCCAAATACCCATAGACTTTTACATGTGGACATGGGAGATAATGTATCCTGCCCCCTCCAAAGGTCAAGGTCATATAGAAGCTTAATATGCACCAGGCAGCAGATTGGACAAGGCAGTAAATTTTCCTTTCTGTCATTTTATTAAATTATAGTATGCATTTAAACAGATTTGGCAAGACTAATAAACATGTTAAATATACCGGAACAAAAATGTCTATAAGTCACTCTGGTTAAAGAGGCTCATTTCTTACCGTTACTGCATTAGAGCTCAAAGGTTAACTGTTTCATAACAAATATGATGACTGAAGAACTTGGTATTCCTTTGTAGGATCAAAGGCAGGATACATGGAGGCCGCATCATGTATGATTGTGAGGGTCGTCCTGTCAGCCAGCTCTCCAATAAAGATTTTCACCATGCAGTTGTACCCGACAGAACTGAGGAATGTGGGAACTTTCTGTCGTCTTGGATTGGCCGCATGGAAGCGCCGATTGTTGCATATATGGTACGTATGTATAATGAGGATGTGTTCTGACAATCTGTGACGCTATACTTTCAGGTGGTTTACTATTGTGAGGAGCCTGGATAAGCACGAATAGTGATAAACAGCATTAACAACAATGTCACCTGCAACACATTGATAAAGTTTTAATAATAATAAAAATAATTATTATAATAATATTTTGTAGCTCCCATCACCCCCACCCCCCAACCACCATCAAATCCCACAATTGTAAATGGCGTCGTACAATAGAATTATGTAAAACAATAAAAAAATGTTATACTTGTGGCAGTAAATCAATGCATGTATACAACTGCAACATAGTAAAACTATAAAATCCATGCAATATTATAAGTATGCAAATCAGCTTTTACATTATACTTATACACATGATTGTTACTCAGTTTTGTATATTACGAATTACCTAGAAGTTTTCCCGAACTGCCATTAACTATAAACTCAAAGTAATCATTGACCAAGATTGTATTTGTGGTTTTGGAACTGCATATGTGGCAGTCTATCAAGAGAAATACGCCTACTAGAAACTCACGAAATGAGGAAATTATAACAAGCATTACAACCAATCGAAATCTAAGGGTTGAAAGGGAAGGATATGATAAAAGTCACCCTGACTCTTAAAGCTGAAACATGTCATGATATAGAGTAATTATTTTTAGACTATTTAAGTGCTTTGCTATAAGAATACTTACATTTAGACTACTAGTTTTGCCTTCATAGCACTAACAGAAGCAAGCAGATTTAAAACAATGCAAGTATATTTAGGCATTTCTAGTCTTTAGACATTTTTGGTTTTAAAGTGGTTTTCATACTGAAGCGGGTCTTAGCATCATGATCATAAATTCAACACTGTATTTTCTGCTATTAATTCTTTTACTATTGTTACGGAACCTAATATTAACAGATCACGTATGCGTGACGAACATAAACTTTGTCAGAAAAAGATAATGAAAATCAGATTCTGCAACACTAGGCAGCGTGAAATGCCCAGCGTGAAATGAATAAAAAATTCTATTAATTTTTGTTGACAAATAACTATAATTTATTCTAAAAAAAACCCTAACATTACAAAACACTAAATCAATACAATTACACAGTACAATCAAGATAATCACACAGCATAATAAACAAAGTGCACAGTGCCTGGATACCACCACTGTCACAGCGACAAGTCCTTTAAAATGTATAAACCGGATGAACATTTCACACAAATTTTCTAAGAGAATAACAGTCCGATGTAATCACAAAATCAATCTACTGTAATCAAAAGTGAAATCCTGGCAGTGATCTGAAAGGCAAATTGAAGACTATATAGAATCCGTCATAAATTTGAAGAAAATCTCTAATTGCTGCTTGTATCGGAAACGGTCCCACTCTTCTATGTCCGCTGGAATATTCTCTCACCTCTCTCCCGGCTCTAAACACAGCCCCCTATTTATAACTTTTCACCCCAGCCGAGAACTTTCCATTTCTCGAACAATCCAAAGAAGCTAATATGATATATGGGACGGCCCGGCTCGGCGAGGCGATGTTGTCATGGCAACGAGCTATGCGTGCTACACGAACCAAATGCCAACAACACATGGAACATCCCTGCACATAGACATCTGTAATATTTCCACCCCCCCCCCCCGCAAAAAAAAAGAAAGTTTTCTAAGAAAACCTTTTTGCGATCACAACCGCGAAATCTTTACAACATCTCAAAAATGATCCCAATTACAACATTACATAAACATCTCGTTTACAACATTTCATAAACATCTCGACAAACAATCAGCAATAACATTCCCCCCCCCCCCAATGTGTCTGATTTCAAGATTGTTATCCTACAAAAACAAACTCCATCTCAACAGTACTTGATTTTCACACCTCAACTTGTTCATGAACGCAAGGGGATTGTGATCACCGAAGACAATGATAGGCTTGACTGATGAAGTAACATAAACTTCAAAATGTTGCAATGCCAAAATCAAATCCAAACATTATTTTCAATAGTGTAGTTTGTCTGGTTTGCCTTAAACTTTCTTTAAAAATAACAAATTGGATGATCTATGCCATCATTGCCTTCTTGTAACAACACAGCACCAGCAGCAATATTACTAGCATCAAAAACTAACTTAAAAGGTACAGAAAAGTCGGGAGCTACCAAAACTGGTGAGCTTTGCAGAATTGCTTTCAAATTCTGGAATGCATTTTCACACTGAACATTCCATACAAACTTTTGTTTCTTCTTTAACAAATTAGTTAAAGGTTCAGCTACAGCAGAAAAATTTGGACAAAACTTTCTGTAGTATATAACCATACCAAGAAAACGCATTATTTGCTTTTTGTTTTCTGGTCTAGGAAATGCAGAAATGGCACTGATTTTAGCATCAACAGGTTTTAACTGATTCTGTCTTACAATATGACGCACAGATGTTACTTTTGCATGACAAAACTCAGACTTGACTAAGTTGACGGTCACACGTGCTTCACTGAGTCTTTCGAAGAGGTCGCGAAGAATTTGAATATGTTTCTCCCAGGTGTCGCTATACACGACGATGTCATCAATATATGCGTCGCAGCCCTGAATGTCCTTGACAACCATATGAATGAGGCGCAGGAACGTGGCTGGAGAGTTCTCCATGCCAAACGGCATAACTTTATACTGGTACAGTCCTTGCGGCGTCACAAATGCGGACACTTCCTTTGATCGGTCTGTCAGCGGAACCTGCCAGAATCCTTTTAGCAAGTCAAACTTGGAGACATATCTGGAGCTATCGACTCTATCAATACAATCATCGATCCTCGGAACCGGGAACGTGTCAGTCTTGGTGACAGAGTTCAGTTTTCGATAATTGTGCACATGCGGTAACTTCCATCAGGTTTTGGCACAAGTATACATGGTGAACTCCAGTTACTGCTACTACGTTCAATAAAATCATTGTCCAGCAAGTATTGAACCTCATCTCGAAGACACTTTTGCTTTTCTGGATTCAGTCTATAAGGATGCTGCTTGACTGCGCTTGCCTCGCCAACATCGACGTCATGGCACAATATGTTAGTTCGCGTTGGAATGTCGCTAAACAAATGTTCATAATTCCGCAGCAATTCTTGAGGTCTTGTTGTTGTTGTGCGGTAAGGTGTGACAGTTTTGCATCCAGGTTGTAAAGCACGTCTAAGTTTTTTAGTGGTACTCTATGACACTTAATGTGTACATCCCACTTACAATCAGTATCTACTTTAACTGGGTTAGGGTAAGTTTTTACACAATTAATAGAAGTAACATTATGAACAACATCTGATGCTCTATTTCTGTCATAATGTGGTTTCAGCATGTTAACATGGCATAGTTGTTTCTTCTTACACCTATCTGGTGTCAACAGTATGTAATTTAAATCACCGATTTTCTTGTCAACAATGTAAGGACCAAAATGCCTGGCTTGCAGAGGTCTGCCAGGGATAGGTAGAAAGGCAAGGACCTTTTCACCAGGCTCAAACGTCCTACTAACAGTGTGCTTGTCATGCTTTGTTTTCATTTTACTTTGTGCAGATTTGAGATTAGACTCTGCAATCTCAGAAGCATTGTGCAGTTTAGTGCGAAAGTCTGAAACATACTGCCACAAACTGAGATCAGGATTTTCACACGAGTTTTTCTTTAAGCAGTTTTAATGGATGTTCAGCTCGAGGTCCATTCTGATTTGGCTTGCCTACCATCTAGCATGTATGGCATGATTTACAATATTGTTCAACATCAGTCCCGAGGTTAGGCCGAGAGAAGTGTGTACTAACTTTCTGATAAGTTTTATTTATACCTAAATGGCCGGCCAAAAAAAGGAGCCTCATGTGCCATGCTTAGAATTTCATTGCGATAGTTTTAGGCATTACTATCTGATGTTTGATGGGCCACTTATCATCAGCACATACATCAGGTGGTCGCCATTTACGCATAAATACTCCATTTTTAACATTGATACAATCTGAGTTCTGTGACAGTTCATCTTTAGAAATTGCCCTGGGAAACAAACATGAAATATCAGGGTCCTGATGCTGTTCCGCGATAGGTTCTGACCTTGAAAATGCTGTATCCTGTACGGGCGAGTCGTTTGACGAGTCACTAGTGACTCCCAGAGTGTTATTATCCTCATGTGTGTTTTTCTTGGCCATAGATCTAGTTACAGCACATGAAGGATACAAACCAGGAATTTCCTGATTTTCAGGATCAGTGTTCTTATCAAGTGACGGTTTTCTCTCACTATTGATACAGGCTGTATTTTGTCACCTTCAACATCATTGTCTAGCAGCAGCTGAATTCTCTCAAAGGGTAAAGTAGTTCTTATGCCCACAGTAATATGAAATCTGACTTTTAATGGATACTGTGAAGCGGAACTGAAGTGTGCTTGTATGAAAACACACCATTAACAAGTACATGTGCACCAGTAAAAGACCTATAAGAAAATGGCAAAGTGTTTGCTAACATGAGGGTCTGGCCTGAACCAGTGTCCCTCAAAATTCTAACAGGGGTAGAGTCTGAAAAATCACTTGAAAGTGACACAAAACCATCATGTATGAATGGCTCAAATAACTCCATTTCGGAGTCAAGAGGGGAAACTACTACCTCAGTTTCATCAAACAAAGAACTGACATTGACAGTGTCAGTCATAAACTATTTTTTTCAGAGTCATTAAAGGAATCTTCATCCTTTTTACAATCAAACTTCTCATGGGAATCAACAGAGGAATCATCCTCAGCAGAAACAAACTTCTGTCTGTAATAAGAGGACCTGGCCCAATTTGAAATACTCTCGCAAGAGTCATGAAAGGACTTAGCCTTATTTAAAGGATACTCCTCGCAGGAGTCTTGAAAGGACCTAGCCTTTTTAAATTCCTTGCAGGTTTTTACCCCGCAAGCTACGGATTCTTCTTTGGAATCAGACGACACGTTCCCTCCGTAGCATCGAACTCTATTGTAGAGTCAATAAAGGAGTTGTACCCCTTACTTACATGAAAAGAGCCTGGCTCTTGTACTAAGCTATGCATAGATTTTGAAACAAAACCAGATTGTTTGCAATTTAATTTGTTCGCAAGTTTCCAGCAGTCAGATATTAGCTGACCTTCATTTTTGCAGTAATTACAGTTTTTCTTTGCAAATGACTGTTTAGATGTATAATCAATAACAAAAAAAAAAAAACACTGAGAAAAATCCTGTAAACAATGTTATATTAACAATATGGAATCTTGTAAACAATGTATGATAAAACAATGTGTCCAGGTCAAAGCCTAATAAAATATAGAAACTATTAAGCATCCCGGACGAGCCCCCAATTTTATGTTACGGAACCTAATATTAACAGATCACGTATGCGTGACAAACATAAACTTTGTCATGGAGATAAAAAAAATCAGATTCTGCAACACTAGGCGGCGTGAAATAACCAGGGATATGAATAAGGAAGTCAGTGGTTTTTTGTTAACAAATAATTATAATTTATTCTTAAAACAACCCTAACATTACAATACACTAAATCAATACAATTACACAGTACAACAACAGTATAACAGCAAATCAATATAATCACACAGCATAATAAACAAAGTGCACAGTACCTAGATGCCACCACTGTCAAAGCGACAAGTCCTTTAAAATGTATAAACCGGATGAACAGTTCACACAAATCTTTTCAGAGAATAATAGTACGATGTAATCACAAAATCAATCTACTGTAATCCAAAGTGTAATCCTGGCAGTGATCCGAAAGTCAAATTGAAGACTATATAAAATCCGTCATAAATTTGAAGAAAATCTCTAACTGCTGCATGTATCGGAAACGGTCCCACTCTTCTGTGTCCGCTGGAATATTCTCTCACATCTCTCCCGGCTCTAAAACAGAGCCCCCTATTTATAAATTCTCATCCCAGCCGAGAACTTTCCATTTCTCGAACAATCCAAAGAAGCTAGCATGATATGTGGGCCGGCCTAGCTCGGCCATGCGATGCTACACGAACCAAATGTCAACAACACATGGAACATCCCTGCACATAGACATCTGTAACACTATGAAATAATAGTTTTAAGTACTCTATTCGTATATACAACTCCATAATGATTTGATGCCCTTAAACTAAGGGCACGTACGTTGCCCATCTAATAACACTGCTATTTCATTTCTGGCCAAAATTCTTAGTGAAACTGATTGGTTTTCGGGAATGACTGAACACTTCACCTTTTTCTCCCAAGTATGAGCCATGACTATCTCACGACTTTTGTAATCGTGATATGTAATAATCTCTGATTTCTGGGAGCTGTATGTGAATTTCTTAATAGGTCGAATTTCAACCTCATGGTCTTCATAACTTTGTCCATATTGGTCCTATCTTCACAACTTGTGGCTCATTTTTTCCTCTTCCTCATTTATTTGACTGTTTCTACGTCATTTCCGGCAAGCGCTCGACTTCTGGTTATCTAGTTTTAAGATTATTTGAATTAATGAGTGATTTGACTTAATTTTTCTACGGACTTTTTTTTATTTTTACATAAGCTACAAGCAATGGCCGGTTTGCGTGTGCTACCAAAATATATATATATATATATATATATAATATATATATATATATATATATATATATAAATAACAAATATTCTTAATATTATTAATGTATTATTACATTTGAATAATTAACAATTCTATAAATTACTAATAAAGATTGCATCCCCTCTGTTGAATGGGGATGGCGGTTATCCACCTGCCGGCGATAGGGCAGGCTTTCATGTCTCATTATGTTGTATCATTTCTATTATGCTACCTTTTTCTTCAAAATATCCATTTTTGTTTACTTGTCCTTCTCGTAGCTTGAAACAAATTTGAAAATGCCTTGGACTGCTGTTAGAAAGTGACCTAAGAAAGTGTAAGAAAGTAACTGTAGTTGGCAAATTGACCAGACAATTTCAACACCGCTTGAGAGCTATCTACTTTTCGGCGGCAGCAGTTTCATTTTGCATCAGAATGGGAATGTTCCAGTGGTTGAATGCAACACCTATTATGATGAAATGTAGATGAAAAATTATGAATAATTGTGTGCGCTTTCAGTCTTTGTGTGCTTTCGCTTACTTCTGTTCTCAATTTTCAGTATTTCATATCCTACTTGTTCAGACCTTTTCGTAAGATTGTAGTTGGCATTCTTGAGTTATCGCAAACATTTCTGGCATTGAAGGTGTAAACGGGGTTGTAAATCATCATAATTCATAGAATATTCGTGGAAAAAATTACTGTGTAACAAAACAACATATTCTGCTCAAATGTCTTCATAATCATCTGTGCCTCAACTTAACGTCAAGATTAAAAATAAAGAATTCATTAAGGAAATAAGCAAAAGCTCCAAAGTAATCGAAGTGACAATTTTACAGATACTGAACTTTGTTCCAAATTCAAAATCACTTTTTATTTTTTTCCAACTGGTTCTGCAAAGCTGTCTAAAACTAACGGTTCACAAACAACACTACCCTTTGCGTTTTTTATTGCCGAAATTCCACTCTCGCCCTGGTTTATTCTTTTGTTTGTTTCCTGGCGCAAAAACTACAGATCTGTCGCAATGTACATGCACGTTGTTGTCCTAATAGATTTTCTGAATTATTTTTTTAATAAAATGGTTTTAATTCATATCTCTGTTATACAGCTTTACACGCATATCTTTTAAAACCCCTTCCCCTTGAACGCGAATATCAGCCGAGTGCTATAGGCATGTTTCCAAGGAATCAAAACAAGAAAATAAGCGGTATTCTTAATCTCAAATTACTGGTACCATAGAATTAAACCCAGATACCCTTTCCCCGTTTTTCAACTCCAGGGGCACATGCTGTCTATGGTGGGTACAAGTTCAGTAAATACTTCCGGTTCAAACCGAAAATTATTTTGTATTTGTTACATTACTTGGGATGGGATTTAAGCACCTTGTAGATAAAGCCGGCTTGACATTCCCCAAGGGAACGGGGGTACGTGTGTTTTAACAAAGATTCTGCCCCGGGCAAACGCCCAGTTTGCAAAATTGACATGGAGGTGCCAATTGACTACATCTTAAATATGACACTATCGTAAAAGTAGTTCAGATCAAGCAATAAGAAGCTTTCAAGAAAATTTACAAAATATGTTTATATGTAAAGCTATCAGGGACTGTGGACTTGTAAGCTTTTGAAAAATATCCGTTCAAATTATATACATTAATTTTAAGTTATAACGTATTTTTTCTTGAACAGGAACAGAGCCAAATATACCAAATTTGCGAGAACAAGGGAAGAAAGTGAAACATTTAATGTGACCAGACTGTGAAGGCAAAGTAAGGAACAAAAAGACTGATTAGAAGTGCTATCTTATGTGATTGTAAGAATTCTTTTTAAATGAACTGGTATAAAACCTGATCACCTTTATGTTAGTAGATTGCTATTTCAGCAAGAATAAAATAATAAATGTTGTTTCTATATGTTTACAATTAATGATAATTTAGAGATAACTCCTCTATTTTATTTAAACCCAAAATGTAATAATAAGTTCCTTAACCTCGGTCTATCGTTGAAAGCTGCCATGAATGATCAAAAGTGAAAGTATGTTAACCCACAAGAAACCCCCATGTGACAAGAAATCTTCTTGGTTCGAAACAACCATTTGCATACCATGGTTTTGGTTGGTTACTGATTACAATACACGGGCGAACTACCTAAAGAGAGAACTTACTCTAGGTAATAAACAGTACGCAACATCGATACGGTTACAGGTATAAATTTTGTATGCTGTATCCTCGTATCGATGAAACACAAATATAGATAGAACCCTAAGCTAACCTATAATATGACCTCTTTACAAGGCAAGAGCTTTTTTTGTTAGTTTTTTGGCAGTCAAGACTTAAATAAGATCAAATGTATTGTCGTATGATTGACCAGATCAGTGATGTATGTATACTTGCAGGAGAGTTTGAGCAATGATAAACGGATATTTGGAACGGTTCTCGTTAATGTTGATTGTATTTCTGCAATTGAAAATGTATTGCATGTTTTCCACTTTGTGTTCTCAGTGGATATATATGACATTTAAGAATCTATTATTTTATCTCTGATTGTTTTAAATATAACCGAAGCAATTTCTGGAGGTTCATTTTACCTACAAATGCAGGACAACATATGAATCTAGTGGCCTAAGCCTTTCGGAAAATTAGATAATTTTCGAGGGAAATGTGATTTTGGGAATTCACATTCTTCGTAACATACGAAAATGTAACCTATAATCTTCCCAATAATATGCAATATATAAGTAAAATTTGTGAAAATTCATCAAAACCCTATCGCCATTGGAAGCTGCAAAGAAATGGTCCAAAATGAAATTATGTTAAACCACAGGAAACTATCCTGTTGGTTTGAAACAACCATCTGCATATCATGGTTTTTAAGAGGTGTATACCGAGTCCATGCCCTAAGCCATTCGAGTTCCATTCAAAGTTGAATAAAAAAATGTGTGTTTAATGTCCTTTGAAAAGAGGCATTCATCCACTGGTTGGGTGAGTAGACAAATATGTAACCTATTTAAAGTCATCAATATATACTCTTTCCAACCAGATCTGTGGAAGTCAGATTAAGTTCCAGTGGAAAATACTTGCCACTCCATAATAGAGTCAGAACCCCGCATTATTATTCCTTGCTTCAGAATCAGCACATTATGGTTGTCTCCATGTTTAACCTGGGAACCCGTATATGGTAGAATTTTATTCCATCATCATACAAATCCTAATGAAAAGCATTATAATATCTAATACAAGAGACCCTTCTTGAATAAGGAAAATGGACAGTTCAATTAGTAACTTAAGGAAACTTAGAAATACCTTGATGGCGACATCTTCAGCTGGGATGTCTGTTTTGTTCCACCGGGCTATTTTCTTGACCAGCTGGTTAGCTTCAGATTTTCTTCCCCTCACGTACAGCCAGCATGGAGACTCGTCCACAATACTGCACAAAAATGTTCATATAAGTAAGTCCGGGTGGAGGTAACCGCCTCCATTTTTTATTCTCTCTTATTTTATCCTTAATCTTAGTATGTACATCTGCAAAATTAAATTTTGGTTTTGTGACTTTGTGTTATGGCCGTAGCACTCGCTTCCTTTTGTATTATTTTTGTAGCATGCTGTTACCCAGGGCTGGTGCATACCACACCTTGTGCCCTTGGTGTATAATCATCCCGATTGCTGGGTCATAATACCGAGGAACCACAAAAGACGTACTCATTTGTGAGTGCTCACGGCTGTTGGACACAACCTTCCCATTAAGCCTGGAGAGAGCTCGCCCTTGGTGAGGGCGACCGTAAAAATCTCACCGCCTCGGCTGAGTTTTGAACTCACGACATTCCGGCTTTGAGTCCTGCGAACAACCCCTCATCCCCAGAAGCCGGTTAAATTTCAGTTCGGACAGTTGTTATTGTGTGACGTCTGCATCTTGAACTCATGGTTTAATCACTTGTCAACGGCAGCCAATGACATCATACCAAATGTTAACGGTAAATATATATATATCATAAATATAAACATCCGACTTATTTTTTAAGGCTAAAGTTCAGTAAAGGAGACAGAACACGAGTAAAAAAATAAACACCTTTGGATACATCACCAGCACTGCTTTCAAACACTTACAATAGATAAGCCAGCTATGAACACACGGTGCCGCGCCAGTCAGCTGGAGCTTAAGGCGGTCTCTGATAGCATAAGCCATCCCTGTCACTAACATGAACCCTAATTTCCAGATATTGAGAGTGTATGCTGCCGCCACCGCCCTATGCTTCCTTGGAACGATTTCTGCAACTTTAGATGTTGGAAATTTGAAGTTTATTCACACAAAATTAGAACATAGAACATACTCGCGATTCATAGGACCAGACAGTAATTATAAATATTTGGCCATTTTATATTCGCGGTTTATATGAATATTCTGTCAAGTTTTATCTAGTCTGTTAAAGAGTTTATTTCCACATTTTAACGGACTAGATGAAATTTAACAGAAGAATCATTTAAACTGCGACTATAGAATGGCTAACTCTTCAAGATTACTTTATGGCCCTCTGAGTCGCGATTATATTCAAGCATAAAGCTTTTAACAACCAGATTACTTCATTTAATATAATGTGTAATTAAAATCGAAAAAAAATAAAGGTGGCACTACTAGTCTGTAGAAATTTATGAAAAATTACATGATAAATATGCATTTCAAATTATTATGGCGATCTATGCATCAGTTATTCAGATACTTCAGCTTTTTCCTAAATTACTGGCGAATTGTTTCGAGCCCCATAGTACAAAGAATATGGGTAACGGAGACTTAATTTTAGGTTTGCATGAGGATTTTTTTCTTTTGGACACCTTTCAATTTTATTTTGGAAGTTTCTAGATTCAATAGTTACGATTTGCGCGATGTAAACATAGAACCGCTCCATTTGCAGGTCTAAAAAATAGAGGAAAATTGCTTTAAAATTTTAAAATATATATATAGGTGACGCCATTAGTTTTCAGAAACTGATGAAACATTCCATGATCAATATGCATGCATATAATCATGGCGATCAAGACATTAGTTATTCTGATACTGGAGCTTTTTTTCCAAGTTTTTTTATATCGAGTTGTACTTACGAAGTCGCTTACATAGCTCGGAAGATATAGGAACAGAACATTTCAACATTGATGTCAGGTGAGATAATTCTATGTTTAGCGGTTACGAATTTTGTTATCGGTATAGGCCAGATGACTTTCAGTCAGCTCAACTAAAAATTGGTCCACAGGAGTCTATAACAGATTGCTTGACCAATGAACGTATTTAATTTGTTAAATTGCACTTAAAACCTAATCAGTATCTATCAAGTTAATTAATTCTGCATTTCTTACACGCATTTTGTGAAGTTGTTACTGAAGCAATTATATTGAGTGCTGTTTGGTAGACATTCTAAAAAGATGGGTTTATTTTAGACACAAATCGAGATCGAATCGCGCCTGTTTTTAAATGTGATCGTATTGTCCTTAGCTACTGGGAACCAAAGGAAACCATTGCATCGTGACTTCGATGACGGCCCAATTTTTTTTAGCTTACCCATGCTTCATCACTGATTTGCAGGGAGCTTTATTGAAAGATGACCATCTAATCTTTTATGTTGATAAGGTATAAGGTTCTTACCAAAAACCCCTGTGATGGAATATAATGGCACATTGGACATTTTAAAAAGATGGGTTTATTTCAGACACAAATCGAGATCGAATCGCGTCTTCTTTTAAATGTGATCGTCTTGCCCTTAGCTATTGGGAACCATCGCATCCTGACTTCAAGTAAACGGCCAAATTTCTGTTTAGCTTACCCATGCTACATCACTGATATTGCAGGGACTTGTTTTGAATAATGACCACCTAATCTTTTATGTTGTTGATATACGAGAATCTTACCCAAAACCCCTGTGACAGTGTAGATTGGCATGTTTGTGATGGCTACCAGCATTCTGAGAATAATTAAGGCGGGGAGACTTGGACTGAAGCAGGCAGCAATGACAAAAACTACCAGCGGGGCAGCAGCAATCCGTAAACACATCTTCCGACCAAACCTTCAATATAGGTTCGTTTAAGCAATAAATGAAATGTCCGCTGCCTCCAGGCGGAACATGGATTTCATTAGACCATTTCGATTTGTTAATACTAAGACATGTTATTTTGTTTTATTTAGCACATGGCCACAATAATTAACTAAAGAATTATCTACACAAGAATGATCTAAATGAGATTTTACCATTATGCAAATAGTGATAACTGTTATCACTGATATATTGTTTGTTGTTCTGCAAAAAATGTTTTTTATGATATAGAATTTGTAATATATAGCAAAGAGATAACTAAGACCCCGTACATGTATATAAGGAACCGGTTAGAAGGGATAATGGCACTCCAGGAAATATAATTTGAGTATTGATAAGGCGGTTAGCCGGGTAGCCATTTTCACTATTCCTTTCAGCTTTATTTATATTAGCTGTCTGCAATTAATACCTTATGTTATAATATTCAGGAAGAGTCAAATTTGATAATGGATTTTCAGACAGTATATGCAGACTGAGGTAAGGCAAATAGCAATGTCTTTTATAAGACTTGTTTACCTCTGGCATTCTAAAGCTTTACTGTGTATTAAGAAAACCTCTCTGTGAAACACAAATTACACATCAAGATGGGTATTATCTGCAACACAAAGACAACCATAGCTTGAATTTCGTCAGTCGATTTTATTTCAATTAACAAGAAAGCGTTGATCTTTCATGTTATGCGTAGCAGGTTTGTTAATGTAAGCATCCTTTTAAACAGTTTGACTTTGTGCAGAAGAATAAGAATCAGCATTAGGTTTCAAGGTTTGTTCAAATTATCCCAGTTGTTCCCGCCTTTCTCAGAGGGTATACAAAAAAGTCACAAAGATATGCATGTCGTATTTGATAATAATGCTCTTTTTTATGTTCCCCTTTTTAAAGATAAATCTAAAATTTTGAATATGCTTTTGTAATATCTTGGCGTAACACTTGCGGAATATCCCAAACATTAGTATGTACATAACACTCTTAAATAAAATGTCCAAACGAACCTGTCTGCTATCCACCCAAAGAAAGACGAACCTATCATCATTCCGACCACGTACATCGATGTCGTTGTGGGCTGAAGCCACTTTCTTTCGCACACAATGTCCCACTGAAGAAGAAAAAAGTTCGGCCGAAGTGTCTAAGACGTTGACCCACTGAAGTGTTAAGGACAAAGTCCCACTTTAAAAACCGTGCTGCACTGCAATTGAAAATATATTGGACATCTCATAAAAAACATTTTCCGCCTTTATATTCCGCTACGGAGAGAGAGAGAGAGAGAGAGAGAGAGAGAGAGAGAGAGAGCAATATACAACAAGCAAAAAAAAAAAAAAAAAAAAAAAATAAGTAAATAAATTTTGAAAGAAAAATTTCTTGTAAACAATTTAAGACAGTATTAAATCCAAGCCTGCATTTTGCGACATTGTTCCCGCATATTATTGACATGATCACATGATGGCCGACAGCAAGGATTTGGCTATAATGAGACTATGGATATAAAGTAGGAATATATAACTAAAGACACCATGATCCTGGCAACCCTTTTTACATTAATCCTTGCACTCGCCTTGTGCACGCGTTTCGCTATTACATCACCCCTGCGTCATATCCCCTTTTCTTTAGGATAAACAAGGTCATTCGTTGGGGATGCCATGGATCGCAAATATATACTGAAGATGTGTTACCAGCAGATAAAGTTAATAATATTTATTCCATTCGAAGCTATGGAAAATTTGCAAGTTTTTTTTCAGCCCGCTTGCATTATAAAATTAAAATTGACTAAAAAGTGCAGGTGGACAGAGGTAGTATGCATGCATAAAGTATATTTAGTATGTAATATGTACTAAACATATATATATATATATATATATATAATATATATATATATATATATATATATATATATATATATATATAAGATGCGAATGGGTCCACAAAACATAAATGAATCCTACAATAATTGAACCATGGTATTTTGCGACATCTGGGACAAAGACAATCTTGTCCTTTATATCATTATCCTTCAATGTTGCCATTTTCGATACCTGATTTAAAAAAAAAAAGTGTCTAGAAGTCCCATCTCTTAAGCATTAGATGCATGTTAACAATAACAAAAATACCACCTGGGTGATAAGCGTAGACTCGTAGATCGAGTTGTCATATTCCCAGCTAAACTGACATGGTACTCTCTCTGGTACGTTTATTTCAGAGTTTAAAACTCCTTGGTAGACCTCTTCCTCGTTGACACTCGAGTAGTTCCGGTTGTACATTACCCATGATTCATAGACGCCCTTGTCACTGTCATATGGGATGCTGTAGTTCAGGAAAAGCTCCTTGCTCAAGTTGTATTTATGAAGCTGAGGCACGGCACAATGGTGTTTGGGTGTTTCAGCAAGAAATATGATAATCATGTTATTTAAACCAAGCATAGCCGCGCCTAAACTGAGACAAAGACACGATATTGCTTGATACTTCCCGAAGGATCCCAGTTTTACTAGTTAATCATTATATTCCATCGTGTTGTTTCAATAACTTCGCTTACGAAAGATTTTCCTGCCGCCCGACTTTCGTCACCTAAAAAATAACAAAAAAATTCATGGAAACATAACATTGATATATAATGCTTATTTTATAGCCGAGTATAAATATATGTTAGAAATATATTTGTGAGCAATATTGGCAATCATGTTTAATGTTGCATTTAGTGTCATTTTTAGTATGAATTTCTAATATGAATTTACTGCTTTAAACGAATAAGATAATTTTTTATTAGCGCCATTTTGGCCTTCTGACATTAGACAGTCTACAACCAGCGTATTGGCTGTCATAGTGCCGTTACATCCTTCAGTGAAGAACACACTTTAAGGCGCTGGGAGGACTCAAATATTTTTATCTTTTCTGACGCCTCATGGCCAACAGTTTCCCTGTCACTTGACATTAACCAGAACAATCGTTAACTTGGTTGGTGTACTTTCCGAACACAGCCAGCTTCAGCGAGAAAAGTTTCTTTTTAAGTCAGCAAATTGGTAAATCCCTCGGCATGATTGTGGACTTTCTGACCGCATGTATCCAAGCAAGCTTCGAAAGGGTTACTGAACGCAGCCAACTTTTTGTCGCTACAGGAAATGACTCGTTACCATAAAAACGGAGATTTAGTTTGGGTTGTGACTTCACATATAATTTTTGCGTAAATTTATAGTTGGTAGCCTAATTTTAATATTTTGGGCTGTTTACCATGATATGAATTAATATGTTTTAAGACTACTGAGATTTATTCCTCGGTATGACTTGTATCACGATTCAGGTCAGGCTATCCGGCCCAATTTTAATGCCTGTACTGAGTCAGGTTGTCAAGGCTACCTTTATATTCTACACTTGTAGGTCTCCGAATGCTTTTCATGGCTTTAAATGGCGTTTAGCAGTAGAGATGAACATACGGTTATCATTTCAAATGAGAAATTAACTTAGTAAAAGCTAATTGCATAGTCCCATTGTAATGAAATCATGTATTACTTGCACACGGAACCATACAGGAGTAAAGGATAGCATTCTAGGCACATTGTAAAGTCGTAAAATTATACCAGGTCTAAGCTGCATATTTATTTGACTTACAGTATTTTAATACCAGCTTTATCATGATAGTAACAGAAATGATGGACGTATGTCCATCTGGGGATTTATGTAGATGAGTGCGTATTGTATGGACGTGTAAGCATACACAAGCCTCATTTTCATACTGGGAGTTCACTTACCAGATGAAGGCTATAATTTTCCGCCTGACTATATCGGTGTCCCTGTTGAAAGGAGCTTACTCAACAGCAGGTCCACACGTCTTGTGATATAAGTTTATCCTCATGTTACATAATACCAGTCTGGAAACAGACTACGTATTTAATTAATATGCCAGCTGTGAGACGAAGGCGTCCTTATATATCTGTTATTAACGAGGCAATTAGAAATCGGTTTGTGAATGCGGGTTACTGTGGAAAAAGTTTCGAAATGAAATGCTACACTTCATAGATGAGTTTTATTTAGGTTTGAGTGGTTATGTCTCAAATCTTGCCCCCAGTATGCATTCGTGATGGCAGAATATGAAGATCTGAAAACGGTACAAAAATACAAGAACACAATTCATACACTATAAATCAACAGAAATAATCCCTGTTGATATTGGTAAAGTTTACGTCTTGAGTAAAATTAAAAGTACGATTTACCTGTAAAAAATAAAAAAAGATAAAATTTTATAAACCAAGAAGGTGAGCAAAAGAAAAAAAAAGTAAAGAACAAATCTGTAACTGTGGTATTGTCAATCTGACTAGCATTCTGGAACAACTATCAAGAAATTAAGATAATTCCAGGTACTCCTGCATTCCTGGTGATAGGCACCTGACACCTTTGTAACCATGCTTCATTATTTCTCGAACAGCATATTTCCAGAAAAAAAAGGGGCAGAGACTGTTGGATTCCGGCAAATTTCACACGAAAAGAAAATCAGTAAGGGTAGCAGAAGTAGCAGTAGCAATATGTATCAAATCAATCTGCAATGGAGGCTGGTCAGAGGGGAAACTATAAACCGCAAGAGGGAAAAAGGATCCATTCGGAAAAAAATCGGAGGGGGTATAGAGCATGGTAGCGATGGCAACGTGCGTTAAAACTTCCGCCAGAGAAATGGAGATCATTATGACTGTGTATCCGTTTTGATAGATTAAATCTGAATGAGATGAGTGTGTTTCCTTAATTTGTATATAGCATCATATACGAAGACCAAAAAAAAAGATTTAAACCAAACCGAAAAGCTGCATCTTTAATATGTTGTCAGCATTAAAACAAATTAAGAGTTTTTTTAAATTATTATTATAATTTGTGATCCTTCTTTCTTTTCTTGTTGACATGCATTTTGAATGAGTCCCCATTTGTATAATTGTATACAAGGCGTAAACCTAATTTTTAGTATTTTATTTTTGCATTTTATTAGTTTTAGGCAGAGAAGCTTTGATTTAAATCTAGGCACTACTGTCACCGTAAGGCACGCATGCATACCGTACGCAAGATGTTGTAGCCGTGCCCGTTGAACCCTAAAAACACAAAACTATCAAGTGACAAACAATTCATTTTATACCTTTTTCCTTATTAACTGTATGTATAAATAATTTACCATTTTCTAGTTTATCTCCTATCTCTGTAATGGTCTGTACTTACCCCGCCAAGATTCTCATGCACTTTGTTGTCTATTTTCTGTATTATTTGCTTTCTTTTTATTATATAGGATCTTGACTTAAAGCGATGGTTATCAGACAGAAGTGAGACAATTTACTGTCACATTTTAAGCGTGCGAAAATTCAGTATAGGATTAAGAACATGTCTGAAATGTTGCGACCTTTAGAGGTTAGATTGAAAGAGGAAACATGAATGAGAATTTAAGTATCTTTCACTCATAATTTATAATATAGTAGGGAACATTGCAAAACATTAGCAAAATACAATGGTAGATTTTACCCTTGGATGGGTCCAATATAAAGGATTTCACAGTCAATTTTCGGATCGGATTCCCTTAAGGGATTTCCCACAGCCTCGAAAATGACACTGACGCCTGTTGCAGGATGCTCCTGAACGAGTGTTTGCATTCACCTTTTTTTCATCCGAGGTTCATTCGTGCAAAAAGTGTATATTTGTGAATACTCATTGCCAACGTTTCTGAATGCGGATTATGTTCTTGATCCAGGCCTAATTGATTTTTCCTTGGCCCATTCCCGAATTGCATAGGAAACTCATGTCGTGATATATATATATATATATATATATATATATATATATATATATATATATATATATATATACCAAGAGGATATATGTATTCAGGAAGAATCCAATAACACGTGTTGAATGCATATCTGAACATTTTCGTAATTAAACTCTCTCTCTCTCTCTCTCTCTCTCTCTCTATATATATATATATATATATATATATATATATATATATATATAGAAGGAGAGAGAGAGAGACAGACAGACAGACAGACAGACAGATAGAGATAAAGAGAGATAGAAAAAGAGAAGGGGATAGAGATAGAGAGATAATTAAATACGGCATAACTTTGGATGAATATAAAAAGAATGTATATTTTTTGTGAACTAAACCCATTTTTCAGTGGGCAGTTATTTCTTGTTTTATCCATCTGTGCAGTTAATTATTACCTGTATCATTATTTACGATGTCATATATACCAAGCTGTTTGAATTTTACCCTGCCTTTTAGCCTTCATATATATATATATATATATATATATATATATATATATATATATATATATATATATATATATTGTAAGGTAACCAGAGGGTGACGTCAGTGAACCAACTTTTCTGTGTAGTTTAGTTCCATCTCGGTATACAATGAAGCAGCATGGCTATTCCTACATCTCACTATTTAATATTTGCTGCACACCATAAAGGCCATAAGTTCCCTCTACTGCATTTAAAGTCGCTTTGTCGACACGTATAGTTTTCAGTACTCTGATGTCACTACTGTAAGGACACTTCGCTGATTCCTATCAAAGTGAGCTAATACACAGACGGGATGGAAACCCCCGTAAGCTTATTGTTAGCGCGAACGACTGGCAATCGGAAGGTCATGGGTTTGATTCCGATACGGAATGATCTGAATTTCCTGTGTATTCATGTTTTAATTCTTTAATACACAGAAAATTAACTAACGTAGAAAAGTGTTACACTTTTAGGAACTCTGCAGTGTTACCGGGAAGCTGAGTAGTTCCTTGAACCTTTGTTTTCCTTTATCTTGGAAATACCCAAGATGAATGCAACGACGTATCACTGACAAATCACCCAGCATTTGTTAGGCTTGGTATCGATCAGCCTGTTTAGCTGTAATATGTATTCCGATAAACGTAAAATGATATCAGATACCCTTATTTCTTTATATATACATATTTATATATATATATATATACGTTCGATGCAGATATCAGGGCTCCATTGTACACTTCGGGGTTCGTAGGCACTCATTTCAAATATTTCAAATAATCAGCCGACTTTTCGTTCATAAATGACATGGGATATGTATCGTTTTATATTGATATGTAATACATGTATATATGTATATAAAAGGCCATGAAATATACTTGTGTTTCTTTCAGGTATTCTGGTATACCTACACTCCGTCAGTCTGTTAACTTTCAGTGTCACCGCGATAACTTACCAGAACTTTGATTTTTTTCACGAAACTCACTTACTTACACTACTTTCCAACATATTATCTCGTCTGGGTTTGGTTATTGGCAAATTTCATTCATTTGTAATAACGTCAGAGGTCACAAGGCTACTTTGTGGTGTTGACGCGATAATTTACCATAAAAATAATGGATTATGATGAAACTAAACACACATATAAACCAATATGATATATCTCATAAGTTCGATTCCCACTAAAATCAAAACATATTTAATAAGGTCACTGTATACCAAACGATGGTGACGCCATGACTTACCAAAAGTATGATCGATTATGATCAAATTCGTTATAAATATTAACCAATACAGTTTCTTACCTAAGTAAAATTCTCTCATATTTAACGAGGTAAGAGGTCACCAGGAAACTTGTGTTGTTGCCTTGCATCCGTCTCTGACCTTTAACTGCCGCCGCGATAGGGTTTTGATGAATTTTCACAAATTTTACTTATATATTGCATATTATTGGGAAGATTATAGGTTACATTTTCGTATGTTACGAGGAATGTGAATCCCAAAAATCACATTTCCTCCGTAAATTATTATCTAATTTTCCGAAAGGCTTAGGCCACTAGATTCATATGTTGTCCTGCATTTGTCGGTATAAATGGACCTCCAGAAATTGCTTCGGTTATATTTAAAACAGTCAGAGATAAAATAATAGATTCTTCAATGTAATACATACCCACTGAGAACACAGAATGGAAAATATGCAATATATTTTCAATTGCAGAAATACAATCAACATTAACGAGAACCGTTCGCAATATCCGTTTATCATTGCTCAAGACCTCCTGCAAGTATTCATACATCACTGATCTGGTCAATCATACGACAATACATTTGATCTAATTTTAGTCTTGACTGCCAACAAAACAAACAAAAGAAGTTCTTGCCTTGTAAAGAGTTTATATCATAGGTTAGCTTAGGGTTTATCTTTATTAGTGTGTCATCGATACGAGGATACAGCATGCAAAATGTATACCTGTAACTGTATCGATGTTACGTACTGTTTATCACTTAGAGTCGGCCGTGTATTGTAATCATAAGCCCTCCAAAAACCATGGTATGCAGATGGTTCTTTCAAACCAACAGGACAGTTTCCTGTGGTTTAACATAATTTCATATTTGACCATTTCTTTGCAACTTCCAAGGGCGGCTCAAGAGGTTTAAGAACATATTATTACATTTTGGTTTTAAATAAAATAGAGAAATTCTCTCTATTTAAATAAATTGTAAACGTATATAAAAATAATTTATTATTTTATTTTTGCTATAATCGAAATCCACTACCATAAAGATGATCAGGTTTTATACCAGTTCATTTAAAAAGAATTATTAGAAGTACACAAGACACCATTTCCAATCATTTTTAGTGTCCTTTGCCTTCACAGTCTGCTCACATTAAATGTTTCTCTTTCTTCCCTTGTTTCCGCATCTTTGTAAGTGGCCCTTTTCCTGTACAAATAAAAATACGTTAAAACTTAAAATTTATGTACATAATTTGAATGGATATTTGTCAAAAGCTTAAAGGCCCAGAGTCCCTGACAGCTTTACATATATGAACATATTTTGTAAATTTTCTTGAAAGGTTCATATTCCTTGTTCTTAACTACTCTTACGATAAAGCCATATTTCGGATTCAGTCATCTGGCACCTCCATGTCAGTTTTGCACCCTGGACTGCCCGGTGCTAGACCTTTGTTTTAACACACATAACCCCGTTCCCTTGTGGAATATCAAGCCGGCTTTATCTACAACGTGTATAAGTCCCATTCCCAGTTAAGTAACAACAACCACCCATATGACAGCTCTATTGATTGGTTTTAAGACCCCGGGCAATGATTTAAACTGGCTGTCATTGTAACAGGCTGTCAAATCAGCAACTGCAAATGATCAGTCTCGGTAGCCAGACCTTTAATCGACTTCCTCAGGGAACACCTGCTCGTCGGCACGGGACTGAAGTTAGACCGATATTTAAAATTCGATATTCGCAAGGAATATCGAATATCACTCAAATCATATTTGATATCGGCATGCTTACATGAAATATAACTCATATCATGAGAATATCGAATATCACTTAAATCAGGGATATTCGATATTGGCATACTGATATAACATATCACTCATATCATGCGAAAATTAAATATTCGACATTCGATATTCGAATGCTAACATAAAATATCAATCATAGCATGCAAATATCGAATGGCACTCGAAGCATGCGAATATCGAATGTCATTCAAATCAGGGATAGCCGATATTCGCATAGGAATATAACAAAAACATTAAATAGTGATACTTGGTATTCACATGCGAATATCACAAAACCATATAAATTAGTGACCTTCGATATTTGATTATCGCACGTAGTTGGAGCACAAAACTGTAAATATTTTGTCGAGGGGGCGTCAGGTTTACTCTGGACATCTTCTCTTGTCACGTGTCTGGACTCAACAGGCACCTCGTACTACAAAAACTTAACCCCGGCACACCCGCTTTTGTTCCTGCGTTTAACTCTCTGCATGTGTAACAACTTATCTCGTCGGCTGGTATTTCGGCTGAACAGAGGGGACTCATTTCTGATATTCTATTCAAATTCTAATTCTGTGAAAGAGCAATAATTAGCTATGGGGATATCAAAATAATCAGCGACATTTTAAATTCACATATCAATACCACACCAACAGCGAAATTCAGGAAAACTATCGATATATCGGCTCTCAGGTTGTTCGACAACCTGGTCAACCCAGCGGCATAGTTCATACATAAAATGATGCGTCATAACCTTAGATTTATGCACGCCATTATCACTCAGACAAGCGACATTCGCATGCGAATATTAGATATCAGTGATCTGAGTGACATTTGATATTCACATTATATGAGTTATATTCGATAATCGCAATATATGGTTGATATACGCTTTTGCATCCAATGTTCAAAACTGAATATCCCTGAATCTTCGCATGCAAATGTCGAAGTCTGTGTGATATTGGCGTTTATATATCTAAGGTCATTGCCAATCACTGCCCATTGGTCAGGTTGTCCACCTAGAAGGGCACCGACAGTTTTGCCAACAGTCACAATTTTTTTCCGTTTTTTTTGGTGATATTCACATTCGCACATAAATATCCAATATCCATGATATTAGGGATATTCAGTATTCGCATGATATGATTGATATTTTATGTAAACAGGGAAATATCGAATATCCCTAATTAGAGTGATATTCAATATTTGCATGATACGATGATATTCAAATTCTATGCAAATACTGAATATCCCTGATTTGAGTTATATTCGATATTCGCATGATATGATTTATATTTATATTAAACTGCAAACATGGGATATCATATATCCCTGATTTGAGTGATGTTCGATAATTGCATGATATGTATGAGCGAATATCCAGTATCCCTGATTTTGGTGAAATATGATATTCGCGCGATATGTGTGTGCGAATATCGTATATCCCTTATTTGAGTGACATTTGATGTTCTAATGATATAAGTGATATTTTATGTATATATGCATATATCGAGTATCGAATATCCCTGCTTTCAGTGATATTCAATATTCGCATGATTAAATTGATTTTATTTTTTTTTATGCAATACTGAATATCACTGATTTGAGTTATATTCAATATATGCATGCAAATATCAAATGTCTAATATCCCTGATTTGAGATATTTGATATTTACATGCAATGATAGGTATTTTATGTTAGGATTCTACAACTTAGTCAACCCAGCGGCAGAGTTCCTGCAAATAACGGCAATGATGCGCCATTACCTTAGATATATCCGCACCAATATCACACAGACAAGCGACATTCGCATGCGAGTATCGAATATCCCTGATTTTAATGATATTTTATATTCGCATGACATAAGTGACATTCGATTTTCATGCGAATTTCAATAATGAATATCCCTGATATGAGCGATATTTGATATTTACATGCATTGATTGGTATTTTAAGTTAGCATTCGAATATTGAAAACTGAATATCCTTGATTTGAGTGATATTCGATATTTGCATGATAAAATAAATGTTTTATGTGAGACTGCGAACATGGAATATTGAATATCCCTTATTTTAGTGATATTTGATATTCGCACGAAATGTTTGATCGAATATAGAATATACCTGATTTGAGTTACATTCGATATTCGATATTAGTATGCGAATATTGAATATCAGATATCCTTGATTTAAGTGATATTCGATATTCGCAGGTGAATATCAAATGTTGGATACCCCCGATTTGAGTGATATTCTATATTGGCAATGATATGGGTGATATTTTTATGTTAGCTTGCGAATATCGAATATACCTGATTTCAGTGATATTTGATATTCTTATGATATTAGTGAAATTCGATTTTGCACGCAAATATTGATTATCGAATATCCTTGATTTGAGTGATATTCGAATTTTGAATATCAGTCATACTTCAACCTTGTCTTGCGTTCATTCTGTGCAAGACAGTCGGTGATGGAACATAGGAATTAAATAACACATTGAAACTAAATGTTCCATTACAACTGCATCCAATAACGTTGTGCCACCTACACTTAGACCGGCATACAACAGTACAAAGAGGAATAGACTCTTCTGACTCACATGAATCAGATCAACATAACCGAAGACATTGAGTGTAATGAAAACACACAAAAAATAATGCAACAGGCCAAATTCAATACAACCTTCATCTTGAAAATTATTGATTTAATTATTACTCGTCGAACTCTAATCACACTTAATAATAGTTATATCCTTCATATGTTGGCTGAAGGTTGTATTTCTGTGGTGTATTAATATCAGAATCGAGTATGTATGTTAGTTGTTTTGTCGTAACCGTATTTCTAATTGATGCGGGATAGATTATGAGTCATGACGCTCAGTCGATTAAATTGGCTTATAATAAATGGAAGCTTTTTTAAGCACATGAATGTAAGGTTGCCGGGAGCAGAGGTTATATCATGTAATGATTAAAGGTGTCCATTCACCTATCTTTTGAAAAATGATGTTCTGTGATTTCTTGCTTCCTTTGTGTATATATTAATGCTATAAGAGTAATTGTGGTTGTGAAAAGTCCTTAAAGTTTATACGTCCATCTTAAAGGACGTATAAACTGTTTTCAACAACATGGTTGTAAACACACCAATGTGGAAAATGGGGAAAACATGTAATCTAAGGTGGTAGGACGCATATATGCGGATGTAGAAAGGTCACCTGTTGCGAAACGTCATTTTCAAAGCTTTAGTTAGCTAGCATATCTGACTTGCTGTCAGGTGCCCCTGTTGAATTTATTTTGATTATTTTGTGGACCCCCATATATTATAAACACGTTGATTTAAAAAAAAACAGCCTGTGTGCAGTGATGTCCAGGTTTCCTTGCCTATTTTTATAAAAGCTCCAAGGGATCACCTTTAGTTTACAAAGGTCAGATAGATGACTGACTCCCTTTAAGTTAGAGATCATATGTTAACCCGTAACAAGACCATTGCCGTTTGCACACATCACCGATCGTGCTGTGGTGTATAGGGTTAAGTTATCAGTAATGACCGCTTGATTTCAATGCAGAACTTAACTGGAACATACTTTTACCAACTGTTACTGTTACCTGTGGATATGGCTTGCCTGTGTGTAAACCCCGGTTTATATAGAACCGACGGATCATTCTGATCTGAGCGAGACGGCATTGGGCTATGAGTAGCAGTGTGCAGGTCGCCTTCTAACTCCGGTTGGATGTTATCCATACTCCCAAGACAACCTTGCCACCTTTTTACACATTGTTAAATAAATTTTTGGTTTGAACCGGAAATCTTTACTGAACTTGGACCCATCAAAGAAAGCATGTGCATGGTGGTGGAAAACGGGGAAGGGGTATCCGGATTTCTTCTATGATACCATTCATTTGAGAGTAGGAATGCACCTTATTTTCTTGTTTTGATTCCTTATAAACCTGCCTAGCGCTCCGCTGGGATTCGCGTTCAAGAGGAAGGGGTTCTAACAGAAACTGTAGTTTTAGCGCAAAAAACAAGAGAAAAAGCCAGGGCGAGAGTGGAATTTCAGCCAAAAAAAACCCAAAGGGTAGCGTTGTTTGTGAAGCGTTAATTGTTAGACAGCTTTGCGGAACGACTTAGAAAAATATATAAAAAAGTAATTTTGAATTTGAAACAAAGGTTTAGTATCTGTTGAACTCTTATTTCGATTTCTTTGGAGTATTGCTTATTACCTATATGAACTATTTATAATCTGTATGAACTATTTTTTTAATCTTGACGTTAAGTTGAGGCACCGATTATCATGAAGACATATCATCAGAATATGTCGTTTTGTTACACAGCAGTTTTCTCCACGTATATGCTATGAATTCCGATGATTTACAGCCAAGTTTACACCTTCAAAACCAGAAATGTTTACGATAACTCGAGAATGCCAACTACAATCTTACGAAAAGGTCTGAGCAAGTGGGATATTAAATGCGGAAATTGAGAACAAAAGTAAGCGAAAGCACACAAGAACTGAAAGCACACACAATTATTCGTTCTTTTTCATCTACATTTCATCATAATAGGTGTTGCATTCAGCCTTTTAAACTTTCCCATTATGATGCATAATGAAATTGCTGCCGAAATGTGTTGAAATTGTCTGGTCTTATAATTTGCGATTACAGTTATGAAATAAAAAGTAACTTTTTAACAGCAATTCAAAGCATTTTAAAATTTGTTTCAAGCTAGGAGAAGGACAAGTAAACAAAAGTAGCTATTTTAAGAAAATGTTAGCAAAATAGAAATAATATCACAAAGCGAGACATGAAAGCCTGCCGATTCACCGGCAGGTAGTTAAACGCGATCCTAATTCAATAGAGAGGCTGCAATCTTAATTATTAATTTTATAGAATTGTTAATTATACAAATGTTATAATACATTAATAATATTAAGACTATTTGTTATTTGCATGTTTTTTATACCACACGCATAACGGCTATTGTTTGCAGTTTATGGAAAAAAAAGTCCATAGAAAATTAAGTCAACTCACACTTTAGAAACAGCCAAATGAATGAGGAAGAGGAAGAAAATGAGTCATAGTTTGTGAAGATGGGACCAATATCGACAAAGTTATTAGGAAGATAGGGTTTAGATGTGTTTTGATGACCTTGACCTTTGACCTATTTAAACAATATACATGTCTTCCAAGAAAATATTCATACATACAATTTGTGTAAGTTACAAAGTGATTCCTGTACAACTGTCGGCTATAGAATGCTACATATTAGACGCAAGATCCAGCAAACAGGCGAAAATGAGGACAACTGACAGACAGACAGACATACTGACAAAGTGACACAAAGTTGAGGACAGATGACTAAACCATCTAATGAGAAAGACAAAGAGGAGGTAAATGAGCTTTGTTTGTAAAACAATAGAGCCAATATTGACACCGTTATGAGCAAACTATTTTTTAAAATAATTTTTTATCTATTAAATAATACACATACGACTTCCAAAAAAGTTCCAATATTGACAAACACGCAAAATTCAGCAAGCAGGCAAAATTGAGGACTATAGTGACAAAAAGACAGACATATTGACGCTTACATCTGTTTTGGAGTTTCGATGTCGTCTATGGTTTCTGGAAGACTGCGACCCCTGGTTTCCGGGAGCAGAAGAACCATAAATCCCGAGACGACTTCCACGAGAGCCATTAAAATAAATGGCCCCAATCGGTTTCCGCGAATCTGAAAAAAATGGAAGAAACCTCTTCACCCCACTCCAATAGTGTCTTTTAAGACTGCTTGTGACTTCAGACCACTTTTCTCCAGTCCCACCGGTGGTCTTAATGATTAGGTTTCACTGTAATTCAGCATCGTGTTTAAATCTAGCGCAGTGTAAAACTTTTAGAATGATTCGTCACGCAGATTATATATCATTGCATTGATATGTTTTGCTCCTTTAGTGGAGATTTACAAAATTTAATGAATAAAATAGGTGCAAAGGGCTCTTTTTGTTTTCATATTTCTAGCTATCAGAATGTTGGTATTGAAGTTAACGGTATTAAGATCTGTGCAAAGCAGTGTGTCAAGATTTAAGGTGTTACAACTGAAACTGCTATAAATTTTAAGTATCACATTCAACATATGTGTAGAAAAGCTGGAGCACAATTAAATGTACTCCTTAGAACCCGCTGATTTCATCATACACACTCAAAATTGGCAGCTTTCTGCTCTTTTGTAAACTCAAATTTTATGTATTGCCCGCATGTTTGACATTTTTGTCCGGTTAGATGTAGACAAAACCGTACAGAGGTCTTTAAGAGGTGTTCTAAATTATGAAACTTCTTATTTATTCTACTTTTTAGGATAAAGTAAATATGTGTTGTCTGAGGTAACCCGGGTACAAGGAATTGTGGCAGAGGTATACAAGACTCTCCGTGGACTAAATACCGCTTATATGGATAAACACATCATAGCAAAGAGTGGTAGATATAACACCAGGCAAACATTATATTTAACTCGGGTTAACACCACCAAATATCGAAAACAGACTTTTTCTTTCTTGCTCCAAAAACTTTGAATATCTCTATTCTGATATGAGGGAAAACAACTCATTTGAGCTTTAAACGTGACAATAAAAAATGTCAGTTTGACACCAGACTGTTTTAGATCAGATGCGTTACTTTTCTCTATGTTTTATTACGGTCTTCAAGGACCTATTTCTTATGGATGGTTTCTTATTTTAGTATCTCTACTTTAAACTTTTATTGCTATTTTTTATATTTATATTAATAACACTATTGAAAGTCGTCGGTATGAATAGCCTATGGCTTATGTTGTACTGTTTGTAAACAGTGACCTAAAATAAAACTCATATTGTATTTTTGCATTGTATTATGTTAATCTGTGAACAAATGAAATCCCATCCGTGTGAAAGTTTAGCCTTAGATTTGGAAGCCTCATAATGTACTGATGTCACGTGAAAGCAGGACACGTGATTACTAATTTTATTTATTACATACCAAGATTACAAAAGGCGTGAGAGAGTCATGGCTTGTACTTTGGAGAAAAGTTACGTGTTTAGTCATTGACAAAAACATTCCAATTTCACTGAAATTTTGGCCAGAAAAGAAATAGCAGTGTTATAAGATGGGCTGCGTACGTGCCCTTAGTTTAATGGCATGAAATCATGGAGTTGTGTATACGAATAGTGTACTTGTAAAAGGCCCGCTCCCGAGGCAGCGGAAATCTTGCCCATCTAAAGAAGCTACTGATTTTTACGCTCCCTGCACATGAGCCTGTCTGATAAAAAAACTGCTGATATGACTATTAGCTAACCAAATGCAAGTCACCAAATGCAAGTCACCAAACACTCGACAGGCTTCAGGCTCCGCCCAGAAATCACGTGAGGGGCAATTCTCTCTGAACCTGTTGCCTGTTCAAACAGTTGCCGGGGCGATGGGCCGTCACTCAAAACGAAATGAACAACATTGGCTTCGTGTATTCCACGCTTGGCTGGTAAACAGTATTGCTTCCAGCACAGGGTCTCATCTCATTGGACCAAAATACATTGCTCCCCTCTGGTGTAGAGATTCAGGATCATAACGAACAGCGCTTACGATATAGGTAGTTGGAAAAAAATAAGCAGAAAATAAGATGTTGAATCCATAATCATGGTGCTTAAACCTGCTTCAGCATGGAAACCTCTTTAAAGCCAAAATATCTGAAGACTAGAAATGCCTAAATATACTTGCATTATTTAAAAGCTACGTACCTCCGGCGTACCATAGCTTCTGTTAGTGCTATGAAGGTAAAACTGTGACCTGAAGGTGTGTATTCTTATAGCAAAGCACTTAAATAGTCTAAAAATAATTACTCATACATTGACATGTTTCAGCTTTAAGAGTCAGGGTGACTTTTTTCATATCCTTCCCTTTCAAACCTTAGATTTCGATAGGTTGTAATGCTTGGTATAATTTCCTCATTTCGTGATTTCCTAGTGAGCGTATTTCTCTTGATAGACTGCCACATATGCAGTTCCAAAGCCACAAATACAATCCTGGTCAAAAATTACTTTGAGTTTATGGTTAATGGCAGTTCGAGAAAACTCCTAGGTAATTCATAATATACAAAACGGAGAAACAATCATGTGTATAAGTAGATACATAAGTGTCCTTGATAATGAAAGCTTACTGACTGTAATGTGTACCAACGCATGTCTTGTAACCAGATATATAATGTGTTCCCTATGTATATCTGTAACTTTCACATATGAAAAGCTGATTTGCATACTTATAATAGTTCATGGATTTTTATAGTTTTACTATGTTGCAGTTGTATACATGCTGTGATTTACTGCCACAAGATAACCATTTTTTATTGTTTTACAAAATTTTATTGTGCGACGCCATTTGCAATTGTATGATTTGGGGGTACTGGTGGGGGGGGGGGTTTGCAAAAATACTATTATTATAATAATAATATTATTATTATAATTTTCTCAACTTCTTGCGAATGACATTGCTGCTTATGCGCTTATCACAATTAGTGCTTACTAAGGCTTCACAGAAAAGTAACCTACCTGAAAGTATAGCATCACAGATTGTCAGAACCCGTACTCATTATACATACGTACCATATATGCAACATACGGCGCTACGATGTGGCCAACCCTAGACATCAGATAGCACATCCCCGTTCCAACATTCCTAAGTTCTGTCGGGTACAACTCCATGGTGAAAACGTTCTTTATTGGAAAGCTGGAAGAAAGGACAAGCCTCGTAATCAAACATGATGCGACCTCCATGTATCCTGCCGGTGATCCTAGAAAGAATACCAAGTTCTTCAGTCATCATTTATGTTTTGGAACAATTAAACTTTGAGATCCAATGAGGTAACGGTAAGAAATGAGCGCCTTTTAACCAGAGTGACATATTTATACCGGTATATTTAACATTTTTATTAGTCTTGCCAAATCTTTTAACGACATACTATTATTTAATAAAAATAAAAGAAATATTTTTTAAACAAAGAAAAATTGACTGCCTGGTGCATATAAAGCAGCTTCATGACCTTGGCCTTTGAGGAATGGATATTTTATCTCTCATGTGCACATGTGAATTCTACAGTTATTCAGGATGAACTATCGGGCAAGGAAATATTTTTAGTATTACTTTGAACCAAAGATAACACCTCTTCATATGCTCAGTATAGAATATGTTTGGGTGGACCCATTTTGTCACAAGAAACTTCATGGGTGTACCGACCTCACAGAACCTCTAAGGTGATCTTTTCAGGGAATACAATATATAATACGGAAATCCGTTTCACTTAAATGAACGGTTACCAAAAACGTTAAAGATATTAAAGTATATCTCACTATATCATACTCCACAATAAAAGAAGCTATTTTGTCATTTATTCCTATTTTATACACTGAGGTGTTTTATGATAAATCCTTGGTTTTATTTTGATTTATTAGTTTAGTTGTGGTCCCAGGAACTGTGGCATATATATCGCAAAATGGGCTGAATTAACCTTTAGAGGCAATATAAAACAAAAACTGAGTGATTATATATTTTTTTTCTATGGGCTGAAATAAGATAACAAAATAATAGCAATTTTATTATTATACTTGTTGGCGATATCAATGAGTTATATCGAATGTCAGTCATTCTCTATAAGTTACGATCTCGGAGAAATAATAGGAACACGTAACACATACAACCCTCTTTCTCATTATATTTTCAATAAATCTATCCATCAAAGGTAAAAGAAGTAAAAAAGGATTCATTATATTTTCACATTATAATATGTGCACACCTGTATGTATGGGATTAAATTTAAAAGTAAAAACAGAAGAAAATCCAGGGGAAGGGGTCCAGGGGAACCTCTCCCCTTTTCTTCAGCCGCCGCAACTTTTTTTTAATTGTTTCCGAACAAATTATTTTGGCCTTGAAACCCACCCATACCCCTTTGGACCTGCGACCTTATTATCGGTTTGTCATTAGTTATCCTGGGTTGGACCTCTCCTATTCCTGAATCCTAGATCCCTCCCTGATAGATTGAAATTTATACCTGGTCCGAAGGGTATCGCGACTGCAAGTGCCACAGCACATATCCAGGAAGACGCGGCCAAGGTCGTCCTCCGACTTCCAAACCTGAGGGTCCAAGGCCCAAGGAAATTTCCTACCAGTTCCACCAAAGCTCCCAGGAAAGCATTCAGATATTGATCACCAGCCAAAGATGAGGTACTGAAGGATAACGTATATCCAACTAACATCCCCGTAGGCCTATGAAAAATACATTTTTGACGCATAGAGACATTCATCATATTCGGTTGAGGATCTTGTTAACACGCCATTGTACATGGCAAGAATAATATTAAACTTGCGCCTGCAAATGTTCTGGTATAAACATAACATGAAATAAAATGCGAATGGAAGGAGAGAAGATTTAATTACAACTAAATAAATTAAGCTTTGTTGAGGATATTTATGTTAAAGGATTAATTCACCTGTTTGTTGAACCAATTTAATAAGACACTCAAAGGCCAAATATTTCCAAACCGACCTTTTCTCTGATGATTATTTACCATAAGGTAGACAGGATTGCTGTTCTCTTTCGCATGTTCCTTGTCTTTATTAAATCCAGCACATTTTTTGAAGATTTTGATTCCTTCTGAAAAAAAAAATCCAGTTTTGTATCCGAGAATATTCAATACATTTCAAAGTACGATTCCAAGATGATATTGCACAAGCGGTGCAGGCCATAGTCTAGGTTCTAAGAGTCCAAGTCCTTATTCCATTCATAGTTGAAAAAAAGAATGTGTTTAATTTTTATTGAAATGAGGCCATTCATCCACTGGTTGGTGAGCAGGCAAATATGTAAACTATTTAAAGTCATTAATATATACTCTTTCCAACCAAGTTTGTGGAAGTCAGATACAGTTCCAGTGGAATATACGTGCCACTCCATAATAAAGTCAGAACCCCGCATTATTATTTCTTGCTTCAGAATTTGCTCATTATGATTGTGTCTATGTTAAACCTCGGAACCCTTATGTGGTCGGATTCTATTTCATCATCATACAATTAACCATGAAAGGCATTCTAATATTTAATACGAGAGACCCTTCTTGAATAAGGAAAAGTTGGACAGTTCAATTAGCAACTTAAGGAAACTTAAAAATACCTTGATGGCAACTTCTTCAGCTGGGATGTCTGATTTGTTCCACCGGGCTATTTTCTTGACCAGCTGGTTAGCTTCAGATTTTCTTCCCCTCACGTACAACCAGCATAGAGACTCGTCCACAATACTGCTCAAAAATGTTCATTTAAGTAAGTTTTATTTTTGGTTGAGGTAACCGCCTAAATGTTTATGCTTACTTATCTAATCCTTAATCTTATTATGTACATCTGCAAATTTCAGTTTTGGTTTGGGACTATGTGACATGGCCGTAGCACTCGCTTCTTGTCATATAATTTTGTAGCATGCTGTCACCCAGGCCCGGTGCATGCTACACCTTGTGTGCTTGGTGTATAGTCATCCCGATTGCTGTGTCATAATACCGAGGAACCACAAAAGACGCACTCGTTTTTGAGTGCTACACGGCTGTTGGGCACAACCTTCCCGTTAAGCCTTCAGAGAGCTCTCTCTGGGTGGGGGGCGACCGAGAAAATCTCACCGCCTCGGCTGAGATTTGAACTGACGAAATCCCCGCTTTGAGTCCTGCGCTCTACCCCTCACACGCAGAGGCCGGTTAAATTTCAGTTCATTGTTTGACGTCTGCATCTTAAACTCAAAGTTTTATCTTTTAACTGTCAACGGCAGCCAACGACATCATAACAAATGTTTACGGTATATATATATATATATATATATATATATATATATATATATATATATATATATTCGAATATATTGATTGAAACATCCGACTTATTTTTAAGGCTAAAGTTCAGTGTAGGAGACCGATCGACGAGTAAAAAAATTGACACCTTTGGATAATCACGTGCACTCCATTCAAATACTTACTATAGATAAGCCAGCATGAGAACACACGGTGCCGCGCCAGTCAGCTGGAGTTTAAGGCGGTCTCTGATAGCATAAGCCATCCCTGTCACTAACATGAAACCTAAATTCCAGGCATTGAGAGTGCATGCCGCCGCTACCGCCCTGTGCTTCCTTGGAACGATTTCTGCAACTTTAGATGTTAAATTTGAAGTTTATTTACACCAAATTAGAACATAGAACACATTAGCGGCTCATAGGACCAGACAGTAATTATGAACATTTAGCCATTTTATATTCGCGGTTTATATGAATATACTGTAAAGTTTTATCTAGTCTGGTTAAGAGTTTATTTTCACATTTTAACAGACTAGATGAAATATTTCAGAAGAATCATTTAATTTGCGACTATAGAATGGCTCATTCTTCAGGATTACTGTCTTGCCCTCTGAGTCGCCATTACATTTAAGCATAAAGCTTTTAACAACCAGATTACTTCATTTAAAAAAAATGCGTAATAAAAATCGAAAAAAAAATAAAGATGGCACCACTAGTGTTAAGAAACTAATGAAACACTCTATGATCAATACGCATGCAAAATATCATGGCGATCTATGCATTAGTTATTCAGATAATTGAGCTTTTGTATCAATTTCTGGTGGATAATTTCGAGCCCCATAGCTCAAAGGATATATGTAACAGAGACTAAATTTTAGGTTTCCTAGAAGATATTTTTGTTCGACACCCTTCAATTTTATTTTGGAAGATTCTAGGTCCAATGGTTATGATTTGCGCCTTTTAAACGGACAACCGCTTCATTTGCAGGTCAAAAATAAAGGAAAAAATGCGTAAAAATTAAAAATATATATATAGGTGACGCCCCTTGTCTTCGGAAACTGATCAAACACCCCATGATCAATATGCTTGCAACTAATCATGGCGGTCAAGGCATTAGTTATTCTGATACTGGAGCTTTTGTTTCAATGTTTTTCTTAAAATGTGTTGTACTTACGACCTCCATAGCTCGGAAGATATAGGAACAGAAACCTCATTTCAACATTGATATCAGTTGAGAAAATTCTAAGTATAACGGTTACAAATTTTGCCCTTTTAACTGAAGGCCGAACAAGGAGTAATCGGTATAGGTCATATGACTTTCAGTCAGCTCAAATAAAAATTGGATCAACAGGAATCTAGAAAAGATCGCTTGACCAATGAACGTATTTGGTTTGTTATATTGCACTTAAAATCTAATCAGTATCTATCATGTTAATAAATTCTGCATTTCTTACACGCATTTTGTGAGCTTATTACTGAGGCAATTATAATGAGTCCTGTTTCGTGGACATTTTAAAAAGATGGGTATATTTCAGACAAAAATCGAGATCGAATCGCGTCTTTTTTAAATGTGATCGTCTTGCCCTTAGCTGTTGGGAACCAAAGGAAACCATTACATTCTGACTTCAAGTAATTGGCCCAATTTTTTTTTAGCTTACCCATGCTACATCACTGATATTGCAGGGGGCTGTTTTGAAAAATGACCATCTAATCTTTTATGTTGATAAGGTATACGAGGATCTTACCCAAAACTCCTGCGACGGAGTAGAATGGCATATTGGTGATGGCTACCAGCATTCTGAAAATGATGAAGACGGGGAGGTTGGGACTGAAGCAGGCAGCAATGACAAAAACTACCAGAGGGGCAGCAGCAATCCGTAAACACATCTTCCGACCAAACCTTCAATATAGGATCGTTCATGCAGTAAAGGAAATGTCCGCTGCCTCGAGGCAGAACATGGATTGCATTTGACCTTTTCGATTTGTTAATATTAAGACATGTTATTTTGTTTTATTTTGCACATGACCACAATAATAAACTAAAGAATTATCTACACAAGAATTGTCTAAATGCGATTTTACCATTTTGTATATAGTTATACCTGTAATCACTGATATAATTAAAGTTTGTTGTTCCGCAAAAAAATGTAGTTTTTATGATATAGAATTATAATATATAGCAAAGAGATATGTAAGCCCCCGTACATGTATATAAAGAACGGGTTAGAAGGGATAATGGCACTCCAAGAAATATAATTTGGGTATTGGTAAGGCGTTAAGCCGAGTAGCCATTTTCACTATTCCTTCCAGCTTTGTTTATATTGGCTGTCTGAAATTACTACCTTATGTTATAATATTCAGGAATAGTCAAATTTGTTAATGGGTTTTCAGAAAGTATATGCAAATTTAGGTAAAGCAAATAGCGATGTCTTCATAAGACCTGTTTACCTCTAGCATTCTTAAGCTTTACTGTGTATGAAGGAAACTTTTCGGTGAAACACAACAAATTACACATCAAGATGGGTACTATCTGCAACAAAATGACAACCATAGCTTGAATTTTTTTCTGTCGATTCTATTCAAATTTGCAACAAATCGTTCATCTTTTTTGTTATGCGTTGCAGGTTTCTTAATGTAAGCATCCTTTTAAACAGTTTGGCTTTGTGCAGAAGAATATGAGTCAGCATTAGATTTCAAGGTTTTGTTCAAAGCATCCCAGTTGTTCCCGTCTTTCTCAGAGAGTCACAAGTCACAAAGATATTCATGTCGTATTTGGAAATTAATAAGAACTTACCTTTGAAATGCTCTTTATTTTGTTCCCCTTTTTTAAGATACATATAAAATTTTGAATATGCTTTTGTAATAACTTGACGTAACATGGGCGGAATCTCCTAAAACTTTAGTGTGTATAAACCCTCTTGAATAAAATGTCTAAATGAACCTGTCTGCTATCCATCCAAAGAAAGACGAACCGATCATCATTCCGACCACGTACACCGATGTCGTTGTGGGTTGAAGGCATTTTCTTTCGCACACAATGTCCCACTGAAGTAGAAAAAAGTCCAGCCGTAGTGTCTAAGACTTTGACCCCACTATAGTGTAAAGGACAATGTCCCACTTTAAAGGCAATTGTTCCACCGCAGTGCAAAAGATATTTCCCCAATGTAATAATATAAAAGAAGTCATCCTTTTGTAATGTTAAAAACCGTGCTGCACTGTAATTTAAAATATAATGGACAGCTCTTACAGAAAACATTTTCCGACTTTATATTCCGCTACCCTTGTCGATGACTTTCGTGTTTATTATTTGTTTTTTTTTTGGGGGGGGGGGGGGGAGAAGGTAATATACACCAATAAAAAAACAGAAATGTAAGTAGTAAATTTTGAAAATAGGATTTTGGAAAAAATTTAATACAGTATTAGATCCAAGTCTGCACTTGGCAACATTTTTTTCGGCATAATATTGACACGATCATACGAGGGCCGAGAGCAAGGATTGGGCTATAATCAGACTATGGATATAAAGTATGAACGGATAACTACAGATACTATGATCCTGGCAACCCTTATTACATTAATCCTTGTACTCGCCTTGTGCACGCGTTTCGCTATTACATCACCCCGTGTCATATCCTCTTTTCTGAAGGACAAACAAGGCCACTCTTTGGGGATGCCATGGATTTAAAAAAATATACTAAGGATGTGTTACCATAAGATAAAGATGATGATATTCATTCCATACGCAGCTATGGTAAATTTGCAAGTTTGTGGAGCCCACTTGCATTATCAATTTTATATTAAGTAAAAATGCAGGTGGACAGAGGTAGTATGCATGCATAAAGTATATTTAGTATGTAGTATGATGCTTAACATATATAAATAAGATGCGGATGAATCACAAAACCACGAATGAATCCTACAATAATTGAACCATGGTATTTTGGGACATCAGGGACAAAGACAATCTTGTCCTTTATATGATTATGCTTCAATGTTGCCATTTTCGACTTCTGATTAAAAAAAAAGTGTCTACAAGTCCCATCTCTTAAGCATTAGATGCATGTTAACATTAATAAAATTACCACCTGGGTGATAAGCGTAGATTCGTAAATCGAGTTGTCATATTCCCAGCCGAACTCACATGGTACTCTCTCTGGTACGTTTATTTCAGAGTTTAAAACTCCTTCGTAGACCTCTTCCTCTGTGACACTCGAGTAGTTCCGGTTGTACATTACACATGATTCATAGACGCCCTTTTCACTATCATATTGGATGCTGTAGTTCAAGAAAAGCTCCTTGCTCAAGTTGTATTTATGAAGCTGAGGCACGGCACAATGGTGTTTGGGTGTTTCAGCAAGAAATATGATAATCATGTTATTTTAACCAAGCATAGCCGCGCCTAAACTGAGACAAAGACACGAGATTGCTTGATACTTCCCGAAGGATCCCAGCTTAACTAGTAAATCATTATATTCCATCGCGTTGCTTCAATAACCTACGCTGTCAAAAGAATTTCCTGCCGCCTGACTTTCGATACCTAAAAATAACAAGAAAATTCATGGAATTTATGTCCCTTGCTTTTTTCCGTTTCTTGCCATTCATGCTTGCCCTATCAATGTTTAAGTTTTTATATTTGCCTGAAGATTTCTGCACCTGTCATAGAGGCTGTGTTTTAGTTTCTCTAAAGATGTCTCCAAATGTCTTAATTTTGGTTGTGAAATAGGGACAAATTTATTTTGTTTTGTTATGGAGCTGGTGGGAATAAACCTTCAGCCAGACACTCCAAAACCAATCGCACCCAAGGTATACATCAGAGCAATCAATGACCAATCTTGAATGGAATTGGATAATATTAAAAAAAGTTATCCCACGGAAACAAAACCCTGACGGACGGACAGTCAGACAAACCCAAATTAATATCCACCCCACCCCCCTCCCCTTCTAAGAACGTACGTGGGGGACAATTATATGAAATCATGGCAAAGGTCTCTGTCATGCAACTTTTCTTAGCTGTTAAAATATAGTATATACTTTGATGCTGTACAAAATTGGTCCCGATAAAATAATTTACTCTTTCCGGGAAAACATTGATATATAATGCTTATTTTATAGCCGAGTATAATTATATGTTAGAAATATATTTGTGAGCAGGGATTGGCCATAATGTGTAATGGTACATTTAGTGACATGTTTAGTATGAATTTCTAATATCAGTTTACTGCTTTAACAAATAAGATAATTTTAGATTAGCGGCATTTCAGCCCTCTGACATTAGACAGTCTACAACCAGCGTACTTGCAGTCAGAGTGCCGTTTCAATCTTCAGCAAGGAACACACTTTAAGACGCTGTGAGGATTCAAATATTTTCGTCATTTCTGACGCCTCATAGCCCACAGTTTCCCTGTCACTTGATATAAACCAGCACGATCGTTAGCATACTTTCTAACAACACTCAGCGTGAAGTAGAAAAGTTCCGTTTTAATCAGCACATTGGTAAATCCCTCGACATGATTTTGGACATTCTGACCGCATGTATACAAGCATGCTTTGAAAGGGTTACTGAGCGCAAAAAAACTTGTGGTCGCCACAGGAAATGACTCGGTACCATAAACACGGAGATTTAGTTTAGGTTGTGACTTCACATATAATCTTTTGTGTAAATCCATCATTGGTAGCCTAATTTTATTATTATGGGCTGCTTACCACGATGTGAATGCAACATGTTCGAAAACCACTGCGATTTAGCTATCCAGCCCAATTTTAATGCCTGTGCTGAGTCACGTAGTCACGGCTAACTTTATATTCTACACTTGTAGGTCTCCGAATTCTTTTCATGGCATCAAACGGCCTTTATCAGCACAAATTAACATACGGTCCTCATTTCAAATGAGAAATTGACTTAGTAAAATCTGATTGCATAATTCCATTGTATAGGAAATCATATATATATTACTTGCACACGGAACCTTACAGGCGAATTTATGGCATTCTAGACATATTATGAAGTCGTAAAGTTATACCAGGACTAAGCTGCATATTTATTTGAATGACAGTATTTTAATACCAACTTTATCGTGATAGTAACAGAAATGATGGACGCATGTCCATCCGGGGATTTATGTAGATGGGTGCGTTTTGTATGGACGTGTAAGCATACACAAGCCCCATTTACATACTTGGAGTTCACTTACCAGATGTAGGCTTTATAATTTTCCGCCTTACTATATCGGTGTTCCTGTAGAAAGGAGCTTACTCAACAGCAGGTCCCCACGTCTTGTGATATAAGATTATCCTCGTGTTACATAATTCCAGTCTGGAAACAGACTACGTATTTAATTAATATGCCAGCTGTGAGACGAAAACGTCCTTGTTAATTTATGTTTGACGAGGAAATTAGAAATCGGTTTATAAATGCGGGTAGGGCCTAATTGTGAAACAAGTTTCAAAATGAAATGATAAACTTCATGGTTGAGTTTTATTTAAGTTTGAGTGAATATGTCTCAAAATCTTGCCCTCTGAATGCATTCGTGATGGCAGAATATGAAGATCTGAAAACGGTAAAAAACACAAGAACACAATTCAAAAACTATAGATTAACAGAAATAATCCCTGTTGATATTGGTTCAAAGTTTACGTCTTGAGTAAAATTGAAAATACAATTAACCTGTAATATTTCCAGATAAAATTTGATAAGTGAGGAAGGTAAGCAAAACAAAAAAAAAATGGAGATCAAATCTGTAACTGAGGTATTGTCAATCTGACAGGCATTCTGGAACAACTATCTAGAACTTAAGATAATTCAAGGTACGCCTGCATTCCTGTTGACAGGCAGCTGGCACCTATGTAACCATGCTTCATTATTTCTCGAACAGCATATTTCCAGAAAAGAGTGGGAGGGAAGAGACTGTCGGATTCTGGAAAATGCCTGTACTTAAGCTTATAGGACTTTCCGGATCACCGCAGACCGTTTCTCACACGAAAAAAAAATCACTTAGGGTAGCAGAACTAGCAGTAGCGATATGCATCAAATCAATCTGCCACGGAAGCTGGTCAGAGAGGAAACTATGAGTCGAAAGCGGAAATAGAAGCCATTTGTAAAAAAAAACATGATAGGGGGTAGAAAGAATGGTAGCGATGGCAACGAGCGTTGAAACTGTCGACAGAGGAAGGATATCATTATGAGTGTGTATCCGTTTTGAAAGATTAAAATTGAATAAGATGAGTGTGTTTCTTCAATTTGTATATAGAATCATATATACAGACAAAAAATAAATTTAAACCGATCCGTAAGGCTGCATCCTTAACATGTCGTCGGCATTAAAACAAATTAAGAGTTTTCTTATTGATTATCATATTTATTGTGTTCCTACTTTTCTTTTCTTGTTGACATGCATTTTGAATGCAACCTCGTTTTTATAATTGTATACAAGGCGTAAACCTAATTTTCAGTATTTTATCTTTGCATTTTATTAGTTTTAGACATTGAAGCTTTGATTTAAGTCTAAGCACTACTGTCACCGTCGTATGCACATCGTATGCAAGATGTTGTAGCCGTGTCCGTTGAACCCTAAACAAACACAGAACTATCAAGTGACAAACAATTCATTTTATAACTTGTTCTATATTAATTGTATGTATAAATAATTTATAATTTTCTAGTTTTCCTCCTATTTCTGTAATGGTCTGTACTTACCCCGCCAAAATTCTCATTTGCAAACATTTGCAAAATACAATGGCAGATTTTATCAGTATAAGTGACAAATTACCAATTACGACCTTGGATGGGTCCAATATAAAGGATATTACAGTCTGACCAGACCAGACTCCCTTAAGCGATTTCCCACTGCCCCAAAAATGACACTGACGCTGTCTGAAAAAAAGACAAGTTCCCGAAAAATCAGACTTATTTTAAGTGCTAACATTCAATGTAATAAGCTATAGAGCGTAAGGAACAAGAAAATTAGGGTCTAGATAACTCCCCGGGGCGGAAAGGGGGATATACCCCTACTGGCTAATCTATAAGTAATGCAAGCCTCCGCAGTGTGTATGCGTGTGGTGGTGGGGGGGGGGGGAGGGGTCCCTGTTGCAGGAGGCTCCTCAACCCGTGTTTGCATTCACTTTTTTCTTTATCCGAGGTTCTTTCGTGCATAAGTGTATATTTGTGATTATTTATTGCTAACGTTTCTGAATGCGGATCATGTGCCGGATGTACGCCTAATTGATTCTTCATTAGCCCATTCCCGAAATGCCTTGAAAACTCAAGTCGTGATTGCGTGAACTATGTATATTGTGACATGCAATCACACACACATATATACAAATATATATATATATATATATATATATATATATATATATATATATATATATATATATAACTCTGAAGAAAAACAACACTGTAAATTCACTATAGTTTCACGGGATGCGACCCGATCATCAGGTGAATGCTGTTTGAATGAAGCTAAAGGCGTGGTTTGAAAAGCCGAGAACCCCCTCGGGGGCACAATAGGATTGGGCGGGGTACACGTGCGATACTGGAACATAACAGGGCACAGAGGTTTATTGTGGTTTCAATGTTTATAACCAACACAAAGATATTTTACCATGAAGCCCACTAGCAAGCAAGCTGATATTTAACAGGGTCCCGGACACAGCAACATTTCAGTAGTATACACATATGATATAAATATACAATACACATATACTATGAAAATATACAATTCAAAAGGCAAATATACAATATAAAAAGGAATATAAAAGGCAAATGTACTATACTCATACCAAGTGGTGCAGGTCTCCCAGCTGGAGGTCGTGAAGCCCCTTAGACCAGGATAAAGTAGAACTTTCCTTTCATCCAATGGACTCCACGAGCCAGCAGTGAGAGAGCAACCACCTGAACAGATGAGTCGCGGGGGGGGGGGGGGGGGAGATATGAGCGGGCACGTAGAAATTAGTATGAATGCTAGATTTTAAAACATTTCAGAGTGAATTTGTTTTGGTGGCGGCACTTAAAGAGAATTTCAGCTCTTGAGTTCAACAACGATCCGGGGGGGGGGGGGGGCGTTGCTATAAGTAGCTTTTCGGACAAGCAGAGATCACACAGAAGTAAGGTGCTGCCTTGGCAGATATTTCCCAGGAGAGCTTGTAATTGATATTGTTCTCTTTTAGTGACCAGATGTGTTTAGACAGTTCAGAATTTTTAGCGTGGGATCTGTTACGAAAGGATTGCTTGTGGTTATTGTATCTTGTCTTGAAATCACCTTCAATACACCTTATGAGTGTTTCTCGTCATTGTCTGTTCTAACTGTTGCCTTATAGACATGTATCTCAGCTGGCACTGACCATTCATAGGACATTCGTCTTTTTTACGGCAGTTACATTGTTTTTGAGGTACATTCACAGCATGGTCAGAATATAAATCCTTCATTTTATGTTTGCTGATCAGGTTAGACATGTTGTGTAGACAGCTATAGCTAATTTTCAAATTGTTCCTGTTGCATAACCTGTGGTACCTGTGATGTTTAGGGAAGTGTTTGTCAACTAGTTTCATGAATTGTCTGCCAATGTTGGTTTTTACATGACGGGTGTAGGGGGATTGAACCATATCATTTTCATTTTCCTGGTTTTTTTTTTTGCTTTTCACTGTAGGTTCAACATATTTTAAGCTTTCTGAGAACCCGCTTTTCGCTAGAGCTTTGTCATACATGAAGAGCTGAAGAGCTATTTATGAAAGCCAAACCCATGTATGACAAAGCTTTAGCGAAAAGTGGTTTCTCAGAAAGCTTAAAATATGGTCTACTTTATCCTGGTCTAAGGGGCTTTACGACCTCCAGCTGGGAGACCTGCACCACTTGGTATGAGTATAGTATATGTGTGTATGAGTGTAACGGGAGCCTGAATTCATATCTGCTTTAGATCATAGGCCAGCATCATTTCAGTACTTCAGTTTTCTTATCGGGCATCGTTGTAACTCTTCATTTAATTGGTACATAATGTCCCACGGTGTGACCTGTGACCTCGTTTTCATTGTTTTCCTTCTCTTTAAGTTGTTACTGCGCCAAATGTAGTCGGGTATATAATCGTTCGAATGGCACACTGGCATCCAAACTTTGAGGACAGCACGTCCCTCAATTGTGCTTTCATCACTTATTGCAGGTGAGTGGGTTAATTATTCATATTTTATCAAGAAAATACAATAAATAATAATTCTCTCTGTATTCGTTATAATTTCCATGATCGTAAGGTACGTTCTGTATGCCCAGTTCGGCCGTGGCACCACCTTATAAATAATAAGGCCACGTAATTGGTAATATTTAATGCTCAGTTCGGCTAGGGCGCCACGTTGTTAGTATTAATGCCTAGTTAGGCCATGGGGCCACGTTGTTAGTATTAGTGCATAGTTAGGCCATTGGGCAACGTTGTTGGTATAAATTTGAAATGTTATATTTATTAATATCATATTTATACTAATATTTCTGAATATTTTTGCCATGTCGCATGGACTTATTGTTGTTTTATTGTATATGTAAGTCCATAATGTTGCACCAGGACTCCAGCCTTCAAACTTTGAGGATAGCACGTCCCTCAATTGTGCCTCTGTCGTTTATTGCAGACTAATGCCATGCACGTCAACAGTACTGTCCCGGGTTTTTATATTCCTCCACGCATGTGTGTGCCTCTTGAGCCCCGTCACACTTGGTAGCACAGCGTGGTTGTTCATATACCTCCGCAGTAACGTTTGTGTCATGTGTTTTTTCTGACCTGGACAACATGCACGCTGTCACGCCCACGCAGTAATTGTTCTACCAGCTGCCCACTTCATGGGCCTTATGATATAATCTATTTTGCATGGGGCTTGCAGCTTGCTGTTTTCGCTTTCCGATTACCGCTGATGCTTTGCCTTCTTTCGCCATAAGGAATATCGCTGTTTAAATAAAGGGGTGCACTCCACCAGAACGCAATCCTTCCGTACTATCTGTGAACTCTTGCGTTTTTAAGGGGCCTTTATTAAACCTCGCATAATCGTCGCTCCACGCCAGGACAAGGAGCCCCATGGATATAAACAGTGAACAGTGTAAACTCCATTCCGGTGTGTTTTATGCGCATGCATTGCATATTGTGTGCTTATGATTGTTGCATGTTCACTTTAATGTTTGCATAATGAAATTTAATGGTTGCATAGTTTATTGTAAAGACTTTTCACGCTTGCATGTCAGATACACCGGTAAGAGTAGCACTTTAAATGTTTTTGTTTCATTGCGCATGGTCCTTTAAAAAGGGTACAAGGATTTCGATCAAGACGCATGCTTGCGTTTGTGTTTAAAGGTCAAGGTATTTAACTGATTATACCTGTGCATGTGTACATTACGGGTTTTGCACGTGTTGACATTGAAATTTATCTTACCGTTCAGTAGGTATTTACTTTAACGGTGCTTGATCAGCATGGTAAAGCTATGTGAAACCAAACATTTACGTCGGTATTAAATCAAGCCATTTTCATCAGGTCAGTTCTCTTTTAATTAACATTATCAAATTAGATTCATATATCCGTGGCAGTATATACGATACTTGATGTAATTTTTAGAGTTGATCAGTTAGTAGATGATAGGTGTAGTAGATGATATTGTCACCAATTTCATCAATTGTTGACAAATATCATCGAATATCATAGTTGTTAGTTAATGACAGCTTGTAAGGTGTTGTTGACATTTTTGCATGCGTTATTGTTGTACAATTGACGAACGCGGGTTCCTGATTGATATTGTCAGTACTCCTATCGATCCTGAGTTTTCGTATTTTTCTATTATTGAATTGTCAGTCAGGATGGTGAATATAGGTTGCGTTGTAAGGCTATCTGGTATTGAGCCCGATGCCACATATGAGGCATCACTTTGTCTAGCCGCCGACGGCGACGCAACAGGTTTCAGATTTCTGTTGCGTCGCCGGCCCACCAAAGGGCTAACTGGGATTTTAACACGATACGATCTGTTACTCTTAGAAAGGAAATTGAATAAAAATATTTCCTATGGTTTTAACATACCAATGTTCACATAATGTAGTAAGTCGAAAGGCCTATAGTAAAAAATAACCATTCTAGAAAGCATGAATCACCTGTAACATCAACAACTGATTTATTTGTCCAGATGGAATACAAACATTAACAGCCCGGCAGACATCATGCATTCGGTGGCAGTCCTGTATAATGTTTTAGACCTGTGTACTATTATCCTTATATTTCACTTCCTTGTTGCAAAATAGTGATGAAATGTTTTCAGTGGTCAAATATACAATACACATAGAAGTACTGAACATTAAACAATTGATATATATATATGTTAAATTTCAAAGCTTTGTATGGAGTGTTATAATCACAGTTAACTGCAGGGGCAATCTATGGACTCCACATTGCGTCATTCACTAAGAAAAAAGCAATTGAGAAGTCCATTCTTATGGGCTACACTTTGTCATGTATCACAGATTGGCAAGATTAACCGTCTTTTGTTAGTTCAAGAGGCCCATTCGGGTCTAAGCACCGGTCGAGGCTTTGAAATTTTTATGAAGGAATATCAGCCTCGCATGACGTAGATACGCTAACGGGTAGCAAATTGAAAGAAAGCGAACAATACAAAATGCTAGTTGAACCTGCTTGTGAAGGTCACCTTTTGTCTCTCTCATAGCACAGAAGCGTGTAGAGTTAGTTGATTTGTCTTCCATAACTGGAATGGAGGTTGGCTTTGTTCATCAGTCAGCCGATTAACTCAATTACCTAACATATGATAAAGTAAATGCTTAAACATCTGAGCTCAGAACTCGACGTGGTCACACTGTTCCTGCCAGTAATGGTAAAGCTAACTAATCTATTATCGCCCCTAGACTTAGTATATTTACAGGAAATGCTGATGATAAAATAGGTAGCTACAATCAGTGGCGATCAAATGTGAAAGCTCTCATAAGCGACGTTTCACTCCTGAATCTCAGGTACTGACCGCAATACATCTGCCTGTGAAAGGAACTACAGGAACCATAGGAAGAGTTTTGCTTTCTCTGCCAGATAACTGTTCACCAACTGATATACTTGATAAATTTGATAAATGCTCGGTAATGTACTTTCCAGTAGACAGGAACCGAAATAGGACATTGGTTCTTGGAGCTGTTGTCTCCATTGTATGCTTTATTCAATCAATGCCAAACAACCCGTCATGAGTATGATCAATTATATGGGTCAATATTTTGGAATGGCTTGTATTCTTAACATATCCAAGAAGCCAATCGTCATAAATACGATTATGACAACGATTTTGATGAGTTATTCACGCCATGTCGGAAGTTGGAATCACAACAACTCGTAAAACAAGTCCGCAACTTCCTTTCAGTTATATTGTCAAGAATCTGAGGAGTCATCTCTTGATAAGTTATCCAATGATTAGATGCTATTGATAATAGATTGTCTACGATTGAGATGTCTTAGAATGTATCCTCTCAGAGTTCACCCCTTAGGCAGAAAGATCATTCCAGATCAGTGTCTTACATATGAAACTCTTGGATAATATTTTAGTAGGCATAACTAGAGATATTCTGTATATTTATGATGAGCTAAAGACTACGTTGATACTGGGATTACCGATTCCTCAGTGTGAATCAGATACTCAGCGATCGATTATGATTTCTGCAATAACTCATGTATAAACTATGTATCGTAGGAGGGTAGCCATGTTTCGTCAGGGAAAGGGGTGATCGAACTACGTGAAATATGCAATATCCATACATAAAGACACATATTCATGTCGTTATAAACTTTTACTTCTGGTGTTTTTAAATGAATGAATATCCTATGTTTACTTCAGGTTAACTTTCGAGCTTCATATAAAAATTTATTGTTTGTACTCTTCATTTATGGAAGAAATAAAGATTTACATACATACATACCGACACTGAGAGACCTTTCTGTACACGTAAGCGTAATACGCATACGGCTGACAAGTGTCATGCCAGGAGGAATGAGAGTGGTAAATAACTAAAACAAAAACTAGACTCTACCTGTTTTGAGAAGTGGGACATAACTGGTGCGAGTATACATGATACTCCTACTAACCATAAATCATTTATTACAGTACCTTTTGTAGGTAATTCACAACTTGTTGATGTAATCGCCGATGACGTAAGATGTACCGCTTTACTGGATACAGGTTCGCATGTATGTACTTTTTCTTAAACCTTTATCACACAACATTTAATCTCCTCTGATCTAGAAACCGTTGTCAAAAATCATTGACCCGAGTCAAGAATATGGGGAAATGGTAGATTACCTAGAAATTATGCCCGTTGATATAAACTTTCCAGTGTTGCATTCCACTCGGGTATTCTCTGTTCCTGCTTTTGTCATGAAAGACACTAAATTTAACTGTGATGTCCCCTTAATTATCGGAACAAATGTTCTATATTCTTTCTTAACTTTCCTAAAGCAAGACAGTGGTGACAATTTTGTTCAGAAGTTAAATGTGCCTACATCTTGGCGAAATGCCTTTCACTGTCAACAGATTCGGAATAAGATATCTTTAAATGTCAGGGGACAGGTTTTTTTTTTTACCGGGCCTGAAGAAGTTCCCCCATTCAGTACGGTCACTGTTAATGCTTTAACTAGTCTCAACTCCAGGCAAAATTCTTATTTTGACGGAGACCAGAAATCTTCATGGCTTACCTGCGGGACTAGTGTTAACCCCTTTATCAGAGGAAGTTGATTTTTCTACTGGTTCAACTCATCAGGTCCGTATCCAGGTTCAGAACTTAACAGGCCATACTTTTACTATTCCAAATAAAGCGGTCCTTTGCCAACGGCAACAGGCTTAAATAGCAGAACCAGAAATCCCAGTGTGCCAGTTGAGGACCTGTCTCTTCTCAGCTCTTTCAGTATAGGCCGTAATCTTTCACCTACTGAGTCTAAACGGTTGCAACATTTTTTATTAAATGGAAACATACATTTTTAACCGGATGTCCGCCGGTTTCTTGGCTTTTCGCCAGTTTCCACAGGCGATTTGTTTCTAATTTTGCTAAAGTAGCCAGGCCGCTACGTAATTTTTTTAGAGATAGTCCTTCTAAGACTAGAAAACCTAGACAAAATCAAAATTCTGCTAGTGAATCTTTTTACTAAAAAAGTGAGCAAGATATAGTTTCAACAAACTCATCGAGCTCCTTTCTTCATCCCATGTACTGGCATTGGGTGATTTCAGCCGCCCTTTCGTTCTACTCACAGATGCCAGTTTTGACGGCATCTCTGATGTTTTATACCAGGAACAGGGTGAAAAAAAGTCCAGTAGCGTATGCTAGCCATGGCTTGTCACATTCTGAGTCCAGGTATTCAGCCCATAAATTAAAATAACTTGCCCTTAAATGGTGCATCACCCACCGACAAATTCAAAGAGTACTTATATGGGTCAGAGTTCAAGGTCTATACCGATAACAATCCATTGACATATATTCTTCCTAGTGCACGGTAAGTTGCCACCGGGCAACGCATGGTTGCTAAGTTGGCAAACTACAATTTTGATATCAAATATAGGGTTGGTAGACATAATATTGATGCCAACACATTGTCATGAATTCCTCGGGCGATTAGGGATCAAGAACAGGATGAACAGACCAACCCATACCATCCTCAAAGTATTGCAGTCGAGCGGTTTAACCGCACCTTAATAAATATACTAGGTACTCTTAATAACAGAAAAAGGATTGGCGATCCCATGTAGGACCTCTAACACGTACAACTGTACGAACAATGAGGCCACTGGGTATGCTCCTTTCTTTCTTATGTTCGGTCGACACCCAAAGCTCCCTGTAGATATTATTTTAGGAAGAGAAAACGAGGCTGACCAAAGAGATAATACCTATGTGTCAGAAGTAAAGATCAGTTGTCAAAAGCCTACGATATCGCGCAACGTACATCAGAATCATCCAAATCACGCCATAAGAAGCTCTATGGCCGCACTACACATGCGTCCGGTCTTAAGCCAGGCGATCATGTACTTATCCGTAAAGAAGGCCTCCTCGGCAAACAAAAACTTGCAAATAAGTAGGAAAATGACGGGTATATCATTGACAAACAACCAAAGGATAACATCCCTGTATATTTTGTATACCTATTACGGAAAGATGGTCTGAGCAAAACGCTCCATCGAAACATGTTGGTAAACCCGTAAGTAGTCTTCCTCTTGCAGATAAACCACCGCAAGTAAAACCCCGTGAATCTTCTTCTGATGATCTGTTATTAATTCTAATGAGGCAGATAATCGTGTCATTACTGTTCATCGCAGAAATATATCTGACGTAGATCTCGATAATGTGGTGCCTCAAGTGACAATATCTCAATTTAGGATTATTCCGGAGTCCTGTCGCCGGTAGGTGATGTCCCTCAAATTGAGATGTCACTAATACAATAGCTGAAATTTCAGATGTGGAGGAACCAGATCTTTGGAAACCATTGTCCGGTTCAAGTACGGGATGCGCTTATTTCCACTCCCCCGGGGAGTGGAAAAAAAGATGCTCATTTCCACTCCCTCCTGGTGCTATCACTCCCAATGTTAGATAGAACAGTTAAGTGTTTATAAGAACAGAAATTCATTTACAACTAATCTATTGGAAAACTTAATTGAATGTAATATAGTATGAATGTTATTAGACCTACCTTTGAGATGCACATCTACCGGTATAGTGACAATACTCAATAGTCTTGTATTTTATAGCATCCAATAAATTGCTTTTATAGTTTGTCTTCTTCTAATCTAGATCTGGTAATTTTTACCTATTCTGACACCAAAGTAACATCATGCAAAGTGTTCAAGACGAAATAAGTGGTATGCAAAATTACTGAAGCAAAAACCTTCCAGGGTAGCTGGTGCCAGTCCAGTTTTACTGCCTGGACTTTACCTGCATGGTATTCTGAGCCAAGAGCTTATTGCATTAGTCTGAGCTTATGGACACAATACCCATGATACCAAGGCTCACTGATGAGGTGCCAACCCTGTACTGATGACTTGACCAGAAGACAAGTGTTGTTTAAATTTTCCCAACCCTTCTTGTGCTACTTAAAGTTACTTGTCATGTTCATCAAATAAATTTTCAAAATAATTAACCAACTAGTTAAACTAATTTTCTGCAAACAATTATTAATTCACATGTAAACGTGTTTGCAAATATGAATTCAATTTTATTGTCAGGTGTTACTCTGCAAATCATAAATGTTTTTAAACTTCAAATATATGTTTAACACATTAAAATGTAATGCATTTCAATACAAAAACTAATAAACTTAATTGTTTAAGAAACCTATTTGTGTAACTGTCCATAATGCTCCTATAGAGGTACATGAAAGAGGGTTTTGACAAAAAGGCAATAATTTAGACTTACATCATAATTGGAAAAAACAACAAATTCTGGTCACCTTAACTGCCTAAAAACCTAGACTTTACCAGCCTTTATCATAAGAGGGAGTGGAAATAAGCATCCCTTATTTCCACTCCCCCTAGGGGAGTGAAAATAAGCATACCTTATTTCCACTTCCGGGGAATGGAAATAAGACTTGCCTCAAGTATATTGTCCCCTCTTCCTATGATTCCGGTAATCCCACTAGAACCAGTAGACAGATAATGAAGCACCTAAGCATCCAAATGATAACTCGTCTTTAAATGATAATTTGACTTATCCACCTGATAAAACTAGTCAAGAATCCTCGAAAAAACACCTCGTAATGACCAGGATAATTTTATATCCTGGCGTCCTCCTGTTTACTTCAGGTCCGGTTACTATGAGGTAGGACACACGAACTGGAAAAATAACCTATTTGATATTCACATGATATGAGTGAAATTCGCATGTGAATATCAAATGTAGAATATCCCTTATTTGGGTGATATTCGATATTTGCATGCTATGATTGATATTTTATGCTAGCATGTAAATAACAAATATTGAATATCCCTGATTTGAGTGATATTTATTATTCACATGATATAAGTGATATGATATCAATATCAATCATATCATGCAAATATCGAATATTAAATATCATTGATTTGAGTGATATTCTATATTCACATATGTGTGATCGAATATCCATGGGGATTTTCGATATGTACAGAAGGAGATCACACAAAAAAAAATGGCAGATGTCACCACCAGTCTTGAGTACAAGATAGAGGAGGCCAAGATTCAAGGTAATGCACAGTTTTAGGCCGATAAAGCACACCACTCTTGAGAAAAGAGCATTAATTCATTCTACAAACAAGGCCTAAAGGCCTTATGCGAACCTGTGCATTGGGAAATACACCAGGTATAATGCTTCAATGCTTGACCATTACTGGATCATGTATATGAACAATGCAAGTACTAAACATTTTGAATAAGAAACAATTACAAAAATATCACTGCTAAAAATCTGGCATGGGTGCACATAACACAAAAATGATTGTATCTGGCACCACCAGTCTTGTATACAACGAAACTATCAGAGATATATACATATGCCAATTTTCAGACTGATATATAAAACCCCTCCTGAAAAATACGCAGGGACACACACTGTGCAAAAATTATTGTAGGTGGCACCACAAGACTGAAAATACGCAGGGACACACACTGCGCAAAAATTATTGTAGGTGGCACCACCAGTCTTGTATCTGAGAAAGCTATCAAAGACACATAGGTCAAAATATCAGGCCAATACATCAAACTTACCTTGATTCTGATGCATGGGGATGACCAGGCTTAGGTGAGAAAGGCAGCTGCCCCAAGTGAACTATGACAAATTTGCTGGCTCAGGCTAATGCACTGAGTTAACTCAAGACCAGAACCTGGCAAGACTGAGTGAACTTTTGACCTGTACCTGGATGCACTGAGTGAACTCTTGACCTGTTGCCTAATCTGATACAGTTGGCAGGCTGCCAAAGCTATAAATAGATCCAGACTGACCTCTGGCCAGTTGAAAATCTGAAATAGTAGCCACAACATTGCATAAGCTTAAAGATTGGCTCTACATGCAGCCCTGAGGGGCATGACACCCATGAGGTGATCACACGGTGCCCATGACGTGTTCACATGTCACCCTTGAGGGGATCACATGCCTTGTGCTTGGCTGCACTGATTAAACTCTTGACCTATATCTGGCTGCACTGAATGAACCCTTGATCTGTTGCCAAAATTGAAACATTTGACAGTTTCTCAACCTATTTAAAGATACAGACACAATCTTGGCCTGTTGGTAAATCTGTTTACAAATGCTAAAAGACTTGGGGTAAAATGATATGGGCACTGATGACCCCCGTACAAAAAAGGCCAATGCAGGTGGCGCCACCAATACCTCAATTTTAGATATGACTCATGTGACCAACTTTGGCATAAAATTTGGTGATGATAGCTCTAGCCGTTTCTGAGATTGTAATTTAAGTATGCTCTTTTGGACAGATGACTTAATTCAACTTCCTGTAACTCGGCTAAAAATCACCGAACTTAAACCATTCGAACAAACTTGAGAGAGATTGTTCCAGGCATCATTTCTGTGAAATACTGGACAATTTGGCTGAACAGTTTTGGAGAAGAAGATTTTTAAAGCTTTTTTAGCTTTCTCCCTATAATATCTAAGACAAGACCTACAGGCCTAATCACGTGCCTTGTGCTTGGCTGCACTGATTGAACTCTTGACCTATATCTGGCTGCACTGAATGAACCCTTGATCTGTTGCCAACATTGAAACAGTTGACAGTTTCTCAACCTATTTAAAGATACAGACACAATCTTGGCCTGGTGGTAAATCTGTTTACTAATACTAAAAAACTTTTTTTTCAAGCTGACATATTCATAAACTTTTTATTAAAATATCTAGAATAATAAACGATGCAGTTCTTTCATTGTTAAAGGTCCAATAAATCTGCCAAAAATCATTCAAGTAAACTTGAACAAAGGCCACCTTATAATAATTTTTATGCCATGTTACAGAAGTTACAACTGAAACAATAGAATTGTATAAGAACAGTTTTGCAGTCCTCAATTTAAAATAGACATAAAAATGGCCATAAGTACCACTTAAGCTTTTCTGATATGACTGAAATAACCATGTCCTGGGATAATTCTTTTGAAAAAATTGAACGATTCAACTTGACAGTTTCAACATTAACATTTTAAGCTGAAGGAGGTTATAATTATGAGGTTTTTGTCCATAAAAACAGGTCAATGTAGGTGGCACTACAAAATCTGCAACTTCAAATATGAGTCATGTGACCAACATTTGCACAATACTTGGTAATGCTAGCTTCTGTCATTTCTGAGATTACGGTGGCAGTATGCTTACTTGGCCAAATAACTGTTCAAATTCGTGTAACTCCACTAAAATTCATCAAATGCAAACCATTTGAACAAACTTGAGAGGGCTTGCCCCTGGGATCATTTCTGAAAAACATTGAACAATTTGTCTGGACCGTTAACAAAAAGAAGACTTTTAAACGTTTAACAGCTTTTCCCTGTAAAATCTAAGTAAATGCAGATAGCAAAAAAATAAGCTGAATCCCACAACATTTGATGTGTGACTGTTGCATAAATGTGCAAATGTTGGTTGCATAAAATCTGAGGATGGTAGCTCTTGCTATTCCTTAGAAATCATGGGTTAATGTACAGATGACCAATGACCCCCGTACAAAAAAGGCCAATGCAGGTGGCGCCACCTATACCTCGATTTCAGATGTGACATATGTGACAACATGGCATAAAATTTGGTGATGATAGCTCCAGCCATTTCTGAGATTTTAATTTTAGTATGCTTTTTTGACAGATGACTATGTTCAACTTCCTGTAACTCGGCCAAAAATCTCCGAACTGGAACCATTCGAATAAAATGAAAAAAGACTGTTCCAGGGATCATTTCTGTGAAAAATTGGACAATCTGGCTTAACAGTTCATAGAAGAAGATTTTTAAAGGTTTTTTCCCTATAAAATGCAGACACCCAAAAAATAAGGTAATAAAATGAAGTTTGACATGTAACTGATTCTTACATGCAATTTGGACCTGCTAGCTCTGACGGTTTCTGAGATAGCATGGGTTAACATACGGATGACGGTGGACGGCTGATGGACGACGCTGCGCCATCGCATAAGCTCACAAGTTCGCTAAAAATGCAGTTAGCCAAAAAATGAGCAAAATCAGATAGAGTTTTTTAGATGACTAATTTTTTGCATTAAATTCCCTGATGCTAACTCTTGCCTTTTCAAGATAGTATGGGTTAACATACAGACGACAGAGGCTAGACGACGGACGACGCCACACTATCCCTAAGCTCACATGTTCGCTAAAAAAGAGAAGGCAGGTGTCGCCACCTGTCTGATTTATGAGAAAATTTTCCAAGGTGGATGGACATGCCATATTTCAGACCAATACCTTGAGCCACTCGGGAGCTTTGGGCAATTTTCACCCAAATTACATGTACAGATGCATTCCATGGCAAAAAAATGCAGATGGCACCACCAGTTTTAAATACAAGATGGAGGAGTCCAAGATCTATTGATATGCACAATTTCAGGCCAATAGGGCAGATCACTCTTAATTGATTCTACAAAAACAGGAAGGTAGGTGGTGCCACCTGTCTGGTTTATGAGAAAACTTTCCAGTGAATCACTCTTGAGAAATGTGGATTTTCAATATTCAACTAGTACAAATGTAGAGATGGACATAACACAAAAAAATGGCAGATGTCACCACCAGTCTTGAGTACAAGATCGAGGAGGCCAAGATTCAAGGACATGCACAGTTTAAGGCCGATAAAGCACACCAATCCTGAGAAAAGAGCATTAATTTATTCTACAAAAAATGAGAAGGCAGGTGGCGCCACCTATCTGGTTTATGAGAAAACTTTCCAAGATGGACGAACATGCCAAATTTCAGATCAATGCTTGAACCACTCCAGAGATATAAACAATTTTCACCGAAAGCAAATGTATGGATGGACGCCACAAAATAACAATTGCAGATAGTGCCACCAGTCTTGAATACAAAATGAAGGTATCCAAGATCAATGGACAAGCACAATTTCAGACCAATCCGTCCATTTGATTTGGACTTATAATGCTCACAGTACTGTCAAGTGGTTATGATGGGGTATTTAAAGGCGCGAAAACAGGAAAAGGACAAAAGATGGCGCCACCTGTCTTCCGCAGAAGACAATGCTATCTAAGATCTTTGGTCAATTTGATTTTTAGACCAATCCATGCATCCCTTATTGAGATATTTATGATTTTGCAAGTTTTCACCATATATTGCAATTTTCAAGGTCACGGCCACTCATAGGAAAGGTCATGACCCCATTTTAAATACACATAATTCCATAACCCTTGTCTATGTATATGCATAATATGAAAGAAATCTGTCCATTAGTTTTTTACTTATAATGCTCACAGAACTGTTAGGTGGCAATGATGGGGGTATTATCATTACAAAAACAAGAAAAGAATAACAAGTTTCGCCACCGGTTTCTGGTACATGACAACAATATCCAAGATCTTCTGTCAAATTGATTTTTGGATCAATCCATGCAAGATTTCTTGAGATATTTAAGAATTTGTGTGATTTTCCCCCAAAATGGATCTATTTAAGGTCAAGGTCACTCTCCTAGTAAAAAATCATGACCCCATTTTATATAGCCTTCGTCCACTCACTCATATCTATGCACATGCCAAGTTTGGTAAAGATCAGTAAAATAAATTTTTAGTTATCACATCCAAATGAAATCTCTGCGACGGCGGCAGTGGCGCAACTGTGTTTATACCATAGATAACCGACTTTGTCTGGGGATACAAATACACAAACATCACTGCTGAAATTTTGGCATTAGTGTACACAACACAAAAATGATCTCTTGTATACATCCTGTATACAATGAAGCTATCAGCGATATATGCATATGCCTAATTTCAGACGATATATCAAACCCCTCCTGAGAAATAAGCAGGCACATACACTGTGCAAAAGTTATTGTAAATGGTGCCACCAGTCTTGTATACGACAAAGCTATCCAATATGTATAAATATGCCTAATTTCAGGCTGATACATTATATTCCTCTGAAGAAATAAGCAGGGCCTTACACTGAGCAAAAGTCATTGTAGGTGGAAACACCTGTCTTGTGAATGAGAAAGCCGTCAAAGTCACATAGACAGGTAAAAATGTCAGTCAAATACATAAAACTTCCCTCTAGTTTGATGCACTGAGCTGACCAGGCTAAGGTGAGAAAGGCAGTTGCCTCGAAAGAACTGTGACAAATTGCTGGCCCGAGCTACTGCACTGAATGCACTCTTGACTTGTACTTGGCTGCACTGAATGAACTTCTGACCTGTTGCATAATCTTACACAGTTTGAAGTCTGCCAAAGCTATAAACAGATCCAAGATATTGAACTTTGGTGCCAAATATGATGCGGTGGGCAGTCTGCCAAACCTGTAAATAAAATGCAGCTACTGCACTGAGTGAACTCTTGGCCTATACCTGGCTGCAGTGAGTGAACTTTTGACCTGTTGCCTATCTGATACAGTTGGCAGTCTGCCAAAGCTAACAAGTGACCCATGGGTCATGACGCTCAGCTGACTGGGAAGAGATTTGCAAAAGAAAATTTTATCATCAGAATGGTAGTATATACCCATTCAACTGAAACATCAAACAGATTAACCAACAGGCCAAGATTTAGTCTGTATTTATATATCTCAAAAATAGAGAAAAATGTGTAAACTTTTAAAACTAGATTACGGGTAACCGACAAGTGACTACATGTATCTGCCAAAATTGGATAGTGAGGCATGGATTGAGTGGCAAGGGGAAATAGAGTGAGGTATGTTGCATATTAGCATGGATGTCTGCAGCCTAAATGTTTATGTAGGTTGTGCCACCTACCACAAATCCAGAAAGCTGTCCAAGTTGTATACACATGCAAAATTTTAGGCAGAAAAGTCAAACCACTACATGTATATGAGCGATTTTTGCCTTTGGCAGACAAACACTGTGCAAAAATCTTTGCAGGTAACCCCTCCAGTTTTGTGTATGATAAAGACCTATGTGAGATCTAAACACATGCACAATTTTGGCCCAATCGGTCAAATGGTTCCTGAGATATGAGCTTGGATGTGTCCAGCGTTAACTTGAATGTAGGTGGCGCCACCTGTCATAAATCAAGAAAGCTGTCCACGATGTATAAACCTGCAAAATTTTAGGCAGTTATGTTGAACCACTACAGAGAAATGAGTAATTTTAGGCCACGGCAGACTAACAGACAGACGCTGTGCAAACATTGTTACAGGTGGCGCCACCATTTTTTGTGTATGTTACAGAGCTATCAAAGGGCTACATTAGTATAAATTTTATTTCCTGATCGGTCAAACGGTTCCCGAGATATAAGCTTGGATGTCATCAGCGTGAAAGTGAACGTAGGTGGCGCCACCTTCATAAAATCAAGAAAGCTATCCTGGATGTATACACATGACGAATTTCAGGTGAATTAGTCAATTCACTGCAGAGATATGAGTGATTTTAACCAAAGGCAGATGAACAGATGGACACTGTGCAAACATGGTTACAGGTGGCGCCACCATTTTTTGTGTATGTTATAAAGCAATCCAAGGGCTACATTTGTATCAATTTTATTTCCTGATCGGTCAAACGGTTCCCGAGATATGAGGGTTTATGAGTGGAAACAGACCCACAAATGGACACTGGATAGAGAGGAAAGGTCAGAGGTCAATGCAAATTGGTTAGGCACCAGTTCACATGTGACCCGATAATAGGTGTAAGTTTGGGAAAAATCGGTCCATTAGTCTCCGAGGAGCTCTCTGGAAACGAACGCCGCCGCGGCGGAGGAACTCGGTCAAAAACATAGTATCCGCAAAACTTCGTTTTGGCGGATACAAAAATACAGGTGGCTCCATCAGTCTGCAGAAACTAATAAAAACACTTAATGGTCAATATCCATGCAAAAAATCATGGTGATCTCTGCATTAGTTGTTCAGATACTTCAGTTTTTGTATCAAATTGTCCATTATTCTGAGGGATACTTCGGAGTCCTATAGCTTGAAGGATATGGGTAACAGAGACCTAATTTCAAGTTTCCACAGGCACCTTTCATGGGCCTCCTTGCATGACAAGAATGAAGATTCTAGGTCCAGTTGTTGCGATTTGTACCCTGTTGACAGATAACCACATCTTTAAAGGTCTCAAAAAAAAGAAAAAAATTTGTAAAAATTTGAAAAAAAAATAGAGGTTGCACACCCAGTCTGCAGAAACTGATGGAACAGCTCATGATCAATATGTATGCCAAAAATCATGACCATCAGTGTTGTAGTTATTGAAATACTGCAGTTTTTGTATCAAATTTTCCATTATTCTGGGGGGGGGGGGTATTTTGGACCCATACAGCTTAAAGAATATGGGTAACAGAGACCTAATTTCAAGTTTCCATGGAGACTTATCATGGGTCTCCCTGTGTGTCAAGAACGAAGATTCTAGGTCCAGTCGTTACGATTTGTACCCTGTTGACAGATAACTACATCCTTAAAGGTCTCAAAAATGGAGAAAACAATTCGTGAACAATGAAAAATACAGGTGGCGCCACCAGTCTGCACAAACTGATGAAACATCTCATCATCAATATGTATGTCGAAAATCATGACCATCAGTGATGTAGTTAATGAGATATTGAAGTTTTTGTATGAAATTTTTGACTATTCTGGGGGGTAATTTTGGGCCCCATAGCTCGAAGGATATGGGTAACAGAGACCTAATTTCTGGTTTCCATGGAGACTTTTCATAGGTCTCTCAGTGTGTCAAAAATGAAGATTCTAGGTCCAGTCGTTACGATTTGTGCCACGCTAACAGATGACAGCATCCTCAAAGGTCTCAAAAATAGAGGAAAAAATCGTAAAAAATCAAACAGTACAGGTGGCGCCACCAGTCTGCAGGAACTGATCGAACATCTCATGATCAATATGTATGCCAAAAATGAAGACCATCAGTGATGTAGTTATTGAGATATTGAAGTTTTTGTATGAAATTTTTTACTATTCTGGGGGGTACTTTGGGGCCCCATAGCTCAAAGGATATGGGTAACAGAGACCTAATTTCTGGTTTCCAAGGAGATTTTTCATGGACCTCTCAGTGTGTCAAGAATTAAGATTCTAAGTCCAGTCTTTATGATTTGTGCCTTGTTAACAGATGTTCACATATTTAAAGGTCTCAAAAATAGAGAAAAAAATTCGTAAAAAATCGAAAAATACAGGTGGCGCCACCAGTCTGCAGGAAGTGATGTAACATCTCATGATCAATATGTATGTCAAAAATCATGACCATCAGTCAAGTAGTTAATGAGATATTGAAGTTTTTGTATGAAATTTTTGACTTTTCTGGGGGGGTACTTTGGGGCCCCATGGCTCGAAGGATATTGGTAACAGAGACCAAATTTCAGGTTTCCATGGAGACTTATCATGGGTCTCCCTGTGTGTCAAGAACGAAGATTCTAGGTCCAGTCGTTACGATTTGTACCCTGTTGACAGATAACTTCATCCTTAAAGGTCTCAAAAATGGAGAAAACAATTCGTGAACATTGAAAAATACAGGTGGCGCCACCAGTCTGCACAAACTGATGAAACATCTCATCATCAATATGTATGTCGAAAATCATGACCATCAGAGATGTAGTTAATGAGATATTGAAGTTTTTGTATGAAATTTTTGACTATTCTGGGGGGTAATTTTGGGCCCCATAGCTCGAAGGATATGGGTAACAGAGACCTAATTTCTGGTTTCCATGGAGACTTTTCATAGGTCTCTCAGTGTGTCGAAAATGAAGATTCTAGGTCCAGTCGTTACGATTTGTGCCACGCTAACAGATGACAGCATCCTCAAAGGTCTCAAAAATAGAGGAAAAAATCGTAAAAAATCAAACAGTACAGGTGGCGCCACCAGTCTGCAGGAACTGATTGAACATCTCATGATCAATATGTATGCCAAAAATGAAGACCATCAGTGATGTAGTTATTGAGATATTGAAGTTTTTGAATGAAATTTTTTATTATTCTGGGGGGTACTTTGGGGCCCCATAGCTCAAAGGATATGGGTAACAGAGACCTAATTTCTGGTTTCCAAGGAGATTTTTCATGGACCTCTCAGTGTGTCAAGAATTAAGATTCTAAGTCCAGTCTTTATGATTTGTGCCTTGTTAACAGATGTTCACATTTTTAAAGGTCTCAAAAATAGAGAAAAAAATTCGTAAAAAATCGAAAAATACAGGTGGCGCCACCAGTCTGCAGGAAGTGATGTAACATCTCATGATCAATATGTATGCCAAAAATCATGACCATCAGTCAAGTAGTTAATGAGATATTGAAGTTTTTGTATGAAATTTTTTACTTTTCTGGGGGGGTACTTTGGGGCCACATAGCTCGAAGGATATGGGTAACAGAGACCTAATTTCTGGTTTCCAAGGAGATTTTTTATGGACCTCTCAGAATCCCAAGTTACAAGGTTCTAGGTCCAGCGGTTACGATTTGTGCCTGGTTAACGGACGGACAGACGGACAGACGGACGACGGACAAAGAGTGATCGCTATAGCTCAGATGACTTTCAGTCAGCTGAGCTAAAAACAGATCCAGACACAAACTTGGCCTGTTGGTAAATCTGTTTACACATACTAAAAAGACTTTGGCTAAAATGCTTTTTTTAGCTGATGCATATATGATTTTTTATAAAAATGTTTATAAAAAAGGTGATTTGGTCTTTAATTTTAAAGGTCTAATAATTTACCCAAAAATCATTTAAGTAAATTTGAACGAAAAAATAACTAAAAATAACTTTTGTGCAGTGTAACATAAATTGAAACAACAGTTTTGCAGAAGGAGACTATTGAAGCCCTCAATTTGAATTACGCTTACTAATGGCCTCAAGACAAACTTATGCTTTCTATGACTCTACCAAAAATCAATGAACCCAACCTATTCTTATACAATAAAAAAACCTATCCTAGAATATTCTTGTGAAAAAGTAAACCATGCAGTTTGACAGTTTCATCATTAAACATTTTAAAGCAGATAGTGGTTAAAATTACAAGGTTTCTGGCCATAAAACAGGTCAATATAGGTGGCACCACAAAAACTGAATTTCCAAACATGAGTCATATGACCAACATTTGCACAAAATTAAGTGATCCTAGCTCCTATTGTTTCTGAGATTGTAATTTTAGTATGCTTTTTTGGACAGATGACCAAGTTCAACATCCTGCAAATCGGCCAAAAAGAACCAAACTTGAACCATACGAACAAATTTGAGATTGTTCCAGGACATTTCTGTGATATATTGGACAATTTGGCTGAACAGTTTCGGAGAAGATTTTTTAAGGTTTTTTTTTAGCCTTTTCCCTATGAAATCTAATAAATTGCAGTAAGTAAAAAACAAGGGACCCATGGGTCACGGCGCTCAGCTGATCGTGATTGGACTATAAATGTTTCTCCACTGTGATACTATATCGAGTCGATAAAGCTTATGAATATCATGTACATGTTGGGCTATTATAAAGGAATGTAATGTAATATGTGAGTAAATGATAAATGAAATTACCTGACTGATGGATTAATAGAGTCAAATAAAGTGGTTTATTTTTTATTTATTTAGGAGGGGTTGAAAATTGTGATATATTTGAGCAAATATGAATGCAATGACAGCAGTAATAAGCAGTAGTAGATGATAAGGCTATTTGTTGAAGGATCTAAAGTGTATGGTAAGCAAGCGTTCAATTTGACAGATATGATGTTATGATTAATCGCTGATGAAGTGATTTATGAATATGTGACTGTATGACACAATATCTCTTTAGTCTTGACAAGGTACATTATTGTGATGCCCACTATGTCTACATATTAAACAATATTGACATAATTTCTGGCATGTACATAGGTACCTATGGACGAATAGTTATACAAAATATTAAAGTATGAATATATCTGATTCATCTTGTTCTTGCTTACTGAGGCTGACTTTGGGACGGGGTTCGGAGAAGGGAAAATGAGGGCAGCACGAAGGTGGATGTAGAAATATTCTATTGTAATGTTTTTCATTTATATAAGAATATGAAAAGCTAAGAGGAAAGGGGCCCTCCTACTTGGTTATAGTAAAGTTCTAAATATATGATTGCAAACTAATACTCTGACAAAGACTGTCATGAAGAAAAACAGTAAAAGTTTTGAGATACTGTGTTGCATACAAAAATTTACAGATGGACAGGCAAGTGGACAGAATGGACTAATACCTTTATTTCACTTTCAAGAGAATAATGCATTTAAGTTTATATATAATCCTATTTTTTTAAGCAGATCCACTTTTTCCATTAAGAAGTTTTTTTCTGTATCATTTTTTTATTTACAGGTTTATAAATTTTTAATTAAAAAACCTGAAAATATAAGTTAAAATATTAGAATTGTTGCAAAAGTTGCAATCATAATATATACAGAGTAAAAAACATTGGGTCATATTATGCATACACATATATTTTATTAATTTTAAATCATAAATGTTTTAACTGATTTTAAAAGAAAATAATGCCACAACATGGCATCTACAAGAATATTCCTTGAATCACTATTAAAAAGTTTTGCATATTGGAGTTTTCAGGACATGCTTAATTTTATTCACCAAAATAAAATAAAAGAAAATTTGACAAAATAAAACATCTTTTCAAATAAAGCATACACACTGTTGGTTTAATGAGGGACAAACAATATCATTGTGCTAATTACTATCCCAGTTTTAATTAATTACTGGAATTAATAGTCAATTTCACACCTGGTGAAGTTTTTACTCTTCTGAAGTAAGGAATTACTTATCTCATGAACATCCACACTTTCACAGCAATACACCACTTTGTGGACACAATTAAATGTACACTTTAATCATTGTAACCCTGGTGGTTCAATACAAAATCTAAAATGTAGCATGTCCAAGAATAAAATAAAATACAGAAAAATTATAACATTCATCTAGTTTATGCACCAGCTGGGGGGGGGGGGGGGGGATGAGTGCAGGGCGAGGGGAAGCCTGCTAGTAGTGGCCAAGCTGGGCCAAGGTAAGCTGCCTGGGGTGGGTTACATAATGCAAGTGAAGGCTGTACTACTAGGTGGGCTAGATGTAAACAACACTTGACATGGTGTGTGAAAACATGAATAAAAGCTATTCATTCCAATCAATTTCTTTTGAAAGTTCAGATTTTAAAAGATTAAATCCTTATGCATATATGCTGGGAAAATTGAATCAACAGTGCCAAAGTTGGACAAAATTTAAGGTATTGTTTTTTATTTATGCTAATAACTTGAAAAATTTGCAAAATTCAGATCTAATTTTGGGTAAACAATTGAATTTTGATTAAATAAAGTTATATTCCTGAAAAAAGGTCTCTAGGTTCAGCAATTCTCATGTGAGTAAATATATTTCCTGATTTTTAAAAAAAATTGCATTATGTTTTGGCCCATAACTTCAAAATAATACTCAGTACTGACCTAATTTTTGGTATGTTCATAGAAAATGTATAAAAGAATGTGAATACTAAATACTATCAAAAACAGATCAGTGGTTTTGATATTAGGCAGCCTTGAAGTGTACCAATGGCTTTTTTTTTTGGAAAACAGAGTTTTTTTCCTTAATATCTCGAAGAAACAAAGTCCTAATGACCCAATTTTCGGTATGGTAGGAGATTTTGGGGACATCTAAAATTATGTAAACAGCCTGGGGAGCATAGAGATGTGCACTGAATGACCTACAGTCATCAATGTGGACTGCTTGACAATGTAAGGGAATACAACAAGAGCCTCCAAAAAGATTCAATAACTAGCCTAATTTTGCAGCTTGTATTTTCAAGTTTCAGATTTTAACAGATTAAATCCTTATGTATACATGGTGTGAAAATTAAATCCACAGTACTTACAGGAAAAAAACGTGCCATGGCCAAAGTTGGGCAAAATTTAAGGTACCCATTTTATATTTTTGCCAATATTTAAAAAAATTTAACAGATTTTGATCTAATTTTTGGTATACAATTAAATTTTGATTAATTAAAGTTGTATTACTGGAAAAAAGTCCCTACCTTTAACACTTTTGGTCTTAAGTGACAAAATATCTTCCTGATTTTTTTACAAAGTGCATTATGTTTGGGCCAATAACTTTTTTAAATTATATAATACTGACTTAATATCTTGCATGTACATAGGAACTATATAGAGGAATATTTATGGTAAATATGAAGAAAACCAGATGAGTGGTTTTGATATTAGCAGTCCTGAAGTGTGAAAAGAGATTTCTAATAAAAAATTGAGGTTTTTCCTTAATATCTCAAAGGAACGAAGTCCTATTGACCCAATTTTTGGCATGGTAGGAGATTATGGGGACATCTAACTGTATGCCGAAATTCAGATTCGTAGGTCCAACGGTGTCGAAACGTGCCAGTCTTACGGACGGACATCCAGACGGACAGACAGACAGACGGACGGCACGACTGACGGACGGACAGACAGACAGACGGACGGACGACGGACAATGGACCATGACTATAGCTCAGATGACTTATAGTCAGCTGAGCTAATAAGCAAAATCTGATAGCGTTGTTTAGATGACCAATTAAAAAAAATTTGGTGATGCTAGCTCCTGCAGTTTTCAAGATAGTATGGGTTAACATTCAGGCGATGGAGGAAGCCACTCCATCGCATAGCTTTCAGGTTCGCTAAAGAGAATATCAAGAAATTTCAAGGCAAAATAGTGCATTCAAAACAGGTAGCCTATTCACAGTCTTTATTGCAATAATGCCAAGCTGAAAATAAAGAAGTCTCACAGGCTTTTCAATATACTCTTCGGGGCCAACTTTTCAAAATCATATACCGGTACATCTATGTAAGAGTGACACTGCTGTTAAACAATGCCACACTTCTTGTATCATTGCTTACCAGTAACCATGGCTCTGTTGGTGCCAAACTATTTAAATTTTAAAATTTCTGACATTAAAAACATTCATATTTATTGACATTCACTACCTGGTTACTGAAAATAAACATTTCTCATGATTATCAGCCCAAATTTTTTCAATAATTGACAGCTGATTATTAATAATACTACTATATTTTCCCATGCAGCCAGAGACCAGAGTCAACATGCAACATACTTCTCTCTGTCATATCAGACAATTTTACATTTTCACCAGTTTCCACGTTTTTCTGATTAGAATCATATTTATTCCTTAGATATTGTGATACAAAATTGTGCATAAATTTGCATATAGTCTTCTTTTAAACATAACTGTATTCTCATGTTTCATTCAATGTTTCTTTAGTAAAAGAATGGGACCTTCAAAATCTACAAATACCAATCTGTTACTGTATTCGCTGAATGCTAAATTCTTAAATTTAACAAAACTACTCAGTTGTCATTCTGGATAAGAACAAATCTGCATGCATTTTGGCATGGCACTGTACACAGTTTGCAAGTACAAAATAACTTCATTTATACATATTCCTACAAATTTCTTACATATGATACAATAATTAGGCATAAATACATATACACCTGATAAAATAAACAAAGACTACACCGTCCATGATCTGCTTGCTTTGGATATAATCACTATACTGCACGTTGTCTTTGTTTCCTGATAGGCTCGACTTGTTTCAATAGGTTATGCTGCAGTAACATCAAGCTTTCCTGCAAAATATGAAACGTACAACTATCTAATCTTTACTCATTATAGGCCATCACTCCATTAAAAGTAGTTTTCAGTTAAAACTAGAATACGGGTAGTCGACAAGCGACTACTTGTATCCGCCTAAATCAGAGTGGAACGGGTGAAGTGTTGCATATCAGCATGGATGTCTGCAGCCAAATTGTGTATGTAGGTTTCGCTACCTACCAAAAAATCCAGAAAGCCGTCCAAGTTGTATACATATGCAAAATTTAAGGCAGATAAGTCAAACCACTATATTGTATATGAGTGATTTTTGCCCTTGGCAGACAAACAGATGGACGCTGTGCAAAAAAGGGTTGCAGGTGGCGCCACCAGTTTAGCGTATGATAAAGAGCTTTGTGAGAACTATACACATGCAAAATTTTGGCCCAATCGGTCAAACGGTTCCCTAGATATGAGCTTGGATGTCTGCAGCGTAAACTTGATTGTAGGTGGCGCCACCTGTCATAAAATCAGAAAAGCTATCCAGGATGTATAAGCATGCAGAATTTCAGGTGAATTAGTCAAACCACTGCAGAGATATGAGTGATTTTAACCCAAGGCAGACGAACAGCTGGACACTGTGCAAACATGGTTGCAGGTGGTGCCACCATTTTTTGTGTATGTTATAAAGCTCTCTAAGGGCTACATTTGTGCAAAAAAATTTTCCTGATCGGTCAAACGGTTCCCGAGATACGAGCTTGGATGTCTGCAGCGTAAACGTGAATGTAGGTGGCGCCACCTGTCATAAAATCAGATAAGCTATCCAGGATGTATACGCATGCCAAATGTCAGGTGAATTAGTCAAGTCACTGCAGAGATATGAGTGATTTTAACCCAAGGCAGACGAACAGATGGACACTGTGCAAACATGGTTGCAGGTGGCGCCACCATTTTTGGTGTATGTTATAAAGCTCTCCAAGGGCTACATTTGTGCAAAAGAATTTTCCTGATCGGTCAAACGGTTCCAGAGATATGAGCTTGGATGTCTGCAGCGTAAACGTGAATGTAGGTGGCGCCACCTGTCATAAAATCAGAAAAGCTATCCAGGATGTTTGCGCATGCCGAATTTCAGGTGAATTAGTCAAGTCACTGCAGAGATATGAGTGATTTTAACCCAAGGCAGACGAACAGATGGACACTGTGCAAACATGGTTGCAGGTGGCGCCACCATTTTTGGTGTATGTTATAAAGCTCTCCGAGGGCTACATTTGTGCAAAAAAATTTTCCTGATCGGTCAAACGGTTCCCGAGATATGTGGGTTTATGTGTGGAAACAGACGCACAAACGGACGCAGAGCCCAAAGGAAAGGTCAGAGGTCAAAACAAAATCGGGGCGCAGCAGTTCACATGTGACCCGAACATAATCCCGGGTTTCGGAAATTTCCACCCAGCGGTTACGGAGGAGTTCTCCGGACACCTACGCGGCGGCGGCGGCGGCGGCGGCCAGCTGAAAACATAGTATCCGCAAAACTCTGTTTTGGCAGATACAATAATCTTTTATCTGCACTTGCAGAGGAAAATGTAAATTCTGTCTGGCTGAGCAAATGAAATCATCTTCCTTTAAAATAAATTTAAGTTTCTGCTTAGAAAGTCAAATATCAGACTGACTTATATGGAAATGCTGGTAACATGCTGAAGTGATCATTAAACAGATATTCTGTCAATTCATATAAACAAACCTAGTGCACTGGAATTTAGCCAAATTCTACCAATAATTTTGACTGAAAAAACATTTGACATATTGTAATTGGGAAAACGTTATTTGATAACAAAAAATACTGGTTGTTTTATAAGCATGATAAAAACATTGTATACCTAATCATTTTTTTCTATCCATGGTTGCAATAAAGTATCCAAATGACATCTAAAATATACAATTATTATTTTTTGACAGACACTGTAAGGATAAATGGGCAAATAAAAAGTATATTTGGAATTTTAAATTAAAGGTAGGCAAATATGATGAATAGGTGGATGGTTAATGAAGGATGTTACACTCTTATAACTCACATTTTCACTAATGATTTGTTTGTATTCCTCAGCCATCTTATTACTATTTTCCTTCTCCTTCTCTTCAGCCTGCAGTTCCCTCTGTAGTTCATGTCTGTAACCAAAAAACAAATTCGGTACTGAGAGTGAGGCTGGTAACCATGGTAACATGTAAATAAAGACAGGGCTCACACATCACAGTGGTTGTTCCAGATGTGACATAAGCTTAACATCAGGGTAACACTGGGATCAATCAGAGCACATCAGGGTGACATCTGGATGACAGGAAATTACAGAATATCAGGGGGACATTGGGACTTTTTTTAACCTTTTTAACAAAATTTTCAGAATTGCAGTGACACCTTGACACATCCAGTTCCTGTCAGGAAACATGTTGCTAATTTCTTTAGTTAAATCCTAAGATTGATATGTACAAACTGTATATACAAGGGACCCCTGGGTCACCGTGCTCAGCTGAAGTTTGAAATTTTAGAAAATGCAAAATATGCTGATTTCTATTGTAATATTTTTCAAGAGGAAATGACCCTCCTACTTGGTAAATAGTAAAGTTCTAAATATATGATTGCAAAACTTATACTCTGACAAGACTGTCATGAAGAAAAAAAACAGTAAATGTTGAGAGATACTGTGATGCATATGAAAAATTTATAGATGGACAGGCAAGTGGACAGAATGGACTGATACCCCTATTTCACTTTCAGGGGAATTATTTATTTAAGTTTATATTAAACCCTATCTTTTCAGCATATCCACTTTTTCCAATTATAGTTTTTATCAGATTCCTTTTTTTCATTTATAAGATTTATAAATTAATAATAAAAATATCTGAAAATATAAGTTAAAATATCAAAATTGTAAGTTGCAATATTATTTATCCAGAGTTTAGGTCACATCAGGTTATATTATGCATACACACATAAATTTTATTATTTTTACATCACAAATTTTTTAACTGATTTTAATAGAAAAAAATGCTATAATATGGCATTTTCAAGATTATTCCTTAAAACAATTAAAATGTTTTGTATATTTGAGTTTTCAGTACATGCTTAATTTTATTCACTGAAATAAAAGATTCAGTAAATTTGATAAAATAAAAACATCTTTTCAAATGAAGTATACACAGTTGGTTGAATGAGGAACAAAATATATCATTATGCTAATTACTATCTCAGCTATAATTTATTACTGGAATTAATATTCAATTTCACACCTGGTGAAGTTTTTACTTTTCTGAAGTTATGGAATTCCTTATCTGATGGTCATTCACACTTTCATAGTGATATAGCACTTTGTGGACACAATGGGGTACCTTTGAACAAGGTTATTGTTATTTACGGTAACTCCCACTTTTGCTTATAAGTGCCATCTTGTGTTCATTTAGTAAAACACATAACGTTTGAGTAAGGCATTAAAACTGGCTAATTCCTTTGTTCATTATTATACATTTGAGTGGATCGCTAAAAGGAATACATAAAGCTTCACTACGTTGCATTGAAATATGATTAAAGTTAACATTTAATCGTAAAGATAGATATCTTAATCTTCTAAATCGTTCAAAGTTTGAATACTAGATGGCGCTGATAAGCAAGTGCGGGAGTTACCGTAAGTAACAATAATCTTGTTCAAAGGTACCCTATTAAATATGCACTTTAATCATTGTAATCTTGGCGGTACAATACAAAAAATCTAAAATGTAGCAAAAGCAATGAATAAGAATATATCTAATACAGAAAATTATAACATTCATCTAGTTTATGCATCATTTGGGGGGGGGGGGGATGCAGGGCTGATGGGAATCCTGCCAAGAGGGGAAGCTGGCCAAGATGAGCCAAGGCAAGCTGCCTGGAGTGGGTTACTTAACACAGGTGAAAGCTGTACTAGGTGGGCCTGATGTAAACAACAATTGACATGGTGTATGAGAACTTGAATAGAAGATACTCTTTCAATCAATCCCTATGAAATTTCAGATTTTAAAAGATTAAATCCTTATGCATATATGCTGTTAAAATTAAATCAACAGTGCTCACAGGAAAAAAAAACATGCTGTGGCTAAAGTTGGACATAATTTAAGGTACTGACTTTTATTTAGGCTAATTACTTAAAAACTTTGCAAAATTCAGATCTCAATTTGGGTATACAATTGAATCTAGGTTAAATAAAGTTATATCCCTGAAAAAGTTTCTAGCTTCAACAATTCTCATGTTAAGTGAGTAAATATATTTCCTGATTTTTTAAAAAGTGCATTACCGTATTTGATGTAATAAGCTCCCTGCGCGCTCTCAAAATTAGATTTTTCCAAATATTTTTTATACCCTAATAAACGCCCCCCATCCCACATCTGCCAACTTCAAAGTGAGTTACGATCCTCTAATTTAAAGCTGCGGCTTGTGTGTTTGACACACAGATGTTTGATTTCAGAGCACATTCAGGAAAATTAAGAAAATTCAACAACCTTTAAGCGATGGTTGTGTGAAGTTTTGAAAAATAATAACTAATCCAAGTGATACCGATTTGCAGACCATTTTATTTCATGTTGTATGAGAGAACTGTATGAATGACTGCAATTTGAGATTTCCTTTGCAGGTGAAGAGGAAAAAAAAGGATGGTAATAAATTAACTCTTAATAAAAGTCACCGCCTAATAAGGTAGTAGAATATATATAAAAAGTTCATATAAAGGTATGTTAAACAGTATTTATTTGAAAGATGAAAATATAATACTGGACGTCAGTACCCTGAATATATCAGTCTCCTTCGTAAACACCTTTGACATCTGAGCCCAAGTATGACATGGAACGGCATCGCCAATAACTGTCCTTTTTGTCCTTCATTGAACATGATATGACATGCAACAGTTTTTAAAAATGAACTGAAATACTGGCCCTCATACTCCAGTGTATTATATTAACTTCAGTGCGTATACGCACCAAATCCTGGGTTTTGTTTTAAAATTGTGAGGAAATTTGTCATATTTATATCCCGCAGAAACACGGTCCCTTTCTTGAACTTTGTTGACCTGTTAAAACACATTCATTTCCTGGAGTACAATAATACAAGTTTGACAAACATTGAATTTCGCATCACCTGAGGAGTGACGAAAGGTCGCTTCAGATTTATAATCATAATTTGCCACCGGTTGTCTTGTAATCGAAATGCCATGTGTAAATCTCCGCGTATGTCAGTGTGCAAGCCAGCTGACAGTGTCTGCATTCACTGAACTCGTGAACGTTTTATGCAATAAATACGGCACCAAATGAAAAAAATCATCCTTGTTTTAATATGCATATTACATGCTAATGAATGGCATTTAGCCAAGTAGGCAAGTCCCCAGCATCCCTTGCCAAGCGCTGTATACACACAAAGTAAACCAGGGCTCTAGGATCTTGAGTACATGGGTAAGCCCTGCAGGCTGTCAGCAACACTGAAAATTATATCACTGCATACATGTTTCAAGTGAATCGCCAAAATATTTTTTGCAAAAAATACATTAAACTTATATATTTTTAGGATGGGGAATCACCATTCTGTCTGTCAGTTCCGCAATTCTGTCCAGTTTAGCGGAAAATCACTGGCTCTTCTGTCAGAAGGACATTCATATATTGATTCAGTTAAAATCCCTGTGTCAATGTGGCAAGGGCAAACCCTTTCTTACCAATTTTTCAACTATGTGTACATGTAAATCTGATGTATAAACAATCAATTCAAACAAACACAAAACACTGTAATGTTCTTTATTGAGTGTATATTACCACCATTCGGACATGATCACCAATATTCACGGTGTCCAGTTCAACCAATGTAATAATGCTGATTGCCGTAAATTATCCTTGGAGGTCCCGAGGATGCTGAAAAATCTTGTACCTGTATATAAGACGGCCACCCTTCTTTGAAAAATATTTTAAGGATAAATTTATCGTCCTGTACACGAGCAAATACGGTAAGTATATATATTTCATTGCATATTACATCAACATACGTACCTGAATTTAGGTCACCCGATCAACATGGCCACCTGCAGGGTCAGCCTTCACGGACACAGTCAATGTTATCTATGATACACTTGACCACTGGTTCTGTTGTAACTAATATTATTATTATATTAGATGATAAAGCCTAACAGAGATAGAATAAAAACTGGCGGTAACTTTTAAGCTTGGCGGGAAAATGAAAGCATTACATTGCCCCATGTTTTATTGGCTAGGGAGAAAAGTGATGGAAAAAAGATGGCTCATCCCTTAGTTTTCTCAAAGTGATCTCCCAAATCCACAGGAGTGAGGGGGGGGGGCACTTTTTACAGGAGGGGCACTTATTACATCAAATATGGTATGTTTTGGCCCGTAACTTTAAGAAACACTGACCTAATTTTTGGTATATACATAGGAAATGTATGGAAAAATATGCATATTAAATATGATCAAAAACAGATCAGTTGTTTTGATATTGGGCAGTCTTGAAGTGTAACAACGGGTTTTTAATGGAAAACGGAGGTTTTTCCTTATTATCTAGAAGGAACCAAGTCTATGTAACCCAATTTACATCATGGTAATTGATTTTGGGGACATCTAACTGTATGCAACATTTTGGATTCGTAGATCCAAGGGTTTCAAAATGTGCCCTGTTAACGGAAAGCCAGAAGGACAACAGACAAAGGACTATGACTATAGCTTAAATGGCTTATAGTCAGCTGAGCTAAAAGCTGTACAGCATTAAGTTATTTTGCAAATTTATATAAGTGGTATATACTCTTTTAAATACAGTCCATAAAAAATATCTGATTTGCTCAGTCTTCAACTTTTAAAGAAGACTTGAGCAACTGAATAAAGGATGAATGAAAAATACAACATTATATGGTACTCCGTACTTACTTTCTCTGATTAAGTAGTGCGATCTCTGCTTGGACACGTAGGTACTCCTGGGCATACTGCAAGTAAATGAAGGAAACAACAAGTTTACAGAAAATTGTCAATACTTTCTTCTACAAGTAACCCTATACCTTAGAGCTGTGATGTCTTTTATTTCCGCTCTTTAGTCATGTCTGGTACAGTTCAGCAATGATCTCTGGTTCAATAATTTATGTTGTAAACTTTTACCAAAGATATTATCAGGTGAATACAAACTGCATTAGTCTGGACTACAAGATGAAGTGGGATGAGTTGGTATTGAAGTTTCAGAAAATGATGGATACAGGTTATTCAAAAGCAGTTTTATAATTCATTACAAAAAATCTAATTTAGACAACATAGCAGATATTCAGGTGTCAAATATTTGTACTTTTTAGATAAAAATAAAAAAATTAAGAATGTATATAAAAATATTACACACATTTTTTTCATAAATCTGAATTTATCATTTCACCTTATTTTATACATTAAAATAAATTATTAGATCTATAAAATCAAAGAGTTTCTCTAAATATAAATCATTACTCATTATTTATACAATGACGTTAATATAAACAGAAAAGAAACCTCAAAACATTGCTGGAAAATGGACCCAAACTTAATGGTGCTGGGATAAAATATATGAAGTAGAACTCAGTGTCACAAATATATCCCAAGATTAAGAAGGATACAAAACCCATTCACCATTAAGTAGTGACAAAGGATACAGAACCCCTTCATCACTTTGTTGTGAAGAAAGATACAGAATCCCCTCATCACTTAGTAGTGACAAAGGATATAGAACCCCTCATCACTCAGTAGTCACTAAGGATACAATATCCCTTGATCACTTAGTAGAGATGAAGGATACAGAACCCCTTCATCACTAAGTAGTGACAAAGAATACAGAACCCCTTCATCACTTAGTTGTGAAGAAGGATACAGAACCCCTTCATCACTTAGTTGTGAAGAAGGATACAGAACCCCTTCATCACTTAGTTGTGAAGAAGGAGACAAAACCCTTTCATCACTTTGTTGTGAAGAAAGAAACAGAATCACCTTATCACTTAGTAGTGACAAAGGATACAGAACCCCTCATCACTCAGTAGTCACAAAGGATACAGAACCCCTTGATCACTTAGTAATGACAAAGGATACAGAACACCCTCATCACTTAGTAGTGGAGAAGAATACAGAACCTCTCATCACTTAGTAGTGAAGAAGGATACAGAACCCCCTCATCACTAAGTGGTGAATGTGTTACCTGTATGTGCTGCTGAAAGATGGTGACAGACTCTGGGCAGGTGGCACATGGAGCCAATGGCTGAAGTTGATGATCCATTGCTGCAATCGCCATAGTGAGGGCTGCATTGTCGCTGCCTGAGGAGAACAGGTGACCTAAAAACATGAATGTTTATATGTAATACATCAATCACAAGATAAGCCTGGGTTGTGTGTCAAAAATTTAATTGCTACATGAGCTGTAAAGATAAACCAGCACACAAATTCACTATAACATAGAGTAAAATGCTGTCCTAGGGTTTTCAACAGTCTCATTATCAATTAAATGATGATATCAGATCATCCAATTGAAAAACATCTGATATTCAGTAACAATTTCTCAGCCAAAAAAGGAAGAACATTTGCTTGTACTATTATTAACTACCATTTAAACATATCAAGAGCAAAGTATAACTAGAATTTTTTGCTAGGCAAAAACAGATATGGTTCCCCTCCCTATGGGCCTCCCTTCACCAAATTTTAGGGGAAAAAATATGGACTACCTAAAAAGTTTGGGATATGCAATAATTCCTAGATTTCTGAAGATCTGACCTTGATGATGAACAATAATCTAAAAATTGATATACAAGTACATAAATTAAAATATATTTCTAAATACTGTTCTGTCTATTGTAACAGTTTATGAAGACTTTTTTATTTTTTATATCTCTCATTCATTATTCTTTCATAGCCACAGAAAAACATATCAGTCCTCAACTGATGAACTGCACCAGCCCCTTGGCTCAGATCATTCATGAATAACCATAAACAATAAATAAATATGCAAGAACTCACTAGTGATATTGACAGGATGACCAGGGGTCCAATCACTTGGATTTGGTTCAGCACACAAAGATCCCAAGTTTCCAGGCGCCGTAATAGAATGGTGAAAACTTGTCAGGACGTCCGTGGTGGTCACATTGGGCACCCCTGTGTACGCAGCAATATCAGCAGCTGAGAAGGTTGGAGCGTTACCATGGGAACCTGACCTGCGATGACCCTTAACTGAATGAAAACACAGGTGAATGAGTGATGAGACCATTAACGCTGATCAGTTCTTTTTTTTCAGGAAATTACATATTTGATCTGAAATAAACTTAGATTAATTTCAATCAAATATGTAAAGAAGGGAATTTTGACAAATGTCTGTCACAAGGAAATGACCAATGTCTAAGTGCATTTCTGTCTCAGATCAATTTCTAGGTGAATGTGATATCTCATGCCCGAAGTTTGTGATCATGATTTTTTTATTTGAATCATAAAATCTCATTAGCTCAGCACTCCATTTTTATATATTTTTTTCAAATGTCTGACAGTAAGTATTAAGTCAAAGTGTTGGAACTGGAATTTTATTTCAAGACCACATGAACATATTTCAGTTACATGGCCTGTCACAAAACAACTTGCAATTTTAATAACCTAAAAAGCTTATGCTTATTCTTTAGCTATTCTTTAGACACAGCAGTGATAGACACTGACTTTGAGTCGAGATAGTATTGTCCGTGTGCTTATTTGTGAGCACCGCGTGAATCGTGTCTTGACAGTTATACCAGCACATCACAGAGGGACTGTTGGTGGTCAGAGCTCCACGTATCAAAAGGTGGACTGATTGTACTGTGAACACAGCATGAACAAACCAGGAGCCGGGCAGCACAACATTCCAACATTCACAGTCACGTGAACAGGAGAAGCATAAACAAGGGCTACTCTGTGTACTGTGGTTAACGGGCTTGGTGATTGTTTCTGTGATTATTATTGAACATCAGTGCTTGTAAGTATGGAGTGCCTCTCCAGAGAAAAGTCAGTTTATGTTTTCTTTAATGTATTGATTTGTCTTTGTTAACTCATGTCTTATTTATCTTTTGGAGTGTAAGTATACATGAGTTTCAGCCAGTTGGTTTGACAGTTAGAAGAACCTGGTGTTTCACATCTTAAGTGGTGTGACAATGTTAACTGCCACCTATAACTGGACCCATGCAAAGCCAAAGCATAGCCACTGGACCACTGATTTACCGCAGTAAATAACAAAGATATTTTTACAGATTCAACGATACTGTTTCAGATTCAGTATTAGTATCTCTGCAAAGGAGTTAATGTTATCACCTGTGTCTGCTCCTTGTTGTCCAGTTTGCCTGATAGAATGATTATGCAAAATCTGGTAAACAAAACCTTCAAAACATGAGGGACATGGGCAAGTCTCTGTTAAATTCTGGCAAAGATTCAGAAGAAGGGGCCAATTGAGTAGGCTTGTTTAGCCTTGGGGAGGAGTACCATTCTAGTATTGCATTGTTTTAGCTGAAGCTGAAATAAGAAACAAAAGGTCTCACCAGTCACATGATCCCTTTGGGGTGTGTGTGTGTGCATGCATTTAGGGCCGATTATTTATAGGTAGATTTAACCTGTTCATTTATGATAAGTCTGCAGCAATATGTCATCTCCCATTTCTCTCTGTCTTTCTTTTTCTCTCTTCCTCTCTCTTTCACATACACAGGATTGCTAAATCGTCTTAAATATACACATTTGAATGCATAACCCCCTGTTGTGAATGAAGCTGAGGGAATTATGATAAATATTAAAACTCAATGTTAAAATTATTAAAAGTCTATGACTTTATGCTGATGTCAAGTCTCTTAATTTTTTTTTTGGTTCCTTTGAGTTCCTCTACAGCTTCATACACCTATGACAAAATGTGAAGCATAATGCAAGGTTAACAGGTGCAAGGTCATTGAGTGCAAGCCGGGTTGAGAATTAGTACATGCAGGTACACAGGATACCAGTAACAACCACAAGCTCTAACATCAGTTAATTAACTTGTTAATGACCTACAACTGAATGTATGAATGCATGCCTGTATCATGCAAAGAAACACATTTAAAGAAGACAAATACCAAGACTTACTACTTATAAAGTATAACAGCAAAACTTCCTTGAAATACTTATATATTTAAATGTATGCAATCATATTAACATTACAGCAGAATTATGTGAAAAGAATATCTGCAAATGGACTGCTCTTGATATGTTTACAGCCAGAAGGTTTATGTTGATCAATTAAAAAAAAGTGCCTGTACTTGACCAGTGTTTGCCCAGAACTTGAAATGCACTATTTTTTTTAAGTACATGAGAGGTAAGCACAAGCAAAGAACAAGTACTGTACTTGGCAAAAATTGCCCAACACAAGTACAGTGCAAGTTCTTCGATGCTTGTACACAAAGTACATGTCATGTCTTTCATGCCATCTAAGAAATGCTGTAACTGAACCCACTATTTTATGGAGTGACAAACATGTTGCATCACTGAGATGATGTGAAATTTTCATTTTATTTATTTTTTTACCCAAATATGCTTTGGAATATAAATATGCTTTGGGATTAAAAATCTGTATTATTAGTTAGTTGGGGCGGTGGGGGGGATTTCATCTAAAGGAACAGAGTATATATTAGAGAAATAGAACTGAATATCAGTACCTGATATAAATTTGTAGATTTTTTTTTACTTTAAAAAATCTCTCACTGAAAAGGATAAAAGAAAAAAAATCTCCCAGTGCAAATTCACAATCTTAACCATAAAATGTTTAAAGGCTGAGTTTTCTAAAAGTTTACAAAAACCACCAAGTACCAAAAATACCCAAATATAAAAATAAAGAAAATGAGCCCTTTCTACATCTGTAATACCCTGACAAAGTGACAAAATATTTTACATGGTCTGTTTCCTCCAGATGGAAATGTGTATTCGTTGTAAAATCAATTATTGATACATTTTAATATTTCATATATATGAAACTTTCAAAAATAAAACAGTAGTTTCATCATACATAAAAAATCAATGTGCTTTAAATTTTTTTTACACTTAAGAATAAAACATTTATTTGATTAAAAGATCTTTCAGTAGCATTTTCAATGTATTTGAACACTAATTCTGGTTAAACAATCAAACAATTTTCAGTAAAAGAATAATTTTTCTGGTTATGCATAGTTTGGCACCATGCATCTATTATTGTTGACATCAGGCTTTGTCACAGGACAAACAGTTTTTATCACAGATATACATGTACATCTTTTCAGTATTACCAGCTTTATTACACAGAAAGCAATGTTAGCATTAGTTAACTTTCCATCAGAGTGAGATGAAATTTAGCTGATAAAAAAGTGATCATATTAACTATACATACAATTACATTAGTTAAAATAATGTAAATGTTCACAATTACACTTATTACACTGTAATATAAAACTGTAAAGATTACATTTTAAAGAATGTAATAGGGTGATGTAAATCACACCAAATAAAGCCTCCCTGACCAGAAAGGTAACCCTGACAACGCATATGCCTCACCTGGTTGGCTGGGAGCCCAGTGTGGACTTAGCTGATTGGATGGGACGACAAATGGTGTTCCGTGGGAGCATGCCCGGCGATGACCCCTGACTACATGCACAAACACACATTCACATTCAGATGTAAAGAAAACTTGTATATTAGTTTTGTGTTTCAGCTAGAAGGTTGGGGAACAAGTGAAAGCAGTGATTATGTTGGTGTTTGGGGCTTAAATCATTAGCAGAGGTAGTACAGAGTCAGTCACACTCCCTATTCAGCAGCAGTTATATGCTACAGTTGTTCAAGATCTCTTTTGTTTAACTGCTGCTTTGTATGGCAAGATTATCTGGGTTTGGCCACCAGGGCTGACACAGGGCAGAGTATTGTAATCAGACCCCTGACACCCGACTCTCCTTAATCTGTTTACACTGGTTCTGGCACAGAGCCAAGAATCAGGCCAATGACAGCCCGGTGTCATGGATTCAAAACTTGGAGCTGGATGCCCAATACCGACCCACTCACTAGTCTGAGTATGACTCTCTGCTCTGTGGCAGCCCTGGTGGTCCTGGAGAATCCTGCTATACAAAGCAGCGGTTAAAACAAAGGAGATTTATAATGAAGGCTGTGTATAACTGCTGCATGAGGAGTGTCACTGCCAGCTGTGTATAACTGCTACATGAAGAGTGTCACTGCCAGTTGGTTTGGATTTTTTTTTCAGAGAGTCAGGTAATACTACCTTTACTATTAGCAGTAGTACCAACATCAAATTACAGTTAAAATCAGCTGCTTAGACGGCAGTTTGAATATCCAAAATCAACTAAACAGGCTTGTTTTTTTTCAGTAAAATCACACTTTCCATTTAATTGCCATCCGGGCTGGATTTTGACAACAGTTTGTTTATTTTCCCTTTCCACAAGGTACCAACTACATCATCACACAGGTGAATTTAGCTGCTTGAAACAAGGATGCTACACCTGGAATTTCTTGACCTGGTTTCTCTTATTCATTATTTTAATATAATATCATTACTTCATTTATCCAGTTTTCTACACTTTTCTTGATTTATACACACCTTTTGTTTAAACATGTATTTGCTTTGTCTCACTCTAAGCACCTGAATTTCACATGTAAAACTGTAATCAGTGAAGGATTGGAGAAAAAGCAGGTATTCATGAAAGAAGTGATAATTGGAGATCAGTGCAGTGGGTGAAACTGTATTAAAAAGGTAGAAATGACTCACTTGAGCATTACTGATAGTTACCAAAATCTGGAAAATACTGCATGGACTCTGAAGCATCCATTTCAGGAAAATGGTCTTGGAAAAAATCCATTTATGGAAAAATGGAAAATTGGAAATGTTAATTTTGGGGACATTATTACTCATGGAAAAATTCAACTGATAAATACTGGTCTTGAAAACAAATAACTGGTAAATACTGGTTTGGAAAACAAGAAACTCGTATATACTGGTCTTAGAAACCACTATTGGCTGGAGAAGACCACCCTAGCTGAAACACATTGATTTAAACTAACTAAAAATTCTAGCAAAACACAAACAGCAAGAAAAATGCATGATAAAAAAGGTAAAAAATCTTGAGAATAACAAGGATTTAAGATTTAGTTAGGTATTTGTAACTTGCTGTATTACAATCACAGAAATGACCATTGAGGGTGTTAGTTGGAAAAGGGCACTTATTAGCTGTACTAACTTCATACACTGAAACTAGGATTTAGTAGAAGACATTTAGATTAAACTGTAACATCTACAAAATATCTTCAAAAGTAACACATATATATTATATTTTTTTCAGAATTTTATTCAAATCTTATCAGTTTTCATGATCAGATAAGCTTTGATCTCTCTGTAAAAGCTAGGAGATAATTAGTTCCAAATAAAGCAACAGCTAGGGAGGCAGAAGCAAGCGATTTCATGATGAAATGTGTAAAGATAATTAAAAAATACACAATGAAGTGCATTAATGATGATGATGAAATGTAGTCAAACCAATGCAAAATAACATATAAATTAAGCATGAAAAGTTTTACTATATGATCTTGTTAAACTTAAAACTGATTAAATCGTACAAAATAACCAGCTGCTATTTTGGTATTAAACCAACTATATGGCTTAAACAAACAAGATGATTTACTCCTTTCCTTCTAAACTAGTTATAGGTAATTTTAGCATTACAGGACTGAGGTAATTTATGTTATCAACTACCCAGTAAACAATACATGGAAGATAAACTGAACTTTGGGCGGTGAAAATAAGTGTAATAACAATATAGTCACCTGTGAATGTCAAAACTTGCCTCTTTTTCCATATTCACTGTTAACCTTCACAACTTCATCCATTTTTTAAAGTTGAAACAATGATTATTATTAAATTATAACATTTTGCTGTTTTATTAAGTCTGGCCTTTCAAAAATTAAAAAAATAAAACTAATCCCCATGATGACTAGATTCTCAAAGTAAAACTCAGATTGCAGATTTCAGATAAAGCAAGCCTGTAAGGTTGCCTTGTTTATTGTGTGATGTGATATCTCACAACTTAAAGCCATTGAATTAACATTTTTTAAACAGAACAAGTTTACAATTTTAACTCTTGAAAAGAAGTTATATGATCTGACACCAAGCCTTACTGGAACAATACAACACAGAAAAGCAACAATGCATGCAGAGGTATGAGAATTTCCAAAGACTAAATGCTAAGTTATTTATTTATTGAATAGATTGGAGACAATTTTGGACAAACAGAAATTTAAGTATAGATCCTAGTCAGTTAAGATAAATAAGTGAATGTTTAAGTCCATGTTTTGTTGGATAAATATTTTTGGGGGGGGGGGGGGTTATAAATTGAGAATAAAAAATTTAACTGTAACAGAATGACATTTTTCAGACTGATCACAATCCATTTCTTTAAAATTTTAAATCATAAAGCCGGAATTAATTCACTACCTGCATTTTTAAATTTCCTGACTTTTCATGAATTTCAATTACATTTAAAAACCTTACTTTTTCAATACCTATATTCACTTACAAATATTTCATGAAGTTTGAGGATTTTCAGTACATGCAAAACAAAAGAATGAATGCAAGTTGAACACTCATGAAGCAACTTAACATGACTGCAGATGTTGCAAAGTTCTGGCATGGTGTACCATACACCCTGGTAAGTGTAACTATCATCCCTCATCATGTGACTTACCAAACCCAGGCTGTTGTGCTGGAGTTCCCTGGATCCCGGCAGCTTCGTCGAGTTTGGATAGGTCAGCTGAAAACCTCTTGTTACTGAGGTCAATATTTGGAGTACTGGAGCGAGAACCCTTCCCATCGAGCAGGCTCTCTCTACTGGCTGCCAGTGATGCTGGAGCGCTCGTACGTCTTGGGTTCTCCTCCTGCATGTAATCATACACATTTACTATATACCATGCATGTATATACAGAGAGATTTATTTTGAGTAACCTTTACTTCATTTTAATACATTACCATATGCTTCACATTCTGCTATTTCATATCTGAGCCAATGGCAATATTTTTTGTCCTGGTTCTATACTAAAACATCTGAGATTTCAATCAACTAAAATATTATTAATTCTTCATTTGACTTGTTGGAAATGGTAATTTTCAACATAATTTGGTGATTTAACACCTTTTATACTATAATGATCACAGATCAGGAATAAAAAATAACTAGATGTGGTCGGACAATGGTCGTCAGAAAACACCGCATTTCTGGTTGTGTTGGGCTAGTTTACATGGGGGTAAAAATTAAGTTAAATTTGAAAAATATGACAAACAAAAACAGGTTTTTATCCCTAAGCATGAGGGAAAAAATCCAACTGGATCAAATGATATGAAAGAAGATATGTCTGAAATAATGTATACAATAGAAAATCACCGAATGTAGTCTGTTTGCCATATTTGATTTTGAGCAAGTTTGTAATTAAATTGGTCTGGAGCCCTCATAGTCACCAATGATCCCTGTGAAATTGGGAAAGCTGCAGGAGGTTGTTGTTGAGTTGTCACACACTAAAGAAAATCAGCGATCTGGCTGTGGCAGCCATATTGGAATTCCATCAGGTCTGTAATTCAATAAGTCTGTAGCCCTCATAGGTACCAACCATCCCTGTGAATTTGGAAAAGCTGCAGTAGGTTGTTGTTGAGTTATTGCACGCAAAAGAATTTCAGCGATCTGGCTGTGGTGGCCATATTGGAATTCCAACAGGTCTGTATTTAAAGGTCTTGAGCACTCATAGGCAACAATCATTCCTGTGAATTTGGGAAAGCTGCGGTAAGTTGTTGTTGAGTTATCGCGTACGAAAGAAAAACAGCGATCAGGCTGTGGCAGCTGTATTGGAATTCTGACAGGTCTGTTATTCATTAGGTCTGGAGCCCTCATAAATACCAATCATCCCTGTGAATTCGGAAAAGAAAAACAGCGATCGGGCTGTGGTGGCCATATTGGAATTCCTACATGTCTGTAATTTAATAGGTCTAGAGCCCTCATAGGTACCAATCATCCCTGTGAATTTGGGAAAGCTGCAGTAGGTTGTTGTTGAGTTATTGCATGCAATTTATCTGACCTACTAGTACCAGAATAGTTTTACTGATGTTACATCAACTCAGATTTGGTCTGTTGATCTTAAATCACAAGATCAACAGAGCCTTGTAAAATACATGCAGCTGTCTCCTACTGGTCCTATGCTGGGGATGTTTGTATTAGGATATTCTCTTAGCTCCTGTCTATGCATCAATCACTTATATGTCTTCCTACCTCTACAACCACTGGAGGTGTGGCAGTGCTTTGCGGAGGCTGGAACACCTGGACTGGCTCTCCCATCTCTGATATGGCTCGTTTAACTGTCTCATGTGTGGGTGTCCCAGCTGAACTTATCTGTGACCCACCCGTTGGAGGGTAGGCATAAGTACCATGAGGCCGTGGTGTACCCATAGTTCCGGGGGGTGTGTCTATAGTGATGTCAATTTGTATAAAAGGTTTATGATACAAAACAATGTTATGACATCAAATGTAATAAGAGATCTCATGGTTTGCAAAAAGCACTGTATTATATATATGCTAAGATCAAAATATAAAGGTCTCTCATTATTATTTCTCAATGTTCTTTGTGGTTATTCCTTCATTAGAAAATTATTGTAAGTGCATTTCTGTTCATTAGAAAAATAAAATCATTTGGAAACACAAAAGGTTTCTTCTGTTGTACAGAATATAATAATGGATAATGGAGGTTCTGGTCTTGAAGGGAAATAGAAAATATATTATTCTTTCCAATATTCATCACACAAATATAAACATATATGGTGAATGCTGAATATAAAGATGAAACACTCACACTCATTTTCTTGTGCACTCGGGTACTGTAGAGGTTCATCTGCTCCTTTAAACAGCTAAAATGCATCAATAGCCATAGATACAAAAAAAATGAACAAATAGGAATGCTGAGATATTCATCATACATGAACTGCTTGTTTTCTTTTCTTACAGTGCATAAGCAGGAAATATACATGGATGGCCAAATCATAGTTTAAGTTGAAAAAGTCAATAATCTTAGACATCATTTTTTTTCTTTAATTCTTTAGCAAATACAAAGCATGAAATGAAAAACATTTAACAAAAACCATGAAAATTTAGCTGAACACGAATATTGATGGACAGACAGATAAAAGAGTTACAGACACACTGATAGATGGAGCCTATTGATATATTCCAAACAATATAAATAAATTTAGGGAAATAAATATATTCAGCATAAGTTTAATTATCCTCTGGTGAAAATACAACCCTTGATGAAGAAAACATTTCCTGATATTCAGCAATATATCTTGGTAAAAATCCAATTTTACCTGGAACAGGACAGACATGACCCTGCATATTTCAGCCATGGATGGCCGCTCAACAGGATTGGCAGACCAGCACCTGAGGATAAACAAAGATCATTACAGTTAAATGCCCAGAGACAAAACTAAAGCTACATAACTGATGACTCAATATGAATTTTAAATATATTTTACCTGTTATTAAACAGGACAAACATAATAAACTCTGATAAATAAGATCAAGATAATACATTTGCAATTTTACAATGTATTTAAATACGAGTGATTGTCAAAAAAAGATTAAAAATGACTAAAATTATGGATAGGAATCAAACAAATACCATACAAAATATTTAATTAATACATACATAGTTACGTGACTGTAAATTTATACTTGAGAAAACACAGGCTGACTCTAGAAATGGTGATAACATGCAAAGAGAATAACTAGTATCACAGTGATGGTTGTTTGTTGGTCTCACAAATATCTTACAGAACACACCAGACACAGGCAATGTCACAAAATACATGTGCTATTTACAGACATTTAAAATACTATATTTAGACACTTTTCTAAACAGAAGGTTGCAGTTCAGAATTTAACAAGATCCAATTACTGGTAATTGTTGAAAAACATTAATGTCACATTTGACAATGGCTGCAGACATGGTTAGCAGGTGTAAAGCTACAATATCTTATTATTACAAGAAATCTAATGAGTTTATTGCATAGTCTATTATGTATGAGATGTGGGATTACACCAATAATACATGTAACATTAAAAACATGTCAACATACTTGCACATAAGCACCTCCACTGGTTTTGGACAGTTCTTAATTAATGGTGGTCTTGTCCCTGAAAATAAAAGGAAAGTTAAAAATCAAATTGTGACAAAATACTAAATCAAAGGTTAAAATTGAGTGGTGATGAATAAGTGGTACAGTTTCTGTTTGTCAGGCAAAAATATCTATCAGTATTGAATCCTAATCTTAACTAACTTTGGTTGATATGTAAATATAATCAATACAATTTATTTTGCACAGTAAGGACTCAAATAACACTGCCAATACCTAAAATACCTAAGTGTTTATTAGTTGAAACCCAGCCACTGTTAACCTTTAATTCCATTGTGCACTCAAGTCTTTGCAATAATTCCAAATTGTTTATCAGTAGCCAGTATTAGTGGATGGCCATTCTTATATGCTTTAAGGCAGATGTTAAGACCTATCTGCTTATGGATTCAGATCAAAATTTAAATTTTAATCAACTTAATTTTCTGCAAAATATAAAGTAAATCCATTAATTAACAAGTTAAACACCTTAAAACACACAAACATATAAACAGAGGTGAATATATAACCTCCTTCTACCTTAATAGGTCATAGATCTTCAGGCTTTTAATAAACATTTGAGGAAATTTTACTCGGATCACATGATCACAAACTTATGAACATCAGTTTACAGGTATGGATGGATGATAATATAAAAATAACAGGAAAACAATTCCTACCATTATGTACTGCCCACATGATCCTAAAGGCAGGGCCCCCTATTTCATCAAAAGGTTTCCTTCTTGTAAGGATCTCCCATAAAATAATACCAAAACTGAACACATCACATTTTTCACTGTAGTTGCTCCCTACAAAGAAAGGAAAAATAAAATGACAGTCAAATTATGTACACTTTTCACTTCAAGTGACATTCTTGAGTTTAATTTATACAATTAGATTTTCCAATTTCTTAGGATCTGTAATACATATGTTTGTTCTTGTAGTGGAGAGACAGAAATAACAAACACATTCAAACACACTAATTAATAAGAATAAACTTGAGAGCCTGTTAAAGAGCTGCAACATGAAAGCTGTTAGGGCTTTAGAATTTTTCTTTACTACCGCTGAGCGATTCTCTTTAAAAGATAGGTCGATCATGGCGTGTATGTGGCATGGTCTACTGAATTAGGATGTAGTGAACTATTTGATAAAGATGTGCTATTAATGAATTTTCTGGATTTAGGGTTGTGTCAAACTTTCCACTTGGTGTTTAATAACACAGAGCTCTTTACAGTGATAAGCCATATGAGCAAATCTCTGAACCACTATCAAGATCAAACCATTTTGGCCAAATAAAGTTTCTACCTTTAAATGAAAATAATTACCTTCAAACACTTCTGGTGCCATCCAGGCAGCGCTACCTTTGTTATTGGTCATGTGGGTGTGGGCATCACACGCTGTACCAAAGTCACAAATCTTCAGCACCGTCCCTCCCTGGACCAGCAACAGGCTGTTAATCAGTAAGACAGGTAACTACCACATCAACGTCACCAGAGCATAAAAGATTAAAGTACACAGACTAAGACAAACTGGAGAGCAGTGGATGGTTCAACATATATAAGAACTATGGACTATGCAAAACTGATATCAAACAGGACACTGTGACCTAATATTAACTTTCAAAGGAGATCTTAATTAAACCTATCTGATTTTCAAATCTGAAGTATCTAGCCCTAACAGTCATGAAATATGCCATACTAACATGACAACAAAATTAAGGTACATGCAAACAGCTATACGAGTTGTAAAAAGTTAAAGTAAAATCATAAGAGGACATTTGGGTAACATATTTTTTAATTTAAAGTTTCTTGAGATGTATATCTTTAACCACATAATAAGAAGATTACAAATCTAACATTGGCTACAGTCAGTTCTGTAATATTGTTGATGTGTCATATTGATAACTTTTGACATATTATATATACAGATATTCTGAATTGGCATAGCAGATAAAAGTTAAGAATACAAATGTGAAATAAAGGAAAGGAATATGATGCAAACAGGTTGCCAAGCCATGAACAAGAGGAACAAGGATGTTATAAATGTGGTAAGGTGTGATACCGGTTAGACTATATAAGTGGAAAACATGTTTAAAGGAACGCCATGAATGATGTAAACACTAACTTTGGTGGTTTGAGATCTCTGTGGATGAGAGGTTTGGGTTTCATGCTGTGGAGGTACTCCACGCCGCGGGCCGTCTGTAGAGCCCAGCTCATACCGTGGGCAGCCGTGTAATCCAGATGGTCAACAAATCTGGCACCATGAAGAACTGGAAATAAAGAAAATAATGGACATAAGATCAAGTCTTCTTCAACTATTAATTCTGCTTTACTGGGGTATATGGAAACATACTGATTACGTGAAATTAACAATGATAGTGTGATACAAGTCATATATTAAACTGGTTACTTGTAATACAAGACTGACACAGCCTTTTAACAGGAATTACCAGTCTATTTACTGAAAGTGCACTTGAATCTATAATGTATTGTGAAGAACAAGGAGTATTGTGTTACACCTCACTGAGACTTAAATCAGAGAAAGACATTATTTCTAAATATAGACCATGTAACAACCATATTTCCAGTTGGGTTGCAATGATGACAGGAATTATTAATTGAATATAAGCTCACTGATGTGTAGATTTTTTCCATTATATCAGAAAAACAGACAGAAAAACAGAATTGGGTTTCAAAAAAGGTATTAGGGTTCAAAAACAGAATTATAATAAATGCATGGAATACAGCAGGAAGTTGGATTAAGAGCAGATTTAAACTGCAAATAAAGAAAAACTCAGCCAATAATTTGTAAATAAAAATTTTTGAATCTGCCCTAGCTATCTACATAACAAGCAAGGTCTGCCAATTTTGGCTCACAACCGATACAGTAAGCACCAAGGTTTGATGTTACGATTATTTACTTACATGCCTGAAACGCTGATAATGGTATTATACAATATACAATGATGTGGTTCCGCTGTGCAGTGGTAACATTTCAGAACTAGAATACGGGTAGTCAACAAGCGACTACGTGTATCCGCCTAAATCAGAGTGGAACGAGTGAAGTGAGGCATGGATTGAGTGGCAAGGGGAAATAGAGTGAAGTGTTGCATATTAGCATGGATGTCTGCAGCCAAATTGTGTATGTAGGTTGCCCCCCTACCACAAAATCCAGAAAGCCGTCCAAGTTGTATACATATGCAAAATTTAAGGCAGATAAGTCAAACCACTACATGTATATGAGTGATTTTAGCCCGTGGCAGACAAACAGATGGACACTGAGCGAAAATGGTTGCAGGTGACACCACCAGTTTTGCATATGATAAAGAGCTATGTTGGAACTATACACATGCAAAATTTTGGCCCAATCGGTCAAATGGTTCCCGAGATATGAGCTTGGATGTCTGCAGCGTAAACGTGAATTTAGGTGGCGCCACCTGTCACAAAATCAGAAAAGCTATCCAGGATGTATACGCATGCTGAATTTCAGGTGAATTAGTCAAGTCACTGCAGAGATATGAGTGATTTTAACCCAAGGCAGAAGAACAGATGGACACTGTGCAAACATGGTTGCAGGTGGCGCCACCATTTTTGTGTATGTTATAAAGCTCTCTAAGGGCTACATTTGTGCAAAAAAATTTTCCTGATTGGTCAAACCGTTCCCGAGATATGAGCCTGGATGTCTGCAACATAAACGTGAATGTAGGTGGCACCACCTGTCATAAAATCAGAAAAGCTATCCAGGATGTATACGCATGCCGAATTTCAGGTGAATTAGTCAAGTCACTGCAGAGATATGAGTGATTTTAACCCAAGGCAGATGAACAGATGGACACTGTGCAAACATGGTTGCAGGTGGCGCCACCAGTTAATGTGTATGTTATAAAGCTCTCCAAGGGCTACATTTGTGCAAAAAAATTTTCCTGAACGGTCGAACGGTTCCCGAGATATGTGGGTTTATGTGTGGAAACAGACGCACAAACGGACGCAGAGCGCAGAGGAAAGGTCAGAGGTCAAAACAAAATTGGGTCACAGCAGTTCACATGTGACCCGAACATAATCCAGGGTTTCGTAAAATTCCGCACAGCGGTTACGGAGGAGTTCTCCGGACACCTACGCGGCGGCGGCGGTGGGCTGAAAACATAGTATCCACAAAACTAGTATACACAAAACGATGTGAAAATTGTTTGGATTTGAGAGTACTAGTCATGGTCCTGCATAACCATATTAATGAAGCAAACAGGTCAAAATCTTCTAGCAGGAAAGCCGGATCTTACTGCATGTCATAGCATCTCTGAGACGAAATAGCTCTGAATAAAAAAATGATCATACTTGTTTCTAATGTTTGAAATGACCACTGTAAAACACAGACAGATCAGTTCCTTACTGATCTGTTTACAGATGAAGACCAACTGTCTTGCCAATTCAGTGAACTCAAGTGTTTTACTAAAAAAGTGATTACTTAAGTGTGGGCTTGACAAAGAACCATTTATGTGAAGGACCAAGTATGATTTTAAATATGATTTAGTAGCTATGGCATCAATGATAGCAGTATTTATATTAAAAACATATAAACAGCTTACTGAACACACAATCCATTTAATCTTCCAGATTTTACAAGATTGAATTCTTAAAAGTATGTAGCAATTATATTACATAAAATAAAAAGTTAAAACAGAACATTCCTGAATTCTGATTCTATTAAAACGGAAAATAAATATTTATTACACAGAAAAAAAGGGGCTCTAGATGTGGCATGGCAGACACATGGAGTTGTGTGCCCACTGCTTACATTGTGCCATAATTTTGCAGTGCTGCCAGAGATTCGGACATGCTGTACAGTTATTTCACATCCTATTTCAACTGTAGAGTATGACACCTTTTTCTTATGAATCACCAGTGGCCGTCTTGAACAGCACAATATTATTTCTCACCATTGTAGAGCGACCCTCCTTCAGCATATTCCATCACGAGACATACCTAGAAAGCAAAGATATGTTTAAGCTATTGCTTTAGTGTTGTATCATCACTATTACAAAACTTACTAAATCATTATTCATTCATTGTCTCATGGTAAGTACAGGTAAGCTCCCAGTGGATTTGCTTATTAGATTAAAGGATTCAATAATAATATAACATATACTAGAATGCAAATTATATATATATATATATGAAAATGAGTTCTTATACACAAATTATACAAATGCTAGAAGAGGAGTATTTCAATTCATAGAGCTCTGTTAATATATAATTCTGTACTTTATGACATATACATTAATTGGTCATATTTACTGGGGGTGTTGTGCATGCTCCATATAGACCAACAATGTTGCGATGATTCACTCTCGAGAGCTGTTTTAGTTCAGTGAAGAATGCTTTCTTCTCCGTCTCTGTTTCAATCAGCTTCACAGCGACCACTTTCCCCTTCCAATAGGCTCGTCTCACCACTCCAAAAGCTCCACGATCTACAATCTGGAACAAACAAATCAGCTTTAGAATGAATTCATACAAAATTCCATAACTTAATTACTGGATCGTCTTGAGGAAAATATAGCAGCAGTACTTATAGCATGCTCGTCTTCTTAATCAATTATTGTATTACTGACTGATATCATGTCTTAAATCCAGCTGATGTGTTGTGCTTACAGAGTCTGCAAGGCTGTTTAAAAAAACTTCTGGTGAACATACATCTATGAACAAGAACTGAAAGTAAGGTAGCAAGCAATTTTAACAACTGTCAATAGAGCCGCTGGATCTTGCAGTCATAGGACAACTTCATGGGGACTCATAGCACCTGCAGGCACATGAGCTACTCAATGTATTGTCATGGCACTGCATGAATATGACAGCTGATACTGAAGCTAGAACTAAGCTGAAAGCTATATACAGCCAATCTCATTTAATTAAGCATTGTATTGGTCAAATGATAGTATTCATTTAAGAGAGATATTAAAAAAAAAAAGGTGGTGTTAATCTTTATGGTGGTAGCCATAATTTTGTTAACCAGGGAAAAGTTTTCAGCTGACAGGTTACCAATCATATTGTGTCAAAGGTTGTTGGGTTGTATTGTACTTTGTATTTTTATGACATCTATTGTTTTATCTCTTGTACTTAAAAAAAGATAAAAGGATTATTATACATTTACCTGATCTCATTTGTTATTTATAAAAATGATATTTCTGCAAATGGCTGACAGCTAACTGGTCACATGAATGTGTCAAAGTTGTCAAGTACCTGTTCATGTTTCTTTAAATTATTTTTTGGTGGAGGTAACCGCCTCCATTTTTTTTAATGCTAGCTTAACTTCATTTATGTTCATCTGCAGAGTTTCATTCCGGTTTCAGACTACTTGACAGGGGAGTATCACATGCTTTCTCTTATTTTATATCCTGGTGATAACCAAGCCCAGTGCCAGCCCTGGGTGTGTAATCATCCCCATTGCAAGGTCAAACCACCAAGGAACCCCTGAAAGTCCCACTCACTTGTGAGTGAAACTTGGCTGTTGGGCGCGGCCTATTCATTAAGCCTGCAGAGCACACACCCTGGGTGGGGGCCGACCATGAAAATTCTCACCACCTCGGCTTAGATTCGTACACACAATCTCCCAGATTCCAATTCCTGTGCTCTACCCCTGAGAACCTGAATCATGTTTATTATTTTCAAAAATGATGTTCCTGTGAAATGGGTGGCTGCATACTGATCATGTGAATGTATCAAAGGTCAAACAGGTGAGAGGCCACATAAGGCCAAATAAAGTACATATTCTGAATTAAAACTGAATACTAAAATAGAACAAACAATACTGAAAAATGTTATAACTTTATTATGAATCATAAAACATATTCACAGTCTGACAACATAAAAGGCTCTCAAAGACCTTCTTCTCTTTCATCATTGCTGGAGTCATGGGCAGTAATTTCTGCTTTTACAGAGTTGCATATTACCTACAGGTGTTGAGAGAACTCCATGGCACTCTGGTTCTATGTCTATTTCAATGTAGTTGTTGAATTCTTGTGTATGGTAGTCAAGCCCTGAGGTGGCAGTGATTCAGTTTCTGGTGGTGGTGTGATGTCAGTGATGTGAAAACCTGTATACTTGAAGCAGTTGACAATTGTGACAGTGATCACTTGCCGCCAGGCTTTTCTTTGCATCCAGTAGCGTCAATGTTTGGCCAAGGTGTTGGCAGACAGGTTGTCAGCACTTAAGTCCATGTGGCTGATGATCTTGTGTACAACTTGTTTCCTATGCATGTGTTTTCAGGCTTTGAATTATTCCTGTGTCACAAGGCCGGATGATTCTGGTTGTGCTTGGTGGCAGGAACTAGAGACAAGTGTGACTGAATCCATCTGCTGCAGATCTAGGGTGGGCAGAGTAGTAATACTGTTGACTAGTAAAAGTATCTTTCAGTTACAGCAAATCATACCTTGGCTGAAGTTTGTCTTTTAGCCTGTTAGTGAAATGGAAGGTGGTCATTGATGAATTCTATGATGCTGCATTTCAGCCCAGTAATGGCATAATGCCTCTGAAGCCTTGGGTTTTGGACTTCTCTATAATCACCAGCGACCTCTTTGTACTGCCCTCCATGTTACATGCTACCATGAAGGGTACCCTTTACTTTGCGCCTTCCCTTCAAGGGCTCAGTGACAGATATATGCATTCCTTGTTCCAGCATCAGTGAACCACATGGAAAAAGCTGTTCTATGCTGGCAGCTTTTCTATTTCATTTCCACTTGTGGTCTTAGTTTTGATTTTGGCCATTTAAAAGCATGTAGTGTAGAAATGTCAAACACACACATAATGAAGCATGTAATTAAAGCAGGTCACTCCTTTGAGCCAGTTGGATGAGTGATATCAAAGCTAATTAGTTGTGACTGAAGTTAGACTTAGTTTCCTCCAGTGTTTTCAAGACAGGAAAGCGATAAAGGCTAGCACTTCAACCAAAAAGCTACATAGTTGAATTTTATTTCATCAACTGTCTTTGAGGCAGGACTGTGAAGAAGATCTTCCTTAAATTAAGCACTGCCTCATTCAAACATTCCATAAGCAGCAGTTATGATATGCTGATCTATTTGCTCAGCTGTAACCGCTGTAATATTTAACCAATCACGTCACGTGACAAGGCTGGAAGCACAGACTTTTTCATCCCCAGTTGGAATATGTCACCTTTCAGTCAGTTATCCCCCACTGTTTGCAAATTGGGTCTGCATGGGTGCAGCCATCTTTGTTTACACACTGAGCCAATCAGATTTTGTTTTATGGAGCGTTTAGTTTGCTGGGTGTTGGCCAAACCTGCAGAATCCTTCCATTTCTCACAGCGTGTGACTGGGAGGCCCACAAAGGTCCCAAGCTGTGTTCAGAGCGTACTTCATTCACATCAATATCCAGTTTATGCAGCATTTGATAAGTGGTAATAAGCAGCTGAGACTCTCAGAAGTGTCATCAGATTCAAATTAATTGGAAAACCCTAGGTCTGCATCTCACTCTCAACTTGCATGTAAGAATATATGATATCAATGTTGGACATGTTTGTTGTTTCTGATCATGAGACAAAATATATGAATCAAGTTCACAACCACTTGTATATTCTTTGAAATATATTTGTGTCTGATGTTTGCAGTTTGTAATACTTGTTAGAAGTTAATACAAGAACAAGGGACCCATGGGTCACGGCGCTCAGCTGATCGTGATTGGACTATAAATGTTTCTCCACCGTGATACTATATCGAGTCGATAAAGCTTATGAATATCATGTACATGTTGGGCTATTATAAAGGAATGTAATGTAATATGTGGGTAAATGATAAATGAAATTACCTGACTGATGGATTAATAGAGTCAAATAAAGTGGTTCATTTTTTATTTATTTAGGAGGAGTTGAAAATTGTGATATATTTGAGCAAATATGAATGCAATGACAGCTGTAATAAGCAGTAGTAGAATAATGATAAGGCTATTTGTTGAAGGATCTAAAGTGTATGGTAGTCTGCAAGCGTTCAATTTGACAGATATGATGTTATGATTAACTATGCTGATGAAGTGATTTATGAATATGTGACTGTATGACACAATATCTCTTTAGTCTTGACAAGGTACATTATTGTGATGCCCACTATGTCTACATATTACACAATATTGACATAATTTCTGGCATGTACATAGGTACCTATGGACGAATAGTTATACAAAATATTAAAGTATGAATATATCTGATTTATCTTGTTCTTGCTTACTGCGGCTGACTTTGGGATGGGGTTCAGAGAAGGGAAAAGTGAGGGCAGCACGAAGGTGGATGTAGAAATATTCTATTGTAATGTTTTTCATTTATATGAGAATATGAAAAGCTAAGAGGAAAGGGGCCCTCCTACTTGGTTATAGTAAAGTTCTAAATATATGACTGCAAACTAATACTCTGACAAGACTGTCATGAAGAAAAACAGTAAAAGTTTTGAGATACTGTGTTGCATATGAAAATTTACAGATGGACAGGCAAGTGGACAGAATAGACTAATACCTTTATTTCACTTTCAAGAGAATAATGCATTTAAATTTATATATAATCCTATTTTTTTAAGCAGATCCACTTTTTCCATTAAGAAGTTTTTATCTGAATCATTTTTTTATTTACAGGTTTATAAATTTTTAATTAAAAAACCTGAAAATATAAGTTAAAATGTTAGAATTGTTGCAAAAGTTGCAATCATTATATATACAGAGTAAAAAACATTGGGTCATATTATGCATACACATATATTTTATTATTTTTAAATCATAAATGTTTAAACTGATTTTAAAAGAAAATAATCCCACAACATGGCATCTACAAGAATATTACTTGAATCACTATTAAAAAGTTTTGCACATTGGAGTTTTCAGGACATGCTTAATTTTATTCACCAAAATAAAATAAAAGTAAATTTGATAAAATAAAACATCTTTTCAAATAAAGTATACACACTGTTGGTTGAATGAGGGACAAACAATATCATTGTGCTAATTACTATCCCAGTTTTAATTAATTACTGGAATTAATAGTCAATTTCACACCTGGTGAAGTTTTTACTCTTCTGAAGTAAGGAATTACTTATCTCATTAACATCCACACTTTCACAGCAATACACAACTTTGTGGAAACAATTAAATGTACACTTTAATCATTGTAACCCTGGTGGTTCAATACAAACTCTAAAATGTAGCATGTCCAAGAAATAAAATAAAATACAGAAAAATTATAACATTCATCTAGTTTATGCACCAGCTGGGGGGGGGGATGAGTGAAGGGCAGAGGGGAAGCCTGCAAGTAGTGGCTAAGCTGGGCCAAGGTAAGCTGCCTGGGGTGGGTTACATAATGCAAGTGAAGGCTGTACTACTAGGTGGGCTAGATGTAAACAACACTTGACATGGTGTATGAAAACATGAATAAAAGCTATTCATTCCAATCAATTTCTTTTGAAAGTTCAGATTTTAAAAGATTAAATCCGTATGCATATATGCTGGGAAAATTAAATCAACAGTGCCAAAGTTGGACAAAATTTAAGGTATTGATTTTTTATTTATGCTAATAACTTGAAAAATTTGCAAAATTCAGATCTAATTTTGGGTAAACAATTGAATCTTGATTAAATAAAGTTATATTCCTGAAAAAAAGTCTCTAGGTTCAGCAATTCTCATGTTAGGTGAGTAAATATGTTTCCTGATTTTTAAAAAAATTACATTATGTTTTGGCCCATAACTTCAAATTAATACCCAATACTGACCTAATTTTTGGTATGTTCATAGAAAATGTATAAAAGAATGTGAATACTAAATACGATCAAAAACAGATCAGTGGTTTTGATATTAGGCAGCCTTGAAGTGTAACAATGGCTTTTTTTATGGAAAACAGAGTTTTTTTTCCTTAATATCTTGAAGGAACAAAGTCTTAATGACCCAATTTTTGGTATGGTAGGAGATTTTTTAGACATCTAAAAATATGTCAACAGCCTGGGGAGCATAGAGATGTGCACTGAATGACCTACAGTCATCAAAGTGGACTGCTTGACAATGTAAGGGAATACAACAAGAGCCTCCAAAAAAATTCAATAACTAGTCTAATTTTGCAGCTTTTATTTTAAAATTTCAGATTTTAACAGATTAAATCCTTATGTATACATGGTGTGAAAATTAAATCCACGTGCCATGGCCAAAGTTGGGCAAAATTTAAGGTACCAATTTTATATTTTTGCCAATATTTAAAAAAATTTAACAAATTTTGATCTAAGTTTTGGTATACAATTAAATTTTAATTAATTAAAGTTGTATTACTGGAAAAAAGTCCCTACCTTTAACACTTTTGGTCTTAAGTGACCAAATATCTTCCTGATTTTTTTACAAAGTCCATTATGTTTGGGCCCATAACTTTTTTAAATTATATAATACTGACTTAATATCTGGCATGTACATAAGAACTATACAGAGGAATATTTATGGTAAATATGAAGAAAACCAGATGAGTGGTTTTGATATTAGGCAGTCCTGAAGTGTGAAAATAGATTTCTAATAAAAAATTGAGGTTTTTCCTTAATATCTCAGAGGAACGAAGTCCTATTGACCCAATTTTTGGCATGGTAGGAGATTATGGGGACATCCAACTGTATGCCGAAATTCAGATTCGTAGGTCCAACGGTGTCGAAACGTGCCAGTCTTACGGACGGACATCCAGATGAACAGACAGACAGACGGACGGACAGACGGACGACGGACAATGGACCATGACTATAGCTCAGATGACTTATAGTCAGCTGAGCTAAAAAATACCCATGAGTATATTTCTTGTATAACGTTTTTATTAAAAAATCCAAAGCTCAAACCAGATTCTTAAGTTTCTCTCCATCCACTTCAATCATACAACACATTATTTGGTTATCTTAATATGTACGTAAACACTTCAAAATAAATAAGTGAAAATAAGGGAAAATGATTCTTTAATAAAAGTTTTTACTGAACTATTTCTCTTCCAATGCAGAGAAAAATCCATTACCTAATTGAGACTGAATAATTGTTATTAAAGAGTTATTCATTTAAATAAAAAGAAAAGTAAAGGTAAAAGTAAAAGAAGTAACTGAAACAAATTAATTTGATCAAATTCAAAAATAAAGATTAAAATAAATAATGATTAAGTTTTCATTTGAACTATAATATTATTCAAAATAGTAACTGGATTTAGAAACTTTACCTCTGTCTGTGATTACATACCTCTTCAAAGAAAAGATCTTTGAAATCGATTTCTTCTGCGAAGCCGTGAGCAGCCTCCATCTTCTGAAATTTAATGATTTCACCTCATTCTGTCAAAATATTGTTTGTTTGTAGAACAGCCAACAAAAGTTGACCGGAAGTGGTTTGGGAAATCGGGTCCGTCTAAAACGCGGAGAATCCGCGGAGAGATGGAGAATTCGCGGAGAATTTGTGGAGAATTGGCGGAGTTTTTATATTCAATACTTTTAAATGCACATTAAAATCACTTAAAACCCCCAACCATATTACTCTTAACATATTTGCGCACTAATAAATGAACGAAATAATTTAAAAAATCTGTATATAGTTAAGCATTTTATGCTTAACAATGTAGACTCGCCGCCGAGTGAATGCGTTACACAAAATCTAACACCCGTACGTCTGAGTCACCAGCTGACACTGACAGATCTTTAGACGAAAACGCAAAATACCTAATATTTGAACAGTTTATTGTGCAAACAATAACAAAACCATGCACGTGTATCAAATTTACAGGTGTTAAACGATATATAATATGATTAATAAATCATGTAATTTTACCTACATTTATTGATAGATAAAAAAAAAAAAACACTATCACCATTTATAGTGTATGGACCCAATTTACATGCACAAATAAAAAGTGAAACACAAACATTCGACTTTACACACTTTATGACCAAAATAATAGATTGCCCCTTTAAGCTAATGAATCAACTTGGCAGTAGGATTAAATCAAATAAAAGAAAAAATCGTAAATATATATTGTAATCACAGTTAAAGAATTATATTTTTCTTATTCTGTACAAAATACACCACACTGCTTTCTGGCCATAACAATACAGAGTAAAATAATAAAAAAAAATTAAAACTATAGCACAATGTACACATACATACAGCAATAGTACATGAACTTATTTGTACAATCTTCACAAAACCATTTCATTTTTTAATTGCCTTAGTTATTTTAAAGACATATGCACACTTAAAATTAAACGATTTATTACATTTTTTCATTTTTTTTCACAACCAATCATGTCTTCGAATAAATCTCCTAATCATCATTCACATTCAATCCCAATGGTCACATTTGCATTATATTTAGGTTAGTTAGGTTTTGGTGTTCCAGGAGAACGTTTTGCTTGAGGAAATAGTGTGAAAATGCCTGAATCATAACAAGAAACTAAGTGTTGTTGCATCAATCCATTGTTAAAATGTTCAATTTGTTTGATTTCTAGATTGAAACGAAAATCAACTGCATTTGCAATCACAAATAGTCCACAGTCTCCTGATGCTATATTCGTTGTCTCTGGCATGGCACAAATAAAATCTTAAGAGAAGAACTGAGAGCTGAATTTTACATTAATGTACAGATTTTTAATTATTTTGGTAACTTAACAGATACGTTTATATGGGAAGAGTAATATAATTGGAGATTTTAAGTAATTTTAACGTGTATTTAAAAGTATTATTGCATATAAAAACTCTCCGCAAATTCTCCACGAATTCTCCGCGAATTCTCCATCTCTCCGCGGATTCTCCGCTTTTTAGATAGACCCTGGGAAATCCCCGATTTAGGGTATGACTAGAACCCGGATGTCGGAAGCCAAATATTGGATGGCAAGTTGTATGCCGAGTCCGACGTCAATCTTGGATGCCATATACTACATACCAGCAAGCAAATCAATAAAACATATGAGTAAATGTTAAGTGTAATGTATTTATGAGTATTAAAATATAATACACGTGAATTTATTTCAATATTAATATTAAATCGCTGTTCTACATTTAAAATAAGAGTAAAAATGAGATGTCCATATATATTCTTTATAATAATTATCTGTGAAACACCCTGCAATAAAGGTATTTTTCAAACATAGATAATTGCATGTTTAATTTTAACTCTCCCTGACACAAACACTGACTTATATTTTAAATATATTTTTAAAAGAAATATTATTTTTTGCTTAAACTATTTATGCAGACGATGCAATTTAAATATTTGAAATTACCTTTTATTAAATATATTTTCATCATGATATAATGTACAATTAACAGGAAAGTTAGCAGTTTTTAATGATCCGATGTAATGTTTGACTAACTTCTCGAAATAAAGATATAAATAGCTGAGAAAAAAAGTTACACAATCCATTTCCTTTGCACATTGAAGAAAATAATAAACGGTATCTCGATTTCATACAGCACAAAAAATGAGGGAATGGCAAAGATAAATGTTTCATTAATGATTATTACCATTCATGCAAAGAATATGCAAATTAAAATTTTTAAATTATGAAAGCTTACATATAAGTATAATTATAGACAATTTACTTAAAATATTTTATTATCTAAGAATTAAAGATTGTTATAGGCCTTAAGTATCTCTTGGGTAGATAATGATTCTTAAGAATGTAAAGACGTAATTTTAGTTTTATTGTCGGCCTAAATATAGAGCAGACAGAAGCTTACAAAAAATTAACCCAATACACTTATGTATGCATAAAGACAATCATGAATACATAAATAATGCTGTAAACACATAAATATGGTATGTTTTGATCTTCCTATTTTCTGGTATCTAATATATTTAATTCTGGCATCCCTGCTCGGCATCCGAATTTACATCCAATATCAGACCCCCTACATCCGTGTTTTAGTCCGTACCATGAGTTAGATGTAACAGAGAGAGAGACAGGATAAGTGTTAAAGTATGTCGCTCTGTAACGCATGCGCATCACGTGAAGTGTGTTAAACGTTTGCAGGTACGTTTTCACATTGTTTAATCTTCAGAAATTGATCGTAAGCATCTGCTTCCTGGATATCGGAGAGGATTGGGTATGTTTTTCTTCAAATAAAATTCATAAACCTTTTTTTATTTTAATTTCTGCAAAATCATTAAAAAACTTCCAAAGACAAGATCGAAATTCAGCCTAGGATAACCATTTTACGCAGAATTAATCACTTATAGTTATATTGTACTTCCTAACAAATTTATTCTTGTTCAGGCAATGGATAAATTCACATTCGATTTCGGTATGAGTCCAAAAAAACGGTGAAATTGTATTAAAGCTTTCCTTAAAATGAAAAATACACATGTAAATTTATTCAAAAGTTCTACTAATTTCACATATGATATTTTTTCAATATTCTCCTTGTTTCACCTGAAAAGGGGAACATTTATGGGAAATAGAATCTTCATTATTTCATTACCATTTTTAATATATATATATACACACACACTCACAAGATATACACAAGATATATATATATATATATATATATATATATATATATATATATATATAACGAGCTGTGAAACTGAACTATACTGATCCCACTCAAATTCAGCCTAATATAAATATTTTGTCCCCTTCTTATCTTATTTAGAGTTTGAGTTGGGAACAATGTTTATCTTTTAAAATATAAAGATTTTTCTTTACACCGTGCAATTGGTACCATAAAGTAAATAAACGGATAAACAATGATTTATGAAAATCCTTTGTCCAAGTTAAACTTGGTTTAATATTTAAAGGGGGGGGGTTATTATTATCCTGAAGAATAACACAATATTAAAACAAATGCATGATAAAAATACTGCCATGCGTTTATTTCTAATTAATAATAAACATTATAATGACCCCTTTCGTGTTTTATGATTATTTCGAATCTTTACGGTAGACGCCATTTTCAGCCAGACGTACGAAAAACATGTTTAAGAAGCCGAAAAGAAATTTTCGGTTGAAAGCCAGAGATGGCAATTCTGACGAAGAAAATGAGCCTCAAAAAGAGGAGGAAGATGTCGCTATGGATACGGCGAGTAGCATGCAGGAAGGCACGGCTTCAGTAAAGAAAAAGAAGAAGAAAAAGCCTGATAAGACAACATCCAAGTCGTCCACACTCAGTTTCGGTGACGATTTGGACGAGGCAGATGGTAAGTTTATATAAATCTGTTTCGTTATTCTTGTAGAATGATCTGCTTTGATGAGTGAAATGATCACTTGTTAATGTGCATGTCATTCGTGTATTTTTTCCTTCATTCTGAGCGGGATTCACGTGAGCATTTCACAGTGTCCCCGTCGAGTTTGGCCAGGTGCGAGTTTTACCTTTTTTAAGGAACTACATTCAAGACACTATAGTTCAGACTAAATCATGGACGTTGGATGCCAAGTTGGATGCAGAGCCAGACGTCAATCCATTATTGTGTCAATCTCCAATTTCATCTTACATACCAGCAAACAGGAGAGTAAAAACATTTGTTTATTTTCAGTTTTTTTTTTTATTGGTGAATATGTGAAACATTTCTTGCCAAATTAACAACTGTGATGTAATCACATTATTAATGCATAAATGGTAAAATATTACGTGTTATAAAATCAATGTATTCAAAAATGCAGTCTTGTATATTAACTGAGAGTGGACTTACAGATTATTTTGCATGTTCGGAAGGTACCCGGCAAGGTTGTATGATAAGTCCTTTATTATTTTCTTTATTTATTAATGAGTATTGTAACATGTTAGATGGAAGCGATTGTCAGGGGATATAAGTAAATGGAAATCTCTCAAATTTAATGACATTGTTATTTGCAGATGATATGGTTAATTGTGGGGATACTGTAGGTAGACTTCAGCAACAGATTGATCTCTTACAAAAGTTTAGTGAAAATTATGGTTTCAAAATTAATACAGATAAAACTAAGATTATGGTTTTTAGGAAAGGTGGTCCCTTACAAAAAGTAGAAAAATGGTATTTAAAAGGTAAACAGTTAGAAGTGGTTCCATACTACAAATATCTTGGTATTATTTTCTCCACAAAATTGTCTTGGTCAAAAACACAACAACAGCAGGTTTTACAAGCAAACAAAGCTGTATGCATGATTAAAACATTCAGCAAAAAGTGTAAATATGTAAGTACAAAACATCTCTTTTATTTATTTGATCAAATGGTAGTGCCAATATTAACATATGGATGTGAGTTGTGGGGTTTTAAAAAATCAGAAACTATAGAGAGAGTACAGTACAAATTCTGCAAACAAATTTTAAATGTAGGTCAGAATACTCCTAATGCAGCAGCATTAGGAGAATGTGGCAGATTTCCTTTGTTTGTAACTTGCTTATTGCGTTGTATTAAGTATTGGATTAAACTTTTGCATATGCCAGAACATAGATATCAGAAACAGGTGTACAATATGTTGATGAATTTAGATAACAGTGGTAAATCAAATTGGGTATCTGAAGTAAGAACATTGTTGTTCCAGTCTGGTTTTGGATATGTATGGATGGCACAGTACATTGGAGATGTGAATTATTTTATGAAAGAAGTTGAAATGAGAATAAAAGATATGGCCATTCAAAATTGGCATGGTGATATTGAATTGTGCAGTAAACTCTACTATTATGGTACTTTTAAATCTATGCTCACTCTAGAAAAATATGTTGATTGTATCCCAAATAAACAACACCGTCAAGCACTTGCTAAACTTCAATGTTCAAATCATGAATTAGCTATAGAAATGGGCCGCCATAAAAACATTTCTTGTGAAGAAAGGATCTGTAAATATTGTTTATGCTATGGATTCAATATTGTTGAGGATGAAGCTCACTTTCTGCAAGAGTGTAAATTATATCACGGTTTGAGGTTAAAATATATTAGACAAGACTTGCATTATCCAAGTGAACAAAATTTTATAAAATTATTTAATTTAGATAATCCATTTGAAATATCAAAAGTTGCTGCATATGTGTTTAATTCGTTTTTGAGGAGACGGAAAATGATAGATGGTTAAATTATGTATTTTAAAAAGTACTCACTGTTGACAGCACAATAGATTCATTGTGTACTTAGGTGTGCAATAACGTTACATGTGTTTATGGCACGATTGATTAGTCATTTTAAGACTGTTACTTAACATTATATTGTTGTAATTTTTTAACTGACTGTTTATTGAAATGTAATTATGTTTATCCTCACAGATGATGGCAAAACAGATTTATATGTATGTAGGTATGCAGTTCTGTTACTTGAGTTAATGGCAGTGTTTACTAGAAAATATGACTGCTACCTTCCATTGGATTGATGTACTTGTAAAATTGAATATTTATTGAAATGTTTGGAACTTTGGGCCTGAGGCCTTTTTCCTGAATAAAGTTCTGTTCTGTTCTATCAAAGAGTTCATAGTTAACTTATAATTTTGACTTGATATGCCCCAATAACGATCATTGAGGTTTCAAAATAAAAAAAATTAAAGAAGCTGAAATAATTAAGATCCCTAGTATCATGAGGCTTCTTGGAAATGACAGTAAATGTAAATGTGTAGGTAACTGGATGATATAGGTGCTTGTAATATAATTTAAACGTGATTGTAGTGATAGTTTATAGCACTCATGGCTGCGCAAGATTATGTTCGGGTCACATGTGAACTGCTGCGCCCCGATTTTGTTTTGACCTCTGACCTTTCCTCTGTGCTCTGCATCCTTTTGTGCGTCTGTTTCCACACATAAACCCACATATCTCGGGAACCATTTGACCGATCAGGAAAATTTTTTTTGCACAAATGTAGCCCTTGGAGAGCTTTATAACATACACATTAACTGGTGGTGCCACCTGCAACCATGTTTGCACAGTGTCCATCTGTTCATCTGCCTTGGGTTAAAATCACTCATATCTCTGCAGTGACTTGACTAATTCACCTGAAATTCGGCATGCGTATACATCCTGGATAGCTTTTCTGATTTTATGACAGGTGGTGCCACCTACATTCACGTTTATGCTGCAGACATCCAAGCTCATATCTCGGGAACCGTTTGACCGATTGGGCCAAAATTTTGCATGTGTATAGTTCTCATATAGCTCTTGATCATACGCAAAACTGGTGGCGCCACCTGCAGCCATTTTTGCACAGCTCCCGTCTGTTTGTCTGCCATGGGATAAAATCACTCATATCTCGGCAGTGGTTTGACATATATGCCTAAAATTTTGCAGGTTAATACATCCCCGACAGCTCTCTTGATTTTATGACAGGTGGCGCCACCTACATTCTAGTTTATGCAGCAGACATCCAAGCTCATATCTTGGGGACCGATTGGGCCAAAGTTTAGCATTTGTATAGTTCTCACATAGCTCTTTATCATACGCAAAACTGGTGGCGCCACCTGCAGCCATTTTTGCACAGCTCCCGTCTGTTTGTCTGCCATGGGATAAAATCACTCATATCTCGGCAGTGGTTTGACTTATCTGCCTTAAATTTTGCATATGTATACAACTTGGACGGCTTTCTGGATTTTGTGGTAGGTGGCGCAACCTACATACACAATTTGGCTGCAGACATCCATGCTAATATGCAACACTTCACTCTATTTCCCCTTGCCACTCAATCCATGCCTCACTTGACCGGTTTCACTCTGATTTAGGCGGATACACATAGTCGCTTGTCGACTACCCGTATTCTAGTTATATAATGCTGATGTCATCATGTCACAACCAAAATCAAATGACATGCCATGTTTGATTGGCTAGTGATGTGGAACAATGACTGTTCAAACATGCAATATCATGACAGAGATATATGGTAGTAGGACTAGATTATAGTGAAATCAGCAGTTTATGAAATAATTTGGTCACCACAGTTTATATCGTCATACTGACTTTAGGATGGGGTTCAGAGAAGGGAAAAGTGAGGGCAGCACGAAGGTGGATGTAGAAATATTCTATTGTAATGTTTTTCATTTATATAAGAATATGAAAAGCTAAGAGGAAAGGGGCCCTCCCACTTGGTTATAGTAAAGTTCTAAATATACGATTGCAAACTAATATTCTGACAAGACTGTCATGAAGAAAAACAGTAAAGTTTTGAGATACTGTGATATATATGAAAATTTACAGATGGACAGGCAAGTGGACAGAATGGACTAATACCTTTATTTCACTTTCAACGGAATAATGCATTTAAGTTTATATATAAGCCTATTTTTTTTAAGCATATCCACTTTTTCCATTAAGAAGTTTTTATCTGAATCATTTTTTTTTATTTACAGGTTTTATAAATTTAAAAAATATTGAAAATATAAGTTAAAATATTAGAATTGTTGCAAAAGTTGCAATCATTATATATCCAGAGTAAAAAACTGAAACAATAAGTTTAAATATTAGAATTGTTGCAAAAGTTGCAATCATCATTTATCCAGAGTGTAGCTCATATTGGGTCATATTATGCATACACATATATTTTATTATTTTTAAATCATAAATGTTTAAACTGAATTTAAAAGAAAATAATGCCACAACATGGCATCTACAAGAATATTCCTTGAATCACTATTAAAAAGTTTTGTACACTGGAGTTTTCAGTACATGCTTAATTTTATTCACCAAAATAAAATAAAAGATTCAGTAAATTTGATAAAATAAAACATCTTTTCAAATAAAGTATACACACTGTTGGTTGAATGAGGGACAAACAATATCATTGTGCTAACTAGATATTTCTTGGCACCGCAGGTGCCATAGAATCGCCAGACAATTAATCCCACCCCCTTAAGAATAGGCCCCCCATCTTCAGCAACAATAAATATCAGACCACACTCATAGAAAAGGTCATTCTCATAGAAAAGGTCATGATCCAAATTTCAATATACATCATCCCCTAACCCATGTCTATGTATATGCAAAAAATCTGTCCATTAGTTTTTGACTTATAATGCTCACAGTACTGATAAATGGCAATGATGGGGTATTAAACGGCACAAAACAAGTAAAAGAATAACAGGTGGCGCCACCTGTTTCCGGTACATGACAATACTTTCCAAGATCTTCCAACATGTTGATTTTTGGACCAATGCATGCATCCCTTATTGAGATATTAATGATTTTGTGTAATTTTCACCATATATGGCAATATTCAAGGTCAAGGCCACTCTAATAGGAAAGGTCATGACCCCAATTTATATATACATTATCCCATAACCCATGTCTATGTATATGCATAATATGAAAGATATCTGTCCATTAGTTTTTGACTTATAATGCTCACAGGTTATAAATGTACTGATAAGTGGCAATGATGGGGTATTAAACGGCACGAAAACAAGTAAAAGAATAACAGGTGGCACCACCTGTTTCCGGTACATGACAACACTATCCAAGATCTTCGTTTAAGTTGATTTTTGGACCAATCAATGCATCCCTGATTGAGAAATTAATGATTTTGTGTGATTTTCACCATATATGGCAATATTCAGGTCAAGGCCACTCATTGGAAAGGTCATGACCCCTATTCAAATAAACATTATCCTATAACCCATATCCATGTATATGCATAATATGAAAGAAATTTGTCCATTAGTTTTTGACTTATAATGCTCACAGTACTGATAAATGGCAATGATGGGGTATTAAACGGCACAAAACAAGTAAAAGAATAACAGGTGGCGCCACCTGTTTCCGGTACATGACAATACTTTCCAAGATCTTCCAACATGTTGATTTTTGGACCAATGCATGCATCCCTTATTGAGATATTAATGATTTTGTGTAATTTTCACCATATATGGCAATATTCAAGATCAAGGCCACTCTAATAGGAAAGGTCATGACCCCAATTTATATATAAATCATCCCATAACCCATGTCTATGTATATGCCTTATATGAAAGAAATCTGTCCATTAGTTTTTGACTTATAATGCTCACAGGTTATAAATGTACTGTTAAGTGGCAATGATGGGGTATTAAAGGGCACGAAAACAAGTAAAAGAATAACAGGTGGCGCCACCTGTTTCCGGTATATGACATTACTATCCAAGATCTTTGGTCAAGTTGATTTTTGGACCAATGCATGCATCCCTTATTGAGAAATTAATGATTTTGTGTGATTTTCACCATATATGGCAATATTCAAGGTCAAGGCCACTCTCATAGGAAAGGTCATGACCCCAATTTAAATAAACATCATCCCATAACCCATATCTATGTATTTGCATAATATGAAAGAAATCTGTCCATTAGTTTTTGACTTATAATGCTCACAGTACTGTCAAGTAGCAATTTTGGGGATATTAAACGGCATGAAAACAAGTAAAGAATAATAGGTGGCGCCACCAGTTTCTGGAACATGACAACCCTGTCCATGATCTTCGATCAACTTGATTTTGGGATCAATCCATGCAAGTTTTTTTGAGATACTTAAGAATTTGTGTGATTTTCCCCAAAATTGAACTTATTCAAGGTCAAGGTCACTCTCCTAGTTGAGGTCATGACCTCATTTTAAATAGGCGTCGTCCTCTCACCCATATCTATACATATACCAAGTTTGGTAAAGATCCGTGAAATATTTTTTGAGTTATTGTGTCCAAAAGAAATCTCTGCGGCGGCAGCGGCGGCGCAACCGTGCCTAAACCATAGTAGCTCCAGACTATGTCTGGCAATACAATTACTATCCCAGTTTCAATTTATTACTGGAATTAATAGTCAATGTCACACCTGGTGAAGTTTTTACTCTTCTGAAGTAAGGAATAGAACGAAGTCCTATTGACCCAATTTTTGGCATGGTAGGAGATTATGGGGACATCTAACTGACTTATAGTCAGCTGAGCTAACTACTGCCGAGATATGAGTGATTTTATCCCATGGCAGACAAACAGACGGGAGCTGTGCAAAAATGGCTGCAGGTGGCGCCACCAGTTTTGCGTATGATAAAGAGCTATGTGAGAACTATACAAATGCTAAACTTTGGCCCAATCGGTCCCCAAGATATGAGCTTGGATGTCTGCTGCATAAACTAGAATGTAGGTGGCGCCACCTGTCATAAAATCAAGAGAGCTGTCGGGGATGTATTAACCTGCAAAATTTTAGGCAGATATGTCAAACCACTGCCGAGATATGAGTGATTTTATCCCATGGCAGACAAACAGAGGGGAGCTATGCAAAAATGGCTGCAGGTGGCGCCACAAGTTTTGCGTATGATAAAGAGCTATGTGAGATCTATACACATGCAAAATTTTGGCCCAATCGGTCAAATGGTTCCTGAGATATGAGCTTGGATGTCTGCAGCGTAAACGTGAATGTAGGTGGCGCCACCTGTCACAAAATCAGAAAAGCTATCCAGGATGTATATGCATGCAAAATTTCAGGTGAATTAGTCAAACCACTGCAGAGATATGAGTGATTTTAACCCAAAGCAGACGAACAGATGGACACTGTGCAAACATGGTTGCGGGTGGCGCCACCATTTTTTGTGTATGTTATAAAGCTCTCCAAGGGCTACATTTGAGCAAAAAAAATTTCCTGATCGGTCAAACGGTTCCCGAGATATTTTGGTTTATGTGTGGAAACAGACGCACCAACGGACGCAGAGCCCAGAGGAAAGGTCAGAGGTCAAAACAAAATGGGGGCGCAGCAGTTCACATGTGACCCGAACATAATCCCGGGTTTCGTAAAATTCCGCCCAGCGGTTACGGAGGAGTTCTCCGGACACATGCGTGGCGGCGGCGGCAGAGGGCTGAAAACATAGTATCCGCAAAACTCTGTTTTGACAGATACAATTAGTCCTTTATAAAGATTCAAGGTGGCTTGTATTGGCTACATTCACAACTTTTGATGGCAATTTTATTCATAAACATTAACTCAATACGGCACAGTGTGAAAGAGTACCTTCTATTAAATATTTCTTTCTTGATAACCAGTGTATAAACAAGAGGTACCAGCTGTCAATCAACTGTCACATTTGGTAATAGCTGTGACAACCCAACTCAGTAGGCAATTGGATAGTTGGGCTGGTAAGCATACTTGAGTCGTGATACAAGTAACACAAAGGAATGTATCGCAGTGGTCTTGCAACAGATTGCATTCATAAATCGTAAACGGCCCATAATCTCAGTATTATGCTAAGAATGATGAATAAAACACAAGTATACGTGTGAGCTCACAGCCTAAACTGAAACACCATCTCCATAGACACGGGTCATTTTCTGTATCGCCTGCAAGCTGCCTGGGTCCTGTAATCCGTGCGACCCATGCTTGTGTTCATGTGGTCATAAATTCAACAAACATGCCGAGGGGGTTACCAATGTGCTGGGTTAAGCAAGAACTTTTCTCGCTCATATTAGGTATTATTATACAAAAAATGCTAACAATTGGTCTGGTTTATGTTGATTGACAGTATACCTATAGGCCAAGAAGCGTTGTCAGAAAAGACAAAAATATTTGCATCATCATAAGGCATTATAATGCGTTCCTCAGACCTAGATGTAATGAAAATCTGGCACAGTAATCTGGTCGTAATGCCAGAGGGTTGATATGACCCTGATATGGTAGTTAATGCAAAAAAAAATGTTAGCAGTAAAATAAAGTACCGTTAACTGGTTGAAGGATAAAAATGTATTAAAAGAATTACAAATTTTGCTGGAAGTGTAAAAAAAAGGAAATCTATACATCATAACATATTTTCTGTCCGACAAGGGGAATTGGTTGCATGTAGAACAGAGTCAAACATGAACTACTCTGAGCAGTAAAACTGCCAGAAACTTGTGAACAAACTTTATTATGGGAATGATAGGGAAAAACTCCTCCAGTCAAAATGTAGTCGTAGAAATTAAATTAAAAATCATGAAAAGAAAGTACCACAGGGGTCATGAGGTGAAGGGAAGCTGGGTAAACAAAAATGAAATGTTCATGGTGGTGGTTCCTTGCCAAACCAAAGAGGCTGTAAGCATATCAAGGTAGGATCGATCAAATACAGTAACAATAGAAGAGGCTTAGAGCTATGAGTGTTTAAAAGACCCTGGTTACTAAGACCTGCACATTCAATCACAGCATAGATTAAAAAAAAAAAGATAGTCAGCCTCAGCATTTCAGTCATGTGATCAGAAGCACTAGATACAATTAACCACACAAGCTGTAAAGTAGACTATGATCAATAAGCTGGTGACCCAGGTTCAATATCTGGCAGGGCTATGAAAGTAGGTTATAGTGACCTGTCTAAGGTCAATGGTTTTCTCTGGGTTTTCCTGTTTTCTCCACCCTTTACCAACTACTAAAGGCCAGCAGCCCACCATGGAGTGTACCTTGTATAGTTATTGTATAACTAGTTGTACAATTCTTGTCCTTTATATATTATGTATTACAGGCCATAAAAATGGCAGACTGTCGTGTCAAACTGACTGTACAGTTAATGTCAGTTCTCCATATATTACATGTTTACTTTGGTAGGTGAAGTTTTCAAAGTGAAGAAATCAAGTCATAGCAGACGTATTGCAAAACAGCTGAAGAAACAGAGCCTTAAGTTAAAGAGAGAGGAAGAGGGAACCGAGGAGGATGGTTCTACCAGCCCCAAACTGCCGATACCCCAGCAATACTCAGAACAAGCCCTGAAGGTGAGATCAAAGCCATTGGCAGAAATGTTGCCAGTGTTCATTAATTTACAGATCTCTCTATACCTTGTGGCACAGTAATGTCTGCCACCTGTTTGAGAGAAAGTTCAGCTTGTCATTAAGAATGAAATTGGCTCAAAATTATCTTGTATTGTTGGCTATAAATTTGTGTTTGAATTCTGCAAAAAAAAATTTGACTTTGGAGATTATTTTACTTATCTCCCAGTGGTTTAACCTGATAAAACTCCCAACCCTGCTCCTTTCCTGTACCCATACCTTCAGAAAGTGATCTTTGGAGGATTTTTTAGCTACATACTTTCACAATGCAAAATGAAATTGTTTCACCCTCTGTAAGACCTTTTTGGACCTTTTTAAATACGTTGTGATTTGACATAGATGTTAAACATGACTGCTTGTTGGTTATATGAGTAGATCCATTTGCAAGCTATAAAAATACTTGTTTTATCCCATAACACTCATATTTCATTACCTGTTCATTGTTGTTCTGGTGTGAATGGATAAATAGTATTTTCTGTTATAATGATCCCTATAAATAAACCTGCAGCCTTGACTTAGACAAGAAGAAACATCATCAGTTCTGTGTGTGGGTCATCTTCATGGTTATAATCCAGAGTTTTCAGAAAGGTGTTGAGCAGAATTGGAGATTTTTAGAATATAAACTCCTCAGCTTTATTTTTGGGGTTATTAGGAATTGAAGAAAGCACAAGATGAAGCTAACGGTAAGGTCGAAGGTCGTGATGGAGACACTGACTCTGAAGATGACGAGGATGAACCATCCACAGCTGTCAGGAACATACTGGAAAGTAAGTCATTATAATCACAATTTTTTGGTAGTTGTGTTTCTTAAGGTTTTTTAAAATGGCCTATATTACAATTTTAACACAAATTATAAACAGAAGTTATATTCTGTAATATACACATGATGTATAATTTTAGAAAAATTTAGGGTTATATGATGAAAGGTTATGTTCTTTGAGAGTCAATGTGTCAACTTTATCAGCTCAAATTTTTATCTTCCCGCCATAACTTGATGCATGACATTGATGAGTCACCAAGAAAACGTTGCATTTTACAAGCTATAAGTAAGCATTTCTGGTCATAACATATCAAATATATTTTTCTCAAACATAAAAAGTCTTATTCTTTTAAAGTACAAATTTCTCCTTATAAAAGAAGAATCAAAGTTTGGAACATTACATCCTTTAAACAACATCCTTTAAAAATACTTTAAATGCACAGTTACTAATTTTCTGACCCAACTCTTACACTGAAGCTAAGACAGGTTTAAAATTAAAAAAGGTGAGCAGCAGTTACCTTTATGGTGATCCCATGCATGTATTTCATGAGTGAAAATGTAACAGAGAGCCTTTCCTGGTGGTTTCAGGGTGAACTAAATCACCCTCATGCCTGAGAGACCTTGATTCTAGTTTGGATTTGTATTTTAAAGGTGGTGGGATCCCCGATGCTGCCATGATTCACATGGCGCGCAAAAGACGACAGATGGCAAGAGAAATGGGAGACTTCATTCCTGTGGATGATACTGTCAGGGTTGAAAATGCCAAATCCAGACTCATCAGGTAAGTGTCCCAAAAAGAAAACTGCAGCTTACCTCAGCACCGTAGGTGGAGTGATTTGTATACTGCCTACTGAGCCAGGTCACTTGGGCTTTTATCCAGAGTCTCAATATAAGTTTAGAGATAGTAATAATAATAAAGAAACTGCTGTATCCTATTTTATTTTCACAATTGGGTTAAAAAAAAACTGAATTTGGAAGGTTTGATTACCCATGAAATACCTTTTTTTTTGTACCATCTGCATGTTTATTTAGCAAGGGATACAGGTCAGGAGTTACAACTAGCATTCTCTGTATAATATAAAGTTCTGTTTTTTGCACCTTTCTTAAATAAATCACTCTACAACTGAAACATTTTCCTTTTTTTACAAGTAAATAAGAATAAGAAAGGAGAGTCTTTGGATATATGTTTCCTACTGATCTGGCTGCAATAACATGAAGTAACCCAATCCCATGTGTCTATAACCCAGTCTCAGTGTGGTGTCAGTTAAAATTAACTGGTCTTTTTTTTTTAGAGTATGCCAAAAACATAAAAATCAAACAGTCTGTAATTGATGCTGCCTGAGATAAATTGACCACAACCAATTATAGTAAACTAAACTATCTGTTAATTCATCAATTAGTGTGTTCATCACTAATCGACCTCTGCACATGATTTTATAATTCTATAACCTGTTGTCCATAAGGCATTGGCTAAAACTGTTTTATACAGGGAGGATGACAATGATATAAGTGATGAAGATGAACGTGTCAACTTCTCCATCAACAAGAAAGAGGAGGAACTACGCAAGATGCAGGATACCTTCCTGGCTGCAGAACATGGTAATGTTGTACTTAAACACCCCCACTCCTCTCTCTTACACACACATATTTAACATTCACAGTGAGAAAAATTAAAAGGAAAAATAAATTTCAAGATGACGATTTTGCATAGAGTCAGTTCTTTATTTGAAAACAGAAAAGACAGTAATGTAGTGTATGATTAGAGCTGAAATGATGCAGTAGTGCCCTGATACAATGTGATAACAAGTCAGATATCCTACCTGTATTGTTAGATGTAGCTGTATTTATACATTGACAATGTTTAGTCATGTGGGCAAAAGGGAGACCCCACATCTGTTAGGCATGTTAAATGAAGGGTTTTTCTCCAGGAACAGTATTTTTGTTTATTTACAAATCCTTTGATCCAGTGCTACATATTTGATCATGTTTAGCTCTGACCATTTACAGTCTGTGAGTTTTTTTTTTTTTTATGTCGATCTTACTTTATCATTTCAGGGAGTAACAGTGAAGGCAGTGACCATGAGAGAGAATGGGAGGAGCAACAGATCAGAAAAGGGGTCAGTGAGGATTTTTCTAGGCAGTATAACAAAGCTGGTCCCAGTTAATTAATTGAATAAAGCGTTTTCTCTTAATCATATTCAGTCCATGATACAGTTGCAGATATGATGTATATGTTATGATATTTGTCATGTCATAATGCTGTGGGACGGGGCGGTGGAGTAATGGTTAAGGTGCATGGCTCATGATCAAGAGGTCGTGAGATCAAATCCCCGTGAGACCCCCACCGTGCCAGGGTCCAAGGACCACCACGAGGTCAAAGCTATATGTGTGCCTCTGTCCACCCAGCAGTAGCAGTAGAAATGAGTACCAGTAAATGCTGGGAAGGTAACTTGCAGTGGACTAGCGTCCCATCCAGGAAGAGTTTAACTCCTAAGTGGCTTCAAGCTACAGAAACAGAGATAAGCTCCGGCCTGATGACCCAGTAGGCCAAACAGACTTTATCATCCTGATGTGACATAATTTGTATATACTTGATTGTAACTTGACAAGTAATACCAGATGTGGACTCAAGAACTAATTGCCAGTGCCACAGTGTAAAGATTTTAGACAATTGTTTATTGATGCAAAATAAATATAGTTTGTTGACAGCTCAACTTTCTCCGAATAAATAACTAGATATAAACAGAGTAGAAATCTCCTCCAAAGCATGTAACTCCTTAATCTAAATCCTTTTGAAATAATCTATATATTATGTAAAAACTGACATGCACAAGCCTGAAGTCCTACTGTAATGACTGCCTGTAGTTTAGTGCAAGTTTGCAATAATATTCAGATATGCATGTAGGCACACAAGTCCTCGAGGTCAGATTACGGACTGTATGTGGTTCAAACTCTATAAAAGTTCTCTAGAAGAAATATAAAGATTTTTATAGATAATCATCTGTCAGTCATTATTCAGTTTTTAGCTAAGCTGACTTTCAGTCATGCTGGGCTATAGCGATGGGTCTTTGTCCGTCTTCCTTCCGTCTGTCCGGCCGGCCGTTAGCAGGGCACAAATCGTAACCATAGGGGCTAGGGCCATGAACCCTATGCAGTCTTAGAGGTTCTAAAAAGATCTCCTTGTAAACCTGAAATTAGGTCACTGCGACCTATATTCTCTGAGTTACAGGGTGTGTTTGCACCCCCCAGAAATAATTCTTTTAGCCAAAATGTTCATCCAAAACCTTCCATCTTTCACATACAGCTCACCTACCAACAGGGGAAGAACCATAATTATTTTGAGGTCACAAGGTCAAGGTCACAGAACAAACTTCTTTGAAAACCCTGTGGATGCATTTTAAGCCAAACCTTTTATCCCAATTCTTTGATCTTTCACATATCACCTACAAAGTTGGAGAAGAATCCTATAGATGTTGAGGTCACAAGGTCAAAGATTAGGGTCACAGGATCCACTTCTTTGAAAAGGTTGTGGACACATTTCAAGCTAGACCTTTCATTCCAAACCTTTCAGCACTGATATCGCTTCTCTGCCAACAGGGGAAAAGACCTGTTGATTTTGAGGTCAAAGGTCAAGTTCACAGCACCCTCTTCTTGCGTGGAGTCATTTTCAGGCAAACTTTTCAATCTATACTTTCCATCTGTCATATATGGCTTACCTAACAATAGGGGAAGAAGCCTATTGATGTTGAGTTCAAAAGGTCAAAGGTCAAGGTCACAATATTGTTCTAAATGCTTGTGAACATATTTCAAGTGAAACTGTTCAACCCAAACCTTCATTCAGTTTTTCACATATGCCACATCTATGCATCACTGAATGTGATTCAAACTTCATATTTATGGGTCTTTTTGCATGAAGAAATAACTAATTTATTTTGAGGTCAGCTGGTCAGGAGGTTAAAGGTTGCAGGTCTAAGTTATTCACTCATTGGTTGCCAAGTAATTACACCCGGCCAGATGTAAGTGGTTGGTAGTTACCCATCATTTAGAAAGAATCCAGTTGATATGTGGGCAAAAGGCCAAGGTCATAGGTCAGGGATGTTCACAATAACTTATTATGTAGACCATCTCTATTTTTCTTGTACATATAACCATTGCACTCCAACTGGTACATCTCACTGTGTGGCTGTAATTGTGAGTGATGCTGGTGACATATGACTCTCTTTTGTATCAGCCTGTTAAGTGATAAGGCTGAGTGATAAATACCTCGTTACTGCATAACAAAAACACTGTTGCCGGAATGCTTCAGCCAGGCATTAAGACTGTGAGAGTATAGCATTAAGGTTTAGCTACTGATTTATAAGATGATGGGAACATTTTGCAGTTTATTTTATGGAATCATAGCAGTAAACTTAGTTTCCTAGATATCTGAATATTTTTATATAAATCACCAGATATAAAAGCAAATGTTTGTTCTCATAATATGTGGATGTGTACCTGGATTTAGGATGTTTTTTTTTATTACAATACCTTTAGTCATGCTTTCTGCATTTCTTTTCTTTCAGGTTTTGCAGTTTTCCTACCCTGCTGATCCCATTGAAAAGCAGTGATAATAAAAAATATTGGACCTACACTTTTTACATTTGCATATCTATAAATCTAATATGAGGGCCTGAAAATGCCTTTTGAATTGTTTTGGACATTCATTACTGTAACATCCTTTGGAGAATTTGCTACAAGTTTTGTCTCTTATTGGAGGATGTGTGATATCAAATGTCAGACTTGTCAGAAATCAATTATGTCTGCCAGTTAGCCACCTTAGAAATCCTTTTGTCAGTGCAGTTTCAGTGATTTTTAGCTCAGCTGACTTTCAGTCATGCTGTGCTATAGCGATGGGTCTTTGTCCGTCGTCCTTCCGTCTGTCCGTCCGGCCAGCCGTCCGTCCGGCCGGCCGTTAGCAGGGCACAAATTGTAATTGTAAGGGTTAGATACATGAACTCTATGCAGTCTTAGAGGTTCTAAAAAGATCTCCTTGCAGATCTGAAATTAGGTCACTGTGACCTATATTCTCTGAGTTACGGGGTGTGTTTGCACCTCCAAGTATTAATTCTTATAGCCAAAATAATCATCCCAAACCTTACATGTCAATAAAGGAACAAACCTTTTGATATTTAGGTCTTAGGGTCAAAGGTCAATGTCACAGGACCAGCTTCTTGAAAAAAGTTGTGGATGCATTTCAAGTCAGACTTTTCATCCCAAACCTTCCATCTTCCTAGTATGGTCGGATACTATATGGTATACCATCAGGCTTTAAATACAGGTCATGCTTGTCAGCTGAGCGTCATGACCCATGGGTCACTTGTTCAGACCAGTGATTGATAATTTATTAACAGAATCCCTCCATAACCTAAGACAAATGTTGCTTTTCCCTTCAGTGATTCATCGATCAAAAGATCAAATACATATTATATGGCACTTCTGTTTTTATTCCAGTTGTTCATTTAGTCATCAGATGGGTGTTTTCTCTGTCTGTGTATTGTGGTCTAGTTGATCAGACATTCATGCTTAAATCACAGTCTGTCATATCCATCCCCTTAGTAATACTGCATCCCAAGTTAAAACAGGTGTTATGTTGAGTCTTTGTTGACATCCAATATCTCTCTACTCATCAAGTACACCAGTGAAATCAAAAGTACACATGTAAAAGTACCTTGTTTTGCCAACAGGTGGCAGTAGCTGCTGGTTCTGGTCCAGCACCTACAGAGAAGCAGGAACCAGGTTACTATGGTGACATGCAGCAGTACATGTATGGTCAACAGTCGAATATCTTCAATCCCAACATGCCTGTGTACAACATGAACAACCAATTCTCATCTGGACAGTCCCTTGGAACACGAGTCCAGGGACAGGTACAGGGAAAACTACCCGAGGTTAACATGGCTTCCATTAAGAAGAGATTGACAGACAGGTAGGTCTCACAGTTATTCAGGAAAATTGAAAGTGTTTGTATCCTGTAGATTTTCAGTTAAACGTTCAGTACATTTTTGCCTGTGATATGGAATTGAGACATTCATTTTATAGTGAAATTTCACCTAACTACCATCTCAGTTTAGCAATCACCTCTAAATATCAGCCACTTTTTCACGGTCCTAGGTCTTATTTGCTCTTTATATCAGTCCTCACTGGGACAACCTCCCCTAAAATGCAAGTATTTCATTGGTATCATTGGTGGTCTTAATTTTGAGGTTTGACTGTATATGATATGTGGGTCTTACAAGTGTAATTCTCCCAGCAGTTGTTAGCCAGGTGGTGACTGGTAAAATCAATTACCTGTGTAGTAATTCACACTAGTTTTAAATAACCTGCTTCCAGTCTTAAAACCTTACAATTGTATTAATTTTAAAATTGGACAAATTAATGACAGAATTTACCTACTGCTGTGCTAATTTAGTGAAAAATGGATCCAAACAGCCTGCAGTGTGATATTCTTTATTGATTCTTTAAATAAAATGCATTTATCATGTCCATGCCACCCATGTTGACAAAGATAGCACACAGTCCATCACTTCTGCTTCATGATACATTATCTTGGTATACCCTTTCATATTTTATTATTCTGTCGTGTAAGGTGGGAAGACTACTAAAATGGTCCACATCTGTCCGTATTGTCGTCTGTCCCTCCGTTGTCCCGCGCATGCTTTTCATTGATGCTACACTTTACTAGCCAAACACATGGCATGGGACAAATTGGGCTGCTAGGCCCTTGTTGTATATTATATTGTTTTTAGGGTTTCTCCAGGAAATCAAGGCATGGTTTTAATTTATATCCTCTGCAGCTGAGTTAATTAAATGGTAACATAAAACTGGTTTGTGATTTATAAGAATCATATATGGAACTGCTTAAAGTAGTGAGATATATATATATGGGATTTGGGTCATAATAGGAATTCATGAAATTTTTTTATTCTTAACTTTAAAAAGATTATGTTATTTTCACTTTCAGTGATATATTAAATTTTAAAAAAATATATGAAATTCAGTTCAAGACTGCTGAACATGTATCACTGGAGAGGGTGATGCCTCTAATTTCAATTGAATATATTACCAGAGAAATCATAGTATATTTTTTTGTAAAGACACCAAGAAACTATTCATATTTATGACAATGATCTTGAAATCTATACCATTTGACGAAAGTTTGTTGGGTGTTTAAAATGACTGCTTTGGAAATATTTTGCTTTTAAATACCACAGACTTAAAAAAAGAAAATTAGATCTTTTATCCACAATAATCATGTGCAGCAAAAGAATGAGTAAAATGAGTGATAAGTATGTTTTCAATTAATATAGCATGCATGCATGAGTGTTTATCATATACTAGCCTTGATGGCTCTGATTTTTGAAGGCTAGAGTCCTTGACCAGTGTCCACCGCAATCACGTGACAGAAAAAGACAGCATAGATTCCCGCCTCGAGTCCAGCGAATCATTCATCGAGAATTCTGAGGACAACAGCAAAACCCTGGAAGACCATTATCGGTTTTTCCAGGAAACCAGGGGGTATGTCAGAGACTTGGTAGATTGCCTGTCTGAGAAGGTGGGTGCACACATGTGATATCCAAAGAGTGTGTCTCAAAAAGGGCAGCTCAGATATGTAGGGCAGGGGGTGGTTATCGGGAGGGATGTTAGTAATGATCGCTGGATCAGTCATGTGAGGGTTGAGTATGTTTGGCCAGGTTAACAGTGGGGAGTTGTTTGTGTATTTTATTTTTGGATGTGTCATTTATAAGTAACAAGTGTTGCAATATTATCAAGTTTGTATATCAGTTTATTAGTTACCTGTAACAAAGGTAGTCAGGTTGTACTGGATGGTTCAGTTACCTGTAACAAACATGGACAGATATTTAAGTAAGTGGTTGAGTTATAATGAGCATAAGTAGCCAGATCATGAAGAATTAATTATTTTATGAAAGCTTTGATTGAATTTTCAGTTTTATAAAAATCACACAGAAGTTTTTCATATAGTATACAAGAAGGATTGCTGAATTGTTTATGTAACCTTACAAAGAGAGTGGCTACATCATACATCACTGGCTAACAGTGAAGCTTCTCCTAAAAATCCATTATAGAAAAGGGTTTACTCAGAGTTTTGCCAGCCTTCCTTATCCTACGGGAACATTAAAACATTACATATGAATTTTATCTTACACCAGTCAATTTGATACAGCAAAGAAACATTTCATTTTCAGTCATTTTTGTGCAGTTTTGGGTTTTCGGAGGGGGCAGCACTGATTGATGTTTAAAAAAAGATAAACAGTAATATTATCCAACATTGTCAGGTTTCATTTATTAATTTCTTTTCATATGATTAAGTCTGAAAATGAACAGGGCTGTTGACAATGTGACTGAAAGAAATTACTGAAAAATAGCCAAATATTGAAACACATTGGGAATACACACTATTTTTTGGATGTTTGGATATGATGTAGGTCCTGTCCTCAGTGTTGGCAGTATTTCAGAGCTAAAGCCATAAGACAACATTGTAATGTGACTGCACAACTTTTTTCAAGCTGATCAGACTGAAACAGATTCAGCTGTGTTCAGGCTGAGATATAAGACTAATTTAAGTGTTTATGTGTGTTCCCATCAGTCAGAAGAGAAGTTAATATCAAGTGTGCTTTATTGGTTGCCATATGTTTAAATTTTATTTGTTCCATTTTATTTTATGAAACATAATAAGATCGCTGATGGTATATAGTGATGTTAATATTATATATACTTATTAACCAATCCATAGTTTGAAAATCACACTTTAAGCTGTATGATGAGACAAAAAGTGTATTATCCGTTGAAGCAGAAGAAAAAAAAATGGGACATTTTAATTATAATATTCATATTTTAGGTAAATGTGACATTTTGTGTGAGATGCTGATTGATTTAAGAAGCTTTGCCTTGTTTAACATTTAGTCATATCTTCCATTTTAGAAATGAGGGAAATTTTGATACAACAAAGCATTAAATGCTATGTGATTGTAGTCATAACTTTTAAATTTTTTTTATATCTAAAAATCACCATCGCTCTGAATACAAGCATATTATATAACAGATTATGAAGTGTTAAAGTTGGCGAAATGTCTGTAGATAGAAATTTATCACCAAATATGTGCAATTGACCATGCTTGCCACAAGTTCACTCTGCTTGCTGAAAATACACTCTTGATTTATAGAATCTCTGCTTTAGATATTTTAGATCATGCATTTTGAAAATTGCACAGCAAAAATGACAGTATATAAGTATAGCACAAGAAAAAATGGCACAGGTAAAAGTAGTACATGAGAAAATTAGGACAGGATACATGTTAAGATATATATAAAAAAAAAATCAATAAATAATAAATAAACATTAGTTAAGGAAATTAAGTATTACAATATTATACATGACATCACAAACTGTGTAAAACTTACTTTATATAGAATATTACTCATTCAGAGAAGGGTTAAAATGAAAATGAACAATTTAGTATGTAATAGTACTTTGTAGACAGTATTCTGAGATTTAAATGGTTTAAAAGACTTGTTACAGAATGAATATAAACTAAACTTTTTGTGTAGCATTTTTCCTGGTTATTCACCTCTGGCTTTTTCACTTTTATTAATTTTACCTGTGCCATTTTCACCTCAAGTCAACATACATTATTAACTTATAGATGGTCAGTGGGGCTAATATTCTCTTTTCGTTTGTTCTGAAACAGATGCCAGTTATTATTTCACTGGAGAAGCGTGTGATGAACATGCTGAAACAGAGGGCAGACAGGCTCGTCAAGAGGCGACAACAAGACATCAAAGATCAGTCACTACAGTTCATGCCAGGTCGGTGAGATATGGTGTTGTCTGGTTGGGTTGGCGATGTCACCTTGTATTATAGGCATTGTTTAGGAAGCAGCTCAGTCTTTAGAGCATTGGACCTCAGATTGAAATGTCGCAGAGTCATTTCCATCCTCTACCTCGCAGTCAAATGACAGAATGTTAGCAGAACCTCCAAAATTCACTCTGTATAATGTTTTAACTGCAGGTCATGACTTATCAAGCGTTCCTAGCCCAAACATGGAAAACCTAAAGTCCTGATGGCTTAACAATAAGGGTCTCATCATGCGGCTGCCCTCTCCCTCTTTCGTTGGACTTTTCAACCAACAGGCCACTGACTTCTAATACAAGTTTGAATGATCCTGGTAAAGTGTTATGTTTGTTATCACCTGGAAGTGCACCAAACATGTTCCATCCCAGTGTTAATGTATGATATTATAACTTGGAGACCTCCATTCAGAGGTTGGAACTTCCAGGCAATATAGTTTTCTTTTTTGGATGTGATCATAATGAAATGAATCAGTTCTCAACACATCAGAGATTTATGGTTGGAAATTCTTGTGCTTCATAGCTTATGTTATTTTTTCCAATACAGTCTATGTTCCTTTGTTGACAGGGAAGTCGGCATCCACCCCAAGCCCACCTGTACCTTATGATGTACAACGAAGGATAGCAGAAAGAGAAGCCAGGAGGTAAGGACAGCATTCTCAAAAAATTATGATGCATGAATTTAGAGCCAAAAGTTAGATTATATTACTGACTGGCTTAGGCAGGTTGGGAACTTTTTCTTTCATTGAAATTCTATTATATTGAATATATTTTTTCTGATATTTCCTAGTTAATTGAAGCACTCTCTTTAGACATTTGTATGGCCTCATTTTTATAGCTATACTAAATGTGTCAAAAATACATGCGCAAATGTTTGTGGTTTTGGTGTCTTTTTACACACTGATCTTACAAAAGGTTGATGGTCCGCACTTAATACATATAACCATGATACTTTTAATTATTCTAAATGTATTTAAAAACACCTCAAAATATTTTACATTATTTCAAAATTTTTCTCAAAGCATCTGAAATAGCATCATATTGCTACCCTGGGCCTTTTTGTAATTCACAGAGCCAGAAGACGACGTGCAAGAGAAGCCCAGAACATTAAGGACCACAATGAAGGCTTGTCAACAGACGATGAGGAGAACCAATCAGAAATCACAAAGTTCACTCTTGAACGAGGTAGCGGCTGTTACCATGTCAACCACGCTAGGATGACTCCGCGCCCGCCTGGCCCCACGAGATGTTACCCACCAACTCTGGCCTTGTGTGCCAGGTTCATGAATTACGAACTTGCTTCAATCTGTTGCAGCGAGTTATCTCTGCACTTAAACCTCAGAATAGCCAAATATACTTGGAGAACTTCCATAAACTAAATAGCCAAGAAAATGCAATAAAGATTAAGGCCCCAGAGGCCAAAAAGTATTTTAACAAATTCATTCTTTTATAAATACAACATCCTAGACCCAAAAGCTGGACAAAAGATAGTTTTAATATGCATGGCCTTTCCTTATTGAAAACATATATGTATAATGTCCATATAGATTTTTATGACACATTATTTTTATCCTTTTCAAATTTCAGTTTATTTAGTTTGTATCTGTGAATTTGCAGAGTACTCTGTGAAACCTGTAAATATAAAAGATTGACCCAAGGCATGTCAGATTTCAGTTAATGCAATGAACCAAGCTTATTTGATAATATATATTTAAAAGAAGAGTTGAACTTGAAATTTGTCTGTTGTATAATACTCATACAGTCCTCCTTTCAAGAGTTAGACATCCATAGAGATTGTTATAGATTGGTAGGTCATTATCTCCAACTGCTGTATTTCATAAAAAGTGTTATCTTCATAACAACATGCTGTCTCCCATGATCTAGAAGTGCTCTGAACTAAATAGTGCTAGAATAACAAATAGAAGCTTACCAGTCTGGTGTCTGTCATGAGATAGCAAACCTTCCCATGGTATATTTGCTTAAAAAAAACTAGCATCTCATTCTCCATTGTATTTAGGCTTTATTTTTCCTTTTATGATACAGATGCATTCAGTACCATAGAGCACAGTGATCTTTGATAGAAACACTTGGTGACCTTAAAATGATAATTAATATTTGCTGTATACAAGATGAAAAATTTGTATCAAATTGTCTAATAATTTCTTGTGCTTCTTGACAGAGGCCATCAATGTAGTACACTGCATGGTTTTGAAGCCTATATACATCTTTAATGTTTATTGAGAATGGAACCTAATAATACGTTTTGCCTTTCAGATCGGGTCGAGACAGAGACAGAATCCCTTTTTCAAGATGTAGTGGATGAATATATTGACCTTGACCTTGTAAAACAATATTTTGAACGGTGGAAACTGAGGCATCGAGACACGTATGAGGAGGCGTATATAGGTCTTTGTTTACCCAAGTTGTTCACTCCTTTAGTCCGTTTAAAATTACTCCAGTGGAATCCACTGCAGGTCAGTTTATATTTTCTTTTTTTTCAACGGATTTAAAGGTGTATGCTTTCGAAAATATAAAGAGCTATTCAGAGGGATTGGTGATCACTGTGTGCAGTAGAGCATGATTTCATGCAAACATCTGGATGAACATGTATGGAAAACAACATGCTTAGACAGCATGTCTAAAAAGTAACATTAAGAAATTATGAATTGTTGTGTTGTGAAAAATGGCACATAAATGACATTGGTTGATGGATAATTAAAACTACAATTGTTTTGTCTTTTGTTGTTATGATCCCCAGAAATGCTCCTGAAATGCTTCCAGAGACCTCCAGAATGATATTTCATTGATTGCTGCTAGCCACATACTGATTTCTTAGGTACCTAGTCATTTAACTCATGTAATATATTACTTAGTATAAACTTAGAAATAATAGCTTGTTGTAAGAGTCTGATATTTGTACCATAGACATTGAGTGGGTGTCTCCAGTTAACTTTGTCTATGTGGTGTATGTAAACTTTTTGTAGTATCATATTTCACAGTCAGAATGTTTGTCTTTACAGAGTCACAATGTAAACTTTGAACACATGTGTTGGTACGAGAGTCTCATGTTTTACGGGCACATGATTGATCCCAAACCAGACCCTGATGACCAGGACGTCAAGCTAGTACCTACCATCGTGGAGAAGGCTATTGTTGTCAAACTCACAGGTATGTCAAGTATCTGTGTTTCCATATTGAACATTATACAGTAAACATTGTAGAATATGGTATTTCTTTTTTATTCTACAACTCCGAGTAAATAACTTTAAATATTCATTCACATTTTTTTATTTCTTTTGATTCAGGTGAAATGTGAATCTTTGTGAAATCTGAATTGGCCAGATTGTATCATTATTGTCACCAGGTTATTTATCTCTGTGCATTGTATCTCATGATTCTCATCGGGTTATTTATCTCTGTGAATTGTATCTCATGATTCTCATTGGGTTATTTATCTCTGTGCATTGTATCTCATGATTCTCATTGGGTAATTTATCTCTGTGCATTGTATCTCATGATTCTCATTGGGTTATTTATCTCTGTGCATTGTATCTCATGATTTTCATCGGGTTATTTATCTCTCTGCATTGTATCTCATGATTCTCACCAGGTTATTTATCTCTGTGCATTGTATCTCATGGTTCTCATCAGGTTATTTAACTCTGTGCATTGTATCTCATGATTCTCATCGGGTTATTTATCTCTGTGCATTGTATCTCATGATTCTCATCGGATTATTTATCTCTGTGCATTGTATCTCATGATTCTCATCAGGGTTATTTATCTCTGTGCTCATTATTCCCCATCTAAACCTTCTAGAAGCAGTCACAGTGATTTCTCTATTCTTTGTTGACTTTGTTGTCTAGTTTCCAGCTTTGATTTCTTATAAATAGACCTGTCTTTCATTCCTCTTTTTATCCTATTGAGCTAATTATTGTTTTGGCATATTGGCAGCATAACCCATGTGGCACTTTTATATTTTGTCACTCACAAACAGCCAGTACCCTGAAAAAAAGCCCCCTTTGATCTGCTTAAAATATGTTTCATAACTAAAATAAACGGAATGTGGTATGTGGAATGCTGTTAAATTGGTTTTGACTAATTATATAGGGTGTGATTCTGGTATGCAAATGCATATCTGGCAAAACAAATAGCCTTATGCAGCAATTTTGCCATTTCTGCATGTTGCCTAGCCAGTACATATGAAATATCTCAACATGCATTATGAATGCCGCATTCCACATTACATACATCAGGAAACTTAGCATTATTCTGTTATTTTATTAAGCAATATAGTGTGTTCACTTGATGATTGTTTCTGTGGACAGATTTAGTAGAAAATGTGTGGGACCCGATGTCATCTCAGGAGACGCTGCGGCTTGTGAAGTGTGTGATGCACCTGGTAGAGACCTACCCCACTGTCAGTGCTGATAGTCCAAAGACAAAGGTAAAATGAACTTTATGTGTGTGTTACATTTAATTATTTTTAAAATGTGATGTTATGTAACTTTCTGATCATTTAAAAACTATGATCTCCTCACTGTATTTATAGGTTCAAGACTATTGATTTGGTATTCTTAATAATGGACATTGTGACCAAAATTAAATATGTTTTATCTGAACATAAATCCTAATTTATAGGATTACAGGATGATCTAAGTTTCATATTTTGGTTGAAGGCATGATGAGATTAAAATGTTATATCATCATGTGCTGGCAGAATTTTCTACTCGTGTGACAAATAGAATAGTTAGGCATTCATCAGCTAATCTCAAACACCTGGGCATAGCAGGACCCTGGTTGGGAACTGGCCCACTCTCTTCTAGTTTACAGTAATCTGGCTTCAGTAAGTTGAGACAAAAGGAACTTGAATCCTAGATCTATTTCTAAGCCCTTTTGGATTCTGTTGATATTATGACCATACTGCGATGCTGCTATGTTTAGTTTGTTATATGGCTCTTTATTCCTCATGAGTCATTAAGTTATGATTTATTTTATTTTGATATATTTTTTATGATTTTTTTCAGGCTTTATTTGAGGCAGTTGTCAAGCGGATCAGGAAGACCCTAGATGATGATGTCTTTATGCCTCTCTATCCAAAACAGTAAGAATTACTTTCGTATATCTCAGTGTAATGTTAAAACTGAGGCTTCAAGTTTAAGGCATCAGGTGCTCGACTAATATCTTATAGCTGGAAAAGTAACTTTGATGCAGAGTTAAATGAATTTTTCAAAATGGTCGAATTAGGCTAAAATACTTAATAAATTCTGAATACACCTGAGAATCTGGAAATATTTGAGCTCAGTGAGTGATTATTAGACTCTGATATTGACCTGATTGAATTACAGAAAACCTTAACTTGCAGTTTGCCTTAATTTAATGTTTTATGAAATATTAATCCACCTGTAATTTGAAATATTCCTTTTTTTCCACAGATCATTTCAGAATCTTTTAAATTCTTCCATTTCAGAACCTTGGAGAATAAAAATGCTTGTGCCACAGTTTATTTCAACAGACAATGTTGGAGCTGTATTAAGGTCTGTATTTTATTCTAAACAAAAGAAAACTTTTTTTTAGAACATACTTGTTTATATGTAACTGTGACTACCCTACAAATATATGAAGTTAATATGTTGTCATGTGAGCATCTAATACAAATATCACTGCAGTTGGCTCTGGCTCAATCATGTTAATATTAAGTTAATATAGATATTGGATAGGATTACAATGTAGCTTGTATAATTTACACTGAAATATAAACAAACTAAACATACTTTAAACAAAGTTTGATGAAAAAAGAGTCAGAAAAAATGAATTAACACAATTCTGTTTGATTAAGACATTACTGCACATTGACAGGATGCATAAATGGCTGTTGCTCAATGTTAGGATTAAAAGAAGGACTTGTGCTGTGACAGCACATAATTATAATACAAATTCTGCTTTGATGATAAGAAATTTAATGATTTTGTCCTTGTTTCTGTCTTTCAGTTAATGAATAATATATTGATGTGGCACAGCCTCCTGTCAGACACAACATTACGAGAGCTTGCGCTGGACAGTCTGCTACGACGATACCTCATGCTGGGCATACAGAGCTCACCCATGAACTCTGATGTCATCAGAAAATGCCAAGTGGTAAGTCACACACATGCCAACGCCGTCTTATAGTCAAGATGTTGATATTAAACTAGAATTATCCTCTTCAGCTCCCACTAGAGACATCTAGACATGCTGTAACATATTAAATGTTTTCTCATGAACCACAGACTCTAGCCCAGGCTATCTCAAGACCAACAGGTCAGGCACCTGCAGATGTAAAAAAAAAAAAAACAAATTGTGTATTGTACCAGTATTGCTGGAATTAAGTTTAACAATTCACACTCAACTGTTGCATGATAAGAAATCTAATCAAACTTTGGTGTTCTTACACAGATGGTATCAGCGTTCCCCAAGAAGTGGTTTGCTGATCTGCAGGGAGAGCAGACGATCCTAGGGCTGGCCACGTTTGCCAAGTGCCTTGTCAATATGGCTGATCATCTTCAACAAGAAATGGAAAACGCCAAAGACAGCACTGCAAAGAAAGCTGTCAGGTAAGGCCCCATTGATACCTAGATCTAGCAATAATAGCATTGAAAAATTATTGTTGTGGTATGAGGTGGGGATGGAACAACATGTAGCGTAAAGTTTCAGATCCAGAGGTCAGCAGTGTTGAATATGGAGGAGTTTCCTTGGCAGATCTTCTGTTAATATTTAACTGATATTTTGCAGTAATTTGTCATTTTGGGTCTACTGGCTAAATGAAATCCTTGGTCTACCAGTTGTTGGAGACTGCTTATATTTCACAATGTACAACACAGTAGGAAAAGTTGATGTAAACATTTGCTTGTAAATTATAAAAAAAAATTTCAGTACTCTGAATTATTATAAGATTTCAGTGCTAGGATATGTGATACAGACACAATAATGACATAGATATGTGATACAGGTACACTAGGAACATCTCTCTGTGACCCAGGTTTATATTTTACAGGGATAACATCAAACAGATCTCAAAGATGCTGGTGTCTATAGGCGCCATGGAGCAGGCCATCACAGTAGGAACCAAAGCCTCATTGAAGGTTTAATAGACCAGAAGGACATGAACCATTTTACAGAATCCATTCCTGCTGTGGCTGTACCTGTCTGCTGGCGTGACTCCTGTTTCCTCATCATCTGATTCACCCATCCTGTCTTTCATACCAATAGTCATGTGCTGAATTGTAACATGCAGCCCTGGACAGATTTATAATTTATGGGTTGTAAGAGAGAGAGAGAAGGAGAGAGAGATGTCATTTATGGTGAAACTGATCACTGCATTTCTTCAACTGTAATCTGAATTATTGGCCAATGAAATTGTTTTCTTTGACTTCAAAATCGCATATATGGTTTGCTAGTAAGGAGATCTGTCCTTGCCAGCCTGATTCAAGTAAGCTTTGTGGAACCCAAATGACTGTCCACCAGATTTGTCCAAGTGTAAACGTGAACTAAGTGGAACATATTTGCTTCCGACGGTTTAATCAAGAATCAATCTGAACTCTGCATACATATGTCTGATATGATAACAAGTTACAGTTTGTTTACCTGAACAGTCCTTGTATCTTAACATATGCAGCATTTTAAAAATCATGAAATTTAGGAATTGAAAACTATGCACAATCAGTAAAGTGCACTGTATGTCAAATGGAATGGCCAGTTAAATTTGGATACAATTTTTGTTATGATCATTAAATGGCTGAATGTGATTTAAAGCAGGCAAAGCCAGTCCAGGGTCAGTCTTGATAAAACTGGTTTGGGAACACCAAGTCCTGGTTGAATCAGGATTAAATTTTAAAGCAGTTTTCCAAGTTTAAATCAGTAGCTTGTCATGCGAGTCAGTTTTTTTAGAGATAACTCGTTTAAACAGTTATTCCTGAGATTTTAATCTCTGTAGATCTCATGGTAAATGATTTGAATTACAGTAAATCTGGGCAAAACAATTTAAAACAATTGGCAGTTGTCAGTTTTTGTTGGGAATTTAGTTCTCTTTAGCTCCTTGTGAACACATATTGTATCTGTATGCTTTGTGCAATGTATGCAGTATAAATGCAGTGTATGAAAGCTTTCATCCTGACTCATGCTGCATGAAGAATTAGATATAAGATCTGAGGTTTGTAATACACACTATCTAAACATATGGTTATTATGGAATGCAGCTGAACCCTTAGAAAAACAAAGGCAGTGGCAGATATTACACATTTACAAAATGTATATGTGTACATCAGAATTCTTGCTGCATAACCTGTGTCAGTTTTGAAGTTTTACTTGTAATCATGAATTGTTATCACCAGGGATTGGTTATTTGTAACATTGTATCTAGACCACTTTGTAGCCTTTGCAATACATTTTCGAAGAAAAATCTAGTATTAATATATAATGGAATTGTTGCATACCTTAAGTATATTTTTAAAGCATTTTCTATCAGCTTTTCAAAAATCGGTTTTAGAATTAATTGGTGTGTGATTTTATTCTGAGTTGAGCACTGCTGGAGATAAATACGGATATCCACCATATAGTAAACCAACTCCCTGCTTCAGTATGTGTTAGGATGGTAGATGAGTCGAAAACCTCCAGTTAAGCTCACTCTCTGCAGTCCTTGAAAAGTGCTTGCAATATGTGATATATAGTAAGGCAGTTCATAAATAGAGAAGGCTTCCTTGATTATACAAAGTGTGGTATGATAATGGTTATAGCTGAATGATATGATATATAGATGTCTCTGAGAAGTCACTCTACCAGCTGTGTGTTATTCCCTCTTTGGGGAAGGAGGTTGTGTCAAGCACATGGGTTTCTCTGTTTTATAGAGATTAACTTGAAGTTGTAGGAACTCCCGATGTGCCACATAGTGAGCATTTACATTGTTAAATGGAGGAAAGGAGACTCAATTTTCCCCCAATTGGTGACATGCTTTGACAGCAAAAGGTATATTTTGTGTATCTGGTGTGAATATTATATTTGTAAATACTTTTGTAAAATAAATATTTGTGATCCCATATACTGATACTTCAATTCCTTTTGGGTGAATATTTATGACTGAACTGGCCCTAAGCAGGACGAAAGGTTTTTAGCCAACAAGAACACCTGAAAAACAAAACCAAGTGTCTGAGGTGCACATTTTGCTATATTGTGGATGGTAATGGGTAATCATGAAAAAAAAACATGAAATAGGAAATACCATTTTAGCAGTATTCCAAAATAAGTGTTACCATCCAGATCATGCTTACCAGTCATATAATAGCTGCAGTCGTTTGAGAGATGTTTGGTATCAGTCATTACATTATTACTGCAACAACTTGAAATCGCTAAAAAAAATAAAATTTCCATGAAGATAAAAAATTTTAAATAATCTAAAATTTTCCCACATTCAGTTCCTCTTGCTCTTTTTCTGGCATATTCAGGAAAAAATTGGAAACGGTCATTTTGGCTCTAAGATACAACAGGTGGCATCACCTTCAGCTTCAAACCAGAGAGCAGTCAAATGATCAATAATCATGTAATATGGTGCTGATAGCTGTGGCTGTTCTTATGAGTTATTTTGTTACAGTCAGAAGATCATAAAGATTTTATGATCAAATTTGGTGTGCAAAGAAGCCATTTTATAAATAATTTGGCTTAATTTACACTCCAATAATTCCACATCATCGAAGGAGTTGTAAGATATGACATTGAAGATACAGTGTTAATCTTTTCTGACTTCTGTATGAGAAAGGTTAAGGGGCCTGTTGAATTAACATGAAAAATAGCGTCTTCTCATTGAAATAAATTGGTACCAAAATATTGCCCTGGAACCGTTGGCTTACTCCTGTACTCGAGTGTTGAAAACAGTGGACCGGGCAGGATCAGATGTGTTAACATGAATACAGCGGATGTGACTCCGAGGATGAAATGGGCCCCAACACCTGTCAATCAGGGTATGCCCTGACAGACCCCTAAAATGTAATACGTGTTACCGCTTAACCTATCGTACAAATAATTTGCGATAGATTCCACGGTGAATTTACATTTGGCCCATGGACTGTAATGTCCATCCAGCAGAGATACATCACAGGACATGAAGGTTCATGTATGGACCAGTTTTGACTGTATTTTGTTTAGGATCTGTCACGCATGCGTAAAATCGGACATCCAGTCCCGTATTAACTAACACGCAAAACCTTAACAAGATGTTAACAAGATGTTTAACAGCTCAAAGGGAGATACTGAGACCGTGTGCTGGAACAGTGTAGCACGGAAGGTTTTGTATAAAGTACAAGTGAACTGCTGTGTGAAAGAATAAGCATATAATATTGCCGCTGAAAATGACCCTTTTACAAAATTCTTTAGAGGTCGCAGAAAGTAGGTCAGCAGTTGGCACCACCTGCAGCTAAAACTAACATGGTTAAATTGCCATTCCATAGTGAGCAAAAAATGGGATCCTTCTATTTAGCATTGACTGTTGGCATGTGTACTGCGCGATCCTCATGGACATCCGCAAAAATTGTCTTCTGTAGGATTTTTCCACAGTTAATAGAAAACAACAGGAATTTAAGTTTGAAATCCTCAAATGGTCGAAAGGTCTGTGTGAAACATACTGTCAGTCTAATAGTTAAACGTGATAAATAGGGAGCTAGAACGGTCGCGGCAGGCCACTGAACTTCGCCTTTTGTCGATTAACGTTTAGCACCTTAACACGTTGAAATGACTCCACAAGTGCCGACCATACGTGGCTGGCCTATGTCCGGATCATTCAAGCACATGTGGAAGAGTGGGGTGGCCTGTATATTCCCGGCTCTAGGTCAGCCTACTTTACAATAGGGGTGGCCTATTAATGGGTCAGTCCAAATATAGATAAGGGGTAGTAGGCCTTATATATGTTTTGCACCTCATGGAAACGCATCCGGGGCGATCCAGTCGATGGCCAAAAGGGGGGGGGGGGGGGGGGAGGGGGGACAAATTTTCCAGCAGAGTCGGGTCACTCAGTACCGCGAATTCCTTTTGACAAAAGCCTTTATCCTGTCAAAAGAAGCACGCTTATGGTTGTCCGTCAGAAAATATCCTTATGGAAATAGATTTGACGCAGGCATAATCCTGATCTCCATACATTTCCACACTGACCATGGCTGAGTGCGTCAATGCATATTTATATAACTGCATCAACCGTCACTATTTTCTCTGAAACTTGAGTAAAAATGAATTTATTGTAGGTAACACGACTAGTCTAGCAGAAAGGATAAAACTATCCAAGATTTTCAAGCATAGCAAATTCCACCACAATAGCAGTCATTAGTGTTTAGAAAAAGGATGTTTCTCTATGTTGTAATATAAATTATAATTGACGGTGGTCGGACTTGACTTTATCACGAAACTCCTCGGTGACCACGCCCCAGATGGCGCCACCAATCTCTCGTACAGGACAGAGCTATCCAGGCCTGCCAAAGGTTAATGACCGGAAAAAGGAGTGAAAAAAACAGTAGACCTCTTTAAAATACAGAGTGGAAAAAAAAAAGAATAAAATTAGCGTCACTTCCCCAATTTTGTTTATCACAGACTGAATAAGAACGTAGTTTACATACCACAATTGTGTTAATATATCGCCACATACCCTTCCGAAAGTATGAATGGCGCAAATTCCCCGGCCTGCATGAAGATCAGGTCATTTTCCACATGTTGTGACACATGCAGAACATTTGCATTCATAGGAAATTGTGAAAGGTCCCAAATTAAAAAAAAAGATTCTTGTCCTAACTGGACTGAGAAAGCAGGAAAGAAACAGTATATTTGAGACTATAATAATGAGTTGAGACAATATCAGTGTCTTGTACGTTTATGCACACTAATAACATGAAGCCACATTAAAAAGTAATCATGTTAATGCGTTTAACAAAATATAACTTCCAGCCACTTCTCTTCCAGACTATTAACATTACCAGACTTTTCCTAATATCGGACATTTTTTCTCATATCCCCTTACTTTCCCTGACTGTAAAAAGAGAAATTCGATAATGATCCAACTCTGAGACCAATGTGATTCCGCAGCGTCCGCCGTTACCAATACGTTTGTAGCCGTTGCTACTTTATAGACCAGACTTAAATGGATATCAACGTATGTATTCTCACAAGGGGATTTCAGATCTTATGTTTAGCCTTGGTGTCCTCGGGAATATTATTATTTGAACCTTTACTTCGAGATAGAGATTACACGTGCCATTGTACCATACAGGGTATTCAATCAGCTGGCGGGTCGGTCCTTAAAAGCGCACCCGAGAAACCTCACAAATGGCACGTGTAATCTCCGCCTCGAAGAAAAAGTTCAAATAATGATTCCCGAAGTCACAAAGGCTGAACAAAAGATATGAAATCATTTAAAAAATGCAGGCCTGTATAATCCTGATCCCCCTTCATTTCCACCTGAACATGGCTGAATGCGTCAACACATAATTACATAGTCGCATCAACCGTTTAGAGATCACATCTGAAGATTCAAATGCATGAAAACACGGTTAATGTGTAACTGAACATTTCGTTAATAATCACTAACTGCAGTAATGAGAAAAAAACTTTGGTTGTGCCACTCCACACATGTACACATCACACTGTACCAGCTATGGCGTGAATTTGGTTAATATTTTCTCTACATCTGTTACATAGTAGGCCTACATGTGTTGGTGAATATTTGTCAAAGACCTCAATCAAATGCAAGACCCTGGACTTCGTGCGATTAAGTGCGACTGTATAAGACAAAAAAATAAAAGGTATGGATCTCAGGCACTGCCCCCGGCAATTGTAGCCCCCCCCCCCCCCCCCCCGCATCCAAAAACTTTATTTTTATTTCATCTTTCAAGAAGATAAAATAATACAATTTTGATCAGATTTCCTTTGTTTTGTAGTGCTTTTACGTGTTTAGCAAAACAATTCTGTTATTTTCATGCTTTCCCAGATCATGTGAAATTTTTATCGAGACAAACAAAACAAAGGTAAAATATCGCCCGGCCTCATATGTTTCTGAAATGAAGTGCCTGAGAACCATACCTCTTTTTTTTGGCCTATCAATCACGATTTCCTGCGACCCGGTAGATGTGCACTCAAGCATATCAGGTCACGAAGAGGGCTCCTGCAAAACAATTCTTTCAAAGATCTGCCTTTTGAGAAGGGATCGCCCATGTGGATTATTTCCGGCCGGTCAACGCGAAATGTAAGAAAACCCCAGATAGGGCCCCTGGAGTAAAACTCTGTCCAGCCATCACACACTCAATGGCCATCGTGTTACTGGGCCCGTAGACACAAAAAGGGGCGCCTGCAGGGGAGGGGGGGGAGCAATTATTAAAATTATTAATTATGCACGTAATACACAGATATTGCAAATAAAATGGATGGAATCTCTTCAAGCAAACTCGGAGCATATGTATGTCGAAAATCAGGGCAATCCGTACAGTGGTATCAGAGGAGGTACGGAAACTTACAAAAATCGCCTTACGCTATTAATATATAGATTGTATTCGTTCTTCAAACATATATACTATCGGTGTGTATATTATATATTATATACTATAAGTGCATATATATATAAGTGTATATATAAAAGTGTATACTTATAAGTATATATAAGTATATATGTGTGTGTGTGTGTGTGACGGGAGCCTAAAACCATATCTGCTTCAGATCATGGGCCAGCAATATTTCAGTACTTCTCCACACTTCAGTTTGTAGTTCGTTATTTACTCCCGTTTTCCTGTCAGACATCGTTGTAACTCTTCATTAAATTGATTCATAATGTCTCAGAGTTTTCTATGAACTGTGACCTCTTTTTATTGGTTATTAATCTTTAAAGTTGTTAGTTCTTACAGCGCCACCTGTAGTCGGGTATATAAGCGTTCGAATGTCAGATGATACCACACTCTGCTTATGAAGAAAAAACTTGCTAACGCTGTCAAAATGGCATAAACTGCAAGTATAAAATGGCATTCGTCTCGGAGCTCTCTCGTTTTATTGATCGGGTTCGGCTTACGATTGCCATGGCTTTGTTTCCGCTGCTGGGATCGGTGGAGGGGATGCATACTGCTTTTGCCTTTTTGCATGTGGGTTTGGTGGCTTTTCTCAGGTCAAAGGTACGGGTAAAACGATGGCGGGCTCGCTGGCTTTGCTGGGTTTTCATCACGTCTATTGGCTCCTCAAAATTTATAATCTAAAGAGACAACCGGGGCGGTTTCAGAAGCATATCCAAGGGGGGGGGGGTCCAGGCGATCCTGACTCACCCCCCTCTCTTTTTTTTCACCCGAAGCAACCTTTTTTAAAAAGGGGTTTTAGGCGAAATTTTGCGGCCTGGCACCCCCCCCCCCCTTTCCGGACCTGATGACCTTTATTAAGATTTTCATTAGTCCTCCTGGGTTGGACCCCCTTTACCTAAATCCTGGATCCGCCCCTGACTTTATAAACTAGACCCTAGTCCTAGTGACGCCACTCTGCCTCTTGCATTCGAACTTTGAGGACTGCACATCCCTCAATTGTGCTTTTGTCACTTTTAGAGGGGAGCGTGTTATGTATTCATACTTTTGTTCACCAAGTAAATATGGTTAAGGAGTATAGTAAATAGTAATTCTCTGTGAATTTGTTATAATTTCCAGGAACGTGAGATACGTTCTATATGCCCGGTTCGGCCGTGGCGCCACCTTATAAGTAATAATAAGGCCACGTAATTGGTAATATTTAATGCTCAGATCGGCCATGGCGCCACGTTGTTAGTATTTATGCCTAGTTAGGCCATGGGGCCAGGTTGTTAGTATAAATGCACATATAGGCAATTGGTCCACGATATTAATAAATATAACATTATAATGTCATGTAACTGTGTATATTTCTGTATATTTTTTTTCCATATCGCATGGACCTAATAGTTGTTTTATTGTATGTATAAGTCCATAATATTGCACCAAGACTCTTGCAATCGGACTTTGAGGACAGCACGTCCCTCAATTGTGCTTTTGTCACTTTTGCAGGAATAAAGCCATGCACATCAACAGTGCCCTGGCGACCCCCTTCCTCTCGGATCTGAGCAGCTGAGCTGCGAGCAAGGGGTCAGCCAGTACCTTGTATTGACCCCCTGCACCTGCTAACCCTTTGGGTGTTTGATTTTTGACCGTGTCAATCACATCCTGTGGATTCTTCACTTTATAACATTTTGCAAATCATGGACTGTGAGTAAAAAGCGTATTCAATGTCTAAACAGGTCCTTGGTAAATATATTCTTTGGAGTACGAGACATATATTAAATTGGATTGTCTGAGGTTTATTGCGGAAGCGAGATTTTCAGCTCGGAGCAAAATAATTATCCCAGGTATGAAGATGTCTCAGAATGAACAGATTGGGCCAACCAGTTACTACAATGAATTTGCGTGAGGTCTCATTTGTTGCCGGATCATATTGTCAAAGGTCATGTTGATCAACTGCGTGTTATGACCCACGATATTCTAGGAAGACACCCTTATTATAGGGACTTTCTTCTCCCGCATTTTGCGGTAACTTTATGCTTCGTTTTTTTTCGTTCAGTTCCAACTGCGAAAGATTTATACAAAGACTGATCTTTTATATATAATATTATTTAGGGTGCCATCTATATATATATTTTTGTTTTCAACTTTACCTTTACGTAATGACTGTCATTTTATTCAATAAATGTTATATTTATGAAGGAGCAATTTCTAAAATACAATAGACACAACCATCTAGCATTAAAAGGGCGTTTAGTCCTGGACTGCATGTACCTGTTCACTCTTGTTGACATCACCAGACCAAATGTTGGATCTTGTTTTCTTGGATAACAGTATATATTACCTGCTGTACTGTACTGTACTGTACTGTACTGTACTGTACTACGATAAATACCCTGATTGTATCCTTATACAATGGCGTCTGGCCCATTCTTCTCGCTTTTATTTATCCGTGCCTGAGATTTACAGAGTTCACCTGTCAGAACGAAATCTTTATTTATTGCAGCGCTCCTATGTAATGAAGCGCTTCATTCATCATTATATTTATATCAGCTGACTATAAATTACTTATCTGAGATATTTGAACAGGCCGCGTATATATCACTCCGTTCGTCTGTCAGTCGGAACAATCGTTAACAGTGTATGCCGTAACCTGTGAAGTTCATACTGGAAACCTATAAAATTTCCAACTGTTTGCGCGTTTTATTTTAATTAGATTTTAGAAGGACTGATCGCAGCCTTTAACTATCTTTTACAGAGCATAAATCATCATCCTGAAACTCTGTTAGCTCATATTTAATTACGGACAGGTTAAGCTAATCTCCCTGCAACCTCTGTGCAGATGGGCTATGGACTTAAGTTATCAATGATAATTAACTGTGTCACTGGCCAACAGTTTTTGTGATCAAATAATAGTCGAAATTACAATGACTGTAACGTCCTGACGTTTAATTCAATTTTCTTCAAATAGTTTGAAATCTATTGAAGAGATATTTATTTCTGCGTTGATAAAATTCATATATTTTTGTATTTACATTCAGGGAAAGACTTTTATATACGGCAACTTACTATACCTCGACCTTATGATCAATTGAATTATCGATCTTGCATCTTAAATATTCGTTTAATGGCAATGAACTTTTTTTATTATGATTGTTCGAATACCTGTAGATTGCACTGCTGATAACCATATGATAGAACAATGACAAATTTTCAGTAAGCTTTGTGAGATTTATAGTTTTATATCCACCAACTAAAAATATAGGTACGATACAATAAACTATTTATAGATAGCTCACAAGAGCAAATTTCTAAGGCTCTATCGAGATTTCGTCATGTTGCCCCTGTCACAAGCCGGGATGGCACAGGAGAAGTTCAGCTCCAAATTTCAACATCTTGTCCTAAAGGCAGTGGTGGATCCAGTGGGGGGGGGGGAGGCAGGGTGTCGGGACTCCCCCCCCCCCCGCCCTTTTTTATTTAACCAAACCAAATATTTTTTAGGATTTCAAACTAAATTTTGCGAGCTGGACCCCCATCTTTCCTGACCAGAGGATCTTTTTGATGGTTTCTTCTAGTATTCCTCTGTTGGATCCTCCCCTTCCCAAAATCCTGGATCCGCCAGCTCCTTGGTTCCAACTGTGGTAATTGGTTTAATCACATTTATTTAATAATTACAAAAATATATATCATTTATATTTTAAAAGAAAGCACATTATCGTGAAGGTGATTTTTTATACAACAATAATCGTTTTCTCTCTCGTCACACTGCATAAATGTAAATATCAACTCCGTTTTGACAAGAACGATGTTTATTTCACTATTAAACTGCAGCTAAGTTACATATTTTTCTGTCGGTCATTGTTAACTTTCCAAAAAAAAGTGATGTTTTGCTTAAATTTCATTTAAATGATTAAGAACACAATTCTCATCACCCTTAACCTATAATTTATATTAGTTCATGGTTACATTTGAAAATCAACTGGGCAAGTATAATACAGAATGAATATGACGCACCATTAAAATAAGATCTTCAAAACATTTCACAGCTACAGAAATAACAATCAAATTTTATTGAGATATACCATCAGCACCTCCTGAAAAATAAATAAAAACACAAAAAGGTGCGATATAAAAGTTCACATAAAACGTAATGTCTCAATCAATATTCACGTTAAGTTCCTATACAACAGAAGTATATACATATACAATATTACATACAATCACACGCGGAATGTGTAAAGTGGCCATATAAGTGTCCTGAAAAGACCACTGTTTGCTACCCAAACATTATACATGTTCCCAAGCTCCCGTCAGTTAATTAAAAAGCCAGTGATTAAACACAGGAGCGCGGGAATCGATGAAACGAGGAAATCTGACCTTGATGCATGTTCTGGCTGCTGTACAGTAACCTCATGTCTTTCTATCCTTGTAAAACCACGCTTTATACCCTCAAGGTCACCTTTAGGTCACAGCGATAGGCCTACATAACGACAGACTTCTAAACGTCCCCCGAGGTTTTTTGCTTAAATGTATATAAAGATAAATTTGCAAGATAATTCTACTGGGTTAACTAGAACATTTGGAAATCAAACAAACTGCGATATGTAATGCTGAATGAAACCAGATCGTCTTCTATGTAATATGTAGAATACAATATGTTTAATTTAATACATAACAAATAATCATACATACAACATTTCACCTCAGACATAAGTCTGACAAAGTGTTTCCTTGACAAAACCTTACATAATATAGACATTAAAGGCCAATTGATATTATTTTTTCTGAAACTGACGTCATGAATATAGTAAATGATAAAACCACGGTGTGTTTGAAACAGATTCTCCAAAAAAAAAGCTCCCCAAAAGACTTAGACCAGACATAAGGCTGTATACAGTGGGAGAAGTAGCTTGTCTTTTATATTAGATTTCGGTTGGATTACTGTAATGTATGTATGTCAATTACACGAATTACAAAGCTATGCAAGAAGTATGGTTTATTTTCTTTCTCCTGTCGTTTAAGTATTGGCTGTAGTTAATGTAGTAATGAAAGAGACTTGTAGGAATTAATTATTTTTCTCTGTTTTTTGTGGTTTAAATATAGATGTAGTTTCAGTTCTGTATATAAGACATCTTGAAACTCTGTTTAGAGATGTTTAGTAAATTATATGCCGTTCGTAAGGATTCACAACTTAATGCAGAATCGTGAAATTTATAAACTAATGTTCATGCTCTTGTGGCTTCAGTTGTGCTTGTTGTTCCAGTGTTGCTGTTTCGTTTACAGCATAAACCTTTCGCTTTTTCGCGGAAACGCGAGTTGCAGGTCAGGTAAATAATAATATTGATAGAGGAATTAATTATTCCCAGGAGAGAAACAATTTCCAACACTGCAGTGTACAAAAAGTGTTCCTGTCTGAAAAATCCAAATTTTGGGTTTAAAAGGTTTACAATATGAGCAGTTGTACTTGGAATAACACACACTGCGGCCGACACCCCGAGGATTAATACGATTCTGGTCGCTTCTCTCTCTACCAGTCTCGACCTATTTTTCTGCATATCCTGTCGCTTCTTTTTATTTTGTCTAAGAGACAAGGCAATTGAAACACTTGAAATGATAATTACAAGTGATGGAATCTGTTGAAACAGCACCGTGGAAACAGCCAAAAATATTGAATAGAAATTTCGGTACTTTTTGAAGAAATCTGTAGGTAGGTTTATCAGTAATGTGCGTTTGGATTTTTTATCAACAATCCATTTTGGAGAATATTTGAAAAGTTGAGGGATATGGTAGAGTGCAACAATAAGAGACATTAAAAATATGATTTTCTTTGGGTGGCGTCTCAATGGGAAGTCCTGTACGTAAAATGGCCAGAGGACGGCCACGAAACGCTCGACTGAAACTAGGGTCGTGTACAGAACAGACAACCGTATAACGACTGGATATACGTACACATTTACATGAGGAAACGTGGCCGCTTCAAAGGTAGCACCTAACACTGAATCAAACATACCCGAAATTTTACTGATTATGTACCAAGTATTGCTTAACAGTGTCACCGTGTCTGATACGCATAATGCCATCAGATAGTTCTGCAAAACCACTTCTGACTTGTCTTTTATAAAAATGACAAATATAACAAGGTTACCTGTCAATCCTACTACTGTTACAATTGTGTTTGCCACTACAGCGATACTGAGAGAGGCGTACTTGAACTGTTGTGACGTCATTGACCCCGTGTGAATGATAGCGTATGGGTCATTAATTAGGGCCTGTTCAGTTGAACGCAAAGTGTTGTTTTCATCAGATGTGGCTATACCATCCCGCGTAACAAAGGAAACCTCGTTTTGGAGTGCTGCCTCATCCTGGGACGGAACTTCACCCTCCGGCATACCTGAAAAAGACTCGTTTTGGTCTGTTGCCGGGTTGATGCGTGTGACGTCATTTTCAAGCACCGTGACAGGCGGGAAGTAACTTTCACTTGTAGTGTACACTACGTCACTTCCAACGTTAGTTTCTTGCAGGATGTTGTCTCTTGGTATATTTGAAGGTAGGTTGGCGTTAATAATATCATGATCGGGTTGGCCGTGACTTTCTGGGCTGAAAGATGTATATGTCGGCGTTGTTGAATCAGGTTTTCTTTTTGAATTCAATGGTCTGTTCTTTGAACTTTCAGTTTGATGTTGTTCTGTCGGCGGGGTTTCGGTGTTTGAGTACTGCCTTCTCTCTATCGACTGGTGTTCGACTGTTGCAGCAGTCACTGGGCCTAATACAGTCCTGGCCTGACACAAGCCAGCACTCCCGAACAGCAGGATTATCTTCCACATGGTCTGAAAGAGGCAAGACAATGAGGATTCCTACAGACAGGAACTTAGTGATAGAATTGACTAGATTTTTATGTATTTCATTACTTTCCGCATTTAGGTGCCCATTGAAATTTGGCGACCGAGCGAAAGAACCAATCAGTAGTTTTTAAATGTGTTTCGGCATGCATGCAACCATTAAATGACCTTGACCATTTGTGATGGGATTATTTTATTGCGAAATATTGATTTTTTGTAAATTATTGATTTTATTGCATTTCTTAATAGTTTTATTCGGTTTCATTCGATGTCGGCCTGGATTCTCACGGACAGGTGTTCTCTCTACCTCAGCCACTATATACACTGGCGTATTTTCTGATGACTGCGAAAAATCCTCACAATTCATGGGGGTATTTGGCATCGTTACCTACATTTCGAGACCAAAATACGAGCATTTCTTTGGCGCGGCCATAGGGGAATTGCGTGACAGGATTTAGTGCCAGAGTTAATAGTAATATAGATTTTCTCTCAAACATTAAACTCTGTTAACTATATGGAATTGAACTGCTAATCCTTACAAATACTGTCAAAAATCATTGCGCACCTCTTCTTTGATTAAACTAGAAAGAAAAATGCTATAGTCCCTGATCCCCAGGGGCGTCAAATTTTTTTTTTGGATGATATTTTTAATGCTTATATATCTGTTCATTTGGTAATAGTTAAAGAACTGTATGCCCATAACGGCAATATAAATATTTGATTCATATACATGTACTTGATTATTGCTAATATAAATAATCTTCTCAGAACGCTTATTGTTCGAGTGACAGCGCAGGAGAGTCTTAAAGCCCACGATGTATTCTATAATAATTATACTAATGTAGATACCTCATTTCCCCACCACTTTACACTCAACATGTCTTAACAAAACAGACGGATTTTTCAGATATCAAATTGATTGTTTTGCACAAATTCTGTTCGAAAAAATTTCAGTTACTGACGGGTATTTCTTTAATAAACATACTTTATACATAGTATTCTAGAAAGCACCCACATTGGAACAGAATTTGGTGGAAAACACTACATATACATGTATTTCACGATCAACTTATTGCGGCTTCATATGATAAAACATACTTTTGAATGGCCTGTTGTTGGCATACTATCTGTGGAATAAGGAAGAATGTGACTTTCTGATAGGGATAACATGTTAATTCAGAAGTTTGGTAACAACAATATAATATTCTTAAGTCGTAAAATCTAGAAGTCTAATAACTAATTATTAATAACTTCTTGATTATTCTTTTTATGATACTGAGATATTAAAGCTTTCTCGTTAATAAATATACCTGTATTGCCAACATTGGCTGACTGTACATAATGGCAAACCAAGTAATTTCACACTTTAGTTTGGCTTTAGAAATAATTTATAAAAATTTAAACATTTTAACTACATACAACAGTGATCATATGATAGATTTGTTGAGTGAAATAACTGAATGAAATCTAAAAAAAAGAACACAAAATAAAATAAAAATAGTTTAGAAAGAGAGCTCAAATCGATTTTGAGGAAGTTTTGAGGAACTTTTCATCAAAACCTCACTGTTTGTCAGGAAAGGCATATATTGCTTCCCATTCTTTAAATTTTTTTCCATATTCTTTTATATTCTCGCAGAAGTCCTGGATTAGCAGACAGACTCCCGAATCGAGCTGATCTTTATATTACAATTGCATATTCCTCTCTACTAATCATTACCATAAAGTCCGAGGATTTAGGCCTTCATATACAAGCTATATCTGACCATGACGATTCTAATAAATTGTGCCCTGTCATTGCATAAAACTAATGTGTGTTTTTGTGTGATACCATCGATATGTGTCATATATATAATATATATTATACATATACTATACACATCATATGTCTGCCCATTATATATCATCTTATCTGTCTCTCTATCTATAGAAGTTATATATGGTGTACTCACCATTCCAATTAACAGGCAGTCACGAGAGTCGTCAGCCCCCTCTGAGCAAGAAGACGGCACCGATGAAGTTTATGTTATTACCCTCCCAACGAATCAATGACGTCGTAGGCCCTAACGAGCCAATCAACAGCGTGCAGTTCTCGCTCACTGGCCGCCGATATTTTTATTGTAAGGCCAAGCCCTGGAATCAGCTTTGGGGTAGTATAGCATTAACGTTTTCTCTCCAGTATATACAAATATAGATTCAGAATAATTATATTTTTAAGGGTCTCTAACCCCCCGCCCCCCATCCAAGTTGTTTATAATGTATCAAGAATTCAAAAATAAAAGTTAATAAACTGAATTGATTTGAGTGCGTTGTGTGTCAGTGGATACACATTACTCAAGGAATTGTGAATTTTGTAACGTTGATAGTAGAAAATGTTTAGTAATTTACATAAAATAAGCACAGGAATTACCAAGAAATGGCTTATCGGTTCTCTAGAGTTATATATTTTGTTATTATTTGCAGAAATGTTGCTTGCTTCATGCAGAGTACCAACATGAACAATATTAAGCCTGATTCACGAACATAGACCTACCATCAGTGTGTCATCAACAGCAATTATCTAATCGGAGATCGCACATTTAAATAATAAATAAATGTATTCCTATTCTACATTAACCATTTCGCATTTCGTCTGATTTTCTTAACTTATATGTATATCTATGATATTTTACGGCCAGGGGATAAACCGGCATCCTATAGATAGGAATCCAGCGGTTTCACTGGTAATTTTATAGGGCACTGATAAAAGGGAGAAAAAAATGAGTGTGAACATTTTCAATATTTATCAGTCTGAATTAAACAGAGAATAGGAGAAAGGCTTCTAATGAACTCTTCCTTTCTTCAACATCCCTGCATACGAAATTCATAACGGAAAATTATGAATTTAAATGGATATAAGAGAAAATAACAAAACGTTGGCAAAACATAAATTAAGAACAGCTCATGGATCCTCTACACGAAGAAGATATATTTTATTTTCATATACACACGCCTGCAACATATTGCATGCAGTGATGACTTGTATGTTACCTGTAAGTCTGAGGGTCTCAGCAGCATTGACCTGTAAACATTTGTCAATAAAGTTTCAATCCAACTTGTAAGCGACCACCGAGTTGACCAAGGTAAATTAAGTCTTCATTTTAAAAGAGGAATAAGCATACATTATGTCTATATAATTTATTGATAATGCTAAATAGAACTACAGTCGGTCCTGCTAAATTGTTTATCGTATAATTTTATATCCCGTTTAATTGTATAAAATAATGAAAACCAAAAATTTTTATTCATATGTCTTCTTAATAAAATTCTCTGTTTAAATGAATATCTGAATTTCTGATAAATGTATATATCGGGTAATTGTATAGTAAAATCCGTCAATCATGTCTGACAAACCCCGATATTCATGCGCGACATCGGTCTCACGGGCTTCTGACCACCCGGGTACGCTAATTGTATCCGCCAAAACAGAGTTTTGCGGATACAATGTTTTCAGCCAACCGCCGCCGCCGCCGCGTAGGTGTCCGGAGAACTCGCTGGGCGGAATTTTACGAAACCCGGGATTATGTTCGGGTCACATGCGAACTGCTGCGCCCCGATTTTGTTTTGACCTCTGACCTTTCCTCTCTCCAACGGTGCGTCTGTTTTGACACATTAACCCACAAATCTCGGGAACCTTTTGACCGATCCGGAAAAAAAATTGCACAAATGTAGCCCTTGGATAGCTTTATAACACACATAAAAAATGGTGGCGCCACCTGCAACCATTTTGCACAGCATCCATCTGTTCATCTGCCTTGGGATAAAATCACTCATATCTCGGCAGTGGTTGGACTTATCCACCTGAAATTTTACATGTGTATACATCCTGGACAGCTTTCTTGATTTTATGACAGGTGGCGCCACCTATATTCACGTTTACGCTGCAGACATCCAGGCTCATATCTCAGGAACCGTTTGACCCATTGGGCAAAACTTTTGCAGGTTTATACATCTTAAATAGCTTTCTGGATTTTGTGGCAGGTGGCGCCACCTACATTTATGTATACGCTGCAGACATCCGGGCTTATATCTCGGGAACCGTTTGACCGATTGGGTGTATAGATCTCACATAGCTCTTTATCATACGCAAAACTGGTGGAGCCACCTGCGACCATTTTTGCACAGCGTCCGTCTGTTTGTCTGCCGTGGGATAAAATCACTCATATCTCGGCAGTAGTTTGACTTTTTGCATTTGTATACAACTTTGATAGCTTTCTGGATTTTATGGTAGGTGGCACAACCTACATAAACATTTCGGCTGCAGACATCCATGCCAATATGCAACACACCTCGCTCTGTTTCCCCTTGTTACTCAATCCATGCCTCACTTCACCCGTCCCACTCTGATTTCGGCGGATACACGTAGTCCCTTGTCGACTACCCGTATTCTAGTTAGCCTTTGATATTGCTCGCCCGACAGGTTTGACGGGTTACCTCATGGACCACTGACCACTCTTTCTTATAACTAGTCTTTGATGTGACTTGAGCCACCGTCTCAATTGGTTTTCCTCCTTGATTACATGCTTGATTTAAATGTGAGTTTGATGCGTTAACTCTACACGTTCTCCAGGTCAAACTGTCACAGGGTAGTTTGCATCATAAACACAAGCTACCCTATAAACATGGTTTTTTATTTGAGAGCATTACCTGTACGGTCAATCGTTGAATAAATTTTGTAATTCATAATAGAATCCGCAAGGAAAACAGTTTCGATCCGTTTTTTTAGTTAATTCGAAGTATAAATCTGTATTTTTGCTGGCCTTATGTGGCCTCTCACCTTTTTGACCTTTGACTTATTCACGTGATCGGTATGAAGCCAGCCATGCATATTACGTAGGATCGTACTCACAATGGTTTTGAGTAGAAACGATCTCTGGCGGATGAATACGGTGGCTCGAAAAGGACACCCAGATTTTTTTTTATTGCGCTTCCACGCGATAGTATTCCGTGGCCACGCGATAATTATCTCGTTCCCACGCGTAAGTATGTCGTGGCCACGCGATAATTATCTCGTTCCACGCGATAGTATCGCGTTGCCACGTGTTGGTATGCCATGCTAGCTAAAGCCATCATTTGGACAGGAATGTCTGTGGTCTGTTATATGTCGAGCGTTGATGCAGCTTAAATTGTTTGTATATGTATTTCGTTGTATATACGTATGCGCCGAATGCTTCGAGGTAAATTTCTGCAGTTTTTATTGCGTATGTTCAACATTTCATTGCGTTGGTTCAACTAGCCCATGTTTATTTGTTCATGGAACACTGTATTGAGTTTGTTTTATGGTAAGGATGATATAAACCCTTGTGTAACAAAGATGAATTAAATTGAAACACTTGTTTGTATATTACTTCAAATTTGTATTCCATATTAAGAACAATTATTATGAGGCATATTTTACCCGAACACCCCCCCCCCCCCTTCCCCGCTCACACATTCTCTGAACAACATGGCCTATGAGTGTTGTACGAGTCCCGGTTGCATCATTTTAGGTCTCAGCATATTAAGCCCGCCCCATATTTATGCAAATAATTGACCATAGTCTTTATCCAGTGTAGAGAAACATGCCTTAAGGATTCAAGATGAAGGTTCTACTATATTGTCTATCTACAATTATCTCGTTCCCAAGCGTAAACTATCGCGTGGGGACGAGATAATTATCATGTGGCCACAAGATACTAACGCGTGGGAACGAGAAATTATCGCGTGGCCACGAGATACTGACGCGTGGGAACGAGATAATTATCGCGTGGCCACGAGATACTAACGCGTGGGTGTAAGACGTCAGGCCTACTACCCTTCAGCTATCAGTATTTGGACTGACCCATTAATGCAACCCCTATTTTAAAGTAGGCTGGCCTACGGCCGGAAATGTTCAGGCCTCCTCACTCTTCTGCGTGTACTTGAATGATGCAGACGCGGGCCACTGGCCCACGTCTGATCTGCACTAGGTTTAGTCATTTAGACGTGTTAAGGGGCTAAATGATAATCGACATAAGGCGAGGTTCAGTAGCCTGCCGCGACCCTTCTAGCTCCCTGTTTATCACGTGTAACTATCAGACTGGCAGTATAATATAAAGGACAGATATTTCGGCAACTCTGTAATTTAAACCTTAAGTTCTGTGTTGTTTTATATTATCTGTGGGAAAAATCCTACATGGGAACGGGATAATTATGCACGAGATACTAACGCGTGGGAACGACATACTAACGCGTGGGATCGAGATAAAAATAATTTGTGCATGTCCTATACGAGCCACCGTAGGGTGAACGTGCAAAAAGTATTTTTAAAGTTAAAAAAGGAAGGCAAAAAAAATTTATAAAATTAAAATCTTTTAGGAATCTTGCTAAACATCGTGACCTTTAACACAATCACATGATCGTTAAGCGATCAGCCATTTTGCAGCATCGCATTTTATAGATGACATACACGAAAAGGTGAATGCATAGTTATTCTCTATTTCTTTAGTTGAAAAAAATAAAATTTTTTATGATAAATCAAAATCCTTGAGGAATCGTTTTAAACATTTGACTACATCTGATATATTCTCGTGATCGGTAAGCTGTCAGCCATTGACGGTAAGATCGTTTTTTTATCAATAATAAATGAAAACAGGTGAATATACAGTACCGTAGAATATGTAAAAATTAAATAAATAAAATACATAAACTAATGAATTGAAACATAATTAAATGGAAAAATTCCAAAAAAGATAATTCAGAACCCTCTGAAAATATGAAAAAAAAAACACACGCAAGCCATCCGATAGCAGTTTATAGTATTTTTTGGTGACGGCTACAAACTTGAAGACTTACACCCCGTTTATTTGAATAGCCCGCTTAAATGAATATAATCGGTTGACAAATACGATAGTCAATTTAACGGAACCGACTGTATATATAAATTGTAAGTATATGTATCGTTGCATAGATAAAATATAAATAGAAATATGCAAGTTCCGATTTACTGGCAAATGGAAGTATTAACCGGCAGAAGAAGACTCATTTAGCATCCATTAAAAGGATTTTCTTTCTTAAGATTTTTTTCTTGAAAATGAGAAAACATAAAAAGGGGATTCGACAGCTTTTCTTAATGTGTATCACAGAAGATATAGTTTAGTGTCAATATGACATGCATGATGCATGTATATGATTTAGTGGCAATATAAAAAATACTGATTCCAAACATCCATTAAAGACAGGGATGCATTTTAATGAGTCATTGGAATCCGGAGAATTTGAAGTCAGGTGATTAGCAAACAGCTTTTAACAGGCATTTGCTGATGAACTAATGATAAGGAGTGGAATTTTTTTCTTTTAGCTTTTTTTGCACGGAACCATATACAGGAAGTCAAAGCAACACCCGCCCCATTACCCATCCTGGCTGAACGTCATTCTCAACGACAACCCCCCTCTCGTGGGGAGCCTTCCAGTGCATCAAAAGTACACGCTCTTGTAGCTTAGATCTTTGATCTGATCTTGAAGAAGATGCGTTAATGGAGACGAATAAACACAGTGATGAGTGCAGGAAGGGCAACAAATATAAAAACATGTTCTACCGTTCTGTCCTTTTCCTGGTAGATCACGTGGTTTATGTGGTTAAACAGTCCTCGATCATGAAACCCTTGCATTGGTCCTTTCTCAAGTTGTCAAGGAAAACGGACTTAAATCTTATTTGGTTCATATAGTCCTGGGGCCAATCCTGAAATTTTAATTTTTGCTGCACCCCTCCCCCCCCACGCCCGTCACTATTAGGTTTGATGCCATTTTCTGTTAAAATTATTAATGGAGGTCATATTTCAAAACATTACACCTCTGAAAAAAGTGTCCAAAAGGCTTGAAATCGGCAATTTTATAAACTAATCTCGGTTCATAACTTCTTGAAATTATTTAGGTTAATGTCAAGGGATCAGTCTACGTAATTGTTATGTTGATATATTTTTATTACTAAATTCAATCAGAGCTACCACTTTACCAAATTTTGATGTGCTTAATTCAATTAAAATTAATTTCGAAACTCTATTTTGATTTTTGAACCTTCAAATTTTTAAATTAAAAGTTTAAAATACAAATAGGCATATAATTTTAAAACGGTACTGTTATTCGGGATATAAAGAGGCACGATTAGTTCTAACCATCAATTTTATGAGGCTAATGGATTAATAACGTTACTTTTGTCGTTCAGCGTATTTCAAAACCAAAAATTTTTAAATTTAAGCTTCTTAAAGTAATTAAATAAGTGATTTTTTTGTTTTAATTATGGTATACATCAGCTTTTGGGGCAGAGTGAAACTTTGATGTTAACATTCCATGTAATCGACAAGGGGCAATACGTTGTGTACTCTTTAATTAGACTGAAATAAAGTTACAAAAGTAAATTTTAAGTTTTAACACGAACTTCTAAATTAAAAAGACATAATAATTCATAGAATTTGAAAGTCTCAATGGCATTTGAGAAAAAAAAATCGCTGCAGATATAGCTAAAAATATAAATTTGATAAACAAATCAAGGGATATAAATGCTTTCAACACATTTCTGCTTTGCACCCTTAAACGTATAGCATTTTATATTATAACTTAAGGATGTTTATATATTTTTTATTGATTTTAGAAGTTTTGTGACACAGGCATTGCCTGAAGAAAGCACTAACTTTCATAATATGAAGTGGCGCGTCAACAGTAATCGCTTAAATTAAACGCCCCCAAAGTTTGAAAAATAAATTTGAAACAAATGAAACCATATTGTATTTTTTTCAACATATGGTATCTTTGTCAAGTTTCAGATTCGATTACAAGGCAAATTACATATTTCTCACATAAGTCACTTTCTGTATTGGCAGCAGATTAGGTTCTCTGATAAAGCTTGACACAAAGTGGACCGTTGTTGTTGTCAATAGTCATTCACAGAACATTTCTCTGGGTCACCAGTCACTTTCAGAACATTTCCTCTGGCATGACACCAGTCATTAACAGAACAATTCCTCTTGCACGTCACCAGTCATTAACAGAACAATATCCTTTGGCGTGACACCAGTCATTAACAGAACATTTCCTCTGGCACGTCACCAGTCATTCACGGATTATTTCCTCTGGCAGGCCACAAGTAATTCACAGAACATTTCCTCTGGCACGATACCAGTAATTCACAGAACATTTCCTCTGGAACGACACCAGAAATTCACAGAACATTTCCTCTTGCACGACACCAGTAATTCACAGAACATTTCTCTGGCACGACACCAGTAATTCACAGAACATTTCTTCTGGCACGACACCAGTAATTCACAGAACATTTCCTCTGGCACGACATCAGTAATTCACAGAACATTTCCTCTGGCACGACACCAGTAATTCACAGAACAATTCCTATGGCATGACACCAGTCATCCACAAAACATTTCCTCTGGCACGACACCAGTAATTCACGGAACTTTTCTGGCACGTCACTAGTGAGTCACAGAATATCTCCTCTGGCACTTCACTAGTCATTCACAGAACATTTCCTCTGGCACGTCACGAGTCAGTCACAGAATATCTCCTCTGCCACGTCACTAGTCATTCACAGAACATTTCCTCTGACACGTCACTAGTCATTCACTGAACATTTCCTTTGACACGTCACTAGTGATTCACAGAACATTTCCTCTGGTACATCACTAGTCATTCACAGAACATTTTTTTCTGACACGTCACGTAGTGATTCACAGAACATTTCCTCTGGCACATCACTAGTCATTCACAGAACATTTCCTCTGGCACGTCACGAGTCAGTCTCAGAATATCACCTCTGGCACTTCACTAGTCATTCACAGAACATTTCCTCTGGCACATCAGGATTCATTCACAGAACATTACCTCTGGCACATCACTAGTGAATTACAGAACATTTCCTCTGATACGTCACTAGTGATTCACGGAACATTACCTCTGACACGTCACTGGTCATTCACAGAAAATTTCCTCTGACACGTCACTAGTGATTCACAGAACATTTCCTCTGACACGTCACTAGTCATTCACAGAACATTTCCTCTGACACGTCACTAGTCATTCACAGAACATTTCCTCTGGCACATCACAAGTGATTCACAGAATATTTCCTCTGGCACGTCACTAGTCATTCACAGAATATTTCCTCTGGCACTTCACTAGTCATTCACAGAATATCTCCTCTGGCACGTCACGAGTCAGTCACAGAATATCTCCTCTGGCACATCACCAGTCATTCACAGAACATTTCCTCTGGCACGACACCAGTAATTCACAGAACATTTCCTCTGGCACGACATCAGTAATTCACAGAACATTTCCTATGGCATGACACCAGTCATTCACAGAACATTTCCTCTGGCGCGACACCAGTAATTCACAGAATTTTTCTCTGGCACGACACTAGTAATTCACAAAACATTTCTTCTGACAGGACACCAGTAATTCTCAGAACATTTCTCTGGCGCGACACTAGTCATTCACAGAACATTTCCTCTGGCACGACATCAGTAATTCACAGAACTTTTCTCTGGTGCGACACCAGTAATTCACAAAACATTTCCTCTGGCACGCCACCAGTAATTAACAGAGCATTTCCTCTTGCGAGACACCATTTATTTATACGGAGTATTCCACGAGATTTGGACAGAATATACATTTGGTTCTATTTTCCATTCCTTTCACATTTTGGAATAAAATAAAATGTTCATAATTAAACTTTTATTCTCATAATATAAGTTTTAAGGTCCAGAAGTCATCAGAATATACCAGTCCAAATCCTGATTCGAATTGAGAACATACAAAATAACAAAGAATGAATAAGCAGCCCATTCTTTTGATTAATTAAAAAACATACCCATGTGCAAATCCTAAACAAAGTCAAAAGCTGAGTCAGGGGGTCAGGATGGTTGAAACTTTATTTGACAGGAGAGGTATTCATTGTTATTAGGAAATCATGACTTTGACATAATTGGGGACTGGTCAAAGAATCCATAGACACTGAAAAAGGAAATACGTGATAAACATCCCTAATGGTAAAGTCTCTTGTTATCAAATCAGTTTTGCACTTTTTTTCAGTATCATATTGAGCCGTGGAATTGTATTGTCAGAAATTGCAAGACATTAATGATTTCTTATTAGTTTGTAAGCCAAGTTTGCATGACGGTTCTAAAGTACTGGTCAGTATGAATGGTGATTGATTGAGACAGATGCAGATGAAAGAAGTCGTGTTGTATTTCCAATTTAATGACAATTTCTATTTGCTGGATATTTGAGAGAGAATACCTCTTTACGGATATAATATATACCTTGGCCATTTTCGCAACTACGCGACAGGGGTACCCTAAAGCTGTGTTCCCATGTATCCGCAAAAAACGGATCCGCAAAAGACGTACGTACGTTCCATAGTGCGCAGTCCGCAAAAACTGTTTCCATAAGTACGTACGTTTTTCTTGCGGATACCCTTTCACGTGCCTCTTTTGAAACTGCAAGGACGACAGGCAGGAAGAAGGTCAATATGTCTCATCATTCCTGGCGCCGGGGCACTGTTTGGAAATGTAGGCATTTTTGCCATCCGCAAAACGGATGAATCGCTCACCGATCCGTTTCGATGCTGTCCGTTTTTGCGGATACGCATGCGGAGCACGTTAAACGTACATATGGAAACGGTTCATCTCAAAAAGAGGGATCCGATTTTTTTCGTACGAGACGTATGAGATTTACGGATGAATGGAAACACAGCTTAAAGGCGGTTTCACACCGGATGCGTACGAACGAATTTTACGTGCGAACGAAAATTTGCTGTACGAACGAAAAAATAAAACACTTTATTTTATGTTGGTGCATACACACCTAATCTGAACGATGCTATCCGAACGAAAAAAATAGAACATGTTCTATTTTTTGTCGTTCGCATCGGACAGGAATGGCTTCTTTTCACCTTCAACACAAAAGAGCTGGAATATTTTTAACTAAACTGGTTCATTTGTACGTTACCTATTTAAAATATATGTAATGGTGTACAACACAGAAGTGTTGTTTCCTTGTCCACTTTTTTAAAATTATGTGATAAAAATGTACAAACAGGGATTATTTTTATTTCAATCAAATTTATTTGATGTAAACAGATATTTATAACATTTTTTTAGCTCCAAGTTTTTTTTCATTTTAACCAGACTTCTTTTTATATAATCTGTAAATTTCCTGGGGGGGGGGTTATATTTTTATCAAAAAGGATTTCAATTGCCGCTAGGCCACTTATTTTAATTTACAATCGGGGACAAAACAGACTTTTAAACCAGGTTTAGATGAAATTTTGTGTTCATTACCAACAAAAAATCCGCGTCAAATATAGAAAAAAAATCATGGAACAATAACTTTTTTATTTGTATTTTGTATTATTATCAAAGTATTAATTTTTAGTTCAACGTTTTGCATTTAAACAGAAGTTTCATAGCTGTGCGCATACTGTTCAAATTCATATTGGCAGATTTGAAATGAAATATAAGTCAAACTTAACTAGTGATTCAAACTTTAATTTAACTTGAAATGCAGCAGTTACAGTGGCATCCGTTCTCTTGAAACAAGAGGTTGCGCAATAATTTTTAAATTCATGTTGAAATGGGAATTTTGGTCGAGTGAGTGGTAAATATTATTTTCGATTATTCAGTCAGTACACTCAGAGATAAAAACTTTATTAATAATAATTATTAATTAAAAATTAATGAGAAAATCAATTTACACGTTCAGAAATATTCGACATTTTTGTATAGGTCTACAGGTATATATGGCCATAAAGCATGCATAGATTTTTAGTGCATCCGATATATTGCTCATATATCTGTCCATTACGAATTTCGGAGACGAAAATTCCTCGGTCGGAAACCAAAAATATCGTTCGGATTTGGAGTGAATGAAATTTCGGATGCGACAGGATTTTAGTCGGATCGGCAGAAATATTCGTTCGTGTCATATTCGTTCGGACGCATCCGGTGTGAAACCGCCTTAAACCAGCGCTTTTTTTCTAAAATCGCACGCCATATATGTTATACTGAACCTATGATGATCCTTTAATGTCTTCGAATATTCATATACATTGTATATCTTTTAATTATACATCATGTTAATTCCACAGGAACGATAACTGTCAATTTTGTACTGGTCATAACAGACGTTTGACATCGAGCAGGTTGAAAAGTTTTGTTGTGAATCTTTGTACACTGCGTGTACTGCCCCCCCCCCCCCCATTCGTGAATGGAAATGATATACAGCAGATTATTAAAAGACAGTCCAAAATATAAAGAACATGCATTTGACCTCAAGGTTACACGTGACAGTTAAGACTTTTTTGTGGTTTATGTAGTTTGTTAATAATTCTTTCATATTTCTGGTCCTTTGGTTTGCCGAACCAAAACTATTTATAACCCCCCCCCCCCTTTTTTTTTATTATAAAACAACAAATCTCCATCATCTCGGGTATCTGCCCAGGACAGCTGAAGCTTGCGACACAACAAATTTTGAGATAATCATTGAAGCCATCGCTTTGAATCTGATCTCCCGTATACACTTAATCAAACGAATCATTACATTTTGAAAAATTTGGTGAAATTCTGAAGGATTGATTGGGCCATATATTTGCATGTTTCTCGTGACTCGGATATTTGCAAAGTATGTAAGTATGTCAAGAACATTTGTAAAGAAATCCCTGTATTTGCACTCTTAAACGGCTGGAAGGATACTATAAAAGGACCAGCCACGAAACTTAGTCTGAGTCATTGGAGCTAAAAGAAATAAAACCAATTCATAATAAAGAATCGCCCACTTCTTGCCATTCAGCTAATATATCTTTTTTTATCTTATTTATAATTTTACCTGAGACGCTTAATGTTACAGATAACGGTTGGTTATGTAAATTAACAGAAGAAAGAACAGTTGTATAACATTAATCCATTTTATAATTTTTTTATAATTGTTTTTGGTGTAGGTAATCATCCCCAAGCTGGGTCATACCACCGAGGAACGGTGGAAAGACGCACATGACTGTGAGTGATACACAGTTGTGGGGCACAGCCTTCCCATTAAGCCTGCAGAGCACTCAACCTGCGTGGGGGCCAACCGTGAAAATCTCATCGCCTCGGCTGAGATTTGAACTCACGACCTCCCGGATTTGAGTCATGTGCTCTACCCCTGAGCCTCAGAAGCTGGTTCAATCCAAATAATTATCTAATTATCTCTCTCTTCAATTAGTCTTAACCTTTCATCTTGTATAAAAAGCGATTTTAATACCAGCTATCCAGTCTGTGAGTGTTTAACTCTGAAATTTGCGGAACTTATGATCCCAACTGTAAATAAAAGTCAGTAAACAGGTCCATTAGTAATCAGGTCACCCGAGTACCATGGCTTAGGGCTTTTACACATATTACTATAAAATCAAGAAAACGTTTGATAATTTAAAATTAGGATTTAATGGTTTAAGCTAAACGTAAAGATAAACTTTGCTCTCCACTGGATTCGGCAGTTTTATTCACACAAAGCCTATGGCCTGAAAATTGTTCAAATTAAGATTCACTTCTGAATGATTACCTACACTTTTAATTATAGATTGGAAGTTTGAGAAGTTTTAAATTTGTTAAACTAAGTCAAACGGAAGTAAAACATACAAATAAGATTTTTTTTCCAATGGAATAATTACACTGTAGTTTTGCTGTCCTGTCAGACATAATACAAAATGGACACAAAGTGTTAACGTATACCCGTACATTAAATATAAACATATTTTATAACATTTCAAGAACAATTTTGAGATTAAAATGATGTAACGGTTTAACTTAAGCCAGACATTTAACTAGAATTTCGTTGAAAGGGGGTCCAAAAAACTAAAACCAAAAAGAAAACCTATATATTTATTTTCAAACTAAATAAAAATGCCCTTGCTCTCCTGTCGGCTTTAATGAGTACATGTACAACTAACATGTGCATATTTTAGTTCAAATGGACTTTTATGTAAGTTATAGATCTGAAATGGTATGGCACCATTTCATTGGTTTCTGCCCATCAGATTTTATGTTAATTTTGCAATATTATTTTTCTTAATATGAAAGTAAAACTTGTCCGTGCCATGTGTGTGGTAACTTATATTGCTATGCTGCCGGATTCAGTAATGAAGCTGATATATGTATACACGTACTCAAAGTTTTAAAATTAAGTTAAGAAAAGCTTAAATGCACTATATTTTTGGCTATAAACGGGAAATGTGATTGTCCAGCAATTTATGTTTAAGACTTACCTCGATCATCAAAATACTAATCTTATGTAAAATGTCACGACTACTGTAAATTTCCATACAAATTTTCATTTTTTTTTATATTTCAAATTAAAATTATAAATTCAGAGTTTAAGTAAATTATTTAAATTGAACTAAATTTTTATCAAACTGAGAAATATAAAAAATGAATTGTCCATGCCTTATCAGTGGAATAGACCGACCATAATGTGCCTAATATGCCTCAGCTCAAAAAGCCAATTAATGCTCAAAATATAAACGTTATTCGACATTTATTTGACCCAATAAACTATCTTAAAATAGTGAGTTTAAACTTTAAACGAGACATATGGGACTGAATTGACAAAATTATTTGATCAAATTATTGATTAAGACCGAATATGCCTGTTTATAATCAAAGCAATAGTATAGTTTTAAAAAAGATATGCCTTTTGATATTCATATTTATGTTTATATTAATTTTAAAATTCAAATTAAAAGTAAAAATTCATTTGTAACATCATTTCAGTCGAATCAAAGAAAACACAAACATATTGACCAATGCCGTTTTATATAGAATGTACACATCAAAGTTTTACTTGCCTGCAGAAGATGATGTATACCCTCATTAAAAACAAATAACCACTTATTTAATTACTTTAAATGGTTTAAAATGGTAAACTTTCAGGTTGAAATACCCTGAATAACAACAAAATTAAAATTTTTATTCAATTTGGCTCATCAGATTGATGACTGATAATTGATGAATCTTGCCTCTCTATATTTCAAATAACAGTAAGGTTTTTATATTATATGCTTTTTTATAATCAAATTTTTTAATTAAAAATTTAAAGGTTATAAATTTAAAATAGAATTTCGAAATTAATCTTAATGTATTAAGCACATCAAATTTAGGAAAAGTGATAGCCCTGAATGGATTTAGCTGTTAATATTTCTCCACATAACAATTTCGTAAAGTGAACCCTTGACATTAACCCATATATTTAAAAAAAAATTATTTTCAGAGGTTAATTTATAAAATTGCCGATTTTAAGCCTTTTGGATACTTTTACAGAGGGATAATGTTTTGAAATATGATCTCCATGAATCAATTAATAATGACGGGGGGTGCAGCAAACTCGAAATTTAGGGCCTGTTTGGGAATATGTTTGGCCCATATGTCTTCCATATTTTCGCATTTTGTCTGTTTAAAAATCCTAAAACCAACTTGATTTGTGCGTACTATATATATATATATATATATATATATATATATATATATATATATATATATATATATCTGAATGTATTTGTATGTGTGAATCTTTGGGCCTACGGCTCTGCATATTACAGATGCAACAGCTCATTGCCAGTTCCGGGCGGTGGAAACCCTCCTCTATAATAAAGGTCCTATATATCGAAGTGTAAAATGACGTTTTTGCACCTTGAATGAAGTGTATATCAGGAAATTCAGGCCATGGGATAATTTTGTTAATATTTTTTGTATTTAAGTTAATTACCCTTGAGTATTGAGAGATCTGCTTTACTCTATTGAAAGATGTAGTCAATTAAGTCGGGAGTGCAACGTGGCTGAATTGATTTCTCATCCATGCTATCCCATGCCTGTGTTATTTCTTTATCCAATAGAGTAAACTCAAAAGCAGAAAGTTGTTGCTGTTATGACAAAAAGACACGATTCTCATGAGAGAGCGCTCCGTGCATGATTCGGTAGAGCAGATTTCTGGATATTTTTTTACACTTATTGCAGCACAATGGAATCAGAACGGGGCCTGCGAGTTTGAAAACATAACGGACTTTAGGATACGTTTTAAGTGCAATAATATTCAGTTCAGTAAAAAGTCATCCTCAAAATGGTCATGAGTTTTTTTTTGTTTATTTTACATTCGCCAGGAGTTTTTGTTTATCGCTGTTGATTCGTTGGTTGGTTTGTGAGCTCACAATAAACAACAAACCAGTGACTTTTGAATTATTTCTTGAACACTAGAATGTTTTTAAGGACTCTTTAATCCTGATCATTCCAAAATGGAGCATTTTTTTATCCTAACCGAAGGAAAGGCCGTTTTTTGTCCTCCAGGAAGAGATGATATATGATGTAAAACCTGAGTTAGCAAACCGTGGCATACATTTCTTTGGGCTTTGTTTCATGTTGATGGATGGTAATATGCCGTCTATGACTGTTTTCTAATATATAAGCAGATTTGGAATTTTGACAATGAATCTGAATTCGTTATTTTTTTGTCAGTTCCCCCGATTTGATTATTATTTGTTTATTTTGTGCTCTGCTGGGGTCAGTATTCTTGTTAACATTCCTCTTTAGGATCCCCTGCTCCGTGATTGTACGCTCAGTGTAACACCATTTAATCATAACAATTTTCCTGATTTATGGGGAGGATTGCCATAGTTCTTTTGGTGACAAATCTAGTCTCACCTTCAGGTGCCACAGGTAACTTTATGTTATTCTTAAAATGTTTAACACGGGACCCCTGGGTCTCGACGCTCAGTTGAATTTGTCTTTAAGTATATTTTTTATGAGTTTCTTTTTTTAATGTGGGTCCTGTCACCTTGACTTTAAAATCTGAGAATTTACTCTCCCTTGCCAGACACCATTCTGATTTTCATAACAATCCATCCACACATTATTCAAGATAAACGTCAATCTAATATTGAATGTCATGACCCCAGTTTGAATAGGTTTCATACTGTTATCCATATCAATGTATGTGTACAATATAACGGAAGGGTGCTGATATTTTTTTCCAGTAATTAACTTACACTCCCCTCAGTTCTCAGTGATGGGGATATTAAACAGCACAAAACTTCAAAAAGATCATAGGTGGTGCGACAAGTCTTCCGTACAAGAAAATGCTATTCAAGTTCTTCTCAGAACCTGACTTAAAGAACAATCGACACAATCTGGAGATATCTGGCTTTTTGTATGTAGGCTAATTTAAACAATGTCTAACCTGGTTTGTCGGGGGTCGGTATGTATGTTTGTATGTATGTACGTATAACACGAAATGAAATTCATCATATAGACAACTATGTTTTAAAGTGAAATATGATTTCGGAAATCTAAACACATTTTTTCAACATTTTGAGTTGATATTAATTTTTTTAAAGTTAAAATGTCAATTTCAATGACCCAACCAAGGAGGTTTATAGGATCAATGGCAGCGAAAGTGCGTCAAGTTACACCTCCACACAATGGGCGTACAATATAGTGAACTGTTTTATCAAGGTTTATTTGAATTAAGTATCGGCTGACACCTGGGAGCTGGTAGGACCTAAAGGGGTTACAGCTCCATCCTATATTTATATAACCTCCCTGGCCCGAGGGTGATGGTGACGTCCCACTTTTTATCCACTTTTGAACGTCTCTATAATAAGTAGTTTCTTCTACATCTTTGCCGTAATTAAATGAAAGGGCCATCTCTTCGCTGATGTAGCGACTGTCTGTTTACAAGTTTTAGAATTTTATGGCCCTATAGTATCCCACACAGGTTATTATAATATATTAGCTGTATTCACTTGCTAAGATTACATTATTAATGAAGACTTTACGCTTAGTTTAAAACAGAAAGGGGATTAACCTGTAAATTTTAAGAGGAAAATCAATGCCGTTTCATAATATAATTAGGTTTATGTTAAAATAAAGTTAATAGGAGGAAACTGCAATATTACCTAAGTTTCATTGTTGGCTTATTGGATTATGAAATCTGAATCTTATGTTCATTTTTATTACGTTATTGAATTGATATATTAGGTGTACGTGGTGAGGTAATTACAACTGTGAACAATGATCAAAGTCAAACCAGATATTAACCATCATGTGTTACGGTAAAAATATCGTTTTAACGGATACTGTTTTTTTTTCGCGAAGTTACGGAAGAGTTTTAAGAGTGTTTTTAATTAAAAAAGGTACTTCCAATCACAACGTTACGCAAACCAATGCCAAATTATGTGATTCATCTTGACAGCCCGCAATATATTTTGTATCGGAATCGGAATCGCAATTGTGACATTCCAGTTAAATCTTTAATATTATTACTTTAACACCAACAAGATATTTCGAATTTTTCGCTCCTTTCCTTAATTACTAATTCCTAACGTATATGTACAACATATTGTGGTTAAAAGTGATTCAGGGAAACTCTTATAGTTCCAAGGTCTCGGCCCAGAAGTGATAGGGTTTGACTGTGGCGGGATAGATTTATACCTGTATGTCTCCTAGGGGAGGGCACTTTTGACCTGAAGTTGATAATGTATTAGACAAAATCCCTTCGAATAATGCAGATCACTGGATAAACTCAATGGCAGACCACAGGCGGTGTATCACATAATATCATGTTTAGAAAATGCTGGCAATTTTAACCTCGAGTTGACGATCATTCTCACTCATTATTCCAATAGTCATGAAAACATGACTCCCAGATTTACTTATATAAACCGATGGAGGCGGCGAATTTAATACCAAGGTTTGGGTGACAGACATTCACAGACATTACCTCTGACACATCACTTGTCATTCACAGAAAATATCCTCTGACACGTCACTAGTCATTCACAGAACATTACCTCTAACACATCACTAGTCTTTCACAGAAAATATCCTCTGAGCGTCACTAGTCATTCACAGAACATTACCTCTGGCACATCACTAGTCATTCACAGAACATTTCCTCTAACACGTTACAAGTGATTCACTGAACCTATCCTCTGAACGTCACTAGTCATTTACAGAAAATTTCCTCTGACACGTCACTAGTCATTCACAGAACATTTCCTCTGACACGTCACTAGTGATTCACAGAGCATATCCTCTGAGCGTCACTAGTCATTCACAGAACATTTCCTCTGAAACGTCACAAGTCATTCACAGAACATTTCCTCTGGCACATCAGGATTCATTCACAGAACATTACCTCTGGCACATCACTAGTCATTCACAGAACATTTCCTCTGGTACGTCACGAGTCAATCACAGAATATCTCCTCTGGCACTTCAATAGTCATTCACAGATCATTTCCTCTGCCACATCAGGATTCATTCACAGAACATTACCTCTGGCACATCACTAGTCATTCACAGAACATTTCCTCTGGCACATCACTGGTCATTCACAGAACATTTCCTCTGAGAAGTCACTAGTGATTCACAGAACATTTCCTCTGGCACGTCACGAGTCAGTCACAGAATATCTCCTCTGGCACTTCACTAGTCATTCACAGAACATTTCATCTGGCACATCAGGATTCATTCACAGAACATTACCTCTGGCACATCACTAGTCTTTCACAGAAAATATCCTCTGAGCGTCACTAGTCATTTACAGAACATTACCTCTGGCACATCACTAGTCATTCACAGAACATTTCCTCTAACACGTTACAAGTGATTCACTGAACCTATCCTCTGAACGTCACTAGTCATTTACAGAAAATTTCCTCTGACACGTCACTAGTCATTCACAGAACATTTCCTCTGACACGTCACTAGTGATTCACAGAGCATATCCTCTGAGCGTCACTAGTCATTCACAGAACTTTTCTTCTGAAACGTCACAAGTCATTCACAGAACATTTCCTCTGGCACATCAGGATTCATTCACAGAACATTACCTCTGGCACATCACTAGTCATTCACAGAACATTTCCTCTGGTACGTCACGAGTCAATCACAGAATATCTCCTCTGGCACTCCAATAGTCATTCACAGATCATTTCCTCTGCCACATCAGGATTCATTCACAGAACATTACCTCTGGCACATCACTAGTCATTCACAGAACATTTCCTCTGGCACATCACTGGTCATTCACAGAACATTTCCTCTGAGAAGTCACTAGTGATTCACAGAACATTTCCTCTGGCACGTCACGAGTCAGTCACAGAATATCTCCTCTGGCACTTCACTAGTCATTCACAGAACATTTCATCTGGCACATCAGTATTCATTCACAGAACATTACCTCTGGCACATCACTAGTCATTCACAGAACATTTCCTCTGGCACATCACTAGTAGTTCACAGAACATTTCTTCTGGCACGTCACGAGTCAGTCACAGAATATTTCCTCTGGCACGTCACGAGTCTGTCACAGAATATCTCCTCTGGCATGACACCAGTCATTCACAGAACATTTCCTCTGGCACGTCACGATTCATTCACAGAACATTTCCTCTGGCACATCACCAGTCTTTCACAGAACATTCCCTCTGGCACATCAGGATTCATTCACAGAACATTACCTCTGGCACATCACTAGTCATTCACAGAACATTTCCTCTGGCACATCACTAGTAGTTCACAGAACATTTCTTCTGGCACGTCACGAGTCAGTCACAGAATATCTCCTCTGGCACTTCACTAGACATTCACAGAACATTTCCCCTGGCACGTCACGAGTCAATCACAGAATATCTCCTCTGGCACATCACTAGTCATTCACAGTTCATTTCCTCTGGCACATCAGGATTCATTCACAGAACATTACCTCTGGCACATCACTAGTCATTCACAGAACATTTCCTCTGGCACATCACTAGTCATTCACAGAACATTTCCTCTGAGACGTCACTAGTCATTCACAGAACATTTCTTCTGGTACATCAGGATTCATTCACAGAACATTTCCCCTTGCACATCACTAATCATTCACAGAACATTTCCTCTGGGACGTTACGAGTCAGTCACAGAATATCTCCTCTGGCACATCACCAGTCATTAACAGAACATTTCCTCTGACACGTCACTAGTCATTCACAGAACATTTCCTCTGACACGTCACTAGTGATTCACAGAGCATATCCTCTGAGCGTCACTAGTCATTCACAGAACATTTCCTCTGAAACGTCACAAGTCATTCACAGAACATTTCCTCTGGCACATCAGGATTCATTCACAGAACATTACCTCTGGCACATCACTAGTCATTCACAGAACATTCCATCTGGCAAGACACAAGTTTTTTACATAACATTCACTCTAGCAAATCCCCAGCCATTCATAGAACATTTCTCTGGGTCACCAGTCATTTTTAGAACATTTCCTCTGTCATGACACCAGTCATTCACAGAACATTTCCTCTGCTAGTCACCAGTCATTAACATACCATTTCCTCTGGCACGGCATCAGTCATTCACAGAACAATTCTCTGACACGACAACAGTCATTAACAGAACATTTCGTCTGACACGTCACCAGTGATTAACAGACCATTTCCTCTGACACGTCAATAGTAATTCACAGAACATTTCCTCTGGCGTGTCACTAGTCATTCACAGAACATTTCCTCTGGCACATCACCAGTCATTCACAGAAAATTTCCTTTGGCAAATCACTAGTCATTCACAAAACATTTCCTCTGACACGTCACTAGTGATTCACAGAACATTTCCTCTGGCACGTCACGAGTCAATAACAGAATATCTCCTCTGGCACTTCGCTTGTCATTCACAGAACATTTCCTCTGGTACATCAGGATTCATTCACAGAACATTACCTCTGGCACATCACTGGTCATTTACAGAACATTTCCTCGGACACGTCAGTAGTGATTCACAGAGCATTTCCTCTCACACGTCATTAGTCATTCACAGAATATATCCTCGGACACGTCACTACTGATTCACAGAACATTTCCTCTGATACATCACTAGTCATTTACAGATCATTTCCTCTGACACGTATCTAGTCATTCACAGAACATTTCCTTTGACACGTCACTAGTGATTCACAGAACATTTCCTCTGACACTTCACTAGTCATTCACAAAACAATTCCTCTGCCACGCCATCAGTCATTCACAGAACATTTCTCTAGGTCATCAGTCACATTCAGAACATTTCCTCTGGCATGACACCAGTCATTCACAGAACATTTCCTCTGGCACCTCACGATTCATTCACAGAACATTTCCTATAGCACATCACCAGCCATTCACAGAACAATTCTTCTCGCAAGTTACTACTCATTCACAGAACATTTCTCTAGGTCACCAGTCCCTTTCAGAACATTTCCTCTGTCATGACACCAGTCATTCACAGAACATTTCCTCTGCGAGTCACCATTCATTAACATGCCATTTCCTCTGGCACGGCACCAGTCATTCACAGAACAATTCTCTGACATAACACCAGTCATTAACAGAACATTTCGTCTGACACGTCACTAGTGATTCACAGAACATTACCTCTGATACGTCACTAGTCATTCACAGAACATTTCCTCTGGCACTTCACTAGTCATTCACAGAACATTTCCTCTGGCACGTCACGAGTCAGTCACAGAATATCTCCTCTGCCACGTCACTAGTCATTCACAGAACATTTCCTCTGGCGTGTCACTAGTCATTCACAGAACATTTCCTCTGGCACATCACTAGTCATTCACAGAAAATTTCCTCTAGCACATCACTAGTCATTCACAGAACATTTCCTCTGACACGTCACTAGTGATTCACAGAACATTTCCTCTGGCACGTCACGAGTCAATAACAGAATATCTCCTCTGGCACTTCACTTGTCATTCACAGAACATTTCCTCTGGCACATCAGGATTCATTCACAGAACATTACCTCTGGCACATCACTGGTCATTTACAGAACATTTCCTCGGACACGTCAGAAGTGATTCACAGAACATTACCTCTGACACGTCACTAGTCATTCACAGAACATTTCCTCTCACACGTCACTAGTCATTCACAGAATATATCCTCTGACACGTCACTACTGATTTACAGAACATTTCCTCTGATACATCACTAGTCATTTACAGATCATTTCCTCTGACACCTCACTAGTCATTCACGGAATATTTCCTTTGACACGTCACTAGTGATTCACAGAACATTTCCTCTGACACTTCACTAGTCATTCACAAAACAATTCCTCTGCCACGCCATCAGTCATTCACAGAACATTTCTCTAGGTCACCAGTCACATTCAGAACATTTCCTCTGGCATGACACCAGTCATTCACAGAACATTTCCTCTGGCACCTCACGATTCATTCACAGAATATTTCCTCTGGCACATCACCAGTCATTCACAGAACAATTCTTCTCGCAAGTTACTACTCATTCGCAGAACATTTCTCTAGGTCACCAGTCATTTTTAGAACATTTCCTCTGGCATGACACCAGTTATTCAAAGGACATTTATTCTTGCAAGTCACAAGTCATTCGCAGAAAATTTCCCTTGGCATGACATCATTCATTTACAGAACATTTCCTCTGGCATATAACCAATCATTAACAGAACATTCCCTCTGGCAAGACACAAGTCATTTACATAATATTCACTCTTGCAAATCACCAGCCATTCATAGAACATTTCTCTGGGTCACCAGTCATTTTCAGAACATTTCCTCTGTCATGACACCAGTCATTCACAGAACATTTCCTCTGCGAGTCACCAGTCATTAACAGAACATTTCCTCTGGCGTGTCACTAGTCATTCACAGAACATTTCCTCTGGCACATCACTAGTCATTCACAGAACATTTCCTCTGACACGTCACTAGTGATTCACAGAACATTTCCTCTGGCACGTCACGAGTCAGTCACAGAATATCTCCTCTGCCACTTCATTAGTCATCAATAGAACATTTCCCCTGACACGTCACTAGTCATTCACAGAACATTTCCTTTGACACGTCACTAGTGATTCACAGAACATTTCCTCTGGCACATCACTAGTCATTCACAGAACATTTACTCTGGCACGTCACGATTAAGTCACAGAATATCTGCTCTGGCACATCAGTCATTCACAGAACATTTCCTCTGGCACTTCAAGAGTCAGTCACAGAATATCTCCTCTGGCACATCACCAGTCATTCACAGAACATTTCCTCTCACACGTCACGAGTCAGTCACAGAACATTTCCTCTGACACGTCACTAGTGATTCACAGAACATTTCTTCTGGTACATCAGGATTCATTCACAGAATATTACCTCTGGCACATCACCAGTCATTCACAGAACATTTCCTCTCACACGTCACGAGTAAGTCACAGAACATTTCCTCTGACACGTCACTAGTGATTCAAAGAACATTTCCTCTGGTACATCAGGATTCATTCACAGAAAATTACCTCTGGCACATCACTGGTTATTTACAGAACATTTCCTCGGACACGTCAGTAGTTATTCACAGAACATTACCTCTGACACGTCACTAGTCATTCACAGAGCATTTCCTCTCACACGTGACTAGTCATTCACAGAATATATCCTCTGACACGTCACTACTGATTCACAGAACATTTCCTCTCGCACGTCACGAGTCAGTCACAGAATATCTCCTCTGGCACATCACCAGTCATTCACAGAACATTTCCTCTGGCACGTCACGAGTTTGTCACAGAATATCTCCTCTGGCACTTCACTAGTATTCACAGAACATTTCCTCTGGCGTGTCACTAGTCATTCACAGAACATTTCTTCTGACACTTCACTAGTCATTCACAAAACAATTCCTCTGGCACGCCATCAGTCATTCACAGAACATTTCCTCTGGCACGTCACGAGTCAGTCACAGAATATCTCTTCTGGCACTTCACTAGTCATTCACAGAACATTTCCTCTGGTGTGTCACTAGTCATTCACAGAATATTTCTTCTGGCACATCACTAGTCATTCACAGAACATTTCCTCTGACACGTCACTAGTGATTCACAGAACATTTCCTCTGGCACGTCACAAGTCAGTCACAGAATATCTCCTCTGGCACTTCACTTGTCATTCACAGATCATTTCCTCTGGCACATCAGGATTCATTCACAGAACATTACCTCTGACACATCACTAGTGACTCACAGAACATTTCCTCGGACACGTCACTAGTGATTCACAGAACATTACCTCTGACACGTCACTAGTCATTCACAGAACATTTCCTCTCACACGTCACTAGTCATTCACAGAACATTTCCTCTGACATGTCACTAGTGATTCACAGAACATTTCCTCTGATACATCACTAGTCCTTCACAGATCATTTCCTCTGACACGTCACTAGTCATTCACAGAACATTTCCTTTGACACGTCACTAGTCATTCACAGAACATTTCCTCCGACACTTCACTAGTCATTCACAGAACATTTCCTTTGACACGTCACTAGTCATTCACAGAACATTTCCTCCGACACTTCACTAGTCATTCACAAAACAATTCCTCTGGAACGCCATCAGTCATTCACAGAAGATTTCTCAAGGTCACCAGTCACATTCAGAATATTTCCTCTGGCATGACACCAGTCATTCACAGAACATTTCCTCTGGCACCTCACGATTCATTCACAGAACATTTCCTCTGGCACATCACCAGTCATTCACAGGACAATTCTTCTCGCAAGTTACTACTCATTCACAGAACATTTCTCTAGGTCACCAGTCATTTTTAGAACATTTCCTCTGGCATGACAACAGTTATTCAAAGGACATTTATTCTTGCAAGTCACAAGTCATTCGCAGAAAATTTCCCTTGGCATGACATCTTTCATTAACAGAACATTCCCTCTGGCAAGACAAAAGTCATTTACATAACATTCACTTTTGCAAATCACCAGCCATTCATAGAACATTTCTCTGGGTCACCAGTCACTTTCAGAACATTTCCTCTGTCATGACACCAGTCATTCACAGAACATTTCCTCTGCGAGTCACCAGTCATTAACAGAACATTTCCTCTGGCGTGTCACTAGTCATTCACAGAACATTTCCTCTGGCACATCACTAGTCATTCACAGAACATTTCCTCTGACACGTCACTAGTGATTCACAGAACATTTCCTCTGGCACATCAGGATTCATTCACAGAACATTTCCTCTGGCACGTCACGAGTCAGTCTCAGAATATCACCTCTGGCACTTCACTAGTCATTCACAGAACATTTCCTCTGGCACATCAGGATTCATTCACAGAACATTACCTCTGACACATCACTAGTGACTCACAGAACATTTCCTCGGACACGTCACTAGTGATTCACAGAACATTACCTCTGACACGTCACTAGTCATTCACAGAACATTTCCTCTCACACGTCACTAGTCATTCACAGAACATTTCCTCTGACATGTCACTAGTGATTCACAGAACATTTCCTCTGATACATCACTAGTCCTTCACAGATCATTTCCTCTGACACGTCACTAGTCATTCACAGAACATTTCCTTTGACACGTCACTAGTCATTCACAGAACATTTCCTCTGACACTTCACTAGTCATTCACAAAACAATTCCTCTGGAACGCCATCAGTCATTCACAGAAGATTTCTCAAGGTCACCAGTCACATTCAGAATATTTCCTCTGGCATGACACCAGTCATTCACAGAACATTTCCTCTGGCACCTCACGATTCATTTACAGAACATTTCCTCTGGCACATCACCAGTCATTCACAGGACAATTCTTCTCGCAAGTTACTACTCATTCACAGAACATTTCTCTAGGTCACCAGTCATTTTTAGAACATTTCCTCTGGCATGACAACAGTTATTCAAAGGACATTTATTCTTGCAAGTCACAAGTCATTCGCAGAAAATTTCCCTTGGCATGACATCATTCATTAACAGAACATTCCCTCTGGCAAGACACAAGTCATTTACATAACATTCACTTTTGCAAATCACCAGCCATTCATAGAACATTTCTCTGGGTCACCAGTCACTTTCAGAACATTTCCTCTGTCATGACACCAGTCATTCACAGAACATTTCCTCTGCGAGTCACCAGTCATTAACAGAACATTTCCTCTGGCGTGTCACTAGTCATTCACAGAACATTTCCTCTGGCACATCACTAGTCATTCACAGAACATTCCTCTGACACGTCACTAGTGATTCACAGAACATTTCCTCTGGCACATCAGGATTCATTCACAGAACATTTCCTCTGGCACGTCACGAGTCAGTCTCAGAATATCACCTCTGGCACTTCACTAGTCATTCACAGAACATTTCCTCTGGCACATCAGGATTCATTCACAGAACATTACCTCTGGCACATCACTAGTGAATTACAGAACATTTCCTCTGATACGTCACTAGTGATTCACAGATCATTTCCTCTGACACGTCACTGGTCATTCACAGAACATTTCCTCTGACACGTCACTAGTGATTCACAGAACATTTCCTCTGACACGTCACTAGTCATTCACAGAACATTTCCTCTGACACGTCACTAGTCATTCACAGAACATTTCCTCTGGCACATCACTAGTGATTCACAGAATATTTCCTCTGGCACGTCACGAGTCAGTCACAGAATATCTCCTTTGGCACATCACCAGTCATTCACAGTCATTCATTTATTCTTGCAAGTCACAAGTCATTCGCAGAAAATTTCCCTTGGCATGACATCATTCATTTACAGAATATTTCCTCTGGCACATTACCAAACATTAACAGAACATTCCCTCTGGCAAGACACAAGTCATTTACATAACATTCACTCTTGCAAATCTCCAGCCATTCATAGAACTATTTCTCTGGGTCACCAGTCACTTTCAGAACATTTCCTCTGTCATGACACCAGTCATTCACAGAACATTACCTCTGATACGTCACTAGTCATTCACAGAACATTTCCTCTGACACGTCACTAGTCATTCACAGAACATTTCCTCTGACACGTCACTAGTAATTCACAGAACATTTCCTCTGGCACTTCACTAGTCATTCACAGAACATTTCCTCTGGCACGTCACGAGTCAGTCACAGAATATCTCCTCTGCCACGTCATTAGTCATCCACAGAACATTTCCTCTGACACGTCACTAGTCATTCACAGAACATTTCCTTTGACACGTCACTAGTGATTCACAGAACATTTCCTCTGGCACATCACTAGTCATTCACAGAACATTTCCTCTGGCACGTCAAGATTAAGTCACAGAATATCTGCTCTGGCACATCAGTCATTCACAGAACATTTCCTCTGGCACTTCAAGAGTCAGTCACAGAATATCTGCTCTGGCACATCACTAGTCATTCTCAGAACATTTCCTCTGGCACGTCACGATTAAGTCACAGAATATCCCCTCTGGCACATCACCAGTCATTCACAGAACATTTCCTCTGGCACGTCACTAGTCATTCACAGAACATTTCCTCTGACACGTCACTAGTCATTCACAGAACATTTCCTTTGACACGTCACTAGCGATTCACAGAACATTACCTCTGATACGTCACTAGTCATTCACAGAACATTTCCTCTGGCACTTCACTAGTCATTCACAGAACATTTCCTCTGGCACGTCACGAGTCAGTCACAGAATATCTCCTCTGCCACGTCACTAGTCATTCACAGAACATTTCCTCTGGCGTGTCACTAGTCATTCACAGAACATTTCCTCTGGCACATCACTAGTCATTCACAGAAAATTTCCTCTGGCACACCACTAGTCATTCACAGAACATTTCCTCTGACACGTCACTAGTGATTCACAGATCATTTCCTCTGGCACGTCACGAGTCAATAACAGAATATCTCCTCTGGCACTTCACTTGTCATTCACAGAACATTTCCTCTGGCACATCAGGATTCATTCACAGAACATTACCTCTGGCACATCACTGGTCATTTACAGAACATTTCCTTTGACACGTCACTAGTGATTCACAGAACATTACCTCTGATACGTCACTAGTCATTCACAGAACATTTCCTCTGGCACTTCACTAGTCATTCACAGAACATTTCCTCTGGCACGTCACGAGTCAGTCACAGAATATCTCCTCTGCCACGTCACTAGTCATTCACAGAACATTTCCTCTGGCGTGTCACTAGTCATTCACAGAACATTTCCTCTGGCACATCACTAGTCATTCACAGAAAATTTCCTCTGGCACATCACTAGTCATTCACAGAACATTTCCTCTGACACGTCACTAGTGATTCACAGATCATTTCCTCTGGCACGTCACGAGTCAATAACAGAATATCTCCTCTGGCACTTCACTTGTCATTCACAGAACATTTCCTCTGGCACATCAGGATTCATTCACAGAACATTACCTCTGGCACATCACTGGTCATTTACAGAACATTTCCTCGGACACGTCAGTAGTGATTCACAGAACATTACCTCTGACACGTCACTAGTCATTCACAGAACATTTCCTCTCACACGTCACTAGTCATTCACAGAATATATCCTCTGACACGTCACTACTGATTTACAGAACATTTCCTCTGATACATCACTAGTCATTTACAGATCATTTCCTCTGACACCTCACTAGTCATTCACGGAATATTTCCTTTGACACGTCACTAGTGATTCACAGAACATTTCCTCTGACACTTCACTAGTCATTCACAAAACAATTCCTCTGCCACGCCATCAGTCATTCACAGAACATTTCTCTAGGTCACCAGTCACATTCAGAACATTTCCTCTGGCATGACACCAGTCATTCACAGAACATTTCCTCTGGCACCTCACGATTCATTCACAGAACATTTCCTCTGGCACATCACCAGTCATTCACAGAACAATTCTTCTCGCAAGTTACTACTCATTCGCAGAACATTTCTCTAGGTCACCAGTCATTTTTAGAACATTTCCTCTGGCATGACACCAGTTATTCAAAGGATATTTATTCTTGCAAGTCACAAGTCATTCGCAGAAAATTTCCCTTGGCATGACATCATTCATTTACAGAACATTTCCTCTGGCATATAACCAATCATTAACAGAACATTCCCTCTGGCAAGACACAAGTCATTTACATAATATTCACTCTTGCAAATCACCAGCCATTCATAGAACATTTCTCTGGGTCACCAGTCACTTTCAGAACATTTCCTCTGTCATGACACCAGTCATTCACAGAACATTTCCTCTGCGAGTCACCAGTCATTAACAGAACATTTCCTCTGGCGTGTCACTAGTCATTCACAGAACATTTCCTCTGGCACATCACTAGTCATTCACAGAACATTTCCTCTGACACGTCACTAGTGATTCACAGAACATTTCCTCTGGCACGTCACGAGTCAGTCACAGAATATCTCCTCTGCCACGTCATTAGTCATCCATAGAACATTTCCTCTGACACGTCACTAGTCATTCACAGAACATTTCCTTTGACACGTCACTAGTGATTCACACAACATTTCCTCTGGCACATCACTTGTCATTCACAGAACATTTCCTCTGGCACGTCACGATTAAGTCACAGAATATCTGCTCTGGCACATCAGTCATTCACAGAACATTTCCTCTGGCACTTCAAGAGTCAGTCACAGAATATCTCCTCTGGCACATCACCAGTCATTCACAGAACATTTCCTCTTACACGTCACGAGTCAGTCACAGAACATTTCCTCTGACACGTCACTAGTGATTCACAGAACATTTCCTCTGGTACATCAGGATTCATTCACAGAACATTACCTCTGGCACATCACCAGTCATTCACAGAACATTTCCTCTCACAGGTCACGAGACAGTCACAGAACATTTCCTCTGACACGTCACTAGTGATTCAAAGAACATTTCCTCTGGTACATCAGGATTCATTCACAGAAAATTACCTCTGGCACATCACTGGTCATTTACAGAACATTTCCTCGGACACGTCAGTAGTGATTCACAGAACATTACCTCTGACACGTCACTAGTCATTCACAGAGCATTTCCTCTCACACGTGACTAGTCATTCACAGAATATATCCTCTGACACGTCACTACTGATTCACAGAACATTTCCTCTCGCACGTCACGAGTCAGTCACAGAATATCTCCTCTGGCACATCACCAGTCATTCACAGAACATTTCCTCTGGCACGTCACGAGTTTGTCACAGAATATCTCCTCTGGCACTTCACTAGTCATTCACAGAACATTTCCTCTGGCGTGTCACTAGTCATTCACAGAACATTTCTTCTGACACTTCACTAGTCATTCACAAAACAATTCCTCTGGCACGCCATCAGTCATTCACAGAACATTTCCTCTGGCACGTCACGAGTCAGTCACAGAATATCTCTTCTGGCACTTCACTAGTCATTCACAGAACATTTCCTCTGGTGTGTCACTAGTCATTCACAGAATATTTCTTCTGGCACATCACTAGTCATTCACAGAACATTTCCTCTGACTCGTCACTAGTGATTCACAGAACATTTCCTCTGGCACGTCACGAGTCAGTCACAGAATATCTCCTCTGGCACTTCACTTGTCATTCACAGATCATTTCCTCTGGCACATCAGGATACATTCACAGAACATTACCTCTGGCACATCACTAGTGACTCACAGAACATTTCCTCGGACACGTCACTAGTGATTCACAGAACATTACCTCTGACACGTCACTAGTCATTCACAGAACATTTCCTCTCACACGTCACTAGTCATTCACAGAACATTTCCTCTGACATGTCACTAGTGATTCACAGAACATTTCCTCTGATACATCACTAGTCCTTCACAGATCATTTCCTCTGACACGTCACTAGTCATTCACAGAACATTTCCTTTGACACGTCACCCGTCATTCACAGAACATTTCCTCTGACACTTCACTAGTCATTCACAAAACATATCGTCTGGAACGCCATCAGTCATTCACAGAAGATTTCTCAAGGTCACCAGTCACATTCAGAACATTTCCTCTGGCATGACACCAGTCATTCACAGAACATTTCCTCTGGCACCTCACGATTCATTCACAGAACATTTCCTCTGGCACATCACCAGTCATTCACAGGACAATTCTTCTCGCAAGTTACTACTCATTCACAGAACATTTCTCTAGGTCACCAGTCATTTTTAGAACATTTCCTCTGGCATGACAACAGTTATTCAAAGGACATTTATTCTTGCAAGTCACAAGTCATTCGCAGAAAATTTCCCTTGGCATGACATCATTCATTAACAGAACATTCCCTCTGGCAAGACACAAGTCATTTACATAACATTCACTTTTGCAAATCACCAGCCATTCATAGAACATTTCTCTGGGTCACCAGTCACTTTCAGAACATTTCCTCTGTCATGACACCAGTCATTCACAGAACATTTCCTCTGCGAGTCACCAGTCATTAACAGAACATTTCCTCTGGCGTGTCACTAGTCATTCACAGAACATTTCCTCTGGCACATCACTAGTCATTCACAGAACATTTCCTCTGACACGTCACTAGTGATTCACAGAACATTTCCTCTGGCACATCAGGATTCATTCACAGAACATTACCTCTGGCACATCACTAGTGATTCACAGAACATTTCCTCGGACACGTCACTAGTGATTCACAGAACATTACCTCTGACACGTCACTAGTCATTCACAGAACATTTCCTCTCACACGTCGCTAGTGATTCACAGAACATTTCCTCTGATACATCACTAGTCATTCACAGATCATTTCCTCTGACACGTCACTAGTCGTTCACAGAACATTTCCTTTGACACGTCACTAGTGATTCACAGAACATTTCCTCTGGCACATCACTAGTCATTCTCAGAACATTTCCTCTGGCACGTCACGATTAAGTCACAGAATATCCCCTCTGGCACATCACCAGTCATTCACAGAACATTTCCTCTGGCACGTCACGAGTCAGTCACAGAATATCTCCTTTGGCACATCACCAGTCATTCACAGTCATTCATTTATTCTTGCAAGTCACAAGTCATTCGCAGAAAATTTCCCTTGGCATGACATCATTCATTTACAGAATATTTCCTCTGGCACATTACCAAACATTAACAGAACATTCCCTCTGGCAAGACACAAGTCATTTACATAACATTCACTCTTGCAAATCTCCAGCCATTCATAGAACTATTTCTCTGGGTCACCAGTCACTTTCAGAACATTTCCTCTGTCATGACACCAGTCATTCACAGAACAATCCTATGGCACATCATTAGTCATTAACAGAACATTTCGTCTGACACGTCACTAGTGATTCACAGAACATTTCCTCTGACACGTCACTAGTAATTCACAGAACATTTCCTCTGGCAATTCAATAGTCATTCACAGAACATTTCCTCTGGCACGTCACGAGTCAGTCACAGAATATCTCCTCTGCCACGTCATTAGTCATCCACAGAACATTTCGTCTGACACGTCACTAGTCATTCACAGAACATTTCCTTTGACACATCACTAGTGAATCACAGAACATTTCCTCTGGCACATCACTAGTCATTCACAGAACATTTCCTCTGGCACGTCACGATTAAGTCACAGAATATCTGCTCTGGCACATCAGTCATTCACAGAACATTTCCTCTGGCACTTCAAGAGTCAGTCACAGAATATCTCCTCTGGCACATCACTAGTCATTCTCAGAACATTTCCTCTGGCACGTCACGATTAGGTCACAGAATATCCCCTCTGGCACATCACCAGTCATTCACAGAACATTTCCTCTGACACGTCACTAGTCATTCACAGAACATTTCCTTTGACACGTCACTAGTGATTCACAGAACATTTCCTCTGGCACGTCACGATTAAGTCACAGAACATTTCCTCTGGCACATAACCAAACATTAACAGAACATTCCCTCTGGCAAGACACAAGTCATTTACATAACATTCACTCTTGCAAATCTCCAGCCATTCATAGAACTATTTCTCTGGGTCACCAGTCACTTTCAGAACATTTCCTCTGTCATGACACCAGTCATTAACAGAACATTTCCTCTGCGAGTCACCAGTCATTAACATGCCATTTCCTCAGACACGGCATCAGTTATTGACAGAACAATTCTCGGACATGACACCAGTCATTAACAGAAAATTTCGTCTGACACGTCACTAGTCATTCACGGAACATTTCCTTTGACACGTCACTAGTGATTCACAGAACATTTCGTCTGGCACATCAGGATTCATTCACAGAACATTACCTCTGGCACATCACTGGCCATTTACAGAACATTTCCTCGGACACGTCAGTAGTGATTCACAGAACATTACCTCTGACACGTCACTAGTCATTCACAGAACATTTCCTCTCACACGTCACTAGACATTCACAGAATATATCCTCTGACACGGCACTACTGATTCACAGAACATTTCCTCTGATACATCACTAGTCATTTACAGATCATTTCCTCTGACACGTCACTAGTCATTCACGGAACATTTCCTTTGACACGTCACTAGTGATTCACAGATCATTTCCTCTGACACGTCACTAGTGATTCACAGAGCATATCCTCTGAGCGTCACTGATCATTCACAGAACATTTCCTCTGAAACGTCACAGGTCATTCACAGAACATTTCCTCTGGCACATCAGGATTCATTCACAGAACATTTCCTCTGGCACATCACTAGTCATTCACAGAACATTTCCTCTGGTACGTCACGAGTCAATCACAGAATATCTCCTCTGGCACTTCACTAGTCATTCACAGATCATTTCCTCTGGCACATCAGGATTCATTCACAGAACATTAAATCTGGCACATCACTAGTCATTCACAGAACATTTCCACTGGCACATCACTAGTCATTCACAGAACATTTCCTCTGAGACGTCACTAGTGATTCACAGAACATTTCCTCTGACACGTCACTAGTGATTCACAGAACATTACCTCTGACACGTCACTAGTCATTCACAGAACATTTTCTCTGACACTTCACTAGTGATTCACAGAACTTTTCCTCTGATACATCACTAGTCATTCACAGATCATTTCCTCTGAGACGTCACTAGTCATTCACAGAACATTTCTTCTGGCAGATCAGGATTCATTCACAGAACATTACCTCTGGCACATCACTAGTCATTCACAGAACATTTCCTCTGACACGTCACTAGTGATTCACAGAACATTACCTCTGACACGTCACTAGTCATTCACAGAACATTTTCTCTGACACTTCACTAGTGATTCACAGAACTTTTCCTCTGATACATCACTAGTCATTCACAGATCATTTCCTCTGAGACGTCACTAGTCATTCACAGAACATTTCCTTTGACACGTCACTAGTGATTCACAGAACATTTCCTCTGGCACTTCACTAGTCATTCACAGAACATTTCCTCTGGCACGTCACGAGTCAGTCACAGAACATCTCCTTTGGCACATCACTAGTCATTCACAGATCATTTCCTCTGGCACGTCACGAGTCAGTCACAGAATATCTCCTCTGGCACTTCACTAGTCATTCACGGAACATTTCCTCTGGCGTGTCACTAGTCATTCACAAAACTTTTCCTCTGACACTTCACTAGTCATTCACAAAACAATTCCTGTGGCACGCCATCAGTCATTCACGGAACATTTCTCTAGGTGACCAGTCACATTCAGAACATTTCCTCTGGCATGACACCAGTTATTCACAGAACATTTCCTCTGGCACGTCACGATTCATTCACAGAACATTTCCTCTGAAACGTCATTAGTCATTCACAAAACATTCCCTCTGGCACATCAGGATTCATTCACAGAACATTACCTCTGGCACATCACTAGTCATTCACAGAACATTTCCTCTGGCACATCACTAGTAGTTCACGGAACATTTCTTCTGGCACGTCACGAGTCAGTCACAGAATATCTCCTCTGGCACTTCACTAGACATTCACAGAACATTTCCCCTGGCACGTCACGAGTCAATCACAGAATATCTCCTCTGGCACTTCACTAGTCATTCACAGTTCATTTCCTCTGGCACATCAGGATTCATTCACAGAACATTACCTCTGGCACATCACTAGTCATTCACAGAACATTTCCTCTGGCACATCACTAGTCATTCACAGAACATTTCCTCTGAGACGTCACTAGTGATTCACAGAACATTTCCTCTGGCACGTCACGAGTCAGTCACAAAATATCTCCTCTGGCACTTCACTAGTCATTCACAGAACATTTCTTCTGGTACATCAGGATTCATTCACAGAACATTTCCCCTTGCACATCACTAGTCATTCACAGAACATTTCCTCTGGGACGTTACGAGTCAGTCACAGAATATCTCCTCTGGCACATCACCAGTCATTAACAGAACATTTCCTCTTGAACGTCACGAGTCAGTCACAGAACATTCTCTCTGGCAAGACCCAAGTTTTTTACATAACATTCACTCTTGCAAATCCCCAGCCATTCATAGAACATTTCTCTGGGTCACCAGTCACTTTCAGAACATTTCATCTGTCATGACACCAGTCATTCACAGAACATTTCCTCTGCCAGTCATCAATCATTAACATACCATTTCTCTGGCACGGCATCAGTCATTCACAGAACAATTCTCTGACACGACAACAGTCATAAACAGAACATTTCGTCTGACACGTCACTAGTGATTCACAGAACATTTCCTCTGGCACATCACCAGTCATTCACAGAAAATTTCCTCTGGCAAATCACTAGTCATTCACAGAACATTTCCTCTGACACGTCACTAGTGTTTCACAGAACATTTCCTCTGGCACGTCACAAGTCAATAACAGAATATCTCCTCTGGCACTTCACTTGTCATTCACAGAACATTTCCTCTGGTACATCAGGATTCATTCACAGAACATTACCTCTGGCACATCACTGGTCATTTACAGAACATTTCCTCGGACACGTCAGTAGTGATTCACAGAACATCACCTCTGACACGTCACTAGTCATTCACAGAGCATTTCCTCTCACACGTGACTAGTCATTCACAAAACATATCCTCTGACACGTCACTACTGATTCACAGAACATTTCCTCTGATACATCACTAATCATTTACAGATCATTTCCTCTGACACGTAACTAGTCATTCACAGAACATTTCCTTTGACACGTCACTAGTGATTCACAGAACATTTTCTCTGACACTTCACTAGTCATTCACAAAACAATTCCTCTGCCACGCCATCAGTCATTCACAGAACATTTCTCTAGGTCATCAGTCACATTCAGAACATTTCCTCTGGCATGACACCAGTCATTCACAGAACATTTCCTCTGGCACCTCACGATTCATTCACAGAACATTTCCTCTGGCACATCACCAGTCATTCACAGAACAATTCTTCTCGCAAGTTACTACTCAGTCACAGAATATTTCTCTAGGTCACCAGTCATTTTTAGAACATTTCCTCTGGCATGACTCCAGTTATTCAAAGGACATTTATTCTTGCAAGTCACAAGTCATTCGCAGAAAATTTCCCTTGGCATGACATCATTCATTTACAGAACATTTCCTCTGGCACATAACCAATCATTAACAGAACATTCCCTCTGGCAAGACACAAGTCATTTACATAACATTCACTCTTGCAAATCACCAGCCATTCATAGAACATTTCTCTGGGTCACCAGTCACTTTCAGAACATTTCCTCGGTCATGACACCAGTCATTCACAGAACATTTCCTCTGCGAGTCACCAGTCATTAACAGAACATTTCCTCTGGCGTGTCACTAGTCATTCACAGAACATTTCCTCTGGCACATCACTAGTCATTCACAGAACATTTCCTCTGACACGTCACTAGTGATTCACAGAATATTTCCTCTGGCACGTCACGAGTCAGACACAGAATATCTCCTCTGCCACGTCATTAGTCATCCACAGAACATTTCCTCTGACACGTCACTAGTCATTCACAGAACATTTCCTTTGACACGTCACTAGTGATTCACAGAACATTTCCTCTGGCACATCACTAGTCATTCACAGAACATTTCCTCTGGCACGTCACGATTAAGTCACAGAATATCTGCTCTGGCACATCAGTAATTCACAGAACATTTCCTCTGGCACTTCAAGAGTCAGTCACAGAATATCTCCTCTGGCACATCACCAGTCATTCACAGAACATTTCCTCTCACACGTCACTAGTGATTCACAGAACATTTCCTCTGACACGTCACTAGTGATTCACAGAACATTTCCTCTGACACGGCACTAGTCATTCACAGAACATTTCCTCTGACACGTCACTAGTCATTCACAGAACATTTCCTTTGACACGTCACTAGTGATTCCCAAAACATTTCCTCTGGCACATCACTAGTCATTCACAGAACATTTCCTCTGGCACGTCACGAGTCAGTCAGAGAATATCTCCTCTGACACATCACCAGTCATTCACAGAACATTTCCTCTGGCACGTCACGAGTCAGTCACAGAATATCTCCTCTGGCACATCACCAGTCATTCACAGAACATTTCCTCTGGCACGTCACGAGTCAGTCGCAGAATATCTCCTCTGGCACTTCACTAGTCATTCACAGAACATTTCCTCTGGCGTGTCACTAGTCATTCACAGAACATTTCCTATGGCACTTCACTAGTCATTCACAAAACAATTCCTCTGGCACGCCATCAGTCATTCACAGAACATTTCCTCTGGGACGTCACGAGTTAGTCACAGAATATCTCTTCTGGCATTTCACTAGTCATTCACAGAACATTTCCTCTGGCGTGTCACTAGTCATTCACAGAACATTTCATCTGGCACATCACCAGTCATTCACAGAACATTTTCTCTGACACGTCACTAGTGATTCACAGAACATTTCCTCTGGCACGTCACGAGTCAGTCACAGAATATCTCCTCTGGCACTTCACTTGTCATTCACAGATCATTTCCTCTGGCACATCAGGATTCATTCACAGAACATTATCTCTGGCACATCACTAGTGACTCAAAGAACATTTCCTCGGACACGTCACTAGTGATTCACAGAACATTACCTCTGACACGCCACTAGTCATTCACAAAACATTTCCTCTGACACGTCACTAGTCATTCACAGAACATTTCTTCTGACATGTCACTAGTGATTCACAGAACATTTCCTCTGATACATCACTAGTCATTCACAGATCATTTCCTCTGACACGTCACTAGTCATTCACAGAACATTTCCTTTGACACGTCACTAGTCATTCACAGAACATTTCCTCTGGCACGTCACGAGTCAGTCACAGAATATCTCTTTTGGCACTTCACTAGTCATTCACAGAACATTTCCTCTGGCGTGTCACTAGTCATTCACAGAACATTTCTTCTGGCACATCACTAGTCATTCACATAACATTTCCTCTGACACGTCACTAGTGATTCACAGAACATTTCCTCTGGCACGTCACGAGTCAGTCACAGAATATCTCCTCTGGCACTTCACTTGTCATTCACAGAACATTTCCTCTGGCACATCAGGATTCATTCACAGAACATTAACTCTGGCACATCACTAGTGACTCACAGAACATTTACTCGGACACGTCACTAGTGATTCACAGAACATTACCTCTGACACGTCACTAGTCATTCACAGAATATTTCCTCTCACACGTCACCAGTCATTCACAGAACATTTCCTCTGGCACGTCACGAGTCAGTCACAGAATATCTCCTCTGGCACATCACCAGTCATTCACGAACATTTCCTCTGGCACGTCACGAGTCAGTCGCAGAATATCTCCTCTGGCACTTCACTAGTCATTCACAGAACATTTCCTCTGGCGTGTCACTAGTCATTCACAGAACATTTCCTCTGACACTTCACTAGTCATTCACAAAACAATTCCTCTGGCACGCCATCAGTCATTCACAGAACATTTCCTCTGGGACGTCACGAGTCAGTCACAGAATATCTCTTCTGGCATTTCACAAGTCATTCACAGAACTTTTCCTCTGGCGTGTCACTAGTCATTCACAGAACATTTCTTCTGGCACATCACCAGTCATTCACAGAACATTTTCTCTGACACGTCACTAGTGATTCACAGAATATTTCCTCTGGCACGTCACGAGTCAGTCACAGAATATCTCCTCTGGCACTTCACTTGTCATTCACAGATCATTTCCTCTGGCACATCAGGATTCATTCACAGAACATTATCTCTGGCACATCACTAGTGACTCACAGAACATTTCCTCGGACACGTCACTAGTGATTCACAGAACATTACCTCTGACACGCCACTAGTCATTCACAAAACATTTCCTCTGACACGTCACTAGTTATTCACAGAACATTTCCTCTGACATGTCACTAGTGATTCACAGAACATTTCCTCTGATACATCACTAGTCATTCACAGGTCATTTCCTCTGACACGTCACTAGTCATTCACAGAACATTTCCTTTGACACGTCACTAGTCATTCACAGAACATTTCCTCTGGCACGTCACGAGTCAGTCACAGAATATCTCTTTTGGCACTTCACTAGTCATTCACAGAACATTTCCTCTGGCGTGTCACTAGTCATTCACATAACATTTCCTCTGACACGTCACTAGTGATTCAAAGAACATTTCCTCTGGCACGTCACGAGTCAGTCACAGAATATCTCCTCTGGCACTTCACTTGTCATTCACAGAACATTTCCTCTGGCACATCAGGATTCATTCACAGAACATTACCTCTGGCACATCACTAGTGACTCACAGAACATTTCCTCGGACACGTCACTAGTGATTCACAGAACATTACCTCTGACACGTCACTAGTGATTCACAGAACATTTCCTCTGATACATCACTAGTCATTCACAGATCATTTCCTCTGACACGTCACTAGTCATTCACAGAACATTTCCTTTGACACGTCACTAGTCATTCACAGAATATTTCCTCTGACACTTCACTAGTCATTCACAAAACAATTCCTCTGGCGTGTCACTAGTCATTCACAGAACATTTCCTCTGACACTTCACTAGTCATTCACAAAACAATTCCTCTGGCACGCCATCAGTCATTCACAGAACATTTCCTCTGGGACGTCACGAGTCAGTCACAGAATATCTCTTCTGGCATTTCACAAGTCATTCACAGAACTTTTCCTCTGGCGTGTCACTAGTCATTCACAGAACATTTCTTCTGGCACATCACCAGTCATTCACAGAACATTTTCTCTGACACGTCACTAGTGATTCACAGAATATTTCCTCTGGCACGTCACGAGTCAGTCACAGAATATCTCCTCTGGCACTTCACTTGTCATTCACAGATCATTTCCTCTGGCACATCAGGATTCATTCACAGAACATTATCTCTGGCACATCACTAGTGACTCACAGAACATTTCCTCGGACACGTCACTAGTGATTCACAGAACATTACCTCTGACACGCCACTAGTCATTCACAAAACATTTCCTCTGACACGTCACTAGTTATTCACAGAACATTTCCTCTGACATGTCACTAGTGATTCACAGAACATTTCCTCTGATACATCACTAGTCATTCACAGGTCATTTCCTCTGACACGTCACTAGTCATTCACAGAACATTTCCTTTGACACGTCACTAGTCATTCACAGAACATTTCCTCTGGCACGTCACGAGTCAGTCACAGAATATCTCTTTTGGCACTTCACTAGTCATTCACAGAACATTTCCTCTGGCGTGTCACTAGTCATTCACATAACATTTCCTCTGACACGTCACTAGTGATTCAAAGAACATTTCCTCTGGCACGTCACGAGTCAGTCACAGAATATCTCCTCTGGCACTTCACTTGTCATTCACAGAACATTTCCTCTGGCACATCAGGATTCATTCACAGAACATTACCTCTGGCACATCACTAGTGACTCACAGAACATTTCCTCGGACACGTCACTAGTGATTCACAGAACATTACCTCTGACACGTCACTAGTGATTCACAGAACATTTCCTCTGATACATCACTAGTCATTCACAGATCATTTCCTCTGACACGTCACTAGTCATTCACAGAACATTTCCTTTGACACGTCACTAGTCATTCACAGAATATTTCCTCTGACACTTCACTAGTCATTCACAAAACAATTCCTCTGGAACGCCATCAGTCATTCACAGAACATTTCTCTAGGTCACCAGTCACATTCAGAACATTTCCTCTGGCATGACACCAGTCATTCACAGAACATTTCCTCTGGCACCTCACGATTCATTCACAGAACATTTCCTTTGGCACATCACCAGTCATTCACAGGACAAGTCTCCTCGCAAGTTACTACTCATTCACAGAACATTTCTCTAGGTCACCAGTCATTTTTAGAACATTTCCTCTGGCATTACACCAGTTATTCAAAGGACATTTATTCTTGCAAGTCACAAGTCATTCGCAGAAAATTTCCCTTGGCATGACATCATTCATTTACAGAGCATTCCCTCTGGCAAGACACAAGTCATTTACATAACATTCACTTTTGCAAATCACCAGCCATTCATAGAACATTTCTCTGGGTCACCAGTCACTTTCATAACATTTCCTCTGTCGTGACACCAGTCATTCACAGAACATTTCCTCTGCGAGTCACCAGTCATTAACAGAACATTTCCTCTGGCGTGTCACTAGTCATTCACAGAACATTTCCTCTGGCACATCACTAGTCATTCACAGAACATTTCCTCTGACACGTCACTAGTGATTAACAGAACATTTCCTCTGGCACATCAGGATTCATTCACAGAACATTACCTCTGGCACATCACTAGTGATTCACAGAACATTTCCTCGGACACGTCACTAGTGATTCACAGAACATTACCTCTGACACGTCACTAGTCATTCACAGAACATTTCCTCTCACACGTCGCTAGTGATTCACAGAACATTTCCTCTGACACGTCACTAGTCGTTCACAGAACATTTCCTTTGACACGTCACTAGTGATTCACAGAACATTTCCTCTGGCACATCACTAGTGATTCACAGAACATTTCCTCTGGCACATCACGATTAAGTCACAGAATATCCCCTCTGGCACATCACCAGTCATTCACAGAACATTTCCTCTGGCACGTCACGAGTCAGTCACAGAATATCTCCTTTGGCACATCACCAGTCATTCACAGTCATTCATTTATTCTTGCAAGTCACAAGTCATTCGCAGAAAATTTCCCTTGGCATGACATCATTCATTTACAGAATATTTCCTCTGGCACATTACCAAACATTAACAGAACATTCCCTCTGGCAAGACACAAGTCATTTACATAACATTCACTCTTGCAAATCTCCAGCCATTCATAGAACTATTTCTCTGGGTCACCAGTCACTTTCAGAACATTATCTCTGTCAAGACACCAGTCATTCACAGAACAATCCTCTGGCACATCATTAGTCATTAACAGAACATTTCGTCTGACACGTCACTAGTGATTCACAGAACATTTCCTCTGACACGTCACTAGTAATTCACAGAACATTTCCTCTGGCAATTCACTAGTCATTCACAGAACATTTCCTCTGGCACGTCACGAGTCAGTCACAGAATATCTCCTCTGCCACGTCATTAGTCATCCACAGAACATTTCGTCTGACACGTCACTAGTCATTCACAGAACATTTCCTTTGACACGTCACTAGTGATTCACAGAACATTTCCTCTGGCACATCACTAGTCATTCACAGAACATTTCCTCTGGCACGTCACGATTAAGTCACAGAATATCTGCTCTGGCACATCAGTCATTCACAGAACATTTCCTCTGGCACTTCAAGAGTCAGTCACAGAATATCTCCTCTGGCACATCACTAGTCATTCTCAGAACATTTCCTCTGGCACGTCACGATTAAGTCACAGAATATCCCCTCTGGCACATCACCAGTCATTCACAGAACATTTCCTCTGGCACGTCACTAGTCATTCACAGAACATTTCCTCTGACACGTCACTAGTCATTCACAGAACATTTCCTTTGACACGTCACTAGTGATTCACAGAACATTTCCTCTGGCACGTCACGATTAAGTCACAGAACATTTCCTCTGGCACATAACCAAACATTAACAGAACATTCCCTCTGGCAAGACACAAGTCATTTACATAACATTCACTCTTGCAAATGTCCAGCCATTCATAGAACTATTTCTCTGGGTCACCAGTCACTTTCAGAACATTTCCTCTGTCATGACACCAGTCATTCACAGAACATTTCCTCTGCGAGTCACCAGTCATTAACATGCCATTTCCTCTGACACGGCATCAGTTATTGACAGAACAATTCTCGGACATGACACCAGTCATTAACAGAAAATTTCGTCTGACACGTCACTAGTCATTCACGGAACATTTCCTTTGACACGTCACTAGTGATTCACAGAACATTTCGTCTGGCACATCAGGATTCATTCACAGAACATTACCTCTGGCACATCACTGGTCATTTACAGAACATTTCCTCGGACACGTCAGTAGTGATTCACAGAACATTACCTCTGACACGTCACTAGTCATTCACAGAACATTTCCTCTCACACGTCACTAGACATTCACAGAATATATCCTCTGACACGGCACTACTGATTCACAGATCATTTCCTCTGACACGTCACTAGTCATTCACGGAACATTTCCTTTGACACGTCACTAGTGATTCACAGATCATTTCCTCTGACACGTCACTAGTGATTCACAGAGAATATCCTCTGAGCGTCACTAGTCATTCACAGAACATTTCCTCTGAAACGTCACAGGTCATTCACAGAACATTTCCTCTGGCACATCAGGATTCATTCACAGAACATTTCCTCTGGCACATCACTAGTCATTCACAGAACATTTCCTCTGGTACGTCACGAGTCAATCACAGAATATCTCCTCTGGCACTTCACTAGTCATTCACAGATCATTTCCTCTGGCACATCAGGATTCATTCACAGAACATTAAATCTGGCACATCACTAGTCATTCACAGAACATTTCCACTGGCACATCACTAGTCATTCACAGAACATTTCCTCTGAGACGTCACTAGTGATTCACAGAACATTTCCTCTGACACGTCACTAGTGATTCACAGAACATTACCTCTGACACGTCACTAGTCATTCACAGAACATTTTCTCTGACACTTCACTAGTGATTCACAGAACTTTTCCTCTGATACATCACTAGTCATTCACAGATCATTTCCTCTGAGACGTCACTAGTCATTCACAGAACATTTCTTCTGGCACATCAGGATTCATTCACAGAACATTACCTCTGGCACATCACTAATCATTCACAGAACATTTCCTCTGATACGTCACTAGTGATTCACAGAACATTACCTCTGACACGTCACTAGTCATTCACAGAACATTTTCTCTGACACTTCACTAGTGATTCACAGAACTTTTCCTCTGATACATCACTAGTCATTCACAGATCATTTCCTCTGAGACGTCACTAGTCATTCACAGAACATTTCCTTTGACACGTCACTAGTGATTCACAGAACATTTCCTCTGGCACTTCACTAGTCATTCACAGAACATTTCCTCTGGCACGTCACGAGTCAGTCACAGAACATCTCCTTTGGCACATCACTAGTCATTCACAGATCATTTCCTATGGCACGTCATTAGTCATTCTCAGAACATTTCCTCTGGCACGTCACGATTAAGTCACAGAATATCCCCTCTGGCACATCACCAGTCATTCACAGAACATTTCCTCTGGCACGTCACGAGTCAGTTACAGAATATCTCCTTTGGCACATCACCAGTCATTCACAGTCATTCATTTATTCTTGCAAGTCACAAGTCATTTGCAGAAAATTTCCCTTGGCATGACATCATTCATTTACAGAACATTTCCTCTGACACGTCACTAGTCATTCACAGAACATTTCCTCTGACACGTCACTAGTCATTCACAGAACATTTCCTTTGACACGTCACTAGTGATTCACAGAACATTTCCTCTGGCATATCACTAGTCATTCACAGAACATTTCCTCTGGCACGTCACGATTAAGTCACAGAATATCTGCTCTGGCACATCAGTAATTCACAGAACATTTCCTCTGGCACTTCAAGAGTCAGTCACAGAATATCTCCTCTGGCACATCACCAGTCATTCACAGAACATTTCCTCTCACACGTCACGAGTCAGTCACAGAACATTTCCTCTGACACGTCACTAGTGATTCACAGAACATTTCCTCTGACACGGCACTAGTCATTCACAGAACATTTCCTCTGACACGTCACTAGTCATTCACAGAACATTTCCTTTGACACGTCACTAGTGATTCCCAAAACATTTCCTCTGGCACATCACTAGTCATTCACAGAACATTTCCTCTGGCACGTCACGAGTCAGTAAGAGAATATCTCCTCTGGCACATCAACAGTCATTCACAGAACATTTCCTCTGGCACGTCACGAGTCAGTCACAGAATATCTCCTCTGGCACATCACCAGTCATTCACAGAACATTTCCTCTGGCACGTCACGAGTCAGTCATAGAATATCTCCTCTGGCACTTCACTAGTCATTCACAGAACATTTCCTCTGGCGTGTCACTAGTCATTCACAGAACATTTCCTCTGACTCTTCACTAGTCATTCACAAAACAATTCCTCTGGCACGCCATCAGTCATTCACAGAACATTTCCTCTGGCACGTCACGAGTCAGTCACAGAATATCTCTTCTGGCATTTCACTAGTCATTCACAGAACATTTCCTCTGGCGTGTCACTAGTCATTCACAGAACATTTCTTCTGGCACATCACTAGTCATTCACAGAACATTTCCTCTGGCACGTCACGAGTCAGTCACAGAATATCTCCTCTGGCACTTCACTTGTCATTCACAGATCATTTCCTCTGGCACATCAGGATTCATTCACAGAACATTATCTCTGGCACATCACAAGTGACTCACAGAACATTTCCTCGGACACGTCACTAGTGATTCACAGAACATTACCTCTGACACGCCACTAGTCATTCACAGAACATTTCCTCTGACACGTCACTAGTCATTCACAGAACATTTCCTCTGACATGTCACTAGTGATTTACAGAACATTTCCTCTGATACATCACTAGTCATTCACAGATCATTTCCTCTGACACGTCACTAGTCATTCACAGAACATTTCCTTTGACACGTCACTAGTCATTCACAGAACATTTCCTCTGGCACGTCACGAGTCAGTCACAGAATATCTCTTCTGGCACTTCACTAGTCATTCACAGAACATTTCCTCTGGCGTGTCACTAGTCATTCACAGAACATTTCTTCTAGCACATCACTAGTCATTCACATAACATTTCCTCTGACACGTCACTAGTGATTCACAGAACATTTCCTCTGGCACGTCACGAGTCAGTCACAGAATTTCTCCTCTGGCACTTCACTTGTCATTCACAGATCATTTCCTCTGGCACATCAGGATTCATTCACAGAACATTTCCTCTGGCACTTCACTAGTCATTCACAGAACATTTCCTCTGGCACGTCATTAGTCATCCACAGAACATTTCCTCTGACACGTCACTAGTCATTCACAGAACATTTCCTTTGACACATCACTAGTGATTCACAGAACATTTCCTCTGGCACATCACTAGTCATTCACAGAACATTTCCTCTGGCACGTCACGATTAAGTCACAGAATATCTGCTCTGGCACATCAGTCATTCACAGAACATTTCCTCTGGCACCTCACGATTCATTCACAGAACATTTCCTCTGGCACATCATCAGTCATCCACAGGACAAATCTTCTCGCAAGTTACTACTCATTCACAGAACATTTCTCTAGGTCACCACTCATTTTTAGAACATTTCCTCTGGCATGACACCAGTTATTCAAAGGACATTTATTCTTGCAAGTCACAAGTCATTCGCAGAAAATTTCCCTTGGCATGACATCATTCATTTACAGAGCATTTCCTCTGGCACATAACCAATCATTAACAGAACATTCCCTCTGGCAAGACACAAGTCATTTACATAACATTCACTTTTGCAAATCACCAGCCATTCATAGAACATTTCTCTGGGTCACCAGTCACTTTCAGAACATTTCCTCTGTCATGACACCAGTCATTCACAGAACATTTCCTCTGCGAGTCACCAGTCATTAACAGAACATTTCCTCTGGCGTGTCACTAGTCATTCACAGAACATTTCCTCTGGCACATCAGTAGTCATTCACAGAACATTTCCTCTGACACGTCACTAGTGATTCACAGAACATTTCCTCTGGCACATCAGGATTCATTCACAGAACATAACCTCTGGCACATCACTTGTGATTCACAGAACATTTCCTCGGACACGTCACTAGTGATTCACAGAACATTACCTCTGACACGTCACTAGTCATTCACAGAACATTTCCTCTCACACGTCGCTAGTGATTCACAGAACATTTCCTCTGATACATCACTAGTCATTCACAGATCATTTCCTCTGACACGTCACTAGTCCTTCACAGAACATTTCCTTTGACACGTCACTAGTGATTCACAGAACATTTCCTATGGCACATCACTAGTCATTCTCAGAACATTTCCTCTGGCACGTCACGATTAAGTCACAGAATATCCCCTCTGGCACATCACCAGTCATTCACAGAACATTTCCTCTGGCACGTCACGAGTCAGTCACAGAATATCTCCTTTGGCACATCACCAGTCATTCACAGTCATTCATTTATTCTTGCAAGTCACAAGTCATTCGCAGAAAATTTCCCTTGGCATGACATCATTCATTTACAGAACATTTCCTCTGACACGTCACTAGTCATTCACAGAACATTTCCTTTGACACGTCACTAGTGATTCACAGAACATTTCCTCTGGCACGTCACGAGTCAGTCACAGAAGATCTCCTCTGGCACTTCACTTGTCATTCACAGAACATTTCCTCTGGCACATCAGGATTCATTCACAGAACATTACCACTGGCACATCACCAGTGACTCACAGAACATTTCCTCTGACACGTCACTAGTGATTCACAGAACATTACCTCTGACACGTCACTAGTCATTCACAGAACATTTCCTCTCACACGTCACTAGTGATTCACAGAACATTTCCTCTGACACGTCACTAGTGATTCACAGAACATTTCCTCTGATACATCACTAGTCATTCACAGATCATTTCCTCTGACACGTCACTAGTCATTCACAGAACATTTCCTTTGACACGTCACTAGTCATTCACAGAACATTTCCTCTGACACTTCACTAGTCATTCACAAAACAATTCCTCTGGAACGCCATCAGTCATTCACAGAACATTTCTCTATGTCACCAGTCACATTCAGAACATTTTCTCTGGCATGACACCAGTCATTCACAGAACATTTCCTCTGGCACCTCACGATTCATTCACAGAACATTTCCTCTGGCACATCATCAGTCATTCACAGGACAATTCTTCTCGCAAGTTACTACTCATTCACAGAACATGTCTCTAGGTCACCAGTCATTTTTAGAACATTTCCTCTGGCATGACAACAGTTATTCAAAGGACATTTATTCTTGCAAGTCACAAGTCATTCGCAGAAAATTTCCCTTGGCATGACATCATTCATTTACAGAGCATTTCCTCTGGCACATAACCAATCATTAACAGAACATTCCCTCTGGCAAGACACAAGTCATTTACATAACATTCACTTTTGCAAATCACCAGCCATTCATAGAACATTTCTCTGGGTCACCAGTCACTTTCAGAACATTTCCTCTGTCATGACACCAGTCATTCACAGAACATTTCCTCTGCGAGTCACCAGTCATTAACAGAACATTTCCTCTGGCACGGCATCAGTCATTCACAGAACAATTCTCTGACACGACACCAGTCATTAACAAAACATTTCCTCTGGCATGACACCTGTCATTCAAAACATTTCCTCTGGCTGTCATGATTCATTCACAGAACATTTCCTCTGGCACATCACTTGTCATTTACAGAACAATCATTTTGCAAGTTACTAGACATTCATATAACATCACCAGTCACTTTTAGAACATTTCCTCTGACATGACACCTGTCATTCAGAACATTTCCTCTGCGTGTCACCAGTCATTAACAGAACATTTCCTCTGGCACAGCATCAGTCATTCATAGAACATTTCTCTGACACGACACCAGTCATTATCAGAACATTTCCTCTGGCATGACACAGGACATTCAAAGAACATATTATCTGGCACGTTATCAGTCATTCACAGGACATTTACCAAGGCATGACACAGACCATTCAAAGAACATTTCCTCTGGCATGACATAGGCCATTCAAAGTCACCAGACATTCACAGAACATTTCCTCTTGGTCACCAGACATTCACATAACATTTCCTCTGGGTCACCAGACATTAACAGAACATTTCCTCTGGGTCACAAGACATTTACAGATCATTTTCACTTGGTCACCATACATTCACAGAACATTTCCCCTGGGTCACCTGTCATTCACAAAACATTTCCTCATGGTCACCAGTCAGTCACTGAACATTCCTCTGGGTCATCATCTATTCACAGAACATTTCCTCTGGGTCATTAGTCATCCACAGAATATTTACTCTGGTACGTCACCAGTCATTCACAGACTATTTAATGCACATACACATCATTGCAAAGGAATGACCAAATAATTTAAATATATGATTTTATTCGAAAATAAATACATTTTACATAAGTATTCTACATAAGTATAGAATTACACATTATGAGGATAGTGAAATACTAATTCTTTATAGATTTCCATGGGTAATGGAAACTCTCAAATGTATACCGTTATGAACATACCATTCCATTTGTATATATATATATATATATATATATATATATATATATATATATATATATATATATGCGCATCCAACTCCTGAATACAATCACTACACAGTACATGAGCTTTTGTTTAACTAAAATAGAGGGTTACAATTCAAAAGATATTTTCTTGTATACAAGTACATGAAAGTATTTTATCTTTGATAACCAAAACCATTTTCCAAAAGTGCAGAGACTACATGTGATACCACTCAAACAGAATTAACTTTTATGTGAAAATTTGTGTATCTGCTACCTCATTTATCCAATCAAATAATACAAATATGGCCCTTCTGTTATTAACACTTAATATGCAAATAATTATATTATGAGTATATTTAATGTTTCATCATGTAGGTAATCTCAAAGTGTAGCAGCATGTGGAGTAATAAACCATGCACACATTAACTTTGAAAGAGAAACTGGGTTTGAAACTTAAACAGCCATGGCCGCAAAATTATATCCACAGGACTTTATTTGACACATGGATTATCACAGAACAAAAATTAAAAAAAAAAGCATGATTGAAGTTTTACACACATACTTCAATCAAACCATGCCCAAAATCTATGATTTAATTTAACAAATTAAAAAAAGTCCTAATAATTTGATCAACTGCATCAGCTGTGGTGTCTGTTCAAGCTTTATGTCTGGTAAAGTTCTTTTAAGGGATGCTTCATGAGACTTGCCTGGGTTAGACTTTAATGGAAAACTTCAACTTAAAATAAACTGCTGCTATTGTATGAGAGATCATGTGTTTAACTGACTCTACTCTGGCAAAATGTATCCTGTTTTTATAGTTGGACAATATATTTTATACTTTTAAGGACCTTTCATTTAGAGAAGGAAGATTTTGTTTTTAATTTTTGAGTCCCTATATTAAAAATTAAATGTATTACAGAGTAAAGGAAACTTTAAAGGGGAGATAAATGTTATAAAGTCAGTGAAATGCAAATTTGTTGCCTAAAAACAGTTTTACAGTCAACAAGAAGTATGCAGCAAGAAATTATTAAAAATATTGCAAAGATCAAGAATTTTTAAGATGCTGATAGGATTTGGGAGGTTAGTCTGTTTCTGGTGATAGTACATTTCTGAAGGTGGGACTATCAATATTTAAGGAAGCCTGGATGGAATGAAAAATCTAGATATTTTTTCCCAAACATTCCCTTTCTCTCTGCTTTAACTTATTTCAGACATTGACTGTGTGATCACAAAACTGTTCTGTGTCATCATATATGGTCAATGTAACATATTTACCAAATTTAGCAAATTATCTTATCTATACATGAAAAGTAATTCTTACATCTATTTGTAACTAAAGGGACTATTAAGAACAATACCTCAGCTCAGAGAACGAACCAGAGCAACACTGCCATGAGAGTAAAATTAACAAACAAATGATGTAGAAACATCCTGTGGAAAATGCATATATCTTGCACAGAGATTTTGGTAAAAACTTGTGACATAACTTAAAGTATCATTCCTGATTGAGGCCGCCCACTGAAACAAGTTATGCAAGCCCAAGTTCAATCTGCCATGGAATCCTCATAATGAGACACTGTGGTGGTCAGTACAACCTGTAATGTTTAACAACATATATATATATATATATATATATATATATATATATATTTCCAATATTCTGGTCTGAATCAGAAACAGAAAGTCCCCAACTGACAATACCTGAGGTATAACGAAGGCTAGAGGCAGAGGACGTGTGGCGAAGCTGGAGGGACAGAGGAACATTAACAAACTGCTGGTAAGATGTCTTATTTCTAACTTATGTACATACATATGTACCAAGTTATACCTTTATCTGGATATTTTGATGGATATGATGCACAAGATGATGTCAGAATTCTCTCTTGAAGTTGTGCTGCAGTTTCCTTGTATATTGGACATACTGTCTCACTGTTTCCTGAGGCAACACCTCATTTATTATAAAATCCACTACCAGGAGGTGCCACTCCTGACTGGTGGGTTTGTAACAACTGGCAACAATTGGCCACAAAACTGAAACAACTCTGCTGTGGATTTAGGAGATCCTGTTTTGCTTTCCTACCAAAAAGTCAGAATATTTGTCAGAACCACCACAGGGGAGAGAGGGTCAGGGTTTGTGGAGCCTGGACATCAGAGGGAGTGTCTCATGACCCTGTGTCAGTGAGTTGGGATCAGGAAACAAAGGACTGAGGTTTATTCCTTCCTATAATTATTATGAAACATAAAGAGAATCAAAACCTCTGAAGTTTATATCAGAGTATAATACTTATGTACCTGAAACAGTAGATGAACAAGTAGTGAAAATGAAATGTATCGTTCATTTATACATAATTTTATTAATGTATGTATTCATTCATAGCCACAGCCCATACATTGTACAGTCTGGCTCTGGTGATGCAATTTTCTTCTCTGAAACCACCAACAACAGGGCCAGCCACAACCAAACATCTTACAGTTTACACTAACCTCAATTCTATATCACCATATCAAATATCAAATGTCAGTAATATTTAAATTGTACTCAGATATCATTACACGCCCATGTACACTTATACGACAAATTTAACACATTGAACCTTATTGTCATTGTAGAGCCCTATGGGTGAGAGCTGTCAAAACATTGAACACTCGGTGGAACATGCTGAGGAGGTGCACGTGGATTAAATACCAAATCCAGACATACAACACCAGGACACGAAAGATGTTGAAGCAATGAAACTGGATACTTTCCTCAATATTGATATGATGTGTAGCTGTGTCACAGTGTCATAGAGCTGATGGAAGTCGAAAAGTATATACCAAATGCACGCTGATGTAGTCTGGATTTTATACCAAATCATAAATATCTATTTGATCGATAAGACGAAGGCATATATCAGACCCACCCCAGGATGTCAGAACTATGGATCCAGATGTGATCATCCATATTGATTTGATCAATAAGAGGATTGCAGAGCTCCAGGAAGTAAGAGAGAACATATATCAGACCCACCCCAGGATGTCAGAACTATGGATCCAGATGTGATCATCCATGTTGATTTGATCAATAAGAGGAAAGCAGAGCTCCAGGAAGTCAGAGAGAACATATATCGGACCCATCCCAGGGTGTGGGAGCTATATCAATTTGATCAATAAGAGGAAAACAGAGCTCCATGAAGTGAGAGGAAACATATATCGAACCCCCCCCCAGGATGTGGGAGCTATAAGGAGCTGGATAAGATCATCCATATCAATTTGATCAATAAGAGGAAAGCAGAGCTCCAGGAAGTCAGAGAGAACATATATTGGACCCATCCCAGGGTGTGGGAGCTATATCAATTTGATCAATAAGAAGAAAGCAGAGCTCCATGAAGTGAGATGGAACATATATCGAACCCACCCCAGGATGTGGGAGCTATAAGGAGCTGGATAAGATCATCCATATCAATTTGATCAATCAGAGGAAAGCAGAGCTCCAGGAAGTCAGAGAGAACATATATCGGACCCATCCTAGGGTGTGGGAGCTATATCAATTTGATCAATAAGAAGAAAGCAGAGCTCCATGAAGTGAGATGGAACATATATCAAACCCACCCCAGGATGTGGGAGCTATAAGGAGCTGGATAAGATCATCCATATCAATTTGATCAATAAGAAGAAAGCAGAGCTCCAGGAAGTCAGAGAGAACATATATCGGACCCATCCCAGGGTGTGGGAGCTATATCAATTTGATCAATAAGAGGATAGCAGAGCTCCAGGAAATTAGAGAGGACAATATCGGACCCATCCCAGGGTGTGGGAGCTATATGGAGCAAGATTAAGATTAACTGCTTACATTATGGTCATGAGTGACAAACATTTTTACACATTATGTCCCTAGCACATAATTCCATCTCTCATAAAGGGAATGTCACTTTGTGAATAAACTACAAATATCAGTGTGTCCCCGTTCAATCAGTGTGTCTGCTGATGTGTTGATAGCTTCATTATGTCTAGCATAAAGTTAGTTAAAATGTACCAATGTCTGGTTTGTGATAACTTTTTTCAATCGTGGTCTGGGTGCCCCAGACATATCAGGACCAAACACTGTCACATATTCGTGGACCATGCGATCAAGTATCGACCTCTAGAGTTTATACAAGAGTACAATGCGCATCTACGGACCACTCTTGTACCAGTGCTGATGAAGAATGAGGTGTTGAACAGAACCAGTATGGCATCACCAAAGCAGCAACAACCTGTGAGTATTCTTTAAACTTTGAGTCTCAAGTTATCTTCTCCAGAATAACACTACAAGTCTATCTGTGCATAGTTCCAGAAGTTTCCATAATTAATTAATGTATTTGTGTTTAATTCATTTATAGCTCTAAGGTGAGTACCATGACTAAATAAACCTTATTGGCGTTGGGTGGTATGTATTTGATGTTGGTATGTATGTATGCTGAAGAGAGGGTCTGGTTTCATTTCATAATATATAAAAGACAGTATAAATACTGCATGTTTCTTCTCTCTGTCTTTTCTGGAACTGTGTTAACAAACAACTGCTACTGTCGAGTAACCTCTGTGCATGGCTGCACAACTGAAAAAAAGATTACTTTTTCCTATGACAATGATATCATGAGCAGTGACCAGGACTATAATATATGACACTTCACTGCATGGATCATTTGGTTATTAGATTTCCATCATGTATAAGTTATAAAATCATTAACATGATATCAAACTATACAATCATTAAAGAATGTCAACAGTTATATACATTTTCCCTTCAGAATGATCTATATGAAACTGTAAAGGCCACCAAAATGTAAGCATACTGACTCCATGAACATAAATAGTACAGGTTGCTTTCTGTGCTTGACTGCACAACTGTCTGAAAAAAAGAGAGCCAGAACCCAGTTAAATTTATGGGCACATCTGACCTAATACATCAGTTCTATGCTCACTTCCAAAATCAAGACCTGAGATTATTATTAAACTGAAACTTTACTGTTTAAGGAGTATATGAAGAAATGTGTTCATTCTGTAATAGAATAACAACAAATACATTTTTCACATACATTCAAATGTGTACTCTCAATGGTTTAACAGCAAGTCCACAGAACAGCACAGTTCAAGGGCAGCCGTAAGTTTTCCCTTGCGTCCTGGAGTACAATTACTAAGCCTCGCATTGGTGAATGAGGGTTAAGACAACAGATCATGAGCAACCCAGGAAACCATGCTGCTGACAGTGTGAGTAGCAGTTTATTGTTACTTCTTACTATGCAGATTAAAACATACTTAAAACTGTTTTTTTTTAAATTTTGTTTGATTTTGAGTGAAATTAGCTTTTGTCCATTAGCCATTGATTTGATCTGTGAAGATTATAGCACAACATTGGTATTGTTTATATGCATACATTCATAATTTCATTATTGTGTTCATTTTATTCTCCCTTCATTTTTTCATTTATTTATTTATTGATACAATTACTCACAGCCAATTTACACATTAGAACTAGTGACACTGGACTCTGTAATGGGTACAGCAGCAGTGCCAGCCGCAGCCTCCACATAACCACTGGATGATTTCCTCAACCAAGCACCACTTCAAATATCAAATGTGAGTACTGCAATGTACCCCCATATACCCTAAGATGATACACTCTATGATACATATATGTTGCTGCAGAATAAAATTAATGGAGAACATCACAGAAAAAGAAGTAGGAGACGAAAAGGGTAGAAACATGGATAAAAATGACAAAAAGAAAAGAGATGCATACAGGTAAGGGCACATCACGAGGTACAAAGGTCCCAAATGGTTGATAGAGGAAGGATATGGATAAACGGTATGGGGACAAGGGGTATGTTTAAATGCAACATGTGTAACATAACATTTGGGAACAGGCAAGAAGGGCTCCTACACTTGTATACTGCACATGCTTCCTCAATCAACCACAACTTCAAATATCAAAAGTGAGTATTATTTAAACTCTATGTAGAGGTACTGCAATGCATCTCCATTTACACTTAGATAACACAGGTAACACATTGACACCTACTGCTGTTGCAGAATCAACAAGAGGACGGTATTGAGACACTGGAAAACATGGTGGGTCAAGTCAGTGAGCTGCCTGTGGCGCCAGGCCCCAGCAACACTTCTGATACTGCCGTCCCATCCCTCAGGCGAATCAACAGTCTCCTGGGCAGTCTGGATTTTGTTCATAATCCAGACATAGAACAACAAGACGCCCAAGATGTCGAGCTGATTGAGGTGGATGCAATCCACCACCTCGGATTGATCGAAAAAAGAATAGACAAACTAAATAAACTGAGGGAGGATATTCTGAAAACCCATCCGAACCAACGGGTTGTGGAGAAAAGACCACCAACAAGTAAATCTGATGTAATAGTAATATGATTTACTTAAAGCAACCCGTTCATTATAACTATGGGATCAAGCAAAATAATGTAATAATAATAATAATAATAACTGTGTATAAGATTATTTTAGTAATGTAAATTAAACATACAAATTAAAATGTGGTCTTTGTTGTAAATCTGTGTGTAATAATTGTTATATATATATATATGATACATATTTGTTGCTGCAGAATAAAATTAATGGAGAACAACACAGAAAAAGAAGTAGGAGATGAAAAGGGTAGAAACATGGATAAAAATGACAAAAGGAACATAGATGCAAACAGGTAAGGGCACATCACGAGGTACAAAGGTCCCAAATGGTTGATAGAGGAAGGATATGGATAAACGGTATGGGGACAAGGGGTATGTTTAAATGCAACATGTGTAACGTAACATTTGGGAACAGGCAAGAAGGGCTCCTACACTTGTATACTGCACATGCTGAAGCTGACATAACCAATGTTGTAGAGGCCCATCAAAGAGAAATGTGTGCTGACCTAACAAGCTTTTACCATCAAGCTGCTAGCATTTAGCAAGAGCAGCTAAGGAGAAAAAAGACAGCAGCCATGTATTCCTTTAATTTTGGTATCCAGTCTGGTGAAAAGATCATTTGTGCCCACTTGGAACATATTTTGAATGACATCAGTCAAAAGTGAGTATTATTTACACTCTATGTAGACGTACTGCAATGCATCCCCACTTACACTTAGATAACACAGGTAACACACTGGCACCTATTGCTGTTGCAGAATCAACAAAAGGACGGTATTCAGACACTGGAAAACGTGGTGGGTCAAATCAGCGAGCTGCCTGTTGCGCCAGGCCCTAGCACCACTTCTGATACTGCCGCCCCATCCCTCAGGCGAATCCACCCTATCTCAACACAACCCCTGGACGACTTCCTCAATCAACCACAACTTCAAATATCAAAAGTGAGTATTATTTACACTCAATATAGACGTACTGCAATGCATCCCCATTTACACTTAGATAACACAGGTAACACATTGACACCTACTGCTGTTGCAGAATCAACAAGAGGACGGTATTGAGACACTGGAAAACGTGGTGGGTCAAGTCAGTGAGCTGCCTGTGGTGCCAGGCCCCAGCAACACTTCTGATACTGCCGTCCCATCCCTCAGGCGAATCAACAGTCTCCTGGGCAGTCTGGATTTTGTTCATAATCCAGACATAGAACAACAAGACGCCAAAGATGTTGAGGTGATGGAGGTGGATGCAATCCACCACCTCGGATTGATCGAAAAAAGAATAGACCAACTAAATAAACTGAGGGAGGATATTCTGAAAACCCATCCGAACCTACGGATTGTGGAGAAAAGACCACCTACAAGTAAATCTGATGTAATAGTAATATGATTTACCTAAAGCAACCCGCTCATTATATCTATGGGATCAAGCAAAATAATGTAATTATAATAATAATAACTGTGTATAAGATAATTTTAGTAATGTTAATTAAACATACAAATTAAAATGTGGTCTTTGTTGTAAATCTGTGTGTAATATATATATATATATATATATATGTTGCTGCAGAATAAAATTAATGGAGAACAACACAGAAAAAGAAGTAGGAGATGAAAAGGGTAGAAACATGGATAAAAATGACAAAAGGAACATAGATGCAAACAGGTAAGGGCACATCACGAGGTACAAAGGTCCCAAATGGTTGATAGAGGAAGGATATGGATAAACGGTATGGGGGCAAGGGGTATGTTTAAACGCAACATGTGTAACGTAACATTTGGGAACAGGCAAGAAGGGCTCCTACACTTGTATACTGCACATGCTGAAGCCGACATAACCAATGTTGTAGAGGCCCATCAAAGAGAAATGTGTGCTGACCTAACAAGCTTTTACCATCAAGCTGCTAGCATTTGGCAAGAGCAGCTAAGGAGAAAAAAGACAGCAGCCATGTATTCCTTTAATTTTGGTATCCAGTCTGGTGAAAAGATCATTTGTGCCCACTTGGAACATATTTTGAATGACATCAGTCAAAAGTGAGTATAATTTACACTCTATGTAGACGTACTGCAATGCATCCCCACTTACACTTAGATAACACAGGTTACACATTGACACCTATTGCTGTTGCAGAATCAACAAAAGGACGGTATTCAGACACTGGAAAACGTGGTGGGTCAAATCAGCGAGCTGCCTGTTGCGCCAGGCCCTAGCACCACTTCTGATACTGCACACATTTCTCTTGACACCTATCGCTGTTGCAGAATCAACAAGAGGATGGAATAGAGACACTGGAAAACGTGGTGGGTCAAGTCAGCCAGCTGCCTGTGGCACCAGGCCCCAGCACCACTTCTGATACTGCCGCCCCATCCCTCAGGCGAATTCACCCCATCTCAACACAACCCCTGGACGACTTCCTCAATCAACCACAACTTCAAATATCAAAAGTGAGTATTATTTACACTCAATATAGACGTACTGCAATGCATCCCCATTTACACTTAGATAACACAGGTAACACATTGACACCTACTGCTGTTGCAGAATCAACAGGAGGACGGTATTGAGACACTGGAAAACGTGGTGGGTCAAGTCAGTGAGCTGCCTGTGGCGCCAGGCCCCAGCAAACCTTCTGATACTGCCGTCCCATCCCTCAGGCAAATCAACAGTCTCCTGGGCAGTCTGGATTTTGTTCATAATCCAGACATAGAACAACAAGACGCCAAAGATGTTGAGGTGATGGAGGTGGATGCAATCCACCACCTCGGATTGATCGAAAAAAGAATAGACCAACTAAATAAACTGAGGGAGGATATTCTGAAAACCCATCCGAACCTACGGATTGTGGAGAAAAGACCACCTACAAGTAAATCTGATGTAATAGTAATATGATTTACCTAAAGCAACCCGCTCATTATATCTATGGGATCAAGCAAAATAATGTAATTATAATAATAATAACTGTGTATAAGATTATTTTAGTAATGTAAATTAAACATACAAATTAAAATGTGGTCTTTGTTGTAAATCTGTGTGTAATATATATATATATATATATATATATATATATATATATAGATATATATATACACATGATACATATATGTTGCTGCAGAATAAAATTAATGGAGAACAACACAGAAAAAGAAGTAGGAGACGAAAAGGGTAGAAACTTGGATAAAAATGACAAAAAGAAAAGAGATGCATACAGATAAGGGCACATCATGAGGTACAAAGGTCCCAAATGGTTGATAGAGGAAGGATATGGATAAACGGTATGGGGACAAGGGGTATGTTTAAATGCAACATGTGTAACGTAACATTTGGGAACAGGCAAGAAGGGCTCCTACACTTGTATACTGCACATGCTGAAGCTGACATAACCAATGTTGTAGAGGCCCATCAAAGAGAAATGTGTGCTGACCTAACAAGCTTTTACCATCAAGCTGCTAGCATTTGGCAAGAGCAGCTAAGGAGAAAAAAGACAGCAGCCATGTATTCCTTTAATTTTGGTATCCAGTCTGGTGAAAAGATCATTTGTGCCCACTTGGAACATATTTTGAATGACATCAGTCAAAAGTGAGTATAATTTACACTCTATGTAGACGTACTGCAATGCATCCCCACTTACACTTAGATAACACAGGTTACACATTGACACCTATTGCTGTTGCAGAATCAACAAAAGGACGGTATTCAGACACTGGAAAACGTGGTGGGTCAAATCAGCGAGCTGCCTGTTGCGCCAGGCCCTAGCACCACTTCTGATACTGCACACATTTCTCTTGACACCTATCGCTGTTGCAGAATCAACAAGAGGATGGTATAGAGACACTGGAAAACGTGGTGGGTCAAATCAGCCAGCTGCCTGTGGCACCAGGCCCCAGCACCACTTCTGATACTGCCGCCCCATCCCTCAGGCGATTTCACCCCATCTCAACACAACCCCTGGACAACTTCCTCAATCAACCACAACTTCAAATATCAAAAGTGAGTATTATTTACACTCAATATAGACGTACTGCAATGCATCCCCATTTACACTTAGATAACACAGGTAACACATTGACACCTACTGCTGTTGCAGAATCAACAGGAGGACGGTATTGAGACACTGGAAAACGTGGTGGGTCAAGTCAGTGAGCTGCCTGTGGCGCCAGGCCCCAGCAAACCTTCTGATACTGCCGTCCCATCCCTCAGGCAAATCACCAGTCTCCTGGGCAGTCTGGATTTTGTTCATAATCCAGACATAGAACAACAAGACGCCAAAGATGTTGAGGTGATGGAGGTGGATGCAATCCACCACCTCGGATTGATCGAAAAAAGAATAGACCAACTAAATAAACTGAGGGAGGATATTCTGAAAACCCATCCGAACCTACGGATTGTGGAAAAAAGACCACCTACAAGTAAATCTGATGTAATAGTAATATGATTTACCTAAAGCAACCCGCTCATTATATCTATGGGATCAAGCAAAATAATGTAATTATAATAATAATAACTGTGTATAAGATTATTTTAGTAATGTAAATTAAACATACAAATTAAAATGTGGTCTTTGTTGTAAATCTGTGTGTAATATATATATATATATATATATATATATATATATATATATATATATATATACACATGATACATATATGTTACTGCAGAATAAAATTAATGGAGAACAACACAGAAAAAGAAGTAGGAGACGAAAAGGGTAGAAACTTGGATAAAAATGACAAAAAGAAAAGAGATGCATACAGATAAGGGCACATCATGAGGTACAAAGGTCCCAAATGGTTGATAGAGGAAGGATATGGATAAACGGTATGGGGACAAGGGGTATGTTTAAATGCAACATGTGTAACGTAACATTTGGGAACAGGCAAGAAGGGCTCCTACACTTGTATACTGCACATGCTGAAGCTGACATAACCAATGTTGTAGAGGCCCATCAAAGAGAAATGTGTGCTGACCTAACAAGCTTTTACCATCAAGCTGCTAGCATTTGGCAAGAGCAGCTAAGGAGAAAAAAGACAGCAGCCATGTATTCCTTTAATTTTGGTATCCAGTCTGGTGAAAAGATCATTTGTGCCCACTTGGAACATATTTTGAATGACATCAGTCAAAAGTGAGTATTATTTACACTCTATGTAGACGTACTGCAATGCATCCCCACTTACACTTAGATAACACAGGTAACACATTGACACCTATTGCTGTTTCAGAATCAACAAAAGGACAGTATTCAGACACTGGAAAACGTGGTGGGTCAAATCAGCGAGCTGCCTGTTGCGCCAGGCCCTAGCACCACTTCTGATACTGCTGCCCCATCCCTCAGGCGAATCCACCCTATCTCAACACAACCCCTGGACGACTTCCTCAATCAACCACAACTTCAAATATCAAAAGTGAGTATTATTTACACTCAATATAGATGTACTGCAATGCATCCCCATTTACACTTAGATCAAACAGGTAACACATTGACACCTATCGCTGTTGCAGAATCAACAAGAGGATGGTATAGAGACACTGGAAAACGTGGTGGGTCAAGTCAGCCAGCTGCCTGTAGCACCAGGCCCCAGCACCACTTCTGATACTGCCGCCCCATCCCTCAGGCGAATTCACCCCATCTCAACACAACCCCTGGACAACTTCCTCAATCAACCACAACTTCAAATATCAAAAGTGAGTATTATTTACACTCAATATAGACGTACTGCAATGCATCCCCATTTACACTTAGATAACACAGGTAACACATTGACACCTACTGCTGTTGCAGAATCAACAGGAGGACGGTATTGAGACACTGGAAAACGTGGTGGGTAAAGTCAGTGAGCTGCCTGTGGCGCCAGGCCCCAGCAACACTTCTGATACTGCCGTCCCATCCCTCAGGCAAATCAACAGTCTCCTGGGCAGTCTGGATTTTGTTCATAATCCAGGCATAGAACCCCAAGATGTCGAGGTGATGGAGGTGGATGCAATCCACCACCTCGGATCGAAAAAAGAATAGACCAACTAAATAAACTGAGGGAGGATATTCTGAAAACCCATCCGAACCTATGGATTGTGGAGAAAAGACCACCTACAAGTAAATCTGATGTAATAGTAATATAATTTACCTAAAGCAACCCGCTCATTATAACTATGGGATCAAACAAAATAATGTAATAAAAATAATAATAACTGTGTATAAGATTATTTTAGTAATGTAAATTAAACATACAAATTAAAATGTGGTCTTTGTTGTAAATCTGTGTGTAATAATTGTTATATATATATATATGATATATATTTGTTGCTGCAGAATAAAATTAATGGAAAACAACACAGAAAAAGAAGTAGGAGATGAAAAGGGTAGAAACATGGATAAAAATGACAAAAGGAACATAGATGCAAACAGGTAAGGGCACATCACGAGGTACAAAGGTCCCAAATGGTTGATAGAGGAAGGATATGGATAAACGGTATGGGGGCAAGGGGTATGTTTAAACGCAACATGTGTAACGTAACATTTGGGAACAGGCAAGAAGGGCTCCTACACTTGTATACTGCACATGCTGAAGCCGACATAACCAATGTTGTAGAGGCCCATCAAAGAGAAATGTGTGCTGACCTAACAAGCTTTTACCATCAAGCTGCTAGCATTTGGCAAGAGCAGCTAAGGAGAAAAAAGACAGCAGCCATGTATTCCTTTAATTTTGGTATCCAGTCTGGTGAAAAGATCATTTGTGCCCACTTGGAACATATTTTGAATGACATCAGTCAAAAGTGAGTATAATTTACACTCTATGTAGACGTACTGCAATGCATCCCCACTTACACTTAGATAACACAGGTTACACATTGACACCTATTGCTGTTGCAGAATCAACAAAAGGACGGTATTCAGACACTGGAAAACGTGGTGGGTCAAATCAGCGAGCTGCCTGTTGCGCCAGGCCCTAGCACCACTTCTGATACTGCCGCCCCATCCCTCAGGCGAATCCACCCTATCTCAACACAACCCCTGGACGACTTCCTCAATCAACCACAACTTCAAATATCAAAAGTGAGTATTATTTACACTCAATATAGACGTACTGCAATGCATCCCCATTTACACTTAGATAACACAGGTAACACATTGACACCTACTGCTGTTGCAGAATCAACAAGAGGACGGTATTGAGATACTGGAAAACCTGGTGGGTCAAGTCAGTGAGCTGCCTGTGGCGCCAGGCCCCAGCAACACTTCTGATACTGCCGTCCCATCCCTCAGGCGAATCAACAGTCTCCTGGGCAGTCTGGATTTTGTTCATAATCCAGACATAGAACAACAAGACGCCCAAGATGTCGAGGTGATGGAGGTGGATGCAATCCACCACCTCGGATTGATCGAAAAAAGAATAGACCAACTAAATAAACTGAGGGAGGATATTCTGAAAACCCATCCGAACCTACGGATTGTGGAGAAAAGACCACCTACAAGTAAATCTGATGTAATAGTAATATGATTTACCTAAAGCAACCTGCTCATTATAACTATGGGATCAAGCAAAATAATGTAATAATAAAAATATTAACTGTGTATGATACATATACGTTGCTGCAGAATAAAATTAATGGAGAACAACACAGAAAAAGAAGTAGGAGACGAAAAGGGTAGAAACATGGATAAAAATGACAAAAAGAAAAGAGATGCATACAGATAAGGGCACATCACGAGGTACAAAGGTCCCAAATGGTTGATAGAGGAAGAATATGAATAAACGGTATGGGGACAAGGGGTATGTTTAAATGCAACATGTGTAACGTAACATTTGGGAACAGGCAAGAAGGGCTCCTACTATTGTATACTGCACATGCTGAAGCTGACATAACCAATGTTGTAGAGGCCCATCAAAGAGAAATGTGTGCTGACCTAACAAGCTTTTACCATCAAGCTGCTAGCATTTGGCAAGAGCAGCTAAGGAGAAAAAAGACAGCAGCCATGTATTCCTTTAATTTTGGTATCCAGTCTGCTGAAAAGATCATTTGTGCCCACTTGGAACATATTTTGAATGACATCAGTCAAAAGTGAGTATTATTTACACTCTATGTAGACGTACTGCAATGCATCCCCACTTACACTTAGATAACACAGGTAACACATTGACACCTATTGCTGTTGCAGAATCAACAAAAGGACGGTATTCAGACACTGGAAAACGTGGTGGGTCAAATCAGCGAGCTGCCTGTTGCGCCAGGCCCTAGCACCACTTCTGATACTGCCGCCCCATCCCTCAGGCGAATCCACCCTATCTCAACACAACCCCTGGACGACTTCCTCAATCAACCACAACTTCAAATATCAAAAGTGAGTATTATTTACACTCAATATAGACGTACTGCAATGCATCCCCATTTACACTTAGATAACACAGGTAACACATTGACACCTACTGCTGGTGCAGAATCAACAAGAGGACGGTATTGAGACACTGGAAAACGTGGTGGGTCAAGTCAGCCAGCTGCCTGTGGCACCAGGCCCCAGCACCACTTCTGACACTGCCGTCTCATCCCTCAGGCGAATCAACAGTCTCCTGGGCAGTCTGGATTTTGTTCATAATCCAGACATAGAACAACAAGACGCCCAAGATGTCGAGGTGATGGAGGTGGATGCAATCCACCACCTCGGATTGATCGAAAAAAGAATAGACCAACTAAATAAACTGAGGGAGGATATTCTGAAAACCCATCCGAACCTACGGATTGTGGAGAAAAGACCACCTACAAGTAAATCTGATGTAATAGTAATATGTTTTACCTAAAGCAACCCGCTCATTATAACTATGGGATCAAGCAAAATAATGTAATTATAATAATAATAACTGTGTATAAGATTATTTTAGTAATGTAAATTAAACATACAAATTAAAATGTGGTCTTTGTTGTAAATCTGTGTGTAATAATTTTTATATATATATATATATATATATATATATATATATGATACATATATGTTGCTGCAGAATAAAATTAATGGAGAACAACACAGAAAAAGAAGTAGGAGATGAAATGGGTAGAAACATGGATAAAAATGACAAAAAAGGAACATAGATGCAAACAGGTAAGGGCACATCACGAGGTACAAAGGTCCCAAATGGTTGATAGAGGAAGGATATGGATAAACGGTATGGGGACAAGGGGTATGTTTAAATGCAACATGTGTAACGTAACATTTGGGAACAGGCAAGAAGGGCTCCTACACTTGTATACTGCACATGCTGAAGCTGACATAACCAATGTTGTAGAGGCCCATCAAAGAGAAATGTGTGCTGACCTAACAAGCTTTTACCATCAAGCTGCTAGCATTTGGCAAGAGCAGCTAAGGAGAAAAAAGACAGCAGCCATGTATTCCTTTAATTTTGGTATCCAGTCTGGTGAAAAGATCATTTGTGCCCACTTGGAACATATTTTGAATGACATCAGTCAAAAGTGAGTATTATTTACACTCTATGTAGACATACTGCAATGCATCCCCACTTACACTTAGATAACACAGGTAACACATTGACACCTATTGCTGTTGCAGAATCCACAAAAGGACGGTATTCAGACACTGGAAAATGTGGTGGGTCAAATCAGCCAGCTGCCTGTTGCGCCAGGCCCTAGCACCACTTCTGATACTGCCGCCCCATCCCTCAGGCGAATCCACCCTATCTCAACACAACCCCTGGACGACTTCCTCAATCAACCACAACTTCAAATATCAAAAGTGAGTATTATTTACACTCAATATAGACGTACTGCAATGCATCCCCATTTACACTTAGATAAAACGGGTAACACATTGACACCTATCGCTGTTGCAGAATCAACAAGAGGATGGTATAGAGACAGTGGAAAACGTGGTGGGTCAAGTCAGCCAGCTGCCTGTGGCACCAGGCCCCAGCACCACTTCTGATACTGCCACCCCATCCCTCAGGCGAATTCACCCTATCTAAACACAACCCCTGGACGACTTCCTCAATCAACCACAACTTCAAATATCAAAAGTGAGTATTATTTACACTCAATATAGACGTACTGCAATGCATCCCCTTTTACACTTGGATAAAACAGGTAACACATTGACACCTATCGCTGTTGCAGAATCAACAAGAGGACGGTATTGAGACACTGGAAAACGTGGTGGGTCAAGTCAGCCAGCTGCCTGTGGCACCAGGCCCCAGCACCACTTCTGACACTGCCGTCTCATCCCTCAGGCGAATCCACCCTATCTGAACACAACCCCTGGGCGACTTCCATAATCAACCACAACTTCAAATATCAAAAGTGAGTATTATTTACACTCTATGTAGACGTACTGCAATGCATCCCCACTTACACTTCGATAACACAGGTAACACATTGACACCTATTGCTGTTGCAGAATCAACAAAAGGACAGTATTCAGACACTGGAAAACGTGATGGGTCAAATCAGCGAGCTGCCTGTTGCCCCAGGCCCTAGCACCACCTCTGATACTGCCGCCCCATCCCTCAGGCGAATCCACCCTATCTCAACACAACCCCTGGACGACTTCCTCAATCAACCACAACTTCAAATGTCAAAAGTGAGTATTATTTACACTCAATATAGACGTACTGCAATGCATCCCCATTTACACTTAGATAACACAGGTAACACATTGACACCTACTGCTGTTGCAGAATCAACAAGAGGACGGTATAGAGACACTGGAAAACGTGGTGGGTCAAGTCAGTGAGCTGCCTGTGGCGCCAGGCCCCAGCAACACTTCTGATACTGCCGTCCCATCCCTCAGGCGAATCAACAGTCTCCTGGGCAGTCTGGATTTTGTTCATAATCCAGACATAGAACAACAAGACGCCCAAGATGTCGAGGTGATGGAGGTGGATGCAATCCACTACCTCGGATTGATCGAAAAAAGAATAGACCAACTAAATAAACTGAGGGAGGATATTCTGAAAACCCATCCGAACCTACGGATTGTGGAGAAAAGACCACCTACAAGTAAATCTGATGTAATAGTAATATGATTTACCTAAAGCAACCCGCTCATTATAACTATGGGACCAAGCAAAATAATGTAATAATAATAATAATAACTGTGTATAATAATAATGTAAATTAAACATACAAATTAAAATGTGGTCTTTGTTGTAAATCTGTGTGTAATATTTTATATATATATATATATATATATATATATATATATATATATATATGATACATATACTTTACTGCAGAATAAAATTAATGGAGAACAACACAGAAAAAGAAGTAGGAGACGAAAAGGGTAAAAACATGGATAAAAATGACAAAAAAGGAAAGAGATGCATACAGATAAGGGCACATCACGAGGTACAAATGTCCCAAATGGTTGATAGAGGAAGGATATGGATAAACGGTATGGGGACAAGGGGTATGTTTAAATGCAACATGTGTTACATAACATTTGGGAACAGGCAAGAAGGGCTCCTACTATTGTATACTGCACATGCTGAAGCTGACATAACCAATGTTGTAGAGGCCCATCAAAGAGAAATGTGTGCTGACCTAACAAGCTTTTACCATCAAGCTGCTAGCATTTGGCAAGAGCAGCTAAGGAGAAAAAAGACAGCAGCCATGTATTCCTTTAATTTTGGTATCAAGTCTGGTAAAAAGATCACTCCCGCTTTAATTTGCACCCACTTGTAACATATTTGGGATGACATGCAGTCAAAAATCAAAATTCAAACTTGGGTAGGGAGACTCCTGCAGAACACTGAAACTGGGGAGGTGAGGTATTTGCGTGGAGAACACGACACCAAATTCCTGTTGTCTGAAGGGTATGTGGGGGAGAACGCCCTAATGACCGTGTCATGCAGGAGTGACCTTGAGGGGGTGGTGGACAGACTCTCTGAAAAAGACCTTGAGGCCTACCTGAGCAGCAGTAGGGATGATTAAAAGTGGCAGCTACTGGTCCCCACAAATATTGAATACTCTTGTCTTTGAAACCACAATTTTATTACAGGGGCAACACAACTATGAAATTCCTAAATATCTCAAAGATTCTAAATCCACTGTAAATTTATCACATCACTCCTATAGTAAAAATATCAAGTACATCTAAAGTCTGTGTTTCTTTTGCTGTCTGGCGTACCACTTAGTGTTAAAGAGCACAGACAAAAAAATTTAGATTATTTATTAAACATTATTAATAAATCCATGATTACAGCCCAAGTACACCCTGGCTGCCATGGCGCCAGTGTCTGCAATGTCACTCAATGTCACAGGGTCAGTCAAAACCTCAACCCGTGCACCACAAACTCAGATACAAGCCACTCAAATAACAAATAATATTTAATAAATATAACTTTGTTGTCATTGTAGAGCTGTCAAACCGGTCAGAAGGGGCAGGTAGTGATGCAATCAAGCGCTGCCACGGGAAATAGTCCTACCACTCCACCTACCAGCCGACTAGACAGTCTCCTGGGGGGTCTGGATTTTTCCCCAAATCCAGACAAAGAGCTCCAGGACGAACAGGTCATGCAAGCGATGGAGCTCGATGCGATCATCCATATTAGTAAGATCAATAAGAGGATCGCACAGCTCCAGGAAGTCAGGGAGGGTATATATCAGACCAACCCCTATCTGTGGATAATGTAGTCTCCTGCCACCACAAGTAAACATTATGTCATATTGCTTTGACTCATTTAAAGTAAATATTACCATTAAACTTTAAGGTTGAATCAATTGTACCCCTATCTGTGGATAACGTGTATATATATATATATTGGCTGTGACTTAGCTGTTGGCTGGCCTATGCTGATAGCGCCTTTATAATCAACAGCGGTGTAAAATCCTTCATTTGTGTTTTGTGTTTATATGGCTCATTCTTGTCATGCTAAATATTTATTTTGTTGGTATAGAAAAATTTAACTGTCATTTTCAAGTAGAAAGTATAGCTAATTCTGAATCATTTTAATAATATCTGTATTATTTAAGTAGCATAAATGATCATATATTATATTTTTTTCAGCAGTCATGTCAACAGATAGTAAACCACAACCAAGTCCATGGAAAGATGTGAAGGAGGCATTGCTTGCTGGTGCCTTGCAATGTGGTATAAAGCAGTTTGACATGTCCACTATGATTGAATATTTTGTAAAAAAAAAAAAAAATGTGATCACAGAAGCATCAGATGTTCAGCAGAGGCTAAGTTCAGGTAAGAATTACATGGGTTGTTTTTTTTGTCCCTTCCCCTTTTGACTCAATACAGATGGATGCATTATACCTTCAAGTATTAAACTGATGTCTATCAATATGAAAAGTAAATCATTCGAAAGACTTCTCTTTTAATAATTAATTAACCCTAATTATCATCTTGATTTCATTATTATTTAAATTTAATAAAATTAAACAACTCAGATGTTTTAATGTTTGGCTGGATGATATATGAATACATAAAACTGAATGTTTTAATTTTGGTATAGATTTAGGCTTGAAAAGTACATTTTAATATTTGTTTTCATTACAGAAGATAGAAGTATAAGACAATGCCATTGCCAAGAAGTCTCTGTGCCAGGCAAACTTTCAACCAATGATGAGGACTGACCGCATTTATGCTGTGTTGGTTATAGTCAAACACGCAGGTGTTTTAGAGCAGGCAAGTTATAGTTAAGAGGATTTTCAAACATTTACCAAGGAGGAATCAGGTATTGCGTGTACAGAAAAACTTCAACAATGGCATCAACCATGGCCTGCCAAAATCCAAGCAGCAGCAACCTATGAAATGCATTTTGAAAAGAAAAAGGCACACAAGCAAGTCAAGAAAATTCATGGGAAGCATCCATCCAGTTACCAGCTTGAAGACATCTGCAAATCTGATACTGATCCACTAAACAATTTATTGCCAGCCTACAGGAGTATCAGGAAGACAGCATTGAAAAAGTGTTTTTTTCTGAACATCCTTGACCCTTCAAAACCAGTTCAAGAAAGTTCATCAAATGCTCCAGTTTGCAGTTTTCTAAATGAATTCTCAAATAAAATAAGTGAGATAAGAGAGAGGGGGGCATTTTTGGAACACAAAACCAGTGAAATATTTAAAAAGATGATAAAAAAAGCTTTATTTTACAGCATTTTTGCAATTACATAGATCTAAAATGACCAAAGATGGTCTCTAGCACTAAGGAGACATATCCATAATGAGTTACACAGAGCTAATTACCACACACCCTTCTTAAGAAGGCTGCAAGTTCCAATCAGGTATCTCTGTCAAAGCTCACCATGTGATGTCATGAGAGTGAAACAAAGCTCTGGGACATTTAACTGCCTGTCAGTCTGAACCCTGCATGTGAAACAAAAGTCATTATCTTCATGCCATCTTGCTGTGCTGTGGAATGTTACAACAGTGAGGGGTCAGTAAGAAATGTTTTCCACTTTCCAAAGGCTAAGAAACGTCGTAATATAAAATAATAATAAAATATGTATATGACTGTCAGGTAATGTTCAAAATAATTACTACTATTATTTCTATTAGGTATTGTAAAATAACCATTTTATTTCACATTTTACAGACAGCATCAAAGATTCTACAAACGAGCAAACATCTGTGTCTGGGCCCAAAGAAGTTTCTTCATGGGGTGCAGTTCCCTCCAAAGACCAAGCAGCGGTTGGCTGTGTCAGCAATGAGAGGTGCTGAAGTACAGTGTGACCCGCTCACTAGCTTGTGTACCAGGGGAACACAATATGAACAACAAGAGTGTGATTCTGAATCAGATGAGGAAGACGATTCTTCTGACCCTGATTTTGATGCGACCCTGGAAGATCTTGAAGAGGAGGAAGATGAAATGGCTGATGACGATGATCACAGTGATCCAATAGGGTAGCTCTAAGTTTATACGTAAGTATAAAATAGTGTTCGTTAAATTACACACACACCTATAATTAAATATATACCAGTCATCTCTTCTTGCAAATAATTGTTGCATGCATGCATATATATATATATATATATATATATATATATATATATATATATATATAATGTATTTTTTTCAAAGTAAAGATTTGACAGATGGTGCTGGGGAAAAGGAGGAAGAGAAGTTAATAGTGTATGACAGTTGCCTCCGACTACTCTTACTGAAGTGTTTACCTGTTTGGTGCAATGTTGTGTCACACTACAGAGGGTATTTGGTACACTCCTAGTTATCAAGCAGCTCTGTCAAAAAGGCCACAAGTACAGCTGGACGAGCCAGCCCTTCTCTGGACAGATGCCTGCTGGCAATCTAATGTTGGCCAGTGTGGTGTTTTTCAGTGGTAGCATTCTTGATTGATTAGCCTGCACTTGCAGTTAATGTGAAAGTGTGTGCATTAAAGCATTTTAGTGCAAAACGCATCCATCTGTGACCAGACTCTGTATTTGCAGAAAAATAATAATATATGGACAGATTTCTTCTTGACTGTTCAATTTTATATTAACATACCCTTTACAAAAATATAAATATCAGAATTTAACTTGTCGGTCACTAGTCACCTGCTGCACTGATCATGTTCCACATCCTTTATATAACCTTTAAATATCCAGTCTGCATGCATTTGTTCATGACTGCATCTGGACGGCACATCAAATCAAAACAGAGACATTTTTTGAGCAGTCATGAGAAGCATTAACCTTTAAAGGTCACTGCTGTGTTTGATACTCAGCCACACACTACCTACTTACCTGTTTCAGTAGAGAAACAGGAACTAAAAAGCCAACAATTGCTTTCACCAGCCCAACCAGAAAAATTAAGTTGAACCATGTTCAATTGATAAAATTAAGTATCCTACATGAATAAATCTAGTAGGTTAGTTTTAACTTTACTCACCAGATGGCAGGACAAATCAGGCATGCTAATGCAAATCCTCTCTAGTGAGCTTAAAATGTGTTCTACTGAAAAATCATGATTCTATTTGAAGAAAAAAAGATACAAGTATAACAATGTCAGTGTTCTGTACTGGAAGATTTAACAGCAAGTCCTGGTGTACAGATTGTTAGAATACTATACCTGTGCACTACAAACTCAGGACCAATCCGTGGAAAGGGTAAGTTTTATTATAATTAAAACAGTGGTTTCTCTGCCTAACAATTACAACATCGGCCTTGTAAAAAAACTGTAAGAGTGGTACAAGTGGCCTTATACTGTCTGACAAATTAAATGCGCTTCCTGTTTGTAGTTTTTGTATTATCTTGCTCTGCTGCCAAAAATATTGAAACTAAGTGTTTTTGTGGTGGTGTATAATCTTTCATGTATAAAGATTATTTAACATCATTAAGAAATCCATGATTACAACCCAAGTACACCCTGGCTACGGTGATGCCGGTGTCTGCAATGCCAGTCAATGTCACAGGATCAGTCAAAACCTCAACCAGTGCACCACCAACTCCGATGCCAGCCACTAAAACAACAAATGAGGCTAACCTGGCTTCCAAAACAGCGCATTCAGAAGCAAATATCAAGCACTGCCACGAGAAAGTATCCTACCACTCCATCTACCAGCCGACTAGACAGTCTCCGGGGGGGTTTGGATTTTACCCCAAATCCAGACACAGAGCTCCAGGACGAACAGGTCATGCAAGCAAGGAGCTCGATGCGATCATCAATATCAGTAAGATCAATAAGAGGTTGGCAGAGCTCCAAGAAGTCAGGGAGGGTATATATCGGACCTACCCCTATCTGTGGAAAACGTTGTCGCCTGCCACCACAAGTAAATTTGATGTAATATTGCTCCGACTCATGTAAAGTAAATATTACCATAAAACTTTAAGGTCTGATAAACTGTACACACACACACACATATATTAAAATTAAGCACATTAAACAGCTGTATTTTACAATAATATAATAGTATAACTAAAAAAAGAATAAGAATAATTTGATATGTCTAACATGTATATATTATGACCCATAATAATTAGACATAATTGGACTTTGATGAATAATGTATTGTTGGAGAATAAAATCAAACAAGAAGGCAAAAAGATGGAAAATAGGACAAAAATGAAAGAGGAACTAAGAAGAAAAGAAGCAAGGGCACAAGAACAGGCACAGAGGTCCTGCATGGTCTGCAGAGGAAGCACTTGGTTAGGCAATACGCATACAGGGGGTAAGCGTAAATGTATTACATGCAACTTAACATTTGGAAACAGGCCACAGGGGCTCATACACACCTACACTGCACACAGTGAAACTGACATAGTCAATACTGTAGAGGCCCATCAAAATGAAATGTTTTTAGAAATATGCAGTTTTTACAATTAAAGCAGAAACAACAAAGACAAAAAGGGAAAGCACAACACATTCACATTTTGGTTAAAAATTTGGTTAAAGCATAACACCTGCATTGATTTGAGCTCAACTGGAACACATTTGGGATGATGTGCATCATGGGGAGATTGTTGGTGAACACTGAAACTGGAGATATAAGGTACTGGCTGAACTAGATACCAAGTACCTATTAGCAGAAGGGTCCACGGGGAGGACTTCCCTGTGACTTTCTTACACATGAGTAACCTTAAAGGGGTAGTAGACAATTTTTTTTTAAAGATATTCAAGCCTACCTTACCAGCAGTAGGGATGATTCAAGAAACCTTGTGTCGAAAATTCATGGACAGGCTACTTTCTTTCCAGCGATTTATATGAAAGCTGACAAAGAAATAAGTATCAATATGTTTTTGAGGAGTCTGAATCTGATTTGGAAACACGTGATCAAATATGCAACGGATTTGATTAAACAAGAAAAAGAAGAAAACCAAGACAGAGAATCAACAGGACAATTTCTATTTACAACAATGACGATACTGATGGTTATAAAAACAGTTACAAAGTGAAGCCCATAAAGCTACAATCGTCCTATTCCAGTGTGCAGACAGGTCACAAACTGTTATTCCTAGGCATGTACAAATTCTGCTCTCCTAACAAGAGTCTTAATGCCTTCTTAAAAGTGTTGGTGCGATATTGGACAAATCCTTTTTACTTTATGATTGGTTTGATTCCTATGAAAAACTCAACCATCCCTACCTTCCCCCTAAAGAAGCATTTTTTTCCGGTCTGAAAAACAAAAACACTCTAAGTGACACAGACGAAGACATCAAGATAAACTAAAGGATATGTAAAATGATTTGGAACAAGCATAAAATGACAACTTTAAAGGACAACCTTTGACACTATATCAACATCGACGTGGTTCCTTTTGTTCAGGCCATAAAGCATTGGTTAATGAATTACCATGACACATATAAAATGGACATGCTCAAAGAGTATGTGGGTTTGCCAGGCATTGCACAAAAAACGCATGTACCAGGCCGCTAGTAAACATCCAGGTTTCTTGGGGTTTAGTTTGACTAACAAAAACCATTCACATTCAGAGGGGCTCATTACTCGCAATTTAGTCAGCGGGCAGTCCATCATTTTCAACCGTTATCATGAAAAGGATCACCCCTTAAATTAGGGATTGGGATAACACATGTAGGGATTTGGGGGTATGATGCAAATGCGTTGTACCCCTATGCCATGTCCTTTCCTTTGCCAACAGGGTGCCCTGTGTACTGGTGTCCCCCTACTACAAACAGTAAAGTCTCTGAAAAACTGTCCACCGGGTGTATGGTGAACCCTGACAATGCTGAAACTATGGAAATGGAGAGATACTTGGAGCCCATTGACATGAATGGTCCAAAGTCCAGGTTTGAGTGAGACGACTTGGTGGAGATGTCTCGCTTTGAGAATATGGAACTCCAGTGGATGACAGATTCAGGTTGGGCCATTCAAGATTGATGGGTACACCCCCGAAGATATCATATTTGTTGAAGTGAGTAGTATGTATACATAAATAAACAAAGTGTTTTCTTATATGTAAAACTGTTATATATTCAATATATTATATATTAAAATGTATACATCATGGCATTATATAAACACTAATATATTCAAAACTTAATAAAATTAAACAACTCACATATTGAATGTTCGGCTGGATGACATATGAATACATAAAATTGAATGTTTTAATTTTGGTATAGATTTAGGCTTGAAAAATACATTTTAATATTTGTTTTCATTACAGAAGATAGAAGAATAAGACAATGCCATTGCCAAGAAGTCTCTGTGCCGGGCAAACTGTCAACCAATGATGAGGACTGACCGCATTTATGCTGTGTTGGTTATAGTCACACCCATAGGTGTTTTAGAGCAGGCAAACTGCCAATGTTCAGCCAGAAAGGGACCAATGGCTTCTTGTAAGCATAAAGAAGCTTTTGTTATAGTTTAGAGGATTTGGTTAGAACATTTACCAAGGAGAAATCAGGTACTGCGTGTACAGAAAAACTTCAACAATGTCATCGACCAAAGCCTGCCAAAATCCAAGCAGCAGAAACCTATGAAATGCATTTTGAAAAGAAAAAGGCACACAAGCAAGTCAAGGAAATTCGTGGGAAGCATCCATCCAGTTACCAGCTTGATGACATCTGCAAATTTAATACTGAATCTGCTAATCAATTTATTGCCAGCCTACAGGAGTATCAGGAAGGCAGCGGTGAATATGTGGTTTTTCTGAACATCCTTGACCCTTCAAACCCAGTTCAAAAAATTTCATCAAATGCTCCAGTTTGCAGTTTTCTAAATGAAATTCTCAAATAAAATAAGTGAGATAAGAGATAGTGGGGCATTGTTGGAACAATAAAACAGTGAAATACTTAAACATGAAAAAAAAGCTTTATTTTACAGCGTTTTTGCAATTACATAAATCTAAAATGACCAAAGACGGTCTTTTACACTAAGGAGTAATTTCCGTAATGAGTTACACAGGGCTAATTAGCACACACCCTACTTAGGAAGGCTGCAAATCCCAATTGTGTACCCCTGTCAAGGCTCGCCGTGTGACTTCATGTAAGTAAAGCAAAGCTCTGGGACATTTAACTGCCTGTCAGTCTGAACCCCTTATGTGAAACAAAAGTCATTATCGTGGGGTGCAGTTCCCTCAAAAGATCAAGAACAGGTTGGCCGTGGCAGCAACGAGAGGTGCTGAAGTACAGTGTGACCCACTCACTAGCTTGTGTACCAGGGGAACACAATATGAAGAACAAGAGTGTGATTCTGAATCAGATGAGGAAGACGATTCTTCTGACCCTGATTTTGACACAACCCTCGAAGATCTTGAAGAGGAGGAAGGTAAAATGGCTGACGATGATCATCACAGTGATCCTAGGTAGCTCTAACTTTAAGTTTAAACATAAGTTTAAAATAGTTTTGTATAACTCAGGCATTTTAAAATACACACACACCTATAATTAAATATACACCTGTCATCTCTTTGTGCAAATAAATGCTGCATGCATGCATATATATATATATATAAAACATTATATTTTTTTTAGAGGAACAGATTTTTCAAAAAGTGTTGGGGATAAGGAGAAAGAGAAGTTCATAGTGTATGAGAGCTGCCTCTGACTACTCTTACTGAAGTGTTTACCTGTTTGTGTTGTGTCACACTACAGAGGGTATTTGGTACGCTCATATTCATCGAGCAGCTCTGTCAAAAAGGCCACAAGTACAGCTGGACGAGCCAGCCCTTCTTTGTAAAGATGCCTGCTGGTTATTTAATGTTGGCCAGTGTGGTGTTCTTCAGTGGTAGCATTCTTGATTGATTAGCCTGCACTTGAAGTAAATGTGAAAGTGTGTGCATTAAAGCATTTAAGTTCAAAATGCATCCACTGGGGACCGGACTCTGTATTTGTAGAAAAAAAAAAATAATATATGGACTCATTTTCTTCATGACTGTGCAATTTTATATGACGACAGACCCTTTACAAAATGTATAAATATCAGAATGTAACTTGTCGGACATCAGTCACCTTCTGCACTGATCATGTTCCACACTGTTTATAAGAAGATGTTTAAATGTCCAGTCTGCACACATTTGTTCATGACTGCATCTGGATGGCATAGACACATCAAATCGAATATAGAGACATTACTTTGAACAAACAGTCATGAGAAATATCAAGATTTAGGTTCACAGCTGAGTTTGATACGCAACCAAGCACCACCTACTTACCTGTTTCAGTAGAGAAACAGGAACTAAAAAGCCAACAAGTGCTTTCACAAGCCCAACCAGAAAAATTGTGTTGAACCATGTTCAATTGATAAAATTAAGTATCCTACATGAATAAATCTAGTAGGTTAGTTTTAACTTTACTCACCAGATGGCAGGACAAATCAGGCATGCTAATGCATGCTAATGTAAATACTCTCTAGTGAGCTTTAAAAGTTTCTCCTGAAAAATCATGTTTCTATTCGAAGAATAAGGAAATAAGTATAACAATGTCAGTGTTCTGTAATGGTAGATTTAACAGCATGTCCTGGTGTACAGATTGTTAGAATACTAAACCTGTGCACTACAAGTCAGGACCAATCTGTGGAAAGGGTTAGTTTTATTATAATTAAAAAACAGTGGTTTCTCTGCCTAACAATTACGACATCGGCCTTGTAAAAAAACTGTAAGAGTGGTACAAGTGGCCTTATACTGTCTGACAAAATTAAATGAGCTTCCTGTTTGTAGTTTTTGTATTATCTTGCTCTGCTGCCAAAAATATTGAAACTAAATGTTTTTGTGGTGGTGTATAATCTTTCATGTATATAGATTATTTAACATCATTAAGAAATCCATGATTACAACCCAAGTACACCCTGGCTACGGTGATGCCAGTGTCTGCAATGTCCGTCATTGTCACAGGATCAGTCAAACCCTCAAGCCGGGCACCACAAACTTTGATACCAGCCACTGAAACAACAGATGAGGTTAACCTGGCTTCCAAAACAGCGCATCCAAACTCAAATATCAAGCACTGCCACCGGAAAATATCCTACCACTCCATCTACCAACCGGCTAGACAGTCTCCTGGGGAGTCTGGATTTTACCCCAAATCTAGACAAAGAGCTCCAGGACAAACAGGTCATGCAAGCAAGGAGCTCCATGCAATCATCCATATCAGTTAGATCAATAAGAGGTTGGCAGGGCTCCAGGAAGTCAGGGAGGGTATATATCAGACCTACCCCTATTTGAGGAATACATTGTCGCCTGTCACCACAAGTAAACCTGATGTAATATTGCTTTGATTCATTTAAAGTAAATATTACTATTAAACTTTAAGGTCGGATAAACTGTACACACACATACATATATATATATATATATATATATATATATATATATATATATATATATTAAATTTAAGTACATTAAAGCAGCTGCTCCTTACGACATAATAAAGCATTACAAAAAAGAATAAAAATATTTTGATATGTCTAACATGTATATATTGTGACCCATAATAATAAGACATAATTAGTCTTTAATGAATAATTAGGAAAAAGTGTATTGTTGTAAAATAAAATCCAACAAGAAGGAAAAGGATGGAAAATTGGATAACAGTGAAAAAGGAACTAAGAAGAAAAGAGGCAAGGGCCCACCAACAGACACAGAGGTCCCTCATGGTCGGTATAGGAAGGACATGGTTAGGCCATAGGGGTACAGGGGTCTGGTAAAATGTATTACATGCAACAAAACATTTGGAAACTGGCAGGAGGGTCCGTACACACCTACACCACACACAGTTAAATTGACAAACCAATACTGAAGAGGCCTCTCAAAAAGAAATGTTTTCAGTTTTTATGATCAAGGCACCAACATATCACCAGAACAACAAAGACAAAAAGGGAAAGGTGCAAAACATTCATATAATTTTGGTTTACAATTTGGTGAAAACATAACACCTGCATCAATTCAAGCTCAACCGTTATACATTTGGGATGATTTGCATTCAAAATTCAAAATGAGCCGGGGAAATTGTAGTGGAACACTGAAACTAGAGAAATAAGTTACTGGCCTGCTGAACTTTGACACAGACTTTTACCCCAGACAGTAAAAGCAGTGTAGCACACATTTTGAGGATGACCAGAAGACACCAGGCCTGTTTAAACTGGAACAGACAGGGAACAAAATAACAGGATTGAGCAGTAACTGATACTGCATGGAACTCTTGTCTGGAGTAGAAAAATGCACACTAAAGGGAATCAACAAAAATCTGACGTCAAACGTATGGGACAAAATGAAACACACTTTGATAAATGACTGTTAACAAAGGACTAAAAATGATTAGGGGTCAGATATATGCATAGGAACAGAAAAAGAACACCTCTACCCTGCAGTATCTAAAACAGAAAACATTTCAGATGGATGAAGGACAAGACCTCTTGACATCTGGCTGGTACCCCTGAAAGCGCATGATGAACTTATACAACCCGGGCTTGGACACATTCAAAAAGATCGAAGGGTGGACTTTATAAATGGGATTATGGTTGTTAACAATGAACATGACAACGATGGGCTCAGGGACCTTGGGATCACAGGGGCCTAAACTGCTGAACCCAGTACCAATGGTTACACCACATGCTTACGTTAGCAAGGGAGCGATAATTTCTCCTGTCCCTGAAAAAATCCAGTTATTTACTTTTTATCCATTTGTTTGTTTTCACCAACCTTCATATAAAGCCATTGGAAACATTTTTTGGACCATAATGGACCCAAAAAATCCAGATATGGTGGACAAAGGGAACCCCCATTTATCAGAAAACCATTCTGGAGCTTCAACACTGCCAGAAAAAAACCCTGTTACACCACATGCTTACGCTAGCATGGGAGCAATAAAAATGTCCCTGTAAAATATCCAGTTATTATTTATTTACTTTTTATGTGTATGTTTGTTTCACAAACCATCATATAAAGCACTGGAAACAACATTTGGACCCTACTGAGAACAAAATTTTCCTGTCAGGTCAGTTGTCATGACAGTCATTACAAGTTCTTTTTGAATAATGTGTTTGATACCATCAACAGTGTTTCCCTTCCCAAATTTACAACCTGATAATTTCAAGTACGAGTGAAGATAATTTCAAGTATGAGTGATCACATGTCAAGTACATCAGGAGTACCAACAATTGTCAAAAAGGAGGCCATAGAACTAAAGACTGCGGTACAGAAGAATAACCAAAGAACAGGAGATGATCAATGACACCAGGTCTAACAAGGATAGAAATTCCAGAAAATGACTAAAGGCAGACAAAAAAGTTTCAAGGACACACCTGTTGTTGGAAATATTGAAAAATTTATTGAAACAAAACAGAACTGTACTGAAGTGCTAGCAGACGAGTCACTTCAATAAGCAAATATGGCAGACCAGGTTAAGGGACGACATGTCAGTACAGGACATATGCTGAAAATGTGAGAGTGAGGTTTTGGCATAATATTTCGGAAGTACGAGTTGGGAGTTTGTGCTTAGAATGTTAGCTATTACATCCCAAAGTGGGTGGTATACTTCACATGCTATATGTGAGACTATGCATGCTTCAGTTTTACTGTGATTGTTTGGATGACAGCATGCTTTGCTGCATGCTCAAGTTTTACTATGACTGTTTGGATGACAGCATCCTTTGCCGAATGCTCCAGTTTTACTGTTCCTTTGCTGCAGTTTTGGACTATCCAGTTGGACCAAACTTACTGTATTATGAAGTGTAGAACCAACTGTAACCTTGGACTGAGCTCATGAAAAGAAACCAATTAACACAGTTCAACAGTTTGATCTTTGGACCCTGCAATGACTGTTTTCCAAGATAGAATTCACTATCAACATGACCAAAAGACACCAGGTCTGTTTATACTGTAACAGACAGGTTACAAAATGACAGGACTTAACAGTAAATGCTACTGCATAACATTCTTGACTCAGAGAAAAAAAATATCTGCTTAAGAAGATCAACATGAACCTGATGAAAGATGTATGGGGATAATTTGTAAAACACACTGGATAAAAATATAATACACAATTGTCGACATGGTTTTCAAAGTGGTTAGAGGACAAATATGTAAACAGGGAAAGAACACCTCTGTCATTTGTTATGTAAAAAGGAAATTGATGCCAGATTGACATAAAGACCTACCAGGTACTGCTGCTCCCACCTGTACTATCACCCCCTCACTGAGCCAATAATGTAATCTGCTCCTCCCACCTGTACTCTCACCCCCTCACTGAGCCAATAATGTAATCTGCTCCTCCCACCTGTACTCTCAGCCCCTCACTGAGCCAATAATGTAATCTGCTCCTCCCACCTGTACTATCACCCCCCTCACTGAGCCAATAATGTAATCTGCTCCTCCCACCTGTACTATCACCCCCCTCACTGAGCCAATAATGTAATCTGCTCCTCCCACCTGTACTCTCACCCCCTCACTGAGCCAATAATGTAATCTGCTCCTCCCACCTGTACTCTCACCCCCTCACTGAGCCAATAATGTAATCTGCTCCTCCCACCTGTACTCTCACCCCCTCACTGAGCCAATAATGTAATCTGCTCCTCCCACCTGTACTCTCACCCCCTCACTGAGCCAATAATGTAATCTGCTGCTCCCACCTGTACTCTCACCCCCTCACTGAGCCAATAATGTAATCTGCTCCTCCCACCTGTACTATCACCCCCTCACTGAGCCAATAATGTAATCTGCTCCTCCCACCTGTACTCTCACCCCCTCACTGAGCCAATAATGTAATCTGCTGCTCCCACCTGTACTATCACCCCCCTCACTGAGCCAATAATGTAATCTGCTCCTCCCACCTGTACTCTCACCCCCTCACTGAGCCAATAATGTAATCTGCTCCTCCCACCTGTACTCTCACCCCCTCACTGAGCCAATAATGTAATCTGCTCCTCCTACCTGTACTATCACCCCCCTCACTGAGCCAATAATGTAATCTGCTCCTCCCACCTGTACTATCACCCCCTCACTGAGCCAATAATGTAATCTGCTCCTCCCACCTGTACTATCACCCCCCTCACTGAGCCAATAATGTAATCTGCTCCTCCCACCTGTACTATCACCCCCTCACTGAGCCAATAATGTAATCTGCTCCTCCTACCTGTACTATCACCCCCCTCACTGAGCCAATAATGTAATCTGCTCCTCCCACCTGTACTATCACCCCCCTCACTGAGCCAATAATGTAATCTGCTCCTCCCACCTGTACTATCACCCCCTCACTGAGCCAATAATGTAATCTGCTCCTCCCACCTGTACTATCACCCCCCTCACTGAGCCAATAATGTAATCTGCTCCTCCCACCTGTACTATCACCCCCCTCACTGAGCCAATAATGTAATCTGCTCCTCCCACCTGTACTATCACCCCCCTCACTGAGCCAATAATGTAATCTGCTCCTCCCACCTGTACTATCACCCCCTCACTGAGCCAATAATGTAATCTGCTGCTCCCACCTGTACTATCACCCCCCTCACTGAGCCAATAATGTAATCTGCTGCTCCCACCTGTACTATCACCCCCCCTCACTGAGCCAATAATGTAATCTGCTCCTCCCACCTGTACTATCACCCCCCTCACTGAGCCAATAATGTAATCTGCTCCTCCCACCTGTACTATCACCCCCCTCACTGAGCCAATAATGTAATCTGCTCCTCCCACCTGTACTATCACCCCCCTCACTGAGCCAATAATGTAATCTGCTCCTCCCACCTGTACTATCACCCCCCTCACTGAGCCTATAATGTAATCTGCTGCTCCCACCTGTACTATCACCCCCTCACTGAGCCAATAATGTAATCTGCTGCTCCCACCTGTACTATCACCCCCTCACTGAGCCAATAATGTAATCTGCTGCTCCCACCTGTACTATCACCCCCTCACTGAGCCAATAATGTAATCTGCTCCTCCCACCTGTACTATCACCCCCTCACTGAGCCAATAATGTAATCTGCTGCTCCCACCTGTACTCTCACCCCCCTCACTGAGCCAATAATGTAATCTGCTGCTCCCACCTGTACTCTCACCCCCTCACTGAGCCAATAATGCAATCTGCTCCTCCCACCTGTACTCTCACCCCCCTCACTGAGCCAATAATGTAATCTGCTCCTCCCACCTGTACTCTCACCCCCCTCACTGAGCCAATAATGTAATCTGCTCCTCCCACCTGTACTATCACCCCCCTCACTGAGCCAATAATGTAATCTGCTCCTCCCACCTGTACTATCACCCCCCTCACTGAGCCAATAATGTAATCTGCTCCTCCCACCTGTACTCTCACCCCCTCACTGAGCCAATAATGTAATCTGCTCCTCCCACCTGTACTATCACCCCCCTCACTGAGCCAATAATGTAATCTGCTCCTCCCACCTGTACTATCACCCCCTCACTGAGCCAATAATGTAATCTGCTCCTCCCACCTGTACTCTCACCCCCTCACTGAGCCAATAATGTAATCTGCTCCTCCCACCTGTACTATCACCCCCTCACTGAGCCAATAATGTAATCTGCTCCTCCCACCTGTACTCTCACCCCCCTCACTGAGCCAATAATGTAATCTGCTCCTCCCACCTGTACTCTCACCCCCCTCACTGAGCGAATAATGTAATCTGCTCCTCCCACCTGTACTCTCACCCCCTCAGTGAGCCAATAATGTAATCTGCTCCTCCCACCTGAACTATCACCCCCCTCACTGAGCCAATAATGTAATCTGCTCCTCCCACCTGTACTCTCACCCCCTCACTGAGCCAATAATGTAATCTGCTCCTCCCACCTGTACTCTCACCCCCCTCACTGAGCCAATAATGTAATCTGCTCCTCCCACCTGTACTATCACCCCCCTCACTGAGCCAATAATGTAATCTGCTCCTCCCACCTGTACTATCACCCCCTCACTGAGCCAATAATGTAATCTGCTCCTCCCACCTGTACTCTCACCCCCTCACTGAGCCAATAATGTAATCTGCTGCTCCCACCTGTACTCTCACCCCCTCACTGAGCCAATAATGTAATCTGCTCCTCCCACCTGTACTCTCACCCCCTCACTGAGCCAATAATGTAATCTGCTCCTCCCACCTGTACTCTCAACCACTCACTGAGCCAATAATGTAATCTGCTCCTCCCACCTGTACTCTCACCCCCTCACTGAGCCAATAATGTAATCTGCTCCTCCCACCTGTACTATCACCCCCCTCACTGAGCCAATAATGTAATCTGCTCCTCCCACCTGTACTATCACCCCCCTCACTGAGCCAATAATGTAATCTGCTCCTCCCACCTGTACTCTCACCCCCTCACTGAGCCAATAATGTAATCTGCTGCTCCCACCTGTACTCTCACCCCCTCACTGAGCCAATAATGTAATCTGCTGCTCCCACCTGTACTCTCACCCCCTCACTGAGCCAATAATGTAATCTGCTCCTCCCACCTGTACTCTCAACCACTCACTGAGCCAATAATGTAATCTGCTCCTCCCACCTGTACTCTCACCCCCTCACTGAGCCAATAATGTAATCTGCTCCTCCCACCTGTACTCTCACCCCCTCACTGAGCCAATAATGTAATCTGCTCCTCCCACCTGTACTATCACCCCCCCTCACTGAGCCAATAATGTAATCTGCTCCTCCCACCTGTACTCTCACCCCCTCACTGAGCCAATAATGTAATCTGCTCCTCCCACCTGTACTCTCACCCCCTCACTGAGCCAATAATGCAATCTGCTGCTCCCACCTGTACTCTCACCCCCCTCACTGAGCCAATAATGCAATCTGCTGCTCCCACCTGTACTATCACCCCCCTCACTGAGCCAATAATGCAATCTGCTGCTCCCACCTGTACTCTCACCCCCCTCACTGAGCCAATAATGCAATCTGCTGCTCCCACCTGAACTCTCACCCCCTCACTGAGCCAATAATGCAATCTGCTCCTCCCACCTGTACTCTCACCCCCCTCACTGAGCCAATCATGTAATCTGCTCCTCCCACCTGTACTCTCACCCCCCTCACTGAGCCAATCATGTAATCTGCTCCTCCCACCTGTACTATCACCCCCCTCACTGAGCCAATAATGTAATCTGCTGCTCCCACCTGTACTCTCACCCCCCTCACTGAGCCAATAATGTAATCTGCTCCTCCCACCTGTACTCTCACCCCCCTCACTGAGCCAATAATGTAATCTGCTCCTCCCACCTGTACTATCATCCCCTCACTGAGCCAATAATGTAATCTGCTCCTCCCACCTGTACTCTCACCCCCCTCACTGAGCCAATAATGTAATCTGCTCCTCCCACCTGTACTCTCACCCCCCTCACTGAGCCAATAATGTAATCTGCTCCTCCCACCTGTACTCTCACCCCCTCACTGAGCCAATAATGTAATCTGCTCCTCCCACCTGTACTCTCACCCCCTCACTGAGCCAATAATGTAATCTGCTCCTCCCACCTGTACTCTCACCCCCTCACTGAGCCAATAATGTAATCTGCTCCTCCCACCTGTACTATCACCCCCCTCACTGAGCCAATAATGTAATCTGCTCCTCCCACCTGTACTATCACCCCCTCACTGAGCCAATAATGTAATCTGCTCCTCCCACCTGTACTCTCACCCCCTCACTGAGCCAATAATGTAATCTGCTCCTCCCACCTGTACTATCACCCCCTCACTGAGCCAATAATGTAATCTGCTCCTCCCACCTGTACTATCACCCCCTCACTGAGCCAATAATGTAATCTGCTCCTCCCACCTGTACTATCACCCCCTCACTGAGCCAATAATGTAATCTGCTCCTCCCACCTGTACTATCACCCCCTCACTGAGCCAATAATGTAATCTGCTCCTCCCACCTGTACTCTCAGCCCCTCACTGAGCCAATAATGTAATCTGCTCCTCCCACCTGTACTCTCACCCCCTCACTGAGCCAATAATGTAATCTGCTCCTCCCACCTGTACTCTCACCCCCTCACTGAGCCAATAATGTAATCTGCTCCTCCCACCTGTACTCTCACCCCCTCACTGAGGCAATAATGTAATCTGCTCCTCCCACCTGTACTCTCACCCCCCTCACTGAGGCAATAATGCAATCTGCTGCTCCCACCTGTACTATCACCCCCCTCACTGAGCCAATAATGCAATCTGCTGCTCCCACCTGTACTATCACCCCCCTCACTGAGCCAATAATGCAATCTGCTGCTCCCACCTGTACTCTCACCCCCTCACTGAGCCAATAATGCAATCTGCTCCTCCCACCTGTACTCTCACCCCCCTCACTGAGCCAATAATGTAATCTGCTCCTCCCACCTGTACTATCACCCCCCTCACTGAGCCAATAATGTAATCTGCTCCTCCCACCTGTACTATCACCCCCCTCACTGAGACAATAATGTAATCTGCTCCTCCCACCTGTACTCTCACCCCCCTCACTGAGCCAATAATGTAATCTGCTCCTCCCACCTGTACTCTCACCCCCCTCACTGAGCCAATAATGTAATCTGCTCCTCCCACCTGTACTATCATCCCCTCACTGAGCCAATAATGTAATCTGCTCCTCCCACCTGTACTCTCACCCCCCTCACTGAGCCAATAATGTAATCTGCTCCTCCCACCTGTACTCTCACCCCCCTCACTGAGCCAATAATGTAATCTGCTCCTCCCACCTGTACTATCATCCCCTCACTGAGCCAATAATGTAATCTGCTCCTCCCACCTGTACTCTCACCCCCCTCACTGAGCCAATAATGTAATCTGCTCCTCCCACCTGTACTCTCACCCCCTCACTGAGCCAATAATGTAATCTGCTCCTCCCACCTGTACTCTCACCCCCCTCACTGAGCCAATAATGTAATCTGCTCCTCCCACCTGTACTATCACCCCCCTCACTGAGCCAATAATGTAATCTGCTCCTCCCACCTGTACTCTCACCCCCCTCACTGAGCCAATAATGTAATCTGCTCCTCCCACCTGTACTCTCACCCCCCTCACTGAGCCAATAATGTAATCTGCTCCTCCCACCTGTACTCTCACCCCCTCACTGAGCCAATAATGTAATCTGCTCCTCCCACCTGTACTCTCACCCCCCTCACTGAGCCAATAATGTAATCTGCTCCTCCCACCTGTACTATCACCCCCCTCACTGAGCCAATAATGTAATCTGCTCCTCCCACCTGTACTATCACCCCCCTCACTGAGCCAATAATGTAATCTGCTCCTCCCACCTGTACTATCACCCCCCTCACTGAGCCAATAATGTAATCTGCTCCTCCCACCTGTACCATCACCCCCCTCACTGAGCCAATAATGTAATCTGCTCCTCCACCTGTACTCTCACCCCCCTCACTGAGCCAATAATGTAATCTGCTCCTCCCACCTGTACTATCACCCCCTCACTGAGCCAATAATGTAATCTGCTGCTCCCACCTGTACTATCACCCCCCTCACTGAGCCAATAATGTAATCTGCTGCTCCCACCTGTACTATCACCCCCCCTCACTGAGCCAATAATGTAATCTGCTCCTCCCACCTGTACTATCACCCCCCCTCACTGAGCCAATAATGTAATCTGCTCCTCCCACCTGTACTATCACCCCCTCACTGAGCCAATAATGTAATCTGCTCCTCCCACCTGTACTCTCACCCCCTCACTGAGCCAATAATGTAATCTGCTGCTCCCACCTGTACTCTCACCCCCTCACTGAGCCAATAATGTAATCTGCTCCTCCCACCTGTACTCTCACCCCCTCACTGAGCCAATAATGTAATCTGCTCCTCCCACCTGTACTCTCAACCACTCACTGAGCCAATAATGTAATCTGCTCCTCCCACCTGTACTCTCACCCCCTCACTGAGCCAATAATGTAATCTGCTCCTCCCACCTGTACTATCACCCCCCTCACTGAGCCAATAATGTAATCTGCTCCTCCCACCTGTACTATCACCCCCTCACTGAGCCAATAATGTAATCTGCTCCTCCCACCTGTACTCTCACCCCCTCACTGAGCCAATAATGTAATCTGCTGCTCCCACCTGTACTCTCACCCCCTCACTGAGCCAATAATGTAATCTGCTCCTCCCACCTGTACTCTCACCCCCTCACTGAGCCAATAATGTAATCTGCTCCTCCCACCTGTACTCTCAACCACTCACTGAGCCAATAATGTAATCTGCTCCTCCCACCTGTACTCTCACCCCCTCACTGAGCCAATAATGTAATCTGCTCCTCCCACCTGTACTCTCACCCCCTCACTGAGCCAATAATGTAATCTGCTCCTCCCACCTGTACTATCACCCCCCCCTCACTGAGCCAATAATGTAATCTGCTCCTCCCACCTGTACTCTCACCCCCTCACTGAGCCAATAATGTAATCTGCTCCTCCCACCTGTACTCTCACCCCCTCACTGAGCCAATAATGCAATCTGCTGCTCCCACCTGTACTCTCACCCCCCTCACTGAGCCAATAATGCAATCTGCTGCTCCCACCTGTACTATCACCCCCCTCACTGAGCCAATAATGCAATCTGCTGCTCCCACCTGTACTCTCACCCCCCTCACTGAGCCAATAATGCAATCTGCTGCTCCCACCTGAACTCTCACCCCCTCACTGAGCCAATAATGCAATCTGCTCCTCCCACCTGTACTCTCACCCCCCTCACTGAGCCAATCATGTAATCTGCTCCTCCCACCTGTACTCTCACCCCCCTCACTGAGCCAATCATGTAATCTGCTGCTCCCACCTGTACTCTCACCCCCCTCACTGAGCCAATAATGTAATCTGCTGCTCCCACCTGTACTCTCACCCCCTCACTGAGCCAATAATGTAATCTGCTCCTCCCACCTGTACTCTCACCCCCCTCACTGAGCCAATAATGTAATCTGCTCCTCCCACCTGTACTCTCACCCCCCTCACTGAGCCAATAATGTAATCTGCTCCTCCCACCTGTACTATCACCCCCCTCACTGAGCCAATAATGTAATCTGCTCCTCCCACCTGTACTATCACCCCCCTCACTGAGCCAATAATGTAATCTGCTCCTCCCACCTGTACTCTCACCCCCTCACTGAGCCAATAATGTAATCTGCTGCTCCCACCTGTACTATCACCCCCCTCACTGAGCCAATAATGTAATCTGCTCCTCCCACCTGTACTATCACCCCCTCAGTGAGCCAATAATGTAATCTGCTGCTCCCACCTGTACTATCACCCCCCTCACTGAGCCAATAATGTAATCTGCTGCTCCCACCTGTACTATCACCCCCCCTCACTGAGCCAATAATGTAATCTGCTCCTCCCACCTGTACTATCACCCCCTCACTGAGCCAATAATGTAATCTGCTCCTCCCACCTGTACTCTCACCCCCTCACTGAGCCAATAATGTAATCTGCTGCTCCCACCTGTACTCTCACCCCCTCACTGAGCCAATAATGTAATCTGCTCCTCCCACCTGTACTCTCACCCCCTCACTGAGCCAATAATGTAATCTGCTCCTCCCACCTGTACTCTCAACCACTCACTGAGCCAATAATGTAATCTGCTCCTCCCACCTGTACTCTCACCCCCTCACTGAGCCAATAATGTAATCTGCTCCTCCCACCTGTACTATCACCCCCCTCACTGAGCCAATAATGTAATCTGCTCCTCCCACCTGTACTATCACCCCCTCACTGAGCCAATAATGTAATCTGCTCCTCCCACCTGTACTCTCACCCCCTCACTGAGCCAATAATGTAATCTGCTGCTCCCACCTGTACTCTCACCCCCTCACTGAGCCAATAATGTAATCTGCTCCTCCCACCTGTACTCTCAACCCCTCACTGAGCCAATAATGTAATCTGCTCCTCCCACCTGTACTCTCACCCCCTCACTGAGCCAATAATGTAATCTGCTCCTCCCACCTGTACTATCACCCCCCTCACTGAGCCAATAATGTAATCTGCTCCTCCCACCTGTACTATCACCCCCTCACTGAGCCAATAATGTAATCTGCTCCTCCCACCTGTACTCTCACCCCCTCACTGAGCCAATAATGTAATCTGCTGCTCCCACCTGTACTCTCACCCCCTCACTGAGCCAATAATGTAATCTGCTCCTCCCACCTGTACTCTCACCCCCCTCACTGAGCCAATAATGTAATCTGCTCCTCCCACCTGTACTCTCACCCCCCTCACTGAGCCAATAATGTAATCTGCTCCTCCCACCTGTACTCTCACCCCCTCACTGAGCCAATAATGTAATCTGCTCCTCCCACCTGTACTCTCACCCCCTCACTGAGCCAATAATGTAATCTGCTCCTCCCACCTGTACTCTCACCCCCTCACTGAGCCAATAATGTAATCTGCTCCTCCCACCTGTACTATCACCCCCCTCACTGAGCCAATAATGTAATCTGCTCCTCCCACCTGTACTATCACCCCCTCACTGAGCCAATAATGTAATCTGCTCCTCCCACCTGTACTCTCACCCCCTCACTGAGCCAATAATGTAATCTGCTCCTCCCACCTGTACTATCACCCCCTCACTGAGCCAATAATGTAATCTGCTCCTCCCACCTGTACTATCACCCCCTCACTGAGCCAATAATGTAATCTGCTCCTCCCACCTGTACTATCACCCCCTCACTGAGCCAATAATGTAATCTGCTCCTCCCACCTGTACTATCACCCCCTCACTGAGCCAATAATGTAATCTGCTCCTCCCACCTGTACTCTCAGCCCCTCACTGAGCCAATAATGTAATCTGCTCCTCCCACCTGTACTCTCACCCCCTCACTGAGCCAATAATGTAATCTGCTCCTCCCACCTGTACTCTCACCCCCTCACTGAGCCAATAATGTAATCTGCTCCTCCCACCTGTACTCTCACCCCCTCACTGAGGCAATAATGTAATCTGCTCCTCCCACCTGTACTCTCACCCCCCTCACTGAGGCAATAATGCAATCTGCTGCTCCCACCTGTACTATCACCCCCCTCACTGAGCCAATAATGCAATCTGCTGCTCCCACCTGTACTATCACCCCCCTCACTGAGCCAATAATGCAATCTGCTGCTCCCACCTGTACTCTCACCCCCTCACTGAGCCAATAATGCAATCTGCTCCTCCCACCTGTACTCTCACCCCCCTCACTGAGCCAATAATGTAATCTGCTCCTCCCACCTGTACTATCACCCCCCTCACTGAGCCAATAATGTAATCTGCTCCTCCCACCTGTACTATCACCCCCCTCACTGAGACAATAATGTAATCTGCTCCTCCCACCTGTACTCTCACCCCCCTCACTGAGCCAATAATGTAATCTGCTCCTCCCACCTGTACTCTCACCCCCCTCACTGAGCCAATAATGTAATCTGCTCCTCCCACCTGTACTATCATCCCCTCACTGAGCCAATAATGTAATCTGCTCCTCCCACCTGTACTCTCACCCCCCTCACTGAGCCAATAATGTAATCTGCTCCTCCCACCTGTACTCTCACCCCCCTCACTGAGCCAATAATGTAATCTGCTCCTCCCACCTGTACTATCATCCCCTCACTGAGCCAATAATGTAATCTGCTCCTCCCACCTGTACTCTCACCCCCCTCACTGAGCCAATAATGTAATCTGCTCCTCCCACCTGTACTCTCACCCCCTCACTGAGCCAATAATGTAATCTGCTCCTCCCACCTGTACTCTCACCCCCCTCACTGAGCCAATAATGTAATCTGCTCCTCCCACCTGTACTATCACCCCCCTCACTGAGCCAATAATGTAATCTGCTCCTCCCACCTGTACTCTCACCCCCCTCACTGAGCCAATAATGTAATCTGCTCCTCCCACCTGTACTCTCACCCCCCTCACTGAGCCAATAATGTAATCTGCTCCTCCCACCTGTACTCTCACCCCCTCACTGAGCCAATAATGTAATCTGCTCCTCCCACCTGTACTCTCACCCCCCTCACTGAGCCAATAATGTAATCTGCTCCTCCCACCTGTACTATCACCCCCCTCACTGAGCCAATAATGTAATCTGCTCCTCCCACCTGTACTATCACCCCCCTCACTGAGCCAATAATGTAATCTGCTCCTCCCACCTGTACTATCACCCCCCTCACTGAGCCAATAATGTAATCTGCTCCTCCCACCTGTACCATCACCCCCCTCACTGAGCCAATAATGTAATCTGCTCCTCCACCTGTACTCTCACCCCCCTCACTGAGCCAATAATGTAATCTGCTCCTCCCACCTGTACTATCACCCCCTCACTGAGCCAATAATGTAATCTGCTGCTCCCACCTGTACTATCACCCCCCTCACTGAGCCAATAATGTAATCTGCTGCTCCCACCTGTACTATCACCCCCCCTCACTGAGCCAATAATGTAATCTGCTCCTCCCACCTGTACTATCACCCCCCCTCACTGAGCCAATAATGTAATCTGCTCCTCCCACCTGTACTATCACCCCCTCACTGAGCCAATAATGTAATCTGCTCCTCCCACCTGTACTCTCACCCCCTCACTGAGCCAATAATGTAATCTGCTGCTCCCACCTGTACTCTCACCCCCTCACTGAGCCAATAATGTAATCTGCTCCTCCCACCTGTACTCTCACCCCCTCACTGAGCCAATAATGTAATCTGCTCCTCCCACCTGTACTCTCAACCACTCACTGAGCCAATAATGTAATCTGCTCCTCCCACCTGTACTCTCACCCCCTCACTGAGCCAATAATGTAATCTGCTCCTCCCACCTGTACTATCACCCCCCTCACTGAGCCAATAATGTAATCTGCTCCTCCCACCTGTACTATCACCCCCTCACTGAGCCAATAATGTAATCTGCTCCTCCCACCTGTACTCTCACCCCCTCACTGAGCCAATAATGTAATCTGCTGCTCCCACCTGTACTCTCACCCCCTCACTGAGCCAATAATGTAATCTGCTCCTCCCACCTGTACTCTCACCCCCTCACTGAGCCAATAATGTAATCTGCTCCTCCCACCTGTACTCTCAACCACTCACTGAGCCAATAATGTAATCTGCTCCTCCCACCTGTACTCTCACCCCCTCACTGAGCCAATAATGTAATCTGCTCCTCCCACCTGTACTCTCACCCCCTCACTGAGCCAATAATGTAATCTGCTCCTCCCACCTGTACTATCACCCCCCCCTCACTGAGCCAATAATGTAATCTGCTCCTCCCACCTGTACTCTCACCCCCTCACTGAGCCAATAATGTAATCTGCTCCTCCCACCTGTACTCTCACCCCCTCACTGAGCCAATAATGCAATCTGCTGCTCCCACCTGTACTCTCACCCCCCTCACTGAGCCAATAATGCAATCTGCTGCTCCCACCTGTACTATCACCCCCCTCACTGAGCCAATAATGCAATCTGCTGCTCCCACCTGTACTCTCACCCCCCTCACTGAGCCAATAATGCAATCTGCTGCTCCCACCTGAACTCTCACCCCCTCACTGAGCCAATAATGCAATCTGCTCCTCCCACCTGTACTCTCACCCCCCTCACTGAGCCAATCATGTAATCTGCTCCTCCCACCTGTACTCTCACCCCCCTCACTGAGCCAATCATGTAATCTGCTGCTCCCACCTGTACTCTCACCCCCCTCACTGAGCCAATAATGTAATCTGCTGCTCCCACCTGTACTCTCACCCCCTCACTGAGCCAATAATGTAATCTGCTCCTCCCACCTGTACTCTCACCCCCCTCACTGAGCCAATAATGTAATCTGCTCCTCCCACCTGTACTCTCACCCCCCTCACTGAGCCAATAATGTAATCTGCTCCTCCCACCTGTACTATCACCCCCCTCACTGAGCCAATAATGTAATCTGCTCCTCCCACCTGTACTATCACCCCCCTCACTGAGCCAATAATGTAATCTGCTCCTCCCACCTGTACTCTCACCCCCTCACTGAGCCAATAATGTAATCTGCTGCTCCCACCTGTACTATCACCCCCCTCACTGAGCCAATAATGTAATCTGCTCCTCCCACCTGTACTATCACCCCCTCAGTGAGCCAATAATGTAATCTGCTGCTCCCACCTGTACTATCACCCCCCTCACTGAGCCAATAATGTAATCTGCTGCTCCCACCTGTACTATCACCCCCCCTCACTGAGCCAATAATGTAATCTGCTCCTCCCACCTGTACTATCACCCCCTCACTGAGCCAATAATGTAATCTGCTCCTCCCACCTGTACTCTCACCCCCTCACTGAGCCAATAATGTAATCTGCTGCTCCCACCTGTACTCTCACCCCCTCACTGAGCCAATAATGTAATCTGCTCCTCCCACCTGTACTCTCACCCCCTCACTGAGCCAATAATGTAATCTGCTCCTCCCACCTGTACTCTCAACCACTCACTGAGCCAATAATGTAATCTGCTCCTCCCACCTGTACTCTCACCCCCTCACTGAGCCAATAATGTAATCTGCTCCTCCCACCTGTACTATCACCCCCCTCACTGAGCCAATAATGTAATCTGCTCCTCCCACCTGTACTATCACCCCCTCACTGAGCCAATAATGTAATCTGCTCCTCCCACCTGTACTCTCACCCCCTCACTGAGCCAATAATGTAATCTGCTGCTCCCACCTGTACTCTCACCCCCTCACTGAGCCAATAATGTAATCTGCTCCTCCCACCTGTACTCTCAACCCCTCACTGAGCCAATAATGTAATCTGCTCCTCCCACCTGTACTCTCACCCCCTCACTGAGCCAATAATGTAATCTGCTCCTCCCACCTGTACTATCACCCCCCTCACTGAGCCAATAATGTAATCTGCTCCTCCCACCTGTACTATCACCCCCTCACTGAGCCAATAATGTAATCTGCTCCTCCCACCTGTACTCTCACCCCCTCACTGAGCCAATAATGTAATCTGCTGCTCCCACCTGTACTCTCACCCCCTCACTGAGCCAATAATGTAATCTGCTCCTCCCACCTGTACTCTCACCCCCTCACTGAGCCAATAATGTAATCTGCTCCTCCCACCTGTACTCTCAACCACTCACTGAGCCAATAATGTAATCTGCTCCTCCCACCTGTACTCTCACCCCCTCACTGAGCCAATAATGTAATCTGCTCCTCCCACCTGTACTCTCACCCCCTCACTGAGCCAATAATGTAATCTGCTCCTCCCACCTGTACTATCACCCCCCCCTCACTGAGCCAATAATGTAATCTGCTCCTCCCACCTGTACTCTCACCCCCTCACTGAGCCAATAATGTAATCTGCTCCTCCCACCTGTACTCTCACCCCCTCACTGAGCCAATAATGCAATCTGCTGCTCCCACCTGTACTCTCACCCCCCTCACTGAGCCAATAATGCAATCTGCTGCTCCCACCTGTACTATCACCCCCCTCACTGAGCCAATAATGCAATCTGCTGCTCCCACCTGTACTCTCACCCCCCTCACTGAGCCAATAATGCAATCTGCTGCTCCCACCTGAACTCTCACCCCCTCACTGAGCCAATAATGCAATCTGCTCCTCCCACCTGTACTCTCACCCCCCTCACTGAGCCAATCATGTAATCTGCTCCTCCCACCTGTACTCTCACCCCCCTCACTGAGCCAATCATGTAATCTGCTCCTCCCACCTGTACTCTCACCCCCCTCACTGAGCCAATAATGCAATCTGCTGCTCCCACCTGTACTCTCACCCCCCTCACTGAGCCAATAATGCAATCTGCTGCTCCCACCTGTACTCTCACCCCCCTCACTGAGCCAATAATGTAATCTGCTCCTCCCACCTGTACTCTCACCCCCCTCACTGAGCCAATAATGTAATCTGCTCCTCCCACCTGTACTATCACCCCCCTCACTGAGCCAATAATGTAATCTGCTCCTCCCACCTGTACTATCACCCCCCTCAGTGAGCCAATAATGTAATCTGCTCCTCCCACCTGTACCATCACCCCCCTCACTGAGCCAATAATGTAATCTGCTCCTCCACCTGTACTATCACCCCCCTCACTGAGCCAATAATGTAATCTGCTCCTCCCACCTGTACTATCACCCCCTCAGTGAGCCAATAATGTAATCTGCTCCTCCCACCTGTACTATCACCCCCCTCACTGAGCCAATAATGTAATCTGCTGCTCCCACCTGTACTATCACCCCCCCTCACTGAGCCAGTAATGTAATCTGCTCCTCCCACCTGTACTATCACCCCCCCTCACTGAGCCAATAATGTAATCTGCTCCTCCCACCTGTACTATCACCCCCTCACTGAGCCAATAATGTAATCTGCTCCTCCCACCTGTACTCTCACCCCCTCACTGAGCCAATAATGTAATCTGCTGCTCCCACCTGTACTCTCACCCCCTCACTGAGCCAATAATGTAATCTGCTCCTCCCACCTGTACTCTCACCCCCTCACTGAGCCAATAATGTAATCTGCTCCTCCCACCTGTACTCTCAACCACTCACTGAGCCAATAATGTAATCTGCTCCTCCCACCTGTACTCTCACCCCCTCACTGAGCCAATAATGTAATCTGCTGCTCCCACCTGTACTCTCACCCCCCTCACTGAGCCAATAATGTAATCTGCTCCTCCCACCTGTACTATCACCCCCTCACTGAGCCAATAATGTAATCTGCTCCTCCCACCTGTACTCTCACCCCCTCACTGAGCCAATAATGTAATCTGCTCCTCCCACCTGTACTCTCACCCCCTCACTGAGCCAATAATGTAATCTGCTCCTCCCACCTGTACTCTCACCCCCTCACTGAGCCAATAATGTAATCTGCTCCTCCCACCTGTACTCTCAACCACTCACTGAGCCAATAATGTAATCTGCTCCTCCCACCTGTACTCTCACCCCCTCACTGAGCCAATAATGTAATCTGCTCCTCCCACCTGTACTCTCACCCCCTCACTGAGCCAATAATGTAATCTGCTCCTCCCACCTGTACTATCACCCCCCCCTCACTGAGCCAATAATGTAATCTGCTCCTCCCACCTGTACTCTCACCCCCTCACTGAGCCAATAATGTAATCTGCTGCTCCCACCTGTACTCTCACCCCCTCACTGAGCCAATAATGCAATCTGCTGCTCCCACCTGTACTCTCACCCCCCTCACTGAGCCAATAATGCAATCTGCTGCTCCCACCTGTACTATCACCCCCCTCACTGAGCCAATAATGCAATCTGCTGCTCCCACCTGTACTCTCACCCCCCTCACTGAGCCAATAATGCAATCTGCTGCTCCCACCTGAACTCTCACCCCCTCACTGAGCCAATAATGCAATCTGCTCCTCCCACCTGTACTCTCACCCCCCTCACTGAGCCAATCATGTAATCTGCTCCTCCCACCTGTACTATCACCCCCCTCACTGAGCCAATCATGTAATCTGCTCCTCCCACCTGTACTATCACCCCCCTCACTGAGCCAATAATGTAATCTGCTCCTCCCACCTGTACTCTCACCCCCCTCACTGAGCCAATAATGTAATCTGCTCCTCCCACCTGTACTCTCACCCCCCTCACTGAGCCAATAATGTAATCTGCTCCTCCCACCTGTACTATCATCCCCTCACTGAGCCAATAATGTAATCTGCTCCTCCCACCTGTACTCTCACCCCCCTCACTGAGCCAATAATGCAATCTGCTGCTCCCACCTGTACTATCACCCCCCTCACTGAGCCAATAATGCAATCTGCTCCTCCCACCTGTACTCTCACCCCCTCACTGAGCCAATAATGTAATCTGCTCCTCCCACCTGTACTATCACCCCCTCACTGAGCCAATAATGTAATCTGCTCCTCCCACCTGTACTATCACCCCCTCACTGAGCCAATAATGTAATCTGCTCCTCCCACCTGTACTCTCACCCCCTCACTGAGCCAATAATGTAATCTGCTCCTCCCACCTGTACTCTCACCCCCTCACTGAGCCAATAATGTAATCTGCTCCTCCCACCTGTACTCTCACCCCCTCACTGAGCCAATAATGTAATCTGCTCCTCCCACCTGTACTCTCACCCCCTCACTGAGCCAATAATGTAATCTGCTCCTCCCACCTGTACTCTCACCCCCTCACTGAGCCAATAATGTAATCTGCTCCTCCCACCTGTACTATCACCCCCTCACTGAGCCAATAATGTAATCTGCTCCTCCCATCTGTACTATCACCCCCCTCACTGAGCCAATAATGTAATCTGCTCCTCCCATCTGTACTATCACCCCCCTCACTGAGCCAATAATGCAATCTGCTCCTCCCACCTGAACTATCACCCCCCTCACTGAGCCAATAATGTAATCTGCTCCTCCCATCTGTACTATCACCCCCTCACTGAGCCAATAATGCAATCTGCTCCTCCCACCTGTACTATCACCCCCTCACTGAGCCAATAATGTAATCTGCTCCTCCCATCTGTACTATCACCCCCCTCACTGAGCCAATAATGTAATCTGCTCCTCCCATCTGTACTATCACCCCCCTCACTGAGCCAATAATGCAATCTGCTCCTCCCACCTGAACTATCACCCCCCTCACTGAGCCAATAATGTAATCTGCTCCTCCCATCTGTACTATCACCCCCTCACTGAGCCAATAATGCAATCTGCTCCTCCCACCTGTACTATCACCCCCTCACTGAGCCAATAATGTAATCTCTCCTCCCACCTGTACTATCACCCCCTCACTGAGCCAATAATGTGATAAAGAAGAAGTTGTGAGTGGACCCCTACTTGCCAGGATGTACCAGGATAAAACCCTACTTTGTTTATAACTGCATTTTGAAAATCTTAAAATTCAGATAAATCCTCATATGTCATTAAATATATGATTAGATATTATTTATACAATACAATTCTAACATACTTTATTGGAACTCCAACAATCCATTCTGTTGCCAGAGTAAGTAGTTTTATCAGAACTTCATATCTATATATCTTTTCATTGGTCATTAATACTGAACTTAAAATCCAATACCTGGGTTCAATTATTGCAGTTCAGTACACTGTCAGACATTTAGAATAAGTATGCAAGCCACTAGTGTGATGGTTGTAATTTTTTTAATAGTCAAGTATTTATTCATTTATTTATGTTTCAAACAGCATTCAAACAGCTTTTCTCAATCCATGCTTTCATTAAGCTGGAAAACACCCTGAAGTAAGTACCTCTCTTGTTTGTAATTATGTCCAGAAGGAAAAGGATTACAAGAATTATAAAATGGTTAATGTTTGCTCACTCAACAACAAGTTTCTGCAAGGCATTTTACATGTTGTAATTTATTTCTGTACGTCAACATTACAGTGACATTGTGACACAAACTTATATCAAATTAATTAAGTTTTGTTTTTTAATGTTTTTAAATATTTAATATAATGATAATTACTACAAGTCATATCAGAGTATTAGCATGTTGTTATTTTCACATTCTCGTTTTTCAAGGATTCATAAAAAACTATTTGATAATTGTTTGTAAATGAAGAATATGTGATATTCACAAATGTATCCTTGGTCTTGCAGATGTCAGTTTGAGTTTGCATGCCTGTATGTGTATATGAGAGGGAGGACTGGCCATATTCAGAAAGTCCATATAAAGCCATTAAATTAAACATTCTTAACAATTTAACTCACCTGGTCACAGAGGAATTAATGAGATTAGCATGTGTATGTGCAGATGTCATCTTGTGTCTGCTTGTCCTTTTAACAAAACATCTTTATTTGCATTAGTTGGTTTTGTTCGTTTGCATGAGTTTCTTTAAGAGTGTGTTTGGTTGTGAGATACTAAATGGAACTACAAATCGTCCCACGACAGTTAAAGTGCTAAATATTGCCAGAAAGGCTTGGAAGGCTGCAGATCTGGTAGAGATTAGGAAGCATGGAACACCCAGCTCCAGGGACAATGAGCAGCCTAACAAGAGTATCAGGGATGAGATTTTTCCCACTTTTGTCACTTTTCATCAAGGTCATTTTTGGGAACTGTCACGATCTGTTGAATATCAAAGAAAAGCTGAAGATGAGCAATGTAAGAAAACTGTCAAAGAAGCAGTCAGGGCTGTTATGGAGCTTGCACAAAAGCTGGTTCATCAGCTTAAGAGGAAAGCAAGGCTGGCAAAGTTACAACTCCTTGCAGACAAAGTCGAATGAAAAAGAAGCAAATCAAACCATTCACATGATCAAAAGGACAGACCCTCCAAAAGGAAAAGATAAAACAATTCTGCTGAGTGGAACCCTGACCTCATTAACTAGAATATCAGCAGAAACTGACAAAAGCCCTCAGCCAAAAGAACAGTGTTTGGAGGTGGTAACAGTAACAAGTACTAAATATCTGTTCTCACACGGATGTATATCTGTACATGTCTCAGTTATAAATTTAAAATGGAGAGGTATGTACCATGATTAATTACAATCCACCAAATGCTTCCTGAAAAATAAGCTTCTAAGTTTTATTCTATTATCAGTTCTGTGACCTTGAAAAGTAGGTCAAGGTCACCCATCTTCGAACTTGACCGAGATTTTGTCGATATACATCTTCACCAAAGAAATAAAATTCCTATTGTGAATCCTTTTAGAGATATCCCACTCACAAGGCCAAAGTTGAAAACTCCAAGAAAAATTCATTAAAAATCAAAAATTGCAGGTGGCGCCCCCAAACTTGTGCGGCAGTTACAGACCATCACTCCCTATGATCATAGTAAGTATTGTGAAAATCAAGCCAATGGTTCCTGAGAAATAAGCTTCTAAATGTTTTTTCTATAATCAGCTCTAAAACGTTGAAAAATAGGTCAAGGTCACCCATCTTCGAACTTGACCGAGATTTTGTCAATATACATTTTCACCGAAAAAATCAAATTCCTTCGGTGAATCCTTTTAAAGATATCCCTCTCACAAGCCCAAAGTTGAAAAATCCAAGAAAAATTCATTAAAAATCAGAAATTGCAGGTGGCGCCCCCAAATTTGTATTGCAGATACAGATTATCAATCCCAATAATCATAGTTAGTTTTGTGAAAATCCATCAAATGGTTCCTGAGTAATAAGCATCTAAGTGTTTTTCTATAATCAGCTCTAAAATGTAGAAAAATAGGTCAAGGTCACCCATCTTCAAACTTGACCGAGATTTTATCGATATACATCTTTACCGAGGAAATAAAATTCTGACGGTGAATCCTTTTCAAGATATCCCGCTCACAAGGTACAAGTTAACGGACGCCGGACGGGCGGACGGACAGACGGACGGACAGCTTGGGTGACGACAATAGCCCATCAGCCTAAGGGCTGAGGGCTAATAAAAGCAGAAATTTTAATTAATGGTATTTCAGCAACACTGCTTTGAAACATTTGATTAAACATAACTTAACATGTACCTCTGGAATCCTACTGCATTGGAAAAAAATGTTATTTTTTGTTTATTATTAATCCTGCATGTTTTAATGATATAATCTAAATAAAGGAAGAATTTAATTAAAATCAATACAGACAGTGCAATCTCATATTAAATCATAGCCATTTGAAAATATTCCTATTTACTTTTCACATATAAATAAATCACTGAACTTCATATGGTCGAGTTGGTATGACTTTTTGCCACATGTGTAGCGACTTGGCAGGGTTGTTGGTGAGTTCACATGGGGTAACTTGACAGTGTAGCAAAGCTGACGTGCTTTCAATGAACCTCATGCAAAATAGTTTAGGCAACAAATTAAATTTTCTTAAGTATGTGAGAACCGTCTGCAGAAAAGCCAGTTCTCCACAGGATGCCTCCACCATAATCTCATGCTGGCTAAATCAATCTAAATGAGCTCAAGTGAATAATTTCCACAAATTTCAATAACTCTTTATACTATGGGATTTCTGCAGCAGAAATATCAGGAAACACAGGAGAGCTTTCAGTGCTGGGATCTGAGACTTGTCCACAAAGAATGGTCACTTGTTAAATGAATTTAATTTATTGTAATGCCAGCTCTATTTATTAATGGAAGTAGGATGTAAGAAGCGTTTATCCCCGAATATTTATCCAAACTGTTTATCAACAACTCAAGTAAAACCTTACAACACTGCATACATGTCTTTAATCTAACCATTCATCATGTTAACAAACCACACAGTGGTCTGCTTGCTATCAAGAATACTGCCACTATTGTGTGATGATGGTTTCCATAAGTGCATACACATTTGGTCCATTATAAACAATGTATATTACACTAGAATAATTGACTAGGTTGCCATAACTTATGATTTAAAATACAAATATTAGATGCATGTCATTTAAAACCTGTTTTCTGCAAATGGACCTGTGTTGGGCCACACCAAATATGTTTTGTTCCACAGAATTACTATATTTTTCAAAATTCACAGATTTATTATTTCTTTTGAGAATGAGCACCAAATCTTCACAGATGTTAAAAGAATCCATAAAGGGTTCATAAAAATGGGAATAGGTTTGTATGGAGTGGCAGAAAATTTTGGTACCCTTTCTACAATTTAGCAAATCCCATATACTTTTTCATAAATTTGCTCTGATGCCCCATAATTAGGGTCCTTGAGTGTGATAACAAATTTTTTTTTTGGTGTAGCCTTGTGAGTTTCCATACCCTTCAATCTCTTGTAATTTCCTATAAATTCTACATGAATCAACAAATCATCACCATTCTATGTCATTCTTGACTTTTGACTGTGGCTGAGCAGAAGAGCTACCAGGTTTGCCTGACACTGGCAACACTGTATCAACATTAAACAGGGTCATATTGGCCAGGGCATCTTCCATTGGACCAGATATATCATTTGTGTTGTTATGACTAGTTTTACTTGATGAAGGCACTTCTTCCTTGGTTGCTTTGTCACAGGTGTTCATGGCGCCATCTGGTGCTGTACCCAAAGACCTGGTAGCTTTTGTCTGGCCAGCACATGCACATGACCCCTGACATCCTGAAGAGCCACTCCTGCCCTCTGCAGCCTCCTTTGCTAACTACAAGCAATTAATTTAATTACTTTTATTTACATTTAGAGAGATTTTTTATATAAATTTTCAAACCTTTTGTATTCTTTTTTTTATCCTCAATTTCTGTTAATGAAGAGTTATTTTGAAGAAATAAAAAGTACAATGAACATCTGCCAGATTATTTTGATTAAATTATGAGATATGATGTTTGGATTTATTTCTTAACACAACAGGATGACAGCAGACTTAGTGTTAAAGTCTAGTTTGACAATATCAAGTGTGGCAGTGAGGTTCTAGGTCTCTGCCCTGTGATTATTTTGAAATATCTGAAATATGCCTCTCATAATAACATGTAAAATAATCAAAATTTAAGCAGACTCACCCTTCTGACTTTGTGCGTCTTGCCAATGCCAAGTCTGAAACATAATGCTCTGATATTACACAGTGGATTTTATGAGTATACATGTTCTTCAGGTTACACCATTTACAGATAAAACTGTTCATGTTTGAGCAGTAATGTAAAAGCTTACATAAAGACCAGGATAACACATAAAGGTTGTTCATTTAAAATCTAGATTTGATAACGGTATTTTTATAGATAAATATGAAGATGAAATGTAATATGAAACTATTTAAATGTCAGCTTCTCACATATATATATGACAAACTTTTCCCCTCCCCTCAGTGTGATTATTGTTGCAAGCAAATATACTAATTTGAAATCCCTTGTATCTTTAAATTAACATGGAAACTGAACAAATAACAAAATATGCAAAGTATCTAAAGTGATAAATGTACTAGATCACACCTTGGGATACAAGTAATACTTCATACACCAACAGACAAAACATATATAACTAACCTTGGAAGTCCTGTATTTAACCCCTCTAGCAGAACACAAGCTTTACACACTGGTTGACTAGAGATGTAACCACATCGCTCACATATACCTACAAAGGCCAATAAAAGACAAACAGGTGTAAGAACCTTCAAGCCTAAACAAATAACTATATAGCAAATCTGATACAATGAATAGATATTCCTCCATGAAAAGAACCATTTAATTTAAAATATGCTGATTTACTTTTAAAAGGTAGTGTATTACAGTGTTCCATTAGAACTTTTGAATAAATAATTAGTTTTGAGATCCTGAGCTAGTAAACACAATAAAATCTTACCAATATTCACTTGATGAAAATAAGTCCGATATTATTTTACTATTTAATTTACTCTACTTTATATTTACCTAAAACCAACACTTTTTAATCTGTTCATAATTGAAGAACATGGCAGAGCTTTCCCTGCTGACAAATTAACACAGAATCTTAGCACACCTTGTTTTGGCATCTTGACTTGTTTCTTCACGGCAAAGCTTTCTCCAGAATGTATTATGTCTGCAAAATAAAATTACAATTAATAAGTGTGGGCCTTTGAACAAATTCAACTATGCACTTGCTGATAAATATATTTAATCCTTACTGAACCAGAAGGGAGACCAATGATAAACGTTAAACATCAGAAAACAAGGAATCGTTTATTGGATAAATGGTGTATTCCAAATACTGTTTATTTCATTACACCAAATACAGTTATACCTTCAAAAACCCTTTATAACAAATGATAAATCCCTGTTGGGTCAAATTTGCTTTATTTAAACACTCAATTTGTTCCAATGCCTGTAATTTTATTTTAATATTTTCATGTAAACCCCAGTTGTGCCAAACCTGAATAGATTGCAATTTTTCTCACAATCCTTTCTTCTCCGGCCTACTTTGACACTGCATGGTTGAATTGCACCTCTGTTTTAAAATATATACTGTAAAGCAAATATTGTGAAAAGATTTTGTATCCTAATTTTTTTTTTAACATCACAAGTAAATCTGAAACTAAAACTGTAGGATACACACCTATGATTGAGCTTGGTCTGATCGCCTCTGCATCTTTGATATAAGCTCTGGCATAACCCCTGCAAAAATAATATTCTAGGGTCAATTTTAATCATGTGAAAATTAAAAGAGTGCTGAATTCATATGCATAAATAGAGTTTGTGTGAATTATCATGTCTAAGAATAAGTTCAAAACACAAGAGAATATCTCCCCTGACTAGGTAAATATGAAAATATCAGATTCAACTCACAGTAAGAACATGTACCAGAAGCTATGCATACTTTTAACTGTGAAACAAAGTTGTATGTGTGGGAGAAATGTCAAACATTTCAACTACCCTCCATGTCATTGCAAATTATCTCAGAATGTCAAATTTAGGAGAACCTGCTGTAGCTACTATAAAGCTTTATATCTAATGATTGTTTCTTCATGTTATAACAATTTTAATGATTTGACTAAAAAACTAAAATATATGTAAAAGTATGAAAAGGAAAGTGCTAACCTGTAGGCATTAGGGGAGTAGATACATTCTGTTGAAAAATAATCCAGCTTCTTGAAGTAAGCATACCTACAAAACATGGTAAACAATAAATAGAACATCAGTAGTACTGGTCTATTTTTTACTATGTATTTGGCAGTTTAATAGTACATCATTGAAGTTTTCAATTTTCAATTTAAATGGTCATAAACACTACCATACATTCATAATGGTGTAAAAATGTCTATGTTTATAAAATCTATATATGTTATCAACTATGGCATTTACATAAAGAAAGGAGAACATGGGATTTATAAGTTAATGTAATACATTGTTTTTGTATATTCTACATCTATAATCTATATCTCCTATTTTTATCAGATATTTGTGTTCAAGATAATCATGTTGTGTATCACATCATCTTGTCTTTCTAATGATAAAATGTAATTTTGATAAGATGTTTTGGAAAGATGTATACTTACATAACAATTTCCTTCTCATAAGTAAATTTAAATGGCTTACTCCTGGGAATAGCCCCCTCAGTGCCCTGAAACACAAAATATAAACATAGCACCTCTATCATTGGGAATTTTGTGTATATGTGCTTTAAACTACTCAATATTGTCCCAACTAAATGATGGTCCAATGAAATATTCAGATAATGAATGATTTAGATCATATATATGAGTGTACATAAATAAAATATCAATGCATCTTAAAGTATGCCTGAGTATATAAATAAACAAGTGAACTGTATCCTACATCGTTGGTGTATTATGGGTGAACAAATTACTTCTGCAGCTATTTAATTTTATGCTTTGCATAAAAGTGCTTACACATCTTACAAAGGAGAGACACAAGTCCTTTCTTCAGGAACATGCCCAATATATACTCACTGTGTTAATGGCTGTACACCTCTGCAGCCTGGCAATATCTCCTCGCAGGACTATAAAAGAAAGTGAATATCAACCAAGATTTATAAAGACAAAACCACCCTCCAGCCACCAGAGAATACAAATATAAACATATTATGAGAACTTTGATTTGCCATTTACTGTACCATTCATCAGTATCAGTTCAAATATATCTTTAAATAAACAGTCACTGAACAGACACATTTCTGTGGTAGAATATTAACTCTTCAATTAAATTACTATTGAATGCATTGATTTTTTTTTTCAAATTTGCATATAAATATCAGCAATATTAATGAGATAGCAAGGATATTATCAAGGAAAATGAATGAAAATGTGTGCAAAAAAAATTATATATTTATTTAAGGTACAATGCCTTGTAAAAAATTCTAACAAAATCTTAACAAGTTAGCATGCCCCATGATGTAAGCATGCTAAGACAGTCATTCAGATAGAATTCTTCTGTACAGTAAATAGGAAAACCCTTCTGTTTTAATCACAGGAACTTACCATTCATAATAACAGTCTCAGCAATATCATCAGCATTATGTCCTGTGAAATTAAACAAGGATTACTTCACGGAGGATGAACTTTGCAGATTCCCTAACCACAAAAATACAATAAATATAAAGTATACAAATGTACATTTTTTAAAGAATATGACAATGGCCTGTTTAAGGGATAATCTACTGAGCAAGGATAAAGGTAATTAATTAATGAGAACGATGTGTTATTAAGTATATTCTATATTTCAGGTTTTAAAAATATATTGGGCTACTATGTATATTCATCAAAACCAATTATTGAGACATGATATATCTCTAGGGTTCTCTAGAGATATCCTCATTTTCCTGTTGAGGCATGCATACTTATGTGTAATTGTTAAAAGCATTATACCTTCTTATACAGGAGCAACATAATGATACATGCAAGAATACCTGCTAAAATTAACACTGGTGATAGTTTACTTTTAATATTCCCTTGTAGAATATCATCAGGGTTCCATATAGTTGAATCCATACATATTTTAATTTCTATCAAGGACTTGCCTTCGAAATTTGATTAAGGTTACCTTGCCAATTACCCAAGTTTGTAACTGTATGACAATATTTATGATGCTAAACATTCACTATGCATTGTTCTGAGGCATATAAAAGTAAGAATAGTTGAAAGGTTTATCCCTATCCCATCTCAACCTAACTGGCATAAATGGTTTAAATAAATCATAAATAACAAAAGTTAAAACATAAGTATAATGAACCTGTGACAATCTTGTCAACATTGAGTAACATGGCACCCCTGTCCAATGCCTGTCTTCTGAAGACTCCGCAGAATGTACCTGAAACAAGAAACATGACTCTGTTAACTAGATCACTTCTACAAGGCAAATATGTAAGTATGTTGTTATAATGATTTATTTAATAATTTAATACTGTTGACAATTCTAAATTTCTACTATATTCAAATTATACATTATACATATTGCCTGGCAAACCTGTTAGAAATACAATTTTTTTCTTTAATTTTTTAATTAAAGAAGACGACAAATAAGTACATGTATAAATCTCAAAAACTGTAAATAAAAGCCAAGGCAACACTATATATTCATACTGTCATATTTAAGACTGGATCATTTGAATGTACAGAAAGACCTGCTAGAATCAGTTTAATCTTTAAATGAACTAATCAGGATGCAACTGAAAAAAGGTACTATGTGTCTGATGGAATCACATCTAAGGCACTTCTATGATTGCTGCTCATAATTTGATAAATGCAAAAAAATATCTGGTGAATGAATAATACTTACAGTTGTTTTTCAGTCCAATCTGCTCAACGATGGCATCCATTGTCCACCCATACAGTTCCTGAAACAGAAATATGATGTATAAATCCCTGCAAAAATACCTAGAGCATACTAAATCTTATATAACATTTTTATTTATGTAAAATAATCATGTTCAGTTGAAGCATGTCAAGTTACTGGTTTAAGATGTGAAAAGGTAAAAGCAGGTCTCCCCTTAAGAACACTCTTCTTACAAAATATAAAACTTAAATATAATTCGATAAATCTTACCCTATGTTAAAGATATAGGAAAAACTATGTTAACTCTGTAAACTTATTTTCTATTTCTATACAAGGTTATATGAAATATACAAGTAACCTTGGATGTCAACCTTATTATTCAATTGAACATACCTCATAAGACACTATCTTCAATGGCAGATCATATTGTTGCTGGTTTCTCTTCACAGTCTGTAAAATTTATACAACCATAACATTAAATATTTCAAATATTATATATTTACTAAATAAGCCATACCACTGTGAGTATTTCCATGGCATTATGCACTGGGATTACTGTTGAACAGCAGCCTATGATTTCTCTAGTTTATTTTTTCTTTGATACATCAGTTTAAGTGACACTTATATCAGTTCTCAGAGAGAATATACACTTTTTCCACAATACTCAAAGCCTTGTTGCACTTTCAAGAAAACACCTTTGGTTCAAGCCCAGGAGCTCTCACATAATACATTTACACATTACTAGATTCATCTATAGGAAAAAAATGCTTGGAAATAACAAAATGGCACAACACTGGACTTGCTTCCCATCCCAGCAGCTTAGGTGTAAACTAATGAGTTGCCGAAGAAAGCAGAGCCTCGTTAATCTAAGTAACTGGTTCTGCCTTTTCTGGATAAGCAGGTAAAATGGGTCTATCCAATAAACTTTAAAACACCTGAGCCTGAAAAGCCACAAAATGTGTTTATTTTCCATCACCCAAACATACACAAATAATGGAGAAGTTGATTTTCATTATGTTACCATGGTAATGATAAAAGATATTAACTAACCTCCAGGGAGTCATCACGGTAACCAGTGATCCCTTCATCCACTGATAACAAGATGAGCTTCAGGCCGTAGTCATATCGCTCATTCAGCAGCTTCATCACATAGGCCAGCACTGTGGAGTCTGAGTACAGATAAAAAGATAATTAATTCCTGTAATATTCTATACATGAACAAAGATGGCTAAATGCATTTTTTAATGTTATTGCAACTGATATTTTCACAATAGTGGAACAACAATAATAATAATAATAATTTATAATATATACTGAGCTCATACCAGGTACACCTGCTAGGCTGCTAACAAGCCCATTGCATGCAGACATGAAATAATGAGTATAAGTAAGCAGCAATAATAAATTTCAATATCAATACACCTAACTCTTGTCTGTTACTATACTATAGCCGTCCTTACAATAATTTTACTAATATCTACCTGTTATTTGACTATCTGCCTGTTTATAAGATTGACAATTCTGTAAAGGTCATGATTTTGTTTCAATAAAATTTTGTTGAGCCATGGGACAGAAAAAGAACTGTTGCATTTCCAGGATACTTAAGCACTATCATTGGTTGTACATCCTGTCTTGTATACAAATGCAACTGGTGCTGCCATCTGTAAGGATATTTTTTCATATTATCATGGATATACAGCAGTATCAATTACTATCATAATGTTTTGCATAAGAAATGTAAAAATGTTGGTTGATTAATCACCAACACAGCAGTTTTACCCAGGTTATGTACTCTCTGTAGAATCAAGAATGAACATTTGATTAACCTTTCCCTCCAGAGGCCCCAATAGCCACAACTTCTCCCTTCTTGAACAGCTTGGCATCAGTGATGGTCTTGTGGACTTCTTCTTCAAAAGCATAGAAGAAACACTCCTTGCACAATGCTGCTCCCTTCAATAGAAAAAGAAAATATGTAAATCACAACAGTTTCATCTTTTTTCATTTTTGACACAGGAAATGTCTGATGAACATTATGAACCAACACTATCATGGAGGTAAAAAATCAGTGTCAATATTGTCAAAAAAATTGCCAAATCAGTTGATCTCAAAATAAATCATGTTATGTGTATTTATAGATGAAGTCTTGCTTATGTCCTAAAACAAGCTATCATCTCCAGATTTAGAGGATTTCAGTTATCTGATTAGTTAAGCATTACCCAATTAAGTTTAATACAGTAAGTTTAATAAGGGGGGGGGGTTGCAGGATGTAGCCTCCTTCCATTTAATTGAATACAAACATTCCATTAACAAAATTTGGAAATGCCATGCAGCTTAGCCAAACATTTTCCGTAAGTATATAAAATGTGCACACATTGTGGATGTTTGTATAATAAAAGTTTGCAAATACAGTTGCTAAATAATATTCTTAATCATGTCAAATATGCACTCAACATTTATATGTATATAAACAACCCCATGCCGTCACTCAAATGAACATCTTTGCCTGCTGTGTGGTTATCTTTGAAATTCTCACTAATGGAGGTCAGTAGTGGCCAATATGTCCGCCTCTATGTTTGTGGTAGTGTTAAGTCATGTGATTAAGAACCCTATCCTCAAGGTCACACCCCAGACCTTCACTGCACGAAGCTTTCCATTATTTTTATACATAAATACCTTCTCAGTTATTCAGTTTTTAAAATGTTTATAAAATGAGTTCTTGACTTTGTAAAGGCCAAAGAAAAAAACAGTTGCTGAAAAACACCTTTTTCCCTAAAATATTGCATAAAAGAATGGCCTAGAGCAACAAATAGTCTTCCACCATATGTTTACCAAGGAAAATGTTGCATCAGTGATACCGAAATTTACCGAAACCTTGACAAGAAACTGTTTTTATATAAACAAGGGACCCATGGGTCACGGCGCTCAGCTGTTATATATGATAAAAAATATGATTTGGGAAAGAGGCACATGTTTGTTTTGTGTGGTAATAAATGTAAGCTTTATTATGAGTTGTTGGTGTTTAGCTTATGAATGATTTTGATAGTATCTTTGGAGACAGGGAAGAGGATTGATTTCATTTATTTTATTAACAAATGGAGTGCTATTGTCACACAGATTTTGACTTGGCCAAATAACTTATGAGCAGCACATATTATAAAAGAGTTTAACTATTAATTAAAATTTAATAACAAATATTGTGCCAATATAATTTTTATTTTAAAAAAATAATAAGAAAATCATATGATTTTTTAAAATAAAATATAACTGAAATGATTATTGAAATAATATTATAGAATATATTCATGAATGCATTCATGAATACATTTTGAAAAAATCTGCACTGGCATTCAAATACTTTCATTTTTACCTGAATTCCCATTCTTATGCAATAAAATTTTTTAATGCAGTCCATATTCATAATCGTATTCAAATACATTTGCAAAGCATTCGCACCATGTCTAGTATTTATTCAGTTTTAGCCAAACAAAGATGTTGAGAATCCAGAATATACAAAATTCACAAATTTAAATAATGATCATAAGTACCTGGTTGTATGGCTTTTATTTATATTAAAAAAAACAAGGGACCCATGGGTCACGGCGCTCAGCTGATCATGATTGGACTATAAATGTATCATCATTGTGATACTATATTGAGTAGATAAAGCTTAGAATATCATGGTCATGTTGGGCTTTTATAAAGGAATATAATTTAATATGTGAGTAAATGATATATGAAATAACCTGACTGATGGATTAATATGGAGTAAAATATAGTGGTTTATTTTTTATTTATTTGGGAGGGGTCGAAAAAAAGCAATTTATTTAAGCAAAATGAATGCAATTGCTAAGCAGTGGTATAATGATGATAAGGCTATTTGTTGAAGGGTCTTTATGTATGGAAAACTGCAAGAGTTCAATTTGACAGATACAAGGTTATGATTAACTATGCTGATGAGGGGATTTATGAATTTGTGACTGTATGACATAATATCTTGACAAGATCGGTCTTGACAAGGTACATTATTTTGATGCCCCTCACATCTACATATTACACAATATTGACATAATTTCTGGCATGTACGTAGGTACCTATAGACAAAATGTCAACAATACTGAACCACCTGGAAGGTTAAAATCTTAAAAATATGATGAAATGTAGATAATGTTTGAGAGGAAGAGGTAATCTGGGCCATGGTTGGTTTATATGATTGAAGAAAATGTTGCAAATAATATTTGAGACCTGACCATGCCTTTCCATTGATTACCTTTTTGATAAGCATTCCACAGGTGCAATGACTTGATGGGAGGGGGGGCTGGTGTTGTGTTATGATCAAAGTTACAATGCCTCTGTCTCTCTGTAGATATTTTCTTTAATTATCAAATTTTATGCTATAGCCATAGAACTACTGTTCACAGTGCCAAGGAGCAAAGCCTCAGTGGGATGAAGAAGGGGATGGTGAGAGTTACAACACCCTTGCATATACATACAGGATATGAAATTTAATTCAACAGTGCTTATAAAAAAAAAGTTTATTCATGAACATTAAATATTTAAAACAGACAGAAAGATGGAGAAACAAAGCAAATAATTTTTTTCCCCATTCTACTGAGCCAAGAAAAAATTAACAATATTTGCATTTATTCCTTTTTTTCATTACATAATTTTAATCCAAGTTTCCGAATGTTACTATAAATTTACAGTATAACATACATGTGATTGTGAATATTTCAGTTGATTCACATTTCTGAATTGCATCAACATTTATAGCTAATGTATTTAGTTTATAGTACCTGTCAACAGAATGGGATGGAGAGAGGAAGGGAGGCAATTAGGGAGAGAGAGAGTGAGAGAGAGAGAGAGAGAGATAGAAAGAGAGAAAGAAATATGGAGAAAGAAAGAGAAAAAGCAGAGGAGAGAGAGAGAGAGAGAGAAGAGAGAAACTCTGGTAATTACTGCCTGACCCAGCCTGACCCAGACACTCACAGTGGCAGTAGGTCAGACCTGAAGGTGTTATGTAACTGCCCAGTACACTACATTTATACTGATCTGATGTAAACAATGAAGACATGGTACCTGAAAACTTGATTGAAATCTACAGTTTTTGATCAATTGGTTTCAAATTTCAGATTTTAACAGATGAAATGTCAATGTGTACATGCTGTGAAAATTAAATCCACAGCACTAACATGAAAAATTTGAATATTAATATTTTTTTAAATGGTATCAGGAAAAAAAGAAAAGTATTCTCAGCTATAAAACTAATACATGTGTTAAAATTAATCCAAGGATCAAAACACCCAATATATTATACCAGGAGCAAACTGGAGTTGGGAATGTTTAATTTTATGAACTGAAATAAAGGACCAGCAATATAAATTTTGATTATTTAGCCAGTATCATGTAACAACTGATACAACCATGAGTTATAAGTCAAATTAAAAGCTTTAATGAGCACTTGTCTGAGTAATATTTTAAATTTTTGACATATTTATTTATTATTTTAATTTTGTAATAAATATAAACCAACAAGTTAAACACCTGGAAAAGACCTGGAAATTTAGATTAATTTAATATAATCAACTGCATCCTTGTCGATCATTATCTTGCTTCATATAATCCATAATAGTAAACAACAATTTATTTTAATTATTTATTTTTCATTTTTATGGTTGAAATGAAAAATACCCAATGGTGACTGCATGGTATCATTTGAAATACAATTTTGGCCATCCATGGAAGATCCATAAATGATCAGTAATTGCAAGGTAATCCCCTGTAACTCATTAACTATAAATTCCTTTTCCATTTTTTTAAGTTCTTATTATAAACCAAGAATTAAAAAAAAGTTTATTGTTATGTTATGGCCTAAACAAATACTAGTGGAGGGGGTTGGACAGTTAGATCCAGCTGAAGCCACCCAAGAGCACCCAAGCATGCATAATTGGCCTGAAAGGTCAATGTGGGGACATAAAAGAGGGGCTTCAGTACAGCCAAGGTGTGATATGGTCTCATAAAAACTTTCATAAAAACTAGTTTTTGACCTATTCCTTTTCTAACTTAAGAATTTAGAAGCTAAAATCCTTACGTGTGCAAGATATGAAAATTAAATCAACAGTGCTTACATGGAAAAAACATGCCATGGCCAAAGTTGGGCAAAATTTAAGGTACTGATTTAAATTTATGCTAATAACTTATAAAATTTGAAAAATTCAGAACTAATTTTGGGAATACAATTGAATCTTGATTAAATAATGTTATATCCCTGGCAAAAAATCTCTACCTTCAGCAATTTTCATGTAAAGAGAGTAAATATATTTCTTGATTTTTTACAAAGTGCATTATGTTTGGGCCTAGAACTTAAAACAATTACACAATACTGACATCATTTCTGGCATATTAAAGGCGAATGTATAGAAAAATATGTATATTATATATGATCAAAGTCAGTTCAGTGGTTTTGATATTAGGCAATCTTAAAGTATAACGATGGGTTTTTTTTATGGAAAAATGAAGTTTTTTCTTAATATCTCGAAGGAATGCAGTCCTAGTGACCAAACTTTTAGTATGGTAGAGGATTTTGGGGACATCTAACTGTATGCAAAATTTAAGGAACTTAGAGCTGAAGCTGGGGAGCTGAGCTCTAGTAAACTGCATAACACTAGCTTGATGTAAACAATATGTGACATGGTGCTTGAAAACTTGAATAAAATCTACAGTTTTTGATCAACTGGTTTCAAATTTTTTGTTTTAACAGTTGAAATGGTAACTAAAACATGCTTTGAAAATTAAATCCTCAGCAGTTACAGGAAAAAAACATGCCATGGTCAAACTTGGGCAAAATTTAAGGTACCAATTTTATATTTTTGCCAATATTTAAAAAAAATTAACAGATTTTGATCTAATTTTTGGTATACAATTAAATTTTGATTATTTAAAGTAGTATTTCTGAAAAAAGTTCCTACCTTTAACACTTTTGGTCTTAACTGACCAAATATCTTTCCTCATTTTTTTAAAAAGTCCATTATGTTTGGGCCCATAACTTTTTTAAATTAAATAATACTGACTTAATTTCTGGCATGTACATAGGAACCATATAGAGGAATATTTATGGTAAAAATGAAGAAAACCAGCTGAGTGGTTTTGATATTAGGCAGTCCTGAAGTGTGAAAATAGATTTCTAATAAAAAATTGGGGTTTTTCCATAATATCTCGAAGGAACGAAGTTATTTTTGCCCAATTTTGGGCATGGTAGGAGATTTTGGGGGCATCTAACTGTATGCCGAATTTCAGACGGACGCAGGTCCAATGGTGTCGAAACGTGCCAGTCTTACGGACGGACATCCAGACGGACGGACGGACAGACAGACAGACGACGGACAATGGACCACGACTATAGCTCAGATGACTTATAGTCAGCTGAGCTAATAAATGCAATATATTCACTTTGGACTACTTTCACATCAATCTACACACTAATACACTAGACACAGTGGGATCTTTGTCTATCATTAATTTACTTCATATGATTCCTAATGATTAGTAATGAATAATATGATTTATTTTTTTATCATTAAAATTTCACTGAAAAATACCATAGGTGACTGCATGGTGTTATTTGGAATAACACTGACATTGACATTCTATCCATCCATACAAGATTCTTACATCATCAGTAACTGCAAGTTAATTTTCTGTTACTCATCAACTAACAAATTCCTTTTTATTAATTTTTCTTTGTTATAAAAAACCAATACAAAATATTATTTTATTGTTTATTGTAATGTTGTTTTTCAAAACAACTACTAGATGAGTTGGGTTGGACACCTGGATCAACTGTGGCTGGGCATTAGCTGCCTGGCTGCCCCAGTGTATGCTTCGCTCAAGCATGCATAATCTGATGAAAGGTCAACAAGGTCAACATACAGGTGACTGAAGAGGGGCTAGATTAAGCCTGGGTCTGACATGGTCTCATATAAACATTAATAAAAGCTACAATATTTGGCCATTTTCTTTCAGCTTTCTAAATTACAAAGATGAAATCCTTATGTGTGCATGATATGAAAATTATATCAACAGTGCTCTCAGAAAACAAACGTGCCATGGTCAAAGTTGGGCAAAATTTAAGGTACTAATTTTATATTTAAAGTAATAACTTGTAAAATTTGAAAAATTCAGAACTAATTTTTGGTATTCAATTGAATCTTGATTAAATAATGCTACATCCCTGACAAAAAAATCTCTAGCTTCAGCAATCCTCTTGTTAAGGGAGTAAATATATTTCTTGATTTTTTAATAAGTGCATTATGTTTGAGCCCATAACTTAAAACAATTATACAATACTGACATCATTTCTGGCATGTGCATAGCGAATGTATAGAAAAGCATGTATATTATATATGATCAAAGTCAGATCAGTGGTTTTGATATAAGCCAGTCTTACAGTGTAACAATGGGTTTTTAATGAAAAAATGAAATTTTTCATTAATATTTCGAAGGAATTAAGTCCTAGAGATAAAATTCTTGGCATGGTAGGGGATTTTTGAGACATCTAACTGTATGCTAAATTTAAGGAACTTAAGAGCTGAAGCTGGGGAGCTGATCTCTTGCAAACTGCATAACACTAGCTTTATGTAAACTTGATGTGACGTGGTGCTTGAAAACTTGAATAAAATCAACAGTTTTTGATCAACTGGTTTCAAATTTTTGGTGTTAACAGACAAAATGCTAACAAAAACATGCTGTGAAAATTAAATCCACAGTACTTACAGGAAAAAAACGAGTCATGGTCAAACTTGGGCAAATTTAAGGTACCAAATTTATATTTTTGCCAATATTTAAAAAAATTAAACAGATTTTGATCTAATTTTTGGTATACAATTAAATTTTGATCAATTAAAGTTGTATTACTGAAAAAAGTCCCTACCTTTAACACTTTTGGTCTTAAGTGACCAAATATCTTTCCTGATTTTTATACAAAGTCCATTATGTTTGGGCCCATAACTTTTTTAAATTAAATAATACTGACTTAATTTCTGGCATGTACATAGGAACTATATAGAGGAATATTTATGGTAAATATGAAGAAAACCAGATTAGTGGTTTTGATAATTGGCAGTCCTGAAGTGTGAAAATAGATTTCTAATAAAAAATTTGAGGTTTTTCCTTAATATCTCGAAGGAACAAAGTCCTATTGACCCAATTTTCGGCATGGTAGGAGATTTTTGGGACATCTAACCGTTTGGCAAATTTCAGATTCATAGGTCCAATGGTGTCAAAACGTGCCAGTCTTACGGATGGACATCCGGACAGACGGACAGACAGACGGACGACGGACAATGGACCACGACTATAGCTCAGATGACTTATAGTCAGCTGAGCTAAAAACTTGCAAAATAGAAACTGGATTTAAAAAAGAAAATGCATGATTAGCTTTATAGATATCCAGGTGACCATGTTTTAACTTAGAACAATGGGGCATGTAATTTCCTGAGCTCCAAGGAATCCTTGCATATGATCTGGAGACTAAAATGTCTCAAGGAAAGTGTAAAAAGACCGAAACTTGCTGAACAGAGATGGCGCCACCTGCAGGTTACAATCACATGTGAGTCATGTGCTGAGTAAGTCTGAATAATTTGGTAAAGAAAGCGGAAAGGGTCTTAGAGATATGTTGGTTGAGAAGAGAACAGTAATGTTTTCTAGTTGTCAAATATACAATACACATAGATGTACTGAACATTAATCAATGGATATATGTTAAATCTCACAGTTGTGTATGGAGTGTTATAATCACAGTTAACTGCATGTGCAATCTATGGACTCCACAATGCGTCAGTCACTGAAAAAAGCAATTGAGGAGTTCATTCTTATGGGCTAAAAACAGGTAAGTGTAAGACGTAGGTAGAACATGTGCATATATCAACCAAGTGGTGTAAACAAGCAGAGGGAGGAATCATGACAGATAAGAACATGTTGAATTGCATGAAGAAAGGATAAATTATACATTATTAATATTATGGGCTAAGATATAAGTGAAAAGGCTAAAGGACACAATAAACATACACAGGAGCAAGTTTCAGCCATCACTGGAACACTCAACATGTATTGGTTGTGGATAAAGGAGTCCTGACTGGTAGGTATTGTTTGTAAAGGCACACCAAAAGGGTAATTAGTGCCATTTTCAGGTACATCCCCCCCCCCCTTTTTCGGGCACTCGGTAAAACCCGGAATTTCCGCGGAATTTCCGAGGATATTCCGAGATTCCTCGGAATAAAAGTTTGAGCCGTTTCCCTCAGCAGAGGATCCCTGACAGTAGGAAAAAAGTTCCCATACATATAAAATGAATAATTATCTTCCTATTTCTTTAGGGTTCCGTTCTAATCTTCGACTTTTTAAGGCGTAATCTACGGTTTTCCGAGCCAGATCAGACCGGCCCGGGACGACGACCATGTTTATGGTAGATCATACCTAAATCCGGTGGTTTCATGATGATTCTTGGAAAGTATAAATAGAAAACAGGCCTGGATAAAAAGAAGTAAAGAGAGTGAATTGTAGATTTATCAGATATACTCCTCTTATTGATCATAAGATCATGAAATATTGTGGAAGGCCATAACAAAAGAAAGGGGCAGGGCATGGAGAGAGATTCTACAATTAATGGAAGTGGCATGACATTTGGACAGGGAGGCTACAGCAGTATTGATCAGTGTCTACAAGTGTTTTCATTTACCACTGGCATTATTAAAATTCTATTTTTTATTAGTCCAACGAACAAAGGAATACATTTGAAAACAAAATCATTTATTAACAACTGAACCATAATAATCGAATGAAATATGTACAAACTGAAAGTAAATTAAGCCTCATGAAATACACCTGATACCATAATGAAATATTGAATTTAAAATACCAATGTAAAGTATTATGAAAATGAAAAAAAAAGTTATACCTGGTGTCAATATATGAATTATATATATATATATATATATATATATATATATATATATATATATATATATACTTGTACATTTTATTACTATTAATTTACTATCTATAGACCTAATATATGAAATCATAATGTAAATAATGCGCTATAGAAGAATTAAACGAATAAACGATGTAATCCAACAGGTAATAATTAATTTGTCAACAGGAATGGAGAAAGTTGCAGTTTTTTATGTGGTTTTGAGGGGGCCCGGTCGCCGTGGGTCTGGATTCTCCGAGAATTCTACAGGCGCTTCCAAAATATTAGTAAACACGGCAGTCGTGCAGGGCTGTTTGAAAAGATGTTAAAAAAATCGTACGCTGCACCTTAATTACTCGAAGATTAGAACGGAACCCTGAATAAATGGGAAGATAATTGTTCATTCTTCAGGTATGGGTACTTTTTTTCTACTGTCAAGGATCCTCTGCCGAGGGAAATGGCTCAAACTTTTATTCCGAGGGATCTTGGAATATCCTCGGAAATTCCGAGGAAATTCCGGGTTTTACCGAGTGCCCCTTTTTCGTGATATCTGGTGAGCGATATTTGGGCTTATGACATTTGAAAAGTTCATATAATTTCTTTAACAACAATACGTACAGTCTTTGGTCGTTTCAGTATGGCGTTTTTCTCACAAAGCTGACACTTGACAGGCATGATGTTGTTTCAAGTGGTTATCGTGAAGCAATCCGTGGAAGTTCAGTACGAGCGAGAACCGTGGTGCAAGGACCGGATGGACCCAAAGTGTCGCAGAAAAAGTAGACCTCATGAGAAAGACGTGTCATATGGTCCTGTAAAGGAATTAGATTATTTCATAAATTTTACTTGTTATATATATATATATATATATATATATATATATATATATATATATATATATATATATATATATATATAACATATATTGGATGGGGCGGGATGGGGGTATATATACCCCCCACTTTTTGGCAATGGCCAATGTAATCACCCCCCACCCCCCAACTTTTCAGAGAAAAATATTATAATATTGCAAATTAACTTCATTAATAAATAGAATTAAAGACCTTGGATCCATTTACTTTAAAATGTTATATCTAAACCTTGCTATGAATTATTTTCTATAAAAATTTAATTATTTGAAATTCGATTAAGTATATGTATATAATCATATATATATATATATATATATATATATATATATATATATATATATATATATATATATATATTGAATATGTCACTGGGAGACGCTGAAAAAGGTATATGTGTGTGTGTATATATATATATAAATATACAAAGTCATCCCCCCCCCCCACCTTGGAAGAAAAATTGACGCCACTGAGGCCCCCTACCACTGCCACAGGCCCTAGAGATTATATAATTATAGAAAATAAGACTATTTAAACTTGATTAGTATTGCAATTATATTATCTAAAATTATTTGAACTCATGGTCCTGTGCCATTACCTACATTTGTACTTTAGTGCCTACACTTGATCGTGCTTTTTTAACATGAGTAAATTTTCGTCTCAAGAAATAATTATCTACAGAGGATTCTTTGGATCTTATATAAACACATAATAATACAAATAATTACATGACTTTACATTTTATGACATGGTCGACAATTAATGGTAAATAGTAACACCGGTCTCTCTCAAATAGAGGTCTCACAAAAAAAATCACCTTCTTGGCGGTACTTTTAAGGTTATTAATTTTTTTCGTGCAAGGTTTTTTTTTTTAGTTCTGAATCATGTCCGTTTTATTCTTATTATTTCATTTGCGTCCAAATTGTTTCACGGATTATTTAAAATAAAGAAATGGTTACATTTTGATATCACAGTCTAGGGCCAGCATGCAGCTATATAGTATGTTTATAGCTATATAGTGTTCATGCATTTCAGATTTATTTTGATTCCCTGCAAGATTTCCTTCTAACCTTTCTAACCTAATTATTATTTTTTTCATCAATAATTGGATTGACTGCGGGTTTGTCTTATCACGATAAGAAAACTGGACAAACCTAAAAAGCAACAATAAAACATATATAATGGCTTTGCGATGGGAATTCTGTTCATAGACCATCTGAATGAAAGCTGGACTCAACGATAGAGTATTATAGATTATATATCAAAAGTCATATAGATTCCAGCACATTTAGTCCGAGCATGTTTTAAGCTTGTGAAGCATGTTACTTTGCATTTGATTAGTTACCTATAGATTCAGATTCTGATGTAAAGGTTTAAAAGAATTTGGACTTCCAGAAGTATAAATACTTTAGGATACTTACTTCTGAATATCCGCTCTATACAATGATGTGGTGGACCATTTGATCAAAATATAAATGGATAAATAAGTTAATAATAAATGAAGTAAATCAGTCTCTAAATTTAGGATATAGAATGGTCGTGTGTTTACATAAATATATAGGATATATATATATATAACCCTATGGCAGACCCAAGAAATAAAATTGATATGTTCCTCTTTGTCCCAGGCTTTAAAATGATATATATATATAACGGCATGCTATTAGCGATGAACGTGGTATTCCCGTGTAAGTGCTTGACCATAGGCCTATATATACATTGACAATATGATACGAGTTCTCCCTGATGAGAGGTATGGTGTCAATCTGGGCGTGTAGCCTACAGCTTATGGAATAACCAAGGTATACCTCATGTCAGGCCGTTTATTGATCCTACTCTTTATCAACTTTTCTCTTTCCCAAATTCCCTACTGTTTATTTAAAATACATTTTTTTAAATTTTTTTACTTTCCCCATATTATTAAGTTTCTTAATACCGTATACTGCTGCAAAACTGCTCTTGCTTACTATAAGTCAATAGTTAAGGTAGCAAAATGCGATTCTCTATGACCGCCAATTTATGGGACAGAAAATATGGAAGAGCTGTACACCAGCGAAGTCTTATGTATTAGTCTGATGTATTAGTTTGCACTCAGAATTCCATGCAGTAAGCCATGCAAACACAGGAACTCGAAAATGCAAACACTGCAACAAGTGAGATTACTGCGATGTGAAGGTAATAAAAAGTTTGAAAAATAAAAAAAAAATTGAATTGGAAAGCAAACACTTCGTTTACTCATGAAGATATATATCCGCTCTTGTTTACTTTATTGGTTTTACAAGCAAAACAGAAAAAAAAATTTCAAGTCGTTGTGGTTTTGCGTTATTTTTGCATGGAGATAAAGCTCACCAACCGACATATTCCAAATAATATCCTAAGATATATGGTCACATTCATACTGATACATACTGATACATACTGATTCATATTGTCAAGAGAAAGTAAAGCAACTCCTCATCCATCTTTTCCACCATTTCCTCCATGTCTCTGTATACCCGTGTCTCCTTTGCCCGATGCATGAAATCTGCAACAGCCGGTACCGGGCCTTCTCCAGACCTTCCTTGTTGAAACACCGCTTCTTTTGATTTGTAAGTAACATAATTGCTTTCTCTTACTGGAATTTGAGCACAAATTTAAAAAAAAACCGCTAATGTTCACTAAGGGATCCATGTTCCTGCAGACTTTCCACCGTATTCTGTTGAATGGTTTCTACGTGACCCGTATACCGCAAGGCTTGTTGCTTCTTCTATCGTCTGGTCAGCGTCAAATCTGCTGAGGTGCAGTCGATGCTAATGACAAGTACATGTATATATGCATTTTTAGGTTCTTTTTTCCCTTATTATTTAGTGGCCTTTCTGTCCATAGACTTAATTATACCTGGCGTTATGGTGGGAGGGGGCATCAAATTTCTATTTTAGCTCTTAATAATTTCAGCTTCTCTATCCCTATCAGTTTCGAGATGGTGTCGGGCGGACCAGTCAGACATATATATTGATGTTATTCCAACATGCATAGAGCATGAAAGGGCGTGTGCCCCTTGCTCCCTGTCTTCTGGGTGGCCTTTTAGACTCCCAGATGGCCGCGTCAATTTTGCTTTCTTTGTAGAAAGTGCGTCTTCTTGATTTGTTCCTTTGATACTTAGACCTCAATCCTGGTCGCTTTACTGTTCCTCCTTCATAATACTTTTACTTTATACCGACGGATTTCCAACGTTTCGATCCCTTTCATGCATCAACTTGAGATTCCTCCATTTCCTGGTATATTTTGTACTTTGTAATAGACTAAATGTTCTATTCGTTCTATTTTCGAATGCGAGTTCTCGTCGTGTTCACAAATTATATGACAGTTGCATTATTATATGTTAAGATTCTTACAAGGTTAGCGAGGAGAGTCCTTGTACCGTGGATTCGACGCTTTCCAAAACTAATTAGTATTTTGTTATCAGTTTTTTTTTAATTTTAGTAAAACATAACTAAACATCTAGCTTGTATTTACATCTAACTCAGAGGCAAGCTGGGCTCCATCGTCGTTCCCTACAATGATCTGCACGAGAATATCTTGCATGGTCTGGCCTATTGACATCTTGGGTCTGACCTGAGCACTGGGATTTGAGTTTTAGCTTGTCGTTTCCATCCAGCGATGATTATTGAAATCGAAACTAAAGACTCAACATGTATACCAGTAAGGGTGGCCTTAAGATCTTTCGCAAGTGCAGAGAATAAATGAATTTGAAGACCGGGTCCTGGTTCCCTATACGTACACATCCTCACAAACATACCGCCAGGCACCTGTCATTCATGTCCCGGTCTTGTACCCTTTCGACCATATGAGGCATCACAGCAACACTTAGCCACAAAGGGTGGCTATAATGTTAAAAATATCTGAGGGAACATTTTAGTCACCATCCCATGTATGCACTTGGGTGGGATATTCTAAGCTAAGTATGATCTGTGCCTATAAAAGGAAGAAAATTCATCCGTATCTCACGAGATCTCGGGTATCTCAATTTTAAAGACAAAATTCTGCCATGATAAGCTAATTGCATAATTCCCAGTTTTAATATGTCTACAACCCTTATAAAACGGGACCAGTACACAAAGCATTGTCGCAGCTAAGTATACATTCTTACTGCTTCTGTCATGGCAGTACGACCCGTGTCTATTAAGACCCAAATACACAATAACTTATGTAAAATACACTTACAGTTGCCAATATGTTGCAGTTGTATTGAAAATAAGATACCTTTGCCATGCCATGGTGAAGACATTTTAATGTCACCCCATCTGTAAAACTGATAATTAAAATTGCCTTTTCTGGAAAATACAATCGTATCGTGGCAAACACCTGTATACAGTCGTCCGTTAACGGTGCAAGACGTTTTGTCGCTGCAGCGGCCATATAGTCAGGTGGCTTAGCGTCAGATTTTGGCCATATCGTTACAGACCGGATAAAAGCACCAAAGTTTGTATATGGGTAGAGATCACCAAAACGGATGATTTCAGAGGGGTGCCCTCATGAAGTACCCATGAGATAAGTTTCAGAGCCTGAAACCATCTGCGCCTTGCGTATCACAGCACCCTCTTTTCGAATGAAAATGATGAGGGTTCGGGAAGGAAAAAATCACCTTAGATCCACTACGGTTTAATGAATTACAGTAAATTATATACCAAAAGAAAGCCAAAGAAGAGTACTTCCTATCATTACCATTTACATTGTTATATAATACACCTATAGCCACAAAAATGTAGAATGGTCACGTGACCATACCTTTTCTCAAATTCGGGACTGGGGAAGCTACATGCAAACATTAAAACAAGATATTAAGTGTGTAAAAGAAAAAATGTGCAAATATTTTTCTTGTTTACTATTGCTGTGTTTGTGATTCAGTTTTTGGGAAAGTATTAAATGTTTATGATAACGGATAGTTGCCTTAGCGACTACTGGTGTTTGAACTAAATATGACCGATAAACCATATTTCCGATCAAGATCAACCTAACGTTAATATTTTTATTTGTTCTTGTTATTCATTGTAACTGATCTCTGTAAATCGTTGCAAATTCGAAATGTAAACTTCTGAGCAAGCACAAAGATATTTTATCAGAATTTATTAATTAACTAGCATGGTCGCCATGTTACAAGGGTGCGAGCACATTCCTACAAATATGTTGACAAATTACCACTTAAACACCACCTGTTTCGAAATTCACTACAAATTGAAATTTAACACAGAAATAAAATCTTTAAGACTGCTTTAACAAATAAAACCGGTCATATTATTAAAGACAAATGGTTACAATGCGATATATTAGTTGTACTAGCACATTATGGAACACAACTTGGGTAGTTTACTTAATGCAGTTAAATTTTCAAAGGGATGTAAAATCAAGATTTGCTTTTAGGCAGGTGACTTAGCGTCAAATTTGGACTCTATCGTTACGGATCGGATAAAAGCACCAAACTTTGTAGTTGGATAAAGTACATCCAGGGGGTTGAATTTAGAGGGAGTCCCCAGGTGAAGTACATACTAGTTTCGTTTTAGCGCCTAAAACCTATTTAACCCTTGCTAACCGAAATAACAAAATTTAGCATAAAATATGTAGAAATTACAAATTAAATAATAAAACATAAATATCAAAATTTAGCATAAAAATATGAAGGGTCAGGGAAAAGAAAACTCACTTCAGATCCGCTTTATCTGGATAGAAAATAGCCAAAGACATAATATATACTAAATTACAGACAAAGAACAATACGTTCCAGTTTAATATGTACTTGTACAATAAATCTTGTATATATATTATGTAGCAAACTGTCTTGTTTGTATAGTGGTTTTCTACTGTGGCTTATAAATATAGTGTTACTTGAATATTCATTATTTCATCCATTTCCTGTAGAATATTAGGCTACATTTCTTTTTTCTATATGATATGCATGCCTGCGGTTTAATCAATTTCAAAGGCCATTCTATTTCCCATTTTAGGTTACAAATATCTTTATGAAATGATTTAATCGCAAAGAAGATGACTATAAATAAATGAAAGCTTGAAAGTATATGTCAGAATAACAAAATCGACCAATTATATTCCAAATCCAATATACGTGTGATCTGTATCGCCAAACACTGTCTGAAGTTCACCCAAACGGATCTTATAGGTTTAGGAATCCATCATTGACAAACAACTCTGAACAACAGAAGGTGTTGGTAAACTGAAGGCAAGGCCCACTTTTCCTGATAGATATATCGTGTTTCCTTCTACAGAACTTTAGACTTACACTAAAATGGTGGTCTCAGCATCATAATACAACTTTGGCGTATTCATATTCACTTACATAACTTAAATCATAAACAATTAAAGTTAACACAGTCGGACATTTCCTCCTATGTCTTAACAGTTTAGAATGTATAGACTTAGTCTAAACAACGCAACTCGATAATATTACTAACATTTATTTGTATTGAGACATATTTATTCTAACCGAATAAAACACCCAGCTGATCTTCATAAGTCCATATTAAATTAATTTTAATCTTTATAATCCTAACCATTATGCAATTTTGATTTTTTATTAAAATGATATATTTCTTATCTTCTCTAATATTTTCACTTCAGTACATGAGGACATTTAAACATACTCAGGATACAGTTTCACATCAGTGGATGACGTGTCCTTTTGACCTCAAGTGACCTACAATTATACTTTAACATGATTTTTGTCACAATTTCTACGACAACTGTTCATGATATTTCATAAAGTTGTTCTTATTATGTATACTGATTAATTTAAAATGAGTTTTAGAGTCAATCGAGTTTACAACATTCCGTTTATTGCTGTAAACGTGTGAAATTTTACGTTAAATCCTGTTATTTTGGACTCGGGCCTGCTGAAAGAACCAGAAACCGAGTTCGGGTGGGCACCCCCTCCAGAATGATCAGGATTGACCTGTAGATAGATACTTCATATACCAAATTTGGTGCTTTTATCCGGCGTGTAACGATAATTCCGTTAAGCCACCTGACTAATAAGTCCCACTTAAATCATATCTACAAAAGTGATTAAAGAGTCTATATTTACCCCTTCCTACCTCATATGCATCAGAACTTTCACTGCCAGGCCTACTATTGGAACACAGAGAATTTCGCTACCAAGGGGTGTGACACAAACATTGCAATCTATAAAAACCGAAGAGAAAGGAAACATTTTTCTCGGTCTGTTGATTCCCCGGTGCACTGCCTATAGTCTGTGTAATCATTTACTTGGAGAAACCTCAAGCCTGGTGAGATGAGAACACAAGGGTCAAAAGTAGACCACAGTCAGTCTGTTATGTGTTTGCAACAATTCTGAAAACTGATTCGGAAACTCTGAACAAATAATGCAAGGTGATATGAATATATATTTGTGAAGATGATGGACATGAATTTACTTTAATGATATAATTTACGATACTTGTCGCTGAAATATTATAAGCCTAAAATAAGCATATGCGTCTGCAACAATCAAAAATAAAATGGTTCCGCAAATTTTCTTCAATTTTGCATGGTGACAGGGATATGTGTGGGGATGGTGCCTATCCTTTTACTTTTATTTCTTAAATGACCCATGTGCCCCAAACTTAAGCGAACATGAAGTTATTTTGGGTTGAGGTTTAATGTGGCTGAGCATGTATATAAAGGGGTACTGTGCCCCAGCATGTGACAGAGTAAACCATATATACGTTCTGGGAAAAATAATGATGATAAGAACTAGATTTATAAATAACTATTCATGAATAAATGAACTAAATGAAGTCCTGTCAGAGTTGATGAGTCTTGATATAGGACCCTCTTACCGTGTTAGAATTAAAATTTTTCTCGCAAGAGTTCCCCTATGAGATCTCACGTGACATCGTGTGAAAAGCACGAGGTGGTCCAGACCGGTTAAACTTGGGAATCAATGGTTGGTTGCACAACAAAATGCCCGCCCACTTTCCTGTCACATGTTGTTATATTATATAAATGTTGCACATGTAACGTTTCTAATAAATACATTGAATAGAATGGGTTAACAGAATAGAAGCGCCCCCCCCCCCCCCCGATGGATCTCTTTCTATATATATACATATATATATTTCTAATTGCTGTAGATAAAAGCGTACAGTGATGAAACGATGTAAATATGACTGAAATTTTCATGTGTTGAAAATTACTTTCAAACGCAATCTTTCAAGCGGATATTTCGTGTCTTTTAAGGTTAACCTCTGTATTGAATGCTGGGTTGGACGGGGAGGGGTAGAGGGATGGTGGTAATCATGACCCCAGTGTTACCCTGTGGCTATAGACGCCTTCAACAATTTAGAAAGTTGTCTATCTGATATATATGACTAGCAACGAAAGGTAAACTATAAAAATTATATATGATATCTATATTATTCCAGATCACATATCAGACAAGCTATTCTTACTCTAGGCGTTCATATATCGCTAGTGTTAACAATTATTCGGAGTAAAATTTGAACATTTTCTTCGGATATGGGGATATATCAACATAATGTATAATTTTACACCTAACAGTAAAAATAGTATACATCATTATATCCAAGCCTTCAAAGCGTTGGCAAAATGTTTTTGATCGACGGTCATTATTAATATAGGTGTTATTTTGGTTCTACATATTGCAGAACTGAAACAGCACGCCTTTTCTTTTTTAAATAACATATAAATTTGACAATTAAGTGTAACAGGGTGCACATAAAAACGGACCGAAAATTCTCGCTAGTAATTACGCTTTCTATTCTTATAACAAAGCTGTTGGAACGCCGGACATGTGCGCCGCCGACATGGGTTTATATCCGGGATCGCCCAAATATTTTTTCTTCTGAGCAAAATGTTTCAGTAACATTAGCAACACTATAATTTTTAACAGAGTGCGACTCCACAATCAATATGTTACATGCGAAAGCAAACGCATGTTTAACATTTGCTGACGGGATGCCGTCAAGTATACTATACATAATGCAGCCATCTGTCATGAAACATCCACGGCAGCTCAGGGAGACACCTCATGTCATCCAAGAAAGTATATGGAATATGTAAAAATATGTAAATATATGGTTCGGATTATCAATCAATTGCAGCATTGTATAAACTATATTACTCAAATATGCGGTGTTCTATCAAATTTTACTACAATATATATAAGATTTTCAAGAAGGACCCCCCCCCCCCCCCCGACCCAACAAGAAAAAAAAGGTGGATATAGAGGCTGGTGATACAAAGTATACACATGTATAATTGTTTTATATATTAAATTTAATTTACTTACTGATGCAGTACATTGGCCGAATTCTCCGATCACTCATATTTGATCTCCTTTGTTTGTTTTTCTTATGACAGTTAACATGTGTACCGTTCATCTGCCTTGCCTGAAGTGCTGGTATCGTGTATAAGAATATATACCTGCACCTAACATGCTGAAACTTAGGCCACCGAGCACTAACTGAGGTATGAAGACGGGTTGCTGCATTTATTGAACCTAACTCGGACCCCTGCACTCCGTGCACTCTGTATTCACGCTTGAGGACATGGCAACAAAGACTGCGGTTATGAATATAGGTCGCCATGCTGTCATTTCGCTGTCGAGTGGAAGCAAAACTTATGAAAATGTATACCATACATTACATCTTACATGTTCTGTGTTAAAACGACCTTGAAGATCAGCACGTTTCAGTGGTTGATCGGGGGTTGGGGGGGGGGGGGGGGGGGTTCCAGGGGGTCCGGACCCCCCTCCTTTTTTAGAGCCGAAACAAAATTATTTTTAAGGGTTTCAAACCAAGTTTCGCGCTCTGGACCCCTTCCTCTCCTGACCAGTAGACTTTTTAATAAGTTTTTACGTTTGCAATGATGGGGGTGTTTCTCTTGAATTCAGCCACATAAACCGTGAGTCGTTCAGCCCTCACCGCCCTTAATATAGAAAGCGTGCCGAACTTCTATGTCAAACAGAGGGAATCGTTATTTCCTTCCTTGTGACCAACTCACATGGCAATAATCGGGCAAAAGTATCGGAACGAATTTGGAAAGGGGAGGAGTGAAACTTGAGAATATGTAAGACTAAATCTGTATGAATAAGTTATTTGAAAGTACTGAAAGTACCGTAGAAAAGGCTACTAGGACTAATTATGCCTCAAATAAACTGGGCTGATTTTTATTCTGTTAATTTTTTATTACACGATAGTAGCTTCTTTGAATTACAAAAGTCTGACCTTATCTGGTTTAAACCCTTTTCATTTCAATTATGTAACGTAATTATATAATTGAAACAATTAACTTTTAAATGTGTATATATACCTATATATATACTGCATGGTCTACCAGAATACATCATGTTTCAGTCCGTAACTTTGTTAAATTACATAATCAATTGAATTATTTAACAACATGCATATGGACATGGGTGTTTTATTTGAAATATATATATATATATTAAATATATATATATATATCTATATATAAATTTAAAAAGCGGTAGTCGTTATGATATGAGCTATCTAGAAGTGAGGATGTACCTATAAAGGTTTTAATAAAAAGGTTTTTGCATCGGTTATTGAACAAATGAAGTCACATTGAAATAGTGTCAGGTTTTATAAAACAAACTTGTCTATATCCAATGGCATGTTGAAATTGAAAATCTGTATGAAGATCTTAGCAATATTATAAATTTTCATTTCATATATACGAGTTTTTTTTAACCATGATATATGATCGGATCCTATTTAATTTGAGCCTCCATGCATGGTCTCTTATATAACCTATGAAGTCCTTCCGTTTGCTCTCTCAATGCACTGTCGGTTAATTTCAATTGATATCTGTATATACCGACGTTTATAGAGTCGTCTCTATAGTATAGCACAAATCCGATAGGCTTAATTGGTTGCAGAGAGACTTAAAAAAATAATTATATAATCTATATTTACCTGAGTCAAATGTCATGTGCAAGTGAAATCGGAAGTCTGACAAAAAAATTTGAAATATTTAGTTTTTTTTAACTGCTGTTTCCCATTAACCCACCACATGTATACGCTCTTGGTGGACAAGCTGTCGTTTCATTCCAGCGTGACTCTAGCTGCCCAGATCGATCGACTGACCGGCAAGCCGGTTCATTGATAACGATGATGGGACCAATACACATGATCTGGATAGTCTCACATGTCACGAAGTTGTGTCAGGTCCCAAGTTCTCAGCCTCGCAGCCTTGCAATTCCCAACCCGACTATTAGTTATATTAAGCCTATTATATGTTTTAGTTTTTTTTTTAAATTTCCATTCCGTGTGAGGGGGATAAACCCTTAGGTCCGCGGCCTACTCATGCACGCACCCCACCTTGGGCTTCTTCCGCTTGATGCACTCTTATAATGCCCCCCTTCCCACTTTCAAAACTGCTGCTAAGTCTATATGGAATTTTCATTCATCCCGGGAAGAACCGGAATCATTTATGGTAACTTTCAACTCTTTTACTTTTTATATTAATAAAATATACATCATACAGATAAAGATTAAACATGACATAGTGTTATATATATTAAATACATATATAGTTCAATATATAGCGTGAACGATTAAAAGATGTTATGCAGTAATGGAACATAGTCGTTACATAGAAGACATTGAAAATAAAATAAAATAAAATACATATCAATCTCATGAAATTGATGAAAGGTAGATTTATGGTAATATACAAGTTAGAATAATATAAAATTGTGCTATCGTCGCATCAAACATCTATATAAACGCTTAAAATGGTCGTGATCTGAGGCATACTTTCAGGATAAAGGCAGTTGATTCCATAGATATGGACCTGCATAGCTAAAACTAGATTTAAAACGTTCACGCCTGGGCCTGGGTATAAATCAAATCATGGCTGTTAGAAGACCGTGTTTCATATGGCATCCGTTGCAACCTGAGAACAGTTTTAAAATATTCAGGTACGTCTTCAGACAAACATTTATATACAATTGAACACAAAAAATACCGATACCTTTCTTCCACAGTCATCCAACCTAGTTGTTTAATTAATGACGCAGACGAAGTGTTATTGTCAAAATTTTTTGTAACGACGCGTGCGGCTTTGTTCTGAAGCTTTTGGACTCTATTTAAATAAGATTTAAAACAATTGCCCCAAACAGATATGCAGTAATCTATGTGACTTTGAAAAAGGGCGAAATATACGTAATTCAGGCTGGTAGTCGACAGTATATCTTACTGAGGCGAAAGAGAATTCCTAATTTAGATTTTAATTTTTCGCATAGAAGCTGAATATGCTCTCTCCAAGTCAGATTAGAGTCAATGATTATACATAATAATTTCGTACTCTGGATAGGATGTAATGTGATATCATTTATAATGATCTCTAAATCGGGAGATCGTTTTTTTTTTATTTTGGCCGAATATAATTACCGTGGATTTTACAGGGTTTTTACAAAGTCGGTGATTATGTAACCACTCAAGAGCGATGTCAATAAGTTTCTGAAGGCGGTTAGTCGCCTCAGTGGGTGAATCTGAGGAAGTATATATTGAGATGTCATCCGCATATATCATACAATTCTCTTTTAAATATTTAGGCAAGTCATTAATATACACAAGGAATAAAACCGGACCTATAGAATTGTGCCTTGAGATGTCCCGTATATACCTTTTTTATGTTTAGCCTATCTTACTTTTTTTCAAAAAGAAACTTTGAGTAGGCCAATATATTTCTTTCACATTAATTCTGAACTGTTCAAATATTTAAAAAATAAATATACACTCACACAAAATAATTATCTGAATATAACATGACGCTTACAATTTCAAGTTGGGGTAAGTGATATATATATATATATATATATATATATATACATATATAAATATATATATATATAGGCCTATATACATAACACGTTTCTTCATTAATTATCTGTATCATAATATAATTAGATATAGGGCAGGTTCTTGAGATTTAGTTGTCAGAGAATAAGAAGCTGGGAAATATGAGAATCCCCATTCTTCCCGTGAAAAACCAGATCGAATTCTCAATTGTCCCGGGAAAATGGGAATCAAGTAATAGTATGAAATGATTTCCATTCTTTCCAGGAAAAAAAAACGATAATTCTCATTATTAGGCCTATTTAATTCTAATTTCCATTTTTCCTGGGAAGATTCTCCAGATTCTCATGCTTCCATTCACACACACTCACACACACACACACACACATAGATAGATATATTTTATTCACAACAACAAACACATACAGATCACAATAAAATGGATAAATATAAAATATACATTTATCTATCAAATTTATATTCATAAAATCTGCAAGTGTCAAAAGCCATGAAAAAGGAGCACTAAAAAGTAACCTTACGTTTGTGAGGTATACTTATTTCCATAGTGGACCTTGAAACACATTTAACAAGATGGCAGACCATGCATACAATTTAGACAATTTATCATATTAGTTGATTTCAAAGTGCTGACTAAGACTATCGAACATGGAAACACTTATACATGTACATATGTCAGTCAGTTACATATATGTAAAAACTATTGACTACAATATTTTAAAAATTACAGTGATAATAATAGTTACATGTATAGTTTAAAACGACTGAATGTTCATAATTAAAAAAAAAATAACTACAGAATAACTAAAAAAAAACTAAGAGTGACAAAGACATTCATGTAACTGTGAGTTACATCTATAAAATACTGTGACTAAGAGATTCAAAGATAAAAAGTGACCATGATTAATAATTATGTAATCAAAATTATCAGTTTTAATACTAGATGGCAATTCATTCCATAATTTTATTCCATTAAATTTAAAACTATATTTACTATATAAAACTATAGTTTTGACTTGAGGTACAACATAAGCTTGATTACTTCTTCGTGTGTTATAACTATGTCTAACAGGTTCCATATCACTTAGGTATGCCGGAGCATGATGAACGTGAGTATTATACATTAGACCCAGTGTTAAATATTCAACCCTATGTGAAACATCCAACCATTTCAGCTTTTTAAAATCACTTACTCTTAGGCTTTGTCTATTTGAAGAATTTCTGACAAAACGTATCATTTTATTTTGAGCAGTCTGAAGCCTAGTCTTCAGTTTTTTATGAAGTCCCCGGTACGAAGTGTTACAAGCATAATAAAAAATTCCCTGTAGTAGTGAAGAGCATAACAATTTTCTTTCCCTGAAATTCAAATTTGCATGTTTCCTGTACAGAAATTTTATTCTAGTATTTATTTTACTTATGACTGTGTTGCCCATGATGTTTCCAGAGAGGGTCTGATCTAGTACTACCCCTAGATATATAAAATGTTCTTTAGAGATAATGTCCACAGAGTTACATTTAATGGATAACATGTTTCTTTTTCTTAATCTTCGGCTGGATGCAAATAAAATACTTTCAGTTTTACCCAGATGAATGGAAAGCCTATTTTCCTCCAACCATACACACAATGACTCTAATTCAAGTGAAAGTTTACATTCTATCTCCTTAGGATCTCTCCCACTCACTATTAAAGAAGAATCGTCTGCATATAAGACTAAATCACATCCTACTGAACATTTCATATCATTTACATATATAGTAAATAACAAAGGTCCTAAAATGGAACCTTGTGGTACCCCACATGTAACATTCCCATAATTAGACCGTACATTATTGATTTCCACAAATTGTCTTCTGTCATTTAGATAAGACTCGAACCATGAAACAGCTGGAGTATTCAATCCAATTGCCTGTAATTTGGTAGTTAAAATATTGTGATCTACAGTATCAAAGGCCTTCTGCAGATCTAAAAGTACCATGCCAGTGTAAATTCCACTATCCATATTAAATCTTATTAAAATCTATTAAATCTTTTATCTGTAAGATGTGTTAGAGCAGTGTTAGTGGAAAAACCAGGCCTAAATCCTGATTGATACTGATAGAACAAATTTTTGGTTCCAAGATAAGAATACAATTGGTCATATGCTACCCTTTCTGAAATTTTGGATATGACTGGTAAGATTGAGACAGGTCTGTAATTTCCTTCATAATCTTTGTCACCTTTTTTAAAGAGTGGGACTACTCTGGCTATTTTGAAATCAGTGGGAACTGTTGACGTTTGTAGGGATAGATTTATTATAAAAGTAATAGGTGCTGCTATCGAGTATGCACCATCTTTAAGAAATTTTGCTGAAATTAAATCAGAAAATTTGAATCCACTTGCAATTACATTTTGTTTCTTATAAAACTCAAAAACCTTTTTCTTATCATATGGCCTGAAATTAAGTTTGTCTACAAGTTTGCTTGCAATATTGCAGAAAAATTCATTAAATCTGTTTGCAGCAAATTTTGGTTCAAAACATACCTCTTCATCATTATTTTTCAGCCCTATATTACTATTTCCTTTCTTTGTTTTAGTGAGGATGCCCATGTTTCTCAGTGTGTTCCATAGTCTTTTTGGTTCATTTTGGTTTTCACTTAATTCATTCCTCACAAAATTTCTCTTGGCTTTACATATTTCTCTTTGAGTTTTGTTTCTATGTTTCTTATACTCACTAAAAATACTGCTGTCTTTAGTTTTCCTGAATTTAAACCAAGCTCTCTCTCTCTCACTAATCATGTTTAAGATGTAGCTAGAGAACCACGGTTCCGTACCATTTTTAAGTCTAACAGTTTTAACTGGAGCAACACTGTCTACAACCTTAAGAAACAAGTCACTAAATCTTCTCCAGGCTAAATTTATATTTTCACATTTATATACAGCTGACCAATTTACCTGTTTCAGTTCATCATTGAAACATGTAGCATTATAGTTTCTCATAGACCTTATTTTGGTTACATTGTGTTTGTTTATGATACCCCTAGCAATTTTTCGTGTGCAAAAGGTTACATTATGGTCACTGATTTTAGCTGGGAGAACCCCATAATGTTTTATTTTTTCTGAGTCTGACACACACACACACACATGTATACATATATTTAATATCACGGGGTGGAACCAACCCTCCATTAACTTTACTCACGGGAATTTGTAGGCCCCTAATAAGCACTCGCAATTTCTTTCAGTGTATTTTTACTTGATCAAATTATAATTCAATTATCAAGTATTAATTTTATTTATTTGTGCATATTCTGTGTTCGTTGTACCGTTTAGAAATACTTAAAATATTGATGTCTATGAAAACAATAATGATATCCAAAATGAAATCGTAACTAATGAAACATCTAAAAACAAATAAAAATATGCTAATCGTTGTTTACGGATTATTTGACACGTCGCGCCATAGGCTTTTTGTTGGCGATACAAGCGGCCCCTCCACACCGGGTCAGCTAAGTTCACGTAAGCTCTCTGAGTCAGCCCTGTTTTGGAGAGAACAACAGCGATTAAAAATCGGGTGAGTATAAAACTATGTAGTAAAATCAGCAATGATTTAGTGCATATACTGTCCTAGAATACATAACAGTACAATAATATACACAAATGTTCAGATTTTATGCAGATCGAGCGGTCGCAGACGTGGCATCGTTGACACATAAACCGGTCCACTGTTGTAGCCGGGGGTTTGACAGCATGATTAAGCCCTCATTATCGCTCACTGTTTGTCTATTTTCCTGCGCAGTTTGATTGCCTGTGTGGATCTCATTTGTTCACCAGGCTCCGGGGCAGGTAGATATTTTCCTGAGTAACATAGATGTTTTAGATTCAGCACATACGTCGCAAGCTGTGTTTAGGGTGAAGCTCTTTACTTCCTTGTTTTGTTTCTTTTTCCATGGAAATGTACGCAGTCTCTATTAATAATATACTCTTACTCAGACTGTTAGCTGCATTAAATGCGGCGGTATCCAGGACCCTGGATACCGCCGCATAAAAAGCTTCAGAGTAAACTGGAGAACTTCAAACCCTTGTCGGAAAAAAATCGTGTAAAATCAAATAGTGCGTTTATGACAAAGAAACATTAAGTAATCTAAGGGAGAAATAGTACTTTATTCGAATGACCAAAAAATTCAGTTAAATATTATGTTTTAGTATGTAAACAAGACTCGCTTTTAAACTTTGCAACCCTTGCGCTTGAAACTGTCTCAGAATCTGAAACAATGAACTGCGTGACCCTTACTCGCTGATCCAACACGGCCCGTTACCACTGGTTACACAGGCGGCTGCCGGCCAGCCGTGGCTTGGGGGGTAACCCAGAGCAGACATCGTTCCCCGTGTATCACCGTTTATTAAGATAATATATATTCTTTTAATCAACATTTAAAGTGGACAAATACTGTCTAAGTGGTATGTTATATGCGCATTTGATAAGAATATCTTTATTTCTTAACGAATACGACATTTTCAGACGAAATATAAGAATTTAATTGTCATGTGGAATGTCTCCAGTTTCCTCAAATCATCTTCTAGGGCTCTCGCACAGCGTAGCGAGCGTAGTAAGAGAGGACGGGTGCTAGGGCTATCAGACTGTAAGAGCTAACTTGTGTATCCATTAACATTGATATATAATTGTATATCATTTTTGTCAGGCAGCATGCTACATGCAGTCAAGATCAGGTCTCAAGAGCGTGCAGGAAATATGAGCAGCTGTTGTAGGCTATTTGAGGGGTTCTATTATCCCTGCTAAACTTAAAGTAACAGTATTTTGGGGGATATGTATGTGTTATTATTTTAGTGTATATAAATAATTCTCTCTTGTGCACAGCAAAATTTTTTTCTCAGAAACTACAACTTCTATATTGAATTGATATATATGTAACGGAGAGCCTTTGAGCCAATCAGAGCTAAGTATCATGGGACAAGGCAACGGAAATAACGTCCATGTAGTTTGTAGGTGTAGGGGTTTGGATTTTGATACTGGTATTCAGATTCAGAAAACTCCTCTAATTTATAAAAAATATCCAATACAGGGCTAGAAATTAGTTTTAAAATTAACAGGCTTGCCAGGCCTGTAGATCAGACATTTTCAAGGCCTGCAAATTACAGGTCCGCACCACTTTTTTTATACTGTAGACTTCAGTAAGACCATGGTTTGAGGGTTCAAAAATGATTTATTCACAAAAGAAGCAACTTAATTTATGAAAAGTTTAACTTATGTTTGCATTTAGCAGCTAGAACCCATGTGTACAGGCATTTTAACATTATAGAGAGCCATTTGGCGGTAAATGTTTATCCTTGCAGGTGTGCCTTTGCATGCGGGGGCAAACATTCTGCTGGCCTAAATGTGAAAATATGGGCATCGGGCCCATTGGCCCCTTATAATTTCAACCCCTGTTGTACAGAAATAATTGTTGCGGAAACCACAACTATGCATGGTACTCCATTCACAGTTGTGGGCCTAGCCAGGCCTGTACATTTAGGCAGTTCAATGGGAAAAATGGAAGGGGGTATAAAAAAAGTACAAAACAGCTCACCAAGTGTAGATTAAATCATCCTTACTTGCTCTTTGTTGGAAGTAAACCATCAAACTTGAATTTGTAGTTAATACAACTGAATAAACAAACCCAACAAGCTTGTGTTGTTTGTTACTGCCATCTTTCAAAATACCACATGGTTTCACTCATGACTGTTTGACCTTCACCGTGTTGTTGCAGCAGCCAAGTGAAGCTATTAAAGCTCATGGCTGGTGTTCACACAGACACAGGGTGGTGCTCCACAATTAATAGGTGATAGGACCTTAATTGTTTCTATTATTTACACATACAAGTGGTCTTACACAGCATAGAAGTGAAGTTAGGGGCTCATTGCAAAATCATTAATATTTCACAACATTTAGTGTCTGTTTGGTGCCTATTTTATCCAGATGCATAACATTATTATCAAAGACAACTATGATGCAGGTATGATGAGCGGATATAGCTGTGGTAGGTACTGTTGTTGGCTTCATATTCAGTAGGCTGAAATTTTGCGATTTCTCATTCGCACCAGAAAAAAATAGTCTTCATACACCAGTATTTGTAATTATTGTATGATACGAATAAATCCCACACTGTCTCATTTATTTCTGTTGTTTTATTATAACTATAGAACATGTTATTTTTGCAAAGTTCACATTTTGCGAATTGGCAAGGGCAGACCTTTTGCGAGCAATATGTAATATTTTTGCGAAATGCTTATGGTAACATTTGATGACAATGTGATATGCATAATGAAAATTTTGATATATTTTCAAATTTATGAGCTCAGTTCTGTGTTTTTTTTTCTATGTTTAAAGCATTCATTTCCCATTGACACTACACCTAGATGCAGACTTGTAAAAATGTTTGTGTGTTTTTTTTATGGCCCTTAACATATTTTCAAAGAAGTGTTTTTCACTCAATATAGATTTAATTCAAAAGGTCCAGATAAATTTAACCTCATATTCTTGCACTGGTCATGCTTACTTTCGTGAGATTATACTGAGTAAGAATGTAATTTTTGTGATCATTTAATTTTCAGGAATCAAGGTTACCTAACCAAATTTGCATAAATTACATGCTTGCGAAAAATTTCCAGTTCTACAGTATAATACTTAAAGAGTTTGCATGGACCAGTTCCTGGGTTTAGCAAAAACTGGGTTTTAGGCATAAAGCCCAGCCCAGCGGGTTTTCTGGGTAAACCCAGGTGTTATGGGTTTTACAGGTTACTTAATGTCAATTTGAAATTGATATTATATATACAGTGGTAAATATGATTCTGTGCTTTATATTTTGTTAATATAAAGCATATCAGGACCTATGTCTGATATACAATACTTAACACATAAAGCAATTAATTATGATACACTTTACTAAAAAAAAAATAGAGAAAAAGACCTACAGTACACAAACCTTGGACCATCATTTCACTTTTTTCAGGACTCTGTTTAAAAGAAAGTGGATTATTACATGGGTGCATACACAAATTTATATAGCAGTGGCTACTAGCTTTCAAAAACTGGCTACTGGCTATCACTTTATTAAGGATTTATTTCAGTGTGAATTTATTATGTAGCAGGGTGGGCGAGTCGCATAGACTAACTTCATTTAATACATGTACTCTTCATAGATATCATGTTAAAAACAGATTTTTTTACAGCTAAGTGTAAAAAAAAATCCCTCTGTAAATGGGACTTCTTATTTGCAGAATTCAGTCATGACCTGCATCAAATGGGAATCATAATCCCATCCTAATGCTGATAATGATGATCACCCACAGGCTGGCTGATATCCACTGAACATTTACCTGCAGATCAAGCTACCTATTTTTAGCTCTGCTGACTTTCAGTCATGCTGGGCTATAGCGATGGGTCTTTGTCTGGCGTCCTTCCGTCTGTCCGTCCGTCCGGCCGGCCGTCCGTTAGCAGGGCACAAATCATAACCGTAGGGGCTAGGGCCATGAACCCTATGCAGTCTTAGAGGTTATAAAAAGATCTCCTTGCAAACCTGAAATTAGGTCACTGCGACCTATATTCTCGAAGTTATGGGATGTGTTTGCACCCCCCAGAAATAACTCTTTGAGACAAAATTTTCATCCCAAACCTTCCATCTTTCACATACAGCTCACCTACCAACAGAGGAAGAACCATAATTTTTTTTAGGTCAAAAGGTCAAAGGTCAAGGTCACAGGGGCCTCCTCTTTGAAAAGCCTGTGGATGCATTTTAAGCCAACCCTTTCATCCCAATTCTTTGATTTTTCACATATAGCTCACCTACTAAGTTGGAGAAGAATCCTATAGATTTTGAGGTCACAAGGTCAAAGGTCAGGGTCACAGGATCCACTTCTTTGAAAAGGTAGTGGACACATTTCAAGCTAGACTTTTCATTCCAAACCTTCCAGCACCGATATCGCTTCTCTGCCAACAGGGGAAAAGACCTGTTGATTATTAAGGTCAAAGGTCAAGTTCACAGCACCCACTTCCTGCGTGGAGTCATTTTCAGGCAAACTTTTCAATCTGTACCTTCCATCTGTCATATATGGCTTACCTACCAATAAGGGAAGAAGCCTATTGATGTTTAGGTCAAAAAGTCAAAAGGTCAAGGTCACAATATTTAATTGTTCTAAATGCTTTTGAGCATATTTCAAGTGTAACTGTTCAACCCAAACCTTCAGTCTTTCACATATGCCACATCTATGCATCACTCAGTTTGAATCAAACTTCATATTTATGGGTCTTTTTGTTTGAATAAATAACTTATTGATTTTGGGGTCAGCTGGTCAGCAGGTTAAAGGTTGCAGGTCAAAGTTATTCACCCATTGGTTGCCAAGTAATTACACCAGATTTAAGTGGTCAGTAGTTACCCATCATTTAGAAAGAATCCAGTTGATATATGGGCAAAAGGCCAAGGTCATAGGTCAGGGATGTTCACAATTACTTATTTTATAGACCATCTCTATTTTTCTTGTATATATAACCATCCCACTCCAGCTGGTACATCTCCCTGTGTGGCTGTAATTGTGAGTGACACTGGTGACATATGACTCCCTTTTGTATCAGCCTATTAAGTGATAAGGCTCAGTGATAAAATACCTCCTTCCTTCATAACAAAAACACTGTTGTCAGAATGCTTCAGCCAGGCATTAAGACTATGAGAGTATAGTATTAAGGTTTAGCTACTGATTTATAAGATGATGGGAACATTTTGCAGTTTATTTTATGGAATCCTAGCAATAAACTTAGTTTCCTAGATATCTGAATATTTTAATATATATCACCACATATAAAAGCAAGTGTTTGTTCTCATAATATGTGGATCTGTACCTTGATTTAGGATGGCTTTTTGTTTTATTTCAAGACTCTTAAACATGCTTTCTGCACTTCTTTTCTTTCAGGTTTGGCAGTTTACCTACCCTGCTGACCCCATTGAAAAGCAGAGTGATAATAAAAATATTGGACTTACACTTTTTACAATTGCATATCTATAAATCTGATATGAGGGCCTGGACATGCCTTTTGAATTATTTTGGGCATTTATTACTGGATAATTTGCCCCAAGTTTGGTCTCTTATTGGAGAATGTGGGATATCAAATGTCATACTTGTCAAAAATCCATTATGTCTGCCAGTTAGCCACCTTCTTTCTTCAGGGCAGTTTCAGTAATTTTTCTTTTATGTTTGGTCCGATTTAGAGAATGTTTGTTGTCTGATTTCAGACTTGTCAGAAGTCCAATATGGCCACCAGGCAACCATCTTTTAATTCCTTTTGATCATATTATCTCAAGAACAGTTAAAGTGAATGCAGTTGGATGTATATTTATGTAATCTTGTAAAGGATTGGGTTAAATATTTCTGAATAAATATTACTATCATTTATAAAAGTGCAGTACAGTTGGCTTGTATTGAATAAAAATTCATACAGAAGCACCTGTTTCTCAATAATTCTTGCATGTATTTCCTTGATTTTTGCTATATATTTTGATCTTATATTTGCCCTTTGTGGTGTTCCTTTTGAGACTGACAGGTTTCAAGCAAGCTGTTGGAATAGTTCCTGATAGCTTAACAATCATGCATTTTCCTCAGACCATCAATTCACTGTGTTTTAACCAGACATAGGTGATATATATTTCTGTTGTCATAGAAAATTTTCAACAAATTGGCAAATTGGTTCTTCAAAATTTTACTGGAAGTTGTGAATCTCAGTCCATGATGTCACAGGTCATGCTTGGCAGCTGAGCGTCATGACCCATTGGGTCACTTGTTTTGTGCACTTTTCATTGTTAGCAAATGTCCAGATGCAGATTATTAAGCAGCCAGCAGATACCAGGGAGTTAAGTGCTGGGTGTGAAGGTGATTCTGCAGCAGCTACTATGTCAATGCACCTTATCTACCCGTAGTTATCCATGCTGAATGGGACAGCAATGCACATTTAAGTAAAATACAACGACTGGGTTAAAGAAGGCTTGCAAGTTGATGTTTTCCATATAGCTCTGATAAGGAACTCTGAAATGGAGAAAATGATGACACTGTTTATCTAAATTCACTTTTACGCACAGTTATTTACAATTCTTTACAATTCATGCACATGTAAACAGTGATAGTATTCTGTAATTGTGTAAATATATGATGGGATATGCTATATTACACTACTTTTACTTTGTACTTTGGAATTTTTATATATTGAACAGTTTTTCAGGCAAATCTTACCATATTGTCCATAAAACCCACATGTGGGTTATTGCCCAATCTGGGTAAACCGGGTTTTACAAACCCTGACTGGTTAAAATACCATACACGGATCAGGTTTGCTGATCAGTGAACCACGTTTCCAAAATTGTGATAACTAATACATTTGTACAGATGCATCATCCCCTTGTTTGACATATCTTATTCCCCGGTGTTTCATGTTTGCAATTAATGCCCATTCATGGATATTGTGTTATCAAAACCTTGTGAACAAAAAGGCAACCCAGTTCTTCTGTGTAACTTAAAGGGGCCCCATCACCTATAAAGCATGTTGAGTTAACACAAAAAATAGCTTCTTCCCTTTAAAATAATTATGTGCCTGCCCAAATATTGCCTTGAAACAGTTTGCATACTCCTGTAACTGAGTGTTAAAAACAGTGAACCGGGCGCGATCACAGGTGTCATCATAAACACTGTGTCAGGCCTTGTGTTGCATGGAGCCTCAACACGTGCCAATCAGGAGATGCCCTGACTGACTTGGCCCAAAAACTGTAATTCATGTTCCCGCTGGCTGAAACACTGGGAGTTGCCCCTCTTAAGCGAACCCTCCGGTCACACGGCCTTGTTATGGTAAACAGACTGTGTTTACCAACATGCAGGACTATAACAAGGTGTTAAACTGTTGTATGCGTGGAAATGAGACTGTGTGCTGGAATGGTTTTGCTGGGAAAACTTTTGTATGAAGCAAAACTGAACTGATAGTGTGGAGAAAGTAGGAATAATATTGCTCCTGATTATGTCCCTTTAATGGTCCCGTATTTGGCATCTTATATGGCTACTAAGTATGGCTTGACTCAAGACTTTGGAATAGAGCAACAAAGCAAATCAGATATAAGCACCTTTGGATGAGACAACAGAAATGACAGCTCCATCAATGTTGAATACAAAAACACTATAAATTCTAATAAAAGTCCATCAGTATTACAACTGTTAGTACTGCACACTTGAAGAAGGTTTGGGGTATGAAAAAAAAAAGATTTCTCTGCCACACTGTCAGTTGAGATTTGGATATTATTTTTATAAATTGATATTATATCTGAACACCTTTTCTTTATTTGGTTCTGTGATGAGCTTGGCGAGAGTTCACCAGTGTCCACAAACATGCCTTGTGTAACATTAAGTCTTTGATGTTCTTCCATGTCTTTGCAGGTAGCTGTAAGGTTTAATACCAGAGGATCCTTTGTTTCTTTGTTTGTGTGATCTAATTTGCTGACCATGAGCCAGTATCCTCAGCGGTCAGGTGACACCTCATTCGGTCAGCTGGACCTGAGTGGGAAGCTGATAATTAAGGTCCAGCTGGGAAGTGACATTCGCCGTATCCCCATCCATAATGAAGACATCACCTATGATGAGTTGATGTTGATGATGCAGAGAGTGTTTCGCGGGAAGCTGAATAGTGATGATGAAGTTACCATTAAATATAAAGATGAAGGTAGGAAGATTTAGTGACTTTAGTTGTTACATCCACCATCAGGGGGCACCACTGTAAAGTTACTTATCACATGTGATAATAAACTTTTGAAAACATTTCTTACATATCTTTTCACTGGCTCCTTGAAAAGTTGTAACAACATCAAAATGTTTTACAAATTACATGGACAGCTATTTATTATTTCACGCTTTATATATCAGAACAATAATATATCACCTGATATGCCTCATATGCAGCTGAGAGGTTTAATTGTTAAAGTTTCTGTCATAGCCTAACAACGTTTCCAGCAGAGGACTGGTTATTGTGGCCTATATTGTGTTACCCCTTAAAAAAATGGAATTAAATCTTCTGCAGTTTTCAAATTCCATCCTGAAAGAATCAGGAAAATGCTGGGAAACCTGTGTAAAGAAACATCATATAAAACCATACAATATTTGAAAATATGTCAAAGTGTATTGGTTTACACCGTGAATGGTTACAGGATTAGAAATTATCATAAGAGGTGATCCTCAGTTGTCCATGAATGAAATGGTGTTTTGATGTCATTGCTGAAAGTCTAAGGTTTTATGATAATAAATTTGACTGTGAATTGCCTTTCAGATGGGGATCTTATCACTATATTCGACAGCTCAGACCTCTCCTTTGCAATCCAGTGTAGCAGAATATTAAAATTAACTCTTTTTGGTAAGTACAGTAAATGGTGTGTCTTTGCATTACTTTGTGCTCAAAGTATGACTTAGAACAATGGATATTTAATTTAATAAAATACTATAAAACTGTCTCTAATTTATCTGTTTATTATTGAAAGTATCAAATGTAAACATTCCATTTAAGTAATGAATTGTTTTTCATGAAATTCGATTAAAAAAGATAAGGTATATTGTACATTTATTTTTTTTTCGATAGTCCTTTTGCAAATAATAATAGACATCATTTCTTTTCTTTTCAAAATAAACAAAAAAATGTTTCAACTCCTTCCCACAGTTTTTATAACATTTCAGACTTGAACTTTTGTTTAAATGTGTTTGTTTTTCTCACTGAATTTGTTTTTATGCCACTTTTTATCAGTAATTCAGGCTAAGACTTTTCACTCCTTCCATAACTAGGTCTGTTCCCACATTTGGTTTATTGGGAAAATTTTATCCTAATCTTGTTTTCTTAAAACAATATACCAATATGTTATCTATAGTTTGGTAATCAAATTGCAACTTCTGGTTTACCACAGTAAATGGGCAGCCACAGCCTTTAGAGACAGATCAAGTAAAGCACATTAGAAAAGAACTGCAGTACATTAGAGATACAGCCAACAAGCTGCTGGATACACTGGAGCCGGAACAGCCTCCCTCACTGGCTGATAGTACGCAACCAAACCAAGGTGAGCATCGCATAAATAACTACAGATGTCAGAGATCAAAATATAATGCATAAATTTAACCTACAATTGTCACAGATTGAAGTATTGCCTCTGTTTCAGTTGTTAAGTCTATTGCCTTTGGCATTTAGCAATGTCCAGCTTGGGGTTTAACATTTAAATTATATATATTCAGCAATAACTGTTAATTCATCTGCAAGCTGACGCACCTCATCTTCATACTAAGAAGTGACTAGTCTGTGACATGACCAAATATTCATAGACCTTGATTCCATTCTGTGATCCTCTCAGGTGCTGGTTATATGTGGATGTCTGGTGGTATGTCTTGATCAAATGTGTAGCAATTACAGGGAAGGCATCGAGAATAGAACCAATGAAACCAGCCTGTCCTGTTCTGCTACATATGTTCTTGTTCAGACAGGGTGAACAGTGTATTGCTTACATAAGTTACATGCTATTGGTTGGGTTTGACAGTTGTGGTTTTGGCCTGAACACTTGCAGTCCTGTTCATATCATGAACCAGATGCCAGAGAGGGTCAAGGAATCAAGGTTTGTGAATGTGTGGTCATCTCACAGTCTTTTTAGGTGTTGTTCCTTGCTGGGCATCATATCTTTTGTATAGGTACCCCCCAAAAAATAAAAGTATAATGTCCATTCAGTGTTCTCCTATCCTAAATATGTATATTGAAAGAAAACTTAGATATCCATAATACAAAACAAATATTCTTTTAAGAGCTTCATTTAATTAGAAAATAGATGTCCTTCTAGAGTTGCACCTGTCTGGCAGCTTGGAGTATGCAGCTTGACATGTGACCGATGGTATAGGCTGATAGTCTGTCATCTGTTGTACTTCTGTCAAGTCACCCATCATTAAACACAATAAAAACCTGGTTTTTAGCTCAGCTGACTATAAGTCATCTGAGCTATAGTCGTGGTCCATTGTCCGTCGTCCGTCCGTCTGTCCGTCCCTCCGTCCGTCCGTCCGTAGATGTGGCACGTTTTGAAACCTTAAGACCTAGGAATCCAAAATTCAGCATTATGTTAGATATCCCCAAGATCTCCTACCAAGCCAAAAACTGGGTCTTTGCGACTTCGTTCCTTTGAGAAATTAAGGAAAAACCTCAATTTTTTATTAAAATCCTATTTTCACACTTCAGGACTGCCGAATATCAAAACTACTCATCTGTTTTTCCTCATATTTACCATAAATATTCCTCTATATAGTTCCTATGTACATGCCAGAAATTAAGACTGAAAAGTATAAATTCTTTAAGTTATGGGCCCAAACATAATTGACTTTGTAAAAAATCAGGAAAAATAACTCTTTTAACATGAAAAATTTTGAAACTAGAGTCTATTTTCTCAAGTATATAACTATGTTTAATTAAGATTCAATTGTTTACCCAAAATTAGATCTGAATTTTGTAAATTTTTTTAAGTTATTAGCATAAAAAAAAATCAGTACCTTAAATTTTGCCCAACTTTGACCATGGCACGTTTTTTTCCTGTAAGCACCATTGATTTAATTTTCACAGCATGTAAACATAAATATTTAGTTTGTCTAAATCTGAAATTTGAAAATAAAAGCTTGAAAATTAAGCTAGTTATTGATTTTTTTTCTGTAGTCACTTGCTTTGATTACAGATGCAGGGTCCCACTCCAGGTCACTGGAAGTCAGCTATGCCAGGGTTTCTGATTTGTTACAGTCACTGGGGGAGATCCCCTGCTGTGACAGGTGTACAGTTATTCTCATATCACCACCCCAATCATCCCCCCCCCCCCCCCCCCCCCCCCCCGCAAACCCAACCCACCAAGTGTTATGCAGTAATTGTTATTGTTTTCACTGTATCTCCTTAATTGTAATGCTGTTTCCACTCCGATATGCAAAAACTTTCCTTGAAAAAATAATTCAAGGTGTAATCCAGAAGATGCAATGTTGTGTAATGTAGCATTTTTAAAGAAATCAATTTCCTTTTAAATGATTTTAACAAATATAAATGAACCCATCAGTATGCTTAAATTATTATAAATATGAAGCACATTATGGATACATAAAGACACAATTAAAAATTGTGAAATCTAAATCAAGTATTATTTTTAGATACTGTTTTGCAGATTTAAAATATATATTTTTGTGGTAAAAAATAGATAAACACCACATCATAATGTTTATCTGACAAGATTGAGATTTATGATGATACAATTGAGAATTATGAATCAACTTTTATAGTCAGATATATATGTTAAATTGGAAATGTATAGAAATATATTAGAAATAAATTAAATTAGAAAATAATTGATGTGATAAAAAAATCAGGATTTAATACAAACATGTGTTCATTATTTTCCTGCCTCAGCAGAATTTGAGATCAGGCTTTGTTTGCCCTGTTTTATGTTGTTAATTAACTATATTTCAACTGTATACATTTCATAAAAAAATACATATATATTTAATAATATATATTATACAAAAAATAGATTCAATTGAACAAATGTGTAAACTACTGAAATGTCAACAGTTAATCAAAAAACCAATTAATGATCATGGATATAGTACAGATCATTTGTTCACAAACTGCTCACATGCTTTAGTTTCAACATAAGGAAACACATGGTCAGGTCACAAAATATTTTTTGCAACAATTTCTTGCTCATCAATACAAACCAATCATATAAACCAACCATGGCCTTTATTACCTCTTCCTCTTACACTTTATCTCCATTAGATATTATTTTAGATTTTTACCTTCAAGGTTAACGTCAGCTAAGCACAGTGACCCATAGGTCCCTTGTTTTTTAATCTTATGTCCTAGGACATATCTATGTATGATATATTCTGTGATATATTGTGTGTTGACAAAAAGTTTCAGTGTCTACATTAATACAGAGAAAGTTTGACCTTTAAGCTGTTTATTTTACAGTTGCTGAGGAGGCCGTGACAAACCCCAGCACTCCCCAGACATCATCAGGTAAACCAACAGCAGGAGGTAAGGAGTTTGATCCACTCTCCACACAACGTTCAACAGAAGACCACACCAAGAGTAAAGTCATGTCGTCTTTTGGACTATCAAATGATGGTAATTTGTTAATTTCTATAATAATTATACAGATTCATTGCCTGGAATATTTCGATTTCAGATATGGATAGGAAAAATTAAAGAAAAAGTCATGATTAAAATGGTTTAGATAATTTAATAATAAGATTTATATATTAATAAAGATGATTTGATATGTTTACAAAAATCAGAGGTTCATCAGTTTTTAATTAAAATTGCATCATTTATAAACATTTTCATATAGGTATAATAATAATAACACCCATGTATCCTTTATTGCAGGATCAATAATTTAAACAAATTTATTTGTGTATGAATTTCTGTTCATGCCTATAGTCAAACCTCTCAGTTACAGACACAAACATGACCAGGGATTTGCTCATAATATGAAGATGGGAATATTAGAGTGTGCCACAACTGTCTGTAACAGAGAGGTGTCTGTAATAAAAATGTACCTGTAAGGGGAGATTTTATTGGTGTTTATAAAAATTATTTCTATTGGGTATAGTTCAGGCTCAGAGTACTCCAACACCCCAGGCAACCACACCACAGCACAGAGCAGGAACTCCTGACAGCATTTCTAGCATAGGGTCCTCAGCCAGTCAGCAAGTCAGACAGCAACAACAGCAACAGCACGGCTACCCACAGCAGCCTCCAGCCTCTACAGCATCAGGATACCCAGCTACATCACAAACACAGCCCAGCCAGCAACCCCACCAGGGATACAGCCAACAAGGTAACCTAACATCAGGTTCCTGTTAAAGGATCAAGTGAGTGGCAGTTTTTAGCTCAGCTGACTGAAAGTCATCTGAGCTATAGTGATCACCCTTTGTCCGTCGTCCGGCCGACCGGCCGTTAACAGGGCACAAGTCGTAACTGCTGGACCTGGAATTTACTCACTTGACATCCAGGAAGGTCTATGAAAAATCTCCTTGGAAACCTGAAATTAGGGCTCTGTTACCCATATTCTACAAGCTATGGGTCTCAGAAGTACCCCCCAGAATAATCAACAATTTGATACAAAAGCTCAAGTATCTGAATAATTGCTGCATTGATCTCCATGATTCTTTGTATGAATATTGATCATGGAGTGTTTCATCATTTCCTGCAAACTGGTGGTGCCACCTGTATTTTTTCAATTTTTTACGAATTTTTTTCTGTATTTTTGATACCTTCAAAGAATCTGTCATCTGTAAACAGGGCACAAAATCTTAACCGCTGGCCATGGAATCTTCTCACTTGACATCAAAGGAGGTCCATGAAAAGTCTCTGTGGAAACCTGATGTACGGTCTCTGTTACCCATATTCTCCAAGCTATGAGTGTCGTAAGATCCCCCCCAGAATATTCAAAAATTTGATACAAAAGCTCAAGTATCTGAATAACTACTGCATTGATCACCATGATTCTTTGTATGAATTTTGATCATGGAGTGTTCTATCAGTTCCTACAAACTGGTGGGGCCACCTGTATTTTTTCAATTTTTACGATTTTTTTAATCTAGTTTTGATACCTTCAAAGGAAGTTGTCATCTGTAAACAGGGCACAAATCGAAACTGCTGGACCTGGAATCTTCTTACTTGACATTAAAAGAGGTTCATGAAAAGTCTCCGTGGAAATCTGAAATTAGATCTCTGTGACCCATATTCTTCAAGCTATGGGTCTCTTAGGTACCCCCCCCCCCCCCAGAATAATAAACTATTTGATACAAAAACTCAAATATCTGAATAACTACTGCATTGATCACCATGATTCTTTGTATGAATATTGATCATGGAGTGTTTCATCAGTTCCTGCAAACTGGTGGCTCCACCTGTATTTTTTCTATTTTTTCGAATTTTTTTGGTATTTATGATACCTTCAAATAATCTGTCACCTGTAAACAGGGCACAAATTGAAACCGCTGGCCATGGAATCTTCTAACTTGACATCAAAAGAGGTCCATGAAAAGTCTCTGTGGAACACTGAAATTAGGTGTCGGTGGCCCATATCCTTTAAGCTGTTTGGCTTGTAAGTACCCTTCAGAATAGATAAAACTTTGATACAAAAGCTCAAGTATCTGAATAACTACTGCATTGATCTCCATGATTTATTGTATGAATATTGATCATGGAGTGTTGCTTCAGTTCCTGCAAACTAGTGGTTCCACCTGTTTTTATTTTCAATTTTAACGATTTTTAGCTCAGCTGACTATAAGTCATCTGAGCTATAGTCGTGGTCCATTGTCCGTCGTCCGTCCGTCTGTCCGTCCGTCCGTCCGTCCGTAGATGTGGCACGTTTTGAAACCGTAAGACCTAGGAATCCAAAATTCGGCATAATGTTAGATGTCCCCAAGATCTCCTACCAAGCCGAAAACTGGGTCTTTGCGACTTCATTCCTTTGAGAAATTTAGGAAAAACCTCAATTTTTTATTAAAAACCTATTTTCACACTTCAGGACTGGCTTATATTGAAACCGCTCATCTGTTTTTCCTCATATTTACCATAAATATTTCTCTATATAGTTCCTATGTACATGCCAGAAATTAGGTCTGTATTATATAATTTAAAAAAGTTATGGACCCAAACATAATGCATTTTGTAAAAAATCAGGAAAGATATTTGATCACTTAACACAGGACATATTAAAGCTATGGACTTTTTTTCCAGTAATATAACTTTATTTTATCAAAATTAAATTGTATACCCAAAATAAGATCAAAATCTTTAAAATTTTTTTAAATATTAACAAAAATAAAAAATTGGTACCTTAAATTTTGCCCAACTTTGACCATGGCACGTTTTTTTCCTGTAAGTACTGTGGATCTAATTTTCACAGCATGTACATATAAGGATTTAATCTGTTAAAGTCTGAAATTTGAAAATAAAAGCTGCAAAATTAGGCTAGTTATTGAATTTTTTTTGAGGCTCTTGTTGTATTCCCTTACATTGTCAAGCAGTCCACTGTGGTCACTGTTGGTCATTCAGTGCAGCTCTCTATGCTCCCAAGATTGTTGGCATAATGTTAGATGTCCCCAAGATCTCCTACCAAGCTGAAAACGGGGTCTTTGCGACTTTGTTCCTTTGAGAAATTAAGGAAAAACCTCAATTTTTTTATTAAAAACCTATTTTCACATTTCAGGACAGCCTAACTACGCAACCACTCACCTGTTTTTTCTCATATTTACCATAAATATTCCTCTATATAGTTCCTATGTACATGTCAGAAATTAGGTCTGTATTATGTGATTTAAAAAAAGTTATGCGCTCAAACATAATGCATTTTGTAAAAAATCAGGAAAGATATTTGATCACTTAAAACAAAACATTTTAAAGCTTTGGACTTTTTTCCAGTAATATATCTTTAATTAATCAAAATTAAATTGTATACCCAAAATTAGATCAAAATCTGTTAAATTTAAAATATTAGCAAAAATAAAAAATTGGTACCTTAAATTTTGCCTAAATTTGACCATGTCACATTTTTTTCTTATAAGTACATTTGATTTTATTTTCACAGCCAGTTTACATGTGGATTTAATCTGATGAACTTTGAATTTGAAAGTATAAGCTTAAAAATTAGTCTAGCTATTGAAGTTTTTTAGAAGCCTTAATGTATTTGTATTTTCTAGCATCATGGCCCTACTTTTGTTTACCTGGTAATCCAAAAATTGGCATAATGTTAGATGTAATTGTAAATATTCATATTCTTCCATACATTTCCTATGTACATACCAAAATTTCGGTCAGTATTGCATAATTTGTTGAAGTTACATAATGCACCTTGTAAAAAATCAGGATATATATTTACTCACTTAAAATAAGAATGGCTGAGACGTTTTATCAGGAATATAACATCATTTAATCAAGATTCAATTGTATACTGAAAATTAGATCTGAAAAATGAATTTTTTTTAAGTTATTAGCATAAATATAAAATCAGTACCTTAGATTTTGCCCAACTTTGGCCACGGCACAATTTTTTCCTGTAAGTACTGTGGATGTTATTTTCACAGCATGTACACATAAGGATTTAATCTGTTAAAATCTGAATTTGAAAATAAAAGCTTCAAAATTAGGCTAGTTATTTAATGTGTTTGGAGGCTCTGGTTGTTTTCCCTCACATTGTCAAGCAGTCCACTGAGGTCACTGTAGGTCATTCAGTGCAACTCTCAATGCTCCCCAGGCTATTATGTAATCCCATCACTCAGGCAAGCCCTCTCTCTTGTTGAGCTTGACCAGGCTGCCAGCATAATACCACAGGGAGCCTTTCTCTCCCCCCCCCCCCCCACCCCCACCCCATTCTGTTGACAGATGTGTACTCTAAAAAAATGAATCTTATAATTTCACATTTTTCAGCAATGAACAGTAACAACAGAGACCCCTCCCTGACCCACCGCTTCGATACTCAGGACTAATATACAAGACAAAGCTTATAATTTTTATGTTAAAAAAATTCTTTTTGTTGAGACTTGGACAATTTTGATTTTTTTAAAGAAAAAAATTTTCAGGAATTTAATCCTTATATTCAAATATGGTAAAATATTAGGACCCAATGTAAGTGCTAACTGACAAGATTTAAGAAGATATAAATACTTGGTAGCATTTCATTCATATCTCTTAAAGTAGGCGGGGCCTGGGTGTGAATAACACTGTTAAACCTAGTTTTAAAATTAGGAATATTGGTCAAACTTTTTGGGATTAATTTTTAACTCATATAGCCATATATTTAACTTTTGAAAACTTAATTACCTTCACACATTATTTGTTTATAAAATGGAACTTTTATATGACACTTACCATAGGCCCATTTTTTCCCTTGGTGCATCACTAAATGGTTTCAGGCCAAAGGTTTCATTTATTACACAGTCCATATGCTTTAGCTCATGTCCATTATTCTATAATTTACAGAGGTTCATTTAAGCTGGGCCATTTTCTCTTAGCTTTTCAAATGGTTTGTGTAGTCACTTGCTTTGATTACAGATGCAGGGTCCCACTCCAGGTCACTGGAAGTCAGCTATGCCAGGGTTTCTGATTTGTTACAGTCACTGGGGGAGATCCCCTGCTGTGACAGGTGTACAGTTATTCTCATATCACCATCCCAACCAAACCCCCCCCCCCCAAACCCAACCCACCAAGTGTTATGCAGTAATTGTTATTGTTTTTACTGTATCTCCTTAATTGTAATGCTGTTTCCACTCCAATATGCAAAGACTTTCCTTGAAAAAATAATTCAAGGTGTAATCCAGAAGATGCAATGTTGTGTAATGTAGCATTTTTAAAGAAATCAATTTTCTTTTAAATGATTTTAACAAATATAATTGAACCCATCAGTATGCTTAAATTATTATAAAATATGAAGCACATTATGGATAAATAAAGACACAATTAAAAATTGTGAAATCTAAATCAAGTATTATTTTTAGATATTTATTGTTTTGCAGATTTAAAAGATATAAATTTGTGGTGAAAAATTAATAAACATTTGTATGCATGATGTGGTGTTATCTGACAAGATTAAGATTTATGATGATGCAATTGAGAATTATGAATCAACTTTTATATTCAGATATATATGTTAAATTGGAAATGTATAGAAATATAAACTTAAACTAGAAAATAATTGATGTGATAAAAAAATGAGGATTTAATACAAACATTTGTTCATTATTTTCAGCAGAATTTGAGATCAGGCTTTGTTTGCCCTGTTTTATGTTGTTAATTAGCTATATTTCAACTGTATACATTTCATAAAAAAATACATATATATTTAATAATATATATTATTCCAAAAAATAGATTCAATTGAACAAATGTGTAAACTACTGAAGTGTCAACAGTTAATAGAAAAACCAACTAATGATCATGGTAATAGTACAGATCATTTGTTCACAAACTGCTCACATGCTTTAGTTTCAACATTAGGAAACACATGGTCAGGTCACAGAATATTTTTTGCAACAATTTCTTGCTCATCAATACAAACCAATCATATAAACCAACCATAGCCTTTATTACCTCCTCCTCTTACACTTTATCTCCATTTGATATTATTTTAGATTTTTACCTTCAAAGTTAACGTCAGCTGAGCACAGTGACCCATAGGTCCCTTGTTTTTCTGTATTTATGATACCTTCAAAGAATCTGGCTGAATTTATTGTGCTGAAAGTCTGCATGTCTATAGACCTTGGATCTCTCTATCTCATAATTGCAACTGGTGGCGCCACCTACAATACCTTTAGCGAGTGTCCATCTGTGCATTTGCCATCTGTTCATCTTAGTGGTTCTTCAATGTATTGGGTTGATATGTGCATGTTCATGTATCCTCAACACCTACATGTCGTAAACAAGACTGGTGGAGCCACCTGCAATCATTTTCCTGTGGCGTCCATCTGTACATGTGCTTTTGGTGAAAATTGCTCATATCTCAGGAATGGTTCAAGTTATTGGTATGAATTTGGCATGTTAATCCATCTTGGAGAATTTTCTCATAAGCCAGACAGGTGGCCCCACCTACTTTCCTGGTTTTGTAGAATAAAAAAAATTTACTTTTCTCACTAGTGATATGCCGTATTGGCCTGAATTGTTGCATACCCATAGATCTTGGACTCCATATTGTACTTAAGACTGGTGGTGCTATCTGCAATAGTTTTCTTGTGGCGTCTATCCATACAGGTTTTTTGTGAAAATTGCTCATATTTTAGGAGTGGTTCAAGGTATTGGTCTGAAATTTGGCATGTCGATCCGTCTTGGAAAGTTTTCTCGTAAACCAGACATTTCTAAGGACTCTTCACAAAGTTCATGATTTGTTTGAACTCTGGCATTCATTTTGCTCATTGTTCAACATTCCTTGAATTCAGCTGAGCGTCATGGCTCATTGGCCACTAGTTAGGTTGAGGGTATGGTCGGAAATTAATTACTGGTTATTTATTAATATTGATCCTTTTCAGCTTTAGATTTTATTAGCTAGGGGGCAAAGAATAGTCATTATTTGTAGTAAAGACAGTGTTGTGAATCCCTAAGGTTAAGTTGAGATTTCATGGAAAGGTGTTATAGAAAGGTTTTATAAATATATGTATTTGTTTGTCCATCTTTTGGTCAATACAGCCATAATCCTTTGGTGTCACTGTAATAATGTTCCAGGAATTTAACTCAGTAATATTTAGCTATAAAGTATATAACCTGATTTTAGTTCTCAACAAAGCTGTGCATATTAAATGAGGTAAGGGGTCAGGAGACTTTCTTGTGGTGTCACTGAAATAACCTACCATTAATTTGATTTATTTAGAAAAAGCTGTTTATGAATATTTAACATTAAAGTATTTCAGATGAGTTGGATTCCCAAAATCTGTCCATATTTAAAGAGGCCAGAGGTCACAGGACTAACAACAGGCATTGAATGCAATCCTGTGGTGCTCAGGTGACCTCATTTATTGTTTGATATCATGAGGTTATATTTTGTAACTGCCCAAGTCAATGTTATTTTGTAACAAGACCTATGAAGGCTTTGTCTTTAACCAACAGTCCCAGACAGCTGATGAAAGCTTTGAAACATTCTTAGCTGCTATTCGCAATTGAATGAAAACATGTAACTATCACTAGTCCCTTTTGAGGTGTGGGTTCAAATCCCACCACTGCCACTATGTTGATATTCTGCTCAAAACAGGCACATGACAATGTATTTATAAGCAATACTCCCAAGGCCTCAGCCATGCTGAAACTTCATGAGATTCATATATCTGGTACTAGGGTTGCCCCCTGGTGCTGGCTTTATGTACTAATCAAATAGAGCTGGCCACTCAACATATAATATGTATATTTATATGACACAGGATATGGGCCTCAGGGCTATGGTAACCCACAGCAACCTGGAGCTGCACAACAAGCACCCCAAGGATTCACAGGACAAGACCCCAAGGCAGCCGCAGGGCAAGCGGGGTACCCCCAGGCAGGAATGCCACCTAGTAGCCAGTATGGGTACCAGGGCCAGCAACAAGCTCAGCCTGGTCAGCAGCCCTACCAGCAACCGTCATACCAACCTCAGCCAGTAAGTAGCATACAACAGCCATACTAGCCTCAGCCATTAAGTAACATACAACAGTCATTCCAGCCTTAGCCAGTAAGTGACATACATCAGTCATACCAGCCTCAGCGAGTAAGTTACATACAACAGTCATACCGCCCTCAGCCATTAAGTAACATACAACAGTCATACCAGCCTCAGTCAGTACGTAACATACAACAGTCACACCAGCCTCAGCCAGTAAGTAACATACAACAGTCATACCAGCCTCAGTCAGTATTATACATCACATAGTGAAAATAAACAGAACTTGCACCTCCAGTGATGTGGTATTCATCCACTATATGTCAGCAGCAACTGTAAGTTACTTACTGATAGACAGGTGTACAAACAGACATAAATGCCCTTACATTCAGGTCTCAGATATTTAATCTACTCTTAAAGAGACTTTATTGTATCCCCAGACAAAGTTGGGATACTATGGTTTAAGCACGGTCGCACCGCCCCTGCCGCCTCAGAGATTTTGTTTGGACGTGATAACTCAAGAAATATTTCAGGGATCTTTACCAAACTTGACATGTCCATAGATATGGGTGAGAGGACGAAGCCTATTTAAAATGGGGTCATGACCTCTACTAGTAGATTGACCTTGATCTTGAATAGGTCCATTATGGGGGATGTCACACATATTCTGAAATATCTCAAGAAATATTGCATAGATTGATCCAAAAATCAACTTAACCGAAGATCTTGGATAGTGTTGTCATGTACGGGAAACTGGTGGCACCACCTAGTATACTTTTCTTGTTTTTTTGCCATTTAATACCCCCATCATTGCCACTTAACAGTATTGTGAGCATTTTAAGTCAAAAACTTATGAACAGATTTCTTTCATATTATGCATGTACATAAACATGGGTTATTGGATGATGTATATTTAAATTGGGGTCATGACCTTTCCTATGAGTGGTCTTGACCTTGAATATTGCCATATATGGTGAAAATCAAACAAAATCACCAATATCTCAAGAGATGCATGGATTGGTCCAAAAATTAAATCGACCGAAGATCTTGGATAGCTTTGTCTTCTGCGGAAGACAGGTGGTGCAACCTTCTGTATTTTACTTGTTTTCATGCCTTTTAATACCCCATCATAGCCACTTGACAGTACTGTGAGCATTATAAGTCTAAAACTAATGGACAGATTGAGCTGAAATTGTGCATGTCTATTGAACTTGGACTCCTCCATCTTGTACTCAAGACTAGTGGCGCAACCTACCTTACCTTTTTAGCTCAGCTGACTATAAGTCATCTGAGCTATAGTCGTGGTCCATTGTCCGTCGTCCGTCCGTCCGTCCGTCCGTCCGTCCGTCCGTAGATGTGGCACGTTTTGAAACCGTAAGACCTAGGAATCCAAAATTCAGCATAATGTTAGATGTCCCCAAGATCTCCTACCAAGCTGAAAACAGGGTCTTTGCGACTTCATTCCTTTGAGAAATTAAGGAAAAACCTCAATTTTTTATTAAAAACCTATTTTCACACTTTAGGACTGCCTAATATCAAAACCACTCATCTGTTTTTCCTCATATTTCCTATAAATAATCCTCTATATAATTCCTATGTACATGCCAGAAATTAGGTCTGTATTATTTAATTTAAAAAAGTTATGGGCCCAAACATAATGCATTTTGTAAATAATCAGGAAAGAAATTTTATCACTAAACACAAAACTTGTTAAAGCTAAGCACTTTTTTTCCAGTAATATTACTTTTATTAATCAAAATTAAATTGTATACCCAAAATTAGATCAAAATTTTTAAATTTTTAAAAATATTAGCAAAAATAAAAAATTGGTACCTTAAATTTTGCCCAACTTTGACCATGGCACGTTTTTTTGCTGTAACTGCTGTGGATTTAATTTTCACAGCATGTTTTTGTTAGCATTTCAACTGTTAACACCAAAAATTTGAAACCAGTTGATCAAAAACTGTAGATTTTATTCAAGTTTTCAAGCACCATGTCACATATTGCTAGTGTTATGCAGTTTGCTAGAGCTCAGCTCCCGAGCTTCAGCTCTAAGTTCCTTAAATTTGGCATACAGTTAGATTTCTCCAAAATCCCCTACCATGCCAAGAATTTGGTCACTAGGACTTAATTCCCTCGAGATATCAATGAAAAACTTCATTTTTCCATTAAAAACCCAATGTTACACTTTAAGACTGCCTAATATCAAAACCACTGATCTGACTTTGATCATATATAATATACATATTTTTCTATACATTCACTATGCACATGCCAGAAATGATGTCAGTATTGTGTATTTTTTTTAAGTTATGGGCCCAAACATAATGCACTTTGTAAAAAAATCAAGAAATATATTTACTCCCTTAACAAGGGCATTGCTGAAGCTAGAGACCTTTTTTGTCAGGGATGTAACATTATTTAATCAAGATTCAATTGAATACCCAAAATTAGTTCTGAATTTTTCAAATTTTATAAGTTATTAGTATAAATATAAAATTAGTACCTTAAATTTTGCCCAACTGTGACCATGGCACGTTTGTTTCCCGTGAGCACTGTTGATATAATTTTCATATCATGCACACATAAGGATTTCAGCTTTTTAGTTTAGAAAGCTGAAAGAAATTTGCCAAATATTGTAGCTTTTATTAATGTTTTTTATGAGACCCTGTCAGACTTTGGCTCTCTCCAGCCCCTCTTGAGTCACCTGTATGTCGACCTTGTTGACCTTTCATCAAATTATGCACGCTTGAGGGGAGAATCCAGGCAGCTTATGGCCAGCCACAGTTGATCCAGGTGTTCAACCCAACTCATCTAGTAGTTTTAACCAACAACATAACAATAAACAATAAATTAATAAATTTTTATTGGTTTTTAATAACAAATTAAAGAAAAATAGAAAAGGAATTTGTTAGTTTATAATAACAGGAAATTAACTTGCAGTTACTGATGATATAAGAATCTTGTATCGATGGGTAGAATGTCACATATTCCAAATAACACCATGCAGTCACCTATGGCATTTTTCAGTTCATTTTTAATGATAAAGAAGTAAATCATATTATTCATTACTAATCATTAAGGATTATATGAAGGAAATTAATGATAGACAAAGATGCAGTTGATAATATTAATCTAGATTCCTACTGTGTCTAGTGTGTACATTGATGTGAAATTAGTCCAAAATGAATTTTTTACAGTTATTTTTTAATATAAATAAAAGCCATAAAACCAGGTACTTATGATCATTAGTTAAAAGTGTGAATTTTGTATATTCTGGATTCTCAACATCATTGTTTGGTGAAAACTGAATAAATACCAGACATGGTGCGAATACTTTGCAATTGTATTTAAACACGAATATGAATATGTACTCCATTATAAAATTTCTTTCATAAGAATGGGAATTCAGGTAAAAATGAAAGTATATGAATACTCGTGCAAATACTTTCAAAATGTATTCATGAATGCATTCATGAATATATTCTTTAATATTATTTTAATAATCATATCAGTTATATTTCATTTTAAAAAATCATATGATTCTCTTATTATTTTTAATAAAAATTATATTTGGGACAATATTTGTAATTTTTTTAATAAATAGTTAAACTCTTATATTATATGTTCTGCTTATAAGTTATATGGCCAAGTCAAAATCTGTGTGACAGTAGTACTCCATTTGTTAATAAAATAAATGAAATCAATCCTCTTCCCTGTCTCCAAAGGTACTACCAAAATCATACATAAGCTAAACAACAACAACTCATAATACAGCTTATATTTATTACCACACAAAACCAGCATGTGCCTCATTTCTAAATAATATTTTTTAATTAATAATTAATATATAGGTCCCTTGTTAAAATCCTATTTTCACACTTCAAGACTGCCTAATATCAAAACCACTCATCTGTTTGTCCTCATATTTACTATAAATATTCCTCTATATAGTTCCTATGTACATGCCAGAAATTAAGTCTGTCAAGTATAAATTCTTTAAGTTATGGGCCCAAACATAATGGACTTTGTAAAAAATCAGGAAAAATAATAACTCACTTAACATGAACAATTTTGAAACAAGAGTCTATTTTCTCAAGTATATAACTATGTTTAATTAAGATTCAATTGTTTACCAAAAATTAGATCTGAATTTTGTAAATTTTTTAAGTTCTTAGCATAAAAAAAAAATCAGTACCTTAAATTTTGCCCAACTTTGACCATGGCACGTTTTTTTCCTGTAAGCACCATTGATTTAATTTTCACAGCGTGTAAACATAAATATTTAGTTTGTCTAAATCTGAAATTTGAAAATAAAAGCTTGAAAATTAAGCTGGTTATTGATTTTTTTTTCTGTAGTCACTTGCTTTAATTACAGATGCAGGGTCCCACTCCAGGTCACTGGAAGTCAGCTATGCCAGGGTTTCTGATTTGTTACAGTCACTGGGGGAGATCCCCTGCTGTGACAGGTGTACAGTTATTCTCATATCACCACCCCAATCACCCCCCCCCCCCCCCCACCAGCAAACCCAACCCACCAAGTGTTATGCAGTAATTGTTATTGTTTTCACTGTATCTCCTTAATTGTAATGCTGTTTCCACTCCGATATGCAAAAACTTTCCTTGAAAAAATAATTCAAGGTGTAATCCAGAAGAAGCAATGTTGTGTAATGTAGCATTTTTAAAGAAATCAATTTTCTTTTAAATGATTTTAACAAATATAAATGAACCCATCAGTATGCTTTAATTATTATAAAATATGAAGCACATTATGGATAAATAAAGACACAATTAAAAATTGTGAAATCTAAATCAAGTATTATTTTTAGATATTTATTGTTTTGCAGATTTAAAAGATATATTTTTGTGGTAAAAAATAAATAAACATTTGTATGCATGATGTGGTGTTATCTGACAAGATTGAGATTTATGATGATGCAATTGAGAATTATGAATCAACTTTTATATTCAGATATATATGTTAAATTGGAAATGTATAAAAATATAAACTTAAATTAGAAAATAATTGATAAAAAAATCAGGATTTAATACAAACATTTGTTCATTATTTTCCTGCCTCAGCAGAATTTGAGATCAGGCTTTGTTTGCCCTGTTTTATGTTGTTAATTAGTTATATTTCAACTGTATACATTTCATAAAAAAATACATATATATTTAATAATATATATTATACAAAAATAGATGCAATTGAACAAATGGTTAAACTACTGAAATGTCAACAGTTAATCGAAAAACCAACTAATGATCATGGTAATAGTACAGATCATTTGTTCACAAACTGCTCACATGCTTTAGTTTCAACATTAGGAAACACATGGTCAGGTCACAAAATATTTTTTGCAACAATTTCTTGCTCATCAATACAAACCAATCATATAAACCAACCATGGCCTTTATTACCTCTTCCTCTTACACTTTATCTCCATTAGATATTATTTTAGATTTTTACCTTCAAGGTTAACGTCAGCTGAGCACAGAGACCCATAGGTCCCTTGTTTATAGTATAAATTAATCCCCTTTTCTCAAGAGTGATTCACTGTATTGGCCCAAATATTTGTGGAAAAATATTGTTTCTCAAATTGATGGATGGAAGAAACCATAGTCGCTTGCCAAGTGTCAGTATATGCTACTGAAGATGGGTGGCTTATTCTTAAAAGGGGGAGAGGGGTTAATTGTCTGAGGATACTATGGCACCTGTGGTGCCAAGAAATATCTAGTTCTTTAAGAGACCTAATATGACATATTATATACGGCAAGGGAAGCCTAATGGTCAGCTGAAAAATGTCAAATGACTTCGGTACTATTGTTCTGTATGTGACTGTGACAGAACAGTGTGGCACTCGGACAATAGTAAATAAAATATTTAATTCAGACATTAATATTATGCATAAAAGTTCCTGGATGGCTCATCAAGGAGTGACTGCACTATATGGAGTTCTTTTGCTGACAGTATACTTGATCAAATCTATTATAACAGCATACAGTCAGTGTATGTCACAAGATGTCTTTGAACTGGTCAGTTCAGTCAACCTGTTATGATTGAATAGACTGTATTCTCAGATATTAAAATGGTTTACTCAGATTCTTAGGTATGGTATGTTGTTAGTTTCCCTTTAATTCACTGATACAGATTAAAAAAAAAATCAACTCACTTTGTATAAAGATGTCTCAACAATTGGTGATTGATGGAACGGGCTGTCTATTGCTGTTTATTTTTTAGCTAAAACCAGTTTATGAAATGTTTAATTTGGCCTATAATGTGCTCTATTGTAATCCCCATAATTGAAGTTAAGAATTGAACACTTTAATAATAATGATTAGGGGTGAAACAATGCATTGAAGAATCAATGCATTGATTAAATTGTAATTGATTATTAACCTCTGAATAGATTAATTTCAGTTTTTAATTTTTTGCATGTACCATCCTAAAGTCCTCTCTGAGCTCTCAGATTGACAGATCAGTTCTTGATGTGCAAGCTTGTCATTGCGTATGTGCCCCAAATGTAATTCATATATCCGCTGGTTGACCATTCCACTTGCATAGTTATATTCATTTTGGTAATATTGCTTCCAGTTTGGAATTTCGCATATATTTTTTTTTTCATCTGAAATTTAATACCTTGGTAAGAATTGAATGGACAATTTAATGAAAGGTAATGAATCAATAATTAAATCAATCATAAGGTCCCCCATAATTCAGAGGCCTTATAAGGATTACTTTATCAAGAAGAAATAACATTTCACTATTTCACATTACACTAATTCCAGGGCCAGCAGCAGCCCCAACAGCCTGGATACGGCCAGCAGCCCGGCTACCCAGCAGGATACGGTCAGCCAGGACACCCAGCACCCCCTGGTGGCAACCCTTTTTCTCGAGGCCCTGCTCAGGGTCATTACCCTCGCCCAGCTGGAAATTATCCACCTAATTACTGAAAAAATCTACTGGAAACATTTTAAAATAGCAGATATGTGAATCCAGTGAATTCACAATAGGTGCAACAATATTTTCTTCATTGGATATATTCATGGAATAACAGAATTTTTTATAAATCTTTAAATTGATCAGTAACTATTAAGATTGATCAGTAAATCTTTAGATTGATCAGTTAATCTTAAGATTGATCAGTTAATCTTAGGATTGATCAGTAAATCTTTAGATTGATCAGTAAATCTTAAAATTGATCAGTAAATCTTAAAATTGATCAGTTACTCAGAGGCATCACTAAATAAACTTCTGTTTTACACAAACAGGAGTTTTAAGTCAATCAGGATATATGGTTGCACATGTTATTGAAACAAGCTAAAGCTTTGCTTTATCATTAAATGTGATGATATTGTGAATAGACACAGTAGTCATTAATGCTCCTAATTGCACTGTACATATATACATATAACTCAGAAGCTAGCCTTTTCTACTCATGCTAATTCTAATGTATTGTCTGTACATGTGATTTCCCCCAATTAACTTGAAACATTTCATAATACAGGTATAATATCTGGCATTATTTTCAGAAAACCTGTCAGTTTTATTTCTTTTTTTAGATGATCATAGTGGTTTTCTTCTCAAACTGTACAATACAGAGAACAACTGTATCATATGTTTATGTTAATAGATAGTAAATGTGTGTGTAAATGTGCATGAACTAATGGTCATGTGTATGTGTGTAAAAATGTGTTTGGTGCTCTGTTAATTATCAAAATACTGAAGATAGACTGTTTAGGTTTATATAGCATCTTTAGGCACATTACTAACATAAATATATTGAAGACAAAATTGTAAAGATAAAATCATCTGGGATAATATTGGTGTGGGGGGGGGGGGGGATATGTATGATGTTTATAGCACAACTATGGTAGCTATGGTTAGGCTTTGTAACCATGGTGAATGTTTAGGTTTGTTACCTTGGGAGCCGTTTCACCATAGTAACCTGGAGTATTACCTCCTATGTTGGTTATCAGAATATATGTAATGCATAAGTGTAACAGTTTTCCTCATTCATAGACACAGGTCAAGATGCGTGATGCAAAGGTTACAAGATTGCGGTAGGTGCTGCCCTCTATGCAGCATAATTGAAACTAATATGCATTGCAGTGCCGCCGCTTGTCGTAAAGCTAAAAACATGTCAGAAACATTTCCCACAGCTATGAGATTGACGTGTTTAAGATTGAATATATTTAGACTGAATAAAATTATATAAAATTGCAACATTATTATAGAGACGGATTCTTTGGAAATGCATAAAGAACGAACAAATTTAATGAATCTCTTGTAAATCTGTGTCATTTAAAACAAATAAAATAATTTAAGGCTGAAACTCAGTGTTTTTCGTTTTGCATTGAAACAGGGTACTCTTCCAGTGGACTGAATATAGTTCCTGTCTGCAAAACCTGTAATATATACAAAGTTTGTCCATATTATGGGCAATACATTTATAAGGTTTCTATATAATGCCCTGTCTCTCAGTCATATAATATATATATATAAGGAAATTGTATTTTACTAGCATGCCTTAATAATATTAACTTATCTTCTTAACCTATGAGTGTTCTGTTTAAATGTGTGCATAGCTTGTCATTTGCTGAAGAGGTCCTCGAGACATCAGAAATAAATTTATTAAAATATTACATCCATGTGTGTATGTTTATTTTTATTATTCATAAAAAGTTAACTTCATGCGTACATTTAAAATCACACGTTTTGTCACCATTGACAGCTCTTCACAACAAACAGCAAGGGCATAATTATGTCTTCCCTACCATGGAGAATTAATTCTGCTCTTATATATGTATTCGCCTATACATACATACATACATACATACATATATATATATATATATATATATATATATATATATATAAGTTCATAAAAATATATATATATAGCGTTGGTCTATCGTCGGCGTCGTCCGTAGGCGTCGTCTTTGTCCTTTCTTATGAACCCGATGACTTTGAACGACTCAAAATGTTTTCATTAAACTTGAAATTTAAATTGTTCCTACCAATATCTGGGACGAGTTTGAAAACCGGTAACCTTGACCTTCATCATCAAGGTCATATCAGTGTGAACATTATAACTTTTGAATCAATATATATATTTTGAACCGGTTTATTTTCATGAAATTCGACGCATGAAATGTTTCTGTTCGAAAACCGGTAACCTTGATTTTATCTTCAAGGTCAAATTAAAAAAGCGTCCGATATAGGGACACAACCCCTGCGCAGAAGATAGTGACATGGAAATTTAATTCAACGTGTGTTATTCCTGGGAATTTTTTAAGTGAATATTTTGAAAAACGCCCTTGACATCGTGGAATTGCTTTACTTGCCTATAAAAAAAGAACAAGCCCCGTTATGTACGAAGACCATTTTAGGGAAACTGCACGTGGCGTGATGTCATTGTTGCCTGTGTCGTAACGGATCAAGCTCGACAGATGGTCGTATTGTCACCAGCAAAACGTCCAGTTACTAAACGTTCAGTTACTACCACCTTTTACGGAAACGTCGCGTGGCGTGACGTCATTATCGCCTGTGGATCACGCTCGACAGATGGTCGTATGGTCACATGCAACAAGGGCAAGTGGTAAAATGTGCTAAAAAAAACCATAAAACACTCATTCTGAGGTTATTTACGCTTGGATTTACACCAAAATTGAACTTCATCAACACTTTCACAACACCAACATATGATAAATTCAGTAACATCCGTTATACCGTTTCCAGATGTCGTCCGGACATACTTATAAAACATATACACACACACACAGAATTGAGTGAAAACATTAACCCTAGTTTGGCGCAGGGTAAATAAGCAGAAATAGAAATATTTGGTTTACCCTATCACTTTTGAAACACTCGATATATTTTAATGAATATTTATACCTGAAATGTTTCTAGAATTCCCAGAAGTGTTCGGAAACTTGAGACCTTGACCTTTATCTTTAAGGTAAAATCAGCCTTAATAGATATTAATTATGAGTGGTTTGACTTTTGAAAAAGTCCATATTTTTTCCTCAAATTTAGGGATGGGAGGCCCATAAGGAGGGGTGACATATCTGTATTTGCATTGCATAAACAACCTCATTTTAGTTCTACTTGCAGGGCATATCCGTGGAAAAGTGTTATGGTGTACGTTTGTTGTGTGGCATGTGTGTGTCCCCACTTTGGAAGGGCCCACCTGTTGAATTGTTTTCATTTTTTTTTTCGATATATTTGTAATTGTTCGAAAACTTGAACCCTTTCCATGATTTTCCAAGTCAAAACAGCCGAAATATGATATCGTTTTGAACCCCATGAATTTTGAAGTATTGTAGTTTGGTTGTCAAATTTGATACACAGACTGATTCAACAAATTTATTTTGGACGAATAAGAAATCTGGCTCCGCGACTTGAATTTTAAGTCAAAGCAAGTTTTGAAGTATTGTATTTTCTCCCTCAAACTTGAGCCACAGATTGTGTCTCATCAAAGATGTCAAAAGAGTTCATAAACTTTTGAGCTTTACCTTGAAAGTGCTGCATTTTTGCACTTAAATTTTAAATACCAATTGTTTCTGTTCTCATTTTCCTTTCAGTCCGAGAATCCAATAAGATCTCTTGAAACTAAGTTTGCAGGTTGAATTATAAGTAAAATGAAAATTTTAAATGTTGCCAACGCCTCCCGTTGACTCAGACTTTTCGTGGGTTATTAAGTTTGTGAATTGTATGTATAACCTTATAAGCTGCAACGATTTAACTTTTGTGTAAAGCAATAGACTTACGAAGATTACAATCAATATCACGGGTTGTAAATGTCAATTGTCCTTCCATTACCCAAAAGGATTTATGACGCTTCGTTAATTCCTGACGGAAGGGGGGGGGGGGGCCCACAAGGAGTGCTCATATATATATATATATATATATATATATATATATATATATATATATATATATATATATATATTGAAGCAGCCTACTTCAGTATCCTTGTACCATTTTTTCACCATTTTTTTTCATTGTACCATTTTCAAAATCTAACTTTATGCTTTAATTTTGTTAGTAGATATTACTGTCTGGAATATTTTCCCCTCAATATTACATGCAAAGTCGGATGAAGGGGGGGGGGGGGGGGGGGCATGGCACCCACCTGGATACGTCTCTGATTATTAAAGACCCCATCTAGAAAAAAAACGTTCTCAGGAGACTTGAAACGGACTTTTAATGGCTCCATTTGTCTGCATTGAAGTGAAAAACTAGTAATTCCATATACTATGTTTGAAAGTATTTATAAACACTAAATTTTAAGCAAATAATTTTCAAAGCCCATTCAGAATCCCCACGTGCTATTGAAATCATTTGAAGTATAATTTTTTTCAAGGTATTGGATTTTAAAATTTGATTAAAAAAACCTTGGATTTCATTCAGATGTTTTGCTGGGGCTGACCATGAGGAACACTGCAAGTGAAAAGACCTTGAAAATGAAGTAAAATTTGTGGGAACCCTGCCACATAATATGTAATCCAGGACATCATCAGCACCGAGCACACCGTTCATCGGTTGTAGATTCACCAACAGTACATAATGATATATATATATATATATATATATATATATATATATATATATATATATATATATATATATATATATATATATACATTTCAGGTGGTTTAACTTTGTATTCTTTTTTTTTTCTTGAGTCATTATTTTGAAGATAGTCAGTTTATTTGTCTACACATGCATATACTTCAAAACTTGCAATATATATGCTCCGACAATGTTTCAGGATGTTGGCAGTTAATTTTCAAAGATTTGCCGTGATCTGGCCAAGGTTCGACAAAATTACCAGGAAAAAGGCAAACTGACGACTCAGTGAGATACTGTTTACTAAAAGTGCAGGATGACAGCAAACCGAACTTTGGCCAAAACTTTTTCTTTTTGTTATTCCTAATTCATTGAGTATTGACACACTCGGCATATGGCATCTTATGTTTTCAGCCTGAGCAAGTACACTGAAAACGGGTCAAGGAGAAAAAATTGAAAGTCCTAGTGATTTTAGGATTATGTTACAGTTACATGCAGTTGAGAGAGAAACCAACACAAAGAGAAGAAACCAAATATGATTTGTGACAGGTTTTGGCAGAACGTCTATAGCGGGGGGACAGGCCATATGGTACTTTTATCATTACTCGTTGAAATATGCCTGGTCAGAGAACCGACAGGATGGCACGTGACAGTATGCCCTTTATAGTTATTTGTAAAAGCTGTATCCAGAATCTTAATGAATATCACGTGTGTTGTTTCGGTAACTATGTTTTATAAAGAGCAGACATCCGTGGGGTTTTTGAAGCTTTTCACTGGAAATATCAGTCAAATCCTCAGCAACATAACCATTACACTTTAATTGCATAAAAACATGATAAAGAAGGCATCGTTTTTTTAGATACAAATTTTGCACAATTACAGTGATAATTACATATAAAAGTAATATGACAATATATTGGCTGTTTAATAAATAGGACACCACTAACACAGGAAATGCCTAAAATATACAGAAGAAAAGCAAATGTTTCATATCCCGGAACATTTCGTTTCGTTCAAACTTTAAAATTTTTACGGTTTGTATATGCATTTGTGTAAATGTTAATAAACTATCTCTCTTCCAAGTACCATTTTAAAACATATTACTAAAATACCTCTCGAAAGATTTAAAGTACACAAGAATAATAGAAAAAGAAGTTGTCGAAGAAACTTTGGTCTCGTTGGTCAGGTGGCGCTCATCATCGTAATGCAATTACACTGGGTAACGGCGACCTTTAACAGAAGTACACCTTCGTGCTGTGGTACTCTATATCTATACCTCTATGTATACTCATCCAAACAGTTCGATCCACAAAACATTCAACCCACCATTTTGGAACTGCGATGCTATAATTTAAAAGTGTTCTAAGAAGTTCCTGCTGCGAACTTTAGCCAATAGTTCCTGTTGTTCCTTCAACAGTCTTCTTATATTTTCCATTCGGTCAGTGTCTGTCCATGCACTGACTGACTCCATGGATGATGTTGATGCGGAAGCTGAAATCCCTTCATAATCAACCATCGCTTCGTTTCCACCAACTTTATCATCCACTGAACCTTTCCTAATTAGAACTGATCCCTGATCTTGGGAGACGCGGATTGCTTTTTCTGAGGCGGAAGCAGCCTGTTTGGAAGTTGGCGCAGGCGCAAATCTTTTAACAGATTCATGTCCTTTACATGCGGCATCCGTCCTTCCGGTGGCGTATGTGACGTCTCCAGGTGAAAACGCAGGCGCAAAGGTGATTCCAGATACCTGTTCTTTGGAGACGACACTTTCTTTAGCGGAAGAGTTATTGATTTGCTCTGCCGCATGCGCTGAGACCAGTCCAGTAACGTTTAAGGTAGGAGACAGGTCCATCGGCACATTTGACTGGATTGTGTATGAATCATTCGTAGGGAGTATTTCAAGAACGTTCATAACTGGGGTTACGGTGCCTGTGTGACCACCAGCTAAGGTGACGATGCCTTTGTGACCACCAGCTGAGGTGACGACGCCTGAGTGACCACCAGCTGAGGTGACGATGCCTGTGTGACCACCAGCCGAGGTGACGATGCCTGTGGGACCACCAGCTGAGGTGACGATGCCTGAGTGACCACCAACTGAGTTGATGATGCCTGTGTGACCACCAGCTAAGGTGACGATGCCTGTGTGACCACCAGCTGGGGGAATGATGCCTGTGTGACCACCAGCTGGGGGAACGATGCCTGTGTAACCACAATTGGTAGAGTGTTCAGTTCCAACCATCGGGATAGCACCTCTCTTCGAAGGACAGAAATTCCGCTGGGGAGATGTTTGCGCGAAAGCAGCTGTTGGTCCTTCTGCCTTGGGAGTAAATTTGATGGCATCATTATTTTTTTTAGTAGAGGAAGATTGAGACTTTTTCCCTCTTGATAATATGCGCGGGCGAGGTCTCCTCACCTGTTTCTCTATAGAGCAACTTTCGGAACATATCCGCCTATTGTCACTTTTAATACTTTTCTTCTTGTTTGGCCGTTTGCAGTCAGGTTTTACAGCGCCGTGCTGTCTATTTCTGTATATTGTATTGCCGTCAGGTGTGTTTTCTAGACTCTGATGGTCGATTGGGTGCAAGGGCCAGGTGGGGCACGACTCCTCTTGTTGGTATCCAGGCAACCATTTTTTCATCTCTTCCCGAGCCCTGGCAGCAAATGCGACCTGCATGTAATCTCCGCTCAAGACTGACGCCAGCACCGGGTGGTCACTGACCGTACTTGTTCCTGTATGCGCCGTGCGTCTTTCTTTGTATACAGTCCTATCATTAACTTGCTCATTTGGTGTGACGACATGTGTTGTTCTGACGTCACTGTTTTCGCAGTCATGATCAAGACCCACGGACAATGTCTTCATGTCCCCGTCAGGTGGCGCTTCCTCTTCAGAATCTGTTATCACAATCCACTCATATTTTTTCTGTTGAGATCCATCAGACCTTTGTGAACGACCATGTTTCGCTTTCAAACAGTCTCTTTGAGCACCCCTATCTCTTGAAGCCTCTAATTTGTAACTGTTCGTAGGTTCGTTGCGCATGTCTTCTTGTTCATTAAAATATGAATATTCCTCAGGTTTTATTTCGATCGGGGTGATGTCGTAAATACTGCGCGGGAATTCCGTTTCCTGTACCTTTTCCTTTTTATTTATTGTTTCTGGCATGTCTGTAAATGTTGCTCCAGCTGGCACAGAGTGGATTGGTGAACAAGAGCGACCTCTGTTGTCCGCTATGCTAATATTTTTCACCTTAGTGTCTATTTCCGTTTCGTCCGTGACGTGGAATGTATTAAGGATTACCAAACCAAGATCGTTTTCTGTGGCTGATGTTTGCTCCTGGTCGTTATCCGTTTGATTATCACGTGACTCTTTCTTTGCGTGACTCTCGTTTGAATTCTCGCCTTTTAAACATTCATCTGGGTTCGCAGGTTCGGGATTTCTTGACAAAAGCCCTCCAAGAGACATCTGATTAGTTTGACCATGCATCTCTGGACTAGGCGACTCATCAAGTTTATCTTTGTTGCTGTCGTCAGTACATGGGTTAGGCTTTTTTTCTGATTGTTGGGTGTTGCATTCAGACTGTTTCTGATCCTTTGTGTTTGATCTTACGGTAGCCGCTGATACCGGTGACTCCAGCAGCATGACTGTGCAAGATCCAATTTGCGCATGCGAATTCTCCACTTTGCCCTCGGTACGGGATATTTGTCCTTCACATTTCACGTCATCACCAGTTACTTTTTTGTGAGTTGCAGATTCGGTACCACAAGGGTTTTCAGTAGGATTTATCACTTTTGACGTCACGACCCTACTTTTGTTATTTAACTCGCATTTTCCATCTGACTCAGAAGGGAAGAAGTGGAATTTGGAAAAAACAGAACGCCTGATTTTACGAGGAACATTAGCCCTGATATATCGATGATACCGGATGGCTCCCGTTTTTGGGTCCTTCACCGGATGTAGACCGTAACTTCCGGGGTGTTTTCCGTGGATGCGGTGATCAGTTTTCATGCCGTGGGGTTTAAGCGGCATATCGATGATTGCAGGCACCAACAGGCGGCGCCTCCTGCCGTCTCGGAACACGTCGATCTTTTGGTACAACGATACTTGTGCTGGAGTCGAGTCCCAATGGTCCATGACATGCCTACAGAAACGAATAAAGTCAATTAGAGTCATTATTTTATGTAACAATGAGAAAATATTATCCTAACCCTGTCGATTTTTGTCTTTTCATGAATATCACTACGTATTGTTACGAAAATGGGGCCCTGGATATAATGTGATATAAAAATCAGTACATTAAATCTGATATTTAACTGATCAATTATCCCTATTTTTCCTTTGTAAAGGTAGACACTTGACAGTAATAAAGTGGATGTTGTACGTGCTGAGCGAGATATGGCCACCTCTGTAAATGACGAAAATAACGCCCAGGTCTCATAGGCTTATAAATATGTATGTTGTTGTAGAGGGTACCCTCAGTGAATCATGCGTCTGTAATCTCCGCCGGTTCGTTGCCTTAGGTTTGGTGGGAAAAAGAAGGGCTGCCAGAATACGATTTCTATTAAAACCATAGCGTTTCACCCTGGATTTTTTAAGCCTGGCTTAGATCAGTACATTTTGCCCGGTTGCTACTTTTACTGTGCCTCCAGGCAAGGGAATTTACACAACATTTTATGCAGACGAATATTGTAAAGAAACGAGACATGGAAGCTCAAGCTATCAGGTCATTACTTCATGGCAAAGGTATGAAAAACGTTTCCGAAAATAAAAAAAAAGAGGTTTATACCAGACGGGAGTCATCTTTATGATATTTATGGGGAACCGTATACGTGCGTAAATTCATGCGATTCCTAACCAGCCCATGGGTGTAAAGATTCCAGTGTGAAATCGATCATTTGAGCTTTCTGAAGTAAGAAGGACGCATTTCCTGGCCCTATATATTATTATATAGATGCACATGTTGGAGGCCCCAGGAAAGTGTTTTCTACTGAGTGCTTGTCATCATGTCATACATCAAACTTAAGTCCTGCACTTTTATTTTGCTCCAGGAAAATGGAGCGCTGTGTATTTCGTTTTCGCATTAAATGACCTCTAAAACTGGTCATTCATATATATATATATATATATATATATATATATATATATATATATATATATATATATATATCACAACTTGTCAATCATTTTCGCAGAAACACGCATATAAAGCTTCAACCCCCTCCGACATTAACAAAGAAGGCCAACTCTGCTATTTTTTATTTATTTCATTTATCCAATCACACACCCCCTATAAATAAATGTATGAAACAGTTAAATATTAAAGATGAGATAAATATATGAACCGGCGGAGGGGTTTATAGTCAGATCTTGTCATCCCACTTTACCCTTCGACCTCCTGGTGTTACTGGTTAATTCTTATTTGTAGTCAAGCCCTCTGGGAAGTATAAACCGAACGTACTATGATAGTTATTCGATCTGCTATTTTGCCACTCACAACAAGCACCTATTCACTCCACGGGGAATTAAAAGGGCAAAGTCTTGTTGTCAAGATCCTGGCAAAAGGGTCCAAACGGTCAACAAGACCTTTCGCCTCCACTAGCGCACTAATTGCATTGGCCTTGTGATACATATATGTCAACGTTTTGGGGAAAGTAAAAATAGTGTTATATTACAATACTTCATAACAAGTGACCCATGGGTCATGAAGCTCTTCCGACTGGCATGTTGACAATACGTCTTTGCACAGGCAACTAATCAAGGTAATGTAGGTGGCATCACAGTTCATGCAGATTAGTTTAAGTCCATCAAGACCCATAAGCACATCAAATTTGATGACCATCCATCCGGCCGTTCCTGAGGAATCTGGCAATTTGTGTGCATTTTGCATTATTTCTCGGGTGCTCAACGTGGCCTTTAACTTACATTGACCTAATTCAAGGTTTCTGAGGAGAACTTTTGAGGAACTCTCAGGATGTCAAGTAAGAAGATTCTAGGTCCAATGGTTTTGATTTGTGCCCTGCTTTGGTATCAAAGTTTCAATTATTCTAGGGGGTGCTTAGAAGGCCCATAGCTTGAAGAATATGGGTAACGGAGACCAAATTTCAGGTTACAAAGGAGAATTTCATGGATGTCCCTGGATGTCAAGTTAGAAGAATCTAGGCACAGTAGTAATGAATGGTGCCCTGATAACAGACAGCTGCATCTTTAAAGGTCTCAAAAAAGAGAAAAACACCCTTAAAAATCAGAAAAAAATCCAAGTGGTGCCACAAGTCTACAGGAACTGATGAAGCACTCCATGATCAATATGCATACGAAAAATTATGGTGATCAATGCATAAGTTGTTCAGATACTGGAGTTTTTGTATCAAACTTTTAATTATTCTGGGGGTACTTCTGAGCTCCATAGCTCAGACGATATGGGTAACAGAAACCTAATTTCAGGTTTCCAAGGAGACTTTTCATGGACCTCTCTAGATGTCAAGTAAGGAGATTCTAGGTATAGTTGTTATGGTGTGTTTCCTGTTAACAGACGACCGCATCTTTAAAGGTTTTAAACTGTTTCAAACAGAGAAAAAATGCTTAAAAATTTGAAAAAAAAATTCAGGTGCCGCCACCAGTCTGCAGAAACTGACGGGACACTCCATGATCAATATCCATGCAAAGAATCAGGGTGATCAAAGCATTAGTTGTTCAGATACTTGAGCTTTTGTTTCAAATTTTCCGTTATTCTGGGGGGGGGGGGGGGGGTACTTCGAAGCACCATAGCTCTGAGGTATTGGGTAACAGAGACCTAATTTTAGGTTTCTAAGGACACTTTCTATGGGCCTCCCTGCATGTCAAGATAGAAGATTCTAGTTCCAGTCGTTACGATTTGTGGCTGGTTAACGGATGAGCAAACAGTCAGACGGACGGACGCCGGACAAAGGGTGATAGATATAGCTCAGATAACTTTCAGTCAGCTGAGCTAATAAAAATGACCACATATATACATCACACGTTTATGTAGAAATTATGCATTTTATGGCCCATATTTTGTAGTGACAAAGTGGCGATTCAAATATTTCAAAAAATGAGTTGAGATCAAGGGATCAACGCATTAACTCGAAGTAGACTCAATGCACTATTGAGCAGTAAACCTTTAACGACATGAGAATGTCGTAAAATAACCTGCTGATTTGATTCTGCCCCTTTGACGTGCTGCTGTTTTTTAATCTTCCGATATGAATGACCCTGTTAATGATGTGACGGAAGTTTTGGCTCACGATTCACATGCAGGGTTTTTATTCCCAAGCGCTGTTACTAGTATATGTCGTAAATACTTTGATGATCGTTACTAAGTTATCATCGTCTGTTTCCAGGGCACGTGCACATTGATATGAATGGGGCTGGATTTTCATTCATTTGAATCAATACTTTAAAGGACCTTGGAACGTGACCTTTTGTGCGTGATAAATGTATCGTGTATCGAGGAGACACTGTAACATGTGGATGAATAAACCTACCACATGACCACTGAAAAGGACAGTTCCAGGATCTACATTAGTCACATGGAATACTGACTGGCAATGAAGGTAACCGTATGATAAGACTAATGTGTTACTGTAAAGCCTTCTTAATCAGGTTTTATATTTACAGGGCGTAATCCAGAATCAACCAAAGGTCCGCGAAGAAAGGTGTTAAAGTGAATTCCTGATGTTCCATTCGGATATCACCTATTTGTCGTTGCCATGAGATCACGTGATACTGACACGACTGACGTGATAATTTTATATTTGTTGTTTTATTTTATTTTGCTTCCATATTTAAAACCAATACTAAAGTACTGCCAAACAAGGATGGTCATTCTCCGCGGCGATGATCCTCATGCCACTCGCTAATAGCGATTAATAGCTCTGTTATAATGAATTAAAGGTAAAAATGGCGCTAATTCAATTGATTTAAATTTGTCTTTATATGGTGATCCAGATTACATTCAAAATTTAAAGGATTGTTCCTTGTGTGTTTTGCTAACCCTCTACAAAATTTCAGCAGAGTATGTTAAGAACGTTTTTTGTTTATTTGCTGATCGACAAACCGAGGGTGAAGTATAATACCTAGCGCCACCTTGCGGAGGTATAATGATCGATTTCATTATGAATGTCAGCATTGCCAGACAGGAAGGTTCGTATATGAGCGATAATAATTACCTCTTGTTTATGCGTAGATAGATTGACAATATAGTAATCAGGAGTCGATGTATTCACATACATAGTAATTGTGTAGTCGCAGCATAGTAGAAGTAAAGTATATGCTGCAGTGCAGCAGGCCGTTGGTTTGATCCCCCAAGGAGTCTGAAGTCTGTAACACCCTTAGATTAGTTCTCTATGGCATGTTATGATTTCTGGGTTCGTAGCCTGTGAATATATTCATAAAACCTGATTTCACGCAGGCCTAATAGTCGTACGTCAGTTTAATCATTAGGTTAGCCTCATCCTCATACATGGACAGCGCGGCCTACTTGAGCGACACTTTTGTCACTTTTTCATGGATAACCTCCTTCAGTTTCTTTGACGTACGAATACAAGAGTGGTGCCACCTGGATATCTTTGCTGAGAACTGATATGATAAACCTCGATTAGAAAGCAGATTTATCCGTCTTTTTTATTTTACAAATCTTAATCGCTTTTAAGTGTGGTGTCAGTTTGAACAAACCAGACCAACCGTTAATAGTTTTGTCTACTTTGTGAAGGCATATTTCCACTCGCTGTGGGTACGTGTACGGACACGGATACGTTTCTCCTGGTAACACCAATAAGTGCCTAATGATCACCAGACGCCTGAAGTCGTAGTATCCATATATTTAACTAATCACTAATTGAATGAAGTATAATTTTGACATATTTGTTTATGTCTACATATATTTCGGGCTACATATAATATCATATATTAAATATATTTTTATTATATATAAAATGGAAAAACATGTTTGTTCACTAGAATATAATGAATATGAATAATTTATCTATTTTCCCCCCCACATGGCCATATAGATATAAATTATTTAGAGAAGAAGCCCAGCCATCTAATTTCCATGTAATATAAGGATCATATATTAATTTCATATACTTAAGAGCTTATTCCTTCGTATCCACGTCCGGACAAGATGAAATACTCCATTTTATCAGTTTAGTTTCAGCCGTATCCGTGCCGGACAAGTGGAAACACTTATAAAGCACCATGATAAATCCCCCTGTATATTTGTTGGATTTCTGATTCATATAAGCATATCTTGAGAATGACGACAATTTCCACAGAGACGGGACTTACCCTTCAGTTTATACATGAACAAATGTTCCTTAATTCAATGATTTATTGTGTTAATTACTCCGTCACAACAAAATGTCAAAATTATCAGCTCTTTGCAACAGTATAATTATGATGGTATGGAACGTTATTTCAGTGCAGTTTTCGATACGGGTATAGTGTGAGTCACGATTTAAGGTAGGCCCTATTGGGCCAATTAGAATGATTGATGAGTCGTGGATAATTGTTACCCATGAACCTATAAATGGTGGTTAGAAGTAAGCGATGGTGCCCTAACAATGTCTATGGCTAACACCAGGCCTGTGGCTCTATACGGACTCCACAGTCAAGTCAACATGTATTTAATATAGAAAAAAAAATATCCAGCAGGAGCAAAACATATTTGGTTTTGATTTTAGCCCGGGGAACATGTCATAACGTGTGAAGTGTGCATGGCATCAATTCGCCCACGTGGTAGGTGCAGCCCTCCCACAGTCCTTTTTTTATTCTGAGCATGACAATGACGCATTATTGAAGCATTTCAACTTCCAGTTTTATCGCGGTGATAAAAAATGTAAAAAAGCAGTTGAGGAATATTTCTTTTTCCTTACACTTTGTGGATAACTCTAGGGATAAAGGTGTATGTGTTACCTAAATATTTAAATTTTAAGATCGCTTAAAACCATCTTCAAGCACTAGCAGTACAGAGTCGGTCCAGCTGTACAAATATTACGCTAGTCACTTTAATTACGGTTATAAAAAATAAACAGGTCAGATAAGCCAATATCCTCTCATGAGTGTTACAATTTATTCCAGTTTACTTGGAACAAAACAGCTTTATGAATTCTTGACTTGTTGATTGCATACACACATAAATTATAAACATCATACGAACACACATTCTAACTTTCAACTTTGAAATATTTTAAATCAATATTATACAGACTTCTTTGAATGGGTTAAATAGGTCTAATCTACCAAACTTGGGCAACTGTTTTTGGTCTCGTAGCCATTCACTAAATATCCAAGGATGTGGACCCTCAGTTATAAAAACACTGAAACACAAGGTCAATGTGCTGCTGTAAATCGTGTAGTTATCACGTTGGACAGATATTGTAAATGAAATATATTTGGAGCTTACCTCCCAGGCTTTGGTAGTATGGGTCTCATTCCGCCAGCCAGATATTGGAAAAGCAAGCTGTACTTGGCGTACCCTGTAAAAGTTAGACCGATGTTTGTACAATACGAACAACGCTCCCTGGACAATCCATAATGAATTTAATATCAATGAACCGTATATATATACAGTATTTTAATACAAATAAACGAGAATAACTTTGTGGAAGACTTTGTTTTTATTCAGATATTTTTTTTTTCTGTAAGCAGCTCAGTGACCACGGGGAAGAGCACAGGAATCAAAGACGGGAGGTCGAGGAGCGGTGAGATGTTCATGGTCGGCCCCAACCCATGGCAGGGTATATATATTATGTAAATGTCATTAACCAACGCAAGCCGATTCAGAAAGCTGAATATTGTTTACAGGAATACATATATATAATTTTAGATTTCAATTTTCTCTGCCTTTATTTCAACATTTTCTTTTTATTAAAAAAAAGCTTACATATATTTCTATATAACTGTTCTTTACACAACAAATCTTTTATCTTAAATTATTTACCCCCCCCCCCCCCACACACACACAATATTCGACCTTTTATGTGGTCTGTTAAAATGTATGATAGTAAAAACAATAAAATAATAACAATAGAAATTCAGCACACAAAAAACACAGTCATATTGACACCAGTGGACTTCAAGAATCTGTACTGGCAGTTCAGCTACAAAATTCATATTTACACAAGGCAGTTCCGATTTTATAAAATGGGTAGATAAGATAACCCAATGCACTGTATCAAATAAATGTTGTGTATTATGGTTTAATTCTAGTTTGTATACTCTTTATAAAAATCAATGTTTTTATTCAGTTTAACATTTATTTTTATTCTTGACATACTTATCGTGACAATATCAGTAATAATAAAACTTATTTTAATACAATATTTCAAACGTCTATATAAATATATAAATAAGCTTTAGACTCGAAGTTCAAGGGACATAACATATTTCATAAAATAACAAAACATAACAAATCATATCAAATCAAGATCCCGTAAAACGAAAAAATTGAGTAGTGACGTGACGTCATCAATGGAAAGATAAACGGTAATTAAACCAGTTTATTTTTAGAACTACTCAATACAGGTATGTGTGTATATATAGGCCCTATCGATGTTATAGTTATTAAAAATATTATGAAAACCGAGGTCCTAATATAAGGTGTTCATCTTTCGGGTAAATTAAAACCATATTTAATGTAGAGGTTTAAATGTATGTTAACAGTTATTAACTCACCGGAGATTGACGATGGACTGGACGCGCTGTACAACCTTATGTAGTTCAAGATCTATTCCGGTTACCTTAGGCCTAACGCTGCGCGTGCCTGCTCTGACGTCATAATGGTGATGACGTGTGCTCCCTTCTTCGTTAAAAGTCGATAACAGCTTTTGAAACGCGAAATTGCACGCACGCGCTTTGCTTTGCACTCGTTTAACACAAAAAAGTACAAGGCTGTGAACTCAGTTGAACCCGTTGACTGTTTTTAGGCTATGCAGTTGCTGCTTTATCTACAAAGATGTTAAAGTTTACCGGTACCGAGCTAGATTTATTTAAGGTAGTTGCATTAAAATGGTTAAGCTCTATGGACTGGAATTTTAATGCATTACAAAGGCCCGTGGTGTAGTTTATATCAAGATATTCAATATAGAATATTTTGGTATTCACATCTTAAAATGTATGGAATCATACTTATCTTAATAACAATGATACGCAATATAATTATAATGATAAATTAATAAATTATACCGTTATACTCTTAACAATTTATACTGTATGTAATTATACTTAGGCCTATCTTAATAACAATGATACGTAATACAATTGTAATGATAATTTAATAATTATTACTAATTGTTATATTATCATTATAGGTATGCAAGCTTATCTTAGTAACGAATGGAATGTAGTTTGCTGTCCATTATTTTATGCTATAAGTTTACTGTTAAATAAATGTGATTAATCTCGTTAGAGAGGCATGACTTGTGCCCAAAATTTATTCATACTTTTTACTTCACCATCCCAAAATAAACAGGCTAGAGAGAAAATCAAGATGTTATTTTTGTTAAAATTCTGCTTAGTACTAGCGGATAGCGTTCAGCGTAGGGGTATTTAATAGCCCTACACACACACATACACACACACACACATGTATATATGTTACACTGAATCATATTTCTTTCCCGTAATGTAAAATATTATTGGTAAAGAGTTCACACCTATCCGTTGTTTCCCCATGGATCCGCACTGTGCATAATTTAGCTGTTGATATAAACTGTGAAATAATACGACAGTCTGCGACATCTATCATATTATTTAAAAATCATTGGAACATCAGAACTTTATATTTATATGTGATTTTAACGATATCGTAATTTAAGCTCTAAGAAAAGAGCAATTTCTTGTTAGAGATAACAATTTTATCACTTTTAACTTCTCCTCAAGGTGATATTACAACTATGATTTCAATTAATTCCATGCACCGATTTTTCGGTAAAATTTCGATTGAATTTTAATCCTTATGGATGGCATATTTAAGGAGACAACAATAAATTCATTTTATTACAGCTTAGATCAAGGATTATCAATTCAGAAAGCCATATAGAAGAGTTAAGCGCGCCTCACAGAAATTAAACAATAATTAATAGAGGTTATTCCCTTCATTATATAGGTCTTAATGCAACTGGAAATTAAAACCCTAAAAATCTGTGTTGCAACCACTATTGTAATAACGATCACTATTGTAATAATTGTTACAATAGTGGTTGTTATAATTCTTATTGCATTAGTGGTTGGTGTTGCAGGTGCAAATTTCTTAAAACTTTACTCGAGATTTTTTATAAAATCTTAATTCTCTCTGAAAAAAAACCCAAACAAGCATATAATTGACACTCTATCAACACCAAGGCCTTTGCTTGTATTTTAGGTGTCATTACACTATAATGACCCCGTCGAGCAACCATGCACTATTGTTATAATGGTCACTATCGTAATGATAACCAACGGCCCCTTATCTCACTGCTTCAAAAGCATGCTGTTTTATTCTGAATGCGTAAAAATCCATCTTTAAGTCGTTATATATGTCAAAACTAAGGTTTATTACAATAGTGACTGTTTTTACAATATTGACCGGGTCGTGTAACCAATATTGTAAGGTCACTATTGTAATAAAAACTATTGCGGCCACTTTTATCTGACGGCTTAAGCAGCAATCCCTTTCATCGTTCTTCTTAAAATGCCAGTAATTTTATATATTTGTAGTCCAGTAGACTGGTGATTTTTGTTATTCTACAATGTTGCATCCATCCAATCATTATTGTAATAACGATCACTATTGTATTAAAAACTAGCGACCACTTATATCTGAAGGCTTAAAAAGTAATTCCTCTCATCGTCTATCTTGAAATGCCAGTAATTTTAGGGACTAATTTTCAAGAAATTACGACCGTCGAGGATAGATATCGGTCGAGTGGACTGGGCGTGGTACACTAGAAGAAGAAAGGGTTCCAGGTAGAACCCAAAAGGGTTCTTCGCAGTGGACTGAGTGGGGAACCTTTTAGGGTTCTAACTGGACCCTTAAATACATGGTTCTTTTTGGAACCTCCCGAGGCTTCTTGAATTGAACCTTACCGATCTTTTGTTTTATCATTTATATACAGGGGCGAATAAAAAATTTTGGACAGGGGAAGGTCCAACCCAGGATGTCTAATAAGCATACCTAAACGAAGTTCCTCTGGCCCAGAGAGGGAGGGGATCAGGCAGGAAAGATTTGCTAAAAGCCCTGGAAAAGATTGATGCGTCTTAAAGGGAGGGGTCCAGGCGCCTTGGACCCCTCTCTGTATCCGCAACTTATGTTTATATCAATCTTGTGACTGTTGTTCTAACACGGAGTATTTTCTTACTCGGATTTTTTAATCTCTATAATGACTTATCTTACTCTTGTAAGAATAATAAAAAAGATGCTTAATCTTTCTGTCAGCAGCTGGTTAGGAGGCTAATCAAACTATGCTGGTGATCACTTTCAGGAAATTATGAGTGATGACAAATTTAAAAAGCAACACAATTGGTTCTTTCTATGACAAGTGCGGCAAGAAGGGTCACATTAGTGATGTAAATTATGAAGAGTGATTGACGGATGTTGCTCACCGCCTACTTCCCTCATACTGATATAGACAATGAAATAATAATTGAAGAGAAAAATACATTTCTTTAACTGATAGATTAATGAACAGTTAGACGGAACAGAAACAAACAGCCATATTCCGTTTCTCTTGTCGTTTACAGAGAGAGAGAGAGAGAGAGAGAGAGAGAGAGAGAGAGAGACAGACAGACAGACAGACAGACAGACAGATAGATAGACAGAGAAGAAAAAGGAAAAGGAAAGAAAGGAAGAGAGAAAAGAAGAGGGACAGAATTATAGGAGAAGAACAATAGATAAGTAAATGAGAAAAACAAAGGAAATGGAATAAAAGATTGAAAACAAAAGAGAGAAGAATTTAATTGAAGAAAAAACTAGCAAAGCAACATAAACATTTCTTTAGGGTCACCTCTGACTATGAGCAAGTTCTCCCCGGTCATCAAGTGTCGTTGCCGGTGGGTGGTAATTTAACAAACTAATGAGCTACAACAACCTGTATTGTCTTTGCCGCGTCACGCTGCGTCAGAGTAATTACTCCGCGTCAATGTTTGTCAGAAATGTTTCACTCGCACGCCTGGTCGGAGTCGGGTCATTCCCAGCATCTTAATTCAGCGTTGAGTCCGACAAAGTGCGAATTAAGTATAACTTGGCAAGGATGAGGATGAGAAACAAGTACAGGTACGTTAACAACAGAGCAAAAAGAGAGCGTATACCACCACCATTGCCAGATTGTATCCAGACCAACTCCTAGCCTGATAAATGTTAATACTGGTTGTCCTCACAAACAGTTATCGCAAAATAGGGTATGAATCTTACGTGTCTGACAAATAAATAAAACTTAATTAAATTAACTGCCCCTAGCAAGAAAAACAAGTCTTTCTCAGTTATATAAATTACGTAACACAATGAGTATGCAGCAAACATTAAAGTTTTATGTTATGTTCATAGTGGAATATATCAGAAATTTAATGTAATATCGTCGCTCAGCTGACGGATCTCGGCTGGAAATATTATGATTTTGTTAGTCCCATATACAATGTCGTCCCATTTTTCTTTTGATTGTACCGATTGCCTTATTGGAAATCGAAAATTGTATTGGGTACCTGTATCATCATATGGGCTCCACCGGCATCATCATTGAGGCCAGCTGCATCATCATATGGGCTACCTGTATTATCATAAAGTCCACCTGCATAACTATATAGGTATAATGCATCATTATGTGGGTCACCTGCGTCATGATATATGGGCCACCAATATTATAAGTATCATATGGCCAGCCTTCAAAATAGTAAGGGTTACCTACCTCATCAGAAGGACAAATTTCCTTGGTCTATATATCGAATAATGTATGGATAACTTTCTGTGATACCGTACATGCAGATAAACCTATAGATAAACGGCAGATGACCGGAGAGAAACATAACTTCCGTCCAGCTATGATGATGTTCAGCGAGAAATTGTTAATCGAGTAAGAGTTTGGTTCAACCCTCTGGTAGGCCGAGAACAAATGTTTGTGTCGTCGTTGTACATTCCGCAGCAAGTAATTAAATAAAAAAATAATTGAAGAAAATCCAATTCTGATTGCTTTCTCTATTATAATGGAGGTAAGCAGATTTCATTTTCAACCAACGCATTATATCAGTATATGACACAATTCAGTTGTCAACATGCTTCTTTCTCGCTAATATTGATTTATAAATTGAAATAAAACATAGTGACAGAAAAAATCGCTTTTCATAATATTGTCATGTAATTTACTTTTATGAAAATAACAAAATATTGTTTCTGATATAGTGTGCTTTTCATTGTTATTTTTAATATTATTAAAATAGAAAAAAATAACAAAAAGAAAATACCGGTTTAGATACCCTAATGAACACAGTACCAGATTGAAAGTACTTAATAACTTATGTTGTTTTAACTTTAGTTAAAAAGACAAATGAACTTATTTTAAACTTGAGTAGTTTTAGTCAGGGATCGTAATTAAATACCAGTACGTAAAGGAATGACCGTTAATAAATGTTTAGTGCAGATGATACACACAAATATCCCAATTTGGTTTTATTTCATGTCGTGACACGTGCTGCTTCAGTCAGTGTATTCTTCAAACTTACCTGAAAACAGGAATAATATACAGGAGAACGGAGAAAATGTTGCCGAAGATGAATGGAGGTTAGCATGTGCTTTCAAGGGCACATTTTTATATCGTATGTTCTAAACTGGTTCTCTAGCCTCTTTTTGCCTTGTTATTCCTTCCTCTTAAACAACGGCTACATTATTTGACACAGGGACCAATCTCTATGTTTTCACAAGTAGCAAGTTTTTTAAGGTTATGTTGACTGCAGTGAACCAATCAGAGGCCGGCAGTAATCCAGCGGGACAGGAAAATTAAATACGCTTGGCTAGGTTGGGTATATCAGGCGTAAATTATGAATACTGGGTCATATAAAAGTCAGTAAGCAGCCATAATGTCATATATCATTAGAGGTTTCCATCGCAGTAAGTAAGTTATCTAGTGTAAATGATTCATATATCGAATATTCTAAATGTGACCCAGGTAAGGGTCGCCCTTCAGGTACGTTGCCTTATGTAACGCTAAGAGTGGGAAGCCCGTCTTAGGCTGTAACCGTACTAGCAAATAATCCGGATGTGAATCGGTTTTTCTCTGTCCGCACTAGGCCATTTATCCGCATCAGTTTAGTTTACAGTAAACCCGTTTTTAGTGCGTACAGACAAACCCGCTTTTAGTCCGAATGAGTTAAGTTTCAGCCAACGGCCTTGACCGCCACCCTTTATGTTGTCCTAGCATGAGTTGCGAGAGGGAGCGTTCAGTTGCAGGCCTGCTGAATGGGATTACGAACCAAGTGCGGATACGGCTTTAGTTAAAGTACAGGACAAAGTCGAACCTATAGTTTAGGCCCATACATATAAAGTCATTTCAAATTTAAATATATTTTTTTAATGACCACTTAGATGGCGAGTTCTGAATCTATAATTTCCCATTTCACTTCTCTGCATGATTTTACCGGTCGAGAGTCAAATATGTACAATTTTGATAATGTTTGATTGATAGAAAGGTTTCATACCGACAAGTAAGATAGCATTTCGCAGCATTGAAAAATGATTTTTTAATTACAAGTCATGCTGATTTAAGTCCGAACTCTCTTTTTCCAAAAATCCCTCATACCAACAAATAGCGATACAATCAAATGACATTTAATTATGCAAGTTTTTAGACATCGCATCCTTACCACACGATTTAAAATAATCTTTAAGTGAAACAGCTAATTAAAGTTGACAAATAATTGTAATGTAGCAGCGATTAAATTAAGTGATTTATAGATAACGCCGAAGTGATAAAATGTCCATTCCTACATTAAACATTCGCCATTTCCTTGTGTAAGTGGGTCTGGTAGACTGGCTTCAAACCTGAAATTTAATGCTTTATGAACTTTAGTATGCTTCCACATCGGGAGACCATTTTAATTTAGTATTTCATCTTTAAGCACACTTAGACCCTAGACTTTACAAAGCAGAAAGAGATGATATATACATTATTCCGAGAGACGGATATACATGTTATTTATGCTTAAATAATTCTTCCTGTATCACCAAAATGTCTGTATAGTTATTTCATTGTAGAATATTTGAAAAAAAGCATTATCTTTCAATAAACATAGTTCCCGATGCATTCCACTGGAAATAAATAGTTGTCCATTTATGATACCAGCCAAGACCTACGCCTATAAGAATAAACAAACGAATACGTGATGTTTCATTCTCCGGTATCCATATATCATATTTTTTGCGTTTGTTATATATAAATATGTTTAACAGTGCATTTATCATGGTCGGGCCGGGTCCTCTGTGGGTTCATATGAAATTAAATTCCTCCCTTTGACTTGACTGACATTGACAAATCCATGTCTATGTTCATCAAAGAACAAAGGTATTTCGGCGTTAGATCGGTGACCACTTGTGTGTTTTTAGGTTACAGCTGGCAATGTGATCGATTTCACTCACCGAGATTGACCGCGGCAGTGAGAAAATAAACGTTATCAGAAGTAACGGATTTTTGCCTTATTTGACATGATGTGCCCTTTCCGTGTAATGTAACATTGCTAGGGCCCTATGTTACTGTTGTCATCACCTATGAGACAAATTCCTGTTTTCCACTTTTTCCAGTTTCCTATCGTATCTCTGATTTTTTTATTTTCTCCCCCACCTCTCTCTCTCTCTCTCTCTATATATATATATATATATATAAATAAATATATATATATATATATATATATATATATATATATACATATGTGTGTGTGTGTGTGTTCGGCAGCCCCTGTGTCAGTGACTATCGTATCCCTGAATTTCAGTTCTTCTCCCCCCCTCTCTCTCTCTCTCTCTCTCTCTCTCTCACACACACACACACACATTTCATTTATATTAGTAAAAGTCATCATCAACAAAAAAAATTCCCTCTCTCTCTTTCTCTCTCTTTCTCTCTTTCTCTCTCTCGCTCTCTGTCTCTCTGTCTCTCTGTCTCTCTCTCTCTCTCTCTCTCTATATATATATATATATATATATATATATATATATATGTGTGTGTGTGTGTGTGTGTGTTTGTGTTGGCGTATGTGAGAGAGAGAGAGAGTTTGTGCGTCCAGTAGCCCCTATGTTAGATAACCTGCTCCAAGTACCTGAATTTTCAAATGTATAGGCTTAGCTTTGGTACATACACATTATGAGTGGTTTTTGTACGTTCTTATTTGTGCATCCATACCATATCGCAACATTAGCTTCTCCGCCAGTCTTGTTTCTTCTCAGATAAAAAAAACATATCAGCGCGTAGCTGTGTTTGTAAATAGATAACTGAGCCCCTGTAGAGGATCATGCGGGGATTGTCTGCCATTAGAAAGACACAATGAAACGTATTACAAAATGAGTGATAAAATAGTGATCTGTTTATTGAATTCAAAAGGTTTGTAGCGTGGTTTAAAATCTTGTTGAAATAAAAGGGTGTTTTTTTTTAAATCTTGTATGTCTTACACAATCGTTTTGATTTTTTTTTTACTATATGTTTCGTAGACCAATTGCCACCACAATATTGAAAAAGGTGGCGCCTCCTGTATTTCCAGCAAGAGTGTATTGATGACGAGTGTTGGGTGATTTAAATATATGTAGACACAAAAAATTTTCTTTAAAAAATAAATGAACGAAACAATGTCTGAACCCAGGCATATGGAAATTTCAATAAAAATTCACTTTTCGTTTAAAAGTGATTGTTGAAAAAATATTTGGACTTGTCAGTTGCAACGGAGTTATATAGAGAGACCTCTGTTGGGGGTAGTCAGTCCACAATTCTGGGACACAGTGTTGTTGGCAGACAGTGTTTTTAAATTATTTCATTAGCAGAATATGTGTTTACCATTTCATTATACCCCTCCAGGAGGTATTGCATTTTGCCACTGTTGGGTTTTTGGTTGGTTTGTCTGGTTTTATTAATATTTTGTCGAGATCTATAGGTAACACCCGGGGACAGTCCCTTAACCTTTGAAGGTAATCCGTGTCAAAACATTTTAAAAAGCAATTTCGAGATAGACGTGTTTCCTCAGTGTGTAGCGATTTCAGATTACCAACCCTTCTGAATACCGGAAGGGGGGGGGGGGGGTAACTTGAAATCGATTTCAGATTACCCCCTAAAAATACAGATTACCCCTTCAAAGTAGAGTATTTCTTGTGTTTGTTTGATTAAAATTCTTAAAATTCTTCTGGACTTCTCAAATTAGATTGAATCTTTGCTAATTTATATTTGTATCTATAATGTGTCAACCGCTTTGGCGACGATAAATTTTACATATATTGACATCAGGCGTTTCTCACTTGTTTCATAACAACAATATTCCATGAGTTAAAAGCGTAAGAATTTATCAATTATAAGCCAGGAGGTAATCTAACCAGTGCGGGCGTTACCTGAAATTCGGTTTAGTCTACCTCAGAGGGTAATATGAACTCTGTTCTTACGGTGAGAGTAAACCTTGATTCAAACGAAATAGATGATAAACCGTGACACGTCCTTCTCACTCTTAAGTTTCATATATTTGAAGCGCTTGCATAACACACACCAACAATTTGATCAAGATCCTTGTAATATTCCGGATTAAGTGATCCAGAATGTCAGCGGATGTATGATGTCTTTGAGTGCATTCTAGTTTGTTTATCTAACGATAGGTACAAGTATCGATACCCTTTATGGAGATTTAATAGATGTTGTCTTTGTTCCAAGACACTCTCTAAGACACATTCATGAATCATAAATCACCAATAAAATTACGTCGTTTTGCTTCTGTAGGACCCGAAGCCTTGTTAGCGTTCTCGATATTATTATTATTTTTTATTTTCTCGTGTTTTTATTTTTAATTTATTTTTTTTTATTTATATTTCACTGAACATATTAAAAAATGAAAAAATGTTTACATGTTCACATTAAATGCAAGTGAATCACCTTTAGAAAAAAAAACTTGGATATGACAAACCATATTCTATATCACTACATGTATGATCGCTTTTCAATCATTAGTTTGCTAATTTGTTGTAAAATATCACAAACTTGTGACGATAATAATGATATCAGAAGTTTGATATGATGCAGCTATTTACTAGGAGAATATGTGTTTACTACCAATGGAAACAAATCTATAGTTTTGTATCATGAGAAAAAATAAGTGTATTTTTTCACATAACTCCAAAAACCATGTCTTATTTAAATATAGCCAGTTATACAGCTCGGAGAAATGCGTCTTCTAATGAATTTTGTATAGCAGTCTGTTAATTTAGAGTAAAACCAGCCCTATAATAGGATTTATATTGGTTTTTACCTTATCATATTCCCAGGTGTTGAGTAATCCAAATAAACAATCCAAAAGAGAGACCAATTATTTTACTTCAGTTTGTATAATTTAACAAGCAAAGCCCGATGAAGCCAGCGCATCATGTTAGCAGTCTGTTTTTATACATATCGTCTCACTTTAATTTACATGCTTCTTGAAAAGTGAAAATAATTTTGTTAATTGAGAAGACTTGCCTGGGAATACCTTTCTATCCGGACTACAATAAAAATGACCGGTACAGTTTCTTAAAATAACATCTATAGCTCTGACATTCTTAGGCGTAAATGATTTCTAATAAATCAAATTACATTCTCCCATGTTTATTAATTAATAATAAATAATAATAATTATAATTATTATCATTAATCAATTAATTTTTTAATTAACAATACTGTCGTCTCAGACATCAAGACATATTTAATTGTTCTTTATATTTTTCTTTCTCCATTGACGACAAAAAAAAATTATGATTTACATTGACAATATCACATTACATGTGCATATATACAATCAGTCCGGTACGCTTGTACGAACATACGAGTATACAAATGTATACAGCAACTGTATACATTTGTATACTCGTATAAGACATATGCGCAAATCTACATAGAAATGGGTTTTTAATTTACATATATATATTTTATATGTTTTTTATGACATAGTATTATAAATTTTCATTATTTGTAATTACATTTCCAGTACTTCGTATACATATTCTATGGTCTTTCTCACTTTAATTTCAGACTTGCACGTTTTAGCTGATGTTTGGGATACGACATAAAACTTCCGTGTGTAACTTTTTATTTTGTAAATATACAAAATCGGCTGCTGTCGTCTCATTTATTTAGTAGGATGGGAACATCTTCTCCCACTTTATGTTGTTGACGGTACCTATATAATGTTTTTCAGCAATGGTACGTTCAATATATTCTGTGATTTTCAAACAATTTTGAAAATGCTTAAATGAAGTTGCCTGTTGGTGTACGCTTCGATTCAAGATGTGTATATATCAACAACATCTTATTTATGTATATCTTTTTGTATATATCACTTCAGGTTTTTAACCAGGCGTGAAAATATTCAGGGTCGCTGCCCGAGACTTTATCTCATAACAAAAGCTTCTGGTCACATAACATTGACTCACTGAATGCTGTATTGTTTCATTTTCAACAAATCAATAAGAACATCTCTGCCGTTCACTTAATTGCCATAGATACAGCTTTTCGTGCCAAGCATATTATGCCGGATTCTAAATTGAAATTGTCTTAAGTACATATCAAGAGTTGTAGAATAAATATGATAAACTGCATAATTCCAACTGAATACCTCAGCAAACATGGTATCCAGTTGCCCTTTGGCAGTAGCGTTTTCTGTTTTATTTTCGATAATCATATTATACACCTCTTTTAATTTTACACTTTTTAAACGCAATATTTGTCCTTCAGCGGAACGAAGGAGACACTTGTATAACATTTTAACTGGTTCACTGGCAGTCCATGTATCCTTAATTTTTTTATCCCTCTATTTCTTTTGGACAGCCAGGAGAAATGCTTGCCAAAAAATGAAATATTCTTTATATTCTTTACTATGCTTCGGGATTTTTTATCTAACATCTTTACTCCACCTCTATTGTTATACAGATGATGTACATACTTTATTACCAACGTATCTAAATATACAGAGTTCCCGCCGATTGCTTGTTATATGCGTGTTATTCAAAAGATGTTGAAATAATATAGTATCGTTATTTACCGGGTCACGAGAGGTAAACGCTACCCATAGTTCCAGACAGTGCTTATAAAATCGTGGTATATTACACTTGAGTCATGAAAAGTACAAATTCCCACTTATATTATTAGTTCCTCCAAGTTTATCTTAATAATAATTGGGTATAAGAGTATGTTTAATGGAATCGTTTGCTCCTATAAGCTTCATTACCCAGAATCATTTGTGTTTTAATAAAGGTTTCAAAAACTTTAGTAACTGGATCGCTTCTTTGTCACGTGAGTCAATTAGGGAATTATATTTAAATTTTGGTTTCCTGCCATTTCAAATGAAATCCAGTAAACTACTTTTAACCATCTTAACAAACCTTTTCGGTGGGTCTAATATATTAGTAACAAAAAGCGTTTTAGTTATCCCTTTTGATCTACCTGATAACCGTGATTCTACCAAAAACGGTCAGGTCTCTTTGTTTCCAAAGATTAGTTCCTTTATCTTATTGAAAACGCTATCAATATAAAGTGCATTACTAAATATTAATTACCAGGGGGGCACTTTTTAGACCCAAGGTAACGATTTTACTTAATATTTAATAATCAACATTTAATTGACTGATTGGTCTCAAAGAGGACAATAAGCTAATTTTCTATTAGTATTTCTATAGCTTGCCTTTGATTCTTGGTTAATTTTCCTTCTTGGAAACATCTATTTAAACATCTTAATCTCCCCCTAATACATAAAAAAAACCTTCACATAAAACTCCCTGGTTTTATTGTTCTTTATACTCTTTATAATTAGGAGAACTTCTTTACTTTTTATATCACCGTTACAACAAGCTGTGAGACGTGGGGTTTTTCAATTGTGAAAGATAGTTTAAACAATCATTTCTTGTGTGGTTATTTCTCCGAGAATATTTAGTCTGGTAAAAACATGTCAGTTCCTTCATGATCTCCACTCGGTTTCTTCATTCCCGTGTATTATTAGTTTACTTAATGTCGGTTTAATTTTATTCCTTGCTTCCAGATTAAGAAAAAGATGAATTCCGCTCCTCTTACTCATGCCATTGGGCCTTTGATCTTATAAAATAACCTTGTGTAACGGTTTCGTAATACTTCTAGATCTCTTGACGTATAATTTTACATCATGACGGAGGACCATGGTTTCCAATCGATCTTTTTCTTGTTTTACATCAAACAATCGTTTTTCTAAAATAGATCTCTTTCTTTTACTATAATTGTTATTATTTTCATCATTATTATCATAAACATTCAATTTTGCAAGAGAGAGATCAGGTTTAGAGGCAGGATCGGAGGGACGAAGCAAATTGTCGAGACTGTCCGTTATTATTAATTTTATTATCATTATTATCATTATAATATATTATCATTATTATTATTATTATTATTTTTATTATTATTATTATTATTATCAATATTCATTATTAATAACATAAACAGCCATTTTTCCTATAATTATTATCAGTAGTATAGTAGTACTACTATTAGTAGTAGTAGTAACACCAGTGGTAGAATTAGCAGAAGGAGAGAGAGAGAATAAGAAAATTGTCGAGACTGTTCGTGATCCTGCACATCAGCCTACAAGCAGACAATGGAAGTGGTATCGAACATCTCCAAATCGTATAAAACCATTTACAACACATTGAAACTGACACCAGGAAGGCGTTTTGGAGCGGCCACGAACAAAACGCGCTGGAGCAGACGACATCCTGCCAGGCGAGTGTCTATGGCGATCGCGCATGCGCCAAACCTGTAGACCGGAAATGCCCCCTGCTTTTAGATATTATGTTTTCTGTCTGACAGACGGACGTCTTGACGTGAGGAACGCTACAAATGACTGCTACTTGGCTCAAAGTAATATTTCTTTTGCTTCGAGGTTTGTCATCGCAGCCTAGTTATTAGCTACGTACACATATAAATGTTACACGAGTCAGTGTTTTGAGCCCCACTAAGCGGCAGTAATGCGTTCTCTTTTTATTTTATCTCCCGAGTTCCGTTTTCCAATGTGACACTTCCAGCGATATGGGTTAATCAGAATTGAAAATAAGCCAATTATTGTACTGAATATAGCACAAAAACAGACCACAGTTTGTTTTTACATGAAGTATTGGGGGCAAAACGGGGGCCAAACGGCTAAATCTAACACTTTGAACGATTTAAGGGATTACAAGTGAAGGTTCTAAATCTCTCATTTGAAACATTCTTTCATCTTTTATACCCGTAAAAATTTAATGAACCCATTTTCTTTTTTCATCTTTCCTGATGGGACTATCAAATAAAATGGTAAAAGTTGTATTTTACACGATGTTCCTCACCTCGCCAAGGCCGTTTCTTCTATGATGTTTGAGGGAGATTTAGCAGGACTGTAGAACATCTTAATATTTAAACATTTAAAATTACGATTTCTTAATAATGTTTGCATAATTATAACTTCCTGTTTGTTAACCTAAATGGTTACGAAGTTATTATACCACTATGTAGACGAATATTTATTTTACTGTTTGACTTCTTTTATTCGCCAGGCTGTGTACGGGGAATTTACTAGGCATTTAATAGTAAAAGTGCCTTAATTGGACAGAGCTTAATTACATATAAAAAAATTAAAGAGTGCACGTGTGTAATATATGGAAGCTGTATTTCACTTAACCCAAATTTGCAACAAACCTCCGGCATCAGATTCGAACCTGCAGTCTCCAAGTTGGACCACATGCTTGATACTATATGGTTTACCAGACAAAATACATCAGCACGTGTTACAACAAAACACCTTGTCGTTTTAATATTATACCAGTTCTTGAAGATTTGAATTGACTACCTGTAATATATCGAGTTTAGTATAAAATTCTTACACTTACTTATAAAGTCTGGTTGAACAAGCGCCTGAATACGTCAAAGAATTGGTGCCACCCAAATAGAAATCTAAGATATCAAAACTTATTGTCATTAAGGGTTCAAGTTATCTAAACTTTCAAATATGGTGAACGGTCTTTACTTCATGCTGCTCCAAGGTTATAGAATCCATCCCGCAGAAAATCATGGTGGCTTAATCTTTTTAATGCGTTTAAAAGATTTTCTTTATAACTCGTTATATCATGCACTGATCTTTTGCTAGACTGTGATTATTTGGCATTTGCTTTCACTTACAGATATTCAATAATGCCTTAATATGATCTTCAATATGTTTTATTGTAGTGAATTGTTTACGTCTTAATCTTTTATCTGATGCTTGAATTGTATTTTATTTTTTTATGTTGTTTTTAATTCTCTATTTTTTACAACGCTTGCATATAACATTTCTCATTATTTTCCTTAATATTGTCTTATTTCTATACATTATGTTTCCAGCTATATAAATCTAATTAAAAGACAAATAAATTTGTAAATTATGTCGATTAACCGATGTACACGATACATCGCGGTACAGAGTCTGATATCGTACCGGTATCTTAAAAAATTTCTGAATAGATATGTGATCATATGACGAAACACGAGGTACAACTTTATAAAAAGTTCAAAATACCATATTTCGGATGTAAATTGAAACGTCATTAGTCTGAAATGAGTGTAACTGTCTCTGATAAGTCATAGTTAGTAAACACAATTTATGTGAGGAAGGCTGTTCAACAAGCCTGAACATCAACTTAGACACCAATATCCCTTAAATGTATCGTATTGTGAGCGAGGTAATGTGTTACGTATCATATATATATATATATATATATATATATATATATATATATATATATATATATATCGTGAGACATTGTATCGTTACCGCCCTACTGAACATCATGCAGTACTGAATATGAACCACAACAAATATTGATTTTTTGGGGGACACAAAAATGTGAATCTTTTTAAAAAATGGGACATCTAGTTAAAACCGTCGCCGAAACGATGAGTTGGGGAGAAGATATAAAAATGGCTAAGGTGTGTTTTCGAGGGGCATGCCAGCTTGATATTGGATACTTACGTAGGCTTGTAGAGGACACTAGCTTATTTTTCTTTTCCTTAAGCCGTGCTGTCACTGCAATCTAATGCTGATGATATGAATTGGTTTACCTTGCTTGAGGCTAAATTGCATACTTATTCGAGGCCAGGATATGTCGTTGTTTTACCGGTATTGGAAACAGGAAAACGTCAATATATAAACCTTCATTTAGTCATGTCAACCATGACATTTCGTATTCCCTTAGTTTAACAAACACCGTTTTCCAACACCCCTTCCTGGAAATTAGAGTGAAATTGGAGTAAATATAAATGCACAAGATTCCCATATTGAATGGGGTACACAAGGTATTTGCTATCAAAAATAACCAAGCATAGGCATTGCAAAGGACTGTATAGGCCATGTATGCATAGTTATGTTCAGAAAACGGCATTATAATGAACATTCATATTAAGATACATATTGGACTATGTCGTAAACATTAATAATTCAATATTGTGTTGTATTTATATGTACAGGACATAATATCCATTATAGCATCGTTTCATGTAGCAGTGTTTTGTGTTCCTGTTCTATGCGTTGTTTTAAATAAAAAGTATACCCGGCGTCTAAAGCAAAAGACTGTCATTAAAAAATTCGTTAGTTTGCAAGTACTGATGTAATACTCATATTTGCATGTAGTCCTGCTACCTACAACTTCAGCTGATCCCTCCTAAATCTACTTCTAATGCGAACTTTGTAAACTATAATGTTTCTGTCATGAAGGAGAATCGTGGTAACAGATATAGCATCTGATTTCAACGGGAACATTTATACACACCTGTTATCTCCGCCAGGTTAGGAGGTAAGCCTTCAAGTTCTACTCTAAGTATTTTGTCTTTTTGCTTGGTCTGTAATGTTATTGTCAATACAAGATTGCATTACATTTTTTATTGTTGACGTGAGCCAATGTTTATTAATCTGCTTCCAACCCAGAGACCTTCACTGGTGCCGACATCTTGAAGGAAAATTCTGAACTTTTCTTGAGCAATAAAAAAGGTCAGTATTGTGACTAGAAATTGCCGAAGCATTTGGGTGTAATATGAATTAAGTCCCGGCGCAGAAGGATGTATGCGCTCACTTACCTCGCTCTACAACTTTGTGTTTTTCACCTCATTTTCAAATATTTTGTTGGGAAATAAAAACAGATTAAATGCGGGAGTCTGTCTTTTTCTAAAATGTCTTCTCCTGCCGAATTCTAAAACATATACTGAACAAATATTAATGATATTAATTAATACATGTATAAATTAAATATTAATGTTATGATTGCTATCCAAATCAATATTTCGTATATAAGTTGGCTTCGTATCCTCAATTGAATTATAACACACTTCTTCACTAGATCGCATATAAATCTTGCAATTTACTACTTTTGATTATATCTCCCATACTTAATAATTTTCTACAAAATAATGTTGCAGCTGTCAGGAATTCCAGGTAGTGGCCAAAAGACGATGTTCATTTCTCCTCTCAAGTGAATACAAAAATCCCACTTCTGCAAAGGCATCTCATATGGGGCAGTGAATATTCAATGCATCAACCGTAAACATGATTTCCTTTTATACCAGAAAAATATTTATTAGAAAGTAACAATGTTTTGTTGTCAGGCGGGTCAGGCAGTAATAATTACTCTGGTTTTGTAGAACGGATCCGTTTGATAAAGTGAAGTTTGTGTGAAGAGTGGAATGTACATGGCGGGCCATGATATGGAACTCGCTTAAATCGGGTTACTCGTCAATAAGATTGCCTGTTTTTGTAATGGTTTCTTATTACTCTGTTTCGAATAATATGAGCGGCATGGGGAAACAGGTAGGGTGTCAAAAACCTTTAGCATGCAGTGAAACGCTATGTAAGATAAAGTGGTTGATTTTGTTCGAGAGGGTTTTATATTATCGACATTCAAAGGAGGGTAATTATAGCGAAAATGAAACATCTTTGAAGAAGATGTACCGTTATCGTAAGTGGAGTCTTTTATGCGGGGGTGGCCCCACTGGTATATCAGGTAAAGGTAATCCAGGCATATATTGTAGAAAGTTAATGAGCAAACTGTGCTGTTATATAAGCATAACAGATCTTTTTATGCAACCTGTAAATCAGATATTATAATTATCAGCAAGATCAGATTGTCAATTATAAACAGATGGTCCATTCTTCCAATGTTCCCTTGAGTCACGTCCAATTATAAATCACGAGATATTGCCCCACCTGTGTCCCGCCAACGACGAAATAATTCATTTACTAATAGGCTCTACACGGGTTTCTGTATGGGGAGATTACGCAAAAAATTAAACCTCGCGAAAAACTTCAAATGGAAAAAAAACCCAGGAAACCAAACATAGGTATATACTATATAGTGGCCGTACTCAGTTAGTTAACTTAATAGGGGGTTTGGGGAGAAGTTTACTATGCGGGCCTTAGTAGCAAACTCGTATACCTGATGGTCACCCTCCTTAAGCGACCATCCGGACATGGCGACCGTTAATCCCCGGGAACACGGCTTAATGTGTGCCAACGACCATGCCATTTATCTTTCTCAGCCCCTTCCTCAACACACACACACCTACACACATACAATAGATACACAAACACATAGAAGCAAAGAATGAAAAACTAACCGTTGGATTGTGAATTTGAGATTTGCATGTAATATTTTAAATTATGACCTTTTGACCACAGGGTAGCCATTTTATAGAGTAAGATAAGTTTAATACTGGTGGTATTTTTATCGATGACATACCCGTGGAGTGTGTTTATATGTACAAATGCTCTTCCCATTGGCATGTGGAATATGCATATGCAAAATTGCAGCCCCTATGAGCGGTTTCTGGAAACTGGGAGAAATTAATCTGCCAGGGTGCGATACAGGACAGAGTCGAGACGAGGAATTATCTGCGGAAAGTGTTTGTAACAGGGGGTGGATTACGACTAAGTAAAGTGAAATACCACTTTTTTGGACCAGCCCAAATCCTAGAATTATAGTTGGAGTTCATGTAACGGTCACATCAATTGTATGTACACACGGCTTATAACAAAATCGGGCAGTTTTCCGTTAATGATATATAAATATTAAACAAAATTAGGAATCAGATAAAAGAATAGTCGTTTTCGTATGTTCAACCATATTGATCATGAAAGGCTATCATGTTTTCTGTATACATTCTAAATAATTTTAACTTATTTTATATACTCTAAGATTTGTTAATTGTTCCATATTACAATCAAGAGCATATGTTGTTTTTAGCACTGATAAGAGGACGATAATGATAGAAAGATGAAGAAAAATAAAAGTTTGCTTAAAGCTCTGGTTTTTAACGAAATAAATCAAATAACTACACCAGATTAGACCAGATTAGATTATATATACTCTAAGATTTGATAATTATTTCATATTACAATTAAGAGAATATGTTGTTTTTAGCACTCATAAGAGGACGATAATGATAGAAAGATAATAAAAAATGCTTAAAGCTCTGGTTTGTAACAAAATAAATCAGTTATCTACACTAGACGGTTTGTTTAAAGACATTTGGCCTATTTCAACAGTTTGTTCTTTAAAACAATCCTCTCACATGAACCAGCACACAATTAAAGTCACCAACGTTTTATAAATATAAGGTTTCTGCAAACATGTCAGGTTCAAAATGTCTTTATTAGTCTATACAAACAGTGTAAACTACTCTTTAGTGGGGCTAGCCAGGACTCAAGAGCAAACGTGTCAAATGTCCTGGGAAAAAGAAGCATTGTCCATGCGCTCGTTGCAGCAAAAATATAAGCCTTTGTTAATTCGACCAGCTCTGTAATTAGAAAGATCATTTCCCCACAAATATACGACCCTTGCTATGAAAAAATATTACAAAACGAAACATTTTCTTTCTGGTTTCATTTTTTATAAAGAACGTACGGAATGCTTTAATATTTCCCAGCGTTCTCTTGCTTTTTTTCAGATCTGGGCCTTCGTTGCCATGGACTCGGTTTAGGTGCTGTTTTTTTTGTCCGGGTGATGACACCTGCAGACTTCCGGTCAGCCAGCTAGCACTGCCACATGCAGCAAACGTCTGTTACGTCCCAACAGTGTCCTGCAAATTATCAGAGTTAAACAAGTTACAGAGGCAGCTTTATTTCGCCACCACAGAAGTCAAGTAAAGGTTACTTATCAAATTGAAGGTGGCCATTTTCCTCGTTCTAACATTCAATACACTGCACCCTTGCGCCGTTCCATTGCATTCAGAACAAACCAGTAAAAATCTTAAATGAGTCTGGAGGTCATAAGTCACAGACAACAGAATGGATTCTGTTCCCTGAATAACATTTTGCTGTCTTTCGTTTGCAACTCAATCTAGCGACAGCACCGGGTAACTGCAAAGACCACTTTAACATTTAAAAGTTTAAGGTGTTAAATTTACAAGTCACGTGATAGTGAGATGGTATGATCTTTGATGGTATAGGTAATCTTTGGGCTATGTGAGTCAGCACAAAGCAGCCAAAAGCAGCATAGAAATTAATATGAGGTCGAATGCACGCTGTAACCTTCTTCCTCGAACTTCAGAGTAATTTATATGCTGCCTCGCGCGTTCTTTCCGGCTACCTGGTTTCATGTTTTCGCTCTTCCGTATTTTCAGGTACATTGTATTACATAATCCAAAGGTATGAATCAGTCATGAAACACATCTGACCACTCTGGACATTGTTATTGTAAAATATAAGTCAGAAAACACAAATCGGCAAATATCTGAAGATGTTAACACTGTTTAAAAATAATAAGGACTTCATTTTTCAGTGACTATGTATACGTGAGACAGTCCGTATGGAAAGTATTTAGCTGTTTACAATGCCATTCATAAAAAAGGGCAATTAATACAGGAAGTATTTATAGAGTTCAATACAGAAAATGCTTTTGATAGTTAAAAAGAAGACATAACGGCGAGTTTAAAAATTAAATCCTTTGAGTAGAACGACTAATGGTATGTTCTGCTTGTCGCTACCTGCTTAAATGTTTAAAAAACATAAAATCAGATATGCTGTAAATTATTCGAACATGACTCAGACAGCAACGTATGAATAGAACACGTGACTGAGTTTGACTGAGCAAAAAAGCCTCAAGACTCCATTACAGATTTAACTGGTGACATACTCCTGGAAATTATACTAATATTTATGCAACATGTAATCAGTTTTTGCCTCATTTCCAGAGTTCATCAATAAAACAAAATGTACAACATATAGCTTTTTTACCATAATTATAATCAAAATCAACCTTGATGTAACATTATTTATTAAATACTGATATTCTTATATATCACAAAGTTTCACAGGCACAGTTATGTCGGAAAAATAATGATCAAATTTAAGACCTGATTAAGTCGTGTTGTAACATGGACACAATGTATTTCATTATCAAATATATAAATGTCACATTACAGGAAGGTAATATTTTATATCAAAAAGTTATAAAAGATCTTAGCATATAATAAACATATTGGAAATATGTTGTAATCCGGATGTGTGCGTTATATTGTGCCGCTTACGTTTCCTTGGAGATGGTCGTAGTTGCCCGAGAGCCTCGTTTCTCCTGGCTACGTCTCGCCTTTTCAGAGCCTCGAATATCCGAATGGCACGGTTCATTAGCGGAGGAAAGTTGTTCACCTGGTAACCAGAGAATAAACAATAATAGGCAATTGTTCTATGGCCGGAGCCTAGTTTCAATTATAATCACAGCGTTAAATAAATCTTTAGTAGTGACCTACCTGGGTCAGCTTTAACATGCCAACGCGTTCAGGGCAACAAGGATTGGCTAATTACATACAGCATATAAATTTCAAGACTAAAAACCATGAAAAATTAAGAATTAGACACCATTAGATTTGTGGACAGGGAAATAGTATTACTGATTGGCTGATTCTGACATGGCGGTAATCAAATGACCATAAATTTGTGAATGATTGTAAAATATTAAGAAAATTGTAGATCTTATTTGTTAATATCCGCGATGTATTATACCGACCATAGAAATTCAAGAACTACTGGTTGAAGTAACCGGAAATAAATCCCATATGCCTACACCCCAGTCCAACTGTCTTTTTTTTCTTTTTTTTTTTCATTCAAGTATTTTCTCGTATCGGATCTTATTATGAACTATCACTTAACGGCCGAGGTGAATGTCTTCCTATTAATTCGTGTGTGGATTGGTGGGGCGGGGGGTGTCTTTCATTGAACTAGTAATTACGTATATGTGCAGGAACCAATGTATGCAAGCATGACTTTAAAAGGTACTGGGGATCATTATTGCTGTGATTGTGGAGACGTCACCACGGTTTTCTGAAATGTCCATTTCATCGCGTTGGCGGTAACATGTCGCTAAGACTTTGATAAAGCGTTTTGAAACATTTGAAGAAATGTCAGTGCAACAGTTTAAGGTCGTTTGCCTTACCAAAAAGAAAGAATAAAACATCACAAGAACACGAAATGGGGTGGATGGGCGATAGTCTCGGTTTTTTCATGTATATCCCCTGCCCGTGTATGTTTCAACTTCTAAGAAAGTATCTGATTGTTTCCTTGGGCAAAACTTTCATTTGGCAACTGACAGTTAATTTAAACAGATGCCACAGCAGCTAGGGTAGTTCTGATCAGATCTAATGACGTGTCAAACCTCATTAGCCCTCACTGCTGTTTGAAATGGTTCATATTTCTCAGAAAGCCCTAGAACAGTAAAATGCAATACTGGCAGGCGTTATAGAGAACACCTAACAATGGTAGCAACAACAGTAGATTAATTAGAAAGAGGAAGAGAGAAGCCTCATCTGCCCATCTTTGAAATATGTACGTATTTCTGTAGCATATGGAATATATATTGATACTGTTCTGTGCCTGACAGCACACGATATGACGGGAGCAGCACTGACGACAGCAACATAAGCCGATCTCGAAGCTTGTAGTTATTGGGATATGCTTTGTAGGGGTGTTGATCTTGATTGAATAAACGACCATTTTAATAATTAGTTTAGTATTTTCAAGTTTTCTTTCGTACAAAAGCGCACACACATACACACATAATATATATATATATATACATACATATAAAAGGCAAAACAACATTATAGCAGAGTATAATACGTGCAGTATCAGTATTTTTAGCATGTTTTTTCAGCATTTTGTTGAGCTTTATTGAATATTTACGTTCTTTTAATTTTAAAACTATACATGAAGTATGGACAGAAAAATAAATTCTTGAAAATATCTGTTTTCGAATTAGTTCATTAATCGTTGTTTCAAAATTAGCAATAAACTGTACGTGTTTTATTAAAATAATGTATTTTCTGCATATATTCAAATAATAATATTTAAAACGTTAACCTTGCTATTTAAACTGCTGTTCTACAAAAGATTTTTAACTGTTTTCAAAACTGACTTTGGAATATGAAATAGATTTCTTTTATTTTGTTTTCAATTTCATTCAAGAAGACCAGGTGTCATTATTCAAAGTCAAAGAAAACTGGAAAATATTTATTTGAATCGGGTTCGGGTTTAATTAGCTGATTTCAATTTAAATGGCAGAGGCTTTCCAGTATATAAAAATACACGGACCTATTATTAAAGGATATTAATCTGACACTCTTCTTAAAGCCGTTAAACAGTTGCACATGTCAGTATGTTTAGGTAATGTATTGAATAAAATACGCTAACCATTGTTTTTCTGGCCATCTCCAGCGACCAAGCTAATAGGTACACCCGGAAATTTGAGATTAACCACAAGATTAATGACTGCTAATCACCTGATAAAATGTAATATCGAATTTCAGAGAGTTCGACACAGGAAACCGTAAAATGTATAACCAGTTTTCACTCGCTGGGGAAACTATTGCCTTATCATGCTGGTGGTATGACTTCATCATGAGCACACCGGAAGAGAGGCTTCATCTAATCCCATGCTGAAGGAATGAACATTACCCTCACGATCATAAAACAACATGGATACTTCTTCATTTTTCTGTCCGGATTTTGATTAAAATCGGTCCATCGCCCGTTGATGAATGGCCTGTCAAAAGTTACTATCATTCGCTAGGACATTAGAGCAGATGTCTGGCTTTCAGTTGGGAATTGTAGCTTTGGCGGGGTTCGAACCTGGTACTTCCTACGTCGTAACCTAGCTGCTTTACCACTTTAAGTTACGCCATATACGGATTTTTATTATTATATATATTGGCAAGTGATCTATTTTAACAGAGTGTTAACAAAGGGTAATCTTGCTGCATCACTGGGTTGTAAGACTGTTTCAGGAGGTAAAAATAATACCAGGAAGTGGTTTGAGCATTAGAGTGGTTAATACACCACATCATGAAGGGGTACAGTCCTATTGCCATAAGTACATTTCAGGTTATAGATGACGTAAGCCGAAGCCGGAAAGATGCACGTATAGTTAAGCTAGCATTAAGCTAGCATTTTAAAACCTGCTCCGCTCCCTGTGAAACAACGAAATGTACACCAGCTTGGAAACTAACGCTGTTATTTAAACACATCTTGTAGATTGACTTGCCGATAAAATATTAATATTTTACCGATGATCCAACTCTGAATCGGACCTGTGATCAATACCCTGCTTTTATATATCGAAATATGTAATTAACTGACGCACGCTCCAACTGAGCGATACTTCCCCACGAACAACAGCACTAGCGTTAATTATACGTTTACATGCTTAACAGAGGAGGAAGTAAAAAAAAGTCTTGACCTTCAGTGGGGTTCTTGAACATTTAAGACATGACAAGAATTAAATATCCGATAAAACATCGAGAATAAGGTTTTATAGCAAGTGTAACTTGACCAAAATCTTGTTCATGATCATTAGTTTTCTTTGAAGCAGCATTCTCGTCCGTGCTGAAACTGCACGCTTCATGCGTTTTGGAAAATTTGATTCTAAGCTAAGATATATACTTAACACATAACAAAAGCTGGAAACACTATCACTTCAGGAAAACAGACAGCTGTTTCTTAATTATTCATACGGAATATGATCTTACATCACACTGCAATTTAGAAACAAAAAACCGCTGTACTAAGACATGGCTTCAAACAGTAATTGAAAGCTCCTCTTCGTGTACCTGATGCAAGTTCATCTTTGAACCGCATTTTAAGAACGCAGTATCCAGTTACACCACGAGGCGTCAAGCCAGCGCGGTCTATCATTGTCGTAACAGCGTCTTCTAAGTAAGCTAAAATGTTTAACGTATAATGAAACCTGGCTTACTTGAACTATAAAACAGATTCTATGATAAACCAATTGGAAAATAATGTTAGAATGGCTTCATATACAGCTCCCGTGCAGCAAGGGACGCTTATTTTATTGTGTCTGCATGGATTGAACCACACGCTAATAAAAGGATCATGATCATTTTTCAAGTTTCGATGTGCCGCGCTGTTGAACCTTTGCTTTACACTTTGCAGTTCTACTCGATTGCGCTTCAAATTCATTATATATATTTACCTTTTCTGGTCACATTAACATTCAAACGTTCTAACATTCCTGGGTTTAAATCATTACTTTTACTGGTTATCGTAGATACATATATGTTACATTTAAATATATATATATATATATATATATATATATATTCAATTAAATTAGTAATCGATAACACGTTGCTTACGATCGTTTTATTCCTTACACATTATATATATATATATATATATCTATATATATCTATATATATATATATATATATATCTAATTGGATGACGACGTCTAAGTGTAGACTAAGTGTTTTTTTTGTGCACGAGTTTTAGAGCTGCTTCAATAGGTGGCCAGTCAACAGTTAGTCTACACTGAGGCGTCTTCATCTTATTTTCTACACTGAGACTTCCACATATATATATAGAATGCCGATGGGCAGTAAACCGCCGTTTCTGTGTATTCGTGTTCTTTTTCATTATACAATGAACCAGCATGGCTATTCATACATATCTCTATTATATATATTGGCTTTTTACTTTTACATATGACATGCAGCAGAATACATCATATCACCCATGCGAATTCATCAGCATGACTTATTAAGGACACATACTAATTAATAAACAAAACCAAGACAATTCACCAAGACCCGGTGTGTGGTAACGGAAAAACACGAGTTGGTCATATTCTAACTGGGCCGCTCGGCATGTTACGCCAAATTACGTGAATTAAGTGAACAGCACGAAACAATCTTCCGAAATTCATCCTAAAATGATTTCTAAAAGTGGAGTTCCTTCCACAAATATATGACAAGTGTGTGTGTGTTTGAACATTTTTAATATCATGTGTCCGGGTAAATACTAATATGATTAAATATAAATATATGTGTCTTTAGAATATTAAAAAAACATGTTATGTCAATATCAACTGTATTACTTAACTTCCCTATTGGCATTACAACAAGTTGTTATTGTCTTGAGTCTTATGAGGATGATTTGACAACTCAAATGACACTTGGATGGCTGTATGAATGATTATTTTCCTTGGTATAAGGAACGAGTCCTTAATGTCAACATATGCTCCGCGTGTGCCGACCCATAAAGGTTGCGCTAATACACCAAGACCAGTGTAGATAAAATTAAGCTTATTTCCCACACAAACGGTTATAACCTTTAAAGTAATGACTAAACGTATATTACAACACATGGGTTCTCCTTTCATGGACGTTTATTTGCGTGTAAGCTTGGCACGGAAAGAAACAACTGAGAATTGAAGAGCTGGCGCGGTTAACCCTTTATGCTGATTCTGGGCCAACGTACGCCTTGGGAAAGACAGTACCATTCTGTCTGCAAAACATGGATAGATGTTAATCATCCCACTAATGGAGCGTTATCAATTTAAATCTGAATGTGTGGACACGCACACGCTGCAGTTTGTAGACCGGAAATAACTTGCCCAGACTTTACTATAAAAACCCTCATCTAGGCCAACCAGATTTTGTACCCTGTGCACCATACTGACTTAGGTCCATCAAGTTTTAGCCTGTGCATTTTTTTTAGGTTCTTCCACGTAAATAAATGAATTGGGATAGATAACTAATGTGTAACTAAATACCTCTACTTCAGTATTCAAATAATTAAATATATTGAAATCTTGGAATGTTTTTACGACATATTGATTATTGAGTCGCCTAACGTCTTGGTAATGATAACATTTAGCTACGTGTTAATTGTGGGGTACAGGTATGTATTATCCCCTCTCTCCCCTCCCCCTTGACCTGTCCTGGTCCACTGGTCTTACCTTGGAAGATAAAGTCATTCATTTACAGATAAGAAATAACTTGTTTAACATGACAAACGCGAATGTATTGTTTACAAACTACAGACACAGAACCCGTCACCTTCATCACTTGATAAAGGTATTAGGTTTTTGATTATCATTCGTTCTTTCCATCAACCATTTAAATAAATATATTAATTATAAGATATATTTCATATAACATTATAACTAATATATGTATCAGTATTTGATACAGGTGCTCTTTTTATTGTGTGACAGGGGCGTAAATCGTGTTGTTGTTGCACTCTATGTTTAATCCGTACTGGTTGAACTCTCGTTGTCATGCTGGCTTGGGGGTTTCTCGCCTGGCCGAGGTCGCGTGTGGACCCTGGTGTGTGGAGACACGGCGGCATTTTTCTAGAAGATTCCTGTAACGCGTGTTTACCATGTTTGTGTTAGATTCTTCGAATGTTCGAGAAATAGAAGCTTCTCGGCTTGAGGTGAAAAGGTATATAAAGGGGCTGTGCTTTCGAGCCGAGAGAGAGCAGCAGAGAAGATTCCAGCGGACGCAGAAGCGTGTGTGTCAGTTTGTGGGACCTTTTCCGACGAGTGCGGCAATTATAGATTTTCTTCAGACTCTCTCCTGGATTTTGTGACGAGTCTTGTTTGGACTTCAGTTTACTTTCTGAATTGTTACAAGAGTTTTACACTGGACTGTCATTCTCCGAGAGTATACATTTAAGAACTTATCGTTGTGACGGTGGTTGGTATCCAGGTACTGTGCACATTGTTTATTTTACTGCGTGATTGTATTGATTTGTTGTTACACCGCTGTTATACTGTTTAATTGTATTGAATCAGTGTATTGTAATGTTAGGGTTGTTTTAAGAATAAATTTTAGTTCTTTGTTAACAAAAAACCACTGACTTCTTTGTTCATTCCCCTAGACATTTCACGCTGCAAGGTGTTACAAAATCTGATTTTTTTATTATCTCCTTGACAAAAAAAAAATTTGTGTTCGTCACGCATACGTGATCTGTTTATATTAGGTCCGTGACATTAAATTGTGGGCTCGTCTGAGATGCTTAATAGTTTTGAAAATTTATTAGGCCTTGACCTGGACATTGTTTTATCATACATTGTTTACAAGATTACATATTGTTTACAGTACGTTGTTTACAGGTTTTATCTCAGTGTTTTTTTTTTATTATTGTTTTAACATCTTAACATGGCAGATTTCAAACCTGAGACATTTGTTGACGATCCCGACCCTGATCAATTTAACAGTTGACAAAGGAACAGTTGTTGCGTTTGGGACAACACTTAGGGCTAAGTGTGAAAAAGCTTTGAGAAAGCTTGATATCATTGCTAAAATCATGCAAGATCTAGTTAGCAAAGGTTTAATTGAAGAGAGTGAAGTTGAAACATAAAAAATGACAGCCTTGCAATGCAACTAGAACTAAAAAAGTTGGAAATGCAACATGAGCTAGCATTAAAACAGAGAGGGATGAACATGAAAGGTGAGAAAGAGAAAGAATAGAAAAAGAAAAAGAAATTGAGATAAAACGACTGGAGTTAGAAAGACTTAAAGGAGAACATAGTCTACGTGCTGCCCAAGCTCACAGTTTTGATGTTACTAAACACATTAGACTTGTCCCACCTTTTCAAGAAAAAGAGGTTGATAAATATTTCTTACACTTTGAGAAGGTAGCTGAAAATCTAAAATGGCCTAAGGAAAATTGGACTATGCTGTTACAAAGTGTATTGACTTTCATGACAGAACCAGCACCACGCTGTACACGTGCACCAGTTTATACACATAAGACATATGTAAATGAGGATTTTGCGTGTAAAGAACCAAATGTTGTTTACCGATTAAATCCCGCTCTCAGACGATATGGATGACGAAGTGCTGGTTTCTACTTTTGTAAGATAAATAGCTTATAGTCATCGAACTTTCCCTAACAAACAAAACAACATTCTTCTCTATACTTCTAAATGACTGATTATGCGATGTGAGGTTATGAGACTTCAGACGACAATAATTATTGGTCTTTACCTTTTGTTAAATATAAGGTGTCAGATTATTTATATTTAGGGGTGAACATAACTCTCTCAAAAAAAGGTATTTTACTTGAAGATAGTAATATAAGAAATAATAATTAATTAAGAAAACACTGATTTTCACATTTTGCTAATTTAATACATTTTTCCAAATGTCGAATTCATAGTAAGGGGATAAGAAGCAAAACGGTGCCACCTATCAGTGTTAAAAATTTGGAGATTAAACCACGTTTCCTCGCAAAATCTGGTTAATATAACTGAACATTATTTTAAATTGTGTCCCTTTTCAAATTGTTACGTGTCTAAACCCCTCTGTCTCTCCAGAACCATTCATGCTAAATAAGCGTGATTCTACAGCTTTTAAAATAAGAACAATTTAGTGATTCCCAGAAATTAAATTTTTGTATCCTTATTAACAGAATTGTAAACTGAATTACTCTTTCTTTTGAACCTTTTAAAACCTGGTATCTTAATCAATTTTGGTATTATTCAATCTAAGTATTTATCAATCGTCGTATTAGGATTGCTTTAATTATTAATCGTGAAAAAGAATATACAATATACAGAGTATAAGGAATCTTAGTGTGTAGGAAACGTAGCAAAGTGGTTAAGGCGTTGGACGTTTAGATGACGATCCCAGCTTCCAAGGAAAATAAGAGTGAAATATCGACAGAACCTCAGAGAATTACTGTAATGTCTTTGCTATAGGCTCTGACTTATAATGGATTATTCCTAGCTTTGTGCGTATCTGACCTGACATTCAGAAAGGGTAATGCTTACATGTCGATCTTGTTGTATGGTGGCAGTCTTCTTCATTCAATGGAAAATGCCACCGACAGGCCATGGTCCTATCATTTAAACATAGGCTACTTTGGGTCTAAACAACCGTCTTTTAAACTGGTGAATTTTGCTGAGAATGTTATTCAGGTGAGAAACTGTTTCGGTTAATATTCATAATGAGTTTCATCATGGCACCACTTAAATCTGGTGACCTCTACCCTTATTATATATGAAGGAGTTTTGCTGAAAATCACACAAACAAATATTTCTGTTGAATTTTATCAAAATCCATCACATTCCTGGTATGTTATTGCGGCAACACTCCAAAACAGCCTTGTGACCTCTGACCTTATTAAATTTGCATGGAGTTTGCCCATAATCGAACTCGGGCGAGATAAACCTTTGCTTAGTTGTTATTGTAAATTTCGTGAAAATGCATCAAAGCCCCGACAGTAAAAGTTAATGGACGGACGGATCGTAGGTATACCATAGTACGTACCGTCATGGACCGGCGTATTAAAAAAACTCCTGTACTATAATTATTAGTCTCGCAATGCTCCATTATGCAATTAAGTTATCCAACCTCTAAAATGTCTACACATCAGATGACCTCGATTATATAAAAACCTCCCCAAAACAAGAGAAAATCTATGAAGCATGTTATTACTTCAGGCCTTTATTACATTAAGGAGGAGAAAAGTATGTTCATTTGCCGAAGCACTGAACATATACAATCTGCGAAACTTAAATCACGAAGTTGTAATTTCTATTCCAGATAAACATAGCCTTCTCAGATAATTACAAATGAATTTATTTACTCTGCTGCACATCTATCCATCACAATCTGTTTGATGCCCAAACTTCCAAAGTTAATAGAAAAAAAATAAATTGAACGGTTTAATTTCGACTTTCATTTTACATCTTACGTTCGACTAATCAAATATTTCCTGTTACTACGCGTGTAAACTTGTTGACATATTGTTACTGATTTTTTTAAATACAATCAACAGTCAATGACATTTCGGTAAATGCCACATATTTCTTGAGTCTCAGACATACTAAATGCTAACACATGGGATCGCAACCAAGGATCGCCTCAAAAGACCTGCTATTTAAAACAGACTTTACAAGGAATCGAAACACAGCTAATTCACGAAGGCATCTGCTTCCACTGCGCTTTACAATCAAAGCCTGATTAAGTTGATATCGTCGGTGCCTGGACGTATAGTTGAGAGACAAATGCTTCAGCAGTAATCAAGATGTTGACAGGACAAACGGGATACCCAAGGACGTCGGGATACGATTTACAGCCTTGTGTGGTCATCAGTGCTGTCAACACTATCCTACCAGTGAGCAGACCAACAAGGTCGCGCAATGAGAGAAAACGTGAGTGACAATAATCGGAAACACTCCCAAAAGCTGCAACAGGACTTATGAACTAAGGCTTGTCAGTCCACGGGCTTAGATTACCACTGTATTTCTGTGCAGGAAAGGCACCCTTACCCACTGAATAGGAGGTAGAAGATGAACGTAATTATAGATGCAAGGTGAATTCGAATATGTCAGAAGACCGAGTACCACTTGTTTACCGTTAAACATTACAGCCGCTACATGTAAATCGTTTGATTGCATTAACATGTCTCAAGTTGTTAGGTTCCGCGATATCAGGAAAATTTAAACTAGACGACCAGAGGTCGAACGCTTGCCGGAAATGATGTGGAAACTGTCAAATGAATGAGAAATGACGAAAAGGGAGAAATTGAGCCATATTTTGTGAAGATAGGAGTAATACTGAAAAAATATGATCGAAACAAAATTTGACATGTTTGATGATAATGACCTTAAACTTCGACCTTTTTAAATACACGTACAGCTTCAAATAATCATCCCAGTATATGATATGTGTAAGTTACAAAGTAATTCCTGCAAATCTTTGGCCTGTAGAATGTTAAATAGAAGACACAAGAACAAGCAAGATCACGAAATTGAGGACAACTGACAAACAGATAGACATACTGAAACAGTGAGAAATCAGATGACTAGATAAGCTTATGGACAAGTTAAAGAGAGGAAAATGAGCTATATTTTATATAGGTCAGGTTTATAGTTTTAGAAATATAGCTAAACAAAGATAGGTTGTAGTGTTTTGCGTACAGCGACCCCTAGCGGCTACTTTCCGAAAATTAAAAAAATCACTTACGAGATATTAGTATAAGAAAAAAGATGTACCAGTTGCAAAAGGATTCATGCAAAACTGTGGCCTGAAGAATGTTAATTGTAAGACGCAAGAACAAGCAAGCAGCCGAAATTGAGGACTACTAACAAACAGTCAGACATACAGACAAAGTGAAACATCTGAGATAAGAGTGACTAAATAGGCTTATGGAGAAGGTAAAAGGGAACAAAATGAACTATAGTTTATGCATGTAAGGTTTATAAATTTGGAGATAAGGCCAAACAATGATATGTTATAACAAACAAACTGACAAACAGACAGACATACGGATTTGACCAACATGCTTGCCTAAATCGAAGATTTTCGGAAGCAAAAAAGCTGGCTATATATGGATTAGATTGAGTCAACGCTTATCAATTATTTATAGATGTAACAGTAACAATATAAAATTTGCAAAATAGACCAGTAACAACGCCGTCTGAGCGTCGATATTCGTGGCAGTTCACCTACATTGATAGGTATGAACATAAATAGCTCGATACATTCAAGCTGATTTGACGTGATCAAGGTTCCAGATGATAGAACACATGCCTCGCCTTTACAGACACAAATGTTTCCTCCATAGAGATCAAATGTATCAATTCGCTTTAGACACCAGGACATCTTCAGGTCATGTTGGTACTTTGCCATGGATTATCATGAATGGAGTACTCGAGTACTGGAGATCGCCTATTTCTGACCGGATACTCTAATCTGAATCAGGACTCTGGTCCTTGTGTGGGTCCTCATTCTGAGATATTTAAGCAGCAGTTATTTGTGTATTTGTTTATTTTGCCTGTAAATCTAATTTGTTACCTACCTATATAGGTAATGTGTTCCACAATTAGTGTCATGGCATCTTTTCACGTGCGTTAACAGGCATCATCACGTGTATACCTTTTTGTATGTGAGCAGTACATGTAATCATGACGAGTACACGAGTCAGAGACCATGAATACCTATTGACTCCTCGAGTAAAAATAAAAACTTGCTACCCGTTTCATCCCTAGATCGTTAAAGTTACGAAAAAACAAAAACTGCTTTAATTCTGATATTTAGTCTTAAAACGCGCACAATTTATGGCCCTACCTTATTCCTGTTAATTTTGCTTTTCTTCATTCGGGATTGTAATAATAGTAATAATTGCAATAATAAATAACTCCTGCAAACGAATCGGTGTGGGACAATTCTAAGCCGTGTCAAAGATTTTTGGTTTCACATAAAGACCACATGGAGAAAACAAAATTCGACATGACACGGCTTGTATAAAGTCTTCCCTCAACCACCTGGTTTCATCGTCACCATCGTCATCATCATCATCATCATCTCTCTCTCTCTCTCTCTCTCTCTCTCTCTCTCTCTCTCTCTTATAGTTGGTGCTCTCTCTCTCTCTTATAGTTGGTGCGTCGCATAACAAGCCTAACATCTCTTGAACATTGCAAATTTAGTCCAACTACTCAACGATAAATACGATAATTACAAGAAAAGCATTTAGTTATAGGTATCTGGTGTCACGCGGCTTCAGGTCATTGAAGTAATATTAAGCTCGTTATTCTGATCATCGTAATATATTCATTGTACTCAGCTCCTGACACCTGGCCATACAAAGGAATAACAAAGTAGACAGTTTAACGGGTCTAACGGGTGGTCACACCAGCTCATAGAATTCCATTTCATGTTTGCTTCAAGCGGGGATCAGATCCGCAGATTAACATAGATTTCATGTGTGCAAACAATGAGCTTGAATATTATTGAGGGGTATTCTCAGATGTACAGAGATATGTTTCAAAATTTAGGAAGTACATGACTTTGCTGTTTTAGCCCTTTCGGTAACTTAGACAGAGCATGTGACAGCCACGTGATTAGTAAACGTCGCCCTAATCACGTGGCTGTCACATGCTCTGTCTAAGTTACCGAAAGGGCTAAAACAGCAAAGTCATGTACTTCCTAAATTTTGAAACATAACTCTGTACATCTGAGAATACCCCTCAATAATATTCAAGCTCATTGTTTGCGAACATGAAATCTTTGTTAATGACCCGGATATTGTGTCATACCGTTTAAGTTTAAATGAGAAAGCATAGGAGCTTTTTTGCTAAAGTTAACTTGCAAAATGAAAAACGCAGACACTAAATATATACTACATCATATTACCTAATCGTTCCCTTTGCTGTTAATAACCGTTAATAAATTTGAATATTGCATGATTTATTTCAATTCCTGCAAAGCATAAAACAGATTAGATACGATTAGCCAATATAAATATGCCTACGTATTGATGATTCTTATTTGTATAATCTAGGAAATATGCGGCCGTAACGACGGACGACAGATGGCGTGGGTGCAGACAAAAAAAATATAACGGACTGGTGATTGTGTACCCAAGGTCTGTATGTCAGTGAGAGTCATCTCCGAGCATTTTTGTCTGACAGCTACAGATGTTTTTTTTTTCACAGCCATGATGGGTTGAACCTCTAAGAACACGAAAAAACTTTTTATATAATACGTACGATAAAATAACTGTCATTTTCACTTGAAACAAAAATCATGTTAAAAGCGAGGCGTGATTGTAGGGCGTTCTAGTGTTCTCCCCAACACTAAAAGGCACTTAATGAAAATGTTTGAATTACTGGTGTCGGTTGCAATACAATTATTCAGGCTTTCCTTGAAGCGGGAGTAAACCGTATTTTTGTTGTGATGTGATAATTATAGGGACTCAACGGCCTAATCACACTTAAGTTAAAAAAATGACTCCAGTCACAACAAATGTAGTCACGTGATTCCATTTGTTCGCTAAATCTCCACCAGAGGTCCTCCCCTGTGATCTGATTCGTAAGAATATGGTACTAATTACAAACTGGATCCTTAAATAAAAAGATATATACTGGGTAATTTAAGATTCTCTGAGTTACTTAAATTACTTCAGGCGTGAATGGCGAATTATTCGAAGATTCTAGAAGTTTAAGAATCATTGTAGTTTTGTATTTCACTGAGTATTGGTTTAAGATATTCAGTTTGACAACCTTCACATGAACATATATTAATTATTATTTGTATGTCCCATTACGCCATTTTGCACAATGACAACGCCAATCTCATCAGGACCGTGATTTTGTTGTGGGGTGATCGTAGTTACGAACTACGTTCATTATATAGTCTTTTAGTATTTTTGATGATGAACCCATACAGAATCTAAACTGACACGTTTAATTTTTGCGAACAGTGCAACAGGTCTCTATGCGGTTTCTCTTGAATGTTCACTCTCGATCTCATGCTTTCTGATAGACAGACTACGAAGACTGACTTGGGATGAAATGTTCAAAACCAGACCTCGAAATGTATTTTTGCAATTCATTAAAATCATTTTCTGAGAATACAGTCTATTTTTACAACATCTCAAGCAAACCCCTCGTGCTGATTTTATGAATGGTTTATCCTCATCAAGAAAATATGCGTGAAATGATACAAGCAGACATGTTTCCGGTTTGCATTATATCATTGCTAGTGGCTTTCAGACTTATTGACGGTCAATTTACCGAGTGATTTACGGGATAAGTACGGTACGTGTTTTCCTTGCACGCCATCTAACGCTGGATCGGTTCATTACCCGGACTGTCCATTAAATCTTGTCAATATTTTTTGCTCGTTCAATCGTCGTTTTATGTCGTTTGTCAAACTCGGATCACGTGTACGTCCCGTTATGTAGACCTGACATATCAAAACGTGAGGTCATTGATATCTCGGGATTTCTTTCTGAGTTATGGGCGATATGGCGATGAAACATCAGCAGTTCCACTTAAGTAACAGGAGGGTCGATTAATTTTTTTTCAACGGAATGACCAATAATTTATCAGTTATCGCTCAGGAGTGGTTACGTTAATTTTAACCGTTGTTAAAATATGCTAAAATTTAGAGGCATCGATATTTTATCAATTTCAGATACAAACCTTGGTCTATAATCAATGTTGAAGATCCCGCCTTCAGCCAGATATAAAAATTTCTATACTAATATACTAATAACTTATTTACTAATTTCGATTAAATTTGTTAGAATTTTGGGGTAACACTCAAGGAAACACTATTTAGACCCTGGAGGTAGTCCGATTTACTATACTATTTTTTCTTTCATAAATGCTTCACATTCTGAGATAAGCTGTATTGCAAGCCCAGTGTACAATGATGGATACGATATGATGCGAAGCAGGATTCGACACGAAATCTTGGCTTCTTGGCTTCCATTCGTAACGTGAATGTTGATATACGATATTAAGTCCTATGATCTTGGTCGTATTGCAACGTATTTTTTCGAGCATGTTCGAAATCTTCGTATCGTTACTGGCTTCCTATCATATCATATCCAAATATCATAAAGTGGACGCTGGGCTGAAGTGTCTTAGTCCTTTTTCTTGTCGTGTCCGTCTTTATATTTACTGTTCGTAGAACATAAAGCCAATTTTCTACGCTGTATAGAACCAACTGTTTCATGGACAGCCCTATTGCTGATCTGCATTTGATGTAAATATCCCATCCTCATTTGCATGAAATTCGAATGATGTACGGGAAAATATGGATCCTTGATATTTACGATACGACGTTGTAATAGGATATTACTATTTCTTATTGTATCCAAATTTCGTAACATGTACGGTATGCTTAAAGCTCAAATGAAACGATTTGACCGAACACATATCCGGATGAGCAATGCAATTTTACCCCTAAATCATGCATATCTGTTTAAAATGTTTTTAATTATGTATTATTTGAGGGTTTGTACTGTCCAGAAGTGACCGTTGCATTCAAATGGCCAGTCTGCTGGCACCGTCCCCTTAATAGCCTGTGACGTCACAACAGACAAACAGCTCGTTGCCTGTCTTCAACAGCCCTGGACACTCACTGCTGTGTAAAAACGTGTGTCACGACTGACTGTCTTTGTTCTTGTCCCGAAAAAACATGCAGTTCTTGATACCTAAAGACACACGTGTTCACTTTTCATGGAATTCACTGAATACTATGTTTTATCGTATTTCTTTTATGAATGTTTGCATTCCACTGAAATGTAAAAGTTTAAATTAATTTACTGTGAAGACATTTAGGCAGATCGTTAACCAACACGGTGTGCGGCTGACATCGATACTATGTACACCCTATAACACTACGTCACTCAGTCTGCTTTATAGAAACATGTTCATTTGAGAGTTTTTTTTTTTCAAATGGTCTATTTTTATATTTTTTATAATACCTGGAAAAGCGGAACAAATAATAGAATAAAATGATAGATAGGACACATTATTTCTTTTCAGTTTTTTCCGCATTTTCCCGATGAAGACCGTAATCGGGAATTAGCGAGACTTGTAATGTTGAATCGTCACTGACGATGTAAATGATCGACTGTGACAGCACTTTATTAGACCTTGTTATGATTTGGATGAAACGGTAAAAACGGCCACAACGAAAGTGAAAATCGTTGGATACCTACTACATCGTGGGGAAGAATATTGTAGGATATCCGAGTACATCGTGTGAAAAAGAAAATCGAAAGTGATCGAAGTACAACGTTTTAAAGAAAGTCGTAGGATATCCTTGTAAATCATGGAGAAGAAAATGAAAGATGACACTAGTACATCGTGGGGAAAAAAATCGTTGGATACCTACTATATCGTGGGGAAGAATATTGTAGGATATCCTAGTACATCGTGTGAAAAAGAAAATCGAAAGAGATCGAAGTACAACGTTTTAAAGAAAATCGTAGGATATCCTAGTAAATCACGGAGAAGAAAATGAAAGATGACACTAGTACATCGTGGGGAAGAAAATCGTTGGATACCTACTATATCGTGAGGAAGAATATCGTAGGAGACCCTAGCACCTCGTGAGAAAGAAAATCGTAGGATATCACAGTTCATCGTTGGGAAAAAATCGTTGGAGATCCTAGCATTTCGTGTGGAAGATAACCTTACGATATCCTAGTTCCTTGTGGGGAAGAAAATCGTAGGTCCTATTACATCATTGGGAGAAAATGGTAGGATCTCCAGGCACATCGTGTGGGAGAAAATCGTAGGATATTCTATTTCATCGTGGCGAAAAAGTGGTAGGATCTCCAGGCCCATCGTGTCAGAGAAAATCGTACGATATCCTAGAATATCGTAAGGAAGAAGATCGTAGGAGACCCTAGCACACCATGGGGAAGAAAATCGTAGCACAGTGTGGGGTTAGAAAAATCGTAGGAGACCTTAGTACGTCATTTTGATGAAAATTAAAGGTGACCCTAGTAAATCGTGGAGAAGAAAATCGTGGGAGATCTTAGTCTATCGTGGGGAAGAAAATCGTGGGAGACCTTAGTGCATCGTTGGGAAGAAAATCGTAGTATATCCTTGTATATATTGGAGAAGAAAGTTGAAAGTGATCGTAGTAAATCGTGGGATTTCTTAGTACATCGTGGAGATGAATATCGTAGAAGACCATAGCACTTCTTGGGAAAGAAAATCAAAGGATATCCTAGTACACCGTAGACAAGACAATCGTAGCAGCACCTAGCAATTTCGTGAGGGAAGAAAATCTTAGGAGATCCTAGTACACCGAAGGGGAGAAAATCGTGAAAGACCTTAGTGCATCGTGGGGAAGAAAATCGTAGTCGTAGTATATCCTTATATATAGTTGAGAAGAAAGTCCAAAGAGATCGTAAGATATTATGGGGATGAAAATCGTAGGAAATCCTAGTACATCTTGGAGAAGAATGTCAATAGAGATCGTAGTATATCTTCGGGAAGACATTCATGGTTGACCCAAGTACATCGTGGGAAAGAAAATCGTAGGAGAACCTAGTGTATCATGGGGCAGAATATCGTAGGAGACCCAAGCACGTCAAGGGGGAAAATCGTAGGATATCAAGCATTTCGTGGGAAAGAAAATCGTTGGATATCCTAGTACATCGTAGGGAGATAATCCTAGGAACTCCTAGCACTTCATGGGCAAGAAAATCGAAGGATATCCTGGTATATCGCGGGAAAGAAATTCGTAGGCTATCCTAGTCCATCCTTTGGAAGGAATGGTAAGATCTCAAGGCACATCGTGTTGAAGAAAACCGTATGATATTCGAAAATATCGTGGAGGCCCTAGTACATCGTTTGAAATAAATCAAAGGAGGCCCTTGTACATCTTTGGGAAGAAAATCGTAGGAGACCCTAGCACACCGAAGGGAAAATATCATAGGAGACCTTAGAACCTCGTGGTGAAGAAAATCGCAGGATACGTCAGTACCTATTGGGGGAAGAAAATCGTAGGATACGTCAGTACCTCGTGGGGAAGAAAATCGTAGGATACGTCAGTACCACGTGGGGAAGAAAATCGTAGGATACGTAGGTACCTCGTGGGGAAGAAAATCGTAGGATACGTCAGTACCTTGTGGGGAAGAAAATCGTAGGATACGTCAGTACCTCGTGGGGAAGAAAATCGTAGGATACGTCAGTACCTCGTGGGGAAGAAAATCGTAGGATACGTCAGTACCTCGTGGGGAAAAAAATCGTAGGATACATCAGTATCTCGTGGGGAAGAAAATCGTTGGATACGTCAGTACCTCGTGGGGAAGATAGTCGATAGAGATCGTAGAACATCGTGGTGAAGAAAAGTTCCTAGTGCATCGTTTGGAAGAAAATTGTAAAAAAGTTCTAGGGATGTGAAGTCTGCTTTAATCTCGAGTATTGGTCGCTTAAAGAAAGGGAGTAATTTTCCCAAAATTAATGATTTTTCTAATAACAGAATTAAAGATAAACTTGCTCTAATTTTTCTCAACTGTATGCTTAATACTTGAAAATTATTCTATGCCCAGGAAGTAGGTAAACCTACCCATATTGTCTCTTTCATAATTGGTTCCTCTGTGTAAGGCGGTTAACTGAATCTCAGCTGAGGTGAGCGTGACCGATATGAACTGAGACCAAGAGCCTCAAGCAATGAATGCTCCTCAGTTCATAGGTCACAGAGTACGGTCTTGTTGTAATGTATAGCCCTGTCTAACAGGTACACTAAATTACCTGTCCTGCTGCAAAATAAGTCTGTGATCACTTGACCTGCATGTACATACCCGAGTCAATTATTAAATTAAACGATTTGTTATTCATATAATATATCATGTAACCATCCTGGTTGTTGTCTAGATCTGGTATGCCTGAGTTCCTGATAGGTATTTTGTTATAATATCAACGGAGAATTAGATCTAAACTGATGTGTAGCAGTAAGGCTGAGCTGGGTGTAGGGGTACTTATCGTTATACGGACACACGAACATATACGTCCTATTTCCGGTAACTCCTCCTATACTTATACATGTTATCTTTATTTTTGCAGGTATAGACAGGAGATGATTTTTCAAAATGAAACAGGATATAATTTAACGTCAATCAACTTAAATTCATAATTTGTATCTTTAATTCAACTGATCTTTTTTATCATTTATAATGTGCCCTGAAGCTGTTTTTTGGGGAATAACCTTTAATACGATTTTTCCACAAAGTGATCATGTAATCTTGTTTTGTGGCTACAGTTTCCATCCTAGGCACTGGATTCAGAATTATAACACATTTACCCTGAATACGGCAAGCATCGCTACTTCTCAGAAAGCTTTCGTTTCTTTTAAGCAGGTAGCTATGACATTCTGCGTTTTTTTTTTCGAAAAGTCAAATTATTAACCTGATTTATGGACGACGCTTTATTATCATAAGCCATGGAATGAGAATAAGAGGGTATTTGTAAAAGCCAAACATTACCAGCTGCCATATGTATTATCTATATATATTTTTGTCCTGAACTATTTGACTTTTTTCTTTGAAATATTAATGACATGTCTGACGATTCTGTAGCTCTTCACAATGATACATCAATTCTAATAATGTGTTACTCGGTAATTTTTCTCTTGATCATTTATTAGTGGATTGTATCAGAGACAGAATAGATGAACAAATCCCTGTGATGATTTTCTATAGATGTCGCATGTATTGCTGAAACTATAAATAAACTTAAACTACATAAGTCAGATGGAGCGGCTGCCTTATACTCTAACGATATTGTGTATGGGCTTAAAAATACACTTTTATTTATCGTTGTTGTTTGAGTGTGTTGCGAGCCACGGGTACATGCCTGCGCGTTTATATCATATGTCATCAAGCATTACATAAAATGTTTTAGCCCTCAATGACTACACAGTCATAGGCTTTATGAAAACAAAATTAACAGAAATAGTTATTTTTCACTAAATATATTTTACAAGGCATAAACCTCAAATGTATGAAGACGTGTATGAATGTATGAAAAAGTCTTCATTTTAATCTTTTTTTTTAATTCATGGTATGCCTGTTATGTTATGATACATGATTTCTTCAGATAGTTATGATATGTTTTATATACGTTTACGTGGTAAGAAGCATACTTGCCAGGTTATAAAACTATGTCGGTTTACTTCATAACCATTTTTGCAGTATTATGACTATATATATATATATATATATATAAAGTAATAGGCATTGTTGCTTTTACTAATATTATGACTGCATCCTTAATATACAGTCTCATATTTCAACGATAAACATTCCCCATTTTTGGAATAAAAACATGTATAACTTGGGAAAGACTTTAATAAATAAAACATCTAGATGTGGGTGTTCATTTTGTTTATTATAACACATTTATTATATTTAACCATTATTTTCTTCGACTTTTACTACAATAGCTAACTGTATAATCTCACGATTCGATTTCAATATCCAACGATTGAACAAAAACATGCATGTCCTTTCAAACATTTAATGGATTTTCTGTGTAATGGAACTAATATTAATTCCACACATTATTAATTTAATAAATATTGTGTATAAATGATTGGATATACCTGTTCACAATTTATATACTCTCTGTTACAGAATCTCATGTTTCTTTTTCAGTAGTACAATGTGCGTTGTTCAAGATGTCACCAGATATCATTATTGGACAAAATGAACACATTAAATCAGAAAATTCTTCAATACTAATTCAATTTAACCCATTCTATTAAATGACAATAATTGGAGAAAGCACACACAGGAAAAAGAGCATTTTACATTGCCAATGTAATCTAACCATTAAATTAAGTGGCAGTGATGAAGGAAATCTAAGCAAATAAAGAGAAACAATCGCATTTTACTATTTCTTCAGTTTTAACACTATTATTGTGTAACAATAAGAAGAGATTACAAATGCTCTATTAAACAGTGTTGGATTAGCCGTGAATGACTTTTTTTCTGCCAGTCACACGAATTTGGTCTTGCGCGCAACAGCCGCTAAACAACAGGTGCCCCTTGTCAGAATACATCAGTTATTATTGCCAGAAAGTAGAATCCGGCGCTAGAGTCTCTACTTTACAGAGCGAGTCATCCACGACACGTTGAAAGCTGGCTACAAGGCGGTGAGGGGTTAATAGCGCTTTTGTGGCCGGCTCAAGCCAACGTTGAATACAGATGTCCCTCTCATTGGCGCCTGGATCTAATCATTTGTCACTCTTAAACTGTCTCTTGATCCTTTGGCACCTTCTTAAGACTGACAAAACGCAATCACCGTGCCACATAGTGGATTATCTGTATCAAAATATGGCTCCGAGTCCTAATGGCCAGCAGCCGAAAATATATGTAATTTCATACCATCTGCCGAGGTTAGTAAGATGTAAGATGTAGAGGCTTGTCATATGCGGGCGTAATAAGCTAAAGTGCTCGCCGTCTCTCAGGTGCGCCGACAGATTTTTTTAATATACGTTAAGAATTCTGAAGTAAACTTACGCCATTGTGCTGAAATGCTTTCAAGCTATCGAAGGACCGAAGAACATTAAACTGTCCATTTATCAGCAACTTTGAACTCTTTTGGGACGTTATAAAGGGTACAATGGAAAGTGTATTTTTAAATTATATATATATATATATATATATATATATATATATATATGCATATATAATGGTTTAGCCGTGTTAGTCTGTAACTTGTTTATTAACACATGAACTTTTGAAGAGCACAGGTTTCTTCATTTATATTTGGCGAATGACAATGTGATCCGTGATGTGACGTCATAATGTGGATGACGTCTCCATTCATATAGTTTCGCGGAAATTTCTGAATGAGCGATGCGTACTGCTGTGTACCACGCCCATGCAGGGTATCATGGTTAAAATATTACTTAATATCCAATCAAAATGAAAATACACTGTTTCTTGCATTATGGACTTATGCAATATAAATTACGGGTCACATTTTCATTCCACCAAATATAAGCGCTTCGAAAGCTCGTGTGTTAATTAAAAAGGTGTTATTCTTTCTCTCAACCAACACTATATATTCCTATATATATACAGTTAGTTCTGATGTCAAATAATCTTTCATAGTTAAATGTCTTGGTTTTACAATGTTAATGTTATAAGATCTCTTTGAAGACGACATTCGGTGAAAGTGTTCTGTCTTTGACTTTATCTTTTGCCTGAGTCTGGATGACTTGGACGAATACGTTCCGGTACGAATGGTGGAATGTCTTCGAACAAACCAGGAGCATATGAATGTCGAAAATCTGTACGGTGGTATCAGAAGAGAAACGGAAAATCAAGCAAGTCGCGTCTCGCTATTATTATTTAGATCCATTATATGAATGGTGTTATGCATAAAAATCTAATTGAAGCCAAGAGATTGGCCGGAAAATTTTTCGAAGAAGTTGATATGATAAATGAAATTATTTCATATGAAAATATATTATGTAGAACGTCGCTATTTTAAGTCAACCCGCTTGTAAAGGAACCTGTTATCTTGCATGGTAGTACATTAGCGCTGTACTCAATAATGCATTCTAATTATCGCACACAAAAGCTGGGCACTCACATGGTTCGGCAACCATTACAGTATATGGTATTAGTATATATATATGATATGATATGATATATATATATATATATATATATATGTATATATAAATATATATTTATATATCACGCTCTCTAAAAGACAATTCCTGTTTGAAAGCTGAGCCAATGTTTTCCAGTGAGACAGTCACTGCATTCACTACCGGGTATTTATGATTCTTTTTAAAGATCCCTCTTTTGAGCATTCTCCTCATGCAAGATCTCGTCTATGAAGGGATCCCTTGTGCACAATAGGACTTATCCCTGCGCGGGGGTTGCCTTTTGGGGGACTTTAACGGGCCAGTGACCGCAAAATGCACAAAATTCCCATATAGAGCCTCGGAGAAAGCTCGGTCCCGGCATCACACACTCTATTACAAGGCCCGAATGCACAAAGAAATGGAGCGCCCATGGGAAGCAAATATTTAAATTATTAATTATGCATATAATGCGCAAATATTGCAAATAAAAGTGGTGGAATCTCTTCGGACAAACCCGGATCATATGCATGTCGAAAATCACGACAATCCGTACGGTAGTATCAGAGGAGATACGGAAAACCACACAAATCCTGTTAAGCTTTTAATATATATATATATATATATATATATATATATATATATATATATATATATATATAAAAGAAGATGCTTTTGCTGGTTAACACCAGCAGGGAACCAATAAAACTTGTTCCGGGTGTTAATTCTTTCTTATGAAACTATATACACATTTTAAGTTAAGCCATAGTTTAGATAAATCTAATGAAACAAAACTGGATAAATCAAATAAGACAAAACATGCATTGTGTTCGAAGAGTGAAATAGGTCGATGGTTACATTCCTAAACATATTTGTCATAATTTAGATCCGCAAAGATTAACACAATCGTGAAAATAAAGAATACATTGTTCTAAAGGTCATCACCGGTCAAGGTCAAGGTCATCCAATATGTCTGACATAGGTTAATCTAACAACCTCTGGTGGAGAAAAGTACCAGATCATTTTCATTTATGTCTTCTCATATGTCAGGGGTTATTGGAAAAATGTATGTTAGTGTGTGATGGTTAATAATAAGAGACGAGATTGATACAGTAGACAGGTCCAATACCAGACATGTGGTTATCGTAATCAGTAATTGTTATCGATGGCAATCGATTATATTTATAGTAATCGTAAAGGTTATTGATTACATTTATTTTTTCAGCAATGTAATCGTAATCTTAATCAATTACTTTGCCTATGTTATCGTAATCATGGTGATAATATATGATAACATAGATTACTTTTTGTTATTGTTCAGTTTTGCATAGGTACATTTGATGTTTCTTTATAACATGACCATTCATGAATTTTAGAGATTAAAACATCAACATTGAAAACATTCATAGCAAAGTTCAAGAATTTCTCTTTCTCCATCTCTGTAACAGGGAAAACATCATCCAATCTCACCTCTCATATGAAGGTATGTGATTTTAATCTTTTAAACTATTTCCCCTTTACCATATTCTGATGCCTCTTTCACATATGTAATTGTAATCAATTACTTTGCCTGTGTAATTGTAATCGAAATTGATTACATTTATAAAGGAAACATCCCATGTCTGTTCAAAACGTATTGTAATATCATCAAAGTAATAAGTTATGTGGTTTAAAAAAACTCTGATGACTCGGTTCATCGTTTCTGAATAAAAAGACTGATTAACGCGTGTTTCTAGTTTATCGTTATCATTATTATGACATATGACATATCATAACTATAATTCTTACTAATTCTGTGAAATTGTGGCCTTTTAGGTATTGCGCTTATATGTCATCATGTCAACAATTCCAGTTTTACAACAAAATATAAAGAGAAAATCCACATTGTGAGGTAACACAATGTAATGAAGTAACACAATGTAATGAAGTAACACAATGTAATAAAGGAACAGCCGACTTAATGTAGTGTACCGGCGCATGTGGATATATCGTGGGTGATGAAAGCCCTATTGTCAAGTCCGGAAATTAATTTATGCTGGTCTCTATCTTGGTTTTGGAGGTCCTTGTCTCGGTCTTGTTCTCGGAGGACCTGGTCTCGGTCTTTTTCTCGGAGGTCTTTGTCTCGGTCTTGGTCACGGAGGTCCTTATCTCGGTCTTGTTCTCGGAGGTCCTTGTCTCGGTCTTGTTCTCGGAGGTCCTTGTCTCGGTCTTGTTCTCGGAGGTCCTTGTCTCGGTCTTGTTCTCGGAGGTCCTTGTCTCGGTCTTGTTCTCGGAGGTCCTTCTCTCGGTCTTGTTCTCGGAGGACCTGGTCTCGGTCTTGTTCTCGGAGGTCCTTGTCTCGGTCTTGTTCTCGGAGGTCCTTGTCTCGGTCTTGTTCTCGGAGGACCTGGTCTCGGTCTTGGTCACGGAGGTCCTTATCTCGGTCTTGGTCACGGAGGTCCTTGTCTCGGTCTTGTTCTCGGAGGACCTGGTCTCGGTCTTGGTCTCGGAGGTCCTTGTCTCGGTCTTGGTCACGGAGGTCCTTATCTCGGTCTTGTTCTCGGAGGTCTTTGTCTCGGTCTTGTTCTCGGAGGTTCTTGTCTCGGTCTTGTTCTCGGAGGACCTGGTCTCGGTCTTGGTTCGGAGGTCCTTGTCTCGGTCTTGGTCACGGAGGTCCTTATCTCGGTCTTGTTCTCGGAGTTCCTTGTCTCGGTCTTTGTCTCGGAGGTCCTTGTCTCAGTCTTTGTCTCGGAGGCCCTGGTCATAGTCTCTGCACAACAGTCTCGGTCTCTATTCGGTCTTTACTTCGAGAGTAAATAAAAATACATTTTTAAGTGTGCATCATAAAATGCATACATGTGTGATGGTCATACCACACTGCCTGTTTGGCTGTTGGTCTGGTACCACCCGCTCATCACTCGTTCAGTCCTTTAGTGATTTACCTTATAACACTAAACAAAAACTATGGTAAAATATTACAAGCTTGTCCCAATCAATCATCCATTAATCACCCTTCCGTTTTATGTCGTTTCTTCACAAAACCAATCTCTTCCTGGAGGGAATTTTAGGACGCCGGGAACTACTTGTCTCAAATGTCAAACATGAAAATCAAAAGTTGTTACATTTCAAAGAAACAGAGTCTGTTTACATTTCACATGCTTATACTTTCATTCTATTACTTATTCCGTGACGTCCTTACCACAAAAAAAACTATATTTATATACTTTGCCTTGAAACAAATCATGGGCAACATATTTGAACGGAATACAACCTTCACTACTATTCTACTCAAGCCGCTGGTGTATTCAGAAGCTCCGGTGCATTGTGGTTGGCAGATTTTGAAACCTACAAACCCTAGCCTGCAGTGTCGTACTCCGGTGAGACCGATTCAACGTAGTGTGTCCATTAATAACTAGACAAATGGTACGCATTTACAATTCTATTTGAGCCAGTCTCTCTCGTTTGAACCAGAAACAAATAATCGCATGCCTGATTTATTACTTAAATTTACATGTTTTTATCAAACTTTTGCATTTGGTCAGTTGCAGCACTACAAGAAAGGTTCAAACTAAACAAATATATATATTGAAATAGATAAACTTCGTTGTTATCCTGCTATAGACTTACAGCGAAATAACATTAAAATGATTTTTTGATGAGTAATAAATACGAAAAAAGAAAAGCGTTTAATAATACATTCAACGTTTTGACACAGGCCCTATCAGTAATGATTTTAAACTTTGCATGTTTGTGCATATTTATCTGTGTGTGCGTGTGTGTCAGTGTGAGGGACAGAGACTAAGGACTTCTTCACAAAAAGGGGAATAATAAAGGAAGGATTTATCAAGTACAAACATGAGAAATACGGTATATTTCGAAGTAGAAGAAATTACAGCTTAAAAACCAACCGCTTTTCATTATAGAGTTGAAGGTTTATAGAGTACGAAGTAGTATATATTGGTAACAGGTGTACCATCCTAGTAAATATTATTTTCCAGCAAGATCTCCAAATCCGCTCCTCTAGACTAGGTCACAACTCTGCGATTACTCCCCCGAGATCTCCATGTAACAGGACAGGTCTGAAAGCGTAGTAAAGTCATGAGCCGAGTCAGCTAAATAATACAACACAGCCTGCTTAGTTGGTGAATCCCTCCTGTGAACGATTCAGACCACCATACAACTATAATTGAGCAGAACGAGTCCGCATGGCCCCGCTGCATTTGTTTCGAAGTAAATCTTTCATCCAATACCGCTGGGTCATTTGCCGCGTCACCCTTGGACGGCGCACGTGTTGCCTTCACCGCCAGGACAATATGAACTAGACGATACTAACACTTAATTAGCATGAGTACGCTGCACGCTAATCCCCTGGACAATTGCAATCCTGGAATCATTTAGTCGTGGGCTAGAGTAACATATTAGTGTTGTGTATAATTGAAAACTATATTTCTGCTCGGCCCTTTTAACCGGCGTGATATGTCAATATTTCACCTGGTTTTTTTTCGAATTGGTAATATTGTAAGCCCTCATATAACTGATAACCAAGTACAAAATGACGCTTGCATTATAAAGTATGGCTTTAATCACATTTAGTTATTTCGAAATAACAATTTGGATCTCCACAATACGCCTACAACCGAACAATAAGCAACCTTGGGAACACTGTAGTTAATGAGATAACACAATCAATTTAGTGAATAAGTGCATTGCCCTGCCGAGCTAATTTTGATTAAATAATATGGAACCGTTTACATCAGTTTGTTTAATTTATGAAATACTTTTCCTAAAATATTTTACAATTTTCTGCTTCATATAGCAATGTGAAAATATTGAAATGCTTGAATACATCGAAACACTAATTATCAAATTTAAAGATCAAAATTAATTGCTGGTTTAAAGAATCCCTAAATATTGATAGATATTTGAAGGGGCCCCATCACCTATTAAGCATGTTGAATAAACACACAAAATAGCGTCTTCTCTTTAAAATAAATTTGTACCTGCCAAAATATTTCCCTGAAACCGTTTGCTTACTGCTGTAAACGAGTGTTAAAAACAGTGGACCGGGCACGATCACGGGTGTCAACATAAACACAGCGTGTGTATCGCCCGGCAACAACACGTAAAAATTAGGAGATGCCCTGAATGACTTGGCCCAGAAAATGTAATACATGCTCCCACTGGTTGAAACATACGAGTGTTATGGCTCACAATCGGACGTCCAGTCACGCGGCCTTTTTATGGTAAACAGACAAACGTGGACTGTGTTTACCAACACGCAGAGCCAATACAAGCTGTTGAACAGCCGTATGTGAGGTTCTAAGACTGTGTGCTGTGATTGTTTTGCTGGAAAAGCTTTGTATAAGGTTAACCTGGACTGATAGTGTAAATAGGCATGATATTGCTCCTTTCATTTTGTCCCATTAAGTATTCCATTGTGATCGCATTCGTGATATATGTATAAATTCATCAGGAATATTTAGCTTCTTAAACATCAACGATATATGATTTAATAGCTTTCTTTTATATACTGTCACCTTCAAACAGACCCTTCTTTTCCAATGCCGTAAAATTAGTCATGTCACTCAGTTCTAGGTTTACGTTATAGTCCACAAAAAGCATGATTCATGTACATTCAGATATAGTTTTTAACAATATTTAAGGGATAGTTCCATGTCATTTATCTCTCTCACTTTCACGGTTCACCACATTCAGGGCTGTTATAAAGATTTACTGAAGATTGACCCGAAATCATGCCATCCTAATTAAGACCCATCTAATTAAGACAACAATGTAATTCAGAATAGCCAATTAAATTTGCTTAAGAAAAATCACCGTTTTTAGAAATCGGATAATTCCCAAACCAGTGTCTTGTACAGAGAGCCAAGTATATAACATGGAATCATGAGGGTTTTGATAAAGATGATCCTACCAACACTATGAGTAGTAGGTAGATGTCCTTTGACTATGTTTTACCTAATTATATCAAATATATATATATATATATATATTTTATTTTTTAGCCAGTACTGATAGATGAAAAATACAAATCAAGAAATCAATAATATGACTATGGGCAAATCTCGTATATCAAGGTTAATTGTACCCTGATATCGAAAGTGACAGAGGATAATAAGTGTGCTTTGATTAAATGGAGTTAATTTAATTATTTAATCATTATCATTAACCTGGCTTTTCTTCTAATGTCGTTATGTGTAAGTTACGATATAATTTGCTATATCATATATTTAACCTTAAGACATGTATAAGCAGTGAACATATCCATCGGCGCTCTGACATAAGAGCACTAACGTCAAGTTAGGCTTACGAGTCCAATACAATTGCCTTGTATTTACATTTATATTACATAGAAACTTTTAAAGACATTAAATTAATTTTACTAAATTGGACATTTTGTCACTTCTTAAAAATTGCCCCGCGGGAGAAACAATTTGCGATTAATCGTTTGTTCCCTAGGGCGGCCTTGTTCTTCTGTCCGTCGGTGAGTTGCATGTGCCATGTGCAAGGTCGGCATACAAATTAAATAATATTGTTTCTGTATTAGTGTCGGGGCATTGATGGAATTTCTCCTGTCGTTCCAGGCCTTGTGAACGGTTATAATAAAAATATCAATATTTTCACAGCTGGTTAATTTAATGCATGCGATGGTTCAGTGTTCGGTTCAGAACGTGCAATTCGAGTTGGAAAAAAAATTATCACTTTATATTTGTAATATGTTTAGCTTGTCGAAGATTATGTGGGGCTGCATTGAGCCAATCCAGAATAGATAACTATATAAGTTTATCAACATCGCTTCATATTTATATGAATCGGACACTACTTATTCCTACCATCACACCTGTTCGAAATCCGAACTGAAATACGTACGCACCATATGTTTCCATAAGCATTAAGTAATCCTGCGCCTGTTAAAAATATAACAAGTGACCCGATGACCATGACGCTCAGCTGTCAGGTCAGACATTACCAGGTCTGACATTACATTTTTCATACATTTTCCCCCAATTTGTTAAAACTTTTCAAAATAAAAGATATATGAATGACTGGTTAAAGCACAATTACATGATGATATATTAGTCCAGATATTGCTGATCACATGATTACATGATTGCTGAGCCTCAAAATGACAGTTAAACATTGAAAAAATAATGAAAATGTTTGAGATGGTGCCCCTAATATATTAGGTAAAGCTACTAAGTTCAATACGAATAGTAAATTTTAAGTGAATCAGTACATAAATTATTTAGGCATCGATGCTTTTTATGAATAGGTACTTATTGTGAGTTTAATTATTTTTGATAAAGATGACTTCATTAGTCTAATTACACTCTTTAACCTCTCCATGGCCTATACACAAAGAACGTTTAAGAGTGATACATGAATCCATTGCTGGGAAACTGACATAATGTATGTAGTATGCTTTTAATTATTTAAGATGTTCACAGGGGACACCGACAACTTTGTTGAACTGATGCACGTTCACGTGATCCACAAGCAGACCAAGTTATACAGGATTGAACATCACCTGCGAAAATTACACGATTGCTGTCACCTAACGGTCTACACAATCGTGGAAATTACTTAGATAATAAATTAATTCATACAAATGGCTTCATAAGTCCTGACGTGTGATTAAACTGTCCATGACCATTAGAAATTAAACGTTTTAGCTTTATAAATAAATACATCTACTGCTAAGAAACTGAAACCACTGTTGAAATTTTCACATTTTCAAGGTTACAAATAGAAATGCAAGAAATATGTTAAAAACATATAGGTGGCACCACCGGCCTTGTTCAACTGATGATACCATTAAAACATTAAAAAAGACGTACCAAGTTTCAGGACAACAACTCATGATCACACAAATGAGAAAATGTAAAAATTATTGCACTTCGCCATTCTCAAAAAGTTTCGGCAATGAAATTATATGGTTTTATTATTACAAAAACAAAGGGGTCCTTCACGGAGCAGTACATAATGGTTATTTTCATAATATTTTAATATTTCTTAAAACGTTCTAATCTTTTTAAATTCACACTCAAAATTAACCATTCTACCATTTCTTGTCAAACAATGCCAAGTCATAAATATTTGATTGCAGATTTGGCGCATAATGACATAAAATCAATTTATCCTAAGCAACAAAAGCCAAGGGTTAATCCAGAAACTTCCGCGCTCACGGTAAGGAAAAGAAAAGCCATTTTGGAATCCGGAAGCTGAATGCCAAGGCCGAACCAGAGATAATTGTCCAGAGAAACGTTTTGGTCATCAAAAGATTAGTGAACTTGGTTAATGTCAAACAGGTTCATTTTTATAACAAAAGAAACAATAATGATCACGGCAACACATTACCGATGACAATATGCAATGCGAATCCCAGTAGTCAGTTCCTGCTTTAACGTCTACTAGTGTCAAACAGCGGAACATTTTGTGCGGTGACTAATTGCTTAATGGTAATCTCGTTAATTAAGGATTCGCCATATATTCTGATAATCTTTCTTGATTATCACAAATGGTTTTAAAACAATTCTTCACTATCGTAACAAACAATACCTGAATAATGAAAACCCGGTTAACCCTGGTGCGGTATATATCTAGATAGAATAATTGTTTTTCTTTTGTCTTTGAAAAAAAAAACATTCCGCATGGCAGTCAATTTATATTTATATATATATATATATATATATATATATATATATATATATATATATTATATGCTTATGTACATTATTATATTAAGATAGCTCACAGTTCAACACGGAAATGAGCCCTGTTTCAGTTCTCAGGCATACTTTGGCTGCTATTTTTTTACATAAAAAATGTCGACAAAGATCGACAAACTGACGTGTGTTCGGATAGAACGAGGATTTGCACTTTCTCTGTCAGTCTTTCTGTTTGTCTATCTCTGTCTCTATTTCTTTGATATATATGTTTATAAAAATTAGTGAAATTTTCCCTAATATTCTTCCGTTCTATATAAGTCTCAAACACTCTCGCTGCGCCCGTTAATTGATAGCTTTCAGATATACCGCGGACATTTTTGTTTAACATGCAGCAAACAGTCAAAGCAACTGCCTCTTAATGATTTTACAATCGATAATTCAGGTTTTTATACAGAATGAACGGGGTTTATTTTATAGACAAGGTGTAGCCTTTCCTTTCAATTATTACATATTTCACAAAATAATTAACCACTCCCTACCTATCGCACTTATAGATTTCAGTAGTACGTATCACTATCACTTCAGCCTTGCACCTATCTTTAGTAGTCTGTTTGAGAACTAATGTTGTAAGTCTCATCTCTCCATTAGAGGTGTTATTTAGCTCGCGGCGTCTTCCCATCCATTGTTTTCAATTGTCTGAGCTTTTCCCGACGCGTGGCTTGAAACTGAACCGAGTGCACACGGGCGTTCAGGAAGTTAACCGCAGCGTGCCGATAACGCCTGGGTCTCGTTTTGATAGCGGCTTCCCCGTCATAGAACATTTATAATACAGTGATATTGACATATGTCTAACGCAATACACTTTATCAACGTTCTGGACTTCCAGGCAAAGCGTACGATACCCCGACTTTAACTGCCGTCATATGAGCGGATTAACTGCCTCTCATGAATTTGATTACCGGTCCGTTTACATGTGTGAGGGATACAGATGTTTGATGGTCATGCTATTTGGTGGATGTTATTCTTCCCCCGTATCAAATTATCATAAGTCAACATTTTATTTACATTTACATTTTTATTTACATAAGTTTACATTTTACATTCACATTGAATTAATTATATTCTTGCACTTAAAGTCTACATAGTTTCAATCAGCTGCGTTCAAACTTTATTATTCAAATCCGGCGACACGAAGCTTTCAAAAATGTTGAAGTATTGACGATTTGCTGATCGAGATTTACAGCACAGTTCTCGTTATGGTTCGTGCTGTTATTCGTACATATATAGATAGAGTCTGGCTATACAACCCATAATGATTCTATTTACAATAGTTGTATCTATGTTACATAGGGTGGAATGACTTAATATGTGTTGCCAATGAACATAAACCATGATTTTCAGCAATACGTAGCCAGGGATTTGTATAAGATTTGTAATTTATTCATTTCACGTTAAGTACTGATCAACTCCTTTAAATGTAAACAAAAGGGCATTAGATGGCATTTTTGTTCAAATGTGGTAACCCTGGCGCTAAATTTCACCATGGTGACGCTAATTGACATATGACATCAGACCTTCAAAGCCAATTTCTTAAGTCCCAATGTGATAACATGTATTTATTTTTAATTAAATTCAAATATGATATACCTATGTATATTTAAAATATGTCTGATATAAGTCGGTAATTTAATTAAGGACTTGTGACACATAATTATATTTTTCATGAAATGTATGCTTATTTCTCAACAATAGCTTATTACAAAGTAAAACATCGAAAACTCAAGTAAACTTTGTGCACAGATTTATCAAATATGACTGGCGGTATTTATGTGATCCATTCAATAATTGTTTTAGGGTCAAATTGCAGGGTGACATGTCAAGTATTATTTATTTATTTATTTTTTTTGGGGGGGGGGGGCTTTTTAAATAATCTGTCTTCTAGGCCATCTTGTTCAATTATCAAGGGATTATAGATATCAAATAAAATACACGTATTGCCTAATTAACGTTGCATAAGTTTTTACTATTTAAGCTTCATGTTGATCTTCAACAATCAAATGAATGTATACATAGTTGGTCTTGTCTTTAGTACGTCCAAACTCTTGCCTAGCATTATTTTGGTTTTAAATCGGCAGCTGAGCAATTCATGGGCTAGGATACCATGGGCAACTGCTGTTATAGTTCTCTTTGCACGGTGAATGTTTTAAATCTTGCATTTTCTTATCCACAAAGGTCCCTGTTTCATGAAAAATATTTGCAGTTGATTCCAGGCTTCCTTTCAAATTAAATGGTCATAAACGCCCGGATTTTGTGACCGAGGAGAAAACGTGAATTAAGGTATTTTTACAAAATCTGAAACGAAGTCCTCTAATACTGGACATAGAACAGGCATTATTTTACTCTTTTAGCAAAAGGGATACCGTTTTCTTTAATTTTTTTTACATACTTTAAATTGTAAAAAAGTTTAAGGAGAGTATGCATTTAGTCGACTACTTAGAATATAAGCATTTTCACACATTTTTCCCGGGGCATTACTTGTTACCTACTTTCGCATCAAAACTAACAATTCCATCAATGAAATATAGGATTGTATTGAGATGACTACTTAGGAAATAGGTTTTTCTCAAATTCCCCCATGTAAATTATAAAGTAACCTAATATTTACCATGTCGTCAATGTAGTCAATTGTATATAATATAGGTAAAGTGTCCAATATGTAGTATCTTACTTTATTCATTTTTCTCTGGGTAACCGCTCTGATGCTAGATATTAGTGTTTTGTGGATTTCGCGTACAGTTTTAAAATTTCAGTATTTAATATTTCATTTTTACTGTAAAAGAGACAGGGATAATCTCAGAACAATTAGACAAGCATCACTCCTAAACTGTTCTTAGTGTATCTGGGGTATTTTTTTCTGCATAGTTTGTACATCGGAAATTTTTGAATTTTTAATTATATATTTTACATACCTGAACTATATATTAAACAGATTAATAAAAAAATATATGGCTGTTGGTAAAGAGAGTTAATTTTTTAAGGTCCAAACAGATGTATGTAAAATGTAGCAAATAAATTACGCGTAGTACGATTATCACTACTTATGTTTAGTGTAAATTGCTTATTGTTACTTAGTATTCAATGTTTTTGCTTGGGAATAGTCAATCACATCATCAAACATTGTATCTACATTATTTCTGCTTATTTCATAACCAGGTTTTACGATTCTGTTCCAATTAGACTTCAGAAGAGCTCAAACAAGATCCAGACCTTCCTCAACAGGTGCTTTCGACAGATCCTCCGCCTTAGGTGTTTCTACAGAGTGCAAACAAAGACTTGTGGAACAGAGTTAACCAAGAGCCTGCTACAGTTCAGCTCAGGAGATGAAAGTGGCGATGGGTCGGACACACCTTGCGATAGAGCCAGTCCAACGTTACCAGGGAGTCGCTTGCCTGGAACCCGCAAGAGAAACGGAAGAGAGGGCGTCCTAAAAAGATATGGAGGTGAAATTTTCTGGATGGGCTGAAAACCACCGGACTAACCTGGGAGACCACAAAAACAACAGCCAGAGTCCGCAGGAAGTGGAGGACAGCTGTTGAGGCCCTATACTCCATGAGGAGTGAAGAGGATTAAGTAAGTTCAATCAGACTTGAAGAAATCGAAAAAACAGCCATGCTGGGGTCTTTACTAAAACTGTAAACCAAACTCTTCACAATTTCACTGTGAACAGAAGAACTCCTGAACACTGCGCTTGCCTTTGTTCGCAAAGGAATTTAAATTTGCGTTGTTTACGATGGGAAAAATATTACGAAAATAAAAACTTCGTGAATAAGAGGTCCCATTGTCGCAGACTCAGTTCAAAAATAAGAGGTAACCATTATGAATTAAAATAAGATTTATAAGATTTTGTGGAAATAATATATGACATAAATAACTCACGTAATAATGTTATACTCTGTGTATAGGTCTTTTGTTTTGTTAGATAACGAACATGAAACATGTGTACTGCAATTTGACGCGAGACCAGGTGCCAATCACAGTGAACAAGGGCCGCTTCATGACCGCTGCGTCTAGCACGTGGTCGAAAACTAAAACCAATATAGGGTCTATCGAACGGAGACACCGGAGAAGCTTATAAAAAAATAACCCCATGCTGACCCGTATCCCATTATTCCTATAGCGCATTCGTATAACTTGCCTTCATCCAGCAGGGGTCGCTTCTACTCCAAACAAAGGAACTTCTTCATATTACGGATTAAGGGGACGGCCTGGAGTACTAAATTTAACTGCCAAACTTCAAAATAAAAATTTGTTAAAATTAAAGAAAAATTTTTATTGCACATGAGCGTGTTACTTATTTCGTCAAATTATTGTCACGAACACTTAATGTGCATGTAATTTATATATATATATATATATATATATATATATATATATATATATATATATATATATATATATATATATATATATATATATAAACGCCATTGGTTTATTTAGAAGCCCCGGTGCATTACCAACCATCCCTTAACGGCAGAGTGGTACTCTTGTGAGGAGGATTGGGCACAGACGCCGGAGAGTGACAGCATATATCCCGGATGAAGGCTCAAGACAATGTTCAGAGTGGGCAGACAGGTAACATATGTATTAATGTGGTAATCTGAGTATCGTCATGATGTTTTCGGATGAATTTATAATGTCTGGAACAGAACACAATTAAAGGCCTATGCAGTGGACATGTATTGAGACAGTTATGTCCTGTTTTCTTAACCATGTGTCTGTCTTTCGAAATTATCGGGCGTCATTTAATATCTGAATAGATATTTAAACCCCGGATTTCAAATTTCTCAAGGTGCACATATGGCCCTCTGCTTGGTGTTACGAACATGACATGTGAGCCTATAGTGTTTGAGCAAACACATAAGAAATGTGCGCCGACAAGGGGATACAATAATGGTGATTATAATAATAATAATGATAATAATAAAAATAATAATAATAATGGATAAATAATATAAAATAACTAATAATAAATACTAAATAATTATAATAAAAATCATAATAATAATTATAACATATACAAAAAATAAGAATGATGTAAGTAATATTAATAATAATAATAATAATAATAATAATAATAATAATAATAATGGAATAATAATTATATTAATTATAAAATAATTATAATAATTGTAATAATTATATTAATTGTAATAATAATAATTATTATAATAATTATAATAATTATGATTATAATAATAATATGCGGCACAAACACTGAATTAAATCATAAATACTACTCGATAAACGACGGCTTAACAAACACCAATAATTTTATATAATCTTCAGAGACATTTGTAAATCAAGGCGTCGGTCAGCTGGCATGTTTACCACCGTTAACAGCTAAGACGTGTTGTTTCATGAAATCCAGATGATACTTTCAGAAAAAAGGTGTTCTCATTTGGTCTGAAATGCATCCAGAGTTTGACTAATTAAGCTGTTGCTACCAAGTTGAAGTATCTGCCGGCTGCTGCTATAAGGTTTCTTTCATGCATTGTGATAACGTCAGACAAATTCACGGAATGGCCGCCCTCGGCGAATGCGAAAACTGTCGGTCAGGATGGTAAGAAACATTAAAGGAATCCACTCTTTTACTAAGCATATTAGATAGAGTTTTCTCTCCTGGATATGTAATACATGTAATATCTGATAATATTTCGCCCTTTAACTTTTCCTTACGTCCATACATAGCAGAAATAAACTTGCACCCGGACGCAATCATGGGAGCGAAACAAAATATAAACATATCATTCAGCGCTAATATCATTGGTCAAGATGGCGAGCAGTACAGTATAACATTTCATTTATTTGTGATTCATGAGAAGTACATCTTCTATTCTTGACTGTTCAGTTTTCGGGAATGAGCAATATCCTTCTTCCAGTATCGTGGTCTTCCTATAGTAAACAAACGCACATGGGTTGTATTTATCAACACACAGAACCGAAACAATAAGTAAAACATGTGAGGCACTGAGCCTGTAAGCCGGGGTGGTTTTGCTGGGAAAATGTGTTCAGCGGAATATGGCAAACATTCGCGACTAGGTACATTTAAAGGTAAATGAAAGGTGTTGTTAATATTAACCATCCCCGGACTAGCCAACATACAGCCAGAAAACACCTCAAACATTCTTAAAGTAATAGTGCCATTATATAACAAGTCGGTCGATAGGCACGGGTTCACTAGCACCTTGGGATTGTCATTTAAGTTATATGGGAAGAGGTGCTTTTAAGGTCGATGAGCTCAGCTTACTTTTGAGGTGTATATCAGTATCTGTTGTACTCTGTTATTTCCATGATGAAGCTATACTTGAAAGCAGCACAGATATGTGTAAGATAATGTTGAGAAAATGAGCCGAGCTTGTGTGCTGTTGTGAGTCATACCTGTGCTTTGTTATGTTCATGGAGCAGCCAGATGTAAAGACGGCTGTACAGGCGGCTGATGAATGTACCACTTTAATCACTGAGGAGTTTTTTTTCATCCCCGTCAGAAGTGAAAATCTACACCGTACTCGTAACCTCGGGAGGCAGCAAGATTTTGATCTGTGGCATGCCGTGTGACCAATTAATTCCTATATCGTACCTTAATAAAGATATTGTGGATAAAGTTTAATTCATGTTAGTTTTCGTGGATCACATAATCCATGAGTAAATAAAAATAGAAATATTCCTGAGCAGTAGCTTTTTCCCGTAATATCTAACACTTACATTCAAATTTAAATATAATCGATTACATAATTTCATTATAAACTTACCTTTCAGTTTATATATAACCGTTGGTAACAGACACAGAATAACGTCACCTACACGTTATATTGAAAAAAAATTATGTACAATTATATATTGTTGTAGTTCTGAGATCATGGGAGACACATAAAAAAAGTAATAAACCCATGGAATGAAGCTTTGGAAAAATCAGATCCAGAAATATAAATATCATTTCTCTAACATGCATCTGAGTTTATTGAATAAATTATAGTACCAAGGCTTATTTTGATTTTTTTCGACCATCACTGATGATAGTCTGTACATATATAGCTAGATCCAATATTCCAACAATGTACTTATGATACCAAAGGGTAGGAGTGGTATCAAGAGACTCGTGAGAAAATTTTACTGGACGATTCCTCATTCAAAATCGTTGGTAACACTGTTATTAGAGAGTTACATTTTAAATGTTATGCTTTACAAGAAACGACGATTCCTACAGGTGTGAAATCATTAATGATCTATGAATTAATCTCTCCGCTAAAAATGAGCCTAATACCTATATATTTATATAATTGCATTGAACATTGGATCAAAAAGATATTTGGCCATATCTGAAATTTTGTAATTGTGTCTATTCATGGCCAGTATATCAAGCATGGCCCTCTAAGCTAACAAGAAAATGGTAATGAAAGGCGTGGGAGTGGCAGCGGATGATGTATCAATTACTGAGCTGAAGTTCCAGCATGAACAGATGTGTTTCTGAATAGTTTCTGTTGAATCTCAGTGATTACATATGATACTGTTAGCATGACGCCGGCTCATGACGCTTACTTAATATGGATCAAGATTCATCTTGTTTCGCTATTTTCTCGTAATGATTCAATATTTTGGGAAATGCCGGTGATTGGAAGATATACTTAATGCTTCCGTAGAAGCCTAAGTATATCCTACTTTATAATAGCAATGCCGATATAATTCATATGCCAAGCAAGCCATTTTTTAAATATAGTGATACAGTTCATTCCGACATGGCTGCCATTACAGCCCAAATCAGTATATCGACCAGGTTTGAATGCTAGGGCTAGTTATACACGATTTGCTCGTCTTGAGCTAAAGCCATAATCATTTTTCTGGTTGACGTTTCGATTTGTGGTTCTTGTAATAAAACAATGCGATTACTGCTTAAATCTGATCATAGTATATCTTATCTTAGTATAAAGTTGCATAGTGATTAATTAACAAATCATGTTCTACAATAGGTATTTTTCCATGTTATATCAATAAAGTTACTGCAGGTAAGTGCTATAAATTACTATATCGTGATTATACACAAGAATATGAGGTAAAAGTACCATCGACGGAATCAAGGTTTAAAACCATTTTCATAAAATCTGTTTAATCATAGTGCCCATATAATGTATGTTTAATCATTGTGCCCATATAATGTATGTTCCGTTATGGTATATTTCAAACAACATTTTGATAAAATAAGTTATATCATAGTATCCATGATATGCTTTTCCATCAAGATATATTTCATGTAATACTTTGATAACATTTCTTAAATCAGAGTATCCATAAAATGATATATCATGTTGTGCAATTTTTGTGAGTGTTATTGTATAAATTCAACTGCTAAGTTGACCGTTATTACAATAGTTAGTTCAGTGATTTATATGAAGGTAATTGAAGTATATTTATGATAATTTTTACACACTGTTTTGGGAATAGGAATATGTGGCTGAAAGTTTTCTTGATATAGAGATAATATAGTAAATTAATTTCGATACAAGTCTATATCAGTAGCTCTCTCAAACTCCCATCCTTTTAATACGTTTATCTGAAATAATGCTGTGTACGCTGCACTTTGAATTAAGCTGAGAATATATGATCTGGTGTAATAAGGAGGGAGTGAGGGAAAGACCACCACCCACTCTGAGTAACTGTGATAATTATTTTTTAATCTTTTTATGTCGTAAAGCGTCATCCATGTTTGTGATTTGAAGTGTCACGCTGTTGATGATCACGCTGTGTTGATCATTTAAATATAATTAGACTCGATTTTCAATCCAAACTGATGGGAAACTTTTCTGAGCGACCGGTTGGACCAGGTGCAGGCCATTGTACAAGCCCCTCTAAAACATGGTTGCCGTTCTTGAATCATAAAATACACAGCAAATAATAGAGTTTATCTCTTTGAGTCATCCTCTGAATGTTCTACCGAGGGCTTGACATCGAATATGAGCAAGGGTTGGTAAACACAAAAAAACGAGTACTCAGATGTAATATATAACAGTAAATGGATGGTAAAAAATTAAAGGTTTTGCCAGCTTTGGTGTAGGGTGTACGGGCCAGCGGCCTGAGGTGGCAGTGTTCACAGCTGTCAGTGCTTACTTTTTATACATTAAGTAAAGTAAAAAAAAAATTAGGGGGTTTTTATTCTGTACAAAATAGAACGCCCGGTTTTCTTTTGCTGATTTAAAAATTACATGTCTCGGCAATGTCAACATTATGCACTAATACTGGTAGAACAGAATATAATAAAGTCGCAATTTTTTCAAAGAGGAATATTGTGTATTATATAGGAATCAATTGAAAAGCTGTCTGTAGTAGTAATTTACTTTAGAACATGGCAGAATAGAAAGCGTGAAGAAATATATTGTTTTCTTGTTGTAGCATTTTTCTTTATAAAATTATTGTACTACTCACAGAATCACCATTTACTTACTGGGGTTTATTTAAGTTATTATTTACGGTACTGATTCAATTTTAGTTTCACCTCGATCAATGAGTAATTGTTTTGTATCATTTTTGTTAAAACTCAACTCTTGGTTTCTTCTGCTATCGCCATCTGCCAACTCATGGTCTCAACGATATAAACTGCACTTGCATCAATGATATATATCCTATAAAAGTTAAGTTAACATTACTGTATAACTGTGAAGTGTTTTAATAACTTGAAAACAATGTACAAATTCTTGCCCATGCTTCTCCCAGTACACGGTATCTCCTTGAAATTACTCGATCTCCAACACGTTGGATGTACATGTCAAATATACCTGGCCTCTATAAATGTTCAAATATATCAAAATTTCTCATTTTGTATTAAGTCAGGTGACCACACAGTACAAGCTCTGAATACTTTGCCAATATACTGGGAGGTGTTGGTTCGAATCTGAAAATTATAGAAAGGGCTCGAAATTCTGACCGGACCAACGGAATTTCAGATTATAGTTTTGCCCTTGTTGCCACCATTTATTTTGTTGATTCTGATCAGATGGCGTTCTTTCAGGAATTAGGCAATTATTTTATTTGCTGCGAAAATAAAATTAAGACCCGGTCACCTAATGCATGAGCTGACACTCACGCTCTCCGCAAGCCTGTAGAGTGACTGACACATATGATCTGTATAACTTTCGGTTGACCATAATGTATTTGGATCGACATCACCTGACTAGTTCTCTCCCACTATTATAAGTATTATGATAGCTTCGCCATTCTCTAGTTTCCGTTTCGATGGAATGAGCACAATAGCAATTGATAATTCGTATTATTATTAATAAATAAATAAAATATTGAATGGTAACAAAATTGTTGTAGGCGCTTAGCTAAAGCAAAATACGAATATTCTTTTCATTGTGTGTCAATTTAGACAGAATTATTCGAGGTATATGTTGTCGTGGACATTCATATAACAGTAATACAACGTCGTGGGTGATAGAACCAATGAGTTATCTGCAAACACACTCACACTCACACTAAAATTGTTGTCACATAATGCGCACATATGCTGCAACATGCAATTTTAAATATCCTGACACGTCCTACTCGGACTTACGTGAGAACGGAGGGCCTGCGCCTAAAATAGCCATGGAACGGAGGTTACATGTGCTTTTAAATTCGGATGTTGACACCGGTTGTCAAAGCCTGGTTATCTGCCCTTGTTTTTCGCCTAGTTTTCATTTTACACCGAGGGGAGCTAGATATATTGTTGACACGGGGTACAGTCTCCATGCAGTGACAGCATGTTTCTATAGAGCCAATACTTACTGTCAACCACCAATCAGAGGCCGACTCTCATCCATGTCTGATATTTTGGCTGTTAACCATGAATACTGCTTATTATTATTATTATTTTATTATAATTAATATTATTATTATTATTATTGTCATTATTATTATAATATATAATATATATGTACAAATTTATCTATGTGACACATTTAAAATATATTGCAGCTTAGTACAAATGCTTAAAAAGAAGGTGTTGTGTTTTCAGAAGAGATTAACTCTAACCCAGGCTCAGATATATACTATTTTATAGAAAACTCAGTAACGGAGAAATCGAACCAAAGTCTATCATTCTAACTATTAATTAATGTATTAATTTCAAATTTAATGTCTTATTCTCTAAGTAACCCTGGAGAGGATGATTACAGTAATCTGGCCTTGTTGCTAAAACGTGGGGTTGTATACCCCCCCCCCCCCTCTACAGACGCCCTTATTCGGGCCCCCGTCAGTCATGGGCAGGCCGTTCAATGGTCCGTCGATGTCACTTTGTCAATTTCGATTGAAGCTCTGTCCCATTAGAATAAACTGTGATTATATTCCAAGAAACATTTCTTTTGATTTCGCCTACTTTGACGATCATATCTTTAATATACTGGCAATTAAATGCCATCGTTGATATTTTGTGATTGTATGCATCCATATCACGTATAGGTCACTCCCAAAATTTCTCGCGTAAATATCGGCAAAACGGACGTGAAATCATTTGAAAATTTTATATTACATTATGAAAATCTGCAGTTGTTTATCCAATTAGCCCATATATCATGACTCCTGACCCATAAGCGTTCATTTATTAAATGCCTGTGCTTGCCAGATTGCTAAAGAAACAGCTTTCGCTTCGGTTGCCAACTTGATGGCAAAGAGTCATAGAAAGGGTTCACCCGAAAAGATTACTGACGGCACATGAGTAAGCCCCTTTTTGATTGGCATTAGGAGGAAATAGGGGACGGATTAATATGATATATTACGGTAGAGCTGAATAAAATTCTTAGAATCCCATGTCCTGGGTGTTAAATGTAATCCACCTTTATTTATATATGCAGCTGCTCACAATACTACATGATATGGAATATGACGATGGTGAAAAACAATGTGTTTAAAAAACATTTAAATTTCAGCATTGATTCATTTACCAATAAACCATCAGATGCCAATAATATTTGATCTCATATAATTAGGGGAAAGACTATTGTAGTCCATTTAAATGAGATTTTAGTGTACTTGGTCCGAACTTCAACTTGACATTATATAATTACAATGCACCTGCGCTTATTGGGTTAATGATGATGATAAAAAATAAACATTTAAAAAGACATGTATTAAATTTCAACATCGATTCATTTACCAATACTTGTTGATCCTAACAATTTGGGAAAAGGAAATTGCAGTTCGACTATAAACTGTGGATATTGGCATGGTCCATACACAAAAAGCGTTATTCCCTTCTTAACTTTGCCGATACACGTCCCCTTGGTCATTACACTCTCTCCGGGATGCAGGTCCCCTGAACGATGTTCTTAGAGTATATTCATGTCGCACCTCCGCGCCCTCATCAAACCCTGACAGATTCGAAACAGCTCATTGTGACCGCCATTTTGCGTAAACACTAAAACCTGGAGGATCTTTGTTTTTTTTTTATTTATTTCTTACATATCCCTTAGTCTGAGTCTTAGGCATTAGCAGTGTTATGTAATTAGGATGTAGATGTTTATTTTTTATTTGTCATTATTAAAAATCGAAACATTACCTTTCCATTTGTTTTTAATTATGTCGATGATGGAAGGAAGAACATTGAATAAAAAAATCGATAATGAGTCATCAAAAGAGAGAAAAGAGGTAGCATTTCGAACCTCTATTTTAGTAAACTGTAATTTTACAGGACTTTCAGCTTTCAGTGTTCGTTTTCCATAAAGAAGAACATCAATTTCTCTGGTTTATTTTCATATCATAGAAATATATGGCACTCAAAAAGCGTAACTTAGCATAGGTCATTAGTAAACTTAATCTATGCTGTCCCACTTAGTTGATGAAAAAATGCCATTTAATAAAACGTATATATTGTAATATATAAAGCACAAATATTAGCCTGCCAGGTCACGATTTATCATTCATCTTTCAACATTTGGAGCCCTGCTTAACTGGAAAATCCTACCACTAAGGAGCCCTGGCAGCGTCAATGTCGGACTTTCACTCGGAGTCTAAAATGAAAGGGAAGATATTCTAATACCCTTGTTTTCTAGTAACGGGCTGACCAAAGATGGTTACTTCAATATATAATATTGGAGTTGTCCGACTGTTTGTTCAGCACGGCCAGTCTCTACGGGAAGAACCGGTGACGTGTCATTGGGTCTAAATCGGTATTTACTGAAGACTGACAAATGCAAAATACGTTATAAAGTTATGAGAATGTAAGCTGCAGTAAAATGGAGGCGGTCACTCACATAAGGTAAACAACACTAACTTACTCTTTATAAACAGTTCAGCTCTCTTATCTAACGATGATGTAAATCAACCATGTGGGGACAAATCAGGTATAAAGATAGATTTTTTGGGTAATTAATTTTCTTATTTTAAGTTAATCGTGTTTCCACAATATATATACATATATATATACACACACACACATATATATATATGTTCAGACCATTTTGTTGTTAAGCAGGTTATACAGATGGTGCAATAGGATTACGAGCGCTAGATCGCCGTGCGTGACATTCTCACTGTAATGGCGTCGTGTTCTATATGACAGGGCCTGTGTTGGCTCTGGTAACATCAAATGGGATTAATTCACGCAGAATTCATCGTAATATTAAACACTTTACCTGGTCGCCCACTCTATGGCAGTGCTATATATACATAACAATGCACCATGTTGGTTTAAAGTCAAACTGCACAAATTGAGTAGTTTGTGAAAGTGTTGACTAGTAGATTCATAGATTATAGATGGCGTGAATGCTCATTTGATTTGAATACATGTCTTTCCAATCCGGCTGGTTTTGAAATCATGATGCGGTCTGTTGGTTTCCCGGCATTATATCTATATTGTGGTTCATGCTCTCTGTAGCATAGATGTGGACGGTGCTATTATCTGCAATAAACACTATGAACCATACTGCTGATATTTCCAAACAAATCATAACTTCATGAGTTTTAATAATAATTACCAAATAGAATAAATCCAGTGTATTCGTATACCTTATCCTTCAAATAAACATGATATTAAATTTACATTATATTTTACAGAAGTTCGAACGATCGATGTTCGGATAAGCATACTCTAGGGTTGTAAAGATACATTTATGATAATCGTAATGAGTACACCGCACCGACGTGGTCGTTAAACGCTATGCACTTAGTAGACCCATGACCAATATTCTCAAACTGCCAACTTCACTAGGATGATGAAGAGTTCCTCTTTCTTGTTAATTACCTCCGCAATCGAAGGAGACAGAGGTTTATGTGATCAGTGTTGTTAGTTAGATTGTCCACGCGATGTTCTAAAATGAATTTCAATAAAATGTTGTGAAAGGAAAGAACATCGGTATGGAATATTTGAAAACCTTGGGATGGACCTGGATGTGGATCATGGGTTGGCGGATGTATGAGCTCTGTAAGATCTCTCTATTTTTAATAAATGTAAAACTTGATTTGGTTCTTTTTATGCGTGTCATAGGCTATATATTTCGTTTAATTAAATCGTATAAATAATTGTAGTTCATTTAAAATTAATGAAATTGTAATTTCATTTAAATCTACTTTCAAACATATTTAATGAAAATAAAAAGCCACAGAAACAATGTACGTCAGAGCAAGAAACGCAAACAAAAGATCTGTTCTTTATAGTTGGCAGCTGAACTTCGATTCAGCGCTTTTAGGTTAAGCGCCTCATCTTTATATTAAAACCATATTTGACAAAAAGGTCACCTTAAGTACTATCCAAACGGCATGATTCCTCAGAATTACCATTGAACGCAGATGCAGGGGCGGATCATGGATATAGAAAAGGGGGGGATCCAACCCGAGAGGACTAATGACAAAGTCTAAAAAAGGTGACCAGAAAATAGGGGGGGGGGGGGGCCAGGCCGCAAATATTGGCCTGAAACCCTTTATAAAGGTTGCGCGGCTGGAATAGTGGGGGTCCGGACCTCCAGAACCCCCCCCCCCCCCCGGAATCCGCTTCTGAGATGACAATCTTAATGGCTGTCGGTAGATGTAGATTGAATCATTGCAATTGCCATCTAACAAAAAGGCAGTTCCGCGGTCTCGGTCAACGCCTTTTCCATACAAGGCGGAAGTGTACAGTCAAACAAAAGTAGTGTAACCCGGTCAAGTAAACAATACGACTAGACAGGCCACGAAAATGGATTGTCAGCGTGTTTTGTGTAGCTTTATCCGTTTTATACGGGTGTATTATAAGCCCTTCTTAATCAAATATGCTGGTTACAAGGAAGGCACGGACGGAGGGATAATTCTACAAATCTGACTTGTTCGGTATGTTCTGGAAGTCATGATGAATTAGGCTTGTCTTGTTGGTATTCTGGTAACAGTGCAAAAGACAGTGGGTGGCTATTGAATTAGACCGTTAAATAAGCGTTGGCCTTTTTCGCCCTGTAAGTACAGACACATTCTCACCTAAACTCTCACCAGTGACAGTCCCGTCTCCAGTTTAACAGTATTCTGTGATAATTAATCTCCACAGGTACTGTCAGTTTTAGCGCATAGTCATAATAACAATGAACTGTTGTATTCAAGCGACAAATAAAGAAAATCAGAATTCAGATCAAATGTGAAAAATGTGTCCGATTTATTAAGGATGATAATTTTAATTATTTTTGAATACGCATCCATCAGCTGTAACGCATACTTATGTAAAAAAAACAAAGTTGCTGTATTGCTTAAGGAACTAATAACCAAATTTACGTAAAATGTGACAGTGTGTCATGGTTTATTGAGGATGGTCATTTTACTTATTTATTAATAATCCGTGAACAATGTAAACTCCTCTGAAACCGTCTGCTTTAGCGCATACATACAAATAACAAAGGGCTTATGTAATAAAATTAAATATAACGAACTGTGGGTTCAGGTACTAAGAGATCACCACAATGAGGTATAAAAGGTGTCAGGGACCGGAAGCAGAGCGTACTTGTACTGAGAACGAGTCTGCACCGACATCAGTCTGGTGCCCGCCAACACGTAAGCTTGAGACTAATTCGGTAAATTGAACCACGGTACATCGCTCTCATGTGTTCAAGGGGTGAATGATATCTGCTTTCTGTCCCCATGCAGTTAACAGCTGATAATTATAAGTTAAGTTTATCATAGGTTTATCTTCAGTCTCATTATATAGACTCTGCTATCCATGCAAAGGGAACGAGCTTTTTAATTAAAAAAAGACCAAGAAACTTCACGCTGAAGCAAAGCGCCTCCTTTCTGCCCTCCGAAGTGGGAAGTAGAATCTGAAAGTCCGTAGACGTAATTTCCTGGATACTCCAGACCTGGCTAAAGAATGATAACGGCGATGAAATTGTGCCAAAACTAAATTTTAAAATTACAATGTAACGATATTATCAATGTCAATATTATTTATTTATATAGTACACTTTAAATTAATTGCTTCAGTCGGGTAGTCAAAGCAATCTTTTGTGTTATATTGCGACAAAATAATGGCGATAGGCCCGGAGCAGGGGAGGGGGTGAAAATCCTCCCTCCTTCACCCCATCCTCCTCATGGTCCCCCACCCTCAGATCTATCGGTCATGGACGTACAGAGACACTTGTCTGTTTAACCATCCACGACGATAAAAGCTGTTCTCACTCATAAACGTCACATAGGTGGGCTTCGAAACATATGTGGTCTTATTTCCGTGATCCATTGTTCTTCGGGTTTCGTCAATTTTATGCCATATCAATTTCAAGGAAACTAAAAACCAAACGAGCAGTCAGAGAAGGATTTAAAGTGTGGTGACTTTGCTATTACGCACCACGTTTTATACATGTGAATTGATTCATAATGATACAGCAACACTTTAGCTCGGGTGTTTGTCTATTGGCTTAACACCTGATCGCTGCTGAGGACAGTTCTACATATCTAAGAGGTAACTATCGCAGCCTTTTATTTTTTCAAATGTCAGGTTTTGTTATTTAGCGTTATTACCTTTTTAACTGAATTTTAAAGAGAACGAAGAAACGGAAGTGTAAAGAGGGAAGTCTAAATTTAGTTGAATCACAGGAGGAATAAAGATAATTAAACATATATAAGTTATCAGTCGTCTTAACAATTACTATATAAATATCGTTTTTTTTATATCGAATGAATATGTACGTGACTTTGTTTAGGTTTGCATGATCAATACAACGAAAATCATGCACCTAAAATAATACAGGATTAAAACTGTCAAGATATGCATGTCTGCAGAAAAAGAACAAGAGTTAATTCTTAAAATAATATCAAAATTGTGACACGCACACTTTAAACACACAGACACGCGAATGTGTGTCTGTTAAAGTATAAACTAACCAAATGACTCAGATCTATAGTCATGCGCTATAACAAAGCGCTATGTCTGTAAACACTGGTATTTCTGATTTTGGTCTAGATAAGCAGCCATATAGCAATTTAGCTCATCAATTTATCCATTTGCCAAAAGGCTAGTATAAACTCATATATTTTGAGGTAAAGCAAATGCTTCACGTGTATTTCATGTAAGTATTGTAGAAATGCAGGTTTCTCACACAGTATAGTCATAGTGTATTTCATAGAATCCAACACCGTTCTACAGAATTAAATCATGGTCGTGGAAAGATGCCAAAATATAAAACATTGGTAGTTTCATATACCATTTTAAGATTTTTAATCCACCATTTCATTGTAACCATAGTGATGTGATAATTCCCGTGAAAATTCGAGTACATAATATGTATACATATTAATTATACTTATATCATATTATTTTCTCATATTACATATCACAAAATGAGGGTATGATAATTAACTGCTACTTTGACACTCCCTGCGATTCTCGAACAGAACTTTATTAATTAAAAGGGAGTCTTAATAAAAGCGCAGAGCGTCAAACCATTCAAGTTAAGTTGACACTTTTCTCGGCAAATCAATAAGAAAGTGAGCCATTTAACAGGAAATAAGTTTCGCTTGCCAGTGCTTTACACAGGTGATTAGGCGATCGGCGGAAGCCCGTCATATATTGAGTACGGATCTAAACGGGCCAGATTAAAAGCCGGCTTGGCCGCGGGAATTATGTTCTTGCAAATACTTCAGTGCATTGAACTTAATGTTCTGTTGAATAATATATCAGTGGTTAGGTAACATTATCACGACATGTTTTACAATGAACAGATGTGATTAAATGAGTGTTGGTCGTTATAACCGCGTCCCCTTCTTGCCGTAGATTAACCTGGCACATTAATTTCACTTTTTCTTTTCCTCCGCTACCACATTGACGGGACTGTTATAAAATAAGTGATTAAATCTTTCCTATCAAAACACGAAAACATCTGTTAATCAGCTAATGTGGACTTTAAAATTTGATGAGATGGGAACAGAAGCACCATGAAAGTCACTCTTTACACGTTAACCTTTCTTCATTATTCTACTGATCTCTCTCTCTCTCTCTTTCTCTCTCTCTCTCTCTCTCTCTCTCTCTCTCTCTGTATATGTGTGTGCGCGCCTGCGTTTCTGTCGGACAAAAATGATTGACTTGGCTTAGGCATAACTCCGGACTTGCGCACAAGAACAAACCAAAAAAAAAAAGCCGGATTTATTCTATTATTCATGAAACAAAACGAATGGCATTTAATAAAGCACTTAATGTCATATATTATTTAGGGTATCGCTCTAGTTTATATATTATACAATATCTTTATAAAAGTCTGTTCAATATGCAAAATTATTGGAAAGACCATGAAAAATATTGCTCATATTGTCATTCCTGTTGATCGTAGCACGTTCTCACGATTGTATATTCTACATCGAGTGTATAACAGCAGGTACATTAACATAATATATTCAGAACGTAGCGCCTGTTCTCAGACAACTATAATTATAGTTTTATAACGCATCTTGAGCCTCCACACCTAATCAGTGTGTTAGCAACAATTCCGCATAACCTGATCATAAAATGTCCAAAAACTTTCGACAAAGAGTTAAACTTAATATTTTATTTTACTTATGTTCTTTATATGTAATTAACAGAAGGATATTGTTGATTATTCCCTTGATATATGTCACCAACAATGAAAAATAAAGAACGATACACAAGAGACTTTTTAACAGTGGAGTAAACCACGGTCCCCCTTGGTTATTTTTCTAAGTAACACTTATTACTGATTGTCTTACCGCCTCTCTCTCTCTCTCTCTCTCTCTCCCTCTTTCTCTCTCTCTCTCTCTCTCTCTCTCTTACCTGTAAAGAATCAGCATTTTGTTCTGCCCTCTTGATTTTGAAATCGCTGAAATCTTCCTGGCTTTCCCATGGAGCTTGTTCCAAAGACTGTGGAAGGGCTGATATAACGGCTGTCACAGCCAAGAGTAGAAAAAGGCAAACAGCGCTCGCCGAAACCATGGTGCAGTGTTTGTGCTATGAGTGGTCCTTGAGTCCCTTAACACCGGACCAAGTTGTTCAGCAGTTCTTTGAGAAAGTCCGAATGGTGTCCCCACTGTTACGATTAGCAATATTGATGTCTTTTGTTTCGTCGGTGCGAGCTTGTCGGCTGTCTTCTGAAGCAAGCGGCTAAGTGACCGCCAATTTATGTTTGCCGACTATATGAAGTCCCCTCCGTGTGGGAAATACCAAACTGATCTCAGAGTCTTTGTTTTAAGGGAGCCAGAAAATATATGACGCCTCAGATGAGATTGCATGCCATGCACTTCCCTGGTTCAACCGCGCTCTAATTGGACATAATCACAACACCGTGTGGGGAGGGAATAACAATGAACAGAACAGACTAGTAAGCAGTCCCGAATCTCTTTCTTAATGACGTCTGAGCTTTGCGCGTGCTCGCCTGAGACGCGAACTGCTTTAAGTTGCAACCAGCCCCAGCCTGCGGCCCACGCCCTGTCACTGCTAACGTGTAGAGGACACACTGTGACCCCCGCCGTCCGTACAAAGTTACCGTGCGCTAATTAATGCATATAACGAGGGCGAAAAGATCCGCGTCCACCTATATTAATTGATAATTTTCGCGATATGTCCGGATACATTGTGTAATCAAATTATCCAAACCATTGTATTTTTTTTCGAATTTCCTTCCCACCATCATGGAGACGTGTCTTTAAACTTTTATTTTAGTGACACCTGTTTAATTTCATGATGCGAAATTTAATATATATTGTGAAATAAACTTTAATTAACTTCAGTTTTTTTTGTAACTTGTTGTCACTTTATTTTTTATAGACAGTTTTTATATTATGTTTGCAGTGCCACTATCATGATCTGTCTACAACAGGTAAATTGTGCCTGCCAAGGTACAACATGGTGAAATCTCAACAAATTATATATAACGGAAATTATTGTGAGAAGGATAAAAGATGAATTTTATTTTAATTTGTTTAGTTTCAAATTTATTTTAATTTCACTCCTTTTTTACGAACGCAACTTTGCGCGTAAAATGCGATTTATTAACTGACAAATATTCAGGTATCACCGTGTTGCCCCTTTATCAAAAGAGAGTTGATACATAGTATCTCTATGTCAAAATACATAGCGAGTGTTGTATTCACGTTACTGCTCTGGAGACCACTCAGAAACAATTTATATTGATATTAGGACTCACTTGGGGGAATAAATATATTTTGAGGTAGATATACTGCATATTAATTTTCAGTTTTAAATATTTCAATTTGGCAATGAAAATTGAATCTGTTGCAACCGTTCGAACTTTGGAATATATGATAATGAAACTTAAGCGAGCTATACCCTGTCAAATAATTTTTCCGAAATCTAAAATTTCTCTAATCACTGAAGGATCAACGATGATGCAGATAAGGGCGATTATTATTTTATCATTATTATCATTATCAGTAGAAGTAGTAGTATTAGTAGTAGTAGTCATTAATATTATTGTGGATTTCATACTTTATACCAGTGCAGTTTCAATATTGCTTAGTTTAGTTTATAACATCAGATTTCCCCTCTAAAACATCTTTAATATTAATGCTTCTATTTCTAACAGATAGTACTTTAATAAAATGACAGGTTTTCAAATCGCAAATAGTTTACTTGACAAGAAGGGAAAATTTCAATTTAAAAATGGGTAATAAACTTAAGTTTATGGCAGAAAAACACATTTTGGCATTTGTTTTAATACTTTTTGTCGGTTAAATTGGTCAAATGATTGAGAGTTTTAAATTCAGCTTTTTTAAATTAGTTGGCGGCGCATGATTGGTATCCAATGAATTCAGAAAACTTCACAAGGGAGGATGTGGCTGAGAAATCCAATAAAGATTGATTAATTTTCGGAGAAGGTAGCCTGTTATTGGCTTTCTACTTTTATGTTCTAACGCCCACGTGAACGAATCAACAGTTCTGTTCAACAGTAGCCATGTTTCAGATGATAACGACCGGCGCTGGATTTTCCCGAGAGCTGAACTTAAAGGATACAGCAGAACGGATTTTTCGTTTTCACGATTGCCCATTTTCAGCTGATGCACTAAATCTTCAGTTTTTCCGACAAATCAGTCATTCTAGTATCAGCAAAGAGAACAGTTGTCGAGGGGCAGTGTAAAAACCAATAATCCGAACACGAGTTATCTGAAAACCAATTATCTGAACTGTTATTCGAATATCAAATAATAAATTACCCGCATCTAAATTAGCAGCAGGTACCCGAACAGGTTATATCTAAAAATCAATTATCTGTACATGAATTACCTAAACAACAAAAATCTGAACATGAGTTATCGGAAAATGAATCATCTGAATATGAGTTTTCTAAATGTCAATTATCCATATATGATTTATCTAAAAATCAATAATCAAAATATGAGTTATCTGAAAAGTTATTATCTGAACATAAATTCTTTAGTTTTTAGTTAGAAAATTTAGTCATATAGTTGGAAACGGACTTTTATGGCATTTTGTAGAGCGTTAGGGTATCACGCAAGTAATAATCCATTAAAATTGAGAGACTCATAATATAATTTCTTTATCCTGGCCGAGGACCGAGCCATTCCTGGTATTAGCCAGGGGAATGCCGCAGGGGAATGTTATGTTGACGTTAATTTTGACGTTAGTCAAGTTTCATTTCTGTACACTTTATCTGCAACAGTTCATACAAAGAAATATATCCCTTTGACATTCTGAATCTGTCATGAGAAGTATTATTTAATAAGTTGATTGTAATAACGGACTCTGTCTCCAGTTTTCATTAATGCTCTGACAAATGTTTCTTATTTTTGGACTATCAAATATGTTCATTTATATATATATATATATATATATATATATATATATATATGAATACACAGAAAAGTCGGTTCCCTGCCGATGGATTTCTTTCTCTCTCTCTCTGTATATATATATATATATATATATATATATATATATATATATATATATATATATATATATATATATGTACACACGATGCATTTTTTCAGCAGGTATACCTGCAGCCACCTACGCCCCTGTTATGTGGACATACATGCTCGGTCTGCCGTGAGGTACTCTACGCTTTACCGAGCAACCTGTAGTTCAAGGTTACGCCCGTGATTTCGTTCCGGTTATCTACACAAGTTCATTAAAATTTCATCTCTTGTTCAATGGAAGCTTCGCTCACGCTTCGCTGGGCGGCGCCAGGCAACACGTTAAAGAATCGATGGGGTGGGGGGGGGGCAAAGTCAGCCCCCCCCCCCTCAAAGGTTTCTGTTTTCATAATATGTATTATTAGATACCATTTATCATCTGTATGATTTTTTGTTGACATTTCATCAGACTCGCTGATTTTTATAGTCCAGCAGACACCAGACTCAACGTTGTTTTAGGGTCTTAAGTTTTTGTCTTTGTCGATTTTTTTTCTACATAATGACCACTACTTTCAAAATAGCTGTTCTGCGATTATAAAAAAATGTGTCACTCATGAATATACTAAAGTATTCTGCAGATCTAGGGTCATAAATTAAATTAATCAACGTTTAAGTATAGCTGAAGATGACCAAACGTTCTGGGAAACAGCTGAAATACATTATAAGAATAATATCCGTTTTAGTATCCATTGTTTCGCCTTCATAAGAAAACAATAAGGGCCACACATGCGTAAAAATGCCGTTATTTAAACTAGATTGTCGCCTTTGTGTCACTGTGGGACCAGATATTTACAATTGAAGCGAGACTTTCTTTTGTTGGCGGGGGAGGGATAGATTAAATGAGTATTATATGGGTAAGGTTAATTCAAAATTGCACCTTTAAGAAAATTCAAATATGTTCGATAGAAAATATATCAGTTGCATATGTGTTTGCATATAATATGTCGAGTCTATTAACAAATTCATCAGGCGTATACGGCTGCAGTATGTCAACAGCATCATATTGCCATCAGTATCATATTAATATAGATTATTTGACTGCTGTGCGATTTGAGCTATAGGTGGCGCCACTTTTAATAATTACCTGCGATTACTTTATTGACTTAATTACTTAATTCACATACATACACACATAAACCCCAAAGGTATAGGTCAAATGCAGTTAATGGTATAATATTGATCTGGCACATTCCACAAAAAATACCATAATTTATAATCAGTCTGAATGTGTACTGTTAGACGATATCGCCAATTAAGAGATTTACTTACGCCGAAAACTCCTTGTCTGTCCTTCAGAAATGATAGATGAATTACAAATGCAGACACCAAAAAACTATGCCATGAACAGCCTATGGCTCATTATAAATGCTTCTTAAAAATCAATAAAAGCGCGAGGAACCCTAAACGACATTTCCTCTGAAATTTAAAAAAAAATGATGACCTTAGACTGCAGCAGGTACCTATGGAACCAGATGGTTGGATGTTGGTGGCGAAGCTGATTACAAGCTGCTGATATTAAGAATAATCCCAGTTTTGTTTCATTTTCTCATTGAGGTCTACTATATCGACTGTCGTTGTAAAGCTGAGGTTGTGGACCGCGTGCATAAGGAGAGAAAAATTAATGGAAATTCAGCATGAACATTCTTTTTCTTATTGCCTTATATTGTCATATTTACATCAAACTCGTATGTCAGCTGTACAGTCTAATTTCAATACACAAAGTCTGGCTTTAATAATATTCATTTTAGTTTTTCTCTTTGTTTGCATTTCTAGTTCGGAATAAGTCTTAGGGCCTGAATTTAAGGGTGCAAATTGAGGATTTTATACATTAAAGAACTATTATAATGTGCTTTATAAATGAAATTAAGGTTACTAAAATGGTCTTTATCGCGAGATTTATCTTGGAATCAAATATAAAAGGTCTTGGACTTGGAACCACTCATCTGCCCTGGTTTTTAAAGTTGATCATGAGTTTGGTCAAGAATTAAATTCCCCGAAAAGGCTATTTTTAGAAAGTCCAAAAAGATAATACATGCTACAGCAAAATCATGGAGGAGTTAAAAGTAGTGGTTGATTCTGAGACCAGGTGCCGTCCACCAATCTGAGCTGTATGGACACGCTTCTATTTGACCCACAGGCCTTTTCTATTAAATGAGGGAGTTTTGGGTTTCGAAAAAGATATTTGGTGGCAAAGTGCTGCTATACCTTTACAAAAGCTATATTTTACCCTTAGAGGAGGATGGAACAACACGGAACAGGTAGACATACATTAAAAGTCAACCGGAGAATCCTAAAAATGGCTACACATTTGTGATCTGAGCCGGGGAGCTACAATTTTAGTAGGACATTATAAAAAAACAAGAATTAAAAAGTAGTCAGAGACCGCAACCTCCACCAGGAACTGTGCTGTGTTTTTCATAGAAAACGTGTGTCCGACTCCCTGGTTGGATCACAGACCAGCTTTACAACAAAGGCGCCCCAGTAAATGACGTGGCCTAGAGAAATCTCACAACAATGGTCAAGAATTCATCAACATTTAAAGGAATGTTCCTTGTGCGTTACCCTTACTCAGAATTTGACGGAAGATGCTGCTAGACAGAGCAAGCAAATAACCAACCAGGGAAGCAAAACCTAAAAATATTTATGACCTGTGGGTGTTATTCATGTCCACAGCTAAGTAACCTTCGAAACAATATGTTAGACTGCGTGAAATGTCGCGGAGAAGCGGCTGGATGATTTCTAGTTTGACCCAGCTGTATGTAATGCGTTTCAATCCCTCTATAATCATTTATTAATTTTTTTAAGACACCACTTAATTACCTTCGCCAAGGGGCGGGGGGTTATGTTTTTGATGGCGTTGGGTTGTTGGAATGTCTGTTAGCACCATTCCTGAAAAAAATGTTTTTAACGGATTTATATGTTATTTTCAGGAGAGCTCGGCAATGGTACAAGCAACAATTGATCATATTTTCGGGGTGATACGTATCGCTATCTGATTCAGGATTTTTTTTAGGAAAATGCTACATATCTGACAATGCAATATAGGGGTAATGAACTGCCTTGGAGGGGGTCTGCGTTCTTTGAGTGCTTTTCTAGTTTTTTTATTTTTCTTTTTCATGTGACAGCTTTGTCCATTCCTATCTACACCCTTCATAATACATTGAAAAAACGGAATTACATATTCTCTTACTGATCATGCAAGTTATCATATCTGCATTAAAGTCCCTATATTATAGGACACTCTGATAGAAGGGTGGGAGGGGCAAGTTGGATGATAATGGTGCTAATTATGGATACAATAATATCAGAAATGATTTTTTTAGGTCATAATTCCCAAGAATCCATGTATTGGTTGACCATCTATGTCACAAGTAAAGGTAATTATGCATGGTATTTTTGCTATTTTTGTTTTAATTTTGGCGACCATATTGTTTTATGCTAATTAGCAAAAATTGCCCAAGGCTACAGCGGGCCATCCTTCATAAATTTCACACATGATATGTGGGCAAACAAAATCAGCAAAGAAAAGAAAAACTTAATACCCGAAAACAAGGTCAGCAGAAAAGTTGACCTTTGGCTGTCGGACTATTTCAGACTATTACGGAGTGTGCATTAGAGAGGAATAAAGGAAACAGTTTTCTTTTCCTTTTCGAGAAAGGCTAGGTCCTTGGTTTGCAGCACAGCACTCTTTATTTATATAAAAAAATGCTTTATAATACCATGCCTCTCTGACAATGGGCTTATCATACAGAAGATGTGGAATAATACAACATCAAATAACTTGTACTTAAAGCACCACAGCGAAATATCGGACGGTTTAAAATTGAATTTCCCCTTGACGCGAAGCATGACCATTGACCCCCGAAGACATGCCCAAGAGGGCACCGCGGTACTCCATTTTTCTTAATATACCTCTGGACATTTGAGGGGTAAAACGCTCGGCTCTCTCCACTGGTGACCCGGGTTCGATACATGGTGTGCTATAGTTGTACAGAGAGTATTGTAGTTTTCTGTCCAAGGCCGGTAGTTTTCTTCGGGTTCTCCGGTTTCCTCTTCCCATACAGACTATATATATATATGTTTCATAAATACGAAGAATTATGTTAATAAATACATATGTGTGTACATATTTATTTTTTATATGTAAATATATATATATGTGTATGTAAAGTCGGGAGGGGGGCTTGTCTGTGCGCCTTTTAGATATATTAATCAAATGTAAGACGTTCATGAGAAGCATTTTATTTTGGTCAGCCTACACCGGTTAAGAAACAAGGTCAGTGTATATAATTGGCGGATGGAAGAGCGAAAGATATATTTATTAAAGAATATATTTCAAGTCATTTTAATCAAGGGATGAATCGATATAAATAAATTATCAGAGAGAAACAAATAGAACGTCCAGCCAAGAGGTTTTTTTCAAAGTTCCATGTTTCAATCAAACTGGAAAAAAAACATTGTCACTTCTGATTGTATTTGGTATCCCGTCGGTGTATTGCCAGTTGATAGCCTGATTAAATTGATATTTTGACATTGACAGTGACAAGTAGGCAAGTGGAGCATGGGCAACCAATTTTGTGGGCGACTTTAAAAAGCTGACGGGGATCAACTCATGATTTGATCAAATATCATATCATGGTAAAAAGTGTCGTCCGGATAATCGGGGAAAGTAAAGCCACTGCATTTTCTTTTGTAAATTTCTAGTGGTAGTTGCCAGTTTTAACTATATGATTGTAAAATGGGGTCTTATACTCCTGACAAAACTGTGTTCCAACATCACATAAAACGTGACTCTGTATCACTGGAGGCAGGGGCGTCAATCTAGGGGGTTGGGGGGGGGGGGGTAGAGGGTATATATCCTCCCCACATTGTAGCAAGGGGGGATGTTAAATGTAATCATTCTTCCCCCCCCCTGAAATTCAGATAATAATATTTGTATATTGGAAATGAAACATATAAATAATTAGAATTTTAGACTTTCGTTTCACTTATTGGTTTACTTTGATATATATATATATATATATATATATATATATATATATATATATATATATACATTTTAGCGTCTGTATGACAGATTCAAATATATAACAATTAAGTATAAGGTTTTAAATGATAAGGTATTATGTTTCCGGTATAGGTTAATTCTAAACCAGGTTTAAATATATATATATATATATAAATATTTAAACCTGGTTTAGAATTAACCTATACCGGAAACATAATACCTTATCATTTAAAACCTTATACTTAATTGTTATATATTTGAATCTGTCATACAGACGCTAAAATGTATATATATATATATATATATATATATATATATATATATATATATATACGTGTGTATTAGTGTGAATATATGTGTGTTTGTGTTTGTGTATGTGTGTGCGAGCCATCCCTCCACTCTTGAAGATAAATTGACGTCACTGACTGGAGGGACTTATGGTATGACTGGCGTTGACTGACGTGCGCTCAGAAATGACTGACTAAATACAAGTCTGTGAGAGTTTGTCCTGGAATCGTGTGTTATTGCAATCATTGGCGAATTTACAATAACGATGACATCAGAGACACAGGTACACTTATTTGTAAACACAAAGAAAAGTAAAAATTCTCTATTGGCCACGGAATCTTTTAAGTTTAGACAGGCAGACGTACCTCAGACAAGGAGTTGGCACATTAAGGTGGTAACGAGACACGGGGGGCTCACCTGGTGACAGAGAAGTGACAGATATAAACACCTGTATACTCGGGTTACCCAAACAGTAACAAAACTCAGGTTAAACGAACAGTAACAACCAAAACGGGCGCACCGGGCATCGCTAACAAACCACTTATAAACTAAGGAATTCTCAATAAATCATTATAATAATTTTTGCCTGCTGCGTCAAGTATGGGTTTATGTGATGTTGAAGGGAAACTATAAGTGGTGTTACTGAAATTAACAAGAGGCGAGAGTAAGAGTGGCTATTGGTCATCCGATTAAGCTACTATGTACTACTTATGTATTACAATGTACTTGTTCCGGGAGTGGATACAAGATTTGAGAAATGAGGGTACATGGGGGCTCGACACCCCGGCACATGTAACCAAGTGTGGCGGGGGTGAAAATAGACTTCATACACAACTCTCAAGTGCAGGAGTTTTTGGGGAGAAAATGATGTGAGACGCGAATTCGCCGCTGCTTTTCGATATTAAGCATATTTGATTCTATTTCCCTGCTTTTATGTTCTGGCAGGGGCAACAACTTAAAAGATGTAAAAGGACTTTCCTGGAAACTATATAATTTTTATTAAAAACCACAATGTTCATTAATATCTTTATAAAAGTGTATTTTTGTATACATTTTATAGTTTTATAATGCCTAAATAAACAAAGTGTTCCTCAAGTGAAAATTAACTAAATAACGCAATCATTCTTTTATTGCTCAAAATATAATTTCTTTGCTTGATTATGGATCTGGATCAAATCTTCTAAAAAATAATAACTGACCGGGGGGGGGGGGGTCCACGGCCAACTATACCTCGCCGGACCTTCCAAAAAAGTGCCGGCGGAGTCCGGAGGTCCGGCATAATTTCAAGACCTAACTAATTGTTGCTCGCCAAATATGAGTGAAATACACCCTCTCGGAGAAAATAAATAACAGACAAACCTTTAGATACAGAAAAAATAAATGAGTGGAAATGTAATATCTGCTTGAAGGAAATATTAAATGATATGTCCTGACCAAAATGTCAGAATGTATAATGAATTGTAATTGAAATGTCAAAGACATGCAGAACATATCCAGTTTATCATGGGAATTAAGGTTTTTGCTGTTTACTTCTGTAAAGTAATATATTAAATGGTCGAATACTTTCAATAGGAGTGATTGACAGGGAATGGAAGAAGTAGAGACGTTTCTACGAAATTAATTTCAAACAATAGAGGATGCAAACATTTTTCTCAGAAATTCAATCACGCACACTGCCCAGGGTTATTTAAAGCCATCTATGCCCCTCCGTTTTCTGTACAATTTAAATGATTTACTCTGTGCATATTTTAATTAATTCTAAGTAATTCCCGTTGAGAAAAAATCTTATAATTGATGTATGACCTTGTTCATCTACAGGTTGTTAGTAAAGTAAGTTGTTACATATGTGTGTAAACACTGAAAGGTCACTAGTTGCAAAACGCGCCTTGCATAAGTCTTTATCGTCTGCCGCCAGATATATTTCAATTAATTCAGCAGGTATTTGCAGGTCACGGTATTGCAGCCATCCAATTGGCTTGGATATCGTTGGATATATATGTTTCTACTGGCTTTAATTGGATTCCTACAGAAGCGTATATATTTTAATCCGCCCGGGCGGGATACTTACCTGTCCGGGCGGATTAGTATTTCGCCCTCCCCACACACTGTACATATGACCTATTTATAAATTATAGAATCATAACTGACCTTGTAATCCTTCGTCGCTCATATAATGAATTGTACCCATGAGGAATTTGTAGGGATGTATAGGGAACATGGGTTCTGTGTCTAAGTGTTGTGTGTGTGTGTGTGTGTAGGGGCAACATTCAACACCTCGCTTTATTAAAAGAAAAATGTTACAATGTAAAATTTTCACATATAATTACCACTGTCAAGGAAACTATGTTCATATTCTTATTAATTTCGATATCCATGAACATTTTTTTGAGGGGTGTGACATTGACTGGGGAAGATCCAGTTACATTTTGATACCCCCCCCCCCCAAAAAAAACTATTTTCCCTAGCGGTGATGTACACTCCACTGTATATCATTCTGATTTGTACTGTATTTAAAAGTAACATTTATTCTTTAGATGTCTCAGAGATTTCAGTTTCATTTCTTTTTGTGTGTCATCATTGACATCTATTTTGATGCATTAAGGTTACATTTACAACAGAACAGTTACTAGTTACATCTATCCATCAACCATGTAACATAACACTCAGATACAAAGACAATTCACACATTACACTGATGCACTAAGCCGTTAATTAATGTTTAACTTATTTATATATATAATATACCATCTTTTTTTTCACTTTGTGAACCATTCTGAATATGTCGGTTTATTACTTGCAGTGGGTAGATGCGAATCTATATATATATATATATATATATATATATATATATATATTGTCCAGAGTTGGTTCATGTTCATAAGCCCCCATTGAGAAACAAAAGAAAAACATCATATTCAGATGGCAGGTTAATCACAAGGTAGCCAGTTGGTTGATTTGCCAAAAATTATGAACCGATATTTATGATTTGTCCACGAAAGGGTAACACCCAAACCATAACATGCGATTTTAGAAATGATGTTTTGTTAAAGGGTTTGTTAAAGCATTCTTTATCATTGGGAGATATAAACAGTTCCTTTTCCCGTTTGAGGGCAATAGTCATTCACCGCCATTAAGAGTTGTCTTCGTTCTAGCGGATGGAGCTGACCTGTGAGGTAACCACTGAGTTGGTAAACCATTCGCGTTACTCTGGGTTTTGTATCCATATATTCCCTGCGCATACGGAGCACACAGACACAAAGTCTGAAGAGGAACGGGCGGAGGTATACATGCGATCTCTGTCTGCTTTCTAGTTACCGTTGTATCATAAAAATGCAAGGACATAATCCAGACAAACACTTCTGTTAGAAAGTTCTGTTGTGCAGCTGCTTGTGTGCAGGTTTTGCGTCTTGTCTGTCTTCATCGCCAACATGTTTTATATAATACCTAATTGGTCTGTACGCGGGGGTTTCTTGGTGATGGTCATACGATAAAACATATGGGACAGTCCTTGAAGCTATGTCATATGTATTCTCTTACACAACACTCTTTAAAAGTCATGGGGAACTGAAAATCAAATTGAAGATTATTTAAGGTAATACCGCGAATAGCGTCTAAGCGACACCATGTATTGACCAATGGGGCCCCAAGTGGTATTCATACATATTCATAAAATATAATAATGTAGTTTATAAACATACTAAGTTAAATGGATTGTTAAAGGAAGATAATATTTATTTGCAATGGCCAGAAATATCTTCAGGTTCCATTTTAATATAGACGTTTCTTACGGACAATCACGGTTTAACATAAGGTGGTATTGCAAAAATTCGTTGTATTTTGAATGAATATTAGTGAATCTTTGTTCAAATAACTCGTACTATGTTGCTTGATGTTATGCACAGTACCAATAGTTATCCTTATACCAGTTGCGGACGCTATGAAAAGCTCTGCGAAAAACATTCACCTTTATCAATGAACATACCGGCAGTTAAAAAGTAACCGCAAAATTAGCTTCATATGAACACCTAAAAACTGGCATTGTAGTAATTCATTAATTAACCGAACAGCTTTGCGTCAGATGAATAATATAATAAAAGCCGCAATGCTTTCCGCAAAATTACGCCTCCGTGTAAGGTAACACATCCATGTTCTTACAATCGTGTATCAAAGAACTTAAAATCTCTGTTGTGGGTGGGAGAAGAAAGAGATCAAAACTCTCAAAAATAAACATAACTATATATATATAACAGAACTGTTTACTTCTGTTAAGTAATATATAAAATGGTCGAATACTTTCAATAGGAGTGATTGACAGGGAATGGAAGAAGTAGAGACGTTTCTACGAAATTAATTTCAAACAATAGAGGATGCAAACATTTTTCTCAGAAATTCAATCACGCACACTGCCCAGGGTTATTTAAAGCCATCTATGACCCTCCGTTTTCTGTACAATTTAAATGATTTACTCTGTGCATATTTTAATTAATTCTAAGTAATTCCCGTTGAGAAAAAATCTTATAATTGATGTATGACCTTGTTCATCTACAGGTTGTTAGTAAAGTAAGTTGTTACATATGTAACGTGTATCAAAGAACTTAAAATCTCTGTTGTGGGTGGGAGAAGAAAGAGATCAAAACTCTCAAAAATAAACATAACTATATATATAACAGAACAGGTACCGACCTTTGAAACAAAAGAACGTCTTAATGTGGAATAAGACAAGTCAATATAAGTGCGGATAATCAGCTATGACGTCACAATTGGCCAGTTACCAGCTGTCATTAGATGTTGCCGCTTTTCTTCCTTAATTGGGGAGTTCTCCTGTAACGAGCACCCATAAATACAATACCACTGGGTACAGAGGCCAAACATCTGTAAAGATAATATTGCGTATGCACTCAGTGACCAATGGTTTCATGCTTGCTCGGTTTTCTTTTCTTATTACGGTCAAGAGCAAAATGATTCGTCTGGAGGAGTTCTTTAGATATACAAGTTCCTTTCCGTTTAATATCTAAAATTCTAATATCTAAATAAAAATTAAACAAACATTTACATATTTGATGAGACATTTTATTCTGAATATTGCAGGATCGTTTCATTACTTAGGAGAGCCTAAGGTTCGATTTATTAATCATCAGTTTTCGCAATGGCGTTTATAAACGCTCATTGAATAATGTCTAGATTTATATAAAAGGTTTGTATGTAAATTTGGTCAGTGTTTGTTTTCTATTCAAATAAATTTATTGTTTCAATCTGAAATACATTCGTATAAATTCACATAAATCATATACATATTAGTTCATAAAACAACAAGTGAATTCATTCACTAATCCAATTGAAATAAAGAGAGTTTGGCAACCAAAGGGGGAATATACCATCTCAATAATTCCATCAGATAAGTTAAAAATGGCAGGTGCAAGTGAAATAAACAGAGGTATAATAGTATTGATAATATCCATACACGTAAAACACACTGCAGATTTAAACTGCAGATTGACCACAGTATATTAGGAACGAACAATTTAGCAATTTTATTTTATTTTTTTATTTCTTTCAATGTCCAACAAGGATTGTGTTAAACTATCTTTAAAACATAAGATTGCAAAACTGATACTTCATTTTGATCAATGTATAATTACCACAAGTGAACAACTCTGTACGTTAAAATTCTGCTAACCCCAGCATATTTTGCCTTTGATATATGCAGGTGTGTCTGCTACGGAGTGAAATATTTATACAAGTTCTCGTTATTTACAAATAGGTTCAAATCTAAAGATGTCTGGTGTGTAATGGCGACCATCCCTCTCTCTGCAAATTCATAGTATGCTCTTGACCTCAACTTTACATGACGATTCCACTGACGATTTCATTAATGGAGAAACAAGGAAAGCATAAATAAAAATTGCTGGTGATTGGTCGTTCTCATATAATATTATAAAAAAAAGCAGGGGGTGGTCAATTACTTGTGAACGTATTATGTTACAGTATACATTCACGTGCGTATGGACATTCCGCTGTTTTGCAGTAAGATTAGTCTGCGCGGCGATTCACCGACGGCAACTGATCTTTAAAGAATTAATTAGTCTGTGGCCATCCTACATATTATAAACAAAGTTAATAATTTGGAGAGAAAATCATCGAAACCGATCTGTTAAAGGGTGTTCGGCCAGACAGTAATTCAATTTTAAACCACATGCTAAAGTTTTGATTTAACACCTTGGCCTACTACGTCTGTCTCTTAGCGATCGTTTTTACATCCAAATGCGCACAACTATGAAAATTCAATCTCCGCCTAACTGTTTAGTTTTTGTGTTTTCTGGTTCGGCCAATGTCCTTTAGGTGGCGTTGTCCATTACATAATGATGTAGATGGCTGTATAATGATGACATATGTATTACTTGTAATCCTTCATGGTTTCAAGGATTGAAAGCAGGCATATTGCATATTGTTTTACGACAGCAGTCATATATAGCAGTTAATTAGACTTTAACATGAATTTTCGGTTAGGTCTGCAGTTTTCCTAATTGCACAAGTTATCAGTTTTTACCTCTGGATGAATTTTTAAGGACACCACCAGGTACAAACTCCACAACTAAGCACCCATCTACCCAATTATTCATTGCTGTATTGTTCTGTTGTTAAGAAACACATGTAAGATTATTTAATATTTGAATTGCGATCCTTTCAAAGCCGGTGCGGTAGGAGCCAAAATGTCCCCTGTCGTAAGCTCGTTCAGACCTAAATGGTTGATGCCGCATATACAATTCACACCACGGCAGAAAAATCCGTTGTTCATTTTTGGTTCTCGTTTCTGCACGATTTAGAATATCCAACACATTTCAAACTCATTCCCAAATACTCGTTGTTGTGTACTCCTATAGGTAATTGCCGATGAATCAAAATATGAAACAATTTTCTCAAACACACAAACACGCACACACAGTACACAGCACGTACAGCACAACACTGACACAACGAAAATCAACCTTAATTAACTCGGCAAAACACAGAGGATCATGTTTCAGATCATGTTGCATATGTGTGTAGCAAAGTGTTCCGCAACATGATCAACATATTATGGTTTCATGCAAGAAGTTCGACTGTGTCATATTCCATTCTAAAGTTCGAGCCAACAGAATTGCAGGGTTTAAGGTCAAACGATAAGAGATGATAATAAAAAATCTGGCTGGAGGATCGAAGTCAACTTTTGAATGGAAAAGCGGCACCTGAATTGTTTAGGATTTATTTCAAGATTTTTGTGACGAAGCATGCACTATTGTATTGCGAATGGCCGGCTTTACTCATATACACAGAGATATGTAATGGAGCTGGAGGGCCATCTGCGGAAGAATACGCTACCTGACAGACCAGTTATCTAAATTGACATCCAAGAATACTGTAAAAAAAAATATACACTATGAAATCAACAGAAGATTTAAAGAATCAGTCACAGGATATTAACAATAAAACATGTCCTACATAAAAACCAGACATTTTATGACATACGAAGGAGGAGTACTAAATGTATTGGCACCAGATCCAATCCACGCACGGTTATATTCCATTAGGCTAGCAGGCGACCAGCGCGGGTCGATTCATGCCTCGTTCACAGCGCGCTACTGTATAATCTTACTTTCTGCCGCCTTGGTGCTTGTAGTGGCATAATTGCTGTAGGGCTAGGAGATAAATCAGTCATTGCAGCTCTGCTATCGCGTTCTACAGCACACCCTAGCTGTTACAGCACAACCTGTCTGAGAGCTGTTTTTGCATGCAGTCTTGAATCTGGCGCGATATATTTTCTTCCCAACTGGATCGCTGTGTCTAAATTGACAATTACCGCCAATTAACTCTTTTACATATCATTTAAGAGTCATTAACTTAAGCTAATTATCTCAGTTTCAGGGAGACCTTTTCTATGTAAAGTAAAATTGACGCCGTACCGACCACTAAAGCTGATAGCTGTTCTAAGATGCCAGGAAATGTATACTTTGACAAAAAGAATAAGTTCTCTTCACTAGAGTTTTCATCAAAGTTCATATATGATCAATACAGTTCATATGACTTCTAGTTTCCGATATTAAATAAACCCGTAACTTTTACTTCAAATGTCAGCAAAAACATCAGCAAACGTTATTCTTGTAACAACAAGACTTCATGGGATGAAACATTCCAGGATCCGGTGTTGAGTTCATCTTGATTTCCGCCTTACAAAGCCAGGATGTTACAGTTACTAAGGGTAAGAGTCGTCATTAAAAGATCCCTGGATAAACCTTTTTTCACGTCAGGTATTTGTCGTCTAGACTTAATTAATTGTTACATACACACACGTTTGTATGTTACGAAAATGCCCATTATCTTAATAGCTAGGGCGATTCCCTCCCTTTCTCTCTCTCTCTCTCTCTCTCTCTCTATATATATATATATATATATATATATATATATATATATATATATATATAAGGTAGAAGGTAGAGTTACCCTCCGGTGAAAAGTGCTGTATGGCCTCATGACAAGGCCAGAGCGATATAACACTCGTAATCTCGTAAAGTCTCGGCTTTTCACACCATGCCGTTAGCTTAATTTTAACCACATTCACCTGAGGATCGGGCGCATCCCGTGAAACAGACTGTAGTGAATTTACGGTGTTGTTTTTTTCAGTGTTACATATATATATATATATATATATATATATATATATATATATATATATATATATATATATATATATATATATATATATATACAGACGTTCAGGGGCGATTAACACATCGGTAGGGTTGTGTTACTTTTCTGGAATGGGTGTGAACCTACCTCCTAACAAGAGAGTTACTGGAGTGCAAGGACGTTAGAGCTAGCGGTCTATCTTTTATCACTCTGTATCGCCGTTTGTTATCGGCGTTTCCGGTTCGACACGCATCAGTTGTTTTAATCACCTGATCATTGCGTTTCATTATTGTGATTTGTCTTGCGTAAAATTGATCCTTCTGACGTCAATGTTTTTCCATAGACACGTAAGTAACCATGGATACCAGCTTATAGAATCGAAGATCACTCACTCATATATATTAAACAGCTTATACTACAGTACTTTAAAATTAAGAAAAATATCCGAAAATTTAATATAAATACTGGAAATCTTACACTGATAAAGGAATACAATATCAGAAGAGACATGTGTAATGCAGAGATAACAAGTAAGTGATTAAGGAAACTGGAGACTAATAGTTATATGACTTGCAGTACTTAGAGGAGATGTACATATAAAGAAGATAAGGTGTGCTGGAGAGTATACATTTTCTGTGATCATATGACATTTGTAATGCACGTGGTTATTTATAAGCAGCTTTTCAGCTATGGTTTAACTTTTTTTTCAATCTTATCAAATCTCCAGATAAAAAAACTTTATTTATTACCGAGCAATGAAAATTCTCCAGTTTGCAAGTGATACCGTACAAGCATCAGTCGGAACGCTTTATAGAAGAAAAAAACTAATTTTATACCTTTTTTCAGGATTACATTTCGCGGGGAGGCTGGTGCCATAATAAAAAAAATAATGACGAATGAAGCGGCCGTCATAATATTGGCATTGCTTACAAAATTTCAACTTGATATTTTGAATTGCATGTATGTACAAACCGTCTAGATCTTCCGCAGAATAATACCAATATTTGCAAGAACAATTCGATATGAGTGTATATGAAGATGGTTGTATTTTTTACGAAGTATTCTCTTTTTCAGCATCAGCGCAACAATCTGTTCATTTTCCATTCAGATCCCTACTTATTTCGAAATAAAGACGGCCCCAAACCCCAGAATACCCTATAACGTACATGATTTAAATGTTTTGGCAAATGGGCCCTTTTGAACAGTTTCAGCGAAAATAAAGTTAATATTGTAATAATATGTGACATGATAAGCTTGACGCTAACTTACATTACCACATTTGCTGTATCAAAGTCCAGCTAATGCGTTCGTTTGAACACGAATACACAGCAGCTGTCAGTATTACAGCATTGAAACATACATCACCTAAAACTATAAATTTGAAGAATAAAAGACTTTACAGAATATGATATACAACAGATTATTAAGACACAATGTACATCATAGCTTGTCTACATTGAGGCTATCAGAATATATATATATTTGCAGGTTGAATTGATAAATTCAGCGGAAAACGATAAAGGTGACGGAAATTAATCATTTTAGGTATGGCTGTTTGTCGATAAGGCGTGACGTAATGCCGAAGCCGTAATATTAATATATGCATTATGTTTCTTCGAAACACCAGGTCATATGGGTATAGATAAATAATTCACGGTATTCAATTATTATCACACTCTAGCGAAGCCGCAATGAGGGGCATCTGAACTAAAACAAATTTTGCTTATTTTCACCCGAGAATAATTTAAGAATATACGTAATATTGTCTGGAAAACAAGCGTTTAGCACAAAATACCCTTATCTCGACCAGACTTTAAAACAACATATTTGCTACCTAAATTGAGTGAATTATCCGTGCTTATTAAAAGCGTATTTGAAATGAAATTTCTCATCCATTTTTAAAATGAAATCACTTGTTTACTGATGGTTTTTACATTTGAGATTTTACATGATTTATTTGCGATAAATTGAATGTATAAATTGTCTGGGGAAAAACACGTGATTTAAAAATGATCGTGCGATCGTTATTTTCTTAGTATCTTCGATAAATGAAGATCTTAAAGGTAAAAAAATTTTCCAGCGAATTGATTAAATCTTCAGCAATGCAAGCAAATGTTGATTGTTATGTTACGTGATTATTTTGGGAATGAAAATATCAGGAGATACTGGACCCAAAGTATAACAGTAAGCAAGCACAGGTAGCAAAATATACAGACTTTAAACCATGCGATAAGACGAAAGAAACGGGTATCATGTAAATAGGCCATATTTGAATCGTTTCTGTATTTTTTTCCGTATTTTATGTGTATACCTGCACATGCAGTGTTGTGCCGAATATTCGATTTTATTATATCTCTCGTCTTTCTTCAAATTAGAATAAAAAAAATTGTTGCCGTTTTGTGTAACAGATGACTACAAACGATTATGTATCCTGGATGCACATCTTTCAATAAAAACATCTTTCAGTTTTGCCATTAACACACGAAAACGAGAACCAGATAAAATTATAAGGGGAATTTTTTATATTAAAACGGAGCGGATGGGACAGTAGTTCAAATTTCGATATTTTTTCCTCACGTTTTAATTTACCCTGAACTGTTTACAGCCATGGAAGGACTGTGTGGACACAATCTGTACGATTCCTAGATGGTTCAATTGACTCAATCATAACATATCGCATTTTTCTGGTATGTGTTTTAACAATGGTTGGATGGGGTATGACCCGGTGTTGTACTTGACATCCCATGTCAAACCCAGTGTCATCAAAAAAAGAACATTTTGATGATAAGGTATATCTCCTCGTCTGCTGCTACTGAATTTTCTTTGAAGAAATATACAATCCTTTACCACCAACTAGTATTTAGTTAAATCTCCCCCATACGGAATAAGGCTTACAGAAGTTAATGAGTTAATTTTTATATCAAAATTTGATCTTTCTTTCCTGCTGGCAAGCACTAAGCCCTGCTGACACTTTTGTTAGAGTTTCAGGAGAAAAGGTCCTCACAGAATCGTGATTAGTAATTAAGCAGTTCAAGAATTCATAGAAACGGGCTCTATCAAAGCCATATAAATTTGCGGTAATTAGTGGCCTTGATGCAATCTGTGTCTTAAAGGTCATGGAGTCTTCCATAACAAAAAAATATGTATGTTATTATCAGTGAAGGAGTTCTTGTGTATTCACCAGGGTTGGACACTTCTCTATCTGTCTGGCATCAGGACAAATAAAAAAGCTTTGATGATTAGCGTGACAGGAAGGACCAGTTCTCTGTTTATTTGTTTTACTTTCTGGCATTATTTCATTTAGGGAGTTTTCCGACCTCAGGTTTCATAAAGTTAACTGACCCCAACTTTTGAGACAGGCATTTCGCCGATTTCATTGCGGAATGGGCCAGTCTCTAAGGGTGCGGGGATTCCTAAAACCTTGTAACCTTTATATCAAGCCCATGATATATCGAAACTGCATATCAAGACTTTTTGATTTTACATTTATTCCTAAATGTAAAGTGTAGAAAGCTTAATACCGAATCAATAATCGTATGGTAATATTTGCATCCTTTGGTCGTGCCTATAATTAAGAATAACGCCCTGTCAGTATAAACCAAAAAAATTTACATATAATAGAGGGAAAGGACGTGGCCTGGTGGTTCAACTGCTGGACAAAGAATCTGTAGGTCACGAGTTCGATCCCCGCCACTGTTTAACGGCAACAGATCAACTTACTAGTCTTAAACACAGGTAATGAATCGGGCCATCGCCGTACTATATTTAAAAACAGAATATTAACAGACCATATGATATTGCTACAGCAGATCCGCCTGTTTAATGTTGAATTCACAAGTATTTTACTTTGTCTAATTCCTTAATAATTGAAACGAGATTAAAAAGTAAATAAAATAAGAATTTACCGTAGTGAAGGTGGCAGAACTGGCAAAAACCCCTAAACTTAAAATCGATCTAAAAATTGTTTTGATTTCCTTGTAGACGCCAGGGAGTATCACTCAGATAACACCTAGTGTAGTCTTCTTTATGGTGGTATACGTAGTTTTGAAATTTTCATTTATTTTGACATTTTTTTTTACAACATTCAAGTAAATAATTTTTAAAAGATACACTATTTAAAGCATCCAAAAACAATAAACCACTTTTAAATGGACTAAAAACTACGTGACAATACTACTGTATCAGATTTAAAATAATAAAAACTTTATGGTTGTAATGTGAATTTGAAAACAACATTTGGGTTTATTTTAGATTTAGGGGGTTTGTTAGTTCTGTTACCTTAAAGTCAAGGGGCAAGTACATCTCTTTTGTGAGCAAGATAATGATGTCGTCTGATTTACAGAATTAGTGAAAGATTCTTGCATCATGCATTATTGCCCATACAACCATACAACATAAATACTCCTTAAATTCCCTGATAACAGCAAGTTAAGTTTCCACCGTTTTAAGCACACATTATATTGCATATACCTTTACTTCAAAATTAAAAGAAAATCGATCACTTGGTCTAGGTATTGGTTTGTAGACGTGATAATCTCAAACTCCTTGATTCCCAGCAGCCATCATCTATTGAGCTGATATTGAGAATTTAAGATTTTTATAGTATTGAAAGCTGGTAAAATTAAAGTTATTTTCGTACAATACAGGGTAGAATTTCGGATGATCACTCCCTGGTGTGTGGCAAACAATTACTCCTAAGAGCCGGGCAGTTTGTTCAGTGCCAGGAAAATATCATCCGTCCCAAGTTTATATTGTGTGTGAGGGCATGGACAGTTTTTTTCATCAACAACTGCAATCACGCCTGAGACCATACTTTTCCCACTGGCGCAGTATGTCCATTGTTACTCCGTTCATGAACAACTTGAAAAAAATAACAGTACTTTAGAATATGCAGGTTGGAAGAGGTATGCGTTTTTTCTAATATCTTCATCTAATCTCAATTATTTACGAAGGAACTTTGCCCTGCCTGTCTTTGCCATAATCAGGGCTGCTATTAAAAGCATTATCAAGAGCCAGGGAAAGCTTTTCAAGTTGCGATAATCCCGGATGTCGATGCCGTTCAGTTTTTCAATTCCCACCTTCAATACGTGCCCACGTGGCTTAATAGCAATGTCATCTTAGAAAAGTTCAAATTCAGCTTTTATAGAAGCTGAAGCAAATGAATCACCTATCTTAGTTTGAACATAACATTCTTCAGGCTGGGTGGACTTCTTGACACATGATTATCGAAACATTTTCCTGTTCATCATAATCTCTATATCACTAAAACAACTTTCTGTTTGTGTTTGGAAGATTTTTGTTAGACAACACGTTGCCTTTTTTCATATCATATCCTTTCTTACTTTCGGTTTGTTAGTTCCGGCGTGCCCGTTATGATAGTAGATAACAGTGTTAAATGTATTTTGACCGAACGTTTGACCATAAATTGAAAAGCTACTTATACATATTATTTGATAAAAAAAAATAAATTAAAATTGTTGTCGTAAAAATCTTGCCATGGCATCAATGGTTATCATCTCTGTATGATATCCTGAATATTTACTGAATGAAACTTTAATGTATGACATAGATTAAGCAGTGTTTGTTTATTATTATTATTATTATTATTATTATAATTATTTTACATTTTCATTTTCATTACTACTATAATTGTAGCAGTAGTAGCATGGTTGGTATTAGTATTAATATTTTTTTTTATTTGTCCACTTATATCCTATCATTTTCCCTTGCTGTATTATTTCAGAAAATTTCTTAAAGAGCTATAAGACCATAAAAGTTTACAGTATCAAGGAGGTTAATTTTACTATACTTTTATTTGACTATTACAGCCAAACGTGAAATATATATTTTTGAAGCAAAAGCAATTACATGTGACTTTTAATATCTGAGCTGTACACGATGCAATCTAACACCTGTATTTTTGTTATCGCTAAATATATCTTTATAAGGGCATGCGTTGGCGTGTATAAAGCTGTGTATTCAATATTCCATACTATTTTTCTTCGCTCTAGCAGGCTGTCGTCTGTTTCACCAGTAGTCAATCTTTACGACATCGCGACAAAAACCAATTTCACACAGTGTATCACTTGAATCTGACATTTCTCCCCATGTCGCATCCGTCGAAGATGGCTTCTGTCGGAAGTAAGCCATTGTGGTCTAAAACGAGGCAAGTTTTAAGGCGGGAACATCTCCTAACAACACGACGCGCTCATGACGTCTGGTACAGTTTCTTTCAGTCTCGCCATCTCAGATAAGGCGTGATAAGAGCTCTAAAATACTACCGAGCCAGAGAAATTATCGTCCACTGACGGCAGTAATACTCGTTAATATGAGTGAATCGCATTTATTAGTAGCTCATTAGTACAAGTATGATTTGTGATGAGAGCACCGTGGAGCACCACCCAATTCTGTCTGGATCTGACAACAAATTATTTTGACAGCTACGATTTCTCAGCCTGAGATATTTTTACTTTATGCTTAATATCAAGAAAGTTGTTTATTACTGGCGGTTTCTGTTGAAGGGGATCCAACATGTTGCCGAAATGACTCTCGCGTGGGGCTTGTTGATGCACTGGCTGTTATTATGATGCCGACATGATGTTTGTGTACACGTACCATTGTCCCACATTTTTATCATATCGAATAATTGTATAATCGTCTTACTTTATGCCATTAAGGATGAATTTGATGAATTAACTACAGCGAAAAGCGGACATCGATAATGGGAAGTTCATCTTAAAGAATAAAATGAATTGTGATCATGAGCAACTCAGGAGATAAAATAAGAAAACCAAGAAAGGGAAACAAACGGGTTATATGTAGGCCTATATATGTGATATCTATGAAATCAGATGGTATAAGATATAAAATTTCGATGTATTCAGATATATATATTGGCCCATGCAAGAAATATTGCTAGTAAAACATGTATCAATAACCTTTTTGCATATTAATTTTGTGATACTAATGTGCCAGGTGATGAAAGTCCTCACAACTAGGTCATCTGGTTGACATTTGATATACATGTGTATGTTACCTTTTAATTGGGCGGAATGGTTTGCTTATAAGCATAATTCTTCGGGCTACCTTTGTCTTACCTTAATTACAGAAACAAAGACATCAAAGAATGGGGGCGGGGATATGGGAGGGTGTTAACCCCTGCCACAGTGAAGAAATTTTTTTTTTTAATTAAGGCTGAAAATTTTTAAATCTGCAGAAGTTTTTTAAAGCGTCATGATGCAAAGTCGGCATTGTTTTTAAGTAGTGCTTATTGTTCTGTTTCTTAGCTTTCTAAGGTAAAAAAATCCTAAATCACTAAATCCGCCCTGATAACAACGGTAATCCGATATTCGTCATGATATTACCATGAAAAAAATATCATAATTGTGTTTTGTACCCTTATACTGCCCTGCTGAGAGAAAGAGAGAGAAGGAAGGTGTCAGGACTTGTTGACAAAGGGATGGCAATATTTATGGTCAACTACGTTCCAGGTTCTATGTATCAGCCTTTAATGTGTGAACTGCTAATTTGAAATGAAATTGAACTTTATAATGATGACACTTAGTATTGTTTAATTGATGATAAATTGTTTCTTTATATTTTTTTCTTTATTATTGATCTTCAAATTATCATATGGAATTCATGTAACACGATTAGATAGATTTAACAATAAACACATCGACAGACAGACACATACTTTTTTACGGGAGGAAGGACAAGGCAGACGGGCGGAAAGACAGACAGCTGAACGGCCCAACACACACCCAACGGACAGACGGAGCGATTCAAAGAGAGACAAATGGACATAGAGAGAGAAAGACAGACAGACAAACAGGTAGAAACTGAGAGACAGATAAACACACAAGAGAGGTAGGTATATAGACATACATCTTATCATTCATTATACTTCATTTTATATTGTGTATAACAATAAGTATTATTAATAGTATTAAAGCACAAGGTGAACACCAGATAAAGTTCGACATTGCAGCGCTGGCCAAATCGAAAGATCATGGTGCCAAGCAAATTTAGAAAAGGAAATGTCAGCAGATCCATTCCGATAGCGTCCGCTGAATGGAACCATGAAATGGCTGTATATTTATGGTCAATGAAGGCCTGTACTTAGCGACTGTGTATCTTGATTATTATGCAGTGGGTTGTCTGGCTTGTCTAGCTGCTTGTTTCTTGTGGGCTGTAGTTCTGTCTTGATTGTTTCCTGTCCGTCATGTAAAAGAGTATACAGTAAATAACGATTGATTGTAAATGAGCGAAATTTTACAAGTACAAAAATTCCATTTCATTTCTCTCAAGGTGAGAGATGACTGCTTATTTTGTCAAAATGTTTATATATTACCCGCTCAAATGAAATTAATATAATTGAACCGAAATAAGTAATTTTTTCATTTTTCAATTCTTAGCTGCCACTTTTCAGATTCCCAATTTTTAATATTCCAATATAAGGTCGACAGTTTTAAACTATTTCTTCGTGTTCATATTTCTAGGGTGTAAAACAAAATTTGACAGTGTCCTTTCAACCCAATAATTATAGCATCTTAATTATGTTTTGAATTGAATACCTAGAGAAATACTTCATGAAGTCTGCTCAAATCTGCTCAACTTGAAAATAGTGTTTAATGAATCCGGATCCAGTAAATGAATTGTTTCGTTCCCATAAGAGTTCATGTGACCTAGAATTTTAAAAAGAAACCCAATAAATGTTGCACTGGATTTAGTATATACGATACCTTTTTCCTTATTAAATGAAGCTCATTAAACAAGTTTGATATAAATGCCTAACTCGACAATCAAGTAGGCATCACTAACAATTATATAGGGATCATGCATGAGAGTTTTACTAAATACATCACCTCTAACATGACACTAACAAAATGTCCAACACTAGATGAAAGATTTCGAACTAATTCTGATAAGGAACGAAAGTTTTCATTATTTTCAAGGCAGAAAAGAGTTATTTATAACAGAAGAATGTACGATTTCTTTTGTCTCCAAGACTTTAAGAAGATCATTAAAGGGAATATATTCTAAAAATCATTTAAAAAAATTTTGAATTTAGAATAACAAAATAGTTAATTAATTTTGCAAAGTTTATTTAGTCGTAATTTTTAAAAGGCAACGTGAACGAAACTCTCATGACCGTCATTGCTTACCAGAAGCTTGCAGAATAATGTATTCGTTGATATATTTTCTCACAAATGCTGACCTTTCGTGTTTTAGTTATACTTCCGGTCGGAATTTCACTTCCGTTCGATAGTTTAACCTATTGACCCCCCAATACTTCAACATATCGGAGAAACGATGACGCAGGACACAGGAGTCAATTGGCATCGCAGACAAATAGAGCTCTAGCGGATGGGCAGAAATTTATTCCTCTCAGGTAAAGGAGGTAAAAAATGAGGCCCTCTCGATGGACTGAGATACAGCGCATAGACACTTGGTGAAAATCCAATCATTGAATCGGTAATTGGAAGTCTTACACCTGAGCAATTCTTATTTCGATGACTTAATCCATGTTGTTTGGTACGAAGAGCAGCTGGAAAAAATATGGAGAGCGACCATTCCACCTGTCTGTATTCATGATGGTTAAAAAGAAACGATGACTTTATTAGTAGATGAATCAAATGCATTTGACAAACGTTTCTATACCTTATTATCAATGAATATTAAAAAAATCCGTTGAGTAAATAAAAAGGTTTAGGTTTATTTTCAGATAACACCTACGATGTCAATTTCATCCGATTTCACACTTTAACTTCCTGGTCTTTCGGTGTTGTTCATTGCTGTAGTTTTTCTCGGCTCCCTGGGGAGCATACAACCTAAGCAGACATATCACGCGCAAAATCTCTCTACATTTGCTTTCAGAACGGGACGCGAACACACAACCTTGCGGGCAAAAATCCAGCACCCTATCCATCACGCCATTATACGTCAAGTATTTTTTAGCATGATCTGTGTGACATGGTGTCCAGCTTTATTTGCTTAAATTGTCCCTGTTCATTTCATGCGATTTTTGTGGCTTCCAAATGAAGGTACGAATAATGGATGTATCTTGATCTCTCAAGACTCTCCCAAACACATTTTGGATGTTGACAGAATCTTAAACTAACTTTTCTGTAAAAATCCAAGATGGTGGCTTATGGCATTCGGCCATACTCCAGTGTTCCGTACATCCGAAAATATCATATGAGCCAACGGTGATTTGTATCGGGGACGTTTCACCTATTTATCTTGATACACCAACCTGAATAGCTGCCAATACGACCTTAAGGCACTGTTTCACTTGCTTTTGTCATATATCTATTATATGTATATAAAAGCTGTTTGACGGATCCATGTATTCTTCCTATATACTATTATAAACCTTATTCCATGATGCCTGGGTAATCGTTACGTAGACGTCATGTGGAAGTTTAAACGGTTCGAGTTAAATAATAAAAATCGGTGTAGTCTATCGATTAAGGTTGATGATAAAGATTGACGAACATAAACTGGTTACAGTCTAGTAAAGTCTACATACATTTCTTCAGAGCATTCAGAGCATAGAACATAAATGGTACAGCATGGCATTTGCATTACGTAGAAATATTGGAATAACAAATGGGCATGGAGGAGGATACCTGTGAAGCCATATTAAAAAAAATAAATGTTGGTATCAGCTGATTGTAAAATCATGTTACAAAGAAAAAAAAACAACGGTCATGGGTAAGAGACACTTGTATCACCAATGATTAGACGGCTAGGTTTTGTCAAATCGAGGTAATGGTCCTCTAAATTCTATCAGAACCAGCAGAACTACAAAGTTTATTCCAATGGATATTGTACCCTTGATAATTTTAACAACAAACTTGTGTTTTACCTCTAACCTAGTGTCTACCGTTGAAACTTTTTATATTCTGTTCAAATTTCAGTTATAAAGTTATACCTTGTATCTCGCCTTCCCTGTACGATTATCACACAACTGAAAGTTTGTTTTCAGAAAACACTACTTCTTTTCATCTTATACATAATCGCTTATGGTTGATCACAATGAAACCATTTTGATATAATATGAAGAAGATTCACAACCGTCGATATAAAAGAGCAATCAGCAAAACACTAACAAATAAACAGGATAATACATTTTCAATTGTCGGTGCCCTGCCTCACATATCTATCAATATATATGCCCGACATATTTGGAACAAATATCTCTAAAGCTTCTTTCAGAGAGTCCTTGACCTTCCTACGTGAAATTATGAGATGTTTACCTTATGTAAATAGTACTTTGGTACTGTATAGAGTTAATTCTAAAGATTTCAATTCCTTATAGCGACAAAGCTCGCGCGTCGCCAGGTTGACATATCAAAAGCAGCTCTTCGGTGCTGACAAGTGCAAAATGGGAAATACGAGAGATAAGTGACAAGGAAGCAATCAGAGAGGAACAGGTTGTCAGAGAGAACGGACTGACATACCAACGTGATCACCACTAATAACACGCACATACCGGGATGATGAGAGATACAATTAACATTGTTCAATTCAGCCATCATCGACTAATGAAAACGAACTCCAAAGTGTACTTCTGACGGCGTAGGACAAGCCAATTACAAAAGAATAATTACTTTTCTTCTGCCGAGTTCCTTCGGGGCCAAAGGCACCTCCTTGGACTCGGACAGCAAAAGCCGAGTCGGTGAACATGTCACGAACTTGTCTCGAGCACGCTCGGGTGCGTTCACCTCTGTTGTCCAAATGAGGCTCCGTCCAATTAACGGACTCGCTAATCTTTGCCAGTATCAGTGCAAGTACGGCAAATATGTTCCCGTCCCTTAATTCCACGTGGCCTATGGTAGTAAAACGATAATCCCGAAGTCTGGGAAACTCGGCCTGGTAATAATTTGACTTATATTGTAAATTTTAAGGAACGAGTTAGTAATAACTTTCCTGTATAACATCTCTAATAAGTTAGTTCATACCTCTTTTAGTATACATAATAAATCCCTAAAACTTTTTATCCTGTTGCAAATTTTTACTATTACAGTGTACTTATATGTTGATTTGGGGACTTTTGCAGCTCGTTTTTTTAACATTTCCAGTCCGAATTTCGTGAAGCCAAATTGAACCCTCCAGTCACCCCCCCCCCCCCCCCCCAAAAAAAAAATTCCGACCTCAATTTCTTTTGCTACCTGTAATGAGACCTCTCTGACCTCCATATGAATATATGAATATTAATAAAAACCTGTGACTTTATGAGCTACAATGTATACATAATCATGGGAACATTGCATGAAACCCAGAGATTACGAAAGGTGTATGCTTTGTGAAGTGAAAATTTGTCAATATTAAGATGTTATGTCATGGTCCGCTTACGAAAAAGACGAAACATGTACAGCTCGTTGGTGTGTTCTTGAAAGAATCCCTATTTGCAGTGAGAACCTGAGTGGACCTTAATGAACACTGTTATACATTGTCGGACCACCAACCATACCCTCAAATACAATGGCCGATTGACCGATATCTTTAAACACAAAAGGTTAAATGATACGTGGATGAAACCTGTTTGAAACCAGTAATTATGAGAGTAATCATTGTTATTAATGTTCTTTCTTCCGGCTAGTCCAAAGACATCCGGTAAGTAGCCTCGTTAAGGCGACCTGTGGTCAGTAGCTCGTCACTGATGACCACGTGATCTTGATTCAAATGTGATTTACACGGTCCTCAACAATATCAGGCTATGGTGAATTACATTTATTATGAAAGAGCATCAATCTTCGATGTTACGAAATTAACACATATCATCACAGAGAGAGAGAGAGAGAGAGAGAGAGAGAGAGAGAGAGTGTGTGTGTGTGTGTATTGAATTTTTATTGTTTAGAGCGTGAAAGAGACATAGAGAAAGGCAGACAGACGGACAGATAGAATGTATGAGCAAGTAAAACGTGGAATAAATCTGTTGCAGCGCTCTTGATCGGTCAAACAGTAACAAAGGAAACGTTTTCTTTCTAAAAGAATGAAACATAAGCTGTTAGGTAAATGATATAGTGTAAGTCTTTCACATTTCGTAAATTAATTAATTAAAGTTTGTTAATTGGTCCATGTTATTCTCTGTTATACTAGAGCAAATCGCAGTACATTTGACGTTCTAGCAACATTAAAATCCGTTCTACATAATTATTTAACCGTATTTTAAACAATACATACAAATCCTCTCTTATGTCTTGACAACGACCAAGTTTGTACAGTGTACAATGTACAGTGTTCCTTCAGATAGTATTTGTATATACTAGATTCTTAAATCTTTTTGCCAATACCATGTTTATTTCTTGTTTAAAATGGAATTTTTAATTTTAAATAAAACTAATTTTACAAATTCAATTTAAGATGAAAAGAAACATGATAGAGCTAGGGGGAATGATTTGACATATTGTCAAGTAGTTTAACTGGATGATTAAATCAATGTACTTTTAATATAAATTAAATTTAAAAAAAAAAAAAATATCAATAAAAATGAATGTAAATTCCATTAAATTTATACATATTCATTCAGAATGAAATCGGCAGTATAGTTGTAATACGATATATACTTAATTGGGTCTTATTTTGAAAGATTGTTAGCATAAAAACTCCATATACATATAATTTAAAACATGTACTAACATCATTGTACTAACCTCTAATGCCATATGTCATCCGCTATTGGATATTTAATTTAGGAAAACCATTGCCATGGGATATTCCACAGACTGAGTCGTCAAAATGTAGCCGTAACCAGTTATAAAACAAGAAGTTTTGTATGTATTTAATGTTGTTTTCTGTGATAATCCCGCTGCAATAACATAACGTCAAGATGTTGGGTCACGTGGTTTCATTCCCATGTAGTGACCGGACCTTCGGTTGCCGGATCCAATATTTCAAACAACATAATGAATTCATCGCGGACAAAGAGAAATAAAGGTAAAGGTGGGGGTTTATAGTCTGATATCACCGACGATGTCAGTCTCATCTGACTTTACACTTTGCCTTCCTGGTCTTTCAGTCTGTTCATTCTTGTAGCTTTTCTCGGCTCCCCGGGGAGCACACAACCCAAGCAGCCATAACAGGCGCTAGAAGGTTATTCGTTCTACATTTGCATTCCTCCCATGACCAGTACCCATTCACTCCTGGGTCGAGAGAGCGCACCCTTGTGGTAAAAGACTTTGCCTAAGGTCTTAGCGCAGACGGCGCGAACAAAAGACCCTGCGTTCTCAACTCCAGCGCCCTATCCATAACGCCACCACGCTCCACAAATGAAATGCCTACATCCTTTTAAATCTGCATTTATCTAAATTTAACTATGGAAAGTACGGTTACAAACACGGTTGGGGTCAAATACAGTGTGCTTTATACAAATACAAATATAAATACGATAGCTGGTTTCCTCCAAATGCAAATACAAAAACGAGTGACTGAAGATAAATACAAATACAGAACATCAAATACAAATACAACTAGAATACGGGTATTCGACAAGCGATTCCGTGTATCCGCCGAAACCAGAGTGGACGGGTGAAGTGAGGCATGGAAATAGGAGGTGAGTTGCATGTAAGCATGGATGTCTGCAATCGAAATGTGTATGTGGGTGGCGCCATCTGCCACAAAATCCAGAAAGTTATCCAAGTTATATACAGGTGGCACCACCAGTTTTGCGTATGACAAAGTGCTATGTGAGATCTATACATATGCAACATTTCAGGAGGATACGTCAAACCAGTCCTGAGATATAAGCCTGGATGTCTGCAGCCTAAACCTGAAAGTAGGTGGTGCATCCTGCCACAAAACCGAGAAAGATATCCGAGATGTATATACATGCAAAATGTTAGGCAGATAAATCAAACCACTGCCGAGATATGAGTGATTTTATCCCATGGCAGATAAACAGACGGACGCTGTGCAAAAATGGTTGCAAGTGGCGCCACCAGTTTAGCGAATGATAAAGAGCTATGTGATGTCTATTCGCATGCAAAATTTCAGGAGGATAAGTCAAACCAGTCCTGAGATATAAACCTGGATGTCTGCAGCGTGAATGTGAACGTAGGTGGCGCCACCTGCCACAAAATCGAGAAAGCTATCCAAGATTTAACATGCAAAATTTTAGGCAGATAAGTCAAACCACTGCCGAGATATGAATGATTTTATCCCACGGCAGAAAAACAGAAGGACGCTGTACAAAAATGGTTACAGGTGGCCCCACCAGTTAAGCGTATGATAAAGAGCTATGTGAGATCTATACACATGCAAAATTTCAGGAGGATACGTCGAACCAATCCTGAGATATAAGCCTGGATGTCTGCAGCCTGAACGTGAATGTAAGTGGCGCCACCTGTCATAAAATAAAAAAGCGATTCAGGATGAATACACATGCAAAATTATAGGTGGATAAGTCCGTTCACAGCAGAGTTATGAGTGATTTTATCCCAAGGCAGATGAACAGAAGGACGCTGTGCAAAAATGGTTACAGGTGGCGCCACAATTTTTTGTCTATGTATTAAAGCTATCTAACGTCTACATTTGTGCAAATTTTTTTTACTGATTGCTTAAACGAGTCCGAAGATATGTGGGTTTATTTGTGGAAACAGACGCACAAATTGAAGCTGGGTAGAGAGGAAAGGTCAGAGGTCACCAAAAAATGAGGGCGCAGCAGTTCACATGTGACCCGATCATAATTCCGAATTTTAAAAAACTCTGCCATGTGATTACGGAGGAGTTCTCCGGTCACCTATGCGACGGCGGCGGCGGCGGCGTCCAACTGAAAACATATTATCTGTAAAACTCTGTTTTGACGGATACAGTTACTAATACGCAAAGGTAGGTTATACAGAATATTTATTAATTTCCAGCACCATAAATTTTCAAAATTACTAAGGGAGGGTGTAAGATTTGACTTGATGCTGTCTTTTGTGTAGTTCAGAAGTTAGGTAGTAGTTTATTTTTAAAATTATGGCAGATATGAATATGTATTTAAACAGATGTATTCGTACAGTATTTGATCCAATACATCATAAATAGATATGTATTTGACCCCAACCCTGGTTACACAACTGCAAAGGCTGAATGAAACATGCGTGCTTACTGTTACATTTATCTACCCCGCGCCGATATTACCCCATGACATCACAGCTGGACAAAGACTAGCGCTATTGATAACTAGAACGTTAATGACGTTGTGCTCAAACGGTACCCCTAAAACATAAGATGGTGCAATTTTCACTTGTAAGTGCATGGAATGAATTTTTCTTTACCGAAAATTTGATCTCTGGTGGCCCTTTCCACAGGTTCAAGATTAAGTGTAGAAATTAGAAGGGAACACCTAACCCTCTCAGATAAAACAAAAGAAATCAAAATCGGTTAATACATAAAGGAGCAGCATTGTTTATAAGTTTTTTAAAGTTGCTTAAATTTGCGCAATTAATGATATTTAAATTTCTGTGTTTAAAATTCACCCCCCCCCCCCCGACTTAGCCCTCCTTTGATAAAAAAATAAAATCAAACTTATCAAAAAATAATTGAGAATATGGAATTTGAAAATTGTGGACGGACGCTGGACGTTGCATTGCCTTAGCATAAGCTCATCGAACCTATGGACGGAAAAAATAACTAAACCTTGGACTAGCTAGACAAATTTACAGTAAATATAACCATACATTGATTTCAGCGTTCACATTTTGTGACACAACATAGATTTGTACTGTGGCTGAAAGGGGAAAAACTAACAGGTCACGTTCAGAGGTCGATCTTTAGTAGCTCACGTAGACATGTAGGATAACGACTCAACCTGCCCACGATATTGTAGGCAAAACGATCATAATTTATCCAGGTAAAGGATCTAATGACCCACCCTCGACATGTGTACTGACGTAAAGTTGACAAAATAAAAGGGCTTTTGCTCAAATTGATTCGTGAGGCTGAAATGAAAAGGAGTTCCTTGTGAAGATCATTCCATATTAATATAGCTTTGGCCTGAAGGACCAATCTATAAAATTACGCGAATGGAAAAAAGTCACTTCGTGGAATTTTTTCCTCACATTAATGACAGAAAAACGTGGGGCACTTCAGACTCCCATAATAAAGGTTAAACATACAACTTTTTACGCAGTAGTCACATAACGTTCATTTAAGGCGGTGTTATTTAGCGTATGTAACGTGACCGCTGCGTGAAGCGTGTAGATAAATCCCAATACCACCGAGGTACCAATTATGTCCAATATTAAAAAATGAATGCAGAGTTCAATAAACCTAATTATAGGACACCATGATACCCACTTTCCAGCTCGATTTATTTATATATGCCTAACATGGACTTTTAATATTTAATATTCCTTAACCTTGATCACATACATATTAATTAATTAACAAATACTTACCATCTGTGAACCTTTCTTTAATTCATGTATAATGTATACTTTTGCTTAATCGGAAGACAATATGCAAGCCAGGGTACCCGGCAGTTAAAAGAATATTTTGCCCTTCTTGTGTATTATTTCCTTGATTTTCAGATGCTGTCTCGCACGGAAATCCTCGATACTCCGACGCTACTATGACAATAATTCCGTGGACGCAGGGATTTCGGATAAAAGAGGACACAATGTATTTACTACATTGACAGACATGGATGCACGGACGGTTTTGTTATATATAAGTATTGAATGCTTTCGCGGTGAATGGACAGAAAAATTTAATCATTAAAGATCTTCATCATCAATGTGAATTAAATATAGGTGACATATAAATCAGAATGGACTTAAATGAACTGCAAATTTCTTTTTGCTGACTCAGAAAAGCATGTTGTTTCCGCTGCAATAACTGACTCTCCATACATGGTGGATTTGACAAAATAATCAGCCATACACGTATATGTAATACTTCAGACTTTACAAAAAAAACAAAACAAAACAAAACAAAAAAAACTGCACGCTTTACAAGAAGGCTACATAGAATGGTTCAAATGATAAAAACCAGGTGTCGCTTCATCACAAGCATCATGTTAATTGGTCCTTCTGGCAGACGGACATCGCGTCAGAATTTGAAACTCCTTGACTGTTTTGGATTAGATACTCATGTAAAATTTCATAAACAACTTTATTTGTTAAAATGGATAATAAATTTTCCTGTTGCTAAAATTGAGGATTACAGCACAAAGTGGAAAAATGTTTCTAGATTCACTGTAGTTTATATAGCGATCTGTAGTTTACATAACTATCAGCAGATGGCGATACCCTACGATTGGAGAACAAACAGATCTTAACCAGTTAAGGTTTGTTGCCTCCGACAGGATTGTATTTTTATTCGTGTGTTCGTGTGTTTGCATGTGTTTGTTCACGAAATCACTCACGCAATTATGGACAGATTCCCGTGATATTTTCAGGGCACCCCGGGGATGGGCCAACGAAGAATCAATTAGATTTTGGTGTGGACCCGGCACACTGCGCAGACTCGGACTCACAGGAGACTGTTTTGAGATTATTGGTATCAAAATCTGACACCCACAATGCACCGGGACTTTTTAATGCACGAGCGGCGTAAGTATACATTTAGTGAATGGGACAATGCACTCCCTACTTTGGATAAGAATTGTTTCCAGGCAAATTACATAAATATTTTTGTTTGTTTTTTGTTTGTGGTGAGGACTTGATTGAATAAATAATATCTTGTAGGCATGCGCATGTGAAATGTAAACAGAAGGTGTTTCCTTGAAATGTAAAAAAAAAATTGATTTTAAAGTTTGACAATTGAGGCGAGTGGTCCCGGATGTCCCACAGTGCCCAAACAGAAGAGGTTCGTTTTGAGTAGAAACGACATCTGCGGAAGGTTGGCGGGCCCGGCTCATGATCCCTTCAAGGAAGGACTGCCAGGAATATGAATTCACAAATGTGCAGTCAATTACGTGCGATTGAACATGGGAAAATGGTTCGAATAAGTGAAAGCAAACACTGATTCGGGAACTTGTGCACAAATGAACCTGGGAATATGGGTCAGTAAGTGAACGGTTCGCGGAGACCTCACATTAAGCACCGCCCAAATTTCGGAGCCTGCATTCTCGCCTGCATTCCTGAGAATGCATATTTCTACTTTTACATGTACTCTTAAATTAAAAGACCTCCTCCTACATCTAGTATTTAATATATAAGTACATCCGTTCATTTGGCAAGTCAGATCGTCTCCTCTTGTTGTTGAACAAAACATAGTTATCAATATCATGGAATCACAACATTAAAACTAAAAAAAAAAAATACAAATATTTCAATGCCTGCATGCAAATATTTTACAAAATGGACATATCTGCGCACGTGTCCGTCCATCAAGTCTAACATAGGAAACAAGGGTCCAGAGATGGACAACTACTTAAGGAACAAACCTAAAGTTCTTTACTTTAACTGCAGTAAATTTCATGCTCAAGGTCAAGTAGGTCCTATCACATAAATTAATCCATGGATAGTCATGAATTGGCTCTGTTATCTATTTCTTGGAAACATATATTGTTGTTGCGAGAAAGCCTAGACTTATGACACCACCGATATTTTTAATCGATTGACTGAGATTAAGATTGATTTTGAGGCGGACAACTGTCTCGCATGGCTTTTTGTCGATACGGCTTGCCTCAGGCAAATATGGAGACAATATAATTCAAAAGTGGTTAATAAAGTAATTATTAATTGTTCAAATGAGCTTGTTGTTGCCCTCGCCCCCCGACACATATACACACAAGTGACATATATATATATATATATATATATATATATATATATATATATATATATTGTTACAGATGTCTCTTTTATTGTATGCAGCAGTCATAGTTGTATTATGGGTTCTTTAGATTGTTTGGGAATTGGAAAGTTCTCGGCTTGAGGTAAAAAGTGATAAATAAGGGACTGTGTTTAGAGCCGAGGGAGAGAAGAGAGAGAAATATTTCGGCGTACACGGAAGAGTGTTAGCCAGTTTGTGGACCTATCCGATAATTTCAGCAGTTATAGATTTTCTTCGAATTTGTAACGGATTTTATGTAGTCTTCAGTTTGCCTATGGGATCACTATCAGAAATTCACTTTTGGATTACAACAAATTTATTTTATGATTGAACTGGACTGTTATTCTCTGAGAAGATTTATGTGAACTTTTCATCTGGATTATATGCTTTAAAGGACTTATTGTCGCTGTGACAGTGGTGGTATACAGGTACTATACACTTTATTTATTATACTGTGAAATTGTATTGATTTGCTGTTGTACTGTTGTTATACTGTGAAACTGTATTTATTTAATGTATCGTAATGTTAGGGTTGTGTTAAGAATAAATTATAATTATTTGTTAACAAAAAAACACTGACTTCTTTATTCATTCCCCTAGACATTTCACGCTGCTTAGTGTTACAGAATCTGATTTGTTTTATCTCCATAACCAAATTTATGCTCGTCACGACTGCGTGATCTGTTGATATAAGTTCCGTAACAATATATACATATATATATATATATATATATATATATATATATATATATATATGTGTGTGTGTGTGTGTGTGTGTATACCATTGCCGCGCCCATGTATAAATTTCTGCATGGCTATAGTCCGTTTCACAACCTGCTGTCAACCCAGTTTATGTTTCACTGCTTTTTAGTCTTATTCACAATGATCTGGCAGATATCAAATGTCCCTACATGAGTACCTATTTATGTTTTAGATGGTTATATATCTTAGAGTGTTTACATGACATCATCCAGCAGCTGTCAATTGAGGCTGTTTGTGCATGTGACCAGTGATCTTGACCGCCATAAGTGGGTCTGATATGTTGTAAAATGTAGACTGATTTCTCATATTTCAGAAAATTCTGTTTCTCAAATAAGGTGCAAGGTAGGTATTTAGTTACCTTGTTAAAAATTGGGTTCTTTAATACTCTGCTCTGCACTGTAATTGTTATCCTTGATGTGTAACTAATAAACATGTTCATAGCAAAAAAGGCGGACATGAGGGGATGAAACGGACTATAGCAATGCTTAAAGACAAAAATAAATAATGATTAAATATTAGGGCGCACTCGAAAATTCGAAACTAGTTTCGGTTCCGGTAAAACCGGTTCTGTATGGTTTCACCTTGTATTTTTAAGTGGACGGTTTCCGTTTGAATAGAAATATTGATAACACCGTAAATTATTAATTAGATAAATATATGATGAAAATTTTCTCATAAATTTGAGATCCATTTCTGGGCACTTTGAGACGGAGTGAGAGCATTATTAATTACTAGCTGATAGACCCGGTATACCGGGCTTATTACCGGGGTTGGGGAGATTTATTAACTTAGATGTGAAATGATGGCTCATTTTTTTCTCAAAGTTAACAGAAAATATAGGTTTTCAGTGGGAAACTGTCTCCATAAGATTTGTATAAACATTTTGGCACGACTGCAGAACAACTCACGCACCTCTCAGAGGCACAACACTTCTGTGAACAGAAAACGTTTCTATGTCCAGCTGCTTGTATCTTAATTTTGCTACTTATTTTTATCTGCCTCTTACTTTTAAATTACATGAATCCTAAACATCATACCGTCCGTCCGTATAAACTCATGTTGAGACAGTGCCTGAGTGATCCTGCAGTCGCTCCAATATTTTTAACATTTGTTTTGTGGGGCTGTCCTCGGGGCAAGAAATTTATACCCCGGTATGTTTACCTTGAAGACCTGGTCAGTGATGGTGTTTACATTGCGAACCGGAATGAGACGCGGGGGTTTTCGGTTATATTTGACTGGATTCTATCGTTGGACGTATAAAGATTAGGTTGATGTGAGGAACACATGAAAGATTTATTAAATATACCTCGTGAGTAGCAGAAACGGACCCAACGGGACAACGGGACTGCAGAGGGTCCGTATTCTTTTTCAACCACCGCAACCTTTTTTTCATCGTATCAGACAAATTTTGAGGCCTGAAGCCCCAGACACCACTCCACCCCACCCCACGCCTGTTCGTGAAATTGGGACCTTGAATTAGGTTTGGTCATTATTCCTCCTGGGTTGAATTCTTGATTTCATAAAGAGAGAAACATTTTTTTCTCTTTAACTGACCACGCACGTGGGTGAGAGCCTCGTTCAAATGAAAGGCTCGACAGGCTCAAATCCCTCACTGAGAGCAAGCGTTATTGATATGAACAATAGTAGTGTTTGAGGTTGAGAGACCACGATGCATGCGTTCCGGTCATTGCCGAAGGCAGTTCGGCTGTGCTCGGTCTAACCTCTGTGCTAGTCAGTAAAAACGGAAAAATCACTAAAAAATTATATGTACATTAAAAATTATTTATTCTCATATCGCCTATGTCACTGCGGGCATAATAACCTTTAAAATGATGTAAGGCACACTATTTTACACAACGCCGTTTTAGAGAACATTGCGAACAGACGTGAACCGAATTCCTTCTATAAGTATTAGATGACTGGCAAATAAATATTCAATATGATGAAAGTAGACTGTTTCTCTGCATGCGGCTTATTACATATCTACGTGTCAGACGACATGGACGCACAGGATACGTACAGCTCATCTTTAGCTATACATGGTTGCAGTGGGGAACATTGAATTGAAAACACTTCCGGAAGAACGTTTATATCTCAATCATTTCTTATTTAACTCTAACAGGTATCATCAGTATTAATTAATAAAATAGATAACAAAATTGCACTATTTTGTCCCACCTCCGTCATCTTGCCAGTAAAATTATCGAGTGGACGGTTTTGTTGTCTCTGGAGATGGTTTCGCAGTTACGCAAAAACCAGTTTCGGTTTGCTATTATTAAGTGGACAGTTTTTAATTCTCAACTAAAAAAATCCAGTTTACCGCGTGTCACATACCGGATTCTGCATACAGGTTACGCGCGCCCGGGAAACTGTTTGTTGTAAAAAAATAGGCCTTTATATATATATATATATATATATATATATATATATATATATATATATATACAATGGCGAAACAGATATTTTTCGCATTCTGCTTAAAGGTAAACGCAGGTTTACAAAGAATCTCCGAACGATAATGCATGAATGCGTTGAAAGGCGTTTTCAGACAACCAACTGACATGGTACACCGCACACTCAGGGACAGTCTTTTTACATTTGCATTTTGATGCTACCCTGCCAAGCAGTATACTTTCATTCAGGCTACAACGCTAATAATGTGTTATACAAAAATACTTTCAAACAGTTTGTTGCTTATACGGAAGAATAGGAAAAATTATCTTGTCTATATAAACTTTTAATTCATTAGGCACTATCTGACGTTTATTCATGTATCAGACCTGACCGATTGCGATAGGAATATGAATTTCGTCCCTTACACTCTTGTGCTCTCCATATTAACTTAGCGAGGGAGCCCTGGAGGGGTCTCTTTTTTAAACCAGAGAAATTCCAGTTAATTGAAAAATTAAAGTATCTCAGCTAAAAATGGTAGTATTCATATATATATATATATATATATATATATATATATATATATATATATTATATTTTATCCTGAGGAATATTACCTTTAAACCAATCATAAATTAGTTTTCAGAAAACAATATCCCGCAATCATTCAATTTAAACTAAAGGTTGAATCTAATTTTGTTTTATTCACTTCATACTAATCGAACGAATAGCATTTTTTATTAGAATTTAAAAAAAAATATGTTTTTTGTATTTGTTCCATAGTTCGCGTGGACGGTGAAACACCAAGCTCGTATCATTCAAACTGATCGAAATTTGGTCATGAATGCCATAATTTCATTTGTGGAAACTGTTCAGATAACGCTAAACTGATAGATTAATTAGAGGCTTTAATCAGCTTAGTTCGTTTAATGACGTGCGGGTGCTTTCACTTAATGTCCGTTGGTCTTAATGTGTCACCATGAGTATAGTGAAATATCTATCGCATGGGGTATCGTGGCATGAGTGAAGTATTATATGTGTCGTATTGGGTATTGTAGCATGAGTAGAGTATTTAATGTGTCGTATTCGGGATTATTGCATCAGTGATATATTACATGCGTCTGATTGCGTATTGTGCCATAAGTAAAGCATCATATGTATCGTATTGGGTATTGTATCATGAATGACCTATTATATATATCATTTTATAGGTATCCTATCATGAGTGACATATTATATGTATCGTATTGGGCATTGTAGTATGAGTGAAGTATTATATGTATAGTATTGGGTATTGTATCATGAGTGACGTATATTATATATATCATTTTATAGGTATCCTATCATGAGTGACATATTATATGTATCGTATTGGGCATTGTAGTCTGAGTGAAGTATTATGTGTATCGTATTGGGTATCATAGCAGGAGCGACGATTTATGTGTATCGTATTGGGTATCATAGCATGAGTGAAGTATTATATGTATCGTATTGGGTATCATAGCATGAGTGAAGTATTATGTGTATCGTATTGGGTATCATAGCATGAGTGAAGTATTATATGTATCGTATTGGGTATCATAGCATGAGTGACGTTTTATGTGTATCGTATTGGGATTGTAGCATGAGTGAAGTATTATATGTATCGTATTGGGTATCATAGCATGAGTGAAGTATTATATGTATCGTATTGGGTATCATAGCATGAGCGACGTTTTATGTGTATCGTATTGGGCATTGTATCACGAGTGAAGTATTATATGTATCGTATTGGGTATCATAGCATGAGGGAAGTATTATATGTATCGTATTGGGCATTGTATAATGAGTGAAGTATTATATGTATCGTATTGGTTATCATAGCATGAGTGAAGTATTATGTGTATCGTATTGGGTGTCATAGCATGAGTGAAGTATTATATGTATCGTATTGGGTATCATAGCATGAGTGAAGTATTATATGTATCGTATTGGGTATCATAGCATGAGCGACGTTTTATGTGTATCGTATTGGGTATCATAGCATGAGCAACGTTTTATGTGTATCGTATTGGGTATCATAGCATGAGTGAAGTATTATATGTATCGTTTTGGGTATCATAGCATGAGTGAAGTATTATATGTATCGTATTGGGTATCATAGCATGAGTGAAGTATTATATGTATCGTATTGGGTATCATAGCATGAGTGAAGTATTATATGTATCGTATTGGGTATCATAGCATGAGTGAAGTATTATATGTATCGTATTGGGTATCATAGCATTAGGAGGTATTATATGTATCGTATTGGGCATTGTATCATGAGTGAAGTATTATATGTATCGTATTGGGTATCATAGCATGAGTGAAGTATTATATGTATCGTATTGGGTATCATAGCATGAGTGACGTTTTATGTGTATCGTATTGGGTATCATAGCATGAGTGACGTATTGTGTGTATCGTATTGGGTATCATAGCATGAGGAAAGTATTATATGTATCGTATTGGGCATTGTATCATGAGTGAAGTATTATATGTATCGTATTGTGTATCATAGCATGACCGAGTATTATATGTATCGTATTGGGTATCATAGCATGAGTGAAGTATTATATGTATCGTATTGGGTATCATAGCATGAGTGAAGTATTATATGTATCGTATTGGGTATCATAGCATGAGTGACGTATTGTGTGTATCGTATTGGGTATCATTGCATGAGCGACGTTTTATGTGTATCGTATTGGGTATCATAGCATGAGTGACGTATTGTGTGTATCGTATTGGGTATCATAGCATGAGGAAAGTATTATATGTATCGTATTGGGCATTGTATCATGAGTGAAGTATTACATGTATCGTATTGGGTATCATAGCATGAGTGAAGTATTAAATGTATCGTATTGGGTATCATAGCATGAGTGAAGTATTATATGTATCGTATTGGGTATCATAGCATGAATGAAGTATTATATGTTTCGTATTGGGTATCATAGCATGAGTGAAGTATTATGTGTATCGTATTGGGTATCATAGCATGAGTGAAGTATTATGTGTATCGTATTGGGTATCATAGCATGAGTGAAGTATTATGTGTATCGTATTTGGTATCATAGCATGAGTGACGTTTTATGTGTATCGTATTGGGATTGTAGCATGAGTGAAGTATTATATGTATCGTATTGGGTATCATAGCATGAGTGAAGTATTATATGTATCGTATTGGGTATCATAGCATTAGGAGGTATTATATGTATCGTATTGGGCATTGTATCATGAGTGAAGTATTATATGTATCGTATTGGGTATCATAGCATGAGTGAAGTATTATATGTATCGTATTGGGTATCATAGCATGAGTGACGTTTAATGTGTATCGTATTGGGTATCATAGCATGAGTGACGTATTGTGTGTATCGTATTGGGTATAATTGCATGAGCGACGTTTTATGTGTATCGTTTTGGGTATCATAGCAGGAGTGACGTATTGTGTGTATCGTATTGGGTATCATAGCATGAGGAAAGTATTATATGTATCGTATTGGGCATTGTATAATGAGTGAAGTATTATATGTATCGTATTGTGTATCATAGCATGAGTGAAGTATTATGTGTATCGTATTGGGTGTCATAGCATGAGTGAGGTATTATATGTATCGTATTGGGTATCATAGCATGAGTGAAGTATTATATGTATCGTATTGGGTATCATAGCATGAGTGACGTATTGTGTGTATCGTATTGGGCATCATTGCATGAACGACGTTTTATGTGTATCGTATTGGGAATCATAGCATGAGTGACGTATTGTGTGTATCGTATTGGGTATCATAGCATGAGGGAAGTATTATATGTATCGTATTGGGCATTGTATCATGAGTGAAGTATTATATGTATCGTATTGGGTATCATAGCATGAGTGAAGTATTATATGTATCGTATTGGGTATCATAGCATGAGTGAAGTATTATATGTATCGTATTGGGTATCATAGCATTAATGAAGTATTATATGTATCGTATTGGGTATCATAGCATGAGTGAAGTATTATGTGTATCGTATTGGGTATCATAGCATGAGTGAAGTATTATATGTATCGTATTGGGTATCATAGCATGAGTGAAGTATTATATGTATCGTATTGGGTATCATAGCATGAGTGAAGTATTATATGTATCGTATTGGGTATCATAGCATTAGGAGGTATTATATGTATCGTATTGGGCATTGTATCATGAGTGAAGTATTATATGTATCGTATTGAGTATCATAGCATGAGTGAAGTATTATATGTATCGTATTGGGTATCATAGCATGAGTGACGTTTAATGTGTATCGTATTGGGTATCATAGCATGAGTGACGTATTGTGTGTATCGTATTGGGTATAATTGCATGAGCGACGTTTTATGTGTATCGTTTTGGGTATCATAGCATGAGTGACGTATTGTGTGTATCGTATTGGGTATCATAGCATGAGGAAAGTATTATATGTATCGTATTGGGCATTGTATCATGAGTGAAGTATTATATGTATCGTATTGTGTATCATAGCATGAGTGAAGTATTATATGTATCGTATTGGGTATCATAGCATGAGTGAGGTATTATATGTATCGTATTGGGTATCATAGCATGAGTGAAGTATTATATGTATCGTATTGGGTATCATAGCATGAGTGACGTATTGTGTGTATCGTATTGGGTATCATTGCATGAACGACGTTTTATGTGTATCGTATTGGGAATCATAGCATGAGTGACGTATTGTGTGTATCGTATTGGGTATCATAGCATGAGGGAAGTATTATATGTATCGTATTGGGCATTGTATCATGAGTGAAGTATTATATGTATCGTATTGGGTATCATAGCATGAGTGAAGTATTATATGTATCGTATTGGGTATCATAGCATGAGTGAAGTATTATATGTATCGTATTGGGTATCATAGCATTAATGAAGTATTATATGTATCGTATTGGGTATCATAGCATGAGTGAAGTATTATGTGTATCGTATTGGGTATCATAGCATGAGTGAAGTATTATATGTATCGTATTGGGTATCATAGCATGAATGAAGTATTATGTGTATCGTATTGGGTATCATAGCATGAGCAACGTTTTATGTGTATCGTATTGGGTATCATAGCATGAGTGAAGTATTATATGTATCGTATTGGGTATCATAGCATGAGTGAAGTATTATATGTATCGTATTGGGTATCATAGCATGAATGAAGTATTATATGTATCGTATTGGGTATCATAGCATGAGTGAAGTATTATATGTATCGTATTGGGTATCATAGCATGAGTGAAGTATTATATGTATCGTATTGGGTATCATAGCATTAGGAGGTATTATATGTATCGTATTGGGCATTGTATCATGATTGAAGTATTATATGTATCGTATTGGGTATCATAGCATGAGTGAAGTATTATATGTATCGTATTGGGTATCATAGCATGAGTGACGTTTAATGTGTATCGTATTGGGTATCATAGCATGAGTGACGTATTGTGTGTATCGTATTGGGTATAATTGCATGAGCGACGTTTTATGTGTATCGTATTGGGTATCATAGCATGAGTGACGTATTGTGTGTATCGTATTGGGTATCATAGCATGAGGAAAGTATTATATGTATCGTATTGGGCATTGTATCATGAGTGAAGTATTATATGTATCGTATTGTGTATCATAGCATGAGTGAAGTATTATATGTATCGTATTGGGTATCATAGCATGAGTGAGGTATTATATGTATCGTATTGGGTATCATAGCATGAGTGAAGTATTATATGTATCGTATTGGGTATCATAGCATGAGTGACGTATTGTGTGTATCGTATTGGGTATCATTGCATGAACGACGTTTTATGTGTATCGTATTGGGAATCATAGCATGAGTGACGTATTGTGTGTATCGTATTGGGTATCATAGCATGAGGGAAGTATTATATGTATCGTATTGGGCATTGTATCATGAGTGAAGTATTATATGTATCGTATTGGGTATCATAGCATGAGTGAAGTATTATATGTATCGTATTGGGTATCATAGCATGAGTGAAGTATTATATGTATCGTATTGGGTATCATAGCATTAATGAAGTATTATATGTATCGTATTGGGTATCATAGCATGAGTGAAGTATTATGTGTATCGTATTGGGTATCATAGCATGAGTGAAGTATTATATGTATCGTATTGGGTATCATAGCATGAATGAAGTATTATATGTATCGTATTGGGTATCATAGCATGAATGAAGTATTATGTGTAACGTATTGGGTATCATAGCATGAGCAACGTTTTATGTGTATCGTATTGGGTATCATAGCATGAGTGAAGTATTATATGTATCGTATTGGGTATCATAGCATGAGTGAAGTATTATATGTATCGTATTGGGTATCATAGCATGAGTGAAGTATTATATGTATCGTATTGGGTATCATAGCATGAGTGAAGTATTATATGTATCGTATTGGGTATCATAGCATGAGTGAAGTATTATATGTATCGTATTGGGTATCATAGCATTAGGAGGTATTATATGTATCGTATTGGGCATTGTATCATGATTGAAGTATTATATGTATCGTATTGGGTATCATAGCATGAGTGAAGTATTATATGTATCGTATTGGGTATCATAGCATGAGTGACGTTTAATGTGTATCGTATTGGGTATCATAGCATGAGTGACGTATTGTGTGTATCGTATTGGGTATAATTGCATGAGCGACGTTTTATGTGTATCGTATTGGGTATCATAGCATGAGTGACGTATTGTGTGTATCGTATTGGGTATCATAGCATGAGGAAAGTATTATATGTATCGTATTGGACATTGTATCATGAGTGAAGTATTATATGTATCGTATTGTGTATCATAGCATGAGTGAAGTATTATATGTATCGTATTGGGTATCATAGCATGAGTGAGGTATTATATGTATCGTATTGGGTATCATAGCATGAGTGAAGTATTATATGTATCGTATTGGGTATCATAGCATGAGTGACGTATTGTGTGTATCGTATTGGGTATCATTGCATGAACGACGTTTTATGTGTATCGTATTGAGAATCATAGCATGAGCGACGTATTGTGTGTATCGTATTGGGTATCATAACATGAGGGAAGTATTATATGTATCGTATTGGGCATTGTATCATGAGTGAAGTATTATATGTATCTTATTGGGTATCATAGCATGAGTGAAGTATTATATGTATCGTATTGGGTATCATAGCATGAGTGACGTTTTATGTGTATCGTATTGGGTATCATAGCATGAGTGACGTATTGTGTGTATCGTATTGGGTATAATTGCATGAGCGACGTTTTATGTGTATCGTATTGGGTATCATAGCATGAGTGACGTATTGTGTGTATCGTATTGGGTATCATAGCATGAGGAAAGTATTATATGTATCGTATTGGGCATTGTATCATGAGTGAAGTATTATATGTATCGTATTGTGTATCATAGCATGAGTGAAGTATTATATGTATCGTATTGGGTATCATAGCATGAGTGAAGTATTATATGTATCGTATTGGATATCATAGCATGATTGAAGTATTATATGTATCGTATTGGGTATCATAGCATGAGTGACGTATTGTGTGTATCGTATTGGGTATCATTGCATGAGCGACGTTTTATGTGTATCGTATTGGGTTTCATAGCATGAGTGACGTATTGTGTGTATCGTATTGGGTATCATAGCATGAGGGAAGTATTATGTGTATCGTATTGGGCATTGTATCATGAGTGAAGTATTATATGTATCGTATTGGGTATCATAGCATGAGTGAAGTATTATATGTATCGTATTGGGTATCATAGCATGAGTGAAGTATTATATATATCGTATTGGGTATCATATCATGAATGAAGTATTATATGTATCGTATTGGGTATCATAGCATGAGTGAAGTATTATGTGTATCGTATTGGGTATCATAGCATGAGTGAAGTATTATGTGTATCGTATTGGGTATCATAGCATGAGTGAAGTATTATGTGTATCGTATTGGGTATCATAGCATGAGTGACGTTTTATGTGTATCGTATTGGGATTGTAGCATGAGTGAAGTATTATATGTATCGTATTGGGTATCATAGCATGAGTGAAGTATTATATGTATCGTATTGGGTATCATAGCATGAGCGACGTTTTATGTGTATCGTATTGGGCATTGTATCACGAGTGAAGTATTATATGTATCGTATTGGGTATCATAGCATGAGGGAAGTATTATATGTATCGTATTGGGCATTGTATCATGAGTGAAGTATTATATGTATCGTATTGGTTATCATAGCATGAGTGAAGTATTATGTGTATCGTATTGGGTGTCATAGCATGAGTGAAGTATTATATGTATCGTATTGGGTATCATAGCTTGAGTGAAGTATTATATGTATCGTATTGGGTATCATAGCATGAGCGACGTTTTCTGTGTATCGTATTGGGTATCATAGCATGAGCAACGTTTTATGTGTATCGTATTGGGTATCATAGCATGAGTGAAGTATTATATGTATCGTATTGGGTATCATAGCATGAGTGAAGTATTATATGTTTCGTATTGGGTATCATAGCATGAGTGAAGTATTATATGTATCGTATTGGGTATCATAGCATGAGTGAAGTATTATATGTATCGTATTGGGTATCATAGCATGAGTGAAGTATTATATGTATCGTATTGGGTATCATAGCATTAGAAGGTATTATATGTATCGTATTGGGCATTGTATCATGAGTGAAGTATTATATGTATCGTATTGGGTATCATAGCATGAGTGAAGTATTATATGTATCGTATTGGGTATCATAGCATGAGTGACGTTTTATGTGTATCGTATTGGGTATCATAGCATGAGTGACGTATTGTGTGTATCGTATTGTGTATAATGGCCTGAGCGACGTTTTATGTGTATCGTATTGGGTATCATAGCATGAGTGACGTATTGTGTGTATCGTATTGGGTATCATAGCATGAGTGAAGTATTATATGTATCGTATTGGGCATTGTATCATGAGTGAAGTATTATATGTATCGTATTGTGTATCATAGCATGAGTGAAGTATTATATGTATCGTATTGGGTATCATAGCATGAGTGAAGTATTATATGTATCGTATTGGGTATCATAGCATGAGTGACGTATTGTGTGTATCGTATTGGGTATCATTGCATGAGCGACGTTTTATGTGTATCGTATTGGGTATCATAGCATGAGTGACGTATTGTGTGTATCGTATTGGGTATCATAGCATGAGTGACGTATTGTGTGTATCGTATTGGGTATCATAGCATGAGGGAAGTATAATATATATCGTATTGGGCATTGTATCATGAGTGAAGTATTATATGTATCGTATTGGGTATCATAGCATGAGTGAAGTATTATATGTATCGTATTGGGGGTCATAGCATGAGTGAAGTATTATATGTATCGTATTGGGTATCATAGCATGAATGAAGTATTATATGTATCGTATTGGGTATCATAGCATGAGTGAAGTATTATGTGTATCGTATTGGGTATCATAGCATGAGTGAATTATTATGTGTATCGTATTGGGTATCATAGCATGAGGGAAGTATTATATGTATCGTATTGGGTATCATAGCATGAGCGACGTTTTATGTGTATCGTATTGGGTATCATAGCATGAGTGACGTATTGTGTGTATCGTATTGGGTATCATAGCATGACTGACGTATTGTGTGTATCGTATTGGGTATCATAGCATGAGTGAAGTATTATATGTATCGTATTGGGTATCATAGCATGAGCGACGTTTTATGTGTATCGTATTGGGTATCATAGCATGAGCGACGTTTTATGTGTATCGTATTGGGTATCATAGCATGAGTGACGTATTGTGTGTATCGTATTGGGTATCATAGCATGAGTGATGTATTGTGTGTATCGTATTGGGTATCATAGCATGAGTGATATATTGTGTGTATCGTATGGGGTATCATAGCATGAGTGACGTATTGTGTGTATCGTATGGGGTATCATAGCATGAGTGACGTATTGTGTGTATCGTATTGGGTATCATAGCATGAGTGACGTATTGTGTGTATCGTATGGGGTATCATAGCACAAGTGATGTATTATATGTAACGTATTGGGTATCATGATGTATGAGTGATGTATCGTATGTGTCGTTTTGGATTTCGTAGCATAAGTGACGTATTATATGTGTTATGTTGGGTATTGTATCCTGAGTAACGTATTATATGTATCGTATTTGGTATCATAGCATAAGTGACGTATTACGTGTGTTGTACGGGATTTCGTGGCATACGTGACGTATTTTAATATATCGTTTTGGGTATCATAGCATGAGTGGCGTATAAGGGTGCTTTTCCATGTGCGCGGCAGTCCTTTTCCATGTGAGCATTTTGTACGCGTTTCACATTACTGAACAGACTCAAAGATACGAGGACAGCATGTGTACGGGGGAAACCCCACCTGTGACGTAATTTAGGCGGAATTCCCATGCGTTTGTCGCGCGGCAAACTCAGAAATCCAGCTCTGCTGGTTTCCAAAATCGACCGGTGCGTTTGCCGCGCGGTAATCGCATACGTGTAAATTGAACGTGACTTATTAACTGGTTGGATTTTTGCTGCGCTTGGAAAACGCGTACATGGAAAAGCACCCTAATGTGTATCGAATTGGGTATCGTTGCATGAGTGACATATTTTATATATATCGTATTTGGCGCTCATATTAGTCGGCTAATTAATATTGATGACTGCATAAACAGGGGATTGGCCAGTGAGAAGGCTCGGATGATTTATAATGACTAATGACTATATGACTGATGTGTGTATATACCTGTATACACAGCCGCCACGCAACCGCTACTAGTGACAGTCGTGCATGGATGCCGAGCAGTCATTGCGTACCCCTATGTTAAACAGATAGATATATATTACATAAAATCAGATGGTTCTGTTATATTACCAGCAGAGAAAATATATAACATTTTCACATTTTATGACAAAGTCTCTTTAGGTGTTAAATATAAACCGCCCTTTCAAATACTTCAGGTAGGTACACAAAAATACTTTACATATACATTTCACAACAGTATTGCAAGTAACGTACATAATCCAAGCGTGAATGAATGGCCAACCAATGTATCGGACCTTGGTGAACTGGGTATAAACAGTATGGACACATCTCCAATATACTGTCAAAACTATTGATACAAACAATAAACAGAAATATACATATAACTACACAAAATCTACATTTTAATACAAATACAATGCTAGATTTCTAAACTAAAATACATTCAATAAAAAGACTATAGTCCGTTTCACCACCTGCTGTCCACCTGTTTTTTGTAGATGATTTACTTTAAAGTTTATGTTTTTCAATATTTTCCAAGTAGACAACATATGGAAGTAACAACCTAATATGGCAGTTAAGAATTTTACAATAAATCCCCCGTTAATGTTTCACAACATTGTAGTCTCTTTATCATGATCTGGCAGATATGGTGTGTCCCTCCATAAGTAGCCATCTTTGTTTTAGCTGGTTATATTTTTTAGAGTGTTTACATGAGATTATCCAATCAGCAGCTGTCAGTTGAGGCTGTTTTTGCATGTGACCAATGACCTTGACCGCCATAAGCGGGTCTGATATGTTGTAAAATGTAGACTGATTTCTCATATTTTCAGAAAATTCTGTTACTCAAATATGGCATAAGGTAGGAATTAAGTTACCTAGTTGAAAATTAGGTTCTGTAATCCTCTTCTGTACACTATAATTGTTTCCCTTGAAATGTACCTAATAAAAATTTTCATAGCAAAAAACAGGTGGACATGAGGGGATGAAACGGACTATAGTAAAAAAGATGGCGGTGTTGCTGAACCTGTATCGCCACACGGACGACTCTGGATCTTCTCAAGAACTTGATTGTGTATCACGAGATCAGTGTGTTTGAAGCTTTTGATGACGCTTGCAGCGAACAACCACGAACTAATGTCATCTGCAAAATATTTCCAACTTGGAACGGTTTGTAAGAAGTCGCATAGTATCGTTTGTTGGACAATTAACGCTCCTCGCGACCACTGGCTCTCGGGTATCAACCCGCTCTATTTGCTTATGATTTTACTGGTTGATGTTATCTTGTTAAGTATTATATTTTTAACTGTGTGTTAAATCCTGTCTTGTTATGTATAAATAGGAAATTAGTATGAAAATGTCATTGAATGTGTGCTCTCACCGGGGAGCACAATTAATGCTCCTCTCCTGCTTAATGGTCGGTCGAACGCGGACTCAAAAATAACAGGTCATCTGTATTGAATGTTTAGTGCACTGTGCGCCAACGCGTATAGGACCCTGTCTTACCGATACGGTTATGTTACCCGGTCCATGATCAGCCATTGTGACGGACCCAAACATATTTTGCAATTTATACAATACAGTGTCCGTGACTTTAGCGAACTCCATGGGTATAGTATGAATACATCTAAAAATATACTGATATATATATATATAATTAATAAATATTATTTATTATATAATTAAATATGTGTGTATATAATTCATAAGCAGAAACTTGATGATTGATTGATCCGCGTACATAAAAAAAAATAATATATTATACATGTATAATAATAAACATTGAATGTTTAGTGCTTTATGCGCTCACCCATATCGGACCCTATATTTTTGGGAAATGTTATAGCCATGCAATCAAGGTGACTGGTCCGTCCATGTACTTAAACTGTGCAACTCAGCGTGACGACAGTCCGTTTAAGAATATGTATAAATATCGGAGTTTAATTTGTCGGTCACCAGTCCGCTTTCTGCATTGTGACGATAGACTTAACCATGTCTGACATCGTGTTAAAGAAGATGTACAATTGTCCAGCTTGCGATAATTTGTTTCAGACTGCATCCGGGTGGCGCAGGCACATTAAAACAAAGCATCGTGAAATTATTGTGGACAATTATGAGAAGAACAAACGTCTAAAGTTCATTTCAGAGTTTAATACGCGGCTACACACCATGTATTTACCTGTATCAGTAAAGAAACAACTAGTTAACAGGAAACGAGCGCCACCACCAGCCCAGCAAGAAGCGGTGAGTTGAACGTTTGCCATTGATTTCATTATTTTTTTCATGTTTGAATGAACAAGTTTTTGAAGCGGGTCAACCACTAGACCTGCGTAGGTCCCTATAATTTTGTCTGTTTCTGATTTTACATAAATATACCAAGTAAAAGCAACCCCTATTCTGGTACTCTGTTGACCCTATGTCCAGCTGCCCTGTTGCTGCCATGACAAGTTCCATTAATTCACAATTATAACTACAGGTGGCGTCTGTGTGCTCAATTATATATAGATTCTCATGTAGTCCTTACCCCTTAGTGATAGTGGGGGCCCCTGGAGAAAGAAAGTAAACTATTTGCACCCCACAAAAGGAGCCAATACATGAATTATAAAATGATTATTGAACATTATTAAACGTGATACAAAAAAAATGAAAATAATAATTATTCCTCGACCTTTTCCAGGTCTGGTCAACCACCTATAAAGCAAGTTGACTTTACACGAAAAAAAAAGCTTCTTCTCTTTAATATAAATCTGTAGTTGCCTAAATATTGCCTTGTAATCGTTTGTGTACTCACGTAAACGAGTGTTAAAAACAGTCGACTGGGCGCGATAACAGGTGTCAACATAAACACAGCGCGCGGGGCCGTGAGCGTCGCGAAGCCACAACACGTGTCAATCAGGAGATGCCCTGACTGACTTGGCCCAAAAATGTTATACCTGTCCTGCTGGTGGAAACACCGCGTGTTGCGGCTCATAATCGGACCTCCGGTCACACGGCCTCGTTTTAGTAAACAGACACACGTGTACTGTGTTTACCAACAAGCAGAGAAATAACAAGGTATTAAATAGCCATATGCGAGGCACTGAGACTGTGTGGTGGGATTGTTTTGATGGGAAACTTTTGTATAAAGCAAACTGAACTAATTTTGTGAAAGAATAGGTATAATATTTGTTCTGATTATGTCCCTTTAATACATATTCCAGGTCATTTTAGTTTAGTTTTATCTTTACTCTTCAGATGGCAGCACTAATCAGGGGGAAACGTTTCAGGATCGTTTCTCTTACGAAAGGGTCATTTTTCGAGTGTTTGATTGGGCCCGGGTTTCTCAAGTTGGGTCCGGGTTTCAGTGTGTCCCTACTTCGGCTGTCAACAAAGCAAAACAGTCCCCTTGGACACATCTATTTATCCGGACTCTCTCTATTTACATAGTCCTGTTACTTTCTATGTATACATATTACAACTAGAAATTAATACTGAATCAATAAATTAAACGAGCGTTTTACGCGTATCGCCATATAAACGACGTCACTGTACTTCCGTAGACCCCAATAAACCGGTCTCAGTCGGTGGACGGACGTTTCGGACACAGACGGTCCGGACAGTCCGGACTAGGACAGGCCGGACAAGGACGGTCCGGACAGGCCGGACTAGGACGGTCCGGACACAGACGGTCCGGACAGTCCGGACTAGGACGGTCCGGACAGGCTTTTTAGCAAGGGAGGATGTTTCGGACAAATCGATATTATTATCAGATAATGACCTTTTGTTGTTATAATTTTTAGTGTTTCAATGTACCCTTATGTTAAATGATATAATTTTCAGTTGCCTCCAAAAAATGGGGATTTATTGAGGGTTTTTTTTTATGTTATTTTTAGCAAAAAAATACAGTATTAAACAGAATAGAGTGAACCACTGACAGGAGAACATTTTGTTAAATAAAACTATGAAAACTACAAAAATAAAATAATCATACACTTATACTAATATATATTAAAAAAATGCATTTTATCTTTATTTCACTGATCTTTTTTTTAAACGCCTTAATCCTCAATTTTTAGTAATATATAACTGTCCAAGGTAAGGAAAGGCACATTTTTTATTAACAATTATGCAGCGGTCGGGGAAAGATTCTCTATTATGTCGGAAAGTCTATGACCCCAAAAAAAATGTCAACGGCAGCTGGCGGCCCCACAGACACAACTATATATCAGTCATGACAGCGTGACCGCAAAACATAGCTTCCTTCTGTGCAGCTGTTGTTGTGTCGATTTCCATCTATAGTTTCACGGGACTCCGGTCGCCTGAGACGAAGTCCATTGAGACAAACCCGAAAATCGATGACCCGTTGAGACGACCCCTGGCTTGCTTCAGATGAATGGCTTAAGGCGCTGTCACGTTAGCACTGCGTGGGCCACACGGGCTTGTTGCGTGCATGAATTTTGCTGCAAGTATGAACATTCAGCGGGCAGACCAAGATTTGGGTAGGCTTCGCGTGGAACTTGCCTGTTGGTTGCGTGGAATCTGCGTGGGCCTTGCGTGTGCTCTGTGTGACATGCGGGACAGGCGCGTGAGAGCTTAGAGACAGATCCGTGTTAACTCCGGCCTGATACGGGCACTGCTGGTTACCTGCGTGCCAGCTCCGGGCCACATACAGTGGTTGCCTGCAAGGCGCGAGAGTTGCACGTGCCGGTAGCGGGACTATTCATACGGTAGAGGTAGTCGCAGAACGCCAGCAACTTGCCCGCAGCCAGCCCTCGGATTGCCAGCAGGAAGGCAGTAACTGGCCCTCAACATGCCCTCACGTTCCTCGTACACTTCGCTCCATGCCCGCAGAATGACGGGGTACAAACGCGGCTTGACCGTACCGACACCTTTCCCTGTCAGCAAAACGCACGCTGCACGCCCGCATCTGATACATGCTGCCACAGGTCTAGGGCCAACATACTTTCTTCAAGCTGGTTAACTGTGACTTGCGGCCGCTATACAGGCCTCCTGCTGGTGTTCTGTGTGGACTGTACGGGCAAACTCCCGCAGCTTACCCGGACCAAGTTTTGAGCATGTTCAATACTTGGCTGCGAGCAATTCGGACTACCGTGCGCATCTGCGAAAATTCCGGACAGAATCTGGGCGAGAAACTGCCAGGTCCGTGCCAACTGCGGGGAGCAGCGGGCAGCAAAAATTGTCACCCGTAAGTTGCACGTAGTGCTAATGTGACAGGGCCTTTAACATAGGGAAACCCCTAGCCCAGTGGTTACCGGTACTGGCGCACACTAATCCGAACGGAACAACTTTTATACTTGGTTATAAATAAAAAAATATCACCCTTATTATTATGGCATATTTTAATGTTTGGGTGCAACTATAATCTGAATTTATCTGGGTCTCTTCTCCCGTTCTCATAATTAAAAATATTGTTATCTAAACATAAGTGACCTATGACTACTGATCAACCCGTGACCGCTTTGTCACTTGGTGAACGGGGTCCTTGCCATGGCGGGTGTTTCTCTCGGCTTATTTCCGGGTGAGCTGATCTCCGTATTTTGCTCAGTATCAGTGACCCAGATAAATTCGACAATGATCTTTAATAATTTGAAAAGGAGACAAATAAAATATTGTACATAATTCAAGTTACTTGAACCATTGGCTTAAATTATGCGGGCTCTTAATTAAGAGCATTAATTTTAGCTTGAGAGAAAGATATGTCACTGAACACATCCCTGTAATAAGGAATATAAAAAAAATAACTCATGCATATGTGGCTGTATTACCACTGACATCAAAATATTTTACTTGTTCTTTTAAGTGTCAGATATCATTACCAAATTGAAAGTGTGCCAGATAATCATGTCAATGTAACAGAGCGTCAAACTGTGAACGGTCTAACCAGGGAACGTCCAAATAGCACCGTATAACTTGGACCCGTGCAAGTGAATTATTCAGTTAAGTTCCAGCTACATTATATAACCTAGACTGCGCAAGTGTTACATACCCGAATTACATAACAGGTGACACGTAGTTATCAGTGTAATTGGACTCCGCTTGGTCAAGGATGGAGGTACAATTATATACCTCCAGGGGTCAGGTGTCAGCGTTCAAAGATACCTCAGTAGAGCTGCGTATAGCGTCATATCGACCCTCAGGCATTACGACCAGATTATTGGCCCAATTAAACGCATTCCTACTGAGTCGGGTTTTCACGGCTAAGCTGCCGGGCGCTTACGTAATTATTGCGACGACTTCGCTTAGTGCACGCGTACTTATGTTTGCATGATTATATGGTGACGCTTAATGTAACGCTTTGATTGCTCTAATTATAAGAATTTAATTGATAAGGAAGCACCGGGGAGGACAGAGGGCCAATACACCTGGGCTTTAAACGGTTGTCCTGATTAAACTTGCATGTATTTTCACCTGGCCATTGTTAGCTACTTACAGTTTGGTCTTACCATATGGACTCCGTTTCGATGCACTGGACGCGGCAGGTGTTGATATGTTTTACGGTAACATCCTTCCCTTTGAAGTGCACTGACCCTGTAAGACATTCAGGTTTTTTCATCATATATCCCTGTTATGCTACGGGGTTTTCAAACTCTGGCTTTCTTCTCTGGATTCTTGAGAATGTTAATAATTTTTAACTGATTATTTGGCACGAAAAGCATTACAGGGGAAATGTGATATATCGCACTCAACATGCATCCACTACATACACAATCCTCGCTCACATATATATTTTATTGCATATTCACATAATCTGGCCCACCATCAGTTATTTAATTAGACATATGTTATTTGATTGATATACGAATTAATAATGATTCGTAATTAAAATGCTGATTATTAATATGTGATACTAACGATACGGATAACATTAAAAAAAGTTTCATTTCATTTTTGTAAGAGAAACATGACGGAAATAACGAGAGCATTTAACAGTTTATCGTGTATATGGTTATCATGGTTGGCGTCATAGTTGATACTGATATCCCATTAGATAACAAGATACAAGTTTTATGATTATTAGCAAACTATATAAGACTTTTTTTACTGAATAAACCTTTAAATATTCGTAATTACTTTAAAGTATGATATAACATAATGTTACTGTAACATAGCGTCTGACTGGGATACGTCCAACTGGGACCCGTCTAACTAGTAGACCACACAACTGAAACTTGTATAACTGGGCACTGTCCAAATGAACTTTCCACCCGGAACCGGTCTGACAGTGAAGAGTCAACATTAAATAACCTACTCTGCACAGGTGACATGTACTGTTTATTTAACCTGATTATATAACAAGTGACACGTAGTTATCAGTGTAATCGGACTCCGCGTGGTCAAGCATGGAGGTATAATTATATACGTTGGTCAAGTGACAGCGTTCATGGATACCTCAGGTGAGCTACCGGGCGCTTACGTAAAATTACTGTCGCGAATTTGCTCCGACTGTCTTGTAGCTTTATTCAATCCAATTACATCTTGATTGTTGGTGTCTGTCACAAGTTAGTTGTGTCATTTTTTATGCTTTATATTAAGCGTTGATTTGAAAACTTCGTGTAGTTAAATTAGCCGGGAAGCACTGGAGGGGAGAGGAGAGGAGGCCATTTCACCTGAACTCGAAACGGTTGTACTGAAGAAACTAACATGTACTTGCACCTTGCTATTGTGAGTTACCTACCGTTTAGTCTTACCATCTGGTTTCTGCTTCGATGCACTGGGCACGGCAGATGGTCGACAGAAAGGACTTTGCACCTATACTAATTTGTTTTATAAAGCAGTACACTGGCACTCGGCTCACCTAAATGTGTCAGTTTGGAATGAGTCGTCCAGGCCGAAAACAAACCGTTCAACGCGCTGGCGTTGATCAGGTGAGAATAAATGAGTTTCACCACATTCTGTTACATAGACCGTAGAGTAAAAATTAGATGAAATTGCATTTTTATTCACAAATTCAATAAGTATAATATAATACCCCCCCCCCCCCCCCCTCCATATACACACACAAAGGGAAAATCCAAGAAAAACTTAAAAGGCAACTAGAATACGGGTAGTCGACAAGCGACTACGTGTATCCGCCGAAATGGAACGGGTGAAGTGAGGCATGGATTGAGTAACAAGAGGGAATAGAGTGAGGTGTGTTGCATAATTAGCATGGATGTCTGCAGCCGAAATGTGTATGTAGGTTGTGCCACCTACAACAAAATCCAGAAAGCTATCAAAGTTGTATACAAATGCAAAAAGTCAAACATCTGCCGGGATGTTAGTAATTTTATCCCACGGCAGACAAACAGACGGACCCTGTACAAAAATGGTTGCAGGTGGCGCCACCAGTTTTATAAAGAGCTATGTGAGATCTATACACATGCAAAATTTTGGCCCAATCGGCCAAACGGTTCCCGAGATATGGGCTTGGATGTCTGCAGCGTAAATGTGAATGTAGGTCGCGCCACCTGTCATAAAATCAAGAAAGCTACCCAAGATGTACAAACCTGCAAAAATTTAGGCAGATAAGTCAAAACAGTGCAGCGATATGAGTGATTTTATCCCACGGCAGACAAACAAACGGACGCTGTGCAAAAATGGTTGCAGGAGGCGCCACCAGTTTTGCGTATGATAAAGAGCTATGTGAGATCTATACACATGCAAAATTTTGGCCTAATCGGTCAAACGGTTTCCGAGATATGAACTTTGATGTCTGCAGCGTTAACGTGAATGTAGGTGGCGCCACCTGTCATAAAATCAAGAAAGCTGTCCAGGATGTATACACATGCAAAATATAAGGTGGATAAATCCAACCAATGCAGAGATATGAGTGATTTTAACCCAAGGCAGATGAACAGATGGACACTGTGCAAGAATGGTTGCAGGTGGCGCCACCTGTTATTATGTATGTTATAAAGTTATTCAAGGGCCACATTTGTTCAATTTTTTTTCCGGATCGGTCAAACGGTTCCCGAGATATGTGGGTTAATGTGTCATACGCACAGATGGACGCAGAGCGCAGAGGAAAGGTCAGAGTTCAAAACAAAATCGGGGCGCAGCGGTTCACATTTTACCCGAACATAATCCCGGGTTTCGTAAAATTCCGCCCAGCGGTTACGGAGGAGTTCTCCGGACACCTACGCGGCGACGGCGGCGTCCGACTGAAAACATAGTATCAGAAAAACTCTGTTTTGGCGGATACAATGACAATAGGAAGCAAGTACACTGCAAGTACTACACTGTACCACTGCTTAAGAAACCATCCCTGTAGTCAGGGAGGTCCTAAAGAAATACCGCCCGTGTCTCAAACCATTCGTTTGTATCCAATGTTCTTGAGAAGGTTGTTTCACAGAGACTTGCCAAGCACCTTCAGGAAAATAATCTTTATGAAGTGATACAACCGGCGTACGGACCACTGCAAAGCTCAGAGACCGCCACCCTCAGTCCGATCGTGTGACAAATGGATCCGGTATAGGGACATATTGGCCGTCGCCGATATCGGCCGCCGGCCTCTTACCGACCATGTCGACCGCCAGCGGTCAGCAGCCCAGTAATTCACTATGCTTCGGCCATTTGCAATTAGTTCGGCAAAGTCAAAACAAAAGGCCTCGCTCACACCTCCTAGGGGGTCCTCCGGGGCTGCCCTAAAACACGGAACGCGGAACATGGGCTACAATAAAAATTTAACGAATGGCATATGTTGAAATACGTTTATTACAATAAATTATGTTATGAAACATTCACCCGATTAAAATATTAACACAATTTTTATATCTTTGTTCTGTTCCGTTCCGTAAATTATGCCCCTGTCACGCGTTCCATGTTCCGTTCCGTTCCTTGTTTTATGGCAGCCCCGGAAGACCCCCCAAGTGGTGCGAGTAGGGCCTTTTGTTTTGACTTTGCCGAACTGATTTCAAAAGGCCGAAGCATAGTGAATGCAGCCCAGTCAAACTCTAATACTCTAAGACCCAGTTCCAGTATTGCAGCCTAAGTCATGAACCTTTTCATATGGCGATAAAGCATTTGCATGCGCTGCACCCTTAAAGTGGAACAGATTACAAGCCAGTAACAGAATTGCTGTCTCTCTCTCTCTCTCTCTCTCTCTCTCTCTCTCTCTCTCTCTCTCCCCCCCCCCCCAGGTGTTCAACTCATATTTGAAAATATCTGTTTGCATGTGCTTACTGTGTCATGGTTTTAAATGCCTTGAACTTAAGTGTATATCATATAGTTTTATCTTTAAATAATCTGTGCCACATTATGTAATGAGCCTTGAGCGATTTTAACTGTACTGTAACTGTGACTGTGGCGTAACTTATAAAGTTGGTGCTAAGTATAGCTAAAGTGCAAATAAAAGTTAAAATTTACAAGTATACTAAAGTAAAGTATTAGATATAATGTAAGTAAAATTAAGTCATCGGTTCAACATTGGTTGATATAAAAATGCTCATAAATTCAAAAAAGTTATATAATCACGCCGAGATATTTTGTTCTCTCTCATTGAAGTATGATAAATAACGTCACTCAATGCATATAATATTATTCTATTGAAGGATAAAATTTAGGAGCAGCAAGTTGGTTATATACTCATGAGAGATGTAAGGTTTATTTTGACTTCAACGCAATTCAATATTATCTTGCTGTGTTATCTGACAGCATATCATGCACCATAGTAAGGGGTGGATTTAGAGGGGGCGCCCCACCCTTTTTTTCGACCTAACAAAAAAAAAATTGGGAAAAAAACTCATAGTACTCCATCATGCTTCCAGTGAAAAAAGCGCGCCGGATTTTCGCGCCCATTGTTTTTTCTTACTTCTGTATACCAGAGTTGTGAGAAGTCCTGACACATTCCTGACACAGTAAGATTGTTTACCCGGGCCAGGGTGTCGATTACAGTCATAATGAAAATTGAAGACCAAGTGTATAGAACAGTTACAATGTATGTCTTGCTTTATAATTATATAATTCATTTAAGCTACCCAAGATTGTACGATTGAAACCAAAATTTTCAAAAAGATTTGAACTTAAGGGGGGGGGGTGAACCCCCTCCAACACCCCCCCCCCCGCCCCCCCCCCCCGGCTCGGCGCTTCGTGGCCTCGCAGTATGAGACTCCCCCGATATCTAAATTCCTGTATCCGCCTACACTTAGACACGCCCCTTATCAGCTATAATCCCGTGCAGGTGCAATGCTTACCTGTCATTCAGTACCAGAGACAGGTGGCTAATACCCCGAAGATATAATTGTTTACTTATTCCTGAGGCCAACTAAAGTCAAAGAGGGTATGTCACATACAGCTAAACAATTTTTACTGACTGTGTATGCCGATGAATGTTAAGTAAGGAACGCATGTGTATTAACAAATTAAAAATATTTAACAATAATTTTAATATTTATATATTAATATAAACTGTAAATAACTGTGAATCAGGGAGAAAAGCATTTGAACTCCTGAAAGAATATACCGGTAGTAATGACAAATCTCACAGACTGATTCAATACCTTTATTTACCTAATGTCATCCATGGTGGCTGCTATATAGTGCCCATAAATAGTGAACATAAATATATATATATATATATATATATATATATATATATATATATATATAAGAAATAAAACGATCGATGATCATTTATAAATCGATTATTTTATGTACTTACATACTACCGTGAAATCCGCTGTATATAGAATTTTACCAAGCTACTGACTGGGTTAATTCAGTCAGATTTGCAAATCAAGCTGAAAGATCAACATAACGGTCGCGTTTTTCACTTTACAAGTTTCAGTTTTAAAATTGTTCGCTACCGTGGTTCTATCTCTATGTATATAGAGATAGATAAATTTGCCTGATTGCAGTTCTATAATGTGTATATGCTTAGTGTAATAGATTTATACCCTTAATCATTTATTTTACAGTTAATTGCAGCTTGTATAATAACCAATACCGCAGAAGCCCCAGTCAGACGTCTGAAGTCTATCGCCTGTTTTTTTTTATGAGATTGGAAGTGGAACATTGCTTCTGATAACAAATTAACACAGCATGACCTAATGTTTGTCTTATCTGCCTTATGTAGCCTCTCATAGATCATGAGTAAAGCTTTATTGATACAAAGTTCGGCTATATGGAAAAATTATTATGCATTCTTATTTGGTGTGTAGGCAAATGCATTTTTGCTGAATGGTAACATATGCCCCTTTTTATGTAATATCCAGTTTATGCTACCAATCCAAATGTGGACTGAAAGATATGTATATTAGGTGCAGGGTATAACGTTTACCTGTGACATTTTACCGGCCTGGTTCAGGATATATGATGTATTAGTCACACTTTGCTATTTGATAAGGTGGCCTCAGGTTGACAATATTGTAATCTTTGTAATTCGTGAGACACTCGGCAGATGGCGCAGAATTCTCAATATAACTGATAGCCAGCCACCCCTATCTGCTGACTCACAAATAATGGTACGATCCAGTTGCGGTTGCCCCAGATAGATAGTGTTGTTTTCGTTAGACAGTGTGGTCGGCCTTCTCCCACGTGTGAGGTAAGTGGTAGCTCTGTTTTCTCTGCTTTTTGTAAAACTAAGTAACTAACCCCTTAATCTTAAACTGTCAGCTACGGAAAAATTGCTCGAATCATCATTCCATTTTATTACATACAGCCTACAGGCCGGACTGTCCATATGTATATATAATCTATAAAGCTGTATGTAGTAAAACCTGGTTTGCTGGTTACAAGCAAGTTTGGATTACATCATAGGCGGCGAAACCGAAACCAATTACACGTGTGCGGGAGGGTGGGGGTGGTGGTCCATAATATGATGGAAAAACAAGGAGTACCGATTCCAGTATCCCTCATTATAAGTCAATGTCCACTTCAGTGGTCCCCTGTACAGGAGCTGAGGACTAATAGACTAGCCCCTCCCTATATCACCCCCATAATTAAGTGCGGACATACATATAATGGCCTTTGTATACTATTGCAGTATTTGACCCGACCCCCCCCCCCCTTTCGCCGCCCATGTACATTGTTGAGTGAACTATATCTTGGGGGGAAATTGCGCGGTAGGTTGGAGCCACGCGTGCCACAGTCCAGGATTCAATTTGTTATAGGACTGGTCTATTGTTAGACAAGAGATCGGGTGTCGTCTGCTGTGCGAGCGGTTTTTGGCGGGAGTTCGTCAGCGTAGACATTGTGGGTGTGGTTATGGAGGAGTGGACACATCTAAGCTCATTGTCGGACATTATGTCATCGTGTAACAAAGAAAATGTAATTAATCGGCCACTTTTTGCACTTGAGTCGTGCGGGTCAGTTATGGTAAATCTAAACCTTTTCGTAACTGTGTCGACTGTATGACTCAAGTCGACAGGAATCTCTCGTACTGCTTGTAATATTCGTCAGCTACGTTTGGGGTCGAATGAGTCAAGAACATACGTTTTAATGGGTGAAAGAGATGATATGATAAAGGAAATAAAAAAAACTAAAGGGAAGGTAGGTTTTACGTTTATTCATCTGATACATCATGTCGATAGATTGGACCCGAACATTCAGTGTCAGTCGACCCCGGCAAGTGTCGCTAGTTTGTTGGGAAAATTCAGTTCCCTAAGGTTTCACATTCACTTTGACCCCCCACTACCGAACGCAACACCTGCCTCCGGATTTAGGGCGCTGCATCTATTGGAACAGATGTAAAAAAAACACTTCCAGGCAATTTCCGGCCCACGAATTATTGGTCGCAGGGGAAAGGTCTGTCACACAAAATGTAACTTCGCTGATACTATATTCATGCACACCGTCACGGCCTGCCAATCTCTCACACCTGCGGGGTGTTGTGTTATTGTGTGATTTGAATAAACCTTGTAAGAGTGTTCGGCAGTTTCGTCGAGGGTCGCGAACCGATCATGGAACTTCCACAACTTGCATTATGACTTCCTCAACCCTTCCTCCTACATCCTTAGATAAGCTCAGTTTCTGGACCAACCTCTGTTTTCATCTCAGTCCTTTCTGAGTTAGCGGGTCGGGTCTGTGATTTATCACTACGATGTAGCCCAGACGGCCTCTTCACTTCTGTTGACTGACTGATTGGAGTCAGCCTTCTCAGGTCGATAACAACCGCCGCCAGGCTGCTGCTGCTACATGGTCTCGTCGTCACCATGGTAACAGTCAAGAGCACCGTGAACCTCTCTAATGTCTCAGGTCAAGGGTTCCAATCCCCAATCTGTAAAAGAACTTCTTGAATTAGCACTTTTTCATGAGCATGCGCACTACATTTATTGTTCGCCATCTGTGGTCAGGTCGAATTGGCCAAGATGTCAGGTTTTTCAAGTGAAAAGCATAAACCTCACTTGTAAAGATCAGGTAGGTTTTCATCTGAGCATTACAAGACGTCTTGTCGAAATGTTGGACCTGAACGTTTTGCGTCAGTCGGCCATATATATATATATATATATATATATATATATATATATATATATATATATATATATATATTCAATTCTTTTAGACGTAATTGAGTCGTATGTTGGACTTTAGACATGAGGCATATGAGTCACTTTGATGACGTCACATTTTCAAACAGTGGTAATTATCCCACTCCGTGAGTACGAAGTCTTAAAAAAAATGGAGACTCCATGTCTCACGCTCATGAGAGGAATGCAGCCTCCGGTTACCACGCCAGATGGTACCTCTCATGGAAACGAGATAATTGACTCGCGCATGCCTATGTCAGACGGGAGGATCGTTTTGTGCATGGGACTCCTTTAATTTATGACATATCTAATTGAGCTGCAGTGAGCTGTATGTTTGTCTGTGTGACACATTTCAAATATATTACAATCAAGTATTATAAATAAATAAAAAAAAAGAGTATGGTTCTCGGGCACTTTTTTCAGAAATCAGTTCGGGCGGTCGGTAATTTATTTTTGACCTTTTTTGTATGTTTCGATAAAAATGTCACATGATCGGGGAAAAGCATGAACATAACAAGATTTTTTTTGCTAAACAGGTGATGCGGGGGGGGGGGGGGTTAAAATTGACGCGGGCGGTGCCTGAGAACCATACTTTTTATTTTTTTGGCATTGTATTTTTTTTCCATATAGGTTACTAATAAAACCAGAGTATGATATATATTTCTTAGTAAACTCAAAACTGGAACCAAGTCTTATTTATAGATATATAGATGGCGCTGCACAGCGGCGACGTCGACTTTGCAATTTGAATTGTTTATGTTTTTATATTTTATATATGTCGGGCATTATACAAGACGAAGCACACCAATTCAGCTTAAAAGATGGATCTTTCAAAGTATGTACTTTTAGTCTGTATGATTATCGCCTTTCTTGCGTTAACTGGAACTGGAATGCCGCTTTTGGGCGATAATGGAGTACATATTCGTTATTCAGCTAGTGACCTTCATCAACTTCACAACAAACTCTCACATTCTAATAATAAGTTTGATATAAGTATACTTCCGGAAGAATGCAAAAAGATTAGAAGAAGACCACGTGGCAGGAGAGGTGGAGTGAGAGTCAGGTTAAGGAGAAGATGCAGTACTAAACCGTTTGTGCCCACAATAACATTTGGTAACGTCCGTTCACTCAGCTCAAAGATTGACGAACTCCGTGCAAACTGCCGATTTCTTTATCAATATCGAGAGGCTTGTTGCATTGCATTAACGGAATCATGGCTGAACCAAAATATATCTGACACATTCTTGAACATTCCTTATTTTACCTTATTAAGACAAGACAGAACCCAGGACTCTAATAAATCAAGAGGCGGTGGTGTAGCTCTTTATATTAATAACAGATGGTGTCAGAATATAACCGTCAAGTCTAGTATATGTTCACCAGACCTTGAAGCCCTATCAGTGAGCCTACGTCCTTCATACCTACCTAGAGAGTTTACCAATATATCTCTCACAGTTGTTTACATACCCCCCAGTGCTGATAAAGACATTGCATCAAAGAAGATACAGGATATTGTTGCCCAATTAGAAGAAAAGAAACCACAAGCTCTGCATATTGTACTCGGAGATATGAACCACTGTGATCTTGATCAAGCACTACCAAACTACACACAGTACGTGAACTGTAACACAAGAGGTCACCAGAAACTGGACTTATTTTATTGTAATATTAAATCTGCTTATAAATGTGTTCAAGGTCCTCCACTAAAAAATAGTGACCATAATATGATCTATATGCAACCTACTTACAGACGTAAACTTCAAATGCTGAAACCACGTGAAATTAATATTAAAGTGAACTCAAAGGAAGCCTATGAGACCCTACAAACATGTTTTGATCTAACAGACTGGCAAATGTTCATTGACACTTCATATGATTTAGATGAACTTACTGAAACTGTGTCTAGTTATAAATCATTTTGTGAAGACATGCTGGTACCAACTAAAACCATTAAGATTTACCCTAATAACAAACCTTGGATTAATAGTGATCTAAGGAAACTTATTGTATGTAAGCACCAAGCCTTCACAAGCAATTCAGATAACAGATATGACTTACAAAAAGAAACTGATTCTGCCATTGAGAAAGCCAAACAACAATATAAAAAGAAAGTAGAAAAACTGTTCCATAGCAAGCAATCAAAAGATGCTTGGAAGGGTCTTCAGGAATTAACTGGTATAACTAAAAGCAAGAAAGAATGCTCACTGCTTGCTGAAAATGGCTATGCTGACAAATTAAATACATTCTATGCACGTTTTGATGAAAGTGACTTCTCAAAAGAAAAAGATGATATTCGGAGCAGTCTGAGAGCAAATTTAGAATCATGTGATGATGGCATCCTTACTGATGTAACTGATGTAAACAAAGTGTTAAGTAAGATTAATGTAAAGAAAGCCTGTGGACCCGACAAAATCAGTGGCAGATTAATTAAAACCTGTAGAAATAGTTTGTCCTTCATCATACATCATATTTTTCAATTGTCTCTCTCCTTATGTAAACTACCAAAATTATGGAAGACCGCAGAAATAATTCCAGTCGCCAAAAAGAACTCTCCTAAAGTGATGAATGATCTTAGGCCTGTTGCACTAACATCTATTCTCGCAAAATCTTTGGAGCGAATAGTTCTTAATAAATTACTTCCAATTGTTAAACCAATGCTAGATCAACATCAGTTTTCATATTCATCCAACAGATGCACAAGCGACGCAATTGCCACATTAACTCATTATATTTATCAACACTTAGACAGGGACCCCAGAAATTATGCCAGATCACTTTTCATTGATTATTCTTCAGCCTTCAATACAATACAGCCACACATTATGATCAATCAGCTCTGTAGATATAACATTCCTCTTTCCTACTGTCTATGGATTCTAGATTTTCTCTCGGATAGAAGACAACATGTTAGAACAAGCAAAGAAACTTCTTCAGATATAATCATAAATACTGGTGCTCCACAAGGCTGTGTTCTGTCAGCAGTCCTTTTTATTCTATAAACAAATAATTTGTCTGTGAGCCTTTCAGATTGTAAAATTGATTGTAAAATTATCAGATATGCAGACGACACTGTCATTCTAGGCCTGATACACAAGAATGATGAATCGCTCTACAGGAAACCATTCAATATGTGACTGGTTGATGTGAGGAACACTACCTTCAGTTAAATATAAAGAAGACTAAAGAAGTAGTCTTTGATTTTAGGAGATCAAACTCTGTAATTACCCCAGTTGCTATCAAAAATGAAGATGTTGATATTGTAGAAAATTATAAATACTTAGGATGTATTATTGACAGAAATCTGAATTGGAAAGAACATGTGTTAAATCAATCCAAGAAAGCAAACAAAAGATTTTATTACCTTTATTATCTAAGAAAGCTTAATATTGACAAAACCATAATTACCATGTTTTATAATTCAGTAATTTCCAGTGTCCTTACTTATTCACTGGAGTGCTGGTTTACAAATATATCTGATAAGTTAAAGAAACAGTTGAATAATACCAGGAAGAGAAGTAGTAGAATAACTGGTACTTCTCTTGCCACACACCAGGAAATCTGTGAAACCAAAACAATGGCCTTCATATCTAAGGTCATGAATGACAAAACACATCCCCTATATTCAGAGTTCCGTTTTTTACCTTCAGGTAAACGCCTAGATACAATATTCTGCAGAACAACTCGTTTTAAAAAATCTCTCGTACCACACAGTATTAAACTTTTTAACTCACAACCCTCTTAGAAATTTAATGTTTTGAATTATGTGTTTTACCTGCAGAATTATCTGTTTAATCATTTTTACATGCTTAATTTTACATGCATAGTCAATATGTTATGTGTGATTTTGATGTATTTTTATGTATTATTTTCATGTATTTATCTATCTTTTTACTTATTTATTTTTTATGTAATGAATTGCAAGTCAACAACAAATTCCTGGAACTGAAGGCTAATAAATGTTATCTTATCTTATCTTATCTTATCTTATTTAATTCTAATTATTAATATATAAGTATTTTTCCCCACCCTCCTTTGCTAAAAAGTGTGTATATGTGTGTGTGTTGGGGGGCAAGGTTATAAACCCCAATCCCCTTGTATTGAAGCCGTCTTTAGTGCTCTAGATGCAGAACAACATGAGTGACCTAACTAAAGTCTGTCGCCTACGAGTAAATACTAATTTTTTTCAACTCCTCCATCAACAAACTGTTCGTAACTTGCTGCAAATTAGATTTAAATGATGAACAATAGATGAAATAAAGTAATAATATGTACCGACACTTTTTTTGCATCATGGCAAATAATGCACTTTATTTAAAAACATTTGCATATGGGTTTTGGATAATGTTGGTTCGTAATCGTTTCTACACTACTGGTGTACCGATGACGTGATGGTCTGAAACGCAGGCTCTCTCTGACACAGCTGGTAATAAAAAAAAATTACCGTGCAGCGGCGGGATAGATGACTGGTACTTATATATCTGTCAGCTGACTGGCGTGGCTAATCGCCAGACAATAAACAAGTCCATGTCTGTATGAATCGGGTATGTGGAAATCTTATTTATGATCGATTTTGAGTCTGCACTTACTCAAGATCTACAAACCTTATCTCAGCCCTGGTATACACTTAATAACGCATGCCAGTCTTTGATATCTGGGATTTCGTAGATATTTTCCAGGACTCCTGTACATACATCGAAAATAGCACTATGAATGGTATGCGGTTTTGCTTTTCTGTACCGTCAAATATGTCAAATACTCAGTACCTGAAAGTACTTGGGGACCGCATACCTCCGCCATCCTCTAGGACACAAGAATGGGAATATGGCCGGGATCCTTTTAAATCTTTGATGACGTTTCTTGCGAAAGCGCGGTGACTCATGAATCCATAGAAAGTGTATCACGAGTAGTTGTGGCAGTCTGTGACACTGAATATTAATTATATAAAGTGTATGCCCGGGTGACGGGATTGATTAAGGGAAGGACGGTTAATCAGACTTTCTGAGCTACCCCTCAAATTCCTGAATCTGACAGAAAAACGACTGGAGGCATTTTTTATAATTCTTTAAGTCTAACACCCTCTGTATGTCCCTATAAAGTTGTTATATATACAAAAACTGAAATGCACACATTTAACAAGAAAGGTGTTCTTGATATACTTAGTCAATGGGCACGGAAAGAAAGCTCAATATGTTTTGAAATCCTCCATGGGTCCTAATAAGTCTTATTTGTAATACCTATAAGGGTTACATGTAATACACTTAATAAGGTTTTATTAGCTCAGCTGACTTTCAGTCATGCTGGGCTAAAGCGATGGGTCTTTGTCCGTCGTCCTTCCGTCTGTCCGTCCAGCCGTCCGTTAGCAGGGCACAAATCGAAACCGTAGAGGCTTGAGTCTGGAACCCTGTGCAGTCTTAGAGGTTCCTTAAAAGATCTCCTTGCAAACCTGAAATTAAGTCACTGTGACCCATAATCTCGAAGTTACAGGGTGCGTTTGCACCCCCCAGAAATAATTCTTTTAGCCAAAATTTTCATCCTAAACCTTCCATCTTTCACATACAGCTCACCTACCAACAGGGAAAGAACCATATTTATTTTCAGTTCACAAGGTCAAAGGTCAAGGTCACAGGAGCCACTTTGAAAAGTCTGTTGATGCATTTTAAGCCAAACCTTTCATCCAAAATATTTGATCTTACACACATAGCTCACGTACTAAATGGGAGAAGAATCCTATAGATTTTGAGGTCACAGGGTCAAAGGTCAGGGTCACAGGATCCATTTCTTTGAAAAGGTTGTGGACACATTTCAAGCTAGACTTTTTAATTCCAACCTTCCAGCACTGATATAGCACTGCAAACAGGGGAAAAGACCTGTTGATTTTGAGGTCAAAGGTCAAGTTCACAGCACCCACTTCTAGCGTGGAGTCATTTTCAGGCAAACTTTTCAATCTGTTACTTCCATCTGTCATATATGGCTTACCTACCAATAGGGAAAGAAGCCTATCGATGTTCAAAAGGTCAAAGGTCAAGGTCACAATATTAAATTGTTCTTAATGCTTGTGAACATATTTCAAGTGAAACTGTTCAACCCAAACCTTCAGTCTGTCACATATGCCACATCTATGCATCACTCAGTGAGATTCAAACTTAATATTTATAGGTCCTTTTGCTTGAAGAAATAACTTATTGATTTTTGGGTCAGCTGGTCAGGAGATTAAAGGTTGCAGGTCAAAGTTATTAACTCATTGGTTGCCAAGTAATTACACCAGATTTAAGTGGTTAGTAGTTGCCCATCATTCAGAAAGAATCCAGTTGATATGTGGGCAAAAGGCCAAGGTCATAGGTCAGGGATGTTCACAAATTATTTTGTAGACCATCTCTATTTTTCTTATATATATAACCATTGCACTCCAACTGGTACATCTCACTGTGTAGCTGTAATTGTGAGTGACACTGGTGACATATGACTCCCTTTTGTATAAGCCTATTTAGTGATAAAGCTGAGTGATAAGTACCTCGTGACTGCATAACAAAAACACTTGCTGGAATGCTCCAGCCAGGCATTAAGACTATGAGAGTATAGTATTAAGGTTTAGCTACTGATTTATAAGAAGATGGGAATCTTGATGATGGGAGATTTTGCAGTTTATTTTATGGAATCATAGCAATAAACTTAGTTTCCTAGATATCTGAATATTTTTATATTAATCACCAAGATATAAGAGCAAGTGTTTGTTCTCGTAATATGTTGATGGGTTTTTTTTATTACAAGACTCTTAGTCATGCTTTCTGCATGTCTTTTCTTTCAGGTTAAACAGTTTACCTACCCTGCTGACCCCACTGAAAAGCAGAGTGATAATAAAAAATATTCGACTTGCACTATTTATATTTGCATATCTATAAATCTGATATGAGGGCCTGAACATGCCTTTTGAAGTAGTTTGGTCATTTATTACTGTAGCATCCTTTGGAGAATTTGCCCTAAGTTTGGTCTCTTATTGGAGGATGTGTGATATCAAATGTCAGACGTCAGAAATCCATCATGTCTGGCAGTTAGCCACCTTAGAAATCCTTTCGTTAGTGCAGTTTCAGTGATTTTCTTCAATGTTTGGTCTGATTTAGAGAATGTTTGTTGTCTTATTTCAGACCTGTCAAGTCCAATATGGCCACCAGGCAACCACCTTTAAATGCCTTTTGATCATATTATCTCAAGAACTGTTGAAGTGAATGCAGTCGGACGTATATTAATGTAATCTTGCAAAGGAGTTGGTCAAATATTTCTTAACAAATATTACCATCATTTATTAAAGTGCAGTACATTTGGCTTGTATTGAATAAAAATTCATACAGCAGCACCTGTTTCTTAATAATTCTTGCAAGGGTTTCCTTGATTTTTACTAAATATTTTGATCTTATATTTGCCCTTTGTGGTGTTCCTTTTGAGACTGACAGGTATCAAGCAAGCTATGGGAATAGTTCCTGATAGCACAGGCGCTTGAATCGCTATTTGTGTCGATCTTGGTTTAAATAGTGTTCAATTTACCTTAACAACAATCCCCTACCGTTTAATGAGCTGTAAACCATGTTATATCGCTTGGCGGTACTTGTTCATATAATAGCTACGCAAGGCCAGCATCCAAGTCTGCGGACGGGTAGGCGATAATACAAGAAATCAATTGAAATTCCCAAATATTTCAAAGATTTTCGAGGGAAGAAACTTAAGTCGTTAAATGGCCAGTTCTTCTTTCTATAAAAGCATCAACAATTCCAATACACGCGGTGTACCACTTGTAATGAGCTCTTATTTGTAACTAGTCTTCATCCATTAAGCAGCTGTTACCCCAAACAAGGAAATCCCCATGTATCTTGGTCAGCAGTAAGGATTCCCCCCTGGAACTTAACACCTGATTGGTTGATAATGATGGAAATAGTAATCTGGGATAAATCTGTCTGTTCGTCGCTTAATGGACTCGTCCGCAGACTTGGATGCCGGCCTTGTGTATCTATTATATAAACAAGCACCGCCAAGCGATATAACATGGTTTACAGCTCATTAAACGGTAGGGGATAGTTGTTAAGGTAAATTATAACACTATTTAAACCAAGATCAACACAAATAGCGATTCAAGCGCCTGTGCTGATAGCTTAACAATCATACATTTTTCCTCAGACCATAAATTCACTGTGTTTTAGTCAGACATGCGTGATATATATTTCTGTTGTCGTAGAATTCAATAAAACTCAATAAGATTCAAGCGCCTGTGCTGATAGCTTAACAATCATGCATTTTCCTAAGACCATCAATTCACTGTGTTTTAACCAGACATAGGTGATACATATTTCTGTTGTCGTAGAAAATTTTCAACAAATTGGCAAATTGGTTCTTCAAAATTTGACTGGAAGTTGTGAATCTCAGTCCATGATGTCACAGGTCATGCTTGGCAGCTGAGCGTCATGACCCATGGGTCACTTGTTCCATCTTTGTACCAATATTTTTAAATAGTAAATAATTATTACCTTTTTTTCCTGTAAGCACTGTTAATTTATATGTTATATTCTGTATAAATATGCAAAGGTGTTGATAGCCCCCCCCCCCCCCCCCCCCCCCCCCAATGCCCAATTGAATACTTGCACCTGAGCGTGGGGGACAATAGTTTTATTGCAACTGCATAAAATTGATATAGACAGAGAAACAGAGGTGTTGTAACTCGCATCATTATCACCCCCCTCCCCACCCCACCAATCCACCCCCCACTGCATCCACTATCTAGTCCTTCCACCTGTAGATTGGGAACTTAATTGTAACTTTTTACATTTTATAAAATTGAAAAAAGTTCATACATGCTTCAGTTTCAACATTAGGAAACGCATGGTCAGATCACAAAATATTATTTGCAACAATATCTTCAATCATATCAACCAATCCATGGCCTATATTTACTCTTCTTCTCCGAATTTTATCTCCATTTGATATTATTTTAGATTTTACCTTCAAGGTCAACTTCAGCTGAGCACAGTGCCCCATTGGTCCCTTGTTTTTCTAGTTTTGGAACCGTCAAAGGACAGTAAACATATTAGTTTTTTTAGATGTGGTTTCATCTAGTGTCACGAGACCTGGTATATTTATTGCTCATAAGCGGGTGCTCTATAGTAATCACCATGTCCGTCCTTCCGTCCGTTCGTCTTAGCATCTGTCTGGCCATCCGTCCGTTTGGATGAAAACTCGAGGTTGGATTGACATTATTTACAAACACGGGTTATATATAGCCCGCCAATAAATCAAGAAGTCTTTTGATTTGACCATGAGGTCAAAGGTAAAGTTCAAAGGACCCACTTATTTAAAAATATTATGTATGCATTTTAAGCCAGATATTTCATCCCAAACATTCCATCTTGCGCTTATATCTTACATGCCAATAGGGGAAGAAACTAATTAAATTTGAGGTCACAAGGTTAAGGTCCCAGGGGCCATCTGTAAACATATATGTGTCCAGATGATAACTCCAATGTGGTTTGATATATTGGTTTCAAACGTGACTTTATGACCCATCTATAAAAAACCTTTAGATTTTGGGGTAATGAGATCAAGTTCAAGGTCAATGGACCCATTTCTTTAAAAAGATTGTGGATGCATTTTAAGCCAAGCGTTTCGTCCCAAACCTTCCATCTTCCAAATATGGTTCACCTGCCAATAGTGGAAGAAACTTATCGATAAGGGTTCCGAAGGACAAAGGTCAAGGTCACAGCACCCATATTTTGAAAGCTCATAGTATTATCCTTCTAGACAAATTTAGCTGAGCATCGAGAACCATGGGTCACTAGTTGTGGCCTGTCATTACACAGAACAACACAATTTCTTGTGAGTGATAGAGGCGTTTTATCATTGATAGCTCAGACCAAATACAGATATTGGTAGAATCAATATAGATCTTATCACCTGAAACGAGTGCTTAACCTCGGCATGATCAACTTTCAAAAAGGAGGCCCGAACAAATAATTATTGTTAGGTATCGCTTTTTCATAGCAGTGTGGGCTGGACGTGTTCCAGAAATGAACTAAGTTTTAATATACAGCAATACACCAGTACACATACATGGTGTGGCATCATGAATACATGCTTGATTTCTTCATGTTTTGCATCTAGATTACATCTATGAAATGAGTCAATAGTACATCACTGCTATGATTATGTCAGTGTTTCTCATATATAAGCAACTGGGATCTATTTAAATCCCTGATTATAAATAAGTCGTTGAATCTGTGAGAGAAAAAAAAACTATAAAAAGGCATTTTCGATGTTTTACGCTAACACTCGGTAAGATATGTACTTGAAAGAAGATGGAAAAAATATTTTTTTGAGGTTTTGCTGGCTGGACCATAAATTTATGGTGCGAGAGTACCGTTTTTTCCCAAAATTTGTAAAAATGACACTCTCCCTTAGTTGAATAATAAAATATGTACTATAATAAGCGCCAGAACAAGGAAGTAATACAGATTCTGAATATCCTTGTGGACAAGGAAGGTTTTCCAAATCCACCATTCAGGTGGTCTTATCGCCGCTCGGAAGTGACAGCCGTCTGTGTCGTTGGACCCGGAAGTTTAATATTTTCCGGGATACAGCCACCTCTGCAGTGGCGTCAATTTATTTTCAAGGGGGGATGGGGGGGGGGACTCGCAGGCATGGGAGGGTTATCAAAGAAAAGACAGCCATATATATATATATATATATATATATATATATATATTATTGTCCTGGGACACATTTAAAATTCATTTAAATTAAGTAGACGGTTTTGAAAAATAAGTAAATAAAAATGTTTTATTGTAAAATCATAAATGGAACAAAGTCTGACATCGTTGGACCTAGAACCCTGTAAATGAATATCCCGAGAGGTCAGTCAAACATCTCCTTGAAAACTGAAATAAGGTCACTGTGACCTATATCTGCCGAGCTATGGGGCAAATTATCCCACAGAATAATAAAAAAATTGATACAAAACCTTCAGTATCTTGATAATTAATGTATGGGTTGCCCTGAATCTTGCCTTGAATATTGACCGTGACAGGGGTTGCAAGTTCCTAAAAACTTGTGGAGCCACTTGCATAACTTCTAATCTTTACGATTTTATTCTTGTTATATGAGATCTTCAAATAACAGCAATTATGTCAGATTTATTCCATATTATTTTGAAACTGACAATACTGATACTGACATGATGATTTGAAACTGTGAATTCATTTAGTGTCCTGAAACCTTGTAGGTTATTCGGGCCCTGCTTGAATAAGAGGATGCCCAAAGTAATGACCCTGTCATTCCGTCTGTTCGTCTTTCTGTATGTCCGTCAAATATGTTTCCTGATGATAACTCCAGTTTTGATAGATATATGGATTTCAAACTTTACTTATATATGGCCCACCTTTAGCGCAAAAACTCGATTGATTTTGAAGTCCTGAGGTCAAAGGTCAAGGTCACAAGACCCACTTGTTAAGAAAGATTGTGGATGCATTTTAAGCCTAACTTTGCATCCTAAACCTTTCATCTTGCACAAATAGTTGACCTGCTAATAGGAGAAGAACCTGATCCATGTTGGGGTCACAAGGTCAAAGGTCTAGGTCACAAGGGCCTCTGTCTGCATATTTGTTTTCTGATGATAACTCCAGTTTGGATTGACATATTTGTTTCAAACTTAACTTATGTATGACCCAACAATAATATAAGAACCCTTTTGATTTTGGGGTCATGAGGTCAAAGGTCAAGGCCAAAAGACCCATATATTTAGAAAGACTGTTGATGCATTTTAAGCCAAACTTTTCATCCCAAACCTTCCATCTAACACATATAGTTGACCTGCAATTAGAAAATAAACCTGATTGATTTTTGGGGTCATAAGGCTAAAGGTCACAGTGGGCATCTGTCCACATATTTGTTTCTGAATGATAACTCCAGTATGGATTATCATATTGGTTTACTTGATTGCTGTATGGCCCACCAATAAAGAAAGGGCCCTTTTTATTTTGGGGTCATGAGGTCAAACGTCAAGGTCACAGGGAAGAAGGCATTATTCAGTATTATGTCAAATCAGAGACTTAATCAGGATTTGGGCTGAACCAGATCCTAATCAGGGTTTGGACTTGTCTGAATCAATATAGGCATTTTAATATAAAAATTTTCTCATAATCATCGTAACCACTGATCACTTGTTTATATATATATATATATATATATATATATATATATATATATATATATATATCATTTGCAATATATATATATATATATATATATATATATATATATATATATATATATATATATTAGTCTCTGAGTAGTAGGGGGGGATGATTGATGATTCCCCTTACCATAAGGTTGGGGGTGTGACATATACCCCCCCCCCCAATATAGATATCGTCCGGTACATTACTGACCATCAGCGCGAGTCAGCACTTCCGGGTCCGTGTATGCACGGGGAAAGAAGTCTTCTAATCACTGTTTCACAGATTTAAATTACTGATATGATGGCTGTCTGCTACTGCAGTGCTGATTATTGCATTGTTTTGGAAAAGCTCATTAAATGTTTACTCAGTCAGATTACTACTTGCATTGTTATGGATTTGGGGTATGTATGTACAATCACAGATCGTGGACTGGTAGACGGACGGAATGTAGAGCAGGACCGCTGACTCCGTCCAGGCTGTAGTTAGTCAATTCTTGTATAACACGGGCCCGTGTATATTCGTGAGCTCTTGACTCGGCGTGTGACTTTGTTTGATACCAATAACACGTTCGGTTATCCTCGTCGATACTTATTCGGCTTATCCTTTTATAAATTTTTGGATTCCAGTACTCTTATTAAATAAAAGGTCAAATTTTACTCCCGCTTTGTTCCCGCTCCATCGACCTCTTATGACATTAAGACTATTTTATCGTAGTCATGTATGCGTTTCCAGAAAAATGCATACCAGCCCAGCGAAGAGTACACAGCGCCAATGATGTTACATTTCGTTATTTATTTATTTATTTATTTATTTCAATATATTTATACAGGGTAGCCTGTTCAGTAATACAGTCTGTTCTTCCACAGGGCCCTGTAACCTTAAAACATGATATAAATACCTGGTACAAAGATTATAAAATATACAGTATGCATATGTAACACAATATATGAATCATCAAAGATACATGTACATAAATATTATATACACGACAAATAAGTCAGTCATGATATGCTACAATACATTAAACGCTACAATAGGTAAAATTCACTTTATACGTGAACAACATAGTCGTATATAAAATTTCGTAATACATTTAAAGGGTAATGTATGTAAGAAAATGAGTAAAATGCACAATAATCATAAAAACTAGTATAGACGCGGTTATAAAAGAATCCGAATAATAAAGACGGGTATTGACGATGCATATTAGGAAATAACATTGTCTTTAGGTTGTAATACTAAGACTTTAAAAGAAACGCTTTGGTCTTATGTTTAAAAGTATTTAAAGATTTTATAGATCTGATCTCGTATGGTAAGGTATTCCATACCGAAGGGCCTCTGAATAAGAAGCTATTTTTGAAGAATTCATTTTTCGGTTTGGCAATAACAGAAGGCCACTTTCAGCGGATCTGGTAGAATGATCATGCGTATCACTGACCCATATGAACTGTTTTGGATTATGGATATTCATTTGATTGACATATTTATGCATCAGGATACATATGAAATATTCACAGCGTTTAGAGACTGTCAGCCATTGTAGCTGTTGTATCAGAGTGGCACTTGGGATTTCAAAATCATAGCAGCTTGTAAAAATACGTGCTGCACGATTTTGAATTTTTTGCAGTTTTCTGTGGCAAATTGAGGATTTAGTTTTGCCCCATACACTTATGGCATAGTCGATATGTGGCTGGATCATGGTATTATAGACTGTTATTAATGTATTTATGGATAGTACTTTACTAAGGCGGTGTAACAGTGCTAAGTTTGGTGACAACTTTTTACATAGGGTAGTTTCATGTGAGAACCATGATAAATTAGAATCAATAGTTACACGTAATAGTTTGGTTTCCGTTGATTCTTGGAATTGTACGTCATTAGCAGTGATACAAAGGTCATGGTTATTTACACGATTTTTTGTACCCAGTAACTTGACAGTAGATTTGTTAATATTAATGGTTAACTTGTTAGCATCGAACCAGCTGCAAGAAGCATTTACTGCTTGTTGTAAGGTTTGTTGCACCACAGATACGGTAGAACCATGACAATAGATGGTGGTATCGTCAGCATAAGCGATGCATTTTGCAGGTCTTAGGCAATGGAAAAGGTCATTGATATATAAAAGAAAGAGAACAGGACCCAAAACAGTACCTTGGGGCACTCCTATATTAACTGTTTGTACCCTGGAAGTTTTGCCATTACAATGTACTATTTGTTGACGATCTTTTAAATTAGCCCTAAACCAGGTTCTGGTCTTCATAGTAAAGCCTAGCAGGCCTAGCTTATAGATGAGTATAGGATGATTTATTGTGTCAAAACCTTTGGTTAGATCGAGATAGCAAGCAGCGGTGATATCTCCTCTGTCCATATGTAAATAAATGTCATTAATAAAAGTATGAAGGGCACTTGAAGTTGATTTGTTGGGTAAATATGCATGCTGATCATACGAGATTAGGTCATAATCTATGACGAATTTCATTATTTGATCTTTAACTATTTTCTCAAGAAGTTTAGCAACATGAGGGATTATTGAAATAGGGCGATAATTTGTCATTTCACTGCATTTTCCTTTTCCTTTATAAATAGGTGTAATCTTGGCTTTTTTCCAATCAGATGGTAGTTGTCCGGATGAAAGGGATATATTAAACAGGTATGCGAGACTAGGTGCAGTCAGATCAGACGCTGCATCAGGCGCGTATCCATATTAATTAAGTCTAATTTAGAACTATTTTTCAATTTAATAATTTCATTGAAAACTTCAGTTGCGTAGATTTCCCTGAAAGAAAAGCGATCATTTGTACGAGAAGTAGGCGTATCACCTAGATATTCAGATGAATCTGGAAATCGTTTTGCTAAAGATTCGCCTATTTGGCTAAAATACTGATTAAATTTATTTGGTGTAATTTCGTTTGTAGACGGTCGATTGTTCAATTTGTTTGGTAAAATAAATTTCAGTGCTTTCCACATTTGACTTGTATTACCCTTATTCATATCGATAGTTTTGTGAATATAATTTCTTTTCGCATACCTTATTTTTGTGCTAATGAAATTTCGTAATGCCCTGTATTTATATAGAAGAGGTTGGGATTTATTTTTACATGCAAGTTTATGCGTTTTTTTCTATGTCTTATAAGTTTTAAGATATCACTTGTCATCCATGGACGCTTTTTATTTGAGATCTTTAGTAGTCTTATAGGTGCTTGTTTTTGACAAATTCTAAGAAATTCTTCTTTCCATACATTCAATAATTTACCCAAATCATTAATGCTTAACGTTCTTACAGAGTTGAGTGCTGGTGATAAAAACAAATCTCGACGAAAGGACAGTATGTCAAACTTCCTGTAATATCTCTTTTTTATAGTATTACCCGGTTGTGGATTGGTTTTGAAAGTGAGAACGGTGAACGGCATATAGTGATCACTTATTGTTACAGGTACGACTCCAGTGGTCGAGTGGTATTCTGGAACATTAGTGAAAATCAGGTCAATGATACTAGAAGATGTTGGGGTTACCCTTGTTGGTTCTTGTACTAACTGATGTAATTGGAAGAGGTCATACAATTGCTCAGTTAAAACGTTAGATTTTGATGAATTATTCGATATATCAAGGTTGAAATCACCAGAAATTAATAGTGGAAAATCGTAAGATAATGAAATATTTATACAGGATATCAGGTTGTCAATAAAGTTTGAAGAAGCTGAAGGTGAACGATAATAGATTAAATGGTGACCTGTTGAGTGACATTTCGCCGGCCAAGCAGCCTGCGTACATAGACCAAAGGCTCAGACAGACAGGCCCGAAACCCTGCCAGCATGGAGCCTTGTGAATGCACTCCGCGGGGTATCGGGCCAGTCTCAAGTAACCCAAGTTGACAGGACTCTGTGCTCTAGAATTCTCTTCGTGAGCATATGGGCATAGACGCGGGATATCTGGCCGGGTAGCTGTCAATCAAATCAAATGTAACAACATGGCTACATGCCGCAGAATGTATCAATAATCAGAAATTGCAATAATTTTAATTGCAATGGCCACACGACCGTATTATGTGCGTCCGTGCGTTGCCACATAATATGGTCCAGAATGCTACTGCTAGACTGCGTTTCAGTTGAATATATAGTTTAAGATATCGATTTGCACCTGCATGTATAGTCTGTTGTGTGCGCTCATTTCAACCGGTGTGAACCTGCATCAAGAAAACCGCTCAGTCGTTCAGGTGGCGGAGGTTATCTCTTCTGACCGATCAATGGGTTTGTTAGATCTGACAGGTCGGGATGGTTGTGGCTCTGACATATCGTTGGGTTTTCAGATCTGACAGGTCGGTGTGGTTTGTGGTTCTTGATATATCGTTTGGTTGTCAGATCTGACAGGTCGGGGTTGTTTGGGCTCTGACATATCGTTGATTGTCAGTTCTGACAGGTCGGGGTAATTTGTGGCTCTGACATATCGTTGGGTTGTCAGATCTGACAGGTCGGGATGGTTGTGGCTCTGGCATATCGTTGGGTTGTCAGTTCTGACAGGTCGGGGTGGTTTTGGCTCTGACATATCGTTGGGTTGTCAGTTCTGACAAGTCGGGGTAGTTGTGGCTCTGACATATCGTTGGGTGTCAGATCTGAAAAGTCGGTGTGGTTTTGGCTCTGACATATCATTGGGTTGTCAATTCTGACAGGTCGGAGTGGTTGTGGCTCTGACATGTCAGCGGGGTTGTCTGCTTTGACAGTTATATCAAGGGACGTCACTTGGATTCTTGTATTGATCATGAACAGTACTTATAAAGGCAGACATTCCATTGACACATAAACCTCTGGTCGCGTTTGTACAGCGCCTAGGGGCTGTCATTCTGAAAACGGTAATTGAATAGGATGTACATGCAAGCGCAGGTTACGGGGCTTGCACATGAAGCTCAGCTTAAGTAAAACCACACAGAATTAAACACAGACTTCAAAGGAAGCAAGGAAGTGAGCCTCAGTCTTTACGTAACAGCTTCAAGGAATTTTTATTATTAAAACAACTAACTTCAAGGATTTTTAGTAATGCAGAAGTTATTTTTTATCCCATTTCCGTCAACCCTGTTTGTTTGTCTATACAATTACGGTGAAATTTTATTTTGAGAGGTGGGTCCGGAGGCATAGGAGGGTTGTTTAAAAATTTGCTGTGGATCCAGACCCTGATGCGAATGCAAGAGGCAGTGTATCTGTACGTCTATCTTCATGACGTCCAGTGTCAAAAGTTGCAGATAAATATACGTCAAACATAAGGTAAAGGTTCGGCAGTGGCGTCAGTTATCTTCCAGAGTGCGGGATGACTCGCAGCTACACGAACTCGCCTCCGTTCGTGCGTCCGTCTGTCCGTCCAGAATTTCAAGCCAAGCCGTTTGGCCAAAACCTTTCATCTTATACATACTGCTTACCCATCCATAGAGGAAGAAACCCTATAGATTTTGAAGCCAAGGGGTCAAAGGTCACGGCCACATGATCCACTACTTTAGAAAGCTTGTGGACCAACCTAAGCCAAACCCGTTTGACCAAAACCTTTCATCTTGCACATATGGCTCACCTACCCATGGACGAAGTACCCTATCGATTTTGAGGTCATGGGATGAAAGGTCAAGGCCACAGGGCCCACTTTTTAAAAGAGATTGTGGACCCATTTTAAGCCAAACCATTTGACCAAAACCGTTCATCCTGCAATTATGGCACACCCACCCATGGATGAAGAACCCCTATTGCTTTTGAGGTCACGGGTTCAAAGGTCACGGTCACAGGACCCACTTCTTGAAAAAGGTTTTGGACCCATTTTAAGCCTAACGGTTTGACCAAATCTTTTTAGCTTGCACATATGGCTCACCTACCCATGGATGGAGAACCCTATTGATTTTGAGGTCACAGGATCAAAGGTCACGGCCACACAGCCCATTTCTTGAAAAAAAAAGTGTGGACCAATTTTAAGCCAAACCGTTTGACGAAAACTATTCATCTTGCAAATATGGCTCATCCACCAATGGATGAAGAGCCCTTTCGATTTTGAGGTCACGGGTCAAAGGTCACGCCCACAGCGCCCACTTCTGGAAACAGCTTGTGGACCCATTTCAAGCCAAACCCGTTTGATCAACACCTGTCAGTGTCTTCATACTCATATGGCTCACTCAACCGTGGATGAAGAACCCTATATAGTTTGAGGTCACAGGAGCAAAGGTCAAGCCCAGAGAGCTGCCCTCCTCATTTTCACACTGTGTAATACACCCATTCTAATTATGCCCCTGCAAAAGGGATGCTTCGCTTTGCGGTGCCCTTGTTTTATTTTTCCAGTTTATGGTCATTCTTAACCAGGTTTGGCTAAATATTTTATAGTTAACTCATAAATGGGACCAAATTCTATAATTATTAATATATTTTATTTGCAATATATAAATATTATCCAATTAATAGCGGGGGGGGGCGTATAATAACATTGATCACCCCCCCCCCCCCATCCCATATCGACGCCCCTGAGGTTGGATCAGAGGTACGTTAGCTTTGTAATCTTTAGGGCAACATGGATAAAGTCCGACGTGGTCGGGTCTGTACACTTATGTAGGAACAGATTGCCATGTCGCTGCATCAGCTTTATTGGCATATGCACAACAGATGTCCCTGTCATGATTTCTTATGTCACATTCCTATATTTTTTTCTTCATATCTCCGTCTTCTTAATTCTGGTCTCTCTGTGTACTACACAGTGCGCACCTTGATGTATTGTTCAGGCCCTTAGTCAAGAGACATATCAGGCAGCATACCTTGGATATGAGATTGCCCTTTTGAAAAAAAACTTAATCTGATCAATTCGTATAATTTTGATATACTGTTATTAAGCAATCTGGATCCTAGCGTGTGTGAGGGAGATATTTATATCCGGTAATACTGTGCCACAACATAACCGAAGATGCAGGAATAAGAAATGTTGACGACCTGTGCTACGAAGATCCTGCATATAGCTCAAACTCCACGTTAATGCCTACAAAAGAGCTTGGACATTGGGGCTGGGGTTAGAGTGGCGGCGATATGCCTTTCAGGTTTTTACTATGAACATTCATTAATTTAGTTAGAATCCTATAAAAACTAACCCTTGTGTATTTAATTATTTCAGGTTGTAACATCAGAGATGGAATACCGTGTACCTGAACTGCATCTTCATAATCCTAGAGCAGCCCAGAATCGTGCGGACTCTGTTCAGTGGCCGCAGCTGAGAAACCAACAGAGGCAAGACCATGTCGGTAGTACATTACCAGCACACAGCCAGACTCCTGGACATAATGCAATACTGCTGCCTAACCACAACAATGTCAATAATGCATTACCGGTGTATGCACAGCATAATGGACATAATTCACTACCTGTGAATACGCATATCGATGGACGCAACACATTCCCATTACAGAGACTAACTAACGCACATAATGCGTTATCAGTTGATACACATGTTAATGGACACAACGCATTACCGATGCAGAGACAAAATGATGGACATGATGCGTTATCTTTGCAAAGGCAGAATAATGGACAAAATGCATTACCATTACATGCGCAGAATAGTGCACAGACTACGTCACATATTCTTCAGTACCCATGTTACGGTGCGTCAGATTGCGTCTTTCAGCCATCAAGTAATAACCAAGGAAGTAACTTTTTCAACATTAACAGACAACATCAGGTTCAACAGGCATTCAATTTATCAAAAGACAGTCCTGGTTTGTCGATTGATTGTGCACCCAGTCGTGTTCCTGCTTTACTAAACTATTTGTCTGACAACAATATGACGTTTGATCAGTTAGTGAAAACATTAAAATCTAGATCATCTTCAGCCGGGACAGTTCACGATGTTTCCGCTTCTGCACATATAGGCTCTTCAAATAGATTTCAAACTGCATCAACTGTTGGTCAGGCGGGAACTGCCTCCACACATGTCAGGCCTCGTGCTGCTCTTGTCAGCAGACCAGGGCCTGGAATACAAACACAGCAACCAAGAGCAGCCACGGGAAAACGTATGACCATGAATGAAATGCCACCGTGTTCCATACAGAATGTACAACACAACAACAACGTTACTATTCCACATCAACACCTTCCTGGAAATAACATACATGGACTGAATCAAGATTTTCTGATGATCCAGGCATCGAATCCCAAGGTTTATGATGGACCAAGTCCACACCAGATCAGGCAAGCTGTAAATAATCTGCATAATAACAATCAGTCTTCTCAAATTCAAGATCGACGACAACACAATTACAGTTCAAGCACGCACAGAGCCCCTCAGACAGTCATGACAACGACAAGCTTAAATCCTTCCAGGGGATTTCGCCCTCATATCCAAGCATACAGCAACCTGTCTAGTACTAGTCTGACTGCCTGGCCTCAGCCACAAAATCATATTCGAGCACCGTCATCAGCCAGAAATGTTCCTGCGGACGTTAGCATATGGGAAAAAGTTGATGGGATTATAAACGATGCGCTTTCTAAGAATACATCAAGACATAAGGTGAGACCAGATGGGAAGGCTAATCAAAGGAACATATCGAACCTCTGTCCAGTATCGGCTAAATATCCTGTGGTCAGTTCTCGCCTAAATTCAGATATTCCAATGTTCCAAACTGTAAGTGTATCCACACTGTCGAGCAAACAAGCGATCCATACGACTAGATCCCCATCCGTGTCAAACGTTACAGAATCAAGGCCTGAGAGAGTAAATATCAGAGCAACTGCGTCCATGACAATGTCAGGGACAACACCAGTGACAATTGCCAGCGTTTCAGGGACACAAAACATCCGACCTGTAATACAGACTCGGGGAGCGAGGACTGTCACCATTGATATTAATGGGGTAAGACATGTTTTAGAACTCCCTAGCAGTGAACCCGTTTCTCACGTGAGTACAAATGGTCAGTGTGAAACCACTCAGAATGAGGCTTCCTCAGCTCGCTCCGAGCAGTTAAAACCAGGAAGCACGAGCAGTCCATCATGCTCCTCGACAGGTTTGTGTGCAGATGGTATTAGTGTTCCTGAAAATGACAATACACTCCAGCAAGAGGCAGTTATATCACTGCTCAAGAAAGAGCATGTACAGTCAAGTACAGCCAGCACTTTGACATTGCCGGCGTCGACGGGCAGAGAACGAATTGATGTAGAATATAACAAAGACAGTTGTGTAGATACTGTTATTAATACAAATAAAGACGTTCCCGATTCTGTTGCTCAGTTAAATGCCACTGACAGGCATGATAATGTAAAATCCTACAGTACTTCTTCGATTCACGTTATTACACCAGATAAATTGCCCAATAATGGAGAAATTAAGTCGAGGGCCCTGAATGCGACCGTCGAGTATATTGATAAAAACGGGGACACGGAAATGAGTGAAAACCAGGGTGACTCCGATCAGCTCAGTGGACAAAAGGGCACTGAAAGTAATGAATCTGAAAGTTTATCAGATCCCCAACTTATTCACGTTATAAAACCAGAGATATTGCCTTTCAGTTCACGGCAAACTTCGGGTTACCCAAAGTTGAACAGCTCAGACAAAGAATCCGGTAGTGGAAGCACGAATTCATCAGTTGAAGGACAGGCAAAAACAGAAATAGCATCTCAAGAGAATCTATGCCCAATTTCGAATCACGAACCCCAGGTATCGAATAGTGAAAGCTGCAACGACCGAAAAATACGCCCTTGCGGTATCAACATGCAACCTGCATGTACGGATAGTAAAAAGGAAGTAGATGGAAGAGCGGTTACTGCAATTTCAAAGGAGTCTGTTGAGTTTTCATCTCCTCATCAGGCTGATGTTCTTTCGGTACACTCATTTTCACCGTTATCCTTCAGCAAGGAACCCGGAAGTGCCCAGTCAAATAATGGTGGTATATCAGACTCTGTCATTGATAAAAATGAAACTGCTCGAAGTGCTGGCAATGCTGTATCAGAAGAACTGTCGGACAGTGGATTGAAAACTAATCAGTCTCCGATCAGTTCTCCTAGACTGGTCCCTAAAGGTTCATCAGATGCATCTTCCAAAGAAAAAAATGTTAATTTTACTGGTATTCCAGACCGGCAAGAGAGAACTCTTGATACAATATGTAAGAAAAGTGAACAAGTGACACATGTTGCTCCAGAAAGTGCTGCTTCAAAGAAGAGAGTTGAAAGAGATGCGACAAAATGTTTTCATTCAAAGGAAGTACTTAGTGGAACAGACAGTGTTTGGAAAAACAAAATTACTGTTACTGGTTGTGTTCAAAAACAGCAACATTCAAGTGTAACCGGACTTTTTAGTCAAAGCGAACATTTGAAAAATGCAGTTGGGGATATTTCTGTTCCAAAAGGAACGTTTGAATGCTGTGATGAATCAGAGGAAGAAATAGTAGATAAGGACAATGTTCCAAAAGACAAACCCAAGTATGCTGTTTCCAGACCAGTGGACCACGCAATGACAAGCCAAAGTCTTTTCAAAGAAACTTCCCAGACATACGAAAACACGTCTCGCCCAGTTCAAAAAGTTGCGCCATTTTTTTTCAAGGAAACAGAAAATGACTGTTTTTCTCGGGGTGCATTGAAATCGAAATATGAAGACACAGCTAGAAACGAATCGCAAAGCAGAGAACAGTCTGACTCCTTAAATGATAATTATGATGACTGTTCAACCGAGGGATATTCTTCATCAGCTTACGAAGAAACTTTCAGTGATGAAGACGTGAGCACAAAATTGACAAGCAGGAAATCTAGAAGTGCAGGATACTGTTTCAAAAGTAGCTGTGAGAATGCTAAGGAAAGTTTACCAAAGCTCAGAAGAGTAAGGGTCCGTCGAGATCGGCGCAATATGAAAAAACTACAAAGTGGAAGTATAGATGATGGAACAACACATGTATCAAAGCTTACAGACAAAGGGGTCGGCCGTGCACGACATAAAGGCAAAAGAAAGTTGAGCGATAGCGAAGAAGTAAAGAAATCCAAATTTAGAAGAATAAGAGTCATAAGTGAGAGTGATAGTGAAAGTGATGAAGAACAGTTCAGACATGTGGCCAAGTTCAGGCGGGTCAGAATTGGTCGTCGTCCACATGGCTTGAAAGAATTATCCTGTGACAGTGGTGATGAATATTCAACTGAGATGCCAAAGCTTAGAAAAGTTAGGGTGAACCGGGTCAGAAGAAACATGAATCGGAATGTTTTTGATATTTTAAGAAATGATCTCAGAATAAATGAAAACAGTGATGGAGATCATTCAGCAAGTATAAGTAAATGTGAAGTCATCCGTACACCACAAGATAAAGAGAGCATTTGCATTACGCAAAATAAAAAGACTCTCAGACCGTTACGTGTTGTTCTAGATCGTGTGGATACAAAAGGAAAATTTAGTATAAGTCTTAATGAAAAGAAAAAGAAAATAGTATCAACTGAAAATCTACCACGGCATGATGTCTTGGATCATGTGGAGACAGAAGGAAAGTTTGGTGCAAGTCTTAATAAAAAGAAACAGAAAATTGGATCAAGTGAAAATCGCCAAAGTCTTCCAGCTGTTGGTCAGAATAAAACTCTGGTTACGAATTCGCATATTAAAAACTCGCTCATTGGATCCTCATCTAAACATTGCCAGCCACTCAGAGAAAATATCACCCAGCTGGAACGTTCACCTACAGAGTCGTGTGTTACCACTCCATTACACGTAGCCAATGAGGAATCTTGTTATGTTGTCGCACAGTCGATATCGCGGCAGCTACTCAAGGAGAATACCAAACAGCTTCAAAGTTCATCTTCAGTTTCGCTTGTTACCAGTGTAATAGAAAACCCCGATGGAAAATTTGAGGCTCTTAGTGTGGCGACTTCAGGTTCACATCCAGCACCAAACAAAAATAGCAAAAAGAACCAGAAGAAGTACAGTCTTGTTGATTCTCTTGTCCATGGACTCAATGAGAAAAAAGACCAGTTACGCCTCCTGTATAAGCCTGCTGACGATGATGTAATTTTACTTGATGACTGAAGGATTAAGATGTCACTGTCTTACAGATATAACAAATCATGAGAGAATCAAAGATAATGGTTTTAACTTTTGAGAATTGTGGCTTGTTAAAGTAATGGTCAAATGTTGTTCGAAAAAGTTTGACAAAGTTTGTCAAATAAACAGTTTGTCATACAACGAAAAATGAATTTTTACGGTTGTTTGTAATTGCTGTTTGGTACGTAATTTTGTTCAATTTTTTTCTTTTTTTGGGGGGGGGGGGGGGTTGTATGTTTCACGAAGCGGGATCGTTAAATTGCTGAATAGTCCTGAAAGCGAGAAATTATGTTAGGATTACTTGTTGTCTGCTAATTGTGGGGTTAAATAGAGGCTTTGTACACCTTAAAAGTCAAATTTTTGAACTATTTATGTTTACATTAGATGAAAAAATCTCTTATGGATACACCGATTGAAGACATCAGTTTTGTTTGCAAGAACTTACTTTGAATAATTGTAACTGATGACCGAAAACCGTCGTTATCTCACAGTATCATCTCGGCCATCATATACATGTATTTTGTATTGTCCAGGAAGCGGAAATTCACTTATCCCAGTCATCGGTCAACTTGTGAACAAAATTTGCAGTCCAGTGTTTCAAATGTTTGGGATAAATTGTCATTTTCCGGTAAATCTCTTAAAGATCTCGACGTTTTGCTATGGTTTGACCGGTCTTTATTAATTTAGGATCACGATCCATTATGTTACAAGTTAATTTGGCAATATTGCCTATTTTTATTGTATATTTATATGGTCATATCTTTCCTGTGAAATGTCTGTATTAAATACAATATCTATAAGAACATTTGTCTTTGTGGTTCGTTCTTTGTATTGATTTGATTGCTACATTATTGACTGCAACATATATATTCAGTTGGAGTTCTTTCTAGAAATAAATTTAAATTCCACCCGTATAAAGCTGATAATTCCAACTTAAGAAAGGTGGTCATACCTAGTGGTACTTCATCTTAAGGGAGCGATATGCAAGACCTGAGAATAACACTATTGAATCCTTGCTCTCGTGTCAAAGCACATGGTATTTCAACAAGAAAACTGAAATTGGAATATTTCAAATAATACTCGGTTTTTACGAAGCAAGCCATAGGCCAAAGTCGCGCCACTTTGAAGTGAACGAATATGTCATTTATGCTTGCCTTTTTAATTCATTCCTTAGGCAATGCGTTGACAATGGTGTCGGACATGGGCGTCATAGATGTCTTGTGGTGTCTGTACAGGTCATCTGTATTAAATATATTTGGATGAAGTGAACATAACGCCCATTGAACGAAGCTTGGCGACGGGGGTAAAGCCAACTATGATACCGTTTCAGTACATAACAATGCCATTGAGTTTTACCCATTGATCTACTAGGTTTCAGTGATATGTCTGAAGTTGTTGGTTTAGATGAGAACGTTTCAAAGTACAATTCCATCTTAAGTACCATACTTGATACTCGTGCTCCCATGAAACTCAAGTGACTTAGGACAGAAAAGCAACCGCCTCGGAAAGATGAGACCTGTGCATCAGAGATAAGGTAGAGGAGACGGACTGAACTTTTTTTTAACAAAGGACCCAACTTTATTGTGACTATGCTAGATTGTGCTACCAGCGGAAAGTGACAGCTTGGAAGTTGAAGATTGTAAAGACAATATTACAAAGAACCATTTGAAGAGAATACAGGAAATTATAAAGAAGTCGTCACACATGCGATTAAACCCTTTTTTCGTAATGAGTCACTACTTCTGCCAAACACAAACAGTTGTCAAGAATTGCCAAACAGTTTTAATAAGTTTTCAACAGTACGGTGAACAAGATTATCGTTATTTTAAAAGATTGCATTGGCAGTGAAATTTCGAAATTTTATGCAGAACATGATTACGAAGCTCATTTAGGCTACTGTTTGTGAACAGTTGAATAATGTTACAGTTCAGTCAGGAAAATCGGTCTTCATCAAAGTGCGAAATAGAAGTATCACAGCTCTGAGTCGGCACTGTTGAAGGTAAAAACTGATATCTTGGATCCCTTTGACCAAGTACAGGTTTTTAGCTCAGCTGACTATAAGTCATGTGAGCTATAGTCGTGGTCCTTCGTCCGTCCGGCCGTCCGTCAGTTAACAGGGCACGTTTTAAAACCGTTGGACCTATGATTCCAAAATTTTGCATACCATTAGATGTCCCAAAAATCTCGTAAGTTTTCATACACCATGTCAAGTCTTGTTTACATGTAGCCCACCAAGTAGTACAGCCTTCACTTGCATTATGTAACCCACCCCAGGCAGCTTGCCTTGGCTTAGCTTGGCCACTACCAGCAGGCTTCCCCCTGTGCCCTGCACCCCCCCCCCCCCCCCAACCAGGTGGTGCATAAACATGATGATTATTGTTAATATGTTATAATGTTAAATTCTAGACTATGCTACAGTTTAAATTTTGTATTGTACCACCAGGGTTACAATGATTAAAGTGCACATTTAATTGTGTCCACAAAGTGGTGTATTGCTATGAAAGTGTGGATGTTCATCAGAAATCCTTACTTCACAAGAGTAAAAACTTCACCACGTGTGAAATTGACTATAAATTCCAGTAATAAATTAAAGCTGAGATAGTTATTAGCACAATGGTATTGTTTGTCTCTCATTCAACCAACAGTGTGTATAGTACTGTATACTTTATATGAAAAGATGTTTTATTTTATCAAATTTACTGAATCTTTTATTTTATTTCAGTGAATAGAATTAAACACTGTACTGAAAACTCCAATATGCAAAACTTTTTTAATAGTGATTCAAGGAATAATCTTGTAGATGCCATGTTGTGGCATTATTTTCTTTTAAATTCTGTTTAAACTTTGTGATTTAAAAATAATTAAATATATGTGTATGCATTATATGACCCAATATGAGCTACACCCTGGATATATAATGATTGCAACAATTCTAATATTTTATCTTATATTTCAGTTTTTTTACTCTTGATATATGATTGCAACTTTTGCAACAATTCTAATATTTGAACTTGTATTTTCAGTGTTTTTATTGAAAATTTATAAAACTTGTAAATAAAAAAAATGATTCAGATAAAATCTTTTAATGGAAAAAGTGGATATGGTAAAAAAATAGGCTTATATATAAACTTAAATGCATTATTCCCATGAAAGTGAAATAAAGTATTAGTCCATTCTGTCCACTTGCCTGTCCATCTGTAAATTTTCATATGCATCACAGTATCTCAAAACTTTTACTGTTTTTCTTCATGACAGTCTTGTCAGAGTATTAGTTTGCAATCATATATTTAGAACTTTACTATAACCAAGTAGGAGGGCCCCTTTCCACTTAGCTTCTCATATTCTTATATAAATGAAAAACATTACAATAGAATATTTTGCATTTGCAAAAATTTCAAACTTCAGCTGAGCGCCGTGACCCATGAGTCCCTTGTTTCTTAATATTATTAGACTAAAATGCAATATTTGATAAAGTATTCTCATGCAAATTTTTTGAACAGGTTAAAAGAATAGAATGGTTTACGAGGGACTTTTTTTTATCATGGATCAAGTCTTACCGTACAGAAAGAAAACTATGTGGTCATTTATGACGCCTTCATTTGAAGGCGCAAAATCATAGCCGATCACACTGTCTCGGTGATCGGTACTGGGCCCCATTCTGTATTAATTATGTGTAGCCCCTATAGATGATATATGTGAAAGACGGCATTCAAATGGGAAGGTTATGCTGATGACCATCTGATATATCTTTCATTAGCCCTAATATACCAAATGATCAGGCTGTATGTAAATACAGACTTGAATGCTGTCTTTCAGATTTTAAGAAGTAGATGACCGCACATTTGTTGAAATTAAATGATGACAAAACAGAAATTATAACTGTTGGATTAAGACGTTATATGTCTATCATACATGAACACGCCTTTCTTGATTAAAGAAAATATCCAATATAAGAAGGGATATTGATGTGACAACATATATAAACTAGACTACTGTAATAGTTTATTGCTGGATGCGAATAAGTTATTTACACAGATTGCAACGTGTACACAACATGGCTTGCCGGGTGATTTTCCGTTTTTAGAGGTTTGACTTAATTAGTAGTTACATGGAGAAATTGCATTGGCCTAGGTTCGAGGAAATAATTGAATTTAAAGTGTTAACTAATATTTTTCAGTGTGTCAAAGGCTCTGCCCCTGAATATTTAACAGCTTATTGCTCAGGACCATGGCCGCTCAAACCTTTGCTCCAGTAGAAATGGAAATTTGCCTGTTGTGGGAAGCAGACTGACTGTGACATCAAATTGTTTAATAATAGTAACTGTTCCTAGGTTATGGAATAAGTTGCCATACGAAATCATATGTGAAGACTCGATGAATATCTTAAGGAGAAAACTAAAAACATTTCTCTTTACTCAGTCATATGGTTGATTTTTTGTGCATGCTATTATCTAGTCTTATGTTATTATGGTCTTATTATCAATCATGCCTAATAATTCTGTAATGTTTGTGGGAGGTATTATATGATTAATTTAATTTGTAAAGATTGTTAAGCGCCTTAGGAAAGTTGCTGATACTGTTTAAGTTACGCTATATAAATAATTGTATTTGTATCGACTAAAAACTTTGAAACATGCCAGTCCAGTTGCTGAATGTTCTCCACGACGCGAGGATAGGAAGAAGGTGAAAACTTCTGAACGGAGCGCAGGTGAGAAGTGAATATCTCCTGCTACTTGGGTACATTTGCAAAGTGAACAATATTCCAGATGCAGGGAAACGGGGAAAGTGAATACTTCTCTTGATAGGGCACAGATATGCATGCACATTGGAGAAGTGAAAGATTATTCTGACGAAGTGAGCGAAGACATGAACGACATGAATTGTTCTCATAACTCCAGGGCGGTGGCAAACTTTATGCAAACTTGTGGGGGAACACGAGCGAAGAAGTCGATTTGTCTGATGTGGGTCACTGGGTTATACCAGATACATGGACGAAGTGAATGATTCTCCTGGCGCGAAGATGTCAGGAAATCAGTAATTTCATCAGGATGCCTCTTTTGTCCGGTCATCAATGTATGTAAATGTACTAATGGGCTTTTACTGAAGAGCCAGCGATCTAAAGCATGGGTTACTTTACCACAGAAGGATTATTCTTGCGAATACAATCACACATCACGCAATGTTTATTTAATGGAAATGAGACGGTTTTTTTTTTATATTTGGACGAAAAAGGCTCGCGCGGAAATAATACCATGGAAAAGTGTGAATGAAGGATTCCTAGCCAGTTCTGGACACCAGAGAAAAACTGACGAAGTGAGGAAAATCTGAGATAACAGAATTTCGATCAGTGTCTCATGTCCAGACATCGCATCCACGGGATCGATGCCTATGCTTTCATTTATGTGGCGACGAATAAATCATTTTGAAATTCACCGTTCATTAGTCCCTCGCTAAATCGACAACCCTGAGCACCAACAGAGTAAGGGGTCATGAGGGTTTCGCGCAAACTCCATTCCCAGCAGAGGATGAAAAAGCAACCTAACAGAACGGTTTATCATTACAAGGATACAGGTATCGAAGGTATCTTTGCTGGCAAAGTACCAGTTGATGAGCCGTGCATAAGGAATTTACTTGGTTAATTGCTCTGTATCCTAAATGAGGTACATATCTCCATACACAGCGAATGTCAACGTAATGTACCTGTCACATGAATGTGTTAACATGCGGGTTCATCGGATCGATTGACCATGTTTGACAGTTGAAGAAAAGAATAAAACATAAGTTTTCATTAATCAAGAAAAGTGAAACAAACATGACAAACAAGAGAGGACTTTTGTACTCTATAGTGTTTTACAAAATACACCGAGGCTGAGGACCGTGCAGTGAGTTCTGATACGGTAATTATTATCCATCACAACACGGATGTTTATAGAAACTTTTATGAGAGATGTCACATCTGTTCAAGCGATTTATGTACCAGCATGCTACGGTGACATATGGGTCCGAGTCTCTGGCAGAGTAATTACATAACGGTTTACCAGGCAGGACCCTGATAAAAAGCTGGTTTCGGCACGACCAGCTGCTGCGCCCCTAACGCCTACTGTCGTAGATATATAACACTGGTAATGTTACGACCCCATCCAGTACCCTTCACGCTGGGTGCATGGTCAGTTACAGATGAATAGGGCTCAAGGCTAGAAACAAGTGTACTGTCCATTAATACAAGATAAAACATTCAGGTGGGAACTTCTCTCTTGTCTTTCTATAAACAGCAGCGCCACAAAAAACATTTTCAGAAACATAATAGTTGAAAGGAAACCACTGGATCAACAGAATATAAAATCAAACAATTTTAATTTGATTCGCATATAAAAAATGCTTAACAACTGAAATTTAAAACACTTTATTCAAAATAGTAATATAACGATGTTGCAAAAAAAACCACTACTTCCAAATTGTTCTAAAGGTTCGTAGTATTTACCAGTTTACCAGTCCAAGGCTGCTCTTACACGCAAAGATGTGCATAAGTTTGTTGTCTCTCTCAACCTGTTTTTGTTATGAACGAACCTAGAAGGGTTGCATTGTTCCCAATGCCTTTTTATCTTCACATCGCGTAAACATGAAACAAACTTGGTTACCATTTTGTCAGTGCTAACAAATCATGTTCTGCGGACGTTTTGCATAATTCAGTTTACCCTTGTATGCCATTATGGGATCACGTTACTGCTAGGCTTTAAGCGGTAACATCATACGTGCATGATAATACATACAGCAATAATATCATTGAAAGAGAAGCCTACACTGTAGTGAATTGGCCCTGACGATTTCTCTCAATGTGGGGTATGGGTCCTAACAGCATCATTCAATGTTAAGTTAAACTCACTCAAAAATATTTTGCAGTACAGAAACCAAGAGACTGTCTTTTGCATTTTGTCATTCCAAACAGCAGGTCATGGATAGCTATAAACAAACGTCCACAAAACAAAGGGTCTCATAATGACTTTTCTGAGGCCTAGGAATCTATGTGCCGCATAAAAATGTTCTAAACTACAGGCTCTTAGAAAAAGGCAAATAATAGAAATAGGATTTAAGTGACTCCTGCCTGACACTTGCCGAACCTGCTGTACCAGTGGCCGTGTTCGGCAAAGCATGAATTCGGTCAGTTGAATGGCTCAGAGCAAGTGTAATGTGAGCTCTGTGTATTGCTTGATTCCCAGTCAGACTGGTGCTAAATAGAGCGAAACCGCCACCACATTATAAAGTGAATAAGGAAACATACGGACCGTCAGGTTAGATGTAGATACCATGCATCAGTGCGTCCGGTATCCATGCATTAGTGGGTTTAGTTCGCGGTCCCCCTCCATGGTTTTTAGTTCCGCTGAATGTAAGTCATCTTAAGTAAAGGTATGGCGCTTTGCCTCTCGTCCCTCCGGTCGTCTGGTCGTCCTTTAGCAGAGCACAAATCGTAAATGCTGACCCTAGAAGCCTGTAACTAAAAATCTAGAGAGTTCAATCAAAATTCTCCTTGGAAAACTTGGGAATTAGGTCACTGCGACCTATATCCGAGCTATTGGGCTTGAAAGTACCCCCAGAATAATTAAAATAAATGATACAAAACCTCCAATATCTTGATAATTAATGTATGGATTATCATGAATCTTGCCATGAATATTGTCCATGACTAGTTTTGTCAGTCCCCGAAAAGTGGTGGCGCCACCTGTATTTTTATTATTTTTACGAATATTAATTTTACTATAAAATGACAACAATCATGTCATTTTCTCAGTTGTGATTCGATCTAGTGTCGCAAACCCTAGTGTATTGATCATTAGTAGATGCCCTAGAGTAATCACTCTGCCTTTCCGTCTGTCTGTGTGTTCATCCGTCCATCTACACAAATTTGTTTGCAGATGATAACTCCAGGTTGGATTGACATCTGAATTTCAAACATGACTTACATATGGCCAACAACTCAAGCAAGGACGTATGATTTTTGGATCCTGTGGTCAAAGTTCAAGGTCACAGGAGCCACATCTTTTAAAAGATTGTGGATGCACTGTAAATCTAACTTTTCATCCTAATCTTTCTATCTTTCACACATGGCTTATACTTGCCCTAAGTGGAATAAATCTGTAGATTTTGAGGTCACCTGGTCAGAGATCAAGGTCACCTGACCAACTCTTTTTAAAAAGATTGTTACAATTATTTAAATGCTGCAAGTCCGAGAATAAGTTCTCAGATTTTATGAACTCAAGGTCATTGGTTAAGGTCTTAGGACCGTCATTCTGAAAAAAAAACTTTAAAAATATCCTTATAAACAAATTCAGCTGAGCGTCGAGACCCCTGGGTCCCTAGTTGCATGCATATGGCGCCGTGGTTATACAAACGGAACCAGCGGTGTGGATGAAAGTCAACAATGAACATTTATCTTGGATTATTACAGTGACGTATCAAGGATTTTGAGGAGAAGGGCTGGTTTCCTGCGCCTATTGGACACCTTTCCCTTTTCGGCATACACCTAATTGATATGATATTTCAGGGGAACGGAATCTGCCGTGCTCTCACATCGCGAAGTCGTGGGGGGGGGGGGGGGGGGGAGAGAGAGCGGTGATTACTCATGTTAAAGATGGCTCAGACTTCGCTCCCACTTTGTTCTACGACGTAGCGGTAGCAGTAGACAGGAGAGGAGAAAGGTTTTCGATGAATGGTCTTGATGAATGGACTATCACGTGGTCTAATCATCCAGACACTTCAGGTCTACTCAGCAGAGCCTCCATGTGTGTGTTTCAATCCGGTCAGACATAAGAGAACGTGTTGCGCAACAATGTGTTCTCTTTCCAGTGGTCTGCAACACTTTTCAGGAGATAGTACACTTTTTTCACAATTAAAACATTTCTATTATAAAAGTATTAATATATCACCGCCTGTAACCTTCTGGATGTTACCATAAGAAGACTCCCGTGTCCTCGGTTTTTGTTAAAATATATTTAACAGGATAGATCATTCAGCAAGCGATTTTTTTCATTGAGGTCCTACTACAATTAAATTATGTTAAATAAATAAATAATGTTGACACACAGAAATTAGTACAATCAAGAAGTAGGTAACATATTTGATTATTCCAGTTATATTCTCATGTTTGTAAGGATGATCGTTTAACATTAACATGTTAACAAATTTAACAATCAAAGATATCTGATGACGTCATGGGCCATCATTAATCAATAAAATAATGCCTTGCAAGATCATTATATAAGAGTGTATATTCACATAGATATATCAGGCGAAAACCTTAAAGGGTACATGAAGTTAAAAACTAAAAATATTTTCCTGGAGAGTGCTCTCCAACATTCCAATGAAAGAAGGAAAAGATACGGATTCACGGATTTCGGTATAGCGAGTAAGAGTCTCAGTAGCAGTAAAAGGCTCCGGGGTATGAGAGGAACGGTTTAATGATCTGTAGGCCTATTTGGTTTCAGAGGTTCGACATGACCCCTGCAGACATCTCTCTTTACACATCTATGACGATATTTTGTTAAATTTGGAGACAAAGGGTGTAAACTATTCCATGATTACACTTAAATACGTGTATACATAGAGAAAGTAACGCAAAGGAGTATTGAACTGTGTTATAAGATTAATTATATGTCGATAATTAAATTCTGGAGACGTTGGGTGGCAGAACAAGTCGTGGATTCGGATTAATTCTAAGTTAAGTACGTATACTCGCCATGTCTGACCGTACAACGTCATTTATTCTGCCTGTCAAATTATTATTTCAAAATTTTGATTAAAAAAAGGTTACCGCATCCCTTTCCTAATCAAGTAATTCCTGCATGGCTGAATGGGATTGAGTATAGGTTAAGATAGTGTAAGCGCACTTTTTATAAACATTTAAAGAAATCTAAAGTCTATGTTCTGTCTAATTTTTAGAAAACATATCAGTGATGTAGGACTGGAGTTTATTGTTTTAGGCACAAAGACTTTGACTCGAGGGTCCTGGACTCTGTCCTCGGCGGAAGGACTCGAGAAATCAGGAGAAGTCCATCTCCAATGCAACAGAAAAAAAATCACTTTCTTTAAAGACGTTTGAACCTGTGCGAACTACTAAGGGTGCCTTTCCATACATGCGGGCCCCCGCGGAAAAATTCACGTGTGTTATCTCAGTCCCCTTTCCATACATGCAGGCCCCTGCGCGGGTCCCGCATGCTGATCAAGCCACAGGCACTCGTTTCCAGCACTACAATGGCCTAGAAACCGAAAACACATTGAGTATGGGCGATATACCCATTATAAAAGAACAAGGTAATGAACTCCACCGCTACGCGGGCAAGATAACTTTTTTTCACAAGTCTGAATTCGGGAGAATTATCCGCTTCACAAGCATGATCACGCGCCTTTTTGTTGAAAACATCCTTATTTACAAGATTAAACTTCCAAATATAAAAGTTTCCCACACTAACCGCGAATTCCAGAACGTTTATTCCAGCTGCGACACCGTCATTTGTCATGTATACATTTACTAGTTGCGGAAGTTGACGTCATCCCGGGCTTAATGTATGTTATGGTTATAGAACAGACGTTAATGTATACAAAACAAGTGATGTAATGGTCCTGGTTGTGTTTGCATGCCATGCCCACTGATTTTCAACTTCATTGACAATTTGACAGCTGTTTGAATTGTGCGCCTTAAAGAGATGTAGAAAACAACTGGTATCATGCAGCCAATGACAGACGCCAGCTCAGGGGGAAATCCATTCAGCCCGGGGTGACGTCAACTTCCGCAACTAGTAAATGTATACATGACAAATGACGGTGTCGCAGCTGGAATAAACGTTCTGGAATTCGCGGTTAGTGTGGGGGACTTTTATATTTGGAAGTTTAATCTTGTAAATAAAGATGTTTTCAACAAAACGGCGCGTGATCATGCTTGTGAAGCGGATAATTCTCCGGAATTCAGACTTGTGAAAAAAAGTTGTCTTGCCCGCGTAGCGGTGGAGTTCATTACCTTGTTCTTTTATAATGGATATATCGCCCATACTCAATGTGTTTTCGGTTTCTAGGCCATTGTAGTGCTGGAAACGAGTGCCTGTGGATCAAGCAGTGTTGGATTTCTGCGGGGGCCCGCATGCAGATGCCACCTGCGGTATATAAGATCCTGGTATTTTTCCTTGTCTTTGGAAAAGATAAAAGATCTGTTAGTGCATTAGACTGAATAAAAGATAGGCCTAATATACGACATGTTTTTATCGTGATTTAAATAGGCCCTACGGCCCAGAGGCCAACACTAGGTAACGTATAAACACGTGGCGGGAGAGATATGCCCGTCGCAAGCCATGCCTGGCTTGTATTATATATATAATGTTTAAACTGAATATTGGATTAGAATATTATGTACACTAAACTTTAAGAAATTATAATTATTACTATATTTACAACCCGCATGCGGGGACCCGCACGTATGGGGACCCGCACGTTAGGGGCTGCTCGCATACGGGCCCCGGCGCGGGACCCGCACGGGTCCCGTGCGGATGAAAATCCGCATGTATGGAAAGGCGGCCAAAAGAACATTACAAAATAATAAATATACATACCAAGCTCTTCTCAGCATGGGGAGCAATAAATGTTATTAATCATTCTAGTAAAACATGTATAAACGTACTTTAAAATGTAAATGATAATGTTAAATTCACATTTTAAAATACTTTGCATGTAAGGATATTTGTACTGGACTCGGACTTGGAGTGGACTTGGACTTGAACCTCAATGACTAGGATGGTGTGAACTATACTACATTAGTGGAAAATATTTATAAAATATTATTAATTATGAATGGACATTTTTCACATAACAAAGTCCGACCCGGAGAAAAGCTGTTCACTCGTGACAGGTATCGTGACTCCTAGGCCCAGTCTGTTTATTTAAAAAAGGTCGTTAGTCCTATTTTCATGGCTAGCGCCCATAATGGTAAACCCGCCATCAAACATTAATTTCTTCTACCATGCAGGGAGTGGTGGTTGATCGGTGGTTGATCATAGATATAATATATTTTATAGGTCGTTTAATTGGGGTTTGGAAAATGTTAGAGGTCACATGATATATATATATATATATATATATATATATATATATATATATATATAAACCAACAAAGATCATCATCATTCCACCAGATGTGTTTCCGTGAACAAAGTAGTCCTCCAAGGTGGGTTAATTGTTATGCCTGATTGCACGCTCCTGGCGACCCCGACATAGAGTATTGCGTCACCTTATGCGGTCATTTGACCGAATAGTCCTGATGTTCGTGATTAATGACAGACAGGTCAAAAGGGCACTGGGGCAATTTCGGAGGCGAACGATCCACATCAAACGTGTGCATGTGTGTGTTAGTTATCACATTTATAGAATTTGTGTGTGGCATTATATATAAATATTTCTTAATTATCTTATACTAACATTTCATGAATATTTCTTATATGAAACTCTTGACAGGCATGCGATATAAATATAGTGTCTACATGAATTAATCATTTTATATAGGAAGTGGATAAACTGCCGGCAGTTAAGTCCACAGGCTAAACTGTCAGCAAATGAATGTATGCTCTAAATCCAGTGTGTTACTCAGTAATTTCATTAGTATCATTTTAACAATTAGCTGACAATATAGTGCTGACAATATTAGATATTTTGCTGGTCTATATGTAAAAAGTATATTGAATAGGTAGTAAGGCAATTGTGTACCTTATGGGGTTTTTTTTAATGGACTGTTTTACAATTTATATAGCCCACTAAGGGCCACTATAAACAAAGGTAATATTCTTAAATACAAAGGGGATGTATACTTTTATAGTCCGTTCCTATAACCGTGACACTATGTTTTTTTTATAAGAATAAGAACAGAACAAAGATTTTTGGTAAGGGGTTAGATTAGAACGCGACCTAATTTTCTGACAGGAAAAATACCACATACCCGAGATAAATAGCCTGCAATGAACAAAAATCAAAATCCAGGAGAAACTCTACAGGCGTTTACCACATTCCGCGCTCCACTTCAGTTTACACACGTTCGAAGCGCAAATGTAGGCCGCGCCAGACAGCGTCTGGCGCTCGCTAGAATGTAGAACAGATTCAAACCGGTGGTCAAATAGCCCTATTTACACTAGAAAAATGTGGCGCGTGCTAGACCGGTCCAAATAAATGTGGAGCGGGCTACATTTTAACTTGCGTTCACACTGTGCCGGACCAAGTAACCATGTAGAGCGCGCTACCTTGTCAAGTTAGGCCGCGTTGCACTTGGCCCGGCCTACAATCTGCATTGCGTTTACACGCAGATAAATACTGCAATCTAGCGCGGTCTAGACTGGATTCCCCCTTGCGCGCATGGCTAAAAGCTAGTCACATGACAGCCGAGTATTCCTGGAACGCGCTGTACAGGTAGCGCGCTCCACTTTTTACACACGTTCGAAGCACAAATGTAGTCCGCGCCAGAAGCGTCTAGCACGCCAGAATGTAGAACCGACTCAAAACGATGGTCAAAATAGCCGAATTTACACACGTTTTTCTGGAGCGCTCTACATCGTTTAGCGCGCGCCGAGTCCCCCAAACGCGCTAGATTTCGAGGATTTTCGGTCTGGAGCTCGCTACATTTTGACCACTGCAGAGCGGTCTAGAAAAACGTTTGTAAATGGGGCTAATATATCACCGGCGGCTCTCTGAGCGGGGTCATGTAGTTTATTCAATCTGATGTCAATTTCAAGCTGAAGCATTTTTTTCAGTGAACTTAATTCTTCACTCAGTCATTTGAATACGTACATTACATTTTCTGGCAAAGTTAAAATAAATGGCTGTCGCAAGCACAGTAGTTGATTGACATGGTTTCAAGCCTGCCTTGCGTTGATTTTTGTACGATTTTCCTTGAAAATTGATTTAAATTCTTGTGTTTAGGCCTAATCTGAATTTATTGGTTATCCCAGAAACATATATTCATAACCATGTATTCCCCCCCCCCCCTTTTTTTTTTAAGGGACACATATACAGTGATTATCCCCTAAAACGAATTTATGTAAAATGTTAATTTTGAACGTATGGTTTTATTTCTGCCTGAATTGCGTGCCCGAATTGGACAAATCTTTAGTATCTAAAATGATCTAAAGTGTCTGGGCTCATCCCAACCTTAAAATAGGATCGTCCATATTCCAAGGCAAGTACGCCCAAAGCGGTAAAAAGTTAGGCGAATATTCCGACCAGTTCATTTTAGGTAGGGGTGGCAAGATGCATGTGCCGGTTTCTCGGGGTCATGAAATACGTGGATTCGCATGGAATTTTGTAAACTTTTCGCATCTTTTTGTTAAAGGTGTATTCGCAATTTCGACGGGAATTAAAATTCGCAATTTTTTACAAATGTGAATAAATTCGCATCGGCTGTGGCTAGAAACCTTGTAGTCCAGAACTGAACGCTGACGGGCCTCGCAAACACCCGCCGATTGAGCCCTTGGGGTGGGTATTTGTAGGGCCCGTCATCGTTCAGTTCTGGACGTATATGCGTGAAAAATAGGTGAGTTTCCATGTGCACAGTGCGCGTTGGCTATAGTATATGCGTATATACGGGAACTGGCAGACGTATATATTTGTACAGTGGATCGAGCAGGCCTTCAACAAAAATTTGGGGAAGTAAAGTCATTTTTCCTTGAATCCCCGAGTTCACGCAGACCCTATGCGTGACATCGCTCCTGTGGCGATTTTCACGCATATATGTGCATATACACTGACGCACACATGGAAACATCCCAGTTACAAAATCATATGAGCGATTTTTCCTGATATACCATCAATTACATGAATGAAGCTTTGGCCCTATAGCAATGAGCGGGGCTCTGTGTACCGTACCGTTTAAAAATCGGCCATATAATACAGTATAATAAAATAAAAGAGAACAACTGGCTGCTGACCACGATGATTCCTCCTGGCCTCTTTATAACGTGTATTCAGGAAATTTCACGCGGCGACCTTGACGTCACGGTTACGTCATTCCATTATGACGGCAAAGTTTTCACATACAGAGTTGGCCATGCAGTTCTCACATAGAGAAAAACAACAACTCGGCGTCATGATGTTTGTTGTTTCCATCAATTTTCGCTAACTTTATATAAAATTAGGTGGTTTTTTCAGCATTCGCTGTATCGCTATGAACACACACTGGAGATCAAGGCAGAGAAGAAAACGCGAAAAAACATAGTGTCACGGTTGGTGGAACGGACTAGAGTAAAATTAGGGTTATATAGTGAAAAATGGTGTTGTTTGACAGTCATTGTGTCTCCTATTATAAGTCGAATTTATTGGCTCAAAATAAAGTCAAATTTTGATCTTCCGCCATAACGTTATGCATGATGTTGATGACATCGCCAAGAAAACAAGCTATATTTTACCATTTTGATTAATTTCATTTCAAATTAATTATAACTCTGCAAGCCTCATTCATAAATAAGGATTCATTTCTCCTCATTATAGAAAACGGGAAAAAATGGAAATAATGTGTTAAAAAGCGTGTAAATAAGACTTATAAAAACCTTCTAAAATACACAATTACCGATATTAAAAAGTGTACATTTTTTTATATTAAAAAGGTAGTTTATAGATTTTGTAATAAAATATACTAGCAATGTTAATAAATGTATGTGGGGACATATTGCAAATAAAGTTAGCTTGCAAATTATGGCAAAAATTGTGAGTTTTGAAATCATTACTAGCCCCTTTCCAAGCATTTTGAAAGTTAAGATCTCCATGCTTTTAATAGTAGATGATTTAATCATACAGAATTTCCTGCTTGAATGGACGCCTTCCAGCATTATCTGCTCGATGCTGAGCAAATGCAATAGTCCTGGTATCTCTTGGCCACAGCTGAATAAAGATACTGTCCTGGAAGGCTTGAAGTTTATCATCAAGATCCTGGTAGGGGGAAGGTTGAACCAACAGGGAACTCTGAGATGATATTTGAAGTCTTCAACAAAGCTCATTGATGCTTATATGCTTTTGAGCAAACAATATGTCATGTGTGAAAGCAAAAGCAACTCATGAGCTGTTATATCAAAGGATATGCAGATTCTTTGATTGAAGGTTATCAAGTGTAAAACATAACAACTGTTTATACACTAGTGTGCTTATGAGCAAACAAATAATTAGTGTGTGAAAACACACAACTCAGGAGATGTTAAATAAATTATCCAAGGATCAGCTTATCATTGATCATACATGTTGTGAGATGATGCAAGAAGTATCCATTCCAAATGGTAATTCTTACTTATAGACCAGCAAGATATCTAACTTGGAAAGTAAGCGTATGTTGTCAGTTCTTTGTCAAAATAATAGTGGAAATTACTGATTATCACAATGAAATTAGAGCATACATTCATGAGCCGACAGTTTAGCCTGTGGGCCCGGACTTCTAGCAAGGTAAATTCCCCCTGCCGGTTTCAGTCTAGCTCACATATACATCGGGCGCCGTACGGGTTCTGAAACACGGCGGCTTGCCGTGGGTTTTCGAGACCGTACGGTCACCGTGTGGTTTTTAATCCCACGGTGTATGCACTCACATAATCTGCGGCGACTGTACGGTGACCTCAAATGCATGGCCGGTTTAGTCTGTGCACTCTGCCGGCAGTTTAGCCTGTGCACCCTGCCGGCAGTTTAGCCTGTGCACTCTGCCGGCAGTTTAGCCTGTGCACTCTGCCGTCAGTGTAGCCTGCGCACTCTGCCGGCAGTTTAGCCTGTGCACCCTGCCGGCAGTTTAGTCTGTGCACTCTGCCGGCAGTTTAGCCTGTGCACTCTGCCGTCAGTGTAGCCTGCGCACTCTGCCGGCAGTTTAGCCTGTGCACTCTAACGGCAGTTTAGCCTGTGCACTCTAACGGCAGTTTAGCCACTTCCTTTCATTAATGGTGTGTATGATAGGATTGTAATCATAATTATGTAATTATTTACATCTTATTTAATACTATATAAATATAATTGCTGTAATCATAACTCGACCATTAAAAGCAATAAATATACATACTTATGAATGTTGGTATAATTAATTATCAGGTGGGGGGTAGGGGTGGATGTTGTTGTTAATTATCAGTTAAAAGGAATGAATCTTGGTGGTTATCATCAGAATATTGATATAAATCACCAGGTAGAAGGAATGAATGTTGGTGTTAAGCATCAAGTGGAAGGTATGAATGTTGGAATATATCATCGTGTAGAAGGTATTTTTTGGATACAAAATATTCAAATTTGATAGGATATAACGTATGGCTTATAAAATCTTATATTTTCATATTTAAAAATGCAGAAAACTTGTGCAAATTAGACAAATTATTCAGATTAAAGTAGCGATCTTTTCATAAGATCATCAGAACGGAAACAGTTGCTTAATAACTCACTTGTTAGCGTTATATGTGTTGCTGTTTATTTCAAAGCTAATTTACATATATGCGTCGATATCAACTAATTTGCATATAAAATTAAATTTATAATCATGTATGTTTCCAATGGGAGTAGCGATACGGATTGGATTTTTTAATAGAATGTAATTTAGAAGCATATACTATTATCAAATACATGGTACGATGCTTACTTCGGTAATTGGTCTCCCCCTCTTGTTTCCAATGAATAAACAATTATAAGCTAATAGTTATATAATTATATATAAGTAATACATATATATATATATATATATATGCATATGTAATGGGCCACAGGTCGAATCATGGTTATCATAGGGTTTAAGGTGCGATAATATAACACTCCATCCATTGGTTATCTATGACAAAGTGTGTTTCCTTCTAGGTGCCGCGTTATTATTGGTAGTCCACAGCATATGTATTGAGCGGCGGGTCAAATGATGATCATCATGTTTTTGTGTTGAATAAGCGCACACCATATACATCCATGCTTCTATGGTGTTATGGAACTAATTGTTTGCATGATAGAAGTTACTCAGTCACTACATGATATCATGCTATATCACTGTGACCTCACTTCTCCCTCATACTAATGATGAACAAATACGTGAAATCTCCCTGACATCACTGCGACCCCTTGTGAATGATACTAAAAAACGCGACATCAGCAGTGCGTCACCGTGATATCACGGCTGAGGTCGTATTTGTGAGGTTACTTTGATATCGCTGTGATGTATGCAGGACGTGTTTTTGTGGCTACGCAAATGCGCATGTCAGGTTCACTTGACAGACGAAGTCCAGAGTCTCCAGCCTACAGATGTCTACAAGTCTTCTCGTTCTGGGAAGTTTCTGGTCCATAGACAAGTTCGTTGTTTCAGTCAACAATGGTAAGAGCACGTATACTAATAGGTCTTTAACGTCGACTTTGTTTCAAGCAGATATACCCGAAAATTGCCGGAATGCTATAAGTATTATGAGCTATAATGATTGAAGGACATTGGGTAGTCTAAATGGGTATAGGCTAGTGAATTGTTTATATCCCAGTACACAGGACCACACAGTTCCAAAGGAAAATGGATTAAACAGCCTGTTTAAGTTAAATAGCGAGTTTCTAGGTAAATGTAAAGTCTAGCCTACATAAAAACCTTAAACCTATATCATACCCTGAACATATATTATAGATCTATAAGAAAATAGTATATGTTATTTTATCTAAAATGATTTAATTTAACAAAAATCAAACTGATTTATATTTATTTTATTTTATTATATTTTATTTTATGGGAACAAAACATACAATCTTTGTATGTAGCACTTAGGTGCACAGTGACGTGACAGACGTCATTATAAATGTTATTCCCACAGAGATATGTTGATTCTGATGACTCACTTGAAGACAGCAATTTCTTCAATCCTTTCGCTGATATCTGATTACTTAGGTTTTAACAAATGAGCTTTAGGGAACATTATACCTTTCCTTTTCAAGTTCCTGGACAACTTAACTCGTACCCAAACACTTTGTTACATATTACTTTGCAATGGCCTACAACCTTAGCCTGTTTTTATTGTCAATGTTTTTGTTTTTACCTAAAAAAAAATTTAAAAATAAAATAATTTTTTTTTTTGTAGTTCCTGAAAAGCTAGCGAAGCCTGCAGCAGTGACACTGACAACAGAGACATTGCCTATTCCTCCTACATCGCCATCCCAGAGTTATTGGACTATGCTGTCTCCACTGCCAGCCCAGACTTCTTTGAGCATGGTGTCTTTGACTCCAGCCCAGATTTTCTGAGCATGCTGTCTGTGCCTCGAGCCCACACTTTGAGCATGCTGTCTCCGCCTCGAGCCTATACATTGAGCATGCTGACTCCGCCTCCGGACCAGACTTCGAGCATACTGTTTCCGCCTCCAGCCCAGACTTCGAGCATACTGTTTCCGCCTCCAGCCCAGACTTCGAGCATACTGTTTCCGCCTCCAGCCCAGAATTCGAGCATGCTGTTTCCGCCTCCATCCCAGACTTCGAGCATACTGTTTCCGCCTCCAGCCCAGAATTCGAGCATGCTGTTTCCGCCTCCATCCCAGACTTCTCTGAGCATGCTGTTTCCACCTCCAGCCCAGACTTCGAGCATGCTGTTTCCGCCTCCAGCCCAGACTTCGAGCATGCTGTTTCGCCTCCATCCCAGACTTCGAGCATACTGTTTCGCCTCCAGCCCAGACTTCTCTCAGCATGCTGTCTTCGCCTCCAGCCCAGACTTCGAGCATACTGTTTCCGCCTCCAGCCCAGACTTCGAGCATGCTGTTTCCGCCTCCAGCCAAGACTTCTCTGAGCATGCTGTCTTCGCCTCCAGCCCAGACTTCTCTCAGCATGCTGTCTTCGCCTCCAGCCCAGACTTCGAGCATACTGTTTCGCCTCCAGCCCAGACTTCTCTCAGCATGCTGTCTTCGCCTCCAGCCCAGACTTCGAGCATACTGTTTCGCCTCCAGCCCAGACTTCTCTCAGCATGCTGTCGTCGCCTCCAGCCCAGACTTCGAGCATACTGTTTCCGCCTCCAGCCCAGACTTCGAGCATGCTGTTTCCGCCTCCAGCCAAGACTTCTCTGAGCATGCTGTCTTCGCCTCCAGCCCAGACTTCGAGCATACTGTTTCCGCTTCCAGCCCAGACTTCGAGCATGCTGTTTCCGCCTCCAGCCAAGACTTCGAGCATGCTGTTTCCGCCTCCAGCCCAGACTTCGAGCATGCTGTTTCCGCCTCCAGCCCAGACATCGAGCATGCTGTTTCCGCCTCCAGCCCAGACTTCTCTAAGCATGCTGTCTCCACCTCGAGCCCAGACTTCGAGCATGCTGTTTCCGCCTCCAGCCCAGACTTCGAGCATACTGTTCCGCCTCCAGCCCAGACTTCGAGCATGCTGTTTCCGCCTCCAGCCAAGACTTCTCTGAGCATGCTGTCTTCGCCTCCAGCCCAGACTTCGAGCATAATGTTTCCGCCTCCAGCCCAGACTTCGAGCATGCTGTTTCCGCCTCCAGCCAAGACTTCGAGCATGCTGTTTCCGCCTCCAGCCCAGACTTCGAGCATACTGTTTCCGCCTCCAGCCAAGAATTCGAGTATACTGTTACCGCCTCCAGCCCAGACTTCGAGCATGCTGTTTCCGCCTCCAGCCCAGACTTCTCTAAGCATGCTGTCTCCACCTCGAGCTCAGACTTCGAGCATGCTGTTTCCGCCTCCAGCCCAGACTTCGAGCATACTGTTCCGCCTCCAGCCCAGACTCCTCTGAGCATTCTGTCTCCACCTCGTGCCCAGACTTCGAGCATGCTGTTTCCGCCTTCAGCCCAGACTTCGAGCTAACTGTTTCCGCCTCCAGCCCAGACTTCGAGCATACTGTTCCGCCTCCGGCCAAGACTTCTCAAAGCATGCTGTCTTCGCCTCCAGCCCAGACTTCAAGCATACTGTTTCCGCCTCCAGCCCAGACTTCGAGCATGCTGTTTCCGCCTCCAGCCCAGACTTCTCTGAGCATGCTGTCTCCACCTCGTGCCCAGACTTCGAGCATGCTGTTTCCGCCTCCAGCCCAGACTTCGAGCATACTATTTCCGCCTCCAGCCCAGACTTCGAGCATGCTGTTTCCGCCTCCAGCCCAGACTTTTTCTGAGCATGCTGTCTTCGCCTCCAGCCAAGACTTCAAGCATACTGTTTCCGCCTCCAGCCCAGACTTCGAGCATGCTGTTTCCGCCTCCAGCCCAGACTTCTCTGAGCATGCTGTCTCCACCTCCAGCCCAGACTTCGAGCATACTGTTTCCGCCTCCAGCCCAGACTTCTCTGAGCATTCTGTCTCCCCCTCGAGCCCAGACTTCGAGCATGCTGTTTCCGCCTCCAGCCCAGACTCCGAGCATACTGTTTCCGCCTCCAGCCCAGAATTCGAGCATGCTGTTTCCGCCTCCAGCCCAGACTTCTCTGAGCATTCTGTCTCCCCCTCGAGCCCAGACTTCGAGCATGCTGTTTCCGCCTCCAGCCCAGACTTCGAGCATGCTGTTTCCGCCTCCAGCCCAGACTTCGAGCATGCTGTTTCCGCCTCCCGCCCAGACTTCTCTGAGCATGCTGTCTCCACATCCAGCCCAGACTTCGAGCATACTGTTTCCGCCTTCAGCCAAGACGTCTCTTGGCATGCTGTCTCCGACTCCAGCCCAGACTTCGAGCCTTGCTGTCTTCGACTCCAGTCATAAAAGACCATTTGCCCACAATTTCTTAGAGTACTGAAGCAAAAGAATGTTCTGTTTTGGGAATATCACATATCTGTGATATCACAGGGTGAGGTCGGTGTGACATAAATTTGTGGTTACACTTTGAGGTCGTAATGAGATGTAAAATGGGATGTCACTGTGATATAATGGTGAGGTCACTGTGTTGGCTGGGTACGGCAATATATAATATGCCAGCACTTATATTCATCCACGTGTATGAACCACAAATACAATATTGAGACAAATATTGACATAAATGTGTATTATATAATGAAAATACCGTAGAGATTTCAGTTTTTTAATATGTTTAAAAGACACATACTGGTAAATAAAATATACATAAAAAAATATATTTTTTTGTTTGTTTCCTTATCCTGACTTTTTTTACCCCATCTCGAATCCTTAATGCCTTTTATATAATGAGCTATAAGGTATATATAAATTTTGTACATCAAACGTTTATCTGTACAAACTGAACTATTCTGGATAAATGGTTAAGGATATGTCCATTTTGTCAGTTTCATGAAGTATATACTTCTCTGTCCATAAGTAATATTTACGCATTAAGTTTAATCATATGAATATTTTATTTGATGAACACTAATACAAGATGCGATCATATTTGCAATAACTTATACATTACAAGTGTAAAAACGTACTTTTAAATCACATTATACCAATATGTTATCATATTGATCGAATTAAATAATATGTTATATGTTATATCGTAACAAGGGTCTTGACACCTATTATAAAAAGGTACAAAATGAAGGTACAATTGCTGGTGTATACAGCTAAAATTGCTTGGAATTACGTTCCGATTCCGTAATATGCGTGGCTCAAATAAGAAACTGAGACCAACAGAAAACAGTAAATACAAAGTAAACCCGGATTGGATTAGATGGACAGCGGGCCATTATATAACTGCCTCTTTAAGACCTCATAATGTTCTATTTAAGGGCTACATGTAATGAATGCACTTTATTATGTCGAAAAAATACGTAATCACTTATACACTATGCTTTAATCCAAGTATGATATATAGGGTACACATTAAATGCATTTGTTACAATATATTCAGTAAACTGTAAACTGTAAATATATATTTCTGCATCACTTGACGTCGAAATAAGTATAATTTCAGGGCGTATGTTCTGAACCGTCAAAATTAATAGGACTCTGTTAGGAGCATGAGTAATCTTTCATACTAAAACGCTGGCACCCTTATATTTCAAGTGTCGGTAATTAATAACACTTATCACCCTGTGTCAAAGTCGTTTACTCAAACACTGTCCGTTTTATGTTATTTGTACACTTAAGGAGTGGCCCATATCAAGTAACCATGACTGCATTTAGTATACTGTTACTGTTCATGTCATATGGTTCACAGTGCATGTTATCTTTCTTTGACTTTATTGGCTTTTAACTTGGATACCCGGAACAAAAATTTTCGTCAAATTTGATATTTTTTTTTTTTTTTTGGGGGGGGGGGGGGGGAGGCTGTATATATGCCAAAATAGCAAAACTGCAAACATCAATACACCTGTCATCATTCACTCTCAGTCAAAAATCACAAGTACATGAGATGGGCATTAAATTCTCTGTTCATTGTCTCTTTTAATTCTGATATGCTTGAATTAAATTATATATTCCTTTATTTGGTACATCGAGTAAATTTATTTATAAGGTACATGTAAAATCTTTGCCTCTCACACCTTGGCATCAATAACCAACGGATGTATTATTTTACACCAAACACCCCACGATTATTTCGAGCTGCCCATTTCTTATGTAAATTAGGAAATTATATATATATTAACTAGACAACTGAATTTGAAGCAGACAAACCATTTAATCGCACGGAATATATGATCTTAAACTGCATTTTTTTTTACATTTTCTAATCAGTATCACTATTCAAAATTTAGCATAAATATATTCATACATGCAAATTAGTTGATTAATAACATAAATATGTAAATTAACTTTTAAAATTAAAAAAAAAATTATTATGGCTAATAAGTGAAATAATAAGAAACTGTTGAATTTAGCAAGTTAAGTGAAATAATAAGCAACTATTTAAGTTAAGATTTTCTTATGAAAAGACCAATAACTTTAATCTCATTTGCTGATTACATATGCAAATTAGCTTGTACATTCGATGGACAACTTTATAAAAGGGAATACCAATTACCTATGTATAAGCAGACTTTAATCCATTAAATATATGCTTCTAGATTACATTCAATTTAAAAAATCCAATCAATATTCCCATTGGAAATATACATGCAAATATTAATATATATGAAAATAGTTAATAAATGACACAGCTATGGAAACTAGCTTTTTTAAGTTAAAAACAATTATTATATATCGCTAATAACTGAACATATAACCGCTAATACGTGAATTTTAAAGCAAATGTTCCCGTTTTGATGTTCTCATGAAGAGACCACTACCTTTAATCTAAAACAAAATTTCTAATTTGCATAATTTATCTGCATTTTATTAATTTACAAATATAAGATTTTATATATAGACATACGTTACCTCTAATCAAATCTGAATATTTTGAACCCATAATACTTTACTCTTATTTATAAAAAAAGCCTAATAATCAATAGATTTATTCATTATATATTTAACTCTACTAATTCATTTCAATCTTTAAATTTATGCATATTATCTCATTTAATATGGACTTAACAACATTTTGTATATCAGAAATCGATTCTACAGGAAAAATTACCCCACAAGTAGCCAAGAAAAGATTTCTATTGAGGATTATCGTTATGTTCTTGGGTCAACTCTGTCTTTCATCGCGGTTTTCGAGTGATATATTTTTACAAAGTGACTATTCTGTTAGTGACCTGGCATTTGACCTAATTATGCATGCTGTCATTTTACGTATGAATATATTGACCTGATACACATTAAGTAATAGATTGACCGGAAGTCTTATTTCCAGACACATATAAACATGCATGACCTGATGATCTCATTATATGGAGCAATTTAATCAACATTTATGAGGGTCTAATAAGGCTGTATATACATGTGAGTTATCATTATACACCGATGAGCTCATCAATCTTTCCGGTTCTTTATCCATTAACTAATCCACTTGAGTTCACCGAGTCAAACGTTGTTCTTCATTTGCTACTGAAGTAATTTTATAGATTCAAATTACTGAATGTCAAAGCATTCCCATTAAATATTTCTTAAGTCACAAATATGTCATCTCCTACCGCATAACAATATAACCCTGGTCTTCATATAGTCGCAATTTATCCAAGATGGTGGAAGAAAAAAAAGCAATCATAGTTATTTTGGTTACAATATAGATAGATAGATGCTTTATTTTAGACTCACGTTCAATAATCCTACATGAATAGATGATTATACACATAATATACATGTCGTCCATTGGTAATACCAACACTGAAGGTAGGTAGCAATAACAGAAGCCGATCCCAAACAAAGATACACGACACTGTACAGCTGACCCTGACCCCAGTCAACTAACAAAGACCCCACAAAGACCCAACAACCGGGATTTACAGCAACGACACTATTAGCCTATATCAACTGAAGAGTGACACAGGCTCTGTGCATGTGGTACGACACTAATAAATATTTAATTTGTCTGTACAAACTTATAGTATTTAAGGTTGTGTTATTCTGTCTAATTTTCATATAGCTTTTGCAAACATACAGTGCTCTGGTCAACCTTCGAGCCAACGAGTTTTTGCAAAAACAATTATGACTAAGTACAACTGAATATTATATATATAAATTTTGTCTGATAACGTTGTGATTCAAATGATACAAATGTAAATCCTGTCAATCATTACTCTGATGTTGAAAGTCAAACATTGGAAGGCCCTATCTACCTGTAACCTGCAAGTCATGACGCCATCACATGAACGACTGTAAGTAAATATCTTAAATAGGTATATATATATATATATATATATATATATATATATATATATATATATATATATATATATATATTAAAATTCGATCTATATATGGAAATCTCTTCAGGATAATGAAGCTATAGCTTATCTTTTTAAAAATATACCCACATTGTACAGAATAATTAACATCCATTAAATTATCATAACATCCTGGAACTGGTTCTTTCGACTCGCCCGAAAAGGGTCTGTTGCCGGGTGAGTTGAACTGCTAGATATACACAATAGTATCTGCAAGTAGGGCTCCGACACCCCTTTGCGAAATAATGCCTAATTTCTCAAGTACTTTGTAATTTGGGAAGTACGGGAAAAGGCTTAGACAGACTTTGCATCATTACAAAACGTCAAGGCGAGAAACTGAAATTCCGAGGCGGGGCCACACATGCAGGTATTTACAAAACTTATAATGTCACCACTTTAAAACATTAAAATATATCCCAGAGAAATACAGTAGCCTATATTTAGTAATCTCTCACAATATAAAATGTTGTCACACCATGTGACAAATAGCCTACTGTAAGCTATTTAGACAGCATAGTTTTTAATTATTGTTGATTTTTAATTTAACAATTTATTATACAGTTTCGAAATAAATTTCATATGATCAGATTGCAATATGAAAAAAACAAAAAAACAAAACAGAATTGTTCTGTTGAACAGATATAAGCATACAATAAAAAAAAATAAAATGTTATCCAATTTCGGTGGCTTATTTTCTTGAAAGGAATGTTCGAGCAGCTGGATTCAATATCAGTATTTTTTTTCGATTATTAAATAAACATTTTCTTAAATGTACGATAAGTCTTTGAACAATATCTTACTACACTGATATAGGTATATTCATCAAAGACGTATGACCATCATATAACAGTCATGTTCAGCCGGACAGTGTGATGTCCCGCTAAGGCATGGTGCTTTCTGGTGGTCATTTTTAAATGAAACTATGACTGAAATTTGTTAGTTCCAAGAAGCTTGGTAGATGGCGCTTCATACTTACTTTAACTGTTAACCTGCCACCCCTATTTGCTCGCCAATAAACAAGATTGGTATCACCCAGCTGTGATTGCCCTCGATGAACCTTCGTTTACACAAGACGCATCGCACTGACTGTCAACATTTGACCACGTGCGAGGTAAGTGCCCATGCGTTACTGCTCTGCGTGGTTCATTTTTCCTCGATGAACCTGTCAGCTATACCTATATTCAGGTGATTTTCAGGTGACAGGTTCCTTTATTTTCGCAAACTGCCCTAAGAGATTTATAGCAGCTGCCGATGTTAAGACCACAGCCATCGTCTGCACATATATCTCAGATCACAGGCGCTTGAATCGCTACTTGTGTTGATCTTGGTTTAAATAGTGTTCAATTTACCTTAACAACAATCCCCTACCGTTTAATGAGCTTTAAACCATGTTATATCGTTGGCCGGTACTTGTTTATATAATAGATACACAAGGCCGGCATCCAAGTCTGCGGACGAGTCTGTATCCATTAAGCGACGAACAGACAGATTTATCCCAGATTACTATTTCCATCATTATCAACCAATCAGGTGTTAGATTCCAGGGGGAATTCTTACTGCTGACCAAGATACATGGGGATTTCCTTGTTTGGGGTAACAGCTGCTTAATGGATGCAGACTAGTTACAAATAAGAGCTCATTACACGTGGTACACTGTGTGTATTGGAATTGTTGATGCTTTTATAGAAAGAAGAACTGGCCATTTAACCACTGTAAGTTTCTTCCCTTGAAAATCTTTGAAATATTTGGGAATTTCCATTGATTTCTTGTATCATCGCCTAACCGTCCGCAGACTTGGATGCCGGCCTTGTGTATCTATTATATAAACAAGTACCGGCAAACGATATAACATGGTTTAAAGCTCATTAAACGGTAGTGGATTGTTGTTAAGGTATATTGAACACTATTTAAACCAAGATCAACACAAATAGCGATTCAAGCGCCTGTACTCAGATCCTCTGACAGCGGGACAGGTAAATGAACGTCTGCAGCTAGTGACACATACCAGCGCTTATCGCATACGATAAATGCATCCGGTAATCGCATCCGTCTAATCAATAAATAGTACTATAATTTTACTTGAACGTGACATATGTATACCTCCGGCAACGATTATCAGCTGCATTCAACGGATCCCCTGTTCACAGTTATTTACCTAAACATTGTTCGGTTTTTGCGATGACCGCATCCGGTAAACATGAAATTGAGAAGGGACTCAATTCCACAATGCCACGTGCATTTACAAATCTCACAAAAGAACGGTCGGGGTGTGTGTGTGTGGGGGGGGGTAAATTAAAAGAGGCACCCCTACCTCTACAACCCTCGCCATCCGTCACTGGTCACGCCACGACAAAGGGAAATAACAAAGCCTGGAGGCAATCAAGCGTGATTGGAGCGGAACGTGGCGTTTGCGGGAAAATCAGTTAATTGGGAGGGTGGGTGGGGGGAGGGGTTTTAATCCCAAAATAATATATATATATTTTACCAACGGACGCGATAAACTCGATGCGATAAACGCTGACATATGTCACCAGTTTTATAACTGTCCTATGATTTTTGGCGGGTACAATCGCGTACGCCCAGATTAGTGGTGAGTTTGCGTATGCGGTATGGGTGCGGGCATTGCGCAATCCGCGGATGCCTAGTTTGTCATCGTAACCAAACAGAAACTGATTTATTGACGTTTCATGTCACATTTGTTCAAAACTATTATGTCCACTAGCATTTTGTTATCGACTGTAGACAAATTTTATGGTATACTAATATACTTTTCATTGTCCTCATAAAACCGCGCCTGTTTTCAACAGGGTCATATATCAGAATCTAACTTTGATAAACCGCATGCCTCGCGGAGACCTATCCCTAAACAAGGCTTGTTTATTGTTGTGCAGCCATAACGGTCATACTCGCGCAGCTGCAATCAGACCTCGTATGAAACACACTCCTGTAATATATCTTAGTGCACATTCAAGCAGGTGTTGTGTTGTTGCAGTGGCGTCAATTTATCTTCAAGAGCGGGGGGGGGGGGTGAATTTCTATAATTGGACAACCTTTTTTTTTATAAAGAAACACACATATATATTTATATATTATATATATCTTTTATTGTATTGAGATATATATAATATTTTATTGATTACATTGAACAAGTGGGGGGGGGGGGGTTATATATACCCCCCCCCCCCATATTGAAGCCCCAGTGTTGTTGTCTAGGAGATGGTTGTCCTATAGCTATATATATATAAAAGAACTAGCAATCAAAAGCTCAAAACAAATGAGCCTATTGAACAAACGTTCGGACATTGTTCCCACCTGTCGCCATGTATAATGCACTAAGGGCTAGTCCATTATTCCAATTCTCACTTTCTGTATCTTTCGTCATGATTACATAATATGTAAGGTTAAGGTGTTAAAGTTAATTGGGACTTTGTGTATTCAAGTGTCAGAGCTTAGTTGCTGGGTAATTACATAATGACTGTAATCGCTTAGCCTTGATTAGCCCTACATGGCAACACTATTCAGTCTAATTGCACTTTCATTCAGCTCCTGTGCACATCATTCTTCTGTTGCATCTGTTCTGAAAGGTCAAGAAAATCTCTGATTGGCTAGTTAATTGTGTATGAATCTTGCTTGAAGACATGCTGTATATATATATATATATATATGTGTGTGTGTGTGTGTGTGTTATGAAACCAACTTGGCTATGTTATCATTCGATCACAGAGGTACATCTACAAATAAGCGTTTATCCACGCGTTGCCTCATGGGAATTTCGCCTGAATGACGTATCATGTAGGGTTTCCCAGTATCTGCTCTGTCCTGATGTCTTTGAGTAAAATAAATGCTACCCAGTCAATAAATAAATAGTTTTTATCTTGTTAATTTCAAAGATGGCGATCAAGCATATTTTTGGGCAAAACGGTTGTTAAAGTTTCATATTAAGCAATGGGATCAAAATCACATTATTCAATCGTGGGAAACATCAGTACCGCCTCTTTCGAAGTACTGCCCCTCCGAATACTAAGCCCTCTGCCTGATTTGCAATGAATGGAGTAACCCAGCTTTCGTGTTGGCAAAGTAGGGTCAAGTTTCATGTGCACAATGTACAACTACTTGTATGAGACAGAATGATTGACGAGGCATTCCTTAGGTCAGTCCAAAGAGGAACAAATAAAGTAAACTAATGAGGACAGGGAAGGATTCATTAGACATTGGGATATGTACCCCATCTTTAAATCGTCAGTGGCCAGGGCTGTACGTCAAATATATTATTATCAAAACATATTGCATATTAAACACATTCTTTTTGTCTCCTCACTCGATTAGTTTTAGATATATTTATTAGACACATGCCTCAAATTCTAGCTCGGCGGGACTTTCTCCTGTGAACAACAATTTCTATTTTATACGATACAAGGTTATATTTATTGCATGTAGTTCAAGCCACGGAATCCTTCTGGTACAACCTATACCAGTAGGTCATGTTACAGTTCTAAATGTGTTCTGTATTTCTCTGTTTTTTTCTCTCTCATTCCGGTTACTTTATTTTTACATAGTGCTTGCCTTGACGTGATGCCGAGGCTATATTCAAGATAGGTTTTAGGTGATACGTCATTGAAAATGACATTTTCCTTTAGAATAATGTTAACATAACTTGCATGGTATAGTTAAGATATATTGTTATGAAAAAAACTATGTTTGTGAATCAGCTCCATGGAAATGTTTAGATATGTACCTGATAAGTATATGATAGATCATCATGTAAGATGTATGTGTAACAACTGTAGACACTATGGTGTTAGCTCAGGAGCTTATAAAAACGCTTGCACATTCAGGATGGGCTTCCTAGGACGATATGCAGTTCAGACTTTGGAAACTGATGCATTTAGTCAGAATCCCATAATGTGTTTGTATGTAATCATTTCAGGTTGTAACATAAGCGATGGAATGCCGTTTACCTGACCAGCATCTTCACACTCCTACACCAGCCCAGAATTGTGGAAAAACTGATCAGTGGCCGGAGCTGAAAAACCAACAGAGACAAGGCCATGTCGGTAGTACATTACCAGCATACAGCCAGAGTCATGGACCTAATACATTACTATTGCCTAACCAAAACAATGTCCGTAATGCTGTACCGTTGTATACACAGCATAATATGCGTTACACAGCACCTGTGAATACGCATAAGCATGGACGCAACACATTCCCGTTACAGAGGAAAACTAACGCACAAAATGCTTTATCAGTTGGTACACATGTTAACAGACACAACGCATTACCGTTACGGAGAAAAACTAATGGCCAAAATGCGTTATCAATGGACACACATATTAATGGACACAATGCATCATCTTTTCAGAGACAAAATAATGGACATAATTTATTACCTTTGCAAAATCATAGTAACAGACAAAATGCATTACCCTCACATTTTCAGGAAAATTTTCATTATGCATTGCCATTAACTGCGCAGAATAATTCACAGACTACGTCACACTTATCCCATTATCTACATAACGCTGGGTCAGAAGTCGTCACTCGAGAATCATGTGATGTCCAAGGAAGTACCTTTTTTAACGTTAACAGACAACATCAGGCCCAGCAGGCATTCAGTTTATCGCAGGACAGTCTTTCTGTGTCAATTGAGTGTTCACCAAATCGTGTTCCTGCTTTACTGAGCTATATGTCTGAAAATAATATGACATTTGATCAAATAATTCAACATGTAAAATCTAGAAGGTCTACAGAAGGGGCAGTTCAGAATGTTTCCGCTTGTGTGCAGAAAAGCACCGTGAATACATTTCAAACTGCAACACCCTTCGATCAAGCTGCATCCACATATGCCCGGTCCCGTCCTCCTGTCATCAACAAATTACGGTCAAGAATACAATCACGACAACACGGGGCAGCCACTGGAACGCAGATGAGCATGATTCAAATGCCACCGTCTTCCATGCAGAACGTACAAAACCAGAACGTTTCTTTATCACATCCACAACTGCTTCCCGGAGAGAATCCACATGGACTAAATCAAGATTTCCCGTTGAATCAAACTGCTCAACCCATGCTTAATGATGGACCAAATCCTAACAAGTTATGGCGAGCTTTAAATAATCTGCATACTAACAGTCAGCCTTCTTTCTCCCAGGATCCACGAATACGAAGTTGCAGTTCAAGCACGCACAAAGTCCCTCAGACAGTCAAAACGACGACATGCTTAAATCCTTCCAAGGGATTTCCCCGGCACAACCAAGCAAGTAACAACATTTCTAATACTCCTGTGACCACCTCGCTTCGGCCAAAATCTCATGTTCCTGCGCCCTCATCAATCATAAACGAACCTACATACCTTGGTGTATGGGATAAAGATGATCACGCTATAACCGAAGCGCTTTCTCAGAAAAACTCAAGGCAAAATGTTCAGCGAAACGAAATGGCTCATCAGAGGAGCGAGTCTGGACCCACCAACATTGTAACTAAACATCCTGTGACAACCGATACTCCGACAAACATGTATCCAGAGATACCAGTATCAAACACTGTCAGCATATCAGCAAGGTCGACGACACAAACAACGGGACTTGATTTGACTAGGAATGTTCCCACAGGTCCCCAAACAGCTGCAGTTCTGAGTCATAATCCCTACGCTGTGTGTACAGCTAGATCAAGGAGAGTGTCAGTGTCAAGCGTTCCGGACTCGAGGCACGAGAGTGTAAATGTCAGTACAACAACTTCAAGGACAACACCAGTGACAATTTTAAGCGTTTCGGAAACGCAAAACATACGATTTGGGTTTCAGGATAAGGAAGGACCGAGGACTGTGACCGTTGATATCAACGGGGTAAGACATGTTTTAGAACTCCCTGCTAGTGAAACCGTTTATCGCGTAAACAGCAGGAGCCAGTATGAACCCCCTCAGGACGAGGCTTCCTTAGCTCCTTCCAGGGAACTTGAGCCAGAATGCACGACTTATGCAGCATGCTCCCCGACAAATTTGTGTGGAAATGGTGTTAGTGTTCCTGACAATGACAATACTCCCCAGCAAGAGGCAGTTTTACCACTTCTCAAGAAAGAGGATGTTCATTCAAGTATAGCCAGCACTTTGCAGTTTCCAGCCCCCACGGGCAGAGAAGAAATTGGTGTAGAATATAATAAAGAGAGTTATGCTGATATTCCTGTTAATATAGATGAAAACATTCACAATTCAGTTGCACAGTCAAATGCCAATGACCAGCATGGTTCTGTTAAATCAAATAGTTCTACTCCTGTCCAGGGTATTACGCGTGATAGCTTGCTTTTTAATGGAGAACATAAGTCGAGTGCCATGGACGCAGTTGTCGGGTGCATAGATCAAAACAGAATCACAGGTTTGAGTGAAAACCAAGATGGTACCGATCCGCATGATGGGAAAAAGGTCAATAAAAGTAATGAATCTGAAAATCTGTCAAAGCATACACTTGATTACGTTGTTACACCGGAAATCGTGCCATGCAGTACACAGCCAAATCCGGGTGAATTCACTTTGAAGTGTTCAGATGAAGACAACTGTAGTAACATTTTGCGTTCATCGTATAGTGATGTCCAAAAAACGAAAAGAAACGTGACAAAACCAGAAGCGGTAGCGCCTGCAAATCCAAACCACGGGCCACCGGCAGTTTCAGTTTCAGAAAGATCTGTTGAATTATCATTCAGTCCTGAATCAAGTGTTCTGTCGGCCCTTTCACCATCACCATCATCCATCAGCAGGGAGGCTAAGTCAGTGATATTCCACCATTTGATGAATGATGGCGTAGTAGTCTCTGTTAATGATGACAATGAAACTACTCGAAGTGCTGGCGAAATTTTATCGGAAAATCTATCTGAAAATAAACGGAAAACTAATCTATCTCCCACAAAGGTGCCTAGACGTTCATCTTGTGCATTAAGTGTTCGAAAACCACAAGAGTCAAATGTTGAAAAAAAGAATCGTGGTCAAATGGACGAAGTGACAAATCCAGCCATGGATAGTTCTTCTTCCAAAGATACGTGTGAAAGTAGCCCTACACACCGTGGTGATTCAGCAGACATTTTGGTTCGGGCGGACAGTGATCCAGAAGAAGCAGCAGAGTGGAATGTTGCAAAACCACCTTTACAGACACTAACAAACAAAAGTCCTTCCAGAGAAACCTCCCAGTCAAACGAATATTCTTCTCGTCCAATTCTGAAAGTTTCGCCATTTTTGATCAAAGAAAATGAAACTGGCACTTCTGCTGTGAATGCATTTAAATCGAAATGTGATGAAAAAATAGTAGCTGGATATGAATCTCAAAGAACTGAACCGTCCGATGCCTCAACTGATACTATTGATGATTGTTCAACCGAGGGATATTCTTCTTCAGAATGCGAAGCAACTTCCAGTGATGAAGACAACACAAAATTGACAAGCAGGAAAAACAGAAGTGCACAGTATTCTTTCAAGAGTAGCTATGAAAATACTAAAGAAATTTTACCAAAGCTTAGAAGAGTAAGGGTCAGTCGGGATCGGGCCACTTTGAAAAGGCCACAAGGTGAAAGTAGAGATGACGGAAGAACCCCTGTAGCCAAGCTTAAACAAAGAGGGATGGGGAGTGCTAGACATAATGGCAAAAGAAAGTTATGTGACAGTGAAACAGAAGAAGGAAGGAAACGGGTAATCAAATTTAGACGAATCAGAGTTATAACTGACAGTGATAGTGACAGTGCCAGCGATGAAGAACATATCAGACATGTAGCTAAGTTAAGGCGAGTCAGGTTAGGTCGTCGTCCATATGGTTTGAAAGAACTATCCAGTGACAGTGATGATGAAAATTTAACAGAGATGCCAAAGCGTAGAAAAGTTAGATGTAATCCGAAACGTAATCGAAATGTGTTTGGTATTGCCACAAATGATATCGGAACAAACGAACATTACAGTGATGGAGATGATTCATCAGATAATGGTAAACGTGAAGTCTTCAGCACTCATCAGAAAATGTACCTTACGCCAGATATAAATTCTCTCAGACCGTTAACAGTTGTTTTAGATCGTGTGGATACAAAGGGAAGGATGAGTGTCAGTCTTACTTAGAAGAAACAGAAAACCGAATCAAGTGAAAATTGCTCACCGCTTTCAGCTGTTGGTCAGAGTAAAGATCAGGTCATGAACTCTCATAATAAAAACTCGCTTATGGCATCGTCATCTGAACCATGCCATCCACTGAAGGAGATAAAGAACCAGATTCAAATTACATCTTCAGTGCCACTTGTTACCAATGTAATACCTGTGTCCACTGAGGAACTCAAGGGTAGTGTTGTTGCACCGCCATCTAAATCTTACCAGGCACTCGGGGCCAAATAACATCTGCAGTCCTATGCTAGAAATGCATTAGGCAAGTCCACTGAGAGATCTCAGGTTGGCAGTGCGGTGTGCTCAGGTGCACATGCGGCCACAACAATAAACATCAAGTGGAACAGAAGAAGTGCAGTCTTGTTGATTCTTTTTTCCATGGACTTGAAGAGAAGAAGGAACAGTTTCGCTTGATAATGTGATTTTATTTGGCGACTCAAAGGTTTAGATTTAGCCTTATAAGTGATATGACAAAACAGAATTAAAACAGAAGGGTTAAGATGTATCCTTTAAAATACTAAGCTCGAAAAATACAGATCGACTGTAGTATATATTCTAAAAAGAGGAAGAATTTTCCGTTTTTACACGCTTTGATGGGAGATATTTGTTCAACGATTTGTTTTGGGTTTGTTCCTTGAACCGGCTATGTCAGTTTCCAGTATTTTGTAATATAATGTATTCAGATGGAATGGCCATATGTAATGGACCCTGTGGTTATATGATGAAAGATCCATAATTCAGCCGACTTACTGTGAGCTATGTCTGAGCACAAAATCGTTATCCTTAGACGTCGAAAATTCACATATAGTATTCGAACAGCTCTTACTTGCGGAATCCCAAAATAATGTCACGTTACGGAAACCTAATTACTGCAAACGGTGATAAAACTGAGACTATACATTTTGGAAAATCAGGTTCTTGGGAGTATGTCAGGCTGTTCAACTGATAGTTTACTATGGATCATAAAATGCATTTAGAGGAAGCAGCTTTCAGAAATTACGCTTTTCAATCATGTTTGCATGAGAATATAAAATTTATCTTGTTCATGGCTGCATTACCTGAAGCGCGGTCTATAATTCCTTGAATCACTTAAGACTTTGTGATTGAATTATTTTGGCAGTCATATATTTTCCATTGGTCAGAAAACGGAAATACTTTGCAGTACACATTTATCCCAGTCATCCGTCAACGTTTAAACAACATGTTAGCTAGTAATTCAGACATATGTCATGGAAGGACTGATTTTGGGACCCGTGAAAATTGCAGTGCATTTTTCCGTCAAGTTGAAGCAAATGATCTAAATCCAACTTTAAGGTTGGCCGTCAAAATGCGAGATGTGCTCCATTGGTTGGTTATGCTGCAATTTACTAATGTAATCGATCAGTGGAAGAAGGGCGTTCTCTAAAAAGTCAAGTTGTATTCATAAATTACGTGTCCAGGGAAGGTCTTAACCTGGCCGAGATCATATATAAATTACGCTTCTTTTAATAATTAACGTTTGGAGTATTAAATATATTTTACAGACAACAAGGATATTATTGAAAGTATCGTCTGAAAAGATTCTCTCGAATAATGAAGTTGACGCAGCTGAGGTATTCACTATATCGATACATCTAACTAAAACAAACCTAGTGAGGATCTGGACAAATAATAGTTGCCGAATCCAGACGTTGATTCGAAAGTACTTATGTTTTTTAAACCAAAACGAAGAAGGTAACTCTTCTCTCTTTGGGACGAGAGAGAAGTGAACGTTTCTCCTGGCCCAGGACGAAGGGAATGATTCTACAGACGAAGAGGCTAAGCGATGGCTCTCCTGACTCGAGCAAAGGGAAAACAATTTTGAAACAGAGACTCAACCACAGGAGTTTAATATAATTAAAAATAATTGTTTACGAGGCAGACTGTTTCTATAACCTACCCTACCCTTTACCCATCGAGTTTTGAGCGAGGTCAGTTTCAATTTTATTTGGCTCTCGGCTAGACGTGAGTGTTCTGCACATGAATACCGGAATACACATCCTGAATGTAAACTTCAGCTTTGCCCTTACGTTTTAATAGCTCCGTACCTAAACGATTTCTGTGAACTTTTTGCAAATTTTCTTTTGAAGACTCCTGTGTCCTTTGTATACTCTGGTTGTACCGTTATTCATTAAAGTATGTGTTTGTATATAATCCAATAAAAGAAATATATTGACGTAATGGATATAATCAGTGTCTTCTCATATCTGAATTATATATATATATATATATCTTTATCTTTCAAGTTTATAAGATTTCACTTTTTTTTTATTCTCTCTATAAAATTGGAAGTTTTGCAACGTATATGCGAGTTCTGTGACTGTCAGGAGGTGACTGCGCGCGTGGAGATCTCCGACCTTGGCGATAGTAGCCACATGGGGAGTAGCGGACACCTGCCTCTAAAACCGACGAAGATCATTATCTTCCACCTGGCCACTAGATATGGTTATGTCAACACTGGGACCCTCCAAGATACAGTGCAAGATAAGTTCGGCGAGCACGAGTGGGCCCTGGCTGTGAGTGTTAGCGTGACGTGACGCGGTATGATAACATATTACGGTAGTTTGAATGTCCGTGGTCAGTTGCTGTTTGTCTTTTGACGGCCAGGTCAAAGGGCCAGTGGGACATTCAGAAGCACGTGAACCACGTCGAGTGTGTGTGTGTGAGGGTGTTTGTGTGTCAAATATTACCTTTTATTAATTTAAATTTATGCTTAAAATATAGTTTTCCTTTAACCTGAATGTCAACCACAAGTGCAACAGTAGAATGTGCAGGCTGTCAAGAAGGCGCATTTTGTGCAAAACTAGATACGTATTCGTTAATTAATAGGGCGGTGGAATGGACAGTCCGACGACTTTGTTCACATACATAACGTAAAGCTCATTACCATTGCAGGAGAAATCGGCAATAATAAAAATTAATAATAAATTTATAATAGTAAATGAAAATAATAATAATTATTATTATGATTATTATTATTATTATTATTATTATTATAACATTTATAATAGTAACAATAAAATTATTATATAATGAATTTATAATAATAAAAATAATAATAATAATAACAACAACAACAATAATAATAATAATAACAGTAGCAGTAGTAGAAATAATAATAATAATGATAATAATAATAAAAATATAATTATAATAATAATAATAATATTTATATTGTAAGAAATTTGCGTTAAGCAGACTCTGTGCCCTAACACACACGCTCCCGTCCACATTCAGAACAAACATTTCCCTTTCAGGACCATACGCTGATTTTGAAACGTCACTAATGACAAAATGATACTGGTTGATATATTTAATCGGTTAGGTACGTACAGACCGATAGGTATCCAAATGTTTGCCGACAACAATGGGTCATCATTGAAGGGAAGTTTGAATAGTTACGTGAGAAACTTCTACGAAGTTCCAGCTGGCATTCCCACGATGTTATAACTCAACTCTACGCGAAGACTGCTTTAATCACAGGCGCCTACCGTGCAAATCTAAGAGACATACACAACCCTATAAGTAACCCATATAAACGCTGCTTGTATAGGTTACTCGGATGATGCATGTGTCGTTTATGTGTTGGAAAACAACTGACAGTTTTGTCATAAACTACTATTGGCAGGTGCGTGTGGCTATAACCATCACTGCGGTTTGCCATGAACTCTTGAACACCGTGAGTGAGAGCATGCAGACCAGTGACGGGTACGAAAAACCTGTCGTACATTTCACCTATACCCCAGGAGCTTCACCGGCTTCCTGTATCACCTATCACAGAGTTCAAGGTTGTTCTGTACATACTCAGATACATGCATAAGGCGCTGCACTATACAGCACCACCAAAACTGCCTGAACTCCTCAAACATACACGCCTTCCAGAACTCTCAGGAACTGGCGGTAGAAATCTATTAGTATACCGTCTTTAAAATTTGAAGATTTTAGGGAGACGTGTTACTCGCATGACACACCTGTTATCTGGTACAACTTACAACATGACTTGCGTAATAGCGCTTCTAGAGTTGAATAGTTTAACACAGAGACGCCTATGAGCTGTAAACTTTAAATACTAGCGTTATACACATAATCTCGTCATGGTCGCATGACATCCAGGTTTTAGTGTGTACCCAAAATGGCAACCAGCTTTATCGGTTTCGAGAAACTAGGTGAAATAAATCTGTAAGGGATCGATGACGGACCAAGGGCATATTTATATAGGGCATAATCTATCAACAGAAAGAGTTCAGTGGCAAGGGGGCGTATTTCGGCAAAGTTTAAAGCATAATCGAAATGTTTGGACCACTCGCACATCCTTAAATGATAATAGGATAAGTCTATAAAGATCCAACTGGTGTATGTCTGTTAATGCGTGTTTCTTAGCCTACCTGACTGGTATTTTTTCTCATCCTTCAATTATGTTTTAATTGTTCTTGTCTCAGACTCGCAAAAATTATTTTTAAGGGTTTAATTTGATTATATCAATTTTACTTTGATAAAAATGTACAAGAAAATGCCGATCCCGAGGCACGTAGTTTTTTTCGTTGTATTTATATAATCACTTGTTTATAATGTGAGTGCCCATAAAAATAATCCAAGCACATCCTACAAAAACATATGGTCACGTCAGAGTTTTGCAACGGGCGTTTTGCAACTCGTGACCCTCCACACATATACAATTAACAAACCTCCTTAGTTTACATGTGGTTTTTTTTTAACCTTGGCGCATGTTTTGTGTTTCCTAAAATCTTGTTGGTAACCACGCTGATACATCCGTCACGGAGGCTTTATAACACGAATTAAAATTCATTTCATTAATATGTGGGCAGAGCTAGCCGAAAATCACATGGATTCTACAGAAAAGGTACGTGAATAGCTGTCTTTAAGAAGGGACTATCAAATTATATCTAACTTTTTTTTTTGTAAATTTATATTAGATGACCTTTAAACGGGCCCTTGCCTTCATAATTAATCATCAAATTAGATTTTCATTTCAATATTTTAGCTAGACATTTAATGATTTTATACATGGTTATTTTATTTTTAAGTACCATAATTTTGTTTTTGTTTTATATTTTATGTATTATATTTATATTTCCATGTTGATCTACCTTAGGGTTCGGAGGCCTTCAAGAACAAGTGACCCTTTTACATGCATATATTAAACGGCCCTGGTAATAAATTTACAGAGTGTGGCGAGATCGTCCTAAAGACGAGGTTGATTTATTGGGAAACTTTAAGGGGCGATGTCTATCAGTAGAGAAGCGAGTTGGCTTGAAGGACGAGGTGGGGAGAACGTTGTTTTGTAGAGAAGCACAGGGGCGGATCCAGGATTTAAGAAAGAGGGGGGATCGTCCAACCCAATAGGACTATTAAAATCCTAGACAAATGTCCCCAGGTCCAGTAAAGGGGGTTCAAGCCGTAAAATTTGGTCGGAAAGCCTTAAAAAGGTTGCGGCGGCAGAAAAGAGGGGGGGGGGGATCCGGACCCTTGGGTCACACAGCTGTAGACAGCCCAGTATATGTGGAGCCCAGACCTCCCCATTAAGAAATAGAAAATGGGGACCCCAGGTCATTCTATAAGGGATAGCTTTGTATGTCTTTCGTTAATAACTTTAAAAAAAAATAGGCTGAGTTGTTTCCTTTTGTCTGGTTGCTAAGAGTTACGCCTGACTGTGTGTAATTATCGCAAAATCCCCCGCCCTTAATTAGTGACAACGGACCCGTCAATCGTGCGGAGCCGGATTAACCGGCCCATGGTTCGCTACACTAGTTTCTAATTATCTCAACCTAAATACTAATATTAATGCAATGGCAATATTATTGGTGTCAAAGCTAGTGTCAATTATTGATTGAATTTAACATGTTACCATTCGTCGTCTACATTTGTTGAAAATGTTAGAACTTCTGACAGCAGGATTTGGGATTGTTCAAGAGCGGAAGACGAGGAGGAGGCCAGTCAAACAGATGAAGCGTTCTTTTACCTTTAGATAACTCTTAAAAGTCCGATAATTACAGCTTTCAAAAATAAACACTGCCATTTTAATGGGGATGAACCGTAGATTGTATTCCCAATATGTTTCAAAGTATTGATAAAGTTTTCAGAGATTTTACAGGGGTCTTGTCTGTTCACAGGACATGCATATCATGTCATGTGACCCACTCCCCTTCAATAACCCAAGGGTTTTATAAACAGTGATGCTTTTGTAACATTGTATACACTGACCGACGAAATGAGGGGATAACTAGAGATGTCTTGTATTGGTCAAAGTGATTTCATTTTAAAGCTCACGACCAGAACAAGCAGGCAATCAGGCATTGTCGGTGTGTTTACCGTGTCTGTTTACCTGGCCTGATTAAACCGGACTCTACAAACATGAGAGCGCCCAATATAGATTCCAATGTCGGGGGCCCGGCATATGCACCCCTTATCATGCATAGTCCCTGACAGGGTCCCAGCCTGGTCACTGTGCAATAATACCTCTTCCACTGAGACAAAATTAAGCCACAATATAGTGACTGCTCAGAGTCCTGCTGTCATAACATTATACACTATACTTAACTCTCCATCATGGTCGACAATGAGTAAGTAAAAATGCATACCATTACGATGAAAAATTAATAAAAATGTTTACATTGAAAATAATTAAAATGAATTCAGTTCAATACAAACAAGGATGGCACTGACCAGAGCTCATATCTTTACCATAGCGAACAGACTGACTGTATATCGCCCTCTTTATCCAGAAACGCAACACTCTTATGGCTTTTCTCGGCACCATGCATGCTGCACGGTAAACTCCCACATATATCCACAAAGGTTCTGCTCAGAAGATTTTGCGCAACCAAGCTTAAAACTAGAAATTGTCATTCTATATAGCACTGCAAGCCTCCGTTATTTTGGGGCCCCTTTTGTGAATGACGAGTTTGCCTTTTCTTATTCGGCCCATATTCAAAGTTTGAATCGTGCATAAGTCACCATACATTTGTGAATATTCCTTGATGACGCTCCTAAATCCGGATCATGTGCCTGATCAGTAAATAAAAATCGAATCATATATATACTTGTTAAATGGAACAAGTAAACATATATCTCTTTTCTTCTCTTTTTGTATTAGGCATGTTTATTTTTTAAGCCTGAAATTATTTGTGGTCAGAACGTGTAACATTTTACATGCTTTCAGAACTCTGCTCTCTCAGAACTCTTATTTTAAAAATAATGTTGACAATTTAGATATTAATTTTTTTTTAATAAATGTCAAATTATTTATAAATACATGTAAATTGTATGTATAATATTATAGGGGCCTAAAATTCAACTTGCCTGCTTGCGGCACTTTATCTTAATTATAATATAAATTTAGATAATTTTATTGATAGAGTAGAACATAATTCAACATGTAGAGTGATTGAAAGAGGATTTCAATATTTCATCATTTTCTAAATCGGTAATGTTTTGTCAATTTTTTTTTTGTCTAACAATGACCGTTCTGTAACACAGTTATAATCAAAGGAGCATTCATTCTCTAGTTGCATATAAATCAGCTGTACCCATCACGTGCTTGTTTTTTCCCCTCTTATCTGGTTCATATCCTCTAGTAAATATCTGAAATATTAGTCCTGAAAGTTCAACCTGCACGCTATTTTCATAACCTGATGTGGCAACAGGATAAGTGGCATCGGTATCATACGTCGTCATTTTCAACAGCTATTTTGTCGTTTTCTAGTGCGGTTTATATGAGCCATGACATAGCTGATCCCGAGGTGCTGCTGTGTGTGAATAAACAACAGATTACTTGCGTCCAACGCACAGACATAACACTCGTGCATTATTTGGCCAGTTGAGCACCTAGGGCCAAAAGAGGTTGGGTGAAGGGATTAGTTTTTAGATCTCAAGCGTTTCGTGACACCTTCGTATGTCAGTAAATCTTTACCCAGCTAGATTTATCTTCTTTAAATAAACTAGGCATACGGCTTATTTAATAATAATTCAGGTTTTGCTATCACCATTTGGTGGTTTTATTGCCTGTTTAGTCAATTTAATGATCGTAGAAGTTATCTTGATGTGTTCACATTTGTATACTGTCTATGCAATTACTTCTAATATTGAGAAATTCCTAAAAATAAGTTTAGATAACTTTTGTAATTTTCAGGATTTAACATTTATAAACAGTTTCATTTCCATTTTATTCATGTATAGCTGTTTAGCGGTTTGGTTCTGAAACTTTATTAAAATATAAGATTAGGCCAGTAAAAATATCAGACCCGTAAAAACGTACATATTGTGGATATAATTTTTTCTTCTTTATACAAGTGTTCCGTAGCCCGGTGTTCCATAAACAAGTGTTCCTCTAAATTGGTCCCTAAACTATGCATGCAGTGTTCCTCTAGACCAGTGTTCCATGTACAAGTATTTACTTTCCAGACGTGTCATGTGGCAAGGTAATTGGTGTTATTAGAAGGTATGTGTGCTATTATCGGGCATAGCCCTGGTGAGGGCTCCACCGTGATATGTTAAGGATACGCAGGAACACACGGGGCCAGATGTTGGGCTATACTTGGAACTGTCAATAGGTGAAACTTGGGCCAGAACCGGCTGATTAAGCATGGGTCCTATATGGGCCAACCTATTCCAGTTTGGTAGTCCAAGTTATAAAACCTTGATAGCCTACCTAACTGGTATCTATATATATGATCAGTTTTATTATAGTCTATAAACATTTAATTACATAAAAATTACCTGTGAAACTTCTGTGTTCAGGTAAAGGCGTTTAATGACATGCATGTTTGAATATTACTTGGACGGCATTGAGCTAAAAAATATGGTGGAGCATATAGAACTATAGTTGGAGTGACCAGTTTGAGCAATGGCCTTGCTTAAATCAAATCCAATCAAGAACAAGTGACCCATGGGTCATGACGCTCAGCTGACAAGCATGACCTGTATTTTAAGCCTGATGGTATACCATATGGTATCTGACCATACTTGGAAGATGGAAGGTTTGGGATGAAAAGTCTGACTTGAAATGCATCCACAACTTTTTTCATGAAGCTGGTCCTGTGACATTGACCTTTGACCCTAAGACCTAAATATCAAAAGGTTTGTTCCTCTATTGACATGTAAGGTTTGGGATGATTATTTTGGCTATAAGAATTAATTCTGGGAGGTGCAAACACACCCCGTAACTCAGAGAATATAGGTCACAGTGACTTACTTTCAGATCTGCAAGGAGATTTTTTAAAACCTCTAAGACTGCATAGGGTTCATGTATCTAGCCCTTACAGTTACAATTTGTGCCCTGCTAACGGCCGGACGGCTGGCTGGACGGACAGACGGGAGGACGACGGACAAAGACCCATCGCTATAGCACAGCATGACTAAAAGTCAGCTGAGATAAAAATCACTGAAACTGCACTGACAAAAGGATTTCTAAGGTGGCTAACTGGCAGACATAATGGATTTCTGACAAGTCTGACATTTGATATCACACATCCTCCAATAAGAGACCAAACTTGTAGCAAATTCTCCTAAGGATGTTACAGTAATGAATGTCCAAAACAATTCAAAAGGCATTTTCAGGCCCTCATATTAGATTTATAGATATGCAAATGTAAAAAGTGTAAGTCCAATATTTTTTATTATCACTCTGCTTTTCAATGGGATCAGCAGGGTAGGTAAACTGCAAAACATGAAAGAAAAGAAATGCAGAAAGCATGACTAAAGGTCTTGTAATAAAAAAAAAGCCATCCTAAATCCAGGTACACATCCACATATTATGAGAACAAACATTTGCTTTTATATCTGGTGATTTATATAAAAATATTCAGATATCTAGGAAACTAAGTTTATAGCTATGATTCCATAAAATAAACTGCAAAATGTTCCCATCATCTTATAAATCAGTAGCTAAACCTTAATACTAGACTCTCACAGTCTTAATGCCTGGCTGAAGCATTCCGGCAACAGTGTTTTTGTTATGCAGTAACGAGGTATTATATCACTCAGCCTTATCACTTAACAGGCTGATACAAAAGAGAGTCATATGTCACCAGCATCACTCACAATTACAGCCAAACAGTGAGATGTACCATAACCAATGGTTATATGTACAAGAAAAATTGAGATGGTCTACAAAATAAGTTATTGTGAACATCCCTGACCTATGACCTTGGCCTTTTGCCCACATATTAACTGGATTCTTTCTAAATGATGGGTAACTACTAACCACTTACATCTGTCCGGGTGTAATTACTTGGCAACCAATGAGTGAATAACTTAGACCTGCAACCTTTAACCTCCTGACCATCTGACCTCAAAATCAATTAGTTATTTCTTCATGCAAAAAGACCCATAAATATGAAGTTTGAATCACATTCAGTGATGCATAGATGTGGCATATGTGAAAGACTGAAGGTTTGGGTTGAACAGTTTCACTTGAAATATGTTCACAAGCATTTAGAACAATATTGTGATCTTGACCTTTGACCTTTTGATCTCAACTTCAATAGGCTTCTTCCCCTATTGGTAGGTAAGCCATATATGACAGATGGAAAGTATAGATTGAAAAGTTTGCCTGAAAATGACTCCACGCAAGAAGAGGGTGCTGTGAACTTGACCTTTGACCTCAAAATCAACAGGTCTTTTCCCCTGTTGGCAGAGAAGCGATATCAGTGCTAAAAGGTTTGGAATGAAAGGTCTAGCTTGAAATGTGTCCACAACCTTTTCAAAGAAGTGGATCCTGTAACCCTGACCTTTGACCATGTGACCTCAACATCTATAGGATTCTTCTCCCACTTAGTAGGTGAGCTGTATGTGAAAGATGGAAGGTTTAGGATGAAAATCTTGGCTAAAAGAATTATTTCTGGGGGTGCAAACACACCCCATAACTTCGAGAATATAGGTCGCAGTGACCTAATTTCAGGTTTGCACGGAGATCTTTTTAGAACCTCTAAGACAGCATAGGCTTCATGGCCCTAGCCCCTACGGTTACGATTTGTGCCCTGCTAACGGACGGACGGCCGGCCGACCGGACGGACAGACGGAAGGGCGACGGAGAAAGACCCATCGCTATAGCCAAGCATGACTGAAAGTCAGCTGAGCTAAAAATTGTTGAAAATTGTAAGAAAAATATTTACATCAATAATCAAGGAAAAAAAAAAACCCTTGGGTCACAGCGCTCAGCTGAATTTTGTCAATGTTTGGCTAAAGCAAAATATACTTATTATATTGATATTTTTTTTAATGGGCATTTGAAAGGTCATGAGGCAATGGTCCTATTATTTGGTGATAATCAAGTACTAAATACTTTTTTAAGACACTGCATATGAAATATTAAACCCTATTCTTATCAGCATATCCATTTTTGGCAGGAGAATAATGATTTATTTAATGAATAATTTGTATCATATACAATTTCTTTAATTTCATAAATGTTATAAATTTGCAACATAAAAAAGTCTGAAAGTACATGTATAAGTCGATTCATATCTATAATTTGCATCACTATTTATCCTTACTTTGGCTCATATCATGTCAAATTATGCATACTAATATATTTTATTTTTTTTTAATAATAAAATGTGAGAACGAAATTTAAAAAGAATTTTTTTTTAATAAATCATTAGAAACAAGGCCTACAGGCCTAATGCGAACCTGTATAAAGCTTAGGAGTATGAATGGAGGTTTCTTTTTAAAATTTAATATTGATCCTTTTAAGTCCTGCACATCTACCTTAGTCATTATGATTTAAGCATAATGGACATTTCAGACCTGCAAGTTTCAGACTAGGACATTTTAAAACTAGAATATGGGTAGTCGACAATCGACTATGTGTATCCGCAGAAATCAGAGTGGGATGGGTGAAGTGAGGCATGGATTAAGTGGCAAGGGGAATTGAGGTGTGTTGCACATTAGCATGGATGTCTGCAGCGTAAACGTGAATGTAGGTGGTGCCACCTGACATAAAATCGAGAAAATTGTCCAGGATGTATAAACCTGCAAAATTTCAGGTGGATAAGTCAAACCACTGCTGAGATATGAGTGATATTATCCCAAGTCAGATGAACAGATGGACGCTGTGCAAGAATAGTTGCAGGTGGCGCCACCAGTTTTGCCTATGATGAAGAGCTATGTAAGATCTATACACATGCAAAATTTTGACCAAATTGGTCAAACGGTTCCCGAGATATGAGCTAGGATGTCTGCAGAGTAAACATGAATGTAGGTGGCGCCACCTGTCATAAAATCGAGAAAGCTGTCCAGGATGTATAAACCTGCAACATTTCAGGTGGATAAGTCAAACCACTGCTGAATTATGGGTGGTTTTACGCCGAGGCAGATGAACAGATGGATGCTGTGCATAAATGGTTGCAGGTGGCGTCACCAGTTTTTCCTATGATGAAGAGCTATGTGAGATTTATACACATGCAAAATTTTGGCCAAATCGGTCAATCACTTCCCGAGGTATGAGTTTGGATGTCTGCAGAGTAAACGTGAATGTAGGTGGCACCACCTGTCATAAAATCAAGAAAGCTGTCCAGGATGTATAAACCTGCAAAATTTCAGGTAGATAAGTCAAACCCCTGCTGAGATATGAGTGATTTTATCCCAAGGCAGATGAACAGATGGACGCTGTGCAAAAATGGTTGGAGGTGCCGCCATCAGTTTTGCCTATGATGAAAAGCTATGTAAGATCTGTACACATGCAAAATTTTGGCCCAATAAGTTAACCAGTTCCGAAGATATGAGCTTGGATGTCTGCAGAGTAAACGTGAATGAAGGTGGGGCCACCTGTCAAAAAATCGAGAAAGCTGTCCAGGATGTATCAACCTGCAAAATTTCAGGTGGATAAGTCACACCACTGCTGAGATATGAGTGATATTATCCCAAGGCAGATGAACAGATGGACGCTGTGCAAAAATGGTTGCAGGTGGCGCTACCATTTTTAGTGTATGTTATAAAGCTATTTTATAAGCTGTTATAAAGCTATTATACATTTGTGCAAAATATTTTGCCTGATCGGTCAAACGGTTCCCAAGATATGCGGGTTTATGTGTGGAAACAGACGCACAAATGGACGCTGGGCAGTGAGGAGAGGTCAACCAAAAATGAGGGCGCAGCAGTTCACATGTGACCTGATAATAAACCCAATATTGCTTAAAATGCAAACCAAGTTTTTTTCAAACAGTTGAAAGATATAGTTCCAATAATCTGGGAATTCTGCATCTAAACATTGTGTCTAGACGTCTAGACGCTGTGTCTAGACGTCTAGACACATTGTCTAGACACCCCCCCCCCCCCCCCCCCCGAAGCCAGGTCAGTTGCCATGGTGATGTCTGGACCCCACCTGTTTGTACTGAGTGACCTCTTGACTTGGCTGCTGAAAGTCAGCATGTTGTCAAATCTGTTTTCAAATACAGAAAGCCTTTTTCAATTGGCTACAATGTTTTTTTTAAACTGTATTTACCAAATCTATTCTTATAAAACTGGCAGAACCCTACCATAGAATAATTCTTGTAAAGTTTAAACCAATCAGCTTAACAGTTTCATCATAAATCAGTGTATAAGCTAGAAGAGTTTAAAATTACATTTTCGCTTGTAAAAAACACATCAATGTAGGTGGCGCCACCAATACCTCAAAATCAGATATGACACATGTGATATACGTTGGTATAAAATTTGGTGATTAAAGCTCTAGCCGTTCCTGAGATTTTAATTTTAGAGAATTTTTGGACAGATGACTAAGTTCAACCTCCTGTTACTCAGCCAAAAATCTCCGAACTGGAACCATTCGAACAAACTTGAGACAGATTGTTCCAGGGATCATTTCTGTGAAATATTGGACAATTTGGCTGGAAAGTTTCAGAGAAGAAGATTTTTAAAGGTTTTTAAGCTTTTTCTCTATAAAATCTAAATTAATGCAGATACCCAACAATAAGCTCCAGGGCACCAAGCTTCACATGTGACTAATTCTTACATGTAATTTGGAGCTGCTAGCTCCGATGGTTTCTGACTTACAGCCATGGACGGCGGAAAGCAAGCCCTGGACGGCGGACGGCTGACGATGGACGGACGACGCTGCGCCATCGCATAAGCTCACAGGTTCGCTAAAAAACACATAATGCCACAACATGATATCTTCTATAGATTATCCCTTTGGTCACTATTCTAAAAAAATGATTTGTACAGTGGAGTTTTCAGTTTATTATATGTAAGCTTAAGTTATTCGCGTAAATAAAAGATTCAGTAAAATTGATTCAGAATTCCCTTTACAAATCCGGTTTACACACTGTTGGTTGGATAAGGCAGAAACAATATCACTATGCCAATTATAGTAGTTCAACAATAATCAAATGTAAACGTATGAGTTTCAGTTAGCTTACCTAAAAAAAACGTGATGCCCGAGGCAAACGGAGACATACCGTGTCTGTTTGTACACAACCTGTCAATTAACAGAATGATTTTTCAGGGGGGAGGTCTAGCCGTGACAAACACGACTCAGGACCCCCTACTGAGCCGTGACACAAGCCAAATTTAGAACCGCCCTGCAAGTCCACGCCATGCTATATAACCGTATCTCCGCATACAGTCAGCAGGCAGAAATATCCCATACATGCAGGACGATATACAAATATATTGGGTTATAACGGAATATTTCACACACATGGTAGGTGTCGTTAGAGAGATAAGAAACTTATTAAAAGGTCTAGTGGGATTATTTGAAGTGACACGATACTTGAAGCAATGAGGCGTTGTCAAAAATGACGAAAATATTTGCATTCTCATGGGACCAGACCACATGATTATATACAGTGTGTTATACATGTCATTTTACATTGAATTTGATATGTCCAGGACTCAGGATTCGGTCCGGAGCAGTGGTTGATTATCAATCCGTGCCGCTATATGCCGCAAACAGAGCGGACCGGACTGGATTCAAGTTCGTGCCACTCCGTCGGGATATATAGGTTGGAAATGGATAGTTTACGTTGCAGGTCGCCGGGGGTCCTCCTTCAGTCGTTTTCTTACCATAAGTCTTCATATTACTATGTGTAGTACAAGGCTATATAGGGGCCATTAGACGTGTAAATGATGATTTCAAGGGTCTGTGCTCTCGCCAACAAAAAAAAACCAACGACAGTAACTCTGCTTCATAATATAACGCAAGCCCAGCGCAGTGTCAGCAAGAGAGGACCACGATTAACTGAAGCTATTTGTCCCATTAACACGTAATGGTCCAGCGACCGATATACGCACGAAGCCTGAATGTTTGTGAAAGTGCATACACGTGACATTGCATGCTTACTCCATGAAATGTAATGTGATGTTAGCAGAAAATATACCTGTAAAGAAATAAAGGATGAGGCATGATCGGTCGATAAATTCCTTCATTGGACAAAAAAGGCCAACCAACTTCAGATGTGAAGTGCGTGTCTATCGGGGTTTGTTTTGAGAACTGGAGCAGACACTCTTTAATTTTTGAAGATGAAGCCAGACAGACCAGTTCTTCTGTTCACAGCCGTCAGGATGTCACAGTCAGCTGTACCATGATATTGGGATTCTATAAATAACTTACTTCTTTTATAGCTAGGTTTGCTTCTCACTTGTGAAAGACGGTATATTGTGCCGTGGCGACTGCATAAAGCCGTGAGACCCAGGAGAGATTCATTAGCCCCTGGGCAGTTTGTTGTCTTGGACCATTACGGTTGACTGTGTCTTTTCTATTTTAGGAGTTCAAGCTTGACAGCACCATCGTTAGGGCTGTTTGTTTTGTTTCCTAGACTTGCGGTGTACTGGTATTTGGTAACTGTGTCTAGTTGTGAACTGCCAGATCCAGCGGCACCCAGATTAAGGGGCTGATGAAGATCCAACTGGGGCTCGATTAACATCGATTCGAGCTCCAGCTGGATCTTGGGCTGATTGAAGAACGCCTGCGGGACATGATTCCATCAGGGGTCATATTCCCACGCCCTGGTCTGTCATGTCTACTCCTTGTTGCGGAATACACAACTGTGATGGTAATACAGTTGTGGGAATGACGTGGTCCATTAGGCCTTGTAATGGTGAAATGGTGTAAGGCACAAAAACAATAAGTTCTTCATATACGCATCAACATTAATACTTCGGTTCGTGTCTTTGGTAGTAAATGGGTCTTTCTGGCAACATTACCTCGTTTGTTCCTTAATATTTTAATTAAATATTAGACCTATCCCCTAAAGATCCTTGTAAGCCCGCCAAGATTCAGATATGAAAACAAGGCCTACAGGCCTAATGCGAACCTGTGCATTGGGAAATACACCAGGTATAATGCTTCAATGCTGGACCATTACTTTTCATGTATATGAACAATGCAAGTACTAAACATTTTGAATAAGAAGCAATTACACAAAAATCACTGCTGTAATTCTCGCATGGGTGCACTCAACACAAAAACGATTGTAGCTGGCACCACCAGTCTTTTATACTTCGAAGCTATCAGAGATATACACATATGCCAATTTTCAGACTGATATATATAAAACCCCTCCTGAGAAATAAGCAGGGACACACATTGTGCGAAAATTGTTGTAGGTGGCACCACCAGTCTTGTATACGACAAAGCTATTCGATATGTGTAAATATGCCCAATTTCAGGCTGATATATCTAATTCCTCTGTAAAAAAATAAGCAGGCACATACACTGTGCAAAAGTCAATATACGTGGCACCTCCTGTCTTGTAAATGAGAATACCACCAAAGACGCATAGACAGGTCAAAATATCAGTCCAATACATCAAACTTCCCCAGAGTTTGATGCACTGGGCTGACAAGGCTTAGGCGAGTAAGGCAGTTGCCCCCAAGTGACCTATGACAAATTGCTGCCTCAAGCTACTGCACTGAGTGAACTCTTGACCCGCACTTGGCTAGACTGAGTGAACTTTTGACCTGTACCTGGCTGCACTGAGTGAACTCTTGACCTGTTGCATAATCTGACACAGTTGGCAGTCTGCCAAAGCTATAAATAGATTCAGGCTGAACTTTGGTGCCAAATATGATACAGTGAGCAGTCTGCCAAAGGTATAATAGAATGCAGCTACTACACTGAGTGAACTCTTGACCTATACCTGGCTGCACTTCTTCTTATCCTGGCACTGTGCCATAACTATTTATAGAGCTGACATCTTCGCAAATGGCCAACATCAAGGCACTGGCAATCTGCCAATGGTAAACCAAGTGCTGCCATCTGAACACAAAAGTGGTCCCTACTTGAAATAACTTGAATTTTATTTTCCCAATACAAAATGCTTTTCAGCTGACTTTTTATAAAAAAGAAATCAGGAATATATGTAAAATTATTACGGATGCATACTGAATGCAAAATTAAAATATAGATATATCTCACTGATGGCAAATTCTTGAATTAAGTTGAGTAGGGATACCAATAATTTACAATCCATGTACAGTTGGCTTTATACAGCCACAGAGAGCTGAATATCCATGATTGTAACATTGCCTGGTATGATGAATAACTTAAATCATAAATCTCTTTTTTTTTTAAACTTTATAAAGCTATATAAAGCTTTATATAAAAGATTATTATAAGAATTATTGTAGGAATTATTCTTGTAAAATATTTAACAAACTGGCTTCAGTGGCATCAGTCGAAAAACGCTTCGCGGGTTTATAACTCATATAGGACGATACAGCAAACTGGCCAAGTTCAGCTTCCCGTAACTTAGCCAAAAAGCACTGAACCAAAACCATTTGAACAAACTTGAATTATCAACATCTGAGGTAAATTAATGTGTGAGATTTAAGAATTTGGCTCAGTGGTTTTTGAGAAGAAGATCTTTGTAGCCACCGAGCTAAAATGGGCTGTTATGGCATATGACTAAATTCAGCTTCCCATAACTAAGCCAAAAGTCACTGAAAAGAGACCATTTGAACAAACTTCAGAAAGCACTACCCTAGGATCATTTCTGTGCGATATTAAACATTTTGGCCATATGGTTTCAGAGAAGAAGTTTTTTGTAGCCCTCAGTGAGATACAGGCACTGATGACCCTGTTCAAAAAAGGCCGATGCAGGTGGCGCCACCAATACCTCGATTTCAGATATGACCTATGTGACCAACATTGGCATAAAATTTGGTGATGATAGCTACAGCCAAGTCACTGAAAAGAGACCATTTGAACAAACTTCAGAAAGCACTACCCTTGGATCATTTCTGTGTGATATTAAACATTTTGGCCATATGGTTTCAGAGAAGAAGTTTTTTGTAGCCCTCAGTGAGATACAGGCACTGATGACCCTGTTCAGAAAAGGCCGATGCAGGTGGCGCCACCAATACCTCGATTTCAGATATGACCTATGTGACCAACATTGGCATAAAATTTGGTGATGATAGCTACAGCCGTTTCTGAGATTTAAATTTTAATATTTTTTTGCACATTTAACAAAGTTCACCCTCCTGTAACTCGGCCAAAAATCTCCGAACTGGAACCATTCGAACAAACTTGAAAAAGCTTGTTTCAGGGATCATTTCTGTTAAATATCAACAATTTGGCTGGACAGTTTCAGAGAAGAAGATTTTTAAAGCTTTTTTAGCTTTTTAGCTTTTTTTTTATAAAATCTAAGAAAATGCAGTTAGAAAAAAATAAACAAAATCCAATACAGTTTTTTGGATGACTGATTATTTGCAAAAAAAATTGGTGATGCTAGCTGTCGTTTTTGAGATAGCTATGGTTAACGTACAGAGGAGCACGACGGACGACAGACGACGCACCATCGCAAAAGCTCACAGGTTTGCTAAAAAACTTTATAAACTTGTTGTGAGCGGACGTTAATCGACTGGTGCCACGGACCTTGCCCGATTTAATCGGATTCAAAATTATTATTAGGTCCTGCCAAATATAGAGTCAGATAGCAATACAGTAAGAGTTTCTACAATATAAGCCACAGTATATACAACAGATCCGTTGCATCATCTTTGACTGCCCGTTTACTGCCTATAACAACATGGTACAGGATTACACCATTTTAACACTAATAATTATGTGTTTCATGGTTTCCATTTCGCTCTTTACACAGCGCTTTACCTATATGCCTACTACCTATATCGAAAGCGCTGTTTGTTTTGACTTGGTATCCTGAATCGCTATACCAAAGGGGGGCACTATATTTTGGTCCAATCAGATGAGAACCTGTGCTGGAGGACAAAACGGTTTACCAGCCAAGGGAGGAATATACGGAGCCAATGTTGTTCATTTCGTTTTAAGTGATAAATTATGATAAATATGTTGTATCAGGTCTTACAAAGTGCTACAAGGCCAACATGGCTGAATTTCCCATGTTTCTTTTCCCGTTACAAAGTCAGTCATTTCAAAGCATATACAACTAGATATATACAATCTCAGGAGTGCAGGGTTCTGCCATGTTGGAGGTCCTTATAGTAGGATGCTCCTAATATGTGTCTGCATCCTCTTATTCGGCCCATATCCAAGGTTCATTATATCACTTATGCATAAATATCTGGATATTTGTGAATATTCCTTGAAGTCTGGATCCTGAGGCAGATCGACCCAAACCAAAATATAATCAGGAGTTTCATGATATTACATTCATGATAGCTTGAGTTATATTGTGAAAAAAAAACACACACACAAACACACATGAACGGGGATGAAGACATATCCTCCTGGAGGAGGCAATAAAAAAATAAACACCCTAATGCCTGGTCATGACTTACATTTCTTTATTGTTATATGTTTCTTTATCAAGAAATAGCGGTAAATATGAAAATATATAATATTCCATACATAGGCTGCAGGATGCATTGCACTAAAGATTTATTATGCTCACAGGTAAAGCAGAACACAACTAAATATATATTTATATTTATACATATATAAATATATATATATATATATATATGTATATTCTATTTTCAAGTCACAACAAATATGCTCAGTTTAATGTCAAAAGCCAGCCATACCGTCAAAACACAAAAATGTCGATCACAATCAGGATACACATTGTGTATTCATAAGACTTTCACATACAATGATACCATGCTCAGATTAATGTACCATGTATAATTTAAAACATGATTTTAACACAACCTTGCTCTTAAAATATACTGTCCCACTTTAAAATAAATGATAAAAAATAATTTGAAATACTACAGGTATGTCATTTTCACATTATTTCAACGATATAATTTTTTAAATATAATTAATAAAAATTATGGCAGTGAAGTTTTACGTTTACATTAAACTCTGCAAGAATAATGCATGCAAATAAACACATGAATCTGTATTGGTCAATCTGAAACAAATAACCATCAAGTCACAAAATTATCTTGTCTGTATATACCTATACATACTCCTTATAAACATGCATCGTACACTGTATATCCATCCATAAAATGTATAAATCTGAAAATTTGTTCATACATATATCAAACACATAACCAAACATGTATTCATTTAACTGTAATATTAGTATTAGGAGCATGTCTTTAGCTAGCATGTTTATATAAAGCATATTTATTTTCTTGATTTCAAAGAGTGACAAATTTGTTAACAGAAACTGAAGCATTGACCTATAATTAACCTATAACTCTTAATATGAATTATCAGTAAATATTTTCTTTTAAAACAAACATAATATAATATTATATATATATAAGTTCTGAGGTCCTGTATGTTCATACTATGTTCAGATTTAATTGCATCACCTATTTGATGACTGTATATGATCACTTGTTTATTTGAACACACATGTCCCAAAATATATTTAAATAAAGAAGGCTTTACTGTATGTTTAATATTAAATGTTCACTGAAAATATAGACAAGGTCTTCAGTCAACCATTATGCATACTCCGGTGCCTCTGTAACAATAAGCCCTGATCTGTACATCTAGCTAGTACTCAATATGATGCTAATAGTACACAAAATTTGTTATTGCAACAGCAAACATGCCCATATAAAATTTAAACAATAACAGTTATTGATGAGTAAAATTTCAAATGTAAGTGACTTTTCAATACACAATACATATATAAAGTGTGCAGGGTATATATCCTCTCAAGCTGTGTTAAGGACAAAATGCCATCAATATAAAACACCATCAGACACAACACAGTGCCCTGTTCTACCATTGTAGTAGTAATTATGTTCACCAATCAGCTGCCTTTAAGGGTAAAACACACCTTTCAGAAAACATCTTCAATTAACCATGGAATATATATTATGTATGGCAATGTTTGATTACCAGTCTCCCCCAGTCACTGTTTAGTGTACTGTAGGTTCATGAATGTGGTTTGTAAGTCAGTGACTTAATCACTTTCTTGTGATGCACTGGCTGGTTTCACTGTATGTAAGTTCATGAAAGTTAAGTCAGTTTGTATAAAATCATTATAAAAAGATTGTAAATGTAATGCCATTATATATGTGTATTATGTGCAGGTTTACATATACCTTATAAAAAAATTAGCTGATGTGTATTCCTATAATTCACCCAAAAGGCACTGAACAGAAAACCCATTATTTACCTGAAATATTGTAATCAAGAAATAACCATGGAATTCAATTAGGCTTACCTATGTGTGCGAGGGTTCACAGTAATATATTGACACAAGTGTCTGTAAAGCTTTTAATACAATGACTTAAAAAACAGAAACCTCATTGTTTTAAGTTTGTAATGTCCCACTCAATCCGTCTCTTGTCATTTTAAATGATATTATTCCTGTCACAGCAACAGTCACTGGTGACAGATTCGTATCTATTATTTATTTATTTTTTGTCATTCAGTCGCTGGTGTCAAGAGGAGGCTTTGTGCAATCACTCAACAAATGTAGACCTCTCGTTAAGTTTTTAACCTTTTTTATTTGGGTATATATATATATATATATATATATATATCTATATATATATATATATATATATATATATATATATATATATATATATGTAACAAGCATATACATCTATACCATTTATTCAACATTTAACTTTGGAAACTGTACAAATCTCACAGGACGGGAAACAACATTTAAAAGCTGAGTTTGTGGATACAGTGATTCAAGATAAAGCATAGACCTTACACACAATACAAAAACACCACAATGTTATCAAGTATCAGTGAGGGGTGGAATCTACACCAGCTGATACGGTGACATTATGATAGATATGGTACACTGTCTGCCTACGAGTCCACGTGACATCACAATCACATCACACTAAGAGTACGAGGTGCTGCAGACTATACACTATAGTATTGTTGCATGTGATTTCAGTCCAGAACTTGGTTCAAGAGAAATCAGAGGCTTTGAAAGTGTTTGAACTGTCATTCCGCCAGAACTGGACTTAACATGTAAACAGGGGGGTTGGGAAGGAGTTTCCTCAAGTTCCACATCATTTTATATACTAGCCCTTAGAATATACAATATAGTTTCATACTTACACACTTGATCAGAAGGATTAACTTCTCCACAAGATTTTTCAGTGTGACATTTATTAAATGTGTCTAAATATGTAAAGGAGTCACTTGTTGTTCATAACAAAGCAAATCTTGCAGTTCATATTCACAAAGCATTGGTGTAACACCGGTAGTTTGATCTGCTAATTACTCATTACTTTGATTGCTAATTAGTTTGATTGATAATTACTAAGTATTTTCAGTATACATTACAGAGTAGAGGATATATAAGTAACAAAGTTAAATATTTGTAAACAATATGTCAAGATAGAAAAAAATATACAAAAACTCAAGCATTATTAAAATACCATTAACATTAAAATATACTACAGGTATATTATATTATGGAAGGCTCTCTTGTCTTATAATACTCTAGGTATTATTTGTCATGTCAAATAAATTTACCCAAAACCCTTTTTTAATGTTAATGTAAAAACAAAAATGTAAAATCTGAAGTTGTATAAAGTACATATATGTGGAGACAAAAGGGAAGTAATAGATAATGTGTCGTTCTGTTCACATAACCATTCTGGCCTTTTATACATGGCTGATAATAGCGTAAGTAAAAGAGTTGCTGGAAGATACTCATCTGCTGATATGGAAGATTTAATCAGCTGAATCCTATTTCAGCCAATGATGTCAAAAGATAAAACTAATTTAAAGACTGGTACAGTAAATGTCACTTTTGCTCTAATTCTGAGAAAATGTCAAACTGTTCAGCTACAGGAAATTTTTAGCACAGCAATATTTAAATCTATATTTCTGACAGTTATAAGGAACTCTATAATAAGTTACAATCAAAAATGTTGCCAAATGGATACTACTTGCTCACCATGGAAAAATTAAGTCAAATAGCAATGCTGCACCACAAGTCATTAAGACTAATTTAGAAAGTGAAAAACATTTGTAACATTATGTTTGAAATGTTAAAAGGGTAAATTTTGTTTGTCAGACCTGATGGCAGTTTATGTTTAATGAATCAAGTTTGTTTCCACAGAGATAGTATAGGGTCCTCTCTACACTTCATCGAATTTGACGACCTCATGAGACGGGTGTTCCACACTGTACCGCAGAACAAGCTCCCTGGTCTCGTTACCGGACAACGTCAGGTCCCACTGTATCAGGTGCTTCTTCGTCAGACGAGCCGTCCTGTTCTTGTCATGTTTGTCACCTGTTTTTACCTGTGGTTCCAGTAGGGTTACCTGAGAGACAAATATAGATATTGTTACGGAAACATTTTGCTCATGGTTTATACATTGTGTACAGTGTCTGTGATGTGATGTGATATGTCAAGATTACTCACCTGGCCTTTACCAGCTGCCATTTTTCAAGTCACAATTCATTTGGAAGGAATTCATTCACAAGGAATATGCAAGAAAATCCCCTACATAACCACTTCAAATTTAAATGTTGCACAGGCTGTGACAGTACTGTAGTACTCCAGGTACCCCCTTGGATTTGACAGGGCTGCCTCTTGGCCAATACTTTAGGATAAAATTTCTCACCTTATACAGCACAAATATGGTATTCCCACCAAGGGGCACCTGTTGGTTTTTGACAATTATTATGAAATGCTGATATATATGTCAAACTTATAAAAGGTTTACTTAGCAACTTTCTAGACATATTTGTGTCATGCGACACCACAGGGAATCGTCTTTCAGCTGATAATGTATTTTATCATATTTATGGTCCCAATAATATCATCATCCATTCAATGTCTGTCAAATAATGTCCCTGAACCGGTCACTTCCGTCAAAATGTTGTGACAAAAACAGACCGTTTTCTCTGTAATTGAATTAATTTTTTTCACTCTAATTCTTTTGGTATGGTGTTGGTTGCATTATAAATAATTAGCAGTGTATCTGGTTTACTTACTGACAAGTAAACTTTCAAAATAAATTTGACTTTGTAAATAAATATCACAAAAATTGATGGATGTCCCTTAGTGGGAAACACTATAAATTAACTATTATTAATTGGTTTATTTGTTAATTTCTTTACATATATTGTATATTTATGGTGAATAAATTGGGTGAAGGGTCTTGATAGCTGAGTGCCATGTAACTTCTGAGTAAATGTCTCAATGGGCATACCTTGTATATCAGATAAAAGAAACAAAATCAGAAAAGGGCAAGAAATGGAGAAGCATTTTTTATGATTTGAAAAAAGATTCCATAATGTATATATTTGCATAATTAATAAATTTCAAAATTCTATGGTGATAATGCAAAGGCAACACAAAGCCCTGTCAGATAAAAAAAAACAACATTAAAATCAGTCAAGAAATAAAGGAGCAGATGCATACTGAAATTATAGATGGACAATAGCATCCTCATTGACTCTGCATAAGCCTGAGGCTGGATATACAAAAAAGAACCAAGATACTCGTGTATCTAACTTGGTATATGGTGCAACTTATGGTGGTGAAAGTGAACTAGCTTCAAAAACCACCATTAATGTACATCAAAATGTTACAACACAGTATTATACTGACCTTCAACTTTTCTTCCGTGGTCTTCGGCAGCTGATCAGAAATCTGGATTTTGATTGATTCGAGCCTGGTGTTTTTTACCTGGATCACCTGTTTGTAGGTGGTGCTGGTGGTTTTGGAGATGAGACCAGACTGTTCTCGATACTTGTGAACTGGTCGATAGTCAATACGAATAGAGGGATCCACGCCCAGTGAGCATGTGAACTCTTCTTGTGGACTGACCGCTGACAAGGAGGACTGTGGGTAAAATGCAAATTAAATATATGCAAATTAAAAGAGAATGAAGGAGGAGATAAACTACATTAAAAAACATTGATACCTTTAACAGAATTGTGTCACGTCTTTTCATGAATGTATATATATATATATATATATATATACGCCTTGTTTTCCAATCTTAATTTATATATATTCAATAAAATACTGTTTATACCAACCTTGTTGACTAGCCAATATTTGTATTTATATTTAACGTGAGACACATACATAAACGCATATATGAATGGTTAACTAAGATATATCACAAAGTATGATATGTCTTCACTTCTGGAGAGAAAAAAATAAAAATAATTAAACAGATAACCAGATACACTTAACAATACACATTACACCTCACTTTTCAATTAATCCATGCCTTAAATACCTTTGAAATGAAATTGTTGTCCAGGAACACATTGGTAGGACCTGCTAACAGGGCATATGGAGACGTATTGCGGACTTTCGCTTTCAGGAATGCGTGACTGGATCTCCTAGGAACACTCTCATATTCAAACTCTGGTTTTAGATCCATGATGGCCACGGACACTTTGTGTCCAGCGTTGTCACTGGGAATAGTTGAGCGACGGACAATCTCGTACATCGTACTTGTAACTCCTTCTCTTACCTGAAATATTTTTTCAATAACAATATATGTTAAGGGCAAGTAATTATTAAATTTTGTAAACATAAAATTAAAATGTGCATGTCAAGGATACATATTTTATAAATTCTCTATCTGAAGCTGCAAACTTATGCAAATTTTCACGATACTTATTATTTCTTTATTTTCTGTTTCAGAAGAAAAATGATCTTTCTAAGATGGATGATCGTATAAAATTTGTTAAAGAAAATTTAAGTACTTCCATACTTGTACTTATTTATAACATATTAGATATATCAAAATATATATATATAACAATAACAAATTATAACCTAGATTAAAAAATTACAAGTTACACCAGAAGTATTTTAATATGTTAAATATCAATTTAAGCAAATTAATCAATTTTATCAATAGCTTGTATGCACATATGGTGGAGAAAAAATATTTGGCATTTCTGGTCAAATAACATAGGGTTACTTGGTTCTAATGTTAAAAAGCATTTTAAATTTTTAAAACAAGGGACCCATGGGTCACAGCACTCAGCTATTATATATGATAAAAAATATGATTTGGAAATGAGGCACACGCTGGTTTTGTGTGGTAATAAATATAAGCTGTATTATAAGTTGTTGGTATTTAGCTTATGTATGATTTCATTATTTTATTAACAAATGGAGTGCTATTGTCACACAGATTTTGACTTAGCCATATAACTTATAAGCAGCACATATAATATAAGAGTTTAACTATTTATTAAAATTTAATAACAAATATTGTGCCAAATATAATTTTTTATTAAAAATTATAAGAGTATCATATGCTTTTTTAAATAAAATATAACTGAAATGATTATTAAAATAATATTATAGAATATATTAATGAATGCATTCATGAATACATTTTGAAAGTATTTGCACTGGTATTCAAATACTTTCATTTTTACCCGAATTCCCATTCTTATGCAAGAAATTTTATAATGATTCATATTTGTATTCATATAAATTTGCAAAGTATTCGCACCATGTCTTGTATTTATTCAGTTTTAGCCAAACAATGATGTTGAGAATCCAGAATATACAAAATTCACAATGATCATAAGTACCTGGTTTTATGGCTTTTATTTATATTTAAAAAAAATAAATGTTATATATTCACATTGGACTACCTTCACATCAATCTTCACACTAGACAGTAGGAATCTAGATTAATATTATCAACTGCATTTTTGTCTATCATTAATTTCCTTCATATGATCCCTAATGATTAGTAATGAATAATATGATTTATTTTTGTTATCATTAAAATTGAACTGAAAAATACCATAGGTGACTGCATGGTGTTATTTGGAATATGTGACATTCTATTCATCCATACAAGATTCTTACATCATCAGTAACTGTAAGTTAATTTCCTGTTACTCATCAACTAACAAATTCCTTTTCTATTAATTTTTCTTTAATTTGTTATTAAAAACCAATAAAAATTTATTAATTTATTGTTTATTGTTATGTTGTTGGTCAAAACAACTACTAGATGAGTTGGTTGGACACCTGGATCAACTGTGGCTGGCCATAAGCTGCCTGGCTGCCCCAGTGTATGCCTTACCTCAAGCTTGCATAATTTGCTGAAGGTCAACATACAGGTGACTGAAGAGGGGCTGGGGAGAGCCTGGGTCTGACATGGTCTCAAAAAAACTTTAACAAAAGCTACAATTTTTGGCCCATTTCTTTCAGCTTTCTATACTAAAAAGCTGAAATCTTCATGTGTGCATGATATGAAAATTATATCAACTGTGCTCACAGGTAACAAACATGCCATGGTCAAAGTTGGGCAAAATTTAAGGTACTAATTTTATATTTACACTAATAACTTATAAAATTTGAAAAATTCAGAACTAATTTTGGGTATTCAATTGAATATTGATTAAATAATGTTACATCCCTGACAAAAAATCTCTAGCTTCAGCAATCCTCTTGTTAAGGGAGTAAATATATTTCTTGATTTTTAACAAAGTGCATTATGTTTGGGCCCATAACTTAAAACAACTAGAATACGGGTAGTCGACAAGCGACTACGTGTATCCGCCTAAATCAGAGTGGAACGGCTGAAGTGAGGCATGGATTAAGTGGCAAGGGGAAATAAAGTGAAGTGTTGCATATTAGCATGGATGTCTGCAGCCAAATTGTGTATGAAGGTTGCCCCCCCTACCACAAAATCCAGAAAGCCATCCCAGTTGTATACATATGCAAAATTTAAGGCAGATAAGTCAAACCACTACATGTATATGAGTGATTTTAGCCCGTGGCAGACAATCAGATGGACGCTGAGCAAAAATGGTTGCAGGTGACGGCACCAGTTTTGCGTATGATAAAGAGCTATGTGAGAACTATACACATGCAAAACTTTGGCCCAATCGGTCAAACGGTTCCCAAGATATGAGCTTGGATGTCTGCTGCATAAACTAGAATGCAGGTGGCTCCACCTGTCATAAAATCAAGAGAGCTGTCGGGGATGTATAAACCTGCAAAATTTTAGCCAGATATGTCAAACCACTGCCGAGATATGAGTGATTTTATCCCATGGCAGACAAACAGACAGGAGCTGTGCAAAAATGGCTGTAGGTGGCGCCACCAGTTTTGCGTATGTTATAAAGCTCTCCAAGGGCTACATTTGTGCAAAAAAATGTTCCTGATCGGTCAAACGGTTCCCGAGATATGAGCTTGGATGTCTGCAGCATAAACGTGAATGTAGGTGGCGCCCTCTGTCACAAAATCAGAAAAGCTATCCAGGATGTTTACGCATGCCAAATTTCAGGTGAATTAGTCAAGTCACTGCAGAGATATGAGTGATTTTAACCCAAGGCAGACGAACAGATGGACACTGTGCAAACATGGTTGCAGGTGGCGCCACCATTTTTTGTGTATGTTATAAAGCTCTCCAAGGGCTACATTTGTGCAAAAAAATTTTCCTGATCGGTCAAATGGTTCCCGAGATACGAGCTTGGATGTCTGCAGCGTAAACGTGAATGTAGGTGGCGCCACCTGTCACAAAATCAGAAAAGCTATCCAGGATGTATACGCATGCCAAATTTCAGGTGAATTAGTCAAGTCACTGCAGAGATATGAGTGATTTTAACCCAAGGCAGACGAACAGATGGACACTGTGCAAACATGGTTGCAGGTGGCGCCACCATTTTTTGTGTATGTTATATAGCTCCAAGGGGTACATTTGTGCAAAAAAATTTTCCTGATCCGTCAAACGGTTCCCGAGATATGTGGGTTTATGTGTGGAAACAGACGCACAAACGGACGCAGAGCGCAGAGGAAAGGTCAGAGGTCAAAACAAAATCGGGGCGCAGCAGTTCACATGTGACCCAAACATAATCCCGGGTTTCGTAAAATTCCGCCCAGCGGTTACGGAGGAGTTCCGGAAACCTATGCGGCGGCGGCGGCGGCGTGCAGCTGAAAACATAGTATCCGCAAAACTCTGTTTTGGCGGATACAATTACGCAAAACTGACATCATTTCTGGCATGTGCATAGCGAATGTATAGAAAAATATGTATATTATATATGATCAAAGTCAGATCAGTGGTTTTGATATAAGGCAGTCTTGTGTAACAATGGGTTTTTAACGGAAAAATGAAGTTTTCATTGATATCTAGAAGGAATTAAGTCCTAGTGACCAAATTCTTGGCATGGTAGGGGATTTTGGAGACCTCTAACTGTATGCCAAACTGAGAGCTGAAGCTGGGGAGCTGAGGTCTAGCAAACTGCATAATACTAACTTGATGTAAACAATATGTGACATGAAAACCTGAAAACTTGAATAAAATCTACAGATTTTGATAAACTGGTTTTAAATTGTTTGTGTTGACAGATGAAATGCTAACAAAAACATGCTGTGAAAATTAAATAGACAGCAGTTAGAGGAAAAAAATGTACCATGGTCAAAGTTGGGCAAAATTTAAGGTACCAATTTTTTATTTTTGCTAATATTTTAAAAAATTTAAAAGATTGTGATCTAATTTTGGGTATACAATTTAATTTTGATTAATTAAAGTTATATTACTGGAAAAAAAGTCCTTAGCTCTAACATGTTTTGTGTTAAGTGATCAAATATCATTCCTGAATTTTTACAAAATGCATTATGTTTGGGCCCATTACTTTTAAAATTATATAATTATTACCTAATTTCTGGCATGTATATAGGAACTATATAGAGGAATATTTATGGTAAATATGAGGAAAAACAGATGAGTGGTTTTGATATTAGGCAGTCCTGAAGTGTGAAAATAGGTTTTTAATTAAAAATTGAGGTTTTTCCTTAATTTCTCAAAGGAACAAAGTCGCGAAGACCTGGTTTTTCAATTTGTTGTTAGATCTTGGGGATATCTAACATAATGCTGAATTTTGGATTGCTAGGTCTTACGGTTTCAAAACGTGGCAGTTTAATGGATGGACAGACAGACAGACAGCCGACGGACAAAGGACCACGACTATAGCTCAGATGACTTAAAGTCAGCTGAGCTAAAAATTATTGACAGGTTTTGGAAAGGAAAATTTCCAGCAACCACATTTAATAAAGCTTGAGGTAAGACATGCATACAGCTGTTACATATCAATGACATGCTGGTTATAAAAATGTACCATGCTGAATCCATTTTGTTACTCTCCAGTACAATTCAATACATGATCATGCAAAATTCATGCTGGCCCACCAGAAAGGTTTCAGGAGAGAATATATTTGTAAATATTGAATCTACTAGCTAGTATATTATGGTTTCATATGAGCTAAAGCCCACAAAGCTGCATAGGCAATGGACTATCCGAATCTTTCACACTATTAAGTATGTCCTATAAATTTTTAGTTATCAAAATTAAGAACATATATGATAAGTAGATCCAATTACAATTTCCTAGTCACTGAACCAAATATTCTGCCAATAAAATTATACTGTTTTATACCTGTGGTTGGCACTTAAATGTCAGGGATTAAGGAAAAAATTGAAAAAAAAATCCAAGCTTTCTTGTAAAGACACATCTTTGGTGAATGGGTAAAAGTGATGATTAAGACACTGTCCAACATGTGGCACTGCCTGCTAATGATAAATGAAGATGATAAGTCCTTGTGATCCCTCTGAATGGAAGTGACATACACATGTTATCATATCATCAGGGCTGATGATCAAGTCAGGATTTTAGACCTGACGCAGGTGGTTCTGCAAGTTAGTGGGGCGGAGCTGACAATGTCAAGAAAAAGAGAAAGAATAATAATTAATCCAGTGCTGTACAGTCACTGTTTATAGAACTATAATGGCAGAAACTCTCTATAGAACTATAATGACAATAATAATAGTCACAAAGATTCAGGTACAGGTTGACAACCCCATCTTTCTTTTTTAAATAAATACTCCTTCATTCCTGATAATATCATTTCGATGCACACAAACAGCTACAGCGTTTACAGTTTACATGCACTAGCATGTTACTTGTTTTTATGTAGATCATGTTGTGCCTGAAAGTTTGAACTGTAAAAGTCCCTTCACAAAAAAATGTGAACATTCTCAGGATTTATTGGGAAATATAGGAAAAGATCCCTTTACCTAGGTCAAAATTAATATATATTTATAATTATATAAATATTCATGCTTATGGGCACCTGTTTTGTATGGAGTCTTCTCACCCAAAGCTGCCACAGATATGCCCCAGAAATGTGCACAGAGACCTTTAAACTGACTCTTAGACATAGGTAGTAGTACAAAACCAACTATCGCCAGATTATATTACTTGGCTCAAATAAAAGCCTGGTGCTCATAAAGCTGCACATACAAATAACCCTCATATATTATTCCAGGAAATTAGGTCGGTTGGAATAATCAAAAACTGTGACCTGCTCACATCTGCCTGCAGGCATTGTCCAGTTTAGGGCACTTAGGGTTCCCTCTGTACATAACTGCTTCTGCTATGTGGGGCATTGACATTGTGAATGTGACACTAAGTGTGATACATTGGTCATCTGAAGTGTTATTTAATTAAACCTGCATAACTGAATTATGAATTACAATTATTATAATAATAATTATGTGTATAAATATAATACTGGCCTAACTAGAATATAATAAGATTCATATCACTGCAGTACAATGAATCTGTCCTGGATGCAATTGTTATTTATTTGAAGTAATTTGGGATGAATAGTTTTCCATTGTGTGTGGAAGTTGATTTGGAGGTCCCATTACTATTAGTAAATGGTCACGCTGGTTCCAGTGATTGCTTGGTCACAGCAAACATCTAATTTAATTAGAACCAGTTTTGACTATGAGTAATATATTATTCTGTTATCTGGTTATTACTGTGACCTATGACATGTTTTTGGCCAGACAATCATAGAGACACTGTGTCCTAATGTAGTTTATCATTGAATGGTTGAAGCAATCCGGCTGAACTGTTATCATTATATACCAAGATATCACAATCACTTTCCTACTGCACACATGTAATGTACTTATTCATGGAATGTAAACTTCAAGGAATACTCATTTGACATTTACCATATACCTTAACAAAATGTAGGCTAAAGCCAGTCTCCTGAAATGCTGATATTTTTTATTAAGTCCTTTAAAATACTAGAGCTGTTTGTCTGTCTTGGATATTAACTGAAGTACCCCCCCCCCCCCCCAGAGTCTGACCACAAAACTGGAGGGTACAAGTCTACATGTGTCACCCTGAATTGGCATTTTGGAGATTCATTCCTAAAATGACTTGTGCTGTCACCTGGGGAGAGAGATTGGAACCATGGTTGAAAATTTTGTTACCCAGTGAATTTTTTAATCAATTTCTGCATCTGGATCATTTTGGAGGAGGATTCTGGTATTGTTTAGACCTACTGGTATTGTTAAGACCTACTTGTATTGTTAAGACTAACTGGTATTGATAAGACTAACTGGTATTGATAAGACTTGTAACATTCTGAAGTGGAAATTCGAGATTATTTCTGAGTTTAACATGTCTGCACATACACACATACAAACAGACCTGACTGCAATACCCCACCCTTCCTATCTGTGACGAGGGTACAGCCAGCATGGCACATTTAGGGTCTAAGCTGCTGACCCCTGGTGGGAAGAAGCAAACAAGCCACCAATTCCAGTTAACCTCCATTGATTACAGCAGAAACATTCCATAAGCTGCGGAACTAGGAGGGGCAGGTCACATCCTCTCCTAATTTTTGATGCAGAGGTAGGCCGCATCAGTAGCTTTGTCACCGACATTGATATCAGCGAACATGCACTTTATATATATATATTCTTTATACAAGTTCATTAGTATTACACAATTGTTTGCATTATTTACCATTGAATTACCAATCAAAAGTAAAATTGCTCATGTTTGACTACTTGAAACCACTGGACAGAGCACAACTTAAGTAGCCTCCACTTTTTGACATGTTCAAAACCTATGGTTGTAAGGGTTTCCTGGTAAATTTTTATATATCTGACTCTTTCAGGTATCTACAAGAGAAGATCATCATTAATAACACACCTCTGCAACTGGAATTTCCATGAGAGTCGCCTGTGAATAAGACTCAGAATCTTCTTCAAGATTATCGATCCCAGCTGATGCCATCATATAAACCTCCTTCTCTGCCGTTAACTTTCTACGGAAGCTTCCTCGTGACCTTTTTAAAGCATAAGCTCCGCAGCTTGGGTATCTAGGAAAAACAGCCTTAATAGAAAGCTGCAATTCTTGATTTTGTGAAACAAGTATAGAATTTTACATGAAAAAGTATCAAAATGTCTGGAAAAGAAATAAAGTGTAAATCAATGCCTAACTGTATAAATTTCATTATACTTCATTGTCTAACATCCTTTTAACCAGCTATAGGGAAGAAACTCACAGTTATATGTAGCACATAATGGCACAAAATCCTCGGTATTTCTTATTTCAAGTCTTTTCTAATCAAACGCCAGCATGAACACAGCACAGATTTGCTCAATAAAATGCTGATAAATTACAAGTATATATTGACTCTGTTTATCTATTTCTCCAGGATTCAGAAATACATGTGTAAATGTGTGTTATTATGTGTAAATATATGTTTTGAGAAAAAAAGTATGACAAGATATAACAGCTGAAATAAATTTTTGAAAAGTATCACACAATGTCTAGACACCAGACAGAGCCAGGTCAGTTGCCATAGTGATGTCTGGACCCCACCTGGTTGTACTGAGTGACCTCTTGATTTGGATGCTGAAACTCAGCATGTTATCAGTCTGTTTTCAAACACAGAAAGCCTTTTTAATTGGCTACACTGCTTTTATAAAGCTGCATTTACCCAAACTATTCTTATAAAACTGGCAGAACCCTACCATAGGATAATTCTTGTAAAGTTTAAACCAATCAGCTTAACAGTTTCATCATAAAACAGTGTATAAGCTAGAAGAGTCTAAAATTACATTTTCACTTGTAAAAAAAACAGATCAATGTAGGCGGCGCCACCAATACCTCAATTTAAGATATGACATATGTGACAAACATTGGCATAAAATTTGGTGATGATACCTCTAGATGTTTCTGAGATTTTAATTTTAGTACACTTTTTTGGACAGATGACTAAGTTCCACCTCCTGTAACTCGGGTAAAAATCTCTGAACTGGAACCATTCTAACAAACTTGAGAAAGATTGTTCCAGGGATCATTTCTGTGAAATACTGGAAAATTTGGCTGGACAGTTTCGTATATGAAGATTTTTTAAGCTTTTTAAGCTTTTTCCCTATAAAATCTCAGAAAATGCCGTTAGAAAAAAATTAACAAAATCTGATAGTTTTTCAGATGACTATTTATTTGGAAAAAATTTGGTGATGCTAGCTCCTGCCATTTTTGAGATAGCTATGGTTCACCCATATGATAGTATATGGGCTAAGGTATGGACACCAGGTGGCGCCACACCATTGCATCAGCTCACAGGTTCACTAAAAAGTATAAGTAAGAAAGACCAGCAGTATTAATTAATTCTCTTCTTATTTTTATTTTTTTACAGCCAGATGAAAATCATTCACCTGTTGTGCAGGTAAAGTGCATGAACTGGAGAAATGGATGAGATTTCAGCTGCAGACATCATAGCCATTAACACAAACAGTGTGGTCATTAACACTCCAGCAAAGCTTTACAGGACCATGATAAAATAAACTTGCTCTGTCTTATAATAACAATGACTGATTCAAACCAAGCTATCTCATCAGTAAAATAGATTAATTACAACAGTGATGTTGTTCCATCTAAAAATAGCTGTCTTTATGGCTGTTACTGGTGATCATACTGAAACCATGGTGACCAAATCTGTTCCCTGAACAGGTCAAGTGTAAAAAAATCAGGCAAGTCCCTAATCTCTAGTACCTCTGTCACAACCTTAGTGTACTTGAAATGGATGGAGTTTACAGTGCATTGTCCCACATCTATGCAAATGTAATTTCAAAACATTCTGTCCACTTAGCATATAACACTTTCATGCTAAATAAAAATATCAAGATACATGATGCCAAACTTAAAGTCTTTGGTGTTTTCAGTGTAAGGTTTTGTACTTTGAAGATTTAAATGAGACGTTTACTGACAGAACTCGGCAAATGATACTTGATGAAGACTATAATCTTGTTCAGGAAGAGGAGAAACTGAAAGTGGGTTGCCTATTGCAGAAACAGTGAGAGTAAACCATAGTACTTAATTGAACAGTCAGGCACACTAAGGTGGCATAGTTAATTACTAACCAGCAAAATACTTAAGGTAACAAATAGGTGAGTCAACAAACAGTTAAATAATCCTTTATTCATTCTCCAAATTCTTGAAGTCTGCCCTGACATCCAAATTATAAGCTTTAAATGAAAATCAATTACAAAACACGGACATTAGTCAAAATATGATGTACTTCTATGGACTTTGAACTAGTATTTACATTTAGTTATCTTCCTGATGCTACTGATAATGGTAATGTGATGATAGGATGTTATTACAATAAACAATTTAAAGCTGCTGTTATATTTTGAAGTTAAGCCACGATATGTTCTTGTTTTTAAAGAAAGTGGGATATTATGAAATGTGCTTCATGGCAAGTGGGCATTGTTTGTTATGTGTCACACTTTATCAATATGTGACATGAGCACGTGAAGTAAGCATGTGTTGTCCATGATTAGGGATTTTTTTTAAAATACATGTAAAGTGATTAATGCTTGCATGTCAGTCAAGCTTGTGTCTATGGCAGCTTTGCTCTTTATACAGCCTTGTATAACAAGGGGTCAGTTATTTACATGAGAAGACCATCATTACAACACGCCTCCACAACAGGAACTGCCATGACAGTCCCCTACATCTAGACTGACTCCGCATCCTCTTCACACCATCACTCACAGCAGTGGCCTCATGAGAGCTGTCCTCCCTATTTGCCTCGAACAAGTCTGGATCTATCAAGGACAGCCTTCATATCATGTATTCCCTTCTCTAACACTATTTTCACATCCTTTGGTAAATAAATCCTGTTTTGTAAATGTGTGTACTGGATTAGTGAACAATATTTAAGCTGTAGATGTTTTTAGCACGGACTACCAAGACAGCACGATGAGCAAACCATGTTGCAATCACATATCCTAAATTTAAGAAAATGATAGGATGCATGTTATATTTGGATGTTACATCAAATTACAAAATTGCCTTAAACATTAGATTATATGGCATGTGTCTATAAGGTATCTAAACTGGGAGCATGTCCAGAATGTCCTGGACAATGCTAAGGATTTGAAAAATTCCTCTTATATGTCCCAGACCAATCACAAGACTGGATAAGTCCCAGTGATTCCTCTAGTCAGCCCTAGCCAAAATAAAACCATTTATTCTTCCAGAATGTGTAAGACCAAGGACCAGGGTCATTGGTCTAGATTGACCTAAAGCATTAAACATACTGGAGACAAGACATACAAGACAATCCACACCATTTGAGAAAATCCTCCAGAATGGCTCAGGCCATCCACTTCACCATTCTCAATCAGATCAGCCATCATAATTTGAGCTTCTCAGCTCAGGCCATTCACTGCACCACTCTCAATCAGATCAGCCATCATAAGGTGAGCTTCTCAGCTCAGGCCATCCACTTCACCACTCTCAATCAGATCAGCCATCATAAGGTGAGCTTCTCAGCTCAGGCCATCCACTGCACCACTCTCAATCAGATCAGCCATCATAAGGTGAGCTTCTCAGCTCAGGCCATCCACTTCCCCACTCTCAATCAGATCAGCCATCATAATTTGAGCTTCTCAGCTCAGGCCATTCACTGCACCACTCTCAATCAGATCAGCCATCATAAGGTGAGCTTCTCAGCTCAGGCCATCCACTTCACCACTCTCAATCAGATCAGCCATCATAAGGTGAGCTTCTCAGCTGAGGCCATCCACTGCACCACTCTCAATCAGATCAGCCATCATAAGGTGAGCTTCTCAGCTCAGGCCATCCACTTCATCATTCTCAATCAGATCAGCCATCATAAGGTGAGCTTCTCAGCTCAGGCCATCCACTGCACCACTCTCAATCAGATCAGCCATCATAAGGTGAGCTTCTCAGCTCAGGCCATCCACTTCACCATTCTCAATCAGATCAGCCATCATAATTTGAGCTTCTCAGCTCAGGCCATTCACTGCACCACTCTCAATCAGATCAGCCATCATAAGGTGAGCTTCTCAGCTCAGGCCATCCACTTCACCACTCTCAATCAGATCAGCCATCATAAGGTGAGCTTCTCAGCTCAGGCCATCCACTGCACCACTCTCAATCAGATCAGCCATCATTAGGTGAACTTCTCAGCTCAGGCCATCCACTTCACCACTCTCAATCAGATCAGCCATCATAAGGTGAGCTTCTCAGCTCAGGCCATCCACTTCACCACTCTCAATCAGATCAGCCATCATAAGGTGAGCTTCTCAGCTCAGGCCATCCACTTCACCACTCTCAATCAGATCAGCCATCATAAGGTGAACTTCTCAGCTCAGGCCATCCACTTCACCACTCTCAATCAGATCAGCCATCATAAGGTGAGCTTCTCAGCTCAGGCCATCCACTTCACCACTCTCAATCAGATCAGCCATCATAAGGTGAGCTTCTCAGCTCAGGCCATCCACTTCACCACTCTCAATCAGATCAGCCATCATAAGGTGAGCTTCTCAGCTCAGGCCATCCACTTCACCACTCTCAATCAGATCAGCCATCATAAGGTGAGCTTCTCAGCTCAGGCCATCCACTTCACCACTCTCAATCAGATCAGCCATCATAAGGTGAGCTTCTCAGCACAGGCCATCCACTTCACCACTCTAAATCAGATCAGCAATCATAAGGTGAGCTTCTCAGCTCAGGCCATCCACTTCACCACTCTCAATCAGATCAGCCATCATAAGGTGAGCTTCTCAGCTCAGGCCATTCACTGCACCACTCTCAATCAGATCAGCCATCATAAGGTGAGCTTCTCAGCTCAGGCCATCCACTTCACCACTCTAAATCAGATCAGCAATCATAAGGTGAGCTTCTCAGCTCAGGCCATCCACTTCACCACTCTCAATCAGATCAGCCATCATAAGGTGAGCTTCTCAGCTCAGGCCATTCACTGCACCACTCTCAATCAGATCAGCCATCATAAGGTTAGCTTCTCAGCTCAGGCCATCCACTTCACCACTCTCAATCAGATCAGCCATCATAAGGTGAGCTTCTCAGCTCAGGCCATCCACTTCACCACTCTCAATCAGATCAGCCATCATAAGGTGAGCTTCTTAGCTCAGGCCATTCACTGCACCACTCTCAATCAGATCAGCCATAATAAGGTGAGCTTCTCAGCTCAGGCCATCCACTGCACCACTCTCAATCAGATCAGCCATCATAAGGTGAGCTTCTCAGCTCAGGCCATCCACTTCACCACTCTCAATCAGATCAGCCATCATAATGTGAGCTTCTCAGCTCAGGCCATCCACTTCACCACTCTCAATCAGATCAGCCATCATAATGTGAGCTTCTCAGCTAAGGCCATCCACTGCACCACTCTCAATCAGATCAGCCATCATAAGGTGAGCTTCTCAGCTCAGGCCATCCACTGCACCACTCTCAATCAGATCAGCCATCATAAGGTGAGCTTCTCAGCACAGGCCATCCACTTCACCACTCTCAATCAGATCGTCCATCATAAGGTGAGCTTCTCAGCACAGGCCATCCACTTCACCACTCTCAATCAGATCGTCCATCATAAGGTGAGCTTCTCAGCTCAGACCATCCACTGCACCACTCTCAATCAGATCAGCAATCATAAGGTGAGCTTCTCAGCTCAGGCCATCCACTTCACCACTCTCAATCAGATCAGCAATCATAAGGTGAGCTTCTCAGCTAAGGCCATCCACTTCACCACCCTCAATCAGATCAGCCATCATAAGGTGAGCTTCTCAGCTCAGGCCATCCGCTTCACCACTCTCAATCAGATCAGCCATCATAAGGTGAGCTTCTCAGCTCAGGCCATCCACTTCACCACTCTCAATCAGATCAGCCATCATAAGGTGAGCTTCTCAGCTCAGGCCATCCACTGCACCACTCTCAATCAGATCAGCAATCATAAGGTGAGCTTCTCAGCTAAGGCCATCCACTGCACCACTCTCAATCAGATCAGCCATCATAAGGTGAGCTTTTCAGCTTAGGCCATCCACTTCACCACTCTCAATCAGATCAGCCATCATAAGGTGAGCTTCTCAGCTCAGGCCATCCACTGCACCACTCTCAATCAGATCAGCCATCATAAGGTGAGCTTCTCAGCTCAGGCCATCCACTTCACCACTCTCAATCAGATCAGCTATCATAAGGTGAGCTTCTTAGCTCAGGCCATCCACTGCACCACTCTCAATCAGATCAGCCATCATACGGCAAGCTTCTCTCTCTGCTGTTAATGTTCCTCAGAGTATTTTATCTTTTTATAATTCTAATGGCATATAAATCTTTTTTTTTTAATTGTGCATACTGGGTTAGGGAAAGACCTCTGAGCCTCAGAGGTTTTAAGTATGGTTGCACTGTCACAAACATCCTGCACCATAACTTATTTACTAACAATAGTGATATGAATGCTGAATACCATATTTTATTGTAAAAGTTATCCTCTAGAATGTCTTAGACCATCTGCTGGACTGGAGTATTCATCTATAGAATGTCCTAGACCATCTGCTGGACTGGAGTATTCCTCTATAGAATGTCCTAGACCATCTGCTGGACTGGAGTATTCCTCTATAGAATGTCCTAGACCATCTGCTGGACTGGATTATTCCTCTAGAATGTCCTAGACTATCTGCTGGACTAGAGTATTCCTCTATAGAATGTCCTAGACCATCTGCTTGACTGGCGTATTCCTCTATAGAATGTCCTAGACCATCTGCTGGTATTCCTCTGGAATGTCCTAGACCATCTGCTGGACTGGAGTATTCCTCTATAGAATGTCCTAAACCATCTGCTGGACTGGAGTATTCCTCTAGAATGTCCTAGACTATCTGCTGGACTGGAGTATTCCTCTAGAATGTCCTAGACTATCTGCTGGTATTCCTCTAGAATGTCCTAGACCATCTGCTGGACTGGAGTATTCCTCTATAGAATGTCCTAGACCATCTACTGGACTGGAGAATTCCTCTAGAGTGTTCTAGACCATCTATTAGACTGAATCAATTCATCTATAATGTCCAAGACCACCCACACGACAGGAGTAATAACTCTAGAATGTCTTAGACCACCCATAGGGATGGAGTAATCTGTCTAGAATGTCTTACACTATCAACAGAACCAGAATAAATCCTCAAGAATGTCCTAAACTATTAAGAGGATTAGAATAATTCATCTGGAATATCACAGACCATCCAGATGAATTCTTTATTTAGAGGAAGTGAAAAATACCAATCAAATATACCAAACAGGGTAATACAAAAAGACTGAACCCTTCTCTGACTTTGTAGGAATATGATGTTTCGCTTAGTGGTTGTGTCCAGTGTGACACTGTGTCCTGGGTTCATGTTTTATGGGCATAATATGGACAGAATATGGTTGTATCAAACATTTGCCAATATGTGCCACATGATAGATTTCTGCTGTATGTGTGTTTGAGTCCTTGTGGGTGACTATATTCTTTTGTATGGTGGTTTATATCTGTTATGTAACTATAGTCCAATGCATTTCTTACTCCTGGATACTTGGTGTTTCTTTTTTTAAGTTTGGTGTGTCCTGTGTGTGGTTATGCAGTGTGCAGATGAGGCATGAATTGTAACTCAGATCAAGATAAATGCTGTAACTCACAGATTACAGAATACTACTGTCTTAGCCATACACAGAGATCATGATAAACTCTGTAACTCACAGATTACAGAACACCACCATCCCAGCCATAGAGAGTGATCATGATAAACTCTGTAACTCACAGATTACAGAACACCACAATCCCAGCCATAGAGAGTGATCATGATAAACTCTGTAACTCACAGATTACAGAACACTACTGTCTCAGCCATAGACAGAGATCATGATAAACTCTGTAACTCACAGATTACAGAACACTACTGTCTCAGCCATAGACAGAGATCATGATAAACTCTGTAACTCACAGATTACAGAACACTACTGTCTCAGCCATAGACAGAGATCATGATAAACTCTGTAACTCACAGATTACAGAACACTACTGTCTCAGCCATTGACAGAGATCATGATAAACTCTGTAACTCACAGATTACAGAACACCACCATCCCAGCCATAGAGAGTGATCATGATAAACTCTGTAACTCACAGATTACAGAACACCACCATCCCAGCCATAGAGAGAGTGATCATGATAAACTCTGTAACTCACAGATTACAGAACACTACTGTCTCAGCCATAGACAGAGATCATGATAAACTCTGTAACTCACAGATTACAGAACACTACTGTCTCAGCCATAGACAGAGATCATGATAAACTCTGTAACTCACAGATTACAGAACACTACTGTCTCAGCCATAGACAGAGATCATGATAAACTCTGTAACTCACAGATTACAGAACACTACTGTCTCAGCCATAGACAGAGATCATGATAAACTCTGTAACTCACAGATTACAGAACACTACTGTCTCAGCCATAGACAGAGATCATGATAAACTCTGTAACTCACAGATTACAGAACACCACCATCCCAGCCATAGAGAGTGATCATGATAAACTCTGTAACTAACAGATTACAGAACACTACTGTCTCAGCCATAGACAGAGATCATGATAAACTCTGTAACTCACAGATTACAGAACACCACCATCCCAGCCATAGAGAGTGATCATGATAAACTCTGTAACTCACAGATTACAGAACACTACTGTCTCAGCCATAGACAGAGATCATGATAAACTCTGTAACTCACAGATTACAAATCACCACCATCCCAACCATAGAGAGTGATCATGATAAACTCTGTAACTAACAGATTACAGAACACTACTGTCTCAGCCATAGACAGAGATCATGATAAACTCTGTAACTCACAGATTACAGAACACCACCATCCCAGCCATAGAGAGTGATCATGATAAACTCTGTAACTAACAGATTACAGAACACTACTGTCTCAGCCATAGACAGAGATCATGATAAACTCTGTAACTCACAGATTACATAACACCACCATCCCAGCCATAGAGAGTGATCATGATAAACTCTGTAACTAACAGATTACAGAACACTACTGTCTCAGACATAGACAGAGATCATGATAAACTCTGTAACTCACAGATTACATAACACCACCATCCCAGCCATAGAGAGTGATCATGATAAACTCTGTAACTCACAGATTACAGAACACTACTGTCTCAGCCATAGACAGAGATCATGATAAACTCTGTAACTCACAGATTACATAACACCACCATCCCAGCCATAGAGAGTGATCATGATAAACTCTGTAACTAACAGATTACAGAACACCACCATCCCAGCCATAGAGAGTGATCATGATATACTCTGTTACACACAGATTACAGAACACCACCAACCCAGCCATAGAGAGTGATCATGATATACTCTGTAACTCACAGATTACAGAACACTACTGTCTCAGCCATAGAGAGAGATCATGATATACTCTGTAAATCACAGATTACAGAACACCACCATCCCAGCCATAGAGAGAGATCATGATATACTCTGTAAATCACAGATTACAGAAAACCACCATCCCAGCCATAGAGAGTACTCTGCACAATTCACCATAACTAGCTGTACAATACATGTACAATAAATAACAATGCATGTACAATAAATAAAGTTTAAACTTGCCATACTCTCGTGTGTGTGTGCTGTGTCAAGTGTTTGGTCATGCAAACATTTTGTTTGCTCTGTGTTTTGGTTAAGCTGGTGTGTCAAGAGTCTTGTGGCCCCAAGAGTGGTTATAGTAAATATATCAAATATTTGGTTGTTATATCCTTATTTGTGTGTATATATGAGTGAAGAAGAAGACTTATGGAAATGCCCTACAAAAACAGTGAATACTGGATATCTGATTTCCCTAGCAAAATAGATACTCATTTTCATCCTGAAATTCTAAACTTTATCTTGATACCTAATATGCAAATTATTTTTTAAATGTATTTGCAAAATAGGGCTTTATAATCCATTTTCACTGGACTGCATAGGAAAGAAACATAAATAACAAGGATTTTATCCTTTAAATTCTTCTCTTTCTACAAAAACAATGGAACTTGCTAATGATATCAAGCAAGATTTGTGTAAGAAAGCCCATGTGTGTCCACATAAAGGCAATTATAAATTTGTGTTCACTTGATTGGCATTCAAACCCTCTTTCAAAAGTAAATGGCATGAACATCATCTGGATGTTGAAAGTTGCTTTAGACAAAGACTCAATGTCAGCAACTCAGTATCAGAATTATTATTCATGTCATGATTGAAATATTTCAAGATTGAAGAAAATGTATATATTTTAAAAAGTCAGATAAAGTTTGAAAAAAAAATTGCTTTTCAGCATTGACAATATTCCAGAGTAAGTCCTACAACTGAGCTAAAGTACCAACATTCCATAGCACAGGCATTTTTCATAAGCTTTGAAACAGCAAGTGTAGGTGCATGGCACTGTCTGTTGAATGAGGATGAAAATAAAACTGATGATAAATGGGGAGTTTGTCACCTTTTGATTCCAGATTCCTGTGCATAATGAAGGGAAATCTAAATGTTCTGGAAGCATTTAGGCAAATAAGAGAAGCTAAAATAAATATTCAAAAGAGATTGTTAAATTCCTTTTAGAATTGAAGTCCGGTAACAATGTCACTTGTGATTATATTATTCCACTACTGCAGCATTAATACTATACATGTGTACTACACTCAATATCCCCTCCCAGATTGTGTAAATGTTGCATCACAATATCAATAGTACTATCAGGTGTCCCAGTATCAGCACAATGACAATCCGTCATCACCAATACTAAAGTGATGTACAACCTCTTGATATAGCCTCTCATCTCCATATAATATAGGTACATAGAGTAAAAGTAGCCACACTGGTTCAAATTAAAATGCTTAGTAGCCTTTCCTACTACTGAGTTTAAATACTAAGCCAAGTGATCCTGGCTGATCAATGGAGTATTGCAACACAAATACAATAATGATGTAAAATCTGTCCATTAACCCAAACTGTATTTCTAGTATACTAATCTATACAAATGCAGCAACCTGGAAACCAACACAAACCTAGGACTCACTGTAGAATGTACTATCCAAGCAAAACCATAATGATCTATTTTGCACCAAAAAAAAACAAATAATGATACTACATAAATGTAACAATCGCATGCAGCAAGACGTGCTGAAACAGAGTAAAACAGTCGAGACTAAAGCAAACGGACTCAAAAGCAATGAATAAAGTAGTACTGCAGATAGTTATATTTATTTATCACAATAAAAAAAGCATTCTCAGGTCCAACAATCTGTAGCTGTCTATATATTCAGTATAATATCTGTTATATGTACTGTATAAAACCGGTGTCAGTCCTGTATACAGTATGACACATCAAATGTTTTTGTAGTATTGACTGACATGTTTTTTAGTTCATGCAACCCTCAGCTTTCCAAGGTAGATAATTTTCACAGAACAATTTAATTAAGAAATACTTTTTATACCTTTATATGGATTTATTATAATTTTGTGTTTTTTACATGCTGGTGGTATTTTTTTAAGATACCTGGTTTGTCCACAAAGCTGGTGCAAGTCAGAAGGTTATGGGGTTTGCAATTTTAAAAGATAATTTTAATACAACTTAAATCTTATATTTTATATGAATTATGAAGGCTACCTGAACGTGTTTTCTTTGGTAAATGATATAGGTAATCATAAATTATCAGGAATGATAAATAAAAAGCACATCAGAATGTCCTATACTATGATTACTATACATTTATCTGGCTGATATGTTATTTAATAGTAATAATACACTTGTAAATTTATATTATATAATGACATAGTAGTGTACCTCATAGCATTATTTTCTAATATTGTGCCTCATCCTACATCAATCTTTCTCATTTATTGGACAATAAAATACTGAGGTTCTGAGCACTGAGAACTTGTTAAGCTGAAATTGTCAAAATAATGCTGAAAATCTAAAATTAATGTAATCTGATTGAGAAGAACAAACCATAATATTAGGATATACACTCCTGACCAAGACATAGGCAAAAAAGTTGCTGCAGGTTTAAATGACCAGTGTTGTACAAGCGAGATGACAATTAATCCAACTATAATTTGAGGGATCAGGGCATGGTCCAAAAAAGCGTTATTCTACTCTTAACTTTTCAAATAGATGTCCCCTTAGCACAACACTCTCCCCACAGATATATTCTCAGGTCCTGTGAGTACTTTCTTGTGGTATCCCCAAGGCCTTTTCAAACCCTGACAGGTTAACTTCTCCCAGTTTCTTGAAACTGCTCATGAGAGATGCATTTTTATGTACACACTGAAATCCAGGTGTCACTGATCATGTACCTAAATAATGGGTACACCAAAAGTCTTAATTAAATAAATAATAATTATTATTAATGAGCTAATGGCAGTTCTTTATTACAGTTTAGTCCATGCTCATTGGTTTTTTATCTGTGCCCTTTGACAATTCATTGTGACAATCAATTTCGCTTTACAAGGTTAATGATACTGATGCCATGGTTTTCTACATAATGATATTTCTGAATTTTTATTTATCTAAACAGAAATCTTTCAGATAAAAGGTACTGTAAGTCTGTTTGTCTCTTTCAGGATTAAGCGTCCTGATATAGCACTCTGATGTGTGTCATGAGGTACAATGTATTTTAGAAAAAAATACTTAAGCACTGCTGATGCTTTAAACCAAGGAAAGTAGAAAACAGTGACATAATTCAAGAATAAACAAACACTATTACAGTTTTATACCAAAAAAAAAAACTTTAAAATTATTTTAGACTGTTTATGCATAATTAATGCTTTACGCACAGATATTAATCTTTGTATGAACTAACAGATCTGCAGAAAGCTTTTCACCTGAGAACTGTTTGACTTCAGACACCTTACAATATTACAAATTTTATTTGCAGACAACCCATCGGTTGGTTACCACCTGCTTTTGGTAATATTTTAGAAAGGTTTCATTTAAGAACATTCTATGTTCTACACCATCAGGAAAAATGTTATAGTGGGAGGAACACTTTAATTTATATGTTTGTACATGCTACACCCTCATGGATTATCATACATCATAATGCAAACAATTGTTAACCTTTGTTTCTTTTAAGTTTCACCTACAATTTTTTAGAGGGAGAGGCAGGACTCTTTATGTTTAATGCTTGAAAAAAAAAAAAGTTAAGCTGCATAAATAATGACGTTTCTTGATACAACATTGATACAAATAATACTTAACTCCACAAAATATGTCTGGATGAAAGTTTTCTGTATGGGTATACAGTCCATGTTAATATTCTATTTGAAACAAATGAGATTATATCCTTCAATTCAATTTAATAATCAATTATTTAATTAAGTCCTATATATTTATGCTGTAATTAATTTATTTATTATCACCAAATACAAGGGGTACCACATGCCAGAAATGACACACAAGGGCACCTGGACAACAGATGTATCCATTAAAGGTGTCTCTTCAAACAACTCATCACTGAGCTCGTCAAACGTCAACTGTTCACTAGTCCTTTCAAGCATCATGGCACGCTTGTTTGGAGTCATGGTTAGCGCTCTCAGACTGCCAGAGCGCCGATCTTTGCGTTCCCTCCCATTGAACTGCCTGTAATTGCATTGGCTGTTATTGCAATTTTGCTTTGTATATATAATAAAGACAGATGAAAAAACTGTAGTCAGTTTAAACAGACAAGAAGTCACACCATTGAGCTTTTGAATAATTGTAATTAATGCAATTAAAACACCATGTTAAATGAGCAAACAGAGGAAAACCCACTTCTTAATGAAGTAATACAAGAGCAACACATTTCTTAAAACACCACTTAAGGCACAAATGTTCATCATCAAACACTGAAACTGCTGAGACTCAAACATAGGCGACTGATGAGATATCACAATGGATGGGGTAACATGGTATGGAAGTGAATGACCTCATAACCCTGAATGTATAGGAAAGTTAATTATATACAGACATGATGAACATGATCCCCTAATATTACCATCAAATGACACATCTAATGCCCAAGATCTGTCTCAGTCACATTTTTTAATGTATATTTTAAGCCAACAAATCCTATTTTGAACTGGAGATAGGTATAAACATCTTAAAGTAGTTTACCATTGCAGTAATATGCAAAAAATAAAGGGATCAGTCAATTTTCAAGAACTATTGCATCTTTAAAAGTTTATTAGGTGTCATTTTTCTAGAGGTGTCCATAACCACAGGTTCCACTGAATCATTTAACAATACGCCAAACATATTCCAATTCTATACCACCACATGTCAATCATTTACTCCACCAGTGACTGCATATAAACTCAAAAGAGGACCATGCATTTGACTCCTATGGTTGTAAATCAACAATATGACTGTTTTTAACTAAACACTTATTATCAATTAATTTAGAGATTACTTTCATGGGTTTACTTTTGGTTACACCTGTTTAGGACTTTTCTTTGAATGTATTTAAGATTGTAACCTGCCCCAGCCAACCCTGTATTTATCAAAGGAGATTAAATAACATGGAGTAAGCACCAAGATCAACGTCCAGCATCAGAGGGACATGTTAGCAACCCCAAAGGTTTCATTGCTGCTGCCTATTGTACGCACGGGGGATGCCCATTGTACTTACTGTCTACCATTATCACAAAACCTAATAAAAGTCAAACAGTGCAATTGCTGCATATGATACAGTTTGTGTCAGCTTAGCCTAAGCATTGGTGTGCTGAATGATTCGCAGGAATTTTCATGAAATTTATGCAAGAGGAAGTTAGAAATAAGAATTTAATGCATGCGCATTAGATGATTAAAAGACATATGCATGTGCAGTCACTGGAAATCCAAATCCTTATATACTGGTTGTAACACTGAATGATTTTGGAGTCATGCTGCTTTCAATCTCTGCTTGTCCAGTGTCAAGCAGGGCAGGCTGTATATGTAATATTGGAGAGTACTGTTATTTTTTATTGTACCTGACTATACAACACAGAAACAATGTTATCAGTGAACAAAGCAACTGTTCCTAAAGACTGGCCTGTCCTGGCTGAGAAATGAGTGGGTATTCCTATACAGTAACATTATTTTCGCAGATTTTTTTCATGTGAGCAAATCCCTTGTGAAATATAGTTCAAAAATAAATAACCCACATGCAATGTTACGGTGCTAACTAAAACTTAAATCTTAAAATTTCATCACACCTGAAAGAATATTTATCAAGCATGGGACTAATATGACAGCTTCCTCGCCAAGCCATTCTGTGGTATCCTTGGAGATGTATCATGCTAGGTAAGCGCCAGATCAAAGAGCTTTTACACCTTGGTGTTAGGTTTCTTATCAAGATCACAAGCAACATCGGACATAATCAGCGATCCAGGTGCTGACTCCATCTTATTAAATCTCCTTGACTGAACACACAAGTTTGCCACTGGCTCATCCCTGAGAGACAAGCTCTGCTTATCACACAACATATCATCACCAGTCAATTAATGACATTGCAGCCAACTTATCTGTTCCTGTTGGGGCAAAACTGGTACCACAAGCTTGATCCACTAAACAATAACTTTAACAAAACATTTTGGGATTCTGGATAACAGCAAATTTTGGGCCAAACCTGTAGTGGTACTTGACATATATATAAACCTTGTGTACTGGTTAAATAGACAGACACCCTCAACATCAGAACTGTTAAATAATAATTAATCATCAAACTGACTGGCATGTTAGACTCACTGTAAGACTATGCTTATATAAATATTCTTAAAACTGGGGGCATTTCCACCTACAGATGTGCCTATGAGGTGTTTTGCCCCTCTATCAACAGAAAGTGCCAAGTCCTGTGATCTTAGCATGGTGTCAGGCTGGATGGAAAATAATGATTAAATAACAAATCTTTTTATATGCATTCAAGTTTCACCTTTTACAAGTATCATTACATTCCAAATAAACCTGGCCAATGTTAAGAGGTTTTATCCCACAGAATTAAATCTTATCTTGTACTAATTCCTATTTCGCTATCTTAAAGTGAACTAAGAATTATGTGCATAATTTTTTCTTTTGGTCATCATAAAACATTTGTCACAGCAAGAAGCAGTACATAAACCGCTGTCAGTGGCAAACTATATTAGCAGGATTAATGACCAATTTATTTAATAAAAAAATTATTAAATAATTCATGAACAATACAGATCTGCTGTTGCAAGTGAATGATTTGGCTCTGTAATGTTAATAATATCTTCAAAATTACAATTCTGATGACCACATTTTAAAAGGAATGTTTTTGTAAACCTGCAAGTTTATTGTATGAAATGGTAAATTTTCTAATACATATTATAGCATACTTAACCTCTTATATGGTTAGTCACTGTGCAAAGAGGGCTTTCCTTTACTGCAAAAGGGTAGAATTGTTATTGTTTGCTAGGGGGGAGGGGTAGTGGGCAGTTGTTGTGGAGGTGAATTGTGGGATAGAATACCCAAACTATCCGCTGAGGAAGATGCATCATCCGGAAAGTTTGTAAGGGTTAGGTACAACATGGAGTCAACAAACGGGAAAGGGGAAAAGTTGCCAATTAATAGATAAATACATTGATGTTATGACAATAAACATATTTACACAACTGATTTACATAATGTGCCAGCATGCAAACAACACAAGGTGCTGAATGTGCAAACACTGTACATCTGTCCCTCAAATTAAAAGTATATGTTATTATCTTTCAACCTTTTATAAGTGGACATGTATCTGATAACAGCCTTTAATCTAATGTTATACAATGTGATGGAGAACTGGTCAAATGATTGTAAATTGTACACAGGTAACTACATACTGACTTGGATTAACCTGGATTTTTTTTTTAATTTCTAAAAAAATTAACATTATTAAAAATATTTAAAAATAATAAAAATGACAGTCTGATATTTAACATATACCCCGAAGGTGTTTTGACAAGATTAAATATACAAACGATGCTGTTCCTGCTGCCACCTGTCTGTAAATGTATAAACTACTCTTTGAGACTCAACATGAACTCTGACAGATGAAACCCCAAAATGGCAATACAGAACATATCTAAATATAAACATAACACATGTAACAACCACAAAAATTAACCAAATGTAGTAGTTAATCTACCTGGGTTAAAATTATGATGTTTATTCAAGTTAAACTGCCCCAAAATGTACAAATTAGGAATGTTGATCTACTGTTATTATTTTTTCTTTTGGTGGAATGTTCTGCAGTGTGTCACATTTATACAAATATCTCACCTACTCTATTGGCTTATGAATCAGTCACAGAGACATAAATGTATATGTGATCAATAGAAAACATAAACTGACAGTGACATATTTTGGAAAGAATAATAGTAGACACTACTGGACTTGACAATGAAAGAAAGCAGAATGTCACGTTATAACTAGAGAAAGACAGTATCAGGTTTGTGAATTAGAGAGAGCAGACAGAGCCTGCTTTGTGAATAACAAGAATTACAAGATATAGACAGTGCCAGATTTGTGAAAGATGGAACAGACAGTGCCAGATTTGTGAATAACAAGAATTACATGATATAGACAGTGCCAGATTTGCAAAAGATGGAACAGACAGTGCCAGATTTGTGAATAACAATGCAAGATATAAGCAGAGCCAGATGTGTAGAGAAGGAGCAGACAGTGCCAGCTGTGTGAATAACAAGAATTACAAGATATAGACAGTGTCAGTTTTGTGAAAGATGGAACAAACAGTGCCAGATTTGTGAATAACAAAGCAAGATAGATATAAGCAGTGCCAGCTTTGTGAAAGACAGAGCAGACAGTGCCAGATTTGTGAATAAACAAGAATTACAAGATGTAGACAGTGTCAGTTTTGTGAAAGATGGAACAAACAGTGCCAGATTTGTGAATAACAAGAATTACATGATATAGACAGTGCCAGATTTGTGAAAGATGGAACAGACAGTGCCAGATTTGTGAATAACAATGCAAGATATAAGCAGTGCCAGCTTTGTAAAAGACAGAGCAGACAGTGCCAGATTTGTGAATAAACAAGAATAACAAGATATAGACAGTGTCAGTTTTGTGAATGATGGAACAAACAGTGCCAGATTTGTGAATAACAAAGCAAGATATAAGCAGTGCCAGCTTTGTGAAAGACAGAGCAGACAATGCCAGATTTGTGAATAAACAAGAATTACAAGATATAGACAGTGCCAGCTTTGTGAAAGACAGAGTACAGTGCCAGATTTGTGAATAAACAAGAATTACAAGATATAGACAGTGCCAGCTTTGTGAAAGACAGAGCAGACAGTGCCAGATTTGTGAATAACAATGCAAGATATAAGCAGAGCCAGATGTGTGAAAGATGGAGCAGACAGTGCCAGATTTTTTAATTGATGAGAATAACAAGATTTAAACAGTGTAAGATATGTTAAAGACGGAGCATACAGTGCCAGATTCGTGCATTAACAAGAATAACAAGATATAGACAGTGCCAGATTTGTGAATTAACAAGAATTTCAAGATATAGACAGTGCTTGCTTTTTGAAAGACAGAGCAGACAGTGCCAGATTTGTGAATAACAAGATATAGACAGTGCCAGATTTGTTAAAGACAGAACATACAGTGTCAGATTTGTGAAAGACAGAGAGCAGGCAGTACCAGCTTTGTGAATAACAAGATAAAGACAGTGCCAGCTTCATAAAAGACGGAGCAGACAGTGCCAAATTGTGAACGATGGAGCAGACAGTGCCAGTTTTGTGAATAAATAGAATTACAAGATGAAGAGAATGCCAGATTTGTGAAAGAATGAGCAGGCAGTGCTGGATTTGTGAATAACAAGAATAACAAGATATAGACAATGCCAGATTTGTGAAAAATGGAGCAGACAGTGCCAGATTTGTGAATAACAAGAATATCATGATATAGACAGTGCCAGATTTGTTAAAGACGGAGCAGACAGTGCCAGATTTGTGCATTAACAATAATTACAAACTATTGACAGTGTCAGAGATGTGAAAGACAGAGAGCAGACAGTGCCAGATTTGTGAATAACAAAATAAAGACAGTGCCAGATTTCTTATATAAACAGTGCATGAAGGATTAATGCCAGATTGAGAAAAAGAAGGACGTGAATGACAGGATATAGACACTGCCAGATATGCAAATGAAAGGAAACAGACAGTGCCCGATCTGTAACTGAAAGGAAGTAGAAAGTGCCAGATTTGTGAATGAAAGGAAGTTGACAGTGCCAGATTTGTGAATGAAAGGAAGTTGACAGTGCCAGATTTGTGAATGAAAGGAAGTTGACAGTGCCAGATTTGTGAATAAAAGGAAGTTGACAGTGCCAGTTTTGTGAATGAAAGGAAGTTGACAGTGCCCGATCTGTAACTGAAAGGAAGTAGAAAGTGCCAGATTTGTGAATGAAAGGAAGTTGACAGTGCCAGATTTGTGAATGAAAGGAAGTTGACAGTGCCAGTTTTGTGAATGAAAGGAAATTGACAGTGCCAACTCACACCAGCTATATATAAGGGGAAAGTATAGGCAGATTTTTTGTGTGGAATTTGTCTCATGATTAATACGTACAGGTCCATATACAGTATAATAGTTTAGAACCATGTAAATACATCAGCCTGTAAGAAAGTGTGTTTTAAAGAAATGTCAGAATTGCAAGTTTGCAAGATATTAACAAACAATGGTATACAAGAAGTTATGTGTGTGCACTCTCACTGAAAATAATAAAGAGATTGAAAACATTGCTGCTATTTCTGTTCACACTTATGTTTTGCAGCTTTTGGCAAAACCATTAAGTCAGTTCAAATTGAGGAGATCCACTCATAACATTAAACATCTCTCAGTGCTCAGACTTGCTGTTATACAATATTGATAATGATGTCACAATTAAGTCACGAAAAAAAGTTGGTTCAGTATTAGTGGACCTGTGTGACCCTGATGCATTTACCATACAATATGTCATAATGATAAGAATGCCATAATATTGAGCATTGTTTTCATATGAGATGTTGCTGTATCTATGGCAAATGTTACAATTGTGCAATATTTTTCATTTAAACTAATTTTGGGATTCAGTTTCTATTTCACAAACAATGATCATCTTGAGCTATCTGACCAATGGTGTATTAATAATCAGTTCAGAAATATATTCCATTATCTGTTTATCTGTACAGAGAACAGATGTACAGCATATATCTATCATATTATAGTCTGGGAGGAAATACTACTAACCATGAACACATTTAAGGGCAACTTTAATTATTAATTTCCTATTTTCTTTCTTTAACTTGCAGTGGTATGAAGGTTTTTTTTAATCTTGGTTCAGTACTGGAGCATAGGATCTTACAAAAAACATCCAAGAATCTGCTTGGCCTAAAATATAATACCAAAATCATGGAAAAACACACTATGTTTATTTACCTGATAAAAAACTTTTGTAATCAAGCACTTTCAAGTGAAAAAAGTACTGCTTTCAATTAACTACACTGACTAGTACTGATTGACCCACCATCAAATTAAACATTATATGATATTTTTACTCTCACTGGTGCCATCTGCTGGTGAGAAATAGAATTAAGTTACTGATTGTTCAGATTAGGTGAACATTTGGATGTATCACTGAGGTACGGCAATCATAACATATATACTGTCTTACCAGCTTAACTGTCTTAAAACAATATATAACCCTGCAGCACAATATATGTATACACAATATTCAGCAAATATGGACGAACTAAATACACTTGTCGTTCTAGGGGAAATTATTACAACTTTGGTGACCAGTGACAGGGTTGTTCATGTGCAATGTTTTCTTTAATGATGTATAATATATTTCAAGATGGTGATCGTATCCCCTTAAATTTTATTTCCGAGAAAAGCAGTTGCACCCACATCAGTTTAGCTTTCCTGGCATCAAATTAATGGATTCAGCTCTATGGACAAACAAAAGCTATACTGTATTGCTAAGCTAGTCCTTACTAAAACATTTACTGTACATAAGATTAGTATATAAGACAAACCAAGACAGATATCAGAATGATATATAAGTTATGATGATGTTTACTGGTACCAGTTTACTGGTATTTACATTCACTGTACATTTAAAAACATTAAACTGGATCTGAGCTCATGCAGGTTTTGTAAACAAGGTCCATATATGTTCAAGAAAGTCGAGTATTAGTTTTCAGATTACGTATAGTGAGTAAAACTGAAAAAATGCCTAAAATGGTGAAAAGTAAATTCAAATTATGTACAATATTTCACTCTCAGGCTGTCTGTCCTAAAAATAAACAAATGTAGAAACCCTGTTTATATAGTGATATTTTAATGGAAGATTTTGTCCATTTAAGCTTTAGAGGGACAGATAATAACCTCTGATCTTTAAACTTTAGTTGATTTCCTTCAGATAAACCATGTATATAAATGATAATGATATCACATATTTTTATACAGATAGATTCCACATTACTTATAACTCATGACAAAATGTTAGTCTGGAAGGGCATGGGTAATGGCTTAATGGTTTGAAGTGATTATTTATTGTATCAACAAATGAAACAAGGGACCTATTGGTCACGGCGCTCAGCTGTTATATATGATAAAAAAATATGATTTAGAAATTAGGCACATGCTGATTTTATGTGGTAATAAAAATAAGCTGTATTATGAGTTGTTGTTGTTTAGCTTATGTATGATTTTGATAGTACCTTTGGAGACAGGAAAGAGGATTAATTTCATTTATTTTATTAACAAATGGAGTGCGATTGTCACACAGATTTTGACTTGGCCATATAACTTATAAGCAGAACATATAATATAAGAGTTTAACTATTTATTAAAAAAATTACAAATATTGTCCCAAATATAATTTTTATTAAAAATAATAAGAGAATAGTATGATTTTTTCAATAAAATATAACTGAAATGATTATTAAAATAATATTAAAGAATATATTCATGAATGCATTCATTAATACATTTTGAAAGTATTTGCACTGGTATTCATATACTTTCATTTTTACCTGAATTCCCATTCTTATGAAAGAAATTTTATAATGGAGTACATATTCATATTCGAATACAATTGCAAAGTATTCGCACCATGTCTGGTATTTTTTCAGTTTTCACCAAACAATGATGTTGAGAATCCAGAATATACAAAATTCACACATTTAAATAATGATCATAAGTACCTGTTTTTTTTGGCTTTTTTTTATATTAAAAAAAAATGTAATATATTCATTTTGGACTAATTTCACATCAATGTACTAACTATAGACACAGTAGGAATCTAGATAATTATATTATCAACTGCATCTTTGTCTATCATTAATTTCCTTCATATGATCCCTAATTATCAGTAATGAATAATATGATTTACTTTTTTATCACTAAAATTGAACTGAAAAATACCATAGGTGACTGCATGGTGTTATTTGGAATACGTGACATTCTATCCATCGATTCAAGATTCTTATATCATCGGTAACTGCAAGTTAATTTCCTGTTATTATCAACTAACAAATTCCTTTTCTATTTTTCTTTAATTTGTTATTAAAAACCAATAAAAATTTATCAATTTATTGTTGTGTTGTTGGTTAAAACTACTAGATGAGTTGGGTTGGACACCTGTATCAACTGTGGCTGGCCATTATATAATAAGCTGCCTGGAGCTCCAGTTTATGCCTCTAGCATGCATAATTTGCTGAAAGTTCAACAAGGTCAACATACATGTGACTCAAGAGGTGCTACAGAGAGCCAAGGTCTGACATGGTCTCATAAAAACATTAATGAAAGCTACAATTTTTGGCCAATTTCTTTCAGCTTTTTAAACTAAAAAGCTGAAATCTTTATGTATGCATGATATGAAAACTATATCAACAGTGCTCACAGGAAACAAACATGCCATGGTCAAAGTTGGGCAAAATTTAAGGTACTAATTTTATATTTATACTAATAACTTATAAAATTTGAAAAATTCAGGACTAATTTTGGGTTTTCAATTGAATCTTGATTAAATAATGTTACATCCCTGACAAAAAATCTCTAGCTTCAGCAATCCTCTTGTTAAGGGAGTAAATATATTTCTTGATTTTTTACAAAGTGCATTATGTTTGGGCCCATAACTTAAAACAATTACGCAATACTGACATCATTTCTGGCATGTGCATAGAGAATGTATAGAAAAATATGTATAATATATATGATTAAAGTCAGATCAGTGGTTTTGATATTAGGCAGTCTTGAAGTGTAACAATGGGTTTTTAATGGTAAAAAGAAGTTTTTCATTAATATCTCGAAAGTATTAAGTTCTAGTGACTTAATGCATGATCTAATTGCATGCCAAATTTTAGGAACTGTGAGCTGAAGCTGGGGAGCTGAGCACTTGCAAACTGCATGACACTAGCTTGATGTAAACAATATGTTACATGGTGCTTGAAATCTTGAATAAAATCTACAGTTTTTGATCAACTGGTTTCAAATTTTTGGTGTTTACAGACAAAATGCTAAAAAAACATGCTGTGAAAATTAAATCCACAGTACTTACAGGAAAAAAACGTGCCATGGTCAAAGTTGGGCAAATTTTAAGGTACCAATTTTTTATTTTTGTTAATATTTTAAAAAATTTATAAGATTTTGATCTAATTTTGGGTATACAATTTAATTTTGATTAATTAAAGTTATATTACTGGAAAAAAAGTTTCTAGCTTTAACATATTTTGTGTTAAGTAATCAAATATCTTTCCATATTTTTTACACATTGCATTATGTTTGGGCCCATAACTTTTTAAATTTACATAATACAGACATAATTTCTGGCATGTACATAGGAACTATATAGAGGAATAATTATGGTAAATATGAGGAAAAACAGATGAGTGGTTTTGATATTAGGCAGTCCTGAAGTGTAAAAATAGGTTTTTAATAAAAAAATTGAGGTTTTTCCTTAATATCTAAAAGGAACGAAGTCGCAAAGACCCAGTTTTCCGCTTGGTAGGAGATCTTGGGGACATCTAACATTATGCCGAATTTTGGATTCCTAGGTCTTACGGTTTCAAAACGTGCCACATCTACGGACGGACGGACGGACAGACGGACGGCACGACAGACGGACGGACAATGGACCACAACTATAGCTCAGATGACTTATAGTCAGCTGAGCTAATAAAAAGTTGGTGAACTAAAGATGGCTATTACCTCATTCATTTTAAAACAATTTGATAAACAATGAAAAAATAAAAACAATTTTTCCACCACTTAGTTGAACTCGGTGAAAATATTTCAAATTATACAAGAAACTTCTGGTCATATATGAACCATGTTCCGGGTGGATATAAGGTTACACAAAGGTAAGTTTACAAATACATGCATTTTCCTGGGGGTACAAGGTCATTTGATTTGCACAGGGAAATTTAGGTCTGAAATATGAGGCACAAAAATGCCAGGAACAAATTGGCAGTCAGTGACAACTTTGTAATTGTTTTATAACATTTCCTTGTCAACAGTAAGGCATAAAAGTTCAGAATTCATAACAGCATCATTAATTTACAGTGAGAAAGATTTTGGAGCCACTATAGAACGCGGGCTTAGCTTCTTTTGAGGAACATATAAATAAAATTGTCTCCTCTCATTCCCTATTTTAACTCCTACTTTTCCCTGTAGATGTCCCTACACTCAACTGTTCTAACATTAACAAATATTAATCATCAGAAGTCGCCTGAATCGGGAATCGAACCTACGATGTCTAGACTAGGAGCCCTACACGCTACTAAGTGAGCCGTAAAGACGAGATACCAGCAGGGGATAGTTTGGTTCTTTTATATCTGCGATTGAAGAGGCATCTATCACGAAAATGGGAAACCATTTACTATTTTAACAGGAAAATTAAGCTTTAGGTGGGGGCTCCGCCCCCACACCCCCGTTAAGACGGGGAACCCAGGTTCCCCGGACACCTCCTCCTCTAATATAATAAACTCCAGCTATGAGCAAAATTAAATATGGGAATTCTGAGGAAAATGATATGTATCGGCCTTTTCCAGGAAACAATTTATTATGCGACACCCGTTGTACCGGCGTAAGACTGAAGCCCTGTTTCTATAGTTCTGCCAAGATTTTGTCCTGTTAAATGTATTGTGTGTCGAATGTGCAGCCCTTTGGATCAAAGTAGTGAGTAAGAAATCCAAACAATAAGCTATCATTCAAAAGAAAAGAGTACAAATGCTACACCGTTTTATATGTTTTCAAATATGTCACACCAGTGCCCAAAATGATAGACCTTCAAGTAAAATGACACCATATCCTGCTTTATGACAATTGAAATAAAGGTATGACAGAATGTTGTATTAAAGTACTTGATAGTCACTGGACAGCAGCACTTTAACACACATGCAGGACTTGTTGATGTTGACCAAATAAACCAGAGAAAAAAAGTGCATTGAAGTTGAATTAAACCCAGTGCATTATGAAGAATAAATAAGACATATATCAAATTTATTGCTGTAATTTCAACCACTGCCATTTTTATTCAAGCCAGAGTTTTGTACCCTGCATCAGTTAGAGAGCATTCATACATCTTTATACTACCAAGCCTGTTGCAGCTTCTTTCACAAACCTTAATTCAGAACCGTTCTGGCATCTACATGTATGCCTAATGCAAAAGGCAAGGGCAACTATCAAATGACTCATTTTACATGTCTGCTGGAGCATGCATATTGATAGTTCTAGACCGAATGTTTAGCATTGCTGGAAAGGCATCATGAATTTGACCAGTCAAATAAAGACTTATAAAACTGTCCCTTTCTGGTGCACATGATTTTGTTCAGATGGCACATGAACAGTGTATTATTTACATTTTATCTGTGGGATTCGATTTGGGATTCCAGACTGAACACTTACAGACTTGTTCATTATTCATGAAATAGACACCAGAGGGGCTTGCTGAATCAAGGTCTGTGAGAGTGTGGCTGTGTGCCTTGATAGTATGAAGATGCATCCATAGGCTGGTAAACACACACATAACCATACAAAGTAAATCATATGTAAAACAATCCCAAAAACGCATGCAGAAACTCAAGGTACGCAACCTGAGGCATGACATAGGAGAGTTCTGGGACGGGCTCCTGCATGAGAGAGCTGGTTTCAGAGGACGGGAGGAGGGGTTCCGTATAGAAGATGGATTTGGACCCCACTGACTCCGGGGTTGCTATTTGTTTCCATACATTAGGTGACCCTTTCTTGAAGCTCCTTTTTGCTGTACTGGTCAGAAACTGGCTGTTTGGTGGAAAATACATTTTCAAATATATATCTTCTATTCTTCTAACAGATTTATTTAATGGAATAATAGAGAATTAAATTATATCTTACATTTATTAGTGTGTCCCCAGGTGTGTAAAATCAAATATGACCTGACCAATACAAGGCTAAAGTTCATCAAAATTACGGTTTGGATGCAGTTCTAAGCACTACAAGGACTTGATGTTTCACATATCACCAAACAGGAATCTCCTGACCTTGTGTTAAACAAGTCATGTTTATCTTGAATTTTTTCTATTTTTGATTCCACTGCTGCCCAAGATGACCAAGTAAATTAAACACATAAATCTGAGATAATGTAACTGTAGGATCATTTATCACTCATGAGTTTGTAAACTATGCATAATTTCCTGTGCAGCCCAGGAAAGCACACAAATACAGATCATATAAGATCATTTGTATACATGGGTTTCTAGCTTTAATTAATGAATAAAACTTATTATAAATCACACCATTTTAGATGAACACTGATCTGGTCTATAGTTGCCAGTATTTGTTTAGAAAAAGGAATTAATTTATCTTTTTTTTTTTACATAGATATAATCTAGACCATACATTCTAATTCAATTACCGAAACTGAATTAATTCGTATGCAGTATTTTCTCAAATAAAAATTTTTCTTCATTTAAAAAATTTGAAACCACAAAATTTCAATAGCTGGAACGAAAAATATAGGATTTTCACTAGCTGTCACTTTGCTGATTCGCTGGAAGTTGCCATCTGGCCTTGGACTGCACTGAATGGAAAACACTTTAGATTTGTAATTCGCACAGATCATCACTAGGTGAAAGCAGTGGGCCATGAGAGAGCAGGGGTTTTGGTATACAGTGGAACCTCAGTTGACAGCCACCTCAGTAAACTGACCACCTAACTTAAACAACCATGTTACAAGGGCACTAAAACTGGTCATGAATGGTTTATACACTTCAGAAACATTAAAGTGTCAGGATGTTTTAATTAATTTTAAGAAACTTATAAAGATCCTATTTTACAAAATCTTAAATATCATTTGATCACTTTGAAGAATTTGTTTCCATATCACTGGAACAGAATTGTCCACACTAAATAAAATAAGAACAGGACCAAATAAAGGGCACTTAGAAATTGTGTGAGGAGTCTGTTTCTACATTACATGAGCAATGTGAAGTTTTTAATAACAGATCTTTCAATATTTTTATACAATCTCCTTTGAGTATTTTTTATCTGATTTTCCGATGAAAGAACCAAATTTAAAATACTGACTAAAAATAGATATTTCATTTTTATAGATTTAAGGGGATACAAAATCTGTTGTGTTTGGGATATTCAACTTTAAGTAAAAAAAATAAAACTGATGAAAATATAATGGTCAGTTTGGGCTAGGACAGTAAAATGATTAAGAAATCACACAATTTTGTAATATACTGATACTTGAAAAATGTGGCTTAACAACATTTTTTTACTCAAAGATAAGGATTAAGGTTTGCCTCAAAGTGAATGACAGAAAAGAGTTTTTTGTAAATTAACACTATTTTCAAATACTGGAATGATTGTGCATTTGGTTGAATAACTGGAGTTTTGACATGTATGTTTTTGCTTTAATATTTTGCTCATGTAAAAAAAATGTTTAAGGGGGACAGCTGCATATAAGAAAGAAGAGCAGGCAGAAGAGAGATTATATACACCATTGATGATGCCAAGTTGACTTCTGTTGTATTCCTACCAAGACATATGTTTATAGAAACTTAAAATTCATTAAAAACAAAGTTTGCAAATGAATAATATTGATAAATAATATGACTGACATACTTAATTGTTCTTTCAAGAAATGTAAAATCATCAAATTATTCTGGAACATAAGGAATTCTCCAGCCTTTCATGCAACCTATGTGATATTTTCGGATAAATAACTGAAGTCTAGAAGTCATCAAGTCAAGAAACCAGCACACCATTATATTAAAACAAAAGACAAAGCCACATGATCAGTTGCTATGGTGATAGCATGAAAATAGCCTGAAACTTTCCTTGACCTTTACATCTCATTGACCTTCATACAACTTCACCAAGACAGACTTGCTTGATTTAACTGATATCTCCAGAGACATCCCAGTGGGTAGTCATATGATTAGTTGCTATGGTGATAGAAAATGTCCTTCACTTTCATACAATGAGATATAAATAAAATCAAGCAAGTTGAAAAACAGATCTTCAAATAACCACCTATCAATTTAATGATTGTTGACTGAATACTGCATGAAAGAAGCAAAAATAAGAGTCAGCTGAAAAAGGAAAAACTCTATACCATAGGAAAAAAAGAAGAAAAAAATTATAGCACATTTGATATTTCACTCCAGACCATAACTGGATCCAAAGTATGGTAGTAGAATGATTGATAAGTAATTAATGTGTTGTAGAGCAATGTAATTATCTAATTCACTTTTTTCTATCGACAGTTATTACTACATGACGTCTGTAAAGAGAAATCATGCGATGCATTGAAAAACTGTCTAAAAAGAACCTAATAGTTAAAACAACAGTGTTATCTTACTTCAGATAACAAGGAAATACATTCATTTATGAGGAATACAACAAAATATGCAGACAAACATATATTATACCACAGTATACAGCAATGATCAATATATAAACTGCAGTAACATGAACCATTTTGGTAAAAAAAATATCACATTATGATTTATTTAAACTACTCAGCAAGTGTATGAGTAATAAAATGCCATAGATGATGTCCAAAGACATATATGTATATGGTGTTCATACTGTTGTACTGGTTAGAGTAAACAGCAAATTGTAAGCAAACTATGTTTATCTAAGATATAAAACTACTGACATAATGTGGTAAATTTTACTTAGTACAAAACAGGAACTACAGTATTACTGCTATATATAACCCTAAATACTAAAATAAACAACAAAAAATTTGCTTAATAGGTGAAACAACGCTATAAGAGATCAGTGTAGATGTGACACTGAAAACAAAAGGTCAGAGGTTAAAAGTTTACATGAAATGTGTTTCCTACCTTTCTTGGAATCTTGCCCAGAGAGTATCTAGTGTAGGTAAGGTACCGCCCACGCTGGGCTGGGCTGTCGATAAACACAGCTTGCTGTCCTCCCAGTCCTCACCTGTAGACTGTTGTATCAGCCCATAGTACATGATCTGTAAGATAAGATGACATAGATAAGATACAGAGATAAAGGGTGAACTGTCCTTCTTGTAAAATACTTGAGCTATGAGCACAAGATAAACACAGAAGTAAAGGCGATTTATAGGAAGAAATTATCAATGATATCAGTGTTATCAAACTTTTCCATCTGTCTTCTGGTCTTTCAGTTTTGTTCATTCTTATCACAGGAACACTATAATATGCACCACAATTCTGTGTTGGCCTGCCCGAAGACCATAACCATTAACTCTTGGGTGAAGAAGTTGTATCTCTGTGGTCAAGACCTAGGCAAGGGGTCTTGAAGCAGTGTGCTCTGATCCTACAACACTGGATTACAGGTTACAAGCCCTAACCATCCACCACTGATCAACTGAAGTCCACACTAAATCAGATCAGTCATGTCCTCGTTTCTGAACATTCTAAAATCCCACAGTGAGACAACGGACTGGACAGAGATAAGATTACATTGACCTCCATTTTTACCATATGAGCCAATAACCCATGGTCTGCACATATGAAAAGATGTGATAGGAAACAAATAAGTTTTATCATTGTGTCAGGAGCATATTAAGTCCACTTCAGTAGAGATTATAAGATATTCAAGAGAGATAAGAGTTGCTTAATTTAGAGATAAGACAAACTGTTTTTCTTGTGCTCTCCTGCACAGAGTGATTTTTTATCACATCTATGGGCACAGTTCATGATTTGAAAGTCAGTAAAGAAATGACTTAGGGATAAAAATTACTGTAAAGTTTAAATCCAGACCTCTACTGACTGCTCTATCAGAGTCATAATATTAATAGGATAAGATGAGAATATTTGAAAGTATACAGCACCTTAAGAAATGTTCACTTTGCAAATGTTCAAATTTTATAGTAAAAATATTAAAATATTCATTTTACATAAAGTTTATGTCTAAAAGTGCCATTCTCACAGTACCAAATTTCTCCATCAAATGTCATCACCATTCAGCATTCCTTATAAACTGATGAGAGACAGATGTACAAAGAAAAGAAACAAAGAAAAACTCTTTCTTGCCCTAAGGGAAGACTTTGCACAAACTTTCACTGTTATCTCCATTTTTATATTTTTAAAATGGACAAACAGACAATCAGACAGACAGCACAATGGATTATAAATAAAAAATTTACATTTTCATATAGTAACACATTGAATCTGACCTTCATAATGTTATCAGCACCGAACACTCGGATGTCATACTTTGGAGTCCAGCTAGCACTGGTGACAACATACGATATGAAGAGCTCGATCTCCCCACCCTCAGGAGATTCTATCATCACCGACAGCTCTCTGGAAGAACATACATTAACATACATATATATAAAGCAGCATTTAATGCATCCTATTCATTTACCTGAAGTCTGTCTGAGATTCTTTATCTTCCACTACATATTACAACTAAAATCAGCTTGGATATTTTGTCTGTAAAGTGACTACATGTATCTGCCAGCGTGGATGTCTGCCACGTAAACATGATTGTAGGTGTCACCACCTGTAATTTGGACAAGAAACTATCCAAGCAAAATTTTAGGTGGAAAGTCAAACCACTGCCGAGATATGAGTGATTTTATCCCACAACAGACAAACAAAAGGATACTGTGAAAAAATGGTTGCAGGTGGCGCAACCAGTTTCTTGTATGATAAAGAGCTATGTGAGATCCAAACACATGCAAAACTTGTCAAACCAGTCCAGAGATATAGGCATGGATGTTTGCTGCTTGAACGTGAACGTAGGTGGTGCCAACTGTCATGAAATCAAGAAAGCTATGGTGATACATCAGATATCAATGGTTACTTTTATAATCTAATTTGCATTTGGCCCCTATATTTGTGCATTTTATATTGTCTTATCTGATTCTCGAATCTTTTTTAAATTATTCATATGTACCTTATTGTGTACAGTGGTTAAGAGCTAATGCATTTCAATTCAGTGAATTTGGCACTTTAATCTATTTCAGTAATAATAATAATAAATTATTAATTAAAAAATGTGCAGTTAAAATTCTGAATTTTAGTAGTTTTAAAATTGTGTTGTTCTATTGCCAGACTGATAAACCTGTTTATTACCCATGACTCATATGTAATAACTATAATATGATATATGCTAGGGTAGGAAACGTATGGAACTCATCGATTAGGATTCGCACAAACAACCCTATGTATATAATATGTAAATAAACAGTTAGGAGTAGTATCGCAAACACCATAATAATTTGTAAGAACGTTGGTAAACAAAACTCTGCTTCTTGGAAAAAAGTCTATCAGTAGGTCAAGATACGGAAATGGTACTGATGTTAGATATTTATTTGACAGCGAAGTTGTCAAATAATCGAGTAAAGTATTAATGCTTAGACTTATGACACATATGTAAATCTTTGAATGCTATGTTATACATTTAACGGAGATATTATGTTTATATGGCATGTGTATATTGTGGAAAATAATGTTTGAAATGCTGCTACTCTGGATGTTATGAAAAAAAGAGTGAAACTGAAATAAAGTAAACAAAAAAAAAAGAAAAAAAAAAAAAGAAAGCTATCCAGGATGTAAATGCATGCCTCATTTCAGGTGAATTAGTCAAACCACTGCAGAGATATGAGTGATTTTAACCCAAGGCAGACAAACAGATGGACACTGTGCAAACATGGTTGCAGGTGGCGCCACCTTTTTTTGTGTATGTTTAAAGCTATCTAAGGGCTACATTTGTAAAAAAATTTTTTCCTGATTGGTCAAACGAGTCTAAAGATATGTGGGTTAATGTGTCAAAACAGATGCACAGATGGATGCACTGGAGAGAGGAAAGGTCAAACGCCAATTGGTTAGGCACAAGTTCACATGTGACCCAATAATTGGTGCAAGTTTCAGAAAACTCAGTATAGTAGTCTCAGTGGAGTTCTCCGGAAATGAACGCGGTGGCGGCAGCGGCGGAACCTGTTCAACAAGGGACCCATGGGTCACAGTGCTCAGCTGATCGTGATTGGACTATAAATGTTTCTCCACTGTGATACTATATCGAGTCGATAAAGCTTATGAATATCATGGACATGTTGGGCTATTATAAAGGAATGTAATGTAATATGTGAGTAAATGATAAATGAAATTACCTGACTGATGGATTAATAGAGTCAAATATAGTGGTTTATTTTTTATTTATTTAGGAGGGGTTGAAAATTGTGATATATTTGAGCAAATATGAATGCAATGACAGCAGTAATAAGCAGTAGTAGAATGATGATAAGGCTATTTGTTGAAGGATCTAAAGTGTATGGTAGTCTGCAAGCTTTCAATTTGACAGATATGATGTTATGATTAACTATGCTGATGAAGTGATTTATGAATTTGTGACTGTATGACACAATATCTCTTTAGTCTTGACAAGGTACATTATTGTGATGCCCACTATGTCTACATATTACACAATATTGACATAATTTCTGGCATGTACATAGGTACCTATGGACGAATAGTTATACAAAATATTAAAATATGAATATATCTGATTCATCTTGTTCTTGCTTACTGAGGCTGACTTTGGGATGGGGTTCAGAGAAGGGAAAAGTGAGGGCAGCACAAAGGTGGATGTAGAAATATTCTATTGTAATGTTTTTCATTTATATAAGAATATGAAAAGCTAAGAGGAAAGAGGTCCTCCTACTTGGTTATAGTAAAGTTCTAAATATATGATTGCAAACTAATACTCTGACAAGACTGTCATGAAGAAAAACAGTAAAAGTTTTGAGATACTGTGATGCATATGAAAATTTACAGATGGACAGGCAAGTGGACAGAATGGACTAATACCTTTATTTCACTTTCAAGGGAATAATGCATTTAAGTTTATATATAATCCTATTTTTTTTAAGCATATCCACTTTTTTCATTAAGAAGTTTTTATCTGAATCATTTTTTTATATACAGGTTTTATAAATTTTTAATAAAAAAACCTGAAAATATAAGTTAAAATAATAGAATTGTTGCAAAAGTTGCAATCATTATATATACAGAGTAAAAAACTGAAACTATAAGTTAAAATATTAGAATTGTTGCAAAAGTTGCAATCATCATATATCCAGAGTGTAGCTCATATTGGGTCATATTATGCATACACATATATTTTATTATTTTTAAATCATAAATGTTTAAACTGAATTTAAAAGAAAATAATGCCACAACATGGCATCTTCAAGAATATTCCTTGAATCACTATTAAAAAGTTTTGCACATTGGAGTTTTCAGTACATGCTTAATTTTATTCACCAAAATAAAATAAAAGATTCAGTAAATTTGATAAAATAAAACATCTTTTCAAATAAAGTATACACACTGTTGGTTGAATGAGGGACAAACAATATCATTGTGCTAATTACTATCCCAGTTTTAATTTATCACTGGAATTAATAGTCAATTTAAAACCTGGTGAAGTTTTTACTCTTCTGAAGTAAGGAATTACTTATCTCATGAACATCCACACTTTCATAGCCATACACCACTTTGTGGACACAATTAAATGTACACTTTAATCATTGTAACCCTGGTGGTACAATACAAAATCTAAAATGTAGCACAGCCTAGAATAAGAATGAATCAAATACAGAAAATAATAACATTCATCTAGTTTATGCACCATCTGGGGGGGGGGGGGAATGCAGGGCAGAGGGGAAGCCTGCTGGAGGTGGCCAAGCTGACCCAAGGCAAGCTGCCTGGGGTGGGTTACATAATGCAAGTGAAGGCTGTACTACTAGGTGGGCTAGATGTAAACAACACTTGACATGGTGTATGAAAACATGAATAAAAGCTATTCTTTCCAATAAATTTCTCTGAAATTTCAGATTTTAAAAGATTAAATCCTTATGTATATATGCTGTGAAAATTAAATCAACAGTGCCAAAGTTGGACAAAATTTAAGATATTGATTTTTTATTTATGATAATAACTTGAAAAATTTGCAAAATTCAGACCTAATTTTGGGTAAACAATTGAATCTTGATTAAATAAAGTTATATTCCTGAAAAAAAGTCTCTAGGTTCAGCAATTCTCATGTTAGGTGAGAAAATATATTTCCTTATTTTTAAAAAAAATTGCATTATGTTTTGGCCCATAACTTCAAAATAATACCCAATACTGACCTAATTTTTGGTATGTTCATAGAAAATGTATGAAAGAATGTGAATACTAAAAACGATCAAAAACAGATCAGTGGTTTTGATATTAGGCAGCCTTGAAGTGTATCAATGGCTTTTTTCATGGAAAACAGAGTTTTTTTCCTTAATATCTTGAAGGAACAAAGTCCTAATGACCCAATTTTCGGTATGGTAGGAGATTTTGGGGACATCTAAAATTATGCCAACAGCCTGGGGAGCATAGAGATGTGCACTGAATGACCTACAGTCATCAAAGTGGACTGCTTGACAATGTAAGGGAATACAACAAGAGCCTCCAAAAAAAAATTAATAACTAGCCTAAATTGGCAGCTTTTATTTTCAAATTTCAGATTTTAACAGATTAAATCCTTATGTATACATGCTGTGAAAATTAAATCCACAGTACTTGCAGGAAAAAAACATGCCGTGGCCAAAGTTGGGAAAAATTTAAGGTACCAATTTTATATTTTTGCCAATATTAAAAAAAATTTAACAGATTTTGATCTAATTTTTGGTATACAATTAAATTTTGATTAATTAAAGTTGTATTACTGGAAAAAAAAGTCCTACCTTTAACACTTTTGGTCTTAAGTGACCAAATATCTTCCTGATTTTTTTACAAAGTCCATTATGTTTGGGCCCATAACTTTTTTAAATTATATAATACTGACTTAATATCTGGCAGGTACATAGGAACTATATAGAGGAATATTTATGGTAAATATGAAGAAAACCAGATGAGTGGTTTTGATATTAGGCAGTCCTGAAGTGTGAAAATAGATTTCTAATAAAAAAATTGAGGTTTTTCCTTAATATCTCGAAGGAACGAAGTCCTATTGACCCAATTTTCGGCATGGTAGGAGATTTTTGGGACATCTAACTGTATGCCTAATTTCAGATTCGTAGGTCCAACGGTGTCGAAACGTGCCAGTCTTACGGACGGACATCCAGACAGACGGACGGACGGACGGACAGACAGACGACGGACAATGCACCACGACTATAGCTCAGATGACTTATAGTCAGCTGAGCTAAAAACGTAGTATCCACAAAACTTTGTTTTTGAGGATACAATAATTCATCTGATGATGGATATACTAAGTATTGGTTACTGTGTGGTGAGCGGAAAATGAAAATAATGTAGAAACCAAAAAAATATGAATTTAAGTCCATCATAGTACTCCCTGCATGGACTGAATTAAGTGTTACCTTCACCTGTTTATATGAACACATATTTGAGGTCTGAAGACTCTGCATTTTTTGTAACAGTGACTCTGAAAGTTGATCCTTTTCAGAGCCTCCATAACCATGTAATCTGCTGACCAATCTCTGTCCCTTACCTTTCCATGGTGCCCTGGCCCTGCATGTTCATTTCTTGGAGGTTGAGCTCTAGCGCTGACAGCTTCTTCTCCGCAGTCTCTATCTGCAGCTTGAGTTCGTGGGAAGCTTCATCCAGGCTGGCTCCCTGTGCACTATAAAGCTGGAAGAACCCGGCCATAGCATCCATTGTGTCTTTGTTCAGGCCGACCACTGGGCCATTCTCATTCTTCTGTGGTAAAAAAACAGCAGGAGACAGATGTAAGCTTTCTAAATGAGATATTTTATAAACCACAATTTGATGATGTTTTGCCAAACTTTGATATTATGAATCCTATTAAATTAATATTAATTATATATATATATATATATATATATATATATATATATATATATATATGCATATTTTAACAGTGCATATACATAATTCTAAATTAATGTTCATTGCCTACCTTTATATATTTACTTATATATTTCTGATAAAAATTTGTGTTCATATATATATATATATATATATATATATATATATATATATATATATATATATATATATATATATATATATATTTTACAAAAATGTATATGATAAATTAGAGTTCCATGGTAAAAAGCTATTTTTTCCCAAACCATTGGGGAACACATTTATTGCCAACAAAAATCCACTAAAATTTAATAAATATTCAGGGTTTGAAAAGTACAATTTAACTGGTTAGGAAGGAAAAGAAATCTGATACCTTATCTTTTCCCGAGATAGTTTTTGGTAGTTGATCAGCGAGCCCGTTAAGCAGCGTGTCCTGTCTGTCTAGCCTCTTCTTCTTCATGTACAACACATCCAGGCTGTTTCTGGCCTCGCTGATATCTTTGTTCAGATCTTTAACTTTCTGTGACTGCGTGCCTTCATCCAGGCTGGACACGTGTTTGGTCTGGAACGTCACCTCTAAGATCGTGGCTGATCCTTTTCCTTCCACCCTGTAATACACTGTGAACCATGTAGAGGGAAAAGCAAAATATTCAGAAAACCAATTTTTTTAAGTGAACCAAATAGTGCAATTGTTGGATTGAAATTAAGGGTGCATTCCATGGCTGGAACTTGAGTATCAGATATATGATGGTAATTTTTCATGCCCATTAACTCTATAAAATAGGGGAACTCTCAGTGGGAAAAATATTATATATGAATTTATTTTAAATTTGTTCCAAACTAAACCAACTTCTGTTTTTGATGGTGATTATGATGATGTTAAGGGGCCAATCAAGCTGCACTATTTACTTTAATAGGTTTAAGGCCAAGCCAGCCTTGTAAGCAATAAAAAAGTTCAAAAACAGATAAAGTCCAGTAACTGCTCCTGTATTTTTTAAATAGTCATGTATATTAACTATGGAAGGTTCAATAGTGTGTGAAGTCACATCAGAATACCAATAGTATTTAACTGTACCATTTTAATTTGTTCATTCTCAGAGTTTGGCTTTATACGCCCGTCTTTGACGGAAGTATTATGGTATACCCACCGTCCTCCTGACTGTCCATCAGCCTGACTGTCCGTCCACCCATCCATTAACTTTTAGTGCCACTGCGATAACTTATTTTGGCTTTGATGAATTATCATGAAACTCAAACTACTAACCAATACATTATCTCATAAGAGTTTGATTACAGGCAATATCTATACAAATCTAATAAGGTCAGAGGTCACTTGGTGTCGCTGCAATAACTATGAGGAATATGATGGATTCTGATCAAACTCAACAGCAATGTTTATCAATAAAATATCTTGCCTAAGTTCAAATCAAGCAAAATCCATTCTCCAGAAAATCCACACATATTTAATGAGGTCACTGCACTTTGGAGGCACTGTGGGACTTACCAAAATTTCTATGGATTTTCATGAAACTCATTATACATATTTAACAATAGATTTCTCACTTAAATTAAATTCTCAGCAAAATTCATGCATATTTAATGAGGTCAGAGGCCACCTGGCTCCTTTGTACATTCCAATTTGTAATATAAGGTTTGAATTTCCGTGCTAGTCTGTATATACGAGTAAGTGAAGTAGACAACAGCCTGCAGTACATCCTGTAAGCCAGTAACATCCACCAGGAAACAACTACCAGGCTTAATTCACACCTGAAGAAGGGGCTGTACCCCTTGAAAGCTTGTGTCAAGAGTAACAACATCAGCTAGTCTACATTAAGGTATCATATGTTTACTTCACTTATTCAAATTTGTGTTGCACTATAACGTACAAGGAATATAATGGATTTTGATCAAACTCAAAAGAAATATTAATCAGTTTAATAATTTGATCAAACTCGATAGAAATATTAATCATTATATTATCTCCCCTAAGTTCTATTTCATGCAAAATCCATGCATATTTAATAAGGTCAGATGTCACCACACTTTGGTGGCGCCAAGCTTACTCACAAAAAATCTCATGGATTTTTTATATAACTCATGATGAGTATTAACCAATACAGTTTCTCACCTGAATTACATTCTCAGCAAAATCACACATATTTAATGAGGTCAGAGTTCACAAAATATGAAACAGGTGTATTATGCACCAACTGCAGTGCTCTTGTTATGATAGATTTTTACATTGTTTGCAGGTCTAAAGATACATATCTTTGACCACCAGGTGTGTAAACAATGGTTTGCCTCACAACTATAATATTTAACTGAAGAAAGCAAAGGATGCAGAAAATGACCTGTGACCTATAATTTTACCTGGTCATCCAAGTGTGTAAGTACAAAGTTCAAAATCCAAAATCAAGAGTTTCAGAGTCAGAAAGAATATACACATAAACTTCACCAGACCCTGAGATAATCACTGAGTTTATTTTTTCCTAATCTACTAAAGTTAAGGTCTCAGAAAAGTCCCCAGAGTCTGTCTAAACATTGTTTAAGTTTTTACCTAAACTGTTGCTCTGAGGCACTTTGATTTGCACATATTCTGAAATCTAAAAATATTCTCCACAATGAAGTATATAAACAATGAAGTTTCTAAATCTTGTTGGATCTTTACAGATTTAAAAAGAATTTTATTATTTTTATACATTTTGATTTTAACTAGATCTTTCTCAGCCAATTATGAATTAAAACATTCCCTGTTCACTATATGGAGTTGTAAACATGTTCTAGAATGTGCCTCTCTTTAATGGAAAGCCTGGTGAAAAATAAAAAATAAATTAATTTGGTGTAAATGATTTCTTTGATGATGCAGGTATTTCTAAGACAGACATTCCACATAAAGGTAATGACCATTGTTAAACTTTGCTGCTACCTGACAGAATCCTGATCCACACATTCAGACATTTTCTGGAGAACGACTTCATTTTCTCCTGGGATAACTTTGGTTTTGATGGAACGACAAACTTCAGCTCTGTCCAAGTAGACCACGACTGTTTCTACATGACAGTCACGTGTGTTGAATTCATGTCGGTTGGACTGAGTTGGTGTAACATCTGGAGTTGTATCACTACTACTGCCAGTTCGAGGGTCTGCCATACTGTGGATTAAATTTCTGTGGAAACAAAATGTGAAATATATATATGTATATATATTAGGGTCACCTGGTGCACAGGAAATGTGTGGACACACTTTCAGAGCTCTCACTTTCTTCCTCATTTTGAAGTGGAAATACTGTCAGGAAATAGCTGGAAAATTGCGTGGAGTTTTATAAATGATCATGGGATGTGTACATCATAGAAATTCTTCTGAAAGTACTTTTTCTTATTTTGCTTCTAAAAAATTTGTTACCATGATATAGTTCTTTCCAATCAGTGACCTGGGCTCAAGGTACTAAATAATTACACTCAAGCTAGGTTGGGAGAGCCCCTTCTGTCTTGGTCAGTAGACCATGCAGCACCAGATCCCCCCCCCCCCCCCCCCCCCAAAAAAAAAAATAGGTCAATTGTGTGAACTACAAAGGGACCCAAAAACCTGAACTGGAGTTACTTTATATACATTGCTTGGAAGTAAAAGAAAAAGAAAAATGTACTCCTCATAGTATCCAGTTTTTCTTCTCCTGAAACCCCTTGGAATGTACAGAGATTCCTACCTTCTCAAGTAAAACAAGGCCTACAGGCCTAATGCGAACCTGTGCAAAGTGTTGGAGTATGAATGGAGGTTTATTTTTAAAATTTAATATTGATCCTTTTAAGTCCTGCATATCTACCTTAGTCATTATGATTTCAGCAAAATGGACATTTCAGACCTGCAAGTTTCAGACCAGGACATTTTAAAACTAGAATATGGGTAGTTGACAAGCAACTATATGTATCTGCATAAATCAGAGTGGGATGGGTAAAGTGAGGCATGGATTAAGTGGCAAGGGGAATAGAGTGAGGTGTGTTGCATATTAGCTTGGATGTCTGCAGCGTAAACGTGAGTGTAGGTGGTGCCACCTGTCATAAAATCGAGAAAATTGTCCAGAATGTATAAACCTGCAAAATTTCAGGTGGATAAGTTAAACCACTGCTGAGATATGAGTGATTTTATCCCAAGGCAGATGAACAGATGGAAGGTGTTCATAAGTGGTTGCAGGTGGCGCCACCAGTTTTGCTTATGATGAAGAGCTATGTGAGATCTATACAGAAGCAAAATTTTGGCCACATCGGTCAAACGGTTCCCTAGATATGACCTTGGATGTCTGCAAAGTAAACGTGAATGTAGGTGGCGCCGCCTGTCATAAAATCGAGAAAACTTTCCAGGATGTATAAACCTGCAAAATTTCAGGTGGAATAGTCAAACCACTGCTGAGATATGAGTAATATTATCCCAAGGCAGATGAACAGATAGATGCTGTGTATAAATGGTTGCAGGTGGCGCCACCAGTTTTTGCCTATGATGAAGAGCTATGTGAGATCTATACACATGCAAAATTTGGTACTTTCTGCAGAGTAAAGGTGAATGTAGGTGGTGCCACCTGTCATAAAATAGAGAAAGCTGTCCAGGATGTATAAACCTGCAAAATTTCAGGTGGATAGGTCAAACCACTGCTGAGATATGAGTGATTTTATCCGAAGGCAGATGAACAGATGGAAGATGTTCATAAGTGGTTGCAGGTGGCGCCACCGGTTTTGTTTTTGATGAAGAGCTATGTGAAATTTTTACACATGCAAAATTTTGTCCCAATTGGTCAAATGGTTCCCTAGATCTGAGCTTGGATGTTTGCAGTGTAAATGTGAATGTAGGTGGCGCCACCTGTCATGAAATCAAGAAGGCTGTCCAGGGTGTATAAACCTGCAAAATTTCAGGTGGATAAGTCAAACCACTGCTGAGTTATGAGTGATTTTACGCCGAGGCAGATGAACAGATGGATGCTGTGCATAAATGGTTGCAGGTGGCAACACTAGTTTTGCCTATGATGAAGAGCTATGTGAAATCTATACACATGCAAAATTTTGGCCAAATCGGTCAAACAGTTCCCGAGATATGAGCTAGGATGTCTGCAGAGTAAATGTGAATGTAGGTGGTGCCACCTGTCATATAATCGAGAAAGCTGTCCAGGATGTATAAACCTGCAAAATTTCAGGTGGATAAGTTAAACCACTGCTGAGATATGAGTGATTTTATCCCAAAGCAGATGAACAGATGGACACTGTGCATAAGTGGTTGCAGGTGGCGCCACCGGTTTTGCCTATGATGAAGAGCTATGTGAGATCTATACACATGCAAAATTTTGGCCCAATCAGTCAAACAGTTTCCTAGATATGAGCTTGTATGTCTGCAAAGTAAACATGAATGTAGGTGGCGCCGCCTGTCATAAAATCGAGAAAGCTTTCCAGGATGTATAAACCTGCAAAATTTCAGGTGGAAAAGTCAAACCACTGCTGAGATATGAGTGATTTTATCCCAAAGCAGATGAACAGATAGATGCTGTGCATAAATGGTTGCAGGTGGCGCCACCGGTTTTGCCTATGATGAAGAGCTATGTGAGATCTATACACATGCAAAAATTTGGCCCAATCGGTCAAACGTTTTTTTGAGATATGAGCTTTGATGTCTGCAGAGTAAACGTGAATGTAGGTGGCGCCACCTATCATAAAGTAGAGAAAGCTGTCTAGGATGTATAAACCTGCAAAATTTTAGGTGGATAAGTCAAACCACTGCTGAGATATGAGTGATATTATCCCAAGGCAGATGAAAAGATGGACACTGTGAAAAAAATGGTTGCAGGTGGCGCCACCATTTTTAGTGTTTGTTTTAAAGCTATCAAAAGGCTACATTTGTGCAAAATTTTTAGCCTGATCGGTCAAACAGTTTCCAAGATATGTAGGTTTATGTGTGGAAACAGACACACAAATGGACACTAGGCAGCGAGAAAAGGTCAGAGGTCAACCAAAAATGAAGGCGCAGCAGTTCACATCTGACCTGATGATAAACCGAATTCGCGTAAAATGCAAACCAAGTTTTTTCAAACAGTTGAAAGATATAGTTCCAATAATCTGGAAATTCTGCATCCAAACATTGTGTCTAGATGTCTAGACGCTGTGTCTAGGCGGACGATGGACGGACGACACTGGGCCATCGCATAAGCTCACAGGTTCGCTAAAAAACTCGGTTTCGAAGAGATGGCTGTAACAAAGGAAATGATAAAAGAAATACTAAATGACATTGAGATTAAAATAGTCTCAATATTTTTATTAAATCAATATTATAAGTTCACTGTAATCTCGGTGATACATCAGATATCAATGGTTACTTTTAATTAAGTACAGCAAGGCTCCATATTTTTATTTAATAAATATTTTAAGTTGACTGAAATCTTGGTGATGAATCAGATATCAATGGTTACTTTTAATTAAGTGCAGAAAGGCTCAGTATTTTCATTTAATTAATATTTTAAGTTTACTGTAATCTTGGTGATACATCAGATATCAATGGTTACTTTTAATTAAGTACAGCAAGGCTCAATATTTTTATTTAATAAATATTTCAAGTTTACTGAAATCTTGGTGATACATCAGATATCAATGGTTACTTTTAATTAAGTGTAGCAAGGCTCAGTATTTTTATTTAATCAATATTTTAAGTTTACTGTAATCTTGGTGATACATCAAATTTCAATCAGGGTTGGGTTTTAGGCTGCCCAAAACCTGTTTTTGGCAGGGCAAAGCCTAAAACCTGCCTTTAACTGCCTAAAATAGGTTATAACCTGCCTTAAACTGCCTTTTAACTGCCTAAAACCTTACTTACCCTAACCTATGACTTGCAGTTAACTGCATTAAACTATGTTTTATTGTTACACAGCTAAATGGATTACAGAAATATGCTCAACAAATTTAAAGTTAGGAACACTTTATTCAAACTCAAGAAATAAACCATGATACAAACAAAACCAACAAATGAATATAACACTACTTCAGGTTTTCCAAATGACAGTTTAGGCTTGTATCCCAAAATCATATTCTGAGGTCTCCCACCTCCATTACTGCCAATTTATAAATGAATGCTAATACGGTAAGCTTATAACCAGATTCTTTGATTGGCTTTTTGATCACAAGGGATTAAATTTTGTGATATATGCGAAAGTTTTTCCCCAATTGAAAAAGTTTTTCCATTTACACTGATGAAAAGTCCTTTATACTGTAGTCTCACTGACATAACATGTATGTTTGAATGCCTGTAGCTTCAAATGACAAAAAGCAAAAGATTGATTTTAAAAATAATAAGAGATCTTTTATGCTAGCCATAAACTAAAATATGATATTATCTTTTACATTATCTGATAATTAACAAGATTTCCACGAGTTGTTTATTTCCTTAGCTAGGTCATCCATTGTCAAATTTTTAGATTTTGTGCACATACTTATTGTCTATATAACGATGGAAATGCTATGTTAACTGTATGATTAGATTGTGAAAATGAACCCTCATGAAACACTATAATTAGTATAAAACTGAAAATAATGCTAAAATATATTGCAGTGAATATGTTGCCAACAACAGAATATTCATAATCACTTTTTGGCCATGTAAGGCCTGAGAAACCCACATGTCATGGTCAGGGGCCCTGACTGCATCACTCAGTAAAAAGTTTGACTCATGAACAATTTTCAGGGCAAGGACTTTGATTGCATCATTCTAGTCATGTATTAAAGTAACATGAACATCTACTAGTACACAGTAGTAGGACTTATGACCATTGGGTCTTATTACCCCATCACCCTGATAAATAGTAATTAACCAGTCTAACCTGCCCCCCCCCCCATTCCCCCCCCCCCTTCCCTGATACCCTGCCTTACACTAAGTAACAGGAGGCAAACTGAAGGCTCTATTACATCATTCCAGGTAGCAGAGCACTCATTAGGAAACCCAAGGGGTCCTGATAATGACATTACATTGGCCAAAGAAACTATGTGCCACACAAACATGGTCTCATGCTCAAGAAACCTATACAGGCTCTTTGAAGACTGCATGATGCCAGCCAACAGGAAATCATGCATTACTTGTAATACCTGAAACCTTCCAGAAGCCCAGCAAAGCTTTGTGACTGCATCACCCCAGCCAGTTTGGTAGTTTTGTAGATCTTTATGTAAAAATTTAAACAAATATGGGTTTTAGGCACTTTTGGTGCCTAAAACCTGCCCAAAACCTGTTTTAGGCGGGGCAATTATAACCAGGTAAAAACCTATGGTTAAAACCTTCCTGCCTAAAACTTGCCAACCCTGATTTCAATGGTTACTTTTAATTAAGAGCAGCAAGGCTCAATGTTTTTATTGAGAAGCATTCTCTAGCTGCAAAAAAAATCAGCTGTACCCATCACGTGCATGTTTTATTATCTTATTTAGTTCATATACTTTACTAGTAAACCTTATCCATGATATAAATCGTAACAGCTAAATCTGAATGCTATTTTCACAACCTGGTGTGGCAACAGGATAAGTGGCTTCAGTAAAATATGTCACCATTTTTAATGGCTATTTTGTCATTTTCAAATGTGTTTGTATGAGCCATGAAGCAGTTGATCCTGAGGTGCTGCTGTGTATGTAAACAACAGATTACTTGTGTCAGACCCACAGACATACTATTAACGTGCATTATTTGGCCTGTTGAGCACCTGGGGCCCAAAGAGGTTGGGTGAAGGACTAATTTCTTAGATCTAAAGTGTTTCGTGACAGCCATATGTCAGTATATCTTTACCCAACTAGATTTATAATCTTTAAGTGAAACTAAAAGCAAAATGGAGTGACAAAACAAGGCATATTTTGTGGTAGCCCAATTTTAATTGGACTCAATATTATTCGGCGCTGCCAAATATTGAGTCTGATAGCTTTACAGTGAGAGTTTCTACAATATAAGCCACAGACTACACACCATCCAATGCCCTTGTATTGTGACCAGTGTCAACAGCAGGGTGGGGCAGGTAATACTCCTTATTATCCGGGTGGGCAATAAGCCTTAAAACTATCATGCGGCTTTTAATGGGCAATATGATTTTTTTCTAGAAGCATTCTTTTCAATCTCAGAATAGCTGCATAAAATTCATATAGTCAAAAAAAAGAGGAAAAACTACAGTGATTGTCCATGAAATAAGTTTAAGACCAACAGATGAGCATCAACAATATTAATGAAGAAGCACACACACAAGAAATTGTGTCATGCACCAATGCTATTATGATACATTATGCATTATGTTCAAACTGTTTTATACAAACTGCTACCAGTCCAGTTCAGAATGTCCACTAAAGACATGATAGCAGGTCACAAGCTTTGCAGCACATTGTACTCAAGGTTGATTGCGAATCTTGTTTTGTATATGTAGCCAAAATTAGAGAATAAACATTCTACAGCACAGAACTGGCTGGCATACAGAGAAGATTGGATGCGTATGACACTAGCACTGCGGTGTCACTGTGGCTTCACCTGTGTGGTAACTATACATGTACTGCCAATCAGCTGACACTTGGCAGCCAGTAACCATCTTGTGTCAACCGGTTAGCCATTTTTTTACATACCAATAAGTAATCCATCCACTTTCAATCTTTCATTGATACAAAGAAAATTATTTCAAAATCATTAAATAATACAAGATAGATTCAGATAGAAATATAATTGAAATAATCCGAGTTACAATGTACGATAGGTTTATACTCCATCTTATAGACTCCTGATTTTTTTAATTATTATTATTACTGCTATATATCATCAATATCAGTTATATATTATATATATTTATATAGTTATATATATTTTAAAGCCAACAAGTAAACTGATCACAGTATTTCCCAAGCTGGTACAAGAAATTTTGAGTTCAGTCAGTTGCCATTTGATAATATATTGTCCATAAAACCTGTAAAACCCATGAAACCTGGGTTTACCCAGTAAAACCCACGACTACAGGCCGGTGAGACGCAGATTTTTGGGACGTAGGCCGCCGGGACGTACCCACTGAAGCGTATCCCGATAGGACGTATTGTTAAAATAAGAGTACATGTATCACTTGTCTAACTTTAGACGTACAAAAACAAAAAGACTAAGTAATAATAGTTAATTATACTTTCGTTAGTAAACCCTCTCTTGGGTCACTTTGGGAAATCATTAAGCTCTGTGATCTATGCAACATACGTCAAATCAGCACACGTTAATGCCTAGTATATCTGTGTTATCCATTATTACTATATTACACTCATGCACTAATATCGTTGTGTTCCTTAACTGAAGTTTGACAAAATATTTAGTAATTTTATTGTTAATTAGAGCATTATTTTGGCTTAAAGTACGACCATCCCTCAATAGTGATAAACTCCGGGTATGGTTAACCCATCAGCGTTCTCCAATTTATTGGCCTAACCAGAGGTTCAAATGACTGATAATTACAGGTTTAACGTGTAACATCTTACTTTATTTTCCATATTCCTGTTATAATTTTCACTATTATAAGTATGTATATCATGTCGTGAGAACATATTAAGTCTGCTCAAACATGAACGAACTGCTCACCAGAGACCAGCGAAGCCGCAGTATAAACTAGAGAAACCATTCACCCGACGTGGCCACTCGTACAGTTAAAAGGATGAACCTTTAATTAACGGACGAAAAATGTCGATCAAAGGTTTCTGGATGATGAATCATTTATATTGATCTCTTACACGCACTTAATGTATTAAGGAAAGAATAAATATTCACATATTTTGATTATATTCGACTTCTGACAGGACCACATTCCGAATAAAAGACATTATAAATAGACAACAATTTTATGAGAAAAAATAACTTTATAGAATGAAAAATTAGGTTGGTTGTTATTTTGTTAACATGAAATACTACCTGTGCGTAGTATTCAGTTAGTATCATCCGCACTGGCGCAAGTACGATCGGTGGCGGGTGACCTATTTTTGAACAAATTAAGTGCCGCGGTTGGTGTAGACAATAAAACTATCCTGAAAAGGATTTCTCTCCAAATTGTATGTGTATATTTAATTTCTCGTGTGTGTCTGCATGTTTAAATCGCAGTGTTAAAAACTATCCTGCTGATTGAAGATTCCTCTTCAAATTGTGTGCGTGTTTTTTTTTTTATTTCACGGGTCAGTCTATGTGTTGAAACCGCTGAATATAGTGAATGACGAATAACAATTATACCTTTGAGTTCCTACTAACCGCTAATTGAGGCCATAAAGAACCGCTAATGAACACCCATCTTCCATCAACCAACCGTAAACTTAATGTAAAACCAGAAGACAAAAATAAATGAAAGAAAGAAAGAAAGAAAGAAAGAAAGAAAGAAAGAAAGAGTTATGTAACGAAGGGAAGAATGAAGGAAAGACTGAAAGACAAAAGAAAGAAAGAAAGAAAGACTAAAAGAAAATTGAATGAAAGACCGGAGGAAGAAAGACAGAAGTAAAGAATATGTAACGAAGAAAGAATGAAGGATATACGGAAAGACTGACAGAAAGAAAAACTGAAAGAAAGACTGAAAGAAAGAAAAAAAAGAAGAACTGAAAGAAAGACCGGAAGAGGAAAGAAAGACTGAAAGAAAGAAAGACAGAAAGAAAGAAACATGTATCGAAGGGAAGGAAGAAGGAAAGACTGAAAGAAAGATAGAAAGACTGAAAGAAAGAAAAGCTGAAAGAGAAATGATTTAAAGAAAGAAAGAAGGACTGAAAGAAAGAAAGAAAGACTGAAAGAAAGAAAGAAAGAAAGACTGAAAGAAAGAAAGAAAGAAAGAAAGAAAGAAAGACTGAAAGAAAGAATGAAAGAAAGAAAACAAAAAGACTGAAAGAAAGAATGAAAGAAAGAAAAAAAGAAAGAAAGAAAGAATCATGTTACGAATGGAAGGATGAAGGAAAGACTGAAAGAAAGAAAGACTGAAAGAAAGGCTGAAAGAAAGAAAGACTGAAAGAAAAAAGAAAGACTGAAAGAAAGAATGAAAGACTGAAAGAAAGAATGAAAGACTGAAAAAAAGAAAGAAAGAAAGACTGAAAGAAAGAATCAGGTAACGAAGGGAAGAAAGAAGGATTGAAGGAGCGAAGAAGGAAGGGAATTATAATTAATGACATAATTAATGTTTGTGGCTTACTACTGATTGACTCCAGATGAACTAACAGACTCAGCTGTGGTGACGATCATAGGTGTTACTCAGGAGGGTTCGTTTAGCGTAGTTTAAGTCATAAAAAATACACTTATAAAAGAGAGACGTATCTAGGCAGGATGTATACACGCAGGGTTCGTTTAGCGTAGTTTTAGCCATAAAAAATACACTTATGAAATAGAGCCGTAGACGGGCAGAAAGTATATATACACGCAGGGTTCGTTTAGCGTAGTTTTAGTCATAAAAAAAAACACTTATGAAAGAGAGACGTAGACGGGCAGAAAGTATACACGCAGGGTTCGTTTAGCGTAGTTTTAGTCATAAAAATACACTTTTGAAAGAGAGACGTAGACGGGCAGGAGGTAAACACGCCGGGTCCCGCAGCACGACACGCCTTATTGGTGACGGGGCGATGTTTATGGAGTGCGTCCTACCGGCCACTCGTCATTGTTTATATAGTGCGTCCTGCCGCCCTGCGTTTGATCGCACGGACCGTTGGGACGTACGTCTTATCGGGATGCGTCTCACCGGGTGCACACCAAACCCACTGGGCTGGGTTTTATGCTTAAAACCTGGGTTTTGCCCAACCCTGGGACTCAACAGGTGTTTATTACCATGTGCCAGCGCGTCTTTCTTCAGAGCTGGGTCCCTGGATACAAAATGTAACCACATGCTTGTCGTGATCATGAGTTGCAATTCCTAACACAAGTTATATACGTTGTGGACGAGTGGACCAGTAATGTATCTGCAGGCGCCCACTCAAACTAGGAGCAGAATAACCAAAAACAAGTCTTATATGATGCACGTAATACACCAAAAAAAAGTCAAACTTGGCTTTAATAAATATCATAAAACACTACTTGAGTGGGTACTTGGAAACTCCCTTGAATCCTCCATCATTGTGGACATAAACGGAGGACCTGTATATTGGAATTAGCACTATAAGTGACAAGATAATATGATAGACATGTCTGGTATTCTAGGTACTTATCATAAATACTCACTGTGTTATATGAAGATGTTATTTAGCCACCAAAATTTCATATACTATTTGGTCTTTTCACTGCAGTAAATTATCCAGTCTGCCGGTTCAGAATTTTTGGGTTTTTCCTTTCATTATGTGCAACCCTGGTTGGGGGTCACGCTACAGATTCTTTCCCTTATGTAGCGTGCATGACTGAGTCGGGGCCCGGCTCATTCATGGTACAAAACAAACAAAATTCTAACTGTCAATCACTTGAGTCAGTGAGGCATCCAGTGAGGTCTTCAAGGGTGCCCATCCGACTGTTCGTCTCTGTACTGCCAACCAGACCACTATATGTGATGCATATAGTCATCTTCTATATATCAGTGCATAGCCAGCAACACCATACCAGCTAATTAGATGGATAGCTGTATAAACAGATTTATATATAACCCACCGGGCCATTATCTGATTATATGTGCAGTAGAGTAATTACTGGGGTGATAGGGTGTATATACCTTGGACAATTATCAGTATCCACATAACACTTACCTTTAATGAGTTTATCATTTTATATATAACTGTAACCTTTGCTTATAAATATTAAATACACTATGTATAGCCAAACCATAATAGTTAGTAAATATTTAAATTTTTATCAGTATCCACATAACACTTACCTTTAATGAGTTTATCATTTTATATATAGCTGTAACCTTTGCTTATAAATATTAAATACACTATGTATAGCCAAACCATAATAGTTAGTAAATATTTAAATATTATGAGTTATTTGTTATTAGTACAACAGCCTTGTGCCACTGGGTGTGGCTTATTACCTTTCCTTGTCAGGATATAACAGTAAACTTTACATTTTATGCAACAGTAACCTTTGGTGAGAAGACTGTCTGAAAGAGAGTCAGTTGTCATACTCAGTGAACACAGTACATGAAATAGTTCAGTTACAGTAAATTAAAGAAAGCATTATATATTTTTTTATAAATCATTAATATTATTTCATATAAATCATAAAACTACTTTAAATATACAATAAGTACAATAATTTGTATAAACCACATTATCCACACAATACTTATTATCAGCTAGTTACTATTAACCAGATATTATCAGCGATTCTCTCCAAAAGATGACAAATAGTTCCAGCAATAACTTGATAAATCAAATCACTATTTAATATAATGCATCAGCAAATTAATGAAGCTGATCAACAGATCAGGTACTAGATCCAACAAATGGCATCAATTTAATAACATTTTATTTAACATATTAATAATACAGTTTAAATATATAAAGGGGGTAAACAGTTACTTATTTTTGCACCACTCACTGGAGTGATATAAAATTTGTTTTTATTCAAACAAAAAGAAAACATATTATACATATAACATACCACATATAACATAAATAACAAAATACATTCACAGGATGAAGAACAAGAAATAAAGACTTTTTATTCACTTTAATGTAGTATTTTTTTACTGACTTTGGATCAGTGGTATAAACACTTATTTCTAATGAATAAAAGATACAGCTTGCTATATATGATTAAATGCAACACTAATATCGTAGCGGTACACAGATTAAACAGGCCCCCACTCGATTATATAGCTATTCATCCATTCACTTTAATGTAGTATTTTTTTACTGACTTTGGATCAGTGGTATAAACACTTATTTCTAATGAATAAAAGATACAGCTTGCTATATATGATTAAATGCAACACTAATATTGTAGCGGTACACAGATTAAACAGGCCCCCACTCGATTATATAGCTATTCATCCAATTAGCCCTGGTTAGATGGTAACTGGTATGATGCGGTTGGCTGTGCACTGAAGGCTAGTGCATAGAGGGCGACTAGTGTACTAATAGCTAATCATATTTTAGCTATACATCACATACAGTGGTCTGGTTGGCAGTACACACTGCCAACCAGACCAGTAGTGATTTAGACCCTGTTCTCCCCCCCCCCCCCCCCCCCCCCCCCCGGATTTAAAATTAATAGTGTCCTCGGCTCAGGTTTTTCATTAAAATTCTACCTGTTTCAATATCAACATTTTGATTTAATGTATACTTTTATGAGTGAACTGACCTTTCATTTAGTCTTAGAAGCTGGAAGAACTCGGTGCCGGACTCTCTCCAGAGCTGTGGTGTATCCACTGGGGGCTAATTCGGGCCAGTGAGTTAAGTGATGAGTGATTAGCCGTGTTTACAATCGTGGAAATTTTGGGGGAAGACCCTAAGTGTCAAGGAATATATCGCTTCCAGGATTTAATTAACACCCGAAAGCCATAAGGATAAACATTTACCAAATTTATATAAAACGCATTAATAAAACGTATCATAATATTTTATACTTATTCTGTGAGGTAAAAATAGTACAAACAATTGAGATATAATCTCATCTTTATAAATGTTATATATTTATTAATATTTGTTAATATACATGTACCAGCTATCATTGGCATATTTATCAACTGGAAATGCACTTTTTATCTATAGAATACACCAATCATTACTTTTTTTTTTAAAATAAGAAAAGCTTTGAAAATCAGTAAATGGAAATGAGATTAATTTTACACTGCTTAATTGGGTAATTACATGGAAAATAATGGTGTTTTATTTCATTTATTTTTTAGATTACAATTTAAACAGGATGCGTATTTTTGTTTCGTTGTTCACTACAAACTGAATAAACTGAAGGATGATGAACCCGCTATTTTATATCGAGATGTTGCACGATTACCCTCCTACAGAGAAGATAAAAAAAAAATAAAAAATAATGGTGGTCGAGGGGCCTGAGAGAATCCCCCCCCCCCCTTAAGGATACTGTCGTACGGGTGGGACACATGAATTCTTCAATGCATACAGCTAATGTAACGTGTTTATCTCTTTGATTTATTTTCAACTATTTTGTATTATCTTTTACTTTTTTATAATTTTCTAAAATGGAACTATCCTGGAATATTTCAAGTTTATGTTTACACAGTTTTTATTTTCTATTACACCAAGCACGCTTGACATGCGCAGTGACTGCAAATTATCAATCAGGTGTCGCCTTCCTTTGTTCCGACGGCGTCACGAAAGTTGTTTTTCAGTTGTTTTCTACACTTCTTGGACTTTTAATTGCTTAAGGTTATAAAAATGCCGGGCGGAAAAGGAAAGGAAGCAGACTCAAGTGGCGATGAGCTGAAAAAACACTCCAGTCCGGACGATGCGGACAGCCAAGACGAAACCGCCGACAACTCTCGGAGAAGTCGACGGAAAAAGCCGAGGGTGAGGATAATTTATTCCTATACAAAAGGCATGATATCTAGAAAACATCAGTTTTCACAAGGGTTAGGGCGTTAGAAGCGACAATATTCGGTAAGCAATGTTTGTTTGTTGTGTTATATGTGCTGTCATGTGTTTGCTGGATAGAGATAAACAACTGGAGCCAATGGGTCCTTTATTATCGCTCATTCTTGTTGCCAAGCTGTCACTGACAGTTTGAACTAACATTTGACAGATGGTCATGCGTTTAAGGGATGATCCAGAATGCCGTTGGTTGGGTATTAAGCCCCCCTGAAAGGGTATTAATGATGCAGCTAGTGAAATTATCACTTTTATCTGCTTGTTTGTGCAATACAAATAGGTCTGTGACTTCAATTTATATATCAGCTTTGCCTTGGTGCAAGGCTGAGAATTACACACCAGGTGACCCGGGCTCCATACTCAGCCTTGAGTATGTTCTTACGAAATATTGTAGCGGTCCTTCTGATGTATCAGAAGGAAAGAATAAAAGAGTAATTAAGAATAAGATGCAGCTTAAACTATGTTCACTCTACCTATATATCCTTTATATATCAGTTTCCATACATGTGGAGTCTCCTGTTTATGTTATATATGATATAACAGCATTTTATCATGAAGAGAAGAGCAGAAGACCATCACTGACACAGCCATGTTGCTGAGGCATGAACTCTGGTCACCCATGACCTGACCTGTGACCTGACCTCTGGTGTACCAGAGTAATTTATTGCTAATAAATCTATTTAAAAAATCTTATTTCATGAATAATACTTATGAGTAAATGATAATATATGGCTTCAATAAGTCCTTTATAAGTTTATGGCTATATCATTTAAGGTTTTAACAAATTTGCCTATGGAAGTTATGGAAACAATATTTACTATAATTTATTTGGAACAATAATCAGAGGACAACTTTTCTCATATCAGTAAGGTCAAGGACAGGGTCATGTGACAAAAGATAAACATGACCGCATGGCAGGCTGAAAAAAACCACAGGAGTTGAAATCTGAACAATTTCCTTATAAGGGCACTTCTACATAATTTATTTTTACTCCAGAACAGTTTATTAGCCACTATTGGTAAGAAATTTGCTAAATTGCCTCCATTTTCTCTGTTTATTTTGCAAATATCCCAATATACCCCTGCTACGCTTTTCCATAAGAGGATCCCCATAACTGAAATCTCATTTCAGTTATGAACCCATAACAAATATCAGCTATGGAGGGATTATTGAACAAATGAGACACTGAATCAGTAAAAGAAACTGCCAAAATATAGGTACTACTGAATAATAGTACTGTAAAACGCAGGCTTCAGCCCAACAATTATAGGATATGCATGAAGTCATACTGCTGCTTGCATCTTAATTTTGCCACTTATTTTTATCTGCCACTTTAACTCTCCTCCACTACATAAATCCCAAATATTATAATGTCAGTCCGTATACACTCATAGTCATAACCTCGTCGAGACAGTGCAGTGTGATCATACAGTGGCCTAGCCATGACAACATGACACTCAGGCCTTTGGAAAAAAACTGATAGCGCCTGGAGTCATGATGGCAGTCACAACAGAACGCCCATTCTAAGGGTCGGATCAAAATATTTGCTGTCTGGTATTATTTGGCATCACAGGCTTATATAGTCGTATTATATGTGCTAAATATCGAAGAAAAAATGTTGTTACACAAAAACAATTACAATTATTACCTCCTTTCATCACTGTGGCACCGATTCACGTGAAGCGGTACTTCTCATTCAAAACTAAATGTGTCATGGCGCGGTCGTGTATGTAAACTTGGAAGCCGGAAGCCGGAAACCAACGAAAGCAGTTTAAAGCATATACAAAATGCTAACGCTTCAATACCGTTTTGTTTTTTCCCCGATAGAATAAGATCTTTTTTTATCATTCTGTGAAGAATAATAGTTATCCATTGTTTAATCTGAACGTTATGGAAGATTTTGTGCTCGGAAGCCATCTCGGAAGTTAGTCAGAAGTGCTTGGATGTTATCCAATGTGTATAACTCGGAAGTCACAGAGACGCACTGTGCCCAAAATGCAGTTTCATTATAATTATAGTTGCATGCATATATTAAAATTGCTTATGCATGATTCTGCTTTTAATGGGTGTATAATGCAAAACATGATACATAATCGGAAAACTATAAGTTCTAATTTTTTTATTTGTAAATTTAATATATATCTCTATATATATATATATCGTCCGTGTTATTATCGAGTAAAGTGTGATAACGGAAACTTTTCCTATCTCATTATACTAGTATATATTTGGATGCTCTCTCAGTGGAGTAAATCACCAATTTATGAATTGGAAAGTAATAAATATAATAATGACATTGCTAGGGAATAAAAAAAGTAATCTGGAAAAGAAATGAAAATTAAGAGATATTACGTCTGAACGGGCTTGCGCCCTCTATGGATGCACCACTGAATAATAAATATGGTATAATTAACCCTTGTACGGCATTAAAATACAGTTATAAATTACGATGTCAATCAAAATAAAATATAGTAATATATTTTCCATACGTTGAACATATATGAAAATTCAATATATCCCAGAAGGTCATCGCTCGAACAAACATACATGTATCATATGCAAAACGAAATGTCTTTCAATATGTTAGAGTTCAACGATATTTTAAAAAAATGTTACATTTATATTTTAGAAAAGGGATACAACAGTCCAGATAATATATAACATACTGATACATGTATTATTATAAAATCTGATCGATTTACGAATTTAAGCAAATATTTTTTAAAACTAAAATTAATTCTTTTTCAAGTTTTTGACTCTTTCTTTCAAACTTTATCAGTCTCGATATTTATATTATATTAATTTCACTCCTAATGTTTCAACATCACATTTCAACTTCAAATATATGGATATTTATTAATATATTAAAGTATGTTTGCAACTGATTGCATGATAAGGGCATATAACCAGAATGTGCACCCTTCAACTTCATATTACTGTACGCTTACAAGGATCTCGATAAGAAAGTACAATTTTGTTTATATAATATATATATAAATGCAACCGGACCATGAAATGTAAAATATAATTTGGCATAAAAAAGTATTACATAAGAGATAAGAGTCTAAGAGATTCATAATACTGATGAATTTTTTTGGTCAATGGAAGAGGAAAATGTTTTTCAATTTATACATTAAAAATAAAATATTTTGTTCGAAACAACTTGTAAAAACATTAACTGGACGGTTTTTTGGTTATGTCAAATTTTTTTTAATCTCTATAATATTATCAGGGTGATTTTTATAGGGGCACATGTATAAAATATTATCAAAACCTTTATTTTTTTCATGTTTCCATCAACATAAAATGTGGTAACAGCGTAAAATATTGATGAGTTAAAATAATCTTGTTTTACAAAATGAAATAAAATATCAATATAATATATTATTTTAAAAAAAAACAGCATCATGAATGTTACAAAACAGATTGAATTTATGAAAAATACATGATACTGAAGAAACTGAAAATGCTTGACACGTTTGCTGACGATATGATGACCAGTGCATCTGCCAATACTGGCTTCCGAGTTTTACACATTTGGACCATAACTGGGCATTTCCGAGCAAAAAATAGTCATTAACTTCGGATGGATAACTTTGATTATTTTACATGATGATAGAAAAGACCTTATTCTATCAAATAAAAATAAAAAAGGTACTTTCCATTGATGTAGTAGCATTTTAATTATGCTTCGATCAATGCTTTAAAAAAGTCCTTGCTTCCGACTTCGGACTTCCGAGTTTTACACATAGCCGTTTGGAAATCCCCTACCGGAAGTTATGATTCTCCCGCTGACAGACGTGGAGACGAGTTTTTCGAGTAAAACCAGCCTCAGAATTAAAAACTGCTGCACGTTTACACGTAAGGGAACCGTGGATGTAATAATTATTATTTTCCCCAACAGAATAACGTCACTTTATGTCTTAACTCAGGAAAATGACAGTTCGAGAAGTGGATGAAAATGAAAAAGTAGTGTCAGAAATGGCGTGCACATCTGCACATACTAGAATTGATGCGAACCCAATAGCTTGTACTGTCACCCCATCGTCTTCAGTTCATCTAAAATCGACGTTTGGGGTGACAAGCTGTCGCTAACAGTGGCCCTGAAGCCCGTGTTCTATGGTGACTCCAAAATATATATCAAGATTTATGCAAACACTTATGGATATCCATGTAGGTATCTCAGTGCTGCTGCACCAGTGCTGGGAAAATGGTGATCACTGCACTCATGACATAACCTTTGAATGTTTATTTGTGATGCTCATGTTTTGAACTGTTTTCCATATTAGGTATCAAAATAAAGCTTAGAATTTATTCTTTCCGTTGATATATTGCATTATATGAAGAAAACGAACATTCGATCTTTTTTAAAGAGGTTTATGTTTGCTGTTTAAGCACTGCGGCAGTAAGCGTGAGCGGTGCTGTGCGACTGCTTACAAAATATGGTTCGATTCTTTTACGTTTAGCGTCATCGCCGTGTGTCAGAGGTGTTTAACATAGTTAAAATATGAATCTCCGGATTCTGGGCCGCATTTTCGTATAAAACACAATGCGGTACTGACCCTAGAAATAATAATAAATTGCAATTTAAAACTTTGAAACGGTCATTTTAATTGCTTTTATTAATATTTTGGGTAAAATTTTATATCAATTTGATGGTTAAAGTCTTGACAATGCAAAATTAATACGTTCGAAGCTAACGGGAGAATCGCGGACGCGCTACAGCTTAAAATCTGCGAAGCAGTTTGCACCCAATTTGACCCCGAGCAACATGGCGCCTGCCAGTCACGGTGATCCAGCCCCGCTTGAAAAATGCGACGATGACACCTTTATGGACAAGATATTTGACTTTATTGGTAAGGAACTGGTTGAATCTTTACATAAAATATTATTTACATTGCTTAGTAGTAGAAATAATAGTAAAATATTTTATAGTTTGTTGAAAAAAGTCCCGATAATGAGCAGCGTGGTTTGAAGAGACATTCAAACTGTGGCCTGTCATTAAAATTATTTTAGCAGTAATAGTGTGTACAACGGGAAATTCTTGGGAGATAACCATATTTAAGGTGTTTCCGAATCGAAATATTACGCCATGATATTGCAAAAATATATAAAATTAATTAGAGGGGGTTGCAAAGATGATGTAGTGCGGACGGGTTGTTTTGACAGGTGAGCGATAATTTGAGAAGCTAGGGACGCTGTTCAGTCAAGTTGCAAAATGATCATGGGTTAATAACAAAGATTTTTTTAGGGTTTTCCAATTTATTTCATATATTCTTTGACTCTACATTCTTGATTTAATTAATATTGAGTATGAGAAACTTGGAATTTGCAGTAACATATTTTATTAACTAATTTAGAATTATTATAGATAAGCAGTAAGCAGTGAGAACATTTTTTCTTCTCTCCTTGCAGGTGATGAAAATCTTGGTAAACTGAAACAAAAATTTCTGACAAAGGGCCAGGGAAGAAGGCCAAATCTGCCACCTATTCAGCGCTCAAATAAAACAATTCTTCAGTTTTATTGCCTGAAACTACAATCAAACCGATCGTGGAACGATTTGTCTAGGTGGATGAATGAAGTTTTCCCAGAGTTCCCAAGAAGCAGGTTCAGAAATTTGACAGAAAACTGTTTCAGTAGCCAAACAGTTGTACCAGGAAGAATTTGAGAAGTTTAAGGAGTATTGTTCTGAGGTTCATGACTTCAATTATATTGGCCCATTTTGTGAGAAAGTGGGACTCAACAGACCTGTCGTAATCAAACTTTGTGAATGTGATGATGATGAAGTAGCAAATAATATCAGCAAACAGCAAATAGTGAATGGACTTGTACTGGAAATTTATGAATTTGTCAGTCATGAATGGAACACAAGTCTTATTGAAAGAATATGGAAAAAACTCCAACCAGGTCTCAAACTTGATCATAAGTTCTGCAAAAATCTCAAGAAAAAATATGCCAAAGAACGGAAGTCAACAGTTAAGGGAACCAAATTCCTGAATTCTGTGTGTGCAGTTGTGTCTGGTGTTCCTGCTTCTAAATCTGCAGTACAAAGTCAGACAGACCAGAACCGTGTAGGATTTTGTAAAGCCAAAGGGGAATTAGAGCATATGCAGTTTGAAAACAAGGAACTTCATGATCAAGTGCAAGCCTTGACAGAGCTCCCAAAAGAGAAAGATGACTTCTTTCCAAACTTAAATCAAAATTGGAAATATCTGAAAATCAGGTTACATCTTATGAGAAGTCTGTAAAAAAACTCAGATGCTCAGTTGGTGAACTTAGTGGAAAACTGAAAAAAAACAACTGAAAAATGTAATCAGATTCGTCATTCTGCACGTTACATGAGACTGTCAAGGAAAGAAAATGATATTCAAAAATGAGAGAACAAAATTGAAGCATTAGAACAAATGACCAGTGTTGAGAAGATGATGGAACACAAACGCAAGATCAAATTGCTTCAGACATCTGTTTCTAACAAAAAAAAGTGTTGTTCAAACCTTGACACTAGAGAACCAAGAATTGAGAAAGGAAGTAGATCAGCTCAAGAAAGAAAATTCCACCATTCAGTCGGAGCTGGACATTACAAATTCAGAAAAACTAGAAACAAGGGTTAACAGGAACCAGTTCTCAGGAAATTTGGAAAAGTGTGTTATGGCTTTGGTGGGGGAATGTGATGTTCCCTCAACAAAAGTTTCAGTTGTCATAAAAACTATCTGTCAGGAGCTGTTTAACAAAATTGTACATTTGAGTGAACTGCCCTGTCCTAACACAGTTGTAAATATGCTTGTAAGGGCACATGTGCTTAGCAAGTTTCAAGTTGCTGAAACAATTGGAAATTCTAAAAGATGGGACTTGCATCATGATGGAACTAGCCGTGATCATAAAAAGATCCTAGGACACCAGGTGACATTAGATGATGGCACCTCACTTTCAGCCGGTTTCACTGGGATGGCCACAGAGGACAGCCAGACTTTGTTGGATGCTGCAGTTGGAATGATGACAGAGTTGGCAGACATTTATAGCACAGAAGAGAGTGAGGCTGTGTATAAGTCTTTCCTGGAGAAAATGTTTGCCACAATGAGTGATAGAGCAGCTGTCAATAAATGTTTTAACACAACAATGAACACTTATCGCTAAACAAAGTTAGGAGAAGAATCGGACTTGCATTTTCTATTCTGCAATGTGCATTTTCTCTTGGGTCTTTCAAATGAAACTGAGAAAATGCTGAAAAATATTGAAAAGGGTTTTGAAGAGCCTCTGGGCCATGACAAGGAAAGCTGCTTTGCAAGATTCAGCTCTTCATCTGAGTCAGCCACAAGCCGATATGTTAGAACAGCTTGTGCTGTTTTTGGACCAAGAGGCGATGAAAAAAATGGATGCCGTGAACAGTGGGAGGCATTTTGTAGTGAACTGTTACAGGAGAAATCATATGTCACAAGCTACAGACAAAACAGATTTAATAACTTCTTTCAAGGTGCTGCAGGATTATATTACCACAAAGAAACAATTTTGAATTTCCTGTCAAATTACAAGGTAAAGCCCAATTTAAAGCTGCAAAGTGTTTATCTGGACTCAAAATGTGATCAACTACAGTCTCTGGTGCGTGCTCTTGGACTTGTGTTCTACAAAATTACAGGACCGTTTTGGCAGTTGTTGCAATCTAACACTCAGTATGTTGACTTTCACAAATACATTCATCAGATGTTGCAGTGTTTTGAAAAATGGAGCCTGGATGCAAGTCCTTTATTGGATGAAGAATTGCCAGGCAACTTTATAGATTTCAAACTTCCAACCGACACAGTGTTGAAATGTTTATGTAAAAATGATGGGAAACTTCCTGATGTGAAATGGCATTGGAAAAATTAATGTCAGGCTTTGTTGCTGTTACCGTGCGACAGTTGGATGACTTTCTGCCCGGTGGAAGGTACAGTTTTGAGAAAGGTGTACCCTCAGAATTGCGAGATAGCATGAGCCATTGCAAACTGACCAACCTCATGAGGGAAAATGAATTTGGAGATTTGGACTTCAGTCAGTTTCAATGCAGGCATGCTTCAATGCACTTCCACTCAGGCGTGCAGATGGTAAAACAGAATCGGACAATATCAGAATGGCTGAAGTCCAAATCTCAACAGGAACAGGAGAAGCTGCTACGTATGGCCAAAGAAAAAAGTGTTAAACTTCGTGAAAAACACAGAAGTCATGAAAAGGAAATAGTAAGGAAAACAAAAGAAAGACTTGAAAATGTTCAGGCAGAGAAAGAAGCACGGAAAGCATGTTCAAGGCAGCAGCTTCTACAGAAGGTGAGGAGTTATGGAGGACCAGTAACTTCCCGTGATCAACTGAATGCTGTATTGAGGGACATGGATTCTTCAAATGCAAAACTGGATATTATAAAAAATGAAATACGCTACATAAAGGAATTTCTAAATGTGAAGGACAAAAGATTAATCTTTGCCAAGAAGGGGATTGAAGAGCTAACAGAAGCATTGTTTGCTGTTAGAGGAACATATAGTTTATCAGAGATACAGGATCATGAAGAACAGGTGCATGATATTGTACTTGAGTCATCAAATCATGCAGGAACAACATGGCAATGCAAAAGGAAGAGACATTCCAGCGGGTCTTCTACTGATGATTCAGCCAGTGACATAGATAGTGAGGAACTCCCTGCAAAAAGAACAAAATGTCTATATGAATTTGGAAAATATAGGTTTGATCGCCAAGGTGTTTGGATAGCTGTGGCGTATGAACAAGATTTTTTATTGGACAAGTGACAGAAGTCTACAGCCCTTCCTGTGGGCAGGTGCAGTTTCTTAGTAGAGGCTATAAAGATGTCTTTAAATAGGGTATTAGACATAGATGACATCAATTCAAAGTTTGTAATTAGCTCTGATGTGCACATTGAGACAAATAACAATGGCCGTACATGGTTCTCACCTGAAATGAACAAAATATGTGAAGCGTATAGTGAATTTAAATCTGTTTATTTCAAGGATATTTGATTCCCTTGAACTTGCTGAAACATGTATTCTTTGTAAATAATGTTCATGATGGAAATTATTTATGCTATACAGTTGTGAGGGGAACCAGATGGACAATTACTTGCAAAGCCTCACAAGGTTTAATGGAAGACCACTGGTCCATTAATTGTATAATTAAGGAAATTTAAATTATTTAATTGTCTTAGGAATTGTTGTTTTGTTTTTTTTGTAGAATATATATGTGTGTACTTGATAGCCAATTGTTTTGTGAACATTTTGATACCAAATTGAAGGATCTGTAAAGAAAATTTAAGGAAATATGTGTGAAACCATGTCCAAATTACCACAGATTTTGGTAAATTTAATGGATAAATTCAATGTTATTTAATATTTATAAAACAAAATGCATTTTGTATCTCCGGTATATGATAGCCTTGGCTTTTGTTATCATTTTAAGACTAAAAGTAGGTGGATATGATGAAAATTGGTTGAGATATGAGAAAAGATGTAACTAGACATAACGGCAGACGACGGAACACAAGCTGGATTTGAAAAAAAATTAACTTTTAAAATTTGAATTTGCAAAATGTATTGAATAATTCTATCTGGAAAAAAATACACTTAATGCACCATATCAAAGGGGCATGTTCTGTGAATTTCATGATTTTTGTATCATTATTTATTAAATTATTCAACTTTGAAATTGTTAATTTTGCTGTTTTACCATATTAAGCACAATAATGGTCCAAAATGGGTCATTTCTTAAATTTTCAAATGGACATAACTTTAAAACTGTTTCAGATATCTTCAAGTGCAAAACATCATTGAATTTGTTTTTGCAGGGGCTTTCAAATGAACATAATGTCTTGTGAATAAAGCAAAATTATCAAATATGGTTGAGATACCCAATCCATGTTTTACATGTATGCAATGAAGAAAGTAAGAAACAGTCTCTGTCACAGATTAAAGAAGCAGCAAAATCAAGGTACAAGCAGCTGAATATAGTCCCATTTTCTGCTACAACAGTTGTTGAAGCTTTTCTATATTTACACTATAATTAAAATGACAATGTCAGATTTCAAGAAAACAAGTGTGATTGACAGACTTTATTCCCATATTTCTTAACTGAAACCCTGAAAAAAAGTTCAAAGGGTATGTTCATCTAGTATGTATTGTGCCCATCTTGTGGGATCTGGAATTGTTCCTGGCCATTCTAGAGGTTATTTTTTTGCCCCTTCCCCCTGAGACCTAATGGTTTGTTTATAAATTCCCCCCTCAGCTATTAACAGAAAAAAGCCCCTGACCAAAATGGCCTGAAGTCAGTGTTGTTGTGTGTGCCTGCGCTGGAATTGTGGCCTGTATGAATGATGTCAGTCTTTAATGGAAGGTGAACGACACATGAAAAGGGTTTTAAACATTCAACATTACTGTGTATAATTGTATCGCCAGACATAGTCTGGAGATACTATGGTTTAGGCACGGTTGCGCCGCCGCCGCCGCAGAGATTTCTTTTGGACACAATAACTCAAAAAATATTTCAAGGATCTTTTTCAAACTTGACACATTTATAGATATAGGTGAGAGGAAGAAGCCTATTTAAAATGGGGTCATGACCTCAACTAGGAGAGTGACCTTGACCTTGAATAGATCCATTTTTGGGGAAAATCACACAAATTCTTAAATATCTAAAGAATCTTTCATGGATTTATCCAAAAATCAAGTTGGACAAAGATCTTGGATAGTGATGTCATGTACCGGAAACTGATGGTGTCACCTAGTATCCTTTTCTTGTTTTTGTGCCGTTTAATACCCCCATCATTGCCACTTGACAGTACTTTTAGCATCACAAGTCAAAAACTGATTGACAGATTTCTTTAATATTATGCATGTACATAGGTATGGGTAATGGGATGATGTATATTAAAATTGGGGTCATGACCTTTCCTTTGAGAGTGGCTTTGACCTTGAATATTACCATATATGGTGAAAATCACATAAAATCATGAATATCTTAAAAAGGGAGGCATGGATTGGTCCAAAAATCAAGTTGATGAAAGATCTTGGATAGTTTTGTCTTTTGCAGAAGATAGGTGGCGCCACCTGTTGTCCTTTTCTTGCCTTTGAATACCCCATCATTGCCACTTGACAGTATATACTGTGAGCATTATAAGTCAAACAGTAATGGACAGATTTCTTTCATGTTATGCATGTATATAGATATGGTTTATGGAATGAGGTATACTTAATTTTAAATTTAATTTTAAAATTTAATTTAATTTAAGTTTTTTTTTCAAATGTTGGATATTTTGGAATGCAGTTTTTTTCTAAAACAAGTTACTCCAAACATACATATACAACTCAATACATCATTAAATATATACTTCTATTTATACATAACCTTTTACATTACAATTGCCTTCACTTTAAATGTTTCTATATTTTTTACAAATGTTTCTCACATTCATTGCTAAAATACAAATACATCACATTATATCAACAAAATTCCACAAAACTTCATTTGTCTGGCGATACTATGGCACCAGCGGTGCCAAGAAATGTCTAGTTTGATTGTTTGTACCCGCTCCCGCCGAACAGTGGACATTAATTTGGGTTAGTCTGTCTGTCTGTCACATTTTCATTTCCAAGAATTACTTTCCTAAATATTATCTGATTTCATTCAAACTTGGGTCACTATTTGCTCTCATGCATACCTTGGTTTGGATTGGTTTTGGAGTTCTGTCTGAAAATTTATCACTAGCTCCAAAACCAAAAATATAATTTTGGTCCCAATTCACATAAAAAATTATGACGTGGAGACATCTTCGGGGGCCATGAAAACTAAAACACATCCACTATGACATTTGAAGACATCTTCAGGGCAAAATACAAAACGAAAACAGAAATTGAGAAATGAGAAGGCAATCATGAACAACAACAAGAGGCACAAGCAAAGGACTTAAATTCCAAGAATTTGCTTGTTTCATCTTTTTTTATAATCTGTAAAAATGTGACAGATGTTAATCACTGGGTATGTTGTACATTATGTATGCTGATTGACTCAATTTACATTTTATGAGTTTCTGAAAATGAAGTAGCTTTTCTCTTAAAGTTTATTTTTATTACTTGGATATTGTTTAAAATGTCTGTACTGGAGGTTATTATATGGAGGTAAAACATTCCTATTTCCCATTAATTGTCAACCATTTGCCAACAGGGGCATTTAAATATTGGAAATGTATGGACATATGGCAGGGACCTGCATGTGAATGACCAGCCCTGACTTGTATGACTTGTTTTGAATGCAAAAAACAAAAAGGTATGGTTCTTGGGCACAGTCCACGTCAATTTGAACCCCTTGCACCATATTCAACTTTCAAGAAAATAAAATAATACAATTTTGAAAAGATTTCCTTTGTACATGTTATGTGGTGACTTCACATGTTTAGCAAATTATTCTAATATTATCATGCTTTCCCCTGATCATATGACATTTTAATCGAATCGTACAAAAATAAAGGTTGAAAAAATCACAATGATTTCTGAAAGAAAAAATCTCTGAGAACCATACTTTTTTTCTGAATATATTAGATTTAATATATCCATTAACTATTGATAATCCATGATATTCCAGTTTAAAGTTAGTTTTTTGCCACATCAAAGTTTCTCATATGTTCAGGTTGAGTACAAAGAGATGGATGAACAGCTGGCTAACCTGTCGGAGGACGAGTACTTCTCAGAGGAAGAGAAGAAAGAGAAAGTGGAGAAGGAAAAGCCCCCCATCATCGTCAAACCCCCACCTCCCCCGGAACCAGAGATTGAGGAGGAGAGCGAGAACGATGACCCAACAGGTAACTCAGTATGTCAGAACAGAATCAGTATTGAAGGGCCATATCCCAGAATCTGAGGTCTGTTAACTAAAGAATGATCCCCTGTATCTTTATTAAAAATATCCCAGAAAACATCAGTCCCAACACTCATAGGCTGAGTGTTTATAACATGGTGGGCCCATGAAAATTACCAAACATTCAGCAAAGACATCTGGCGGCAACTCTGACAACCCAGATTTTTATATTTAAGCATGTTTTGGAACTAGCGTCCTTTCAGGTTCCACAAATCTGCAACCAACCACCTTAGGGTATATGCTTTTTATGTTTGTCAACATAAGCACATGTACGGTACCATGTTTACCAGAAGCTTTAAATGAACAAGCTCAAAATCTGTGACAGAGGCATGATGAGAGCTTTTCTCAACAGGAATTATTTCACCCTAAACATAAATAACATGAAGATATCACTGTGATTGTTTATTGTTGGGAAGGTGTAAAGGAGCCTTGGCAGCTGAAGTGGTAAAACGCTTGGCTCTCTCTGCTGGTGACCCTGGTTCCATCCTCAGAAGTTGCCGTGAGAGTGGGTTGAACTGGCCTGTCACAGTCGATGCTTTTCTTCAGGTCTTCCCGTCTCCTCCCCCTCTGCAAACTACTCAATGCCACCATCCCAGTGATGGAGAGTGCCTCATATTACGTCAGTATGAGATGAAAGGGTTAACGGACAGTCTGTAGGAAATATTCACAAATACAGATCACCTAGAAATATCCGTTTATTCCAGTGAAACCTTCACACTATAGACTCAGTACATCCAGCATGGATGCCGGTCAAAACAAATACAAACCTTAAACCCCAACCCTTGGTGCATGCTAGAGTCCTATTGGCCAATCATTAATGTAGAGGGATTTCCATACTTTACGGTAAGCCGTAAACACACCACCCAAGCATCAGGTAATATTCAGTGATGGAACAGTCTATGAATATGCTCAAAGGTCCGGTATTAAGGAATTGCATTCCATTCGGCGGGCACAAGTATTACGTGCACCGCCCGCCAACACAACCGTTTGGCCAGGAGAGTTCCTTGAAATGGACATCCCCCCAACATCCAAGACATTTCATGGCTGTGAGCCGTGGCCATCTCCAGAGGTTGTCAAAAGTGTGGGTCACAAACTTCGCATTCCAATCCTAACTGGGGCACCAATACTTGTGAGAAAAAATGATCATGTGTGCTAAGTGGGGGCTTTGTCTGTGGACCTTGCCAGCGATACAGATGAAAGACCTTATGAGGCCCCTGACACTCTAAAGGCACCACACAAGCACCAGACCTCTTGCTCCAGTGACTTGTTTTCACAACATATTCAGGTTGACCCCCACAACATCATCTTGCCCGAAGCCATCAGGTCGGCTTTCATTGACAAACATAGAGACTTGATTCTGTTTTTGATCCAAACATAAGGTGTTCCAATGGCGCATCCGGTCCATTTGAGGCTGTCGTGAATATGGGGCCTGTGGAGCCACCTCAGAGGAAGGGACGGGTCCCACAGTAATCATGCGATAGACTGCTAGAACTCCAGGACCAGTTTGATGCATTGGAAGTGGCGGGAGCTTTTGCAGTCCCCCAGGCAATTGGTATATTTGTTGAATATGTTAACCCCTCATTCCTAGTCAAGAAACCTAGTGGGAGCTCACGGCTAGTCACCGCATTCGCAGATGTTGGTAGATACTGCAAGCCACAACCATCGCTTCTTCCTGATATGGATAGTACACTTCGTAATATAGGACGGTGGAAATACATAATTCTGACTGACTTGAAAAGTGCATTTTATCAAATACCACTTGCAAAACAGTCAAAACAAATACAAACCTTAAACCCCAACCCTTGGTGCATGCTAGAGTCCTTTTGGCCAATCATCAATGTAGAGGGATTTCCATACTTTACGGTTAGCCGTAAACACACCACCCAATCTATGCCATACTGGCATTAGTTATTATGTCTCCCCTCGATTGGGGGGGGGGGGGGGGAGGCATAAAGGGTGCCTTTTGCCAAGTTGTTTGGTTGGTTGTGAACAGGTGCTGGGTTGCACTAAAATGCTACTTGGTCTAAAACAAAATGCCATCTATTTGATGACAAAATCAGTGTCAACATTGGTCGCATTTCTCAAAATTATGTGGATAATTTTAATGAAAAAATTGCTTCACAGATTTGAAAACCCAAAATCAGATGTTTTATCAGAAGTTCTGCATTAAGCTTGTTGTGGTTTTATGCATTTTTTACGGCAAAATTACCCTGAAGTGACTCTGATTCTACCCATTTGCACTCAATACCCAATTACACTTTTGCTTGTCCCGGAGCCACTTCTACAGATGTGCAGGCCCCGGAGCATTGAATTTGTATGAGGGCCTTATATACCATCTTCTGTCTGTGCAGAACCAACAAAGGTTCTTGGTTCAGCTTGGTCAGACCTTTGGTTCAACCCGGGCGGCCAAACGCGTTTGGTTGTAATTTCATCTTCAAGGTCAAATCAGCTGGAAAAGGAAACGCAACAACTCTTGAATCACTCAACATTTTTTTTCAAATTCAAAATTTAAATGGTTTCTATCAATATCGCAGAATTTTATATGTAAAATGTATCTTGCATGAGATCAGAAACTGGTGACCTTGATCTTCATCTTTAAGGTCAAATAAGCTGGAAAAGAAAACAATTGGGAGGGAAACATCCTGTAGATTTAGCCTCCAAAAACAACCCATTTCTATTTACAATCCATGTAAAATAAATAAAGTTTAGTTACTGTAGTTATTAAAATGTTGGACTTTGGAACAGATGTTCCTCAGTTCAAACACTGCTCCAGCCTGAGGAGCAAAATATGTTATCTCTATAAAGCCTTGTAGATTCATTCATGTGTCTTTATAACAGGACCCGCGCGCCTTATATAATACTTTGCCAAAAAGGAAAGTCCAGTCAGAAAGGCCAAAGGAAATTTTTAATAACATTCTTGGTGACTGAATATTGAATGTTTGCCCAGTGTCAAAGTAATTCAGGGTAAAAATTACCAAAAAAAATGTGCATTGTCAATCTTGTTTTTGTCGGTCTTCCAACAAGCCAGCAATGGACCACAGTATGCGTGTCTATAAATACACTGCATATGGAACACATGGGCATGACAATTGCACTGTAAAATGTTTGTCAGTGTATGCTGATTGGTAACAAATATGCGCACCACGTGATAATTTCTTTATCAGCAGTGGCATGTTTATTCATAAAATTTGTGACCTTTGAATGCTAATCGACCAAGAATATGCACAACACATGATAATTAGGGCCTTGCTTCAATTGAAGCGGGTGCCCTTTAGTAATCCCCCTGTCTGTATGTCTGTCCATCCACAAATTAATTTCCGGATGATAACTCCAGTTTCAGTTCACATATGGATTTCAAACTTAATATATAAATGGCCCACCACAAAACCAAGGGGGTCATGAGGTCAAAGGTTAAGGTGTCAGGACTCACATTTATAAAAACTTTGTGGATGTATTTACAACCAAACTTTCAGTGTCAGTCTTTCAATCTTACACAGACATGACACCTACCAACAGGGAAACATTTCTATCAGTCTTGGGGTCATAAATTCAGAGGTCAAGAACATAGGAGCCATCTCTCCAGAAATTAATTTCCAGAAGATAACTCCAGTTGAGATTCACATATGGAATTCAAGCTTAATATATTAATGGCCCACGTGTAAAGCAAGAATCCCACTGATTTTGGGGTCACAAGGTTGTATGGTCAATGTGTCAGGACTCACCTTTTTAAAACTTGATGGATGCATTTTCAGCCAGTCGTTCCATCTTACACATAAATGACACGTGTCAACAGAGGAACATTTCTATCAATCTTGAGGTCACATTCAAGGGGGATGACCATTGGACTGGACATGTTGACATTTGTGTTGTTTCCATGGTCACCACATCCTTAGTCTCTAACACAAACATCAGGTGGCTCTACTGGGGAATTCTGCATTCACTACTTTTGTTAACAATTGTATTATTGTGTAGCAACAAAATATGGCACTTTGTGAAAAGAAAGCTCCTTATAATCCTTAAATGTACACAGCCCCTGACGATCAATGTTCTGTGCCAAACTGTCAACATTTGGAAACTTTTTGACTTTTGAACAGGTCTTATTCTTTGACTATAAAAGCACAAATTTTGCTAAAATAAAATAGGTTTGACAAAAATTATGCATAAAAATGTTATGAGGGGGAGTAGGCCCTGAATTATTACATGTTTTGGTTCTTGGATTTTTCCTAGCCTATTTCATATAAATACTGAAATCCAGAAAACAGAAATCACTTTATCATTTGGTTACTGGTACCTTCATTCTAAATTTCTCATTGAATGACCAGTGCCACCAACAGACTATGGACTTGTCCTTAAAATTATAACTATATATTAATAAATTATGTTACCCAACCAAAGTGAACATTCAGTTTTTACAGGCCTGATTTTGTCACAAGTGAGATCAATATCTTAAATATCCCACCCAGCTATTTAACAGTTCTTCTCATTTATCAGTGTTGCTTGTCATTTCATGTATTGTAGTTTTACATACAGGTGAGTATCCCCATAATTTGTATGTTTATTACTAACAAACATATATAAGGTAAAACACATGAATGGATTAAGTGTGCAAACCCAACTTAAGCCAAAATTTGAAAGTGTATTTATAATCAGTCTGAATTCCAAATCTCCAATATCTGTCATGTGTTCTCTGTCAGGTGGAATCACATTGTTGGACTGGATTCAGTTTCTCTGTCTGCCAGTAAAACCTCAAAATTAGGTTGTATTTAAAGTCTGTACAATATATTTCGGGACAATGATTTGAAAGGAGTAAAACCATATATCCACAAAGAAAATTAAAAAGCTTAATTGTATATCTAGCTTTTTCTAAGAAAATATGTGTGCAGTTGTGCAGATCTTGAAATAGTCCATGTCATTTGTTTAGAATTGCAGAGTAAATGATAACATTGTTACTTCTGAATGGAATAAAGCTATTTCCATTGAAAATCAAATTGCATGATTGTTTGCATGTAATATTTTAAATGAAAATAATCATTAAAAAAAAAACAAATCACGAAGAGTTTTTGGATGAAGCATGCCTTTAGACTCACAAATATAGTATAAGTTGGTACAGGTACAAATATCCAGGAGCAGATTTGTGACTTGCTGTACTCTAATGGTACTGATAGTACGGGATAAGTGGTAATATGCACAAGGAAATGAACTGTACAAATTATTATTCCCTAACTATTTTCTTTAAACTTAAAAGAGCACAGACATTATATAAAATATCAGAAACACTTTTGAGACAAACCTTTCTCAATAATGTTTTGTCTTGTAAAAGAGTACTTTTCCTTCTGTCTTTCATTGAGCTTTGTACAAAGTTGTGTCATCAAACTCCTTCATTCAGGTATAAGTTCTTCATGATATCATAGATGGAAAAAAACAATAATGTAAATGTGCAACAATATAAATGTCTTTTAAATTTTCATACCATGTTCCAATGTACGGTTTTAAGATTGGAATGAATTTGTTGGCATGAATCATCCAAAGTTATGAAATTAAGCTAGACTTGCTACCATGTTCACTAACATATGAAGGTCATGAACACAGGTTATTGAAAAAGTGTCTTGTGTTCAGCTTCAGTCATAAAGATGCAGTAATTAAGATTACAGATTACAGTATTGTATGTTTCACTTTGTATGTTTAAGGACTGGAGGGGGCAGCTTTTCAGAGTCGTCTGCCATATGATAAATTGACATCACAGGAAGCAGCTTGTTTTCCTGATATTGCACAAGGCACACCACAGACGCAGAAAGTGTTTCTCTATATTAGAAACAGACTTGTAAGTACAAAGCAGACACATACAGAGTCATAAAAAATGATCCAATATCCTTTTTGGATATTTTTCCCATTCCTAATGGCAAATATCAGTAATTTCCTTTTAACTGTACACACCTAGAAATGTGGCCATAACTTGCATTTATTCAACAAAACTCCTAAACTATCATGATTCTGGGCTTAAATAAAACTTCTAAGCAGGATTGAATTCAAACAGGCCAGACTCAGGCCTTGTCAATATGATAACCCTCATACTGCACTGGACAGAGACTGGTTGTGCTCACCATCTGGTAATGACATCTAGTGGCAAGTTCAGGTACTAAAAGATACCTTTGTTACAGTTTGAAAACTAGTCAATTGTAAAGCATGTGAATCATAAGTGTGTTTTCTGCTTTATATTTACTTATTTGCTGCAGTGGTATTTGTGATCCCAGTAAAATGAAAGTGTTTATAAACTTAGATATGCCATCATTTTACCCGTCTAGATAAGTGAATTTGTTAAACTAATCCTGGGCTATTAACAAATATCATTGGTTTCCTAATATTTGAATAGTACAGTTTAGAGTAGCTGTATCCTTGTAATAGTTTGATAGTTTGGCACTCTATCCAGAGATCAGGTATACACATTTCTGCTCATGTCATACAGCTGTAGATTTATATATTTGTATATTGTAGCTCCAGTTGTTTTTGGAGAATCCACTTCAGGAGGTGACTTTGGAGAGCTCCCTGCCTCTGGTTGAAGCACCGTATAACAGTGAGTATTTGAAAATATGTAAATATTTGTTATTAGTATATACAAATGTATCATTTTGTATAGCTTCTGAGCCCATACTCCATCCTAAGGTTATTTTCACACCAGCAGACCTCTTCCATTTGGAAATTGTAAGGACAATTTGGACTAATTGTCTCACTGACCTCAAAATCAGAATGGTATCAGTCTGAGGAGAAATGTTCTGTTTTCACTGCACACTTTGCTTGATGGCCAAAGTTATTTATTTTTTAAGTCTTGTCACTATAACATTCATTTGCATGTAATTTGCCTTGTTAAAGTTCTGATCCATCATATATTAATGGATTATATCTCCTTGCCTTTCTATATTTTTACATACAGCACACATGTATTTAGAGGTCCCAGTGCTTAATCATGTGATTTTGATGTGGCGCAGAGTACCTCGGAGGCATGAAATGTGTGCCATTTAAATCAAATATGTGTAATATGATTGATAAAGGGTACTAATTACCGTACACACCTGACAAAGAAAAGGTACCAACCAGGATGGTACAGTAAGCTAAATTGTCCGCACACACAACTCAGACACCCCCTCCATTCCATACCAGTGACACTTTTTTGGGTTATCCAATATCCATTAAATCTCACCATTATGTTCATGTTCAAGTTATGAAATTTTATAATTGTGTTGTTTTTAGGTGATGGTCCATTGGTCATGAGAGTGCATGCTTTCCTGGAGCGACATGGGCTTATCAACTTTGGAGTCTTCAAAAGACTCAAGCCACTGCCAAGTATGTAGCACATATCTACTCACATGCTGTTTTATCCTTTTGCATATACTTAATCAAGAGTACTAGAATTTTATAAGAAAAACATGAGAGAAAGGACTTGCAAAGTAACTTAGTTTTATTTATGACAGTGTATTTGTGAAAAGTTTTTGATTAACAGGATTTTATAGTGAGGGGTAACATAAACAGAATGTAAAGTAAGTTACTTGGAAAATGAGAATAAAAATGTATTTGTGAATCTGTTTAATATGTCAGTGTAGAGAGAGTAGTATAGAAATAAAAATGTGATTTCCTTGGTCAGGGCTTTAAAAATGGAGTGTTTCTTTCAATAAAAGACTCTCAGGATAGTCTCATACTTACCTTGTCTGATCGGACTGTCTGCAGCTTGCGGTGAGTATCAGACAAAAATGTTTGGTAATTGATTGCTGATTTTTGTGCAGTCTAAAACCAATAGTTTTACACTAAATATGTGAAACAAGTGTACTGAAAAATAAAGGTAAACAGGTTGTGATTTACTCTTTTGAACTTGTATGGTTTTAAATATGATCATATCATATGGAATTCTTTATAAAAAGGGGACTGGTTGTATTATTTCACCTCAACTTTTGTAGATAATAAAAAATAATCTCAATGTAAATTTGATACAGTTGAGGGAAAAAGGATTCTGTTAAATTTACAAATTAAAATAATTTATGATTGAACCTGCTCTATGTAGGTAATATACCCCTGTTTCTTTTTTTCCAGCCAAGAAACAGGGCTGTGTGATCATCATTGGTGCTGGTATATCAGGACTAGCTGCTGCCAGACAGCTGCAGTGTGCTGGCATGGAGGTGATTGTGCTGGAAGCCAGGGTAAGTACCTGCAACAGAGGCAAATTAGGGGCAAGGCAGCTTTTGTTAGTTAAGTAATTCAGGGGTAAAATGTTGCCTCGTTTCAATTGTTTTGGACATCACTGGAGTGGGTCCTTAGTTTGACCTTGGTACAGAGTGTCAAGTGCAAAATTATAACATATCACCTTGACCTTTGATGTTCACCCATTAAATAATAACCTGATGTGCTATCTTTTACTTTACTCTTGAAAGTATATTGTTGCACTTGCTGCTTATGCAAACTAAATGACAGACCTAACCCTCTTGACTACAACATTTTCAGTGGCATGTGTGGACTTTGTCAGATTGGCAGTAGTGGCTGTTTTGAATACCACAGTGAAAGCTCCTCAGAGGATATATTTTGAACAATTTTATGGTATCATGCTGCTACAAATAAACCAGGAAAACTAATAAATGTTTAGTGAGCTTTAGTGAAGAATGTGATAACTCATAAATGTCAACTGACGTATGGGAGTTTACATATTGGTGTTTTTACTTATGTTTTCTTAACCTGGACGCCCTAGCCATAAAATTACCAGCCTTATGCAGTGATTTATTTTGAATATTTCGTATAGGGTCTTCACATGATGACCTTCACAATTAGGCTTTATAGGCCTATAGTCTGTTTTATCCCCTCATCCACCTGTTTTTGCTATGAAAATTTTTATATGGTACATTTCAAGGGAAACAAATATAGTAGAAGATTAAAGGATGTTATTTTCAACAAGGTAAATAATATCTGCCTTGCACTTTATTTAAGAAACGGAATTATTTGAAAATATGAGAAATCTGTCTACATTTTACAACATATCAGACCCACTTATGGTGGTCAAGGTGATTGGTCACATGCAAAAACAGCCTCAGTTGACAGCTGCTGATTGGAGGATGTCATGTAAACACTCTAAAAAATATAACCAGCTAATACAAAGATTGCTACTCATGCAGGTACACATCATATCTGCCAGATCATTGTGAAGAGACAAATAAATTGTGAAACATAAACTAGGGATTTATTGTAAAATTCTTAATTGCCATATAAGGTTGTCACTTCCATATTTAATTTTCTGGGAAATTATTGAAATATAAAATCTTTTAGGAAAATTATCTCCAAAGAAACAGGTGAACAGAAGGTGGTGATACTGACTATAATTTATATATCTACAGAGATGTCAGAGCAGGGCTAATGTAAATTCTTGGCTGGATAAAGTTAATTACAACTTAATAAGTCTGATAACACAGTGTGTGTAACAGTGACAAAAGTGTCTAGTTGCATGGCTGCCAACTATGTAAGTATTCTGTGGTTCTGGTTGCAGGACAGAGTTGGAGGTCGTATAGCTACCTTCAGGAAAAATAATTACGTGGCTGATCTGGGAGCAATGGTCGTTACTGGACTGGGTGAGTCTTGACAGTTTTCAATATCAGGGAAATGTTGTTTCCTGCTTCAGCTGTATTGCTCTTTATATAAAATGGGAGTAGTGGTGTTCTTAATAGTGCTGTGTTGGTATCAGGGAGGGCAAAGAGTGAAAGAGGAGGTGGGGGAGATTCCATTGGAAAATGATGTGTTGCACAGCTCCACAACAAAATTCTATGTGGGGTAAATTTCTCAGCTTCATTATTTTTATTTGTTTAAAGTTAAATAAGGTTTAAATGTTTCAGATGGCTGTTTATTACTTACACCATGTTTTAGATAGCTGTTTATTAGTTATATTAAATAATTCATGTAAAATGTAACTATGGCAAATGTTCATAGCAAACCTTTACCATTCTTACCTGTCCTGTGTCATAAGTTGAACACATAGAGTAGATATAGACTACCATATATAAACATGAATTTTGTTTTGAGAATCATGTTTTAGATTTATATATTTATATTATATATTACAGGAGGAAACCCAGTCACAATCCTCAGCCGGCAGGTCAACATGGAGCTACATAAAATCAAACAGAAATGTCCATTGTATGAAAGTAATGGATATACAGTAAGTACTGGTCACTGGTTCTGCCTGTCTATGACAGTGTATTACTGCATGTAACACCTCCTCCTCCTCCATAACCCTCTCACCCCAACCTTCAAATCCAGTCTTAAAATTAAAAAAAATAATCATACCTATTCAGGCCTTTTCCTCCTAGCTTATCAAATGCTCATATATATGAAATACCAAAAGAAATAAGTATCTTTTCCATTTGCTAAAATTTTCTGAAATTCAGCTGAGCGACATGACCCGTGGGTCCTTTGTTTTACTTAAGTGACACATAGATGCCACTTAGTCATCTTATTACAACACACACCAGGTTTTATATTTAGGATCATTTGACTTAATAATCCTCAGTGTACAAATATTCTGTTGATCACACAGTAAAATCTGCATTGTCAACCAAATGAATCCTTCTAATCTGTATGAAGGTTTTGGGAAATGTAGTAATATTCCAGGCATAAATAACATTACAGATTTGTGGAACCATCCCCTTCCTTCTTACATTGCACAAATAAACTAGATTGTGCTGCCACCTTTCTCAGGAGCAGTAAACTAAATCTTGTTAGCTTCATGGCTGATAATGCTCAAACACCTAACCCTTTTGACTGGGAAATGTGATTATTTTTCAGGTTCCAAAAGACAAGGATGAGATGGTGGAGAAGGAGTTTAATCGTCTCCTGGAGGCCACGTCGTACATCTCACATCAACTGGACTTTAACTTCACAGGAGGGAAGCCTGTGTCCCTGGGTCACGCTCTGGAGATTGTTATCAAGTCAGTATAAAGGATCCATCTTGTCAGTTGTGATGATGAAGCTGCCTCAGGGTAGAATGCTCTCTTGAAATATATACTTATTGTTGTAAGGAAAACCCATTTCTAAAGTTTTTAGCTCAGCTGACTATAAGTCATCTGAGCTATAGTCGTGGTCCATTGTCCGTCCGTCTGTCCGTCCGTCCGTCCGTAGATGTGGCACGTTTTGAAACCGTAAGACCTAGGAATCCAAAATTCGGCATAATGTTAGATGTCCCCAAGATCTCCTACCAAGCCTAAAACTGGGTCTTTGCGACTTCGTTCCTTTTAGAAATTAAGGAAAAACCTCAATTTTTTTATTAAAAACCTATTTTTACGCTTCAGGACTGCCTAATATCAAAACCACTCATCTGTTTTTCATCATATTTACCATAATTATTCCTGTATATAGTTCCTATGTATATGCCAGAAATTATGTCTGTATTATGTAAATTTAAAAAGTTATGGGCCCAAACATAATGCATTGTGTAAAAAATCAGGAAAGATATTTGATCACTTAACACAAAATATGTTAAAGCTATAAACTTTTTTTCCAGTAATATAACTTTAATTAATCAAAATTAAATTGTATACCCAAAATTAGATCAAAATCTTTTAAATTTTTTAAAATATTAACAAAAATAAAAAATTGGTACCTTAAATTTTGCCCAACTTTGACTATGGCATGTTTTTTCCTGTAAGTACTGTGGATTTAATTTTCTAAGCATGTTTTTTTTAGCATTTTGTCTGTAAACACCGAAAATTTGAAACCAGTTGATCAAAAACTGTAGATTTTATTCAAGTTTTCAAGCACCATGTAACATATTGTTTACATCAAGCTAGTGTCATGCAGTTTGCAAGTGCTCAGCTCCCCAGCTTCAGCTCTCAGTTCCTAAAATTTGGCATGCAATTAGATGTCTCAAAAATCCCCTTCCATGCCAAGAATTTGGTCACTAGGACTTAATACCTTCGAGATATTAATGAAAAACGTCATTTTTCCATTTAAAACCCATTGTTACACTTCAATACTGCCTAATATCAAAACCACTGATCTGACTTTAATCATATATAATATACATATTTTTCTATACATTCTCTATGAACATGCCAGAAATGATGTCAGTATTGCGTAATTGTTTTAAGTTATGGGCCCAAACATAATGCACTTTGTAAAAAATCAAGAAAAATATTTACTCCCTTAACAAGAGGATTGCTGAAGCTAGAGATTTTTTGTCAGAGATGTAACATTATTTAATCAAGATTCAATTGAATACCCAAAATTAGTTCTGAATTTTTCAAATTTTATAAGTCATTAGTATAAATATAAAATTAGTACCTTAAATTTTGCCCAACTTTGACCATGGCATGTTTGTTTCATGTGAGCACTGTTGATATAATTTTCATATCATGCACACATAAAGATTTCAACTTTTTAGTTTAAAAAGCTGAAAGAAATTGGCCAAAAATTGTAGCTTTTATTAATGTTTTTATGAGACCATGTCAGACCTTGGCTCTCTGTAGCACCTCTTGAGTCACCTGTATGTTGACCTTGTTGAACTTTCAGCAAATTATGCATGCTTGAGGCGAGTCATAAACTGGGGCTCCAGGCAGCTTATTATATAATGGCCAGCCACAGTTGATCCAGGTGTCCAACCCAACTCATCTAGTAGTTTTAACCAACAACATAACAATAAACAATAAATTAATAAATTTTTATTGGTTTTTAATAACAAATTAAAGAAAAATAGAAAAGGAATTTGTTAGTTGATAATAACAGGAAATTAACTTGCAGTTACTGATGATATAAGAATCTTGTATCGATGGATAAAATGTCACGTATTCCAAATAACACCATACAGTCACCTATGGTATTTTTCAGTTCAATTTTAATGATAAAAAAGTAAATCATATTATTCATTACTAATCATTAGGGATCATATGAAGGAAATTAATGATAGACAATGATGCAGTTGATAATATTATTATCTAGATTCCTACTGTGTCTATAGTTAGTACATTGATGTGAAATTAGTCCAAAGTGAATATATTACATTTTTTTTAATATAAATAAAAGCCATAAAACCAGGTACTTATGATCATTATTTAAATGTGTGAATTTTGTATATTCTGGATTCTCAACATCATTGTTTGGTGAAAACTGAATAAATACCAGACATGGTGCGAATACTTTGCAATTGTATTTAAACACGAATATGAATATGTACTCCATTATAAAATTTCTTTCATAAGAATGGGAATTCAGGTAAAAATGAAAGTATATGAATACCAGTGCAAATACTTTCAAAATGTATTAATGAATGCATTCATGAATATATTCTTTAATATTATTTTAATAATCATTTCAGTCATATTTTATTTGAAAAAATCATAATATTCTCTTATATTTGGGACAATATTTGTAATTTTTTTAATAAATAGTTAAACTCTTGTATTATATGTTTCTCAACATCATTGTTTGGTGAAAACTGAATAAATACCAGACATGGTGCGAATACTTTGCAATTGTATTTAAACACGAATATGAATATGTACTCCATTATAAAATTTCTTTCATAAGAATGGGAATTTAGGTAAAAATGAAAGTATATGAATACCAGTGCAAATACTTTCAAAATGTATTAATGAATGCATTCATGAATATATTCTTTAATATTATTTTAATAATCATTTCAGTCATATTTTATTTGAAAAAATCATAATATTCTCTTATATTTGGGACAATATTTGTAATTTTTTTAATAAATAGTTAAACTCTTATATTATATGTTCTGCTTATAAGTTATATGGCCAAGTCAAAATCTGTGTGACAATTGCACTCCATTTGTTAATAAAATAAATTAAATTAATCCTCTTTCCTGTCTCCAAAGTACTATCAAAATCATACATAAGCTAAACAACAACAAATCATGATACAGCTTATTTTTGTTACCACATAGAACCAGCATGTGCCTCATTTCTAAATCATACTTTTTTATCATATATAACAGCTGAGCGCCGTGACCCATAGGTCCCTTGTTTTTTTTTCAAATTGTTTGTTTTGTGTGTTTTGCATGGTTAATGCCGACTCACCTTGGTCAGTAATTATTATAAGTAGTATCTGATCCAGATTGTTATTTTACAAGAATCAGGAAAACAATTTATTTACTGTGAAATAAAAGAAAGATTGGAAGATCTGTTTAATACCCATGTGAATACCTCTCATAAATTTAGACATTACAAAATAATAACAATAATGTACTGGACAGCTGAGTGGTAAAACGCTCCGCCTTCTACGCTGGCGACCGGGGTTCGATTCCCGGCATGGCTATGAGAGTGGGTTATAGTTGCCTTTCAAAGGTTGGTGTTTTTTTCTCGTTCTCTGGTTTCCTCCATCCTTACAGACTACCAAGCACCAACATCCGAACCATGGAGAGTGCCTGATATTAGTTATTATAACTAGTTGTACAATTCATGTATAATAAATAAAGTTTATATTTGCCAAGTGTGCAGTTCATTATTGCCTTTTAATTACCAAAATGAGGTTTTTCAGTACAGGTAAATGAAATGTTGGATCCAGTAAATGCTTGAGGGTCTGATAACCCCCCCTCCTCTTCTGGACCCTAAAGTTTGTCATTTTCAAGTTCTGAAATGCTCATTTAAAATCATTTCTTGTGACAAATACAGTTGACACTGCACCATTTAACCATGTCTAATGATCTTTTTTCTAGGCTTCAAGAAAAACATGTAAAAGAGAAACAGTGTGAACATCAAAAGAACATCATAGAAATCCAAGACAAACTCAAACGCAACCAAACACAGGTAGAAAAATCATTATTCAAATGTATAATTGTTATATTGTTATGCAGTGAATAGTGATTTGTTAAATGTTAAAACTGTTACACCTGATTGGATAAGCATGGATGACAAAACGGTTCCTCAAGCTTAATTTTTTTGGGTTAAATAGAAGAATGCTTGTAAGCAAGAAAACTTCTTTCACATGTCACATTGCTGCTTTTATCAGGAGATTTTATTTGAGAAGAACATGCATACAATTTTTTTTTTTAATTGTATCCGCCAAACGAAGTTTTAGTTTTGGGGATACTGTTTTTGACCGGGTTCCGCCGCTGCCGCCGCCACGTTCGTTTCCGGAGAACTCCTCTGAGACTACTGGATGGATTTTTCCGAAACTTACACAAATTATCGGGTCACATGTGAACTGGTGCCTAACCAAGTAACCTTGACCTCTGACCTTTCCTCTGCCCAGTGTCCGTTTGTGCGTCTGTTTCCACACATAAACCCACATATCTAGGGAACTGTTTGATCGATCAGGAAAAAAATTTAACACAAATGTAGCCCTAGGATAGCTTTATACCATACACATAAAAAGGTGGTGCCACCTGCAACCATGTTTGCACAGTGTCCATCTGTTCATCTGCCTTCGGTTAAAATCACTCGTATCTCTGCAGTGGTTTGACTAATTCACCTGAAATTTGGCATGCATATACATCCTAGATAGCTTTCTTGATTTTTTAACAGGTGGTGCCACCTACATTCATGTTAACGCTGCAGACATCCAAGCTCATATCTCGGTTCATGCTGCAGACATTAATGCTTATATCTCCGGACTCGTTTGACCAATCAGGAAAAAAAATTTACACAGATGTAGCCCTTGGATAGCTTTATAACATACACAAAAATGGTGGCGCCACCTGCAGCCATTTTTGCACAGTGTCCATCTGTTTGTCTGCTGTGGGATAAAATCACTTATATCTCTGCACTGGTTTGACTTTTCCACATGAAATTTTGCATGTGTATACATCTTGGATAGTTTCTCATTCAAATAACAGGTGGCGCCACCTACAATCATGTTTATGTGGCAGAGATCCATTCTAATATGTAACACATGTAACTCTATTTCCCCTTGCCACTCAATCCATGCCTCACTTCACCCGTCCTTCTCTGATTTTGGTGGATACACGTAGTCGCTTGTCGACTACCTGTATTCTAGTTTGTTTATATTTTGACCTTTGTTCAAATGCTGTTAGTGAAGGTTCTTATTGAAGAACTGTATAATTTGTATCTATTTTGACTTTTGTTCAGATGCTGTCAGTGAAGGCTCGTATTGAAGAACTTCATAATCAGTGGAAAGAGGCATCAGAAGTTAGGCAGCCTCGGGATATCACAGCCGAGTTTCTTGTGAAAAGCAAGCTGCGTGATCTGAATGCTGCTTGTAAGGTGAGTGTGAAATTATCAGCTCAAGCAACAAAGTTCAGTGGAGGTAATGTTTTTAGCTCAGCTGACTATAAGTCATCTGAGCTACAGTCGTGGTCCATTGTCCGTCGTCCGTCCGTCTGTCCGTCAGTCGTGCCGTCCGTCCGTCCGTCCGTAGATGTGGCACGTTTTGAAACCGTAAGACCTAGGAATCCAAAATTCAGCATAATGTTAGATGTCCCCAAGATCTCCTACCAAGCCGAAAACTGGGTCTTTGCGACTTCATTCCTTTGAGAAATTAAGGAAAAACCTCAATTTTTTATTAAAAACCTATTTTCACACTTCAGGACTGCCTAATATCAAAACCACTCATCTGTTTTTCCTCATATTTCCTGTAAATAATCCTCTATATAATTCCTATGTACATGCCAGAAATTAGGTCTGTATTATATAATTTAAAAAAGTAATGGGCCCAAACATAATGCATTTTGTAAATAATCAGGAAAGAAATTTTATCACTTAAAACAAAACTTGTTAAAGCTAAGCACTTTTTTTCCAGTAATATTACTTTTATTAATCAAAATTAAATTGTATACCCAAAATAAGATCAAAATCTTTTAAATTTTTTAAAATATTAGCAAAAATAAAAAATTGGTACCTTAAATTTTGCCCAACTTTGACCATGGCACGTTTTTTTTACTGTAAGTACTGTGGATTTAATTTTCACAGCATGTCTTTTTTAGCATTTCAGCTGTTAACACCAAAAATTTGAAACCAGTTGATCAAAAACTAAATTTTAATCAAGTTTTCAAGCACCATGTAACATATTGTTTACATCAAGCTAGTGTTATGCAGTTTGCAAGAGCTCAGCTCCCCAGCTTCAGCTCTAAGTTCCTTAAATTCGGCATACAGTTAGATGTCTCCAAAATCCCCTACCATGCCAAGAATTTGGTCACTAGGACTTAATACCTTCGAGATATTAATGAAAAACTTCATTTTTCCATTAAAAACCCATTGTTACACTTCAAGACTGCCTCATATCAAAACCACTGATCTGACTTTGATCTTATATAATATACATATTTTTCTATACATTCGCTATGCACATGCCAGAATGATGTCAGTATTGCGTAATTGTTTTAAGTTATGGGCCCAAACATAATGCACTTTGTAAAAAATCAAGAAATATATTTACTCCCTTAACAAGGGCATTGCTGAAGCTAGAGAATTTTTTGTCAGGGATGTAACATTGTTTAATCAAGATTCAATTGAATACCCAAAATTAGTTCTGAATTTTTCAAATTTTATAAGTTATTAGCATAAATATAAAATTAGTACCTTAAATTTTGCCCAACTGTGACCATGGCACGTTTGTTTCCTGTGAGCACTGTTGATATAATTTTCATATCATGCACACATAAGGATTTCAGCTTTTTAGTTTAGAAAGCTGAAAGAAATTGGCCAAATATTGTAGCTTTTATTAATGTTTTTTTATGAGACCCTGTCAGACTTTGGCCCTCTCCAGCCCCTCTTGAGTCACCACTTTGTTGACCTTGTTGACCTTTCATCAAATTATGCACGCTTGAGGCGAGAATCCAGGCAGCTTATGGCCAGCCACAGTTGATCCAGGTGTCCAACCCAACTCATCTAGTAGTTTTAACCAACAACATAACAATAAACAATAAATTAATAAATTTTTATTGGTTTTTAATAACAAATAAAAGAAAAATAGAAAAGGAATTTGTTAGTTGATAATAACAGGAAATTAACTTGCAGTTACTGATGATATAAGAATCTTGTATCGATGGGTAGAATGTCACATATTCCAAATAACACCATGCAGTCACCTATGGCATTTTTCAGTTCAATTTTAATGATAAAGAAGTAAATCATATTATTCATTACTAATCATTAGTGATTATATGAAGGAAATTAATGATAGACAAAGATGCAGTTGATAATATTAATCTAGATTCCTACTGTGTCTAGTGTGTACATTGATGTGAAATTAGTCCAAAATGAATTTTTTACAGTTATTTTTTAATATAAATAAAGGCCATAAAACCAGGTACTTATGATCATTATTTAAATGTGTGAATTTTGTATATTCTGGATTCTCAACATCTTTGTTTGGTGAAAACTGAATAAATACCAGACATGGTGCGAATACTTTGTAATTGTATTTAAATACGAATATGATTATGTACTCCATTATAAAATTTCTTGCATAAAGAATGGGAATTCAGGTAAAAATGAAAGTATATGAATACTTGTGCAAATACTTTCAAAATGTATTCATGAATGCATTCATGAATATATTCTTTAATATTATTTTAATAATCATATCAGTTATATTTCATTTTAAAAAAATCATATGATTCTCTTATTATTTTTAATAAAAATTATATTTGGGACAATATTTGTAATTTTTTTAATAAATAGTTAAACTCTTATATTATATGTTCTGCTTATAAGTTATATGGCCAAGTCAAAATTTGTGTGACAGTAGTACTCCATTTGTTAATAAAATAAATGAAAATAATCCTCTTCCCTGTCTCCAAAGGTACTATCAAAATCATACATAAGCTAAACAACAACAACTCATAATACAGCTTATATTTATTACCACACAAAACCAGCATGTGCCTCATTTCTAAATAATATTTTTTTATCATATATAACAGCTGAGCGTCGTGACCCATAGGTCCCTTGTTTATCCATGTATGTCTCTCTGGATATTTGGCCTGTAACAATACATTATGATAACATGATATAACTAGAAACCTACATTCTAAATAATGCAAGCCTTGCCCACATGTTTGCATTCACTTACTGCCCATATTCTCAGATTATTTGTGTATATTTGACTAAAATCTAATAATTCCTTATTGGCCCAGTCTCAAATTTCCCTGAGAATTTCGTGAAATTTCACTAAACTTTTACTGACTGAGAAATAAATTAATGTTGGGTGCACTTTTGCGGCAGAGGGTCAGACCAATCAGATGCACAGATTAGCTGCTCAGGCATTCACCACCATAGGGTAAACATTTATTCAAACTCTGTATCATTTACATTTACAGGAGTACGACCTGCTTGTTGCTCAGCAAAAGGAAATAGAAGAAAAACTATTGGAACTGGAAAATTCCCCACCCAGGTAAGTGAACTGTACTTTTTACAAGTCATACAACTCAAAACAGGAACTGTTATTGACATACAGGAGTCTGACTGGGAGAGAGTTAGAGCAGAAAATGTCAACAATATTTACTGCATGATAATATTGATATTATATTTTTTATTTTATATGTAAAGATTGGTACCATGCTGTAAGTATATTTCTTATTTACAAAAATAACAACTTATATTTTGGCAATTTTCCAGCCTGTTGCTGAATGTGATACCTGGTATTTTTTATGTCTACCATTACAACAAAGCTGAACTGTGGCATTTTACATGTGGCATTTCAGGAGTTTAACAAAAAAACATGAGGAGAGAAGTAGAACTCAGTTTGTTACTGTGCTGGTTATGTTAACTATGATTAATTCCTTATCTTTTTTGAAGTTCAAGTAAATCGTTCAAATTTTGGAAACATGATTGAGAAAGAGTGTTTTAGTTTCAAAGTGATACAGCAAATTACTGTATCTTTTAAATGTGACAGTCATTAACATTTCTAAAATGCAAGATGCTACAATCAGGCAGTAGTATACAGGCTGGTAGTTGGAATATAGAGCTGAAAATCCCTGGTTCAGTCTCTACCATTGCCCCAACAGAAAAATAACATAATCTTGATGGAGCCAGGGAGATTTTCTATAATGTTCTAAATATACTATGAGTTCTGTATTATTCATAACAGCTTGTTTAAAACTTCAGAACATAGAAAGCATAATAAATACTCCTTGTTCTTGTCATGTGGGATTCTTCATTATCATTCAGCAGAGACTGACACCTACAGACTGTCCAGCTATCCTTATAAGAAATGAAAACTAAAACTTAAATAAATTCAGTGATCATGATTTCTGTACATGTGTTTGTAGTGATGTGTACCTGTCATCACGGGACAGACAAATTCTGGACTGGCATTTTGCAAATCTGGAATTTGCAAATGCAACACCATTGACGACACTGAGTTTAAAACATTGGGACCAGGATGATGATTTTGAGTTTTCTGGCAGCCACCTGACAGGTAGGACCTTTTATATGTCAGTCACATTGAGAGGTCATTTTGTGGTATGGACACCAGCGTCCATCTTTGTGTGTGTCTATCTGTTAAACTTCACTGTCACTGCAATAACTTACGTGGAATTCATTGGATTTTGATGAAGCTCACAATGAATATTTACCAGTACATCATCTCACCTTATTCAGGCCTGCCAAATCAGATCTGTATACATCACTAAAAAGACAACTGTATACTGTGTGTATAATCTTTGAACATTTTTATAATCACTGTGGTGTTATGGTGACGTCATCTCATGTGGGAATGTACTGATAGTGAATGGATGTATCATTGTTAGTGACAGTGGGTTCATACCCCAACCTTTATGCAGTTTCTTAGTGGATGTCATGACATGAAATAAAACAAATACAGGATTGGCATATAAGAAAATAAGACTGTTTTGTTGAAGAAAAGTTTATGCCTTCATTGTAAAGGAGTGGTTTTGAGTGGTTTTGAGTGCTTCAGGTGTAACAGTAAAATTTATGCCAATTTGTGATGGGCTACCATTTCATTAAAAAAGGCCAGGTATGCATCAAGTTATGCAGCAGTTTACCCTCTTCAACATGAAATACACTGTTTTAATTTGAAGTCCCTGACTCTGCATATTTTGAGCTCAGTTGTTTTATCATTTGGAAGTGTATTAACTGACCCTAGTGGATGTACATATACAACTTTGCCCAGAATACAATACTAAGCAAGTCTTTCATGGGTTCAGTACAACCAGTCTTGTGTTATATAGATAGATACACTGTACACTGCAGTGTAATGGCAGCCGGAATTCACAGGAAAGAAAAATGTCAGTTAGTCAACAAATGTGTAAATCCCATCTGTATAGTTACCGTGAATGTTTCTTGTGGCTCGCAAAGATAAAGATGTCAGAAGCTGTTAGTAGGGGAAAAACTGAGTAAACTTGCTGTGTGGTTTTATTTGGCTTTATTTTCAGCATTTCTGTATACAAAATATAGATATGTGGCTATAAAAATAACAAACAATAAACTCTGACATGTGGGGCTGGTCCCCCACTTATATGATGGTTAAGGCAGTGCTCTGAGGAACTGAAGGTCCCCTGTTCAACCCCCCCCCCCCCCCCCCCCCCCCCCCGAGTTCCTATTTGAGATTTCCTCTGATTTCTTAACTATGTATATTATTATTTCTTGTTTTATTATTCCCACAACCGTAGCATTACATTCTGAAGGCCAGAATGCTGACTTATCATTCTTGTCATAAGGTTATCATCATCTTTGTGACATAGTCCCTGTCACCTACTTGCTGTGGACCTGTTCTTAATAAATAATAAAAAATATCTCTTTGGCATGTGCAATTCTCTGACAACTGTGGACGAGTTAATACTTTTGTGATCGATCACATTCACAAGAGAGAAAAACATCAATGGTTTAGCTGTATTCAATTGGGTTAGGTCAAGTGCTTAATTGTGGAAATAGCATGCTTAGGCTTCTCAGAGAGATCCATGTTATCATCCTGTGATAAGCATTACCTGTGACACTGACACTCACCCTAAATAATTAATTGGATGCATTGCATCTTTTGTTAACAGTTTGCACTACAATGAGTTGAAATTTCTTTCAAGTTAACTTTCAGTTTAGATTTTAAAAAATTTGCATTAAATATTTTTAAGATACAAACCTAGCCTATACTGAAAAGCAACATATGTCTTACTGAAAACAACAAAAGTGATATTTTCAAAGTACCTGGTTAAATAATATCCATCATCATAGCAAATTATGTAACCTTATGTCCGTGTTAAGTATATACATGTTAAGTGATTAATCTCTGTGACAGAAGCATTTTACAGTATAGCTCTGTTTAAGCATTTGTGCAAGAACTAAGCTGCCTTTAGAGGATAGTAGACCATCCATAAAAAAATGACACCCTAGGGTGCTTTATAAACAGGTTAAACCGTGATAAATAACTAAAATGGCATGGAATGCAGTGTCTACCTTCAACAAGATCAATCCCCTGGATCAGTCAACCAAGAAACAAGACTGCCGGATCCACTTATACGGATCCACACAGATCCTTTATCTGGATCCACACAAACATATAATCAGACTTTCAATGACCCATAATCAGGTCCTTCTTGAATATTTGAACCTTGATTAAGATGTAGTTTTACAAATCTAGTCATTTAACTTGTGTAGTTTGTCAATACATTTAGTCCAAAGTTTATGTATCCTTGTATATTTCTTGGTCTGTATATCATTTTTATATTATATCCATGTCATTGTCTTTTATCTCATTAAGTGCAATCTCATTATTCTCAGTAACATCATCATTAACTGCATTAGGCATGACATATCGTAACTTATCCCAAAACCAAGCATCGTCATATTTTATGAAAGTCTTTGTCTTCATGTACAGTTTTATGTCATTGTCCATTGCCCTTTTAGGAATATCTTCCAATAAAATGATGATGACCCTGTTTGTGCGGTCCTGTAATAGTTTATGGTGGGCAGTCTTGAATTCACAGAAACACCACTCACTCTCAAGGAAGTTCTTTGACAGTAAGATAATAGTTCTCCTACTTGACTCGACAGATGAAACAATAGATTCAGCAATGCTGGCACCAACAGGCCAGTCACGATAGTGCACGCATAATCGATACTTTTTTGGACCAGCCTCCAATTGGGGAAGAAGTTCTTCTGCAAGAAAGTCTTCATCTTTGCTGCTGTATGAGATGAATGCATCATACCTCTTGTCAGCATCCTCTTTCGGAGGACGAAATCTCACACCATAACGCGCAAACAGCCACACCTTCAGGAGCTCCCTACAGTTGTACAGTACCAGTGTCACGATACACAACAGCAAGAAGATACATGCAAGACTGATGAAGAGGTTGACATTACTTTGTTGAGACTGGAGTTCTTGTGATAAAGGAATGCGTGTACAGTCAGACAGGTTCATTTCTATTATTGGAGTTTCAACAGATATGTTCAGAAATCCTCCTGGAATTTGACTTGAAAATGGAGGGTTGCATTTGATTTCCATCAAGTCAGAAATTTTACTGGACATGCGTATGAGCCACTTTTGGAATTCTGCTGTCGCAGAGCAGTTACATGCCCAAGGATTGTTGGCCAGAGTTGTGTTTTTCAGTTGAGGAACAAGTTTTTGGTTTCCAAGGGTTTCTTTATGCAAATGAGTCAAATGGTTATTGTTAAGATTTAATGTTTGCAATGAACCCAAAGGATGGAAGCTGCTGCTTGATATCTCAGTGATGTGATTGTTCTCTAAACGTAACTCTTGTAAATTTATTAAGTCCTCAAACAAGTTTGAAGAAATAGATTCCAGCATATTTCCTTGCAGGAATAGAGATTCCAGTTTTGACAAGTTTGCAAAAGCTCCTTCCTCAATCCGCTTAATACTGGAATGTTCTAAATGTAACACTTTTAAGGCTGGCAGATTACTGACATCGCGGGGATCAATTTCGTCAAGATGGTTCTGCTGCAGATAGAGATGGGTTGTTTGTTTGCTGATTGGTGGAACATGAGTCAATGCCTTCGATTCACATCGTACCGATCTCTGGTTCCTGTTGAATGTGTGAAAACAAGAACAGTTTGTCGGACAGTTTTCTATGTAGGGACACTGAAAGTCATCCTCTTTAGCTGATGTGATATGTTTAAGTCTTCTTCCATCATGAATAGTCCAGCAGTACAAAAGGTTAATGTCTGCAACCATTGGTAATCCACTTTGTTCTCGATGTGCCTGAAGTAACCATTGGGATCGACAGTCACAGTTGATAAAACTGCCTCTTAAGTAGAATATAGCGCGATTAGAAAGAAGAGTTTTGTATGGTGTCTTGAAACTGCTGATGTCAAATACAGATAAGTTACTGTATGTAAGGTTTACAAATTTGAGATATGTGAGAGAAATGAATGTGAAAGGCTCAATTGAGGAGATGGGATTCTCCCCTAGTTTTAGTGATACCAATGAATTTGGAAGGGAATAGCGGTGTAATTTGGTGATCTTGTTATGAGTGAGATCTAATGTTCGGAGAACAGGTAGAGACCTGAACATGTATGAAATATCTTTAATGTAATTGTAACTAAGCATAATGGTGTCAAGACGAGACAAGGGGTAAAATGTGTTGCCTGCTACCTGAGATATCATGTTATGGTTTAAATTTATTGCAGTTAATCCATGTAAATGCTGGAAGACATCAAAAGGAAGGTGAGACAAATTGTTATGACTGATAAATAGATGCTTTAAATTTGTGCCTTTGAAATCAGAGGCTGAAATGGCTGAGATTTTGTTTTGATCAAGGTACAGATATTGTAGATTCCATAGGTATAGAAGAGATTTAGGTATAGTTTGTAGTTCATTTCGCTGCAAGTTCAGCCATGCAAGTTTTGTGACTGAAGCAAAAGCATTTTGTGTTTCATTAAGGGTATTTTTACTCAGATCCAATAAAAGTATATTGTTTAAGCCAGTGAAAGTGTTTCTGTTGATTGAACTGATTCTGTTTAAATGTAAGTCAAGAAATATCAGACTGTTTAAAGATAGAAATGTTCTTGTTTCAATATCCTGAATCTGGTTTCCATGGAGATATAGATGCTTTAAACTTCGGAGATATTTAAAAGTATCTCGAGGGATAAGGGTAATCTGATTATGACTAATATCAAGATGTCTTAGCGTCAGCAGATCGCGGAATGTTTGTTCAGATAGAACTGAAAGTTTGTTCTTGCTGACACTTAGAAACTTGAGACGATATAAACGTGAAAATGTGTCACTTGCCAAACTTGATATGTTGTTGTTTGCTATGGTCAAATTGACAAGAGCCCTGTGGTATTTAAATGTAGGTACATTTTGTAATAAATTGGAGGAAAGATTCAAATGGCTCAGTAAAGATAAGGTTTGGAAAATTTCATCTGGGAGTTCTGAGACGGCCATACCTGACATGTCCAGGTGTTCTAAAAATGGTGTGTAAGTGAACATGGTAGAATTCAGTTTTTCCACTAAGTTTTGTGATATTTTCAAGGTGGTTAAGTTTGCCAAAGGGTACACACCACCCTTTTCAGGACAAAATATGCCAAAGTCAGAAGATCCAGAGAGCATATTAAGCCTTAGGTTTAGCGTTTGCAGCTTTGTCAGAGGGCAAAACAGATCATTTGGTATACTGGCAGATGATAAAGCATTTGATTCAAGGTCTAAACTCAGGAGATTTGGAACATCTACAAAGACATGCTCAAAACGGGGATGAAAAAATGGGCTAGATGGCAAAACTCTCAGTGAAGCATCAGCTATTTTTAAATACTGAAGAGAAGTCAGTCCTTCAAATGCTTTCAATCTGATAACATCAAGCTGACAACTGAACAGTTCTAATAATTTCAGTTCATTTAAATGCTTGAATGTGCCAGGGAATATGTCACTTCGGAATTTGCTATTTGTGTGACCAATTACAGTCAGATATGTTGTTTTCCATGCTGGTATTGCTTCAAATGCGAAGGTGTAGTTCATGGAAGGGACTTCACACAGAAGCACCACTGCGTTATCTTCTTGTGGCCTTCTGCTTCCAGTACAGAAACTGGGGCTGGTGTAGTTAAAATCAGACGCTGCAGCAAACACCGCTAGCTCCAGGACCAGCAGACAGGGAAGCAGTATTGATGATAGCTTGTCCATGGTTTCTTCAGTTTGCTGTGGTTGATGTATCTGAAAAAAATAAAATAAAATGAGATACATACAGCTGAACATTGTATCCTATTCTTTTTTATCCAGAAATAATATGTTATAGTAAAACTATTTTATAAAATATATTCATAAACAATCCATAATTAAAAAAAAAAACTCATGTTTTTATATGTAGGGCTAGTTGTGTTATCACCCAGGGTCAGCAGTTCTTTCCTGGTTATGCTTGGTCTTTCTGTGTGTACTGATTGTGTGTACTCGGCGTACTTGTTTTGTTCAGTATATCTACAAGTCTGGCCAACATCCACAGAATGGCCATAACAATACATACATACACTGATACATAATGAAACAAAGTCAGATATTGTATCTGTGTCATCAGTCACATCTGTATTTATCCTTAGCCAATAGTTCAACATTAGACAGAAGGCAAAGTCTGATATTGAATAATTGTTTGAAAGTATGGAACAAGAGTTATATGGTGAAACATTTGACAAAAACACCATCTGGTTGGCCAATTGTATAGAAATAATTTTAGTTTAACAGTGTACTTACACCAGAGAGATCTCTAAGAAATTTTATCTTTCAAAGAATAAGAATTTGATTGTACACTTTAAAATACTTTTATTGTACACATATTACATCACATATTGTATCATGAAGGATTATCATGATACATGTCATAAGAGCCCTAATTCATAGTGTGCATTACACTAAAATGGCTTTACTCTAGGTAGAAACATTTTCTGTGGACACATATTATGTGCTCTTTATGGGGAACCTGTATAAACAGTATTGTAAGGCATCTGTTTTAATTTAATGTTCAAGTATCAATAAATATTAGTTGACCTCCACCATCATATAATAAGAATTAATCAGTTGTTTAGGAGTATAAAATTTTTTTCTGTTTATGGACCTGTATATTCTCTCAAATGATATAAAGTCCTATTTTACTTGCATGAATGAAATAGAACCATACATTTCCTCATCATAAGGCCTATGTTATTTGCAGAACTTTGTTATCCATTATGCCATAGATCATTTTGCTCAAACTGACCAATCATCAAAGATAATTTATCTTTGCCAATCAATAAAACTTAAAAACAAACTTACAGATATACTTTTTACCAGGACCTGGACCCATTAATTTGTCTTTGTACTTCATTTTATTGTGGTCTTATAAATTGGGCTTGGATCCATCATAAGTCACATTCAGTGTATAATCCATACAGTTAACTTGAGGGGAAAATTAGCTGTAAAAACTTGGCTTTGATTCAGTTTGGTACTTTAGAATGGAAAAGTTGTGCCAGAAGCATCATAATATAAAATTGATTGAACTAATTATAAGGATATAGTAATTAGTACCTTGAGTAATAATGTGCTCAGAAGTACCAAGGATAAACAGATAGCACTGTTTTAATAGTAATAATAAATACAATGTAATACAAAGATCCCTAACATAATGAAGTTCTCGCCAGTTATAAAGAAAAGAAAAATTGTTTATTGTCAACAAGCCTGCTGGCTGGGGGAGGGGGCATGTTAGTGACATGATGAGATGATTAAGATCCGGTTTGTATGGAAATGATGCACTGTACTGGATGACTGTGTTTGTTATACTGGCAGATAAAGTTCCCTGTATGCAGGGCCTGTCCTGTACCCCAGTAATACCCCCAGGGGTGTATCCTGTTTGCTGTTGTCAGTAAAGTGGGACAACATCCTTGTGTATCTGTTCCATCACCACCTCTCCCCAATAGCCAGGGTCAACTAAAGAGTCCCCATGCAGTTATCATTTGGGAAGATGGAACATACATTTTAAAAGTGATATCTTTCATATGTATTTCTTATTTAAGCTAAACTGGAAATTAGAATGGTTTTATTGAAAATTAAATTCAAAGGATTCTGTGCCGTTGTTAGGGGATATTAATTAGCATTGACATGCTGCTTTGTACTGGAGGTGACATGGGGTGGGGTTGTTGAACCCTGACAGGTGTGTAGACCATCACAGAAAGATCATCCTGACAGGGGTTTGGTGTCTCCAGCAGAACCGTGTTTATGCTATAATTTAAAGCTGCCCGTCCACCTACCTCTTGAATAAGAATTTATGTGATTTCTGGCTTCCTCTGTGTATATATTAATGATCTAAGGGTAATTCTGGTCATACAAAGTTCTCATAACACCTCCATGGAAGATGTATGAATTCGTTTATCAACAACATGTTTGTAAACACCGTAATGTTGACAAACAGAGGAAAACATGTAACCCAAGGTGGTAGGTTGCATAAATTTGGAGGTAAAAAGGTCACTTGCTGCAAAATGCCATTTTCAAAGCTTTGGCTTATCTGACACCTTTGTTGTATTGTTTTGATTATTTTGGCAGGCCCCCACATATACCATAATGTCTGCTTGAATTCGTACAGGAAAAAAATAATTATTTTTCTCAGTGTGTTAATTATTATATGTAAAATAGGCAAAATTAGTATATTGCAGGAGAGAAGATTGGCTGACACCCAAGAATCGGCGTTGGGTGATAATGGTGGATGTACCGCAACCCTCATGTTAATTATTATTTAACACTTGTTCGGGAATATATGTGAGTGCTGCTGGTGACGAAAAAGATATCCATTATATCCTGTAACTGGCATTTTATAAACCAGTGTTTTATATATATATATAATATACAGGGTTATTTTCACACCGGTCGGGGGTTAGTGGGAAGGGCTGTACTGCCGGCTGGAACAAACTAAACATTTGTAATCCACAGACCAGCAGCTAAGATCTTAAAGATTGTCAAAAATCCAGCTACCGGCAATGGAACTTCAGTAATATATTACCCTAAACTGTTAAATTTGTACCTCAAGTATGTTAACAAATTTATTTGATCATGGCTATGGTGCAAACAAAATTCACAGGAGTCGCTGATCACCTTAATATTACACATTAAATTAGTGGTAAACAAACAAGCAACGAAGGGTTTCACAGTTTGGACATGAAAGGAAAACATCATAAGCCAGGGGTCTCTCATGGTGTGCATTGGTGCGTAGCATAATTAGCAGTAAGAAAATGGGCTGTTGTTTTGTAATAATTCATGGCAACATTTAATTCATTTACAAACATTATTTGTAAGGATATCAGTATATGCCCTTAAAAAGGTAATGGTGATTCTCTAAGTGCGTTAATGAAATTTATTTTGGGTGCCATCTGGCGGCAAGTTAACTTATTACAGCTGTGAATATGAAATCTCACCAATTTATTCATATATTTCAATAAATAAAATGTTTGTTTTACCCATTTGATAATTCCAGTGGAAAGAAATAAATGAAAATATATGTTAATCATATTTCTAAACTGGGAAAGGGGAAAAAAATAAAAGGGAAAAAAACTGACAGGTTTTAACCAGGGGAAAAAGGGTCAATCCATAAACAGTCCATGCACCTCTAACCAAATGGCTACAATAGCAAATGAAATACTTGAAGTTTTTATTCGGGAGATTCTAATAAGATTCATACTGCGGGGGAAAAAATAAATTATTTCACGGAAAATACCGGTGTTTATCAAATGAAAACTCTAGAAGACAGTGAAATATCCTATGTAGCTGCAGTTCAAAGCAATCTGATGATCTCCAATCAACCTTTGATGTCTCATTGCCTGCAAGCATATCCCCAACCCATCCTTGACTGGGATAAACTGTTACAAGTTTTGAATTGCTTACCTGTTGTTTACATCAGGGTACTATGAGCAGTCTCATGTCCTTATCTTATAGTTTAGAGAGCTGTCTCTGCATATTCATGTAAGATTCTTTGCTGCTGTATTTACTGAGCCATTATCCAAAGCAAGTGAATACATATAGATCAGTATGTCTGAGTTGTTTATAAAGGGCATATATAGGGGATATAAGGATTACAGGATATCCTGTTACAGGGGTCTTCTATATAAATAAAATCTGGGGATTGCCCTATTTTTATCATACTTGATCAGTCATTTTAAGTATTCTATGGTATTATTGTCTTGTTTGTGGGCAAATCCCCTTGGGTATTAGGTCATTGTTGATTTAACACTTGAGTCAGCCATCTAGCTCTATGGACTTTTTGGGTGCAGCAGATTGTTAGAAAACTAACCAGTTATGCACAAAAATGGAACATTCATTTCAACTTTTTCAGGCGACAGAATTTCCTGTTACATCTTGAACAGGATGTGTCATGAAATGATCCTTTGTAGTCAATCAATCTGTATTTGTGGCCTCCTTGAAAAATAGCTTTGATATCATCACATAATGATGAGAGTGAGGCTGATTGATAAGCAATACTTCCTCATGTGCATCCTCAGTTAATAAATTATTTGTTTCATATTTTATAGAAAAGATGTATATGTTAAAAAAAAACAAGAAATATATGCAGGAAAGCTATGGTTTAATGGTTAGGACATCTGTGACTGCAGTATTGTCAGTTAGTATCTACTTCCATCATTCCCCAATGCAAAGACCCCAAACAAGGATCTTAACCAAAAGGGTGAACCCTTGTTACTCAGGTGTGATCAGCCACTGGTCAAAGGTTGGAAGCAAATTAACAGAAAGACTAGCTTTGTCAGGTTTAATTTGTTTGCCTAAAATGAATTTTTATAAACTTCTACTGAACTATGTACCATGTTTATCCATGAACAACAGATGTAAAATAAACCCATACAATTTTTGTCTGTCTGACCAAGGTTTTCTGTATTTTATTTTGTTAGTTTCTTTCATAGTCAAGGATAATTGCATCGGGGCCTGGACAGCTGAGGTGTAAAATGCTTGGCCTTCTCCGCTGGCACCCCGGGTATGATCCAGGATGCTGCAGTGCTGACATGAGAGTGGGTTGTAGTGGCCCTTCCAAAGTCAGTTGTTCTCTCTGGGTTCTCCGGCTTCCTCCACCTCCCTCACTACAATCTTCAGCTCTTTAACAGTATCTTCTATTTTAACCTTAAATATCTAAATGTATACTGACTCAATCTGTCAAACTTCATTGTCACTGAGGGAGCCAGTGCGGGCAGGATTTTCGGGAGACCTGTGACTGGCTCAATTGCCGACTTCATTTCAATCTGAGTTCTTACTTTCAATCAGATAATTGCATCTGTTCACATGCACCAATACGTCATGACAGACCATTCAAAAATATCTTAGCCTGTGAAGGAATTCAGACTCACTGTGATTATATCTTAACTGTTGTTGGTCTGTCTATATATGTCCTCCTTCTGTTAAAGAAAGAAGAATCTAAGAAATGTTATTGAGGGATCTCATTTTAATTTTGCTAAGGGATGGGCTTTGAGGGAACGAAGAGGTTATTGTATCCGCCAAAACAGAGTTTTGCGGATACTATGTTTTCAGCTGGTCGCCGCCGCCGCCGCCGCCGCCGCCGCCGCCGCCGCCGCCGCGTAGGTGTCCGGAGAACTCCTCCGTAACCGCTGGGCGGAATTTTCGGAAACCCGGGATTATGTTCGGGTCACATGTGAACTGCTGCGCCCCGATTTTGTTTTGACCTCTGACCTTTCCTCTGCGCTCTGCGTCCGTTTGTGCGTCTGTTTCCACACATAAACCCACATATCTCGGGAACCGTTTGACCGATCAGGAAAATTTTTTTGCACAAATGTAGCCCTCGGAGAGCTTTATAACATACACCAAAAATGGTGGCGCCACCTGCAACCATGTTTGCACAGTGTCCATCTGTTCGTCTGCCATGGGTTAACATCACTCATATCTCTGCAGTGACTTGACTAATTCACCTGAAATTCGGCATGCGCAAACATCCTGGATAGCTTTTCTGATTTTATGACAGGTGGCGCCACCTACATTCACGTTGACGCTGCAGACATCCAAGCTCATATCTCGGGAACCGTTTGACCGATCAGGAAAATTCTTTTGCACAAATGTAGCCCTTGGAGAGCTTTATAACATACACCAAAAATGGTGGCGCCACCTGCAACCATGTTTGCACAGTGTCCATCTGTTCGTCTGCCTTGGGTTAAAATCACTCATATCTCTGCAGTGACTTGACTAATTCACCTGAAATTTGGCATGCGTATACATCCTGGATAGCTTATCTGATTTTATGACAGGTGGCGCCACCTACATTCACGTTTACGCTGCAGACATCCAAGCTCATATCTCGGGAACCGTTTGACCGATCAGGAAAATTCTTTTGCACAAATGTAGCCCTTGGAGAGCTTTATAACATACACCAAAAATGGTGCCGCTACCTGCAACCATGTTTGTACAGTGTCCATCTGTTTGTCTGCCTTGGGTTAAAATCACTCATATCTCTGCAGTGACTTGACTAATTCACCTGAAATTTGGCATGCGTATACATCCTGGATAGCTTTTCTGATTTTATGACAGGTGGCGCCACCTACATTCATGTTTACGCTGCAGACATCCAAGCTCATATCTCAGGAACCGTTTGATTGATCAGGAAAATTTTTTTGCACAAATGTAGCCCTTGGAGAGCTTTATAACATACACAAAAAATGGTGGCGCCACCTGCAACCATGTTTGCACAGTGTCCAGCTGTTCGTCTGCCTTGGGTTAAAATCACTCATATCTCTGCAGTGGTTTGACTAATTCACCTGAAATTCTGCATGCTTATACATCCTGGATAGCTTTTCTGATTTTATGACAGGTGGCGCCACCTACAATCAAGTTTACGCGGCAGACATCCAAGCTCATATCTAGGGAACTGTTTGACCAATTGGGCCAAAATTTTGCATGTGTATAGTTCTCACAAAGCTCTTTATCATACGCTTAACTGGTGGCGCCACCTGCAACCCTTTTTTGCACAGCGTCCATCTGTTTGTCTGCCAAGGGCAAAAATCACTCATATACAATATAGTGGTTTGACTTATCTGCCTTAAATTTTGCATATGTATACAACTTGGACGGCTTTCTGGATTTTTTGGTAGGTAGCGCAAGCTACATACACAATTTGGCTGCAGACATCAATGCTGATATGCAACACTTCACCCGTTCCACTCTGATTTAGGCGGATACAAGTAGTCGCTTGTCGACTACCCGTATTCTAGTTAAATGTTGCAGCTGCTTGTCAGCTGAGCATTATAGCCCTTGGGTCAATTGTAAAATGTTACAGCAGGCCTACATTATAATTATGGATGCAGGATTTCATTTGTCATTCTGTAACTTTGTGTATTAGAATTTTAATGGATTATAGACTAGAAGTGACAGTTTAAAAGGGGGAAGACTGATGGGAGGATGAGTGGTTCAAGAAGCAAATGTTGGTCAAATAGATAAATGATGTGATCAAGGCTTTGGTGGAGGTTTGTGCTCTCTCAGTGCTATGTAGATATACATTCTTGTCATACATTCCATAATGTACAAGAGTGCAGGTTACTTTGTTAGATTTGATTAGTTATATAAGAAAAAAAGACAGAAAGCCTTGGTTAATTTGTTTATTATATGTATGACTCCAGTCACCATACAAAGTGCTAGATTTCACTCTAGATATCACTGCTGAAGAATTTGTAATTAACCTGTAATTCTGTAAATCACTTATTCCTAATATACATTTTCTTAACCCCATAGCAATGTAAAGTAAACACATATATATCAAGAAAAATGTTCAAGTTTTTGAAATCATAATTAATTCAATATTCAAGAAGTTTATATCAGGATTTGAAAATTGTCATGCAAATGACATTTTACTTAACTTTGCAAATTTTACTACTCATCAAGATCTAACAGGGCTCCATCCAAAACTACAGCAGACTGAGCAGAGCTTGACATAAACAGTTAAATCACCCAGGTAAAGGTCTGAATCTTAACTAATCTTCAACTATCCATTTTCTGTTTTCAATAAATGAAATCATATTGATAATTGCTTTTTATGCTTTTATGATGTTTTTATATATATACAGTGAAACCTCGTTGTGTCGAAGTCAAAGGGACCCTCAGAAAACTCTGACACATCCAAGGGTCAACGCAAGGGGGTTTCATTTGGTAATAATTTAACTAGGGTTGTCCAGAATATCAAGTCTGTAACTTTGACAAAAGCGGGGTATTCGACTTGAGCGAGTTTGACACAAAGAGGTTTCACTATATATATATATATATATATATATATATATATATATATATATATATATATGGGGCAGTCTGTGAAAAATATATAAGAGAAATATTATTAATAAACAAACATTTCAATTTCAACTGTCTAACGTGCAATATCACATGCAACATGATCATGTGGAACACATTCTGTCCATGGCTGTGATAACTGATTTTTGTAGGGCAAGTTAAAATTCTTGTAGGGCAAGTAAAAGCAAGATGTTAATTTCCCTTCCTGGCAAGTACTTTCAAATATTTATGTTGAGTCCTGCACAGCTTTATATAGTATAATATGACAATGAAAGTAAAATAATTTGACTTGAGTTATTCAACAAACATGCAGCCTTGAACATTGCCTGTTTTACATGTAAAGTGGTTTGGTATATATATGTATGCTTTACATTTGTAACAATTCATATGATTCACTTATTTACATTACAGCAGATCATATGGTTTACATAGATTAACAGTTCATATGATTGACTTATTTACATTACAGCAGATCATGGGGTTTACATAGATTAACAGTTCATATGATTCACTTATTTACATTACAGCAGATCATGTGGTTTACATAGATTAACAGTTCCTATGATTCACTTATTTACATTACAGCAGATCATGTGGTTTACATAGATTAACAGTTCATATGATTCACTTATTTACATTACAGCAGATCATGTGGTTTACATAGATTAACAGTTCATATGATTCACTTATTTACATTACAGCAGATCATATGGTTTACATAGATTAACAGTTCATATGATTCACTTATTTACATTACAGCAGATCATGTGGTTAACATAGATTAACAGTTCATATGATTCACTTATTTACATTACAGCAGATCATGTGGTTTACATAGATTAACAGTTCATATGATTCACTTATTTACATTACAGCAGATCATGTGGTTTACATAGATTAACAGTTCATATGATTCACTTATTTACATTACAGCAGATCATGTGGTTTACATAGATTAACAGTTCATATGATTCACTTATTTACATTACAGCAGATCATGTGGTTTACATAGATTAACAGTTCCTATGATTCACTTATTTACATTACAGCAGATCATGTGGTTTACATAGATTAACAGTTCATATGATTGACTTATTTACATTACAGCAGATCATGTGGTTTACGTAGATTAACAGTTCCTATGATTCACTTATTTACATTACAGCAGATCATGTGGTTTACATAGATTAACAGTTCATATGATTGACTTATTTACATTACAGCAGATCATGTGGTTTACGTAGATTAACAGTTCATATGATTGACTTATTTACATTACAGCAGATCATGTGGTTTTCATAGATTAACAGTTCATATGATTGACTTATTTACATTACAGCAGATCATGTGGTTTACATAGATTAACAGTTCATATGATTGACTTATTTACATTACAGCAGATCATGTGGTTTACATAGATTAACAGTTCATATGATTGACTTATTTACATTACAGCAGATCATGTGGTTTACGTAGATTAACAGTTCCTATGATTCACTTATTTACATTACAGCAGATCATGTGGTTTACATAGATTAACAGTTCATATGATTCACTCATTTACATTACAGCAGATCATGTGCTTTACATAGATTAACAGTTCCTATGATTCACTTATTTACATTACAGCAGATCATGTGGTTTACATAGATTAACAGTTCATATGATTCACTTATTTACATTACAGCAGATCATGTGGTGTACATAGATTACAGCAGATCATGTGGTTTACATAGATTACAGCAGATCATGTGGTTTACATAGATTCACAGTTCACAGAGATTAACATTTGTCAAATTTCATGTTTTTCATATTTCTTGCAGTTCATGTCATGAGCTCATGTGGATCATTTTCAGCAGTTCATATCTTTCACATTTTTAGCATTTTTAGTTTTTCCACATTTTCAGCAGTTTATAAACTCATTTCACATTTTGCATGGTTCTCATTTCATGCAGTTTATATGGTTCACATTTCTGGTACATTTATGTTTCACAATTCCAGCTATTTATATGGCTAGCATTTTAAGCATTTGATTATTTGACCTGTGTAGCCATTCGTGTTGATCACATTCACATTTTTAATAGTTCAAAAGGTTCATCAGGATTGTCTTGATCACCTTTGTGCCGTCTTCCTGCAGCTACTTCAGGCAAGGCATATTTGAGTTTTTCCCAGAACCATCTGTCTTTGTTGTGTAAATACGTATTAGTTTTTATATACAAGTCCAGATCTGAATCCAGATTTGATGGTGGTTCGTCACACAGCAGTATCAGTATGATGTAATCAGTGCGTGTTTTTAACAGCTGGTGATAAGCAGCTTTGAACTCGTATGTACACCACTGGCTTTTTATAAAATTCTCTGATAAAACAATTATGGCTCTTTTACTTGAATCTACAGAAGCAACAATGGCTTCTGCAATGCTAGCTCCAGCTGGCCAGTCACGATAATGCAAGCACAGCTTAAATTGTAATTGATCACTCTCCAAGCGGGGCACCAGCATGTCAGACACAAAGTCTTCATCCTTCCCACTGTAAGCAACAAAAGCATCGTAGACCCTGTCATCTTGCTCATCTACATGGCGGAAACGCAAACCGTATCTTGCGAATAGCCACACTTGAATGATTTCCCGAAAATTATACACCAGAAGTCCAATGATAAAAATAACAGCTAAACAGCAACATAGTGGAATTATTATTTTCATGAATAGGCTGCGGCTGAACTCATAAAGAGGCTGCCTGAAGCAACGATAAAGATCCATATCCTTGATAGGTGTCGCCACTGGGTATGTGAGCAGTCCTGTTGGAGTATGACTGTGGAAAGCAGTACCACATGTTATATTTTCATAATCGTAAATAATTTCCTCATTAAGTGCCATCCATGATGCCAGAGATGGGGTGACATTACATCTGCACACCAGGTGGTTACTGGACAGTGTTAATTTTCCAAGATTTGGAAGAGTTTTGTTGATCCCAAAAATGATTGGGTTTATTTCTTGGAGGTGATTGTTGTGTAGTGTCAAGGTGTCCAAGGCTGTCAGAGTAAGAAAGGCATCCAGAGCCAGATGAACAATGTTGTTTTCATGAAGAAATATTTTTCTCAGATAAGCAAGTCCCTCAAATAATGTTGATTGAATGCTGTCAAGATGATTTCTTTGTAGGTGGACTGTTTTAAGGCTTTTTAAATCACTGAAGGCACCTTTTTCAATTTGCGTTATTTCATTGTTATCCAAACGCAGCTTCACTAAACTCGACAAATTTGCCAAATCAAACTTCCTTATCATCCCTAACTTATTCTCTTGAAACCTGATTTGAGTAAACCTGTTTTCCTTTAGAAGAGGGATACGAGTATAATTTTTCTTCACACATGATAACACCCAGAATTGTTTGTCATTAGAATGGTGGCATTTGCAATCTGACTGACAAAGATCACTATCGGGACATAGTGCATCAGGGTTTCCTTTTTTAGCACCTTGGTTACTTATGATAACGTCCTTAAATTTTACGACTTTCTTTGTGTCAGGGTTTGTGCATGTAAGCAGTGGTAGGTCGGGAAGTCTGGGATATTTGTTGCCATAGTAACCTGGATTGTTGGCCACAGGTACCCAGAATGATTTACAAGTACACTCAGGATTATTCCCTTCCAGAAGAAATTCCACCTTAAGAACACCGTTATACCAAACTCTGAATATGTTGTCATCGTATGCCATAATCTTATTGAATCGAAGGTCCACTTTGGTTAGATGAATTAGACCATAAAAAGATAAAAGCTCTATAGAAGATATTTCATTGTGTTGTAGCTCAATTATTTTTATATTTTCGGGAAATGTGATTCGTGTTATCATTGTGATAACATTGTTATCAGCGACAAGATGTTGAAGAGAACGGAGAGGCTTTATCAAATACTCCAGACTGCTTATTCTGTTGTGTGATACATTCAGGTAGGAAAGTTTATGGAGGCCAGAAAAGGTTGAGTAATCAATGTCACTTATATTATTATTAGATAAAATGATGTGTGTAATGTTTTGAGTATATGTAAAAATGGTACGCAGAAAAGAAAGTTTGTTCTTTGCAATTGAGACCCCAATTAAACTGGTTCCATAGAAATTTGAATGAGATACTTCAGATATTTGGTTAATTGCTAAGTCAAGAACAGTTAGACGAGATCTGTTTTGTATTGATTTGGGCACAGAATTAAGTTGATTATCCCTTAGAAATAGATGTTCTAATGAATCTAAATCCTTGAATGCTTCTGAAGTGTGCTTGATCTTATTGCCTTTTAATGACAAGAAACGTAACGAGGAAAGACCGGCAAAGCTGTAATCCTGAAGGGAGCTCAGTAGGTTATTATCTAGATGTAAGAGTGACAAGGATTGTAATGAGCTGAATGCATTGGCATCAATATCTGATATGTTATTTTCTGATAACTTTAGCTGACGAAGATTTGTTAGATTTGCAAAGAAATCATACTTTATATGAGTTAACTGATTTCCACAGAGGTCTAGTGTTTTCAGCTTAATTACATCAAGAAATGTGATATCTTTGATCACACTCAGATTGTTCATACTCAGATTGAGATGCTGTAAGTTTGCAAAGCCCTTAAATATGTCTCTTGGTAACACCAATATTTTATTTTGTGCCAAAGACAAATTTTGCAGTTTTTGTAAATTTTTAAGACTTGATATGTCTTCTATCTGATTACCAGATAAATCCAGTGTAACAAGCTGCTGCATTGTGGAAAAGACTGTAGAATTAATTTCACTTGTTATAGAACTTGAATTTAAATTTTTCAAGCTTGGATGTACAGCATGGTGATACTGGCCACGTTTTTGGCAGTGAAAGCTCTGGAAAATTTTGGAGGAAAACCTGTTGTTACTCAAATCCAGATGTTCCAGTTTTTCCAACGAACATAACATGCCAGAAGGAAAGCTTTCAGAAGTAAGACTACAATTTGAAAGAGTAAGCTTTGTCAGCTGTCTTGCAGACTCAAATATATCCTTTGGAAATACAAATTTAGCTGATGTTTTGTTGTCCTTTGTGGCACTGTTGACAATTGCTAATTCCTGCAAGCTTGGCAAGGTTTTCATAATGTCACCATTGAGGCCTTCAACGATGCAGTTTTTTATGGTTAATCTTTCAAGGACTGTTGAATTACTAAATGTGCTCCATGAAATGGCCAGTTGTGCATCATCCATGCACTGCACTGTTAGCCACATGGTGTTCAGTACAGGAAATACAGATGTCTCGCTAGCATTCTTAGGCCAGCAATGTACTTCTTCAGATTCATGTAAAACTTCCGCAGATTCATCTGATGCAAACCAGCACCGGCAATATTTTGGACAGTGCTGTTGGGCAGATACCAGCACCGCTTGTAAGAAAACCACAATTATGGCCAGAAATGTCCAGAAGATCATGTTGTTTCTTGATGATTGAACTGGCCCCCAGTGGCAGAGTCCTAAAACAGTGGAAAAAGATTCCTGAGCAGTTGTCAAGAATGATATGACAGTGCCTTTAACTCTTTGGGTCTTCCTTATTTTAGGTCACACCAGCCTAATTTTCAAGGATAGGTTTTTTTGCCCAACCATGTTTCACTGTTTAAAAAAAGAGAGAAAATTGCCTAGGCTCTGTAGAACAATTTTTTATGTGTGGACTTAAGGAACAGGTTCAATAGGTACGTTTAACCTGGGCATGGTTGTGCACTTTGCTGACTTCCCTCATATTTTAAATTCACCAGTGATTTATAGGCAGACACTTATGTCTGAAACCTGAATGTGGCTTATCATATATTCAGTCAGTCATTTCTTTTGTTCACATTTCAGTCATGTAGTATTAATGATTACATCTAAGCGATTTTTTTTTGTCTCTGTGACTTAGATTCCTGAACATCATCTGAGTGATATAGGGACCCTAGCTGTAGTGTTGTTCACTTCACTGAATGAGCCAGCTGCTATCAGAATTTTTGTTATAAAGTTAGAATTTGTTTGGTGTTTGTTAATGGCTTTTGATAAGGCAATTTAGGTATAACTATGCTTTTATTTTTTCATTCTCTGTTTGATTTAGAATTTATTTTGTGCATCAGGATACAAGTTTGTCTTATATAATCAAGAGAAGGTTAAATATTGATTATAACCATAGATTACCAATAGACAATATACTTCATAAAATTTATTTAAACAGCTGTATTTGACTTGAATGTGCCCTGACTACACAAAAATAGTAGTTCCATGTTTTCTTGAAGGAGCCAAGTAAAGTGCTAAGCATTTAAGGCATATGTTTCTTTGACTTTTGATATATTGTGATAGGCTCTTACTGTCATTGTTATAATATTCATATTGCAGTGCAGATAAGAATAATATAAAATCTTTTCATTTTATGGTACCTGTTAAAAGAAATTGTATTTTATATGAATATGTATGGTGTATACTGTGGTTGCCTTTATATTGGCGGGGCTGAATTTTCGCGGTTTTTATATTTTTAAAAGTTTCACGGGGTTCCTTTTTCGCGCTCTATCATTGGTCTAGTAGTATATTTCATTATCAAAAATAGTTTCATTTACCGGTGATTTCACTATCTAGGTCTCCTATTTCTCTGTCCGGATATCGCATGTTCGAAAATTCACAGACGGCTGAGGCGACGCCTGCGGGAAGCATTGACCCCGCTGGCTGTAATTAGTTCAGGGCCGAGGCTCATTAAAAACAACTCAAATGTTATTAAGGTGTGTCGAGAAACCAACCTGTAACTACAAAACGGTATATTAAGTTTGTTTAGGGAAACTGTCTTGATAAGGGTATCTTACTCCTGTTAATTAAAAGTCGAGTCGTAATCACCTGCTCAACCAACAAGGGACGCCTGTAGGTAGCCCCCTTGTTTTAGTATCAAAGGCAGGGATGTACCGGTACCCAGAATAATTTGAATGCCGTTTATATATGTTGCTAATTACTTCCATATAGGTGGAAGAAGGAACCGTACTCAGTTTCTCACAGTTAAAATCAGAAGCAAAACATAATATTCCACTGTTTTAAGGCACTTTGGCTCCAAAATGAACTGCGACCTTTCAAATATATTCAAAACTCACGTCATCACTAGCCAATCATACATCGTTTGGCACGTCATGATTACACAGAATTAGTCTTTTATACAATTACAAGGTGGCGCAACCCTAACGGCTATGTTCACTACTTTAGTGGCAAATTTTATTCATTAACATGACTAAATACGGCACAATGTGAACGAGTACCTTCTACTCAATATTCATTTTTAAGCGGCACTGGATGTCACACATACACGTAACTTGGCACACATACACGTAATTTTTAAATATTACTGCCCAGCGGGCATTGACACTTTCCAGTCATGTGCCAGGGGAAAGGAATAACTGCCGGGCGCGTCCGCCGGAGTTAGCACGCACCTGCAAAGGGTCCCGGTTTTTTGCATCAAAGCCAACCGATATTATTTAAAATGGGCCCAGCATTCTCCCTGAATCATTTTAAGTATATGCACCAGGCTCGATGGACAATCACTACGTAGCTGAAGATAAATATCAACTGTCGCAGACTATCGGCAGCTTCTGAAATTAATGATTATGGTCTGGTATATGTGCATTCAAAACTGCGCGGTTTCATTTTCGCGGTCAGGGAGCGACCGCGAATATCGCAAATTTGAAACCATCGCAAATAAGAAGACAACCACAGTACCTCAGTACTCCTGTATTTCAGCAGAGTATACCTGACAGACTTCCCACTATAGTAACCCTGCCTAACTATAAGAAAATTATCAGAAAGAGATTAGTATAAGTGGTAGGAATTGGTAAAATCATATTCAGTAACTGAAAGATAGAAAACATCTGATGATCAGTTATTAATTGATTGTTTCATGTACCTCTGTAACACCCTGAAATCTGCTGTACATAATTATGCCTAAAATCTTGACTGAGTAAATCTGAAGGCTAACTTCAGCATCAAGCTGAAAAGTCAAGGTATGGCCCTGTTGTTGACACATTTGATTGCACAAGGTTCAGTTTCGGTGTTTTTTGCTGCTTTTGTGCTCTATGTATCTTATATCTCTGACAGAAGTACATCATTTTATCTTGATATTATTATTTCATAAGCTGTGCAAAAATAATTGTTTGTGATAGATTAAGCAAAAATGCATTCAGTTGAATCAATTATAAGGAAAACATCCATTGATAGATGTAATTAATTATTTGCACACCACTAATTGGTATGTACAAATGAAAACCTGTATTTTTGTTACACTGCTTGTAGAACTCTCTTTTTCTCAGCTTTCTCCACCAATTCAAATGTAACCTGCTTCATGGGGAAAGCCAATGAACTTACCCAACTCAACACACTTATTACAACCCAACACAGTGACATAAAAATGGTGAAATTGTAAGACAGTAGAGGAGACATACCTTTTACAATTATTCCAGTCAGCCTGTTGCTGTTCTGTATCAGACAGGCCAAGATTAGGGTGGATGACTGTGTCACAATGCTGTTGTTAACTGTGTCTTGTGTAGCCTATAAGACATGGCTGACAGCGTCACAGCACCTGTGTGTGTCTTGTGTAGGTGATAAGGTCACTGTATTTCAGGAAAGCTGGAACATCCTGTATGACACACGCTTTATGTCATGATAATCCAGGAACATCCTGCAAAACATACGTAATTAAAACCAGGACAGTCAGACACAGCCTACAATGTGAGTAAACATAGCACAAACCAGGACTGTCCTCTCCAGAGACATGACTGATAGCAGCAGCTGGATGTAAACAGGGCAAAATGTGGGTCACTTATCAACCCCTCCCCCCCCCCCCCAACACACACACAGGTCCCCAGCAAGACACATCCAAGGTCAGGGTTGTGCTGTACTCAGGTGTCAAATTGAATGAAATAATTCCCTGCAGACTGACACTCACTTAATGGTGTTAGAAATATCTTGCTTTATTCCAAGATCAGTTATTTCTTCCAAAACTAAATATTATTAAGTTTGTATGATAACATTATTATCATTTGCTACCATGTTATCACTTATTTATGTTTACATTGTTATTATTTCATCATATACTAAAGATTTCTTGCCACACCAAATCTTATGTGGAAGGGAGGGAGGGAGGAAGGGAGAGAGAGAGAGAAATCCATCACCTGATAACAGTCCTTTATCAGTCACCTGTAAAGATGTAAATCACCACATCTCACCTGTGATTTGGTAAATCCAAAAATATCTTCTTGTGATAGTCACATCTGGTGAGTTTTAAACATAAAGTAACCGCTATCATAGAGCCAGGCTTGTGCCTTTGTGTCCCATAACAAGATATGATGATAATTTTGGTAGCTGTTTATGTAAGCAACACAAAGTTATACATCCTTACTCATACCAGACAAGCTCAAGGGTTATGAGTCAATCAGTGACCATCCTCAGGTAGAAATGACACCAAACATGACTGCTCACACACTTTAGATCAGTTATCTGACTATGAATATGTACAACCTACTTATGAATATGCTAATGGTTATGGAGGATTGCTTAGCAGTTATGACTCAATACAGACAGGAAGTACAGGTTGTGATCATTCATATTTAGTATCATCTCATAAATATGTATTTCATGCTAATGAATATGCTAATGAATTGAGGGAATGCTTTGAAAGTCTGATCTGAACCAGAAATATACAAGATTAACCTCTTTTTCTCTATATCTCTCCCCCCTCTCTCCCTCTTTCTCTCTCTCTTTCTTTCTTTCTTTCTCTCTGACATTCTGAAATCCTGTTAAATTCTAAGTTTCAATTTGAGTGTTGTTTTCATTATTTTCAAATAATTTTAACCAAAACTTTGAAATCAGAGAAACTTTCAATAAAAAAAGCTTGCCAGAGTAGTGTTTGTTGTATGTAACTAATCAGAGCTTGGTGTGGCCCCAGTGATTAGTAGATTGTCTTATTTTGTTAATTAGTTTAGAATAATTTTTATACAACACAAAAACGTTTTTTCACATTTTGTGACTGGGTGGATAATCAATGTCACTATTAAGAACTTGTGTATCACCCAGCTCTCTCTCTTTCTCGCTTCCTCTTTCTCTCTCTCCCTCTTTCTCTCTCTCTCTCTCTTTCTAACTCTGTGTGTGTCATAAATTTACAGTGGCACCTCTCCTTATGGGCACCTCTGTACTAAGGGCACCTCCTTTTTATGGCCACTATCGGGCAGTCCCTTGAAAGTAGGTCCTGAAATCTATAACCTCCATACTAAGGGCACCTCTCTATTGTGGTCAAAATGTCTGGTCCATCAGTGTCCATGATTTGTAGGAACTACTCACAGTATATTTATATATTTACAATATACATATATATTCTAATATATATATATATATATATATATATATATATATATATATATACACACACATAATATATATATATTTATATGTAATTATTATATATATATATATAATATATATATATATTCTATATGTATTTACACATATATATTGTATATATTTATATTTGTGTGTATATATAGATATTATTCATATACATATATATATATAAAGCACAGTGACTGATGGGTCCCTTGCATAAGCTGAAGTTTAGCAAATACCGGTACAGAAGTAATGCAATGTTAGAGCTGAGACTGATTTTCTTGTCCCAGAAAGGTAAAGTTTCAACTAAAATTTATATATATATGTATATATATATATATATATATATATATATATATATATATATATATATATATATATATATATATATAAATAATGCCTGCATAAATTTATAAAGAAAACACTTTCAAAGATTTAGTTGAACAAATATTATGATGGGGAAATTACTGAATGGTTTAAGTAGAAGGGAAGGGTACACACTTTGAGTTTTTATGTGTCATAAACAGGTCGAGTCAGTCCTAACAGAAGAGTCACTTTCATGGGAAAGTCACGATTGTCATGATGTTTTACACGTGTTATGTACCCCTCAAAAGAGCATTCAGATAATGCATACCTATGCAAATATAATCGAAATGTGTAGTTTTAAAAAAGGGAAGCTTTGTGTCACCATTAAAACTGAATCTCTAAGAAAAATCTGAAACTCTTCACAAATTAACATTAAAATTCATTGGCAATTATTTTAGAAATATTCTTTATAACCTTATAAGAATAAATGGATGTGTAAGTAAAGGATAAGGTTGAGTTATCATTATGATGCAGGAAAACTCCCTTGGTGGGAAAGTTCAAATGGAGGTCGTTCTTAGTGAGTCAGCCAAGGCAGAAAGACACAGTTCATGAGGGAGTCAAAGGAATATGTGATCCTTGTGACATTAACTTGAAGGTCACATACCACGCCAAGGAAACTATCTTTTGACTGACAAGGAAGTGCCCAGAAAGTATGACAGCATGAAAAGTATATAGCTATGGATTTCCCTCGACATTTAATCAAGACTTGTAGTAATTTCCATGTAAATCATTTTCAAACTTTATTTTAAATTTGTATTGATAATCTAATGTTGATAAGGAGGATTGATAACCGGTTCTTCAAAAGTTAATGTTGTAATATGGACAAGTCAGCAGTGACAGAGGTAGTGCGGTCATGGTTGAGTGACCAGAACGTGATGACCGTGACATCACAGTCACATACCACACCAGGGAGGGGGTTTTCCCTCACCAGGAAGTCATAATAAATGTTGTACTTGTGAAAAATCAAAGAAATGTATGGTTTACAATGAAGCAGTCCTTACTTTCACGTGACATGAGTTTGGTATTGGGTAGCCTCAACATAGAAAATATATAGAGGGGCAGTTCCCTTAAACTGAAATGGGGGGTCATGGAGACTTACATCTCCCATAACCCCATGATTCCCCCAAACACAGACCCTTTGCAACAAGGTATACCATATTTAAAATTTTCTCAGTAAAATGATGTCATAAGTGTTGTTATCAAAACCTACTTCTAAGAGTGAGGTTTGAGAGGGTGGAGTAGTGTCAGGGATGTGTGAATGTTGAGGGTGTGTATTGGCTGATGGGGTTGGAATTGGAAGGGTTGTTCCTGTCATGTTGTGTGAGATTTTTAGCTCAGGCTACTTTTAGGCTCCTGCTGCTTTGATATAGTCCATTAAGGTGCACCTGTAGTATTTGTATTAGTTTGGCAAACATATTTAATGTTTGATTATCCTAGTTAACAGGGCCATTTCCTCTTAGCTTTTCAAATGCTAATGTTGCCAGTCAAGTAGCTGGGTTGGCTTAGTCTTAAAACTGCATGGGGATGTTATCATACCCTTCTCAGTCAAAGAATCAATGACAGAAGGAAAAATACTCAAGAGTTACCAATTAACCTGGTCAACACAGTTGTCATGTCACATGAACAAGTTTGATCAACAGATAAATGACACCAGTCTTTTAAAGGTTAAACTAAATTTATAAATAAATGGTAGGTGGCTGAACGCCTTTAATTAATAAATTAAAATACCTACAGTCCATTAAAGTGCACAGTTTTAGTTTGGCGAACAGTTTTAATATTTGATTATCCTAGTTAGAAGGGACATTTCCTGTTACTTTTTCAAATGCTTATATATATATATATATATATATATATATATATATATATATATATATATATGTCAGAGACGAGATTGAAATCCAGGCGGATTTTAAATTCGCCTAGACGAGATTGGGATTGTGATCTCGCCTAGGCGAGATTGCAATTGTGATCTCGGCTAGACAGATTTTAAACTCGCCTAGATGAGATCACAATCGCAATCTCGCCTAGGCGAGATTAAAATCCATCATGGAGCAGGCCAGGATTTTAATCTTGCCTAGGCGAGTTTAAAATCTGTCTGGTGTCATCCAGGCGAGTTTAAAATCTGCCTGATATCACTTGGGCGAGTTTAAAATCTGCCTAGGCGAGATTAAAATAGTGATCTGATCTAATTTCCCAATAAATTATGCATTTTAATTGACTTAGGAAAGATGTTTTCAGTCAGATTTTCAATATTTTAACACTGAATGGTTATGTATAGTTCACAAGTTATATATTTATTAATATTTACAGAATATTATATAATTAATGTAATAATTAACATTAATTTTGGAAATGGAATATTTTATATTATATATTTTTTATTAATATGGTTATGTATAGTTCACAAGTAATATATATTTAATAATATATACAGAATATTTTAATATTTATGTAATAATTAACATTAATTTTTTATTTATTTTTTTATTTATAAACTAGGTAATAAGAAACTTACATTGGTATTGTATATGGCATATTCAAATGATATATGATGTGGGCTGCTGCTGATTATTTACATAATAATTTTGTTGTCAATATTAATTTGAAGGGAAACTGGTATTAGTAATATTAGTAATGTAGTATTTTAAAAAGACAAAAGGAACATAGCTCATTTATTTTTTATCAATATAATTCAATGCATGTTCACATGCATAAATGATCTATTACTCTATGAATCTAGAAATCATATTTTTTCTGATATGATATAATACTGTCCAAAAAAAAGGCAGTTATCTTGTAACACAGTCTACATAAATATTGAAGCTTCACAAAATGCCTCACAAAACATTAAAAAAAGATCAGAAGAATATTATATACATTATAAGAAAAGACTAAATAAGACAAAGAAATATTCACATGCATACATCTGTGTATCAACTTTTACCTTTTTCTCATATGATGTTTAATTACCAAAAAAAAGGATGGTGTATCAAAGTCCATCATAAATACTGATACCCTGCATATTTTGTACCATAAGTGTACATGTTTTGACTGTTGAGTGTTGAATACCTGGGTGAAAAGAAACATTTGAACTAGATCAACCAACTAATTTGTTCTGTTTGTCCTGTAAGAACTATCAAATAGGATGATTGTTTATGTTAATGTGTAATATACTCATTAAATAGTGAAGTAATAGCTATCTAGACTAATCTATCTATCTGTCTATCTATCTATCTATGATTGATTCAATATGCAAGTGGATGACTTTTTCCCCCAGATTTGCTCTTCATAATATCTCATAAGTGTGCTTCAATATACCTCTTGTTACTCTCTAATTGCCATATATTTAAATACAATTACAAATTATTTTTTTGTAAAAATTATTAGTGATATTTACAAACACAAGGTTGTTAAGAAAACTGGAGAAAAAAATAAAGATTAATAAATGTTTTGCAAATAATTGGTATGATAAGGATGCTGTAGACCACATGAAACACATCAAAGGTGCAAATAATAATCAAATATCTATTTCATAATTCTGTTTCCAAAATTAATGTTAATTATCACATGAATTACTATTACATTACTGTAAAAAAAGTTAATTATTACATTTATACTATAATATTCTGTAAATATTAATAAATATATTACCTTTTAACTATATATAACCATTCAGTGTTAAAATATTGAAAATCCGACTGAAAACATCTTTCATATGTCAATTACAATGCTTAATATATTAGGAAATTAGATCAGATCACTATTTTAATCTCGCCCAGGCAGATTTTAAACTCGCCTAAGTAATATCAGGCAGATTTTAAACTCGCCTGGATGACACCAGACGGATTTTAAACTCGCCTAGGCGAGATTAAAATCCTGGCCTGCTCCATGATGGATTTTAATCTCGCCTAGGCGAGATTGCGATTGTGATCTTGTCTAGGCGAGTTTAAAATCTGTCTAGCCGAGATCACAATTGCAATCTCACCTAGGCGAGATCACAATCGCAATCTCGTCTAGGCGAATTTAAAATCCGCCTGGATTTTAATCTCATCTCTGACATATATATATATATATATATATATATATATTTTAAATAATAAAAATAAGTATATTTTGCTTTTGCTAAAGTTTCCCCAAATTCAGCTGAGGGACATGACCCATGTTTCTCTTGTTTGACCCTTTTTAATCAAAATTTTGTCCAATATCCAGTTTACTGTGGTTGGCTTCATATTATTTTTTTGTGATCTCACCATATTAAAAACTATTATTTTATGAAACCATTATCAGTAAACTATTATTATATGAAACCATTATCAGTGAACCATTATTATATGAAACCATTAACAGTGAACCATTATTATATGAAACCATTATCAGTTAACCATTATTGTATGAAACCATTATCATTGAACCACTATTATATGAAACCATTATCAGTGAACCATTATTATATGAAACCGTTATCAGTAAAAGATTATTATATGAAACCATTATCAGTAAAACATTATTATATGAAACCATTATCAGTAAATCATTGTATCGCCAGACATAGTCTGGAGATACTATGGTTTAGGCATGGTTGCGCCGCCGCCGCCGCCGCCACCACCGCCGCCGCAGAGATATCTTTTGGACACAATAACTCAAAAAATATTTCAAGGATCTTTTTCAAACTTGACACATTTATAGATATATATTTAAAATGGGGTCATGACCTCAACTAGGAGAGTGACCTTGACCTTGAATAGATCAATTTTGGGGAAAATCACACAAATTCTTAAATATCTCAAGAAATCTTTCATGGATTTATCCAAAAATCAAGTTGGACAAAGATCTTGGATAGTGATGTCATGTACCGGAAACTGGTGGTGCCACCTAGTATCCTGTTCTTGTTTTTGTGCCGTTTAATACCCCCATCATTGCCACTTGACAGTACTTTTAGCATCACAAGTCAAAAACTGATTGACAGATTTCTTTAATATTATGCATGTACATAGGTATGGGTTATGGGATGATGTATATTAAAATTGGGGTCATGACCTTTCCTTGGAGAGTGGCTTTGACCTTGAATATTACCATATATGGTGAAAATCACATAAAATCATGAATATCTTAAAAAGGGATGCATGGATTGGTCCAAAAATCAAGTTGACGGAAGATCTTGGATAGTTTTGTCTTTTGCAGAAGATAGGTGGCGCCACCTGTTGTCCTTTTCTTGTTTTTTGCGCCTTTGAATACCCCATCATTGCCACTTGACAGTATATACTGTGAGCATTATAAGTCAAACAGTAATGGACAGATTTCTTTCATGTTATGCATGTATATAGATATGGTTTATGGAATGAGGTATATTTAATTTTAAATTTAATTTTAAAATTTAATTTAATTTAAATTATTTTTTTTTTAATTTAATTTTTTTTTCAAATGTTGGATATTTTGGAATGCAGTTTATTGATTTTGGGTCATGACCATGACTATGAGAGTGACCTTGACCTTGAATATTCCCATATTTGGTGAAAACATAAAATCATGAATATCTTAAAAAGGGCCACTTGACAGCACTGTGAGCATTATAAGTCAAAAACCCTTTGATCAATTGTCCTTCCCAATCCAAAATATTCCTATATTTTGTACAAATGTTTCTCACATTCATTGCTAAAATACAAATACATCACATTATATCAACAAAATATCACAAAACCTCATTTGTCTGGCGAAACTATGGCACCAGCGGTGCCAAGAAATGTCTAGTTATTATATGAAACCATTATCAGTGAACCATTATTATATGAAACTATTTTCAGTGAACCATTATTATATGAAACCATTATTGGTGAACCATTATTATATGAAACTATTATCAGTAAACCATTATTATATGAAAACATCAGTAAAACATTATTATATGAAACCATTATCAGTAAACCATTATTATATGAAACCATCATCAGTGAACCATTATTATATAAACTATTATAAGTGAACCATTATTATATGAAATTATTATCAGTGAACCATTATTATATGAAATTATTATCAGTGAACCATTATTATATGAAACCATTATCAGTGAACCACTATTATATGAAACCATTATCAGTGAACCACTATTATATGAAACCATTATCAGTGAACCATTATTATATGAAACTATTATCAGTGAACCATTATTATATGAAACCATTATCATTGAACCATTATTATATGAAACTATTATCAGTGAACCATTATTATCTGAAACTATTATCAGTGAACCATTATTATATGAAACCATTATCAGTAAACCATTATTATATGAAACCATTTTCATTAAACCATGATTATATGAAACCATTATCAGTTAACCTTTATTTTATGACACTATTATCAGTGAACCATTATTATATGAAACTATTATCAGTGAACCATTATTATATGGAACCATTATCAGTGAACCATTATTATATGAAACTATTATTAGTGAACCATTATTATATGAAACCATTATCAGTGAACCATTATTATATGAAACCATTATCAGTAAATAATTATTATATGAAACCATTATCAGTAAACCATGATCATATGAAACCATTATCATTGAACCATTATTATATGAAACTATTATCAGTGAACCATTATTATATGAAACATTATCAGTGAACCATTACTATATGAAACTATTATCAGTGAACCATTATTATATGAAACCATTATCAGTGAACCATTATTAAATGAAATTATTATCAGTATAACATTATTATATGAAACCATTTTCAGTAAACCATTATTATATGAAACCATTATCTGTGAACCATGATCATATGAAACTATTATCAGTGAACCATTATTATATGAAACCATTATCAGTAAGCCATTATTATATGAAACCATTATCAGTAAACCATTATATGAAACCCTTATCAGTGAACCATTATTGTATGAAACCATTATCAGTAAACCATTATTATATGAAACTATTATCAGTGAACCATTATTATATGAAACTATTATCAGTGAACCATTATTATATGAAATCATTATCAGTAAACCATGATTATATGAAACCATTATCAGTAAACCTTTATTTTATGACACTATTATCAATGAATCATTATTTTATGAAACTATTATCAGTGAACCATTATTATATGAAACCATTATCAGTAAACCATTACTATATGAAACCATTATCAGTGAACCATTATTATATGAAACCATTATCAGTGAACCATTCTAATATGAAACCATTATCATTAAACCATTATTATATGAAACTATTATCAGTGAACCATTATTATATGAAACTATTATCAGTGAACCATCATTATATGAAACCATTATCAGTGCACCATTATTATATGAAACTATTATTAGTGAACCATTATTATATGAAACCATTATCAGTGAACCATTATTATATGAAACTTATTCAGTAAATAATTATTATATGAAACCATTATCAGTAAACCATGATCATATGAAACCATTATCATTGAACCATTAGTATATGAAACTATTATCAGTGAACCATTTTTATATGAAACATTATCAGTGAACCATTATTATATGAAACTATTATCAGTGAACCATTATTATATGAAACCATTATCAGTGAACCATTATTATATGAAACCATTTTCAGTAAACCATTATTATATGAAACGATTATCAGTGAACCATTATTATATGAAACCATTATCAGTAAACCATGATTATATGAAACCATTATCAGTGAACCATTATTATATGAAACTATTATCAGTGAACCATTATTATATGAAACCATTATCAGTGAACTATTATTGTATGAAACCATTATCAGTAAACCATTATTATATAAAACTATTATCAGTGAACCATTATTATATGAAACTATTATCAGTGAACCATTATTATATGAAACCATTATCAGTGAACCATTATTTTATGAAACCATTATCAGTGAACCATTATTATATGAAACCATTATCAGTGAACCATTATTGTATGAAACCATTATCAGTTAACCATTATTATATGAAACTATTATCAGTGAACCATTATTATATGAAACTATTATCAGTGAACCATTATTATATGAAACCATTATCAGTAAACCATTATCATATGAAACTATTATCAGTGAACCATTATTTTATGAAACCATTATCACTAATCAGTGAACCATTATTATATGAAACCATTATCAGTGAACCATTATCATATGAAACTATTATCAGTGAACCATTATTATATGAAACCATTATCAGTAAACCATTATTATATGAAACCATTATCAGTAAACCATTATTATATGGAACTATTATCACTTAACCATGATTATATGAAACCATTATCAGTAAACCTTTATTATACGAATCAAAATCTTACTATTTGGAAGGGGACCCAAGGGAAGATGGAACCAGTTAAATTTTTTGTTATTAACCGCAGATAATTTGGAAAATCTGATATTATTATTATTGGAACAGGGTCTTTTATGTTAGACTTGCCTTCCATGATGGGACCTTTAATTATAAAAAAAATTGTGACAATTTCCCTATCTTGAATTTTGCAAATTTGAACCCCTTAAAATCTGAAAGCCAACCACAGTATATGCAGTACATATACACATTGTAACACACATCTAGATGTTATTCCTCATTTTGCTATGGGTCTCCTGTTTTTGATTGTTATATTCAGTTATACTTAAAAAAACTGTCAACAGCTGTAGTATTTTATCAAAACAATTTCATTCCTGTTATATACAATTGGTATTTCAGTGTGATGTTACCAGTATTAATACTATTATATTTAACCTTTTCATTATGATTTGTAAATTTTGTCTAATACAACAGTATGCCCAAATACAGTAAAGCCTTGAAATTGTGACAATCAACAGGACCTCGATAAAGTGGTCACATTTTTTAGGTGGTCTTCTGTGTGAAATCTTATATAAAGAGCAAAAAAGATTCTGGACTGTGAACAATTGGTCATTATTTTGAGATGGTTGCTAAACAGGGGTGGTCATTAGGATAGGTTTTACTGTACATAGTTTCATTCAGCATTTAGGAGCATGAGAAAATAGGTAGTAAACACCAGATATCACACACAACATCATTCAGACCACACACAGAAGTTTTATACTGACACAATGATAAGATGGTATCTACCCCCATGATGTAAACAGCCTGCTCTCATCACTTGTTATGACAACTTGACAAGATGTGTTGTATCACACATCTGGTCCTGAGTGATGTCACATTTCCTGGGGATCTGCCCGTGCACAAGGTCACCGTTCGTAATCAGATGTGCTGAGCTATCAAATGTCATGCTTCATGTATACCTTTCACATTTGCAGTGCACTATTGTTACATCAAGCAAGGAAATTGATGTTCTCTCCTGTGTTTCACTTTGCTCAAGATGTGTACAAAATTTCAGTTTGTTGTTTGTCTGTATATATGTTTGAACAGGAAATCTCAGGCAACTCATTATTCAGTGACATTGTGTAGACCTTTCATTAATTATGTTTAAATTTTAAGGTGATCCATCTGTATGGTAAATTTTAAAATCATCAGTATGAGAGCTGTAACAAGATTTTTTTTATCTCTGGCTGCATACTGTTGACTGTCAAGATGTATGGGCAGTACTTCATCTTACTCATGTCCTTGTACTGAGAATATTTTAAATATTGACTATGCCCATCTACAGTAATAACTCAGCCCACCTACATTATTTACTCAGCCAATCTACAGTATTAACTCAGCCCATCTACAGTATTAATTCAGCCCATCTACATTATTAACTCAGCCCATCTACATCATTAACTCAGCCCACCTACAGTATTAACTCAGCCTACAGTATTTACTCAGCCAATATACAGTATTAACTAAGCCCATCTACAATGATAACTCAGCCCACCTACCGTATTAACTCAGCCCATCTACATTATTTACCCCGCCAACCTACAGTCTTAACTCATCCCACCTACAGTATTATCTCAGCCCATCTACATTATTAACCCAGCCAACCTACAGTAATAACTGAGCCCATCTACGTCATAAACTCAGCCTACCTACTGTATTAACCCAGGCCATCCACAGTATTAATTCAGCCCATCTACATTATTAAGCCCACCTACATTATTAACTCAGCCCATCTACAATAAAAACTCAGCCCACCTACAGTATTAACTCAGCCCATCTACAGTATTTTTCCCCGCCAACCTACAGTATTAACTCATCCCATCTACAGTATTAACTCAGCCCATCTACAGTATTAATTCAGCCCACATGCAGTATTAACCCAGCCCACCTACAGTATCAACCTAGCCCATCTACATTATTATCAGCCCATCTATATTGTTTACTCAGCCCATCTACATTATTAACTCAGCCCACCTACAGTATTAACTCAGCCCATCTACATTATTAACTCAGCCCACCTACAGTATTAACTCAGCTCATCTACAATATTAACTCAGCCCACCTACAGTATTAACTCAGCTCATCTACAATATTAACTCAGCCCATCTACACAAGTAATCTAGCCCATCTACGTCAAAAACTCAGCCTACCTACTGTATTAACCCGGGCCATCCACAGTATTAACCCAGCCCATCTACATTATTAACTCCGCCCACTTACAGTATAAACTCAGCCCAGCTACAGTATTAACTTAGCCCATCTACAGTATTAACTCAGCCCATCTACATTATTAACTTAGCCCATCTACACAATTAATCCAGCCCATCTACGTCATAAACTCAGCCTACCTACTGTATTAACCCAGGCCATCCACAGTATTAATCCAGCCCATCTACATTATTAAGCCCAGTTACAGTAATAACTCAGCCCAGCTACAGTATTAACTCAGCCCATCTACAGTATTAACTCAGCCCATCTACATTATTAACTAAGCCCATCTACATTATTAATCCAGCCCATCTACAGTATTTACTCAGCCAACCTACAGTATTAACCCAGCTCACTTACAGTATTAACCCAGCCCATCTACATTATTAACTCAGCCCATCTACATTATTAACTCAGCCCACCTACAGTATTTACTCAGCTCATCTACAATATTAACTCAGCCCATCTACAGTATTAACTCAGCCCATCTTCAGTACATATGCTCTTATATTAGAGTGATACAAATATTACGTTTGTTGCAATTTGCTCTTTCCAGTGAGGAATGGCTACTCCTGTGTTCCGGTAGCGCTCTCGGAGGGACTAAACATTCAGCTCAACCGTGCCGTGCGAGTTGTACGCTACTCTTCTTCAGGTGAGATAGCCATATAATATTATCTAACATTTCATTAGTGGCACAGTAATCTTATATAAATTTGATATAACTAAAATCAACTGATATGTAAAATCTTTCATTGGTACTGGGCTTATTAGTTAAGCTGACTACCAGTCATGGTGAGCTATATATGGTTCTATAGGTAGTGGGCTTAAAGGGATTTCTTTAGTTATTAGTTAAGCTGTCAACCAGTCATGCTAGGCTATATATGGTCCAATAGGTAGCGGTTTAAAAGGGATTTCTTTAGTTATAAGTTAAGCTGACTGCCAGTCATGCTGAGCTATATATGGTTCTATAGGTATTGGGCTTATTGGGGTTTCTGTAGTTATAAGTTAAGCTGAATATCAGTCATGCTGAGCTATATATGGTTCTATAGGTAGTGGGCTTAAAGGGATTTCTTTAGTTATTAGTTTAGCTGACTACCAGTCATGCTAGGCTATATATGGTCCAAAAGGTAGCGGACTAAAAGGGATTTCTTTAGTTATAAGTTAAGCTGACTGCCAGTCATGCTGAGCTATATATGGTTCTATAGGTATTGGGCTTATTGGGATTTCTGTAGTTATAAGTTAAGCTGAATATCAGTCATGCTGAGCTATATATGGTTCTATAGGTAGTGGGCTTAAAGGGATTTCTTGAGTTAATAGTTTAGCTGACTACCAGTCATGCTAGGCTATATATGGTCCAATAGGTAGCGGACTAAAAGGGATTTCTTTAGTTATAAGTTAAGCTGACTGCCAGTCATGCTGAGCTATATATGGTTCTATAGGTATTGGGCTTATTGGGATTCCTGTAGTTATAAGTTAAGCTGAATATCAGTCATGCTGAGCTATATATGGTTCTATAGGTAGTGGGCTAAAAGGGATTTCTTTAGTTATTAGTTTAGCTGACTACCAGTCATGCTAGGCTATATATATATGGTCCAATAGGTAGCGGACTAAAAGGGATTTCTTTAGTTATAAGTTAAGCTGACTGCCAGTCATGCTGAGCTATATATGGTTCTATAGGTAGTGGGCTTAAAGGGATTTCTTTAGTTATTAGTTAAGCTGACTACCAGTCATGCTAGGCTATATATGGTCCAATAGGTAGCGGACTAAAAGGGATTTCTTTAGTTATAAGTTAAGCTGAATATCAGTCATGCTGAGCTATATATGGTTATATAGGTAGTGGGCTTATTGGGATTTCTTTAGTTATAAGTTAAGCTGAATATCAGTCATGCTGAGCTATATATGGTTCTATAGGTAGTGGGCTTAAAGGGATTTCTTTAGTTATTAGTTAAGCTGACTACCAGTCATGATGAGCTATATATGGTCCTATAGGTAGTGGGCTTAAAGGGATTACTTTATTTATTAGTTAAGCTGACTACCAGTCATGCTGAGCTATATATGGTCCTATAGGTAGCGGGCTTAAAGGGATTTCTTAAGTTATAAGTTAAGCTGACTACCAGTCATGATGGGCTATATATGGTTCTATAGGTAGTGGGCTTAAAGGGATTTCTTTAGTTATTAGTTAAGCTGACTACCAGTCATGCTGAGCTATATATTGTCCTATAGGTAGTGGGCTTAAAGGGATTTCTTTAGTTATTAGTTAAGCTGACTACCAGTCATGCTGAGCTATATATGGTCCTATAGGTAGCAGGCTTAAAGGGATTTCTTAAGTTATAAGTTAAGCTGACTACCAGTCATGATGGGCTATATATGGTTCTATAGGTAGTGGGCTTAAAGGGATTTCTTTAGTTATAAGTTAAGCTGACTACCAGTCATGATGGGCTATATATGGTTCTATAGGTAGTGGGCTTAAAGGGATTTCTTTAGTTATAAGTTAAGCTGACTAACAGTCATGATGGGCTATATATGGTTCTATTGGTAGTGGGCTTAAAGGGATTTCTTTAGTTATTAGTTAAGCTGACTACCAGTCATGCTGAGCTATATATGGTCCTATAGGTAGTGGGCTTAAAGGGATTTCTTTAGTTATTAGTTAAGCTGACTACCAGTCATGCTGAGCTATATATGGTCCTATAGGTAGCGGGCTTAAAGGGATTTCTTAAGTTATAAGTTAAGCTGACTACCAGTCATGCTGAGATATATATGGTTCTATAGGTAGTGGGCTTATTGGAATTTCTGTAGTTCTAAGTTAAGCTGAATACCAGTCATGCTGAGCTATATATGGTTTTATAGGTAATTGTATCCGCCAAAACAGAGTTTTGCAGATACTATGTTTTCAGCTGGCCGCCGCCGCCGCCGCAGCCGCCGCCGCGTAGGTGTCCGGAGAACTCCTCCGTAACCGCTCGGCGGAATTTTCCGAAACCCGGGATTATGTTCGGGTCACATGTGAACTGCTGCTCCCCGATTTTGTTTTGACCTCTGACCTTTCCTTTGCGCTCTGCGTCCGTTTGTGCGTCTGTTTCCACACATAAACCCACATATCTCGGGAACCGTTTGACCGATCAGGAAAATTTTTTTGCACAAATGTAGCCCTCGGAGAGCTTTATAACATACACCAAAAATGGTGGCGCCACCTGCAACCATGTTTGCACAGTGTCCATCTGTTCATCTGCCTTGGGTTAAAATCACTCATATCTCTGCAGTGACTTGACTAATTCACCTGAAATTGGGCATGCGTAAACATCCTGGATAGCTTTTCTGATTTTATGACAGGTGGCGCTACCTACATTCACGTTTACACTGCAGACATCCAAGCTCATATCTTGGGAACCGTTTGGCCGATCAGGAAAATTCTTTTGCACAAATGTAGCCCTTGGAGAGCTTTATAACATACACCAAAAATGGTGGCGCCACCTGCAACCATGTTTGCACAGTGTCCATCTGTTCGTCTGCCTTGGGTTAAAATCACTCATATCTCTGCAGTGACTTGACTAATTCACCTGAAATTGGGCATGCGTATACATCCTGGATAGCTTTTCTGAATTTATGACAGGTGGCGCCACCTACATTCATGTTTACGCTGCAGACATCCAAGCTCATATCTCGGGAACCGTTTGACCGATCAGGAAAATTCTTTTGCACAAATGTAGCCCTTGGAGAGCTTTATAACATACACCAAAAATGGTGGAGCTACCTGCAACCATGTTTGCACAGTGTCCATCTGTTTGTCTGCCTTGGGTTAAAATCACTCATATCTCTGCAGTGACTTGACTAATTCACCTGAAATTTGGCATGCGTATACATCCTGGATATCTTTTCTGATTTTATGACAGGTGGCGCCACCTACATTCACGTTTACACTGCAGACATCCAAGCTCATATCTCAAGAACCGTTTGACCGATCAGGAAATTTTTTTTTTGCACAAATGTAGCCCTTGGAGAGCTTTATAACAAACACCGAAAATGGTGGCACCACCTGCAACCATGTTTGCACAGTGTCCATCTGTTCGTCTGCCTTGGGTTAAAATCACTCATATCTCTGCAGTGGTTTGACTAATTCACCTGAAATTCAGCATGCTTATACATCCTGGATAGCTTTTCTAATTTTATGACAGGTGGCGCCACCTACAATCAAGTTTACGCTGCAGACATCCAAGCTCATATCTAGGGAACCGTTTGACCGATTGGGCCAAAATTTTGCATGTGTATAAATCTCACATAGCTCTTTTTCATATGCAAAACTGGTGGCGCCACCTGCAGCCATGTTTGCACAGCTCCCATCTGTTTGTCTGCCATGGGATAAAATCACTCATATCTCGGCAGTGGTTTGACATATCTGCCTAAAATTTTGCAAGTTTATACATCCCCGACAGCTCTCTTGATTTTATGACAGGTGGCGCCACCTGCATTCTAGTTTATGCAGCAGATATCCAAGCTCATATCTTGGGAACCGTTTGACCGATTGGGCCAAAGTTTTGCATGTGTATAGAGCTTTCTGGATTTTTTCGTAGGTAGCGCAACCTACATACACAATTTGGCTGCAGACATCCATGCTAATATGCAATACTTCACCCTTTCCACTCTGATTTAGGCAGATACAAGTAGTCGCTTGTCGACTACCCGTATTCTAGTTATTAGATGGGCTTATGGGATTTCTTTCGTTATTAATTAAGCTGAATATCAGTCATGCTGGGCTATATATGGTTCTTTAGGTAGTGGGCTTAAAGGGATTTCTTTAGTTATTAGTTAAGCTGACTACCAGTCATGCTGAGCTATATATGGTCCTATAGGTAGTAGGCTTAAAGGGATTTCTTTAGTTATTAGTTAAGCTGACTACCAGTCATTTTTTAGCTATATATGGTCCTATAGGTAGCGGGCTTAAAGGGATTTCTTAAGTTATAAGTTAAGCTGACTACCAGTCATGCTGAGATATATATGATTCTATAGGTAGTGGGCTTATTGGAATTTCTGTAGTTCTAAGTTAAGCTGAATACCAGTCATGCTGAGCTATATATGGTTCTATAGTTAGTGGGCTTAAAGGGATTTCTTTAGTTATAAGTTAAGCTGACTACCAGTCATGTTGGGCTATATATGGTTCTATAGGTAGTGGGCTTAAAGGGATTTCTTTAGTTATTAGTTAACCTGACTACCAGTCATGCTGAGCTATATATGGTCCTGCAGTACATATTGGGATCAGCTTGCATGTACAAAGCATAACTACCGGGGTTGAACCATTTGATTTGACATTCGGTATATGTCTTGGTGAGATGCATCTACCACATTGCTAGGTGTTCAGGCTCTTTTTAGAGAAAGTGAGTTAAAACCTAAATTGACTGATTCAACTGATTGAAGAAATCTTTGGATGGTTTTGCAAGTCATATTAAGGGTTGGAGAAGAGGAAAATGAGATTTTCTGGATCCTGGTAATACTATATACTACCAGTTTCATGCAGGGAGACATTTATAATGTTCACTACTGTACGGGAAAAGTCATATTTTTTCAAGATGTTAAAAAGTAATAAGAGGTATTTTAACAGACCAGTGAACAAAAAAATGCACAGAAACCCTAAAATTGCCCCAATAAAATGTGAAACAGTCATGACATGAGTGAAGTCCACATCATTTATCCACTTATGTGCCATTAATATATCTCCCTATCATCAGTATTGGGCGGCAGGCAAAATGTATCAAGGATAACCTTATTGAATGCTAAGGTGTACACTCCGCAGGAAGCAGAGAAAAGCTACAAGAATGAACAGGTCCTAGACCAGGAAGGCAAAGTGTAAATTCAGATGAGACTCGCAGCGTGATATCACACTATCATATAGGCAGTTGATGTTTTGGCTTGTGATGTCTATAGATGGCAGTGTTAGTTTTGATTTTCAGCCTGGCTTTGACCATCCATTATTATACCTGAGCCAGGTTACAAGAGGTTTTATACTTTACAGCAAATTAACAAGAAAAGTACTGAACAGAATTTTCTGACATTTTATTGAAGGTATAACATCCAAGGTATAATTCATTCAATTTAGGAGGTTGTCCTGTTCACAATGAAAAGTATCTGTGTAAAATAGATTCTCCCGTTGTGACATAAGTCTTGTTTCATTATAATCAGGCTACTGATAGATACTACCTGGTACTTTGTTCTGGAGGTGGCCTGGGACAGGGTTGTTGAATCATGACAGCAGTGTACACATTACAACTTTATGAGACTCCTGTTGGAGGTTTCATGTCCGTTACAACTTCTTGATATTAATAAAATTATTGAAGGCTACCAGTAGACTTGTTAATATCAATTATTTCTAAGGGATTATTAATGAAATATCACTATATCTATTACAGAGAAGTCTTAAAATTAAGCAAATAAGCATGCGAGGTAGTAGTGTAAACAGAGGAAAGTATGCTGGTTTGTTGTACAAAGAAATGGAACATGAATACACAGAAAAGTCAGTTCACTGTGGATGGGAATCGAACCATTGACCTTACGATTGCCGGTCACGTGCTCTATATATCCACTGAGCTACAGCAGATCCATGACCCCTCGGTGTATTTGCACACTTTTTATAGAACCAGCGTAGTGATGTCACAGTAGTGACGTCAGAGTACTACCCACTGCATGTGTTGGCACAGCAACAAAATTATAGACTTGTTTTATAAACCAAAAATATGGCAACATTATCCAGCTGCTCCTAAAATGCAGTGAAATATATTTATGATCTTTCCTAATATTTGTAGCTGTGTATTTAACTCAGCTGGCTGTAAGTCATCTGAGCTACAGTGGTGATCATTTTTACATCGTCCATTTGTCTGTCTGTCTATCTGTTGGACCGAAACTCATAATCACTTTTTAGCTCAGCTGACTGTAAGTCATCTGAGCTATAGCGATCACTCTTTGTCCGTCAGCGGTCTGGCCGTCCAGCCGTCTGTCCGTTAACAAGGCACAAATCATAACCACTGGACCTGGAATCTTCTTACTTTACATCCAGAGAGGTCCATAAAAAATCTCCTTGGAAACCTGGAATTAGGTCTCTGTTACCCATATCCTTTGAGCTATGGTACTCCAAAGTACAGCTCAGAATAATGGAAAATTTGATACAAAAGCTGAAGTTTCTGAACAACTAATCCAGAGACCACCATGCTTCTTTGCATGGATATTGACCATTAAGTGTTTTTATTAGTTTCTGCAGACTGGTGGAGCCACCTGTATTTTTTTTTCAAAGATTACGCATTTTTTCTCTATTTTTGAGATATATTAATACAGACACAATCTCAGCCTGTTGGTTAATCTGTTTGATGCTTCAGTTGAATGGTTATATACTACCATTAAGATGATAAAATTTCCTTATGCAAATCTCTTCCCAGTCAGCTGAGCGTCATGACCCATGGGTCACTTGTTTATGTACCCAAGTTATAAATCACATTGACTCTTGACAGGACCATAGAAAATTCCTTGATTCTTATAAGAGGTATCAATAATGTTATCAGTCATCTTGCTTTAATCAGTAAATTGTATAATGTGCCAACTCCTGGGGAAAAAAGAGACATGTCCAACTGTGGATTTGTTTCTTCTTCATTTTACCACACTGTGGATTTGTATCTTCTTCATTTTACCACACTGTGGATTTGTATCTTCTTCATTTTACCACACTGTGGATTTGTATCTTCTTCATTTTACCACACTGTGGATTTGTATCTTGTTCATTTTACCACATTGTGGATTTGTATCTTCTTCATTTTACCACACTGTGGATTTGTTTCTTCATTATTTTACCACACTGTGGATTCGTTTCTTCATTATTTTACCACACGGTGGATTATTTCTTCATTATTTTACCACACTGTGGATTTGTTTCTTCTTTATTTTACCACACTGTGGATTTGTTTCTTCATTATTTTACCACACTGTGGATTTGTTTCTTCATTATTTTACCACACTGTGGATTTGTTTCTTCTTTATTTTACAGGGGTAGAGGTGGTGTCAGCACATTCCAAAACTAACTCAAACTCTCAGGTTCACAAAGCTGACGCAGTCCTGTGCACGCTGCCACTGGGAGTGCTCAAAGAATCCCTGCGTGGCAACGGAATCAACAGTGTTCAGTTCGTGCCACCATTGCCAGAATGGAAGACAGGAGCCATACAGAGACTTGGCTTTGGAAACCTGAACAAGGTAACAAGGTTTACAAATTTGATTTACATAAAATTAGCTTAATTTGAATTAAGATAAATGTAACAATTGAATAACTTAAGATGAACTGAACAGCAAATTGGTGAGATTGAAAGTAATGTTTGACTAAAAATGAACAAGGCTCAGGAAAGAGGAAATGTGTAAATTGAATAGGATTTCAATAAAATTAACGAGGATAAGCTTTAAACAAAGATAATTGGAAATAGATGAGATAAGTGGGAAAATTGGGGCAGAGATAAAATTGATAAGATAAAGAAATTTTCAGTAGGACACAGCCTGGTGTTCAGGGCATATGACCACAACTGCCCAGTATGAAGCCCACCAGCAGTTCAAAAGGCAAAATGAGGAAATCTGTCTCAGAGGTTCAAAAATTCACTTTGGTGTGTTATAACAAAATATGTCATCAGCCTAAATTCAAGGAGGTTTTATAATTGATAATTGCATTTCATTCTGATCATTTGGTCCCCTTCAACCTCATTTAGTAGACACCAAGCCATGGAAAAAATCAGAAAAACTAGAAATCTGAATTCTGAGGAATGCAAGCCTCCACCTTCTGGGATGTCCCTAGTGTGGGACATGACCAAAACTGTTTGCATTCACTTGTTTGGCCCATATTACAAGGTTTATTCATCTGTTATTGACTGTATATCTGTGAACATTCCTTGATGCTGGTCCTGACTCCGGATCATCCACACAAATCTAACTGTGTCTTCATTGGCCCAGTCCCAAAATACCCTGAAAATTTCATTAGATTGCACTCATGATAACTTGAGTAACGTTGTGAACAAACACACAAACAGATAGGGATGGAGGCATACCCTCATGACTGATATTAACAAGCATTTTCAATTTAAAATTTGGTTACAAATGTAGGTGATATATAATCATATGAATAAATCATGGTTGATTTATTTGGTTTAATTTTCAGGTGGTCCTGTGTTTTGACCGGATCTTCTGGGATCCTAACTGTAACTTGTTTGGTCACGTCGGGAGTACGACCGCCAGCCGGGGAGAGCTGTTCCTCTTCTGGAACTTGTACAAAGCCCCCGTCCTGTTAGCGTTGGTGGCTGGTGAAGCAGCAGCCATCATGGAAAACGTCAGCGATGATGTCATAGTTGGCAGATCTATAGCTGTCTTGAAAGGCATATTTGGCAACAGTGCAGTTCCCCAGGTAAGACCTTCGTATTTTATTGATTATTTTTTGCGGAATCTTATTTATAAAAGTCCAAATTAAAGCAGGGGATTTAACAGGATGTTGAAATTAACATGATATTTGACTCTTGATGTGTCACTGGTAATATCTAACATGACAAAACATCAAATTTACTATTCTGATCTTCATAGCATTAAAAAAACTGCATAGCAACAGAATTTGCTAAGATTGTTTTACTGAAAATTTTGCATCTTATATATTTTTTTTGCCTGATACTAGTTCAAGGTAAAGTGTACAAGAATTCAAGAAAAATTAAGAAATATCACTATTTATCACTAAATAAATCAGTAATGATTAAACTGTAAATATTTTATTGGTAAAAGGTTGAAAATACTACTATGGAATCCATCTTGCATGCTGTTTTGGTAAATATTCAACACACATTTTTAGCCTAATTTAATATGATTTATTTTTTAGCCCAAAGAGACAGTAGTGACCAGATGGCGGGCAGACCCTTGGTCTCGTGGCTCATATACATATGTGTCAGCGGGATCTTCAGGTAAATTAAACATTTAAGATTCAGAACTGTGAATTATGCCACAAAGCTGTACTGTTATTGTGAGGTTTTCAATTGGTAATACCTGGATTTTTTTTGTTAAATGAATCTTTGTGAATAAGACACATAATTGACAAAGTAGCACTGTCATGTACACAGTAGAATTGCTGGCATTAGTTACATAACCTGTCAATCAAAAGTCAGTAATATAAAAATATTAGGTCTGCTTTATGAAAACAATTGCACATGTTTGATGTTCTCTAAATTGGGTCCTTGACATTATGAATTATGATTTAATGCATAAGTTACAAAATTTCCCATCTACAATGAGATTTTATGATATTAAAATGTATCAGATGTTTCAATGCCATTTATTTAAAATTTTAACCAATGAATTGCAATGCATCAGAAATTGTATAACAATTTTAAGTATGTAGTAATATTCTTTATTTCATGCAGTAATTATCTTAATTTTTCATTCTCTGTTTTTATTCAGGTAATGATTATGATCTGCTGGCTGCACCAGTTTCAGCAAACCCCACCCCGCCGGGGCAGCAACAGCAGCCAGTCAACATGCCTCGTTTGTTTTTCGCTGGAGAACATACAATCCGTAACTACCCTGCCACAGTTCACGGAGCTTTCCTCAGTGGTCAGAGAGAAGCTGGGCGCATTGCTGATCAGTTCCTTGGGGCACCATATGCTATCCCAAAGAAGCCATCTACAGTGCCAACTTGATGTGCTTCAGTCTTCATGGACATTTGTTTATATCAGATCTCTTGATCAATGGAACACTGCCATTTAAGAACATTGAATGCATCAAAGAGGATTATGTTGTCCAAAACAGATTTCTATGATGATCTGTGGATTCAGAATTATTTATTGGTGATATTGTTTGTTCAATTTTTGGTGGTTTCCATCATCATAAATTTAAGAGCTTGGCCAACACTCTGTCACATGTAGAGATTGGAATACTGACCAACCCATCTCTCATTAGCATGACAACAGTGCCACTAAAAAAGTATATCCTTTGGGCAGGCTAAATATCACTACAGCATGGACCAGAGCCTTTATCCTATCTTGGCACAGAAATTAATTAGGGTTTGCCTTGGTCATGTCCCACCCTACCACTATATTCAGTAGTATACCCATAATCCTGCCAACAAACCAACCAACAGACAGACACTTGTAAACATAACCTTCAGGAATGTAATAATGCACCCTCATAATTACAAGTTGCTTTTACAAGATTACCATATTTAATATTTTAAATTGGTACATATGTTAGCACTGGCAGTTTTAACCCTGAGTTGTGATTTTCATGGAAACAATGAGCATAGCATAGTCAGACTTACAGAAAATTCATAATAGACAAAACTGAAAATTTAATCCCATAAAGATGTCTGAATTCATAGTATACACAACCTGACTTGAAAGATTTAGATAAAAATAGATGAAACTATGAGAGAAATCTTGTGTTTCTGTCAAATACCATTTGTATTTTGTACATATCAGTGCAGTGTTCCATATTAGTAGTAATTATAATTTGAATTGCACTGTCTGTCATGATATTTGTCATCCCAAGTGCAAATTAAGTAGCATGTATGCACACTTCTACTTAACTAACATTGATACATATATATAAGCTATTGTTGGTTTCATATCAGTGGGGTTAAAATAATGGGATTTCCACTTTTCCATTGTTTTACTAAGGTTTAGTTTTCTCTCGATCTCACCACAGAGTAAATTACTTCCTTTATTATATTAATTATTAAAACGCTCACAAAGTCTGTACCAAATTAGATGGACCCAGGAAATGTGATTATTGAGAATTTTTTAAACTCTCATGAAGAAATAGCTGACCAGTGTTTACAGATATATATATATATTTATATATATATATTTATATATATATATATTTATATATATATATATATATATATATATATATATATATATATATATATATATAAATGAGGCAGTGTTTCGCATTTGTTTGTTAATTTAGCCATGTACATCCATTATAAGGACAGCCCCTTGGCATAGAAGTGGAAGGGACCAATGGGAGAACTCCAGCTCGAGTGGTTCATTTGCTAATAATTTAACTACAAGAATCCTTACACAGGCATTCTGTATTACAGTAAATAAAACAGTTCCTGCTATTGTCTCCTACTGGGACATAAAAGTCCTGATGTCACTAGGTCACAACCAGCAGCTATTGATCAACAAGATGGGCAGGGGGATGGCTTGGTCTTTTTACAAGAGTCTATTGTTACTGTCAGGGAGTGTTCTAATTAGGCAGAAAAAATGTTGTTTGTGCTTTTGTGTTGAAAGATCAATAAACTGTACAGTAAATAAGCTTGGTGTAATTCTTGTATATTGGATTGATTTGAAACAGTTCTTCAAACATGTTTGTTGGTAGTTATTTCCATGTGCCTCAATATGAAAAAATAATATCTGCTTTTCCATGCCTTGTTGCACTGAGAGTGAACCATGCCATGTTTCTTTTTATATCTGCATTATATCATACATGTTGTGATGGCATGTTTACATATAACCATGCAAGCACAACTTTGTACCTAATCATTTATACTAGACCAAAAGGGCCTACATAAGGATACGACCTGAGTCATATTGAAAATTGCACTGCAATGGATAACCATCTTACTGCAGTAGCATAGCTTTGCAGAGCCAGTGATCTTAACAATAGGAATTGCCGAAAGGAATACCTGTGAATGTATAAACCCAGATGTATGATATATATATATATATATATATATATATATATATATATATATATATATATATATATATATATATATATATATATGATACCCAACTTTATTTCCTGCTCCTCGCATGACTTGTCTGTCATTAACATAAAAAATAGATGGGGCATGCTTGTAAATGGTTTGGCTACTTTCAGAAATTCAACAAACATTCAGGGAGATTTACCAGTATACGGAGTTCTAACGATATCCTGTTTTATGCATGGCGGGAGTTGTTAGAAAGTAAACAAATATATTCAATGGTTGTCTCTTTCTCGTGCGGTACGGGGCAAAACTTTTGCTAGCTTTAATCCTGACAAATTACGTGTTAATGGGGACAGAGTTTCAGGTATTCGTGTTTGGCGTGGCATGACTCTAGGAAGAATACGTGACTTGTTACACTTTCCTGTTAAACTGGCGGAGAAACAGGATTCACAGAGGCGAGCGTGGGGATGGGGCAGGTTATAAACATCCTTTACTGATAACAGCTGTAATAATTACGGAGATAAATAACACACATATCCAGATAGAGGGGGGGGGCATACGTTACAATTAGACCTCTTCACCTTTGCTAATATTAAGAGTATTTTTGTAATAAAAATAAAGTTTTGATTGTAATTATAAAACATTAAATATACATTTTAGTGTTTAAATTGTTGAACTATGAGAGTATGTAGGAGTATTTATGTAGAAAAATTGCAGCCTGGATTTCTTTCATTTGATTATATCACTGGTATCTGTGTAAGCAAAAGCAAAATTATACGGAGCTTATTATTCTTGACTGGCCAGCTATGTGGATGCTCGCTTTGCACATCACCTTGTCATACAGCCGACGACCCAACGTTAATCACTGGATAAACCTGCTATATATAGTAAACACGAAATCGCGGCATGGTGAAGTGTGATATAACCAGAATACTAAATCTCAAAAGACTGGTTTTAAGGCTGAGAATTGTAATGTAATCAGTCTTTCCCGCTTAAAGATCAACCCAATAACAGTGTTCTGGTGAGCAAAGCTTTAACTTGGCCAAGCCCCCCCCCCCCCCCCACACACACACATACAATTCTTTATCCCATAAACGACTATTGGCGGTTTGGTGGAACACAAGCGCACTTGCGTATAGTCCGAGTGCAAAGAAAAAAAAAAAAACCTGAAAAAAATGTAGCACCGGATATGCTTCACAAAATTTAATGTGAAATTTTCCATCATACATGTATATATAAATTCGATTGACCGCCGGATTTTTAACCCACAAATTTGATATTCAATATTTCCTTACAATATTAGTATACATTTTAATAACAAGTTCGTAGAAAAAAATGTGATGTTCGTTTCCGCCCTACGTGTACATTATGGATGCCTGTTATTTCACATAGTACTGCAATTACACCATATGTAAGTATTAACAACAAACGTTATTAACGTGCATTTCCATCAGACTTATTTGAAATATAGTCAAAATTTTTTCACAGTGTAATATATATTCCCATCTTATATTAAAAAATATGCAAACTTTCGTAAAATAGGTTAATGCAGAGAAAAAACATTCATAAATTTGATCTGACTTTCCAATCAATAGTAACATGGAAGTGTTTTGTTTGCTCATCTTAGAAAGCTGGTGAGAATGATGTAGACACCAATACATTAAATAAATGATTTTTTGTTGTTGTAAATTTCAGACTGACAGCAATACCCGTCATACCACATATATATATATATATATATATTTTTTTTAACGGTTGAATCACAATTGTATCACGTTAATATGACATAACCACACGTGATATTATGGAAGTTCAACGCCTAAACTACATCTTACACCCACTGGCTTTAATTTGTGTTCTGTACTAGTCCCCCCTACCAACCTGCGATATACGCGTTTTGGTCCTCGCCGATATCCGACTTAAGGACAATCCGGTTTTGATACCATCATTGGAGACAATGGAGAAGTTTGTTAAGAATTAATTCCTCCGAGCAGAGTGATCAAGACACGAACCCTTCTCCGGAGAGAGTTTCGCTGCGCTTGGGCAAAGATGGTTAATGAAAGTACTATACACTCATTATTATTATCCATGAAGTTCCAGTTCCTCTGCCTGTGCTTGTTCCTTTTCAGTAACTTCAGGCATGAAGTAAGCCAGTTTCTCCCAAAACCAACGTTCTTCGAATTTCAAGAAAGTCTTTGACTTCATGTACAGTTTCATATCGGCGTCCATGTTCTTTGAGGGAATATCGTCCAATAAAATAATAATGACCCTATTGGTGCGGTCCTGTAATAATTTATGATGGGCAGTCTTGAATTCACAGAAACACCACTCACTGTCCAGGAAGTTATTGGACAACAAAATGATCGTTCTTTTCGATGACTCAACTGACGTAATGATTGATTCAGCGATGCTGGCACCTACCGGCCAGTCACGATAATGTACACACAAGCGATACTTTTTAGGACCAGCCTCAAGTTTGGGAAGAAGTTGTTCAGCGAGAAAGTCCTCGTCTTTGCTGCTGTACGAAATAAAAGCATCATATCTTTTATCCGCATCCTCCACTGGCGGCCTCAATCGGAGCCCATAACGGCTAAATATACAAACTTTTAGCAGTTCCTTACACCGATAAACCACCAGCGATATAAAGCACATAAAAACAAAAGCACAGGCCAATGTGCTGATCAAGATCACGTGACCCCTCGGGGTGTGACGTATTTGATTAATGATCTGACGTTCCCGACATTCTGTGAGGTTCATTTTGATGATCGGAGTATCCGCTGGGAACGTCAGGTTGCCTCTCCACGTTTCGCTGACAAATGGTGGATCACACTTGATGCTGTTGGTATCAGAAATTTTTCTCAGCATCCGGATCAGCCATCTTTGAAAGGAAACCGACTCCAAGCAGCTGCATCTCCATGGGTTACCTCTAAGTGTTGTATTTCGTAACTTTGGAAGGATCAAGCTATCACCAAGTGTTTCTTCATCCAACTGGACAAGGTTGTTGTTATGCAAGGTTAATGTTTCCAGAGAAACCAAAGCATGGAAACTGTTGCCAGGAATGTTTACAATCTGGTTGCCGTCTAAACGTAATATCCGCAAATTTACCATATCTCGAAAAAAATCCGATGCAATGTTCTGCAGGTGATTCTCCTGCAAGAACAGAATCTCCAGACTGGAAAGGTTTGCAAAGGCTCCTCCCATGATCAATCTGATCTTTGATTGCTCCAGGTGTAGACTTTTCAGAAGGAACAGCTCACTAACATCACGTGGTTTAATGACGTGTAGCTCATTTTGCTGTAGATAAAGATGGCTGGTACGTTTGTCCATTTTGGGGATAAAATTGAAATCTTTGGATTGGCAATAGACTTGTCTCCTGTCCCAATCATAGGTATGAGAACATGTACAATTTAATGGGCAGTCTTCCACATCCGGACATACAAAATCCTCGGGTTTACCACTTGGTATATACAATAATCGCCTGGGAGTATGCATAGTAAAACAATATAGGTAAATTTTATCGGCGATTAATGGATATTGGGTTAAATCTAACCGGGGTGTATTTTGGATAAGCCAGTGTGATTTACAGTCGCATGTTTTAAACACACGCATGCCAGCCAGATAAAACCGAGGCCTTTTTGATACAGGTCTTTTCGAAACTGTGAAGATGTCCCCATCAAGCTGCCTCATAACGTTGTTTGTGAGGTTTACAAATATGAGATGAGGCATGTCCCTAAATGTGAAGGATTCAATGTATTTAATGCTGTTATCTCCAAGTCCTATTATCTTCAATGAATTGGGAAAATCCGCTTTGTATAATTTAGTTATCTTATTGCAGCTGAGGTCTAGAAGTTCGAGTGACATCAACCGAGAAAATAGATTTGATATATCTTCGATGTAATTATTACGCAGTGATAGTTTCCTTAGACGTTTGAGCCCATTGAATGTGGTTCTATCTATATGTTTAATCAAATTATTGTTCAGGAATAATATCTGTAACTTTCTTGCATATCGGAAAAGAAAAGAAGAAAGAGAAACCAGTTGATTATGTGCAAGGTCAAGCAATATCAAGTTAGTGCCTCTCAGGTCATCAGCATAAATACTGACTATTTTATTGTGATCCAAAAGCAGGTATTGCAGATTAGATCTACCTTCAATGGAACTGGGCAAAATGTACAAATTATTTTTTGATATAAACAGCATACCCACCATTGGAACTAAAGAAACCACGCCATGCCCGTCAGTTAAGTTGTTATTACTAATGTATAGTAGTCTAAGATTTTTCAATCCTGTAAAGGTTTCTCTGGCAATATATTCAAATTTGTTCCCGTGCAAATCTAGTAAGAGAAGCTTGCCCAAGGAGATAAAAGTCCCATCATCAAAGTTTTGTATTTGATTGCCACGTAAGTATAATCGTTTTAGTCTATGCAACTGCATGAATGTTTCATTATGGATGTTTTCTATTTGGTTGAAACTCAAGTCGAGGTAGACAAGAGCCTGTAAGTCTTTGAACACTCCTGCCGGAAGAGCAGAAACCTGATTTAGCTTCAGGTTTAGCAACACAAGTCTGTGAAGGCTGGAAAAAGTGTCACTCTCCAAAGCCATTATGCGGTTATTATCAAGAGTTAAATTAATGAGCTCTTTGTTATGTTTAAACGCTGGTACATGGTAAAGGGAATTTGAGGAGAGATTCAAATGGCTCAGGTGTTTAAGGTTCTTAATCGTCTTCTCCGGGAGTTCTGTCAGCCCTGATCCTGAAATATCGAGGGAGGTCAAATTTTCTGTGAACATAAAGGCTTCAGGGTGTAGCTTTCTCACATAATTATGGCGCAGAACCAGATTTATAAGGTTCTTCAAAGGGTAGATGCCCTCTTTTGCAGGGCAAAATAGTCCAAAGTGAGAACTTCCAGAGATGAAGTTGACACCAAGATTAAGTGCACGCAGTCCCTTTAATGGACAGAACAGATCACGTGGTATGCTAGCATCTGTTAAGGCATTATTTTCTAAGTCTATAATAGACAAATTTGGTGTGTCATTGAAGACTTTTTCAAAGCGAGGATGAAATCTTGGATTTGATGGAAACATTTCAGGATGTGACGCATCAAAAATTATAAGTGTTTTTAGGGAGTTCAACCCTTGGAAGGCGCGGGTCCGGATGACGTCTATCTGACAACCTTTCAGATACAAAAGTTTCAATTCATGTAAACGGTTAAAGGTTCCCGGAAGCAGGTCGTGCCGATAAACTGAATTAACAAGGCAGGATACTATTAAATATGTCGTCTTCCATGATGGTATTTCAAGAAAGCCATCAGTATAACCCACTGTGGTGAAATCGCATTCCAGAGAAACGGCATCGTTTTCAAAGTAGTACCTGAATCCTTCACAGAAAGATGGAACCGTGTAGTTGAAATCTGAAGCGGTGGCTAGAGCTGACATGAGCAACAAAAGGGCTCCCGTGTAACCAAGCCGACCACGTGGGAGCCTCATCATATGTCTTGTTCATAACACACGAATCTGAAATAAAATTATATTTAACAATTTTAATACTACATTATTCTTTTTATGAAGAGTTCGACTATCTAGGGAGCCCGCCGACAGGAGTTAGGGACTGGATTAAAAGGGGTGCAACGGGAGTTTTTTTAACATAGAAATAAAAGGCACCAGTTATTTAACACTACACGGGGCTCTAATTATATATTGACGTATTAAACACTTCACTGAGCACTAATAATTTGCGGAATTGATGCTACGTGCCGCACGGGGCATTTATTACTGTAAAGCCTCGTTCTCGCAACAGCATCAGAAGGAACTTATGACGTACGGGCGAAGGTATCGATTCGAGGAATATGTAAATTGAGGACTTTATGCCGGGTAGATTTTATACACCGTTGTACAAACTATATTCCCAATAACGGATGCTCCGAATTATGACCCAATTCATATATCTAAGTAGATATCAACCATGGCAAAACAAAAATGAATCGTTAAAAAATTGTTACATGTGCATATTTAAATTCCAGTTAAAATATGGACACAAATGAAATAAATTTAAAAATTTGATCTTGTACACGAGTGGGAAATTGCATGGGAACACACACACACATACACACAAATCGTGACCGATAACAGATGCGACGAACTTTAAACACCGTGAATTATCAACAAATGTGACAGACTTTTAACACCGTGAATTATTAACAGATGCGAGAGACTTTAAACAACGTGAACTATAAACAAATGCGACAGACTTTAAACACCGTGAACTATCAACAATTGCCACAGACTTTAAACAACGTGAACTATAAACAGTTGCGACGTACTTAAATGCATGGAGAGGGAAGGACTCATGGACTATTAACAGATATAAAGTTAGGGTTATATACAGCAGTTCGCATTATAGATCACGTGGTCCTATTTATTTACATGACCTGGGGTCACCAAGCCCTGAACCTGAGGGAGAGTAGTGAATGGTCTGGCTTTCTCTGGTTGGCTCTAGTCATCATGTGGTGGAGCATCAAAAACACCCCATTGTTTGATTTTTAAGTATGTTAAGCATAATCTCCAATAAAATTGACAGTATTGGTCAATTGTTTAAATCTGTGGCCAATCAAAGAGTTGTTGAACAAATGCTTGTTTGGGACTGCTTGGTGGGGTATTTTGGGCTTCACTGCATTCGGGCCAGGATGGTTAAAAAAAAGAGATACACAAGCCCCTTTTTCTTGGTCTAGTTTGACTGAAGAAACAACAAATTCTCAGGTAAAAAAAAGGTTTAATATCAGAATTTATTTTGAAAATTATTTAAAAGAGGCCCAAACCTCAGTTGTTATATAGATGTTTTATAGGGAAAATAAATACAGCCACGTGTCCTATAAACGGATGTCAAGGGTTTTGTAGCAATTATCGGCCTTTGGGATATTTTGTTTGTCTCTTTTTGTCCTGCATCTGAGACTGACAAATATGTGGACGTCATGCACATGGATGTTCTTTGATATCCCGTCCTGTTTATTTTACAAGATCCAAGTCCTTGGAACTCATTAGCATTCGATGTTTACTTGCACCAAAGGTAAACATGTCTGTTTATTTTGAATATAAAGACAACATCTCTGTTTCCTAGAGCAGAAACAATGCTCCGTTGATGGCTGAGGGTTTTTTTTTTCTCCTCAGATGATGGATTCCGTATATATACTATAAGCTATACTGGTGTGATATATCGGTATACATACTCTGAAAGGATGTATATATAAAAGATATATATATATGTGTGTGTGTGTGTGTGTGTGTGTGTGTGTGTGTGTGTCTGTAGATGAAAAAAGTTGTGAGAACTTTGATTACCCTTTCACGCCTGCGAGTCATCTCCCACCCTTGGAGAAACGCCACCGGTGTGTGTTGGGGGGGGGGGGGGGTCCAAACTGCTTCATATACAGAACTTAAAGAATCGGTTCTACAATAAGAAACAATGACGCCACAGTCATATGTAATGTATACTGGGGCGTGTTTTCGTTCTCCGAACATGTTCCTGTTCTTGTCTGTTAAAATGATGCAATTCAGATACCAAAACGGATTCGTCATATTCACTGATACATGTATCTTGAAAATGTTGATACACAACTGTATCTTGAAAATGCCAATCAATAGTGTATATCATTTGTTTTCTTTGAAATTTATCAAATATTAGAGATGCATTGCAGGAAGTACAAAATCAGCTTTATATCAGTCAAGAAAATTTAAATGTTCGAGTGTGGGTAGTCACTTCTTAGCGTGCTGCCATTGCTACCAGCCTTTCACCTCATTTCTGCGCCCCCCCCGAAGGTGTAACCTACTGTCGGTGTTGGTTACGTTTTCTTGAACAATGAACAGGAATATGCTCGTGTTTGTGACCAAAAAAGGTCTCTGTTCATGAACAGTGGTATGAACAGGAACGTCTTCCTGGAAAAAAAAAAGTCTGAACAACGACGTCACAGTCATATCCTAACATTGACAAATACATAACAGTCATTCTACATACATGGTCCATGACAAAAGAGCCGAACCGGCACAAGAAAACAAGGAATAATTTTTCATGAACATATTTTTTATATAGCTGTATCCAATGTTTATACATAAAACATTCCATCTATATCCATAAGTTCATATCTTAGAATTACATGAAAAGAAGGAATATATTATAAATAAGAATAAGCTAATTAAATTTCAATTATAAAGGTAACAAAAAAACCTCTCCGATCATAAAGCTGGAGATATACTCGCCTGCCTTTTTTCTTGGCTCTCTCTCTGGGTGCTCCAGCGCGTGTTGATATGCTGCAGCTGTTGCTGGGCTGATATTTATACTAACATCTCTCCGAGCCGGACATGGTTCTTGAATGTGCCGCGGAAGGAGCGGGAGGGAAGACATGCTACTGGTCACGCGGGCGGGAGTGAAGGTTCTACTACATGTTACTTCTACAGGTTTAGCATTAAAACTCACAATTTAAAGGCAAAAAATAACATTGAGGCAAATAATGTAGGATAATATATATATATATATATATATATATATATATATATATATATATATATTTATATATATAAACGTTGTGTGTTTGTATGTGTTGCTTTTATAGCAAATGTTATCTTACAATTATTTCTTCTACATTTTTCTACGTTGCAGGTGTTATTAAAGCTAAACTGATACTTAAGTCAAAATCATAACGAAACTATGTACAATGTATATGTATATGTACATGCAAGTAGGATTTACATATACTATTTTCTTTAAATTTTATCTCAGCGACATTCCATATGAGTTTGAGAATATGTTGCATTCGTTAGAGATTTAAGGCACTCCAATGCTGAAATGCAATTGTAATAATAATTATAAAAATATAAAAATACTAACAGTTTGAGAAATTTGCTTGATATTTATTCTCAATACTTAATATTAGGGATTCTTATACTGAAATTTAATTAATAGTAAATCTTTAAAAATAGAAAATACTTTTAAGATGGTCCCTTAGACTGTCTAAATCTAAAAATAGACTCTGCCATAACAAAATACTAGTATGCCGATGAGCAATTAGTAAACAGCGTAATGCTAGCTTTATCTTAAAAAAGGAGGCTCGGACACCGTTTACTGTGACAGCTGCATGGTTTGACATACTTATATACGTTTAACAGAATCACATGTGAGCCCACGTTTATTTGCCTACATGAGAAGTGACATCCATTGGTGCCATCACTCCGCTATCAAAACCACCATTTCTGTATAGTCTTATACGCTCATCACGCAGCGGTCATACACTGCAGTCGTCCCAGAGCTCCTTTGTTTTAACCGCTGCATCGTACAGCAAGATTCTCTGCTTCTCGAATTTCAAACATGCGACAACCGCTCGGATATTATAAAAAAACTTTTATTCAAAGTGGATCAATTATATTAAATTGTACATTTGTCAGTCATGTTTTCATGAATTGATTTGTCTTGTTTATTCAAATTTTCAGTAATGACAGGGCATAGGTGTATCAGCGATCCTTATCTAACTGCTATGATAAAAATAAGATAAAAATACAATAGTCACAAAGACTCTCATTCACAGAATTTCAAAATCTGTCCTAAACTTGCGTATAATGATTAAATGTTTAGAAAAAAAGCTTTCCGTATAAATTCATTTTGTGGGGACAACCGTCTCTATTTTTAATGCCAGTTTAACAAAACATTCCATTCCAGTGTTACATCGTGACAGGATAGTAACACATACACGCTTCCTCTCATTTTATATCCTGGTGTTAACCAGGCCCGATAACTAGCTATACCTGCTTGCCCTGGGTGTGTAATAGTCCAATTTGCTGGCCTTTTCCGCCGAGCCCCCCCCCCCCCCCCCCCCCCCCCGAGGCTCATTCGTTTGTGAGTGAAACACGGTCGTGGGGGAAGGTATTCCCATGAAGCCTCCAGACCGCTCACCATGGAAACCGACCGTAAAAAAAATATCTGACCACCTCAGCTGACATTCGAACTCACGATCTATCCGTATACCATAAAAGGCTTTTCGTGTTGATTGAGTATGCATGGCAAATATAAATATTCCATATATTTAATGTTAAAATATTAGAAATAGATCAAATGGGCTGATTAAATGTAACAAAGTCTGTATGGAAACCTTTGTAACCAGCTAGTTGGGTAAATTTTATTCACATATTACATTATTTTACATTATTTACTTTTTCACCTTTTTACTTTTACCACTTGTAGATATATGTTCAACTAGAATGAACACTCAGAAGAGTGGGCCTTTCAAGGTGCTCCGACCCATGTTTTCATTGCTTGTCAGAAAATATGGGTCACCCTGCCCTGTTTTGCGCTGCATTTAAACAATGTACCTCGCTGTTAAGCAATATCATATATTTACGATTAATGCCCTACTAACACCTAGGAGGAAGGACACACACCCATCGTTATAAAGACATTTATGAATGAACGTCGGCTGAACTGAAAACCCATTGTGGTCGCAACTCTAAAAGATAACTCTAAATAATTATATGTTCGGTAGCTTTTTTACACACTCATTACATGCAGTGAGCGGGTATTTTTTTAACTTATCTACACACTTTTCTTTTACTTAATTTTACTTGCGTAGACAAAATACGTAAATTTTTGCCAACGTGGCCTATGGATACACTTATCTGAATTCATGAATAGTGGATTGAAATAATATAATTCATTTAAGTTTCAATTTCATCATCATGATTGAAAAGTTAGCATTTTTAATACACGTAATGAGACAATAGTAGTTATTTGCAATTTTATTACTGAAGATGCAAAAAATACCGTCTTGTAGAAAGGGTACATTTAAAGAGAAAAAAAATAAGTGATCTCTGTACGATAGAATCTTTAGTCCCGCAGAATAATTGTTCTCGATGTGACCGAAACTGGGAGGTCTGCGGGCCTTTATTGCCACTTAATTCAATGTAAAGATACTATAATCTTTGGTCCAAACGGTCTTCTAGAAAGGGTGGATGGTTATTTAATTGACACAATGGACGGCATGGCAACCAAACACAGAAATAACTCAGGGCGACAGGTGATCAAGTACTTTATTTACAGACGTGTAATATGAATGTTAAATTAGACGCATATTTACCATGATGTACAAATGTGTATATGAACATATTTACATATGACAATACGAGATAATGAATATGACATGAATAACACAAGAACACGATGCATGTTATAAACATTTTACAATAGCCGTGATTATAACGCCTTTGAATCTCGATGTTCAGCTAGTAGCCGCCAGAGGGCACTTGCGTCTTCTGGCGATCTCGCTGATGTTCTTGGTGTTACCAGATCTCAGACGACGGTTGGCGAACCATTTCTTGACTTGTTCTGTGGTGATTCCCCCTGTGCTGGCCAGGTACTCAGTGGTCTCGGCAGTCGGGTACGGGTGCTCCTCATTCATAGAGTACCAGTTCTCCATGATACGAGTAGCTACAGGATTCAGCTTGGCGGGCTTGGTTTTCCGTGGACGGATTGCTGGAGCAGCAGCAACCTCCGTCAAAGAGGTCACGTGACTAGATTCTACCTGTTGACACCACTGCTGGACTTGACTGATGAGACTGCTGTGCTTGTTGTCATAGTAACTGTTGATGCCGTCATGTTGCCATGGTGACAATCCTTGAGAACTCAGCGCCTGGTAACGCTCCCCTTCAAGTTGACTGGCCTGCATGGCGTAATAATTCTGGATCTCCTGGGACCTCGTCATCTGCTTGGACTCGAGTGTCAGGAGTTGAAGGTTCAACATGGCGATCCGGAGAGACAGAGGTTCAGGGAATGCATTCTTGACTGGTGCTGCCACCTGTGACATTGCAACTTCCGATCTTTGGTAGGTAGGTGCTGTCACCTGTGACGTGGTGACTTCCGCTCTATGGTGTATGGTAGTCCCCATAGTGACAATGACTGGACTGTACTGATATAGCCATTCTCTGTGTGTCTGTTCGTTCAGTGATGTAAGTGGCTGTCTTGCTGGTACAGCGGGCTTCATGCTAGTGGCTGTCTGGTTCATCGTTGGGTAATGGACTGGCTCTTTAACCGACGTGGGCCCTTGTATATCCATCCCTTGGTGTGTAGTGTACGATCCTGAACACAGGAGAGAATTCAGCTCCTCAATACTGGGGACGTCCAAGTGAGTCAGGTCCATTTCCAGTTTACTCTTATGCTATACCTGTGCAGAGTACCAGTAGGCACGTGCACACAGGTTGAGTAGATTCTTAATAAAGACTTGAGGCCGAGCTCTAGTGTTGAGCAGATTCTGAGTGAATGATACCTGCTCACCAGCTACTCACCTTTATATACAGGCTACTCACACGCGGCTCACTGATAGACACCAGAAACTTTATTCCCTCCTTTGACGGCCCAAACTTTCTTTGACCATCGGACTTTGATCCCTTTGATCATCACAGAGTAGGTTACTTAATCAAAGGCTCTGGTTACTAAACTCAGCCCCGTTCATCAAAGGATGGTTTGTTGTTTGTCCTGACCGGCCATAAAGGATCAGACTCAGTTTGGTTGTTGTGTTTTAAGTTTGTAACTCATCAAACAGGAATCAAAGTAAGTCTGTACGTGTGGCTCAGAAGAAGAAGGAATGTTGGTTAAATTCCAATTTCGACCGAATCATTTATAACGATGACCATTTTATTAATTATATTTCGTGAGATATATATTATTTTCAAATGAGAAAAAAAAACAGTTTAAATTTTTTTAGCAGTTTTCTTCATATTTTTTTTTCTAGTCGAGGCCTGGACAGTCAAGTGTTAAAACGCTCGCCTCCCTCCGCTGGGGACCCGGGTTCGAGCCCCGTAGTTGCTATGAAAGTGGGTTGTAGTGGCCTGTCCATGATTGGTGGTTTTCTCCGGGTTCTCCGTTTGTTCCACTTTTACAGACTACCGAACACCATCATCCGAGCCATCGAGAATGCCTTGTATTAGATGTACTATCCATGTAAAATAAATAAAATTTATATTTTGTTCTATTTTTTATTAAGCGCCTTAGTTTGGTTTATAATGAATATAATTCCATATATGACACACTATAAGATATATTATTTAAATAATGCTATAATAAAATAAAAAAAATAAATTAATACAAAATAATGTAGAATAAGAGAATATAATATAAAATTATTTAAAAATAAAATAATATAATATAATTTAAAAATAACATCCTAAAAAACTCTAAACAAAGTCCTTGCGGGGTTTCCCGATTGTGGGGCGGGTAATTTCGGGCTGAAGTTTTACTGTGCGGGCCGGGGCAGGATTTAAATTCCGGCCCGCGCTGGGTTCTGACATATATACCGGATGTCCTACATTTACTAAAAAAACACTGTAGGCCCACTAAACTGAAGTATCTGTAGAATTACTTTTATGTTTTTTTTTTAGTTGTTTGTGTGTTTGTCTGTTCAATTGCTTTTTTTAATTGCCAAGTTTAAAGTGGAACATGTAAAATTATCGTTAACTAGGGTCGTCACAGCTGAGTTGAGAGCCAGGACGTGCCTCACTGCAAATTGAGTGGGATTTAAATAAATATATGGGCAGCCAGACCCTTGTTTTACGCTCTTCATATTACCCTCTAGTTTTTCTACATGGCATTTTTATTGTTTCACAGGAATATGAATGAAAGTTTAGTTTGTAAAAATGAACATCCTAACATCAACTTCATTCACTTGCTGTTACATTTTGTAAATAGAAAGCATCTACGTTAGAAAACATTCGAATTAATCAAGCCAAAGTAACGGGTGTGACCTATTTGGAAACAAGTTGACTGTCATGCTATAAGCATCTAATATGAACATTCATTAATGTTCATTGTATATAGATAATTGGATGATATATAAATAAAAGAAATGGGACACAGAGAATATTGACAAGGGTCGTATTATATTGCTTGCTGGTAAATCGTACGGTATGATTACGTCGACAATTAGTTTATTCGGGTTTGTAAACGGGGACAAGTAATTAATTAATCAGAAGGAAATCAGAAATCTACTAACTCATCAACTAATAAACGTAAACAAACAAGAATCAGCTCATCTTTTTGGTCGATCATTTACCAAACGGACTGAAATTTATTAAATCTAATTATTATCATCACTTTTTTTATTACGAAGATGGCTGATAATAATAATAATAATAATCATCATCATCATAATTATCATAATCATTATCATATTATTATCATTATCATTATCATAGAGAGACAGACAGAGATGGAGTATATATTCAGAGAACAGTTCATCCTGCTATAGTATGTTGGAGTACTTATACTGAATTAACTGGTGTGACGTCTGTGCACTTTGCCTAGAGTAATGCAGCTACCATTACCTCCAAGAAGAGAGCCATGCATGTACACCAAATATCGTGCCACTCACCACCCAGCTAATAAAATATTGTCAAATTACCGTATTTACTAGTTACCTTTCACATGGATAAAAACAGTATAGTCATGCATAACATTGAAAACATTAATATTCAGAACTTGAATTTATTACATTTGTAACACAGTAGTTTAACCCATTAAGTCCATCTGGGAAACCAGTTTAATTTTATTACAATGTGTTAAATTTTTTAAAAATGTATACACTAGGTAATTTACGCATGAGAGTATTCATATGTTCTATGCTGTAAATGTTGGAACTCGTTTCGCAAATATAAACCTAGTTTTAATCTACATGTATGGAAGATTGATTATTTATTTTTATAACATTTCTGAGTCTATAATATTTTTAAATACATCATTATAAATACATATTTTTAAATACTTTTCCTGGGACCCAGGAAATGGAATGAGTACAATGATATAGAATACACCGAACTGAATTATGCAAATATAGCAAATGTACTATCACTTTGAATAATAAATGTATATCACTGCACACCGGCATTTAATTATCATCACAATTATATAAAAACATTTCCCTGTGTTTCCGTTATATACAATTGAATAATTAGACGATATGGTTATTAGTGGTAATCCCTGCAAAAAATATGTTTAATTTTAATGTTGAATATAAACAGCATTTGTCACATCTTACGTTTTACAAATAATGTATTCTTTACATGTCAATTGACAACTGTTTGGTTTCAGATATATGATATGGCACGCGTTTATACTTCTGTACAAAGTCTATCGTCAGTGCGTAGCTAGTGTCGGTTTTGGTGTATTGCAACACGTTTTGTACCAAAATAGGCTGCCCTATACATTTTTACAAAGGATACTTTCATTTATCACCAGTGATACAACAAGGATGTATGGGTACCTGAAATAGAGGGTTACAGGAGAGAGCAAATGTGTCATAAAAATGCGAAAGTCTGACTGTCCGTGAATTGTCTGACGTAATGGGATTTAATCCAAAGTCACTCTGTAAAATATCGGTCGAATCAAATATTTGACACCTAGTATGAATTCCTGGACAATTGAAACTTCAGACCCCTACAATTGCAGACCAAACCACTGGGAAAAAAATAATTTTAAATTTGCAGACGGGCGGCATTTTGGATTTTGGGATTTCGCGGATTCCGCCCACATGCACTTTCGTGAAAGACAACCTTGCTAAAATTTTGAATTACCCGTCATAGAAGAGAAATTCTCTGAGAAAGTAATTTATGCTTTCTTCTGTCACGGAAACGCTCCATATGAACCAAAGAGGTGTTCATATACTGGGAATAACAGTGGATCAATGTAAGATAATCATAATTTATTTTTATAATAATTGAGATACGGGTGTTTCTAAATGAATGTTTACATAATATTTATACTGATTGTGTTAAAATTTCAAACCTGTTAATACTTTTAAAAAAATGATTCTTTTGCGGGATTACAGGTATATGTCTAACTAAACTGTTTTAATTCGATGGTTAAATACAAAATGCATGTCAGTCCCAAAACGTTCACAAGGCTAGCGTACAAGATAATGCAGGTGGCGCCACTAGCCATGTTCAGTCTTTAGATATATCCAAGATCAATATCACTGGAAATTGCTATAAAGCGTAAATAATTATGAAATTGTAGAAACTGTTATTCAAAGTGGACCAATCATATTGTACCTATTACGTCACGGTTTTCATGAATTGGTCGTCAGGTTTAATTGGCCAAAATATGATAAAATAAATAAGAATCGCAAAATCAGCCATAAACTTGCGTATAATGATGAATTTTTTATTTTAGTTCTTTATTTGTTAGGGGGAAAGGGGGTTTACCGCCTTCATTTTTAATGCCAGCTTATTTAAGAATATACATCTGCAGAATTTAACTGCAGTGTCACTCCGCGACAGGACAGTAACACGAGCTTCCTCTCATTTTATATCCTAGTGTTAGCCAGACCTGGTGACAACTGCACCTGCTTGCCATGGGTGTGTAATGGTCCCCATTACTCAGTATTATCACCGAGTAATTCCAGACGTTTATGAATTAACGTCAGCTGAACTGAAAATCCATTTTGGTCGCGAAGGACAACTCTAAATAATTATATGTTCTGTTGGTTTCTTTAGACACCAATATACTGAAGATAGATAGAATGATGTCTTGTAGAGAGGGTACATTCAAAGATGAAGTAGTGGTGTATCACTGGATGCTCAAGGGGGCTTCATTGACACTTAGTTGATTTTACATCTAGTATCTTTGGACCAAACGGTCTTCTAGAAAGGCTGGACGGTTATTTAATGGACACGACTCATGGCATAAAAAAAAAACAAACACTGAACGTATCAGGACATAAGACGTTAAGCTGTCAGGTGATCAAATGCTTTATTTACATACGTGAAATATGAATATTAAATTAGTTACATGTTTACCATGATGTACAATTATATATGAATATGTATATGAACATATTTACATATGACGATACGATATAGTGAATACGATATGAATAATACATTTAACGATACATGTTACACACATTTTACGTGATTAAAACGCGTTTGAATCGTGATGTTTAGCTAGTAGCCGCCAGGGGACACTTGCGTCTTCTGGCGATCTCTCTGATGTTCTTGGTGTTACCAGATCTCAGACGACGGTTGGCGAACCATTTCTTGACTTGTTCTGTGGTGATTCCCCCAGTGGTGGCCAGGTACTCTGTGGTCTCAGCGGTCGGGTACGGGTGCTCCTCATTCATAGAGTACCAGTTCTCCATGATACGAGTAGCTAAAGGGTTCAGCTTGGCTGGCTTGGTTTTCCGTGAATGGGTTGCTGAAGCAGCAGCAACCTCCGTCAGAGAGGTCATGTGACCTGATTCTACCTGTTGACACCACTGCTGGACTTGACTGATGAGACTGCTGTGCTTGTTGTCATAGTAACTGTTGATGCCGTCATGTTGCCATGGTGACAATCCTTGAGCACTCAGCGACTGGTAACGCTCCCCTTCAAGTTGACTGGCCTGCATGGCGTAATAATTCTGGATCTCCTGGGACCTCGTCTTCTGCTTGGACTCGAGCGTCAGGAGTTGAAGGTTCAACATGGCGATCCGGAGAGACAGAGGTTCAGGGAATGCATTCTTGACTGGTACTGCCACCTGTGACAATGCAACTTCTGGTTTGTGGTAGGTAGGTGCTGCCACCTGTAACGTGGTGACTTCCGCTCCGGTGGTGGTCATGACACGGCCAAGTATCGTGGTGAACCAGTCTCTGTTTTGTTGACCGTTCAGTGCTTTCAGTGGCTGTCTTGCTGGTTCAGCGAGCTTCATGCTGGTGGCTGTCTGGTTCATCGTTGGTTGATTGACAGGCTCTATGACCGACGTGGGCCATTTTATATCCATCCCTTGGTGTGTTGTGTACGATCCTGAACATAGGAGAGAACTCAGCTCCTCAATACTGGGGACGTCCAAGTGAGTCGGGTCCATTTTCAGGTTACTCTTGTGCGATACCTGAGCAGAGTACAAGGAGTCACGTGTACTTCAATCAGTGGGTAACCGTTTAAGCAGATTCTGAGTAAACAATGAGGTCGAACTTTGCGTTGAGCAAATACTGAGTGAATGATACCTACTCACCAGCTACTCACCTTTATATACCAGCTACTCACTGGTAAACTTCAGAAACTTGATTCCCTCCTTTGACGGCCCAAACTTTCTATGACCATCGGTCTTTGATCCCTTTGATCATCACAGTGTAGGCTAACTAATCAAAGGCTCTGGTTACTAAACTCAGCCCTGTTCATCAAAGGATGGTTTGTTGTTTCCCTGACCGGCTACAGAGGATCAGACTCAGTTTGGTTGTTGTGTTTGTAAGTTTGTTACTCATCAAACAGTAATCAAAGTAAGTTTGTACACGTGGCTCTGAAGAAGAAGAAAGGTTTGGTTTAGGTGTTTGACAAACAGACCTGGCTTTGATGAGACTAATGGTTCGATCTCATCGTTTAAAAAGTTGATAATTTTATGAAATATTTCGTGAAATGTATTTTATTTTCAAGTAAAAAAGATATTACAAATACTCAATATGTCTTTTTGCTTTATTTTTTACTCCTCATTTAATGGGTTACAACTAATAATTGTATTAAAATCCAATGAAGTCTCGTATATATATATATATATATATATATATATATATATATATATATATATATATATACATATATATAACTCTGGAGAAAAAACAACACTAAAAATTCACAACAGTCTGTTTCTCGGGATGCGACCGGATCATCAGGTGAATATGGTTAGTGTTGTTTTTCTCCAGAGTGAATTTTTAGTGTTGTTTTTCTCCAGAGTTATACCGCTCTGGCCTAGTCTGTAGGCCATAGAGCACTTTACATCGGAGGGTAACACTACCTTTTATACATATATATATATATATATATATATATATATATATATATATATATATATATTATAAAATGTAATATATTCATCATGTAAGTTCATACACATATTATAATATAATATATATGATATAATAAAATACAATCTTATATAATATAATTAAATATGATTAAATATGATACTATATAATGTAATAAAATATACTTAAAATTAATCACATTTTTATATAATCTAATATTAAATAATAATGTAATATGTAATGTCATGCAAACTATAATATACTATATTATATATATAATTACATATGCACTATACTACAAATATATATCCATATACTATAGGGTGCCTTCAAAACAGTGTAATACTTTCAATTATATATATATATATATATATATATATATATATATATATATATATATATATATATATATATACTTGTATTTATATAAGTAATTGTAATGATAATAAAACGGTGAAGTGCATTAATCGTACGGTATAGTAACAACGCAAATTAGTTGATTCGGGTGTGTAAGTGCTGACAAGTAAACCAGTTAACGGTAGGACATCAGAATCAACTACCACATTAACTAACAAACGCAAACAAACGAAAATCAAATAATCTTTGTGGTCGAACATTTAGCAAATTAATTAAATCTAATTAATATCATGGCTTTCTTCTAACAAAGATAGCTGATAATAATGTTTATTATAATAATTATAATAATAATAATTATACAATAATTATAATATTAACAATAATAATAATATAATTTTAGAAATATGGGCGTTGTCAAAATAAGCGTTATTCGAAATTCAACTTTGCACATCCATGTCCTCTTGTAACCAGACTCTCTGCGTCGGTATAGATTCTGGTCTTGACATTGCCATCGAATTAATTTCATGTTTGACATGATTATGGGTACACTGCTTATATATGTAATTTCCTATAATAATAATAATAATAAAAACTAGAAATGAGCCCAGAGAGCGCAGACTTCCGCCATAACAGCTCATTACCTAAATATGGCATTGTCAGAACTGAAGATTTTTATTCCTTATGAAACCCCGAAAATTTGACCAATTGTGCCTTGTATTGTTCTAGCTATCCTGAAAATTTCATCAAAATAGTGTTCAAAATAGGGGTCCGTGCATGGTACCAGTAAATCAACGTCTGTACATGAAGTTCATTAAGTTTGTTATATTTAAATCCTGGCGGGCTTAAAAGGATCTTCGGGGACGTTTCATTAAAATATTGTGGTAAGAACATGGTAGTGTTGCCAGGACTACCAATTTAGTACTAAGGACATGAACGGATGTATACTGGTGTTTATATTTAGCACTATTTTCTAGTTTCCTTTTTGTACCTTCTACCATTTCAACAAAACACGGCCTAATTGTACAGGTCAGTCCCACAACTGTGAAGGTATCACAGTTGTGGATTTCGCAACAACGTGTAAACAAATGTTCTATAAAACCCATAAAACAATCTTTTATGGGGTTATTTAGGAATCGATCATTTTTTGAGTGATTTTATTTTCATTACAATTACATATATATATATATATAATTGAAAGTATAACACAATTAAAAAAAAAAACCTCCTGGAGTGTAGTATATTGTAGTATAGTTCATATGTAGTTATATATATAGTATGATACAGCATATTATTATTTGGCATGGCATAACCTATTGCATTATATATATTACATTATAATATTTAAATTTGATTAATAAAATTGATTAATTTTAATTAATTTTAAGTTATATATATTATTTTATGTTGTATTATATTTTATCAAAATTTATTATATTATATTATAAATGTATTATATTATATTATATATTTTATCATATTGAATTATATTATATAAGATTATTTTAGATTATATCATATTATTTTATAATATGTGTATGAATTGACATGATGAATATATAATATTGTTTAGTATTCACGTTTCCAATATGAGACTTATCAGATGTAACCCATTAAATGGTGAGTAAAAAAGCAAAAGCTAAAAGATATATTGAGAATTTGTCATATTTTTTTACTTGAAAATAAAATATATTTCACGAAATATTTGATTTAATTATCAACTTTTTAAAAGATGAGATTGAACCATTAGTCTCATGAAAGCCAGGTCTGTTTGTCAAACACCTAAACCAAACTTTCCTTCTTCTTCAGAGCCACATGTACAAACTTTCTTTGATTACTGTTTGATGAGTAACAAACTTACAAACACAACAACCAAACTTAGACTATCCTCTGCAGCCGGTCAGGGAAACAACAAACCATCCTTTGATGAACAGGGCTGAGTTTAGTAACCAGAGCCTTTGATTAGGTAACCTACTCTGTAATGATCAAAGGGATCAAAGACGGATGTTCAAAGAAAGTTTGGGCCGTCAAAGGAGGGAATCAAGTTTATGATGTTCACCAGTGAGTAGCTGGTATATAAAGGTGAGTAGCTGGTTAGCAGGTATCATTCACTCAGAATCTGCTCAACGCTACAGTTCCACCTCCGGTTTTACTAAGAATCTGCTCAACCTGCAACTCACTGATCTAAGTGCTCGTGACTCCTGGTACTCTGCTCAGGTATAGCATAAGAGTAACCTGGAAATGGACCCGACTCACTTGGACGTCCCCAGTATTGAGGAGCTGAGTTCTCTTCTGTGCTCAGGATCGAACACTACACACCAAGGGATGGATATACAAAGGCCGACGTCAGTCACAGAGCAAGTCCATCAACCCACGATGAACCAGACAGCCACCAGCAAGAAGCCCGCTCTACCAGCAAGACAGCCACTGAAAGCACTGAACGGTCCGACACACACAGACTGGTTCACCATGATACCTGGCTGTGTCAGCACTGCTCCGGTCATGGATACGGTCTGGGCGGGATCGTGTACCAAGACGCATCATAGACCAGATGTTACAACGTCACAGGTGGCAGCACCAGTCAAGAATGTATTCCCTGAACCACTGTCTCTCCGGATCGCCATGTTGAACCTTCAACTCCTGACGCTCGAGTCCAAGCAGAAGACGAGGTCCCAGGAGATCCAGAATTATTACGCCATGCAGGCCAGTCAACTTGAAGGGGAGCGTTACCAGGCGCTCAGTGCTCAAGGACTGTCCCCATGGCAACATGACGGCATCAACAGTTACTATGACAACAAGCACAGCAGTCTCATCAGTCAAGTTCAGCAGTGGTGTCATCAGGTAGGAGCAGGTCACGTGACCTCTTTGACGGAAGTTGCTGCTGCTCCCGCTATCCGGTCACGGAAAACCAAGCCCGCCAAGCTGAACCCTGTAGCTACTCGTATCATGGAAAACTGGTACTCTATGAATGAGGAGCACCCGTACCCGGCCGCTGAGACCACAGAGTACCTGGCCACCACAGGGGGAATCACCACAGAACAAGTCAAGAAATGGTTCGCCAACCGTCGTCTGAGATTTGGTAACACCAAGAACATCAGAGAGATCGCCAGAAGACGCAAGTGCCCTCTAGCGGCTACCAGCTGAATTGCAACAGTTAAACGCCCAGAAAGAAGTGTGAAGATTTAAAATATGGATATATGACATGTATATTGATGTATATATTATGTTGTTATATTCATATTGTATAAGCATATTTGATCACTATATGTAAATATTCCCATATATACATTTGTTCATCATTAATTGTAGACCTATATGTAAATAATATTTATATTATACATGTGTAAATAAAACACATCACATTTTACATTTTATGTTTGTCTGTGCATCATCAATGAATGCGCTGTGTGTTGGTCTGCCAAACCTGTATATTTGTCGTAATATAAGGCTCGTAACCGCCACATGACCATCATCCCTTTAGGTAGAGTACAAAACTGTCCAATATTTAAAATAAAACTCAAATTACGACCCGCTTGCTTATTCAGCCACCATGTCTTGTTCCGGCAGAACTTTCTTACTTCACAAATTTATATTATAGCATGAAAAATCCATGCATAGATATGAAATCTGTGACAACCTTTTAAAGGGTTTCAGACAAATTTTTCGGCCTAGATCCCTCCCTCCTTTTTTACGGACCTGGAGACTTTTTCCGGTTATGGCATTAGTCCTCTTTAGTTAGACCCCTCCTTTCCTTAATCCTAAGTCCGCCTCTGTTACTGTGTGTGTGTGTATTTCGGTTGATACATTTCTATAAAACACACAAACACCTGTAACAATCCTTTGACTAGGTTCACAAGGGTGAGCGCAATGCACCTGTACTGCACGAGGAGTTTACGTAAAGCTGCATGCAATATGTTATTTTGTTATTTTCCTGACAACCATCTGAGAAGCCTGAGTACACCCTTATCAATTTGATGTCAGAATTCGACACCAGATGACTCTGTCTAAAAGCTTATACGACATCATTTCTTTGTGAGCTGGAAACTGCAGTTGTTACGGAACCTGATATCAACAGATCACGTATGCGTGACGAACATAAACTTTGTCATGGAGATAAAAAAATCAGAATCTGTAACACCAGGCAGTTTGAAATGTCTAGGGGAATGAATAAAGTAGTCAGTTTTTTTTGTTAACAAATAACTATAATTTATTCTTAAACAACCCTCAAATTACAATACACTTAATTAATACAATTACACAGAACAACAAAAGTGAATTCTACAGGTTTAGCATTAAAACTCAATTTACGAGAACTACAACTGTCTACGTTGCTTGTGGTATAAAACTGATATACTTAAGTCAAAATCACAATAAAACTATGAACATGTTCATGTACATGTATATGTATATACAAACAGGAAATACATGTACTATTTGTATCCGCGGATACTATGTTTTTTGACCGGATTCCACCACCGCCACTGCGGCGTTCGTTTCCGGAAAACTCCTCTGAGACTACTGGGCCGATTTTCCGAAGCTTTACCCAAATATCGGGTCACATGTGAACTGGTGCCTCGTCAATTTGCGTTGACCTCTGATCTATCCTCTCTGCAGTGCGTCCATCTGTGCGTCTGTGTTTACACAGTAAACAACATATCTTCGGACTCGTTTGACCGACCAGGCTGACATTTTGCACCAGTGTAGCTTTTGGTTAGCTTTATATCATATAATCAACTGGTGGCGCCACCTGCAACAATTTTGCGCGGCGTCCATCTGTTTGTCTGCCTTGGGTTACAAATCACTCATATCTCTGCAGTGGTTGGACTGATTCACCTAGAATTTAGCATGTGTATCATCATGGATAGCTTTCTTTATTTTATGACAGGTGGCGCCACCTACATTAACGTACAGGATGCAGACATCCAGGCTTATATCTCAGGATTGGTTTGACGGATCCTCCTGAAATTGTGCATGTTTATAGATCTCATATAGCTCTTTATTTTACGCAAAACTGGTGGCGCCACTTGCAACCATTTTTGTACAGCTTCCTTCTGTTTGTCTGCTGTGGGATAAAATCACTCATATCTCGGCAGTGGTTTGACTTACCTGCCTAAAATTTTGCATGTATATACATCTTGGATAGCTTTCTGGATTTTGTGGCAGGTGGCGCCACCTACATACATATTCGGCTGCAGACATCCATGCTTATATGCAACACACCTCACTCTATTTCCCCTTGCCACTCAATCCATGCTTCACCCGTCCCACTCATATTTCGGCGGATACACGTAGTCGCTTGTCGATTACCCGTATTCTAGTTTCTTTAAACTTTGTCTCAGAGACATTTCATGTAAATTTGAGAAAATGTTGCATCCGTTATAAATTAAAAGACACTCCTATTAATATTGTAATAATAATAATAATAATATAAAAATACCAACATTTTGGGAAGTTTGTTTGATTAGTTGTTCTCAATAATTTATTTAGGGATTCTTAAACTGAAGCATAATTTTTTAATCAGAGGGGGATCCAGCTGGTGGCGCCCGCGGCGAGCGCCCAATCAATTGAACTGTAACGTCTCCCATTTTATCGAGTTCTTTTTCCATTTATTCGTAATTAATTTTCATTTTTCAAATTGTTAATTTCCCAGGCAATAAGATTTTTATGTTTATTACTTTCAAATTCATAAGTAGAGGATATAAAAGAACAGATTTCAGATTTGTTAGATTGAGATAGCATCATATATATATATATATATATATATATATATATATATATATATATATATATATATATATTTAAAAACTCAGTGAGAGGGAATCATTTCTTTATCACACTGTGCTGGGTCCTCCACACCCAATCGCATTCGCCTAAAATTTTGAAGAAAAAAAATATTAAAGCCTGCCACACGTTTCCCAGACCCCTAAAGTTTGAATATAATAGGCAAAAGCATATATGAGAATAGAAGTTCAGGCCACAGAAAACCCTCATAATCTTTTGTTAAAAGTACCTCAATTTCCTCTTTACATTTGATATTTTAAATTTTTTCTGGATATGGGAGGGGGGTCAACCCCTCCCACACCCACCCCGATTTAAAACTAATTTACTTTAATAAAACATAGCTCTAGATTCTATAGATATTTTTTTTCATACGGTGAAATATATTACGTAATATTTAAATAAAAATTTATGAACTTAGTTTTTATACTACCTATTAACCAGTAATTAGCGCTTCCCCCTTCTCGATTTTCTGGATCACCCACTGGACACTCCCTTCCATACCCTCCCCATCTACCTCTAACTCAGTCGCAGAATGTCAAAATCTGCACTGCACCTGCGTATAATGATCTAAGGTTAAGAAAAATAAAGCTCCAAGTGTGAATTCATTTTGTGAGGATAACCGTCTCCATTTTAATGCCAGTTTAACGAAGTATGTACATTTGCAGAATTCCATTCCAGTGTTACTCCATGACAGAATAGTAACACACGCTTCCTCTCGTTTTATATCCTGGTGGTTTCCAGTCCCAGTGACTAAAGCTGCGCCTGCTTACCTTGAGTGGAGTGACCTCCATTTGCTGGCATATACCACCGAGGAACCCACGAAAGGCGCATTTGTTTGTGAGCGAAACACGGTCGTGAGGCACGGTTTCTCATTAAGCCTGCAGACCGCTAACCCTATATGTTGGGGCAGACCGTGAAAATTCTGGCCACCTCGGCTGAGATTCGAACTACCGGTATACCACTGAAAGCTTTCCGTGTTGATTGAGTAGGCATGGCAAACTTAAATATTCCATATATTTAATGTTAAAATATTAGAAATAGAATTTTTAATATCTTTTTACTCCAATGGACTGATTAAAGATCTGTAAGGAACATTCGTATTGAGCTAGTTGGGCCAATTTTATTCACAATTCCACTATTTTACTTTTTTTCACCATTTTACTTTTACCACTTGTTATAGATTTATGTTCAGCAGGAATGAACACAGAAGTGTCTCTCTTTCAAGGTGCTCAAACTCTTTAAGTAACTGTCAGAACATATAAGTCACTGTGCCCGGCCTTACCACATTTAACCAATAGATCCCGCTGTTCAGCAATACCATATATTAACGATTAATGCCCTTCTAACAATCCGGAGGAAGGACACACACCCGTCGTTACAGGCGTTTATGAATGAACGTTAGCTCAACTGAAAATCAGTTGTGGCCGCGAAGGGCAACTTTAAATAATTATGTTCTGCAGATTTCTTTTGACACCAATATGAACGGTGAGCGGGTAATTTTTACTTTACTTATCTAGACAAAATATGCGATAATTTTTGCCAACATGGCATACCAGGTATGCATGGATACACATATCTAAATTCTTGAAATACTAGATTGAAATAAAACAATTCAATCAAGTTTCAATTTCACCATCATGATTGAAAATGTTGCACCTTTAATACACGCAATGAGACAAGATCCTTAATTTGAAATGTAGATACTGGATATAGATGGAAAGATTTCTTGTAGAATGGGTACATTGAAAGATAAAGTAGTGATCCAAGTAAAATAGGATCGATAGTTTTGTAGAACAATTGTTTTTCTAAATGTGACCTAAACCTGGAGGTCCCCGTTTGGGGTTTCACTGGCTGTTCCAGGGGGCTGAATTGACACTTAGCTGATTTTACACATTGATACTAGTATCCTTTGACCAAACGGTCTCCTAGAAAGGCTGGAGGTTATTTAATGGACACGACTCATGGCATGGCAAACAACACTGAACGTACCAAGACATAAGACGTTAAGCTGTCAGGTGATCAAATGCTTTATTTACATACGTGAAATATGAATATTAAATTAGACACATGTTCACCATGATGTTCAAATGTGTATATGAACATATTTACATATGACAATACTATATTGTGAATATGATATGAATAATACATATAAGGATACATGTTACACACATTTTACACACTTTATAATAGCCATGATTATTATGCGTTTATATCCTGATGTTCAGCTAGTAGCCGCCAGGGGGCACTTGCGTCTTCTGGCGATCTCTCTGATGTTCTTGGTGTTACCAGATCTCAGACGACGGTTGGCGAACCATTTCTTGACTTGTTCTGTGGTGATTCCCCCAGTGGTGGCCAGGTACTCAATGGTCTCGGCGATCGGGTACGGGTGCTCCTCATTCATAGAGTACCAGTTCTTCATGATACGAGTAGCTACAGAGTTCAGCTTGGCGGGCTTTGTTTTCCGTGGACGGATGGCGGGAGCAGCCGCAACCTCCGTCAAAGAGGTCACGTGACCTGATTCTACCTGATGACACCACTGCTGGACTTGACTGATTAGAATGAAGTGCTTGTTGTCATAGTAACTGTTAATGCCGTCATGTTGCCATGGTGACAATCTTTGAGCCATCAGGGACTGGTAACGCTCCCCTTCAAGTTGACTGGCCTGCATGGCGTAATAATTCTGGATCTCCTGGGACCTCGTCTTCTGCTTGGACCCGAGTTTCAGTAGTTGAATGTTCAACATGGCGATCCGGAGAGACAATGGTTCAGGGAATGCATTCTTGGCTGGTGCTGCCACCTGTGACGGGGCAACTTCTGGTCTGTGGTGGGTAGGTGCTGCCACCTGTGACGTGGTGACTTCCGCTCCGGGGGTGGTCATCAATGGCGCAGTATTGACACGGCCAGGTATCGTGGTGAACCAGTCTCTGTTTTGTTGACCGTTCAGTGCTTTCAGAGGCTGTCTTACTGCTGCAGTGGGCTTCAAGCTGGTGGCTGTCTGGTTCATCGTGGGTTGATGGACTGGCTCTGTCTGGTTCGTCGGTGGTTGATTGACAGGCTCTGTGACTGACGTAGGCCTCTGTATATCCATCCCTTGGTGTGTAGTGAACGATCCTGAACACAGGAGATAACTCAGCTCCTCCAAGTTGGATACGTCCGAGTCAATCCGATCCATTTCCAGGTTACTCTTACGCTATCCCTGAGTAGTGTGGGCACGTGTACTTCGATCAGTGAGTAGCCGGTTGAGCAGATTCTGAGTAAACAGTGAGGTCGAACTGTAGAGTTGAGCAGATACTGAGTGATTGATACCTGCTCACCATCTACTCGCCTTTATATACAAGCTACTTACGCCTGGTTCACCAGTTAACATCACAAACTTGATTCCCTCCTTTGATGGCCCAAACTTTCCTTCACCATCGGTCTTTGATCCCTTTGATCATCACAGAGTAGGTTACCTAATCAAAGGCTCTGGTTACTAAACTCAGCCCCGTTCATCAAAGGATGGTTTGTTGTTTGCCCTGACCGGCTACTGAAGAGCAGACTCAGTTTGGTTGTTGTGTTTGTATGTTTGTTACTCGTCAAACAGAAATCAAAGTAAGTTTGTACATGTGGCTCATAAGAAGAAGGAATGTTTGGTTTAAGCGTTTGACAACTAGAAATATCTTTGACCGACTATACCATTCCGATCGAATAATATATAACACGGACATTTTCTTAATTATTTCGTAAACTGTGTAATATTTTCAAGTCATAAAAATGACAGATTGTCTTTTTCGGAGTTTTCTTAATATTATTTTCGGTTATTATTTAAGCTCATTATTTTTGTTTATAATAATCTCTTCCATTTCAAATATAAAGAGTATAAATTATTCTATTTTAATAATGCTATAACATAACATAACATAACATAACATAACATAACATAACATAACATAACATAACATAACATAACATAACATAACATAACATAACATAACATAACATAACATAATATAATATAGTATAATATAATATAATATAATATAATATAGTTTAACATAATATAAAAAATACGTAACAATGTCCTATCGATAGGGGTGCATGGTGCCGGGGGAGGGGGTTCGGTAATTGCTGGCTGAAGGTTTGTTGTGTGGGGCAGGGGCGGGATCTAAATTTCGGCCCAGCTATGGCTCCAATATATACCAGAGGTCCTATATTTACTATAATACACGGTAGGCCTACTAAACTTAAGTAATTCTCTTTAAAACTAGTTTTATATATTTTTATTAGTTGGGGGGGGGGGGAGATCAGAAATCTACTACCACATCAGTTAAAAAAACAGCTATCAACACGAAGATTTAACGTACTAAACTGACTGAAAACATACTTAATTAAATCTAATATCTTATTTTACGGAAACATTTTTACTCTTATATAATAATAATAATAATAATAATAATAATAATAATAATAATAATAATAATAATTATAATAATAATAATTTTGCGGAAACATTGTGCTCCTATAGAATAATAATAATAATGATTAACACTTTACCATTTTATCATCATTGCAATATATATATATATATATATATATATATATATATATATATATATAAAAATATCTGTATATATATATATGTATGTGTTGCTTATATTGTTAAATACAATTAAACAATTAGACGATATAGTTATTAATTTGAATGTTGAATAACAATAGCATTTTTATATCTTATTTTTCACAAACAATGCATTCCTCACATTCCAATTGACATCTGTGATGTTTCAGATATCTGATATACTTCTGTACAAAGTCAATCGTCAATACTTTGCTAGTGTCGCTTTTAGTGTATTGCGATACGCATTGTACCTATATATGCGGTACAAATTCACTGCCCTGTAAATGTTTACAAAGGACAATTTCATTAATCACCAGTGATACAACAAGGATGTACGGGAACATAAAATAGAGGGTTACAGGAGAGAGCAAATGTGTCACTCGGGTAATATGCATGAAACAATGGGCTAGTATATGTGTCCCTACTAACTGATGCGTCTTCTGGATCTATGTTTTAATACCGATTAACTTTCGTATGATATAAGCACTTTCTTTAGGGTCATTAATTAAATAAATGATAAACAGTCAACAATAAAACAGTAATTAAAGTATCGAATTAGTGCATTCTGTTAAAGAATTAAATTAATTTTATTAAACTCACCATATAATCTCGGCCTGCACTGTTTAAAATTAAGTACATGACAATACAATTTACCTCAATGTGTGTCCATCATTATTTTAGTTTTGATATAAGTAATGACAATATATGTCATACATTTCTTAAGCATTCAAAAACTACTAAACTGAAGGAAATGCAAAAATGTAACAACCAACTTTTTGCGGTTCAGGAAAAACTGTATGTAGTCCGTACATGGACCTTCATGAATCCAGGAGGGGGTGGTCCAAGTGGTCCGAAGCCTCCACCCCCCACCCCCATCCCCCCAATTTTTTTGTCGCCGCAACATTTTGTAGGGGTTTCAGAATAATGTTTGCGGCCTAAACCCCATCCCTCCTTATTTTAAGTCGATTGGTCCTCCTCGGTTAGACCCCTCCTTTTCCTAAAGCCTGGATCCGCCCCCTACGTGTGTGTGTGCGTGTGTGTGTGTGTGTGAGGGTGTGTGTGTGTGTGTGGCAATTGCTTATCCGCCTGAGTGTTGGTGAAAGGCCTTAGAATAAGTTCACATGAATAGCGCAATGCACCTGTAACGTTACTACACAAGGAATCAATGTAAAGCTACCCTCAACTCACCGGTCACATAATTATTTTGGAAGCCCCAGTACATTCATATCGATTTTATGTAAAAATTCGACACCAGGCGACTCTGTCTATAAGCTTACGACATCAGGTATTGAGTGTTACGGAACCTAATATCAACAGATCACGTAGTCGTGACGAACATAAATTTGTAATGGAGATAAAAAAATCAGATTCTGTAACACTAGGCAGCGTGAAATGTCTATAGGGGAATGAATAAAGAAGTAAGTGTTTTTTTTGTTAACAAATAATTGTAATTTTATTCTTAAGGCAATCCTAACATTACAATACACTAAATCAATACAAATTCACAGTATAACAACAGTACAACAGAAAATCAATAAAAGTATATAAATAAAGTGTACAGTACCTGGATACCACCACACTCACAGTGATAACAAGTCCTTTATAACGTACAACCCAGATGAACAGTTCACATAAATCTTTTCAGAGAATAGTCCAGTTCATTCAGAAAATCAATCCGTTGTTATCCAAAAGTAAAGTTCCTGTCATAATCCCGAAAGCAAACTGAAGACTATATAAGATCCGTCACAAATTTAGAAGAAAATCTATAATTGCCGCACTTATCGGAAAAGATCCACAACTGACTTATACGCTTATATATGGAATATTTCTCTCCACTCTCCCACGGCTCTAAACACAGCCTCTTATTTTTAACTTTCGCCTCAAGCCGAGAACTTTCCATTTCTCGAACAATCCAAAGAACCTAACATGATACACAGTACACACGCGTTACAGGAAACATCTAGAACCACATCCCTGTGTTTCTACATATCAGGGTTCACACGTGGGCCGGCCCGGCTCGGCCAGGCGAGAAAGCCCCAGACTATATAGCATGACCGCTGTTTACACGTGAGACCCCACGCGAGAGTCCAGGCTATGCCGTCATAGCAACAGACAACGCTAGCGCTGAACAAACACACTGCTGCATACAATAAAAGAGACATCTATAACATAAGATAATCATACATGTATTTCAATGTTTTTTCACAAATGGGCTTAACTTTTTCAGATTCAACTCCAGTTTCACTCCGCAACAGGACAGTAACACACGCTTCCTCTTATTTTATATCCTAGTGTTAGCCAGACCTGGTGACTACTGCACCTGCTTGCCAAACTGTGTAATGTTCCTCATCGCTTAGTCATACCACCGAGGAATCCGTAAATGGCAGATTCGTTTGTGAGTCAAACACAGCCTTTGGGCAGGGTATTCCAATTTAACCTGCAGGCCCCTCATCCTGGGTGGGGGCCGATCGTAAAAAATCCCACCGCCTCGGCACACATTCGAACTCAAGACCTAATCGGGGACCACAGAGAGCTTCATGTGTTGATCAAGTAAGGCAAAATTAAATATTCCATATGTTTGATGTTGAAATATTGAAAATATAAATTTTAATCAAGTTTTACTCAAAATGGACAGATAAAATATGTCAAAATCTGCATTTGTAACCAGCTAGTTTGGCCAATTTTATTCACATATTACATTATTTTACTTTTTTCACCATTTTACTTCTACCACTTATATATTTATGTTCAGCAGCAATGAACACACAGAAGTGTCTGCCTTAAAAGGTACTCAAACCCATGTTTTCGTTACGTAACTGTCAGAACATACCGGTCACTCTGTCCTGATTTACGCTACATTTAACCAATATACCCCTCTGTTAAGGAAGAGCAGATTTTTACGATTAATGTCCTACTAACAGCCCGGAGAAAGGACACACGCCAATCGTTACAGAATTTTATTAATGGACGTCAGCTGAACTAAAAATCCATTGTGGTCGCGAAGGACAACTCTAAATGAATATGTTCTGTATGTTTCTTTCGATACCAATATATTTAAATACTGGAATTTCAATCATGTTTCAATTTCACAATCGTGATTGAAAATTTTGCATTTTAAATACGTAATGAGACAAGAGCCTTAATTTGCAATGTTAATACTGAAGTTAGAAAAATGACGTCTTACAAGTAGGGTACATTTAAAGATGAAGTAGTGATCCGTGTAAAATAGGATCGATAGTTCCGCAGAACAATTGTTTTTCTAAATATGACTTAACCGGGTGGTCTCCGGGCGGGGTTTCACTGGATGCTCAAGGGGGCTTAATTGACACTAAGTTGATTTAACATTCAGATACTTGTATCTTTGGACCAAACGGTCTTCTAGAAAGGCTGGACGGTTATTTAATGGACACGACTCATGGCATAAAAAAAAAACAAACACTGAACGTACCAGGACATAAGACGTTATAAGCTGTCAGGTGATCAAATGCTTTATTTACACACGTTTAATATGAATATTAAATTAGACACATATTTACCATGAGGTACAAATGTGTATATGAACATATTTACATATGACGATACGATATAGTGAATATGATATGAATAATACATATATCGATAAAGTCTGTGATATAATATGTGGGTAGCGGAACAGTCCAAAACCCATTTTATGCGGTACATATAATTTTTATTTTAAATTAAATAAAAGAATGTTATAGACTATATAACTTATGGACATGCGATTAATCTGTGAAAGAAGAATACAAAATTATATACAAGTCTTTTGTTCATATGTCAGGCTGAAGTGGTGGTAAAGCCTACACCTCAGATCGGTTTGATTTGCCGATAAGTATAAAATCTTATATAAGAGGTACATGTACGTGTAACTTGTCCTACTACTGTAGAAGGCATAAAGTTCAACTTATGGGATCAAGCACTTCGTTTCATAATTAATATAGGAATCATTAACCTCTCCTTATGGGCATCTCTGAATTACAGACACCTCTATAAGTGACACTTAAGGTTGATATCCATTTGCAATAATATGTGTATTGTTTCACGTAATTAACCCATTTTGGGTGAAAACGAAAGTTGTCCAGCAAATCCATGCCGACGCACGAGCTTAATATCTCCTGTTCACTATAGTTTTATACCTTGTCATGGTTCTGTCTGTGAGTTAACACAGTCCCGGTATGTATGTTTACCATTACAGGACCGCTTGACTAGAGGCAAGATCTTAGTTGAGCACACGCGAAAATTATAAAAAAAGAGAACAAACATGAAAAAGAAACAACCGGAGAAGCTAGAAAACCTTAATTTGTGAAGTTGGGATGTACGGCCACCAGGTGGCGTGATCGCTGTGTTTGTTTTTCGTCATTCATTGCATCAGTGGCAAGCCTTTTTCCACTTGCGTAACGGATGTAGCAAACGGTTTTAGAACGGATTATTGAAAGATACCGTAATATTTTAAGGAGACTACACTGTATTTCATATATACTTAATATACCTGGTATGTGAAATGTAAATAGATCCACTCTTCACGGATTTTAATCTCTACTACTTTCTTTCTCTCTCTCTCTCTCTCTCTCTCTCTCTCTCTCTCTCTCTATATATATATATATATATATATATATATATATATATATATGTGTGTGTGTGTGTGTGTGTGTGTGTGTGAGAAAAGACTGAAAGCCTTGGTAGATATTGCCAGCGCTGTGTTAGAATGGCTCTATCAGTTCTTGTTCTTGTTTTTACAAGATAAAATATCCAACATGTGCAAGGGACACAGCTATGTTATTGTCACTTGCGGGGGACTCCTATGCTTATATAGCAAATTAAATATGGAAAAAGAATTTATAAATTGGACCATGCACAAGTGCCATTGTTCATCTGTTTCAAATGTGATGAAACAACTGTCCTTGATCTGATAGTAACATCAAACATGAATACCTCTAGAAATAAACTCACTTTTATTAAAACACACATATATGTAAATAGCCTTATTTTTAGCATTGGTCTAGTTTATAAATAATATGTATTGGTAGTGTGGCAATTAAACTGTTAAACAAATGATTTGTCACTATCTTTATAATCGATTAAATTCGTTACATATTTGTGTTCTTATATATTTCCAACGGGATTAGATTCTTTACATGTGCACGTATAATCGTTTTTAATCGATTATGTATGTATATATATATATATATATATATATATATATATATATATATATATATATATAATATATATAAAGAATCGGCCCAGGATTTTCCCCTCATATATTTGTCTTCGTAACAATATATATAAATATATATACAAGAAAATCTGTCTAAAGTTGTGGCCTTTGATGTTGTCCGACGCGAGTGATCAGTGTCCGCTGGAGATGGCTTATCGTGTCCGTATTTGTCAGGTTCATTTACTCTTAGAATGTTGGTTTGAGTTGAAATCTGCTGTCCGTAGCGATCGAGGTGTCCGCCTTATAGAGGTTCCACTTAAACACAACCTATACGGAATTTCTAAGGGACTAAATTATCTTGCCAGTCGTCCGCCAAAGTGAGGTGTCTGTTAGACCAGTTTTCACTGTATATATGAGAGAGAAAGCCAATTGTTGTAGAGAGTTTAAAATCCACGAAAAGTGGCGTCTAACGGGAACTATTTACATTTCACATACATTTCAGTTTACATGGAATACAGTGAAGTATCCTTAAAGTATTAAGGTATCTGTAAATATTTCGTTTGCTAAATCCGTTACACAAGTTGAAAAAAGCTTGCCCCGGGCGCGATCGACGACGAAAAACAAACAGCGCTCACGCCAACTGGTGGTGGTACAGCCCAACTTCACAAATCAAGGGTTTTCAAGCTTCTCTGGGTGTTTATACATTCATGTTTGTTCTCTTTTTTATAATTGACGCGTGTTCGCGACCAAGATCTCTCCTCTGATCACGAGGTCTTGTAATGGTAAACAGACACACCTGGACTGTATTTACTCACACACAAAACCATGACAACGTATAAAACCAGTTAACAGGAGATATTAAACCCGAAATAGTTTTCTTTCTCATTTTGATCGCACGTCCATGCGTGATAGTTTTTAATTTTTTTTATCATTATTTATTTCAAAATGAGAATTATACGTACTCCATAAAATGGGTTGTTTATTGTTCAGCTACCCACAAATCATATCAATGGCTGTATATGCATTCAATATTTTAAACGATCCACTACACTGTGCGTTATATCATAAATCTAGTTCTTAGACAGATCAATTTAGAATATTAGAAACCTTCCCCACAAATATCCTTTCTCAAACACTTTCAGTCAGGCTGTTTGGTAACTGTAACTCTTGCCCGAACCTTTCATCTCCAAAAAAAAGTTTCAATTTGGCAAAGGCAATATCTTTTCTTATCATCATTATGACAGGTTCCCTATTATAACACCATACTCAACAGAATTTAATCACCTATCTAAAAATGAGAGTTCTGTGTATGACTGGTATGGACAACGATTTGATATTTTGCTTCCTTGAAATATTTCAGTAACCTAGACACAAACAATGATAAATCAAATAGCATTTTAATATATTGCATTTTATTATATAAATTAATAAAGAATATATATATGTGTGTGTTTTCTTTTCAACGGTGTTCCAGCGGTTTACAAGGAGGTGGAGAACATACAATATTGGACATACATGTGTATATATTGCTTATATATATATATATATATATATATATATATATATATATATCAGTTGGTGTGTTGTGTAGTCCGTGAATCAGATCCGTAAGATTTATTATATCGTACGTACGAGATAGTATGTCGTACGTACGAGATAGTATGTCGTTCGTACGAGATGATATATCGTACGTACGATATAATATGTCCTACGTACGAGATAGTATGTCGTAGGTACGAAATAGTATTTCGTACGTACGAGATAGTATGTCGTACGTACGAGATAGTATGTCGTACGTATGAGATAAATAATTTATTTTTGTTTTACCAGGTGGCAGCAATCAGACATGGGGTAATAGTAATAAGTAATAGTAATAGTAATAGACTATTACAGCTTTTTCCATGTAATAGTAATAGTAATAGTAATAGACTGAAAAATTTGAGCTGTAATAGTAATAGTAATAGAAACAGAAGGCAAAGTAATAGAGTAATACATATTACTTTCTATTACTTCCTGTAAGCCCCTTGATCATTAAGCATATCAGCAAATATAAATGCTGCATGAACAGACTCAGTTCTTATCCAGTAACTGCCCAGGATGTGCCTATTGTTGAGGCAAGCATTGGCCAGCTGCCTCATTGCTGGTGACCACTGGTGCTAATTACATAAGAGTACTGGACAGAGTAGGTCACAGCCAAATAAGTTACCTGGCACAATCTGACCTTTGATTAGTAAACCATGGATAAACAGAGGCATGTTTGATGTTAAGAGACAGATAAATATAGTGTTTTATTATTGTGACATGTACATCTTATCTCACATCCATCAATCCATATGCATATTCTGAAATGTACCTAGATTTGTTTTCACAAGCCAGTTTGCATTTTAACCATACAAATTGCAATAACACATCATTCAAGAAAAATATAATATGGAACCAGGTACAGTGCAGACCCAAAATGTTCATGATAAGCTTATGGTGTTTTCACTACCCATAATGTACTGAAGCCTACAATGCTATAAACTCAGACCAGTACTACAATCACTTGGATAAAGTCATACTGCAGGCACATATATTATCTAGTTAATTTATATACATATTCTTTTTAAAACTATTCTTTTAATACTTGTCTGTTATTTCATAGTAACAATTTTGCAGACCTTCATTCAGTATCTTAAATTATGTTAATTTACATTTTGAAAATTAAATGAACCATTTTTTCATGATATTAATTTATTTGATTAAATAATATGAAAATATAGGTAACTGTTCATATTTTATTATTTAATATCTTATATAAATATATATATATTTATATATAAATATATAAATTTTGATATTAATAATTAGATCCTGTTATGTACAAAATTTAAGTACAAGATTGTTTAATACCAAATTTAAATAATATTTTATTTGTTTTATAAAATTAATGTAAGTTTAAATCACTCTCCACATTCCTAAATTATCCTATGCTTGTTTTGCTGCAATGAAGAAGGGCATGCCTGAAAAATAAAAGCCCTGCCTGCTTCCATTATTGTAAAATTTACCACCTCTCTGGTCACTCTCGAGATGTATTATGAGATGGAATAAAATGTGGCATCACATCCAAATGAATATATACACTTGAGAAGATGGGGTACTTTTGTCTCCAGTTTGTTTCTGTCCAGAATCTTGACGTAAACAGTATTTTTATTGGATATATTTATAAGGATTTGGAAACAGGACACAGCCCTACATAAATTCCTCTCCTGATAATACATAAAGGACTGAATTGTCAGCTTTGATACTAAATAATAATATGCAATAATCACGAATAATTCCTCTGGAGACAATTTTTAGTTACACTGAAAATCTTTATTTATTGACTATGAGAATGAAGATTAAATCGAAACGGAAGTATGTACTATAAAATAAATTTATGTGAAATATATATGAAAATAATATAAAATGAACAAGCATGCATATAATTATAAATCAATATTTTAAATATGCCAAGGCCTTTACAATGGGTTGCTTTTGATTACATGTATTCAAGAGTTCATACAATTATCTTATAATTTCGACTTGAAACACCCCAATAACGAGGTTTCAAAATATAAAAAAAAAACAGAATTAAAGAAGCTGAAATAATAAAGATCTCCAGTATTATTAGGCTTCTTGTAAATGACAATAACACAGTATAAGAAAATTGTGTAGGTAACTGGATGATATAGTTGCTTTTAATATTATTTAAACATGTGATTGTAGTGCTAGTTTATAGCACTCATGGCTGCGCAAGGTCTAGAATCCTACCATCAGTTTAAGTACATGTAATAGTAATAGTAATAGTAATAGATACCCCAGTAATAGTAATAGTAATAGTAATAGAAGATAAAATGTGGTAATAGTAATAGTAATAGTAATATCAGAAATTGAAAGTAATAGTAATAGTAATAGTAATAGAACAACTGTAATAGACCCCATGTCTGGCAGCAATACGCTTCCGTAATAACCTGAATAGCTGCACGTATTTCCAAACTTAAGGACTAAGTCTTAAAAGTAAATATTTTTGTCACCAATTAACTGTAAAATGAAACATTTATTTTCATCAAAGAAACACGCAAATCTATATAGTAGTGTATACCATAATTCAATTGACCAAAGACACAGGGCAGTGAAGTCTTTTCCAAGTAAAACTTCAAGAAATGTGTCGTCAGGTAAATTGTGTAATAGAGCAGAGACATGGACACTCAGCGAATTACAGATAAAATCCCACAATCTGTCCCTGCTCCCCTTTGACCTGTCACAATATCGTAATACATGTGCCACTTGATGTCTATAGAACAGACCACAGTTGTAATTACAAAGATTCTTCGTTTGTTTGTAATTCCATATACACAGCTACAATTTGTGCAAGAAAATGAAACTTAAATAAAGACTTGGGTATTTCTTGTGCTGCATACCAAATAACAGAAGGCTGAAAACAGCTTGAATGAAAACTTCTAAATTAAACAAAATCTGCGATTTGTGCAGTTTGCACATCGTATACGTTTGCTTCGTAACCTACAATTGCCTCTTGAACCTTTATTTTCCAAATCTTTACTGTGCTTTCACATTTTCTGAGAAGGGCGTATTCTTCATCTAGATCGTATTTGGTGATGAGCGCCATAAAGTCTTTAACAATTCCAGATTTACATAAGGCTGGAAACATATGTAATAGCATTTCTTTATAACAGAACTATTTCTTTGAAACAGAATTACATGAATTAGAAATTAACCTGCCAAGATAGAAGAGTTTAGTTCTCGATATGAATGCCTCAATTCGAGATATGCCTAACTTTGCCAAAACTATATCAGAACGAGTTCTCGAACCAAACGTTTGTGCGATTTTAGAAAAGAAATCTCTGCATTCTCTTTAATATCAAAAAGTCCGATTTTGTCAAACAATTCCACAATTCTGAACCATACAAAGCTTTTGAAATAACGGCGGTTTAATAAAGACTAATTGCTGTAAGTGGATTCAGTCCCTAGGTCTGACACCAGACCCAGTTAAGGAAAGAAATGTACTGTCGAGAAACCATTGTCTACTTTTTACACTTCACCGAATGTTCGTTCGTTTTCACCAAAAACCATTATAACAGTTTTCTTTGGATTGAAACAGAATCTCCGGCGTTTGCTATATTCCGAGTAAATGTTAATCATATATTGTAAACCACTGGGCGAGGGAGACAGGAGACATATGTCAACCGCTTGAGTTGGATTTCCAGTGTGGATAGGCCCAACATGGGTTCCTTTGTCAGAGCTTGTAGGTTCGAGGAGATCATTTATGAAAAGCATGTATAAAAAATGGAAAGAGAACCCCTCCTTGTCTCACAGATTGTTTCACGTCAAACCATCTACTTAGATGACCCATGTATAACACAGCGCTCAGCATGTTAGAGTAAGCATTTAACAACAGATTCCATAACCGCCCAGTTTTACCAAATTTATATAACTTCGTGAATATGCAAAACAACATTAAAGGCAGACTTTCTGTCCAAAAAAAAAACACGAATACAGTTTAGAAGAACCATCAACATAATAATGAACAGTTTCTTGTCGAGTCAAACTTGCATCAATCGATGACTGGCCTTTTTGGTAAGCAAATGGTAATGGGTCTGGGATATAAATTCCTTGTATGTTAAAATATGTATTAATTCTAGTCAAAACAATTCTCTCGAAAAGTTTGTAGACACAGGACAGCAAATTTGTGCCCCTGTAATTTTGTGGAGAGGATTTATTCCCTCGTCCGTGCTTAGGTATCGTGACTACAATGCCCTTCTTCATTTTATCGGGTAATTTTTCCATGGATTAAAAATAAACAATTAACATAAATGGAGCGCCAACGTTTTACCACCATTTTTAATATGTTCATTTGTCAAAGCCACTGGCCTTGCTGGTTTTCAAAATTCTAATAACAGTTTCAATACCAGTCATCACAAGCGGTTTATCGAATGTGTGGTCATAATGATTTCCCGACTCTTCTGAAATATTGTAAAGTTCATCATTTATTCTTTTTTCATGACTAGCCTTAGCATGTCGACAATGTCTGACAGTTACGTAACGAAAACAACGTTTGAAAGGCAGACTCTTCTGAGTGTTTATGGTTGTTGAACATAAATCTACAAGTGGTAAAAGTAAAATGTTGAAAAAAGTAAAACAATCTAAAATAATGTAATGTGTGAATAAAATTGGCCAAACTAGCTCAATACAAATGTTCCCTGCAGATTTTGTTATATTCAATCAGTCCATTTTGAGTAAAACTTGATTAAAATTATATTTTCAATATTTCAACATCAAACATATGGAATATAACAGTTTCTACAATTTCAAAATTATTCACGCTAAACAGCTATTTCCGTTGATATTGATCTTGGATATCTCCAAAGACTTAATATGGCTAGTGGCGCCACCTGCAATATCTTGTATGCCAGCTTAGTGAACGTTTTCGGAATAACATACATTTTGCATTTGACCATCCAATTAAAACAGTTTATCTTAATTAGACATATACCTGTAATCCTGCAAAAGAATGAAATTTCTTTATGAGTATTGACAGTTATGACATTTTAACACAATCGGTATAAATATTATGTAAACATTCATTTGAAGCACCAGTATCTCAATTATTATAAAAATAAATTATGTTTATCTTACATTAATCCAATGTTATACCCTGCATACGAACACCTATTTGGGTCATATGGAGCGTTTTCGTGACATAGGAAAGCATAAATTAGTTTCTCAGTGAATTTCTCTTCTATGACGGATAATTCAAAAATTTAGCGAGGGTGCCTTTCGCGAAAGTGCATGTGGACGGAACCCACGAATTCCCCAAATCTAAAGTGGCCGCCCGTCTGCAAATGTGAAATTATTTTTTTCGCAGTGGTTTGGCCTGCGACTGTAGGGGTCTGAAGTTTCAGTTGTTCAGGAATTCATACCTGATGTCAAATATGTGATTCGGACGGGCCTCGTTTTTAAAGCTCATGAAAACTCATAAAGATTCGTCAAACAACCATTACAATGGCTGTTCTTGGTTCGTTTTTCAAGGGATTCGTGTTGTATGAATGTTAAATAAAAATTTAGCGGGGGTGTCGCCCGCAAATTGAGGGCGGTAATCGTAAAAGCCTGATATCCAAAATGGCGACTGGCCGCCATGGTGATTTTTTTTCATTAGTTTGGCCCGCGATACCTATCAATATATACAATCCAAGATGGCCGTCGAGCTTTAGCGATTTTAGATTCTGAGGGATTCTTCGTAGAGACATTCACATTGGTCGTCATATTGCATGTTTATTCAATTGATTATGGCCCTACAATCCAAGGTGGCCCCTGAATTTAACATAAGAAAGACTATATAGATAACATATATATAATATATAAAGATATATGTTATATATGAATGTTAATTTGGAAATTAAGCAAGGATTCCCCTCACAAAAGTGTATTAGGAACCATGAGAACCCTAAATTCGAAGTCTTATAGTCTGGTCTTTTAAAATCAAAGTCCGGATATCCAGACCGATCAGGTCCAATTCCAGGTTAAATGCCTTGCGAAATCAAAGGCCACTTTTTTCAACTTCCAGTCTTCGAAAACTGAATAAGAATTTGAGATAATCATACATGTATTTTAAAGTTTGTTTACACACGGTCTCAATTGTTTGTTTAATGACATGTAGCTCCATACCATTTTATATAATTTCCCGTCCGGTCCAATTCAATTCCAAATCATTTCATCATTCACCATTTACTGCTAATAATCCCCATGTATTATTTAGAAGGACAACGTCGGACAACTGTATTTCAGTTTGAAGTTCTAACACATTATGTCGTCAGCTTGTAGACAGAGTCACCTACTGTCTAATCCTGACATCAAATCGATACGTATGTACTGGGGCTTCCAGAATAAATATGTGACCAGTGAGTTGAGGGTAGCTTTACATGGATTCCTCGTTAAGTGCAGGTGTATTCCGCTACTCATGTGAACTTGTTTTCAGGCGTTTCACAGGTGTATGTGTGTGCTACAGAAATGTATCAATAGAAATTCACACAAACACACACAGGCGGATAAGCAATTGCCCCCCCCACACACACACACACACACACACACACACACAAACCTACACTCCTACACCTACACACACACCCACCATTACATACACAGTAACAGGGACGGACCTAGGATTAAGGAAAGGAGGGGTCTAACCCGGAGGACTAATGACACAACCTGAAAAAAAGTCCCCAGGTCCGAAAAAGGATTTAAGGGGGGGGGGGGGGGGGGTTCTAGGCCGAAAATTGATCTAAAACCCTTAAAAAAAGATTGCGGCGGATGTCATAGATTTCATGTCTATGGAGTTTTCATGCTATATTATAAATATATGAAGTAAGAAAGTTCTGCCGGAACTAGACATGGTGGCCGAATAAGCAAGCGGGTCGGATTTTGATTTTGATTTTAAACATTGGGCAGTTTATTATTCTACCAAAATGCATGATGGTCCTGTGGCGGTTACGAGACTTATATTACGACATATATACTCGTATGGTGGACCAACACACAGCGTATTCATTGATGATGCACAGACAAACATAAAATGTAAAAGGTGATGTTCTTTATTTACACATGATATAAATATAAGTTATAAAAAATATGAATATAACAACAAAATACGAATATAACAACATAATATATACATCAATATACATGTCATATATACATGTTTAACATATTCACACTTCTTTCTGAGCGTTTTTGTCTTGCAATTCAGCTGGTAGCCGCTACAGGACACTTGCGTCTTCTGGCGATCTCTCTGATGTTCTTGGTGTTACCAAATCTAAGACGACGGTTGGCGAACCATTTCTTGACTTGTTCTGTGGTGATTCCCCCTGTGGTGGCGAGGTACTCTGTGGTCTCGGCTGTTGGGTACGGGTGCTCTTCATTCATAGAGTACCAGTTCTCCATGATACGAGTAGCTACAGGGTTTAGCTTGGCGGGCTTGGTTTTCCGTGGACGGATGGCGGGAGCAGCAGCAACATCCGTCAAAGAGGTCACGTGACCTGCTTCTACCTGATGGCACCACTGCTGGACTTGACTGATGAGACTGCTGTGCATGTTGTCATAGTAACTGTTGATGCCGTCATGTTGCCATGGGGACAGTCCGCGAGCACTCAGCGCTTGGTAACGCTCACCTTCAAGTTGACTGGCCTGCATGGCGTAATAATTCTGGATCTCCTGGGACCTCGTCTTCTGCTTGGACTCGAGTGTCAGGAGTTGAAGGTTCAACATGGCGATCCGGAGAGACAGTGGTTCAGGGAATACATTCTTGACTGGTGCTGCCACCTGTGACGGGGTAACATCTGGTCCATGATGTGTGTTGGTACACAATCCCGCCCAGACCGTATCCATGACCGGAGCAGTGCTGACACAGCCAGGTATCGTGGTGAACCAGTCTCTGTTTTGTTGACCGTTCAGTGCTTTCAGTGGCTGTCTTGCTGGTACAGCGAGCTTCATGCTGGTGGCTGTCTGGTTCATCGTGGGTTGATGGACAGGCTCAGTGACCGACGTAGGACTTTGTATATCCATCCCTTGGTGTGTAGTGAACGATCCTGAACACAGGAGATAACTCAGCTCCTCATTACTGGGGTCGTCCAAGTGAGTCAGATCCATTTCCAGGTTACTCATATGCTATCCCTGAGGAGTGTAGGCACGTGTACTTCGAACAGTGAGTAGCCGGTTGAGCAGATTCTGAGGTCGAACTTTAGCGTTGAGCAGATACTGAGTGAATGATACCTACTCGCCAGCTACTCACCTTCATATACCAGCTACTCACATCCGGCTCACTGGTAAACATCAGAAGCTTGGTTCCTCCTTTGACGGCCCAAACTTTCTTTGACCATCGGACTTTGATCACTTTGATCATCACAGAGTAGGTTAATTAATCAAAGGTTCTGGTTACTAAACTCAGCCCCGTTCATCAAAGGATGGTTTGTTGTTTGCCCTGATCGGCTTCATAGGATCAGACTGAGTTTGGTTGTTGTGTTTGTAAGTTTGTTACTCATCAAACAGTAATGACAGTAAGTTTGTACACGTGGCTCGGATGAAGAAGGAAAGTTTGGTTTAGGTGTTTGACAAACAGGCCTGACTTTGATGACACTAATGGTTCGATCTCATCGTTTAAGAAAATGATAATTTTATGAAATATTACGTGAAATATATTTTACTTTCAAGTAAAAAATATGACAAATTCTCAATATATCTTTTTGCTTTATTTTGTACGCTTCATTTAATAGGTAACATCTAATAATTGTATTAAAATCCAATGAAGTCTCAAATTTGAAATATATATATTATAAAATATAACATATTCATCATGTCAGTTCATACACATATAATAATATAATATGTATATTGTAGTATAATGCATATGTAACTATATATATAATATAGTATATTATAGTTTGGCATAACATATTTCATTATTATATAATATTAAATTATATTTAAATTTGATTAATTTAAATTAATTTGATGTATATTACCTTATATTTTATCATATTTAATTATATTATGTAAGTTTATATAATATTATATTATTATACATGTATATCTATATACTAAACTCAAGGAGTGGCTATATATATATATATATATATATATATAAGTAATTGTAATGATAATGAAACGGCGAAGTGCATTAATCGTTCGGTATAATAACAACGCAAATAACAACGGGCGTGTAAGCACTGACAAGTAAAAACCAATTAACGGTAGGACGTCAGAATCAACTACCACATCAGCTGACAAACAAGAATCAAATCTTTGTGGTCAAACATTTACCAAATTAATTAAATCTAATTTTTATCATGGCTTTCTTCTAACAAAGATAGCTGATCATAACAATAATATATAATATAATTTATATTAATAATAATAATAATAACAATAATTATAATATTAACAATGATAATAATATAATTTGAGAATTTGGGCGTTGTCAAAATAAGCGTTCTTCCGATTACAACTTTTCCGATCCACGTCCTCTTGCAACCATACTTTCTGTGTCGGTAAATTCTGGCATTGACACTGCCTTTGAATTAATTTCATGTTTGTCATGATTATTGGTACACTGCTTATATATTTAATTTCTGATAATAATAATAATAATAATAATAATAATAATAATAATAATAATAATAATAATAATAATAATAATAATAATAAAAAAATAATAATTATAATAATTGAAATGATAATAATAAAAATAATAATAATAATAATAACTAGAAATGAGCTCAGAGAGCGCAGACCTCCGCCAAAACAGGTCATTACCTTAATATGGCATTGTCAGAAATGAAGATTTTTTTCCTTATAAACCCCCCAAATTTGATCAATTGTGCCTTGTATTGTTGTAGCTATCCTGAAATTTTCATCAAAATAGTGTTCAAAATAGGGGTCCGTGCATGGTACCAGTAAATCAACGTCTGTACAAGAAGTTCATTAAGTTTGTTATATTTAAATCCTGGCGGGCTTACAAGGATCTTCAGGGATGTTTCATTAAAATATTATGGTAAGAACATGGTAGGTTGCCAGGACAACCAATTTAGTACTAAGGACACAAAAGGATGTAAACTGGTATTTATATTTAGCACTATTTTCTAGTTTCTTTTTGTACCTTCTACCATTTCAACAAAACACGGCCTAATTGTACAGGTCATTCCCACAACTGTGAAGGTATCACAGTTAATATTAAAATTTTAATATTATATTATACATTGATTATATTATATTATATTTTGTCATATTGAATTATATTATATAAGATTATATTTTATTATATCATATTATATTATAATATGTGTATGAGATGACATGATGAATAAATGATATTTTTTAGTATTAACATTTCAAATATGAGACTTATCAGATGTGACCCTTTTTGCAAAGGCAAAAAGATATATTGAGAATTTTTCATATTTTTTTACTCGAAAATAAAATATATTTCACAAATATTTTATAAAATTATCAACTTTTCAAACGATGAGATCGAACCATTAGTCTTATTAAAGCCAGGTCTGTTTCAAACACCTAAACCAAACTTTCCTTCCTCTTCAGAGCCACGTGTACAAACTTACTTAGATTACTGTTTGATGAGTAACAAACTTACAAACACAACAACCAAACTGAGTCAGATCCTCTGTAGTCGGTCAGGGCAAACAACAAACCATCCTTTGATGAACAGAGCTGAGTTTAGTAACCAGAGCCTTTGATTAATTAACCTACACTGTAATGATCAAGGGGATCAAAGTCCGATGGTCAAAGAAAGTTTGGGCCATCATAGGAGGGAATCAAGTTTCTGATGTCTCTCAGTGAGCCAGATGTGAGTAGCTGGTATATAAAGGTGAGTAGCTGGTGAGCAGGTATCATTCACTCAGAATCTGCTCAACGCTACAGTTTGACCTCAGTTTTACTAAGAATCTACTCAATCTGCTACTCACTGATCTAAGTGCACGTGACTCCTGGTACTCTGCTCAGGTATCGCACAAGAGTAACCTGGAAATGGACCTGACTCACTTGGACGTCCCCAGTATTGAGGAGCTGAGTTATCTCCTGTGTTCAGAATCGTTCACTACACACCAAGGGATGGATATACAATGGCCAACGTCAGTCACAGAGCCTGTCCATCAACCACCGACGAACCAGACAGCCACCAGCATGAAGCCCGCTGTACCAGCAAGACAGACACTGAAAGCACTGAACGGTCCGACAGACAGAGACTGGTTCAACACGATACCTGGCTGGGTCAGCACTGCCCCGGTCGGGCACTGGGCGGGATCGTGTACCAAGACGCATCATGGACCAGATGTTACCCCGTCACAGGTGGCAGCACCAGTCAAGAATTCATTCCCTGAACCACTGTCTCTCCGGATCGCTATGTTGAACCTACAACTCCTGACACTCGAGTCCAAGCAGAAGACGAGGTCCAAGGAGATCCAGAATTATTACGCCATGCAGGCCAGTCAACTTGAAGGGGAGCGTTACCAGGCGCTGAGTGCTCAAGGATTGTCACCATGGCAACATGACGGCATCAACAGTTACTATGACAACAAGCACAGCAGTCTCATCAGTCAAGTTCAGCAGTGGTGTCATCAGGTAGAAGCAGGTCACGTGAACTCTTTGATGGAAGTTGCTGCTGTTCCCGCCATCCGGCCACGGAAAACTAAGCCCGTCAAGCTGAACCCTGTAGCCACCCGTATCATGGAGAACTGGTACTCTATGAATGAGGAGCACCCGTACCCGACCACTGAGACCACAGAGTACCTGGCCACCACTGGGGGAATCACCACAGAACAAGTCAAGAAATGGTTCGCCAACCGTCGTCTGAGATTTGGTAACACCAAGAACATCAGAGAGATCGCCAGAAGACGCAAGTGCCCTCTAGCGGCTACCAGCTGAATTGCCACAGTTAAACGCCCTGAAAGAAGTGTGAAGATTTAAAATATGGATATATGACGTATATTAATGTGTATATTCTGTTGTAATATTCATAATGTATCAGCATATTTGATCATTATATGTAAATATTCCCATATATACATTTGTTCATCATTAATTGTAGACCTATATGTAAATAATTTTTATATTATACATGTGTAAATAAAGTACATCACATTTTACATTTTATGTTTGTCTGTGCATCATCAATGAATGCGCTGTGTGTTGGTCTTCCAAACCTGTATATTTGTCGTAATATAAGACTCGTAACGGCCACATGACCATCATCCCTTTAGGTAGAGTACTAAACTGTCCAATGTTTAAAATAAAACTCAAATTCCGACCCGCTTTCTTATTCAGCCACCATTTCTTGTTCATGCAGAACTTTCTCCATACATTTATATTATAGTATTAAAAATCCATGCATAGATTTGAAATCTATGACATCCGCCGCAACCTTTTTAAGGCTTTTAGACCAATTGTTTGGCCTAGCCCCTCTCTGCCCCCCCCCCTTTTTCCGGACCCGGCGACTTTTTTTTCCGGTTGTGTCATCAGTCTTCGTTAGTAAGACCTCTCCTTTCACTAACCCTAAGTCCGCCCCTGTTACTCTGTGTGTATGTGTGTGTGTTAAGGTGTAGGGGTCTTGGTTTGTGTATGTAAGGCTATCTCTTATCCGCATGTGTGTATTTGTGTGTATTTCTGTTGATACATTTCTATTAATCATTCAAACACCTATAAACATCCTTTGAATTCGTTCACAAGTGTAGCGCAATGCACCTGTACTGCACGAGGAGTTTACGTAAAGCTACATGCAATTAACTCACTTGTTATTTTTCTGACAACCATCTGAGAAGCCTGAGAAGCCTGAGTACTTATCAATTTGATGTCAGAATTCTACACCAGGGGACTCTGTCTAAAAGAACAGTCGTCGGACGTTGTAATGGTAAATTATACACTGAGGTCATGAGCAGTAATTGATAAATGATGAACATGTTATTTCTACAGGTTTAGCATTAAAACTCAATTTACAAGAACTACAACTGTCTACGTTGCTTGTGGTATAAAACTGATATACTTAAGTTAAAATCACAATAAAACTATGAACATGTACATGTACATGTATATGTATATACATGACCGGGTTCAGCCACCGCCGCCGCGGCGTTCGTTTCCGCAAAACTCCTCTGAGACTACTGGACCGATTTTCCGAAGCTTTACCCAATTATCGGGTCACATATGAACTGGTGCCTTACCAATTTGCCTTGCCCTCTGACCTTTCCTCTCTGCAGTGCGTCCATCTGTGCGTCTGTGTTTACACATTGAACAACATATCTTCGGACTCGTTTGACCGACCAGACTGAAATTTTGCACCAGTGTAGCTTTGGATAGCTTTACATCATACAATTAACTGGTGGCGCCACCTGCAACTATTTTGCGCAGCGTATTTGTTTGTCTGCCTTGGGTTACAAATCACTCATATCTCTGCAGTGGTTGGACTTATCCACTTGAAATTTTGCATATGGATAGCTTTCTTGATTTTATGACAGGTGGCGCCACCTACATTCTCGTTCAGGCTGCAGACATCCAGGCTTATATTTCAGGACTGGTTTGACGTATCCTCCTGAAATTTTGCATGTTTATAGATCTTATATAGCTCTTTATTATACGCAAAACTGGTGGCGCCACCAGCAACCATTTTTGCACAACGTCCTTGTGGTTGTCTGCTGTGGGATAAAATTACTGTACATGTATACTAGTATACATGTATATACATTTTGGATAGCTTTCTTGATTTTGTGGAGGTGGCGCAACCTACATACATATTCGGCTGCAGACATCAATGCTAATATGCAACACACCTCACTCTATTTCCCCTTGCCACTCAATCCATGCTTTACTTCACCCGCCCCACTCTAATTTCGGTAGATACACGAAGTCGCTTGTCGATTACCCGTATTCTAGCTTCTTTAAACTTTATCTCAGCGACATTTCATGTAAATTTCAGAAAATGTTGCATCCGTTATAAATTAAAAGACACTCCTATGCTGAAATATAATTGTAATAATAATTATAAAAATATAAAAATACCAACATTTTTGGAAGTTTGCTTGAAAGTTGTTTTCAGTAATTAATTTAAGGATTCTTAGACTGAAACATAATTTATAATCAGTGGGGGATCCAGCGGGTGGCGCCCGCGGCGAGCGCCCCCTCAGTTGAACTGTATTATCTCCCATTTTATCGAGTTCTATTCCCATTTATTCGTAATTAATTTTCATTTTTCAAATTTTAAATTTTCCAGCAATTAGATTATTATGTTTTATTATTTTCCAAATCATAAGTAGATGATATTAAAAAAAAAACAGATTTTATATTTATTAAATTGAGAAAACATCCAATGTATATATATATATATATAAACTCAGTGAGAGGGAATCATTTCGTTATCGCACTGTGCTGGGTCCTCCCCGACCAATCGCATTCGCCTGTGAGTGAGGCAAAGCCATCTTATTTGCCCTACAGAGCTCAGCTTGTTCTTGGTCGACCTTAAAAATCTCACTGCTCGGGGACTGATACTCAAACTTACACTCTGTGCTCTGCTGTCCGAGTCCTGTGCGCTGCCTAGCCCACAATAGCCGGTAAAATGCAAAGTTTCACATACGACTTAAAGAATTCATTTGTTTAACCACGAGAACTCCATTTAAAGACAACATTTTGCAAGTAATAACCTTAGACTTATGCGCATTTTCACTATTGACATCAACATGTTACAAACTATTGAATGTTTGGAACTTTAGACTTTGTAGATAATACCATAAATTTTGAAGAAATATAAATATTAAAGCCTGCCACACGTTTCCGAAACCCCTAAAGTTTGAATAAAACCCTCATAATATTTTGTTAAAAGTACCTCAAAATTTCCTCTTTACATTGGATATTTAAAAATTTTTCTGGATATGGGAGGGGTACATCCCCTCCCATACCCACCCCGATTTAATACTAATTAATTTTAATAAAAACATAGCTCTAGATTCTATAGATATTTATTTCATACGGTGAAATATATTACGTTATATATATATATATATATATATATATATATATATATATATATGTATATATATATATACATATAAATTTATGAACTAAGTTTTTATACTACCTATCAACCAGTAATTAGCGCATCCCCGTTCTCGAATTTCTGGATCAAAATTTGCACTGAACCTGCGTATAATGATCAAATGTTAAGAAAAATAAAGCTCCTAGTGTGAATTCATTTTGTGAGGATAATCGTCTCCATTTTAATGCCAGTTTAAAGAAGTATGTTCATTTGCAGAATTCCATTACATGGAGTGTCACTTCGTGACAGGATAGTAACACACGCTTCCTCTCATTTTATATCCTGGTGGTTTCCTGTCCCAGTGACTAAAGCTGCGCCTGCTTACCCTGGGTGTAGTTGCCCCCATTTGCTGGCATATGCCATAGAGGAACCCACGAAAGGCGCATTCGTTTGTGAGCGTAACACGGTCGAGAGGCACGGTATTCTCATGAAGCCTGCAGACCGCTGACCCTATGGGTGCGGGTAGACCTTGAAAATTCTGAACACCTCGGCTGAGATTCGAACTACCTGTATACCACTGAAAGCTTTCCGTATTGATTTAGTAGGCATGGCAAACTTAAATATTCCATATATTTAATGTTAAAATAAAGGAAATAGATTTTTTAATATTTTTTTTACTCAAATGTACTGATTAAAGATCTGTATGGAATATTTGTATTGAGCTAGTTGGGCCAATTTGATTCATAATTACACTATTTTACTTTTTTCACCATTTTACTTTTACCACTTATGTTTTATGTTCAGCAGGAATGAACACACAGAAGTGTTTCCCTTTCAAGGTGCTCAAACTCTTTACGCGTAACTGTCAGAACATATAGGCCACTGTGCCCGGCTTTACCGCATTTAACAAATATATATCGCTGTTCAGCAATATCATATATTAACGATTAATGCCCTTCTAACAATCCGGAGAAAGGACACACACTCATCGCTACACACGTTTATAAATGAATGTTAGCTCAACTGAAAATCAGTTGTGGTCGCGAAGGGCAACTCTATAAATAAATATGTTCTGCAGGTTTCTTTTGACACCAATATGAGCGGTGAGCGGGTATTTTTTACTTAACTTGTCTAGACAAAACATGCTATAATTTTTTCTAATATGGCATACCAGGTATGCATGGATACACATATCTAAATTCTTGAAATACTAGATTGAAATAATATAATTCAATCAAGTTTCAATTTCACCATCATGATTGAAAATTTTGCATCTTTAATACACGCAATGAGACAAGATCCTTAATTTGCAATGTAAATACTGGATATAGATAGAATGATTTCTTGTAGAAAGGGTACATTCAAAGATAAACTAGTGATCCATGTAAAATAGGATCGATAGTTTCGTAGAACAATTGTTTTTTCTAAATGTGACCGAAACCGGGAAGTCTCCGGGCGGGGTTTAACTGGCTGTTCCAGGGGGCTAAATTGACACTAAGCTGATTCACACAACGATGCTTGTATCTTTGGACCAAACGGTCTCCTAGAAAGGCTGGACGGTTATTTAATGGAAACGACTCATTGCATAAAAAAAAACAAACACTGAACGTACCAGGACATATGACGTTAAGCTGTCAGGTGATCAAATGCTTTATTTACACACGTGTAATATGAATATTAAATTAGACACATATTTACCATGATACAAATGTGTATATGAACATTTTTACATATGACGATACGATAAAGTGAATATGATATGTATAATACATATAACGATACATTTTACACACATTTAACAGTAGCCATGATTATTATGCGTTTAAATCCTGATGTTCAGCTAGTAGCTGACAGGGGGCACTTGCGTCTACTGGCGATCTCTCTGATGTTCTTTGTGTTACCAAATCTCAGACGACGGTTGGCGAACCATTTCTTGACTTGTTCTGTGGTGATTCCCCCTGTGGTGGCCAGGTACTCAGTGGTCTCGGCAGTCGGGTACGGGTGCTCCTCATTCATAGAGTACCAGTTCTCTATGATACGAGTAGCTAAAGGGTTTAGCTTGGCGGGCTTGGTTTTCCGCGGACGGATGGCGGGAGCTGCAGCAACCTCCGTCAGAGAGGTCACGTGACCTGATTCTACATGGTGACACCACTGCTGGACTTGACTGATTAGAATTAAGTGCTTGTTGTCATAGTAACTGTTGATACCGTCATGTTGCCATGGTGACAATCTTTGCGCCATCAGTGACTGGTAACGCTCACCTTCAAGTTGACTGGCCTGCATGGCGTAATAATTCTGGATCTCCTGGGACCTCGTCTTCTGCTTGGACTCGAGTGTCAGGAGTTGTAGGTTCAACATGGCGATCCGGAGAGACAGGGGTTCAGGGAATGCATTCTTGACTGGTGCTGCCACCTGTGACGGGGTAACACCCGGTCCATGATGCGTCTTGGTACACGATCCCGCCCAGACCGTTTCGATGGCCGGAGCAGTGCTGACACAGCCAGGAATCTTGGTGAACCAGTCTCTGTGTGTCGGACCGTTCAGTGCTTTCAGTGTCTGTCTTGCTGGTACAGGGGGCTTCATGCTGGTGGCTGTCTGGTTCGTTGGTGGTTGATGGACTTGCTCTGTGACTGACGTTTGCCATTGTATATCCATCCCTTGGTGTGTAGTGTACGATCCTGAACACAGGAGATCACTCAGCTCCTCAAGGCTGGGGACGTCCATGTCAATCAGATCCATTTCCAGGTTACTCTTAAGCTATCCCTGAGTAGTGTAGGCACCTGTACTTCGATCAGTGAGTAGCCGGTTGAGCAAATTCTGAGTAAGCAGTGAGGTCAAATTGTAGCGTTGAGCAGATACTGAGTGAATGATACCTGTTCACCCCCTACTCGCCTTTATATACCAGCTACTCACTGGTAAACTTCAGAAACTTGATTCTCTCCTTTGAAGGCCAGAACTTTCTTTGCCCATCGGACTTTGATCCCTTTGATCATCACCGTGTACGTTAATTAATCAAAGGCTCTGGTTACTAAACTCAGCCCTGTTCATCAAAGGATGGTTTGTTGTTTGCCTTGGCCGGCTACAGAGGATCAGTCTAAGTTTGGTTGTCGTGTTTGTAAGTTTGTTACTCATCAAACAGTTATCTAAGTAAGTTTGTACATGTGGCTATGAAGAAGAAGGAAAGTTTGGTTTAGGTGTTTGACAAACAGACCTGGCTGTGATGAGACTAATAGTTCGACCTCATCGTTTGAAAAGTTGATAATTTTATGAAATATTTCATGAAATGTATTTTATTTTCAAGTAAAAAAATATGAAAAATTCTCAATATATCTTTTTGCTTTATTTTTTTTTATAAAAATCCAATGAATTGTTTTATTTGAAATATATATATATATATATATATATATATATGTATATATATATATATAAATTATAAAATATAATATATTCATCATGTAATTTCATACACATATTATAATATAATATGATATAATATGATATAAACTTTTATAATATAATTAAATATGATAAAATATGATAAAAATATAATATGATATAATATACATAAAATTAATTAAAATTAATTAAAGTTGATCAAATGTTTATAAAATTTAATATTATATAAAAATATAATATGCTATGCAATACCAAACTATAATATACTATATTTTATATATATATATATATATATATATATATATAACTACATATGCACTATACTACAATTTATACAATATACTATACTCAAGCAGTGTCTTCATAAATAGTGTTATACTTTCAATTATATATATATATATATATATATATATATATATATATACTTGTATATATATAAGTAATTGTAATGATATTAAAATCGTGAAGTGCATTAATCGTACGGTATAATAACAACGCTTATAACAACGGGCGTGTAAGCGCTGTCAAGTAAACCAATTAACGGTAGGACATCAGAATCAACTACCACATCAGCTGACAAACAAGAATCAAATCATCTTTGTGGTCGAACATTTAACAAATTAATTAAATCTAATTATTATCATGGCTTTCTTCTAACAAAGATAGCTTATAATAATAATAATTATTATAATAATTATTATAATGATTACAATAATTATAATATTAACAATAATAATAATATAATTTGAGAATTTGGGCGTTGTCAAAATAAGCGTTATTCCGATTTCAACTTTGCCGATCCACGTCCTCTTGCAACCAGACTCTCTGCGTATGTAGATTCTGGCCTTGACGCTGCCTTTGAATTAATTTCATGTTTATTGTCATGATTATTGGTACACTGCTTATATATTTAATTTCTGATAATAATAATAATAATAATAATTATAATAATTATAATAATAATAATAATAATAATAAAAATAATAATTATAATTATAATAATAAAAATGATAATAATAAAAAAATAATAATAATAACTAGAAATGAGCTCAGAGAGCGCAGACCTCCGCCAAGACAGGTCATTACCTTAATATGGCATTGTCAGAACTGAAGATTATTTTCCTGATAAACCTCCCTAAATTTGATCAATTTTGCCTTGTATTGTTGTAGCTATCCTGAAATTTTCATCAAAATAGTGATCAAAATAGGGGTCCGTGCATGGTACCAGTAAATCAACGTCTGTACAAGAAGTTCATTAAGTTTGTTATATTTAAATCCTGGCGGGCTTACAAGGATCTTCAGGGATGTTTCATTAAAATATTATGGTAAGAACATGGTAGTGTTCCCAGGACAACCAATTTAGTACTAAGGACACGAACGGATGTAAACTGGTGTTTATATATAGCACTATTTTCTAGTTTCTTTTTGTACCTTCTACCATTTCAACAAAACACGGCCTAATTGTACAGGTCATTCCCACAACTGTGAAGGTATCACAGTTGTGGATTTCGCAACAACGTGTAAACAAATGTTCTATAAAACCCATAAAACACTCTTTTATGGGGTTATTTACGAATCGATCACTCCGAAAATTTGATCAATTGTTTCTTGTATCATTGCCGAGCTATTTTGAAATACCTTCAAGATCCGTTCAAAGCTTTTTGAGTATAATGTTGCTAACAAACAAACTAACACCGGTAAAAACATTATCCCTGCGCCACAGACAGTGTTCAAAGTTGGTGTTCTTAAATTTTTATTAAACATTTGTTATTCCTGAGAACTTTGTAATTGAAATTATTGATATCTCCCTTGGAAATCGTTATGTTGCTGCCCTTGACTTTAAACACAACGATCAACATTCGTATAAACAAATGTCCTAAAACCCCATAAGAGTCTCTTAAAATTTAATTCACTTTTAAAGAGACATGTGAAGAATATATATTCAGCTTTTCCTGGGACCCTGCAATAGAAGAAGTATAAAATATAGATTGCACTAAAATGAATTATGCAAATATAGCAAGTGCAGTCTCATTTTGAGAAAAATAATGTATATCAATGCACTTCAACATTTTATTATCATTACAATTACATGTATATATATATATATATATATATATATATATATATATATATATATATATATATAAAGTATAACACTATTTTTAAAGACACGTATTGATTGTAGTATATTGTAGTATAGTGCATATGTAGTTAAATATAGTATAATATAGCATATCATATTTTCGCATGGCATAACCTATTACATCATATATAACATTATATTATATTTAATTTGATTAATAAAATGGATTTATTTAAATTAATTTTAACTATAATATATAATGTTATGTTATATTATATTAAAATTTTAATATTATATTATACATTGATTATATTATATTATATTTTGTCATATTGAATTATATTATATAAGATTATATTATATTATATCATATTATATTATAATATGTGTATGAATTGACATGGTGAATATAAATATTTTTTAGTATTTGCATTTCAAATATGAGACTTATCAGATGTGACCCATTAAATTGAGAGTAAAAAAGCAAAAGCAAAAAGATATATTTAGAATGTCATATTTTTTACATGAAAATAAAATATATTTTACGAAATATTTCATAAAATTATCAATTTTTTAAACGATGAGATCGAACCATTAGTCTCATCATAGCCAGGTCTGTTTGTCAAACACCTAAACCAAACTTTCCTTCTTCTTCAGAGCCACGTGTACAAACTTACTTAGATTACTGTTTGATGAGTAACAAACTTACAAACACAATAACCAAACTTAGAGCTGATCCTCTTTAGCCGATCAGGGCAAACAACAAACCATCCTTTGATGAACAGAGCTGAGTTTAGTAACCAGAGCCTTTGATTAGTTAACGTACACGGTGATGATCAAAGGGATCAAAGTCCGATGGTCAAAGAAAGTTTGGGCCATCATAGGAGGCAATCAAGTTTCTGATGTTTATCAGTGAGCCGGATTTGAGTAGCTGGTATATAAAGGTGAGTAGCTGGTGAGCAGGTATCATTCACTCAGAATCTGCTCAACGCTACAGTTCGACCTCAGTTTAACTAAGAATTTGCTCATCTTGCTACTCACTGATCTAAGTGCACATGCCCCCTGGTACTCTGCTCAGGTATCGCACAAGAGTAACCTAGAAATGGACCTGACTCACTTGGACGTCCCAAGTATTGAGGAGTTGAGTTCTCTCCTGGGTGTCGGATCGTACACTACACACCAAGAGATGGATAAACAAAGGCAAACGTCAGTCACAGAGCCAGTCCACCAACCACCGAAGAACCAGACAGAGGCCAGCATAACGCTCGCTGTACCAGCAAGACAGCCACTTACAGCACTGAACAGTCCGACACACAGGGACTGGTTCACCACGATACCTTGCTGTGTCAGCACTGCTTCGGCCATCGATACGGTCTGGGCGGGATCGTGTACCAAGACGCATCATAGACCAGATGTTACCCCGCCACAGGTGGCAGCACCAGTCAAGAATGCATTCCCTGAACCTCTGTCTCTCCGGATCGCCATGTTGAACCTTCAACTCCTGACCCTCGAGTCCAAGCAGAAGACGAGGTCCCAGGAGATCCAGAATTATTACGCCATGCAGGCCAGTCAACTTGAAGGGGAGCGTTACCAGGCGCTGTACCAGCACCCGTACCTGACCGCTGAGACCACTGAGTACCTGGCCACCACTGGGGGAATCACCACAGAACAAGTCAAGAAATGGTTCGCCAACCGTCGTCTGAGATCTGGTAACACCAAGAACATCAGAGAGATCGCCAGAAGACGCAAGTGTCCTGTAGCGGCTACCAGCTGAATTGCAAGACAAAAACGCACAGAAAGAATCGTGAAGATTTTAAATATATATATATAACATGTATATTGAATGTCTGTATTCTGTTGTAATATTCATATCATATCAGCATATTTGATCACTATATGTAAATATTCCCATATATACATTTGTTCATCATTAATTGTAGACCTATATGTAAATAATTTTTATATTATACATGTGTAAATAAAGTACATCACATTTTCCATTTTATGTTTGTCTGTGCATCATCAATGAATGCGCTGTGTGTTGGTCTTCCAAACCTGTATATTTGTCGTAATATAAGACTCGTAACGGCCACATGACCATCATCCCTTTAGGTAGAGTACTAAACTGTCCAATGTTTAAAATAAAACTCAAATTCCGACCCGCTTTCTTATTCTGCCACAATTTCTTGTTCATGCAGATCTTTCTTACTTCATACATTTATATTAAAGCATTAAAAATCCATGCATAGATATGAAATCTATGACATCCGCCGCAACCTTTTTAAGGCTTTTAGACCAATTGTTTGGCCTAGCTCCTCTCCCCCCCCCCTCCTTTTTCCGGACCTGGCGACTTTTTTCCGGTTGTGTCATCAGTCCTCGTTAGTAAGACCTCTCCTTTCATTAACCCTAAGTCCGCCCCTGTTACTCTGTGTGTGTGTGTGTGTTAAGGGGTAGGGGTCTAGGTTTGTGTATGTTAGGCTATCTCTTATCCGTATGTGTGTATTTGTGTGTATTTCTGTTGATACATTTCTATTAATCACACAAACACCTATAAAAATCCTTTGAATTCGTTCACAAGGTTAGCGCAATGCACCTGTACTGCACGAGGAGTTTACGTAAAGCTACATGCAATTAACTCACTTGTTATTTTTCTGACAACCATCTGAGAAGCCTGAGTACACCCTTATCAATTTGATGTCAGAATTCGACACCAGGGGACTCTGTCTAAAAGCTTATGCGACATCATTTCTTTGTGAGCTGGAAACTGCAGAACAGTCGTCAAACGTTGTCATGGTAAATTATACACGGAGGTCATGAGCAGTAATTGAGAAATGATGATCATGTTATTTCTACAGGTTAAGCATTAAAACTCAATTTACAAGAACTACAACTGTCTACGTTGCTTGTGGTATAAAACTGATATACTTAAGTCAAAATCACAATAAAACTATGAACATGTACATGTACATGTATATGTATATACATGACCGGGTTCAGCCACCGCCGCCGCGGCGTTCGTTTCCGCAAAACTCCTCTGAGACTACTGGACCGATTTTCCGAAGCTTTACCCAATTATCGGGTCACATATGAACTGGTGCCTTACCAATTTGCGTTGCTTTTTGACCTTTCCTCTCTGCAGTGCGTCCATCTGTGCGTCTGTGTTTACACATTGAACAACATATCTTCGGACTCGTTTGACCGACCAGACTGAAATTTTGCACCAGTGTAGCTTTGGATAGCTTTACATCATACAATTAACTGGTGGCGCCACCTGCAACAATTTTGCGCGGCGTCCATCTGTTTGTCTGCCTTGGGTTACAAATCACTCATATCTCTGCAGTGGTTGGACTTATCCACTTGCATTTTTTTCATATGAATAGCTTTCTTGATTTTATGACAGGTGGCGCCACCTACATTCACCTCTAGGCTGCAGACATCCAGGCTTATATTTCAGGACTGGTTTGACGTATCCTCCTGAAATTTTGCACGTTTATAGATCTTATATAGCTCTTTATTATACGCAAAACTGGTGGCGCCACCAGCAACCATTTTTGCCCAGCGTCCTTGTGGTTGTCTGCTGTGGGATAAAATTACTGTACATGTATACTAGTATACATGTATATACATTTTGGATAGCTTTCTATGGATTTTGTGGAGGTGGCGCAACCTACATACATATTCGGCTGCAGACATCAATGCTAATATGCAACACACCTCACTCTATTTCCCCTTGCCACTCAATCCATGCTTCACTTCACCCGTCCCACTCTGATTTCGGCAGATACACGAAGTCGCTTGTCGATTGCCCGTATTCTACCTTCTTTAAACTTTGTCTCAGCGACATTTCATGTAAATTTCAGAAAATGTTGCATCCGTTATAAATTAAAAGACACTCCTATGCTGAAAAATAATTGTAATAATAATTATAAAAATATAAAAATACCAACATTTTGGGAAGTTTGCTTGAAAGTTGTTTTCAGTAATTAATTTAAGGATTCTTAGACTGAAACATAATTTATAATCAGTGGGGGATCCAGCGGGTGGCGCCCGCGGCGAGCGCCCCCTCAGTTGAACTGTATTATCTCCCATTTTATCGAGTTCTATTCCCATTTATTCGTAATTAATTTTCATTTTTCAAATTTTAAATTTTCAAGGCAATTAGATTGTTATGTTTATTATTTTCCAATTCATAAGTAGAGGATATTAAAGAACAGATTTTAGATTTATTAAATTGAGAGAGCATCCAATGTATATATATATATATATATAAACTCAGTGAGAGGGAATCATTTCGTTATCCTCGACCAATCGCATTCGCCTGTGAGTGAGGCAAAGCCATCCCATTTGCCCTACAGAGTTCAGCTTGTTCTGGGTCGACCTTAAAAATCTCACCGCTCCGTTACTGATACTCAAACTCACGCTCTGTGCTCTGCTGTCCGAGTCCTGTGCGCTGCCTAGCCCACAATAGCCGGCAAAATGCAAAGTTTGACATACGACTTAACGAATTCATTTGTTTAACCACGAGAACTACATTTAAAGACAACATTTTGCAAGTAATAACCTTAGACTTATGCGCATTTTCACTATTGACATCAACATGTTACAAACTATTGAATGTTTGGAACTTTAGACCTTGTAGATAATACCTAAAATTTTAAAGAAATATAAATATTAAAGCCTGCCACACGTTTCCCAAACCCCTAAAGTTTGAATACAACCCTCATAATCTTTTGTTAAAAGTACCTCAAAATTTCCTCTTTACATTGGATATTTTAAAATTTTTCTGGATATGGGAGGGGGACATCCCCTCCCATACCCATCCCGATTTAATACTAATTAATTTTAATAAAAACATAGCTCTAGATTCTATAGATATTTATTTCATACGGTGAAATATATTACGTTATATATATATATATATATATATATATATATATATATATATATATATAATGTATATATATATATATACATTTATGAACTTAGTTTTTATACTACCTAACAACCAGTAATTAGCGCATCCCCGTTCTCCAAATTCTGGATCAAAATTTGCACTGAACCTGCGTATAATGATCAAATGTTAAGAAAAATAAAGCTCCTAGTGTGAATTCATTTTGTGAGGATAACCGTCTCCATTTTAATGCCAGTTTAACGAAGTATGTACATTTGCAGAATTCTATTCCATGGAGTGTCACTTCGTGACAGGATAGTAACACACGCTTCCTATCATTTTATATCCTGGTGTTTTCCTGTCCCGGTGACTAAAGTTGCGCCTGCTTACCCTGGGTGTAGTTGCCCCCATTTGCTGGCATATGCCATCGAGGAACCAACGAAAGGCGCATTCGTTTGTGAGCGTAACACGGTCGTGAGGCACGGTATTCTCATGAAGCCTGCAGACCGCTAACCCTATGGGTGGGGCAGACCTTGAAAATTCTGAACACCTCGGCTGAGATTCGAACAACCTGTATACCACTGAAAGCTTTCCGTGTTGATTGAGTAGGCATGGCAAACTTAAATATTCCATATATTTAATGTTAAAATAATGGAAATAGAATTTTTAATATCTTTTTTACTCAAATGTACTGATTAAAGATCTGTAAGGAATATTTGTATTGAGCTAGTTGGGCCAATTTTATTCATAATTACACTATTTTACTTTTTTCGCCATTTTACTTTTACCACTTATGTTTTATGTTCAACAGGAATGAACACACAGAAGTATCTCCCTTTCAAGGTGCTCAAACTCTTTACGCGTAACTGTCAGAACATATAGGCCACTGTGCCCGGCTTTACCGCATTTAACAAATATATATATCGCTGTTCAGCAATATCATATATTAACGATTAATGCCCTTCTAACAATCCGGAGAAAGGACACACACTCATCGCTACACACCTTTATGAATGAATGTTAGCTCACCTGAAAATCAGTTGTGGTCGCGAAGGGCAACTCTATAAATAAATATGTGATGTAGGTTTCTTTTGACACCAATATGAGCGGTGAGCGGGTATTTTTTACTTAACTTGTCCAGACAAAACATGCTATAATTTTTGCCAACATGGCATACCAGGTATGCATGGATACACATATCTAAATTCTTGAAATACTAGATTGAAATAATATAATTCAATCAAGTTTCAATTTCACCATCATGATTGAAAATTTTGCATCTTTAATACACGCAATGAGACAAGATCCTTAATTTGCAATGTAAATACTGGATATAGATAGAATTATTTCTTGTAGAAAGGGTACATTCAAAGATAAAGTAGTGATCCATGTAACATAGGATCGATAGTTACGTAGAACAATTGTTTTTCTAAATGTGACCTAAACCGGGAGGCCTCCGGGCGGGGATTCACTAGCTGTTCAAGGGGGCTAAATTGACACTAAGCTGATTTCAAACAACGAAACTAGTATCTTTGGACCAAACGGTCTCACAGAAAGGCTGGACGGTTATTTAATGGACACGACTCATGGCATGGAAAACAAACACTGAACGGAACAGGACATAAGACGTTAAGCTGTCAGGTGATCAAATGCTTTATTTACACACGTGTAGTATGAATATTAAATGAGACACATATTTACCATGATACAAATGTGTATATGAACATATTTACATATGACGATACGATAAAGTGAATATGATATGTATAATACATTTTAATAAAACGATACATTTTACACACATTTTACAATAGCCATGAATATTATGCGTTTAAATCCTGATGTTCAGCTAGTATCCGCCAGGGGGCACTTGCGTCTACTGGCGATCACTCTGATGTTCTTTGTGTTACCAGATCTCAGACGACGGTTGGCGAACCATTTCTTGACTTGTTCTGTGGTGATTCCCCCAGTGGTGGCCAGGTACTCAGTGGTCTTGGCTGTTGTTAACGGGTGCTCCTCATTCATAGAGTACCAGTTCTCCGTGATACGAGTAGCTACAGGGTTCAGCTTGGCGGGCTAGGTTTTCCGCGGACGGATGGCGGGAGCTGCAGCAACCTCCGTCAGAGAGGTCACGTGACCTGATTCTACATGGTGACACCACTGCTGGACTTGACTGATTAGAATTAAGTGCTTGTTGTCATAGTAACTGTTGATACCGTCATGTTGCCATGGTGACAATCTTTGCGCCATCAGTGACTGGTAACGCTCCCCTTCAAGTTGACTGGCCTGCATGGCGTAATAATTCTGGATCTCCTGGGACCTCGTCTTCTGCTTGGACTCGAGTGTCAGGAGTTGTAGGTTCAACATGGCGATCCGGAGAGACAGAGGTTCAGGGAATGCATTCTTGACTGGTGCTGCCACCTGTGACGGGGTAACATCCGGTCCATGATGCGTCTTGGTACACGATCCCGCCCAGACCGTATCAGTGGCCGGAGCAGTGCTGACACAGCCAGGAATCTTGGTGAACCAGTCTCTGTGTGTCGGACCGTTCAGTGCTTTCAGTGTCTGTCTTGCTGGTACAGGGGGCTTCATGCTGGTGGCTGTCTGGTTCGTTGGTGGTTGATGGACTTGCTCTGTGACTGACGTTTGCCATTGTATATCCATCCCTTGGTGTGTAGTGTACGATCCTGAACACAGGAGATCACTCAGCTCCTCAAGGCTGGGGACGTCCATGTCAATCAGATCCATTTCCAGGTTACTCTTAAGCTATCCCTGAGTAGTGTAGGCACCTGTACTTCGATCAGTGAGTAGCCGGTTGAGCAAATTCTGAGTAAGCAGTGAGGTCAAATTGTAGCGTTGAGCAGATACTGAGTGAATGATACCTGTTCACCCCCTACTCGCCTTTATATACCAGCTACTCACTGGTAAACTTCAGAAACTTGATTCTCTCCTTTGAAGGCCAAAACTTTCTTTGCCCATCGGACTTTGATCCCTTTGATCATCACCGTGTACGTTAATTAATCAAAGGCTCTGGTTACTAAACTCAGCCCTGTTCATCAAAGGATGGTTTGTTGTTTGCCTTGGCCGGCTACAGAGGATCAGTCTAAGTTTGGTTGTCGTGTTTGTAAGTTTGTTACTCATCAAACAGTTATCTAAGTAAGTTTGTACATGTGGCTATGAAGAAGAAGGAAAGTTTGGTTTAGGTGTTTGACAAACAGACCTGGCTGTGATGAGACTAATAGTTCGACCTCATCGTTTGAAAAGTTGATAATTTTATGAAATATTTCATGAAATGTATTTTATTTTCAAGTAAAAAAATATGAAAAATTCTCAATATATCTTTTTGCTTTATTTTTTTTTATAAAAATCCAATGAATTGTCTTATTTGAAATATATATATATATATATATATATATATATATATATATATATATATATATATATATATAAAAATTATAAAATATAATATATTCATCATGTAATTTCATACACATATTATAATATAATATGATATAATATGATATAAACTTTTATAATATAATTAAATATGATAAAATATGATAAAAATATAATATGATATAATATACATAAAATTAATTAAAATTAATTAAAGTTGATCAAATGTTTATAAAATTTAATATTATATAAAAATATAATATGCTATGCAATACCAAACTATAATATACTATATTTTATATATATATATATATATATATATATATATATTTATATATAACTACATATGCACTATACTACAATTTATACAATATACTATACTCAAGCAGTGTCTTCATAAATAGTGTTATACTTTCAATTATATATATATATATATATATATATATATATATATATATATACTTGTATATATATAAGTAATTGTAATGATATTAAAATCGTGAAGTGCATTAATCGTACGGTATAATAACAACGCTTATAACAACGGGCGTGTAAGCGCTGTCAAGTAAACCAATTAACGGTAGGACATCAGAATCAACTACCACATCAGCTGACAAACAAGAATCAAATCATCTTTGTGGTCGAACATTTAACAAATTAATTAAATCTAATTATTATCATGGCTTTCTTCTAACAAAGATAGCTTATAATAATAATAATTATTATAATAATTATTATAATGATTACAATAATTATAATATTAACAATAATAATAATATAATTTGAGAATTTGGGCGTTGTCAAAATAAGCGTTATTCCGATTTCAACTTTGCCGATCCACGTCCTCTTGCAACCAGACTCTCTGCGTATGTAGATTCTGGCCTTGACGCTGCCTTTGAATTAATTTCATGTTTGTCATGATTATTGGTACACTGCTTATATATTTAATTTCTGATAATAATAATAATAATAATAATTATAATAATAATAATAATAATAATAATAATAATAATAATAATAATAAAAATAATAATTATAATTATAATAATAAAAATGATAATAATAAAAAAATAATAATAATAACTAGAAATGAGCTCAGAGAGCGCAGACCTCCGCCAAGACAGGTCATTACCTTAATATGGCATTGTCAGAACTGAAGATTATTTTCCTGATAAACCTCCCTAAATTTGATCAATTTTGCCTTGTATTGTTGTAGCTATCCTGAAATTTTCATCAAAATAGTGATCAAAATAGGGGTCCGTGCATGGTACCAGTAAATCAACGTCTGTACAAGAAGTTCATTAAGTTTGTTATATTTAAATCCTGGCGGGCTTACAAGGATCTTCAGGGATGTTTCATTAAAATATTATGGTAAGAACATGGTAGTGTTGCCAGGACAACCAATTTAGTACTAAGGACACGAACGGATGTAAACTGGTGTTTATATATAGCACTATTTTCTAGTTTCTTTTTGTACCTTCTACCATTTCAACAAAACACGGCCTAATTGTACAGGTCATTCCCACAACTGTGAAGGTATCACAGTTGTGGATTTCGCAACAACGTGTAAACAAATGTTCTATAAAACCCATAAAACACTCTTTTATGGGGTTATTTACGAATCGATCACTCCGAAAATTTGATCAATTGTTTCTTGTATCATTGCCGAGCTATTTTGAAATACCTTCAAGATCCGTTCAAAGCTTTTTGAGTATAATGTTGCTAACAAACAAACTAACACCGGTAAAAACATTATCCCTGCGCCACAGACAGTGTTCAAAGTTGGTGTTCTTAAATTTTTATTAAACATTTGTTATTCCTGGGAACTTTGTAATTGAAATTATTGATATCTCCCTTGGAAATCGTTATGTTGCTGCCCTTGACTTTAAACACAACGATCAACATTCGTGACCCCCCCCCCCCATTCTGTCCGTTGATTTACTGATACCTTTCAGGGAAACGGCACGTTCACGTCTCCGTATAAACAAATGTCCTAAAACCCCATAAGAGTCTCTTAAAATTTAATTCACTTTTAAAGAGACATGTGAAGAATATATATTCAGCTTTTCCTGGGACCCTGCAATAGAAGAAGTATAAAATATAGATTGCACTAAAATGAATTATGCAAATATAGCAAGTGCAGTCTCATTTTGAGAAAAATAATGTATATCAATGCACTTCAACATTTTATTATCATTACAATTACATGTATATATATATATATATATATATATATATATATATATAAAGTATAACACTATTTTTAAAGACACGTATTGATTGTAGTATATTGTAGTATAGTGCATATGTAGTTAAATATAGTATAATATAGCATATCATATTTTCGCATGGCATAACCTATTACATCATATATAACATTATATAATATTTAATTTGATTAATAAAATGGATTTATTTAAATTAATTTTAACTATAATATATAATGATATGTTATATTATATTAAAATTTTAATATTATATTATACATTGATTATATTATATTATATTTTGTCATATTGAATTATATTATATAAGATTATATTATATTATATCATATTATATTATAATATGTGTATGAATTGACATGGTGAATATAAATATTTTTTAGTATTTACATTTCAAATATGAGACTTATCAGATGTGACCCATTAAATTGAGAGTAAAAAAGCAAAAGCAAAAAGATATATTTAGAATGTCATATTTTTTACATGAAAATAAAATATATTTCACGAAATATTTCATAAAATTATCAATTTTTTAAACGATGAGATCGAACCATTAGTCTCATCATAGCCAGGTCTGTTTGTCAAACACCTAAACCAAACTTTCCTTCTTCTTCAGAGCCACGTGTACAAACTTACTTAGATTACTGTTTGATGAGTAACAAACTTACAAACACAATAACCAAACTTAGAGCTGATCCTCTGTAGCCGATCAGGGCAAACAACAAACCATCCTTTGATGAACAGAGCTGAGTTTAGTAACCAGAGCCTTTGATTAGTTAACGTACACGGTGATGATCAAAGGGATCAAAGTCCGATGGTCAAAGAAAGTTTGGGCCATCATAGGAGGCAATCAAGTTTCTGATGTTTATCAGTGAGCCGGATTTGAGTAGCTGGTATATAAAGGTGAGTAGCTGGTGAGCAGGTATCATTCACTCAGAATCTGCTCAACGCTACAGTTCGACCTCAGTTTAACTAAGAATTTGCTCATCTTGCTACTCACTGATCTAAGTGCACATGCCCCCTGGTACTCTGCTCAGGTATCGCACAAGAGTAACCTAGAAATGGACCTGACTCACTTGGACGTCCCAAGTATTGAGGAGTTGAGTTCTCTCCAGGGTGTCGGATCGTACACTACACACCAAGAGATGGATAAACAAAGGCAAACGTCAGTCACAGAGCCAGTCCACCAACCACCGAAGAACCAGACAGAGGCCAGCATAACGCTCGCTGTACCAGCAAGACAGCCACTTACAGCACTGAACAGTCCGACACACAGGGACTGGTTCACCACGATACCTTGCTGTGTCAGCACTGCTTCGGCCATCGATACGGTCTGGGCGGGATCGTGTACCAAGACGCATCATAGACCAGATGTTACCCCGCCACAGGTGGCAGCACCAGTCAAGAATGTATTCCCTGAACCACTGTCTCTCCGGATCGCCATGTTGAACCTTCAACTCCTGACCCTCGAGTCCAAGCAGAAGACGAGGTCCCAGGAGATCCAGAATTATTACGCCATGCAGGCCAGTCAACTTGAAGGGGAGCGTTACCAGGCGCTGTACCAGCACCCGTACCTGACCGCTGAGACCACTGAGTACCTGGCCACCACTGGGGGAATCACCACAGAACAAGTCAAGAAATGGTTCGCCAACCGTCGTCTGAGATCTGGTAACACCAAGAACATCAGAGAGATCGCCAGAAGACGCAAGTGTCCTGTAGCGGCTACCAGCTGAATTGCAAGACAAAAACGCACAGAAAGAATCGTGAAGATTTTAAATATATATATATATAACATGTATATTGAATGTCTGTATTCTGTTGTAATATTCATATCATATCAGCATATTTGATCACTATATGTAAATATTCCCATATATACATTTGTTCATCATTAATTGTAGACCTATATGTAAATAATTTTTATATTATACATGTGTAAATAAAGTACATCACATTTTCCATTTTATGTTTGTCTGTGCATCATCAATGAATGCGCTGTGTGTTGGTCTTCCAAACCTGTATATTTGTCGTAATATAAGACTCGTAACGGCCACATGACCATCATCCCTTTAGGTAGAGTACTAAACTGTCCAATGTTTAAAATAAAACTCAAATTCCGACCCGCTTTCTTATTCTGCCACCATTTCTTGTTCATGCAGATCTTTCTTACTTCATACATTTATATTAAAGCATTAAAAATCCATGCATAGATATGAAATCTATGACATCCGCCGCAACCTTTTTAAGGGTTTTAGACCAATTGTTTGGCCTAGCCCCTCTCCCCCCCCCCCCCCCTTTTTCCGGACCTGGCGACTTTTTTCCGGTTGTGTCATCAGTCCTCGTTAGTAAGACCTCTCCTTTCATTAACCCTAAGTCCGCCCCTGTTACTCTGTGTGTGTGTGTGTGTTAAGGGGTAGGGGTCTAGGTTTGTGTATGTTAGGCTATCTCTTATCCGTATGTGTGTATTTGTGTGTATTTCTGTTGATACATTTCTATTAATCACACAAACACCTATAAAAATCCTTTGAATTCGTTCACAAGGGTAGCGCAATGCACCTGTACTGCACGAGGAGTTTACGTAAAGCTACATGCAATTAACTCACTTGTTATTTTTCTGACAACCATCTGAGAAGCCTGAGTACACCCTTATCAATTTGATGTCAGAATTCGACACCAGGGGACTCTGTCTAAAAGCTTATGCGACATCATTTCTTTGTGAGCTGGAAACTGCAGAACAGTCGTCAAACGTTGTCATGGTAAATTATACACGGAGGTCATGAGCAGTAATTGAGAAATGATGATCATGTTATTTCTACAGGTTAAGCATTAAAACTCAATTTACAAGAACTACAACTGTCTACGTTGCTTGTGGTATAAAACTGATATACTTAAGTCAAAATCACAATAAAACTATGAACATGTACATGTACATGTATATGTATATACATGACCGGGTTCAGCCACCGCCGCCGCGGCGTTCGTTTCCGCAAAACTCCTCTGAGACTACTGGACCGATTTTCCGAAGCTTTACCCAATTATCGGGTCACATATGAACTGGTGCCTTACCAATTTGCGTTGCTTTTTGACCTTTCCTCTCTGCAGTGCGTCCATCTGTGCGTCTGTGTTTACACATTGAACAACATATCTTCGGACTCGTTTGACCGACCAGACTGAAATTTTGCACCAGTGTAGCTTTGGATAGCTTTACATCATACAATTAACTGGTGGCGCCACCTGCAAATATTTTGCGCGGCGTCCATCTGTTTGTCTGCCTTGGGTTACAAATCACTCATATCTCTGCAGTGGTTGGACTTATCCACTTGCATTTTTTTCATATGAATAGCTTTCTTGATTTTATGACAGGTGGCGCCACCTACATTCACGTTCAGGCTGCAGACATCCAGGCTTATATTTCAGGACTGGTTTGACGTATCCTCCTGAAATTTTGCACGTTTATAGATCTTATATAGCTCTTTATTATACGCAAAACTGGTGGCGCCACCAGCAACCATTTTTGCCCAGCGTCCTTGTGGTTGTCTGCTGTGGGATAAAATTACTGTACATGTATACTAGTATACATGTATATACATTTTGGATAGCTTTCTATGGATTTTGTGGAGGTGGCGCAACCTACATACATATTCGGCTGCAGACATCAATGCTAATATGCAACACACCTCACTCTATTTCCCCTTGCCACTCAATCCATGCTTCACTTCACCCGTCCCACTCTGATTTCGGTAGATACACGAAGTCGCTTGTCGATTGCCCGTATTCTACCTTCTTTAAACTTTTTCTCAGCGACATTTCATGTAAATTTCAGAAAATGTTGCATCCGTTATAAATTAAAAGACACTCCTATGCTGAAAAATAATTGTAATAATAATTATAAAAATATAAAAATACCAACATTTTGGGAAGTTTGCTTGAAAGTTGTTTTCAGTAATTAATTTAAGGATTCTTAGACTGAAACATAATTTATAATCAGTGGGGGATCCAGCGGGTGGCGCCCGCGGCGAGCGCCCCCTCAGTTGAACTGTATTATCTCCCATTTTATCGAGTTCTATTCCCATTTATTCGTAATTAATTTTCATTTTTCAAATTTTAAATTTTCAAGGCAATTAGATTGTTATGTTTATTATTTTCCAATTCATAAGTAGAGGATATTAAAGAACAGATTTTAGATTTATTAAATTGAGAGAGCATCCAATGTATATATATATATATATAAACTCAGTGAGAGGGAATCATTTCGTTATCCTCGACCAATCGCATTCGCCTGTGAGTGAGGCAAAGCCATCCCATTTGCCCTACAGAGTTCAGCTTGTTCTGGGTCGACCTTAAAAATCTCACCGCTCCGTTACTGATACTCAAACTCACGCTCTGTGCTCTGCTGTCCGAGTCCTGTGCGCTGCCTAGCCCACAATAGCCGGCAAAATGCAAAGTTTGACATACGACTTAACGAATTCATTTGTTTAACCACGAGAACTACATTTAAAGACAACATTTTGCAAGTAATAACCTTAGACTTATGCGCATTTTCACTATTGACATCAACATGTTACAAACTATTGAATGTTTGGAACTTTAGACTTTGTAGATAATACCTAAAATTTTAAAGAAATATAAATATTAAAGCCTGCCACACGTTTCCCAAACCCCTAAAGTTTGAATACAACCCTCATAATCTTTTGTTAAAAGTACCTCAAAATTTCCTCTTTACATTGGATATTTTAAAATTTTTCTGGATATGGGAGGGGGACATCCCCTCCCATACCCATCCCGATTTAATACTAATTAATTTTAATAAAAACATAGCTCTAGATTCTATAGATATTTATTTCATACGGTGAAATATATTACGTTATATATATATATATATATATATATATATATATATATATATATATATTTATGTAATGTATATATATATATATATACATTTATGAACTTAGTTTTTATACTACCTAACAACCAGTAATTAGCGCATCCCCGTTCTCCAAATTCTGGATCAAAATTTGCACTGAACCTGCGTATAATGATCAAATGTTAAGAAAAATAAAGCTCCTAGTGTGAATTCATTTTGTGAGGATAACCGTCTCCATTTTAATGCCAGTTTAACGAAGTATGTACATTTGCAGAATTCTATTCCATGGAGTGTCACTTCGTGACAGGATAGTAACACACGCTTCCTCTCATTTTACATCCTGGTGTTTTCCTGTCCCGGTGACTAAAGTTGCGCTTGTTAACTTGGGTGTAGTTGCCCCCATTTGCTGGCATATGCCATCGAGGAACCCACGAAAGGCGCATTCGTTTGTGAGCGTAACACGGTCGTGAGGCACGGTATTCTCATGAAGCCTGCAGACCGCTAACCCTATGGGTGGGGGCAGACCTTGAAAATTCTGAACACCTCGGCTGATATTCGAACAACCTGTATACCACTGAAAGCTTTCCGTGTTGACTGAGTAGGCATGGCAAACTTAAATATTCCATATATTTAATGTTAAAATAATGGAAATAGAATTTTTAATATCTTTTTTACTCAAATGTACTGATTAAAGATCTGTAAGGAATATTTGTATTGAGCTAGTTGGGCCAATTTTATTCATAATTACACTATTTTACTTTTTTCACCATTTTACTTTTACCACTTGTATAGATTTATGTTCAGCAGGAATGAACACACAGAAGTATCTCCCTTTCAAGGTGCTCAAACTCTTTACGCGTAACTGTCAGAACATATAGGCCACTGTGCCCGGCTTTACCGCATTTAACAAATATATATATCGCTGTTCAGCAATATCATATATTAACGATTAATGCCCTTCTAACAATCCGGAGAAAGGACACACACTCATCGCTACACACCTTTATGAATGAATGTTAGCTCACCTGAAAATCAGTTGTGGTCGCGAAGGGCAACTCTATAAATAAATATGTGATGTAGGTTTCTTTTGACACCAATATGAGCGGTGAGCGGGTATTTTTTACTTAACTTGTCCAGACAAAACATGCTATAATTTTTGCCAACATGGCATACCAGGTATGCATGGATACACATATCTAAATTCTTGAAATACTAGATTGAAATAATATAATTCAATCAAGTTTCAATTTCACCATCATGATTGAAAATTTTGCATCTTTAATACACGCAATGAGACAAGATCCTTAATTTGCAATGTAAATACTGGATATAGATAGAATTATTTCTTGTAGAAAGGGTACATTCAAAGATAAAGTAGTGAACCTGTAACATAGGATCGATAGTTACGTAGAACAATTGTTTTTCTAAATGTGACCTAAACCGGGAGGCCTCCGGGCGGGGATTCACTAGCTGTTCAAGGGGGCTAAATTGACACTAAGCTGATTTCAAACAACGATACTAGTATCTTTGGACCAAACGGTCTCATAGAAAGGCTGGACGGTTATTTAATGGACACGACTCATGGCATGGAAAACAAACACTGAACGTAACAGGACATAAGACGTTAAGCTGTCAGGTGATCAAATGCTTTATTTACACACGTGTAATATGAATATTAAATGAGACACATATTTACCATGATACAAATGTGTATATGAACATATTTACATATGACGATACGATAAAGTGAATATGATATGTATAATACATTTTAATAAAACGATACATTTTACACACATTTTACAATAGCCATGATTATTATGCGTTTAAATCCTGATGTTCAGCTAGTAGCCGCCAGGGGGCACTTGCGTCTTCTGGCGATCTCTCTGATGTTCTTTGTGTTACCAGATCTCAGACGACGGTTGGCGAACCATTTCTTGACTTGTTCTGTGGTGATTCCCCCAGTGGTGGCCAGGTACTCAGTGGTCTCGGCAGTCGGGTACGGGTGCTCTTCATTCATAGAGTACCAGTTCTCCATGATACGAGTAGCTAAAGGGTTCAGCTTGGCGGGCTTGGTTTTCCGCGGACGGATGGCGGGAGCTGCAGCAACCTCCGTCAGAGAGGTCACGTGACCTGATTCTACATGGTGACACCACTGCTGGACTTGACTGATTAGAATTAAGTGCTTGTTGTCATAGTAACTGTTGATACCGTCATGTTGCCATGGTGACAATCTTTGCGCCATCAGTGACTGGTAACGCTCACCTTCAAGTTGACTGGCCTGCATGGCGTAATAATTCTGGATCTCCTGGGACCTCGTCTTCTGCTTGGACTCGAGTGTCAGGAGTTGTAGGTTCAACATGGCGATCCGGAGAGACAGAGGTTCAGGGAATGCATTCTTGACTGGTGCTGCCACCTGTGACGGGGTAACACCCGGTCCATGATGCGTCTTGGTACACGATCCCGCCCAGACCGTATCGATGGCCGGAGCAGTGCTGACACAGCCAGGAATCTTGGTGAACCAGTCTCTGTGTGTCGGACCGTTCAGTGCTTTCAGTGTCTGTCTTGCTGGTACAGGGGGCTTCATGCTGGTGGCTGTCTGGTTCGTTGGTGGTTGATGGACTTGCTCTGTGACTGACGTTTGCCATTGTATATCCATCCCTTGGTGTGTAGTGTACGATCCTGAACACAGGAGATCACTCAGCTCCTCAAGGCTGGGGACGTCCATGTCAATCAGATCCATTTCCAGGTTACTCTTAAGCTATCCCTGAGTAGTGTAGGCACCTGTACTTCGATCAGTGAGTAGCCGGTTGAGCAAATTCTGAGTAAGCAGTGAGGTCAAATTGTAGCGTTGAGCAGATACTGAGTGAATGATACCTGCTCACCACCTACTCGCCTTTATATACCAGCTACTCACTGGTAAACTTCAGAAACTTGATTCTCTCCTTTGAAGGCCAAAACTTTCTTTGCCCATCGGACTTTGATCCCTTTGATCATCACCGTGTACGTTAATTAATCAAAGGCTCTGGTTGCTAAACTCAGCCCTGTTCATCAAAGGATGGTTTGTTATTTGCCTTGGCCGGCTACAGAGGATCAGTCTAAGTTTGGTTGTCGTGTTTGTAAGTTTGTTACTCATCAAACAGTAATCTAAGTAAGTTTGTACATGTGGCTATGAAGAAGAAGGAAAGTTTGGTTTAGGTGTTTGACAAACAGACCTGGCTGTGATGAGACTAATAGTTCGACCTCATCGTTTGAAAAGTTGATAATTTTATGAAATATTTCATGAAATGTATTTTATTTTCAAGTATAAAAATATGAAAAATTCTCAATATATCTTTTTGCTTTACTTTTAACTCTTCATTTAATGGGTTTCATCTAATAATTGTATCAAAATCCAATGAATTGTCTTATTTGAAATATATATATATATATATATATATATATATATATATATATAAATTATAAAATATAATATATTCATCATGTAATTTCATACACATATTATAATATAATATGATATAATATGATATAAACTTTTATAATATAATTAAATATGATAAAATATGATAAAAATATAATATGATATAATATACATAAAATTAATTAAAATTAATTAAAGTTGATCAAATGTTTATAAAACTTTATATTATATAAAAATATAATATGCTATGCAATACCAATCTATAATATACTATATTATATTTATATATATATATATATATATATATATATAACTACATATGCACTATACTACAATATATATCTATATACTATACTCAAGCAGTGTCTTCATAAATAGTGTTATACTTTCAATTGTATATACATATATATATATATATATATATATATATATATATATATATATATACTTGTATATATATATATATAAGTAATTGTAATGATATTAAAATGGTGAAGTGCATTAATCGTACGGTATAATAACAACGCTTATTACAACGGGCGTGTAAGCGCTGACAAGTAAACCAATTAACGGTAGGACATCAGAATCAACTACCACATCAGCTGACAAACAAGAATCAAATCATCTTTGTGGACGAACATTTGACAAATTAATTAAATCTTATTATTATCATGGCTTTCTTCTAACGAAGATAGCTGATAATAATAATAATTATTGTAATAATTATTATAATAATAACAATAATTATAATATTAAAAATAATAATAATATAATTTGAGAATAAGGGCGTTGTCAAAATAAGCGTTATTCCGATTTCAACTTTGCCAATCCACGTCCTCTTGCAACCAGACTCTCTGCGTATGTAGATTCTGGCCTTGACATTGCCTTTGAATTAATTTCATGTTTGTCATGATTATTGGTACACTGCTTATATATTTAATTTCTGATAATAATAATAATAATAATAATAATAATAATAATAATAATAATAATAATAATAATAATAATAATAATTATAATTATAATAATAAAAAATGATAATAATAAAAAAATAATAATAATAATTAGAAATGAGCTCAGAGAGCGCAGACCTCCGCCAAGACAGGTCATTACCTAAATATGGCATTGTCAGAACTGAAGATTATTTTCCTGATAAACCTCCCTAAATTTGATCAATTGTGCCTTGTATTGTTGTAGCTATCCTGAAATTTTCATCAAAATAGTGTTCAAAATAGGGGTCCGTGCATGGTACCAGTAAATCAACGTCTGTACAAGAAGTTCATTAAGTTTGTTATATTTAAATCCTGGCGGGCTTACAAGGATCTTCAGGGATGTTTCATTAAAATATTATGGTAAGAACATGGTAGTGTTGCCAGGACAACCAATTTAGTACTAAGGACACGAACGGATGTAAACTGGTGTTTATATTTAGCACTACTTTCTAGTTTCTTTTTGTACCTTCTACCATTTCAACAAAACACGGCCTAATTGTACAGGTCATTCCCACAACTGTGAAGGTATCACAGTTGTGGATTTCGCAACAACGTGTAAACAAATGTTCTATAAAACCCGTAAAACACTCTTTTATGGGGTTATTTACGAATCGATCACTCCGAAAATTTGATCAATTGTTTCTTGTATCATTGCCGAGCTATTTTGAAATACCTTCAAGATCCGTTCAAAGCTTTTTGAGTATAATGTTGCTAACAGACAAACAAACAAACTAACACCGGTAAAAACATTATCCCTGCGCCACAGACAGTGTTCAAAGTTGGTGTTCTTAAATTTTTATTAAACATTTGTTATTCCTGAGAACTTTGTAATTGAAATTATTGATATCTCCCTTGGAAATCGTTATGTTGCTGCCCTTGACTTGAAACACAACGAACAACATCGTGACCCCCCCCCCCCCCCCCCCCCATTCTGTCCGTTGATTTACTGATACCTTTCAGGGAAACGGCACGTACACGTCTCCGTATAAACAAATGTCCTAAAACCCCATAAGAGTCTCTTAAAATTTAATTCACTTTTAAAGAGACATGTGAAGAATATATATTCAGCTTTTCCTGGGACCCTGCAATGGAAGAAGTATAAAATATAGATTGCACTAAAATGAATTATGCAAATATAGCAAGTGCAGTCTCATTTTGAGAAAAATAATGTATATCAATGCACTTCAACATTTTATTATCATTACAATTACATGTACATATATATATAAAGTATAACACTATTTTTAAAGACACTTATTGATTGTAGTATATTGTAGTATAGTGCATATGTAGTTAAATATAGTATAATATAGCATATTATATTTTCGCATGGCATAACCTATAACATCATATATAACATTATATAATATTTAATTTGATTAATAAAATGGATTGATTTAAATTAATTTTAACTGTAATATATAATGTTATGTTATATTATATTAAAATTTTAATATTATATTATACATTTATTATATTATATTATATTTTGTCATATTGAATTATATTATATAAGATTATATTATATTATATCATATTATATTATAATATGTGTATGAATTGACATGATGAATATAAATATTTTTTAGTATTTACATTTCAAATATGAGACTTATCAGATGTGACCCATTAAATTGAGAGTAAAAAAGCAAAAGCAAAAAGATATATTTAGAATGTCATATTTTTTACATGAAAATAAAATATATTTCACGAAATATTTCATAAAATTATCAATTTTTTAAACGATGAGATTGAACCATTAGTCTCATCAAAGCTAGGTCTGATTGTCAAACACCTAACCAAACTATCCTTCTTCTTCAGAGCCACGTGTACAAACTTACTTAGATTACTGTTTGATGAGTAACAAACTTACAAACACAACAACCAAACTTAGAGCTGATCCTCTGCAAACAACAAACCATCCTTTGATGAACAGAGCTGAGTTTAGTAACCAGAGCCTTTGATTAGTTAACGTACACGGTGATGATCAAAGGGATCAAAGTCCGATGGTCAAAGAAAGTTTGGGCCATCATAGGAGGCAATCAAGTTTCTGATGTTTATCAGTGAGCCGGATTTGAGTAGCTGGTATATTAAGGTGAGTAGCTGGTGAGCAGGTATCATTCACTCAGAATCTGCTCAACGCTACAGTTCGACCTCAGTTTAACTAAGAATTTGCTCATCTTGCTACTCACTGATCTAAGTGCACATGCCCCCTGGTACTCTGCTCAGGTATCGCACAAGAGTAACCTAGAAATGGACCTGACTCACTTGGACGTCCCAAGTATTGAGAAGTTGAGTTCTCTCCTGGGTGTCGGATCGTACACTACACACCAAGAGATGGATATACAAAGGCAAACGTCAGTCACAGAGCCAGTCCATCAACCACCGAAGAACCAGACAGAGGCCAGCATAACGCTCGCTGTACCAGCAAGACAGCCACTTACAGCACTGAACAGTCCGACACACAGGGACTGGTTCACCACGATACCTTGCTGTGTCAGCACTGCTTCGGCCATCGATACGGTCTGGGCGGGATCGTGTACCAAGACGCATCATAGACCAGATGTTACCCCGCCACAGGTGGCAGCACCAGTCAAGAATGCATTCCCTGAACCTCTGTCTCTCCGGATCGCCATGTTGAACCTTCAACTCCTGACCCTCGATTCCAAGCAGAAGACGAGGTCCCAGGAGATCCAGAATTATTACGCCATGCAGGCCAGTCAACTTGAAGGGGAGCGTTACCAGGCGCCGAGTGCCCACGGATCGTTACCATGGCAACATGACGGCATCAACAGTTACTATGACAACAAACACAGCAGTCTCATCAGTCAAGTCCAGCAGTGGTGTCATCATGTAGAAGCAGGTCACGCGGCCTCTTTGACGGAAGTTGCTCCCGCCATCCGTCCACGGAAAACCAAGCCCGCCAAGCTGAACCCTGTAGCTACTCGTATCATGGAGAACTGGTACTCTATGCATGAGGAGCACCCGTACCTGACCTCTGAGACCACTGAGTACCTCGCCACCACTGGGGGAATCACCACAGAACAAGTCAAGAAATGGTTCGCCAACCGTCGTCTGAGATCTGGTAACACCAAGAACATCAGAGAGATCGCCAGAAGACGCAAGTGTCCTGTAGCGGCTACCAGCTGAATTGCAAGACAAAAACGCACAGAAAGAATCGTGAAGATTTTAAATATATATATATAACATGTATATTGAATGTATGTATTCTGTTGTAATATTCATATCATATCAGCATATTTGATCACTATATGTAAATATTCCCATATATACATTTGTTCATCATTAATTGTAGACCTATATGTAAATAATATTTATATTATACATGTGTAAATAAAGTACATCACATTTTACATTTTATGTTTGTCTGTGCATCATCAATGAATGCGCTGTGTGTTGGTCTTCCAAACCTGTATATTTGTCGTAATATAAGACTCGTAACGGCCACATGACCATCATCCCTTTAGGTAGAGTACTAAACTGTGCAATGTTTAAAATAAAACTCAAATTCCGACCCGCTTTCTTATTCAACCACCATTTCTTGTTCATGCAGAACTTTCTTACTTCATACATTTATATTAAAGCATTAAAAATCCATGCATAGATATGAAATCTATGACATCCGCCGCAACCTTTTTAAGGGTTTTAGACCAATTGTTTGGCCTAGCCCCTCTCCCCCCCCCCTTTTTTCCGGACCTGGCGACTTTTTTCCGGTTGTGTCATCAGTCCTCGTTAGTAAGACCTCTCCTTTCATTAACCCTAAGTCCGCCCCTGTTACTCTGTGTGTGTGTGTGAAGGTGTAGGGGTCTGGGTTTGTGTATGTTAGGCTATCTCTTATCCGTATGTGTGAATTTGTGTGTATTTCTGTTGATACATTTCTATTAATCACACAAACACCTATAAAAATCCTTTGAATTCGTTCACAAGGGTAGCGCAATGCACCTGTACTGCACGAGGAGTTTACGTAAAGCTACATGCAATTAACTCACTTGTTATTTTTCTGACAACCATCTGAGAAGCCTGAGTACACCCTTATCAATTTGATGTCAGAATTCGACACCAGGGGACTCTGTCTAAAAGCTTATGCGACATCATTTCTTTGTGAGCTGGAAACTGCAGAACAGTCGTCAAACGTTGTCATGGTAAATTATACACGGAGGTCATGAGCAGTAATTGAGAAATGATGATCATGTTATTTCTACAGTTTAAGCATTAAAACTCAATTTACAAGAACTACAACTGTCTACGTTGCTTGTGGTATAAAACTGATATACTTAAGTCAAAATCACAATAAAACTATGAACATGTACATGTACATGTATATGTATATACATGACCGGGTTCAGCCACCGCCGCCGCGGCGTCCGTTTCCGCAAAACTCCTCTGAGACTACAGGACCGATTTTCCGAAGCTTTACCCAATTATCGGGTCACATATGAACTGGTGCCTTACCAATTTGCGTTGCTCTCTGACCTTTCCATCTGTGCGTCTGTGTTTACACATTGAACAACATATCTTCGGACTCGTTTGACCGACCAGACTGAAATTTTGCACCAGTGTAGCTTTGGATAGCTTTACATCATACAATTAACTGGTGGCGCCACCTGCAACAATTTTGCGCGGCGTCCATCTGTTTGTCTGCCTTGGGTTACAAATCACTCATATCTCTGCAGTGGTTGGATTATCCATTTGCAATTTTTTCATATGAATAGCTTTCTTGATTTTATGACAGGTGGCGCCACCTACATTCACGTTCAGGCTGCAGACATCCAGGCTTATATTTCAGGACTGGTTTGACGTATCCTCCTGAAATTTTGCACGTTTATAGATCTTATATAGCTCTTTATTATACGCAAAACTGGTGGCGCCACCAGCAACCATTTTTGCACAGCGTCCTTGTGGTTGTCTGCTGTGGGATAAAATTACTGTACATGTATACTAGTATACATGTATATACATTTTGGATAGCTTTCTATGGATTTTGTGGAGGTGGCGCAACCTACATACATATTCGGCTGCAGACATCAATGCTAATATGCAACACACCTCACTCTATTTCCCCTTGCCACTCAATCCATGCTTCACTTCACCCGTCCCACTCTGATTTCGGCAGATACACGAAGTCGCTTGTCGATTGCCCGTATTCTACCTTCTTTAAACTTTGTCTCAGCGACATTTCATGTAAATTTCAGAAAATGTTGCATCCGTTATAAATTAAAAGACACTCCTATGCTGAAAAATAATTGTAATAATAATTATAAAAATACCAACATTTTGGGAAGTTTGCTTGAAAGTTGTTTTCAGTAATTAATTTAAGGATTCTTAGACTGAAACATAATTTATAATCAGTGGGGGATCCAGCGGGTGCCGCCCGCGGCGAGCGCCCCCTCAGTTGAACTGTATTATCTCCCATTTTATCGAGTTCTATTCCCATTTATTCGTAATTAATTTTCATTTTTCAAATTTTAAATTTTCAAGGCAATTAGATTGTTATGTTTATTATTTTCCAATTCATAAGTAGAGGATATTAAAGAATAGATTTTAAATTTATTAAATTGAGAAAGCATCCAATGTATATATTTATAAACTCAGTGAGAGGGAATCATTTCGTTATCCTCGACCAATCGCATTCGCCTGTGAGTGAGGCAAAGCCATCCCATTTGCCCTACAGAGTTCAGCTTGTTCTGGGTCGACCTTAAAAATCTCACCGCTCCGTTACTGATACTCAAACTCACGCTCTGTGCTCTGCTGTCCGAGTCCTGTGCGCTGCCTAGCCCACAATAGCCGGCAAAATGCAAAGTTTGACATACGACTTAACGAATTCATTTGTTTAACCACGAGAACTACATTTAAAGACAACATTTTGCAAGTAATAACCTTAGACTTATGCGCATTTTCACTATTGACATCAACATGTTACAAACTATTGAATGTTTGGAACTTTAGACTTTGTAGATAATACCTTAAATTTTGAAGAAATATAAATATTAAAGCCTGCCACACGTTTCACAAACCCCTAAAGTTTGAATACAACCCTCATAATCTTTTGTTAAAAGTACCTCAAAATTTCCTCTTTACATTGGATATTTTAAAATTTTTCTGGATATGGGAGGGGGACATCCCCTCCCATACCCACCCCGATTTAATACTAATTAATTTGAATAAAAACATAGCTCTAGATTCTATAGATATTTATTTCATACGGTGAAATATATTACGTTATATATATATATATATATATATATATATATATATTTAATGTATATATATATATATATAAATTTATGAACTTAGTTTTTATACTACCTAACAACCAGTAATTAGCGCATCCCCTTTCTCCAATTTCTGGATCAAAATTTGCACTGAACCTGCGTATAATGATCAAATGTTAAGAAAAATAAAGCTCCTAGTGTGAAATTATTTTGTGAGGATAACCGTCTCCATTTTAATGCCAGTTTAACGAAGTATGTACATTTGCAGAATTCTATTCCATGGAGTGTCACTTCGTGACAGGATAGTAACACACGCTTCCTATCATTTTATATCCTGGTGGTTTCCTGTCCCGGTGACTAAAGTTGCGCCTGCTTACCCTGGGTGTAGTTGCCCCCATTTGCTGGCATATGCCATCGAGGAACCCACGAAAGGCGCATTCGTTTGTGAGCGTAACACGGTCGTGAGGCACAGTATTCTCATGAAGCCTGCAGACCGCTAACCCTATGGGTGGGGCAGACCTTGAAAATTCTGAACACCTCGGCTGAGATTCGAACAACCTGTATACCACTGAAAGCTTTCCGTGTTGATTGAGTAGGCATGGCAAACTTAAATATTCCATATATTTAATGTTAAAATAATGGAAATAGAATTTTTAATATCTTTTTTACTCAAATGTACTGATTAAAGATCTGTAAGGAATATTTGTATTGAGCTAGTTGGGCCAATTTTATTCCTAATTACACTATTTTACTTTTTTTCACCATTTTACTTTTACCACTTGTATAGATTTATGTTCAGCAGGAATGAACACACAGAAGTGTTTCCCTTTCAAGGTGCTCAAACTCTTTACGCGTAACTGTCAGAACATATAGGCCACTGTGCCCGGCTTTACCGCATTTAACAAATATATATATCGCTGTTCAGCAATATCATATATTAACGATTAATGCCCTTCTAACAATCCGGAGAAAGGACACACACTCATCGCTACACACGTTTATGAATAAATGTTAGCTCACCTGAAAATTAGTTGTGGTCGCGAAGGGCAACTCTACAAATAAATATGTGCTGTAGGTTTCTTTTGACACCAATATGAGCGGTGAGCGGGTATTTTTTACTTAACTTGTCCAGACAAAACATGCTATAATTTTTGCCAACATGGCATACCAGGTATGCATGGATACACATATCTAAATTCTTGAAATACTAGATTGAAATAATATAATTCAATCAAGTTTCAATTTCACCATCATGATTGAAAATTTTGCATCTTTAATACACGCAATGAGACAAGATCCTTAATTTGCAATGTAAATACTGGATATAGATAGAATTATTTCTTGTAGAAAGGGTACATTCAAAGATAAAGTAGTGATCCATGTAACATAGGATCGATAGTTACGTAGAACAATTGTTTTTCTAAATGTGACCTAAACCGGGAGGCCTCCGGGCGGGGATTCACTAGCTGTTCAAGGGGGCTAAATTGACACTAAGCTGATTTCAAACAACAATACTAGTATCTTTGGACCAAACGGTCTCACAGAAAGGCTGGACGGTTATTTAATGGACACGACTCATGGCATGGAAAACAAACACTGAACGTAACAGGACATAAGACGTTAAGCTGTCAGGTGATCAAATGCTTTATTTACACACGTGTAATATGAATATTAAATGAGACACATATTTACCATGATACAAATGTGTATATGAACATATTTACATATGACGATACGATAAAGTGAATATGATATGTATAATACATTTTAATAAAACGATACATTTTACACACATTTTACAATAGCCATGATTATTATGCGTTTAAATCCTGATGTTCAGCTAGTAGCCGCCAGGGGGCACTTGCGTCTACTGGGGATCACTCTGATGTTCTTTGTGTTACCAGATCTCAGACGACGGTTGGCGAACCATTTCTCGACTTGTTCTGTGGTGATTCCCCCAGTGGTGGCCAGGTACTCAGTGGTCTTGGCTGTTGGGTACGGGTGCTCCTCATTCATAGAGTACCAGTTCTCCATGATACGAGTAGCTACAGGGTTCAGCTTGGCGGGCTTGGTTTTCCGCGGACGGATGGCGGGAGCTGCAGCAACCTCCGTCAGAGAGGTCACGTGGCCTGATTCTACATGGTGACACCACTGCTGGACTTGACTGATTAGAATTAAGTGCTTGTTGTCATAGTAACTGTTGATACCGTCATGTTGCCATGGTGACAATCTTTGCGCCATCAGTGACTGGTAACGCTCCCCTTCAAGTTGACTGGCCTGCATGGCGTAATAATTCTGGATCTCCTGGGACCTCGTCTTCTGCTTGGACTCGAGTGTCAGGAGTTGTAGGTTCAACATGGCGATCTGGAGAGAAAGAGGTTCAGGGAATGCATTCTTGACTGGTGCTGCCACCTGTGACGGGGTAACATCCGGTCCATGATGCGTCTTGGTACACGATCCCGCCCAGACCGTATCAGTGGCCGGAGCAGTGCTGACACAGCCAGGAATCTTGGTGAACCAGTCTCTGTGTGTCGGACCGTTCAGTGCTTTCAGTGTCTGTCTTGCTGGTACAGGGGGCTTCATGCTGGTGGCTGTCTGGTTCGTTGGTGGTTGATGGACTTGCTCTGTGACTGACGTTTGCCATTGTATATCCATCCCTTGGTGTGTAGTGTACGATCCTGAACACAGGAGATCACTCAGCTCCTCAAGGCTGGGGACGTCCATGTCAATCAGATCCATTTCCAGGTTACTCTTAAGCTATCCCTGAGTAGTGTAGGCACCTGTACTTCGATCAGTGAGTAGCCGGTTGAGCAAATTCTGAGTAAGCAGTGAGGTCAAATTGTAGCGTTGAGCAGATACTGAGTGAATGATACCTGCTCACCACCTACTCGCCTTTATATACCAGCTACTCACTGGTAAACTTCAGAAACTTGATTCTCTCCTTTGAAGGCCAAAACTTTCTTTGCCCATCGGACTTTGATCCCTTTGATCATCACCGTGTACGTTAATTAATCAAAGGCTCTGGTTGCTAAACTCAGCCCTGTTCATCAAAGGATGGTTTGTTATTTGCCTTGGCCGGCTACAGAGGATCAGTCTAAGTTTGGTTGTCGTGTTTGTAAGTTTGTTACTCATCAAACAGTAATCTAAGTAAGTTTGTACATGTGGCTATGAAGAAGAAGGAAAGTTTGGTTTAGGTGTTTGACAAACAGACCTGGCTGTGATGAGACTAATAGTTCGACCTCATCGTTTGAAAAGTTGATAATTTTATGAAATATTTCATGAAATGTATTTTATTTTCAAGTATAAAAATATGAAAAATTCTCAATATATCTTTTTGCTTTACTTTTAACTCTTCATTTAATGGGTTTCATCTAATAATTGTATCAAAATCCAATGAATTGTCTTATTTGAAATATATATATATATATATATATATATATAAATTATAAAATATAATATATTCATCATGTAATTTCATACACATATTATAATATAATATGATATAATATGATATAAACTTTTATAATATAATTAAATATGATAAAATATGATAAAAATATAATATGATATAATATACATAAAATTAATTAAAATTAATTAAAGTTGATCAAATGTTTATAATATACTATATTATATATTTATATATATATATATATATATATATATATAACTACATATGCACTATACTACAATATATATCTATATACTATACTCAAGCAGTGTCTTCATAAATAGTGTTATACTTTCAATTGTATATACATATATATATATATATATACTTGTTTATATATAAGTAATTGTAATGATATTAAAATGTGAAGTGCATTAATCGTACGGTATAATATCAACGCTTATAACAACGGGCGTGTAAGCGCTGACAAGTAAACCAATTAACGGTAGGACATCAGAATCAACTACCACATCAGCTGACAAACAAGAATCAAATCATCTTTGTATTCGAACATTTGACAAATTAATTAAATCTTATTATTATCATGGCTTTCTTCTAACAAAGATAGCTGATAATAATAATAATTATTGTAATAATTATTATAATAATAACAATAATTATAATATTAACAATAATAATAATATAATTTGAGAATTTGGGCGTTGTCAAAATAAGCGTTATTCCGATTTCAACTTTGCCGATCCACGTCCTCTTGCGACCAGACTCTCTGCGTATGTAGATTCTGGCCTTGACGCTGCCTTTGAATTAATTTCATGTTTGTCATGATTATTGGTACACTGCTTATATATTTAATTTCTGATAATAATAATAATAATAATAATAATAATAATAATAATAATAATAATAATAATAATAATAATAATAATAATAATAATAAAAATAATAATAATAATTATAATTATAATAATAAAAATGATAATAATAAAAAAATAATAAATATAACTAGAAATGAGCTCAGAGAGCGCAGACCTCCGCCAAGACAGGTCATTACCTTAATATGGCATTGTCAGAACTGAAGATTATTTTCCTGATAAAACCTCCCTAAATATGATCAATTGTGCCTGGTATTGTTGTAGCTATCCTGAAATTTTCATCAAAATAGTGTTCAAAATAGGGGTCCGTGCATGGTACCAGTAAATCAACGTCTGTACAAGAAGTTCATTAAGTTTGTTATATTTAAATCCTGGCGGGCTTACAAGGATCTTCAGGGATGTTTCATTAAAATATCATGGTAAGAACTTGGTAGTGTTGCCAGGACAACCAATTTAGTACTAAGGACACAAACGGATGTAAACTGGTGTTTATATATAGCACTATTTTCTAGTTTCTTTTTGTACCTTCTACCATTTCAACAAAACACGGCCTAATTGTACAGGTCATTCCCACAACTGTGAAGGTATCACAGTTGTGGATTTCGCAACAACGTGTAAACAAATGTTCTATAAAACCCATAAAACACTCTTTTATGGGGTTATTTACGAATCGATCACTCCGAAAATTTGATCAATTGTTTCTTGTATCATTGCCGAGCTATTTTGAAATACCTTCAAGATCCGTTCAAAGCTTTTTGAGTATAATGTTACTAACAAACAAACTAACACCGGTAAAAACATTATCCCTGCGCCACAGACAGTGTTCAAAGTTGGTGTTCTTAAATTTTTATTAAACATTTGTTATTCCTGAGAACTTTGTAATTGAAATTATTGATATCTCCCTTGGAAATCGTTATGTTGCTGCCCTTGACTTTAAACACAACGAACAACATTCGTGACCCCTCCCCCCCCATTCTGTCCGTTGATTTACTGATACCTTTCAGGGAAACGGCACGTACACGTCTCCGTATAAACAAATGTCCTAAAACCCCATAAGAGTCTCTTAAAATTTAATTCACTTTTAAAGAGACACGTGAAGAATATATATTCAGCTTTTCCTGGGACCCTGCAATAGAAGAAGTATAAAATATAGATTGCACTAAAATGAATTATGCAAATATAGCAAGTGCAGTCTCATTTTGAGAAAAATAATGTATATCAATGCACTTCAACATTTTATTATCATTACAATTACATGTACATATATATATATATATATAAAGTATAACACTATTTTTAAAGACACTTATTGATTGTAGTATATTGTAGTATAGTGCATATGTAGTTAAATATAGTATAATATAGCATATTATATTTTCGCATGGCATAACCTATTACATCATATATAACATTATATAATATTGAATTTGATTAATAAAATGGATTGATTTAAATTAATTTTAACTATAATATATAATGTTATGTTATATTATATTAAAATTTTAATATTATATTATACATTTATTATATTATATTATATTTTGTCATATTGAATTATATTATATAAGATTATATTATATTATATCATATAATATTATAATATGTGTATGAATTGACATGATGAATATAAATATTTTTTAGTATTTACATTTCAAATATGAGACTTATCAGATGTGACCCATTAAATTGAGAGTAAAAAAGCAAAAGCAAAAAGATATATTTAGAATGTCATATTTTTTACATGAAAATAAAATATATTTCACGAAATATTTCATAAAATTATCAATTTTTTAAACGATGAGATCGAACCATTAGTCTCATCAAAGCCAGGTCTGTTTGTCAAACACCTAAACCAAACTTTCCTTCTTCTTCAGAGCCACGTGTACAAACTTACTTAGATTACTGTTTGATGAGTAACAAACTTACAAACACAACAACCAAACTTAGAGCTGATCCTCTGCAAACAACAAACCATCCTTTGATGAACAAAGCTGAGTTTAGTAACCAGAGCCTTTGATTAGTTAACGTACACGGTGATGATCAAAGGGATCAAAGTCCGATGGTCAAAGAAAGTTTGGGCCATCATAGGAGGCAATCAAGTTTCTGATGTTTATCAGTGAGCCGGATTTGAGTAGCTGGTATATAAACGTGAGTAGCTGGTGAGCAGGTATCATTCACTCAGAATCTGCTCAACGCTACAGTTCGACCTCAGTTTAACTAAGAATTTGCTCATCTTGCTACTCACTGATCTAAGTGCACATGCCCCCTGGTACTCTGCTCAGGTATCGCACAAGAGTAACCTAGAAATGGACCTGACTCACTTGGACGTCCCAAGTATTGAGGAGTTGAGTTCTCTCCTGGGTGTCGGATCGTACACAACACACCAAGAGATAGATATACAAAGGCAAACGTCAGTCACAGAGCCAGTCCATCAACCACCGAAGAACCAGACAGAGGCCAGCATAAAGCTCGCTGTACCAGCAAGACAGCCACTTACAGCACTGAACAGTCCGACACACAGGGACTGGTTCACCACGATACCTTGCTGTGTCAGCACTGCTTCGGCCATCGATACGGTCTGGGCGGGATCGTGTACCAAGACGCATCATAGACCAGATGTTACCCCGCCACAGGTGGCAGCACCAGTCAAGAATGCATTCCCTGAACCTCTGTCTCTCCGGATTGCCATGTTGAACCTTCAACTCCTGACCCTCGAGTCCAAGCAGAAGACGAGGTCCCAGGAGATCCAGAATTATTACGCCATGCAGGCCAGTCAACTTGAAGGTGAGCGTTACCAAGCGCTGAGTGCCCACGGATCGTTACCATGGCAACATGACGGCATCAACAGTTACTATGACAACAAACACAGCAGTCTCATCAGTCAATTCCAGCAGTGGTGTCATCATGTAGAAGCAGGTCACGCGGCCTCTTTGACGGAAGTTGCTCCCGCCATCCGTCCACGGAAAACCAAGCCCGCCAAGCTGAACCCTGTAGCTACTCGTATCATGGAGAACTGGTACTCTATGCATGAGGAGCACCCGTACCTGACCGCTGAGACCACAGAGTATCTCGCCACCACCAGGGGGGGAATCACCACAGAACATGTCAAGAAATGGTTCGCCAACCGTCGTCTGAGATCTGGTAACACCAAGAACATCAGAGAGATCGCCAGAAGACGCAAGTGTCCTGTAGCGGCTACCAGCTGAATTGCAAGACAAAAACGCACAGAAAGAATCGTGAAGATTTTAAATATATATATATAACATGTATATTGAATGTATGTATTCTGTTGTAATATTCATATCATATCAGCATATTTGATCACTATATGTAAATATTCCCATATATTCATTTGTTCATCATTAATTGTAGACCTATATGTAAATAATTTTTATATTATACATGTGTAAATAAAGTACATCACATTTTACATTTTATGTTTGTCTGTGCATCATCAATGAATGCGCTGTGTGTTGGTCTTCCAAACCTGTATATTTGTCGTAATATAAGACTCGTAACGGCCACATGACCATCATCCCTTTAGGTAGAGTACTAAACTGTCCAATGTTTAAAATAAAACTCAAATTCCGACCCGCTTTCTTATTCAGCCACCATTTCTTGTTCATGCAGAACTTTCTTACTTCATACATTTATATTAAAGCATTAAAAATCCATGCATAGATATGAAATCTATGACATCCGCCGCAACCTTTTTAAGGGTTTCAGACCAATTGTTTGGCCTAGCCCCTCTCTCCCCCCCCCCCCTTTTTTCCGGACCTGGCGACTTTTTTCCGGTTGTGTCATCAGTCCTCGTTAGTAAGACCTCTCCTTTCATTAACCCTAAGTCCGCCCCTGTTACTCTGTGTGTGTGTGTTAAGGTGTAGGGGTCTGGGTTTGTGTATGTTAGGCTATCTCTTATCCGTATGTGTGTATTTGTGTGTATTTCTGTTGATACATTTCTATTAATCACACAAACACCTATAAAAATCCTTTGAATTCGTTCACAAGGGTAGCGCAATGCACCTGTACTGCACGAGGAGTTTACGTAAAGCTACATGCAATTAACTCACTTGTTATTTTTCTGACAACCATCTGAGAAGCCTGAGTACACCCTTATCAATTTGATGTCAGAATTCTACACCAGGGGACTCTGTCTAAAAGCTTATGCGACATCATTTCTTTGTGAGCTGGAAACTGCAGAACAGTCGTCAAACGTTGTAATGGTAAATTATACACGAAGGTCATGAGCAGTAATTGAGAAATGATGATCATGTTATTTCTACAGGTTAAGCATTAAAACTCAATTTACAAGAACTACAACTGTCTACGTTGCTTGTGGTATAAAACTGATATACTTAAGTCAAAATCACAATAAAACTATGAACATGTACATGTACATGTATATGTATATACATGACCGGGTTCAGCCACCGCCGCCGCGGCGTTCGTTTCCGCAAAACTCCTCTGAGACAACTGGACCGATTTTCCGAAGCTTTACCCAATTATCGGGTCACATATGAACTGGTGCCTTACCAATTTGCGTTGCTCTCTGACCTTTCCTCTCTGCAGTGCGTCCATCTGTGCGTCTGTGTTTACACATTGAACAACATATCTTCGGACTCGTTTGACCGACCAGACTGAAATTTTGCACCAGTGTAGCTTTGGATAGCTTTACATCATACAATTAACTGGTGGCGCCACCTGCAACAATTTTGCGCGGCGTCCATCTGTTTGTCTGCCTTGGGTTACAAATCACTCATATCTCTGCAGTGGTTGGACTTATCCACTTGCAATTTTTTCATATGAATAGCTTTCTTGATTTTATGACAGGTGGCGCCACCTACATTCACGTTCAGGCTGCAGACATCCAGGCTTATATTTCAGGACTGGTTTGACGTATCCTCCTGAAATTTTGCACGTTTATAGATCTTATATAGCTCTTTATTATACGCAAAACTGGTGGCGCCACCAGCAAACATTTTTGCACAGCGTCATTGTGGTTGTCTGCTGTGGGATAAAATTACTGTACATGTATACTAGTATACATGTATATACATTTTGGATAGCTTTCTATGGATTTTGTGGAGGTGGCGCAACCTACATACATATTCGGCTGCAGACATCAATGCTAATATGCAACACCTCACTCTATTTCCCCTTGCCACTCAATCCATGCTTCACTTCACCCGTCCCACTCTGATTTCGGCAGATACACGAAGTCGCTTGGCGATTGCCCGTATTCTACCTTCTTTAAACTTTGTCTCAGCGACATTTCATGTAAATTTCAGAAAATGTTGCATCCGTTATAAATTAAAAGACACTCCTATGCTGAAAAATAATTGTAATAATAATTATAAAAATATAAAAATACCAACATTTTGGGAAGTTTGCTTGAAAGTTGTTTTCAGTAATTAATTTAAGGATTCTTAGACTGAAACATAATTTATAATCAGTGGGGGATCCAGCGGGTGCCGCCCGCGGCGAGCGCCCCCTCAGTTGAACTGTATTATCTCCCATTTTATCGAGTTCTATTCCCATTTATTCGTAATTAATTTTCATTTTTCAAATTTTAAATTTTCAAGGCAATTAGATTGTTATGTTTATTATTTTCCAATTCATAAGTAGCGGATATTAAAGAACAGATTTTAGATTTATTAAATTGAGAAAGCATCCAATGTATATATATATAAACTCAGTGAGAGGGAATCATTTCGTTATCCTCGACCAATCGCATTCGCCTGTGAGTGAGGCAAAGCCATCCCATTTGCCCTACAGAGTTCAGCTTGTTCTGGGTCGACCTTAAAAATCTCACCGCTGCGTTACTGATACTCAAACTCACGCTCTGTGCTCTGCTGTCCGAGTCCTGTGCGCTGCCTAGCCCACAATAGCCGGCAAAATGCAAAGTTTGACATACGACTTAACGAATTCATTTGTTTAACCACGAGAACTACATTTAAAGACAACATTTTGCAAGTAATAACCTTAGACTTATGCGCATTTTCACTATTGACATCAACATGTTACAAACTATTGAATGTTTCGAACTTTAGACTTTGTAGATAATACCTTAAATTTTGAAGAAATATAAATATTAAAGCCTGCCACACGTTTCCCAAACCCCTAAAGTTTGAATACCACCCTCATAATATTTTGTTAAAAGTACCTCAAAATTTCCTCTTTACATTGGATATTATAAAATTTTTCTGGATATGGGAGGGGGACATCCCCTCCCATACCCACCCCGATTTAATACTAATTAATTTTAATAAAAACATAGCTCTAGATTCTATAGATATTTATTTCATACGGTGAAATATATTACGTTATATATATATATATATATATATATATATATATATATATATATATATATATATATATATATAGATTTATGAACTTAGTTTTTGTACTACCTAACAACCAGTAATTAGCGCATCCCCGTTCTCCAATTTCTGGATCAAAATTTGCACTGAACCTGCGTATAATGATCAAATGTTAAGAAAAATAAAGCTCCTAATGTGAATTCATTTTGTGAGGATAACCGTCTCCATTTTAATGCCAGTTTAACGAAGTATGTACATTTGCAGAATTCTATTCCATGGAGTGTCACTTCGTGACAGGATAGTAACACACGCTTCCTCTCATTTGATATCCTGGTGTTTTCCTGTCCCGGTGACTAAAGTTGCGCCTGCTTACCTTGGGTGTAGTTGCCCCCATTTGCTGGCATATGCCATCGAGGAACCCACGAAAGGCGCGTTCGTTTGTGAGCGTAACACGGTCGTGAGGCACGGTATTCTCATGAAGCCTTACTTCATATATTCATATTATAGCATGAAAAATCCTTGCCTAGACATCTATGACATCCGCTGCAGCCTTTTTTCAAGAGTTTTCAAGACTAATTTGTCGGCCTAGATCCTCCTCCTTTTTTCTGGACCTGGTGACTTTTTTTTATGTTGTGTCATCAGTCCTCGTTAGTTAGACCCCTCCTTTCCTTAATCCTAAGTCCGCCCCTGTTACTGTGTGTGTGTGTGTGAAGGTGAAGGGGTCTGGGTTTGTGTATGTTAGGCTATCTCTTATCCGTATGTGTGTATTTGTGTGTATTTCTGTTGATACATTTCTATTAATCACACAAACACCTATAAAAATCCTTTGAATTCGTTCACAAGGGTAGCGCAATGCACCTGTACTGCACGAGGAGTTTACGTAAAGCTACATGCAATTAACTCACTTGTTATTTTTCTGACAACGTTCTGAGAAGCCTGAGTACACTCTTATCAATTTGATGTTAGAATTCTACACCAGGGGACTCTGTCTAAAAGCTTATGCGACATCATTTCTTTGTGAGCTGGAAACTGCAGAACAGTCGTCCGACGTTGTAATGGTAAATTATACACTGAGGTCATGAGCAGTAATTGTCAAATGATGCACATGTTATTTCTACAGGTTTAGCATTAAAACTCACTTTACAAGAACTACAATTGTCTACGTTGCTTGTGGTATAAAACTGATATACTTCAGTCAAAATCACAATAAAACTATGAACATTGTTACGGAATCTAATATCAACAGATCACGTATGCGTGAAGAACATAAATTTTGTAATGGTTCCCGAGATATAAGCCTTGATGTCTGCAGCGTAAACATGAATGTAGGTGGCGCACCTGTCATAAAATCAAGAAACTGTCAAGGATGTCTAAGCCTGCAAAATTTTAGGCAGTTATGTCAAACCACTACAGAGATATGAGTGATTTTAGCCCACGGCAGACAAACAGACGGACGCTGTGCAAAAATGGTCCGGTTTGAGGTGGCCCACCCAGTTTTGTGTGTGATAAAGAGGTATGTGAGATCTATACACATGCAAAATTTTGGCCCAATCGGTCAAACGGTTTCCGAGATATGAGCTTGGATGTCTGCAGCGTAAACGTTTATGTAGGTGTTGTCGATTTGACAACCCTATGCTTTCAGTGAAAGCTATCCAAGAGGTACATTTGTACAAATTCTTTCTCCTGATCGGTCAAACGGTTCCCGAGATATGTGGGTTTATGTATGGAAACAGACGCACAAATGGACGCTGGGCAGAGAGGAAAGGTCAGAGGTCAACGCAAATTGGTTAGGCACCAGTTCACATGCATGTAACCCGATGATTGGTTCGAGTTTTAGAAAAATCCGTCCAGTAGTCTCAGAGGAGTTCTCCGTAAACGAACGCGGCGGCGGCGGAACCCGGTCAAAAACATAGTATCTTCAATTTGGCGGATACAATTATTAACTACATTTACACATCAAGTATACCCTTTCATGCATGTAACGTTTAGGCCCATCGCCTTTTAATCCCTTATTGCTTGATTAATGGTTTCAGACCACGCAGCTTAATCCCATTTACATTTTAGTTTACGTTCCGCAGATTCCGCGGTGGAATGTCTTGTTGTGAAAATATTGCAACGTGTTTTAATTGAGAAATGAATTGTAATCAGATTACAAATGGTTTTAATTGAACTGGAAATTGTAAATAAATTGGAATTTAAATCTGAATTGACCGCCAGGTAATAATATTACCAGTGAAGAGAGACTACTTGTATATAGGCCTGGTTGGCTCAGGTGGCATTAAAGAATGACTGTTTTTTTGATGCTATACATCTGTTACATATAATCAAAGATAAAAATGGACAATGTGTCAGTCAGACATTTATTTTGTTGTTTTCGTAAATTTGGGACAAATTAAAGACTTGTTACCGGTTGGCATTGTTGTCTTGAAATTTAGTGATCGAATGTGACTTTAAACTTCGCTCCAGAACTTACTTTTTCAATATATTAAAACATGGTAGCCTGTACAGTGACAAGAAAAGTATTTCCACTATACAATAAAATGTGAATGTTTTATATATATTATATATAATATATGAATATATATTATATATATATAAATCAAAGCATGACAGTACCAGGGGCGGATACAGGAGCTCAGAAATTGGAAGGGGGGGGGTCGATCTCCTACACGGATCTCTTTCTTCTTATTTCTCCTTTAATAAAGATCCAAGCGACTGTGGCGTGTATTATTCAATGTTCGAAGAAGGTGCGAACCGCTCCCCCTGCGCCCCCTCTATAAATCTACCCCTGAGTAGGGTAAAAATAACAGCTGCAGTTGCATGTCTTTTACAAAACAAAATCAGTCCTGTAAACAGAATCAGTGATGGCAGGGATACAGTTATCTATGTCGTGCCAGGTAACACAAAACCGCTGTCAGTACTTCATATGAACCTCTAAAAGATTAAGTACTCGTGAATTGTTATACGTCATTGTACAAAGATTAAAAGAAGTTGCCCTCAGTTTGTGAATACAATGCTTATTGTGATACAGTTCAAAACGGTTATCCGTTTATATGAGTAAATTGATCTGTACCCTTACACGTTGTTGAGTGTTTGTTTGTTGTTGAATTTCTATAACATTTACTTAAAAAGCACGTTGAATCGTCCGTCCCCTCAGTATAGCCTTTTATATAACATACTCGTCATGAAGCATGATTATATTCCTATAGTGATCAGAACCGTTGCCGCACGACGAGTGTTTGTTTACCCTCTGGGTAAATATGTCTATCATCGGGATATTATCTTCGGGTTTAATCAAGCACTCTCATGACCGTGGCCAGAATCCAGACCAGGGACCCCTTGTGAGAATTAAGCTTCAGAAACGAAAATCATTTTTTAAATTTTTCGATGTATTTTCACCCACCTGAAAATTCGACGGGTGGTTACATTAACATGGCAATCAGAGAGAGCATCAACACTCCAGCCACACATTTATATTTACAAATTTTTTTTAGATTTATTATATTTTTATAAGGCACAATAAAGATATCCGCAGTTTTCAGGATGATATGTTGTATTTTTGATACAGTGTTTATGCGTAAGAAATATTAATTAAATAAACATGTTTGTCGTTATTTCCACATCCCTCAACCACATGTCACGAAGCAAAATGCGCAGAATCCGATTTAGCAGAGTATACTACTCTCTGAAGGATTATGGGAAATGAAATACCCCGGCAGGGTAGGTATAAACGCAATGAAGAGGATAATGTAGTCCGTTCAAATACATTAGATATGAACTGTTACAAAGCAAATTACCTAAAATTTCATGTTTTTGTGGTAAGAGCTCTGTCCACAGGGTTTGAAAAATCATGATTTAAAAAAAAAGATTAAAAATCTGATTTTTATGATTTAAATCAGATTTATTTGATTTAAATTTTTTTTTTATTAAAAAAAATCGTTCCAATGAAAATAATTTACTTTAATTTTGAATCTCAAGTAAATATTATTTTCTTTATCACCCAAATATATTTAATATTCTAATTAATGAGTATGTTATCAAAAGCTGATAAAAAACAGTAACATCTTTTAACAGCAAACAGTTTGTAGATGAAAACAAGTTCAAATGAACAAGTCCAAATGTGGAAAAACACGCGTTCCACCCCTGCACTTGAAGCAGCAGCTCCCAAAAGCCGATGGAACAACTTTATCATGCAACTGTCCGACCTGTTGGATTGTGCCTCCCACCATGCAATTGGTGACACATCCAGTATTGAAGAAAACATGTATGGCTTGAATGGTGCACACCTGAATTATGGTGAATTATGGCGGACATACAATCTGGTTACCACCTTGAAAACACACAGGTGAGAGGCCTCTCAAAACCTGAGACTGAAACTGATACAAAAGCAAGTTAGCTGGGTGTTGTGATAACAAGGAAGTCTGCAGACCACCAGATGAGGTAAAATGCATTGACGTGTACTACAGTCAAAGGTGACACCGACTAAATGAGATCCAGTCAAAACAACCCATTTGTGTCATTGATACTGCTAATATCATCAGTGTTAGGTATATTGGAGCTGCTGTCCATTTAAATACTTCGTAAAGTAAACTAAAAATTCAGAAAAAAAATCATAAAAATCACAAAATATGACTTTTTTGTGTGATTTAAGTCAGGATTAAAATCATTGATTAAAATCATTTGATTTTAATCAGCCAACCCTGTCTGTCCAGAATCTATACGATTATTTATGACTCTGACAAGAATCATTGTAACTGTCATGTATCTGACAAGAATCAATTTTATTGTCATGGTGCTGAATAGAATCGAATTTGTTGACGATGCATTTGACAAGAATCAATGTTATTTATGGCTCTGACAAGAATCATTGTTATTTATAACCCTGACAAGAATCAATGTTATTTATGGCTCTGACAAGAATCATTGTTATTTATAACCCTGACAAGAATCGATGTTATTTATGGCACTGACAAGAATCAATCATATTTATAAGCTTGACAAGAATCAGTCAAATTTATAAGCCTGACAAGAATCAATGTTACTCATGGCTCTGACAGGAATCATTGTAATTGTCATGGCTCTGACATATCAATGTAATTGTCATGTCTCTGACAAGAATCATTGTAATTGTTATGTCTCTGACAAGAATCAATGTAATTGTCATGGTTCTGACAAGAATCAATGTAATTGTCATGTCTCAGACAAGAATCAATGTAATTGTCATGTCTCTGACAAGAATCAATGTAATTGTCATGTCTCTGACAAGAATCAATGTAATTGTCATGTCTCTGACAAGAATCAATGTAATTGTCATGTCTCTGACAAGAATCAATGTAATTGTCATGTCTCTGACAAGAATCAATGTAATTGTCATGGTTCTGACAAGAATCAATGTAATTGTCATGTCTCTGACAAGAATCAATGTAATTGTCATGTCTCTGACAAGAATCAATGTAATTGTCATGTCTCTGACAAGAATCAATGTAATTGTCATGTTTCTGACAAGAATCAATGTAATTGTCATGGTTCTGATAAGAATCAATGTGATTGTAAAGGTTCTGACAAGAATCCTTACAATAAATTATGGCTCTGAGAAGAATCGACGTGTTTTGCACTTGCTTCGACTAGAATCAATGTTATTGTTATGGCTTTGATAAGTATCGATGTGATTGTTGATGGCTCTGACAAGGGTTCGTACATTTATTAATAGCTCTAAGAATCGATGTAGTAGTTGTCGGTGGCTTTGACAAGAATCAATGTTATATATGGCTCTGACAAGAATCAATATTATTTATGGCTCTGATAAGAATAAATTTCATTGATGGGCCTTACAAGAATCAATATTATTGTCATGACTTATATAATAATCGAGGTGATTTTCGACTGCTCTGACAAGAATCAAAGTCATTTTCATGGCTCTTTCCAGAATCCATACGATTATATAAGTCTTTTACAAGAACCGATGTGAACTGACAAGTATAAATGTTATTTATGGCCCTGGTAAGAATCAATGTTATTCATTGAGATGACAAGATCCATTGTTATTTATGACTTTAACAAGAATAATTGTTATTAATGGCTCTGACAAGAATCAATGTTATTGTCATTGTTCTGACAAGAATCGATGTGACTGTTAATGACTCTGATAAGAATTCGTACAATTATTAATATTTTATAGAAGAATCGATGTGGTTGTCGATGATTCTGACAAAAATCAATATTATTTATGGCCCTGAAAAGAATCAGTATTATTGTCATGTGTCAAGGATTCAACCCCAGGTCATGCACACAACCCAAAGTTCCTTGCCACAGGTTCTTTCATGCCTTGATGATGTTTTATAGCACAGTATCACAGCAGAGTTTCACACAAACCAGATGAAGACGGGATAACAAAATAGAACTTTATTAACTGTATATACAGCTTAATAGTAAAATAGATATGTGATTGGCTATGTGTCCTCCCCTCTCAAAAAGTGACCTCAACCGACGAAAAGACAACAGTATACACTAAGGTGGGTTAAATATTCCAAGAATATCACACTGGAAAGAATGAAAGAAAACCCAATTAAATATTTGATTTTAAGATACCAATCTTAACTCTGACAAAACAGGTTTTTAAGTAATTCCCGATCTGTATCGAACGGAATATTTTACCAAAAATATTGTGAGAAGATATCAAATATTTCAAAGCAAATTAGATGCTGCTGAAACATGCAGCCTTTTAGGTTTCTTCACCAAGACAATGAAAGACAATGACGTACTGCTTCAAATATTGCCTATCGCTGCAGGAACGACAATTTGAATACATTTTACACCAGACTCTATAATGGCCACTAAATATAAAAAAACTCGTCTAAAATCTATAGTAATAATCCTCTCGATAACCAATAAAAGGATATGTTTAACTGTATGAGCCCTTACACAAATTTTCTCATTTTTGAGAAAAAAAAAACGTATTATAAAACCACTTTACCTGCTTTAGAAAATTTCAACAAATAGTTACTCGATCTGTACTCTTTAAGATTTAATTTCTTACACATTTACTTGCTCACCGCTTTGTTCAGTCTAACTTCTTGGTTCAGCGTGGGGGGTGGGGGGTAGGGGGTGTATTTACGACGTACAGCTTAATTATATTCTTGTAGATCTCTGGAACACGAGTGTTCGTTTGACCTCGGGATATTTACAGAGTGACCTTTGTCGTGTCATGCGGTGTGGCCAGGTCAGGACGACCCCGAGCCTGACACCGGATTCGATCTGCCACAGGTGTGTCCAAACGATAGGATGTGTAACTCGACATGACGCACCCTCGTCTGTCTTTACCCCCAAAAAACAGGACAACGCTATAGCAACTAAATCACAGCTCGTGTAGACTGTTGCAGTACAGTCTGTGAGATCTATCCTTCCAAGCTGGGTACATTAAAGAACGATCAAATTATTTTCAAGTGAATTTAATCTTCTACTTAAGAATTGTTTATATATAATAAGTGCAGCGTTTCATCAAACAACCTTCAACCTGCTTGCCCAGTATCTAACTGCCATGTTAAATATTCCAGTATTTCAGCAGATGCCTCCTTGCCAACTGCATGATGTCTATATAAATTCACGAATTTTGTAAAAATTCGATGCAAAAATCAAAAGGATAAATAGAATGATTTTGTTTTTTGGCACAAATGTATATGTATGTTTCCCCTCCCATTCCCAAATTTGGGGGAAAATATGGAGAAAATATGGAGATTTCTGAAAATTTTACCTTAAAGAAGGTCAAGGTCACCAGCATTGAACTCATCTAAGATTTGGGAAGAAACAATCCCTGTATCAAATTTCACTAAAAAAATGTCGAGTAGTTCAAAAGTAATAGCGTTAAAAAATGTCTGATTTGACCTGAAGAAACTTATGTATCAATTTTAAGGAAAGAATATTAAATGCTTAAAAAGTTACTACATTCACAGGAAAACGTAGAAACAATGAGCAACAAGTCCGCTGATTTGACCTTAATGATCCAGGTCAAGGTCACCAGATTTCGAACTCATCCAAGAGCTTGGTATACACAATTTGTGTATCAAATTTGAAGTAAACATATGAGATACTTCAAAAGTTATGGCGTTCACTCAAAAAAATTTTTTTGACTTATTTGACCTTGAAGGTGAAGGTCAAAATGACCGTTATTTCAAAGCCTCAGATACATTGGTAGAATAAATTCAAATTTCGAATTTAATAAAAAAAATGAGTGGTTCAAAAGTTATCAAGAAATGGCACAGACGACGGCGTCGGACCAAGACGACGACAGACCAAACACTATATCTCCACCCATGGAAGGGAAGACACTAAGGAAAATGGCCTTTCTATTTAATACAGAAAGAACACCTGTAGGTGCATGCACACAGCATTTTTAGTACCCATACATAGGCCTGATAAATACAACATGAACGTTTTGTTTGTACAAAATAATGATAAAAAACTAAATAATAAAACTAACGCGAAAAAAATCATGCAGCATTATAATAATAATAATTATAAAAATAATAATAATAATAATATTTAATTTATATAGCGCTAATTCAACAAAATAGTTATCAAAAGCGCTTTAGAAGACACAAAGCACAGTTTTACTAAAACATAAAATGATTCCTAAAAGAAAACCCTAATTTCTAAGAACTACTTAAAGCTAATATAAAAAGGTAAGTTTTAAGATTTCTTTTAAAAGAAGCTTAAGATGGTGAAGCTCTGATTGAGTGCGGAAGTTCATTCCACAACCTTGGTGCCACAACTGAGAAAGCTCTCGAACGACGCATCTCACTTTGGCTTTAGGGATCACTAAAAGCCCTTGGTCAGATGACCTAAGCTGCCTGACTGGAACACAAAATAATAACCGTTTTGGCATATAAAAATGTATGTATGAGATTAAAGCACTGTGACTGAGTCTCATAAAATACACAAACACTCTGTCCTATGATAGGTACATTCGTCAATAAAAAGTTGGACCGAGTTATAAAGGATAAAGAGCGTCTATTGGGCAATATGGGTCTCCGTTGTCTTTATTTCCATATATCCAGCTACCCCTTTGACAAGAGATTTTTAATTCCTGTTCTTGGAAAAATTGTTTGCTTTATCGTTCAACGAATTTGCTCTTTTCTTACACATACAAATAGCACAAGCGATCAGTCAAATGTCTAAATCACAATTTATTTATTTCTTCAAATAATGTTTGACTGAACTGGCTATAACACGAATTGTGTTTTTTTTTAGAATATGCTACAGGGTAGTAATTCGTAATGAAGTGTCTTATTTAATATCTTCAAATAACAGCAAAATACTTTTTCTTTGATTTAAATAACTATTATATTGAATTTATTGATTTTAAGCTTTAATGCCTAATTGTAAGTGTGGTCACTTTTTTCTTAAATCACTTTACGATCTTAAAAATGTCCAGTTCATTTCAATATCAATATAACGTTCACTGATTTCGTCAAATTCTCAAATATATTTTATAAGGTTAAACTTTTCATGGGGTGAAACTCTTTCCTGCGACACCCTTCCCTCAAATGACCAGGCGGAACATCACTCCGGGAGGCACCTTATAAAAACCCCGGCCGAGTGAAGGATGATACATAATCAATAAAACCAAGTGGTTTCCTGCGTAATTTGTCCTCTCTGAGCTGGCATTGTCAATATTTTCGGTGGCAGTTTGCTCACCTGCGGGCCAGCTCGGTAATACTCGCTAATTATGACGGGTTTAACCGTAACCTTACCCGAACTGGCCGGGCTTTTGTCCGCTTATATCGCCCGCTTTATTTACACCATTCTTCTGCTGTAATAAAGTAATTCGGCTCGCGTGACACTCTTTGAAAGTGACAAGAGCGGCCATCCGAGGATTTGGGCAGATTAATTCCGGTTTTGGTACAGCAATACCGAGCGCATTTAACCTGTATAGCCGTTCTGTTTGGACAGGCTTAAAATTGACGAAGAAGAATTTAGCTGATCATGTTTCTTATGCAACTTACATCCTTTAAATTCAATTCGACCCCTCCCGGAATTTAAGGTTTACACGTTCACGATCATGAAGGCAAACATACAGTTGCGTCCGCGTGGGTTGTGGGTCTGGTGTGATGTTTGAGTTTAACCTACGTAAATCTTGAAGCCTGTATGCTACAAATATTTACATTTACACGAAACATAGGGTATTCCCATGCCAAATATGCTAATTTACGTGAATACACGTGAAATATATTTACAAAAGTAAAATAGGTTTATAATTAAAATCTGAGTTAATTTACAGTATATTGGTATACCACCTGAACTCATTTAAAAAAGCAATATTAAAGCCTTTACAGGTTCAAAAATTTTGCCATATAATTGTGTAACACAGTCTGAATGACATTGCAATGTATATAGCTGACATAGGCCTATATGCGATGCATATATTTTTTATTTGAAAATACATATAAGCATGTCGTTCAGGGGCAAATCTTGACAGAACATTTGTTCATGCATATAACACCGTAACCATTAATATTCGTCCAGCCATTGAGTTACGATGAGACAGGAGAGAGGACATGGGGTCCATCTACAGCATCAGCAGCCCAGTGTATACCTGCGGTCAATCGTTATCGCGACACCTCGTAAAATTCAGACAGTGCAACTGCTGCGTTCAATGCCGCTGCGAGCAAGCCTTATATATTATATATATATATAAGCTTATTAAATAATTGCTTTAGTGGACGCGATTCACATGAACTTTTAAAAAATATAACGCAGGCTAAAGTTGAAATTTATTAATGCGCATAGTTTATATTAAGAACATATATAAATGCGCAGTCAACGGATGCGGAACACTTCCGTACCATAGTATCAAATGTTTCGTGCTTTAAGAAGTCGCGTCGTATAAAGCCTCAGCTTATTCAGTACTGGAGGCTGGTTTGTATACTTTTGGACAGTACTTTGTATATTTTTATTATATATATGTGTGTGTGTGTATGTGTGCATGTTGCGCGCCATCTGTATGATAAGAAATGTACATTTCTGCCCTCGACTAAGAGATCAATTTAGTTATTGGTAAAATTTCGATATTGTACAAATTGCTATTTTTTTAAACGGCTGCCTTAATTTCTTAATGGATATATAAAGCTGAAGCTGCTATATATGACCAGATTATGACAATATCGTTTCCTATTTAACTCCACAGATGAAGAAAAAAAAATACAAAATGCTTACGAAGCTTTTAATATTATGGGCACGTAATGATCCCTGTCAAAACCTTCGAAATAATTCGGAAGTGTATATCGATTTATCAGAAACGATATATCTGACTGCAAAGCATTATATTATATTTTTATTTGATTATATTTATTAATTATCATTATGAAGAGAGCTAGTCCTATAGCTAATATAATTTATTTTCAGAGTTGTGATGAAAATAAATATCGAAAGGAATTTATAGACAATTATAGTAATTAGGTGCAAGAATAAAAATTTCGATACTAAATCCTTCAAAAACAAAGGAATTGAAAATTGATTTTAGACAAAGACAAACTTGTCAATATCCCGTATCTATTGATGGAACAGAAGAAATTGCAAAACAATATAAATACTAAGGGGTAGTTTTAGATGATAGGCTTAAATGGGATAATTACGTTACCATATGGTATACCGTAAATGGCAGCAGCATGTATATACTCAAATCGTTTAATATGGATAGTGAACTACTTGGTTTATTATATTCTTCGATGGTGAAAATGAAAATAAATTCATTGATATGATGAAAAAATTGTTGAAGGTTAAAGCTTGCTCAGTGATTGTGTACTGTCCGGCTAAAATCAGGCCGAAGGCTTCAGTCTTTTATGGGGCTGTCCCACTTAGGCGACTCTACAGGCGACCAGGCTGTCGCCTCATGGTCGCCGAAAGAAAGGACCTCCGCTACGACAAATGGTTGACGAATGTCTGACGACAAGCTGCCGACAACCGGCGATACAGTCGCCGAGACTAAGGATAATCACCTACGACAACCTACGACCACATCTACGACAACCTACGACCACACTGGCGACAACCCAGGACACCAGAATTCATGCCACGTCCACCCCCGTCAAGCTTCGACGAGTCTCTACCATGTGCTATGTGAGGAGCCGGACACAAGGATGGGCCTTGTTTCAAGGAACAACAGCCCACGACAATACACACGACAACCAAAGTCAGCTGGCGACAGCCTACGACAGGACCTACGGCAACCTGCGTCAGCTGGCGACAGCCTACGACAGCACCTACGCCAGTAGAAGACAGACTACGCTCACTGGCGACAAAAAAAAACTGTCGCCTGAGAATTTTGAACATGTTGAAAATTAAGAGACGACAGCTTCGAGATCAGGCGTCTTGGGGCGACTACAAGCGACCATAAGTCGACAGCCTGGTCACCTGTAGAGTCGCCTACGGCCTACAAGCCGGGTTCACACTACAGACATGTGCTTGCAGACACTGGCCAGTGGTCACTTAAGGAGTATTCTGATAGAGTGTTCAGACTGCAGATTTGTGTCAGTGGACATGCATGTGTATATCCTAATTGGTATGAGCTAAAATTGGATGAAGTAAATAGAACGGATAAAATATATAAATTCATCTTTGCAAAATTGAATATTTCAAAATTAGGCATACTTAGAGTGCGAATGGTAGTATATTTATCTGAAACGGTGAAATGGTATGGAGATAATTTTATATAGGAAGTTTATATTTATAAATCACTTATAAAAAAAAAATAATATTCACAGTGTAATGGAATAATGAGTTGATGAGAACTTTACCTTTTTTATACAGACCTGTATCCAATAATGTTGACCAGGATTTTCCAAATTAATGGTCTTAGTATACAGTAGTAAATGAAGATTCAGCTGAAATATATACTAACTATTTCTCTATGTAAATACATTATTTCTCATAGAAAGTATAAAGTGTAGCTTAAAATTAAATTTTTGTCAGTGACTGTTTATAATTGTTCCTCTCTAAATTTTTATTCATCAATGATCTCACTTTAATAAACTTATGTAAAGTTTTTCAATTCTTAAATCTAATCCTGAAACAATAGGAAACAATATCAAATATTAATGATTAATCTAAAAATGCCAAAGACTTCGAAAATATAAACTGTTGGTTTTAATATTACTTCTAATTTCACAATTATGCCTCTAATCTTCCCTCTTTGGCTATACAAACAGTAGATCTGTGCATTGTAACTCATTAAAACCTCATTTAGGTCTAATGTTTCACCAGATGTGTTGTTGAGAATAGGACCAAGCTCTATTCCTCTCCGACATCAGGGAAAGTATCAGTCACATGACCAACTTATAATATATGTCTTTGACCGGTTCACACAAGCAGATTTTGGATGAAGACTGTATAGTGTTGGCTGACTTAAGTCTGTAGTGTGAGCCCGGCTTAAGTGGGACAGCCCTACAACAGGTACTTAAACCTCATTTGTACCGAAGGCGATTAGATTGTTTAATGCATGCATATATAAATACATCACAATATTCTTACTTCATTTTTATTTTGAAGCACTCTGATATCACCCGCAAGGCAAATTCCTGTATTGGTATGGAATAAATCTTGTATATTTTATTTTATTTATCTTATAATGCATATTACACCAGGATAACCTATTCAGCATAAGCTGTTTTTCTATAGGGCCCTGGGCTAAAACAATCATAAAATACATAGTTAAACATAAATAAACAACAAATAAATGAAAACATGTGAAATAATGACAAAATGTGACACATTTTACAAAAAAAATGAAATACAATTAAATGTATAAAAATATACACAAAGTATTATAAATTATCTAAAATTGTCTTATATATATATATATATATATATATATATATATATATATATATATATATATATACACTCAAAGAACGAAAGGTGCTTCAAAGAACTCAATAGGGTTCTTTACGTTGTCACAAATATGGAACCCTATTTGGTTCTTTAAAGAACCCTATGATAGGGTTCTTTCAAAGAACCCTATGATGGGGTTCTTTAAAACACCCTTGGGTTCTTTAATTTAACCCTTTGATAGGGTTCTTTAAAACACCTCAAGGGTTCTTTAAAAGAACCCTATGCAAGGGTTCTTTAAAACACCTTCAGGGTTGTTTAAACAACTTTATATTATCTTGATCGTAGGGTTCATTAAAGAACCTAATAGAGCTTTGGGGCACCTTTAGGGTTCTTTAGATACCCCCCCCCCCTTTTTTTGCTGATTACAAAAATTATTCATACTGATTTCATATTGATACTGAGTTCATATTGATAAACAAAATCTTATACTGATATGGGGTCCAGACTACTGGGTTAAAAAATAAATACAAATACCATAATATACATTAATAATATATTTATTTGCATTTATTTAAATATTAAAATTAATATATATTGAAGCACAAGGATGCCTCTATACAAAACAGGTTACATAACCCTTAATATACATGTACATAATATGAGAGGTAATCATACCATTTATTATTTCTTTTTCTTTCTCTCTCTCTCTCTCTCTCTCTCTCTCTCTCTCTCTATATATATATATATATATATATATATATATATATATATATATATTAAAGATGAAAAGAAACATATATTTATGAATAAATCAATCAATGTCCCACAATTATCTATTCATATAACCATATATATATATATATATATATATATATATATATATATATATATATATATATATATATATAACCTCTAAGATCCTATAAGTAATAAAGATGAGAATTTCAAACCTGATTGTTTCTAAAATGTCATGCTTGTCTTTGAATGTCATTAAATTAAAATTATTTTAAAATCTGCTACATATTGTTTAAAAACACAAATATGTATATTCTATATGTGGTGAAACTTTTACTGGAAGAATTATATATTACTGTCATCACGTTAGGTGGAATCATCATCATATTAAAGCAATATATGCTGCATCCCTGGGTGTGATACTATATATATAGTATATTTGAAAAAGGATTTCTTTTCAGTTTTAGCTTATTATATTGGCTAGTAGCAATTATTTTTCTGACTTTCAGTCATACTCCATGTATATATCCAACCCATAAATGTAAGGATAAAAATAAGCATCTTTCATTAGAAAGCATCAATCCATGCGCACCCAAGGTCAACTTGAAGCTGGATGATGGTTGGCAATAAATGTAAGGTTCAATTTTAATGCTGTTCATTACCCTGTGTTTGTTTATGTTTAACAGGATTATATTCTTTGCATGTGCTTACATAATCATTTTTAATCGTTTGTGCAAAAATGCAATCGATTTTGAAAGAAAACGACATATCATTGATGTAATCGATTAATCGGCACACCACTATAGGTAATAGGTCCATTAATGCGTTAGCTCTGTGGGCAGCCTCACAACAGATATAGGCACAGCCCCAGAGCTTTTAAGTCCAAAATCAAACTCCTCTAAAACAGAAAAAGTCTTTCACAGTGACATTTTGGGTACAGAAACCCATATGCCAAATAGGCCGCCATCACAAGGGCAATCCCCATCGAAACGTATACGGAGCCGTCATCACAGGTGAGATTACAGCTACTGCCACCACGTGCAACTCGTCATCATGGAGTACATCCTGACCACCAGTGAACTTTAGTATTGGTATTGCGACGTTTCTTCCTGTAACAGAAAATGCAGATTGTTACACATTCCAATATAAATAAAAGCAGCCATTATATTCAGAGGATTTTGAAGTAACCCTAAAGTTGTCTATAGGTTACAGAAAAAGTAAGTCTGTTTACATTAATTTTGTTATTTGTATATAAAACGTAAATGTTAAAACAGTCCCAGTGTTAGCGGCCCTGGGTATTTATTTTTTGCATTATAAAGACGGACAAAACCTGTTTTTCTAGCGCAGCATTGCAGAAAGTTAGGTGTGCCAAAATAGAGGAAAATATCCCCACAAACAACAGATAGATAGATAGATAGATAGATGGATGGATTGATAGCTAAATTTCAAAGGTAAAGAGGCATGTTTCACTGTGCCTCTGCCCCATGAAGTTAGTAATATTTATATATTATAGTAATATTTTATATTTACCATGTGCATGGTGTACACATTGCAACCTACATCTGGTATTACCATCGATATCAACACATTTTAAAAAGTACTTCCCCTAACCATAATAGTATAATAGAACATCAGTTATAGAACCTCTTACATACACAGAACACATACATGCACATACGCACACTCACACACACACATATATATTTATATACACATATATATATATTATACATATATATATGTATATATATGCACAAACATATATTAAAATAATTGTGCACACAAATATATGTAAGTATACACTTCACACAAACATACATACACCCAACTTGTATATCCGCAAACATTGGCCTACAAACAACGTATTGGAGAGGTTTGATAATTACAATGTCAAAAGGGAATCTATGCCCGGGCCATGTTGGAAACTTGCCTGGGGTACAGTGATACATCCACGATACTATAGTGCTGACACAAGCTGTGTATATACCCATTATAAATATATGTCCTGTATATTATCCATGCTCTGTATACAAGTACACAGTACACTTAAATGATATAATATAACATCTGTGTTACAAATAATCAAAACTGATTGTGTATCGTCAAAAACATATACTGTGCATTTTTCTTACAGCGATGCATCCCGATATATAACTTGCAACTTTAAAGCTCAATTAAGTGTTATAACACATGTAGATGATATATAGTATTTCTTTCCAGATAGAGTAAACAAATATTCAGGGGGGAAAATAATACATTCAAAAACTTACCTTATATTCTTCACTGTCTGTTTGTGACGTTACTGGCTTGCAGTCTGTACAGTACTTCAGCTGAACCTGGATCTGTCTACACTGGTCAGCACTGGTCAGCACACTGTTCTAAATACCCGGCACTTGTATGATTGGAGCGGAAGCGTATCAATTTACGATTAAGCAATGTCAGTGAGAGTCGTCGCCTCGTTTTACATAAATGCAGCTGAAAAATGCTGTTTACACTACACGCCAATCGCACAGAAATGCTGAAAATTGTGAGAGGCAAGTGATTGCCGTGTTGTGTAACCCTGGCTAGAGTTTGTCATATTTCCATTTTAAATGTATTGATAATAATTATTAATATTTAAAAAAATAACAAGAGTACCAATTTTGGTTCAGATTGTATATCACTGCTGAAAAAGTATACACTTACATAAATATATATATATATATATATATATATATATATATATATATATATATATATATATATATATACCACCGTAAAATCTTTAATGGCCAAAACTAATTCAGCAACGAATTACTTTCTAGACTATTTCTAGTAAGAGTAACTGCATGCTTATTTAATTTAAAAAAAACTTATATTTCCCTAATCATAATATCATGTAGACCTGTATTCGGACCACACTAATAATTATCAATACAACTTTTTTAATACTTGAGTTCAACCTTTAAATTTAAACACCTTTATATCTCTAAGGAACGCCTTGTCTCTCGGAAGCGTTTAATTTATCAGGTTATAGAATCACTTCTTGATATACCCTGTTTTACAAGAAGCACTTCCAAAGAACCCTCATGACTCTCAAAGAACCCTAAATCATCCCAAAGAACCCACCTATATTTAAAGAACCCTGTTTTGCCTCATAACACCCTAGAGTTCTTTACTCAACCCTGTGGTTCTTCAAAGAACCCTCAAAAACCCTTTTTTCTTAGAGTGTATATATATATATTTGACGTTATCGTACTCAACCGTTTCCGCAGCGGCGTACACATATAACCTCATTTCCGTCCGGGGCAGTCTTACAAAATATAGATTTATATTTGAAATGCGATCTTAAAGATAAAATAACTCCTACATATAGGTCTGGGTGAAAGATTGTTAATATTCGCGTTACATAAAAGATTATGCAGGTCATATTAACATTAAATTCTATAACAAGTGGTAAATCAAAAGACACAAGATTTTGGTATAGTATTAATATATTCACGACAGGGTTAACGTTTGTATTTTAACGAGACTGCATGGTGAAAGAGTATGGGGAATCATGGAAAAGTGCAATTCGGGTTGTTTTAGGCTGTTTTAATATAATGGAATTTTTGGGAATTTTGAGTTCAAGAGTAGAAATTCTTTATACATTCCATGGAAAGAGCAACAGAATTTGTCATATTATTTTCCGCACCCTGTTTAAGACACCCCACCCCTAGTATACCACCGGGGCCATTGGTCTTCTGGCAGGGTGTATCCTTGGTTATATAGTGCCCCGGGGCACTCCCCGTTGAGGGGTCATAATTGGGTGATTCGACTCCCCTACGTTTTCAGTGCCCTATATATATATATATATATATATATATATATATATATATATATATATATATATATATATATATATATATATATATATATATATATGAATTTCTGTAAACGTTGACAGTCCTAAAATCCACGCCTATGCATTACTGGTCAGATTATCGATAGCGTTCTGACGTTCTTTCATAAAAAATAACAACAGGTCTGTATTTCTTCTTGAGTAGCTTACTTCTATATATAGAGATCGTTCGCAAATCATTTGTTTGGTTCCACTGCCCGGTTTATAATTCCTGAAATACTTAAAATTGGACACACAGCCAAAAAACACCAAACATTTAGATTTTCTCACCAATGTTGAAAAAGGCCAAATTTGTACTTTTTTAGGAATTTATTGTGCCACTTTATTATTTACTAATCCCGATATGCCCCCCCCCCCCCCAAGAAAAAAAAATGTGCCGCCCGGGGCGGACCATGCATCCCTGCCGCTGTCCCTTACAAGTGCCACTGCGTGTCGCGTTTCCCTCTTGTGTTTCATAAGTTGGAGCTTTATTTAAACATTAATGTTATTTCCTAATTGCATATTTAATTGTATATAAATATATTTTTATATAAATATCAAATCAATCGTTTATACACGTTTGTTTGTCAGTGTAGATGTTTGTTTCCTGAATAGTCATGTAAATCTTTATGCAACAAATATAAATCTAGAAGTCCATGAAGTCCTCCCCATATAACATCTACATATAGGTATATAACGAATTATTATGTATGGTACTAAATAACTTTTCGAACCCATATCCAATATTACGGTGGCTGATTTAGGACACAGAAAAAAAAAATATTTATCTCGAGATCTCGAGATAACATCTCGAGATCTCGACATAGAATTTCGCAAAAAAAAATTTTAGGAAGCAAAAAAAAAAAATTTTAGGAAGCAAAAAAAAAAATTTTAGGAAGCAAAAAAAAAAATTTTACGAAGCAAAAAAAAAAAATTTTAGGAAGCAAAAAAAAAAATTTTAGGAAGCAAAAAAAAAATTTTTAGGAAGCAAAAAATAATTTTTAGGAAGCAAAAAAAAATTTTTAGGAAGCAAAAAAAAAACATTTTAGAAAGCAAAAAAAAAAATTTTTAGGAAGCAAAAAAAAAATTATCTTTCGAGATCTCCAGAAAAAATGTCACACTTGTACGAACCATTCGAAGCTGAATTGACATAAAACAAAGCAACCTTATGGGGACAGTATACGTTAAGAGTGCTTACTATTGCAATTATAAAACAAAGACCATGTATACTGTGTTTAACTGAACGGTAATACAATATAATTAATTTAAAATCAATCAAGTTTGTATATCCCCTGAGATAAGGCGAGTTGAAGAAAAGTTCAATATAAATTCAATATTTAATATTCATATCCGTAAGGAAGATGTCAAAGCCTAAAGAATCTGAAACATTCTACCTGAACGGCGGATTCGGAGCCATGTCTGTTAAATCACTCAAATAGAAATGTTTAGGTCTGCATGCATGCATTGTGGGTACCTTATTATTTTAAGAATACACACAAATATGAGCTTCTTATAGAAACACGCTTTTTGTACAATTTCTTTCAGCTTTTGTTTTATTGAAATGGTGTGTCGTTTTATGGAACATGTATTAGACCATCATAAATTAAAATATGCTAAAACTGATTACTGTGTTTTCGGGTAGGTACGCTGGGGGGGGGGGGGGGGTCGGGGAGGGACGTTGCTTCAGCCCCTAAAGCCCAAGTCTTGATCCACTATAGCTCTTACTATAGCTCAGATTAATTTAATCAACCTATCTTCATAAATGTTTTATATTCATAAATAAACGGTTTAAAATTTAAAATTTCATGATTTTTCTTCAGCAAAATGCTCTGCTTTGGTCTTAAAGTCGCTATTCACCTGCCTTATTTATAGAATCTTTGTAATACAGGCTAACTCTGCATATACATATTAAAGAAGTGAAAGTAATCATAAACATAATCTAGGTAAACATAATCTATTAATCTTTCATAAAAATGAGCCAATGCCATGGGTAAAGGCGGTGTCTTTGTCTATATCCACGTTTTTTTATAACATGGGTCGGAGGGGGGGGGGGGTGCAAAAATTGCCACCGATCGTAATAGAAAGACGTCCGGCAGAAACATCTGGCTTCAATTCAGAGATTACAGATTTCTGTAAATGACAAATACTGCATTGCTTCACATGCTCTAACGAATATCAACTAGTGATCTTTCAATAACTCGGTTACATGTTTTTATCTGTATGTTAACACTTGCTCAAGTGGCTTGTATACAAGTAGCCTTTAGATAAAATGTTTATACGTCAAAGTGACGTTATAAGACCCATTCCCAGCTGGGGTTTCTTCCTAAATTTTTTTTTTTGCTTCCTAAAAATTTTTTTTTTTTGCTTCATAAAATTTTTTTTATGCTTCCTAAATTTTTTTTTTTTGCTTCCTAAAATTTTTTTTTTGCTTCCTAAAATTTTATTTTATGCTTCCTAAATTTTGTTTTTTTGCTTCCTAAAATTTTTTTTTTGCTTCCTAAAAATTTTTTTTTTGCTTCCTAAAAATTTTTTTTTTTGCTTCCTAAATTTTTTTTTTTGCGAAATTCTATGTCGAGATCTCGAGATGTTATCTCGAGATCACGAGATAAATATTTTTTTTTTCTGTGTCCTAAATCAGCCACCGTACAATATATCCCAACTCTCAACATAGTATTTTCTGGTGTAAGTATATATTAAACTGCGAGAATTTAATTCGATTTCTTAAAAAACTATTTCCCCGTTAATATTAGTAAAGGATCAACAGTGGTGATTCGTAATATAAATGGATCCTGAAACGGATCTTGCAACGGATCTCGCAGAACTTTATATCCTGAACAAAACCAAACATTACACAAACTTAACAACTGCCTCTTAATTGATTACATGATGTTTAGATATGTTCTTTTTATATTTCAATGTCTTCTATGTAATGAAAATGTGTCTAACAGCATTTTTATTCTTTTACACTATATACTGCATGATATATGTATTCGATAAAGCAATGTGTCATGTCTAATCTGTATGATGTATATATTTTTTTTTTAATTTTTTGTGTAATTGACTTTACCTAGGACCCGATTGGAAAACAGCAAATCAGGTGAATAGGCTATCTTGGTAAAACATGTTTGAAAATTAAAAAAAAAATTAATAAAAATTTATGCAGTCGTAAATAATAGGACAAATTATTGCATGCTGCATATCTGGGCAACGGTTACATTACTTTTGCGTGTTGATAACAAATAAGCAAAAAAAAAAAAAGCACCGAGCAACCAATTAAAAAAAATCGCCATCTTTGCTTAGACGTTTAAATCCAACGTGTAATGTATGTATTAATATATGTTTCTAAAATATTATAATAATATTTAATTTTACACTAATAATGATAAAAACAAAACAGCAATTATTATCTTCCTTTGTGTTTCTTCTTTCTTTGTAATTGCCCCTGAAAACTGTCACATGAAAAGATCATCCTTGAAGTATAGCCTAGACAGTCGAGTGGTAACAAGCTCGGCTCTCTCCGCTGGCGACCTGGGTTCGTTCCGGCGTGGCTATGAGAGTGCATTGGTTGTAATGGCCCGTCCCGTGTATTCTCCGGATCCTCTATACCACTGAACACAACGGAACGCCACCATCTGTGTCAGGGAGAGTGTTTATTTATTAATTATTATAATTATGTATAATCTAAGTCTGTACAACCTATGTAAAATAAATAAAGAACTAACGTAGTTAATAAATTTGTGTAATAAGATCAATGATTTAGATACAGAGGCTACTAAAATCTTAATATAAATACAAGTACCATATATGAGTCGTACGATCAACTGTGGCAAACGTTATGTTCCTGTTTGTGAAGTATACAGTTGGTATTTTACCGTTCTAGGGCGGGGGAGGGGGGGGGGGGCAATTCTGCCATCCGTCACTTCAGCTGAAACAGACAACGGCGAGAAATTAAAATGAAGAATCCTGAAAGAAAAGCCAAACCGTTCCTGTACACAAGAGACTTTGTAATTAAACACTGTTAAACATGGGGCTTTTAACGGCATAATTAACTGCATGTCCTCGTTTATATTGATCAACTGAATATTCTATACCGTATACGGCACGGTACTGAAACTGTCTGAGACAGAACGCGCACCAATTACCCCCGCGTGATGCTGATACAGCAAAAGCTGATAACACCGAGCCGAGATGGGACGGGCAGGTGGACAAATTGAACATGGGATCAGCTGCAGACCACGTGACTAGGCTGAGCAAACAGTTCCCGCCCCGCTCATCAGGGCCGACCACAGATCAATAACCAAGACAAAAGTAACGGGAGCTATAATTATACGCGACACAAGAGAACCGCTTTACCGGTTTTGCTTACATTATTGTGCATGCAGCAGTGAAATGCAGTTTCTTTTATCCCCCGTCGTTTCGGCAGGGAAGGGGTAGAAAGGGTCAGCTTTGTCAGTCGGTCTGTCCGTCTGTTCGTAACTTTTAAAAATCACGAAAAAAGTAACCAAGGTCCTTTTTTGATTAGCATGAGGGTTTTCTAAAATGACTATACAGTTTTTATAATCTTCGGTAGTTGTTATACCAATCATTCGATAAAGAAAATATGATTTTTATACACATTTTTTATGCAAAATAAAAACTTAAAACCCACGGTTCAGATCCACTCAAGTGTATCATATCGGTTTATAAAGTATATTATATATATATATATATATATATATATATATATATATATATATATATATATATATATATATATATTTATATATGATCTCGGTTACTTTTTTTGTTTAATTTGAAATTTAATTTTAAACGTTTTCTCACCAATTAATCGTTTGAGCCACACTTGCTTCAAGTATTGGTTTTCATGAATGGTCTCCTTTTGGTGAAAATATAAAATGGTGATAAAAAAACACAGAAATTCGGTAATAATATACCACAATAAATTAGATATTGTAAATTCATATTTTTCAAACATCAATAACTGTTAATATATTACAATTTATAAGCAACATGCTCTAGGATAAGAAATTAAGCCATGGCCGCATAAAATAAAATCTCCTCTTTTGGTCATACATTAGAAAATGTTAGAAAGAAAATACAATATGAACAAAATATGCATAATGCTTATGAATTCCCCGTTTAAAAATATACCTATATATCTATATACATGTGTATACCTATACCGAGATATACCAAAAATAAACATATTGAATATGTTCATTAAAGGACTGACAATGTGATAGAGAGGATATTAAGTTTTTTTGTTCCACAACAGTATCTGTGATTCTGGGTGTCATAGAACTAACAGCTCATACATTGGCTATCTTTGCGAAGCGTCTCCTTTTTCATTGATTCAATCTATTTTATCAATAATTTTTAATACAGGCTAGTTGCAAAATTTACAATGACACACACACACAACGTCAATAGCATGATACAACTTCCTGTGGAGAACCTTTCAGAACAAATATATTAATATTTATAATGACCACTTATATTTCTGGAATGTTTATGATATTAAAATGACCACAATACACATGCACAAAAAAGGGTCTTCCAGAAACCTGAAAGTTTTTTTTTAATGAAATTAGTGTTTTGGAAAAAAGAAATGGTTCCTCCTCGGATTTCATAGAAGTTTCTTAAGCTAACTGTGCAGGTAACACCTCTGTAAAGTTCCTATATAGAACAAAGCACGTATACATATATATGAGGTTCCTTGTCGTATAGCTAGAGGGACATGTGAGGAACGTTAAGATGTATGGGTTCGGTACCTCCATGAACCTTTTGAGTCATGTTTCATACTGTGACGTTCGTGTTTTTTTTTCTTTTGAAAGATTCGAAATGGAATATGACTAATTTGGAGACTGAAAGTTTTAGCGAATAAGACTTTTCCGCTTTTATAATTTGAATGATAATTGTTATGCATATTTAATATCATATTCTAATTATGCCAAAATGGATATATGAAAATTACGAAGAAAATGTTTTTGTTTTTTTTTGGATATCTTAATATTTTTTCCAAACAGGCCACAAGTTAAGCTCTTGCATGCACACTTGCACAAAAAATCATCATATTTTCGATGTGTGTTGCAGGATCGGGAGAATTTGTGAGAAGGTCTGTGCACACAAATGCACGATTAAAATGGTATATCGAACATTTTATCTGTGACGGTCTGTGGTTGGAGAGTTTAAAGTTCACGTTACATCTAACCCTATCAACAGTCCATTACCGTTAATCCACAGTGATCATGGTCTAAATCCCATATCAGTGATCAACACATTCGGCTTGGGCCGACCTTTTTATCTTTCGTGGTTATTCTGAAAGACAAGGGATGGATTAATGCATTTCCCTGGAAAGCGATCAATCAGACAGTTTTTAAGCCAGGTTCACGTTACCGGCCCTTGAAGCTTCTCAAGTAGCGTGCAGGTAAACCCATCCAAATTATGACAGATGTACTCTGTTTTCGGACCGGGCCAGTTGACCTATGAACAAGGGGCGGTGACCTTTCATTGTCGTCTGCTGTACGCACCGGCAAATCTCGCGCCCGCGAGATCACACTAAACCTATTACAATGACCCCCTTTGTTAAAACAAACTATCTCTGATGCTTGGCCAACGATTAAGGCGGGCTAATACATGCGCAAATGTTTTCGTTGAATTTCAAGCTCCCAGAGCGAATTGCCTGTCCATTAACACTTAATCTGGTTAACGGCATCCGATACAAGTGGCACAATGGCGCCCTCCATTGAGCGTAAAGTACACTTGTAAAGGCCAAAGCTCACATCAAAAGGTGTGACGCACGGACTGCACGTGACCCGCGCGCTTCAGAACGTCAACCGCGCATGCTGGATAAATGTTCAACAAGTCCGCCCGGACGCGCGACATGCGACGGATTTTGGTTGACGCACGCCACGCGTAACTCAGCCGACCGCTAATTATGCAAGAGTCAAGTTAGCCGTTCACCGCTTACGCGATGTTTGCGGATATAATAAAAAGTTATGACGTTCATTATAAAGATGTGAGTATATTGCATGGGTCATATCCAGTTGTGTCTTGCTATATTCATACTGTATTTAAGAGTATGTGAAATATAGATAATCAACCATAATGGTCAGCTTAATTTATGTCTGATCGTCATGCAGTCATTTTTTTATAAGGCGAGCCTTATTAAGTTGATAATTATAGTCTACCTCAGCTGATACCACTCTTCACTCACAGAGCACTCTTTGTCTAATGACCTCTACTTTCACACTTGGATATGTTCTTTTTTACTTCAACTGCGGAATTACAAATGAACATATATACTGAGTAAGTTGAACAGGAATTTTAACGGCGTTATATTCACTTTAATACTGCCGGGAAATATATTATCAATTACATAGTAAAACTGCATGATGATATTTTGCAGGAGCAACTTAGGGAATTAAGTCTTAAAGTGCAAGGTAAATATATGCCAAAATACATTCTTACGCATATATTCTTAATTGTTCAGAGAGTTTGCATGGAGAGCCTGCTATATGCCACGTGCTCCTTCAGAAATTTGATTCATTCACTATTTTAAGTTCCATGAAACACAGGCTATATGCGTGGATGCATGCTTTTTACTGATTTGAATAAACATATTTTGGTGTAATTAATTCAGTTGGATGTACATTATGATTAAATACATATCTAAATAAAACATAATGGAAAAACATATTTAACAAATTCATTTTCATGATTAAAAAATGATTTTAAGCTTGCATGTATCCTTACCTAAATTGAGAAGTTGCTTTTGTTATGAGGCTCATCCGTCATTTTTTTCGCTATTTTTGTTAAACATAATTATGGTATCATGAATTAAGTCACCAGTATAGCATGCGATTATCGCTTGGGTGAAGTTGGCGAAAACAATTATTTATAACAATTAATGCTGCAAACCGTAAATGAGGTAGCTCTAAAGGTGTAAATTGTAAGTTTATCCCCCCCCCCCCTTGATTTAATACTTTATTCCCGTCATGCATGCATGGAATTGCTGTTCGAACTGAGTTGAAAACACCATAACCGATGTTTTCCACACAGCAATTTATACTGAAAATGGTTAACAGTAGTCTATATATATAATTCTTTATACAATGTTATATATTTCATATTAATAAATAACTAAATAGTGTATATGGTAACCTCTTGAATGAATACACCGGTGTTTCATATATAACTCATAAAAAGTATAGAACTCCTTATATCAAACATATTAAACTTATGATGTAAAGTTTTGAAATGCTGTGCAAGTCTGTTACTTAAAGACAGGAATGTAAATGGTTGACACCTTTTTAAAAAAGACTAGCTATATGTGTAGGTTCTTGTACACAAGCTTTCAGGTGCTCGGCCCCCTGAACTCCTCAGGTGTAAATGGAGCTGTTCCTCAGGTGTAACTGTTCCTAGTGTGGATTAGTTGACAAGGATTATGGCATAGCTTGTGAGGTTTATTGTTAAGTTGTGTTGGTGCTGGCTGAATTAAGGGATTAGTAGATTAGTGAACATGATTTCTAGATAGCAGGAGTCCAGTGAAGTGGTTACTGATCCTTAAAAGCAAGGGAGTGTTCCAAGTTTTTCAATTGTTGTGTTGTGTATTGGTATAAAAAATCAAAATGTATGTCCAAGTTTTCAATTGTTGTGTTGTGTATTCCAAGTTTTCAATTGTTGTGTTGTATCAAATAATATCAAACATATTAAACTTATGACTACTTATAATATTACACCAAAAAAATAAACTTTGAATTATTTTCATGTTAAAAGTGTGAGGAATATATTGACACGAAGCCTTGAAGATACTTAAAAATGTGTAATTCTTCTGTAAGTATATAAAATATATGTTAAATCCACATGTAGACATATAAAGAGGATTTTACGAAAAGGGGGAGGGGGGCTGTTGCACAAATGCAAACATTTAAAATTCGAAAGGAGAAGGCCTTTGCATGCAGTTTGGGAGTTTCGCCGAAACCCCTTTCTGTTTCATCCACTTTACATAGTAAAATAATAATAATCATCATTATAAATTAAATATATTTTAGGGAATGCTATAGAGCGAGGACATGGGAGAACGTGGTTTCCGGGCCCAATGCATGCATATATTGCACAACAATTCTGTTGACATAATGCAGAATATATGATATTTTGGATACCTTAAGACACTTAGGAAATTATATGAATAAGGCCAAAAACAAGGTATGGTTCTCAGGCACTTTTTGTTAAATCAGTTTTTTTTTAACTTTTTTTCTGGATGTTTCGATAAATATGTCATACGTTCAGGGAAAAGCATGAAAATAACATATTTATTTTTGTTAAGCAGGTGAAGCACTACATAACAAAGGAAATCTTATCAAAATTGTATAATTTTTTCTTCTTGAAATATGAAAATCAGAGTGAAAATTTTTTATGCGGGGGGTTAAAATTGACGCGGGCGGTGCCTGAGAACCATACCCTTTTTTTCGCCAAATATTTTTAAATTATTTACTTTCCAATGCAAGGACAGGGAACGAATCCTGCCTATAAAATATTGTCTGTGCCCATAAATACATATATTCACATCAATATATGTAGACTTAATGGCAATGCGAACCATGGCATTTCCCCGCTCCACTACTCAGCGGAAAAGTGATGAAATTTATACATCTAGCGAGCACAACCTGGAATCCTCTATGTGGAGCACCCACTTAATTGGTAGGATTTGCATATATAAACATTTTTCAACAATTATGCTATAACGGCGCAATCTTGAGTAGTTTAAACAATAAAAATACGGTTAAATATTTTTGTTAGTAAGCGTGTTATATTATATTTCCCCCATCAGAAAAGGCCCCCCTTCCCACTTAATCCGCCCCTGAAACACAACTCTAATAAACACATGAAGGAACACATCTCTCGTAATGTAGAAAAAATAGTGTTAATAAGGGCGTGTTGAAGGCTGATGACCTTTTCGAAATGTTCATGATTTCGTCATTGATCTGGCAGTGACGAACGGTGCCTTGTTACCAAACAGGAATTCCTGGAACACCAGCAGCAACACCCGTGTTAACCAATGAGATGAATTCATGAATATTCAGAAGTCGATCCAACCAATAGGAACTGCCCGATGTTAAGCCGAACCAGCGCGTGCCGGACTCGGTTATGGTATAAGTTAAACACCAGTGACCGGTGTTTCCGTACTTGACAAGGATTCAACCGCATGCATGGAAGACCAATAGAATTTATCAACTCAGGACTCTGGTTCGTTAAGCTGAAACTCCAGGAATACAGGTAAGACAGGGTTTATAGATAATTCTACGAATAACAAAATGTTACATTAGTCAATGGTTAATATATATATATATATATATATATATATATATATATATATATATATATATATATATATATATACGTTAACAGCATCCCTAAATTCAAAACGTCACAATGTGAAACGTTAAAATATTAATATAGCCAGGAAACGTTTAAGTTGTTTACGTTAAGGTAAGAGATTAAGTTAAATGACATTTTATTTCTCGAAATGTTGGATTAATGGGAACAAAATATACGTTGTATATTCAATATATATGTAAAGGGGTATTTATAATATATATATATATATATATATATATATATATATATATATATATATATATATATATATATATATATAAATATATATAACTGTGGTGGTTTGAAAACAGCCATTTAGATTTAAAAAAGATTTGATATAAAAATAGTAAGTTTATCATTATTTCCGTATACAGGCAGCCATAGACGTATACTGAAACCTATAAGGCAGCGACAATAGTAATGTGTAACGGTAAAAAGTGAAACCAAGCCTATGAGCTTACAAGTTATAATTACGTTGTTATGATCTTTCAGTATATATATAACATATGCACAGGTTCGGGAAAGGGTCATGAAATTTATGTCACCTAACTCCATTAATTTCAACGAATTATAAATAACACTATACATTTAAATAACATGAAATTGATAATGTGACAGTGCAAAAGAATGTTTGACAAATAGGAATTTAAGTTTGTAGAAATATTTAAAACGTTCATGAATTAGACTTTACACAACCCAATAAACGTCCGAAAACACTATCATAAAAATGTTTTCACTTTAAAATGGACAATATAAGGACAAAGAGTATATATTATATAACTTATAACTTATAACTGATTATATATTTTTTTCAATGTTCATCATAGAACATGTTTATAGTTTAAGTCCACATATATATATATATATATATATATATATATATATATATATATATATATATATATATATATATATTATCATTACTCAGAAGGCGGGGTTTGTTATGATCGAAAGCTTGGGTTCTTGATAGATATGTATTTTAACATTATTTGAGCACGTAATTTATATATTTAATATTAATTCATCGATACTTATTTTTAACATATATATTTTATATTTATTTTAAAATTAACACAAAGGAATAAGCTGAATTTAAATTTCTCATTATAAATGTTGCCTTTTTGTTAGGTCGTTGGATGTCGAACTGACGTTCCAAGACCAAATCCCGGCAGACATTAATTCAAGTGCAAATGCATGCCATTGTGAAATTTCAACAGAATACCAGATATTCCCTGTCGTGTCATGGCTAATTGCCTATGTATGATTTCTCGCCTCTTCTAACTTTGCCATTATAGATAACCTAAAAGGCAAAAACATTTAATTAATATCATGATCACCTTTATCATTATATAGTGCATGCATTCAGTGAAATCACCAGTCCAAGGACCTATTCATATTTTTTATGAATGACCAGAAAAGGTTTGACTTGAGAGCTCACTTAGACCTAAAAATTAGCCGCACGTGTCTCTGTTTACTTGTACTCATCGGACGTCGTCTTCAGGGATGTCATTCAAGTCCTCAAGGTAATTGAGCGTACGCAGGCGCGGCGACCACGTGACCCAATGGCAACAGGTGAAAAAGTTTGCCTTTCATAGCTTTATTTCGGAACCTAAGAAACAACTGTATCTAAAGTGGTTGCTGCATGGTACATTGTGCACGTGATATAGCAAAATACTTAACAAAAACTAATTTTTTTATTTTGTTGCGTACCGAATGTAATGGGAGATTTAGGGTTTGAGATTATAATATGTCAAAATATAGGACGCTTTAAGGTGGTTACGGTTGATGATCAAACAAATTAACGGTGTCAGACTTCACGTACACCTGGACGGACAATTAATAAGAGCAGGCGGTTACGTTCCTGCAAAACTGTTTAATCTAATGCAAAATGACTGCTGAGGTTGCAAAGAACATGTAAACAGAGGACATGCGCCCAGATTTGCGCTAACTCGCAACGCGCTTTACTTTTATATGACCGGCTTCCTTCCGACAGGCAGCACATGCACGTGACCCATGCCAACAGGTGAAAAGGGATGCCTTCCCAAATAAAACAACGTCTATCCGCTGTGCAGCCAGGAATACGCGACAATAAGCCATGTTTGTTTATAGTTACATATGAAACGACAAGCCCTTGTCAGATTGAGTGGGTTCTTCATGTGCGGCCGGCGTGTCGAGATGTCCTTGTTTACCGAGAAGTCAAAGGTCACGCTGACACGCAGGGTGTCAGATACACAAACATCAAAAACCCACAGTGGTGTTTTTAGATACATCAAACAGAAACCAGTTGTAAACGGTAGTAAACTGTTTAAACAGTCGTAATTGATTATGTCTATTGCTTCAGGTCCACTATGACCCAACATGCTTCAGACTATCTGTCTGATGGACCCAACATGCTTCAGACTATATGTCTGACGGTCCTTTTTTTCATCTTGTTTTCTTCATAATGGGAACTCCTATTTCAGTGCAAAATTCAAACCAGAAATGTGCCCAGAGAGCGCAGACCTCCACCAAGGAAGCTCATTACCCCCATATGCCAATGTCAGAAATGCAGCATTTATCCTTATAACAATTCCTGGGCCCAGATGGTGATTCAGATCACCCCAAAAATAAATGAAAAAAAAACCGTCCTCTATATGGGGGCGCAAACCCTGCATCGAAGATAGTGTTCAAAGTTGGTGCCCTGGAATGTTTATCAAACCTTTTGTTATTCCCGAGAACCTTTAATTGAAATATTTGAAAAACGCCTTGGACATCGTAGTATCGCTGCCCTTGATTATAAACTTACACAATGAACAACAACCATGGTCCCCCTATGCTGTACGTTGATTTACTGATTGCATGCTATCTAAACATTGTCAATATTTCTTTGCATGCAAGTGTAAGAAGACTATGTTTCCTTAAATTTGTGGATATTATTTCTACATCTATCGCAAATATTCTCATCTTATCTTACATTTATAATAACTAGTCTTTTTTTGTAAATCTATAATTGGATTATTATATTTTTATTCAATTGCTCGCTTCGTCTGTATAATATTACTGCTGTATGCAGTTATATTAGTATTGCAAGTTAAATTTACGCGAAGGTGGTTTTAATGTATCTTACTAGTTGTGTATAAGAAATAGATATAGTTGTTTAAGTGTTTATGTTTTTTTCTCTCATAGGTACAACGAAAACCCTCGCTTAACCTTTCATCTCACCACTGAAGAGAGATCACCAATGAATAAAAGTATTGATTTTGATCTGCTGTTGGGCGGGGACTTCCGGAGTCCACGTCTGACGTCACCCACATGTAGAGATCTGGGAATCCCCGATGGAGCGCTAGAAAACGCTGATGACGTCACACTGCGAGGGGTTGTCCCTCAGGAAAGTCTCAGCGAGGCGCTTTCACCGAAAACGAGGCTCAACCTACTAGGAGTTACGTATGAATATAACTCACTTAATAATCCTTTCTCGCCTCATTGCCAAATACCACTTCCGGAACCCTATGGCGGCTTGTACGGGATGGAACCGACTTTTATTCGGAAGAGGAACGAGCGGGAACGCGAACGCGTCCGATGCGTAAACGAGGGTTACGCACGACTTCGGGAACACCTTCCTCTTGAAAATAAAGAAAAGCGAATAAGTAAAGTTGAGACATTACGGTCGGCGATAAAATATATAGAGTACCTACAAGAAGTACTCGGTGAACCAAAAGAGAAAAAAGTTGGTCCATCAAAACAACGAATTTCACAACATTCCCGTGAAGAAGCAACTCAGAACCAAAGGCCAGCTAAGAAACGAAAAACTACTCGCCTTCGCTGACAGCCTGCTTAAACCGATATATAGCATACAAGAACGAGAAATCTGCATTTTAAGAAATGAAAGCCTTCGCCATGTGTTGGAGGCCATTGAAGGAAATGTTCCCATTACCGTGTTTGTATTCACATATTCGACCTGTATTCCTTGATGGCGTTCCTCAATCCGGATCATGTGCTGGGTCCATATCAAATTTAATTGATTTGTGATTGGCCCATTCCCCAGATACCCTTAAAATTTCTTAGTATTTGTGAATAAACAAGCACAAATACACACAAAACACACACGCACGAAATGGGATGAACGCATATATAGCCTCCTAGCGGAGGAAAATAACAAACCTTTCTCATGAGCCCGTGTATTTCGCAGAATTATTATGGGTTAAATTCTTACAAATATCGTTTGAATTAGAAAAAAATATGATCTTTCTTTTGAATGAAGTGGACCTATCGGTGTCTATCGTAGGACAGAACTGGATGCTGAAGGGGGTCGCAAACATAAGCCTCTTTTTAGAAGACGCTTATTAGAAAGGGGTGAGGTCTATGTCAGGGGGTTAGGGAACGGGGCGGGGAGGTGTTTGCATTTAAGGAATGTCAGCATGCAGTTCTGGACTATGCCCATCGTCGCCAAAATGAGACGCTTTTTGGAAGGGGTAAGGTCTATGTCCAAGCTCTGTCAATTTGTGATACCTGAGTAAAGTACTTTTTTTATCTACACCCATCAAGTGCATTTATTTCATCAATCCATTCTGACTTTAATCTATATATAAACATATTTCATGTTGTTTGCCCCTTCTTTAATTCATATTAAAGTAATATCTTGTAAGTGTATGTGTCGTCCGTCCAGTGATGTGAATTTAGTATGAAATGTATATTTTACAGTGTTTTTTCACACATTTACTTATTATATATGTTTACTGCTTTATTTATTTATATCTAGATTGTTTAACGAGTTTTAAGTCAGTATTCAAACATTTATCTTTGAGATTTTTTTTTCACTTATTCACCAATTTTATGCTTATATGTGTGAATGGGCTTGTTGCAATTAATACCAAAAATCGTGAAACCATTAAGAGCATTTGATACTATAGTTTCATTATATATATATATATATATATATATATATATATATATATATATATATATATATATAACATTTATATATATGCGCATATGTTAAGTTAAAATACGCAATTATGTTCTATACATTGATTTTGTTCGCTTCATTAACATTTCTGATGTAAATATTCATTTAAATATGTTGAATATGTACCTTTTGCAGAAAATAAAAAGAATGTGATACATACATGTATTTCTTGATTTATGTTATCTTAGATTATAATAATTATCTGATCACGTGTGTATATCCGTGCGGCATGTGTGTGGTCAAAATATAATAATAGGAATGTAGTAAACACGAAGAAATGAAAATGATAATGCATTAAATTATTGATAAATGCGACACTGAAAGAATATACTGTTGTGCTGTTAAATACCTGGAGCTACAGCATTAAAATGTTACTTTGTATTCAAAACTGTTATATTGGCGTTTATTTAAGTAAGAAACTCTAGACAATATTAGTATTTAAAACACGTTGTATTTTCATCATCATATATATAGTTAACCTATCAATTAACTGACTGATCTTAAACCATTTTTTTCCGAATGAATGGATTAGTCTAAATGAAACTCTTTGGCTCTTGAAGAGCCATTTGATCATTTGTAATAGTTCTGGTGTGTAATTAAGTACGCATTTAGACATTGTGGAAACACATACGAAATCACCATGCATGCAGTTCCTGTATGGAGAAATAGTTAGGGAGGAGAACACCGGATAAATATGCGGATATTCTGGAGTGATAAGCTTATAGTTATCAACCGTATCCACTTTAAAGGACTATTCTCGTCTTGTAGTGAGAATTAAACATACCTATCAAAGTTGTCTTATTTTATTTAACACCGCTAGAAAACCATGTATCTGACATATTTGTCGTGGATTTGCAACATGTGTGCTAAAAACAGAACCAGGTGTAAGACAGGATAGTTACCATAAACTTCACCATTTTGAACGGCTTTATCGTTATTTCAAACTGGGTTAGTATGTGCTTGGTAAAACAACAACAAACCGTGTAGGACAAAACAGGCATTTCAGACCACGCATTTTGCGACAGGTTTGAAACTTGCATACAGTTTGGACAGGTAGATGTGATGTCCCCATGGATCTTTAACGTTTCGTGAGTACAGGACACTAAGTTATATTCGTGTCACGAGTACTTTGCACTCGATGGAGCCTATTTAAACGTCCTATATTTTGATTTATTATAAATGTCAGAAAAGCAGGTATTATTTAGCCTTTTCCCGAAGTGCACGCGATCTTTTGAGATACCCTGACGGATGTCAGGACAAGTTCAACGTACCATGTAACCTCAAACCAGAGCCAAAAGGATAGGCAGTGTGGCACCTTCAAGGGTTTGCTTTCGGGCCGATTGTAAATGAACATAATCACGTTATTTGTTGTAAGAACTGACCCGGGAGCCGCATGTTTGTGTTTGTCTCCCAAATAGCCGTTAGGGGCTTGGCGGAGTGGACCGCTGAGCAGAAGAGGCTGAGGTCGCTGTCATACAGGTCAGTTTGGTGATCTGTAAACACGGCAGGGCACAACTTGCAGCAGACATTTTCCTTTCATAGAATCTGAAGAGCGGCAAATTAAATTATTAAGAGTTCTATGTTCATGAATACACGCGCCACAGGCGCGCTCGAAGCTGAATGCATTTCTGCTCAAACGCCGCTTTTGGCACGTGCATGCACGTGCTCTGTGGACAAACACTCCGCGCACGCGTGTTGCATTGTCCTCCAAATTCCGCTTAGTCCACAACGCACCAGTGCTGTCGGAAATTCTACCAATGACACCGGTAACAATTAGCTCGAAGGCCGGAAAACAATAGATAGATAAGCCCTAGTTTACTAATCCCCGAAAACCTCGCCAGATATTTTTGAATTAAGGTGTCCGCAAACACACGGTGCACGTGGCCGAATGGACATATTTTCTCTGCGATGTTTCCTCAGTAAACAGCGAGGAAGGCATGGCCAGCCCCCTGCCCCATTCTACATGACCTTGTCAGATGCCAAACACGCGTTCTGTCCACTATTTGACAGATCATGGTGTGCACAGAATTAAACAGTCTTTAAATTACAAGGAAAGGCACACACCGTGCGTCCGGCAAGAATGCTGACCACTGTGTTAGCCTTAATCCCAATTTCATCTTTGCTTATGGTAACTACACTGTAAATGTCCTAGTAATATAACGGATCTTATTAGCTTCACCTTGTCTGAACAGTGGCATATAATATGTCATATAATATAATAATGATCAGTCATTCGAGTCACATTTGCATGTATTGACCACAAAATGAATGTCTACTTATATGATGGATGGGTTTTATTCATGGGCTCATATAAAGTTTGATACCTTACATTTAGTGATTCAAGAAATCTTGAAGGAGCTGTGGTTTATTGATGACAGAAAAACATATTTGATCTTGTTTATTACATTTCGCTGATGCAGCTGTCTCTTACACTCCAGGGACAAAGATAAAGAAATCCAAGCCAAGGTACATAATACGACTGAACTACCAACTTATTATCTGGTGTGTTTGTACTTTTATTGTAGTGTCGTATATTAATATTTGTGACAGATGTGAACAAACCTGACCCCCGCTGCTGAGTGTATAATATATCAAATTTTTTAATGAGCCATTCGGGTATAACTATGAACGTCAATATTTATGACAAATATTTCTTGTTATCACTAACTCACATTGAAGTTTGATAAAGTGAAATTAAAGTGGATCCAGAACTCTTGAAGAAGCTGCTTTTGTCGATGGAAGAATGAATATAGTTACTTGTATAGGGTTTCTTAAGTTCATCACTATTTTCATTTTGGGGTTAACAGTTTTTGCGGATGGACATATACTTTAGATCCCCTGAGTACAAACCAATCGATTTCAGAATGTTTTTATTCTATTTCTTATTTGTTTTCCCCCTTCTGTCGTGTTCTGTTTGCGTTAGATCTTCAGTATGGCTAATTTTCAAAAGCTGAAATTTGGCACGATAAAAATTCTTTGATACATATTTGTACCTTAACCTTATTCTTAAGGTGAACATACAATGACTGATTACCGATTATTGCTCAGGGTTTGAAACCGGTGGTCAGGCTTCCAGGGATCTCTTGGCGACTGCATACATCTGTTTATATTAAATCTGATTTAACATTTTCCGTGTAGATTTCACAATCATTGGACAATAATTCAGGATGACCTGAAAATTGCTTTTTAGCGTACGTTAACCCATGCTATCTTAGAAACTGTCAGAGATAGTATATAGCAGCTCCAAATTGCATATATGTAAGAATCAGTCACATGTCAAACGTGATCTGATTGAGCTGGTATTTTGGGATTCTGCATTAACTTCGATTTTATAGGGAAAAAGCTTGAAAACCTTTAAAAATCTTCTTCTCCAAAACCGGCGAGCCAAATTGTCCAATATTTCACAGAAGTATTCCAGTACCAATATTTTCAAGTTTGTTCGATTGGTTCTAGTTCGTTTTTTTTTGGTCGAGTTACAAGAGGTTGAACTTAGTCATCTGTCCAAAAAAGCATACTCAAATTTTAAGTCTCAGAAATGGCTGGAGCTATCATCACCAAATTTAATGCCAATGTTGGTCACATGAGTCATAACTGAAACTGAGGTATTGGTGGCCTTTTTTGTACGGGGGTCATCAGTGCCCGTATCATACTGAGGGCTGCAAAAATGTTTCTTCTGAGAAACAATATGGCCAAATTGTTTAATATCGCACAGAAATGATCCTAGGGTAGTGCTTTTCTGAAGTTTGTTCAAATGGTCTCAGTTCAGTGACTTTTGGCCGAGTTATGGGAGGCTGAATTTAGTCATATGCCATAACAGCCCATTTTAGTTCAGTGGCTACAAAGATCTTCTCAAAAACCACTGGGCCAAATTCTTAAATCTCACACATTAATCATCCTCAGATGTTGATAATTCAAGTTTGTTCAAATGGTTTTGGTTCCGTGATTTTTGGCTGAGATACGGTAAGCTAAAACTGAGCATACTGTATATTCCTATATGAGTTATAAACCTGCTAACGTTTTTCGACTGAGGCAAATTTGCTTAATATTTTACATGAATAATCCCCAGAATAAATCTTATAATAATTGTTTTTAATGGTTCCTAATGAATGAATTTTGGCTGAATTATCGAGATTGAATTGAGTTATTTTACCATTTATGTTAGCTGTGTAAAGCAGTTACATGTAGCCTGGCACCATTTTATTAGCATCTATTACATCATGCCACTAAAATTTAAGTTTATCTATGAATAATATTGAAAAGAATGTTTTTTAAAAGCTATTAAAAATGTAGACATAGGATTTGAATTAGTCATCATACCAAGCAATGTTTACAAACACAGATTTTTAGCTCCCTGTGGCTATATACAGGCGGCTGTACATGGGTTATAAATAATTGGTATCCATACTTAACTTAATTCAAGATTTTGCCATCAGTGAGATGTATCTGTATTATAATTTTGCATTCAGTATGCATCTGTAAAAATTTTTCATATATTTCTAATTTCTTTTTTTTTATAAAAGTCATCTGAAAAGCATTTTTTATCGGGAAAATTTATTTCAAATTATTTAAAGTAGAGAACACTTTTGTGAACGGATGGCACCACTTGGTTTACCATTGGCAGATTGCCAAGATTTGCCAGTGCCTTGATGTTTGCCAAGATTATGTCAGCTCTATAGATTTCTTTTACACAGTGCCAGGATTGGAAGAGGTCTATGTACTGCAGTCCGACTACTATAACAGCTTGGTGTGGTGTTTTCATTGTAAATTCTTTGTATTATTTTAAACAAGTCAATGCAAATCTGTTTAATTCAAAGTTATTTCAAGTAGGGACTTTAAAATTTGAAATTTCTTAAATTTGGCATTTTCATCCATCTTGGAAAGCTTTCTCATAAACCAGACAGGTGGTGTCACCTACCTTTGTTTTTTTGTTTTTTTTTAAAATAAATGCCCTTTTCTCAAGAGTGACTGCAGTATTGTCCTGAAATTTTGTTCAAGTCTGGTGGCGCCATCTGCAATAGTTTTTCTTTGGCGTCCATCTATATATGTACTTAGGGTGAGAATTGCTCATATCTCAGGAGTAGGTCAAGGAATTGTTCTTAATTATGGCATGTTCATCCATCTTGGAAAGTTTTGTTGTAAACCTGACAGATGGTGCCACTTACCTTTCCATTTTTTGTTGAATAAAGTAATGCCCTTTTTTTCAGGAGTGATTTGCAGTATTGGCCTCAGATGGTGCGACCTACAATCATGTTTACGTGGCAGACAGCCATCTCACTCTATTTGCCCTTACCACTCAATCCATGCCTCATTTCACCTGTACAACTCGGCAGATACACGTAGTCGCTATCGACTACCTGTATCTAGTTGTTTCATGTATCTGTGCAAATAGCCGAAGAGTGTTTTGAAGCCTGAAATGTTTATATCTATACATCTTTAATGGCTTTCTCGTACACAAGACTGGTGTTGCCACTTACATTCATTTTTGTCTTGTGTGCACCTATGCCAGTATTTCAGCAGTGACGCTTGTGTAATTGGTGCATGCACTCGGGTTCATAATGTTCAGTATACTTGCATTGTACATACACATGTACTTGTAACGGTCGAGCATGGATGCATTATACCTGATGTGTATCCCATTTCACAGGTTCGCATTAGACCTGTAGGCCTTGTATTATTTTATATACATAGGTGTTTTCATATCACTCCTATTTTTTTACAACCTATGACACATATAATCAACCCCAGGAGAGTGTCGTATGACAGGAACGTAATATTTCATTTTGGTCACCCTTATATCCTGTTCACATTTTCATGATTATGTTAAAATCATCTAGCCTGACTAATCCCCGATACCTTTTAATTTGGGATTCAGAAATCCTGAAAATCGTGATCCATTCGTGATCGAAAAGTTTATAGGATGAAAAAGAATATTTATCACTATATAAATCAATCTCTTTAACAATCTTTCAGAAAAGCTGTGCAAGTTTTAGAACCAGCTTCTGTGGCTGAGGGTTAGAGCACATGCAGGACTCAAAACCGGGAGGTCGTAAGTTCAAATCTCAGCGGAGGCGGTGAGGTTTTCACGGTCGGTCCCCACCCAGGTTGAGCGCTCTGCAGGCTTAATGGGAAGGCTGTGCCCAACAGCCGTATATCACTCACAAACAAGTGCGTCTTTGGGGGGGTTCCTCCGTGTTATGACCCAGCTGTGGGATGATTACACACCCAGGAACCGCATGTGCGGTAGACAGCGGGCCTGGGTGACACCAGGATACAACAATAATCTGATAGGAAGCGTGTGATACCGCCCTGACACGTAGTACCAAACCGAAATGGGGTATATGTTTCTAATGTACTTAACATTTAACATATTTACTTCAAATATAATACCGTGTATTCCTAAAGATGAATATTTCTTGTGTGACCTGTTGTGCGAATATCAGTATCAGCTATAGGGCCCCTGGTATTTTAAGCCTACCCCCCCCCCCCCCAAATAAAAAAGAATAATAAAAATAGTTGAATTCATGTAGGTTCTAATATGGATAATTAAAACGGATTTATTCTACATATAAGAATAAAACATATTTTGTTACAAGTTTTATCAAATTTGGCTCAAATTTTATATGGATCTAAGTCCATGTAAAGCCCGCCAAGATATTTAACTGTCTGGATGTCCCTACACTATCTTATCAATAATTCATAAACTATGTGATGCGCGAAATATAAAATTTCTCAAAAACTCTCCATGGCCTCTCTAGCTATCCTATGTTTACAGTCTTTCGAAATTCTCCGTCCTTGGATGCACGGGGATAACCAAACAGCATGGCAAGAATATTGCCAAAAAACACCAAAAGCAGAGTTTTTAAATTTTGCATATAGGTAAGTTGACATTTGATCTAAAACGCCTTTTTTTCTTTTTCGATATCTGTTTTAGTTTAGCAGTTATACACCATTTAAAAAAAATGCATAGTTTGTATCATAAAATTTTTTAAAATTGAAAATTCAATAGGAAAAAAAATGATTATACACACACTATCAAAAAACGCCTGGAGATATTTGCATGTTCTCCCATGTCATACTATTTTTACATCCATACTCTTTGCCAAATGTAAGATATATCGCTTTATAAAAATATTAAATAAATAATTTAAAGTTTAAAATCTTCGAAGGAAAATCTTAGACAATGTTCATTTATATCTCATCCAACAGCAGATATTCTAATGATTCCAAATACGTATATATCATTGTGGCTAAAATTCATTTTAATATGAATTCTAAAGCTAAATTAAACCAAGGTTGTTTCACGATCATTAGCAGTATCATCCTGGAGAACAAGCATGCTAACGCCATCTGGTGGGTGTCTGGTAAACCGAAATATTCTTTCAGAGATGGCCGAGTAGTCAATCTCTGCGTTCTAAATGCTATATAAAATGTTATTATTTTGGTTCGAAAGTTGTCACTTTATCATTTGCTGACGGCATTATTCATAATATATAGAGATAGATAAAGTAACAAAATTTGAATAAGCTATAAGTCTTAAATGTTTTTGCTTTTAAAATCATCAAATTAACAAATATATAATAACAATGAATTTTTTCACACATTTTGTAGATCCATAAATGAAGACAACTCACCTTTCTTAAAAGTGTGTGATTCATTAGCCATCATGAACAGAACCCCCCCCCCCCCCCCCCCCCCCCCCATGATTTCTAGATTGTTTATAATCTTTAGATTTCTAGAGATGCTCATTTCAAGCTTTCTGACACATTGGGGTATGGGTTGCAAGGAGTTTTCGTGAAGAAAACCTGAATATGACCTTCTTTGTGTCGGCTGTGAAATGTTAATTTTTCTTATCAATGTCTGTCGATGATTAAACAGCAGAACAATACCGGTGATAGAGGATGAATGTATGTTATACTTCACGACCTTAATTTTGGGCTCCTCTTCATCCGGAGACAGCACTGGATGGAGTCTCTGGTCTTACAGTGTATTTTGTCATATTTATGGTTGCAAATAAAACCTATATCCCATAATTGTCTGTCACAATACGTCAGCTACCACGTTAGTTTAGTTATACTTAGTGTAATCGTCTTCTATAATGTATTTCAGTTTTCGTAATGGTTAAATATACTGATTAAATGCTTCATCCTGTGCAGTTCTATTTAATCAAAGCACTGTCCGGTTGTAAATACCCTCTAATTTAAATATGAAATATTATAAAGAAATATTATAAAGTGTCCCCATTTACTATATCTTTTGGCTTAATACAAAATCCAAACAAAAGACTTATGAGTAGGAGGTAATTTGAAGAATGTTAACTGTTTATCATATTATATATTTGCATATATATCATTTTGTTTAAAATGTTTAAACCATTTAAATTTTCAAATTAGCCAGTGAAAATCCACAAACACCAAACATATTTGCAGTATTGAAAATATAACTTTACAAAGACATACCATTAATCCATTACTAAAGAAACATATGTTTCCAATCGATACTTGAAATGAAGAATATCGGCAGGGATATTCAGTATTCATATACGACATAACTTTCATATTTTGAGGTATTTTGTTGAACAGTTCTTGGTCCGTATTTAAAAACAGCTAAATGTGCCATCCTGTGTAAGTAAGTAAATACAATTAACAAAAATAAACAAATCCTTGCAATTATTGAGCACCAAAGTCAGGGAAATACTGCCAAACTTTATCCTCAGTCTATGGTCTATGGAAAAGGGATTATTTATTGGCTCAACTGCACCTGCAGGTGTTCCCATCAGCCACAGAAATGAACATGGGCTGTAAGTGAAATCAACATGATCTACACCTGTGGTGTCCTGAAATCAACATGGCACTTGACGTCAGAAGATGTCAGTTTCAGAACCCTCGTTCCACACTGCGCAGACTCGGACTCTCAAGAGTACGACACTGCTGTCTAAGGATTGTTGGAGTCAAAATCTGACTCCAATAATGCACCGCGCGGCATCAACATGTACACTGACAGCGGAAATACACAAGTGGTGAAAAGGAGCCAATGTAGTCCGTTAAAATGCGTTGAATTTTGTGTAAAGTAGTTCTATGTCATGTAAAACGAATTTACTTTGCGACTCTTTCGCTTTATTTATGCTGAAATACCGTGGTTGGCGTCTTATCGGCACTGCTTGAAGTACATTCCTTCATGGTACACTTTCAGTGTCTATGGCTGCGTTTTGTGTTCGTTAGAGAACAGTGACGTCACAAAGACGTCACAATGTTCGGTCGCGCGTCACCTTCAATTGACTGACGTCATAAGTTTGACTGGCTTTTTTATTATCAGTTCTCAGACAAGGAATAATTCGTAAACGCTGTGTTCTGTTTTGTCATATTTTAGATTGTCTCATACAAAATCAAAACAAGGTAAGGCATTACTTTTTACGCAGCTAGGTAGTCGGCGGAATAGCTCCTGCAACCTTTGGACAAGAAAGGTTTACACTGCTTTACACGTATGAAAAATTATCCCAGAAAACATGTTGACACGGGTACTGGGACGTACTATATATAATATAGGTGCATAATATATACGGGGCTGAACTTCGGGCTTCGGCAAGTTAAGGGAACCCACAATTTTAGCTCAGCTGACGTCTGACTATTAGCTGATAAGTAACCCGGTATATATGTGCTGTAGTTTTGGTTAATCGTCCGTCCGTTCGTTAATTTCGTGTTAAGAGAATTTGGTACCAGGCTACACTTGTCAAGTAGTTCGGTCCTTCCCACAGTGCCCAAACAGAAGAGATTCGTTTTGAGTAGAAACGACCTCTGGCGGAAGGGTGCCCTCGTTCAAAGTATTCTTGTTTAGTTCTAAATAGACTGGTACCCTGCTCTATTATGGCCCTCAGCCAAGCATATGATGATTGGCCTAGAGCAGCGGTGCCATAATAGAGCGGGGTACCAGTCTAAGTTCTAAAGCCCTTCAGTTTAATTTAATGACCCTCGGTCATGCGCATTGCGCGTTTGATGATTGCTTAGCTTAGCGTGTTTCTACGGTGGCTGATTTAGGACACAGAAAAAAAATATTTATCTCGAGATCTCGAGATAACATCTTGTGGATCATCACTAGTGAAATAAATAACGGTGTCATCCGCGTATATATTACAATGACAGTTTCCCACGTGTTTGTCCATGTCGTTCACGTAAATGAGAAAAAGGAGAGGTCCTAGTATGGAACCCTGGGGGATGCCCATGACTATTCGTTTTAACGCTGATGTATTGTTTCCACTCCTGACAGATTGCGTTCTTCGTTGTAAATAACTAGTTAGCAGGTCATGCGCGCCATCGATTATTCCATACATACGAAGTTTATATATTATAGCTAACAATATATCATGATCAATGGTATCAAAACATTTTCTTATATCGAAGAAACAAGCACCAGAGTATTTTTTTCTGTCTATACCTTCCTGCCAAGCATTGACGACTTAGTGATTTGCAGATTGGTCACGGGAAATCAAGTCATACTTTATAAGATGTTGCATTATTTGTTCATGAATAATCCTTTCAAATATCTTGGGAATATGTGGTAATATTGAAATTGGTCTGAAATTTCCGGCATCGTCCCTTGGGCCTTTGCCTTTGTAAATCGGGGTTATCAATGCAATTTTCCACTCATCAGGGAATATACCTTCAATCATACACCTGTTAAATAGATAATAGAGGCTTGAACATATGATAGCTGCGCTTAATCTTAGAAGGAACGAGTCACATCCGGGATTATATCTAACTTACATTCACCTGGTAATTTCATTAATTCATTAAAAATAAAGTTTACATTGAAATCAGTGAAAGAAAACGTGTTTCTAGAGACAGGATACTGAAGAACAGTTGAAGGTTTTGGTAATTTGTCAGCCAATCTATTGCCTATATTAGAAAAGTACTCATTCGCCTCCTCTAGGCTGCATTTCATGGGGTCATTATTGCTTTGGGTTTTGCCAATTAGACTATTTATGACCTGCCATAATTTCTTTTGGTCTGCCCCTGCTACTTTTATTTTGCTGTGATAAAATTGTCTTTTCAGAATTTTTATTCTGTAGTTAACGTCATTTCTTAATTTCCTGTATACATCATAATATGCAGGTTGTTTAGGAGTGTCCATTTCTCATGCATGAAATCCCGGTGAGCCATTATATTTCGTATTTCACTGTTTATGTGAAGATGACCTTTACTCTTCACCCTTACAAGTCTAACAGGTGCGTGCTTATCACAGATTTGAATAAATATATTACTCCAAATGTCCCAAGCGGATTGGGCGTTAGTAGCATGGACTATTTTATCAATAAGAGATGGGTGGCATGCAGATAAGTCATTTATAAAAGCTGAGTTTATATGCAGAGTTAGCCGGTATTACAAAAATTCTATAAATAAGGCAGGTGAATAGCGACTTTAAGACCAAAGAAGAGCATTTTGCTGAAGAAATTATCATGATGAGAGATGATCGAAATATTTAAACCGTTTATTTATGAATATAAAACATTTATGAAGATAGGTTGACTACAGGTAATCTGAGCTATAGTTATAGCACAGGCGCTTGAATCCCTATTTATAATAAAGTCTTCATATTTCCATTGTTCTTAGAGATACTACGACCAAAAATGACCCACTAACAAAATGTGTTATCACTTGTTATATGACAAGGTAGGCAACTCAGCCAAAACCTTTCGTGCGATAATGAGGGAAGTTACGCTCTTAACCCGCTTATACTCACTTTATCTTCCTTTTATGCGTAATCCATATGATCGTTCAATACTACGGGAGTTACAGAATTACATCCATCCAATTTCCATTGTTTTCAAACATCAATACAAGCTACCTGGATAACCTTTTGTGGTGATGTCTGAATTTCGACGTCGTCCATTCCAAACGGTGGCGGAAGCGGCCTTCTTTGACAGGTAAGTGACGCGCAGTTGCATGACCTTACGTGACACATCTGGAATGGCCGCCGTCGAAGGGTTTTGGCTGAGTTGCCTACCTTGTCATATAATAAGTGGTATCACGGTATTATCGTTTTATTATTGGATCGGTTGACCTGATTTCTTCGTAATGTGTCAAAGAACATTGAGATATGAATGCTTTATTATAAATAGGGATTCAAGCGCCTGCGGTTATAGCTATAGTGGATCAACACTTGGGCTTTAGGGGCTGAAGCACCCCCCCCCCCCAACGTACCTACCCGAAAACACAGTAATCATTTTTAGCATATTTACATTTTTGATGGTCTAATACATGTTCCATAAAACAACACACCATCTCAATAAAAACAAAAGCTGAAAGAAATGTGTACACAAAGCGTGTTTCTATAAGAAGCTCATATTTGCTTGTATTTTTAAAATAATAAGGTGCCCACAATGCATGTATGCAGACCTAAACATTTCTATTTGAGTGATTTAACAGCCATGGCTCCGAATCCGCCTTTCAGGTAAATGTTTCAATTTCTTTAGGCTTTGACATCTTCCTTACGGATATGAATAATTAAATATTGAATTTATAGTGAACTTATCTTCAACTCGCCTTATCTTAGGGGATATACAAACTTGATTGATTTTAAATTAAATATATTGTATTACCGTTCAGTTAAACACAGTATACATGGTCTTTGTTTTATAATTGTAATAGTTAGCACTCTTAACGTATACTGTCCCTTTAACGTTGCTTTGCTTTATGTCAATTCAGCTTCGAATGGTTCACAGAAGTGTGACATTTTATCTGGAGATCTCAAGATATATAATTTTTTTTGCTTCCTACATTTTTGTTGTTTTTTTTTTTGCTTCCTAGAATTTTTTTTTTTGCGAAATTTATGTCGAGATCTCGAGATAACATCTCGATAAATATTTTTTTTCTGTGTCCTAAATCAACCAGCGTAGGTTTCGATATTTTGTGTTGAATATTTATATATAAGCTGGGGGCTTTGACAAGAATGATGACGTCAAAGAAAAGGTAAATATTTACACTTTCTGAAAAATGAAAATTGACGAAACATAATTTTCGAAGAAATTTACCAAGACGGTTGAGTTGTATACATATATAACGTTAACCCGGTCGGCTCTCCACTTGCGACCCGGTTAGCGATATACTATATGAGAGTGGCCCGTCCAGGGTCGATGGTTTTCTCGTCGTCCTCCTGTCTCCTCCGCCTCTAGACACTATAAAGAACCCTTAAGTCCACCTCCTGACCCTATAATATTTATATATCTTCCTTTTTAAGGCAGTCCTCGCATGCATCTATCGATTTTCCGGCCGATTTTTCTCTGGCCGGAAATCGGTGGATCGGAAGATGTGAGAGTGATATAAAATCCGGCAAGAATAAATGGCTGCTAAAATCATTGACAATGTCAAGGATTTTTCCTTCCGAATTTTACCTGCAGGAAAATTTTCAGTGGATGTGATGACGGAACCAAAAAAATTCGGCTGATTTACAATCTACTTTCCTTCTTTTCCTTGGGTATATATTCGGACCTAGTCTGTTTCGTACCCCGCCAGTCCAGTTTATAACCCACACACGAATCCCAGAAACTGACTTGTATCATGCCAGATGCCAAAATCTATAGGTTCAAGTGTTTTAAACATACCCAATCTTATAAATTATTTATGATATCTATCGCCACACGTTATTAATTATCAATTTAATAGGGTTAAGAGATTCTCCAAACAGTATATCATTCAACCATTTTTTTCTGAATGATATCAGAGAAATGTGTGAATTTAAATATATTTATAATCAAAAACTGCATATCACAAAAAAAAACTTATTTCAATATTAGAATATTGATACTAAAAAACTATAGAAAATAACATGTTTCCTTCACTGAACTCCTATTTATTCAACTGATACCATATAAGTATAGTAATTTTATTCGTTTATAAGTGTATACATCGTGTTACTATATTGTCAGCAAGAGTTCGTTTAAATGTGCATATTTTGTTGTAGGTTTGAACAAATTGGAGTCTCATATCAGATTATGATATAATTTCTGAGAACTGAGAGAAATAATGCTGATATGTAGTAACGTGATTCTATATGCCGATCGCCTTAGATGTCATTCACTTACACTCGATGATTACATTAATTTATAATAAAAATCTGACAGAAGGTGAGTCATTTCGTAAAAATAACAATTTTTTAAGGTATCAAGCATAACTATTTAGAGAACAAGGGGGTATAATCTGGCCTAAGGGAGTTTAAAATGGACTATATGACAAATAATACCCCGTGATATAATCTAGCCTAGCCCATTTTATACCCTGGAATATAGTTTGGGCTATAGGCAAGATTATACCCAACAATCACAGATAATAAGGTGGACAATATGGGACCCGACCTTCCGAGCCACAGAGAGTGCTTTGTATGACACAGCATTCCATCCCTTCATGAATGTCCACTTGTATTTCCTAGGAATATTTAATGGATAATATAGTGTAGAAGATTATATGATTGTTCTTATTTTCAACAAGGAAAATATACACTTACCTTACACAATATTTAAGAAAGATAATTATTTTTAAATATGAGAAATCCGAAGTTTAAAACATATCAGCCCCTCTCATGCGGTCAAGGAAAAGAGTCACATGCAAAAACTTCCTAACTTAGCAGTTGCTGATTGGCTAACGTAATGTAGACACTATAAAAAATGACCAGCTATAAACAACTTTGCATGCATGTTTTATACTCAGGCAAGGACATATTTAGTCTGTGTATCAGAGAAGAGTTATTTAACTATAGTTGTGCAATCCATGTTAAATAAAAAAAGGTTATATTTTTGTCGTGTTGTCGGACTCGAACACAACAAGTGTTTGTTGAGAATTCTCTAAAAAGGAACGGAATATCATTTTCTCAAATATTTCGATACATGATAAGACAAAATTAAGAAAATAATTATCTAATTATAGTTGACGGCATTTGAATAAAGAACAAGTGTGGTTTCTTTAAAGATTATAGCTCATACTAGTCATTTTCATTCTTGTTTAATGTTAAAGTAACAACTCTTGGGTCTACTTAAATTTTAAACTATGTCTAAAATTTTGTGATCTCAAAAATATATGTTGTCATTTATAAGTTTAGAGGTTTAATTGTTATCATACTATAAGCAATATATTCTGGGATCTTATATCAGATAAGAAAATAATAACAGCAACATTTGTTCATGTTTTATCATATATGTGTCGCTGATTGTTAAACCTGAAGAAAGATTGCCACTGGCGCTCACATTGCCATCTGGCGGTTGCACACTGAACTAACTTTGAAAATGAAAGCGGTGTCCGGCTTACCATGAAGTTTTCTCCATGGGCTTACCAATAATGGTTACAAAGTCGATATTTTTCATTGTTTTGAATTATGTGTTTTACCTGCAGAATTATCTGTTTTATCATTTTTACATGCTTAATTTTACATGCATAGTCAATATGTTATGTGTGATTTTTATGTATTTTTATGTATTATTTTTATGTATTTATCTATCTATTTACTTATTTATTTTTTATGTAATGAATTGCAAGTCAACAACAAATTCCTGGAACTGAAGGCTAATAAATCTTATCTTATCTTATCTTATCTTATCTTATCTTATCTTATCTTATCTTATCTTATCTTATCTTATCTTATCTTATCTTATCTTATCTTATCTTATCTTATCTTATCTTATCTTATCTTATCTTATCTTATCTTATCTTATCTTATCTTATCTTATCTTATCTTATCTTATCTTATCTTATCTTATCTTATCTTATCTTATCTTATCTTATCTTATCTTATCTTATCTTATCTTATCTTATCTTATCTTATCTTATCTTATCTTATCTTATCTTATCTTATCTTATCTTATCTTATCTTATCTTATCTTATCTTATCTTATCTTATCTTATCTTATCTTATCTTATCTTATCTTATCTTATCTTATCTTATCTTATCTTATCTTATCTTATCTTATCTTATCTTATCTTATTTAAAACTTTTCTGAGGGTAGGTCACTGCAATGTTTACTGGAATATAACATGAATGCGTTAATGAATCAAGTTGGGTCTAATCATCAACACATGCTAACGAATAGAACACTTATACATTGATAATGAGACAGTATACCTTGAATCAAAACCTTTATATTTATTTACATTGGTTGGGTTGGAACTAGATACAAGGTGATAGTGGTTAGGCTGAATGTATACCTCAGTCGTTAATCTTCAGAAATTAATTAACAGTTACATTTGGGCTGTCATCTTACATCTTCCTGACCTCCATCGGAGACGTCACGGCAAACCTATATATAAATGGGCCAGCTTTCTGGGATTGTTAAACAACTGGTCCTGTGTAATTGATATTAAGACATATTTGCCCCTATACACTGTTAGAAAGTAAGGGTTTTCCATAAGGGTGTTCCTTAAAACCCCGAGTTTCCAGTTGAATAAACCTTACCGCTGACTCGCAAAGGGTTTTAAGCCATAACTTCCTGCGTCAAACCTATTTCATTTTGACAAACACCCTTTTTGAAACTTATACATATATTTTCTGTAAATGCAACAAGAGGGTAATAGTGCCGCCCACACGTATACGGAGTTTTTCGGATTCACCCGAGTGTCACCGGCTGTGATATCACGTAATTTTTTATGCACGCGCATCGAACCCAGTACCATGTCCTTTTGAAGCAAGCTACATTGACAGTTGATGAAGAAAGATTTTCCGTCTCAGATCCGACATTACTAGCCTTAGTGAAGATAGTTTATTATATTTTAGTTCTCGGAATGTTAATACTGTGTTTGATGTTGTTATAGACTAGATTTAACAACACAATGTGGTAGTGCAGTATGAGAAGCTAACACAGTCTTTCGTGCAACAGATGCAAGATGGCGATGGGTCAGTAGGGACCTTATGGGCGGCGTTCCTGTTTGACAACGGCATCCTTTTTTCAGTTTCAGTGAAATTTAACCAAATTTTACAGACAGTTTACCGAATAAGACTTTACTAATTTCCAGCATATTTAATTAGGTAAGAGGTCACAGCATTTTGAAGGCACCGTGGTGACTTAACAATAATCCTATGGTTTTCATGAAGCTTATTATACATGTTTACAAATATAATTTCTCACCTGGATTATATTCTCATTAAAATTTACTCAGATTTAATGAAATAAGAGGTACACGACAGGCGTTTTATGTACGTGTTACGAAGAAAAATTGCCCAGGGGAAAATACTGGGCCGATACAGGATTCGAACCCATGTGGTTGGCGCACACGTCCGGCGTTCCAACCGCTTCGCTAGAAAAACAGCTTTTCTAGCGAGACAGTTCGGTCCGCTTTTATGTAAGCCCGTAACAGCACGTTTGCGGTGCGCTTGTTTAATATTTTAGATAATCAGCCTGTTCCGTGAAATCATAAAGTTTTGGTACGCCATCTTGTAGTAAATATCCTTAGGTTTCAGAATATGTATCAGGTGATCCCAGATCAAGAATTTATGGAATATAAATGATAACAGCAACAATATTAAAACAGACTCGGGGACATTTCTGAAATGGTGATGTTAAGGGAAGTCAAACTTAGATAATTTTGTCTTTGAGGCACTGATGGGGAATGAACCAGGTATACTGTCATCTCGGAAATCAACTCCTGGTCCACCAGGCTACATCCTCACCTAACCCGGTCATCCATATTTGATTAAATACTTCATTATTTTTGAGACAATGATCAATTTGCGAGTGGCAGAACAAATAATACGAATGGGTGGCTTCCACACGGGGACAAAGGAATGGTCCTTTATCACAATGGTTTATAAGAAAATATATATTGTGGTGATTCTTATTACCTCCAAAACGAAATGGACTATTGATATGTCTTTACCCTAACCCTCTACAAATGTTCAGCAAAACATTTTTCGCCTGTCACGCTTTTTTCAGGAATCGACCTGTAATCCCCACTAAACCCAATTTCCATTATATCGCCTGTCAAGGAACTTTACTCTGGCAAAAGAAAGTAAAGATTTTCAATTGAAGCGCGGAACACATGTCCACATAAATCTTAATCACTTTTCCGTTGAGTGGAAACAAAGAGCTGAGACCCTTTACACGATCACTGTTTTATAGGTTTACAGGTATGTTGATTTTTATACATTCAGAAGTATCTTTCCATGATAACCATGGTTTTAATGGTTCGGCCGATTTATAGGTTGTTTGAAAAAAAATTCAAAAAGCCCGGGGGTGGGGGTAATTGCACACACTTCTAAGGGTACAATCTATTGGGGACTTTGAAACCCCCGCCAGAAGCTACTAACCAGTCGTTCGTTTATACGTGCACGTTTCATGTAAAACATTGTTATGGTTCAGAAACACGGGTTCACCAGGCGAGTGGCAGAACAACAACATACGAATGGGCGGCTTCTACTCGGGGACAAAGGAATAGCCCGTTATAATCATTCCTTTGTGGAATTGTGATTACGGCACTTTAGAAAAAAATATATTATGGTGATTCCGATTACGGATGCAGTTTTTCTCTATCCCTCTACAATTTTTCAGCAAAATCTGTATATTACATTTTGCGTTAATTTGCAAAAAAAAGACAATGCAACGAACCAAGGCTGAAGTGGTTTCTTTGCTAAATGCTTTCATCGAAATATATCAACCAGCTTTCTTTTTATTTGGGAGAGTTGTCCATTTTGCATCAGACCTGCTTATTCCATGACAATTTGCAGTACTTAAACCAAAAATTTAATACTGTTGGAATATATTTTTTCTGGGCCTATCTTTTTCACATTGGCAGCTAGCTATACGCTTCGCGTACAAGAGACTTCCACGACATATGAATGTGTATACAAATAACGCATGTGTCTGTTAACATGCCTTAGACTATACCCTCAACTGACTTCACTGAATAAACATCGTGTTTCACGATGGCGCCTGAGCTTCAACTAATACAAAGCATCTTTCATATAATTTCACAAAGAATGCTCCTTTATACAATCGTTATATCTACGATATTTCCCAAGCAATGAAGCTGTCGGACCTATGATGTTTATCGGAAAAAACTTCTCACTTAAAAATTCGTAAACCCTATATATGCCTCACGTCTTTTTCCAAAATCTATTTTTGTGTGATTTCTGGAATAGAATAACTTTTCTTTCTATGTTGATATTTTGGTAGGGGGTGTTCCTGGAGAATTCTAGCAGAAGTAATCTTTATATCATATAAGTGAAACTCATGACAAAAGTTCCTGCAAAAAGCTTAGGATTAAAATATGCGTCGTTTGGTTCCTATCAGCTCATAAAAATATGCATCAGATAGAGCCGTGGATTTTCCACGGGGGCAGCTAGTATGTAATAATTGTTCATTCTGGACCAAGTGAGCTACAGTTTTGGTTAAAGTGTATTATGTGCGTGTTTGAGTGCTAAGCGTCTGTTAGAAAGTGTACATTTATGGAATGTGGTATGTTATATCATTTTGTTGAAAGCAATTAAAAGTAAAAAAAAATGAAAGCGTAGGCTATATCTTAACATATGCCCCTTTCATAATGCAGATTTGAAGAAAACCGTCTACACATATTTTTCTCACAACTATGCAGACATTTATTGGTGGATTTGATTGGCCTACATTTGGAACTATTTGAAATCATGCAGATCAAACTAATAGCCTTTTCAGGCAAAAAAAAAAGGTATGTAAAGTACTAGTCCTAATTGTCACATTCCAGAATATCCTATCCGAAAGGAATAGAAAAATTCTTGATTCTATTGCTATAGTGTCTTCGAACAGGAAATATTCACACGAGAGCTTTTGGTCCTTTGGCCCTTATTTAGGCCTAATCTTATAGTGTGTTTAAATGTCAGTTTGCATACCTGTACATTAATAACATGTGAACACAATGTAAATATACTTTATGTAGATTTTAACTCACCGTCGTTAATTGACTTCATTTGTAGATATAATCACATAAGTAAATGTGGGCATGTGGATTGGGCTTAATAAACATCCACATGTTTATGTCATGGGGACATGTCACATTCAGTGTTTGTGTGGGTTTACACACAAAGAAACTTTAATGTGTCAGAGTTTAAACCAAGAAAAGTATTCTGGAAATACCTAATGATTAACACATATATTCTTCAGGTTGTGAGATTTCCACCTTGGTTTAGGCCTAAGTGTCTAAATAATGAAGGAAAGGAGATAACAAACTGATTTAAGGCAAAATTGTATGTTACAAATTAAGTCTTTTTTAGGCTCTCGCCATGTCTAAAATGCCTTCATATCTATCTTTAGCCTATTAAAAAAAAATTTTCCACTTGCTGCAGGGGGTAGGCCTACCCCCCCCCCCCCCCGCTACCCTCCCCCCTGAGCGCGCGCGATCGCCCGCTTCACTCGCGCTGACTTATCTCCCGATACTGAATTTCAAAAAGTTGAGAGGTTTGAATTTAGCCTAGGTGAAGAATAATTTCTGATCAGGCCTAAATCTGCAAATTGTAAAACAACGACATTAAATCCAGATCAAAGAATTACAACTGCACTTTTTTTTTAGCAACTGCACGAATAAATAGGGGTCAACTCCAGTTGACATAGGCCTGAATTAATTTTTTTACGAGGGCTAACGTATGTGACTGGAACAAAACTAAATTTTAGAACAATACCATTTTAAAATTAACCTTCAACTGCACAGTTCTTCACAAATGGGGACAACTGAATATAGGCCTACCCTGCTCGTTACTCTGTCCCTGGATAGATTTGTCACAGGAGTGAGTCATAAAAGTTTAAGACGTCAAAAGTCAAATTGGTGCACAACGTTTAATCATATTCACCATGTTTCGTGATCACTGCTTCCCAGTAGCTTAGTTGTTTAGCCTTATAACTTGTATAAGGTACTTTATTTGTATAATCAATCAGAATATCATGTATCAGTAATTCCTATGCATTTTATTTCAAACCAGCATGTATCACAGCAAATTCCTTTTTGATTGTCATATTCTTCCAAAATTATTGAAATAGCTTCAGACTAAGTCACTTTCAGCACATTCACCACAGACCTGTAAATGTGAAGGGCTATTTTGGTATTATGACTATGAGCGATATTAAGAGTATTTGGTTCGTTCAAGCTTCATTTAAATATTAGTAGGTTTTTTAAACCTGATATTTCGCCATGTTACCTCGGTAACCCGTACATTCCTGCTTATGGTCCAGAAGTTTAGGAGATAAAAGAAAACTAATGAAAACCTCAGGAAGGTGAAAAGAATGAAAATAAGTCTTGGAGAACCGGGGCATCGATCCCCGTACCTCTCGCATGCTAAGCGAGCGCTCTACCATTTGAGCTAGTTCCCCACCTGTTATATTAGATTTATCAACGTATATATACCGGCCACAGTAACAGTCCGCAGTATGCATGCACACACCCTGCGTGTAAAACAGATATAATTATTTTGGCCTAACGTTGATAAAGTATCTATAAGCCACAGTCGCATGAATCGTTATTTTTGGCTGGTATTTGGCCCAAAACAAGGTGGGCAGGACTTCGTGGATTCTCTGTTTACTTCTGAATGGACCTTGTTTTGGGTCAAATATCAGCCACAAATAACGATTCATGCAACTGTGTGTAAGCCGAGTACAGCTACTCGGAGAGTTATTTAACTTATGGGGTTATTATGGCAGAAAACAATATGTCTGTATCTGTTGTTAAACACTGAGGCGTGTTTAGAGGAACACCCCCCCCCTCCCCCCGGGCCCCAAAAAAAATAAAATTTGTTCAACAATTTAGGGGCTCCCGATTTCGTAAAGTTGCCTAGGTCTACCAGGGCATATCTAAATCTTTTGCGAAATATTTTTCATGTCCATAACCTAGTTTCAATTTACCAGCGATATACACCCAATGAATCTTGTCCTTGACTTTCAGAGGGGATGATCCGATCTCTATGTCGTAACATGTCCTGGCGGGAAAACCTCTGGTTGAATAGTTACAAATGGTATATAGCCCTATTTAAAAGAAGCATGCAGCAAGCCTATAAAGGCCTATATCAACCGAGAAAACATGAAACACACCAGGGCAATACTAGTATATACGCTATGTTTAAATTTAGCAACTTTTCGTCATACACAAAGCAAAACACTAAATGGAAAGACAATCCAATTGTATATGTTATATATATATATATATATATATATATATATATATATACATATATATATATATGTATGTATATTCTCATTAACGTTGTATAGTAAACCAGGGTCATCTGGCCATTACCGTTATCATTTTAGAATCCCATTTAATTTTGAACAGCAAGTATAATTAATTAATTAATTTAAAGAGAATATAATTAAGCCTACAGGGGCTGTAAAATATGTATCTCTGAACGACAAATTTGTTAAAATGAATGCAATTTTTCTTTTCAAGCGCCCAACATTTAAGTACAAATGGTCGGGGGTTTTTTTCAGTTTATAGGCCCTACACCGTAGGAGGGGGCATTTATTGCTTATAAATTTTTGAATTTCTTTTAATCCGGAATGCATCGTCCTCGTAAGGTCACGTGCTGAGGCAGTTAAACAATTTGTCTCGAAAATCCGGTAAATGAATACACCGAAAATATATATTGTGTAAAAAAATCCACCCATATATATAATATATATATATATATATATATGTATAGAGAGAGAGAGAGAGAGAGAGAGAGAGAGAGAGAGAGAGAGAGAGAGAAGAGAGAAATAGAGAGAGAGACAGAGAGAGAGAGATTAATAGTAACATCATGCTTCAAAATAGTTTAGAGGTATCTGTCGAATGAGAATAAAATAAATGAGAAATAAGTCACTTTCAAATATAATTAGGGTCAGAGGCTATACAAATAATGAATCGCAGAAGGTTTAATTAGTCACACTCATGAGGAAACCAGTGATTTTGGATATACAGGAACCTGGGTGGTATTTTTTAGTGGTGACATCTGGCGGTCGGTTCGTTGGTTAGTAGGTTATCTTTCATGCAGAATCGCTTGTCATTTTTTAAGGCGCATCTCAATGTTTCCGAAAATTATGCTAATTGGTTCCCTTTTCCATCGCCCGTCAAAATATTCATACAGAAAACAGATATAATAAAAATTTAAAAATTAATTTATCTTGTTTATATTCACTTTTATAAGAACTTAAGCTTATTTCTGCAAACTACACACGTTTTGTTATCCCCCCCCCCCGAGAAAACGTTTATGCATTAAAGCATCTAGCGATTGAGAATTTTAAAATATTATAAATATAATCTGTCCATGAAAAACATTAGAAAGGCAATGGTCAGACCAATCCTAGAGTACGGATCACAACTATTTAATTATTGTTCTACGAAAGTTGCAAATAAACTTGACAGTATACAAAGAAGAGCAGCACTGGTATGTACTGGAGCTATGACTTCAACGAGCTCACAAAAATTAATTCAGGAACTAAAATGGCCTAATCTGAAAAACAGATGTGAATTCCAAATTATAATCTAAGGTTTCAACGAATTTTACATGGTTTAGCTTCATCTTATTTAAGTACCCAATACAACCTCTACAATAGTTCCTAACAACCTTCGCGGTAAGGAGGACCTTCGTCCACCCTTCTTTAAAAAAAAAACAAAGCAGACGTTCATTTCTACCAACTGCTTGCCTGCTATGAAACAAACTGCCTTTAAATATTCGGATTATGCCGAATACAGACTCCTTTAAATATGCATTGAAAAAAAACATATATTCCGCGAAGAACGCACTGGAAAGAATATATATGTCATTAAACAAAGGTAAATAGAAATAATAATCATCAGGCTAAGATTCGGAGTTTGTCAATTAAATAAATATCTTTTTGATATAGGAAAGTCAGATAATTCACGCTGCATGTAAGTGTAGAATGACAGATGTAACCGTAGAACACTACATGCTAGATTGCATCACGTATAATAATTGCAGATCAAGCTGATATAACGGAATTAAAAAGATACTATATCTAAAGGAAATTTATAGGCTGACTTATTCAATAACCATGGACCGAGAAAAAAACTGAAAAAAAATGTTATTAAACGCATTATTGTTTGGTGATAATTTCCCAACAAATGCAATTAGAGATAAAGTATCAATATTAATCCAGAAGTTTATACTGAACACGAAGAACTACCTTAAAATGCGCACAACAACTGATGTTGATACTGTTACTGATTCTGATACTTTATACTGATACCAGCTAAACAACACGAACTTTTTTAAATATTGCACAAATTTTTCCATACAAGGGAAATATTCCCCAACAAGGCATTCTTATTTACCAGTGTATTAAACAGCTGCAAATGAAAAGTGCTTCAACTGTGTTTATTTAATGACTCAAATATTAAGATTTCCGGCGTTTGTGATGTACGGGTAGAGCACAGGACTCAAGGCCGAGAGGTCGTGAGTTTTAATCTCAGATTTTCATGGTCGGCTCCAACCAAGGGTGAGCTAAATGGGAAGGCTGTACCCCAGAGCTATGTATCACTCACAAACGAGCACATCTTATGGAGGTTCCTCGGTGTTATGTTGAAAAAATTTGATGATTACATGACCTGAAGGTGCGATAGACACAAGATGTGGATGACACCAGGATACAAATAAATGACAGGAAGCGAATGCTACCGCCCTGTCACATAGTCCCAAACCAAAATAAATAGATCTCTGCAGATGTAAATAATTAGGTTAAGAGTTAGACAAGTCAGCATTAACTCGGCAATTAACCTCATCGGAATAAATGATAAAAATATTTACTATACCATGTGATTTGGAAATTCCCTCTAAAACTTACTCAAACTACCCCCCCCCCCCCCAACACACACACCGAGCCAATGATAAAATGGTCAGACGAACGAACGTGTCAGTCAGCTGAATATGTTTCTACCGAGACGACAAGGGTTTCTTTTTAAATGTGCATTGAAACTACTATTAATTACTATTAATTATTGCGTTGCATACATAGGAAATAATTGTTTGCGTATTTCATCTTTTCAAATTACCTTTATATTATTTAACACCCATTCCAGCGTAAATATTTCCGTGTGAATTCCTAATACCTTCTGCATTCCAGTTACATTGTGCCCAGTGCCCCCTGTTGGCCAAACACAGGCACTGAGGACATGATTGATCAGTGAACATGCACGATATAGTTCCCAACAGCACTGATAGATGACGCTACCACCAGTGGATTTATATTCCAGGACCACTGATTTCCATTGTAATATTCAGGAATAATATTTCAGACTCTCGTTAGATATACATTAAGTTGTTAATTAATAACACCGACTGCCACTTCTAAAGAGCCTCTTTTCCTTATTGCTTCAACAATCACAGGGGTCTGTCCTACCGGATTAGAAAAATTGCTGCATTTTGTGTGATATGCCCGAGTTCTTGCCAAATGTCATCCAAAACAACATTTCATCTTAGTCGAAAGAAATTCGATATAATCTATCTAAATATACACCTTCATTGATGACTTAAAATAATTTTATTTTCCCCAGTTTCCCCAGTTTCACTGTGGTCCGTGCCGTCAGAAAAAAATATTTCTTGACATTATCGATAGATGGCGCCACTTGCTAGTAACAAATACAACTGTGTGCTTTTTACCGACCTCGTGTTAATAATATTTTTAATCCATTGCTGGTATCACCATACCTGGAATGGTACAATAAACAGTACATAAAAATAAATGTGATAAGTACCTGTCTGTTGAGAAACTGTAACGCTTGACATATTTAAGTTAATTAAATCAATGTGAAGTTAAAAAGTCATCAGTTAGAGATTTATTTATTTTTTATTTATTTATTAATATATCTTTATTCAGGGTGGATTGTTCAGAATATACTGATTTTCCAGAAGGCCCTGATAGTAACTGAAATTTTAAACATGATCAAATAGCATGACAGTAATTTATAAGCAAATATATATGTGCAGAATATTGTAACTGAATATAATATATATTGTTATTTCCTGTACTAGTATGACCATTATTAAGAGTTTATTATTAAAGAATATTATTCACAAAATCATAGGCCATTCAGATTATTTGAAATTTTGACAAAATTTTATGAAATAAATGAGATGAGAGCAGATCTGGAACGCACACTACAAGAAAAAAAACGGAATCCCTGTATGAGTGAAGTCACGTGTTTTTTCTTCTTCTAATTTTAACATAATGATTTCATATAACCCAGGGAGACAGTTTTACATTTTAGACAGCACATGCATGACTGACCCATAATGCTAAGCACCTGGTATAACTGAAGCTGCTAAGTCAGTTGAAGATTAGACTTTATATTTACTCGGAAGACGGCATCCCCTTCAGACTATAACCCGATCTAACTGGGCTCAATGTACCAGATTCGAGTCCTCGTTCATATTTACTGGAAAATAGTTAACCGCTAAAATGCCATTTAAGTAAATATTATCAATATAAAAATTATTAAATTTGGCGTCAAGTTGATTTACAAGGTTTTAAAAACAGTGCTTTTTAGTATGGTAGGAGAAAATACCACATTCATTTTGTAATGGACCTGCAGAGACCACGTACTCGTTCTCATTGTAAATTAGAATAACACAGTGGAGAGCGCATACCTCCCCCTTGGGAACAACCCAACTGGATCCGCCGATTTAAGGATCCGCATGTTGGCTGGAAATTCGATAATTCCCAAAATGATCGAGAGATGGCGCTGACTGCAATTTCCAGCTCTGCAACTGGCCAGCAACTTCACATAAATTTAACCAAAGGTTAACACGATCAATTTGTGTATATTTTAGTAAGAATCTAGAATTAAGGAGGCTTTATTTTTTTTTCAGTGTCTATGCGCGTCTTCGTGTTTGTGTCACAGTCTAGTATAGATGTGTGTCAGTATGATGCAGAAATTTACTTGTCCGTCATTCATGCTGTCTTCTAGGATTGTTGAGCTCACGACGACACTTGATTAAAGACCGAGCTGATCATGACCACAGGCATGTCGACCATCTCTCCTGCTACGTTATACACGCCACATCTCAGACGCGTGACGAAACAATCAGGAAAACATTCATGGTTGTTTAATATATACAATACCCTTAACTTTTCTTTTATTTAAATACAATTCAATAATTTTACTTTATTTAAAGACAATAACCTTATTATTCATCTTATTCAAATACAATACCATCATTTTTAATTTTATCCATTTTACTTTGCAGAGTACAATGACGTTTGCGAACAGTTTTTGCCACAGCTACAGCTTCATGCATTTAGAAAACGATTGATATTTCATTATATATCTGTACGTATGTGTCCTATTCTGTCCCTTTGTTTGGCAAACCATCTAAAATATGAATTATTTTTTAAGACGGACGTCAAATTGAACAAAAGTCAGGCGCAAAGACATATATTCTCCAAACTCGCTGCGTTTAAGAAGAACCTATAATCATGCTGGAAGCATATATAATTTGCTAAAACACTCGATTTTTTTTTATTATTTACACGAGGACATTTAAAAAGAGTTGGCTAGATGTTGAATTTATCCTCATTGAGCTTGTGGCCAGTTTTATAGGATTTAAAGCGTTTTTGTATAAACATTTTTGTTTTTCTTTATTTGTATTTTCACCAAAATCATGTAGTATAGACATTGACCTCTCGCTTAACTGGATCTTTTCTCGGAGTTAAGTTACTAGAATGGTCGTAATACCGGAGGCGACAGAATACAAGGAATGTCGTAATACTGGAGTGGACAAATTACCTTGATGTTCGTAATACCGGGGTGGACATGTTACTAGAATGGTCGTTATGCGTGGGTGGACATGTTACTAGGATGGTCGTAATACCGTAGAGGACAATTTACTGGGATGGGTGTAATAGGGGGAGGACACGTTACTGGGATATTTGTAATACCGGACTTGCCAGGTTACTAGGATGCTCGTAATACCGGGGATGGACACGCAACTAGGATGGCTGTAATGCAAGGGTGGACATGTTACTATGATGGTCGTAATAGCTGGGTGGACATGTCACTATGATGGTCGTAATAGCTGGGTGGACCTGTTACTATGATGGTCGTAATAGCTGGGTGGACCTGTTACTATGATGGTCGTAATAGCTGGGTGGACATGTCACTAGGATGGTCGTAATAGCTGGGTGGACATGTCACTAGGATGGTCGTAATAGCTGGGTGGACATGTCACTAGGATGGTCGTAATAGCTGGGTGGACCTGTTACTATGATGGTCGTAATAGCTGGGTGGACCTGTTACTATGATGGTCGTAATAGCTGGGTGGACATGTCACTAGGATGGTCGTAATAGCTGGGTGGACATGTTACTAGGATGGTCGTAATAGCTGGGTGGACATGTTACTAGGATGGTCGTTATAGCTGGGTGGACATGTCACTAGGATGGTCGTAATAGCTGGGTGGACATGTCACTAGGATGGTCGTAATAGCTGGGTGGACATGTTACTAGGATGGTCGTAATAGCTGGGTGGACATGTCACTAGGATGGTCGTAATAACTGGGTGGACATGTTACTATGATGGTCGTAATAGCTGGGTGGACATGTCACTAGGATGGCCGTAATAGCTGGGTGGACATGTTACTAGGATGGTCGTAATAGCTGGGTGGACATGTCACTAGGATGGTCGTAATAGCTGGGTGAACATGTTACTAGGATGGTCGTAATAGCTGGGTGGACATGTTACTAGGATGGTCGTAATAGCTGGGTGGACATGTCACTAGGATGGTCGTAATAGCTGGGTGGACATGTTACTATGATGGTCGTAATAGCTGGGTGAACATGTAACTAGGATGGTCGTAATAGCTGGGTGGACATATTACTATGATGGTCGTAATAGCTGGGTGGACATGTTACTATGATGGTCGTAATAGCTGGGTGGACATGTAACTAGGATGGTCGTAATAGCTGGGTGGACATGTTACTATGATGGTCGTAATAGCTGGGTGGACATGTTACTATGATGGTCGTAATAGCTGGGTGGACATGTAACTAGGATGGTCGTAATAGCTTGGTGGACATGTTACTATGATGGTCGTAATAGCTGGGTGGACCTGTTACTATGATGGTCGTAATAACTTGGTGGACATGTCACTAGGATGGTCGTAATACCGAGGTGAACATGTTCAGAGGGTTGTCGAAATAACGAGGTAACATGTTCAGAGGCTTGTAATTATATATAACTTGGGCTGTCGTAATAGCGGGATGGACATGTTACTAGGATGATAGTTATAGCGGGGTTGACATGTTAATAGAATGGTCGTTTTACAGGGCTAGACATGTTACTGAGATGGACGTAATAGTGGGGTGGACATGTCACTAGGATGATCGTTATGCCAGGGTGGAAATGTTACTAGGATAGTCGTAATAGCGGGGTGGACCTATTACTAGGATGGTCGTAATAGCGGGGTTGACATGTTAAAAGAATGGTCGTTTTACCGGGCTGGACATGTTACTGAGATGGACGTAATAGTGGGGTGGACATGTCACTAGGATGGTCGTTATGCCAGGGTGGACATGTTACTAGGATAGTCGTAATAGCGGGGTGGACCTGTTAATAGAATGGTCGTAATAGCGGGGTTGACATGTTAATAGAATGGTCGTTTTACCGGGCTGGACATGTTACTGAGATGGACGTTATAGTGGGGTGGACATGTCACTAGGATGGTCGTTATGCCAGGGTGGACATGTTACTAGGATAGTCGTAATAGCGAGGTGGACTTGTTACTAGCATGGTCGTAATAGCGGGATTGACATGTTAATAGGATGGTCGTTTTACCGGGCTGGACATGTTACTGAGATGGACGTAATAGTTGGGTGGAAATGTCACTAGGATGGTCGTTATGCCAGGGTGGACATGTTACTAGGATAGACGTAATAGCGGGGTTGACCTGTTACTAGAATGGTCGTTATAGCGGGGTTGACATGTTAATAGAATGGTCGTTTTACCGGGCTGGACATGTTACTGAGATGGACGTAATAGTGGGGTGGACATGTCACTAGGATGGGCGTTATGCCAGGGTGTACATGTCACTAGGATGGTCGTTTTGCCGGGATGGACATGTTACTAAGATAGACGTAATAGCGGGGTTGGACCTAATACTAGGATGGTCGTAATAGCGGGGTTGTCATGTTAATAGAATGGTCGTTTTACCGGGCTGGACATGTTACTGAGATGGACGTAATAGTGGGATGGACATGTCACTAGGATGGTGGTTCTGCCAGGGTGGACATGTTACTAGGATAGTCGTAATACCGGGTTGGACCTGTTACTTGGTTGGTCGTAATAGCGGGGATGGCATGTTAATAGGATGGTCGTTTTACCGGGCTGGACATGTTACTGAGATGGACGCAATAGTTGGGTGGAAATGTCACTAGGATGGTCGTTATGCCAGGGTGGACATGTTACTAGGATAGACGTAATAGCGGGGTTGACCTGTTACTAGAATGGTCGTTATAGCGGGGTTGACATGTTAATAGAATGGTCGTTTTACCAGGCTGGACATGTCACATGTTACTGAGATGGACGTAATAGTGGGGTGGACATGTCACTAGGATGGGCGTTATGCCAGGGTGGACATGTCACTAGGATGGTCGTTATGCCAGGATGTACATGTTACTAAGATAGACGTAATAGCGGGGTTGACCTGTTACTAGGATTGTCGTAATAGCGGAGTTGACATGTTAATAGAATGGTCGTTTTACCGGGCTGGACATGTCACATGTTACTGAGATGGTCGTAATAGTGGGGTGGACATGTCACTTGGATGGTCGTTATGCCAGGGTGTACATGTCACTAGGATGGGCGTTATGCCAGGGTGGACATGTCACTTGGATGGTCGTTATGCCAGGGTGGACATGTTACTAGGATAGACGTATTAGTGGGGTTGACCTGTTACTAGGACGGTCGTAATAGCGGGGTTGACATGTTAATAGAATGGTCGTTTTACCGGGCTGGACATGTCACATGTTACTGAGATGGTCGTAATAGTGGGGTGGACATGTCACTTGGATGGTCGTTATGCCAGGGTGGACATGTTACTAGGATATTCGTAATAGCGGGTTGGACCTGTTACTAGGATGGTCGTAATAGCGGGGTTGACATGTTAATAGAATGGTCGTTTTACCGGGCTGGACATGTCACATGTTACTGAGATGGTCGTAATAGTGGGGTGGACATGTCACTTGGATGGTCGTTATGCCAGGGTGTACATGTCACTAGGATGGTCGTTTTACCGGAATGGACATGTTACTAAGATAGACGTAATAGCGGGTTGGACCTGTTACTAGGATGGTCGAAATAGCGGGGTTGACATGTTAATAGAATGGTCGTTTTCCCGGGCTGGACATGTTACTGAGATGGACGTAATAGTGGGGTGGACATGTCACTAAGATGGTCGTTATGCCAGGGTGGACATGTTACTAGGATAGTCGTAATAGCGGGTTGGACCTGTTACTAGGATGGTCGTAATAGCGGGGTTGACATGTTAATAGAATGGTCGTTTTACCGGGCTGGACATGTCACATGTTACTGAGATGGACGTAATAGATGGGTGGACTTGTCACTAGGATGGTCGTTATGCCAGGGTGGACATGTTACTAGGATAGTCGTAATAGGGGGATGGACCAGTTACTAGCATGGTCGTAATAGCGGGGTTGACATGTTAATAGGATGGTCGTTTTACCGGGCTGGACATGTTACTGAGATGGACGTAATAGTGGGGTTGACTTGTCACTAGGATGGTCGTTATGCCAGGGTGGACATGTTACTAGGATGGTCGTTATGCCAGGGTGTTCATGTCACTAGTATGGTCGTTTTACCGGGGTGGACATGTTACTGAGATGGACGTAATAGTGGGGTGGACATGTCACTAGGACGGTCGTTATGCCAGGGTGGACATGTTACTAGGATAGTCGTAATAGCGGGGTGGACCTGTTACTAGGATGGTCGTAATAGCGGGGTTGACATGTTAATAGAATGGTCGTTTTACCGGGCTGGACATGTTACTGAGATGGACGTAATAGTGGGGTGGAAATGTCACTAGGATGGTCGTTATGCCAGGGTGGACATGTTACTAGGATAGTCGTAATAGCGGGGTGGACCTGTTACTAGGATGGTCGAAATAGCGGGGTTGACATGTTAATAGAATGGTCGTTTTCCCGGGCTGGACATGTTACTGAGATGGACGTAATAGTGGGGTGGACATGTCACTAAGATGGTCGTTATGCCAGGGTGGACATGTTACTAGGATAGTCGTAATAGCGGGTTGGACCTGTTACTAGGATGGTCGTAATAGCGGGGTTGACATGTTAATAGAATGGTCGTTTTCCCGGGCTGGACATGTTACTGAGATGGACGTAATAGTGGGGTGGACATGTCACTAAGATGGTCGTTATGCCAGGGTGGACATGTTACTAGGATAGTCGTAATAGCGGGTTGGACCTGTTACTAGGATGGTCGTAATAGCGGGGTTGACATGTTAATAGAATGGTCGTTTTACCGGGCTGGACATGTCACATGTTACTGAGATGGACGTAATAGAGGGGTGGACTTGTCACTAGGATGGTCGTTATGCCAGGGTGGACATGTTACTAGGATAGTCGTAATAGGGGGATGGACCTGTTACTAGCATGGTCGTAATAGCGGGGTTGACATGTTAATAGGATGGTCGTTTTACCGGGCTGGACATGTTACTGAGATGGACGTAATAGTGGGGTGGACTTGTCACTAGGATGGTCGTTATGCCAGGGTGGACATGTTACTAGGATGGTCGTTATGCCAGGGTGTTCATGTCACTAGTATGGTCGTTTTACCGGGGTGGACATGTTACTGAGATGGACGTAATAGTGGGGTGGACATATCACTAGGACGGTCGTTATGCCAGGGTGGACATGTTACTAGGATAGTCGTAATAGCGGGGTGGACCTGTTACTAGGATGGTCGTAATAGCGGGGTTGACATGTTAATAGAATGGTCGTTTTACCGGGCTGGACATGTTACTGAGATGGACGTAATAGTGGGGTGGAAATGTCACTAGGATGGTCGTTATGCCAGGGTGGACATGTTACTAGAATGCTCGTTTTACCGGGCTGGACATGTCACATGTTACTGAGATGGACGTAATAGTGGGGTGGACTTGTCACTAGGATGGTCGTTTTACCGGGATGGACATGTTACTAGGATAGACGTAATAGCGGGGTTGACCTATTACTAGGATGGTCGTAATAGCGGGGTTGACATGTTAATAGAATGATCGTTTTACCGGGCTGGACATGTCACATGTTACTGAGATGGACGTAATAGTGGGGTAGACATGTCACTAGGATGGTCGTTATGCCAGGGTGGACATGTTACTAGGATAGTCGTAATAGCGGGGTGGACCTGTTACTAGGATGGTCGTAATAGCGGGGTTGACATGTTAATAGAATGATCGTTTTACCGGGCTGGACATGTCACATGTTACTGAGATGGACGTAATAGTGGGGTAGACATGTCACTAGGATGGTCGTTATGCCAGGGTGGACATGTTACTAAGATAGACGTAATAGCGGGGTGGACCTGTTACTAGGATGTTCGTAATAGCGGGGTTGACATGTTAATAGAATGGTCGTTTTCCCGGGCTGGACATGTTACTGAGATGGACGTAATAGTGGGGTGGACATGTCACTAGGATGGTCGTTATGCCAGGGTGGACATGTTACTAGGATAGTCGTAATAGCGGGGTGGACCTGTTACTAGGATGGTCGTAATAGCGGGGTTGGCATGTTAATAGGATGGTCGTTTTACCGGGCTGGACATGTTACTGAGATGGACGTAATAGTGGGGTGGACATGTCATTAGGATGGTCGTTATGCCAGGGTGGACATGTTACTAGGATAGTCGTAATAGCGGGGTGGACCTGTTACTAGGATGGTCGTAATAGCGGGGTTGACATGTTAATAGAATGATCGTTTTACCGGGCTGGACATGTTACTGAGATGGACGTAATAGTGGGGTGGACATGTCACTAGGATGGTCGTTATGCCAGGGTGGACATGTTACTAGGATAGTCGTAATAGCGGGGTGGACCTATTACTAGGATGGTCGTAATAGCGGGTTTGACATGTTAATAGGATGGTCGTTTTACCGGGCTGGACATGTTACTGAGATGGACGTAATAGCGGGGTTGACCTGTTACTAGGATGGTCGTAATAGCGGGGTTGACATGTTAATAGAATGGTCGTTTTACCGGGCTGGACATGTCACATGTTACTGAGATGGACGTAATAGTGGGGTGGACTTGTCACTAGGATGGTCGTTATGCCAGGGTGGACATGTTACTAGGATAGTCGTAATAGCGGGATGGACCTGTTACTAGCATGGTCGTAATAGCGGGGTTGACATGTTAATAGGATGGTCGTTTTACCGGGCTGGACATGTTACTGAGATGGACGTAATAGTGGGATGGACTTGTCACTAGGATGGTCGTTATGCCAGGGTGGACATGTTACTAGGATGGTCGTTATGCCAGGGTGTTCATGTCACTAGTATGGTCGTTTTACCGGGGTGGACATGTTTCTAAGATTGACGTAATAGCGGGATGGACATGTCGATAGGATGGTCGTTTTGCCTGGGTGAACATGTTCCGAGGGTGTCGTACTAGCGAGGTATACATATTCCTCGGGCAGTCGTATTAGCCTGATCGCTGTGTTACCAGATTGATCGTAAAGCGACGAAGTAGTTTTGTGGCCGATGTGAGTTGTACCGGTGGGAATGATCGTGTAACGGAGGTTGTCATCACAGCTGGGTGTCTTATTGAAGCTGTCGTCATTGTGTCGTGGTGGTTTTAACAATGAGATTATCGCTGGGGTAATCTAGCTGTACAGCTATTTGTAACCTTACCTTTACATAAAGAAAATTAAATTGTGTGTCGTGAGTCTTATTTCCTTCTTAATTATTAAGTCATTCATAAGAAGTCAAAACCTCAGCTTTTCATAGATTTTGTATAGGCATATATTCGGTGCCCTGTTTTCAGCAATATATGAATTTTAAATGCTTTAGATATAGTGCTGTCCCCTAGTGGTAAAAACTGAACTACAACCACAACTTGAATGGCCTTGTGACGTTTGACAGAGGGCGCTGCAATCACTCCTTGGGGAAAATTATTTAAATAGATTTATGAACTGGGTCTATGTGAGAATATGAATATTGACCCCTCTTAGGGCACACTTGGAATCTTTACCGATATTTCAAGACCAAAAACGCGCATATCCGAGGAGTAGCCACGGAGCAGATGCGTGACAAAACCAGAGTGGGACAACTGTCAGTTGTAATAAAGATTGCATATGTACGGCTTCCTGTAAGTATATGTAAGAATATGTAAACGGGGAATATAATATTTTATTAGCATTATTATATTTTAAAAAATTATAATATTATTATCATTAATGCCAAATATATCTTTATTATTAAGTTTTCTCTTCAATATCTAACTTTATCCTATTTATCCTTCCTATATTTACTTAAATGCATGGATCACATTTGATTATTTATTCAACAGAAATTTTTCATTAAGTTTAAAAAGACATTTATTAAATGTAAAAATTTTAAAAATATATATAAAGGAAAAGTAAATGGCCCGTAGGTGGCGCTATCTGTTGAATAATGATTAATCCGATGAAGGTGACCATACATGGCATGTTTTTTATATGTTTACTCGGTGTAACGGGGATAGAACCTGAACCCTTCAGCTCCGAAGTCAAGCGACTTCTAGGTCTTTCAATTGTCTAAGGAGTGCGATTAATTATATATCCTTATTAATAATACTAGCATATCCCCTGTGCGTGCGAAGTCAGGTAGTGTCTGATAGATGGCGCTGAAATAGCCCCTTCGTGAAATAATGTCAAATTTATTGTAATCTATGGGGAAATGTGGAAAATGAACCCCCTTAGGACACACTTGGCGTGGTTCCCGACAGTGCAAGACAAAACACTAGGATTTTCTAGGCGTGACCAAAGAGTTGCGTGGCAACGGCTAAGTGGCACCAACCTCAGTTATAATATAGATACCTAAACTGTTTCTATCAGAACATTTGACATTTATTCTCAAAGTTAAAGATATTTCCTAAACCTTAGTTTATGAAAAATTATGCAATTCGCAAATCTGGTTAATTAAAGATTTAAAAAAATTGTTGATATGGGTTTACACACATTTAATTCATTATTTCTCATCTAGTAGGTGTTGAAGACATTTAATTTTCAGCATATATAAAGTTGCATACATATCCAGTAAAGAGAAAATAATTATATTCGTGTAAATTTCTAAAATCTGAATATTAAACCAAACAATTTTGAAAAAAATTAACACCCAATTAAAAGCATTGATCATTCAACTGATATTTTGGCATGGTACACAGAGGTATTTTATACCTTAAACAAATTATACAAACTCATATATTCCTGGAGTGCTTCGTTTCCTAATTTGTTTTCCATGCTTTAACCATCTTTTAATGCTCTTTTCTTAAGCAAGGACTTATTTCCTTTTATTTGCCACGAATGTGTAATGTCATGCCATGTAGGCACTGAAAAAAAAATTATTGAAAAAAAATATAAAAAAAAGGCAGCGCCACCGCCTCGTGTGACTTCAATAACGCTCAATGAATACCAATTATAATGTCGGGCGGTTGTTACTATTGTAGAAAACAATACTCGTTATTCTCTCATTATAATCTTATCAGTTTCTCATTATCGTAAGCGACCTGACAAAATGCCAATTCTTTTATCCTTTGATCGTAATATGCGTTGAGCTGGTTTCCTTAATCGGTAACTGCACTACTACGGAAGCGGCTCATTGGTCAGTTACAGCGATTACAGAGGAAACATAAAATGGTGATCATTTAGACGAATCAATGGTGGTTATGAAAGCTTGCGTATCTAAGCCGACGATATAATGTCTGTATCTATTATGTCAGGACACAGGGAATGGTGCGCGTGCGTGCAAGCTTCACATTTCATCGCCGTGGCACCGCGCATGCGGAGGCCTTGCATCGGGTCATGCGCACGTCGCTCAGTCGAATTTTTCTTGTTTAGTCCTTTTATCGCTGATTTACGGCGGGCTGGGGAGGTGCGAACACGTGACCTGACGGGTGTCACTGGCGACCAATGTTTGTCATATGAATGAACCGTGGTTAGTGGGCTTAAGCGCGACCGGTCTGTTACCTGTGCCGTACATTAGCGAAAAAGGGCTGTTACCATAAATTATCTTTATGCGTGTGCGGTGCTCGGTCAGGCGGGCGGACACGAGCGATCATAAATCAACTTCGTAGACTTTAGTCCATTAACCTCGGCGTCCCGTTAAATCCGTATATTAAACAAAATACGCTGTTCTAACCTTGCCGGACCAGGTATTGTTTGGTTTTTATGAATCAATTCCCCCGTTAATCACGCGGCCGAACAACAGTTAAAACGCGCGCACGTGTGCAACATTATCCAAACCTCGTTGGAAGCTATTTAGATATTTAAATGGTACTGACCTTGCCCCCGAGTGCGTCTTCTGGATATGTGGTCCCGGCCGAACAAATTACGGAGCAATCAGGTACAGCTTAATCGGTCTGGGACATTCGGTGATTCAAACGTTCACGTCAGTCTTAATTATGTAAAAATATCCTCAATTATTTATTTGCATTGGACATGATTATAAAAATGCACTGTGTTTAGAATATTAAAAAAACCACGATAAAAACCATTCAAAATAAATATAAGCATGTATGAAGGTATATGACACAAGTTCTTTTTTTAATATGAAGAAATCAACCTTTAATTTTCATTTATATCAATAGTTCGGCTTCTATATTTGAACCCTTAGCTTAATTATGCATTTGAAAAAAAGTAAAATTCTTCCAGTTTTGATTTTTGACAGCTGAACAGACAGGAAAACGTTACGGGTAATGGTTCAATTATACTTTTAATTACTACTTCTAGGGTTTTAATTCTTCAGGTACTCGCCCGGTGCGTGTGCTCTCAACACGAGTGAAACCGGGAGTAAATCCTATAGTGCTTATCACAAGAACAACGATATGCCTAATAACGACAGGCGCGACAAGTAATGCAGGGTTCGACGATAATTTACCTGGGCCCTTTAACCGGTTAAACAGACACTTGTGGACAGCTTTCACTATTGAAACAAGACATCAGTTTTCTCATGAAGTGATGAGAGATTTAGACATCAAAACGTGGAACTCCCGAGGGTGATGGGTGCAAGGGCCATTATACTGGCTCGTTTACACAGTGTGTCCACACTGGAGAAGTACCGCTGATTGCCAATTTGGATTACGTGGCCAGAATGTAATACAAGGATCACAGAGTTTGAGGAACAGCTCGTCTGCACGTGGGAACCGGTCAGATGCTCTGCGCGAGCGGGCTCTTGAGAGTACATGACGTCGTCAGCTGGGAGAGACCGGGTCGCACATTTTTCGGTTTACCAGGTCGTAACGTCAACAGTTAACACAATGATTCCTCGATCCAGAAGAGCCAGGGGCACAAAAACCCACGGGACAAAGAGGAAGGCTTGATTAATCGCCGAGGTGTCAGAATTTTCACAGATCCTCGCCTTCATAAGTCGTGCGCAGACACATTCACAGAAAACCAAGACCATAAGAGCATCTGTTGAATGCCATTTGTTGCATTCCCCCCCCCTCTCTCTCTCTCTCTCTCTCTCTCTCTCTCTCTCTCTCTCTCTCTCTCATTTAGCATATGTACTGCTTATATTAATTTTTCTTTAACACGGCATCAAATGTTCCAATTTTTCCCCAAGACGTTCCAATATTCACAGATTTCGAAAATATTTTCTAACACTTATCTAACCGATTTTTCATTGCTATTCATTAAAAGTTTTTATATATAATCTGTCTACTGACAGAAATTTTGATAAAATTTGAAAATGTTCACCATTGTTTTTTTAATTCGATTATTAAGATATGCTGATGCTTGCATGGAAGGTGATACTAAATTTCTGTTACTATATAATTTTTATGAAGTACACTCTTCGGAAGTTTATCAATGAAATATAACATCAACTAGTTTATAAGTTAATGTGTACAATAATGCTGTAAATATATTAATATAAAAGCAGAAATATGGTATATATACATCACTGATTCGCTGAAAACTGCAGATGCAGAAATAAACTGACTTTTACGTATGAAAAAAACATACATGAACGAGTGTTCATAAATAAAATCAGTTTTTATTTTTTTATTAGGAATATTATTATTACAAATATAAAGTTATTTTTCTATAAAAAAAAAACGGTAAAATTAATCATTATATAACAACAACAACAACGAATCTATTATCATATATTATTATTATTATTATTATTATTATTATTATTATTATTCATTCCAGTTAATTTCATTATCTACGATTTATTTAATTTAACAATGGATAAATGGCGATACCACATTCCCAGTACCATAGTTGTTCGTGTGAATGCGTATTCGGACCATGAATAATATTATACATAATATATCCATATTTGAACAAATCATATCGGGCAGTACTTATTGACAGTTGCGGAGTTCTACAATATCTTCATTCATTCGGCTTTACCTTTTTTGTCTATGCCATTCATTCTTGTCCCTTTGAATTGTAACCTTTTTCTCATGTTGGAGGACATATGCTAAACAAAAATTGTAAACAAAGATGAAATTTTAGTCATATTCATTCTAACAAAATAACCAAACTTTCAGCATGCTACCCATAAGAAACTCTAAAAAATGATTTAAATAACTGTTCGGAAATTCCCTGGGTTCGGAAACAATAGACGTTGTGTTCTGTGGGGACTAAAATTGTTGGCAGTACACTTTAAAATAGCACGTATATGGATCAAATGTTGGATGATGGACCGTATACACAGAGTTAAATATCTTGCTATTTCTCTCTCTCTCTCTCTCTCTCTCTCTCTCTCTCTCTCTCTCTCTCTCTCTCTCTCTCTCTCTCTCTCTCTCTCAGAACTGTATACAGATCTATGGTCTAAATGTGGGAGCAAAAAGGTTACAGGAGCACACGCGGTCCTGCAGTAATCCCGTCTATGTCCACAGAGAGCTTTCAGAGAACAAAATTGATACAGAGTCAGTGGAGTGGATGGAGTTAATCTGTCCCGTCATCCCATCAACCCTAATCCTTCACAAGTCCTCTTCAACGAACCTACAAACCACCATAGTCCAAACATCCAACATCCAAAAGTACCCAACGGCCAGATGTACTGTTTGACCGCGCATGGTCAAGAATAGCTGAGGACTGAACTCCAAAGTGGAAATTTAAGTAAACAAGAAGACTGCAGGTGCGACATGCCACGGTTCCATGCCCCGGAGGGGTTGTATTGGAGAACCCGCGCACGTTTTGTTAACCGCAGGAAGACCCAATGTCTTAGTTATGGTTTTGTTTTATGAAATCCCCGCAATGAAAATATTGACGCCTTCACGAAAGGTCAACACTCTCACCTTCTTGAATGACCCCGAGCGCACGCCGGCTGCTGCCCAATTGTCTGTCGAACAATTAATTTAGAGTCCTTCAAGGACGACTTGTTTGCTTACTTTCGCTCTTTTCTGCATGACATCTTTGACAGGGAAAACTGGATATTCATTACTGTTGAAGAGTCGTGACTTGACTGAAATCAGTTTTCCATATGCGGGATCATATTGCGCCTTAGACTTCGGTTAAATTCTTTATATTGCTTATGTAAACTTGCACATCACACATCTTGTGCAGACAGGAGTTATGATTTATAAAGAGAATTTTAAAAATATTCCGCAGATTCGGTGTTATAGACTCCACCGGGCAAACCCTATATAGTCTTGGAGAGAGAGAGAGAGAGAGAGAGAGAGAGAGAGAGAGAGAGAGAGAGAGAGCGGTGCATGTTGTGTGATGTACTTTCTCGATGTCTCGATCTCTTTAGCTATCTGTCTGTCTGTCTTTCTGTCTGCCCCTAGCACTGATGGGCTTTCTCTCTACATGTTACTATTTTTGTCTAATTTTGTCTGCCCGTTCTCATCTCATGCATTTCATCTTGTGTAACTGAATGCAGGCTCATCTTTAGATATTACTCCATCGCCTATGTGTTGGAAACCAGTACGCAAAAGACTGACTAATCCTGATATCACTGGTGATTCCAAATTTTAATCCTTTCCGGTTTGAAAAGTCGTTTTCTGAAGAATCGCTGCAAAATTTCGGGAAATGTATATGTCTTATAGTGAAACAACGAATGTCACAACGAAAGTACCAAGCCTAGCCACGAGTTTAAACTCTTCCCTGATTTAACAAGGAATGACAACCCTGCAGGAATTCGACCCGGTTAATATCTTATTAATCTATTAGTTGTTTATCAAAAATGCATACAGCCGGGCCTTTTGATATGTTATAAGTCTGTTCAAGTAAATCGGATAATTTGTCAATCATATAATTATGGTAACTGCTTTAGTATATACCAGGGATAATTAAAATGAACTCTATACAATATGTTCATTTATATTTTCTTTCGTGAAGCATCCTGAGTAAAAGTTCTTACAAGGAATCCTGGTACACTTGTTTACTGGTCCCACGCTGTCGTCTGCTCCTTGAACTGGTCCCGCCAAATTTGTTCGTCAACCCTCCACCCCAAGTAAACACTTGAGGGCGCCACTGGCCACTTAGTTTCACCGAACGTGGCCGGTCAGGGAAATTTAAACCGGCTTTCTTCTGGTAAACTGTTTATTAATGTCTGGTATATGTATGGTGGTATATGAGCCACACGCGTCTCTTGGTCACATTCACTTATTGTAGGTCAACAAGTCCGCTCTGTTCATGATGACTCTTCATATTGATAGCACAGGTAAACATTGTGTATTGCCGTACGATTGCATCCTTATTGGCCATTGGAATACATTATTAGTCTCTATGTTTAGAACTTGTGTATCGTGCATGTGATTTGCTTGTATATAACCTATACCGGTCCAACTATATTTACATGGGCGTGACCGAATAATAATCATTATAACGACCGATATGATTACCTTCGCTATAAATGCTATAGCTCTTGTTGGGGTTTTCGTGATTATCGCCGTTTGTTAGGGTTTTTGAATGGATCGTTAGAATTAAACTGAGGATCGCGATCGGGATTAAACCAAATTATACCCTTTGTTCTCCACACAATATCCCCAAATATAATTTATATACCCTTAATCACTTCTTTCTTCATCCAGGGTTCATCCTTCTTCCAAATCTTATCCAACCTTATTTTTATATATTTTATAAAAAGTAAACAGAAACAGAAAATTCTCCCCGTGGGGTGATAATTCCATCATAACAGTAGCGTCGTGTACAAGTGATAACGTCACCGCGATGAAGTCTTAATCACACAGGTATTCATATAATAACGATCACCTAAAAAAATCCTGTTCTCAGCATTTACATACCTCGAGAATTTGTGAAACTGCCAGCTATTTCTGAAATATAGGCAAGCATTCCTTTGTGCGGCCCATTTTGGTTCTAAATTGCTGTCATCTGCTGGCAAAACTTCAGGAAGTTTTTAGGGGGGATCTGCATGGATGCGGGCCCTAGAGTTGGTGGAGGTAAATTCAAATTTAAAACATGAAAATTTCATAAATTAATTTAGCAAAAATAGCAAAATAATTAAAATCCTGTAATTAAAACAAATGCCCCGATGTATTTCCATATCAAACACGTTTACCTGCTTGTATTTCAAGGCACGACACAAGCACAATAAAACTATGAATATTGTCACGTGAATGGCGTTTCGAATTATAAGCCAATAAAACGACAATCGGCAATCTTAATATTTACTTGGTCGGTGTTTATTACATTACGTATCAGTTTTGGTAACTACTGGCTCTGTCAACCCCGTCACGTGATCGATTGCCTGACACGTGTCCGCACGCACGCGCGCACGTACAGTTGTGTCGTCTGATGCCCACTCAACAAAGGAAAGGCGTCGTGACAAATGATGACAACAGGCAAATGTCGTTACGCCATTGATGACATGTATTAGGTTTCTCCTGAATGAACGGACAACACGAATAGCCAGGACATCTATATGTAGGGTCAACAAACCTACAATATTATCTCTTTATTTGGTTCATTAACTGGGCAGGAGGGTTCAAGTCCTCGCGACATCTAAACTGCGTGCACCTGGGCGCGCATGCATATATACGATATGTTGATTATTGGGGGTTCCTTCAGGTGGCTGTTTGTCGCTATAAACTGTAAATGCTAACGCTGCTTCTACTAATACTTCTACGTCTCCCTATTACCATTAATACTAAGAACTATTACTATAATAGTGAGGTTTACAGCTCCTATATATCATGCACTATCACTGCTATACTACAGTCTTACAACCTCTGAACATCTACCAGTATTTACAATTCTATTATTTATGTGAAATAGAAGGAGAGGAAGAAGAAGAACAACAATAACAACAATTTTGTTATATTATCATTATTATTATTATTATTATTATTATTATTATTATTATTATTATTATTTTAACGCATCTTATTGAACTAACTTAGATTAATGTTGCATTAAAAACATATATTTGCACAAATGCATGTAGACCTATATGCTTTACTGTATATTTTTTTAGAGGTGAAAAAATAGTCACAGGAAGAGGTAATGCACGTAACGAACTAAAAATAATGCCCTACTTATTTTCAGTTTGGAAAGAAACGGTCGTGACTAACTGTTATTTCTCTGCACTAAATCTCAAAATCACAAAATTCCGATGATTTAAATGAAGTTGGGTGAATTTGGCCATGCACGATGAACTTGGCAAAAACTCATCCCGCAAGGCATGCTGGGATACTTAATCTCGACTCAGGACAGCAATTTTTTTGTAGAAAGCCCTGCGTCCTGCTTTAGTAATACTGAGGTCAGGTATCTTATCCATGCCATTGAAAGCCCTGCATGCCATCATGGAGACTTGGTCAAGCATCGTTGATTTTGTGACCCTGGGGTATTTTTGGACAGGGGTGGGGGCAATGTTGAATTTTCCACGGGTACTTTTGTATTTGGAGTACTGATCTCAAACAGTACGGTTTCTCAAGGTATGTCTCAAGCGTTTGATTTTGGCAAATGCCACAATATCTGTTCTATATGGGGAGTCAACAGGACTCACAAAAGATGTAAAGAGCGAACCACTGGTTGAGGGTAAATGTATAATGCCCTCCCGGTCTGAGGGTAGGGTACTAAACACTCCAGGTGAGATGTGATAGGTGTCCCATTGTATGTTAAGAGGTAAGTGAGTTAGGGATTAGCTTAATCTCACATATTTTACAAACCATGCTCTGTAGCATAACACCCAAGATACACCGGGGAAATTTGATACCCCCATGCTTATTGCACCTGTCATGTGTTAAGGTCTTCGTCCAGTGTACTTTAGAGAATCTGTATCTATTTCTGTTCACGTACAGGTATTATTAGAGGTTCTGTGTTCTTGATAATCTGCTTTTAAAGTATTTCAGAATAGCGCTTGAAAACCATAACTAGAATAGAAAAAAATATATTATATGATACGTTATCGTAATTTTTTAAAAGCATGAACCATTATGTATAAAGAGTTCATTAAATATATACAGTATATATTTATTTAATTTAAAGTTAAATGTTAATGATAAAACACACGGTTAATTCTATCTATAGTATAGAGTGTTTCAGGGAGACAGTGCACCATGTTAGACGTCGTCCTACATACAGGTATGATCTCTCAATAAAAAGAAAACATAAATAGCGTCTGTGAATGCTTTATATATCAGTTTTACTCCTCGACTGTTCCAACTGTAGACAATTCCAGGCCGGTGGAGAAGAAGCATTTTTCTTCAAAGTAAATGCCAAAACTTTCTGACATACGTTCATTCTGCAGTAACCATGTCCCCATGTAAAGGAGTCTAAACATATGTATTTAAGTCAACCCTAACCTACCTTTTGTAAAGAATTCATGTGATTTCTGGCTTCCTCTGTTTATATATTAATGATTTAAGGGCAATTCTCTTTATGAAAAGTTCTAAACCGCCTCCGTGAAGGATGTATGAACTTGTTTATCAACAAACAACGTGTTTGTAAACGCAGGAATCTTGACAGGAGAAACATGTAACCTTAGGTGGTAGGTTGCAATTACGGAGAGAGAAAGGTTTGTTGTTGCAAAACGCAATTAGCAAAGCTCTGGCTTACCTGAATGGCCGCCAGATGCCCTTGTTGATTTTTTTTATTATTTTGGCTGTCTCAAACATATTATAAACACGTTGATATAAACAAAACAAGCAGCCTGTGTGCGGTGATATCCACGTTTTCTGGCCTATTTTTTATGAAAGCTCAAAGGGAGTATACCTTGAGTTTATAAAGGTCACAGAGGTGATTACATGAGCCCCTTTAATGATATTATGTTTATAATTTTGTCTTCATACTACATAAGAAATATGAGGCAATATCAGATCTGTCACATGCATGAGGTTAGTCTCTCATGCACGTTTTCTACCTCAGCACTTGTCTTAATAACCATGCCAACCATGCATGGTCAAGCAATACATAAATACTGTAGCAAGTCTCAGATATGCTTATGCATGGTGGTAACGCAATTAGAAGCACTGGTATTTATATGATATGCTATCACGCGTCGGACAAGCTGTTTTCCGAAGTCTTCCTTGCTTTGGTTTTTAAAATATGAAAAGTTTTGAAGAGAACTTTTAAATTTATGGTCACTGATCCTCGCAATATTAACTGACCTATAAACAAAGTTTCACAGAATGGTTGTGTATCAGTATTTACTTTCTGGATAGGCATGAGGATTTCATTTTGTATAATCGGTTTATTTAAATAACTTGCATAGGGACACTATATATATATAGATAATGAACTTGCTTGCCCCTCTGTTGCCCTGACCGGCAGCTACCAGGCCACGATTTGACGTGGGATGCTCTCCACCTGTTGCGACCTATCCCGGAAAGAAATGTATTGAATTATTCTTTGATTCCCGTTTAAGAGTAAATCCCCTTAGTTGAGTATACAGTTATCAATGACTTCGCTCCTGACGGGCGCAAGTGGACGAAATTGATCACCACGTTAGTAGTGAAAGTCGAAGCTTGACGATCGATCGAGATCACCTGTTGCTTGTAGCGATTCCTGTGAAATCATCGCCGGGACTGAGTTCATTTTGTTTGGTTTAGACCAGGCACAAGATGAAATCAATGAGTGAAAACAACACTTAAATTCGCATACCACATGTTCCCAGCAGTGTTTAAATAAGTATTTGAAGAAAAGTCAATACACGTGCTACCTGAATGTTAAATGATAACTAAAGCATACTGCAAGTTACGGACGCAAATATTGATTTGAAATATGTCTGTTCGCTCCGTTTCGTCTCGCTTATGTTGACTTGTATAATCAACTCTTTATGGATGCTTTTATAATCCATTTATGCACACGCCAGATGCATGCAGCAAAGGAGCAGTTTGAACATTTTTTCTGTAGGACGCATGACCAGTAAAATTTAATGTGTCAGACACGTACTCAAAGAAAATTTAGCCTGCTTGTAATTATGACCATATAATATAAATAAACTCACAAATATATCAAATAATATTATCTTGATCTTTATGATATAATTAATCTTATAAAAGTTTCATATTTCATTCAAAACATTTAAGTAAATATAAACTTTTTATACTTATTTTAAATATACACTAAAATAAATATATATATATATATATATATATATATATATATATATATATATTGTCACGGAACCTAATATCAACAGATCACGTATGCTTGATGAACACAAATTTTGTCAAGGAGATAAAAATAATCAGATTCTGTAACACTAGGCAGCGTGAAATGTCTAGGGGAATGAATAAAGAAGTCAGTGGTTTTTGTTAACAAATAACTATAATTTATTCTTAAAACAACCCTAACATTACAATAAACTAAATCAATACAATTACACAATATAACAGCGGTATAACAACACATCAATACAATCACACAGTAAAATAAACAAAGAGCACAGTACTTGGATACCACCACTGTCACAACGATAAATCCTTTTAAATGTATATGCTGGATGAAAAGTCCACACAAATCCTCTCGGAGAATAACAGTCCAATGTAAAACTCTTGTAATAATCCAGAAAGTAAACTTGAGGCAGGCAGCATTAAATTGTATAGAGTTAGTAAAAGTTGAATCCCTGAGATTACTGGATAATCGGACAGGTCCCACAAACTGACATACACACGTCTATGTCCGCTGGAATCTTCTCTCACCTCTCTCGGCTCTAAAACACAGCCCCCTATTTATAACCTCTCGCCCCAAGCAGAGAATTTTTCCACTTCTCGAACAGTCGCTGTGTCTCTACATACCAGAGTCCTCACGTGAGCCCGACCCGGCTCGGCCAGGCGAGAAAGCCCCAAGCTAGCATGACAACGAGAGCTCAACCAGTACGGATTAAACTGAGAGTGCAACTACAACACGAGTTACGCCCATGTCACACAATAAAAAGAGCATCTATAACAATATATATATATATATATATATATATATATATATATATATATATGTAGGCTGTAATATAGATCCGAATATAAATCCGACTTTCATATTACCACCATATACATCACAGTTTATGTATGAACTGACTGATGTAATATGTCCTTAAATGAGAGTTTGAATCTAGATTAATTCTTTTTGAATATTTAAGTTCATTTTTCAAAATTAATGTTAAGTATTGGTAGTTTGACACACCCGCAAGATTAACATAATGAAAACCCAACGTAAACGTTAAATTAACTTAATTAATTCATTATATACAGATCATTAAAAATGAGTTTTCTCATCATGTTGTTGTGTACCTATACCTGAACTCCTATTTTTCATTACAACTTTCATTACAACTTTTTTTCTGCTAGATTATCTTATGCTTTTACAATCTATTGACTTGGATATATGATTTTTTAACAATAATACACGATATTTCACACAGTTGGTTTCTGGCCCGGTAAGTATTTTTGTCACAGTATAAGGGAAATGCACAATAATACTTATAATGAACGGTATACAGAAATTTCTCTAATAAACATATGCACACACGTGTGTTTGAAGTCACGGTTTTCCTTGTGTAAACATGCCACTTCCTTACGATCACTGTGATCACTTTTATTCTTTCATATTTGCATTTCCAGGCATTTAATATATCCGAGTACAAAGCCGCGGTTTATATGCATGGTATAACACCGATTAGCAAATATAAAACAGCTGGGTTTTTAAAACACAGTTACATACACAATATATAGTTATGTGTCTTTAGAGTTATGCAAAGAAAACTAATAAATGTTGTCTAATGTTCAGTCAATATATATATATAAATATGTGTTCCACACTATATCGGAGACATATATATAGTACCATATGGGCCGATGTCAGATATCTCGGCCAGAGACACGCATTTAGGTTCGAGCCAGATTATTTAAGTCAATCAATAACATCATAAGTTATGATCTATTGGCCATAGAAGTTTTATTTATTGAAGCATTCTGGTAATGTTAAGCCTCAAAATGATAAGAAAAAGTGCAGACTTTTGATATTTCCGCAGCTGCTTAAGCATGTTCTTCCACGTAGATGTTCTGATTTGATACAAAACATTGATGCGTGAAACATCTAATTTTTATATAAAGATTAAGTAGGAAGTAAATATATATGAAGAATACATAGATAATGATTTTTTTAGAAACAGATCAGATGTGTTTCTTTCATGTAACCAATTATAACCCTTCCCTTGGAAAATCCTTAAAATCCTCTTCTCTGGTTCTGGCTGAATATAGAAGCCAAGAAAGTATATGGACCTCACGAAATTTTGTCAGGAAAAAAAAACACAATTGAGCGTTGTAATATTTAGTTAATCCTTCATTTTTCAATAGAACATATACAGAGCAGTATTTTTACATCTTGTTCTCGGTCCATTATATTGACTCCATATAGCAATCGAGGCAAAGTCAACAACCGAGTCGTTCGAGTCAAAATCTTAGTGTTTTTGAAGTCGAGGCCGATTCCTAGTCCATGCAGTTACATGGAATAATTACAAAATGGATTTTGATTTTTTAATGGCTTTATACTTTTGCGTTAGTACATATTAATTACAATTTTTAAAAAGCGAGTTTTTTTTTTGGGGGGGGGGGGTCCCCACTGAGATGGATATATTTAAGAAAATTTGAGAGAAGTGATACATACATTATATAATTATTTGAATTTTAGATAAATATATATTTAGCACACCTTTATAGCATGGAGAATGGGAAGGCGTTGTGGAAGGTATTCATATATATATATATATATATATATATATATATATATATATATATATCCATTCTAGACAACTATAAAGTTTAAAGACAAGCTGTACATGGTTCTAGGCACTGAAGTTTTCTTTTGTTATTTGTTAAATTTTGTTAAATAGTTATCTAAAGCATATAGAATCCCGGCTTTAAGATTTTATTATCGGTCCATTTACAAGGTGATATAACTATTTCCAGAGTTGAGATGGTTGTAAACTGACGGTCTTGGACCGACTGCAGAGGTCAGCATGCATGGTAGTATGGACATTTTCTGTAGGATTCATCCAGTGAGCGAAATATCATATTCCAACAAAATTAAAAAAAAAACTACATGCAAATATTCAAATGTAAACAATCAACATACATACACACAACTAATGTAGGAATCTGTTCACATTAAAGTCTTGTATATTAATTTAAAGTTATTTCTTAAGCTAATTTACATGCATCATCATAAACATGTTGTAAGAAAACGAAACAGAAGTCATTCATCGTCCGAGATGTCTGTATATCAGAAGGATAAGGACACCTGTACCCACCCACCACCAGACAATATACCGGGTAACAAAAGTGCATGAAGTGCTTGAGAGAGAGCATGGTACCAATATCGGATTTTAAAAGTGAAATTATATACCTGCACATTTCCATCCCAGCTGTTTACAAGAGGGTGTATTTACCATTCAGCTGCCTCACATAAATGGCTTTCTTTTATTATCTATACCAGGCCAGAGGTAGAGATAATGTTTATCTAGTCTGAAACAGCCGCAGTAAAATTATGCGTTTTACATGAGACAAACCAGTCAAAGTTAAACAAAAGCACTATATCGAAACTTGCTTTTGAATGGAAAATTGTTTCCATATGGTTGGATAAATATATATACAGATAAGTACCTATTCCTATTTCACATGTTGAACTGTTATTGCTTGGAAAATTACTTGCCCCATGGAAGTAATGATCAAGTATTATTATTTACTAAGTTTCATCATATGTTAATTACCAATGCATTTTTTCATAAGATACAATCCAGTGTACTGAGGGAGTTTTTACCATCTTTTGCTTTTATCTTCCATACATTTGATAGACTTTGTCTAACACAAGCCATGTCAGAAATGCTCCACACCTTTAACTTTGATAAGGTTATCAAAGAAATAAGTTTTTTATAAACTTTAAATTATTTATCAGTGATGTCATCTTAATCATACAGGTATACAAATTAAGTCACAAATTGATAAGGCCAATTGTAGAAATTTTGAATTCTGATTTGAAATCAAATTACGGCATAAACTTTATATGTCTAAGATAATGTAAAAAATGAAGAAGACATATCTGACAATGAGGGATAAAAAACACTAAACCTATTATTTTCTAAAAACTGTAAAAGAATCCTATATAAAGTCACTTCTTACTAGCTCTTGGTGCGTCAATGAACACCTGTATACTATGTTAAATGTGTCTTATCTTATAAATATATTGTGACTTCTTTATCTTTCATTTAGAATACAATTGCAAAAGGAAAATAATATTCTATTCTCTCGTTCTTAATAACTCCGTGTCGAAGCCCAAAATGTCTCTAAACGCATTCGAGGATTGTGTACAAAGCAAAGACGATGTAATACAGTATATACACATGAACTTTCCTTAATTGACAGTATATACCAATATAAGAATACCATATTAATATATTTGGTGTAGTATGTATACTACCTTATTAAATGTCTTAAGTAAAGTATTAGCATTATGTATCAATAATATTGTTATAACAACATGATATATGTAGCAAGCGCGAGCGAGCAGGGCAGACAAAGCCTGTGACGATACACCGGCCAACAGCCGTCCTGGTACTGGTGCCCATGATACAATAATGGAATAATGAATATGCGATAGAAATACTAATAAATTTCCGGCTATTGTGGCCACTGGCCGGCGGAGCACGGACGTGCGGCAGGTAGAGACCTAATGATGCTGACCCAACAAGCGGGAGGCTGGTCCGACTGATCATTAGCAACAGGTGTCATGAACGGATTGGACTGTCTGGGGGCACGCACTCAGAGCTCTGCTTCGTCTATCGATCGTCCGGGGGTTTGTCCCGCGGCGCTCCGACGATGACGCAGTATTCTACTTTATATTATACCTGCCGTACCCCCCCCCCCCTGCCATCGTCTATCCACATGAAAAATCCTTTGATTAATTTCGGTTAAATTTACGACCACCTTGCTTTTTTTTCAATCTCAGGTGTGTGAGGATACACATGCAGGCTGGCCTGCAGGGCTCCTATGAATGGGCTCGGTCAGCGAGTAGTTATCGTGCATTAGCTGTACAAAGCGACTTGTGTGGGTACTGTTAATGTTTTAAAAGTTAAAAAAATATGTATATTTGTATAATCTGTCCAATGTATGCCCACCTTAGAATTTACTGTTCGCTGTGGCACTTGAGGAACGAGGTCAAATTGTATTTTAACCAAGACGACTAATTACTCCCTGAAGACATAATAAAGTATTTTCCGACTTAATAACATAAAAAAAATATTTTTAGATATAGAGTTGGATTCAGTTTTAACTTAACTGAAGCGTTAAGATTTTTAAACACCCAGGCAGTATTTATCTTGTACGCCATGATAAAAGTCTGTGCATTATACATGGTCCTCTCGTGGGTGCATGATTCTACAAAATAAGTGATATGTTTTGCTCAGTAATGACAAAGCTACATGTAGAAAGACTTCAGCAAGCAGGCGCGGATCGTGAACAATCTCTCCGTGTTTGGGATGGTATCAGAGGTTATTTATAGGTATATAAATGAACATGTCATTTTTACGACATAAAACTATAAAGATCGTTTCTGGTGCTAGCTTTTTGGTAAAACTTTATTTTTTATAAAAATCGGTTACCATTTATAGGGATTCAAGATTTAAATGAAGGGTAAACATTAACGAATAAAATGTGCGATCTTTGACATGTTTATATGCTTCAGTCAAACCATATTTTATTCATAATACAATATATCGTACATACATGTATATATGATAATATATAGATGGTTAGATAAACAGCACATTTGATAATGGCATATACATACGGTGCATGAGGTGAGGTATATGGGCAACCAACGTGGTGGGCCACTTAAAAAAAGACAGATTTGCATGCATGCAATTGGCCTGAAGCCGCTGCTCCCCTATGCTACCACTACACTTTGACAAAGTCGATAGGATGTTGAAAAAATGGCGGTCTAGAGCATTAGGGTTACCTCTGGATCCTAGCTAGTTCAATCGACCTTTACCCTCGTTATAAAGCAGCTATACTTCATAGACTTTATGATACCGTATTACTGGTAAGGGTCATCCATGGACTTTCCAATCTACATAAACGCTCACTTAAAGAGTAAATTATAATGGATGGTCGGTCACAGAGTCCCATGAATATACACTAAGTTTGTTACTAGTAAACACAGAATCACAGAGATCCTATTTGTTTTTATTTTATATATATTTAAGGATATTCCCAGAGGGGAATATTTCATAATTGTTCAGGATTTGGCTTTCAACTAGTTTGAGGCCAAGGTCATGTGAGTGAATTTTATTTCGTGATATTCCGTCCAAACTAGGAGAAAAAAATTGTGACCATCTTCTCTTATATTTACTTAAATGCGAATTCTTTGACGAAATTTTCATGTCAGAAAAAATAATTGAAAAGTTGTCAAAAAGAGACAAAAACTTTTATAGAATTTATATAGGAAATGTAAATAGAACCATGTCATCTTCGGGTCTAGCCTGCGTCATGTTTGCTCAGTGTGGACGCTGCTCACAAGCGGAGTCTCTGTCAATATTAGTCCCGGTTAGCAAAACAATAGGTAAATTTCAATAGCCTGGCTTTGTCACTGGTATAATTTATACTCAGGGCGGGGCGGTCCCTTAAAATATCAAGCCGCGGGTCAGTCAGAGGCCGGCTTTATTGGATCGAGGTGTCTCTGAAGCAATTAGAGACTTCTGTAGGTGACGATATCCTTGTTGCTCACGTGACTGATCATCTCTTAGCGAGATCTCTACGTTACAGTATCTATTGATACACGAGCCCGAGTCGTGGGGCCCCATAATTAATTAGAATCTATGCTTTAATACCTTTTTTATTAATTAAAGAAAGGTATGTAGCAACATTATTCTTCAAAGAACCATACATGTGGAACTGTCAATGAAACTAGTGCATGAACGGTTTTGCAAGTTGGTTGCAGAGCAACTTATTTAATAATTCTTATTATCCTAACTGGTGTTCCATTAACCATTCGTTTCTTTCGCATTTGAGTTTCTATTTGGTCTTTCAGTTTCTATTTATAAATATATACATACAAAGGGGTTTCGTTGTAATCCAAAGGGTTAAAAATGAAGAATTATCTTTTCACACACACACACACACACACGTGATTCTGTCAAACACATGTCAGTTCCTAAACCATCAAGTGGTCATGCAGTACGACAATGGAGGACGTCCTTTTCAAGGTGTCTGTAGAAAAATAGGAGCACAGTGAATAAAAATAGGCCGCGCACCGAGGTGAAAGCCACAGGAAGGAAAGACAGGATTTTCCTACATATATGTAAACTCTAAAGCTTTTCTAGTCCTTAAACCTTTAATAGCCGTAAGGTTGATTCAAATATAAAAAAAACACAGTTACTTTCGTTAGAGAATTTAAAAAGGATCTGAAAACCAACTGTACCCAAGTTCTTCCATGGTTGTCGCATGCATGAACCACAGAAAAGAAAGGAAAGAAAGAAAGAATAGTAGAAAGAAGAAAGAAAACTAAGGAAGAAAATCAACACAAGAATAAACCGACCATTATATATGTATAAAAACATGCCTTTGAACGGAGGGAAAATTTTCATGCAATAATTTTCACAGGCAGAACGGAAGGGGAATTATTCGTTCATATATATACATATATCACATATGTATGTTGTGATAGCTTATATAGTACATTTGCCCGCAAATATCTGTAATACATATGTCAAAAACTTATATAGAGATACATATATAGTGATTAAAAGGGCGGAGGGAAATTAGCAAGAAAGAAGAAACACGTGTATAATTTTCATAACTTATCTTAATAATTTATTTCAACTTAAATGCACAATTGGTTCTAGAACCACGTGATTTATTGCTATGATATTTGATATCATTAAGATGAAAGTTCCAAAAGTTAAACATTGTCCTAGTTGAAACAGGAAAACAATGTTTCATAAAACAGATCTTTCGAAGATTACATAACTGCATGCATAAACACAAGTAAATATTAATTATATACCATCATAACTTCATAGGAAGTTCATGGAAAAAGGATTCAATGTTTATAAATACTGTAAACTTAGGATAATACGTCAATTTCTTCTGCATCGCAACATTCGCCCAGATCATCAGAGTCGGAATTCCTGTCGGACTCTGTGTCCGCTTTGCTGTCGGAGTCAATGTCAATTTTATAATTTGTATCTCTGGAGATCTTTGTAGCCTCGTTTGGGTGCCTAGACTTTATATGACGTTCTAAGTCGCGCCTGCGCACTAATACTTTTCCGCAGTGGTCGCACCTATACGGGGTGTCTCCCTCCGCGTGCAGACGTATATGTTTGTTTAAATTGCTGGGATCGCCGAAAGGACGGAGACAGACCTTGCATTTCAATGGTTTATACCCGGTGTGGGTCCGAAGATGAATTTTTAGTCCATATTTTCTTGAATAGAACTTCCCACAATAAATACACAAATGTCCTTTTCGGGATTTGATTGTATACAGAGACCGCGGAAGCAGATCTATTGGTTCGCCTGCTTTTTCGGATGGTATCGGAAGAGGGTACATATGCACCGGTAACTTCGTGTTGTTAACGGGTAACCTTGCCCCGTATTTAACGTCGGAGTCTGGAGAAAGTTCAGTCAGAGAACATGGATCATTTGTTTGGTACGGCTGTAAAACGTGATCTCCATCTCCTCGCGGAGAGATATTTCTAGCTTGCGGAGAAAGAAGTCCGGTGAATGGAGGCGGCACAGGGCTGATTAAGCCTCCGACGGGTGACGTCATAAGTGGCGTAATATCTTTTTCCGCCAGTTGTCGTCTGCGTTCTGCCATGATGCTTTGCTCTAGCCACCATGTTGTGAGCGGCGTGTTTTGGTGCGCGTGTAATGGTCTGAACGCTGAAGGGCCCGCCATTGGTCTTATAAAAGGTGAACTTAACCAGGCCGGGTGAAGATGCGCGGGTAAACACATAGGTCGACCTCCTAAGCCTCCAGCTGGCCCTAACTTCCGGTCCATGTGACCCGGCCTTGACCTATCCAGGCAGTGGAACATCATATGCGCCTTCAGATTGTTGGGAAACTGGAAAGTTTGTCCACAAGAATCGCAGGTGTACTCCTGGTTTCCTGTGATTCAAAAATAAATAAATAAAAAGTCTGTTTTATATTTTCTTATTTTTCTCTCACTGCGCAATGATGACCAAAAGTGAACATAAAACTGATTTACTTCGTGGGGCAATTCAGTAAACAGATATGGTCTTCTGTTACAGTGGTTGTAAATTGAAATGAAATTCTTAGTTGACCTGAATGCAGACACACCAAAATGAAGAATCTAATGAAGAATCTTTCATTTTCACCAGTCATTCAATGAAATATGGTTGATTGTTCCCATTCAATTCTGATATGGGATTAAGAATGTTCAGTTAAGGATTAAACATTAAAGAAAATCATTCTTTTATACACAACCATTTACATAACACCCAACCAAATTTTATTGGCTTAAATTTGTCTTATGGGGTTAAAGATTACAGGCTAAAACAAGTTGACTACTTCGCTGCATGTAAAAGCCTATTTATGGAATTTCCATTGTATATGCCTGGTGCATTTTACTTGAGAAGGCATCCTAACCCTTCCCCTACATGCAACCCCCACAGCTACCCGTGAAATTAAAAAAGTAATGAATTGTTTTCTTACCTCTAATATTAGCAGGAGTGAGTATTGGGACTTCCATCTCTCTGGCCAGACCCTCGCCGTACCACGCGTATAGCAGGTCGCCGCCTTTAATATCTCTTATTGTACGGTAAACTATCTGCCCCACCCCTCGCCTCACCGCCTCCACGTTCTGTTCGTGTCTGTCCCGTGCCCCCGGGATCAGAGCAAGCCACTGGGACGGACCGCCCTTGTCAGGAACAAGAAGTCCACCCTCAACGCGCACCTGTAGACGAAATGAAAGATTTTTTTTTAGCTGTGAACGGTGGAGATATAGGCTTATTGTTATATTTGTTAATACCTTGTCCATATCATTTTGTATCTTTTTCTTGTTAAGATCATATTGGCCACGCGCTTACACATGCACAGAGAGAGAGAGAGAGAGAGAGAGAGAGAGAGAGAGAGAGATTTTTTTTTAAATCACATTATACTGATAACTCATTAACTATTTATCATTATTTACATTTCAATATTTCAAACTTCTCCTGTACTTCTTCATGAACAAATGCAAATCGCACAATATTATACCTAAAATTAGGATTAAATGGGAGTAACTTAATAAGATATTACTCTTGATAATCTAAATGCCTGTAACTTTAATTTTTATATTTAGCTTTTCAATGATCGGTTAATTGATTATAATACACAAGTAAAACAATGCAAACAGAAACATCGAGGCGTTACATTTGAGAGTGCTAAATAAAAATCTCCCAAAGTTCCATGAGATATCTTACCTTATACTTTTCCCTAGCTCTAGCTGAAACCGATAAATCGAAGCACACTGACGCAAAGTATAGAATATGCTTCTATCTTTTCTATTGATGCAGTCCAAGCAATTTAAAACGCTTTAGTATCGTTTCTGACAGAAGCTTTCGAGAGCGACTGTATTCCGAGTAATCCGTCGGCCACTTGACCCCTCTCAACAACATAGTTTACCCCATGTCGGTTTCCCTGCCCCACGAGACAGACAGAAGGCATGTGTTACCATTGTCAATTTCTCACGTGAAATGGAACACTGAAATCGACAAGGTGCCGCGCATGCCAGCCCCGATATAACCAGATCCAGATATCACTCTTGCCCCTAAACTAAGTTTGTTTTTAAGTTACAGGCCAATTCACTGATCGTAAAAGAGTATTGGTTTTGCACAAAATGCGCCACCCTACCCTCCCATATGCCCGCAGTCGCGAACAAGATAAAATGTTTGAGAAAGGATTAAAAGTGTTTGTGTTAGCTTGAAGGAGTACTTCCATTGAGCTAGGGCACTATATAAGCAGATTTAAGCACTTTACTATTTGTGCAAATGTCAAATTCCATGGTACTAGACTTTATGTACATTTTCAATGAGTATGTCCACCATTAAACCAAAGGGTCTAGCGACAGGAAATATTGAGATATGCGGTGTGCGCACAGGCCCTTGAGTTCAACCAAAGCATGAAAGTTTGTACACATGTCATATTTATGATAACGTTAAGTGTTGTTACTCTATCACATATGGAGATAGCAAGTGACGAGATATCAAGATATAAATGTATTAAGTAACTGACATTTTACAATGTTTCTGCATGTGACTTGGTTTTGTGCATGCATATTACCCGAGTGTATTTATTTTACCATCTCATTTTAAATCTTTGAACTATCTAAAATCAACACCGGATAACAACATTCAAATTGATTTTGAATATTAATCATTATAATTATTTAAAATAATTTGTTATGGGTAATACCTTGCCCTATAAATTTAATATATTATTATTCAATACTGATTTACTGTATGCATGATATTTAATTGTTAACAGATGCTTCGTCAATCGTATCATGATCTTAGTAATACCAATACCATTGTTATACTAATATAATAACAATATATATAATCGACATTTAAATAAAAAAGATCAAAGAACTAATAAACTAAAACAAATCAATCACTCTAAAATGCAAATTCACTTATATTGCAGACATATATTACTAAAGTATAGAATACCAATATATATACACATATGTTTTCATATTATTATTGTAATATCGTATTAAATAACTTATATATATATTATATCATATTCATATTATTATATCGTATTATATGACACGTTTTCTTTATACTGCATCACCTGATAAGAAATATATCAATGTATGAACGCGTAAACACCTGGAGGCTATAATTACTCCATAAACTCATGTATATATGCACATATCCAAACAAAATAGTATGCATTTGTACTGTTATAAGTATATAACGTCACGATTTACGAGCCTTGTTTTTTTTAATAATATATTACAGATATAATAGAAACCATAGAATACAAGCCTTTTATAAATGATTAGTCATATATATTATTACAACATAACTAACGTTTTGCATGTGGACTTATACACACATACATTAGTGCACCATGGTGTGTAGATTTAACTTACATTTTTTTTATTTCTTATTAAAAACTGCATAAAATTAAATTTCTTCATGCGTATACGTGGGATATACATGAAGATGTACTGAAAAACATTCAGACATGCTCTTTCAAAATATATTGTAAACTGTTGCATGAAGAATATTTCAGCACATCTATTTTGCATTGTTTTTAAATTCTTGTATTCTCACAATGTGATAAACGCGAAAGAACTACTGAAATCTTGAATTAAGTTATAACATTGTTACAGCGAAAGAACTGTCTATACACTGATGCCTTGTAGCTTGTATCCTCCAAATTGTTATTTTTATTGTCACATATTGTGAGCATATATGTAAGTTACGTAATGTCAACGTTTGTATCTTGTATACTCTTTGTATATATGTTAGAAATGTCAATAGAAAATAAAAAAAAGTAAAATCTATATTTTGTATTATTATATATTGCACAATACAAATTTTCCATGTTATTTATGTTAACTTATTGCTACAAGCAATTATTCTCAGATTTCCAGTTTTCATCTTCAATGCGTAACAATTTCAGTGAAAAATGCAAATACACACACACACACACACACACACACACACACACACACACACATATATATATATATATATATATATATATATATATATACTTAGTATAAGTAATATCTTGGATGACTGTTCGATTTACAAAAAAAGTTAGAAAATTTAATCCTTATCTTCATCATATTCCCGGAACCTTTCTATATAACCTCCTTTTATTGGGTTTGAATGTTTAAACCCTGATTTAATGTCAAACTAAAGAAAATAGGGATATCCCATTTAATATTGTAATTTAGGTGTCGATATGTGCTAACGTTACTGTTGTAAAAAGAAAATTAAAACACGCTCGCCGTCACATATATAGTTATTTTAGTTAGATCAATCCTTTAATACAGAATGATTGGTTTCTCAAGATAGATTTTCACAAATCCCTTCAGCTTTGGCAAAAGTATACACGTATGTCAGTTGTATATTCAGAAGTATGAAATGATTTTTTAGCAATACATATCCGTGAATTCGATTGTAAAAGCATCGTAAAAATGTTCGGTTAATTATTATTTTTCAATAATAATAATTATTTTATTCAATAATAATAATAATAATTTTTAATTTTTCGGAGAACGCGTCGAAATCCACGAAAAAAATGAAACATTATAAATATTGCAACATTATTTCGTAAGCTAACTTGTTATATGAAATTTATTATTAATATTAAGGTAAAAACATTTAAATATTTAACTTACCTCTATAACTGATTGCCATTCCCTGCTATCAGACATGCCGAGGCCGAGTCTAAGTTCCTCAGGGTAGGGGTCCGTGACCGTTCCCCGGGGAATGTCTTCTAGAGCCCGCACGGCCACCCTGGGGGAAGGCAGCCTGACCGGCGGGGACCGCGTCTCGGGAGCTATCATGGCACTAGCGATTTGTAAATGACAACCGGTTCGCTCCCGCATTCTATATATATAGCCCAATATTAGCGGACGGGTGAAACCAGCTGATTAACTATTCAGCCAAATCGATGAGAAAATATTGAAGTGACCGCACCTGTGGATTTGTACAACTTTTTACGCAGCCAGCCCCAGCCGGCTTCCTATTGGCCGCTGGTGTTTGGATAATTTCATAGGGAGGAGGGGGCTATAGGTCTCAATTCGCCTCGGGTGCTCCAACGCACGCGCGTCTCGCTGACCGGCCGCTTGGGGCAAGCATAAAAGGCTTGTCATCGGGGCATTCTATTGACAAGGGAGTCAAAATTTATTGTTCTGCTCAGCAGTCCGGGCACATGGCATCAGAAATTTACCTCAGAAATTGACATAAAACATGTTCACTTGAGCAAAGGTGGCCGACCTCACCCATAGAGTTGGCTAGTGATATGGATATTTGACATAGTAGCATGGCATTTTAATTTAGTGCGCCTTGCATATGTGACTATTTGCTGATAATTGTGTTGATAATTTACACGGCAAACTGGCAGCAACGTTGTTTGTGTGCGCGCCAAACACCGGTGGTAGGGCAAGCCACGCGGGGCGTCCACAGGTGGCGTGCATGCTCAAGTCTATAGATTCACAAGAATTCGCTGCATTTTTCTCTTATAGAGATTTTAGATAATCGCGGGAACTTAGTCAACATTAAGCACGTGCAATGCGCGAGCCGGTTAACCGCAGCGACAACAGCAGCGCGCGCGTTCTGTTAGCCGAGCAAACATGGGCACAGCCAGGTACATTTCTCTTTACCATGTATATTTTACGGCGAAATATGACATCAAACATATCCTTTGTCCCGATGCAGCGGAAAGCAGTGAATGAGGAAGCTAAAAATGCGTTCAAGCTCCTAATTTGCTTTGAGATATAAACGCACCTTATGTCAACTTCGTCACTTTCTGTTTTCTTGCACCTTGTGTTTGACTGAAATGTCGGCAAATGCGCAGATTTAACAAACTCTCAGCAAAGAAAACTCTCCTCCCATCAATAACAACTTTTTCACCCGTGCTCACTATAAGCCGATAGTTTCTCGGCAATGAACGGTTTGTTAAACAAATAAAAAAGCGACGCGGCACGTGGCTGCACGTGGCCTTTGTGAAAATCGCACAAATGCTACCTCGCAACCTGTTGCGTTTCTGCAGTTGCTGGAGCGATTCCCTGCTATCTTGAATGATAAATCTGGCAATAAATATGAAATAGTTTGTCAGAAATTATCCAATTTTAATTACCGATTAATGAGATATGTATAAATTATTTAAACCTCGTGAAAAAAAATTTTTTTTTAGCATGAGCCCAAGCAAATTGCGGTTGGCGCCGCTCACTGAATGCGGGTGAGGGTATAACCTGTTGATTGTAGTGAATGACCCGATGAATGAATTATTGTAATTAATTGCATCGTTGTCTGTAATTAAGCAATCATTTTCTAAAGATATGGTTATTGCTGAATCTGGCGTTGTTCATTCAACCATTTGAGATTCAGGGAACATTTATTCTGCCGTTTCTGGCGCCTACAGATTTGGCTAGACTTTATACATTACATATTTGTCAATGAAGTTAACGACACCTGACGTGTATACACAACGGGCAGGAAATGGCTTTGCTAGCTCTTGTAGGATGTTAGGTCCTATATATATAGTCACTGAAGTAATAAAATGGATTGATTTTTTTTAATAATTTTTTTTTTTTGCTTTTCTTAAAACTGCATGCATGGGAAAGGTGGACCTTATTTAAAGCTGGATAACCGTGGGCATCCATATTTGCCTAGAAAAAAGTGATTGGGACAACCCACAGAAATACGCGTGAAAGCCCTCCCTGGAATAAGGATCCCCGCCAAAGACATCCTCGATTCAGACAATTACAAACTCCCTTATGACAAAGAGGCCCAAACCTACTACCTAGAATATAAAATTTGATATTATATAGTTTGTTTGTATTAAAGTAATTCTTGCTCAGTTTTGAACAATCTATTTTTCATAATTTAAATTTGATTCAAATCATCCTCATTCATAAACAATATACTAAATAATCATAAATAACATAATAAATATTAATATTGTAATTACAATTCAGTGGAGAAATGAATGCATATACATATCCTAAAATAACTCCATATATGAGATGCCTAATTGAAAGTTTATTTAGGACAATATGAAATAAAAAAAATACCGAATACGGAATAATCTTGAAACCGCTATGTTAAAAATTGTGTTCTATTCCCCCGAAATGAGGGAAACAATTGTATTTGTCCCCTACTTCAAAAAAATGTGGGGGACATGTCCCACCTATATATATATATAGCTTAAAACAGGGCCCCTGTGGAGAAATACTTTTAATTATCAACACAAATATATACTGTGGTCGTCTTCATATTCGCAGGGTTAAAATTTCGCGATTTTCAATTTTTAATGGTTCGCAAGGGTTCCATTTTCGCGGTCTAACCAGACAAATAACCTGTATATAAGACCAATCCATTATCATATGAATTCATCTCTTAACTTAAAAGCGGAATTGATACAACTGGATTGGGAAATGTCGAACGAATGGCCATTTTTGTTCATTTGTGGCTGACTATTTGAAAATAAAATGTGATATAATCTGTGAATGACAGTACATGTTCCATTCTTTATTGAAATATCAGTCTAACGGCTTTTGGCCTGCCTTTGGTGACGGAACCTTTTATTCACAAAAGGTTTTTTCGCGATAATATCCCATTCGCGAATATCGCGAATTTGAAACCCTGGTGAACATAAAGACAACATTACAGTATACATGATGTGAGACTAAGTTCGCGTGGCAGTTTGAGTGTGTGTGTTTAGACTAGAATTGTAAGACCAAGGGTAACACAAACCCAATTTTATTAATATATATATTTGTAAAAAGTCAAACTCTGATGCAAGAGACTATTATTTAAGGAACTTAGTTACAAAGTTATCCCAAGAGGGATTGAAAGTTCAGAATTTGTGTAGATGTTATATGGAAATACTCACAAGACCACCTGACACACATGCACTTTCACTGACATTCTTGCCAGTACCATATGTGCAATTCTTCAAATAGGGGCCAAAATAGGGTCCGACTGCTTCATAGGGTATTATTAACTATTTATTTCGATTCCCGATATGAGGATAATACTGCAAGAGTAAGTCCAGATACAATTTTAGGGCAAATTTTTAAGATCCAAAATGAAGCCTTAATAAAAAATAGATGTCCTAAATAAGAGGTTCCAATGAAAATATAAATAAATTTTTTATCCATCACTAATAATTGGGGTATTTTTGTGTTTGTTTACAATAAACAAGATCTAATGTGCTTCCTACAAAATATCTATGAGCTACTCTTCTGTATTTATCACTTGCTGGACTAACGAAGACATGTCCTAAATTTTCGTCAACTCCGTTACAACAGCACCAATATGCCATCTACAGCCATCCAGTGGAACAAATCGAGTGGCCAATCATATCATTCGTTACAGTGTACGACATTCAAAGTGAAGAATCATGGCTTCAATCCAGAGTTTTGATTTTTTTCAGTGAAAAAGTGTAAAAAAAGTTAAGTAGCTTAATTCACCCATCAACTCTGTTACGCCATTTGTGAAAAAAGTAATCGTTGAAACCTTTGAACATACATGAACAGAGAAAGGCATCGTAAAACTATTAGAAATGAAATATTTGTTTGAACGATTTCATGTCTATTATGTCCGCTGATTAGGTAAAATTTAAAAAATAATCAGCTCCGTTACCATCAACTCCGTTGCGATTCTATTGTAACGGAGTTGACGAATCACCAAACATTTTTTTCTATGAAAAGCCCAACCAGTAATAAATTATTCCCTGACGAAAGGATTAACAAATAAGCACACTGAAGAGAAGAAGCAGCTTCACTGACCACGTGATATTTAGTATAATCCATTTTAATACGTTTATCTTGGTCTGGAAAATAATGTTGCTCTTTGGAAAAAAAAATAACTAATTTTGGTAGTTAAAAAATGCTTAAGTCTTGAAATTTGACAGCAATAAAAACATTAAAACTTATATTAGACATATTTTATAAGTTTGTTTTAGAAGTGCGGACCGGACCGGACCTTTCGATGCACCAAATAAGCGTCCTGTCCTTGTCAGGTCCAGCTGTAGGCGTTCCGGTCCATAAGGTGGACCGGTCAAAGGGGTTTGGTCCATTTATTAAAATATCATTAAAATTGAAATATATTGTAATTCCTTTTATTCTACGTTTGTTCCACATATTTTTTTCATTACATATATTTGTTCAAATATTTAACAAAACCGGATATCATACACAGCAAAACGTGCTATAAATGTAATATTATAATCTATACTTTAATCGCAGGATCTGGGTTTGATTTTTAATGACAAATTTTAAAATTTTAAACTTTGTAATAATTTTACAGTGGTATATATTTTGTGTTACTGTGTGGGGCATAGTGATTAGAATATAAGCCAAATGTGCAGGGTGCATGGAGCGAGCTGATTTAAAGAATTTGCTTGGCGGGGATAGATGCGGGCTGACATAAGCTGATTAGTTTTGTAGCGGTTCAAGTGCGATTTGATATTGAAAACTTTTTAATCTAATGTGCAGGGTTGGGCGAGCTGATTCAAAGATTATGCTGGGCAGGGATGCGGATTGACATCAGCTGATAAGTTATGTAATGGTTTATGTGCGTTTTGATACAGAAAAATTATTAATCCTTTGTTAATAATTTAATATAAAGAATATATTTAATGTATTCATCGTATAGAAATTGGTCTTATATTATACTGAGCAAAAGTATCAGCATTGTGCGACACAGCAGGGACAATGATCTAATGCTGAACATGTCACTTTAATCATGAGTTAATAACAAAAAAATGACCTTTAACTGTTACTCAATAGGAAAAAAAAAATAAAATAATACATGTGCACGTATATAATTGTACTATTGCAGCTGTCATTGCTTTAAATACGTTTTATGTAGCCAATGAGTCTTTCTGAGATGGTTATTACCCCTTGTTCATAACACGATTTATTGGTGAAACTATAAATCCTTAAATTCATCTGTTTAACTTAAACCTTTAAATATTAGGTAAGGCGGTCCAACCGGTCCGGTCCAGGAATAAGCGGTCCGGTATTTTGTGTTATCGGTCCAAGCGGTCCGGTCCACACCTCTATAGTTGTTTATGAGCTTATAACTTAAATTCATTGGGTTTACAGGCTAATCACCATGGCTAAGACTGGGAAAGAACGAATGAGGGTATATAGACATTATTATTTTCTGTTGGATTCATCTAATGAAGTGTTAGGCATTTAGATAAGAAATAATTTCCCCATAGCCTATACACGAAAGGAGAACATTCCAGATATGAACATTGTGTGTTGTGTATTCCGTTTTCTGTTCTACACCTGACAGCTTTTAGTGTAACACGAATTCACGTTGATTACAAGGCCGCTGAAAGTGTTCAGCTCAATCACGTTTTAGCATCGCATTGACCATTCAAGGACATTATGACTTCTTAATAAAACATGAAGTCTTTAGCATTAAATTAGGAGAAAGTTTTGGAACATGTTACTGTGTACAACTTTTTAGTGGTCGAGCAGGCCCTTTTAACTTAGGATTCACTGTTCAATCAAACATTTGATATCAGTTTAATATTTGCGTTAGTTTTAAATATTTGTGAAATTAATGGTAATATTTTATTAGTTTAGATGATACTAGCCTTTAAAGCCTGTTGCATACATAGCACAGCTTTTAATTTGATAAGGTAACAAGACTGTCATTTTTGTTGAGAATGCATCAACTCCGTTACAGCTCTTAATTGTAACAATATTTTCCTGGATTAAGATAATGTTGGCATTTCTTTACTTTCTCAAGTATTTTTTGTTATTAAAGGAGAGATATGTTTTATTGAATTCATATTGAAATGGTTAAATACCAAGTAGGTAGGCATTTAGCGAGTTCTTTCTCGCAACAATCCCGAGCTGAGTTGTTCAATTTAGCAGTAATTTACATTAATTGACTTTATGTGTTTAACATAAACGTTATGTGGTAAATTTTTGTTTACCTGTGAGGGTAACTTGTATCGATCCATTTTAGCATGATAAAACATGATAGTTATCTGTTTACTTTTTGTTCAAATGTGTTAAAAGTTTGGGTTAGAATATCTTTATAATTTAGTGCGTTATCAACTCCGTTACATTCCAGTAAGGGCAACATTTTAGCCAAAACTATTTTCGATCATTTTCCTTCAGACTTTGCAGCAGTTAACATTACAAAGTACTGTCAAATGATGGACAATTAGTAGGAGATCAGTAATATTGAGCGTACCTGGCTCTTTTAGCAGGTTCTCTTCAATACACTTTATGGGTCAAACATTTGTGTGCACTATCAATTTATTATTGAGCATTAATTAAAATGTCAGGAATAATTTTCATATCAAACTCTAGTGTTTATGATAATTGTGTGCCACATTCGATCTTCTTTTATACCGCATTATTTTGTGATTAAAAAAAAATAAACTGCTGTAACGGAGCTGACTTGCTGACTAAAGAGTGCTATTCTTCTATTGTGGAAAAAAAGCAAGTATTGAGAAAAGTGCGCTGCTGATGGGAGTTTTTGACCGTTCATATATCCCGCATGAAAAGGAAAGAAGAAAAAATGAATTTTGCAACAACTTTTTTCCCTCTGTTTGGGACTCGAAATTGATCCCTATTCGGAGAATTACACACACACACACACACATATATATATATATATATATATAATAAACAGTCACACTCTTTTAAAATTTTGTTCTATAATAAACTTTAATAAACTAGTTTTGTTATACACTTTAAGTAATCATTATCTCTATTACAATCAAACCATTTTCTTAAATGATTATAAAAAGTAACTGAAGTAACTAACAATTAACTCTCTTATTTTCACAATGACGCATGGCCTTCATCTTTATAACAGGAATTAATGATGCATGATGTTGCAATCTTAATTTTTTTTCACTAACGAGACTTTCGAAGTGCAGCTGTGACGGCCTTTTTTTCATATATTAGGAAAATCATTTATCAGAGAAATTCAATCTGCGTTTGATTCATATAACACATATAATAATCACTTTAAATACGGGTATCACTGTTGTCGTATATACACTGTTTTCACATTCCTGATCACATTATTTTTGCTAATTAAATTTATCACTCTCTTGTTTATTCTTTATAGGTCTGATAAAATATAATTCTGTTTATATATTTATGACAATTATTTGTATTGTTATCACTTGTCTTATTTCCTTACAACACGGTCAATAACAAGGCGTGCATATACCGCTTCAGGACTTGACCATCGTTGCTTGCTACCAAGAAGGTGTCAGCACCTGTGTTTCTTAATCCTTAGGTAATAATCATTTATATTATAATTATAATACAAAAACGATTGACTGGACGACTGGATGAATATATCCATTAGTCAACAACTTCTGTAAGGCAAAAAATATCAAATTTACAAGTTCCAGGCTTTCATTCTAATTGTCATCAAGTGATATGGCCTTGTGCAAAATGGGGTGGGGGCGGGTGTCAATTGCGCCCTCTGGTGGATATATGGTGAAAATTATCTATGGATTTCCCCCTTCAGAAAAATGGATTATGAATCGAAAAAAGTTTCAAGCATATTCAAAATGAAATTTTCTGCAGCATAACGAGATTTATCAATGATTCTGTGTCTATGAACTTAAAATGTTAAAAAGTTTATGTAATCCCCCCCCCCAAAGAACACTTTTTATAATTTATTTTTGTAAAGGGTAAATTGCCATCATCATAACCTCTGCTCTGCTTCATCATTATCATTTGTTTTTTCCTTCAGTAGCTCGGTTTTATTTTACTCTTCGTCAACACCACTTCCTCCTTTTCACCACAATAACCAACATTCTGTCTGTGCATGAACTATAGCTATCTATCCAAGTCCTCTTCAGAAATATCTCCACGTCTAGCTGCATGCTGGGTATCTTCGTCACCATTATCACCTTTGCTTTGTCTCATCAACCTGATGACCACTGTCTCACCTCGTCCTCATCAGCGATGCTATATCATCACACCTTCACCCTTCATCCTCTTCCTCATTTGGTCTCCTCTGCTGCTCCTCCTTATCACTACTTCTTACATCTTCAGCAAAAACAACTTTTTATTCATCCTATTTCCCACTTCATTATAATAATAATCAGCACAGTTAAATCACCGTGTGTATCTTCTTTCTTATACTACAGACCTAATGTTACTCTTTATATCATTATCAACATATATATATATATATATATATATATATATATATATATATATATATATATATATATATAATCGAATAATAGCCGATCATCGATCGGGGTTTTATTTTCATTCAAGTATCGAACATGATTTTACAACAAATAATTACCACTATAGTTATGCTGCTTCATACATGACGAGGAAAGTGTATATATATATATATATACATATATATATATAGTGTATATATATATAGCACCAATATACTTATTATAACTCTCCTAATTTCCTCGTCTATGGTGTTATCTTTATTCCTATTTCTATTGGGAACATAAATGTTCAAATGAACAGTCATTTATCAAACGTGAGACACGCAACTAATATATATATTAGTATATATATATATATATATATATATAGTCGATGCAAAGTCATCTGATCAGTGGCAAGAATCTGGGAGGTTGTAAAATATAAATGCTGGTTCTTGTAATTTCCCCGGTCTCCTATATAAAATTAGGCCTTTATAGGTTCTCTTTCGTTTTAGAATTTTACGTTAAAATTATAAAAGTGTGACAGACTAATCGAAAAAAAAATTATATTTCAATTCTTCTTTTTTACGCTGTGGGCACCAGTGTCAACTAATCAATATATAGTGATGACATCATCTTAGACACAGCTGCATACAAAAATGAAGAATATAGACATGCGTCCGAAATATTTGTCCATGTTTTCTTATTTGTATTCAATATACAAGAAAGATAAACATGAACAATGCGCTTGTATTTGTATGCATGTATAATTAACCCTGGCACAGCACGTGGAAAAACAGTTTGATAAAAACGTTTGACGTAACAATATAACCACTCTTAGCTGTCCTGCAGCTACATTTTCTTTATAAAGAGTATCATATATTTCTCCAGGAGACAGTATTCCTGTATATACTTCTCCTGGTAGAATGTCAACTGTTCATGTAAAAGGTAGTGATTTTCTTCACGAATTTTCTGGAGGATAGTGAAAAATGCACGAGAGAGACGTTCAGCGTTTTAAATTAACACAGGCCTGCACGTGTTAATTTTGTTGAACAATTAAGGCTTCCATCAAGGAAACGACTTAAACACACATGACTAAGGACTGATTTTTTTACGAATCATCCTGCCATCTTGTGATGTGCATGTTAATACACTTTCTTTTCGTTTTTGACAACACTATGTATCTATACTGTCTGTAAAGGTTTTATATATATATATATATATATATATATATATATATATATATATATGTCTCTGTAACACTGTCGTGATAAATTGATACATATAACCATGTAATTAACATGTACTTTGGTATAGTATGAAACAGACGTAAGACCAGTTAGATATAGTTTTATACCATCGGCACACCGGGATTCTCTCCATACATGCAGCCTTCCCACATGCTGCTCAAGTTCGGTATCTGAAGATCCATATGTTCACTGTGTTCGTAGATTAGGTGCATGTACGCTTGAGGTGAAGATGTTGAAAGAATATTTGTTCCATTATTTAATTAAGTAGTATATAATATTTATATTTTTATAGTTTGTATCACTAAAAAAGATATATATTTGTGGTATCGGCCGTGATAAAACATGTTTAATTCAATAGGCTGCGGCTCGACGTTTACGAGTCTTATCGTCTTGCAAGCAGTTTATGAGATATATCGCAACTTTGAATGGGTGCAAAATATATATTGCCCATGGACATGTAGCATTTCATACGTATAGTGTCCCCCAAACCGGCCGTCGCACGGAGCGTTCACTGATGGCTAGCCTTAAGAGTTCAGCAAAATATATGGATATGGACCTATGTAGGTTTTTGGGAGGTGGGGGGGGGGGGGGGTGTCCAAACCAGTAAGACTGTTCGGGAGAAAAAAAGGTCAGAAAAAGAGGGGGGAGGGGGGCTCAGAACCCCTGAAACCAAACCCCTCTGGACACGGTATATACTTGAGATAGCAGAAAAGATTTGCATACATGCACGGGCCTTTTCCGTTTTCCACATCATTGAAACTTTCTGTATATATATATATATGAATGAATGAAATACCTGCATGGAAAAAAAACCCATTCAGATGAAAATATACTAGTGGAAACCATGCATAGTTTTCGAAATCGGCACGCGGCCCGCCTGGAGTCCCAACCAAACTCTCCAGACGGATAATTTGTGGACGAATGGACTTGGGTAAAATTGATTTCGTATCGGGATCCGAATCCCGAAGCTATATAGGTGGTGTCTTAAATTAAAACAGTCCCATGCACGCTTCATAGTGTTGAAAAAAAAAAAAAAGACACGACCCACTTGATTTTAACGATGACAAGTATTTTAATTCAGGAAGTCAATATATTTATATCATTGATATATTATTTATATAATATATGTTAGTGATTGCATCCATGCAAACTCATTGTGAAAGGCAAAAAATATTACTTTTTGAATACAAAAAAAATTCTGTATACAGTATGCAGTATTTGAAAAGCAATTATGCAAAAGTTAACTGGGCGAGGGCTGAACATTCGTATGTATGTATATGTATATAATATACACCAAAGCGGACTTCTGCACGTGTGCTGATCCAGCTGTCGTTGTAAATGCCTTTTACTATATACTTATATAGTTAAAATGAACTGTTCATCACGACCAATAAGTTTATTAAAAAACCGTCCTTAAACCGGTTGAAAAGACATATATATATGTGTGATATATAATTATGTGTGTATGTGTGTAGACTGCGGGGCACTGGTATACCATTTAACCATCTAATTTGTATATCATGTTATCTTATAAATATTTAACAACATACTTTATATGCATGACATGCAACTCATTGATGAAGATTAAACTTTGTTTTCATTTCAGCATGTTTCTATTTTAAGTTTGTTATCTTTATATCTACAATATACCCGTTGGTCGACTTCAAAACAAGAACTGCGATAAACCGCTGGTCCGGTAGCAGGGGAGCACCTAAATTTGACCACTCTATATATACGGGACATCAGCTTTCTGTGTAAATATATAACATTAGAACATAGAATGGCCCCATCATGCAGTTACCCCGCGAGGTCGTATAATTTAGATAATGGCGCAAGATATTTACAATACAGTACAGCACAGTTATCGTTTAACATGCGTTTAACGTGTATATACCAGTAGTGAGTATGGATTTTATTTCTAAACGCTCTATGACTTACACAATAATTCATTTTTGTTTTTGCATTGGCACAATTTGGTCAGACACAAAAGTTGCTTTATCTGTGAAATGGGTTTCTCCTAAAACTATATATACACACTTTTAAACATACAAAAATATAAACAAATTATTTTATTGAATGGAACAAATATTTGGCGTGATACATCCTCCCAAAAATAATCTCCGACTTATTGCGCACGGTTACATCTGGAGGGCCCGAATGTCTGATACGTGTATGCATGTCCGTGTGTGGAAGTGCATGGCTGGCTCTGTGACAGATGCAGTCATTCACACAACCAGCCATAATTAAAAATCACTTCATTTTATCATTCAGGATAACAAAACCGTTCCTACTTTTATACAAGTCCATAAAAACGTATTTACAAAATTAAACATTTCTTCTTCACAAAGACTGGCGTTTAATATGTTCCCTTTGTTTCAAATCTGACTGTAACATTTTGGCATGCGTTGAGACACCATGCAGCAACCATCAGTATTTAAATGGTAAGTCCACGAGCCTGCGGGTTATTTCAATGTTAACTTCGTAAGAGATGTGTTTGTGGAGAGGGGTTAAATTTCACAGAATGTCAAAGGTCACTAGATTTAATCCTCCCCGGCTTCTTCTTCTGGTGGGGGGTCCCCACCCTCGGGGTCAGCTGTCTCTCCCTCCTCGGCGGCTGGTTCACCCTCCCCTCCCTCGGGTTTCGTTTCTTCAACTGTTACTTGTGGTACTTCCGGTTGCTAAGAGAACAGATAAAAAATATGATACAAGTTACAGATTTGTTTCATGAGATTCGCAGCTATTTAAGATATGTCTAAATCATTCAAATGTTTAAAGTGTCACGCAGAATATAACTGCCTATGAAACTAGAAGCTATAGGCTACCGTGACTACTACGTTTACAACATATGTGACGTAATTAAGATTTTATCACATCCTTTTATGTAACAATATACTAGTAATATAAAATAGTGATCACATAATTGCAAGTACAATACTCGCAATAAAAACTCATGAAATATGTTAATATCAAACAATATATGTGTAGAAGACTATATACTGCAACTAATAAATATGTGACACATCTAAAATGAATGTTGACATGTATTAGGACACAATGTTTAATAGCATATATGACATGAAATAATATAGGCTATGTCGACTTCTGTATTCGTCCTTGAATGAACATATTTAACATAATATATTGAATATGCAGTATATATAAACAAAAAGAATAAATATTTTATTGATGATGTAAATTAAGTATTCCATCCAGCTAAATGTACACAAAAATCAATGTATTGGCTGTCAATTGTATGAAAAACAGAAAAGTATGAAAAACAGTACATGTACATCTAACAAAGAAATGTATTAAGACGGCATACATAACAAGACAGATGAAAGTGAGAGTACAGTTGACAAGACAATTAAAATACACCAGGTAGGATGACTGAAGAACAGGTGAGACAGGTAGAGATGGGGGAATGGGATGTGGGAGGCAAAGTAGCATCTTCTATAGAAGTTTCGTTTTGACACATGTCAGTAAAAACAACACCGCCGGCGGGTCTATCAGGATGCGTAGGCACGGCTACAAATTGCCACCCCAAGATCAGGGCAAACAATCCAATTTAACCACAATGCAACGGACACCACAGTGGCTTGTAGACCAATCATTACCCAGCATCTGCTTGTTGCGAGCATTAATCCTTGTAACCCTACACCGGCTTATATGGCGGCTAATTAGGAGTACTTGATCGGTAGGGGACGTTTTCAGGCACCGCGGTTTCTGCCTCTCAATTTTCTGTTAGGGTAAAGGTAGGGCGGCCTCTTCCGCGGGTAAACAGGTGCGTGTTCTCATACCACAGCACCCGTGACGCATCCGCCCGCATCACTGAATCTCTGAATGATGTCACAGATGCTAAAATGGGGATGAAGATAGGGGAAGTCTGTGACTAAAAATGTTATCTTAGGTAATCCTATAACTGATTGGCAATTAGGACAAGTTGAAAGGCGCTGAACATAACAGTCCACGATCTTTGCACACGTTTTGAAAAATATAACGGAGAAAATTTCGAATAACTTCCACCTGAATAAAAAATACCGCATGGTCTCTGGTACTTCATCAAAATTTCACTGTTCCGTTCTTTTAATCAACTATCTTTATCATTCATTTCATTATCGCGATAGGGGTAGTTTATCGCTATATGTAGGCAAGTAACTAAAGTGCAAAATATTAACGCTCCCTCATTTAATCACTGTCTTACACTGCCTTGTGAAATTGTTAATGCAATATAATGAAGTCAGTGTAAGATCTTAATTTTAATTTCATTGGAGATTAACATATCATACTTAGCCCCTGACCCTATCCCTATATGTCCAATTATTCAACTGGGAAAAGAGGTCCATAAAATGTTGCAGTATTGGCAAATATATATACCGTGCCTGAAATATAATATTTCCCTTTTTATATTAAACTGCAAATATTTGGTAAAAATGCAACCCTTGAGTTTCTGTATAGACCATAGTATCACATATACATGCAGTCACTTGAGTATAATACATGGATATTCAAATATGCCAACAACCAGAACCGGCCGTTAAGTGAACGTTAATGACAGAATTTGACATGCATATTGTACGTGACAACCATGCACGGGTGCTTTAAAGGCTCAATTCTGAGGAGCTATATCTTTTACAAACGGTCACGCTGTTGTCCATGCGAACATATGCTTGTGCCTTTCTTGAGTATACAAATACAAGTGGCGAAAAGAGTGCAACCACCTTGCGGGCTATTGAAGTCCCACTCGAACTGCACATGCGCGGGAGAGCTCTAACCATCGGGTGTGAAACCGATTAGGGGGTACAATACAGTTTAGGATAAAAGGGTGCTACCCTCCACCCTGACAAGTGGGCGCGTGGCTTTGACACATGTTGGTTGAAAATATTGAGTGACACCGGTGTTAAAATGTGATATCTATATAACAAGGGCGCTATGGTACGCCAGGTGGTTTACGTGTGGTACAAGTAGCACCAGATGATTTTTGTATGCCGACCCCCGCAGGTTGTTATAATTATCAATCAATTCCTTGGCATCCACAACGATACGTTATACTCTACCGTTTTCAATACAGGCACCTATCAACCCAACCAATCACAAATAGCGGTGGTTCCAGAAGTTTTGTTTAACGTTAAATTTAGGACAAAAGGTTAAATTATAATGAAAATAATACGTGATAATTCTTGTTTCCAAAGGCTAGGTATTTCCATAATTAGTCCTTTGTAAAATTACTACTATACATATAATAAAGTACCAAACTTTCAAACATGCACATTATGAAATGATGAAAATTATGAGGTTCATTAATAAAATTATTAATATATAATAATAATAAAAATAATTATAATAATAAAATTTCACTGGCCCCTTTATACCGCGACCAGTAAAATTAGGTGTTTCTTCTCTCTAATGGGTACCTCGTTTACACCCATAATGAAAGCACATATGCTTTTATATTGAACATTGTTTGCTTAATTTTAAACTAATGAATTTTACGCTTGACTGTCACTTTATCTTCTTGAGCAATGCGGAATAATATTCAGACTTCACAAATTAACATAAAATTAGCAATGGCCAGACGTAGATATACAGGGATATTCAGTTCTAACACGCTTGTATCACTGTCTTAAAATGGAAGTGAAGATTTTACTTCACTTATTCCATTGCACTCACTACATACATACACACTCAACTTCATGAAAAGTAAACTTGAACAAACAACTTGAACGAAACTTGAAACACAACTTTGAATGAAAAGAAAGGTTGAAACACACATAAGGATTCGATTTAAAAAGTTTAAATGAACTAGTAATCACAAAGCACCTGATTGTGAAAATATGTTTGATGACTTTTCTACTTTCGCTACAAAAAAAAAAACAATATGTTGAACTACACATCACTTTCAATTTCGAAACGCCCATGCGGTCACTAGAAGCCATGCTTTGAATCAAACAGTTGAGAGCATGAACGAACAACTGGTGCTGACACCTGTCTGCAGTGTTTTGAATTACAGGGCGATGGTTTATCGATAATTTGTGGCGTCACCTGGTGGTTAACAGGTGAACAACAAACATGCTCCAAATTTCACACAGATTTGAGCTACACCTTTTTCTTCATAAATGCCTGAAGAAAAATCTTCTTTGCTAATCGTTCCGTTTCTGTGGTATCAGGCTAAATTATAAGAATAAGTACTATTGCAGTATTTGCACATATTGATCTTGGCAATTAAATAAATGTGTTATATTAAATGATATTAACTTTGACTTGATATCAATTTGATGGAAAGCAAATTTAATGATAACACAGGAAACACTAGCTTGTGCAAAATGGAAATACATGTAGATAGGAAGACAGAAGTTAAAGACAGTCTTGGAAAGTACAAAGATTGAAGAGTTACCATACAAGGAATATGTACAGTTAAGTAAACATCTGCATGCACTATTCTACTGAAAGTCAACCTCCAAACAATCATGATGACTTTTTCATGCAAATATTTTTATATTGACAAGCTCCTTGTAAATATAGTATTTATAAAATAAGTTATAAAACTAATAAATATTTTGAGTTCATGTTTGACAAATAAAACTCAATGACGATTAAAATTACCAAAGTTTTCCATAAAAATTTTTCAAGAGACACTGCTTGGAGACTGACTCATTGCAAGTTAACTACCATACTGAATAAAGAATTATCACCATATAGATTTTATAAAATTTACAGGTGTCCTACCTCTGCAGGTGGTTGATCTTGTGAGTCAGTCTTGGCATCGACTAACTGCTGGGCTGCCTCCTGGGCTAGCCGCTCCTGACGGATCTTGTCCTCGAGGGCATTGTACAATTCAACACGTTTTTGTACAACTTCCCGCAGGAGACCGTCCAGAGCAGCACGTCCTGATATCTGGCGTTCAAGGGACTCCTCCACTTTATCCATTAACCAAGGGAAGAACCCTTGTTCCACATCTACCAAAAACAGAAATGAAACACCATGAATAAAATGTATAGTACATTACAATCACATTCACATAACATTTCAGCTGTTTACATATTGATCTAATAGGAAAATTCCATTTAATATTGATATATAATTTAAGCACTTCAATTAAATTCAAAAACTTAAGTTACACTTTTCATATTAACAATTCATACCAACTATTCTTTTTAAAAAAATTCACCATAATCTTACTGTACTTAAACAATTTTTATCATACCCAAATTGTACTAAATGTACGACAGCTGGTTACATGATATAAAATGTATTATTAAAATTTCACTATTTCTTGAAAAACATGGGGATCAGAAGTCAAGAGAGAGCAATCTATAATACAATTAATCTTTGAAACAACATTGCAAAACTGTATCATCCACTCTGAAAAATAACTGTTGTACCATAAATCTTATTCATTTCTCATGATATAAAATAAAAAATTATTAAATTTTCTCCAAATATACATTTTTAGAATATGTTAAGCTTTATTTGTCAAAAGCAGATGTATGTTAATAAAATATATTAATCTTTAAGGCCATGATAATACAAACCTTACAGAGCCAAAAAAGGAACAGATTTTACATTTAGGGAGGAAGCAGTCATGGAATGGTGATTTAGTATGTATTAATGTTGTAAATTCTGCTTAGTTCAACAGAATAACATGTGATCCGTGGGTCATGACACCAATCTGAGCTCAAACATGAGCGGTTACTTTCCATACCTCTCTCTACAGGGTCATAGAAGTATCCATTATCAGATAGAGTGCCAAACACTGACGGAACCAAATCAGACAGATAGCTCTGAGCAAATGCACGAGCAGCGATCTTATCAGAAGTCTCTTTTTCTTTCCTGAGGATCTCTCTCTGTTGCTTCATGCGCCTCTCCTGTAACAAAGAATAAATGAGAGCAGGAACATTATTTTGGGATACTAGTGAAAACTGCCAGCTGTACAGATTGTCTGTGTCAGATGGAATCATTCAACCCTCCACAATAATAGCATTATGTATATATTTTCATCGTCTTTAAATATATAGCATTCTAAACCAACTTAATTAGCATTATTTCAGTGTATAAATCTCAAGTTACCATGGAGCTCAGATCTCAACAGGTATTTAATATGGATAATATTAATGAAAATGTAATTGAAAATGTCTGGTTGATAAGAAAATATTTCAGCAGATGATGTGTTCCACAGGCTGTAGAAGGGACAATGACTATCTGTGACCCTGACCTTCTCTTCGCGATGTCTCCTTTCCTGTTCTTCAAGACGCTGCTGCTCCACGAGTTCGGCATTGCGTAACTCCTCAAACGCCCTCTGCTGAGCACGAAGATTAGATAGTTCCTCCTCCTCCATCACTTCGAGCAGCGATTGTTCTACTGTCTTCCCAACCAAAACCTCCAGGATTGGCTTCACTTCTATGTCAAAATCGAAAAGCTGCAATAAAAAGGTTTGGGACTATATAAGTACAATACACGGTGACATTAGATATATAAATACTGCATTCATTTTACGTTGTGGAGTTTTGGAGATGGATCATAAATGCACATAATTTTATCTTGTTCAGGAGTTAGATAAATGCCTGGGCTCATCATACACTAGATTTGATTAATAAAATATCAGAATTAATGCATGATACTTAAAATAAAATTGACAAGAGGCAGTTCCTAATTTCACAGCTTAATCACATAACCCCAATTAAAATGGATGTTTTCGATAAAAATATTTCCTATAAGTTTCTAATACAATAATACTTCTACCTTCTGGTATGCATGCAGATTTTTTTTAAATGTAAAATTATACTTACATCACCCTCATATATCTGCGTCTCAACATCCACACCAGATTTGGCCGGAACGTAGAGAGGAGAAGGCGGCCTGTCGAGGAAGGCGTCTGTCTGGCATTCTACATCAGCTTCCTCAACACGATCACTCAGCTCTTCCAGGTACAACTCTGTCTGTACGTCGATGTGTTTACGTCCCTCCACAGCTTCAGGAGACTTGGGACGCAGCTGTTGCTTGGCGCGTTTCCTAGCGATTGCTCGCCTCCGCATCTCCTGCTGCCTCTGTATTTCAATGGGATCAGGCTGGGCAGTCTGTTTGGAAAAGAGAAAAAGAATAATGAAAATACTACTAGCAAGGTATTGGGCATACCACAAGCTCTAGGAAATTTAATCCATTATATGGACTAACCAGTTTAGAAACTAAACAATATATGATAAAAATAATTTGTAGGATTTATACTGTATATACACCAAAATTAAATTACTGTTAATATCAATGTATAAGCTATCAAAATTGAAACACTGGACACTGGCTTTTTTTTCCAAAATTAATTCAAATATTGTGAATTTTTCTACAGCATTAAAGTTAAATTATGTGGCAGTTGATTTCCAAACATATATACACATAAGACCATATTATGTAACAACAATTTTTTCCCAGCCATTTCTGTACAGTATCAATATAAATCTTACATGACTGCTACAAAAATACCATGTCTGGTGGTCAAGTGAGGTGAATTTCTCTCTCTATTCATGGTCTGATCATCACTTTTTTTCAAATTGTTGGAATTAACGTTTCTCAACCAGAGGTGGGACTTACAGCAGGAAGAGTATGTTGCGCGTAGGTGTTTCCTCTGACAATTCTTCTGTCATACATAATGTTTGCGTATGGCGCTGGGGCAGCATTTCTGGAATGGTAAGTTGCAAATATTAATGAACAGAAAAAAGTTTTTGACCAAAAATGCCAGTAAAAGTGTAAATAAAAAGGAATGTTTATGAAGTTTTCATGTTTTGAAAATGACTTGTCCCTTTCCCTGAAATAATTCAAAGATAATAAAGCTTAACCAATATCAGATATGATATTAGTCTTTTCATAAATTTATACCATTTAAACAGTTGTATTTATATGTACAATGTTAAACACAAAAAAAAAGTTTAGGGGAAATCCTCGAAAGGTGGTACTATGATGTTAACCTTAAATCACACCATTTTAACAATTCATCGGCCAAAATAACTATTTCTCTCATGTATATATAATAGTTTATTCTGGAAAAGAGGCCACAGGCCCAAAGTTCCTGCAATACAATACAATTCATAAGTCTTGAATAATAAATAAAATGGAAAGATCACAACGTTAAACAATGTAAATTAAATACAAATCAATAAACATTAAGTCTTAAAATGAAGTAAATGAATCAATAAATACATAATTAAATCAGATACTTCATGTAAACATAGAACTGACTTCCGATCTGATTACCTACAACTAGTGTGCCTAAATCATGAAGATCTATTTATATATAATCACATTCATGTGTATATTGATTTTGTCTGCAAAAATCTACAATACAACAAAATCATTAATGTCATTGACAATATGAGTTGAATTATGACAGTACATATCAAACTTAGGTGAAATACTGGAAAAAAGAATGAATTATACAAACAATTAGATAAGTAAAAATATTTAACTAATAAAATGGAAAATATCCAATCATAATCCATTTTGCTTTAAACATTAGTCTTACTAAATTTAGAAAAAAAAAAAAAAAAAATCAAGTATCTATAGATGTTGTTCTCCTCTTAAAACAATGAAAAACATAAGCTGCTAAATTAAAAATTTTATAAGAGTTTTCCATATTTAGTAACTTGGTGAAGTTTTGTTCATTTGGTTCATGCAATTCTTTTGGCAAATATTTTTTACATAAATCAGCATACAAAGGGCATTCTAACAAAAAATGTGACTCATCCTCTATAATATTATATCCATATTTTAAACAATGTTTACAAATTCTGTCCTCTCTATCTATTCCTTGCTGACGACCAGCCTCAATGGCCAGTTGGTGATTTGAGCATCTAAACTTGGCTAATGCAGTTCTAAAGCCTATATTTGGAACACATATTAAATATCTTTCTAATGTTAACATTGACTTAAAAACCCTGTATGCATATAATTTATTACATTTGTATACATCACTATGCCATTCCTGTAGTGCCATATCGGTCAATCGTTGTTTAATACAGTTAAGAAAATTATTCTGATCTCCAACTGTTTGAGCCATCCAAATGTATCCAAAACCGGTTTGAAATAATAAGGATCTAACGTGGGATACCCATGTTGTTTTTCCTTTAAAATCAAGCTGAAATAACATTTTATACATTTGTGTAGGGTATCTTTTTTCATTCATTGATAGTAATCTTATCCAGTATTTTAAACAACAAACAGAATACTTCACAAACAAAGGGAGACGCCCACATACTCCTAAAGCTGCAGCATTTGGTGTATTACTATTTACTTTAAGAACATACTTACAGAATTTATATTGAACTCTCTCAATTATCTCTACTCTGTTAAAACCCCACAGTTCACTACCATACAAAAGAATTGGCACAACCATAGCATCAAAAAGATAGAATAATTGTTTAACACTTATATGTTCACATTTTTTACTAAAATTTTTGATAATACATATGACTTTATTGGCTTGGACTGCTTGCATTTTTTGTGTTTTTGTCCATGAAGCTCTATTAGTAAAAACAATGCCCAAGTACTTATAGTAAGGCACCTCATCTACACTTTTGCCTTCTAAATACCATTTTTCTGTTTTTTCGAAGGGTGCCACCACGTCTAAATACCATAACTTATTTCTCTCATGTTACATACATATGGGTGCTGGGAGTGTAACACTGACATATTTTTATTATCTATGAATATAGGATCTTATCTGGGTCTCAGTATATTTAAAAATGGAGTAGTCTGAAAGTTGAAGATGCCAATGATATTAAAATGGGTATTGTTTTGAGCTTTGTCAGGCAAAAATGGTTGGTTTCTCAGGCAGGGCTCACATAAATTTTTACTCCAGTATCCAAAATTGTGTTTATTTGCAGTAGATATTAGCTGATTTTGAGCGACAGCTGCTCAGACATTTAATTCAAGAAAATAAAATTGTGTTTTTTTGCGATTTAATTAAAGAAAATAAAATTGTGTTTTGTTGCGATGTACAGTTTCCTGTTAAGCAAAACATTTGTTTTTATTATATTGTCCCCTGATCATATGAAGTTTTCATCAGACTCTGAAACAGTCTTAAAATATTATTTAAAAAAAAACTAGCACTGACATCTTAAGCTAGGGTTTTATTTTTTGTTGAGGCTTTGGTAAAACATATTATTTTATTGAAGACAAATAAAAATTAAAAGATCAATGACCAACTGGGAAATGATTGCCTGTATTTTAGTTTTACAACTGAAAGCCGTATAGTACCAATTATTCATATATTTATTTTATAAATAACAAAATAATGAAAAGGTAAAAGACAATTTTAACAAAGTAAAATTAAAAAAAAATACATTATACAAATATTCATAATCATATGAAATAACTTGAAACCAATTTAAATATCATTACAGAAGGTAAAATAACAAATCAACTGGTCACCATACAGGAAAATAAAGTTTAATTTACTAGAAAAATAAAAATATGGAATTTTAACTTACTCCTGTTGTTCAGCAGGGTCCCTGTATTTTCTTCTCTGGGGAGCAACTGCACGGGGTTGACTGGCGAAGGTGTAGGTACCCTCAGTTCTTTGGTGAGGTGGAAGTACAGTCGTCATGGTTTTCTCTTAAATTTGAACGTCCAAAATATGCCCCGCTGATGTTTAGATGGTTAACTGAGTCTGTTTTCCTGGCCCCCTTGATTGACAGTCTTGCCTTTCCTTGGTTGTCAACAGATGCAAACGGCAGCCATAACTTGGATACACCGCGGAAGGATATCGATTGTAATTCGACAAAAAAAGTAGATGGGCACGCACAAATGATGGCATTTACGCCAGGCAATTCATTGTAGATATTTTTTACTTTAAATGTTGCCGCATAAACAAACCATTCCGTTCTACTGGTAATTAGATATTCCTCCAGGGACTAGTTTTCTGCGTGTATGGTTATCCGGTATTGTGACTCGGCAAAATATTTATGTCACTGTTGCTAAGTAACAATAATCTCGATCTATTATTACATGTCCAAAAATGACACCTGAGAATACGAAAAGTATTATTAAATTCTAAGCGTTATGTATATTACTGATTATATTTAACTTTTTAATGAATGTACACATTTGAGCGTAATCAATTACCTTTGACCTGAATGTAAAGGTCACGAGGGGTGCGAGATTATTCAGGTTACATGTGAACGATGGCAGCACGATTTGTGAGAACTGCAAGCTCTGTCCTTGCTCCAAGTTTTTGTAAAATTTTTCAAAAGACAACAGCCCTGTCTACACGATTACCAGCAACGATCAACGGTGTTAGAAAACAATGCATCCAACAGCGGGCCATGAGTTCGGCTAAACCCCTGATGCAGAAAGAAACGTAAGTGACATAAGTTTGACATAAATGCGATTGTAAACGCTCAGTGGGCAGGGGTCCATGTCAACTGGAATGCACTTGTTGACTCACACTTGCAGGATAACATTTTTGATAAAGTTGAGCAGCTGCTCACATACCATTAAATCTATTTAAATTACTGTAATTATATATTTGTCATATTATTGAATCAAAATGAAGGCATGACATATGCATTTTTCAGGTGGGTTACACTCGCAGTTTACATAATCTTTTCTGCCACACTGATAACTGCATTAAATGTGGCGGTGTCTAGGATCCTGGATACCGCCGCATAAAAAGCTTCAGAGTAAACTGGAGAACTTCAAACCCTTGTCGGAAAAAAATCGTGTAAAATCAAATAGTGCGTTTATGACAAAGAAACTTTAAGTAATCTAAGGGAGATATATAGTACTTTATTCGAATGACCAAGAAATTCAGCTAAATATTATGTTTTAGTATGTTAACAAGACACACTTTTAAGACTTTGCAACCCGTGCACTTGAAACTGTCTCAGAATCTGAAACAATGAACTGCGTGACCTTTGGTCACTGAGCCAACACGGCCCGTTACCACTGGTTACACAGGCGGCTGCCGGCCAGCCGTGGCTGGGGGAAAACCCAGAGCAGACATCGTTCCCCGTGTATCACCCATTATTAGGATAATACATATTCTTCTGATCAACAATTAAAGAGGACAAACACTGTCTAAGTGGTATGATAATGTGTATTTGATAAGAATATCTTTATTTCTCAACGAATAGGAAATTTTCAGACGAAATATAAGAATTTAATTGTCATGTGGAATGTCTCCAGTTTCCTCAAATCATCTTCTAGGGCTCTTGCACAGCGTAGCGTAGTGAGAGAGTACAGGTGCTAGAGCTACCACACAGTGCAAGATCAGCAAATCTAGATTAATACCAGTCTGGTTTCTGCCATAGAAACATGACTCACAGGCTATTAAAAAATAAACGTACTGGGTTTGGGAGTTGTGATACCTGTCACAATTGAACAGCTGTTCCTAGGGTCTGATCAGAATATTGGCTGGGTGGAAGTATCTCTGTCACTGATAAATTCATAAATAAATAAAAAGTTTAATTTTACTACAATTGAATATATGAAGCCTTTAATATATACCTCTTCTCTTATCCACTGCACCATTTTTCATGAGAAAATCTATAGTTAGATCCAACTGCTACCATGGAGGTATCTGAGACTATTGTGGGGGGGGGGGGTCTGACTTACTACTCCAATAGATATGAAACTCAAAAGATCCCTAAATGACCCAAATGGAAGTAAGAATGACTCAAACAGATCATTTATTATAACTGGCCTTAACAGCAGTTTTATTATTAGAAAAATATTATTAGCAGGCTACATTTATCATGAAGGCAGGCCTTATTTCCACTCCCCATGAGTGGAAATAAGGAATGCCAGGGGGAGTGGTAATAAGGGATGCTTATTTCCACTTCCCCTCATGGTAAAGGCTGGTGCAGTGTATAAGTATTCTGGGAAAAAAGTCACCAAAATATTTTTCAGTCTATTTCAGTTATAAATAAGCAAATCCATATATTACCAGTAATTCTTGTTCAGAGATTTTCAGCAAATGTGCATTATACTCTATCATATTGAGACATTAGGGGCATAAATATATATATATATAGTTTTACATGTGATCACCTAAAAAGGTTAAAGATTTTACATTGAAATGCATTTCAAAGTGAAATTGTAACTGTATAAAACATAATTTTAAACATATATGATTCACCTGAATAAAACTTGCAGTTTAATTACATTCAAATTGTTGGCCAGATTTTTAAAGACAAATAAAATGTATATATATATATCTGCAAATAGTTACATTTTGTCAATAAGTTTGTTTTGATAATTGTATAGGTTAATTAGGTTTATATATTAGGCATGGGTACAAGCTTTCAGTAGCTCAAATAGGGCAGGAATGTTTTGACAAAACTTTATTTCCTGCCTCAATCCTTATCAGTTGATGGATAGCTACTCATCAGTAGGGCCAGTCACAGTAGAGTCTGTGTCTCCATTTGCCAAGGCTAGTGCTGTCAGGTCTTGGCCTAGTGTAAAGTCTGAACAATTGCACAGGATGATACAATCTGGTTCGCAGCTTCATTAATTTATCCCACCAATAGCTGATTTGACAAAAAACAATTTCAATGGCATGACTGTGGTGTCAAAATTAGTGAACTTTGTCTGAAAGAAAAACTAGAACTACAAGGAAAAACAGGTTGCATACATTTAAGAGTAATAATAAGACTGTTGTCACCAGTGTTGGACATAAAAGGTAAGACAAATAACCATTTCTATTATATTCCATACAGCCTACATGGCTGATGAAAGTGAATTTCTTAACTTACAAACATTTAACTTTTCTGTTATATATATATATATAGAGAGAGAGAGAGAGAGTGATGAAATAAGTATTCTTTATTTAAACTTGCAGGAGGAGTTGAAATAAGCATCCCTTATTTCCAAATATTTCGAAATAAGCACTTCCTATCATAAAACAGCCTGGACAATCCTCGCATAGTCTTTGCCAATGATCAATTAGGTATATTATTAAAATATCAAAATTGGAATTTTTAATTAAAATATCACTGGACAGCTTCTTATTTCAGGATCATATTAGTTTTTAAATGAAGGAAATATGACCATCAGTTCTAAAGTTATTCCTTTGTTTTATATCCTATGATTCTCAGCCAAGCAGGACCTATATTACAAGGAAAAGCTGTGACCACTGGCCTGCAGCAGGGCTAGGTTGGCAGGCTGCCAGCTAATTAGGGGGCGTGTACCTAATCTCACTCTGGCTGTGCAGAAATGTCGCATTGATCAAACTGTCATCTCGCATTCATTCCACACACACATATTAAGTTCTTAATAAAGAAGAATATGATTTGAATTAATTTAAATAACATTCCCGTTAATTTAATTGATTAAATTATAAAAATATTAAATTATAGTCAATTTTGATCTGGGAATGTGAATCTAGTACCAAATATGTGGAAAATACCTGGTATTATTTGTATGTAAAAGCTTTGTTAGTTAAAACTATGTTAAAATATTAAAGATGAATTCATATAATATTAAATATATATGCACTGGTTAGTTTAAAACTTGACACCAGTGTGAATGAAAACCTAAAATATATATCACATGACATCTGCATATCGTATAAAATTTTAATTCTTACTGGCAGTTTCAAAGTAGCATCACATTGATCATCAATGTACAAGACATTGTTGATTTTTGTTCCTTTAATCATCCTAATATGAAAACCAAGATGACTTGATTTAAATCCGAAAATAAATGTTTTAAATGAAGAAAAATTAAATTTTTTCCAGGAATCATCAATTACATGTAGAAAAAGATATTTACACTAACTCCTGAAACATGGCTATTTGAGAATAATTATAACCAAGGTTGGACAAACCTGGGTTTTTAGCATAAAGCCCAGCACAGCAAACTTGTGAGCTTATGCGATGGTGCAGCATCAGCTGTCAGCCGCCCGCCGTCCAGGGCTGGCTTTCCCCCGTTTATGGCTGTATGTCAGAAACTGTCAGAGCTAGCAGCTCCAAATTACATGTAAGAATTAGTCACATGTGAAACTTGGTGCCCTGGAGCTTATTATTCAGGAGCTTATATCTGTATTAATTTAGATTTTATAGAGAAAAATCTTAAAAACCTTTAAAAATCTTCTTCTCTGAAACTGTCCAGCCAAATTGACCAATATTTCATAGAAATGTTCCTTGTGACAATCTCTCTCAAGTTTGTTCGAATGGTTTCAGTTTGATGATTTTTGACCGAGTTACAGGAATTTGAACTTAGTCATCTGTGCAAAAAAAGCATACTAAACTAAAAATCTCAGAAACTGCTGGAGCTGTCATCACCAAATTTGATGCCAATGTTTGTCATATGAGTCATATCTGAAATTGAGGTGTTGGTGGCGCCACTTTCATTGATCTGTTTTTTACAAGCAAAAATGTAAGTTTAGACTCTTCTAGCTTATACACTGTTTTTTTTTTAAGAAACTGTTAAGCTGATTGGTTTAAACTTTACAAGAATTATTCTATGGTAGGGTTCTGCTAGTTTTATAAGAATAGATTGGGTTAATGCAGCTTTAAAAAACAGCGTAGCCAATTAAAAAAGGCTTTCTGTGTGTCACCCCTAACTTAACATGAAAACTTTACAACGGATATATCCTATAAAACAATAGGATGGGTTAACGCTCGCCACTTGATTTCATTAATCAAGAAATTAGATCCCGGTCATTACAGGTGACATTTCCAGGTTCTTTTAAGGACGTGTATAAAAATACCAGACAATCATACACCCAGATCAATAGAAACTATGAGACATCAGGTTAAATTCACAAATATAATTCAAGACAATACTTACAAAGACGTAGATGTAAGTGTGTGTGCGTTGGTGTGTCAATGCGACAGTCCTTCACATTAAAAATACAGGATATTTACCGAGTCCGTGGTTTGTATAAAAAAACCATAAAGTCCAGTTCCTTCAGAGATCTCTGGTTACTGTTTAGTGTAGAATCTAGCGTATGGTTAGTACCATATAGATCTAGTCTTTCTGAGTTTAGCGATCTTCAACTGATCTTGCTTGTCTTTGTTTACGTATAGCTTAGAGTCCTTGACCTTGCTCGTGTAGCAATGGTTTCTCGGCTTACGGCGGTTATGTATCTAGGTCAAGCTGAACTAGGCCGGCAGGTGACGAGCGCGCTCCCTCTATATCGCCAATACGAAGCTCTTTCGGCAGCACGGCTGAGTTCTTATGAGCTGGGTCCTTGCTTCATGTAGAAGCTTGCTTCTAAGCCGTTCCTGGCGTTTCAATGTTCCTACTCCCGTGCGTGCGTGCTGCCACCTCAAGCTTCAAGACCCAACTGAAGGCAGCTTCCAGCGTCTCTCCCTGAACTCTGACGTCACAATCGTCGTCACAATACGGCGATCCGGTTCTCTGATTGGCTTATGGCTCAAGTGTCCCATATAAGGTTATATGTGACCTGGTTTGACTGCTAGCGTCACCTTGGCGACCCACATACCAGAAATAATTACACACGATGCGTGACACGGATAAATCAGCTGATAGCCGATGGGATTTCATACAAGAATACACGATATATATATATACAATCAAGACCTGTCAACGCTTTAGGATGACGCTTCACGTCAATATCAATAGAGAACAGACTTCGTTAAACTATGATACAAAACACCGTACATATTGTCACCGATTTCTGGTGACACTGTGTTTGATAACAGATTTGACAACATGCCCAGTTTCAGCAGCCAAGTCAAGAGGTCACTCAGTACAACCAGGTGGGGTCCAGACATCACCATGGCAACTGACCTGGCTCTGTCTGGTGTCTAGACAAAGCATCTAGACGTCTAGACACATCGTTTAGACAGAGAATGCCCAAATTAGAATTATTGGAACTATATCTTTCAACTGTTTGAAAAAACTTGGTTTGCATTTTTAGCGAATCTGTGAGCTTATGCAATGGTGTAGTGTCGTCCGTCATAGCTATCTCAAAAAGGGCAGGAGCTAACACCACCAATTTTTATGCAAAAAAATTGTCATCTAAAAAATTCAATCGGATATTGCTTTTGCTTGGATAGCTTTATTACATACACTGAAAATGGTGTGGCCACCTGCAACCATTTTTTCACAGCATCCATCTGTTCATCTACCTTGGAATAAAATCACTCATATCTCGGCAGTCGTTTGACTTACCCACCTGACATTTTGCTGGTTTATACATCCTAGACAGCTTTCTTGGTTTTATGACTGGTGGGGCCACCTTCATTCACGTTTACGCTGCAGATATCCAAGCTTATATCTTGGGAACCGTTCAACCAATTTGGCCAAAATTTTGCATGTGTATAGATCTCACAAAGCTCTTAATCATGCGCAAAACTGGTGGCACCACCTGCAACCATTTTTGCACAGCATCCATCTGTTCATCTGCCTTGGGATAAAATCACTCATATCTTGGCAGTGGTTTGACTTATCCACCTGAAATTTTGTAGGTTTATACATTAGAGACAGCTTTCTTGATTTAATGACAGGTGGCTCCACCTTCATTCATGTTTATGCTGCAGACTTCCAAGCCCATATCTCGGCAACTGTTTGATTGATTGGGCCAAAATTTTGCATGTGTTTAGATCTCACATAGCTCTTTATCATACGCAAAACTGGTGGTGCCACCTGCATCCATTTTTGCACAGTGTCCATCTGTTTGTTTGCCGTGGGATAAAATCCCCATATCTCGGCAGTGGTTTGACATATCTGCCTAAAATTATGCATATTTATACATCTTTGATAGCTTTCTCCATTATGTGGCAGGTGGCGCCACCTACTTTTATGTTTATGCTGCAGACATTCAGGCTTATATCTAAGGACTAGTTTGACATATCCCCCTGAAATTTTGCATATGAATAGATCTCATATACCTCCTAATCATATACAAAATTGGTGGCGCCACCTACCACCATTTTTGCACATGACCTTCTGTTTGTCTGCTGTGGGATAAAATCACTCATATACAAGTAGTGGTTTGATTTATCTGCCTAAAATTTTGCATATGTATACAACTTGGACAGCTTTCATGATATTGTGGTAGGTGGCTCAATCTACATACACATTTCGGCTGCAGACATCCATGCTAATATGCAACACACCTCACTCTGTTTCCCCTTGCCACTCAATCCATGCCTCACTTCACCCGTCCCACTCTGATTTTGGCAGATACATGTGGTCACTTGTTGACTACCCGTATTCTAGTTTTAAAATGTCCTTGTCCAAAACTCACAGGTCCGAAACATCCATTTTGCTGAAATCATAATACTAAGATAGATATGCAGGACATAAGAGGATCAATGTTAAATTTTAAAAATAATCCTCCATTCATACTCCCAAACTTTGCACAGGTTCACATTAGGCCTGTAGGCCTTGTTCTGGGAAAACCCGGTGTTTATCTGTTTTTAGCTCAGATGGCTTACAGTCATCTGAGCTATAGCGATCACTCTTTGTCCATCGTCCGTCCGGCCATCGGGCCGTCTGTCCGTTAACAAAGCACAAATCGTAACCGCTGGACCTGGAATCTTCTTACTTTATATCCAGAGAGGTCCATGAAAAATCTCCTTGGAAACCTGGAATTAGGTCTCTGTTACCCATATCCTTCGAGCTATGGGGCCCCAAAGTAAACCCCAGAATAGTCAAAAATGTCATACAAAAACTTCAATATCTCATTAACTACATCACTGATGGTCATGATTTTTGGCATACGTATTGATCATGAGATGTTCCATCAGTTTCTGCAGACTGGTGGCGCCACCTGTATTTTAAAATTTTTTTACGAATATTTGTCTCTATTTTTGAGACCTTTAAAAATGTGGACATCTGTTAACAGGGCACAAATCCTAAAGACTGGACCTAGAATCTTCATTCTTGACATTCTAAGAGACCTATGAAAAGTCTCCATGGAAACCAGAAATTACCCATATCCTTGGAGCTATGGGGCCCCAAAGTACCCCCCAGAATAGTGAACAATTTCATACAAAAACTTCAATATTTGATTAACTTCATCACTGATATTCATGATTTTTGGCATTCATATTGATCATGAGATGTTTCATCAGTTTCTGCAGACTGGTGGTGCCACCTGTATTTTTTGATTTTTATGAATTGTTATCTCTATTTTTGAGACCTTTAAAAATGTGAACATCTGTTAACAGGGCACAAATCGTAAAGAATGGACCTAGAATCTTCATTCTTGACATTCTGAGAGACCTATAAAAAGTCTCCATGGAAACCAGAAATTAGGTCTCTGTTACTTATATCCTACAAGCTATGGGGCCCAAACGTACCCCCCAGAATAGTGAAAAATTTCATAAAAAAACTTCAATATCTGATTAACTACATCACTGATAGTCATGATTTTTGGCATACATATTGATCATGAGATGTTTCATCAGTTTCTGCAGACTGGTGGCGCCACCTATATTTTTTTATTTTTTACAAATTGTTTTCTCTATTTTTGAGACCTTTAAGGATGTAGTTATCTATCAACAGGGTTCAAAATGTAATGACTGGACCTAGAATCTTCCTTCTTGACAAACAGGGTGACCCATGAAAAGTCTCCATGGAAACCTGAAATTAGGTCTCTGTTACCCATATCCTTTTAGCTGTGGCACTCCAAAGTACAGCTGATAATAAAGGAAAATTTGATACAAAAGCTGAAGTATCTGAACAACTAATGCATAGATCACCATAATTGTTAGCATGGATATTGATCATGAGATGTTTTATCAGTTTTTTTGCAGACTGGTGGCACACCTGTATTTTTCGACTTTTTATGAATTGTTTTCTCTATTTTTGAGACCTTTAAAAATGTGAACATCCCTTAACAGGGCACAAATCGTAAAGACTGGACCTAGAATCTTCATTTTTGACATTCTGAGAGACCTATGAAAAAGTCTCCATGGAAACTAGAAATTAGGTCTCTGTTACCCATATCCTTTGAGCTATGGGGCCCCAAAGTACCCCCCAGAATAATAAAAAATTTCATAAAAAAACTTCAATATCTGATTAACTACATCACTGATGGTCATGATTTTTGGCATACATATTGATCATGAGATGTTTCATCAGTTTCTGCAGACTGGTGGCGCCACCTATATTTTTTTATTTTTTACGAATTGTTTTTTCTTTTTTGAGACCTTTAAGGATGTAGTTATCTGTCAACAGGGTTCAAAATGTAACGACTGGACTTAGATTCTTCCTTCTTGACACACAGGGTGACCCATGAAAAGTCTCCATGGAAACTTGAAATTAGGTCTCTGTTACCCATATCCTTTTAGCTGTGGCACTCCAAAGTACAGCTGATAATAAAGGAAAATTTGATACAAAAGCTGAAGTATCTGAACAACTAATGCATAGATCACCATAATTGTTTGCATGGATATTGATCATGAGATGTTTTATCAGTTTTTTGCAGACTGGTGGCACACCTGTATTTTTCAATTTTTATGAATTGTTATCTCTATTTTTGAGACCTTTAAAAATGTGAACATCCGTTAATAGGGCACAAATCGTAAAGACTGGACCTAGAATCTTCATTCTTGACATTCTGAGAGACCTATGAAAAAGTCTCCATGGAAACTAGAAATTAGGTCTCTGTTACCCATATCCTTGGAGCTATGGGGCCCCAAAGTACCCCCCAGAATAATAAAAAATTTCATAAAAAAACTTCAATATCTGATTAACTACATCACTGATAGTCATGATTTTTGGCATACATAATTATCATGAGATGTTTCATCAGTTTCTGCAGACTGGTGGCGCCACCTATATTTTTTTATTTTTTACGGATTGTTTTCTCTATTTTTGAGACCTTTAAGGATGTAGTTATCTGTCAACAGGGTTCAAAATGTAACGACTGGACTTAGAATCTTCCTTCTTGACACACAGGGTGACCCATGAAAAGTCTCCATGGAAACTTGAAATTAGGTCTCTGTTACCCATATCCTTTTAGCTGTGGCACTCCAAAGTACAGCTGATAATAAAGGAAAATTTGATACAAAAGCTGAAGTATCTGAACAACTAATGCATAGATCACCATAATTGTTTGCATGGATATTGATCATGAGATGTTTTATCAGTTTTTTGCAGACTGGTGGCACACCTGTATTTTTCAATTTTTATGAATTGTTATCTCTATTTTTGAGACCTTTAAAAATGTGAACGTCCGTTAATAGGGCACAAATCGTAAAGACTGGACCTAGAATCTTCATTCTTGACATTCTGAGAGACCTATGAAAAAGTCTCCATGGAAACTAGAAATTAGGTCTCTGTTACCCATATCCTTGGAGCTATGGGGCCCCAAAGTACCCCCCAGAATAATAAAAAATTTCATAAAAAAACTTCAATATCTGATTAACTACATCACTGATGGTCATGATTTTTGGCATACATAATTATCATGAGATGTTTCATCAGTTTCTGCAGACTGGTGGCGCCACCTATATTTTTTTATTTTTTACGAATTGTTTTCTCTATTTTTGAGACCTTTAAGGATGTAGTTATCTGTCAACAGGGTTCAAAATGTAACGACTGGTCTTAGAATCTTCCTTCTTGACACACAGGGTGACCCATGAAAAGTCTCCATGGAAACTTGAAATTAGGTCTCTGTTACCCATATCCTTTTAGCTGTGGCACTCCAAAGTACAGCTGATAATAAAGGAAAATTTGATACAAAAGCTGAAGTATCTGAACAACTAATGCATAGATCACCATAATTGTTTGCATGGATATTGATCATGAGATGTTTTATCAGTTTTTTGCAGACTGGTGGCACACCTGTATTTTTCAATTTTTATGAATTGTTATCTCTATTTTTGAGACCTTTAAAAATGTGAACATCCGTTAATAGGGCACAAATCGTAAAGACTGGACCTAGAATCTTCATTCTTGACATTCTGAGAGACCTATGAAAAAGTCTCCATGGAAACTAGAAATTAGGTCTCTGTTACCCATATCCTTGGAGCTATGGGGCCCCAAAGTACCCCCCAGAATAATAAAAAATTTCATAAAAAAACTTCAATATCTGATTAACTACATCACTGATGGTCATGATTTTTGGCATACATAATTATCATGAGATGTTTCATCAGTTTCTGCAGACTGGTGGCGCCACCTATATTTTTTAGCTCAGCTGACTATAAGTCATCTGAGCTATAGTTGTGGTCCATTGTCCGTCGTCCGTCCGTCTGTCCGTCCGTCCGTCCGTCCGTAGATGTGGCACGTTTTGAAACCGTAAGACCTAGGAATCCAAAATTCAGCATAATGTTAGATGTCCCCAAGATCTCCTACCAAGCCGAAAACTGGGTCTTTGCAACTTCGTTCCTTTGAAAAATTAAGGAAAAACCTCAATTTTTTATTAAAATCCTATTTTCACACTTCAGGACTGCCTAATATCAAAACCACTCATCTGTTTTTCCTCATATTGACCATAAATATTCTTCTATATAGTTCCTATGTATATGCCAGAAATTAAGTCTGTTAAGTGTAAATTACATCACTGATAGTCATGATTTTTGGCATACATAATTATCATGAGATGTTTCATCAGTTTCTGCAGACTGGTGGCGCCACCTATATTTTTTTATTTTTTACGGATTGTTTTCTCTATTTTTGAGACCTTTAAGGATGTAGTTATCTGTCAACAGGGTTCAAAATGTAATGACTGGACTTAGAATCTTCCTTCTTGACACACAGGGTGACCCATGAAAAGTCTCCATGGAAACTTGAAATTAGGTCTCTGTTACCCATATCCTTTTAGCTGTGGCACTCCAAAGTACAGCTGATAATAAAGGAAAATTTGATACAAAAGCTGAAGTATCTGAACAACTAATGCATAGATCACCATAATTGTTTGCATGGATATTGATCATGAGATGTTTTATCAGTTTTTTGCAGACTGGTGGCACACCTGTATTTTTCAATTTTTATGAATTGTTATCTCTATTTTTGAGACCTTTAAAAATGTGAACGTCCGTTAATAGGGCACAAATCGTAAAGACTGGACCTAGAATCTTCATTCTTGACATTCTGAGAGACCTATGAAAAAGTCTCCATGGAAACTAGAAATTAGGTCTCTGTTACCCATATCCTTGGAGCTATGGGGCCCCAAAGTACCCCCCAGAATAATAAAAAATTTCATAAAAAAACTTCAATATCTGATTAACTACATCACTGATGGTCATGATTTTTGGCATACATAATTATCATGAGATGTTTCATCAGTTTCTGCAGACTGGTGGCGCCACCTATATTTTTTTATTTTTTACGAATTGTTTTCTCTATTTTTGAGACCTTTAAGGATGTAGTTATCTGTCAACAGGGTTCAAAATGTAACGACTGGTCTTAGAATCTTCCTTCTTGACACACAGGGTGACCCATGAAAAGTCTCCATGGAAACTTGAAATTAGGTCTCTGTTACCCATATCCTTTTAGCTGTGGCACTCCAAAGTACAGCTGATAATAAAGGAAAATTTGATACAAAAGCTGAAGTATCTGAACAACTAATGCATAGATCACCATAATTGTTTGCATGGATATTGATCATGAGATGTTTTATCAGTTTTTTGCAGACTGGTGGCACACCTGTATTTTTCAATTTTTATGAATTGTTATCTCTATTTTTGAGACCTTTAAAAATGTGAACATCCGTTAATAGGGCACAAATCGTAAAGACTGGACCTAGAATCTTCATTCTTGACATTCTGAGAGACCTATGAAAAAGTCTCCATGGAAACTAGAAATTAGGTCTCTGTTACCCATATCCTTGGAGCTATGGGGCCCCAAAGTACCCCCCAGAATAATAAAAAATTTCATAAAAAAACTTCAATATCTGATTAACTACATCACTGATGGTCATGATTTTTGGCATACATAATTATCATGAGATGTTTCATCAGTTTCTGCAGACTGGTGGCGCCACCTATATTTTTTAGCTCAGCTGACTATAAGTCATCTGAGCTATAGTTGTGGTCCATTGTCCGTCGTCCGTCCGTCTGTCCGTCCGTCCGTCCGTCCGTAGATGTGGCACGTTTTGAAACCGTAAGACCTAGGAATCCAAAATTCAGCATAATGTTAGATGTCCCCAAGATCTCCTACCAAGCCGAAAACTGGGTCTTTGCAACTTCGTTCCTTTGAAAAATTAAGGAAAAACCTCAATTTTTTATTAAAATCCTATTTTCACACTTCAGGACTGCCTAATATCAAAACCACTCATCTGTTTTTCCTCATATTGACCATAAATATTCTTCTATATAGTTCCTATGTACATGCCAGAAATTAAGTCTGTTAAGTGTAAATTCTTTAAGTTATGGGCCCAAACATAATGGACTTTGTAAAAAATCAGGAAAAATATTTACTCACTTAACATGAAAAATTTTGAAACTAGAGTCTATTTTCCCAAGTATATAACTATGTTTAATTAAGTTTCAATTGTTTACCCAAAATTAGATCTGAATTTTGTAAATTTTTTAAGTAATTAGCATAAAAATAAAATCAGTACCTTAAATTTTGCCCAACTTTGACCATGGCATGTTTTTTTCCTGTAAGTACCATTGATTTAATTTTCCCACCATGTAAACATAAATATTTAATTTGTTTAAATCTGAAATTTGGAAGTAAAAGCTTGAAAATTAAGCTAGTTATTGATTTTTTTCTTGAGGCTCTATTGTATTCATTTGCTTTGATTACAGATTACAGATGCAGGGTCCCACTCCAGGTCACTGGAAGTCAGCTATGCCAGGGTTTCTGATTTGTTACAGTCACTGGGGGAGATCCCCTGCTGTGACAGGTGTACAGTTATTCTCATATCACCACCCCAATCACCCCCCCCCCCCCCCCCCCCCCCCCCCCGCGCAAACCCAACCCACCAAGTGTTATGTAGTATTGTTATTGTTTTCACTGTATCTCCTTAATTGTAATGCTGTTTCCACTCTGATATGCAAAAACTTTCCTTGAAAAAGTAATTCAAGGTGTAATCCAGAAGATGCAATGTTGTGTAATGTAGCATTTTTAAAGAAATCATTTTTCTTTTAAATGATTTTACCAGTCATAATGGAACCCATCAGTATATTTAAATTATGATAAAATATGAAGCACATTATGGATAAATAAAGACACAATTAAAAACTGTGAAATTTAAATCAAGTATTTTTTTTAGATATTTATTGTTTTGCAGATTTAAAAGATATACTTTTGTGGTAAAAAATAAATAAACATTTGTATGCATGATGTGGTGTTATCTGACAAGATTGAGATTTATGATGATGCAATTGAGAATTATGAATCAACTTTTATATTCAGATATATATGTTATATTGAAAATGTATAGAAATATAAACTTAAATTTTAAAAAAAATTGATGTGATAAAAAAATGAGGATTTATTACAAACATGTGTTCATTATTATCCTGCATCAGCAGAGTTTGAGATCAGGCTTTGCCATTTTTTATGTTGTTAATTAGTTATATTTCAACTGCATACATTTCATAAAAAAAAACATATTTAATAATATATATTATACAAAAAAAAAAGATTTGATTGAACAAATGTGTAAACTACTGAAATGTCAACAGTTAATCGAAAAGCCAACTAATGATCATGGTAATTGTACAGATCATTTGTTCACAAACTGCTCACATGCTTCAGTTTCAACATTAGGAAACACATGGTCAGGTCACAAAATATTATTTGCAACAATTTCTTGCTCATCAATACAAACCAATCATATAAACCAACCATGGCCTTTTTTTACCTCTTCCTCTTACACTTTATCTCCATTTTATATTATTTTAGATTTTTACCTTCAAGGTTAACGTCAGCTGAGCACAGTGACCCATAGGTCCCTTGTTTATTTTTTACGAATTGTTTTCTCTATTTTTGAGACCTTTAAGGATGTAGTTATCTGTCAACAGGGTTCAAATTGGACATAGAATCTTCATTCTTGACACACGGGAAGACCTATGAAAAGTCTCCATGGAAAGCTGAAATTAGGTCCCTGTTACCAATATCCTTTGAGCTATGGCACTCCAAAGTACAGCTCAGAATAATGGCAAATTTGATACAAACGCTGAAATATCTGAACAACTAATGCGGAGATCACCATAATTGTTTGTATGGATATTGATCATGAGATGTTTCATCAGTTTCTGCAGCCTGGTAGCACCACATGTATTTGTTCGGGCTTTTTTATTCGAATTTTTTTCTCTATTTTTGAGACCTTTAAAGATATGAACATCTGTTAACATGGCACAAATCATAACAACTGGACCTAGAATCTTCATTTTTTACACACAGGGAGACCCATAAAATCCATGGAAACCTGAAATTAGGTCTCTGTTACCCATATCCATTAAGCTGTATGGCTCCAAAATACTCCCCAGAATAATGAAAAATTTGATACAAAAACTCCTGTATCTCAATAACTACAACACTGATGCTCATGATTTTTGGCATACATATTGATCATGACATGTTCCATCAGTTTCAGCAGACTGGGTGTGCCACCTCAATTTTTTTCAAATTTTTACGAATAATTTTCTCTATTTTTGAGATCTTTAAAGATGTGGTTATCTGTCAACAGGGTTCAAATTGTAACAACTCGACCTAGAATCTTCATTCTTGTCATGCAAGGAGGCCCATGAAAAGTGTCTGTGAAAACCTGAAATAAGGTCTCTTTTACCCATATCCTTCAAGCTATAGGACTCCAAAGTATCCCTCAGAATAATGGAAAATTATCTGAACAACTTATCCAGAGACCACCATGCTTCTTTGCATGGATATTGACCATTAAGTGTTTTTATTAGTTTCTGCAGACTGGTGGAGCCACCTGTATTTTTTTAAAGTTTACGCACTTTTTCTCTATTTTTGAGATATATTAATACAGACACAATCTCAGTCTGTTGGTTAATCTGTTTGATGCTTCAGTTGAATGGTTATATACTACCATTCAGATGATAAAATTTCCTTTTGCAAATCTCTTCCCAGTCAGCTGAGCGTCATGACCCATGGGTCACTTGTTCAGGTGTTATGGGCAATATAGTGTCAGTTCAAAATTGTATATGGTTATATACAGTAGTAAATATGAATCCATGCTTTTACATTTTGTCAGAATAATGCTATTTTAAGGGCTATGTGTGATACATAATATTTAACATATAAAGCAATGAATTATTATATACTTCACCAAAGAAAAAGAGAAAAATCATTAATCTTCAGATGCATTAAAGACCTACAGTACTCATACTCCAGCCTATCATTTCACTTTTTTCATTGAAAGTGGATTACCTTGTGGATATGGAATACCTACTGGCTGTCAAAACCAGGCCACTGGCTAACATTTTATTTTGGATTTATACATAAAGTCAGTAATTCTCTGCATCAAAGGGGTATCATAATCATTATGATGATCACAACAGGCAGGTTGATATCCAATTAAACATTACCAGCTGATTCAGCCACCTAGCCAGTGCTTTGCACACCACCACCTTGTTGTTACCAGTATTTATGGCCAGGCGTAAGGAGGGCTTGTGCAACCCTTTTAATTGTTATCAAATGACCAGATGCAGATACCAAGGAGTTAAGTGGTGGATGTGAAGGTGATTTTTCAGTAATCCTGAATTCCTGATACTATTGAAATCTCCTGTCAGCCTGTCATGGCTGGCTAGCCCTTATGTAACTTCTATTTCAATGCACCATATCTAGCTATCTAAGTTGAATGGGACAACATTGCACATTACAATAAGACACTTGACTGGGTCAAAGAAGGCTACCAAGCTGATGTTTTCCATAGCCATAGGGCTCTGATAAGGAACTCTTTGACATTGAAAATTAATGACTCTGTTTATCTAAATTCAGTTATGAACTTATTTGTTTACAATCTAACCACATGTAAACAGTGATATCAATATGTAACTAGAATACGGGTAGTCGACAAGCGACTACGTTTATCCGCCTAAATCAGAGTGGAATGGGTGAAGTGAGGCATGGATTGAGTGGCAAGGGAAAATTGAGTGTTGCATATTAGCATGGATGTCTGCAGCCAAATTGTGTATGTAGGTTGCCCCCCATAACACAAAATCCAGAAAGCCGTCCAAGTTGTATACATATGCAAAATTTTAGGCAGATAAGTCAAACCACTACATGTATATGAGTGATTTTAGCCCGTGGCAGACAAACAGATGGACGCTGAGCAAAAATGGTTGCAGGTGACGCCACCAGTTTTGCGTATGATAAAGAGCTATGTGAGAACTATACACATGCAAAACTTTGGCCCAATCGGTCAAACGGTTCCCAAAATATGAGCTTGGATGTCTGCTGCATAAACTAGAATGCAGGTGGCGCCACCTGTCATAAAATCAAGAGAGCTGTCGGGGATGTATAAACCTGCAAAATTTTAGGCAGATATGTCAAACCACTGCCGAGATATGAGTGATTTTAACCCAAGACAGACGAACAGATGGACACTGTGCAAACATGGTTGCAGGTGGCGCCACCATTTTTTGTGTATGTTATAAAGCTCTCCAAGGGCTATATTTGTGCAAAAAAATTTTCCTGATCAGTCAAACGGTTCCCGAGATATGAGCTTGGATGTCTGCAGCGTAAACGTGAATGTAGGTGGCGCCACCTGTCATAAAATCAGAAAAGCTATCCAGGATGTGTACGCATGCCAAATTTCAGGTGAATTAGTCAAGTCACTGCAGAGATATGAGTGATTTTAACCCAAGGCAGACGAACAGATGGACACTGTGCAAACATGGTTGCAGGTGGCGCCACCATTGTTTGTGTATGTTATAAAGCTCTCCAAGGGCTACATTTGTGCAAAAAAATTTCCTGATCGGTCAAACGGTTCCTGAGATATGAGCTTGGATGTCTGCAGCGTAAACGTGAATGTAGGTGGAGCCACCTGTCATAAAATCAGAAAAGCTATCCAGGATGTTTACGCATGCCGAATTTCAGGTGAATTAGTCTAGTCACTGCAGAGATATGAGTGATTTTAACCAAAGGCAGACGAACAGATGGACACTGTGAAAACATGGTTGCAGGTGGTGTCACCATTTTTTGTGTATGTTATAAAGCTCTCCAAGGGCTACATTTGTGTAAAAAAATTTTCCTGATCGGTCAAACGGTTCCCGAGATATGTGGGTTTATGTGTGGAAACAGACGCACAAACGGACGCAGAGCGCAGAGGAAAGGTCAGAGGTCAAAACAAAATCGGGGCGCAGCAGTTCACATGTGACCCGAACATAATCCCCGGTTTCGTAAAATTCTGCCCAGCGGTTACGGAGGAGTTCTCCGGACACCTACACGGCGGCGGCGGCGGCGTGCAGCTGAAAACTTAGTATCCGCAAAACTCTGTTTTGGCAGATACAAATATATGACAGGATATGGTAGAATACACTACAAGTTGATAATTTGGAATTTATATATAAACAGAACAAGTTTGAAGAAAAGTCCATATCATATTACCCATAAAATCCACAAGTGTGTTTTAAGGCTTATTGCTCAAGCAGGGTAATAGGTGGTTTTACCTGCCCAACCCTGATTAAATAACCCATGTTTCTTTAACATATATTTTTTTAATGTTTCAACTTTCAAAATTCATATATGATTATATTTGCATGTTTATACATGGTTAAAATGCTTATATTATCAAAGTATAATTCTGGAAAGAATAAGGCTTGTTCAATATTCTTCAGTTTCAGGATGCATTTATTTCATGTTATGGAGCAATATTTTAATATTTCTTTCAGGAATTTATGCATGTTATTTGTAATTATTGCATCACAAACAAATATTTTCTTAAAATTTTAAATGTCTTACAGTCATGATCAGGTAAACTACAAATTGTCTAGTACATTTAAACACTTAATATTTCCTATGAAGAAACCTTATACTATTTTTTTAATTTTTAGAGTTTAAATTGAAATACAATAAAAATTCCCCATTTGGGTCCTATTTTGGTGTTTGGGTCATAAGACACATCTGTTTTGGTCCGTTGGGGTAATTATTCAACTTCATGTGTTGTTTATGAATAGTAGCATGTGTCTCTGTAGGAAAAACTCATGCAGATAAAGGCTCCTCCTCACTGGCCATTTTGTAATTATGATAATATAGACAGGTACTGGTGCAGCGGTGCTGGCAGTGTTATGGATATTTATTCTTAACTGACAAACTGTGGGTAAGTTAATGGCAGTCAGACATACTGTTTTGAAGGGGATTTGATTGATTGATATATCATAATATTTTAACATTACACACTGTACAATTTATATTTCACATCAGATATATCACTACATCTGTTTAACATCTGGATTTGTCACCCTGTTGCCGTTGGTTGTATTTGCATGTGCCATCTGTTACCGCTGAGCTGCCTGAACACCATTTCTGTTCTTGACCTAAGCAGTTTCTGGGAGGTTTCCACTTGTAGCATTAAAATAGCAATTTTAGCTTAGCTGACTATGAGTCATCTGAGGTATAGTAGTGGTCCATTGTCCATCGTCTGTACGTCCGTCCGTAGTTGTGGCACACTTTGAAAATGTAAGACCTAGGAATCTGAAATTTGGCATAATGTTAGATGTCCCCAAGATCTCCTACCAAGGCGAAAACTGAGTCTTTGTGACTCCGTTCCTTTGGGAAATTAAGGAAAAACCTCTATTTTTTATTAAAAACCTATTTTCACACTTCAGGACTGCCTAATATCAAAACCACTCATCTGTTTTTCCTCATATTTACCATAAGTATTCCTCTATATAGTTCCTATGTACATGCCAGAAATTAGGTCTGTATTATATAAATTATTATAATTTAAAAAAGTTCATATTGCACTTTGTTAAAAATCAGAAAAAATATTTGGTCACTTAACACAAAAAAATGTTAAAGCTAGGGATTTTTTTCAGTAATTTAACTTCATTTAATCAAAATATAATTGTATCCCCAAAATTAGATCAAAATCTTTTAATTTTTTTAAAATATTAGCAAAAATATAAAATTGGTACCTTAGATTTTGCCTAAATTTGACCGTGGCACTTTTATTCTCGTAAATATATTTATTTTTCACAGCCGGGATACTTGTGGATTTAATCTGTTGAATTCTGAAATTTGAAAGTAAAAGCTTAAAAATTATTCTAATTATTGAAGTTTTTCAGATGCTCTTATGTATTTGCATTTTGTATATCCAAGACCCCACTCATGCTCACCACAGCCTTTCCTAGGTAACCTTATTAGTGATGCAGCACTGGCAGAACAACCCTGCTGTAATACACAAACACCCTCCAACCAGTCCTTGTAAGCACTATTGAATTTAGATATGTTGTTGCATTCAGCAGACCCTGATGTTTTTAGCACTACCTTGAATATATAAACATCTAAAAGAAAGCAGTAGTAACACTATATTAACACTATAGTAACACATTAATAGCTTAACACTGTGTATGCCACGCAAGGTGAAGATATAAGATAAGGGCAACCCCATGATCAAACCAATCTAGGTCTCTAAGGGTCTGCTTTAGATGCATCCATGTCATGTGGAGTGCATTGCAATAATGGCATGATGTTTCTGTTACAGCCTTAATAGAGACTCTTTTTGTGTCTGTTGTATGCATTTGTTTCTTCTTTCAGAGTTACCATACACTTTCAAACATCTGAGGGAGAACACTCAGTCCAGGCCAAAGTGGGTGATAATCTCCTGGATGTCATCATTGAAAATAATGTTGATATAGATGGTTTCGGTAAGTATCTCAAATATATCAAAGTTTTTTTTTCTATTTAAGAAATAAATCATCCTCTGGCTTTTTTGGTTGCTTTTCTTACAGAAATTTGGTTGTTTTAATTTTTTGTCTCATTTAAGTAGTACAGTAGCAGTCTGAAATTTTAAGCTGTGTATTGGATCTCAAAATTTAAATATTCTGTTTACTATTCATGTCATTATGTAAATTAAATTTCTTTTTAATATTAGCAAAACTAGTCAGTGGACAATCATGACCCATGAATGACTGGTTTATGTAATCAGTGTTGGTTCAGAGCAGCTTAAGTTGAAGGAAGATTGTCCTAAAGATTGAAAAAATGTCTATATTACTGTATATTAGGCAAAAAGGTTGGGTTCTCAGGCACAGCTCACAAAAGTTTTTTTGCCCTGACCCCAAATCAAACCACTCTCCCACCCCTTTAAAACAATTTTGTAGAATAAACAGATTTTAAGCTTCATTTGCTCATACATGCAAATAAATTGTTATCATCATGTTGTTCCCTCATCATATAAAACTTTTATCAATAACTGATAATCAAAAGGTAAAAACAATTCACCTGATCACACTGATTTCTAAAATGAGGGCCTGACTGAGAAACCAATCTTTATCAAAAGAATCTGGAGTAAACGCTTTATCATGGTTTCGGTAAGCTGGGGCAAATTTGCGTTATCAACTTGACCTGTAAGATGTTTTTTGAGAAAAAAATAAGAGAAGAATAATTATTGAAATTTTTGGAAGGCATTTATAAGATTGGTAAAATCTTAACAGCAAAAATAGTAAGATGCTTTGTTGCCTCACTGTGGTGTACTGACGTTTATCTGTGTTATCAGTAGGTGTGTTGTGAGGTGTTTTGTGTTTCAGGTGCTTGTGAGGGGACTTTGGCATGCTCCACATGTCATTTGATATTTAAACAAGAACATTTTGATCAGATCCCAGACAAGCCTACAGATGAGGAACTGGATATGTTAGACCTCGCATACTCTCTGACAGACACGTGAGTAACATTTACATCCTAGCTTTTTCTCTATTTCAAGTCTCAAAACAGTCTGTCAGGAGTTTTACCTTTATATAACATAACTTTTGCTCTGTGACCACGTGACAACAGACATGTCTATGTTCTGAAAGCTGAAATATTCTATACAATGTGGTTTATGAAAAAATATTAGGAATTTTTCAGAAAAGGTTGAATTTTGAATATTTTTGACAATTTTTTACTAGTTTTATCCACCTTTAAAGACCACCAGATGCCACCATCTGAGCCATTTAGAGTCTCTCTTATAATAAGTTGCTTTTACTAGTTGTATAATCCATGTAAAATAGATAAAAGTTTATAATCTATGTATTAACTTTAAATTGATATCTCTCAGTCTTTTATGATTCAAAACATACTATTTTCAATATTTTGAGTTGTAAACATGTGTTTTAAGTTTTAATTTTGTCTTCCTTTAATGGGAAGTCTTTTATTGTTCAGATTTAAAAAATTTATTTTCTTTTGTATATTAAAAACTAAAATACACTGTAAAATCTTGTTTAGAGTTAACACCCCAAATAAAAACATGCCTTGGGTTTTTACCTATATTTTTACATACTGCCCTGATATATTCTGTAGCTTTAACAGGTATTCTGGAATAAATTATTAGCTCAGCTGACTGTAAGTCATCTGAACTGTAGCGATCACCCTTTGTTTGTCGGCTGTCTGGCTATCTGTCCATTAACAGGGCACAAATCGTAACCACTGGACCTGGCATCTTCTGACTTTTAGTCCAGAGAGGTTCATTAAAATTCTCCTTGGAAACCTGGAATTAGGTCTCTGTTACCCATATTCTTCAAGCTGAACAACTAATGCATTGATCACCATGATTCTTTGCATGGATATTGATCATGGAGTGTTTCATCAGTTAGGCAGACTGGTGGCAGCACCTGTATTTTTTCGAATTTTTACGATGCTGTCATCTTTAAACAGGGCACAAATCTCAACCGCTGGACCTGGAATCTTCTAACTTTAAATCCAGGGAGGTCCATGAAAAGTCTCCTTGGAAATGTGAAATTAGGTCTCTGTTACCCATATTTTCTGAGCTATGGGGCCTTTAAGCAAGATTTCTCAGAGAAGGCTTGTTGGATTGTCATCAAATTTGTTGTGCTTATGGGTCTTGATGAACTTTAGCTAAGATGCATGAACAATGATGCCACCTACATTATCTTAATTAGTTGCCAGTGCAAGGACATATTGTCAACATGTCAGTCAGCTGAAGGTCATGACCCATGGGTCACTTGTTTTCAGTCAGATATCTGAAATTCATTAGAATGTTTTAAAATCATAATAATATTGACCAGCATCAGATAACCTATAATCTCTATACGAACATGTCAAGTATTTTTGGGCCAGTAATTAGTAAAATATTTATGAAAAACTTAAACAATGCTTATGCAAGCTCATAAGCTAGTTCTGAGTCACTAAAAAGGTCCTACAGTTACAGCTGTCCTGCTGCCTCTGTCAGTCTCAGAAAGGTTAATTGATTTGTCAGACTGTTAACCCAAGTTAAGCAGATTGTGTATTATCCTGTTAAGCAGTATGTTATTTCAGGCAGAGGTGTAGACAACACACACATTCCAGCTCACCTGTGAGCTATTCAGATGACTTTCATGGTCTGTCACCTGTCTGTCAGGGTTTTTCACAGCAGAATTACTCATTTGTACTTATATATTTATATATGTGGCCAGATGCACTGCAAGCTCAATTTGCTGGTGCCATCCTCATTGTTGATGATTTTGAATTTTGGTGCTTGAAACTACACCTTAGGAGTATTGTGGTTAGGTAAAATCTTCCTTGCAATAAAAGATGATTTTTTGTGTATGTAATTCAATATATCAGATATTTAATTCATCATTCTTTGTCTTTTAACATACTGTCTGTCTACATTAGAAATACATGATATTAACTGAAAGTGCTAGAAAGTACTATATTGACATTCATGTGAGTCTTTGTAAGGTATCTGTGTACCACATTAGTAAATGTTAGTAAAAGTTACAGTGACTAGCAAGCTAAACCTGGTATCGTCATGCGTGATGTTGAGCCCCACAGAATGTGAGTTGAAACCTTGTGTTCACACTGTGTGTTCGAGGCTATTATCAGATCATCTGTGTGTATTGGAAATAAACTCATCCATATCAGCCATCAAGAAAAATTTGTTCATGCAGGGCATTGTATCATATGGTATGATTATCATTATTTTCTCTGACTTTACATGCAGCATTTACTGTTAATAGTTACACTAAGGCAATGATTCTGCATACTGTTTGTGTTTGATTTATTATTTGGATAATCATTGGCTTTGACCTCATTGTATCAGACACCAGTTGAAAGAGACTGCATGTGCCTGTGGAATCAGTGTATGTGCAAGGAGCTAGGGTACAGCTGCACTTTATATATCCTTAAGTGTCTGACAGACACAGGTGATAAGAAAACACTTTAACTGTATAGTTTTCCATACATGACTGGTGTCATGGACTGAAAAATGCTGTGGTGTAATCTGGAGAGACAGTGAATTTGATAAAATTTATATTCTCTGTTTGTTCCTAAATGTTTGAATTTGTCATGTCATGGTTCTCTGCAGGATTTTAAGCTGTGATGATTGTTAAGGTAGTCTTGTATGAATTGCACTGTAACAATATAATTGTATGTTAATATGTAGATAAATAAGGATTAAAATGAGCATATTGACATGGGTTCACCACACACCCCCTCTCTTTTGAGCAAACAACTAGGGAAATCAAATTATGTATGTTTAATACCACCACAGCAGTGCCGTTTTATGCATGCAAGATTTAGGTCCACTAGTACTCCCACCACACTTCTTTACCTGTATGTTCACTAAGCTGCTGAGCCCCCTCTGTTTTAAGATCCCGTATCCTGCCCGTGCAGTCAGTGTTATGTTCTGTTGTGTGACATTGTAGATGGTACATTGCCTTCCTCTTAATGTCAGGTCTTAATGTTTTCATAATAAGTTGTATATTAAATTGACTGGTCTGTCATATGTTTCAGGTCACGGTTAGGGTGTCAGGTGATCGTAACAAAAGATATGGAAGGCTGGGAAGTCCACGTACCTGCAGGCGTCTCAGATGCTCGGGAACTTTGAGGAAGATGAAGCTAGATTTTAGTAGACAATCCCCGCAGTATATGCTCTACTCCTGTTTTAGGCTCTGAAAGAAAAATTGTCATATCATGTTTATGTCAAGTTAGTTACTGGCCCGCAGTGTAGAATTTACACAAAGCTGTGTGGATCAGACAGAGTTTTATTCGTTTAGGAGATATTTCCATAATGATTAGTTAGTTCGACAGGTTCCAACAATGACATATTTACAAGGCATGTACATGTTTGGAACTGACCTTCATCACTGTATAGTTTTCTTGTTTGGTTTCACATTTCGACTTGGTTTCAAACTATCATCATAAATAAAAAATTGTATCAACATGTTAGGTGTCCAGTGTGGACAATTAGGTAACTTGGTAATTTGGTTTTAATCAAGAGGAGTGGGTTTTGGTTCAACTCAGCATCTGTTGTGATCAGGATGGAATCGAATGTAAAAATAGAATAGACCAACTGGATGTCAGTGAGTAACTTTCAATGTGTCATATAACAAAAAACTGCACTGTAGCAAATGATAGTGCTAATATATAGGAAAAAACATATATGTAAAAGCTATTAATTCCTGATCTATTTGTTAAATTCTAGTAAAGTATTCCTAAACAAATGCAATGAAAACAGTTGGTTTAATGGTTATATATGTAGCCATATTCCTGTGACGACAAATGTTTTGGGTTCTCAAGAAACATGTTGCGAATCCAACTCTAATATGAAACCTCACTGCAGTGATAACACGCAACAGATTTAGCAGTCTGGAAGGATACCATTTTTTAAGGGCACCTTAATGTATGTCATAACAATTACTATTTTTTTTGTGTTATAACATTGTAGTTCAGTGTTGGAGGTTAGATTGTTATGCATACTAATTAGGATGTTACTGTATCAGTTTTAGCTGATAGATGCTGTGCATGATCTGATCTCTAACTTTTGAATGTGTGAAGTTTCTGATAGGCAGTCACCTATGGTAGTGTTGTTGTATGGACTTGTATGTAAAGGTGTCACATCAGTTCATAATAATGGAATCTTCAGGTCTACCTCATACTCCCATAATAGCAGTTTACTTGCTGCAGGTTAAGAAACAAAATAGTATATACACATTAACAGGAAGCTGCAGATGGTAGTGCCCCAAAACACAGTATAGTTATTTGTACTGCATGGTGTTGTGTAAGTAAATCGTTATGACAACTTACAAAATATCGAAATACGAACAGCTGGTGATGTTAGCTGTTGTGTAGATAAAAGTCCTGGCTGTTGTGTAGGAAAAAATCCTGTTTGTTGTTCATTGTCCATTTACGGACTCAAAATATTTCAAACATATAATATAGAATCATACGCAAACAATGGACCAAGTATGCTGCAAAACCCATGTTGGATTATTTATGTGCATTTCCATGAACCACCACTATATTGGCTGCTATGCGGTCATGGTGTAACCAGTCCAGTCACATAAGGATATGCAGCCTTCCCACCAGTACCTCTGCCTACATTCAAAATTTAAGAAATTTGGATGAAGTATTATATTAGATTTTTCCAGTAATGCCTTATGCAAATTGTTAACAGATTAGAATCTGGTCCATGGGTCTTTGTTTTTGTAATCGGTCGTTTCAGTTTAGAGTACTGTAAAGCATTGTTACACTCTGCAGGCAGTACGCACGTATACAGAGGTATTATAGATGGAAGTGAGCGTCAACTGACGTTGTTAAAGGCAGTTATGGATGATATCCGTATAGCATAAGAAAGAACGTGTGGAATATCTATGTTCGGATAATCAGTGTTTTACTGTACATGTGGACACTGAATGACCATTGACGGTTGTCGTGAATAACGGTTAGCAACAGGAAGACTTATACACAGGTATTTTATGCAAGTAATAAAATTGTTTTACAAATATATTTGTGGAATTGTGTTTGATAGTCGTAATCTGTTCCCCGCAGGACTGTTTTGTTTTCTATAAAGAAATGCTTTGGCTGACAGACTTCATAAAAACCCTGAAAAAAAGAAATACAAATTTGACAATTGTTTGAAATTCGAATGAATTTGTTCTTAAAAAGGTTTGAAATATCAGAAATATTATAATAATAATAATAGGCTGATCGGCTGAAGAAAAAAGTTTTCTCGTTTCGTTGAAATATAACTGCAGATTAAGTCATGATATAAGGACAATGACGTCGGCATCGGAATAATTCTTTGGGGGGGGGGGGGCAACTAGGGCACGTTAAATCCAAAGACCCTCTTATAATGCATATTTGTGTAAATTGGAGCACTGGGTTCAGCTTTAAATCAAACATTTTATATGCGGTGTAACGATACATCGCCCTGCAAGGCAGAAAAATAATGAGCGGTACAAGGTGAACCTTCAGAAACTAAAGCATCCGGATTTGCGGATCGCTATCTTATCAGACCGTCAAAAGCGATATTTTAGATCATACCAAGAAGTTTTTCCATGAAAACATTTTGTTAATAACCTACGCTTTCGGTTAACTGCATGTCAAACATTTTAATTTCGTATTTTGAAACCACTAATCGAGAGTAAAGATTTCAAGACAACATTGGCATTGGAATTGGAATCTTAACTACAATACTGTATTGTATCGTTGGTGAAGTTTTGGATGTTTTATATTTTATGTATATTGATAAGTGGAATACTCTGGTTCATGGCTATCATTGTGATAGAAAAATGTGTGAAAAGTGATGAAGTACAAGGCCCATAAAAGGGCACAAAAGGTTAAGAAATTCAATCTCGAATTGTTAAAGAGTTTATAAGTATTTGGATTTTTAAGCCCAGCTGATTGTAAGTTATATTATGAAGGTCCGTTATCCGGACGTCCATTAACAGGGCACGTTTTGAAACCGTTGACCTACTAATCTGAAATTCAACATACGGTTAGATGTTCCTAGTTCTCCTACCAAACCGAAAACTGGGTCAATGTGACTTCTTCCTAATTTGAGGAAAATCCTCCATTTTCCATTAAAATCATATTGTTTCACTTGAAGGCGGCTTAATATATATATATATATATATATATATATATATATATATATAAACACTGGTGTTGTTTTGTCCATATTTGGCCAAACTCAATCTGTTTAAGTTTCCTACATATACATCGCAGAAATAAGGTGTATATTGCGTAATTTGTAGGAGTTCTGAATTTGTATTATTTGAGTTATTAGCATACATGTAACCTCATACCTTGAATTTTGCCCAACTTTGACCAAAGCAACACCCCCCCCCCCCCCCCCCCCCCCCCCTTAAAACACATGGTTTAATTTACACAGCATATACACATCAGGATTCAGTATTTTGAAATTTCAAAGGGATAGACCAAAAAGAATAGCTTTCATTCAGGTTTTCAGACACCATGTCAAGTATTAACTAGAATACGGGTAGTCGACAAGCGACTACTTGTATCCGCCTAAATCAGAGTGGAACGGGTGAAGTGTTGCATATTAGCATGGATGTCTGCAGCCAAATTGTGTATGTAGGTTGCGCTACCTACGAAAAAATCCAGAAAGCTCTATACACATGCAAAACTTTGGCCCAATCGGTCAAACGGTTCCCAAGATATGAGCTTGGATATCTGCTGCATAAACTAAAATGCAGGTGGCGCCACCTGTCATAAAATCAAGAGAGCTGTCGGGGATGTATAAACTTGCAAAATTTTAGGCAGATATGTCAAACCACTGCCGAGATATGAGTGATTTTATCCCATGGCAGACTAACAGATGAGAGCTGTGCAAACATGGCTGCAGGTGGCGCCACCAGTTTTGCATATGATAGAGAGCTTTGTGAGATTTATACACATGCAAAATTTTGGCCCAATCGGTCAAACGGTTCCCGAGATATGAGCTTGGATGTCTGCAGCGTAAACTTGATTGTAGGTGGCGCCACCTGTCATAAAATCAGAAAAGCTATCCAGGATGTATAAGCATGCCGAATTTCAGGTGAATTAGTCAAACCACTGCAGAGATATGAGAGATTTTAACCCAAGGCAGACGAACAGATGGACACTGTGCAAACATGGTTGCAGGTGGTGCCACCATTTTCGGTGTATGTTATAAAGCTCTCCAAGGGCTCATTTGTGCAAAAAAATTTTCCTGATCGGTCAAACGGTTCCCGAGATATGAGCTTGGATGTCTGCAGCGTAAACGTGAATGTAGGTGGCGCCACCTGTCATAAAATCAGAAAAGCTATCCAGGATGTATATGCATGCCAAATTTCAGGTGAATTAGTCAAGTCACTGCAGAGATATGAGTGATTTTAACCCAAGGCAGACAAACAGATGGACACTGTGCAAACATGGTTGCAGGTAGCGCCACCATTTTTGGTGTATGTTATAAAGCTCTCCAAGGGCTACATTTGTGCAAAAGAATTTTCCTGATCGGTCAAACGGTTCCCAAGATATGAGCTTGGATGTCTGCAGCGTAAACGTGAATGTAGGTGGCGCCAGCTGTCATAAAATCAGAAAAGCTATCCAGGATGTATACGCATGCCCAATTTCAGGTGAATTAGTCAAGTTACTGCAGAGATATGAGTGATTTTAACCCAAGGCAGACGAACAGATGGACACTGTGCAAACATGGTTGCAGGTGGCGCCACCATTTTTGGTGTATGTTATAAAGCTCTCCAAGGGCTACATTTGTGCAAAAGAATTTTCCTGATCGGTCAAACGGTTCCCGAGATATGAGCTTGGATGTCTGCAGCGTAAACGTGAATGTAGGTGGCGCCACCTGTCATAAAATCAGAAAAGCTATCCAGGATGTTTACGCATGCCCAATTTCAGGTGAATTAGTCAAGTCACTGCAGAGATATGAGTGAATTTAACCCAAGGCAGACGAACAGATGGACACTGTGCAAACATGGTTGCAGGTGGCGCCACCATTTTTGGTGTATGTTATAAAGCTCTCCGAGGGCTACATTTGTGCAAAAAAATTTTCCTGATCGGTCAAACGGTTCCCGAGATATGTGGGTTTATGTGTGGAAACAGACGCACAAACGGACGCAGAGCGCAAAGGAAAGGTCAGAGGTCAAAACAAAATCGGGGCGCAGCAGTTCACATGTGACCCGAACATAATCCTGGGTTTCGGAAAATTCCGCCCAACGGTTACGGAGGAGTTCTCCGGACACCTACGCGGCGGCGGCGGCGTCCAGCTGAAAACATAGTATCCGCAAAACTCTGTTTTGGCGGATACAATTACATGCAGCCAGTACAGTGGTTGTGCAGTAAGTACTGCAGCCCACACCGATGTAATTTGTTTCATTCCAGGCAACTCCCTTGGCTCGGCTTAGCTGGGCTTTCCCTCTGACGGCTCCAATGTACAAATCTTTATGGGAATAGTGACCCAGGGAATAATCTTGAATATGCCATGTTGTGGCGTTATTTGTTTTTAAGTGATATTATATTGAAAAAAAATATTTTCTTTTAAATAAAGTTTAAACATTTTGCGATTAAAAGAAAATAAATAAATGTATGTGTATGCATAATCAGACATATATGAACCAAACTAGGGATAAATAATGATGCAACTTACAATTCTGAATGAATTTATATTCTCTTATATATTATTGCAAATTTATAAAATTTGTGAATAAAAAAGTGCATGTGATAAAAACGATTAATGCAAATAATGTATAATATTATGCTAAAGGGTTGATTATAAACTAAAAATCATTATTCCCTTGAAAGTGAAATACAGGGATCAGATCTTTTCTGTCCACCTGTCTGTCCATCTGTAAATATTTCTTATGCAACACAGTACCTCAACAGTTTTATTTTGTTTCTTTTTTATGGCAATCTGTCGGAGTATTAGTTTTGCAATCAGACATTTAGTAAATACCATAAACATTTCCTCCTAAAATTATAACGTGAAATGGTAATTTTAAGACTAACAAGTATGTATCAGTTATTCTACAGTAGGCCTACCTCCTCATATCAGCAGATAGTATTCTATTGTGTTCTTTATATAACGTGATGTGTATATTTTTTATCCCATACAATTAATATTCTAGAGCTGACCTCGGTTTGATGATCGAACTATCGAGTTGGTGAACCGTAACACGGTGAAACAGGTTCATTATTGTATCCCCAGACAAAGTCGGGGGATACTATGTTTTCATACCGGTCCCGCCGCTGCCGCCGCCGCCGCCGCATATAAATCTTGTTGGCGCGATAACCCAAAAAATATTTCACGGAACTTTACCAAACTTGGTATATGTATAGATATGGGTAAGAGGACGATGCCTATTTAAAATGAGGTCATGACCTTTACTAGGAGAGTGTCCTTGACCTTGAATAGGTCCAATTTTGGGGAAAATCACACAAATTCTTTAATATCTCAAGAAATCTTGCATGGATTTATCCCAAAATCAAGTTGATGGAAGATGAGGGATAGGGTTGTCATGTTCCAGAAACTGGTGGCGTCACCTATTATTCTTTACTTGTTTTCATGCCGTTTAATACCCCCAAAATTGCCACCTTACAGTACTGTGAGCATTATAAGTCAAAAACTAATGAACAGATTTCTTTTATATTATGCATATACATAGGTATGGGTTATGGGATGATGCTTATTTAAATTGGGGTCATGACCTTTCCTATGATAGTGGCCTTGACCTTGAATATTGCCATATATGGTGAAAATCACACACCTGTTATGATATCTCCAGTGTTGATAGCCATATAGATTTCAAACATGACTTATGTATGGCCCACCACTAAAGTAAGAACCCTATAGGTTCTAGGGTCATGAGGTCAAAGGTCAAGGTCACTGGACTGGCATTTTAAAAGATACTGTGGATGCATGTTAAGCCAAACTTTCATCCCAGGTCTTCCATCTTGAATATATAGCTCACTTGCCAATAGTGGATGATCCATATGAATTTTGGGGTCACAAGGTCAAAGGTCAAGGCCACAGGAGCTATCTATCCAAAATTAGTTTCTGGATGATAATTCCTGCTTTTATTGATGTATTGATTTCAAATTTGACTTAAATATGTCCCATTGAAAAAGCAAAACTCCAATTGATTTTGGGGTCATGAGGTCAAAGGTCAAGGTCACAGGACACATCTTTAAAAAGATTGTGGATGCATTTTCAGCCAAACATTTCATCTCAGACCTGTCATCTTGCACATATAAGTCATCTGTCAATAGAGGAAGACCCCTATCAGTTTTAAGGTCACAAGGTCAAAGGTGAAGGTCACAGGAGCCATCTGTCCAAAAATTAGTTTCTGGATGATAATTCCTGCTTTTATTGATGTATGGATTTCAAACTTGACTTGTATATGTCCCATTGGAAAAGCAAGACCCAAATTGACTTTTGGGTCATAAGGTCAAAGGTCAAGGTCACTGGACACATCTTTAAAAAGATGTGGATGCATTTTAAGCCAAACTTTCAGCCCTGGTCTTCCATCTTGAATATATAGCTCACTTGCCAATAGTGGACAATCCATATAAATTTTGGGGTCACAAGGTCAAAGGTCAAGGCCACAGGAGCTATCTGTCCAAAACTTATTTTCTGGATGATAATTCCTTCTTTTATTGATGTATGGATTTCAAACTTGACTTGTATTGACCCATTGGAAAAGCAAGACCCGAATTGATTTTGGGGTCATGAGGTCAAAGGTCAAGGTCACAGGAAACCTCTTTTAAAAGGTTGTGGATGCAATTTCACCCGAATAATTCATCTCAGATCTTTCATCTTGCACATATAGTTCACCTGCTAAGAGTGGAAGACCCCTATCAATTTTGAGGTCACAAGGTCAAAGGTGAAGGTCACAGGAGCCATCTGTCCAAAAATTAGTTTCTGGATGATAATTCCTGCTTTTATTGATGTATGGATTTCAAACTTGACTTGTATATGTCCCATTGGAAAAGCAAGACCTGAATTGATTTTGGGGTCCTGAGGTCAAAGGTCAAGGTCACAGGACACATCTTTAAAAAGATGTGGATGCATTTTCAGCCAAACATTTCATCTCAGATCTTTCATCTTGCACATATAGTTCACCTGCCAAGAGAGGAAGAACCCTATCAATTTTGAGGTCACAAGGTCAAAGGTGAAGGTCACAGGAGCCATCTGTCCAAAAATTAGTTTCTGGATGATAATTCCTGCTTTTATTGATGTATGGATTTCAAACTTGACTTGTATATGTCCCATTGGAAAAGCAAGACCTGAATTGATTTTGGGGTCCTGAGGTCAAAGGTCAAGGTCACAGGACACATCTTTAAAAAGATGTGGATGCATTTTCAGCCAAACATTTCATCTCAGATCTTTCATCTTGCACATATAGTTCACCTGCCAAGAGAGGAAGAACCCTATCAATTTTGAGGTCACAAGGTCAAAGGTGAAGGTTACAGGAGCCATCTGTCCAAAAATTAGTTTCTGGATGATAATTCCTTCTTTTATTGATGTATGGATTTCAAACTTGACTTGTATTTGACCCATTGGAAAAGCAAGACCTGAATTGATTTTGGGGTCCTGAGGTCAAAGGTCAAGGTCACAGGACACATCTTTAAAAAGATGTGGATGCATTTTCAGCCAAACATTTCATCTCAGATCTTTCATCTTGCACATATAGTTCACCTGCCAAGAGAGGAAGAACCCTATCAATTTTGAGGTCACAAGGTCAAAGGTGAAGGTCACAGGAGCCATCTGTCCAAAAATTAGTTTCTGGATGATAATTCCTGCTTTTATTGATGTATGGATTTCAAACTTGACTTGTATATGTCCCATTGGAAAAGCAAGACCTGAATTGATTTTGGGGTCCTGAGGTCAAAGGTCAAGGTCACAGGACACATCTTTAAAAAGATGTGGATGCATTTTCAGCCAAACATTTCATCTCAGATCTTTCATCTTGCACATATAGTTCACCTGCCAAGAGAGGAAGAACCCTATCAATTTTGAGGTCACAAGGTCAAAGGTGAAGGTTACAGGAGCCATCTGTCCAAAACTTAGTTTCTGGATGATAATTCCTTCTTTTATTGATGTATGGATTTCAAACTTGACTTGTATTTGACCCATTGGAAAAGCAAGACCTGAATTGATTTTGGGTTCATGAGGTCAAAGGTCAAGGTCACAGGACACATCTTTATAAAGATTGTGGATGCATTTTCAGCCAAACAATTCATCTCAGATCTTTCATCTTGCACATATAGTTCACCTGCCAAGAGTGAAAAACCCCTATCAATTTTGAGGTCACAAGGTCAAAGGTCATGGCCACAGGAGCTATCTGTCCAAAAAGTAGTTTCTGGATGATAATTCCTGCTTTTATTGATGTATGGATTTCAAACTTGACTTGTATATGTCCCATTGGAAAAGCAAGACCCAAATTGACTTTTGGGTCATAAGGTCAAAGGTCAAGGTCACTGGACACATCTTTAAAAAGATGTGGATGCATTTTAAGCCAAACTTTCAGCCCTGGTCTTCCATCTTGAATATATAGCTCACTTGCCAATAGTGGACAATCCATATAAATTTTGGGGTCACAAGGTCAAAGGTCAAGGCCACAGGAGCTATCTGTCCAAAACTTATTTTCTGGATGATAATTCCTTCTTTTATTGATGTATGGATTTCAAACTTGACTTGTATTTGACCCATTGGAAAAGCAAGACCCGAATTGATTTTGGGGTCATGAGGTCAAAGGTCAAGGTCACAGGAAACCTCTTTTAAAAGGTTGTGGATGCAATTTCACCCGAATAATTCATCTCAGATCTTTCATCTTGCACATATAGTTCACCTGCTAAGAGTGGAAGACCCCTATCAATTTTGAGGTCACAAGGTCAAAGGTGAAGGTCACAGGAGCCATCTGTCCAAAAATTAGTTTCTGGATGATAATTCCTGCTTTTATTGATGTATGGATTTCAAACTTGACTTGTATATGTCCCATTGGAAAAGCAAGACCTGAATTGATTTTGGGGTCCTGAGGTCAAAGGTCAAGGTCACAGGACACATCTTTAAAAAGATGTGGATGCATTTTCAGCCAAACATTTCATCTCAGATCTTTCATCTTGCACATATAGTTCACCTGCCAAGAGAGGAAGAACCCTATCAATTTTGAGGTCACAAGGTCAAAGGTGAAGGTCACAGGAGCCATCTGTCCAAAAATTAGTTTCTGGATGATAATTCCTGCTTTTATTGATGTATGGATTTCAAACTTGACTTGTATATGTCCCATTGGAAAAGCAAGACCTGAATTGATTTTGGGGTCCTGAGGTCAAAGGTCAAGGTCACAGGACACATCTTTAAAAAGATGTGGATGCATTTTCAGCCAAACATTTCATCTCAGATCTTTCATCTTGCACATATAGTTCACCTGCCAAGAGAGGAAGAACCCTATCAATTTTGAGGTCACAAGGTCAAAGGTGAAGGTTACAGGAGCCATCTGTCCAAAAATTAGTTTCTGGATGATAATTCCTTCTTTTATTGATGTATGGATTTCAAACTTGACTTGTATTTGACCCATTGGAAAAGCAAGACCTGAATTGATTTTGGGGTCCTGAGGTCAAAGGTCAAGGTCACAGGACACATCTTTAAAAAGATGTGGATGCATTTTCAGCCAAACATTTCATCTCAGATCTTTCATCTTGCACATATAGTTCACCTGCCAAGAGAGGAAGAACCCTATCAATTTTGAGGTCACAAGGTCAAAGGTGAAGGTCACAGGAGCCATCTGTCCAAAAATTAGTTTCTGGATGATAATTCCTGCTTTTATTGATGTATGGATTTCAAACTTGACTTGTATATGTCCCATTGGAAAAGCAAGACCTGAATTGATTTTGGGGTCATGAGGTCAAAGGTCAAGGTCACAGGACACATCTTTAAAAAGATGTGGATGCATTTTCAGCCAAACATTTCATCTCAGATCTTTCATCTTGCACATATAGTTCACCTGCCAAGAGAGGAAGAACCCTATCAATTTTGAGGTCACAAGGTCAAAGGTGAAGGTTACAGGAGCCATCTGTCCAAAACTTAGTTTCTGGATGATAATTCCTTCTTTTATTGATGTATGGATTTCAAACTTGACTTGTATTTGACCCATTGGAAAAGCAAGACCTGAATTGATTTTGGGTTCATGAGGTCAAAGGTCAAGGTCACAGGACACATCTTTATAAAGATTGTGGATGCATTTTCAGCCAAACAATTCATCTCAGATCTTTCATCTTTCACATATAGTTCACCTGCCAAGAGTGAAAAACCCCTATCAATTTTGAGGTCACAAGGTCAAAGGTCATGGCCACAGGAGCTATCTGTCCAAAAAGTAGTTTCTGGATGATAATTCCTTCTTTTATCGATGTATGGATTTCAAACTTGACTTGTATTTGACCTATTGGAAAAGCAAGACCCGAATTGATTTTGGGGTCATGAGGTCAAAGGTCAAGGTCACAGGAAACCTCTTTAAAAAGGTTGTGGATGCAATTTCACCCAAATAATTCATCTCAGATCTTTCATCTTGCACATATAGTTCACCTGCTAAGAGTGGAAGACCCCTATCAATTTTGAGGTCACAAGGTCAAAGGTGAAGGTCACAGGAGCCATCTGTCCAAAAATTAGTTTCTGGATGATAATTCCTTCTTTTATTGATGTATGGATTTCAAACTTGACTTGTATTTGACCCATTGGAATAGCAAGACCTGAATTGATTTTGGGTTCATGAGGTCAAAGGTCAAGGTCACAGGACACATCTTTAAAAAGATTGTGGATGCATTTTCAGCCAAACAATTTATCTCAGATCTTTCATCTTGCACATATAGTTCACCTGCCAAGAGTGAAAAACCCCTATCAATTTTGAGGTCACAAGGTCAAAGGTGAAGGTCACAGGAGCCATCTGTCCAAAACTTAGTTTCTGGATGATAATTCCTGCTTTTATTGATGTAAGGTTTTCAAACTTGACTTGTATATGTCCCATTGGAAAAGCAAGACCCGAATTGATTTTAGGGTCATGAGGTCAAAGGTCAAGGTCACAGGACACATCTTTAAAAAGATGTGGATGCATTTTCAGCCAAACATTTCATCTCAGATCTTCTATCTTGCACATATAGTTCTCCTGCCAAGAGAGGAAGAAAACTATCAATTTAAGGTCACAAGGTCAAAGGTGAAGGTCACAGGAGCCACCTGTAAAAAAATATTAGTTTCTGGATGATCATTCCTGCTTTATTGATGTATAGATTTCAAACTTGCCTTGTGCCTATTCTCTCATTCGGTAGCCTAAATAAAAGACAAGTTACTATAGGAACAATTAATTGACGGGTACCGTGCTCGTCATAAGTGCTCATGTACAACAAAATAAGTGCACATGTACTTCACTCTAGTTTGACTGGTCGGGGGGGGGGGGGGGGGGCTGCAACCCTCCTTAAAAACCTTGAAAAAAAAATGAATGATATTATTCATTAATTGTCTATACTAAATTTCCCAAAATAACCTTAAAATACATGCATGTATAGGCCTACATATCAGTTCTACTGCAACATTACAAATAAATTTGGCTGTCTATTACTGTATTTTGACTTGTAATAAAGAGTCACCTTCGAAACATGTTTTTTAATAATTTTTTATGGATCAGTCCCAATTAAGCAACCCTTCACACCCCCCCCCCCCCCCCAACCTCGATTGAAATCTGGTCCTGTACATTTTATCTGTACTAAAATCATAATGAAAGCTGCATTTCTGTACGTTTTCATCTTTTACAGGCCTAAAGGTCCTATTTTAGAACGCATAAAAGAAATTCATCGCAGTGGTCTTCCTTCATTTTGCATTCATAATGTGGTAAACAGCCCATAATCTTAACATTACGCTACGAATGATGAATTAACATCATTAACAAGAGAATACATGTGAGCTCACAACCCATATACTGAAATTCCGTCTCTGTGGTAACGAGTTATTTCCTGTATCGCGTACAAATTGGCTGCGTCTAGTAAATCGTGAGAGCCATGCTTGTATTCATGTTGCCAAAAATTTACCAACAAAGCGGAGAGATTTACCAATATGGCATAATGCATAAAAAAGGAGTTTTCTCGCTCATGTTTTGTGTTGTTAGATAGTATACAAAATGGTAACGATTAGTCTGCTTTATGTCAATCGACAGTGTACATGTAGGTGATGAGGCGTTGTCAAAAATGACGAAAATATTTGCATCCTCATGGGGCCTTATAATGCGTTCCTCTGACCTATAGATGTAGAGGCACTCTTACAGCCAGTAACCTGTCGTAACGTCAGAGGGCCGATGCGGCGCAATAATAAAGGCAGATTTCACGTATGATTCCTTCTTCTGGGACATTAAGAGAGCAAGGCTTGTACATACAATGCAACAGAAATTCTCTCCCTTTTCGGTGAGCTGATTAAAGTCGTCGGAGCTGTGGATGTACCCCTAGTTGTGTACGTAATCTATCAGTCTGGACAGTCGCCGAACATTGACGTGATCAGTGAAATGAAAGCTCAAATGTTACAACCAAACGTGCCATGGTATTAATAAAATCTTGTTTGAGCCACTAATTAGTGCATGTATTGCACATGCCCATCCTTGAAACAATAATTTCCATTATTTGTATTCTGTGTTTAAATATAATTTTCCCTGCAGGATGTAAGTCACACGTTAATTCAAGGTAAATATATACATAACTGGCACGTGTAAAATGTACTCGAAATGCAAATATTTACTTAATACATGTAATTTTGTATACCATTTCCTTGGCTATATGTCTACAGCAGCTTAATTTCAGTGGAACAAAGATGGACTACAGTTATTAATAATGCCTGACAATAGTAAATAGTATGTTAGATGGATTACACGGCTGGTGCCTGAAGTTTAAATTACTGTCACAGTTGGTATATGACGTCATCCAATCACATTTTCTTGTCTCACTCAGAGTTCAATTACGGCGCAGTTGGTGGTACTCTTCGTTCATATTCATCCATGAGATTTGTCCTAGTTTAATTAAATCATTGAATTACACAAGTGCCACAGAAGACTCTCTCTCTCGCTCTTGATTTCTCTCTCTCTCTCTCTCTCTCTCTATATATATATATATATATATTTATATATATATATATATATATATATATATATATATATATATATATGTATATATAATGAAAGAATAACATCTTCATATACTGACACCAGTTTTAGACATTGATTCATAAGAATTTTGATTTGATTAATGTAGAAAAATACAGTCTATTGTGCTATTGTAGTTTACATTTATAAGGTTAATTAAGATTATAACTGCAGTCTCTTATTTATTGCGCTGGGTTACGCTATATATACCCTCAATTTTATTTATCAAACTCTGAATAAGTGGTTTTAAAATTAAACCAATGTTATTTTAAGACATGACAGACGGTGCGGGAATAAGTGCGTCATCGGTCTAATTAAACCCCCGGCGGGAGGGCGGAAATAAGTCACACTTCATATAAGCGGGTTGTGTCGGATCCGGTCTGTGGACAGAATTAAATAATCCAGCCGCCAGCCGGAAGTGAAAATCGCCCTCCTGCGCGGAAGCCCTGATTGATTTAATTTAAAAACATCTATTCCTGTATTTCTCCCTTACAAGGCACCTGTAACAAGGCAGACCTAGTTGTTTAATTAATTATATGTGTTTGTTTGTTGGTCTGTTTATTCGTTTATAGGATTCATTCATTAAAGAGACACGCGGGTCATGGATAAGCGAAAACCACATTTTGCGAGGCCCAGGATAACGCGGACACAGCACGTTTTCCCTGTCGGTTGTGCGCATGTGCGCTATACCGAGAGCCATTCCTTAAATTATTAATGTTTTCATAGCTCATAAGCAATGGCTTATAGTCATGAATTCACCGTTCAATACATGGGCATTTCAGCAGAGTCTACATGGGCCTATAAAGCCCTATATACTTAAAGATCTCGAAGAAGACTGATGTGCAATGGAAGTATAGGTATCTACATACTTAAAAAACTAACAATAGCACCACATGCAAACTATCTTATTTTTTTCTCATAAAATATACGTGAATTTAAAATGAAGCGGATTCACCAGTCCCGAAAGATCTTTAATATGACCACCATGCTAAAAATATTATCTCAAATAATTATCTCAAAGTTGTGCTAAAAAGCAAATGACCTATACGTATGACCGTAAATACTATAACCAGATGTGTAGTCAGGGCCTCCGGAATCCTAATACATCTGTGCTATGTCCCTGTGTACACAGTGTTACGGTTAGTATTGTCACACCACTAGAGATATGAACGACCAAGTTCTTTTTACTGTCAAACCAACTGGCTTAAACTGGTGCACATGTACAATCCCAAGATAAATAAGACAAGAGTTCACAAAAACAAACCAATATATTAAAGAGAACATACACTTGCTTTTTTCTAGAGAGGCACTCCAAACATACAAGCACTGATGGTAATAAACGATAATAACCACATAAATAATCACATAGTCCGTTATTAACACTACACAGAATAGTTCCTTGTTTACACTTCTCGTGATCACATGACAAACGTGACATCGGAATGTTGTTGCTCGTTTGTCCGCGCCGTGTTCTCAGTACATTCAGTCTACTTTTCATACACGAAACTCCGACCACCAATAGTTCCTCGTTGGTTTACTGGTATAACTCTCAAGACACAGTTCACGCAGTACCCGCTAATTAGCGCACAGACGATTCTATCTGGACAATGTCATCACAGCTGATGTCTCCTGGAAACATTAAACTCTAAGTAGCCGAAAATGCTTCAACGCAGCAATATACAGTACTTCCACGTTTAAATAATGTCCTCTGTTCGTTCCTGAAAGCGCTCACAACAGGTTTAAATCGCCAGATTTACCATACGGTCGGCATAAATTCGATACTCGCCCTGATGTCCGTTACAGAGAAATCACCGTGGCCTCTCTCAGACACCGACAATCTACGTTTATAGACATCATCTCACAGATGTCTAGACTTTTGATGCCCGCTGAACTACCAATGGATTTCAGATATCGCCTGGCTACATGAACTAGCGCACTGATCGGGCACTTGTAGCCTATTTCGTCTTTATCGCGGCTTGCTGACGTCATAAGTCCTGACCGTCTTCTGGCCAATAACCACTTCCTATTATGCCGACTGCAAATTGTTACATGAATCTTAATATGGACACGCCTCCAGGTACAAAACCATGGGAAAACTAAACTAAACAAGTGCACATCCTTTGAAGTAAACAACAAACGAACATTACTCTAGAGACCGCCAAATAGAGACGGCTCCCACGGAAAATTAAACTGTACTGAAATTAACATTAAATGAGACACATTTACTCTCTAATCAAAGTTCTCCCGCTAATATCTAAACATGATTCTCCATATCAATGTACAATTGATTAGTAAAACAATCATCTGCTTATTCTCCCTACTAGAACATGAAAAATAAGAACTAAGTCACAGTCCTCTGGTGACGAATATAAACTTTTATTAATTTTACATGGATGGTACATGTAGTTATAATATATAGTTATAAAAACTGATGCTAAGCACTCCCCATGGCTCAGATGGTGGTGTTCATAGTCTTTGGAGGCGGAGGAAATTGGAGAACCCGGAGAAAACCACCGACCTTGGACGGGCCACTGCAACCCACTCTCATATAACTAAACCATAGAGCGCGGAGCGTTTTACCACTCGATTGTCCAGGCCCTGTCCGCCCGGTTTCAGGTGAGTTGTAGAACAAAGCCAACCCCCCCCCCCCCCCCCCCGATATACCTATGAATGACTGTGGCTCTGTGTCTGGACAAAGGAATGGCCGTATGTCACCATGGTATACAGGCCTGCCACAGCTAAATGACCGGAAATAAAACAGTAAGTGCTCTGGTAAAAAAAGTGAAAAAAGAGTGAAAATAGCAGCAATTTCCCATATCTTTATCACAAACTGAAAACAGATGTTCTTCATATTCTATGTATGTTTATATATATCGCTCAAAAAGTCAGAAATATACACTGCACATCCCCTTGCAGGTAGATAAGGGCATTTTCCACACATTGTGACTCATGCTAAACATTTGAACACACAACATTGCGAGATGTAACATTCTTGTTCTAACTGGACTGTTTAAGCAGGTGAGAAATATTATATCAATTTTTTTACTCTGAAAAAAAGGTAAAAAAGACCGCTGCTGAAAAAAGGGTGAAAAAAGAGTAATAAGTGTCATTCTTAGTAAATCATAAAACAAGGCCTACAGGCCTAATGCGAACCTGTGCATTGGGAAATACACCAGGTATAATGCTTCAATGCTGGACCATTACTTTTCATGTATATGAACAATGCAAGTACTAAACATTTTGAATCAGAAACAATTACACAAACATCACTGCTGAAATTCTGGCATGGGTACACAGAACACAAAAAAAGATTGTAGCTGGCACCACCAGTCTTGTATACTTCGAAGCTATCAGAGATATACACATATGCCAATTTTCAGACTGATATATCAAACCCCTCCTGAGAAATAAGCAGGGACACACATTGTGCAAAATTTATTGTCTTGTACACGAAAAAGCTATTTGATATGTATAAATATGCCCAATTTCAGGCTGATATATCAAATTCCTCTGTAGAAATAAGCAGACACATACACTGTGCAAAAGTCAATGTACGTGGCACCACCTGTCTTGTAAATGAGAATACCATCAAAGACACATAGACAGGTCAAAATATCAGTCCAATACATCGAAATTACCAAGAGTTTGATGCACTGGGCTGACAAGGCTTAGGTGAGTAAGGCAGTTGCCCCCGAGTGACCTGTGACAAATTGCTGCCTCAAGCTACTGCACTGAATGAACTCTTTACCTGCACCTGGCTAGACTGAGTGAACTTTTGACCTGAACCTGGCTGCACTGAGTGAACTCTTGACCTGTTGCATAATTTGACACAGTTGGCAGTCTGCCAAAGCTATTAATAGATTCAGGCTGAACGTTGGTGCCAAATATGATGCAGTGAGAAGTCTGCCAAATCTATTAATAGAATACAGCTACTGCACTGAGTGAACTATTTATCTATATCTGGCTGCACTTCTTCCAATCCTGGCACTGTGCCAAAACTATTTATAGAGCTGACATCATCTTGGCTAATGGCCAACATCAAGGCACTGGCAATCTGCCAATGGTAAACCAAGTGCTGCCATCTGAACACAAAAGTGATCCCTACTTGAAATAACTTTGAAACTTATTTTCCCAATACAAAATGCATTTCAGCTGACTTTTTATAAAAAAAAGAAATCAGGAATATATGTAAAATTATTACGGATGCATACTGAATGCAAAATTAAAATACAGATATATCTCATTGATGGCAAATATTTGAATTAAGTTGAGTAGGGATACCAATAATTATAATCCATGTACAGTTGTCTTTATATAGCCACAGAGAGCTGTATATCCATGATAGTAACATTGCCTGGTATGATGAATAACTTAAATCATAATCTAAATAAAAAAAAAAACTTTCTTGTCAATATTAACCAAAGATAACCTGAAATCTAAATGTCTAGTGGCATGATGCAATAGAGGCTGATAAACTGGTGCCAGGCTAGATGTAACAGCATCCCACAGCTAACATATATGGTAAAATGACTCAATTCAATCTCCATTATTCAGCCAAAAATCATTCATGTGGAACCATTAATGACAATTATTATAAGAATTTTTGTAGAAATTATTCTTGTAAAATATTTAACAAACTGGCTTCAGTGACATCAGTCGAAAAATGTTTCACAGGTTTATAACTCACATTGGACGATACAGCAAACTGGCTAAGTTCAGCTTCCCGAACTCAGCCAAAAAGCACTGAACCAAAACCATTTGAACAAACTTGAATTATCAACATCTGAGGATAATTAATGTGTGAGATTTAAGAATTTGGCCCAGTGGTTTTTTAGAAGAAGATCTTTGTAGCCACTGAGCTAAAATGGGCTGTTATGGCAAATGACTAAATTCAGCTTCCCATAACTTAGCCAAAAGTCACTGAAAAGAGACCATTTGAACAAACTTCAGAAAGCACTACCCTAGGATCATTTCTGTGCGATATTAAACATTTTGGCCATATGGTTTCAGAGAAGAAGTTCTTTTGTAGCCCTCAGTGTGATACAGGCACTGATGACCCTGTACAAAAAAGGCCTATGCAGGTGGCGCCACCAATACCTCAATTTCAGATATGACCTATGTGACCAACATTGGCAAAAAAATTGGTGATGTTAGCTACAGCCGTTTCTGAGATTTATATTTTAATATGCTTTTTTGCACAGTTAACAAAGTTCAACCTCCTGTATCTCGGCCAAAAATCTCAGAACTGGAACCATTCGAACAAAATTTGAGAAAGATTGTTCTAGGGATCATTTCTGTGAAATATTGGACAATTTGGCTGGACAATTTCGGAGAAGAAGATTTTTAAAGCTTTTTAGCTTTTTCCCTATAAAATCTAAGAAAATGCAGTTAGAAAAAAATAAAAAAAATCTGATATAGTTTTTTGGATGACTGATTATTTGCTAAAAAATTGGTGATGCTACCTCCTGCCAGACGACGCACGACGCACGACGCACGACAGACGACGGACGACGCCGCACCATCGCATAAGCTCACAGGTTCGCTAAAAAGAGTGACTCTTTTAAAAGGAGTGATTTAGCAGGCCTGGTAAATAACTGATATGAATCCATTAAAATGAATTTATATTGTGGCTATATGCATTACCACCATAAATATGATTTATTCCTTGGGCGTATGTCCTTACCCTTAATTCGCAGAATTTCAACAATATCTGTGTATAACTGTTTGAGATTTGTTTTTGTTATATTATTTTTTCTGTACACCCATATTTTGTCCTGCAGGCACTGTCGCCCCATTACACGTGTTGGGGCTAATTTTATGCACAAACGGGAAGTATGTATAGACCTACTATGGTGACATTCTCAAGGAATATAAGTCCATGAAGCAGTGCCCACTATATACATATCTTTATCAGGGCAGGTAGCCAACAGCATTGCCAGGCATATTTATATTTCGACTACATTGATCTAATACTGACAATAAATAATATATATTGTTTGCTTAAACAAATCCATGAACGAAATCGGCTCGCTTAAAACTACGCATGCAGTCTGGCGTATACGTAAGGATTGTTCTTTATAGAAAATCAGACGTGTGGCCAGACAGACTCGTGCTGGGCTGTCCTGGGCTGTGCGTCATCCAGGTTATATAAAACTGATTAGCTGTCACGTCTCATCTTTTCTTAATTCCTCCATACTTCGGGCCTGCGTGGCTGTTTGATTATCAATCTTCACTGCTGAAGGGGTACCTGGGTGGTGGGTACGAAGACGTTCGAATCACTTTTAAACCGGCCTCCATCTCTCCTTTTGCTAAAGAAAAACTGGAATGAATTTCTGTTTCAAATTCATGTAGTTAAAATTTAACTTCTTCCATTCGAGTGTTGTGATTCATTAATTCTTTCACGGTTGATAAACCACTCCTCACAACGACAAAGAATTATACATTAATAAGAACCAGTACGTCGGCAGTCTCGCTTTAAGATTATACTTACATCTGAAAAACTTAAAAAGACAAAAACATAAAACAGTATCTTTATTGTTAAGAAACAGTAGCTGACAACACATACAAGAATAATAACTTGATATCATATATGCACTCTGGAAACAACAGCATATGTCAATATACTATATATAAAACATTTGGCATGTCTCTATTAACGAAATCTAACGAAATATGTGTGTGTAAAAGGCACAGTAGTGTGTTTAAAATGGTAATATAAATCTGTTCAAAACAGGCAAAATTATATCAGATTAGCTAAGTGATAATAAGCTCTTCCAAAGACCCCACAACATGATAAGTGCTAGATAGAAGACGATATGACGCTGGCACTGTGCTACCACCTGTGAATACTATTAGTACTAGAAAGACCAACTTTACAATAACCTGTTTCACCGCCAGAGGTCTCCCTATGCTTCCTAAAATAAAGTTAAAAGACTTGAGTATAATATATCATACTGTTAGTATATAGAATTACAAAGGTTTGTACAGCAAGAATTAAATAGCTGTAGTATGGATAAAGCAATGTATGGAAAATATAGCCCCATTCTAAAGAGATAATGTATATAATATCATATATATTATTTCCATGCACAGCTGATATTATATGTATTAATATATCACAATGATCACTCGGTGGGTCTGATGAAAGTTTTGGCATTTGATGTCTCTGTGAGTATAAATACTCAATATATCATAAAATTCTTTTCCTGAACCTCTCCTAGAAATCTTGGAATGTAACAAACGGTTACAGAATAATGCTGAGCATTGCTGGAATGCAACTTCTTCAAACCATTCATACACACAAGGCTTAATGTGTACAATACTGGCAATAATAATACTAGTCATTAAAATATCATGTTAATTAGATAAAACATGTATTACACAGCAAATACTATGTGTATATGTACATGAATTGTAAATCTATGTAGTTATTTGCAAAAATATGTTGATTAAATTGTGACCATGTTCATGTCAGAAAACAATGATATTATCAAAGTCAACTTTCCCTTCTAACAATGTAAATATACAGGAATAGAAATGAATATGTTAATAAACATGACACAGAAATTCAATTACTTTTTCACACTGACATCTAAGGGCTCAACATAATACTTCGCTAGTTGCCTCTGACTGGTACAATAAAGACAGGATGGATGAATTTCCTGTTTGTCTGAAATCACCTTGTGGTTGAACGATATACTTTAGGCCATGCCCCTGTCCAATAATATTAAAGACTAAAAATGTGTGTTTAGTTAAGTTTTACTGGTCTAGGCAGTGGATGTGCATGATGTCCTTCTAAATTGTAGAGCCCTGGCATGTTATTACTTCATGTGGATAAGGATACAGCAAAGAGGTATGGTTCTTTAAATCCTGTACTGGATAGCTTGATGCAACATACATAAAGTTTCTGGACGGTGATTCCTAAACCTGCATATAATGTATGTTGATCATTTAGATTAGTATTCCATCCAGCAGTTCATTTTATTAGCTCTTGCTGAATCCTTTTCCTTATGTGTCAATGTGAACACACATGGATACATAAAAGGAGTTGTCATATTCTGTGATTTTCCATGCCTGTTTCACTATTCATATACATTTGAATGTACCATCAAAAGGGTGAATTATAAATTTATCACAGTCTTATAATGATCAGCAGTGGTGCCACCTATATATAAAAATATGAATTAAATATGAACTAAAACAGCAGTGAGGCAGTGGCAAAATGCACACAGCAGCAGATACATCTATATCCCTGCTGTTAAATTTCAAACCATAAAACATCAGTTGATGGGCTTCTGTGTTATACAGAAAATGGACACATGGATAGCGAAGTTTCCATATCATGTAAACAAGCATAAAACATCCCTCCTATTGAAAGCTCCAATTGAGAAAATACTGAAATCAATTAATCTGCAATGTGGTTACTTTTCATTTAATAGTTTCTGCTAAGCAAGGAGTACATGCCTCCTGACTTATTCAAGTTACCCAATGCTTGTGGAGGCAGCCTTTGTTGTATATGACCACCAGGGTGCTGGCTTGGGGTCAAGAATGTTGAAAACCAATGAGAGCAGGGCAATGATATGTTCAAGCAAAAACAAACTTGGCAAAAACTCACCATAACCAGCTCAGATTGGTTGAACATTCTTGGCCCAGTTCAAACACCCTGGTAGCCTTTACAAGCACTTATAAAGTTCAAAAGAAAAGTAACATAACCTCTTTGTTAGGAATGTAAGCAGGAGCAGACTGTTGACTTTGCTGCGGGGCGGTCTTGTCTCAGGTATTCTCATCAGGTGGTTCATCCAATCATGTTTAAGTAAAAAACTGTTACCTCATGAAATACTGGACACTGCTGTTTTATGTTCCATACACAAGACTTTAAAACAAAACAAATGCGCTCATTGTCATAAAACTAACTGACCTGTGCTTCTCTGAAGGCCTACGCATGAAGGAATGTTAGCACTTCAGTGAAAACAAGAAAATGTTTGCATATATTTGATGTGTATATGTACATACTAATCACTGTATTTATATGTATGTATGTTAAGAATGTTCTGTAGCTGATGCTCCATATAAGGAACTGGTGGTAGTCGGTGAAGTGATTAAGCTGCACATGAGCCATACTTGTCTATGTGTATGTGTGTACATGTATGTATGGATGTGTAGGTGATAATCCCCTGCATCAATATGTTAATGATCAATCTCTATGTGTCTGTGTATGTGTGTAGGGGGATATATATACAGACATTTTCTGTTAAATCTCATGTTAATTCCAATACTATACATATTCAAACAGTTAACCTTCGACCTGTACAGACACTGTTTGCTTTGACTTTTGGGCCACGGGTTTGTATGCAATATATGACATCTCAGGGGGACAGCGCTTCCTCTTCTGAATGTTCATCTCACGAGCTACAACATCCTGGTCTCTGGACGGGTTCTGCCACTCCGTTAACGCAAACTGACTGGCGTTATAGGTCGGACACATCCTCCTCCTGAAAACATATAATATTTGTTATAGATCATTTTCTTTGTTATACAAAAAAGTTAGACATTTCTAAAGTATGTAGTTTCTAAACATCCCTCAGGTCAATCCTTTAACCAAAATATTATTGTAATAACTATTTTGCTGAGAGTGCATCCTTTCCCAATGTCAGTTGAATCTTTTTAAGATAAATTTAAATGTTAATATTTTAATAAATGTATTAATTCTGTTGAAACAGATAAATGTTTGATTAGTGGCAAATATATTAAGCAGATTTGTGCATAAGAATATTTTATATTACTATTCATTTTAGCATAAATATTCTTAGTAATATATAACCATCGTTATTATACTCTATGTGTAACAGCCATGAGAAATCTGAGAATAAACATGATAACTGATTTATGGGGCTTGGAGTTATAGATGGCACATATTGTCAACTTCAAAATTTATAGATTTTACAATACTATGTGAAATTTCTTTGTTACACCTTCAATTTGAATATCTTGCAGTGATGATAAACATATCATAATTGTGTAAAACATACAGACAGTGAAGCAAAGAAATTCAATTCTGTGACAGCCTTTACATATCTGAAGCCCAAGTATAATTCCCTAAGCCATGAGAGGTGGATATAACAATATCTCATTTAAAAACATTGTCTTACACTTCTTGAAAGGGAATGTGGTTGTTCTATCCTATTATTTCCATACAATTATTGTTTATATGAAGATGATATTCATGAAGGAGGACTGGCTATGATAAAACCTATGTAAATGAGAAAATAATTATGAAGGTTTTCATAAGCTTAGTATATGAATACTGTGTTAATGATGTGCCCATTGTGACAGCAGATGAGCAGAAAATATAGAGTCCTATTGTGTAACTGTATTCACAAATATGACAGGAAATTCATATAATCCAAAGAGTTGGAAAAATGATACCACTGTGATCCAAAGGCATTGTAAATAGACTGCTGCAGAAAACTGATGATATTAATAGAATAAAATGTGTTCTGCTGCATTTATGTACTTGTGAGACTTGAGTGCAAATTCCTGATTTCAAAGAAAGTAATCTAACAAAAGTCAAGTGATTGGTGATCTACAGGTAACTACTCTTAAGAAGTAGACAGCATGTGCGATAAAATTCTTGAATATTCATAAGCCCAAGTGGTGTGTCTGGGAAGTGACCCTTTTTAGTTGATTTTCTTTGCTTTGGTCACATGACCTTTTGCTTATGCATAAAATCATTTGCATGCAAAGTTATGAATGATTATATGTACCTCATCCCAGATGCTGTAATTGTATTTATAAAAGTTAGAAAAGCATGATACATATAGTACCATATAATATCATGTAACATGTATACAGTAATAACATACCATTCAGCAAATATAAGCATAAATCTGATTTACTGTTAAAAATAAAGATTAACTTGACAATATAAAAAATAATAACTTAAAGTTGAAAATTTGATATAATCTAATTATTTGAAAATATTTAAATTGTGTGACTGTATGTCAAGTCAAAAGCAACATTTTTTACTTGATTTTTTTTTTATATTCTTTACAGTATTCCTTTGCTTACAGGCACTTTTTTTTAATGACCACCTATTACACAACATCTATGTATTACAGACCACCTGTGTATTATGGAGCACCTATATATGACAGAGTACTGTTGAAGTGTCATGGAAAGTAGATTCTGAGTTCAGTACCTTCTCTAAAACAATGTATAGGATACTTCTCTATTACTGGCCATCACAAGGTCTTATTATTGTCCCTAGCTGGGAGGTTCAACTGTATTTCATAAGAATTTCATACAGTTTTATATTGGTCACCATTTTTTTTTATTTATTCAGTGTTCTTTGGAGATTTAGTGTGTCAGCATGGAGAACCATATACATGTACTTAAGATCAAACAGACTGATTTGTGCTTGCAATTAGGATTTTCATTAAAAGCTCTTCCAAACACATCATACTGAATTATTAAATTATTATAACCTATAATATATAATAGTATTTTTTTTATATAATATTAGTACTAATAAGTAGTTGTAACTATGCTAAATATACCAGTTAATCTGATAAAAATGAATTGTTACTTTAAAAAAAAATTAAAATGAATTGTTCACAATAATAGGGAATTGATAATAGGAAAATGAACTGTGAATTTTTGTACCATTAATGTGGCACTTTTTAGGACTTGATGACAGACTTATTATGAATCTTTCTCATATTCTTTTCAAGAACAGGCCTGACTGTCAACATTAAAAGTGGTATTCTATTTAACGCAGAAAAAATAAAAACAGTACATTTTCCCATTTTAATAGCTATGAAATATCAATTATTACCTGCTTGCAAACCTAACAGGGCTCTCAATATCTCCCATTGGCATCTCCAGCCACGTGCTGCACTCAGTGCCATGGCGACCGAGAGGAACAAGAGGGAGGGGAGGCAGACGAATCTGCTCGACGTCGCTGTCAGTCAGCTTAGATCCGGTCAGACACCGGAACGCCAAACGGTCCTCTGAGCTCATCTGGCGACCTTGAGAAAGTAACGGGTCTTGGAGACGCTCAGTCTCTGCCTGTAAAAAGATGTTATTTGTAGAAGAGCTTTTCTATCATTTGATTTTGGCAGATTTTCCATATTTTATCAATGGAGCAATTCTTCAAACTATCATTTTTGCAGGGCTTTCAGGTATTTCTATATTTAAATATATATATATTTATATATATCGTTCTTATTCAAAGTTAAGTTATAATAATCAGTGAAAATGATTACAATTCATTAAAGCATTGTCCTTTCTTTTGTTGTTAGTAATAGTATATAAATTATAACTTATTCTTATAATACCTTAACGGTTATTATTATCATTATCTGTATTTAAAAAATTGTCAGGAAACACCTGACAGGGGTAACAACAAAGACAAAATATCGTTTAAAAGTGTCATCACATTTATATAACTGACTGTCCAATCTTTTACAAATCTTAGGAATAATATTTGTTATAATCGATGATATTAATAAAATTTAATAAAAGCTTATGCAATTTTGTATTCCTTAAAAGTAAAATATCTATCAACCATAATAATGTTAATTAATCTTTCCAGTGATCAATTTCTTTCAAGAAGCTTCATTATAATAAAAAATTTATCATGATTAAGAAAAAATACATGCCTTGGAAATTACATTCTCTCCATGCAGAGTATGAAATACTTACTTTCAGGAGTGATGGGCGCACAGGATGCAGGGAGAGAGGGTAGTATTCTTCTGGGGAAAAGGTGTCAAGGAAAACATGCCCCTACAAAAAAGATGATGGAAAAAGGTGCCACAAACTACAGCAGTCACTAAAACATGCCATATCTGAGTAAACAGAACATCAACACATGCAATCAGGCACAAATGACAAGGTAAATGTGTATATATAAATACAATTAAAATGGCAAGTGGCTAAATGGCCTATGTCAAAATGCTTGCTTCAGGCAGTTGTGTCAAACTTATATAACTGAAGCTCCTGTAAAATTTAGAGAGAGGTGAATGTAGAAAGTGAGGAGGGGATTAGTTGCTCTAGAGGTATATATCAATTTTTGCTATCTGCAGTGATTTTTTCCTGGCTGACCCCCTATTCATGGAGTTTTGGAACCTTTTGTAGGGGATTGTTGACTTGGAGTTAATAGTTAACCCCTCCCTTCCAAAAATCCTGGCTTTGCCACTGTACAATTAATTTCTATGTGAAGATTGTATTTTTTGTGTTTTTTTTTTCTAGTAATAGGTACAGTGAAAAAGGTTACTTTTTAACCATACATCAGTGAACAGAATGAAATCACATTATTAATTTTATAGTTCAATCAAATGAATAAATTATGGTAAATGTGGGAACATGATATCATACAGACACTATTTCATGCAAATAAATAATTTTATAAAAACAACAGTGACACATGCATTAAGATACACATGCATACAAATTTCTAAAGATGTTCATAACAAAGTCAAAAACTATTTTATATTGTTATACATGTTAGAAGATTTTGGTCAGCTTTACTAATTCCATGAGTAAACTTCATGAGTTTAACGTTTGAACAATTATGAGTTTATCAATTTTATAAGCTTTTGAATTTAGATTTAAACCCAATTGACCTTTACAGAGTTGACAAGAACTACAAAGTTGACATATTCCTATAGGTAACTACTTCATAATATTCAAGCAAACTTGCTCCTGATTTTTGAACTGATGTTTCACCTAAATTTCATTAAGTACAAAAATATATATAATTTATGCTTACACCCCCCCTAGCTACTCTACAATGGACTGACTTAGTATAAAGTAAGCCATGCTCATTCTTCCAAGCAAGGGGTGACAGGTCCTGATACTGACTATATATTAATTACCTTTTTGTTGACATGCTCGAGGTATTCTTTGTACAGCTCCCGTTTCCTACGGTCAAGCTCTGTGTATTCTTTGCTGTTCCCTGCGTTGACAACTTGTTGTCTGATTGGTTCATAAACTCGGTCATTCCATCTTTTGTGCAGAATTTCCTTTTTCCTCAGATCCAACATCTCTTTATGTTCTAAAAATGCTTCAATGTCCTAAAAAGTAAAAAGAAAAACTTATCAAATTAATTACTTTTAAGATCATAAACAAAATTTTATTGTGAAATTTATTGTACTGCAATGCTGAAGTGAGATTTCAATACATGCCAATTACTACTGGTTTAAAATGGACTGAGACTTATCAGGAAAAGTGATGAATTTTTTTTTTTATTTCTGTGATAATTATATCAAATAGACTGTAATATAACAGCATGAATAGTACAAAATGTTGGCAACTTGGCATTGTGTAAGAAAACAGATGTACAGATTTTTAAAAAATCAGACCTTTCTTTTCATAGTTTTGAACAGACAGAAAAATTGTAACACTGAAATGTTGCTTCAACAGAACTCTCTCCCCGCCCCCTTAACTGTCCAAATGGCCTCTCTTCCAATCAGTAATCTGAGCAGATTATAAAAACACTTATTAAAGTCTTTACTTTCATCAAAATACCTATTGAGCTTAAGAATATACACATGTATTAATATACAGTGAACTCCCACATGATGACCACCCCGTTAACAAGACCACCCTGCTAACACAACCACTTTTCTTGGTCCCAGAATTGTATAAAATCAATTATCATGTAAAAAAATTCAGTAACACGACCACCCTTCTATCACGACCAACAACCACCTTTTTGGTCCCGACAATCAGATGAGCCAAACTAATCAACAGATATTGGACTACATGGTTTGTTACATTGTTTGTTGAGTACGGCTGTTAGATTAGCATTTAACATACTGATCAAAAAGGAGTTTGGCAAACATAACTGAGACCGTAGGCATACATTCAGGTGATTTAAGTAAAACTGTGACAAATCACATTTTGATGATCAAGCAGGAACCAAATAAATAACACTTAGAATTTGACGTGTTCTGTCTGTTCTAACTATGTGTTTGCCATCAGGCCATCTTTGTGTTAAGACCTATGCTGTCAGAATGATTTCAACACCAACTGTTTGTTTCATTTGTGTGTTTTATTTCTATGTGAATAAAACTTTTGAATCATATTCATTTTTGTTATTTATTTTTCTTTATATTTCAAATTTTAAATTAAACAGGAACAACAACTTAACATTTACTTGAAATACCCATATTGTCACCTGTGTTATTATTTGCAGACTAATGTACAACCATCCCGCTAACACAACCATCCTGCCAACACTACCGCTTTGCCTGGTCTAGCAGTTGGTCGCGTTAGTGGGGTTTTACTGTAACTTTAGCCTGAATGATATATACATATTAGAAGTTTTTTTTCTGTGGGTCTGAAGATTTACAAATTCAAAGCAAATTTTCATTTCACATAAAATGTGATATACATGTATCTGACATGTGGTAGGTATGCAATTAACAATATCATCATCTTAAAATACACACAAATATCTCCTGGCATTTTTGTAATCCCATATAAAAACTTGCAGTATTTATTGTATGCTGTCTCAGTTAGCTGACAAACTGGTATATTTCTTTATATTGATAACAAATGACAAGTATGGTTTAATTTGGGAAAACTATTTGTTTTGATAAAAACTGCATGTCATGATAACTGCATTTCATTATGTACTTTTTATATAGTAAATTAGTAAGTCAATTTTTTATATTTGAAAAAAGAATACTTTTGATATAGTTGACTTTTTTTAGAATAACTTTTAGGTATAAATCATATTGATGTATATCGTTACCTTGACAAAGGTGTCTTCTGTGTCCAGTACTGACTCGTACATCTTCCTTGTGTTCTTAGCATCTGTGTCTGCCTTGTCCTGTAATCATAACAAAAATCTTTATTGACAAAATATGTCACTCACAAACTAGAAAACAACAATGCCAAGAATCCTTATGGCACTTTACCTGGGTTCCCTGACACTGTTTGACTGAAGTTTTAAAATTAGAATATTAAAATACATAATTTTAGAGCAATAATGACCACCATTTACATGAGCACAAATTTATCAAGGCCATTGCGATAACACAAGAATCTAGTTATCATGCCTTCCCATGTAAAACAATGTTTATTTATGCTGAATGAGCCAGTTCCTCTGGCTCATATATATAGATTTATACAGTAAATTGTTTTCCTTCCCATAATATGATAACGTAGAATAACATGAATTACCAGGTATCTATTTTCTTCCTATTGATAGAATCAAACAAATCTGAACATATTTCCCAGAGGTATAAATCTTTTGGGTTTTTTTTTTGTATTTATAACGACTCTTATTTTAAAGAAAAGTCAGATAGTTCCTTCCTCAGGTCTTAACTGGTTCACCTCCAATGAACTGGTCTAATATATACTATAAACTCTTTGGGAAAAGAAAACTTTTAAATTTGTCTAAGAGTAAAAATAAATCTTAATACCACTTGACAATTAAAAATAAAGTCATATTTATTTTAAAAACAAATATAGTGACTTTAACATGCCTCAGGGATATTCTGTACAGGGCTGTGAGGGGCTATGCCTGATGATTTCTCATTTTTTAATGATTTCAATTATTTTCAGTAACTTATAAAACCACAGCAAACATAGCTTTTCTAAATAAGAAACGGGTCACATTCTGCTGTATGTAGCAGTCTGTCTCAGAATAGCACTTGTACCTAATGAATACAACTTGTATGCCAATGAATCTTTTTCTGTATCTGTATATAACAGAACAAGTGTAGTAATCTCTCAGGCACTCTATATTTATATCTGCATATTATCTAGACAATGTTTAGAATAAACGTCACATAAAAGAAAAGAAACTCACCAAAAATCCTGCTATATGTTTAAGGTTCTCTGCCACGCTGGGTCTTTTAATTTTACTAATGACTGGACCACCAGATTCACTTGAGGGTGAAAGATCCTTGAACGACACCCGCCGTCGTGAATTGGCCATATTGAAGTCAAACTATTACCTGGCAGTTTATGCCAGGACCAGTCTTATTACAGTATTCAGCCTGATGGCCAGGTCTCTTAGAAACCATTATACCTGTACATATACACCGACTCACCAGCCAGCCAGCAGGGGGCACAAGTACCTATCGTGCAGTGTTCCTGAACAACGGTCCTGTATTTGGTTTCTTACATGAAGTGGTAGGCCTGGGCATACAAATAGCTACCCGGTATTAAATAAACCATACTGCTACCAAGACATTAATATATTCATAAAGTACAACACATGTTTGCAACAAGAATCACTGGCCAACAAACACTGCCCAGAACTGCAATAAACAGGGACTGCTCCCACAAAGAGAATGGAGCCTGAAAAATAGCACCCCCATGGAGTATGATTCAATAACAGTTTGCTCATGAATATTGACAACTGTATCTGCTCTACCAAATTAGAATAACTAATATTATTCCAATCCTACTCATGCACCTTGTTATGGGAGCACCTGCTGTTGTTGTGAAGTTGATTTACAGGTTAAATTGCTTGACCTGCTGGGTAAATAGTCACTGCTCCACCAATGGTTTCTAAACTACTGGTGGTTAACAGAAAACATCCTGGACATGGGCTGTAGACCTTGGTATACAGACATGGGGTAGGGTGGAAACTGCAAGGTGAGCACTTTATTGTTTCAATCATATTATCAAAAAAATTACATGCACATATTTTTAACACTTGTCTATTTATCACCACTACAGGGAACTAGAAACATATAAATATTAATCAGCTCAAGCAAGACTTAACATGCAACTACATGTTAAAGAGCATGAGACAAGATATTTAATCAAGACAGTCTGTGATGGGATATTAAAACCCTGTTTTACCATCAGACAGAGTGTGCACTTATCCACTAAATCACCCATCTGATCAAAGGATGAAGGTAACAACACATTCAGGATCATATGTTACTACTAAGCCTTCTGGGTTTCCGGTTTTGTATGCATCATGTTAGGAATAATTGGTAAGTCTTAACCTGTACATAAGAAATTAATATGAATCTCTGAGGGTCTATCAAGATTTTGCTGTTCTTTTGGCTGCTGATGCTCCAGTGTGGTACAAACTGAGGACATTCTGGTCCCTGACCAGCAGGTGATGTACCACCCGTTTTCGACTTCTTGATAGTTGATACTATTACTTCACAAGACAGGACAGATATTGAACAGTAAGAGGGGACGCAAAATGTGACTTAAATTAATACAGCATGTCATTCATAAAAAAATAAAAGTATGACTGGGTCACCAAGATGTCATCACTCTGCTTTATCATATCTGTAAATTCTGCAGAGTACAGGGTTAGAAATGTTTATTCAGCAGAAATAATAAGGCACGATTGTTCATAGGCTGACACTGTGTCCACCACATTCCTGGAGAACTGACTAGTTTAATTTTCTTTCAACTCTGCATGGGATGAGGAATAAATGCTATAAAGTCATTTCTATAAACAGTATATGTAGAAATGTGTAAAGACTAAAGTGGAGGAGAAGGATGATGTCATCTCTTGTACATTTTCATAGTTTCCTGACTCATATAGTCATTCCTCAGATATCTGAATTTTTCAGTTTTTATTCTCCTGATAAGTTAAAACAGAAAAGTAAAACTATCCATTATTTTTTGTTATTTATGTGCTGCTCATTAGTGTTTGTGATGTAGTATTTGGTGCTAGTTATCAACAGAGCCTGTATTTTTCTCAGCAGTTCCAGGCCCAGTTTAAAGGTTACAGGTCCAATGTATTTCAATTTTTTTAGATAGATACTAAATTTATTATGAACAAGATGTTGTCTGAGACAGGAATTACAAAATGCTGTAATGAGTACACTGCTGTCATGGTTCAACAATCCTATTCCAGGCCACCTCCAGAATAAAGTGACAAATAATACCTATTAATAACCCTGTCGCAATGAAATAGCTCTTTGTCACAATGGAATAGAATCCTTGGAATAATCATTTTTTAATGTTAATCAGATCACCTCAAAAATTAAATTGATTGCTTCTTGGATGTTATCTTAATACTCTAAAATATTTCAACAAATTATTCACATAAATCTGTTGATATACAAACCAAGGTTAAAGTATAATACTTCTCTTCACATGACAGAAGACAATTACACGTTTGCCAACACCATTATAGCAAGAATAGGGCAGGTGGGCCTGTGTTCCTGGGAAATGCTCTTGCCCACACTATTTTTAAGTTGCAGTAATAGTGAGGTTAATTTCTCAAACTTAAAAAAAGGGTTGTAAGTGGGACCTCCAGTCTTTGGTCTTGGTACACCATAAAGCTGTTCAAGTAAGGTCTTCTGCAGTTTCAATCAAGGCCCCAGGCAAACCAAACCAATCAGATAGTATGCTACTTGGCTATGAAGTTTCATTTGCACTGCTGTAAATATTCCTCAGGCATACATGTGACTCAGAATGAAAATGAAACCTTGACCTGGCATAATGCATCACAGGAATTCAAATGAATCTGTCAAGTTGTGTTTGCAGAATCTCTGAATGAGTAATCAGTTGTTTTAATTAACATACAGTGAAAAAGGTACTGATATAATTTATCACAATAAATCTTACATTCTTTGTTATTCTTTGTGGATCTTTTACTTGAGTTCATTACTGTGGTATTTCTGATTTTCAGTGTTTTATAAACATCTGACCTATTTACAATCTATTTCCTGCTTATCTTATTTTGATAATGAGGACTTTCATCAACCACTTTTTTTGTAATTTGGACTTAGTTGTTTTGGTAACCTGGCCTTATACCAGGTTCTGGCCAACCATATGCTTTCAATTTACATTAGAAACATAATTTGGGTTTGGAACAATAAAAAGCCTAACTGATATTTACACGCAGCTTGCTACTTTTATTTTGTATGAACAGCTTACAAATCAGTGAAAGGTCCTCGCCCTCTCTCCCACCACGGTGTGTATAGTTGTAAATATTCCTCAGGATATATGTGACTTAAAGTGCAAATGAAACCTTGACCTGGCATAATGCATTACAGGAATTCAATTGAAAATGTCAATTTGTGCTTGCAGAATCACTGAATGTGTAATTATTTGTTTTAATTAATATTCAGAGACAAATATACTGATATAATTTATCACAATAATTTAGAATCCTTGTTATTCTTTGTGGATCTGTAACTTGAGATCAGCTGGTAGTTTAGGTTGATAAGCATCCATGGGACAGTGGCTAGTTTTAGCAAATTTACTCACCCTGGGACAATTTCAAACTGGGTAATTTTTTTCATAAATAATGCAATTATGGACTGTGTCTTGCTCATTATATCCTATACAGATGTTATGTTTCACAATGATTCCTGTTAGTCAAAATAATGCTTCTGCATACTCATTTACATTCTCAGGGAAAGGAAAGAGCACCATTTTAGTGGCTCTTTCTGGACTATGATGACCTTTAAATGGTGGTTGAATGATCAACATGCTTATCAAGGAATCAAAGGCAGCTTCAAGAACAAAATGAATTTATGAGATATAGCTATGTTGTGAAAAAACTTTCATGATCACAAAGATACCTGCCAGACAATTAGTAATTATATTTGCAAATAAATGATATAAAATGGGACTTTATCAAATGTCCATACACATATGACAGGAACTTCTGTTATACTGACATTTACAGCTAGAAGAATGGACAGGGTGAATCCCTGGTATTTGAATTGTACATGCTGTGACATCTGGTGGCAAACTATATCACTAAATTTACTAGCTTAGAAATGATCATTTAAAGCATGATGACTACACAGCTTCAGTCATATCAACTTTATGATTAAACATTACCAGTACCTGTACAGTCCTTTTTTACAGATTTTTTTGGTGAAAGTAACTGCCTCCCATTTTTTAATGCTTGCTCAACTAGATACTATGTACATCTGCAGAATTCCCTTCACGACAGGGGCTTACATGCCATAATCTTGGTGTCAACCAGGCTCGGTGTACCACTGTTGTGGTTCCCAAGTGGGTGTCATCCCAATTGCTGGGTCATAACACGAAGGATCACTCTAAAGGCCCACTCGTTTATGAGTGAAACATGAATGTTGGGCACACAGTCTTCCCATCATCCCCCAGGGCTTTGAGCCCTGTACTCAACCCCTAGACTACAGTAGCTAGTTAAGAGTCTTACCTGTACAGTCTTGATAGTTTTGTCGCTGAGCCAGCCCTGCAGCCTGGGTGAGCTGCCGGTCAGAGTTTGTTGGTCCATCTTGTTTAACACACTGGATGTGGTTAATGGTCTCTGCTTCCTCCTGCTACTGATCTCTTCCCGTGGCATGTACTGAAACATGAGAAATAGAAAAAAATTAGGACAATAAACCTGACTTACACCACAGCCACATGATCATTTTGGTCTAGGTGCAATATTGGGTAATTATTTGTTAATGAAGGCATAATTATATCAGTATTTTTTCCAATTTGATGTAAGAGTTGGACAAAGATGTCAGAGTGGTTGTGATATCAAATAGTGCACTAAAATCAAGATGCAGGTTACTGGCTGTGTACAGCCCTATTATTGCAACAGAATGGATGACCATTGTAGTGCAGTTTTTAGTATAAATGGCATCATAACTTGAAGTAGGTCATATCAGTCAACATAAAAAGCCTACTGTCACAAGTAATTTATGGTGAACCTCCGCTAGTGGTGGTGACATAACATCACATCACAAGGAATAATGACATCACAGAATATGGGGAATCAGTTTGGACATTGCAAAATATATACAGTGGTTTATTCATGGCAGACTGCTGATTAATAGTAGTTGAGGCAAGACAGATTTTGTAGCCACCTGTATAAACCATGACACATGCTGAAACCTAGCGTAATTATGACTCATAATTTCAGAGATGATGTTATTGAATCACTTGCTCTATGATTGAAAACCATCACACAAATATTATTTTATATATATACATAATACCTTTGTGACAATAATTGAGATTAACCCCTACCGCAAAACACTGGCCATGCTCAAGCCACCTGGGGATAAAGGCATGGCACTCTAGGCCTTTTTAGGGGGCTTTATTTTTATCCCATCCCCCACAAAGATGCTGTGCTTATTTCATGAAATTCATCCTTCATCACCAAAATTCCACCATAATATATTAAACAGTAAAAAATCCCCCCTTAAGCAAAAGACACCTTATATCTTGAAAGATATAATAATTCCTGGCTACTAATTACTGTATTACTATGTTCAGCACTCAGGAGGCTTCAGAATTTTTTACAGAGCCCACTGAATTATTATATGACACATTCTAGTGACCTCTGTTACATGATCACATCACAGACTAATCTTTTCTATATCATAAGGATACACAAGTATGACAATGTTTAGCTGCATATCGGACCTCTGAAATTAAGACCAGATTACTGGCTGTCAGAGTGCCTTTACATTGAGGTCTAAGGAATGCATTATAAAGCTCCATGAGGATGTAAATATTTTCGTTTTTTATGACAATGCCTCATGGCCTACAGGTACACTGTCAATTGACATAAACCAAACTAATCACTAGCATTTTAGTGTACTTTCTAACAACACCAAACATGAGTGATACCCTGAATTCCTGCCACATAAAAAGCTTTAAGAAAATTGAGAACAAAAATCATGTATTCGACAAAAAATTGTATTAAAAAAATATTTTATGTATGATCAAGGTTGGGGCAAGGAACATGCAACTGTACTAAGTCTAGGCACAGGTAGAGGTACAGCATCTTTGTAGAGTACCTATGCTAGGTACAGGTAATTCAGAATTAGGAAGTTCCTTGCTTTTTTGGGTTTATATTGAGAGTTCAGATATATAATATGTATTTTCTTCACTTCCTCATTTATACTTCACTGGTGTACTTTGAAAACTAGACAAGTATCTACATGGGTCATGTGAGCATCACTATCCATATCCTTTGCTGGGTATCCTTTTGATCTGATAATGCCACAATGAAGTTCCTGTGCTGGGGATGGAGGTAAGCCAGCATGCTACTAGCTCTAGCCCACTGCAGAGATGAGAGCTGGTTATTGCCCCTATCTGGGATAGGTAACTGCCCTGACAGGGGTGACAGCTCTGTACAGTGACTTGATCCTACTTGATTTCCTTTTCCAGTATTGTACCTGAACCTGTAGTACCTTATACCAGGTCCAGGTACTTTAGTTCCAGGTACCAGGTACTTCCTATTCATGACAGCCAGGTACAGGTATTTTGAATTGTGTACATTGGTCCCGGTAAAGGGTCCAAACCCTGTGTATAACAGGGAAACTTATGCATTTTTCCAGGGGGGAAAATGTTGATGTATTTGAATGACCTGGAAATTTTGCTGAAATTCTTGCTTAAGAGCTAAAAACCTTACCAATGTTAACAGTCTATCTCCCTGGGCCTGACACTTAATTGTTCCTTAAGTCAGGACAACCACCGGATGGTGCATGATGCATCATTCTCGGTATAGAAGATTTATCAAAGAATGTCAAAAACTCTTAAGGGTTAAAAAACAATAGATCTTGACTATGCATTGGAGGCTGATGAAGCATATATGACATTTTATGTGGGTATAAGCCAGGGAAAACCCCACCTGATATGATTGTTTTGCCGCTTCAGATGAAGACCTACCTGAATCAAAAGTTTAGGGACATAACAATACATGTTTAGGTGGTATGTTATGCTACCATTTGATAGACATCTCTTTGTATTCTTAGATCTGACACTTTTTATTTTTTTTTCTTTACACGCGGTGTGTAAGTGACGTCATTGACAAATATACCAAATGTGGGTTCATCATATACATACGTCACAGATGAGCTAGAACATGAAGTGAACCCACAATTTCTCACCAAAACTGTGGGTTCAACACTTAACAGGCTTATTTTTTTGGACGTGTTATGTGACATCATTGGCAGAATTACCACAACTGAATTCATTTTTCACAAAATTAAAGTGGGTTCACAAGCAGAAATGTGGAAATTCTTAAATATAAAAATGTGGGTTCAATAGTTGAGTGTCTATATTTATCACTGAACCCACATTTTTCTGCATAAACATGTGGGTTCACTTGTTGTTTAAGCTCCCTGAAGTTCAGCCTCATATAATGCAGTCCATACAGGGATATTATAGTTTTATTGTCCACTGGAATGTCCATATTTTTCAAACACCTATTAGTTTTACTATAGTCCATTCCAGCACCCCTATCCATCTGTTTTTTTTATTACTTTTTTGTGAATCAAAGAACGCCAAAGTATTTTTACCTTAGGGCAGAAAGAGGAAAATGCGCAATTAACTATTATGGAAATAATAGCCTACCTTTCAGCATTTTCCTGAAAACAATTTAAAACCGTTTTATGAGTAACTAGTCTATTCTGTGACAACATCTTGCCACTAATCCAGCTGTGAAATGGGCATATCAGGGAATAGTGATGACATCATAATAGACTTGACTTACTAAAGATGCATCGGCATTCTTGGGACCAATTATCAAGAGCTGCTTGTATACTCCTCATGCACACGCTTCACTGTTACGTCACATTACTTTATATCCATATCCAAGAAGGATCAACTATGGCCACAATTTTGGGATGCCATGAACCCCTGATATATATATGACTCATTATGAGACATGTCGACCAGGTGGGAAAGTAAATAATATTTATATTGCAAGTAGGTGAGGTACCAAGAGTTATGCTTTCCCCTTTTAATGCCATTGGTGCAAATTTTGTTTGGCAGGTTTTTTCTAATGTAGAGATAATCGCTAAAAATCAGTAGGACAGGGGGTGTGGAACGGACTATAGGGCTCTCTCATGGTCGAGTCTACCGGCACGCCCGTTGTTCGGATAAGAAGTACAATCCACACGACAGCCTCTCATATTATAATATAAAACCTAACCACTGCTAACAATATGGCTGGTAACAGACACCTCAGCACAACAGAACTATTTAAAAGTTGTAGATGCTGGGTTATTTACATAAACTTAATACTTACATAAAGTTACAAGTTAGACACAATCAGTGCACTGGAAAAGCCTGGGCTGGGCCTATTACACGAATGTTCCTTGGCCAACTGTCATAGCAAGTTTCTTTGTGGTATGTTTATTTCTGTTAATGAGTTTTGTTTTGTATCAATTTCCCAAAAATTATAATTCCTCTGATACTTGAAGTAATTATATCATGAAAAGGTGCCACTATAAAATGCAGGCTTTTTCAGGAAACAATTTATTATGCGACACCCGTTGTGCATAAGGTACCGGCGGTAGGCTGAAGCCCGGTTTCTATAGTTCTGCCCATGAAAAATTAAAATATATTTAGTTTAGGATATAAGGGTACACACGGCTGATGTGCAGATAAGAAAGCTAATCCGCACAACGGTCGTGCGGATAGACACTACCCTCTCTCACAGTGGAAAGCAATGAAGCTATGGATAAAAGGCTCTTTAAAAAGCCAAGGGACACAGGATGATGAAACAGAGAATATAAAATCAGGAGGTAATGGAGCAAGGTGTAGAACAAACGAGACCGAACTGAAAGCTGTAAACAAGACGAAAATGTGCAAATTAATACCTCCTCCACTTGGCTTACCATGGTGTGAATGTTATCGGCAGAGTCAATCACTAATTGTTCCACAACGTCTGTTTTGTGAACTTGCAAACTTCCGCCTGCATTCAGACTACAAACTTGAGACGCCATTTTCAAATTCTGATGTGTTCTCGACCGTACAACGTCACACTAAACACCTGCTGTCCGTGAAACCACAATCTCAACTCTCACTTTTCACTTTTACATGGGCAGCGCCATATTGAAACAATAATCGTGACGTCACGTTGCTATGTGTATTTACGACATATGGCACTTAAATATAGCAATGCACCATGCACATATTCTAATAATCTGTACATGGAATACAAGTCACTCTAAAAGTTTGGTTTTCGAAAAAATTGCCTTTAATTAATCAATATAACATAAATTGCCATAAACCGGTCGTACTTGGATACGTATAGCTTGTTCTTCCGGGTCAGAGGTCACATATGCTTCATGCTTAAAAACAAATCTGACAGTTTACAGAGTGTGTTGACAAGCTTTTTACAGAGTTTTGACAAGGAATTCAGAGTATCTGTAAGTACATATTATCCGATAATAACTTAATTCTGCCAACTATTTTATTCTGTACCTGAAATTTTCTCCAATAACAAAAATGTGTAAATAATGAGTACTAATAGTAATAGTACTACAAATTGTACAATAAATTACTATCAGTTATTACTATTATTAATATTATTGTCTTTTTCTCTTTAAAAGGTAGGTCCATGGCCTGTGGTTAGCACTGTCTATTGAATGAGGATGAAAGTATCAATATGATAAGAATGACATATTATTAAGCCTTTAGGTTTTATATGCATGGGTTAGAAATAATCCAGAAGTCATGACCTGTCGTTAAGACATTGGAGTGAATCTCTGAAGCTCTAACAAAAGTTCACCGTTATGCCATTGAGGCACCAGCAGGGTTAAAAATGGGAGACCTTCACCTCCTAAGTCCAACATCTTAACCACTAGGCCACGTCCTACCCTAAATAACACTATTAATGTTAAGTGCATTTGTTATTTACTGATTTGTGAATGATTTCTATCCTTGTATGATTTTCATCATTTGTACAAATATTTCATATTGTAATTAATTGATGTATTTGTTATTCATAAATCACTCATTTTAAAACATTACAAACTGAATTTAAAACTGCATGAACTCTTACAAATACATAGTAATTACTGCCATGAGTTATATTACAGCCTGTACTTGATTGCACAACCCCTGTCAGCCTGTCTTTTTCTGCACAAAGGACAAAACATAAATGTAGCAATTATATGACAGCAAAAATATATTCTCCCTTGTATTAGTAACATTCCTCAAACAGCCAAAACCACATAATGCTAAGAGTCTCTTAGTGCAATCAAAGCAAGATGCTGCCAACAGTCCCCTCAAACAGCCAAAGTCAGACTGTTAACAGTCCCCTCATACGGCCAAAGCCTGATACTGTCAACAGTCCCTTCAAACAGCAACTCCAGATACTTTCAACAGTCCCCTTAAACAGCCAAAGTCAGACTATTAACAGTCCCCGTACACAGATAAAGCCAGATACTATCAACAGTCCCATTCAAACATTGTGCAATGTGTACATCTGGGCAGAAATGGCAAATTTTGAACTTTTAAAACTTGAAAACTAGTACCCAGCCTGGATTGAGTATAGGTACTCATTCTTTTAAAAACATGGCACAGTGGTTTATTTCAAAAGATAAAGAACATGTTGATGGGATTTGTGCTTTTGCTTTCATTAACATGCACATGACTCTTGATGCATGGTGAGATGAAGGTGTTACATTAAGTTATAATCATTTCAGATCATTTTAATGACTCTAGATGTAGATCTTAGCTGATTATAATATTAGATGCTTGCATGGGCACATTATGTGGTTTATCCATTTGTCAACATTGGAACTAAAACCAATTTTTATTATTAGTTTGTATATAGACAAGGTGATACATGCATCACACAGGTGTTATAACGGGAATTACCTACAGTCCATTAATATGTACACAGAGTTATCCAGAAGGCACAGTGAATGTACATACAATGTAGTTTAACAACTTGCTTAAAGCAATATTTCACACAAAATCTTGGATGTATGTGGCCACTGCACCGTCTCTATATATTTTTAAAAAATTTAAAAGAAATGATCATGCATATTACATGCACATTTGGCAGAACAATATATGGTAACCATTCCTCTAAAATTGTATCAAGGGGTGTAACAATGCATTGAATAAATGGTGCATTGAATTGCATGCCCCCAGTTAAATTGTAATTGATTATTTACCTTTAAATTGATTCATTTTGATTATTATTTTTGCATTTGCCATCCTATAGTCTTCCATGAACTCTCAAGTTTGATGGAGCAGTTTGTGATGTCGAAACTCTTTGTCGCATAAGTGGTGTAATTCTACTTTAAATATTTACTGGTGGACCACTCAACTTGCATACAAACATTTAAGCTCTTACAAGAGGGTTAACTACATTTTCTTTTATTTGCTGAAACTAACTAACTAGGTCTAATATCCATTTTGGTAAAATTGCTTTTAATTTTTAAAAAGTCTAAAATTGACTATTTAACTTGAGTAAGGATTGAATAAAAAATTGAAGGGAAAGAATCGATAATTAAACTGATTCTAAGGACCCTCACAGTTCACAGGCCTAGTGTGTTCTTAATTTTGTTTATGTTTATGTACTTATTTTCTGTATACACAGTGAAAGCGAGTACTTGTAATATGTATACACCTCGCAATTTCTGGCAATGCAGTTGGGTTTTATGCATGGGTTAGATTCATATTGATATAAATGTTACATTCATTAGTTACAGCAAAGGTCTTGCAGAAATATTTTTTTTGTAAAATTATGTATGAAAGCATTTAATTATATATTGCAAATTGGGCATGCATCATTTTTGTAGCATACCAAAAGTGTATTTACTAATATCAATACCAGATGTCACTACCATCTAGCCTCAGCTTGCCTGGTGTCCTATTTGGCCAACAGGTGGCAGCTCATACTTATCCATTCATATACAGATATTGAAAAAAAAAATAATGAAGATTCTACAGATTATATGTTAATGTAATAATAACTATATAAATATATTTTTTTTATCTATGTATGGGTCTTATTAACAAAAGAGATATGTAAATTTATTCTTCCTCTGATTTATTCCTCTGGTCATATATAAATGTTGATTTTGAAAGTAATTTAATGTTGTTTTCTAGGTAACTACCCCTAGTAAATAAAATCCTTTAATCAGCATTTTTAACAAATGCCAGCCTGTGTGCCCGAGGCTTGCTATAATGTCAACAGGAGGCAGCTCTGGTCTCATACAGGCAAGGGCAGGACTGCTCGATATAGCTAATACCAAAACTCTCTATGACAGCTAGCTAGAATAAAACGCTAGCCTGTATCTCACTGGGCTGCGACAGCTTTGCATCAAATTGCGAATTCCTTCGCGAGAGTCTCAAAAGTGTCTCAAAACATTTGTGGTGTTCTCAGTTTCCTCACCTGATTCGCAAAGTGTCGCTTACTTGTCGCACAAATTTTGAACATGTTAAAAAAAATTCGCAAAGGAAAATTTCATGCAAAATAGTCGCAGAATCATTGCTTGTGTCTCAAATCCATCTCAACCATGTCTTGAACTATTCTCAAGTCGGTTTCTCCGAGTCAGGAATTGTGATAACTGCAAGACAACTTTGACAGGGGTTTGCGACCTATATGCAACTACATTGTGAATATTTGGAGATAAAAATGAGAATCTGACATTCTGGTTTTGAATTGTCATGCGAATGTTTCACAAATGTCGTGCAAATGTCTTGTGATCATCGCACAAGATTCACACAATGGGTATACTAACTCCAGCCGAATTTGGGGCCAAACACTCGTACAATGTTTGCAAACATGTCGTAAATACCATTCAGTGTGATTGCAAGTGAAAATTTTCACTAATTTGCGTATTTTATCGCAATTGTCATGTCTTCAACTAGTCGCAAACTGTCGCAGCCCAGTGAGATGCTACCGTTCTCAAGTTCCAACTGTTAAACTGTATATGTAGACTGATGATACATGTTTATCCTAAAACACATGTGAATAGAGTTATAGTGTATTGGCTTCCATTCCAAATGCATGCTTTCTTGGGCATTGTTTTTTCTCTTTTTTTCTTCCCCTACTTAGGTGTAGTCAGTGGGCTGAAAATGTCACATAGAATTATTCTTAAAAAAAGGTGAAAAAGCTTGCATAAAGTTGACTTGGTGCAGTATTTTATACAGGTATGCAGGATTGATTGAAATGATTTTCCCCTTAATTTTACTAGTATGTAAACAAGTGATTTGTTTAGGGCTGTATTGTTTACAATATTCATTGTCATATGAATACAATCCACTAGAGGCCTTTAACAGTTTTTCTACTTAGTATAGTGCAGGACCATCCTATGTTAGCACCCAGCCATGGTATGATAGTTTTCCCATTAGGATATTAACCTGATTTCATATGTACCATGCAAGAAATATGTATGTATTCCATATATTTCATATGTTTAGTTTCCACCTAATATAGTTAGAAATTTTAAAAATGCTGCACCTGTAACCTTTCAACTGGGCCTGTGACTTCTAAAAGTTGCAGGCCTAGCTGACCTGTAGGCTGTAGTACCCAAATTGTAAGTTGCAAACACTAGCTTTAATTTAAAATGAAATTTCAATTTTGTTTAAGTATATTTACTGGCAATTTCATTTAAAATTTCTTTGATGTATTGTCTTGCAGTTTCACTCATAGTGGCTGTCTCTCACTGGATGCTCAAATAATGCACATTTTTATATTTAATTATTTTTAAATCAAAGAAATTTACAGCAATACATGTGCTATCAAAAAGAACACCATACTTAATGTGACTTCAAAAGAACTTTTTGACTTTCCCTAAATGGAGTAGTTTTTGCCAGGGATGCAAACTTAAGATAATATCATACATATTAGAAGTAGTTGTTTTATGAATATGCATCATTCAGTGGTTACAGTTTTACAGCCAGTTACAGATACTTCACTTGTATGACATAAATTATTCTCGATATTGCAGTTTGAACAAAATGAATAAAAATAATAATGATATATATAAGACAGAATGTTCACTGATCCTACTCTTCTTTTTTTCCCTTTTTTTATCTCCATCCAATTTTCCCTACATTTCCTATTTTACTGGAATACTTTCATTTTACTTTGTAATGTGCCATTTAAAATGCTGTGAATTGCTTTGAAAGTGTGTTAATTACCATAAACAAAATGTTACAGTGCAGTTTGGAGCACCAATTGATTTGCACATCCTAGAAAGGAGCAAAAAGAGCTGCTCTTTCTTACTTTTTATCTTGTCTAAGTGCATTTAAAAACAAGTAATTGTGTTCACAATAATATCATATTTAGGATTTCATATTGAACATTTGTCAGTAATTAGCATGAATTATATTCTTTTCATGTGTGGTTTCACTCCTACTTTTTCCTTCTAATTTTTTACACTGCTGTTTTCTTCTAGATGTGCTGGTAATTTGATTGTTTTAAATTGACTTAAAATACTAAAACTGTAATTTCAATATAAAATTGGACACAGGGTTCCAATCTAATAAATCACTATATAGCCTTGGCCCCGGGTTACAACCGACGGCTGACTACATACCATAGGCCAGAGCTCAAATCAGAAGGTCTGCTACAAAGTGTTGCAAAGTTTAGGCTAGGGCCCAAACCAGAAGGTCTGTGACAAAGTGTTACAAAGCTTAGGCAAGGGCCCAAACCAGAAGGTCTGCAACAAAGTGTTACAAAGCTTAGGCTAGGGCCCAAACCAGAAGGTCTACGACAAAGTGTTACAAAGCTTAGGCTAGGGCCCAAACCAGAAGGTCTGCAACAAAGTGTTACAAAGTTTAGGCAAGGGCCCAAACCAGAAGGTCTGCGACAAAGTGTTACAAAGCTTAGGCTAGGGCCCAAACCAGAAGGTCTGCGACAAAGTGTTACAAAGCTTAGGCTAGGGCCCAAACCAGAAGGTCTGCGACAGTGTTGCAAAGTTTAGGCTAGGGCCCAAACCAGAAGGTCTGCAACAAAGTGTTACAAAGTTTAGGCTAGGGCCCAAACCAGAAGGTCTACGACAAAGTGTTACAAAGCTTAGGCTAGGGCCCAAACCAGAAGGTCTGCGACAAAGTGTTGCAAAGTTTAGGCTAGGGCCCAAACCAGAAGGTCTGCAACAAAGTGTTACAAAGTTTAAGCTAGGGCCCAAACCAGAAGGTCTGCGACAGTGTTGCAAAGTTTAGGCTAGGGCCCAAATAAGAAGGTCTGCGACAAAGTGTTGCAAAGTTTAGGCTAGGGCCCAAACCAGAAGGTCTGCGACAGTGTTGCAAAGTTTAGGCTAGGGCCCAAACCAGAAGGTCTGCAACAAAGTGTTACAAAGTTTAGGCTAGGGCCCAAACAAGAAGGTCTACGACAAAGTGTTACAAAGTTTAGGCTAGGGCCCAAACCAGAAGGTCTGCAACAAAGTGTTACAAAGTTTAGGCTAGGGCCCAAACCAGTAGGTCTGCGACAAAGTGTTACAAAGCTTAGGCTAGGGCCCAAACCAGAAGGTCTGCGACAAAGTGTTACAAAGCTTAGGCTAGGGCCCAAACCAGAAGGTCTGCAACAAAGTGTTACAAAGTTTAGGCAAGGGCCCAAACCAGAAGGTCTGCGACAAAGTGTTACAAAGCTTAGGCTAGGGCCCAAACCAGAAGGTCTGCGACAAAGTGTTACAAAGCTTAGGCTAGGGCCCAAACAAGAAGGTCTACGACATAGTGTTACAAAGCTTAGGCTAGGGCCCAAACCAGAAGGTCTGCAACAAAGTGTTACAAAGTTTAGGCAAGGGCCCAAACCAGAAGGTCTGCGACAAAGTGTTACAAAGCTTAGGCTAGGGCCCAAACCAGAAGGTCTGCGACAAAGTGTTACAAAGCTTAGGCTAGGGCCCAAACCAGAAGGTCTGCGACAAAGTGTTACAAAGCTTAAGGCTAGGACCCAAACCAGAAGGTCTGCAACAAAGTGTTACAAAGCTTAGGCTAGCCCCAAGTCCACTTAATACTTTTTTCTCCTTTCGTTTGAATATCAGTCTGAAGATCAACAAATTTCTTGGTTTCATGGACATTTACTTTAAGTTCCATTATAATACTTTAACTTAGGGATCCATTAATTAGAAGATCCACCATGTTTCAGATCTACAGAAAATATGAAATATAATACAACTTTCACTCCAATATTATTAGCAAAGCTGACTTTCAGGAATGCTTAGCTATGGCAATGGGTTCTGTCATTTTAACCATTAATCTTATTTAGACTAAAATGATTTTCCAATTTCTTGTTAATTTGATATTTCTATTGTTTTGGTTTCTCAGTATAAAAATATGGTAAAAAAAGTAAGAAAAACCCTTAGCCTCAAAAACTTATGTAAATATCTTAGATTTATAATCAAACTGCTACCCGGATTACTTTGTTGCACATCTGATTTATAGCATAGAAATTATTATTTTCTGTGTATGTAGTTTTTATATCCTGTGCACTTTATGTTACAAGTATGTTAGAGCATTTAACCAGAAAACATATTTTTCCTCCTGGGAAAAAGCAATTATTTCACTTGAAAAATACTTTTATACCCATCATTAATCTATATGTAATTTAAGAATAAATTTTCTCACCTGAAGCAGCTGGATACTAAACAAAAGGTTTATGACGTGTTAATTAATCAGACGTTCAGTGGTTGTTATGCATGATTTCAGCAGATTTAGCCCTCTACATATCCTTGTATTACTGTGCATTGTAGTGTATGATAAGACACCTAGTGCAGTTCGGCACATAGATTCTCCAAACATAATAGACCTATCAGAGACAGTCTTATATACAAAGATCTACTGTATGTGTTGATATATCTTGAACCACAATATTAATACAAGCATAAATCATTGACAGTAGAAGTGTATGCATGTTTAATCTAGCAGGGTCTTCATATGAACAGTGTACCATACTGCAGTGGTCAAACATATATCAGGCTGTCGTAACTATGGACAAAGGCAAATGTCAACAGCTACTGGCTATCTCTGTCCCGGAGACCCTAGTTCGTGAATCTAAGTGGCTTTGCTGCCATGTACTATGATATAGTTTGTATGTCATTATGATAGTATTTAGCCCTGCAGACTGTATGAATTATACACATCAGTAGATCGCAGATAAATTATATATACTCCTGGCATAAGGTACTAATCAGATAAATAGTAGTGCAGTGTTCAGGGTGGGTACATACAATATTGCCAGCGCTGGGCGTGTGCCCCTGACGCTTGTTTGACTGGTATTGACAACACTGCTAGTTGCTGAAAGCTCTAGTGAGTATCCATCAATACACAGCAATGTACACAGCTTATGACAGACCATGAACTGCAACTTAACCCCTAGTCTTGACACAAACCAAAGGATTACTTGATGAGTGGATTATAACATTTACAGGTGTGCTGGTTTGCTACAAAAAATACTATGTTTTACGGCTGTCAGCATTGACTCCTTACTGCGTAAACTGTGGTGTTGAGAAGTTGATGTTAAAACTGGCATGTCTCAAGGATATACTCATGAACTGCTGATTGAATGGACTTCGGCATTTACTGATTTGTGGATTATAAGCTATAACTCCAAACAGGTGTTTGTTGAGGCTGTGTACAAGTATACAAAGACTGCTGACTAAACAGATTACTTCAATGAAGGATTTGGTGTTTGATTATCAGAACCAGTATTTCTTGAGGCTGACAGTACATGGAGAATGAATTATTGAATTAAAACAAGAATATCTGGCTATTTCTGATTGTGTGTCCGATAACACAAAATTTAGCTTTGATGGTTTACTAGTCCATAGGGTATAACTTTCCCTAAATCTATATGCAGGGCTTCTCTGACTAAAACTATTATAATATTAGATTTAGGATTTGTTTATCCGCTCAAGTGACATCACTTTCTTATAAAACCCAGTGATCATTTTTTTAAACCTTATCACTTAAAAAATGATGATGATACAGATAAAACTAGCGATACTTTAAAATGAGTATAAATTCCAGAAAAACTAAGTGCTAATTGGATTTAATGCTACCTTAATAAGATAGGTATCACACAAGCAAATAGTACAACTATAAACTTGGTTCTGTTGACCAAAGCAAGTGAACTGTATACTTGAGTTTCAGCAAACAACATTTAGGATATAATGATATAGATATACAGAAGAAGCACCAGTACATACACTATGGATCATCTGTCATATACCGCGACAATGGACAATGACAAACATTTTTATCTCCAGGTATAGAGTACACTAACACAGTGCCTGTCACATTGGAAGCGATACATAGATCATAAATTGGGCCACTCACCTGGAGGACCTCTTTGCTGTTTGAAAAGAGTGCTCATTTGTGGAGTTGTCGTCAACGAGTCTGTTGTGTTGCGTTTTTGTTTCCTCGTTGCAATCAAACATTGACTTCCTGTGCGTAAATAACGGTGGATCAGGAACAATATTGATCATTAGCGTTGTACTGTTGGACCGTTGTGTATACACTCAGGGGACACCTGAACGAGGCTTAAAGTTCTGAGAGGTGCTCAAGTGCCAGTATTGTTTCTGTGTATAATTCACCGTTAAATAGCAAAATGGCTGACCTAAGTCTGGAGAAGAATCCTTTATATAAAACACAGGGTATACCTGTAAGTACAGTTTTTAAATACATATATTAAATGTCATATTGATTTGCAAAAAACTATATTAATTAAACTCAGGAAATGGAAGTTTTGTAATGTCCAACTTCTGTGTGAATGTCAATCTCATATATATATATATATATATAATTATACAAAAAAGAGGAATCAAATTTTGTCAGACATTTTTACTATAACTAAGTTTCGTGCAACATGTAGTAAAAATGTTTGACAAAATTTGATTCCTCTCTATTTGTATAATTATAAAACTCTGGTCCCATATCATAGACCACTCTGGCAGTTGTTTATTGCAGATGAATGGTTTATGTCTTTGTTTAAAGAGAAGTTTTTGTACCATATTTTAGGTTGAGTAATTTTGACCATCTCCATATTAATTGTGTAGTTATAGTTCATCTTGCCTTCATTTTCTTGTACAGACTGCCTGGTTGTTAGAATGGTGCTTTCAACTCCTTTTGTCTGTTGGCCATGTGGTTTGTCAGATTGAGACCTGACCCTCTGGTATACTCTCAATCTATTCATTATGATATATTTTTTGTTTGTTATTTTTTCACCTCAGATTATATAGATTAGTTCTATAGTGTTAGGATATTTGGTGTACCTGAAAGTCACAGTAACACAGAGGGGTCAGAAAAGTGTGTCGAATTAGTTAAAAAAACTTAGCAGAGAGAAACTGAGGTTTGATCTGGATGTGACAGAAGTTGATGTTGCCCATCAAGTAGGCAGACATCCCAGAGACCCTGACAGTAAGCCAAGGGATATATTAGTTAAATTTGTCAAAAGATCAGTCATGAGAGAAAGGAGGAAGTTGAAGGGTACAGGCATTGTCATGGCTGATGACCTGTGTAAAGAGTTGCATCAACTCTTTAATAGGACAAGAAACCATCCAATTGTTAAAGACTCTTGGACATGGGATGGTAAAGTTTTCTTAAAAGATTTAAAAAGAGACATCAGAGAAATAAAATATGGTGAATATTCCAGCAGTTACCTACATCCGAATAAATATGTATAAAAGTAATATACTGTCTGGCATTTAAATAACCTGACAATTATGTTTAATATTGTATGTGTTGTATGTTTTTCATGTTTATTTACTGTTAAGAAAGTCTTGTTTTGTAATCAGCTGAGTGACACTGAAGAAAGCAAACTTCTTTTTTATAACATTAAATACCCCATACTTATGAGAGAAGTAACTCTATACAAGCAACATGGCAGATAATATACAATTTCAGGTCCTTTCTTTGAATGTGAGAGGGATAAGAAATTATGTTAAGAGTCGACAGATATTTAATTGGTTGATGAAACACAAAGCACACAATGGGATCAGTTTCTTGCAAGAATTTCATTGCATTAAACAAGATGAAACCAAATGGTCTAAACAGTGGCGTGGAAAATTTATCTGTCTCATGGAAGCACCAAATCATGTGGAGTATCTATACTTGTTGGTAAAAATGTTGAATTTAAGTAATTTAATAAGATTATTGATAATAATGGAAGTTATATTCTAATTGAATGTGAAATTGAAGGTCTACACTGTATGATGGTTAGTACTTATGCACCAAATTATGAATCACAGCAAGTTGTCTTTTTTCAAAATTTTTTGGAGGAAATATTGAACATGTCTAGTGATTTGAATATTGATCTTATCTCGGAAGGGAATTTTAATGTACATCTTACTGAGACTGATGCTGATGGAGGCAGAACAAATGTGAAAACAGGCTTCAGTCAATAAACTATGTTCTTTGATGGAACTATTAGATGTATGTGATATATGGCATGTAATACATGAAAATGCAAAATCCTTCACTTGGCGATCCTCAAATCCATTAGGATATTCTGTTGTATAAATAAATGATTCCATGTGTGAGGTTATTTATTGTATGAACAGCATAATCTCCACACGCAGAGTAATTTTCACTAAAAAGTCTCTGCCTAAAAAGCATCCTATCAAGCTGCAAGATTTCAACATAACAGCTGCCAAATTTATCATTATGATTGAGTCTTTATCTGTTAGGTTAAATGCATCTCTGATTGAATTCAGGCATTTATAAAAGAAAGGATAAGGATTTACTTTATATAAAGGGATTTGGACAACCATAAAAATATCACAATTTTATAAAAGTTACAAGTTCAATCATATGTGGGAATGCACTACCTCGGCCATCCATCCTGTTGCCTGAGTACCATGGTAAACAGCCAGTAATCTTAGCATTAGGCTGTGAATGAAGAATTAATTCATAAGAATATATGTGAGCTCACAAACCAAATTTTAAATCCATCTTAATGGTAACAAGTCAAGTGCTGAGTCACCTACAAGTCAGCTATTATCCAGTTACCCAATGAGACATGCTTGTGTTCATGTAGTGTGTTCAAGCATGCAGGGGGATTTACCAATATGCTGAGTTAAAATGGACTGATTCTTGCACTTGGTAGGTCTTGTTAGAAAATACTCAAACATATCTAATTACTGGTCTGGTTAATTTTAGGTGACAGCGTACCTGAAGGACATGAGGCACTATAAAAAAAATGACACAAATATTTGCATTCTTATGGAGTCTTTTAGTGAGGCCCTAAATTCATACTAAGGTAAAGGCACTCGGCTGGTCAGAGACTATTGTCAGAGGGCCAAAATGGCAGTATATTGAGAAAAGACTAGTATGTTTATATTTCCCACAGTTATAGTTATGATCACTGAAGAGTGCCTTGTTTATTTATTTCAGGACAACGTGAGGATGAACCAGTTACAGAATCTCCTGCATGATGCCCTCATCTCCACGGACCACGTCCAGAACTGTGCCATCATCAGACGCAAAGACTCAGTTCTCAAGGCCAGCTCTGTGGGATTCAGTGTAAGACAACATAAAAAAGACCAGACTAGTGCTCTCTAGAGTGCATACCTCTGCCATTCAAAATAATCAGATAAGGTCCACACCTTTTATTCATGTACACGCCAAATTCAATGGACCTTTTCCTGGCCCATGTAATGTTTCATGGAAATAGTTTTAGTTATTTAGAGTTTTGATGGCTTTACTTGCTACACAACACTTTAGTCTTGGGAAGATTCATTCAGTTACATAAGACTACTATATTAGCCCAATTTTTGTTGTTTTTACAGTTTTAAATGTTCTCTCAACTTTATAAATTTTTTAGCTTTATGGCCAGTGGTCTTGCTATGCAATATCTGGCTGAGATATAGAAGTCCTCATAGAGCTCCTGAACCCTTGCGCTTCCTAGGCATGATTTTGAAGGAATTTTTTATTCCATTCTTTATATGTCCAACAATCATAACCAGTTAAAGATCATCGAAAACCTGAATGCCCCCGCACCCCATTCCGGTTTGCAAATGTAAACATTACTCACCAGCTCTTCAGGGTAAACATACATGTATGAATTTCTTGCCACGAGCGCAGTGCCGCAAAATAAATACAAAAAAAAATATTTGTACATATCTTATTGAGAGAGTATCCCACTGAAAACCTATATTTTTCGTTTTTACTTTTAGAATAAATGAGCCAACATTCCTCATCTTAATTATTCCATCTCCATAAACAGGTAAAAAGCTCACTATACAGGGTTTATCAGTTTGTAGTTTGTAAGTGCATGAGAGCAGGATTGAAAAAAATAATGTGCTAACAATTTTTAAATTTAACATTTCACTTGAGATGGGACATTTGATGGAGCCTCTATAATGGCAGGTCATTGAATACTCTTACTTTAGTAATGACAACCTCTACTTGTTCCCTATGGTGTTTATAGTCACACTTCATAAGTTGATATATTATATTGGTATACATTTCTATGCATTTAAAATTACATGGGAGTTTACCTGACTTCCCCAGCCAGAACGTTACAAAATACTTACAAATGTAAGGCTTTCAATTATTGTTTCATGACATTTTCATGAGCATTTTTTTCATAACAGTCACTTCAAACTAAAATTATCTTAAAACAGTGGACACATTTTTTAGTGAAGTTCCTGTAGCTGATAAGATGAAATGGGCATTCTAAGTTTTTCTTATTTAATTTTTGTTTTCATAATGATTTCTTTTGATTTGAAAAAGTAATATATTCATTTATCCTTTTCAAAGATGAGAGCAGAGAGTATATAAAAATATGGTCTCCTTACCCAATGACAGATGGCAGCACCAGGCAGAGGTTTTGTTCAGCAGAACAGCTTGTTTCTCTTATCTTTATTTCCATGTTTGATATAATCATTTTAGTCATCTGCTCTCATAAGTAATACCCCTTTATACATTTTGTTTTCATATTACAAATACATGTGAGTGGACCTCTCCAGAGTGTGCATGCAGCTGTTATGAAGATGTAGCGAACATTTAAACTAGTGTGTAAATGTACTGACTTTCATTCTGTTCTTATTCCTTATTCAAATGTTGCACATTTAAAAACAGAGCTGTCTCAGGTCACATTTAAATATGAAACTAGGTTTAAAATAAAATTACAAATGTTTAAAGATAGGTGACACCAAAATAGGTGACTACCAAAACCTTTAAATTTTGAGAGAATCATTTAAGAGAGCTGTTCTGATATGGCTCAGGTAACACACTTTGGACTTACACTTCCCTTGGTTTTAATATAATGATATATATATAGCATGATGATGTCCTCTGATGGACAGATGTAATGATGTGATTTAAAGTACATAATATTTGTATAAACACTTAATTCTTCATAACATTTGTTTCAACATGGTCTGCCCTAATTCATTAAACTTTGGACATCTGTTCTTTATTTGCAATTATATGTTTTCTGAGTAATATTCTGTATGTAATAAGATTAAATATTCATTTTAAATTTTATTTTGATACATATGTATTTTTTAAGATTTACAAATAGTCTGATACATATTTTATTCTTTTCCAAGATGAGAGCAGACACTCCTTAAGATTGTAGTTCCCTTTCCTAATGACAGATGGCAGCACTTGGCAGATTTTTTTGGGCTGCAGAGCAGCTTAGTTTCTCCTATCAATTCTCCATATCAACGTATATTTTAAATTAATCTGCCATTCATATTGATATCACTTTTATACAAATGGATTTAAAACCATTTGTTGAAATCAGATACAGCAAACAGTTTCAAGTTAATTTTCACATGGTCCTGATAACACCATTCTGAATTGATGTTCTGCAATGTGCAATGAATCAAGAAAAGGCAAAGACATTGAGGGCTTATATTACCGTAAATGTGGTGGATATTACTATCACTGGCAGAACTGTGAATATATGGATCTCCCCTCCTTCAGTACATCATATGGGGCTGAAGTTGAGTGTGTTTGCATAAATGTACATGTGTTTTATTTGTTAGGTGGGAAGGGGTTCACACCTCTTGCCCTTTGCATCTGCTGGCAATGTCAAAGAAGACCTCTCACATATACCGATAGTAGTAGTAAATATACTGCATCATTCACATGTATTTGTTTCCCATGAAGCTTTAGGGGTTAGCCAAAATAAATTTGGAGCATCTTCACAGCAAATGCACAAAATGAATTTTGTTTGCACTGGCTTAATTTAGAAAAAAAAAATTTTGGGTAATGAACACATCTGTCTTTACATTTTACTTTTTGTGACCTTCTTTACAGCTGTACCCTGACCAGATACAGGTCCTCCAGGACTCCTTCAAGAACACAGCACAGATACGAGAGGAAGGACTGTACTTTGATGACAGGATATTCAAGTGTGTCAGGGCAGACAGGGACTCCATATACGCTAAATCAGTGAGTCATATTTATATAAGAAATGATCACTGAAACTTGAAAGATAAACAGACAAAATTCTGTGTTTCAATGAATTGAAATGCAATTCTGGGTCTTTAGGTGATAATCTTATAATAAAATATTTTACCTTTAATGGTCTGAGCTAGCAAAACATTCTGTAAACAGACTTCTGTTGGTTTACATGATTAACATAAGTTATATACTGATATTTTAATTAATGTACACTTTACAGTGTTTCACATGAAAAAAAAATAAAACTATCATTGAAGTAGAAACCCAAACCAGTGATGTTATAAAGGGACCATTTATTTTTTTTTTTTACTTCTGAATGGGAGAATAAAAAGATATGCTACACACTTTTTTCAAATTAGATATTAGCTTTAATAGGTTATTAACTTTGCTGTTTAGGGAAAACAAGGTCTGGTATTGGTGCGTACTGCAAGTCTGTTGCTAGTAGCAACATATTCTGACAACATGTACCCAAGTGTGTGTGTGGAGGCTGTGGAAAAACTAGGTAAGTATAAAATGGAATGAGCATTGTCCCTTATAGGACAAAAACCTATCCTTAAGTGTGTAGGAGAGCAAAGACCCATCCTAAAGTGTGTAGGAGGGCAAAGACCCATCCTAAAGTGTGTAGGAGGGCAAAGACCCATCCTAAAGTGTGAAGGAGAGCAAAGACCCATCCTAAAGTGTGTAGGAGAGCAAAGACCCATCCTAAAGTGTGTAGGAGAACAAAGACCCATCCTAAAGTGTGTAGGAGGGCAAAGACCCATCCTAAAGTGTTTAGGAGGATAAAAACCCACCCTTAAGTGTGAAGGGGGACTAAAATCAACCCTTAAAAGTGTGTAGGAGGAATAAGTCCCACTCTTTAAAGTGTGTAGAAGGACAAAAACTCACCCTTACAAGTGTGTAGGAGGACTAAAATCAACCCTTAAAAGTGTGTAGGAGGAATAAGTCCCACTCTTTAAAGTGTGTAGGAGGGCAAAAACCCACCCTTAAAAGTGTGTAGGAGGACAAAAACCCATCCTTAAAAGTGTTTAGGAGGATAAAAACCCACCCTTAAGTGTGAAGGGGGACTAAAATCAACCCTTAAAAGTGTGTAGGAGGAATAAGTCCCACTCTTTAAAGTGTGTAGGAGGGCAAAAACCCACCCTTACAAGTGTGTAGGAGGACAAAAACTCACCCTTACAAGTGTGTAGGAGGACAAAAACCCATCCTTAAAAGTGTTTAGGAGGATAAAAACCCACCCTTACAAGTGTGTAGGAGGACTAAAACCCACCCTTACAAGTGTGTAGGACAAAAATCCATCCTTACAAGTGTGTAGGACAAAAATCCATCCTTAAAAGTGTGTAGGAGGACAAAAACTGACCATTAAAACTGTGTAGGAGGATAAAAACCCATCTTAAAATTGTGTAGGAGGACAAAAACCCACCCTTACAAGTGTGTAGGAGGATAAAAACCCACCCTTAAAAGTGTGTAGGAGGACAAAAACCCACCCTTACAAGTGTGTAGGAGGATAAAAACCAACCCTTAAAAGTGTGTACAAGGACAAAAACCCACCCTTACAAGTGTGTAGGAGGATAAAAACCAACCCTTAAAAGTGTGTAGGAGGAATAAGTCCCACTCTTTAAAGTGTGTAGGAGGGCAAAAACCCACCCTTACAAGTGTGTAGGAGGACAAAAACTCACCCTTACAAGTGTGTAGGAGGACTAAAACCCACCCTTACAAGTGTGTAGGAGGACAAAAATCCATCCTTAAAAGTGTGTAGGAGGACAAAAACTGACCATTAAAACTGTGTAGGAGGATAAAAACCCATCTTAAAATTGTGTAGGAGGGCAAAAACCAACCCTTAGAATTGTGTAGGAGGGCAAGAACCCACCCCCAGAATTGTGTAGGCGGGCAAAAACCCACCCTTAAAAGTGTGTAGGAAGACAAAAACCCCTCCTTACAAGTTTTCAGGAGGACAAAAACCCACCCTTACAAGTGTGTAGGAGGACAAAAACCCACCCGTACAAGGGTGTAAGAGGACAAAAACCCACCCTTACAAGTGTGTAGGAGGACAAAAACCCACCCTTACAAGTGTGTACGAGGACAAAAACCCACCCTTACAAGTGTGTACAAGGACAAAAACCCACCCTTACAAGTGTGTACAAGGACAAAAACCCTCCCTTACAAGTGTGTACGAGGACAAAAACCCACCTGTACAAGTGTGTAAGAGGACAAAAACCCACCCTTACAAGTGTGTAGGAGGACAAAAACCCACCCTTACAAGTGTGTAGGAGGACAAAAACCCACCCTTACAAGTGTGTCGGAGGATAAAAGGTGGAATAGAAGGGACAGCTTGTTTTCTGTTTAGTCAGAGAGAAATTTGGAAGCCTAATCTGTTATTATGTATTAAAGGTTAATATAATATGTCTTAATATTGAGGCCTAAAGAATACCTAACTCCATAAGTCAGGCTCAAATTATAACTACCTTGTATATTAATCACTGGTAAGCAGATGCCATTCTTTAAGATATCAACAACAGAATGCCTTAGAGCTCAGAGCCTTGGACAGCTTGACTAGTTTTATTGAGTCAGCAGCCTTTCTCTGCTTTACTTGACCTGGCAAAAGTCAACTGGGCTCAAATGACTCAAAGAAATGCTTCAATTTAGCAATGTAACAAAGTTTCTATCTATTAAATTAATTTAGTGATATTTCCTTAATTTATTACATCATGTCTGTACTCATTCTTTGATTATGTACTCAGTCATTCTTTGATTATGTACTCAGTCATTCTTTGATTATGTACTCGGTTGTTTATTTAGGAAATTTAAATGGTCAAATGAAATTTCATTTATATTTATCATACTTACTTTATATTTTTGTGTACCAATACTTCTACTCAAGTCAAACTCAGTAAATTGACTCACTTAGCTCAACAAGATTGGGGATTGGGGGGATGGGGGATTCAGATAAACATGGCTCAGCTTTACTTAAACCTGTTCTGGCTGAAGCATTTTAATTGCCAGCTTGGCTCTAGATTGCTTACCATAGTTCATTATCTAGCAGTTTTTCTACTACACAGTTCCTAACCAACCACCTACATGATCATACACGGGATCACATCATTGATAAGACATCTAAAATAAACTCATATATGCTCAGCATACACCAAACAAGTGGTTATCATAACTGGGTGGTTTTGTTACAAGGTTTTTGTCAGGTGGGATCGTACTGTATACACTGGAAATTAATACATAACATGTACACCTAATGTTTTATCACTGACTTGAGAACTGAGTTAATAACAGAGTTGGTCAGATGTTTGTTGAAATTGAAAGTCCTGCCCTACAGTGACATCTTCAAAGGGCAGGTCATGTGTATGTATAGGGGCAGACATGTCAGACTGAATGATCGTTAAATACCTGCGGAGGCGAGTAAACTTGCCCCAGGTGTACTGACCGTTACCTTTGTGGGAGTGTGACTGACATGCGGGGTCTTATTTGTGGCTTACCACAGGCATTTTCTGCACAATACAGCTATATTCTTCACAGAATACCTCATACAGATATTTTATCTTTCATACACTGCTAGAGCCATTTTATGTATTTGGGTGAAGTGATTATATTGTGTGTGGATGGATAGACATCTCATAATGTCCATCACTCTCTCCATACATTAACACATGGATATATGTATAAAGTTGAGTTTATTGTTTTTTTTTTATTATCTTAGGTGTCTTCAATAATAACCATATCATATCAAGACCAGAACATCCTGAGGCTGTGTTCATTATATAGGTAACCAAGTTAATTCAGTCAAATTCTGGATCTGGCCAACCACCCCTCATAATTAACATCTGAAAAAATTCCCCCCCCTTCTTAAATTAAACACTGGACATACTCCTTTGACTATTTTGTGAAAATATTATCTGTGTCTCAAACTTAGCAAAAGTAATTAGGTTTCAACATCATAATCATATGTTCACATATAATTATAGAATTTTTTTTTACAAGAACTTCAGTGTCATAAAAAGACACTCTCCCCTGTCCCTTGACAAAAGTGTCACTGTCTGCATAAGCCCCTTCCTTTGACATTGTTCCTCTTTTGATAAAGGTCTCAATTTGCCCATAAAGCCTCAATTTCCGCTTTTGATAAATTATGGATATACCCCTGAATTTTGACCAGGATGACAGCAGGCAGTCAAGTGATCTGCATTTTCCTACTTTTTTTGTCTCGGTCCTATTTTTGCTAATTTTTTTCTTTATAAATACCTACTTTTTTGGTTCTTTTTGTTTGTGTTGTGACATTCAATTTCAAAGTGCGGTGAATTGCTATGAAATTATTCCCATCATTTCATAAGTAAACAGATCTTGGCAGTTTTGAGCACTTTTTGAGCACAAAAACGCGGAACTTGACAAATTGAGCACGATATAAAATAGTTTAAATATGTTCTCAATGAAATCATTTTTTTTTCACTTTTTACATTCCTTGAGCATAAATAATTCTGTTGTGTTCGGTTTAAGGCCTACTTTTGTCCAACTTTTTCTTCAGTTTTCGTACATGTATTAAATATTACCTATCCTTCTTTTTGCCCCTCTTTTTCACCAGGCGATGCTTAAAGGTGTCCATTCACCTTCCTTTTGAACAAGAATTTATGTGATTTCTGGCTTCCTCTGTGTATGTATTAATGATCTTAGGTAATTTTGGTCGTGAAAAGTTCTTATAATGCCTCTCAACAACATGTTTATAAACACAGAAATGTTGACAAACAGAAAAATCATGTAACCTAAGATTGTAGATTGCGTATATGTGATGATAGAAAGGTCACACTTGCTTATCTGAATTGCTGCCAGATGCCCTTGTTGAATTTATTTTGATTATTTTGGTGGGCCACATCTATAAACACATTGATATAAACAAAATTAGCAGCCTGTGTGCTGTGATATCCACATTTAATGGCCTATTTTTATAAAAACTCCAAGGGATAACCTTTAGTTTATAAAGGCCAGATAGGTGATTTGGCCTCTTTAACAGCCCGGGATGAGGTCCCACATCATAGTACATGTGTATTTGTGTAGAAAGGGTGTGACCACCTCCATCAATACCTCCTGTCTCCGTTTGACCTACATACCAACAGTATTGATTCTGCCTGCACGGCTCAGCAGGTGGTTTATACAGGTGTAATATATACATTGTGTATTGATCTGTAACAGGTATATCTGCTGACAATGCTGTTTGGGTGCCGTCTGTTCATTTGGATCAGTAATCTATCGTCAGAGTTTGTCCTGACTTTTGTATAGTTCGGATTTTGTTTTTTTTGGGGGGGCTGAATTTAAGTGACTTCATTATTGACACATGATTTTCAATTTTGGTGTGGATGTGGATGACAGATGGGGGAAGGGAAGATGTTTTATATGATTAACAAACAGTGAATTTTGAAATAAATCTGTGAGGCTTCATTGACTAAAACTACTGCTTTAAAGAATCCAGTGTTTTCAAATTAGACATCATTTTACTATAATACACTATCTGTTTACTAATTATGCATTATATGTAAACTGGTTAATAATTACATATAATCTTATACAAAAAAATTGTAAGTTTAAATGTACATGTATATGCTTACACCTATAAACCATGCAATGTTTAACTTCAAGCATTCATGGAATGTCAGACCCCCCAGTTGATAATGATTTACGTGTTATCACAAAGCATTCTGGAATGAAACCTATTGGATCTTTGTTTTACAATCACTGGGTCATAAACACACAGTAAAGCTCTGATGTTTCTGTTGGTCAAACTACCAGTCAAACATTAAATAAAATGCCCATTACATTGCCAGCTTAGCTGCACCAAACCATACAGATGTTACTTTGAAGTCATTTTGTTTCTTGCCAGAGCTGTCAGTTATCATATTTGTGCTTTTGCATGAACAGATTTATTATTCTCTTCTTATGTTATCCCAACAATATATAAAACATTATTTTTAAGATAAAATTAACGTGAACATTATATGTATATCAAGAAAGGATAGTGTGTCCATGGACTTTAAGCAGTGTAGGTCTGTTCCCTGGTCATGTGATCACTGAACAGTTAATCGTGTGTGTAAAATCAGGTACGCTAAGGTCGGGGTTCATATAAAACGTATGTATCTTACACCTAGACATTTACAATATATTATGTATGACATCTTGAACATAAAGGTTTATTTAAATCTCCAATCTCATAACTATTCTGGTATTATAAGCAAAAATATTTTTGAAATACAAAGAGTAAGCGAGATCATAATGTCACTTGAAATGTTTAACACCTAACACGTTCATCAGCTACATCACCATGATATGTGTATGTAACTGTTCTGTCACTTGAGAAAAGAGGTGTCCAGGTGACTGACCCCTTGTGACCTGTCTGGGGAGTTCAACTGTTACAGAATCAGAGCGTACAATATAATGCCCAATGGACAGGTTCTTAGAAGAAAAAGACAATCCCTCTTTGCAATACTCACATAATGTGATATCACTTTGACATCTGTTTGTGCATTAAGTACCCAGTGGACTCTGTGCAATACTCACATAATGTGATATCACTTTGACATCTGTTTGTGCATAAAGTACCCAGTGGACACTGATTGTATTTGCTACTTCTCTTTATATATTATATTTACTGTTTAATTGTCCAGGAGCTTGATATAGTGGTTCACTAATGTATTATATACATGTAAGGTAAGGACCCTGATACTAGGAGCAAGTCCTACCAGTTCCTGCGGTTCATAGTCAGTAGGTTAATGTGTCTGAATACTGAGTAGGTAAACAGGGCTGTGTGAAGGGTTCTACTTCTAGCCTTGCACATGTCTGTGCACAGCAAACCTTCACCCAGCCCCAAAATAAGTTTGAATGTATCAGGGAGCTTTGCTTTCTTGCATCAAGTCTGATTGAAGAAATGGATGGTGATAACATAGATCTGGAAATGAACAGGACTCCTAGTGTTACTTACTGCTGGTCCTAGCAGGATCCTGGTGTCATTTACTGGTCCTGGCTTAATTCTGGTATCAGATACTGGTCCTGTCAGGATTTTGGTATCAGAAAGTGTTCCTGTCAATTCTTGGTATCAAATACTAGTCCTGTCAGGATCCTGGTATCAGATACTTGTCTTGACATGATCCTGATGTCAGATACTGGTGCTGAAAGATCCTGGTATCAGATACAGGTTCTGGCATAACCCTGGTGCGAAAAACATGTCCCAGCATGAACCTGGTATTAGATACTGGTCCTCGCAGGATCCTGGTATTATATACCTGTCCTGTCAGAATCTTGGTATCAGATACTAATCCTTGCAGTCCTAATATCAGATACCTGTCCTTGCAGGGTTTTGATGTCAGATACCTGTCCTTGCAGTCTTAGTATCTAATACCTGTCCTTGCATGGTTTTGATGTCAGATACCTGTCCTCGCAGGGTTCTGATGTCAGATACATGTCCTTGCAGTCCTAGTATCTAATACCTGTCCTGGAAGGGTTCTGATGTCAGATACCTGTCCTGGAAGGGTTCTGATGTCAGATACCTGTCCTTGTAGTCCTATTATCAGATACCTGTCATGTCAGGATCTTGGTATCAGATACTAGTCCTTGCAGTCCTAGTATCAGATACCTGTCCTTGCAGGGTTTTGATGTCAGATACCTGTCCTTGCAGGGTTTTGATGTCAGATACTTGTCCTGGTCATTTTGTCAGTCAGACACTATGTTTGCAGCTGGCTGTCAATCTCTGCATCTGATAGTGAGTTTCAGCAGGCTTTAAATAAAATAAGCTTTATTCATTAAACATTTTGTACTAAGCCTTACACCTTTTTTCATTAATATTACCACTGCTATAATCACATTAATAAAAATGTCATATATTTAATTATAGGGCAGGTACACATATATGCATAAAAAGGTGAGATAATGAGTATGTGCACTTCATGAATCAGAACATGAAAGATGAATGATCTTCTAAATTATTCATTATCACAATTAACAGAGCTTTATGTCTTACTACTATTAGTCCTGTCACGCTTTAGTGGTCATGACCTACCTTCAGGTCACAGAGCTGGAAATAGTAAATACTACACAAGATCAAACTAATTGGACATGTTTAGTTTGATTTATTACTCAGTGTTACCATTGAGTAAATTAAATCAGATAAGAAACAGTTTTTAATGTGTGGGCATGTAAGTCCTGATATGGCTTACTGAAACTCCTGATGTGACATATACCTCTCCTTTGCCAGGGAACCTCCAGTTGAGGTGTACTAAGTGAATAAGTAGGGGTCAAATTTCATCCACGGCACACTTACTTGACATTTCTGGCCACATTGGAGATGCACACACATGCAGGCAAAACAAGTGAACATCATTGTTAACAAAACCAGGAATTTGGTGTTCAATAACATAAATAAGCCACATGAGGACATATCTTTGTGTGTGTGTGTGTGTTTCTGTATATTTCTCTCATGTATAATATTGTATTTTTATATATATGTATTTTACACTGGTTATAAATATGATAAATTGTACAAAAAATCATGTCAAAAAGGTCAATATTTTTTCTCTGCATTCATATCTTATGAACAATGAAAATCAGGAAATGAGTCTGGAATTACTGCTAGCTATGTATAATTGAACTAAAGCTAACAATAAAATTAGAAATATAACATATTACAGATTATATTTTTATATTAATGTCAACATTCTCACAAATGAATTATGTGGCTGAAAACTTCTGAGATAAAAAACTTTAAAAGCTGGTGTAAGCACCCCCAGGGGATAATGTTGAAACATGGGACTGTGTGTATGGATGAAGAATGATCCGGTATACAAGTGCCTCATTTGCACATGAAAGAAAATACTGGGGAGTAATAGCTATGCGTGTCAGCCCTCAGACTTCTCAAGTGATTCACACTGTGTCGCCTGCATAAGACCGGTCTAAGTCCCGCATTCGTGTGAACTGGTGCAGTGAGATGAAACGCTGTATAAATGACACTGAATGACTCAAGGTTACTCTGAAATCACAGACACTTACTCATAAACGCATCAAGTGTATTTTTATCTCCTTGATCTGGAGAGCTAACAGAATATGCAGCTCCGATATGGTAGGAGGTGTGAACAATGTCAAAACAACCATTCACACTTACAAATACTTCTGTAACATTAAAAAGCTGGTCTGTTATAAAGTTAAGGTTCTATAAAATTCTTACTGTACATAGTGTAATACATTGAACACAGTTTAATCTATATAGGTGTAATTGATTTCATAACAGTGCTGATAGCAGTATGTTTACCTTTAGCCCTAATAATTCTGTGCCATCATATTGGCAACCAAAGATTAGACCAAGTTCACATATGAGGCAATGTACAATGACAATTTTGTGCTGTTTGTTTTGTTAAGATTATGTTAATAATTGATAATCTTTTTTTCTAAAATAATGAATATGTACACTTTCATGACATATATCACTTAATATTATCTTATTACCTGTATGGTTTGTTTTACAAATGGACACGAGAGTATTGAGATGTTCTAACATCATACAGGCACACACCATACAGCATATTCAATGATGAAAAGTCCAGACATTTTGGGTGATCTATCATGTTTTGTCTTGTAGTGTGTACCAAGAAAAAGGATCACAGTAGTTTGTTAGAATGCATGCACATGAGATCATCTTGGCATAAACAGATTATGGCAGAGTTTTTACACCAGGGAATTAAGAACAAACTTCATGGACACATTTGAAGATTGCTTTGTCTCCCACTGACTGTGATACTTGGTCATTAATCAATACAAGTGTACAATAGACTAGCAGATGCTAATGACCTTGTGGCCATACCAGTACTTCCTGAGTGCATCTCTAAAAACATCCAGGTTTGACAGTCAGTATGAATAATGTTCTTGTAAACTGTTCTGCTTTCCTTATCTTATTTCTTATTCTTTCAGCGGATTATTTTAAAGAAAAAGGGAAATAGCATCTGTAGGAATGATCACTACATTGTACAATCCATATACCATCCATCATCAGAATCTCATAACACAAGACTGGGACCTTGGAATGGAACATCCTTACTCCAGTATTATCAACACACCATGGGCTTGGACCAAGCATATATTTTAAATTGGACTTTGTTGCAGTTTGAATGCTGAATACAGTGATATATTAGTTTGTTGAGTAAATCCTGTATTTGATATGTTACCCTTGTTATTCACCCATGTTAACACATAGCAGATTTGCAAAAAAAAAATTTTGTTAAAAAATAAATTGTTGATTTTTTAAGTCAACCATTTCTTAAAAAATCTAGGCTTTTTATTGCATGTGATGGTAGCTAAAGAAAAAGAATTCATTTTAAGTGGTATGATTTTCAACATTTATTAATCCTTTGAGTGCAAATGTCATTTATCAGGACTGTGAACTTGTGGTGACCCAGTTTCAAATTTTCAATTTTGAATGTCCTTCAGTATGTTTCTTTGCAAGTAATAATGTTCCTCGTTACTTTTTCTTTGCAAGTTATAAAGACAGCCAAAGGCCCAGTAATTGTAAATGATAAAATTACTGCATGGTGAGTTGCTGAGTAGGTAACTTAAATAAATCCACACCTGGTGTGACAGTTATCCTGTTCACCATGAGACATGTGCCAAGTTGTTTACATATGTTTAATTTATACTGAAATAATTTTAAAGGTACCTGTTACACTGCTTTGAAATTCACGATTGTACGAATACTGTTTTGTACCGGTAATATATGTCATTTGTGAATAAAATCAATTTGTGATGTTTTTCTATTTGGAAAAAAAAATGTGTGCTTGTTTGTGAATACCAAACTTAAAAAATCCTTTAACAAGGAAACTTACATTAGCCTTGCTCATAGGAACATATCATGCAGACCCATATTTAAGTTGCAGTGATTGGGATTTATACTGTGAAAATAGGAGAACAATTATAGCTGGGACCACCACCAGTCTTCTGAATAAGATAAGACCTATCTAGGATCTCATATCATGAAAGTTTTAAACACATTTGAAATATCTGATGTTTGGAGTTATTTTCCGTCAAAATTTATCAATGCAAGTCACTTTAGGTAAAAGTTATGACAAAATTTTAAGTAGGGTTTGTCCTCTTGCCATGTTTTTTATTAATTCTCAAATCACACTTGCTAAGATTGTCTGTGGTGGCGGTGACATTCAACCGATAAAATAGGTCATATACCATTCATTGAAAGTGTAAAAAGGTACACAAGTTCCAGGTCCACCTATACCAAAGATATACAGCCTTACATCAAAAATCACTTTCACTGTGAAGTTCTTTCACAGTTCACTGCACATACTAATTTACTTCCTTGGTGTCTCTATTCCCATAGAAATTACAGGGGAAAAATTCTGATAATTCCAGCACATTCTCAAATTACTACATTTCAGTGAATGTGCAACTATTGTGGCAGACATATTTATAGAACTCTTCACAATGGTATGAAATACTGAGGCAAGTTCAGCTGAATAACTGAAGTACTATCAAATCACTTCCAATTGAGGCAATTTATTAAACCCAAGAGACTAGGAAAACGGCCAATCCAGCCAAAATGAATACACCTCTGTCCTGGTATTTCAGGCTATTGGGCCATTTAGGTCCATGTACACAGTCCCATAGACTTGGTGCATGCAAACATATCCTTGATGCATGACTGATCCTCTGCCGGAGGTGTGACACACATTATGGATGAAAAGTTTTGTGCTCTTCTCTGAACAGAATGTTGGCAGGGCAAAACCGTACCATGTGTTGCATATATATAGTTCATATATGCTCTAACTTTAGATTTTTTACCCTTTTTCCATCCCACAAATGGAGCTCTTATAACAAATTATAGGTTTTCATTAATACCATGCAATGATTTCATTAATACCAATTATACAGAGCCTCTCAGTACGAGGACCTTAACCTGCATGATGTTGATCATTAACAAGCATATACTAAATGGTACATTTGTGTGCTTTATTTGCAGTGTAATCTGTAATATATCAGTTTAAAAACAGATCATGTATGATCGCTGAATTACAAAAACTGCTCTCATTCAGGTCTTGGTCAAGTTTCCCTTTCTGCAAATCTTACAAATTACATATATTTAACAAGCATGCTGCATCAAAATCTCCCACACAAACACACACCTATGCATACTCACAAGAATTCACTGTCAATTTAAGATAAAATATTTATATTTGGGGTTTAGGGTATATACAATAATATAAATTTAAAAAATTGCAAGCACAGAAGCATGCCATTGGCATGAAACCACACTCGAACCATTCTTAATGGGGAGGCCCAGCCCACATTTTCATAAAAAAATTTCCTTACAACATCAAAAGAACAAGGATCAACAATACACGTCCAGCACATGGTACGCCCTGTATTCCTAAAGACCCAACAGACTCGTGTTAAACCAGTAGTTTTTTTATTGACACAATGATTGCATGTTTAGCTTGTATGGACTACATGTTAAAGCACATGGTAAAAGGCTCTTGTAACTATCACCATCATTCCACATTAGAGATGAGATAATGCAGCCATGGTTACCATACAGACACCATGGTTATGATAACGTCACCATGGTAAATCTTTTTCTCTTGATAAAACATGACTGGCCATTAAATGGATATCTATGATGGATAACAGTGATTATACAAAGAACATAATGTCAAATTAAACAGATTTCTTACTATCATAAATAATAAAAGGGTGAACAAGAATTTACTGATAAATGCATACCAATCTTAAATTCCTTTGCCTCATTAACTGTTCCCCAGAATGTAATAAATATCACAAATATCTTTTGCACATATAATAACAGGTTTTGGTCCAACAGAAAGCAGACTTTGTGCCAAAGTTACTGATATTATATGATTTTATATTTACTGTAACAACATTGATAATAGTTAAGAAAATATTAACCTTTTGTCCCCTGCAGACTTGGTACATGGGATTTCATTATACATGAAGGTCAAATGCAAAATACATCATGTTTTTTTATAAGTATACTGGTGCAAAGTGTGTCCTGATTTCTTTGTCAATTGAAAAGAACATTTTTTTTTAAAAACCATTAAGTCCATATCAAAAGGATAATTTGTGAATCATCTGTCACATACAGAAGCTTATAATAAAATTAATATTGTAAATTTGCTATGCATGTTATTGTGGAGTCTTCATTCATGTTGATGTAAATCTACTAAATTGATTTTAACTACAGTGTTGCTGCAATGTGTGTATAACATCAATAATTAAAACCTAAAATCAAGCAACATGATCTTACTTTATTCTATAAAACTAAGCTTGTCCTACTATTTTACATCATAATCCCTGCTGATTTTATCAAAGGTTAATAAATAAAATCAAACCAGAGTACTGACAGGTGTCATAAAAACTGTTTACCGGTATGTACTGTGTGTTAGTGTTAAAGAATTATGCTCAAACTTTATATATATATATATATATATATCTCATTTCATAAACAATGCATAAGAGAAAATAAACGAACTTGTACCTTTAACAAACAGTGCACCTTGCAGCTCTGTATGTATTTAGTATGATGTAGTAGATAAATTCTCACACCAGAATTCAAGTTACTTATAACTGCAACTTGTGAACTACTATTTTCATGCAAACTAAAATGTTATCAGCTAGGCGAGTGGATGGTGCACAAAGGCCACCTTGAGATAAAAGTATGTATCATATGTATATGTTCAGATCTATTTTGTACAATAAGCCACTAATCAGCAGGCCCCCTCCAACAAGTACTTCCCTGGCAGTTAAACCCTGTCAAGTTAGTTCATCTCATTTCTGAAAACGCTGACTCCTGTCTAGCTTTCAGTAGCTTTTACTGGTGTACTGCTGACAATGTGCTGATGCTGTAGTAGGTCTGCTGATACAGCGGCTGATCACGGGCTGATGCAGGTTGTTTGGTCATGGTTAGCTACGGTCCAGGTACTCCTCACACATCTGACGGATGTTGTCCGGTATGGCCATATTTCTGTCCTCCTCGTCACTTTTACTCGGGAACCCTTTACGGGGGTTGCATGATGCCTTTCCTGTTAATGAACAATGTTCATACACTGAGGACAAAATGTTTTTTGTAGATAGGTCCCTGGACTGTTTTTGGCAGTGTTTACTAAATGGAGCTGCAAGTTAGGAATGATATTTTATTATTAAACCTTCTAGGTGTCTGTACACATGGGGGTATAAAATCATTAAAGTGAGCCTATCAGTTTCTTGGCACTTTCGATTAACCAAACTAGACAGAGCCTTCAGCATGGAAGTCATTACACACCTGGCCTATCTCTTCTACTTGACTTTCAAGGGCCTTTAAAGAATAATCAAGAGAGAATACAGTGACATCCACAAAGGAATTGCTATAGGCAGTTAGGCCTGTGTTAAATCCCCCCCCCCCACTTTACTGAAATACACTTTACCTCTAACTTCAATCATTACTCATTATTTAATCTGACCTGACAGTAGATGAAGTAACTAGTGTAAAAGAGCATGTAGATGGTGGTGGTTCATTGTTGCAAATATATATTGTAGGGCATCAACATGGTGCTGTGCAAAAGATATATGTCTCAAGTGACTTTATCATTAACCGTATTTTAATATCCTACATGTATTGACCCAACAAACGCTGCACAAAACAAGCAACATGGCCCTCAGAGGCTCTGGTTTGCTGACACACTTCATATCAATCACAGTCATCAATGATGTAAAATGAAAAATATGTGACCCACTATGAAATCTGACTTACCAAAGTAGTGTCTTATAATCTCTGCATTGCAAGGGCATGACTTTTTGAATGCTTCTGTTTCGTATGCAAATCCAAGGTACATCCATACATATATGTAATCCTCCGGGATGTCAAAACCCTTGTATGCCTGCAGCAAAACAAATGATCAGACCATGAATTGACAAACCTACGGTTTTAATACACCAAAATATCAACTTAATTTCACTACTGACCAAATATCAGAGCAGTTTCACTATTTAACAGAATGAAGTTACAATACGAGATTACACTTAAATTTAAATGATCAAAGATAGGGAAACAATATAAGCCCAAACAGACTGCTAATATCAATTTTCTTACCTTAGAAAATGAAACAGGTCAAACCAATTTAAATAAAATAATTTCAACTAATTTAAATATGAAATAAAGAAAACACATGCTTAAAATACATCCAAAAGCTTTTAAAAGATGTGGGTCCTGTCACTTTGTCTTTGAATTGACTGTAAGACCTCAAAGTCAAAAGAGTTCTTTCTCTATTGGTGAATTGGACATATGTGAAAGGTTAAAGGTTTTGGAAGAAAAGTCTGGCTTAAAATGTGTCCACCAGCTTTCATAAAGCAACCACATTTTCAGAACAATCCATACAGTCTATCTTGAGATATGTAATGTTTTGTGTGATTTCCATCAAAAATGGATCATTCAAGCTCACTCTTATAGTAATGTTCATAACTCCACTTTGAACAGGTTTAGTTCCAAACCAATATTTACTGACTTTCAAGTTTGGAAAATCTGTGATATACTTTTTAGTTATTGTGTGTACAAGGCTGTCTCAGGCAGCAGTGGTGTTGCGGCCTTGATTAGAGCATAGTATCTCTGTCTAGGGATACAATTAACTTTTTAACAGGTAATATTTTGAGCAGCACATAGAATTGTTATATAATTTTTGTTTGGAATTAGTATACATGTTGAACAAAGTTGATCACACTTGTAAATGGATGATAAACTCACATTGCCTGCCACTCGTATGTGCTGGAGAACGGGCATAATCTGGCAGTCGGCTCTCGTCAGATCAGGTCCCCTCATAAAGATGCCCTTTCGACCGTCTTTGTCCCACATGTTCTTTGTGTATACGTCCCTAAGGTAGCCGTCTAGCCGACCAAGCACCTTTATCAAGGCTGTGGGCTCATCCTTTCTGTCTTTGAGGAAAAAGTTGAATTTCTGTAAATAAAACAAATAACAGTTAACACGGTGACAAACAAGACTGAGAATATATTATAATTTCATAACTGAAGAACAAGAGAAATACCTGAAAGCTGAATGATTTTTTTTGCATCATCATCACGTTCTTAATTTCTCAAGTAATTGTTACATCTCTTTCCTTTAATTCAGAAGGACCTTGGTTAATTATTTTTTTAAATTTCTTATCAAATTGCATTAGTCAGTATTGGTCACCTATAACAAGGGTTATCATGATACATTATCTCAAGATATCATATAGACAGATTTTATCAATAGATTGCTCACAGCAAAATAAGACACAGATATAAACATTTAAATTCTAAGCTAAAATTTCCCTTGTATATGGAAATGTAAATTTACTTACTCAAAAAGACAGCAACAACAATTTTCTATACAGTAATTACCATAAATAAAATTGACTTTTACACAATTAGCCAATTAGATGCCATTCACATTGGTTTTTACCAAAACATTTCATTTGGTGATTAGCATGGCGCAAAGATACTATTTATAAATGCTGGACCTCACTTTTTGTTGGATGATAAAATATTGTAATGTATTGATACAGGGACATCTGACAACACTGATACAATATTTCTTGTTTTATTGTGATGTATTGGCCCACTGGTTAATCGCTGCAGCCCTACTGTTTACCTCTGACATGGTCATGATGTCACAAACTTGAAAGGAGCATAGAGCTATTGCTATAAATAGAAATAATAGCATGTATGTAATTGTGATTTCAGCCATGAAATAATCATCTTAGAAGCCAGCTTGTTCAGAATTCAACAGGTAGATCTAATTATACCTGCTAAAAGCTGGTGTACATTCACTACTTCACAAAATGCTTAATAATATTCAAGTCACTACTCATTCAGTTATTTATGGAGAAGTCAGTCGCTTGACAGACACATTGCATTCAGTCTGTGTATCCTGTTGGCTGAAGCTTTAATGTCAAGGTTTGTGTGTTAGGAAAGGCAGAACCTTATAAAAAAGATTTGTCAGTTTGTGGTATTCAGTGTTTAATATTAGGATTTCATTAGTTTTGCAACACCCACACAGGTCATATCTCACCGAGGAAACATTCCATTCAGTAGCATACATGGGTACTAAATTTACTGTTTTATTAATAAATGACATTTCACCTTTATATGATACATGTACGTCTAGTGATGGCCTGATGATCAGTTATAATCAAGGATCTGTTGGTTGGTTCAAAATAATCTATTTGTCAACCTTGCCATGCCATAATCAATTACAAAGTTCTAGCTTTGTGATGTATAAATGCTTGCTTTCATTTAATTCATGCTAATTTTGTTTTCACTGAAAACTTCATACCTAACTACTCTATATGCACATGTAGGGTTAAAATTGTAAAATATATTAGCCAACATGTAGGCCCATATAATATATCAGTTGAGAACCTGAGATGATGTATACAGGCCTATAAATGGTCACTGGTCAGAAATTTCATACTCATAAACAATGCATAATTTCTGGTAATCAGTTGGTTAAGGTTAACTGATTTTTACTTGTGACTGATTATAAAATTACAACCTATTCCCAACCCTTGAAGTTAAACATGTTATGTATGATGGAAATAGATTCATTATTTGATGATGGGTGTCACTTTTCAATCAGATGTCAGATCAAATATGAAAAGAATTTTGATATACCAACAAAACAAGTGATTTTGATACAGGTGGACTGGATACAACAACAGAAATATGCAATTGTACCTGAGGCTCACATGGTGCTACAATGAAACATTCTGTTGATTTTCACAACAGACCCTACTAGCAATTAATATTTAATATTATATTATGGGTTCAAGCATTGGTCTTAATGCTGTCTCCTGGCAGTATTCACTAGTGGTGTGCCAATTAATAGATTACATATACCAGTGATTGGTCTTTTCTTCCATAATCCATTATACTGATTGCAATTTTGCATCATCAGTCACAACCGATTATGCATGCACATCAAAAGAAGTCATATTATCCTGAAAAAAATATTCCTTTTCTTTCAGAGATGTAAGAAAAACATGGCACAAAATAGCAAAAAGCATTAAATTCCTCACCTTGTGGAATGAATAAGTATCCACAATCTGTCCCTTACCTTGATATTTCAATGTTATGTACAAGTTAGACAGAATTCTCTTGGTAAATATTTTAAGAATGTTTCTATACAGCAGTCAGCATAATTCACAGTAATATAAATGATACATCAATAATCTGTTAATAATCACCCATAGGTCCTTTTTTTATCTTTTATCATCAAATATTTTACAAACCATTCCTTCCACTAGTATCCATTGAGTCCTGATGTCCTTAACAAAGTACACTAAAACAGACGATGTTACTTTACCTTGGCACCATATGACAAGAAGCATCATAATGTACATTGACCTAGATGTTAACAAGCTATACATTCCTGAGTTTTTACATCTTCTTTTATATCTTGAGTAGTATACTAATTAAAGGTTTCTCTTCCATAAATGTCACAGATAGCTGAACTGTCAGAGTTTTCACTTTCATACACTATGAGCATTTTGACCTCGGCTTCATGCATGAAGTGTCTCTGTTAAAGAACTAGGAAAACATAGGTGTTATACATCATAACACCTTTGAACATGTTTCTGCATATAAAGTACTTATTTTGATTTGTGAGAATTAAGTATGCTCCATGCATCACAACTTGCCACTTTCATTAAATTCTGATGTAACCTACTACATTGTTAAAATTCATACCTCTCAATAAAGCAAAGAGGAGCTATTTGAAAATGTAAAACATCCTTTTAAGTTATAAAAGTTAAACTCTCATACACAAGCATGAATACAGAGTGTGACGTGGATAATTATTCTCTTTTCCTTAAAAAGGAGAAAAAATATAAGATATTTCTAGATATGTGTAATTTACCTAGACAGTCTTGCCAAAATGGTAAAAAGTTAAATGTTTCTGCCAAGATTTCACAAATGTTTACGTCTGTTCACATCTGTGTCACTAGAAAGTGGACGATCATCTTCAATGCATAGGTGTGTACAACTGCAAGCCAGAAAGAGACTTTTTTTCTGCACACTACTGTGTTTTGCTTTTTTATTTCTTTCACATCAAATTACCATTTGAAATTTCCCCTTCAACTATAATGAAGCAATACTTATTTTACTATTTCGAAAAAAAACTCTGATAATATCTATGAAAATTTTTGAAAATAATGAAGGTGGAAAGCTGTTTAAAAATGTAAAGACCTTTAAGGACACAACTGGAAGACATGCTTTTTTCAAACACTTGTGTGGCCCTGGAATTGTCTTTATAATTTAAGCTCTTCTAAGTTTTTCAAGAACCTGTTTTATAATTGAGATTTGAGTACAAGGTGCAAAAGGTATACAAATGTCATGGAGGACTCCATCACTTGGTACACATACGGTATCTATAGTTCAGTAAACCCAGAACCAGTTACAGACCAGCCCTGTTGGTAATGACCAGTTAAGAAGTAGATCTACCGCAGCAACACACAACATATATCAAAGCTTTCATAGTACATCAGCAACAAGAACAACACATCAGAGGCCTCAGGATTATGATGATGATGATGAAAACAAATGTGTGTACCTGTATCACACTTTATATTATATACATATTATGTATATAAAATTTACATACAAATGTCACCTTGTGGCTTACTGAAGGACAATCTACTGAATCTAGTAGTATTACTCATGAAGGGCAAAACTAACAGACTTTTCCATGGTATTTATGACATTTTCTGACTGATGTTTTACAGCAGTACACAAATGTCAGGTGTTAAGGGGCATGCCGGTTACGTAACCAGAAACTGATGCTGTAATATGCTGCTGAACATATTATGTAACATTCTACAACAGATGCCAAGAAATTAAATTCTGGAAACAACCCAAGAGGATCTCTCATATTATGACACTTGCTTTTCATTTTTAGGTACAACTTAAAAAAGTTTGACGGGGTCAGGTTTCAGCTATAAGGTTCATGTCATCTGCCCTTCTGTCACAGTGACTGTGTGTGCCTGTGTATAATATATCTTAAACAGTTATGGTTACATTTCAACTGAAGATAAAGGAGAGGAGTAACTTTTTTTCACCTGATCTTTTCCTGTGTATAATATATATATATTACAAAATTATAACCCCATTTCAATTTTTCTACCAAAGTTAGCATTTATAGGAAAGGGACAACTTTCTTCACCTGATCCTTAAAGACATGATATAGGTCACACTGTTGGTCTAGTGATAGTTATGGTTAACAGGACTGTAACCAGGTTTTCTTACAAAATGAAGAGGCAAAGTTTTAACATAGTCACATAATTAATTTAACACTATATGATCTGTTTTCAAACCAACTACCAGTAATGTTTTTGAGTGGCATTGACTTAGGTAGGTAGTCATCCCGCTGGTTATATAAGTAATCTACAGGAAACAAACACCTGTAGACATGGGTTTATAACATGTGGATGAAACAAAAGTGATGGGTCTGTACTGTGATAATCAACACACTATTTAAAGATAATTCCCTAAACATCAATATAATGGGATAATGTAATGTGTACACAGACATTACCTGATTACAATCAATACATACTGATAAACACATCAGTGCTGATATATAGAGCAGACTTATCTCAGTACAACATCAACAGATAAAAAAAATTTGGCAACTGATAAATCTTTCTGGTAATTTCAGTTGTGTCATATCTCTAAAAAGTAATATTATATGAACAAATTACTGTTTATAATACAGAAAAAGTAAAAACAAATATAAGTAAATTCAAGTATACATAATATTTAACAGGTTACTGAGACTAAAGTTGGGTGCTGAATAGAAGTAGTGTTTATTGAGGTAACACTAAAAACCTTGGTACAAATCTATTTTCACCCTTAGGTTTTTAACTGTCTAGATCTCTGATAAAACGGGCTTTCTCACTGCATTTACTAACAGCTGAACTGAGTTCTTGTCTGCAGATACAGGTCCATTGTGTGCTGCAATATACTTGGTCACTCCAATGTCATACATGGGGATCATACATGCTCACTATGTCCCATACATGTTTCCTTCAGCATTATTTTCAGGGATATAAGCACCAAGGATTAGTGTCTTGTTTAATGTTAAGTTGTTTACTGACTATTCACAATATTACACGTATATGATTATATTACCTAAGTACTCTCATTTCAAGTTGTATAAACAAAATTTCTACCCTGATTTTGAATAACTATATGGTCTGTACCATACCCGTACACCATAATTCATAACATATTCTCAACCATGAGACTGGTATTGTAAGATCGCTCACTTGCTACATTCAAATGTAAAACATGTCATAAAAACATGTGAATTTTATAGTTTATACATCTATCAATTTATCAACAAACTGACACAGCTGTAGCAGGAACATCATGTGATAATTGATTTCAAATTCTCAGAATGCATCCATTAAGGCCGCAATTACAGCTATTAATGACTTGGGCTTTTGCACCTGTCCTGTATGTAGTGGAACATGATGGTGCTGTCTGCCTGAATCTGGGACACTGGTCATCATGCTGTATACTACATCAGTATATTACAATAACATCAGGAATGTGACTAAGGTATGAAATCATACCTTTGCACTGCAGTCCTTTCTAGCACCAGTTCAGCCACTCTAACCATTATCAACTGATAGTGGCATGCACTGGAGTGGCAGTGGAAAACGTATTAAAATATGCACTGAAAAGCTACAGCATGAGCAGATCTGCCCCTCATGTTTACAAAGGCTATTTGCTAACAAAGTGAGTTGCAACAAAAATGATGACCTATTAATTAAATTATCCAATTATCTCCGCCAAGGGGCAGTGGTTATGTTTCTGCCTGCATTGGTTAGTTAGCAACATTACTCAAAATATTATTAATAGATTTTGATGAAATTTTCAGGATAGCTCAGCAATGATACACAGAAAAATTGATAAAATTTTGTGGGAGATCCAGATCACCAGCACGATCCAAGAATTTGTTAACGGAAAAATGCTACATTTAGGGGTAATGAGCTGCCTTGTGGGAGGTCTGTGTTCTCTGAGTGCCCATATTCTATCTATAATTAATTTTTATACAGAAACTATCAAAACTCATGAAAACTGGTACCAGCAATGAAGGTATCCCTCTTGTTATGATGCATTTCAATTTTGTGGGATATGTACTTTAACTGGTTCTACACAGAAAAACTAAAGCTTCTTAAAAGTGGAACAGATATCACCAGTTGCCACATGGCTAGGGCTAAAACATGTATGCCAAACTATGAATGGAGTTTATTTGCCCACATTTTCAGGGAAAATAAATATATTATCTGTCCCTCATATATCATGAATATTGGCAAAATTTAGGAAGATAGTAAAGTTTATAATTCACTTATGATGTCATCAGCAATGAGAATAAGGTAGGCCATCACAACTCAGTGTAGGCACCTTCCCCTAAAGTAATTATCAATAGCCTAATGAGAGTTGTAAACCTTTCTTGCTTGCCTAAATTGCTTATATAAAAGATTACCACTTGAATTATAATGTTTACAACACTAAAATAGGTCAAACCCTGAATCTATAATGAAGAAATGCAGGAGCTTCTATCACTAGAGATGTATGCAGGTGAGTTATAAATGGCCAAATAAGCACGAGTTATTTCTGAATTTAATATGAAGTCCTGCCAGTTTTCTTATTTTTCACAGGGGAACAACCTCAGATGAGGACACCCAGGAAAAAGGAAAATGCCTGAAATGTTAATAATGCCAAACAAAATGTGTGCAGGTCTCTGTGGGTGTTGATCTGTTTACACTAACAACAGAGCCTGGGTCATACCAGCTTACAGGGAGGTTGAATTCACCTGAAACTGTGAAAGCAATAAGGCTGCAGCCTGTTTACTGAGCTACCCCTCTGTTCAACACATGCTAAATCACAAACCTATATTGCTCGGACACCTGTGTATGTGGTACCTCTGTGAACACGGACCAAGGCTTCAGTCAGGACAACAGCAGAGTGCACACATAAATTTATGCAGGGCCCTTGTCAGTTCTCTTAGTTTATGTAGAAAAGTATTCTCCCATACCTGCTTAGGTATAACCTGCTGTGATAGAATGCTCAGTTGTTGCACAGGGTTGACAGGAAAGCTCTATTAACAATACCTGTATCTGTGCACTAACAGTATTTGCACTTAGGCAAGGTCATATGTTGGGCTAAATTCCATTCTGCTGGTAGCTAAACTTTCAGACTGGTGGAAAATGTGATTAATCTACAATTAAACTGGAAACTATTAATCTATTTATAATATATATATATGCAAATATTCAATTGATAATGCACCAGATTAGTGTTTACAGGCAACTCGTGCAGAATGATTATTAGGGCTAAGTATATATACGTTTGAATTATGTAAATTGTTGATAGGATTTTTAACTGTACAAATTATAAAGAGTTACTTACACTGACCAGTGAGGCAATACCAATCATCATACAAGTCCATTGTGAGTGCAAATTGGTTAATACCGATATATAAAATACAAGGCAGTCTGATGTGCACTATCAATGCATGATACAGGACAGAAGTGTCTGATGTGCACTATCAGTCTATCAATAACAGGATACATGACAGAAGTGTCTGATGTGCACTGTCAATAACAGGATACATGACAGAAGTGTCTGATGTGCACTATCAATAACAGGATACCTGACAGAAGTGTCTGATGTGCACTATCAATAACAGGATACATGACAGAAGTGTCTGATGTGCACTATAAATGACAAGAAAGTTTTAAAATTAATATGCAAGTACAAAATGCAAATCTGATATTTTTATTAACTTTTTAAAGTTACTTCAAGACTTTTTAAAACACAATATAAAATATGAGGCAATGTTGCACTGATGGTTAAACAAGATGACTTTTCTTCCTGCCTGAGTATAAAATATATGAATAAAGTTGGCTGTGTTGGGACAGACTCAAACAATGCAGTCAATATTTAATCTATAATAGTGTTGATCTGTATATAGATCAAACCAGATGTATAAAACTGAACTCTTGCACATGATACTGTGAAATCTAACATCACATGGAAAATTGTACAAACAATACATCTACCAATTCAGGGATAAATAATTTAAATAGGATATGGTTCAAAGTTCTTTCAAGCGATTTTAGACCTCAAGAGATGTTTGGTGACACTACAGGTACTGCTTAAATTTAATTCCTTGTAATAACAATCATTTACACCTGTGTTGACAGATTTCCATGGGCTGTCATTGGCTGCCAAATTACTGTTTTCACAATTAGTATAAAGCCAAATTTCTGATGTTAATGTATAAGGCATTACTGTAGTGTGGGTAGCGTTGTACCATAAACAAGAACTGTTTGAACGCAGATATATATTTATTGTTGTCTCTAACATTTTCTGGACCTGTGGTCACAGGTTCAGTGCTTGTTGACCAAACTTATGTCTGTTTGAGACCGAATTGTGGAAAGTTTGTCATAGTTCACAATAAATTAACATATGTCTTTACACCAATCACAATCAAATGTTTCATATAAATTATGAAATAAATATGAATTCATTTCATTCCATTAAGTTCCATATAAGGTAGAACTCAGATGTATCATACCACCAAAATGTTTATTAAATGCTCTATTAATGAATTATTTATAAATAAGATAATATCAATATGGACCGACTGACTGGATTACAGATCACATGAGGACCTGCTTGAAAGCAATTATTTAAATCTATACTTTCAACACTGGACAGTCTGAGGTGAAGGTCACCAAGTGTCTGAAAGCAACAGACTGAGAAACATTTATTACTGCAGACATGATGATGTCCACGCCGAGTAAGGGGGCCTCAGTCCCCAATGACCCACAATGACACCACTCTGACTAGGACAAAGCTAACATGTAAAGGTATTTAAGCAAGTTCTCAATGAATGAATCAAAAGGGATTAACTGATCCCTAACGGCTCACCATATGACTTTTAACACATGGAGGGACAACATTAAATAACTCCAAGATTCCCAGCACACTCCAACTGAAACAACTTCATTATACATACAGTGACATCTCTGACACCTGTTGACCACCCTGCTAGAAAGACCATTGTTTTAGTCCTAGAATAATTAAAACTATCATAAAACCTCCAACTAACATGACCACCCACTAACACATCAAGTTTGTGGTCTAGAACAGTGGCCAAGTTAGTAAGATTTTCATTGCACATATAGCACCCTATATAGAATCTTGGCACTGAATCAGGTTACCCTATATGCTCTGAACTCAGCGTGTGACCTCCCGGTGACGTTCCACTCGCACCCTGTGTGAAATAGAAGGATTCTTCAGGTTTGGCAAGCTGCCAAACACTGAGTCACTTTTTACTGGAAAAGCTTAAATCTGATTGGCTAAGCGTGTAAACAGAGATGCAAAAAAATGTTAAAAGAAAACTGGTTGGCTCAGCGTGTAAACATACATTGCTGCCTCTATGCCAAACTCGTTCAGCACTGCAAGAGAGGAAATATGCAAACAAAGGGGGATAACTGATCTCAGGCCAAACAAGCAATTAAGTATAGAGACTAATGAAAGGATACAATTGTATCGTTTGTATTCCAACGGACGGTGGAGAAACTCTTTGCTACCAAGTACATTAAACCTAGTGGTGGGCTGATCATCGAGTTTTATCGAAAGTCAGTCGGTTTGCTGCCACTTTTAAGCGCTCGATTACCAAAGGCAACTATCGATTACATCATAATAATGATTGTTTTTTCCCCAGAATGCCTTTATGTTATAGGCAAAATTTATTCTTCAATTTTTTACCACATTCCGTGCTTCATATAATGAGTCTGTGTTCCCAATTAACTTCCGTATGTCACCGAGTATGACACGCTAGATGCGAGAACGGAGGATTTATTAAACTTATTATTTGTGAACTTGCAGGGAGCTGCAGAATGAGCGGAGAGTTTTTTAAAGAGCTGTACATAGCAAAATATGGGCCGGAAGGCGTTAAAATACTCCATAAATTCTCCAGGTGTATGCCAATTTTGCGAGATTCTCTTAGAAATAATCTATTCAACCGATGCCAGGTGCCTCTGTTTAGACCATCCTTAAAAAAATCTTTGTTGGGGCTAACCTGGCCGGTCGAGTATTTGGATTTCAACTGGAATTATTTTTGGACTAGTCTGCAATTTTTTTTCTTTGGTATGATCTGCCCCAAGTTCCCCATGGCCCGAAAAATCTGCCTTCATGTGCCAGGCCTAACATTCTTAGACGATCTTGATTTCCATAATGAAAGATATTACCCTATTTAAATTTGATGCTTAAATTAGTCTGATTGTCTTTATACGTGGAAGGATCGTTACATTCGTGTGCGAGAGGAGAATACCTGCCCTGGAAATGCTACCTGTACAGTTTCACAGATAATTGCATATTTCTTTGAAAATTGAATATATTTGTCTGAATATCAGTCCGTTTGCTCAAACCAATGATTGACTATGTAAAAGGTACCAACTCCCACCACTAATTAGACCACAGTGCAAATCGACAAGTACCTCAAACAATATCCAATTGTGCTTGTCATGCCTGCAATGTGATTGGTTATATATTAAGCAGGGGGGATTCCCAAGAGACAGCAGCACCTGGTGGCCAAACTTGACTGGCAACGGTGGTTTCTTGAAGCAGTTATTGTAGCGAATAGTTGAGCATAGCAATTAGCATAACTGTTGTAACCGCTGCTATGGAGTGTAGGGTACACTGGTACTACGCTTGATTTGTCACTGAACAGACACTTTTAGTTTTACAAAATGAAATCCAGATTTTGGAAATTCTGTAGGCTATGTGTATGATTTCAACATCTGTAGTCTGCTCCTAGAATACAAGAGTAGGAAGTACGTTCCTCCCATGTTTTAATCAAGGAAAGAATACGTAAATAACATCTTTCTTGGACAAGTTCATCAACTGACTGGGTTTATTTTAGAAAATTTTAAATTCGGCTTCATATCAGATTTAATAAATATAAAATAATAGATCCATCAATGCATTCAGCTGCAACACAGAAGCCTTTAGACACATACATGCATAAGTGGAGAGATGCGTGTGAAGGGTGCATGTGTGTGTGTGTGTATATATATATATATATATATATACCCTATTTAATATTTTAGTTAAATTTACACAGAATTTAATTATCTTTTTGTGGGATTTATATATTTATAACATGTCTTTTGAAAACAATTCAAAACTTTAAAGACAGGTCCCAATTATGCCTAAAATGATGTAAACTACTTTTCTCCCTGAAAGTTAAATGACTATCATCTAAATGTCTGCACTATACTAACCGGGTACAAAAGGTCAAAGCTTTTCTCGGCAGTGTCTTCTTCAGCTGAATACTGCCGACTGGCCACTGTAGGTGAATTGAATCTCAAGATCACATTTTCTATTTCATCAACTGTGTCACATTCTGTGTTATCAAAAGGCACACCCTTGTGGTCAAATCCCTTGTTAACTTTGAGGAGGGGGAAGTGCTTTCCGTTACTGATCGCCAACACCTCAGGCGGTGGATTATCCGGTGCGAAAGTTGTCACAGCCAGGTCAATCAGACCCTCGTCCCGCAGCAAGTAAAACACCATGAAGTAACGCTGACATATCGGACAAGATCCCAGCTTCAGTCTATCTCTGTGAGCCTGAAAATACCAAATAAACACCATGAAGATCATTTGAATGTTGATTTCATTAAGTCAATTTTCTATAGTTCGTCCAGGTACCTGTGTCAGCATTTTTATAGGGATAATTTTTCATCAAATTAATCAGTGCAAAACTTTGTGATTCAAAGGTTGCAGGAGCTATTAGACGACTACCTGTGTAAAAAATGCCTTACCTTTCTTTGATTTTTCAAAGGACAAATAATCATTAATATGACAAAACAGGTTACAGCGTTTACAACTGTCTCATCCCCATTGAACTGATAATAAACAAGCCAGGCAAACTGATGACGTCTATCAATTGAAGGTGATGTGCAAAATAAAATCAAATTTATTCTTTTTCATGTAACATGACACATGTAATTTTAATATTTAATAACCTCATGTACAGAGTATCATATAAAATAATAAAATCACTATCTATTTTATAAACAACATTTAATATAAACAAGACTTTGCTCAAGTTTGTGTTTCCGACCCTCAAAGCAACACAGGTAAACAAATCTGCCATATTGTGTTAGGGTCAAACTACTATAATAGCACTATAATGACTTGGGGGGGGGGGGATGTAAACAAAACATTTGATTTGGAGTAGCCTTTACAGTTGTGCTTTTATGCTTAGGGGCTAATATTAATATTTTTTAACAGGATAGTCATGATTCACATTAAAACCTGACGCAAAACGGAAATCATGCTGTACAGTTGAGTTTCATGCATTGTAACATCCGATTACGTCACGAGCCGGCAAAATGACTCAGGCGTGCGTTCATTCATTCATTCATTCCGTGCACGCTAGTTCTAACATGGGGCCGTGCAAATCAATGATAATCTTCTTGATAAAAAAACTTGTTGAAGATCATACACAAGTAGAATTTTATAACACCATTTCTGTGGAGTGTTAGCACCCTGTCACGGTGGCTGGCTCGAGCACAGAGCGTGCTTTTTGAACTGGTTCTTCACGTACCTTGACGAACAGCTCGACGTACGGCTTTTCCTCCTCGGACTCCTCATCATCAACCGCATCGTCTGCTGCTACACCAGAATCCGTGTCGGCAACCGGCTCAGCATCTTTCACAGCATCTTCCTGGACTTGTTGTGGATCTTCCTGGGGTACATCGGATCCGTTAAACTCTGGTGGAGGGATTTCTCCCACGGTTTCTACCACAGTGTCACCTGCGCCGTCTGCCATATTGACGGGTTGTCCTTGGTATCAGCTTGCGCATGCGCGGCTGAACGCCAGGGCGTCACGCTCCGTTTGGCGCCGTTTTCGTTCAGGAATGTCCCGTGTCACCCCACGCTTTTGCCGCCAACTCAGTTGGGGCGGGGAACCATATTTGTTCAGGGCTTTCCGGTTGACGAATTATTTACATAAAGCATGAGAACGAGATTTATTATAAAGCTGTTTAACCAAAACAAACTCCGCGGGAAATCCCCGAAACTGTTCTTAGCCGAGTATTATAAGCCTATCAACCGGGACTGCCGGTCAAATAAGCAATTCCTATATATGGAGACGGCTAGATGCCTATAGGCCCCCCTATAGATCTAGGTCTCACATGGGCCTATATAATTAAAACACGTTTACGAAGCTCTCTGTCACATGCATGACCGAATAATTTAGAAATATTCATTTGCAGGAGGTAATGAAGACCATTGACAAGTTTATATCCCCATTTTGGAAGCCGGATTTGGGACTTGGCCGTTTAATTATAGGCCTAAATAGGCCTAGGTAAATTTAGCCTGCCATATAGGCCCTAGGCCTATGCGCTGTCTGGACCTTAAAATATTGCAACCTGCATGGCTCACCAGAGAACGTCTAATGCAGCATGTGTAAAGGCCCGTCGGGAAATATAGCCTAGCCTATAGGTTAAATTTAAAGGCCAGAGTTGGGTCCAATTACAATTTGCATTTAGGCATATAGGCCTATGAGCCAATTACAATTTCTTTAAAATGAAATTTTTACTATTCTGCCAAAGGCCTAATTCAACATTTAAATGAATGTGTGAATATTTCTGTATTTTAGTAGGCTATGGGTATCACCTAAAAGTATTTTTTCCCCAAAAAACTTTTTAATCTTCTGTAATGGTTGACGAGTGGAAAACAAAAAATATAGACCTAAAGCACACATTTGTAAACATGTAGGCCTATACAAAGCTTAACAAATTTCGTATATAGTGTATAGTGCCGAGCCTACATGTGGGTGCACAGTCTCACATGCATGCAGGTCCTGCAGCCAGTGGGGTCAATTTATCTCCGTTTTTCCGGAGTGGGAAGGGGGGGGGGGGGGCCTTAATGGTAGGTCAATCGGAACAACCTTTTTTTTTGTAAATAATGAAATAAATACAGAACTAGATCTAGAATATGAAGTCCTAAAACCTCCGCTTGCTTGCTGGAGACATGCGAGAGGAAAGTCTACATGAATACGGACTGAAGTCCCACCTCCCCTATACCTCTCCCAAAATAATTAGCCTAATGACGGTCATTATGCGTTTCCCTGTATTACAGTATGTCCTTTGGTTAATTTAAACCAAATTCAGATTTCGTGAATACAAATAACGAGTTGAAAATTGACACAACTTATGTTGAAATATATATAATTTGGGCCTATATATATTTTCCATAAATATTATCAGCTGAAGCCTTTGTCGTCTAAGTTATATAACCGATATGTGCAGAGGTGCGCCAATACGCTAGCGCCACCTGCATTTGCTTTGCCTCACTACCGGTCAGACTAATTTGACTTGGCGTCCATATCACCCGAACCGTACGGCGTTAAAAAAAAAAACACCACAAAACAATGTTATTTACATCCAACTTTTCCCATATCTATCATATGAGGAGTAACAAGCCCGTATAGCACTCCAACTGACAAAAATGATAGTTTTGACCTTAGTATAACATTAATATTAAGAGATAAAAGCGCACGTGATCAGAAATTATTTTTTTTTTGTAAATCACACAGACACACTCTCACACAGACACACACACTTCGCTTGTGTTTCTGTTATCATGCATGAGACATTTCCTAAAAATATCCACATTTCAGATCTTTAAACAAACGTTCAAGCATTTTAATATAATTTATAACGGAATTCTTACGTTTGTTTAATTTCAAAATTTTGAAAAGAAAACAGAAAAAGGAAATGCTTGCATATAGCTCATTTTGTGTCTAACAATCCAAGATTCAACGAGTTTAAAACATAATTTGGAAAAATTTGCACATCTATATTTCAGCCCATTAAAAATCCCCGTCAACACCCTACATTTATTGAGGATGCATGCGAAGATATACCGGCAGGCTAAGACCCTTTTCTTTACGCCCGGCATGCATGGTGATATGGACCAGCTTACGGCCAATAATATAACTTAGTAACTAGACCGTATATAGAAAGTTTAAGTTCAAATGTGACGCAGTGCATCATTTAAACGCTTAATACAGACCAAGTGCAGATGCAAAAATAAAGCGAGAATAATGTCAAATAAAAATGGCCTATAGCTTATAAATACAAATTCGCTCGCACTTTGACTCTTTTTTACCGCCTAATGTTAAGACGTGCGTACGAAGTCATGGAATTAAACTCACTCTCTATGGAGTGGCAGAAACCATGCAGACATATTTGAATATATTACTGAAAAATCAATATGTGATTCTTATGGAAGATTTTTGTCGTGATATTATTCCGAGATACCACTTTTTAGTACTGCATTCGCATTAAAAAAAAATGTTTCAGACTCTTCATTTAAATTTAAATGGAGATCTAGAGTTTCGCAGGTGTGTATTTATTGCAAATATAGATGCGGCATTTCTAAATTCAAATGCAAAGGCATTAGCATTTTAGACTAAGGCTGAAAAAAAGTCATTCCGTAAACCAATTTTCACTGCTATTAACTCGAATGCGATCTTTATGGAATGTGCCAGAGATAACTTTGTATAGGAGATGCAAATAAATATGCAACAACAATCTGAGAAAGTAGGAAATAATACAAGATTGTCGTGTAGAGAAAATCTGACAGAGGCTGATCATCTGCTTCCTGTGTGCAGACTTATCGTAAATGTTAAGGGTGGGCGGTCTATGGCGATTTATGCTTTGACCAAGACAAGGTGTCTTTCTATTAGTGCCAGAACAGAAGTTTACACGCTCGCTGCCCACAATAATTTTATTTTTAAAATGCATTTATCCGTTTATCTCAGGAGTGGGTTGACGTATCGGCCTGAAATTTTGCATGCTCATAGATCTATGATGATAATATCTTGTACACATAGTTTGTGCTGCGACCTACACTGATCATTAGTTTCGTCCATCTCTGTGTCATGGTTTACCTGAGCATCTCTGGCGGATACCTGTAGTCGCTTGTCAACTGCCAGATTCTAGTCCCTCTTATTTGACTCAAATAGTGCATATAAATGCATATATAAAATTCGAATAGTTGTGTTAGTCTGAGAAGACATTAGATTATTTACAACATGAAGGTATACTGTAAGTAGAGATGCTAGCAACAATACTAAGGCAGGTTGCAATAAAATGTATTCCTTCACCTGAATTACCGAATCTTAATTTGAACATAATATTACGTAAAACTGATTTAGGACCAACCATGCAGTTCTTACTTTGTATGTGGAGGTAACCGCCTCAATTTTTAATGATGATCTATTAAGCTGAGTGTTTACATCTGCAGAGTTCCCTCTCTGTTTGGGGCTACGTGACAAGGCTGTAGCAGTCGTTTTTACTTTATACCCTGGTGTCACTAGGCCCGGTGTCTACCGCCCCTGCAGGTTTTTGGTGTGTAATCAACCCCATTAGAACTCTCGCTCCTCTGGACTTTGAGTCATGTGCTCTACCCCTGAGCCACAGAAGCTGGTTATAGTTGTAGAAGTTAACTTTATGTATGTTGCCTGCGTTCCAGTATTCACAATCGCTAAAATTTCGCTGACTGTATGAGTTGCCATGAATTTAAAGGTGCCTAATCACCTATAAAACATGTTGAATTAACACGATAAATAGCGTCTTCTCTTTGAAATAAATTGGTACCTGCCAAAATATTGCCCTGAAACTGTTGGCTTACTCGAGTACACGAGTGTTAAAAACAGTGGACCGGGCGCACGATCACATGCGTCAACATTAATATAGCGGGTGGGACTGCGTCCATGCCCAGGCCACAACACCCGTCAATCAGGAGATGCCCTGACTGACTTGGCCCATAAATGTAATACATGTTCCCGCTGGTTGAAACATCGCATGTTGCGGTGACTCATGCCTGGGGTCCGATACGGATCACACTGTGCTACCAATATCATTAGAGCTGAGGCCCTTGACCTATCGTACAAAAGTTGCGAAATATTATTTATTCTATGTATATACTATACAATGAATCTATATTTGGCCCCTGGACCGTATATTGTCCATCCAGCAGAGATATATCAATGACATTAAGGTCTAAATATAAACTAGTTTGGAGTAAACTCTCTGCTTGGGATCTGTCGCGCAAGCGCAAAATCGGACCTCCGGTTACGCGGCCTCTCTATTGTAAACAGACACGTGGACTGTGTCAAAAGGTGTTAAACAGGTCAAGAGGACGTACTGAGACCGTGTGCTGGGATACTTTTGCCTGGTAAATTTTATATATAGCAAAAGTGAACTGATTGTGTGAAAGAATAGGCATAATAGTGCTCCAGATTATGTCTCTTTAAAGTGCTTATTGAAAATGATATTTACCCATTGCACAAAACCGAAGGCGTAACATTAACTGATTTGTTCTTTCACAATTATGCCTTACTCAATTCAGAAACCAATACAATTTACACAATTTTAAGGAAACATCAGATATATGTGTATGTAAACTAAAGTAATATTATAGTCATAAGGAAATTAGGGTAAATAATAAAAACAAGTGACCCATGGGTCATGACGCTCAGCTGAGTGGGAAGAGATTCGCAAAAGGAAATTTTATCATCAGAATGGTGGTAAATACCCATTCAACTGAAGCATCAAACAGATTAACCAACAGGCCAAGATTGTGTCTGTATTTATATATCTCAAAAATAGAGAAAAAATGTGTAAACTTTAAAAACTAGAATACGGGCAGCCCACAAGCGACTACGTGTATCCGCCAAAATCAGAGTGGAACGGGTGAAGTGAGGCATGGATTTAGTGGCAAGGGGAAATAGAGTGAGGTATGTTGCATATTAGCATGGATGTCTGCAGCCTAATTGTATATGTAGGTTGTGACACCTACCACAAATCCAGAAAGCTGTCCAAGTTGTATACATATGCGAAATTTTAGGCAGAAAAGTCAAACCACTACATGTATATGAGTGATTTTAGCCCACGGCAGACAAACAGACAGATGCTGTGAAAAAATGGTTGCAGGTGGCCCCTCCAGTTTTGTGTATGATAAAGAGCTATGTGAGATGTAAATACATGCAAAATTTTGGCCCAATCGGTCAAACATTTTTCAAGATATGAGCTTGGATGTCATCAGCGTGAACATGAATGTAGGTGGCGCCACCAGTCATAAAATCATGAAAGCTAACCAGGATGTATACGCATGCCGAATTTCAGGTGAATTAGTCAATTCACTGCAGAGATACGAGTGATTTTAACCCAAGGCAGATGAACAGATGGACACTGTGCAAACATGGTTGCAGGTGGCGCCACCATTTTTTGTGTATGTTATAAAGCTATCCAGAGGCTACATTTGTATAAATTTTATTTCCTGATCGGTCAAACGGTTCCCGAGATATGTGGGTTTATGTGTGGAAACAGACGCACAAATGGACGCTGGGCAGAGAGTAAAGGTCAGAGGTCAATGCAAATTGGTGAGGCACCAGTTCACATGTGACCTGATAATTGGTGAAAGTTTCGGAAAAATCGGTCCATTAGTCTCAGAGGAGTTCTCTGGAAACGAACGCGGCGGCGGCGGAACCCGGTCAAAAACATAGTATCCGCAAAACTTCGTTTTGGCAGATACAAAGATAAAGGTGGCTCCACCAGTCTGCAGAAACTAATAAAAACACTTAATGGTCAATATACATGCAAAGAATCATGGTGATCTTTGCATTAGTTGTTCAGATACTTCAGCTTTTGTATCAAATTGTCCATTATTCTGAGGTGTACTTAGTAGTCCTATAGCTTGATGGATATGGGTAACAGAGACCTAATTTCAAGTTTCCACAGGCACTTTCCATGGGCCTCCTTGCATGGCAAGAATGAAGATTCTAGGTCCAGTTGTTACGATTTGTACCCTGTTAACAGATAACCACATCTTTAAAGGTCTCAAAAATAGAGAAAAAAATTCATAAAAATTTGAAAAAAAGAGGTGCCGCACCCAGTCTGCAGAAACTGATTGAACACCTCATGATCAGTATGTATCCCAAAAAACATGACCATCAGTGTTGTAGTTATTGAAATACTGCAGATTTTGTATCAAATTTTTCATTATTCTGGGGGGGGGGGGGGGAGGGGTATTTTGGAGCCATACAGCTTAAAGAATATGGGTAACAGAAACCTAATTTCAGGTTTCCATGGAGACTTTTCATGGGTCTCCCTGTGTGTCAAAAATCAAGATTCTAGGTCCAGTTTTTATTATTTGTGCCCTGTTAACAGATGTTCACATCTTTAAAGGTCTCAAAAATAGAGAAAAAAATCGTAAAAAAACACGAACAAATACAGGTGGTGCCACCAGTCTGCAGAAACCGATGAGACACTCCATGATCAATATCCATGCAAACAATTATGGTGATCTCTGCATTAGTTGTTCAGATACTTCAGCTTTTGTATCAAATTTTCCATTATTCTGAGTTGTACTTTGGAGTGCCATAGCTCAAAGGATATGGGTAACAGAGACCTAATTTCAGGTTTCCATGTAGACTTTTCATGGTTCTCCCTGTGTGTCAAGAATGAAGATTCTAGGTCCAGTCGTTACGACAGATAACTACATCCTTAAAGGTCTCAAAAATAGAGAAAATTAAAATGGGAAAATTTGAAAAAAAATACAGGTGGCACCACCAATCTGCAGAAACTGATGGAACACCTCTTGTTCAATATGTATGCCAAAAATCATGACCATCAGGGTTGTTGTTATTGAGAAGTTGCAGTTTGTTTTTATCAAATTTTCCATTATTCTTGGGGGGTAATTGGGAGCCCCCCCCCCCCCCCACAACTCAAAGGGTATGGATAACAGAGAGCTTATTTCAGGTTTCCATGGAGACTTTCATAGGTCTCTCACTGTGTCAAGAATGAAGATTATAGGTCCAGTCTTTATGATTTGTGCCCTGTTAACAGCTGTTCACATTTTTATAGGTCTAAAAAAAAATTTCGTAAAAATTGAAAAAAACAGGTGGCGCCACCAGTCTGCAGGAACTAATGAAACATCTCATAATCAATATGTATGCCAAAATTCGTGACCATCAGTGATGTAGTTGATGAGATATTGAAGTTTTTGTATGAAATTTTTTACTATTCTGGGGGGGTAGTTTGGGGCCCCATAGCTCAAAGGATATCGGTAACAGAGACCTAATTTCTGGTTTCCATGGAGACTTTTCATAGGTCTGTCAGTGTGTCAAGAATGAAGATTCTAGGTCCAGTCGTTACGATTTGTGCCACGTTAACAGATGACAGCATCCTTAAAGGTCTCAAAAATAGAGAAAAAAATAAAAAAAAAAAAATCGAAAAATACAGTTGGTGCCACCAGTCTGCATAAACTGATGGAACATCTCATTTTTAATATGCATGCCAAAAATCATGACCATCAGTGATGTAGTTAATGAGATATTAAGGTTTTTGTATGAAATTTTTTACTATTCTGGGGGTACTTTGGGGCCCAATAGCTCGAAGAATATGGGTAACAGAGACCTAATTTCTGGTTTCCAAGGAGGCTTTTCATAGGTCTCTCACTGTGTCAAGAATGAAGATTCTAGGTCCAGTCTTTACGATTTGTGCCTTGTTAACAGATGTTCACATTTTTAAAGGTCTCAAAAATAGAGAAAAATATTCGTAAAAATTGAAAAATACAAGTGGCGCCACCAGTCTGCAGGAACTGATGGAACATCTCATGATCAATATGTATGCCAAAAATCATGATCGTCAAGTAGTTTTTTTTAATATTCTGGGGGTTACTTTGGGGCAAAGATATATGGGTAACTGAGACCTATTTTCTGGTTTCCAAGGAAATTTTTCATGGACCTCTCAGAATCCCAAGTTACAAGATTCTAGGTCCAGCGATTACGATTCGTGCCTGGTTAACGGACGGACAGACGCACAGACAGACAGACGGACAGACAGACAGACGGACAAAGAATGATCGCTATAGCTCAGATGACTTTCAGTCAGCTGAGCTAACAAGGGACCCATGGGTCACGGCGCTCAGCTGATCGTGATTGGACTTTAAATGTTTTTCCACTGTGATACTATATCGAGTCGATAAAGCTTATGAATATCATGTACATGTTGGGCTATTATAAAGGAATGTAATGTAATATGTGAGTAAATGATAAATGAAATTACCTGACTGATTGATTAATAGAGTCAAATAAAGTGGTTTATTTTTTATTTATTTAGGAGGGGTTGAAAATTGTGATATATTTGAGCAAATATGAATGCAATGACAGCAGTAATAAGCAGTAGTAGAATGATGATAAGGCTATTTGTTGAAGGATCTAAAGTGTATGGTAGTCTGCAAGCGTTCAATTTGACAGATATGATGTTATGATTAACTATGCTGATGAAGTGATTTATGAATATCTGACTGTATGACACAAAATCTCTTTAGTCTTGACAAGGTACATTATTGTGATGCCCACTATGTCTACATATTACACAATATTGACATAATTTCTGGCATGTACATAGGTACCTATCGACGAATAGTTATACAAAATATTAAAGTATGAATATATCTGTTTCATCTTGTTCTTGCTTACTGAGGCTGACTTTTGGATGGGGTTCGGAGAAGGGAAAAGTGAGGGCGGCACGAAGGTGGATGTAGAAATATTCTATTGTAATGTTTTTCATTTATATAAGAATATGAAAAGCTAAGATGAAAGGGGCCCTCCTACTTGGTTATAGTAAAGTTCTAAATATATGATTGCAAACTAATACTCTGACAAGACTGTCATGAAGAAAAACAGTAAAAGTTTTGAGATACTGTGTTGCATACGAAAATTTACAGATGGACAGGCAAGTGGACAGAATGGACTAATACCTTTATTTCACTTTCAAGAGAATAATGCATTTAAGTTTATATATAATCCTATTTTTTTAATTAGATCCACTTCTTCCATTAAGAAGTATTTATTTGAATCATTTTTTTATTTACAGGTTTATAAATTTTTAATTAAAAACCTGAAAATATAAGTTAAAATATTAGAATTGTTGCAAAAGTTGCAATCATTATATATACAGAGTAAAAAACATTGGGTCATATTATGCATACACATATATTTTATTATTTTTAAATCATAAATGTTTAAACTGATTTTAAAAGAAAATAATGCCACAACATGGCATCTACAAGAATATTCCTTGAATCACTATTAAAAAGTTTTGCACATTGGAGTTTTCAGGACATGCTTAATTTTATTCACCAAAATAAAATAAAAGTAAATTTGATAAAATAAAACATCTTTTCAAATAAAGTATACACACTGTTGGTTGAATGAGGGACAAACAATATCATTGTGCTAATTACTATCCCAGTTTTAATTAATTACTGGAATTAATAGTCAATTTCACACCTGGTGAAGTTTTTACTCTTCTGAAGTAAGGAATTACTTATCTCATGAACATCCACACTTTCACAGCAATACACCACTTTGTGGACACAATTAAATGTACACTTTAATCATTGTAACCCTGGTGGTTCAATACAAAATCTAAAATGTAGCATGTCCAAGAATAAAATAAAATACAGAAAAATTATAACATTCATCTAGTTTATGCACCAGCTGGGGGGATGAGTGCAGGGCAGAGGGGAAGCCTGCTAGTAGTGGCCAAGCTGGGCCAAGGTAAGCTGCCTGGGGTGGGTTACATAATGCAAGTGAAGGCTGTACTACTAGGTGGGCTAGATGTAAACAACACTTTACATGGTGTATGAAACATGAATAAAAGCTATTCATTCCAATCAATTTCTTTTGAAAGTTCAGATTTTAAAAGATTAAATCCTTATGCATATATGCTGGGAAAATTAAATCAACAGTGCCAAATTTGGACATAATTTAAGGTATTGATTTTTTATTTATGCTAATAACTTGAAAAATTTGCAAAATTCAGATCTAATTTTGGGTAAACAATTGAATCTTGATTAAATAAAGTTATATTCCTGAAAAAAAGTCTCTAGGTTCAGCAATTCTCATGTTAGGTAAGTAAATATATTTCCTGATTTTTTAAAAAACTGCATTATGTTTTGGCCCATAACTTCAAAATAATACCCAATACTGACCTAATTTTTGGTATGTTCACAGAAAATGTATAAAAGAATGTGAATACTAAATACGATCAAAAACAGATCAGTGGTTTTGATATTAGGCAGCCTTGAAGTGTAACAATGGCTTTTTTTTATGGAAAACGGAGTTTTTTTTTCCTTAATATCTCGAAGGAACAAAGTCCTAATGACCCAATTTTCGGTAAGGTAGGAGATTTTGGGGACATCTAAAATTATGTCAACAGCCTGGGGAGCATAGAGATGTGCACTGAATGACCTACAGTCATCAAAGTGGACTGCTTGACAATGTACGGGAATACAACAAGAGCCTCCAAAAAAATTCAATAACTAGCCTAATTTTGCAGCTTTTATTTTCAAATTTCAGATTTTAACAGATTAAATCCTTGTGTATACATGATGTGAAAATTAAATCCACAGTACTTACAGGAAAAAAACGTGCCATGGCCAAAGTTGGGCAAAATTTAAGGTACCAATTTTATATTTTTGCCAATATTTAAAAAAATTTAACAAATTTTGATCTAATTTTTGGTATACAATTAAATTTTGATTAATATAAGTTGTATTACTGGAAAAAAGTCCCTACCTTTAACACTTTTGGTCTTAAGTGACCAAATATCTTCCTGATTTTTTTACAAAGTCCATTATGTTTTGGCCCATAACATTTTTAAATAATATAATACTGACTTAATATCTGGCATGTACATAGGAACTATATAGAGGAATATTTATGGTAAATATGAAGAAAACCAGATGAGTGGTTTTGATATTAGGCAGTCCTGAAGTGTGAAAATAGATTTCTAATAAAAAATTGAGGTTTTTCCTTAAAATCTCAAAGGAACGAAGTCCTATTGACCCAATTTTTTGGCATGGTAGGAGATTATGGGGACATCTAACTGTATGCCGAAATTCAGATTCGTAGGTCCAACGGTGTCGAAACGTGCCAGTCTTACGGACGGACATCCAGACGGACAGACAGACAGACGGACGGACGGACGGACGGACAGACAGACGGACGGACGACGGACAATGGACCATGACTATAGCTCAGATGACTTATAGTCAGCTGAGCTAAAAATCAATAAAAGAGATAAGATCTGACAGACAGATTTATTGCACAGAACGATCACATATCATACTTTTGGCACATGCACGTGTACGTGTACATACAGTAATCTGCAAAAGAACCTGTTGAACTTACAACAGTGAATAGTTTGCAGCAACAAAGAGTCCATCGCTTTTATGCACTAACTTAAATATGCAGCTGTAAATTTAAGGATTTAGAAATTTAGTCAATTAGTCGACTGAAGAAGCATGTTCATTTCCACATATACCATACTTATATATATAAATATATAAACATTTATGTGTAATTTGTTTGTCAGGAGATTCATAAACTTTCATGTCTTTTTCACAAGTGTCTCAGATAAAACTAACAACACCTCTATAAATAAATACACAACATAAATACATAAATAAAAGATTACAATAAATAAAAGAAACATTTTCATAAATAAAAATACAAAAATAAAGATTTACTACACAAACAATGATGGCACGACAGGTGGAGTTAAACCATGAAGATGATGTGTGATATGTAATTTGAAAAAAAAGTCTATGACTATTTAAAACAATAAAGAATATATAATACACGTGTGCATGTTCTTTCAAATACAGTCGACTCTGTATGCAGTTTTGCTGTTTGAACACACGTAAAAGTTAACTCTTAGGCCAAAAAAAATAAAAGGTATGGTTCTCAGGCACCGCCCGCGTCAATTTTAACCCCCCCGCATCAAAAATTTTTATTTTGATTTTTATCTTTCAAGAAGATAAATAATACAATTTATGTAGTGTTTAGAAAAAAAATTGTTGTTTTCATGCTTTTTCCTGATTATATGACATTTTTATCGAAACATCCAAAAAAAGGTCAAAAATAAAATACCGCCCGCCCGCACTGATTTCTGATAAAAAGTGCCTGAGAACCATACCTTATTTTTTTCTTGGCCTTAAGCTATTTGTATAGTATTATTGCACTTTTGTTCTTTGTTAAATACGAAACCAAGATATGCCCAAACTAATTCAAGGTAAATTTTGTTTCAATAAAATATTCCGTACGAGAAATAAGACACTAATAAGAAAACATGTACATGTACGTATATATTTCCGACTAGAATAACGGAAGAAAGAGTGATCTCTTTATAAACTGTATGTATTAAAGAGAAGTATAAAGCCATTTGCGCATGACTACCCGATCCACTGTCATATATTCATATATTAAATCACAAAATTATATATTTGTTGTCTGTAAATCCTTTCAAATATGCCCTTGTTTTTCTTTGTTGCAATAGTTTTATTGAGTATCGATACTGCTAGTCAACCAGTAAATTCATGTATATAATAGAGTTTTCTAAGAAGAGACGGATATTTGTCAGACATCTAGATACATGCAACCAGAATTGCAGTACAACATAATTTCGACACCTATCGACAATGTTTGATAATGAGAATATTGGCCGTATAATCATTATGAAATATCACATTCATGTATGACCTAGACATACATAAACCCGTCTTATCTTTAACAGCGAGGTCCCTGCTAGGGTTTCGAGCTTGTATCTGGCTATACTTGACAAAACCTATATATGATTCTTGTCCATGCGCAATGCGCATGCTCATGGAGAGGTCTGTTTAACAATACTTCAATTATAAATCCTTGGTGATTATATCGTCATATAGCAATATCAGGATACTGGAGTAGACATATTATCTTGATAAATACTAAATTTATAACATTATATTTCTTCTATTTTCATCTCTGATGTAAACAATTGTTTAAGCTTCACTTAAAAATATTTAACAAAAGAAGTAATTTGATCTTCAATCAGATGAGCTTATATGCTTTATTTTTCAATGATAGTGCCACACAAATATTTTTCGCATGCAGGACTATTTTTCATCAATCACACAAATGTTCACCTATTTTACCATTATTATTTTAAAAGGTAAGAATGCATGTATGTATAAACATATATGTATACATAATGTGTTACAGTGTCGTATTATTGTTATCGAATGTAATTTTAACTGAGACCTGTATCCAAATGTTTATCACATAGTAGAACTATAATAAATAACTGCGTGTATAATTAACATTCCAATTCACTTGGAAATATGGAAAAAAAGATTATAAAATGTGAAATTAACGAGATAAATCACAACCAAGTCCGTAAACAAAAGTTAGTGTATTTGTGGTTACTATGCATCATATAAAATTATATAAATATAGTACATTGATAAATGGTTCAGATCTACCTGATAAAATCCTCATTACACTCAACGTGATAGCAATATCAATGAAATATTATAACTGGGTTCAAAATTTAAATATGAACCATGAATACATTCATTCACTAATATTCAATATAACTTAATAATTAAAAGTCCTTTAAAAATTAGGGTAAGAATATAATTGTACTACAGTACATACTCATAAAGTAGCACCACATAGTATATAGAACTGAGGTAGAACACTAACGTCTTTCTAAATCATGTTTATTCAAAATAAAACTGTGTCTATCTTGTGTTCTGTCCGACAGAAAATCTTAATTTCCCACATGCTTTTTTATGAGAATCTGTAGTCCCGTCACTATTCAAACGGTTTCCAAGGATCTTCTTCATGAAATGTAGGTCCTGACGGAGCCCCGGATGGGTGACCTACATACGGGACATTTTGTCAGGGCGAGTGAACACTCGTGACACGCCACTAGGTGGCTACACGGTAGAAACACGATGTCACTCGGTCTGTCCAAACATATTTTACACTCCCGCTCATCTCGCAAACGTCGGTTCTCCTTCTCCAGGTCTGTTTCACCTAAAATACAAAAAATAGCACATTAATTATACTGACATGTACCTACCTATATAAGTATATACATGTACAGAGTTCGTAAATTCTGCCAATAAGAAAATGCCTTGTGCTTATTGAATAATATGCTTTTGGTGTGTCCTAATAATATTCATTTGTTGGTCACAATCCCAAAGAGCTTACCGAAAACAAACTTTTCTCCCTATAATTTTCAAGAAAACATTGCGTTTGGGAAAAACGTATTAGCAATGTGACTTGAGGTGAAAAATAACATTCATAATACATATTTATTTGCCAGAATGTGATCGTATGGTTATATGTGTTTCTGATGTGCGAAAAAAAAAAATTTATATTTATACAGCTGTTTATAATATTGAGCATTTTTAAACTGGTGTGACCCTGTATAGCATTTAATGAATTTTGTAGAACAAGTTAGTAAAAATTTAAAATGTACCGGGTCTGCAACACTACAAAAATGATTAAATGCACGTAAACTAAAATTAAACCGTAAGTGAAAATACAATTTATGCACACATGTATGTAACCTTGTCTGTTCGATTTTTAAAATACGACGCCAGTGATTACATCATAATAACATTATCAATACATACCTGGAATTTCTTTCTGTGATGTAACCTTTTGGTTACTGGGATTACTGGGCTCTCGTCTGTCTCTTTCCGTGCTGTTGCCAGGATTTCCTACTTTGTCAGGTGGTTCTCCAGCATGTCCTTCCGTAGTTCCCGTGTGTCCACCAGAGGGCGATAAAACAGCTCCTGTTGGCGCCCCTTGTCCGGATGACGTCATTAAAACTTCTACCAAACTCTCCGCTGAAGGAAATGCCTGCCCTGTGGTTCGGAGGCGTTCCTGAATGGCGGCCTGCACCAGGTGGCGCGGAAACCCCATGTCAAGCACCAACTGGACTTGTCTGGTGGACATTTGAGCTGTAACCAAGCGACGGTCGAAATTGCCAGAACCTGTAGTTCAGATTAGATAAGAACTGTTAAACTATAATCCACTTTTTTTCACGACAAAAAATATAATTTTACAACATCATACAATATTAAAACATGCGTCAAATCGTTATTCTTAACGCAGTCTAAATACGACCAGTGTACCATTCATCACTGCTGTACCTACTGTTTGACTATTAGAGGCCAAAGTGCCGTCCTTTGCTTATACACCTTTGCTATCAGTACGGTTATAACAGAGGACACCTTCAGTTAATTAGAATGTGAATATGTAATTCTTATCAAGGTCTAATTTTTCAAGTCCTTACAAACAGGCGCCTACCTTTTCTGGTTCCCTGTCTTCTGGCAGCGACTTCTGTCTCTGAGCTGCTTTCGTTCCCCTCCTGTCAATATAGGATACTTAAACCATTTAATACTGAAAGTACTAGAATATAGCTGTACCCATATAATAAATAGATATATGTGACAGCATACATGTCTGAATATTCTTATTTTATCTCTTATATTAAGTCTAAAATAATAAATAAGTAAACAAATGTCTTTAATAAATATCCAGTTAAATGTAGGATAACTGCATTACTATGTATTTTCCCACGTCAAATAGTTTATTTAGCTTAAATAATCAAAGATCACATGTTGCGGTTTTAATTTCCCTTCGTTTCAAAATTCCAGTTGTGGGAGCTGTAGGACCAACGTGAAAGAAACTTCAGTTGTTTAAATGAAGAAAAGTAGAATTTAATAAATACGTACATATGCAGTCTCCACTGTCAGGTTGTAGTGTTGTTTGGCCTCTTCAATAAATCTGCGTCCCTTGTTCTGGATAACAAACTGACAATCTGGGAACCACCGCGCATGCTCAGTCCAGGGTTCATCTTCCGGTTTCCAGTTCCGAAGGCCGCCATCACAATGGAAGCAGCGGACCTGGTCCTGTACTCCTGTTGAAGAAGACGTTCAGTTCTTTATATGAATATACAATCGATCCTGGTTAGGTACAAATAAGAGGACCACAGGAAATACTCGGCCCATAACATGGTTTAGTTGATATTAATTAAACAAACTTTTCAAGGTACCTGCCATGTTTTACAAGCCTTCGAGACAACGGAGGTGTTGGGCCACAGAAAACCACGTGTTATCTACTGCACTGCGTGTTCGATTACCAACTTACAATAGTTTGTTCATGAGGCAAACAAATTTACAAATAAAATTTGGCATTAAATCTTTAATGTTATATGGTCGGTTACATGTGCAGGCTAATGTAATGTCACACTTTGGTTATATTTAAAGTAATCTTATAATAATATGCAAACTATTAACATTAATTAAATACCTCATTACTCCCCTTACCTGTATGATAAAAGCCGGCCTCGGCTATCTGACTTGGTGTTTGCCGCTTATGACTTGGCCAGTTTCTGAACGTCAAAACTCTATCAGATTTCAGCGTCATATTCGGATTTACAGGCCGCGGGGGCGGTGGCAATAAATGTGATTGCGTCACGGTCCATTCACCGGATGTGACGTCAAATGGCACGTTCCCTGAAGACTCTCCACGGATGAAGGGGCAGCGTGTCCCGAAGTAGATCCGGTGTTCTTCCCGAGGATCATCACCTGGCGCCCAGTCCATTATCTGTCCATCACAGAAAGCACATTTCACTTTATCACTCTCTCCAACGAAATAAAACCCCGCTGCCGCAAATTCTTTTGGATTCAGCACGTTTCTCATTGGCCACGACCGAAAGGTAATTAGTCTATTCTTCTCATATATCATTGGCTCTGGACTCGTAGAAGAGGAGCCCATGACGGATGTCTGCGAACTGCCGGCTACAACCGGGGACGACACGTTTGACCCTTCCATTGTCCGACTTGTTTGCCTTCGCAGACTATTTCTTCTTCTAGTTTCTTCGCTCTTCATGAATGCCTCTTTTTCCGCTGGTGTCAGACGATCTGGGCTTCCTGGACCAGACAGATGACGCCCACGGTTTACTTCTCTTGGAATTGTAAGGGTAAGAGATTCTTTTTCTTTCTGGTCTTGACTGCTGTACAGAAAAGGGAGAGAACTATGGCTTGTTTCGCTTGTTGCAAGTTGTGGTCTTTTCAAGCTTGTCAAAAGTCGCCTCAAAGTCTCCGTACTCCACTGTTCTCTTGGTTCAAGGGGCTTATTAGTGACGTCATTGCCTATGATAAAAGAGCATGACGGGGACAGCCGATGATGTTCTTTGAACGGATCTCCTCGACGATTCCAATCAGTCACGTGACATCCACAGTTGAAGCACGTGACCTCGTCACCATGTCCTTTATAGAAAAACCCCGCCCTTGCAAGTCGGGTCGGGTAAACTGTCGATTGTCGAGGCCAGCTGGTAAAACTAGCCAATCGGTTTGCTTCAAAACGCATCCATTCATTATCTTTGAGCCTAGCCCCATTCATCTGGGACTGGATGACGTCATCAATTGTTGCTGTGTCGACCTTCGTCATTAAAGTTGTATCTGAACCTGAAACAATTCAAACCTTCATGCTGAATTTATTCTAACAGTGTACAGAATTAACCTTCAATTGATTCATGCAAAAAGCAACTTTGTTAAATTGTAAAATTCCATAATTGGTTAATCGTCCTTTATGAAAACCCGTAGAGTTCTGTATTAGATATGTGTATCAACGAAATGCTAGCTCTCCATTTGTAAATGACTACATCAGACATTTGTATCTTACCTTCCGTTGAAACTGAACCATGCACTATCGAGCGAGTATAGCTGTAACTACAGAGTTAAGCTTTGCTCCTGTGTATAACTGGTGTCCCGAATATGCGACACCGTCACAGTTTACACCACCTGTGTATGTACTCTGTCTTTACATAGGACTCTTACATGGTATTTTTAGTTAATACAATTTCCGGCCCTTTCTAGATACGTCTTAAAAAAATATGTACGATCACATGATTTATGTCATCTGACCTGTGGGTGACCCAGTTGATTTTGTTGCTTGGGCAAAACTATTTGATTTTTTAATTTTGTGTCGATTGGACAGGGCTTGTACTTATATCAAGGTGCCTCAGTGTATAAATTTATTATTTCACAATCTATATGTTAGTCGTGTAACTAGAGCTGACAGTTCTATCGGTCAAATAAACCAATGCCGGGTTGTGTTGCACAAGTAAGATATGCAAGTATATTCAAAAAATATGCTTACGTTTCAGTTGTTTACAGATAAACAACGGGGTACTGCATGTGCTTAGTACCGGTTATCAAACCATACAAGGTTGAATCACAAGTTTGGCGTCACTAATGCAGTGATGCCACTATGATTAATGGAAAATCATAATCAACATCTAGACTAAATGAGTCAGTTTTTGTTGAACACGATTCCAACAACATATTTATATTGCTTAAAAAAAAGGAAATACAAATAAAATATGCAGTTTTCCTGAAGTTTTTATATGTAAAAAGTTTTCTCAAAATATCACTATTGATTAACAATATACAATGTATAACGTTCATATTCAGTTGATGTTTGAATTTTATAGGCCAATGTTTAAAAATGATTCATAATAAAAAATGTAACTGTATACATTGGAACACAAGAAAGTTATAATCTATATGTGCGTTAATATTTTGCAAAACGACTAAGCCCTTTACCACTTATTTATGAGCTTACTATTTTTCTGTTCCCTGGAACAACTGGTTTACACACATGTTCAAATTTCCTCTGCGGTTAAATATAAGTTATTATCTCCCCCTATCGACGACTGGAGATCTTTTTTTCGTTCTTCTTCCTATTATTAATCTGTCACTTTTTTTTTTATCTGATTCATTGATTCTTACTAAGGATGTACCTTTCCATGGTCTATAACTTTGGGTCACAGGGGTCACAACTTTAGAGTTTTTTAAGATTTCCAAGGCTGATCCAGAGAAATTGACAAAATCTACTTGACGACATTCTTTTGCCACAAGTATTAGAATTCACTCATGCGGTATGTTAGGAGATACTCAGTACTTTTCAGATAACACTTCAACAAATCATTTGACATAGAAAACTGAAACTTTAACAGACACGTGTCATTTACAATGTAAGAGTGCAGTGGCAAGTCAAGTAGCGAAATCTGTAAGGGATTTTGATTAATATGCAAATACGAGACATCACCATGTCACCGCATTGGTCAACACTCAAGAGGGAACAATCTGATTTCTGTTTTACAGAACTATAGTTCTTGATAAACTATTAGAGATGTATAAAAAGTTAGATCAGTTGGTACACCCGACAGTCAAGAATCGGCAGGTAGGGCTGGAGCGCATGAGAATAATAAGGAGTGGAGATGAATATTTCTGTTTGCTTTTCGTGCACACGAAAAGTACAAATATCTCTAGCACTGACCTCTTACATGGATGTTTCGATGGTTAGTTAATCCTCTGGATGTCGATTCCCACGAAGAAGAATCTCCAAATTTGGGTCCTCCAGGATATTAAGGAATAACTAGGGGCCCATGGGTCTCGACGCTCAGCTGCATTTGTCTATAAGGATATTTGTTTATGAGGTTTTCCAAAATATTGGTCCTGTGATCAGTTTAAAGCCAACCTGTTTACCCAAACTGGAGTTATCATCCATAAACTAATTTGTGAATGGATGGGCCCTGTGACCTTAACCTTTGACCTTGTGACCCAAAAATCAAAAGGAAACTTCCCCTTTTGGCAGGTGCACCAAATGTTGATGATGGAAGGATTGAGATGAAAAGTTTGGCTTAAAATGCATCCACAATCTTTCTAAAGTAGTGGGTCCTGTGACCTTGACCTTTGATCTCATGACCCAGAATCAACAGTTCTTACTTTAGTGGTGGGCCATATAAGAGTCAGGTTTGAAACCAATATTTCAAACCAAACTGGTGTTATCTTCTGGAAACTAATACGGGATAGATGGCTCCATGACCTTGACCTTTGACCTTGTGACCCAAAAAATCCATAAGTTACTTCCACTTTTGGCAGGTGAGCAACATCTAAAAGATAGAAGGTTTGGGACAGAAAGTTTGGATAAAAAATACATCAAAAACCTTTTTAAAGAAGTGGGTCCTCTGACCTTGACCTTTGGCCTTATGACCCCAAAATCTAAAGGATTCTTACATTATTGGCGGGTCATATATAAGTCAAAATTGAAACCAATATGTCAAACCAAACTGGAGTTATCATCCAGAAACAAATATGTGGACAGATGGGCCCCTGTGACCATGACCTTTGACCTTGTGACCCCCAAATCAATCATGTTCTTCCCCTATTGGCAGCTCAGCTATATGTGCAAGATGGAAGGTTTGGGATAAAAGTTTGGCTTAAAATGCACCCACAATCTTTAATAATAAGTGGGTACTGTGAACTTGACCTTTGACCTCATGACCATAAAACTGAACAGAATCTTCCCCAATTGGCAGGTTGGCAATATCTTGAAGATCGAAGGTTTGCCATGAAAAGTTTGGTGCATGAAAAGTCAAATGCATATGCATTCTTTTTAAAGAAATGAGTCCTGTGACCTTTAACCGTTTGACCCCAAATTCGACACGGTTTTTACTTTCGTGGTGAGTCACATATAACTTAAGTTTGAAACCAATATGTCAAACTAAACTGGAGTTATCTTCTGGAAACTAATTTGTGTACAGATGGCCCCTGTGGCCTTGACCTTTGACCATGTGACCCCAAATTCATTTATGCTCTCCCCATACTGGCAAGTCAGCTAAATGCGCAAAAAGGAAAGTTTAGGATGAAAAGCTTGGCTTAAAATGCAGCCAAAATCTTTTAAAATAGGTGAATCCTGTGACCTTGACCTTTGACCTCGTGACCCCAAAATCATATAGCTTCTTGCTTTAGTGGTGGGCCATACGTAAGTCAAGTTTGAAATCCATGTGTCAATACAACCTGGAGTTATCATCTGGAAACAAATTGTGTGGATGGAAGGATGGACAGACAGGCAGACAGACAGACAGACAGGGTGATAACTATATGGCATCCACTTGTGATCAATAAATACACCAGGTTTTGGGACACTAGATGTAATTACAGCTGAGAAAATGACATGATTGTTGTCATGTTATAGTAAAAAAAATAGAAAAATATTCGTTAAAATAACAAAAAATACAGGTGGCGCCACCACTATTTGGGAACTGACAAAACTAGTCATGGTCAATATTCAAGGCAAGATTCATGACAATCCATGCATTAATTATCAAAATATTGGAGGTTTTGTATTATATTTTTGATTATTCGGGGGGGGGGGGTACTTTCAAGCCCCATAGCTCGGAGGATATAGGTCACAGTGACCTACTTTCAGGTTTCCAAGCAGATTTTTTATTGACCTCCTTGGATGTTCACTTAGAAGTTTCTAGGACCAGCAGTTACGATTTGTGCCCTGCTAACGGACGGCCGAACGACCGGACGTTACAACGGACAAAGCGCCATTCCTATACCTCAGTTGACTTACAGTCCGCTGAGCTAAAAAAACTAACAAAGGTGAAAAATCATAAATGATTTCGTTGGAAATTTAATAAGCATATGTCTTACCTTTTTGTCGAAATTGAACCAAGCACTAACAAGCGAGTATAGCTGCACCTATAGAGTAGTTCTTTGCTCCTGTGTATAGCAGATACCCCGAATAAGCGATACCGTCAAATTACTGCATGAACTCTAAACCAAAGTTGTTGTTTACCGCAGCCTGATAAACCTGTCCTTATATACGAACCCTACATGCTATTTTTAGATGATGGAAAGTTCCCGCTGGTTCTAGTTTGTGTTTACGTGACTGTGACACAGTTGATATTATCGCTCAGGCTTAACTTGCCTATCGTTCAATTTTGTGCCTATTAAAAAGGTACTTGTGTCAAGGTACCGCTTAGCATTAATGTATTATTACACAATCTTTATGTTAGTCGTGTAACTGGGGCTGACAGGTCTATCGGTCAAATCAACCAATGCCGGCTTGTTTTTCCCAAATAAGGTAGCGAGTATATGCAACAAATATGCTGACGTTTCAGTTGTTAACAGATAAACAACGGTGTTGTGTGCGCAGTCCCGGGTATCAAACTGTAGATAGTTGTTTGTGCAAGCGACGAAAATATTTGAATCACAGCTTTAATGTAACTAATGCAGTGATAAATGCAGTGATTGATGAAATATCATATTGAACATCTTGACTAAATGAGTCAGTTTTATTAAACACGATTCCATCAACATATTTATATTGCTTCAGAAAGAGGAAATACAAATAAAATATGCAGTTTCCCTGAAGGTTATATATGTATAAAGGTCTTCTTAAAAAAATTCACGGATGATTTACATTATACAATGTATACCTTTCATATTCAGTGGTTGTTTGTATTGTATAGGCCAATGTTTAAACTGATTCATAATAATTAATGTAACTCTACATTGTTACACAAGAAAGTTATATTCTAAATGTTCGTAAATATTTTGCAAAACGACCAAGTTCTTATATTCACTTATAAAATGAGCTTACTATTTTACTTTTCCAAGAAAATACTGGTCATGGCAAAACAATGTTATAGAATTGCCCTGGTAAAAAAAATGTTCCAGAATGGCCATGGCAAAAGAATGTTACAGAATGTCCATGACAAAACAATGTTCCAAAATGGCCATGGCTAATGAATGTTCCAGAATGGCCTTCAAAGAATATTCTATATTGGCCATGGCAAAAGAATGTTTAAGAATGAACATGGCAAAAGAATGTTTCAGAATTTTAATGGCAAATTAATGTTCCAGAATGGCCGTGGAAAAGAATGTATTCGACAAAATAATGCTCCAGAATGCCCTTGAATGTCCATGGCAAAAGAATGTTCCAGTATGTCAATGATAAAAGAATGTTCCGGAATGGCCATGGAAAAAGAGTGTTAAAGAATGTCCATAGCAAAAGAATGTTCAAGAATGCCCTTGAATGCCTATTTGCAAAAGAATCTTCCAGGATCTATATGACAATCGAAATTTCCAGAATGTCCTTGCATGTCCATAGCAAAAGATTATTTCGGAATGTCCTAGAATGTCCATAGCATAAGAATGTTCCAGAATGTCCTTGAATGTCCACAGCAAAAGAATGTTCCAGAATGTTCATGGCAAAAGAATATTTCTGAATGACCGTGAAAGTCTTTAGCGAAAGAAAGTTCCAGAATATCAATGGATAAAGAATTTCACAGCATAACTATGGTAAAAGAATATTACAGAATATCCATGGTAAAAGAATATTCAAGAATGTGCATGGTAAAAGAATATTCAAGAATGTGCATGGTAAAAGAATATTCATGAATTCACATGGTAACTGAATGTTTAAGAGAGCTTTTCATTAAAATGGAAAAAAGAATATTTATACGAAAATAAAGCCCTTCACTGTGTTAATGAATATTCTTTAATGTTAACAAAATGGACCACCTTTTTCACGGCAATAAATAACTTTCCACAATGCCCATGACGCAGAATGTTCCAGAATGTATTTTAAAATTCTTGTTTTCTTCCAAATCATTCCAAGAAAATCTGTAATGGTACTATAATTAATCAGAATATTCATAGTTATATAAAATATACAAGACGCTTAATATGTTGTAGACTTGCTTGGCCACGGGGTTTCTTTGTAACATTTTTTAAATAATGCTTTGCAACAGAATAAACATAAGACATTTAAGCTACTCTAAACGTGCATTCCATTTATAATTATGTTTAATGATTTAATCGATATAATTCAGTTTGGGTATTCCACAATAAATTATTTAACAAATTAATGTATCATTACTGTCAATAACCTTTATATCTGAATCAATCCAAAAGTTAATTTAAATTGATTTTAGACGCTTACTTTAAACCTGGTACAATGGCCATTCTGATGGTTAATATATGTTTGAGTTTTTCATTCGTTTTTCATATGATTTTGTAACATTAGAAACTAGTTTAATTTTTAAACGGTAGTCTATTCCAAACACCCAGTAACAGTGCCTCTTTTTAGGGTACTTAGGTAAAACTACAACTTGATTTCTAAAAAAAATGTTATTTTTTCCTCTACTGTGTGTATTTCTGGTTGAAAATGAAGTTTTAAAATTCTTATTGAATCCAAGTCTAAAATTAAGTTATAGGGTAGATAGAAACAGGACAGAGGAAAATGTGATACCTACTGACTCCTTAAGTATTCCTTTGAAAACTGAAATGGACTAGGAAACACTTTTCCCAAATTTTTTGGCAATTATTTAGTACACAATGCAGATCAACAGGTTTCAATGAGTAAAACCGGCCATACTCCCTTCCATTTGTTTATGTCCTTTAATCGAGTCAACATGTTTACAGTGTTGTGGCGGGTTATCTCTGCCATCATGTACTGTATCACGGCCAATGTGAAACTGCGCACTGTGTTGTTGTGAATAACACATTGTCTACGATAGTAACTGATTGCATGGTAGTTACGTGACGTCATCGCATGAATCATGTGACGCTGTACAAATCGTGTGACATGACATATGAACAGTATATGATGCCTATTATGGATACAGACCTCATTATCATATCAGACTCCATTGTCTGATATGATTAAGCTTTCTCAGGTGACATGGCATATTATTTCTTACAGCTAAATACGATGAATTTATTGACTTTGGTCAAGAGAACACATGCACAGAGGTGTTTCATGCAGCCTATCTATGATATCAAATATATATATATATATATATATATATATATATATATATAAAATATTAGGGTGATTATTCTCTATAATGAAGTGTATTATGAGCACAGGAAATAACTTTCTGACTGAATTGAAGAAAATATTATTTTCCTATGGACTAAATTTTCGCTGATTGCAAGTATAACAGATGTTATTGAAAAAAAATACAAGCAAATTATTGGCGGTAAAATGACGGTAGCTAACTAAGCGGACATAACCATCAATTGCTCTGATATTTACACTAAGAATCAATGCGATTTCAGATGGCTCTGACAGTGATCGATGCATCGATTAGCCGTGACAAGCACGACTCAGTTAGGGCCCCCTTCTGAGTCGTGACACAAGCCAAATTTAGAACCGCCCTGCAAGTCCACGCCACGCCTTATAATCGTATCTCCGCATACAGTCAGCAGGCAGACCGCAGGCAGAAATCTCCCGTACATGCAAAACAATATACGAATATATTGGGTTATAACGGAATATTTCACACACATAGTAGGTGTCGTTGGAGAGATAAGAACCTTATTAAAAGGTCTAGTGGGTTTATTTGAAGTGACACGATACTTGTAAGCAACGAGACGTTGTCAAAAATGACGAAAATATTTGCATCCTCATGGGGCCTTATAATGCGAACCTCAGAGTTAGATGTCCTGGCACTCTGGCAAGCCAGTAAGCTGGCCATAATGTCAGAGGGCCGATCTGGCGCTATGTATCGATACGATGATCGATTATATACTTTATTAACCAAAAGCACAGGGAAAGGTGCAACAGTACGTTTGAGAGTGCATCTCGGTTCAAACTTATCGCAGCTGGAACTTGTAGGTTTTCTCTGCCTTCTTCAGAAAAATGCGGTGGTTCTGCTATTTTAATGCTTGACAGCGTAACTTTCTCTAGTCGGCAACACTCCAACCAATTTGTTTCACAAAATTTTGCATGGGGGAAAATGCATATTGCGCAACATGTTGCATTTGACATTTTATCGATACTTTGTGCCAAGAATCAATTAACCATTTCCTACGACAGTCATCCTTAATTTATCGATAATCAATCGCTGATACTGATTCGATAATCGACATGACTAATAGAGCAAGTCTTAATGTACAATAGGAAGAACACAATTCGATACAAGTGTAGTTTAGGGTTTTTTCCCCCAAGGATTTTCTAAAGGACTTATACGTCTACATGTACTTATATTTTATTATATTGTGTTAATTATGTCTTAAATATATATGAAAATAATAAATATATATGTATATATATATATATAAATGATTATCTTTATATACATTTACACCTTCTCTAACATACAAACATATGGAGTATAATCGTATTTACAAAACAGGTACATAACTGTGAACAAATTGAACGTTCCTGGTTTATACCCCCGGGAAGAGTGGCCGCGTAACTGGTATTTCATTTGGGGCACGAGAACTAGGTCAGTGATCAGCAAATTGGACTTAAATGCAGCGTTAATGATAAATCATCACACAAAATTTATGGTTTAAGAAAATCACAGTTGTGAAAGAGACGAACGTCCAAAGATTTTTTTCTACGGAAATATGATTGACTTTACATTTGAGTTTGTGAAAATGGCACGCGAGTATACAAACTTAACTTTATTAAAAGCATTTTAAATAGGTTTGAGCCTATTCTTAGTTCCGGGGTTATGAATAAGTATCGCATATAATATCTCAGACGAGAATAAAGTAGAAGCAAAGCTGATCATTTTCAATCTTTAAAAATCGAAATAATTTAAGGGATGCTAATATATATATATATATATATATATATATATATATATATATATATATATATATATATAAGCTCACAATACTTCCACACAACATATTAATGTTTTAATTCTATATGTACATGTATATATATACATATATGTGAAATATTATTAAATGTTTCTTTCATATATGTGACTGGAAGCTGTCCTAAACAGTAAAACATTTATGAGATGCTGAAAGCAGATTAATAAAGAAGAAATCAAACATAATCACCGATATTTCTTCTGGTTATTTTCAAAATCGTCTGTTCCAACGAGGGACAAAAGTCTGTATGACGGGCTTGTAAATCACTGGCCTATTTATTCAAAGCGTTTGACCGCTTTATTTTCCCAGAAATCCTGTAGTATACTGATAACATTCGTACTGATTCACCTGAAATGACGTAACAATGTTTGTTTACGTCAAACAATCCTGAACAATTCCGACTGTCATCGCAGTGCGCATTCATAAAACGTAAAAAAACGACTACTATTGAACACAAGTTATTACATCCGTTTGCCAGTGGCTCTTAAACCGAACCATGCACCAATCTCTGAACAAAAATCAGGTTAGCGGAATAAAGGAATCCTAATAAATTCACCTGTTATTGTGCCAATAGGGACATACAACAAAAGGAAATCCCAATAGAAATACATGTATATAGTAGGCGTGAAAGAGAATTGTTTCATCTTTCAAGGATTCATGAATTCTGAAGGGGAGATGGGGAAGTTAAAATTAAAGTATAATCTTCGTTTACCATTTTTTGGGGGTCGGGGGGGGGGGGGGGGGGGCGGGAAAGGGTGAAAAAATGGTAGTAACAAAACAAGCTGGAATCTCAAAATTTGAGAACGTTTCGACCAATCCGCCTATTTGCTTGGTGAAATATTTACAAGGGGGGGGGGGGGGGGGGGGGGGGGGGGGTGCACACCTCGAGCAATTTCAGCTAGCGTACGATAGCGCCATCTTTTGGTACAATCGGGAACAAATTCATTACGTGTAAACACTAAACACACGATGGGAAATCCCCTTTTGGTACATAAATTATGCCGATATATACGACTTGAGCAAATAACAATGAAAGCAAATACCAATCGCAGGGAGAGCAAGACAACCACATAATATCGACTCCACACAATAAAGGAACGAATAAATGAGCACCTAACACATGACAATAAAATATACATGTAATATTACCTTTAGTGCCAGCCTTTGCTTTTGGTGCAGGTAGCAGTGTCGTCAGGTCTTCACAGTGACTGACACTAGTGACAGTACCAGAATTATCACAAAATGTGAACTGGCAGTGGAAGATCGTGCATTTTAATCTCTGTAGACGAGAACCAGGACTTCAAGGTCGACGTTTCCTGGCTAAATCATCCATAGAGGGGTCTTACAAGCACAGGCGATGTTTATATGCGGCAGCTGCCTGAAAAAGGCAGGTAGCCAGAAACTGTTCTAAAAATAGACGCTGCTTGTTGTATGAGTCACACGGGGCATTCTCCATGACGTAACTTTTGGGATTCCTTGCTGGGTTTTCTTACAGGTGGTAAGTTAGTTTTCCCGAGAAGATTCTATATGCCGCAGGAAACTTTCACTGATAACGACGGCCATGTGAAACATGACTAGCACAATTTCCCTGTCTGTTAAGTCTGTGGTTTCCGAGTGGGAAATAATGGACTGGGGTGATGGGGACTGGTTGTAAGGAGTGTGGAGGGGCACCCTTCATCTGCTTCTATAACCACAACAAATTCAGGGTATTTTATTTCTATTAACGACGATCAGGGGAACTTCAGAAATAAAAGCTGATTATTAAAACTTCCATTTCTTTCAGGTTTGTGTTTTTTCTTGGAAAAAAAGGGGGGGGGGGGGCTCTTTTCTATTTTAATAACTTCACAAATTTCAGCGTATTTTATTCATACATCATGAAACTAAATTATAACATTCAAGTTATTAAGGTTCTTTTGTCTATTGTTATTGTTTTCTAAAATAAATACTCCTTTAATGATTTTCTAAAGCCCGTTTAAATCGTTATTTGAATTGTCCGTGCTGAATTTAAAACTGTACATGCAATTTGAAACCTATTTTAATTAAAAGTCATAATAAATATAGGCCTTAATATAAAATTGTGGAGTATAAGCTGTGTATATGGACATCAGTGTACAATCTACCAATCAGGTATAGTCTAAAATACAAGAGTATAAATCTATCCAGCAGTATGTAGGATAAAGATCTGATCTGAATCAGATCCTTAAATCTGCACGGCTTACCTATATATAGGGTACCAACAGATAACGTTCTACATTTCCTTTACAGTTTTTTTTTCTCTGACTCCCACTTTACTCCTTAGTTGGACACTTCATGGTTGGTCATTTAACCTGGGTATAATTTAACGTGCAGTGGACCCCTATTTGTGTAGCTGTAATTAAAAAATGCTCAGGAGTAAATTCAGATTTGTGCACTTTTTAAATTTTTCACCCTGGTGTTAATTATTGAATTTCATCAATCACTCACGTCAAGGCTATACCAGGGGCGTATACAGCCATTCAGAGGGGGGCCGCAGGGGGACATGCATACCCCATCCCCCCCCCCCCCCCCCCCCCCCACACACACACGGTCGCATCCAGTACTTTTCTCCCACCCCGAATTTCTCTTAATCTAATAATAATTAAAATTTCTAAAACACAATCATCAAATTCCCTTCACTGCTATCCGCAGATTTGGGAATTATTTCTACATTCCATTATAGGTATTATCCTGTAAATATTATATATATTTTTTTTTAATTTTATCTCGTATACACCTGATATTTCTAAATTGAATTAAAACATTAATATGTTGTGTGGAAGTATTGTGAGCTATTATATATATATATATATATATATATATATATACACACACACATGTATATATCACTTGCCTGTGTAAAATATTTCGACCCCTCACCTCCCTCAATCCTGGCTACCCCCTGGCTATACACCATAAATTCAAAACGTTCTGTTATATTTATGTAATAATTATATATACTTTGCTATAACAACGGGAAAAGCTTGATTACAAGTCTGTGTAGTTATAAAATTTTCTAAAAATATACTCTGCATTTAACTTAACGTATATCACACTCACTTGGCTTAGGGATCATGCTGGCGTTGACCAGATCAAAGCAGACCACGGCGTCTCCCATCTCAATGGATCTACTGCTCTAACATGTTTTCCATATTGACAAATTGGAATCAGGCAATTATACATAAATTACATCCTTTATATATCCATGCATTAATGGCGTTTAACCATATCAGTATTTCTGAACTAATCTATAATGTTTCCTGGTTCTGATTAACTATATGACGGGTTTCCCTGTTTATATTTATGAACAAATTTAGACATCCTTCCCATTTTCACATATCAATATTCACATTAAAACGCAGTTCAGAATTATAAATGTCAACTCTAGCATACATTAAGTGTCATATACTAAGTGGGCCTAAACAGGGCGTTTCACACATTTGATTTGGTCAGCTATTGGTCAGCCTTGAATAAGCATGAACTCAGGTTTAATGTTGAAAACACGGAGATTAAAAGTTGTCGGGGCAGTTGGCGGTTTTAGGAGCTACCACCAGATGCCGTACAATGTAACAACAGGGAAAAGCCCACCACAAGACTAGAAAAGTGCTTATCACACTGGTCAGTGTTGCCTTTAAAACAAAAACACTATATAAACGTATTTGGATATTACGATGATTAGACTGATTGTACCTGCCGGCCAATGTCAAGGTGCATAGTACAATGATAACCTGACCACGCACAAAGAAATAAATCGATGTAACGTGATATTAACGTTTGAGAGCTGTTCATCTTTTCATCTCAATAATTTCAAAGTAGATAGATATATATGAACGAACTATGGATATGCGTATAAGAAATGATGAATAACTCATGCATTTCTAATAAACACAAACTTTTAACAATTACTCTGTTCACCTGTGAACATAATTGTTTCCAAGTCTTCCATTAGAGGTCTCCTGAGGGACTGCATATGCAGGATCAGTGACTGCATATTCCACTACCATTGAAACCAGATCTACTCAATGATTGCACAGATATAATTTAGTGTCCTATCATATATATATATATATATATATATTGTTACAGGTGTCTGTTTGGTTGTGCGCAGAAGTGTAACATGTGTCTGTTGACATTCTAGTGTTAGGCTCAAGCCCTGGGCGTTTCTATGGCGTGTAGAGACACAGCACTCAGTGTAATCCGTACTGGTTGAACCCTGGCGAGTAGAAATACAACGCTCGTGCTAATCTGGAATTTTCTGGGCTGTTCGCGCTCTCTGAGCCCGTGTGTCTTGTTGTGTTCTTTGGGATGTTCGTGAAATAGAAGTTTCTTGGCTTTGGGTAAAAAAGGCTATTAATTTTTCGACCGTGTTTAGAGCCGGGAGAGAGAGAAAAAAAATTCCAGCGGACACGGAAGAGAATGAGTTAGTTTTGGGACCTTTCCGATAATTGCAGAACTTATAAATAAACTCAGTTTGCCTTTGGGATTATTACCAGAACTTCACTTTTTGATTACAACATATTTATTTCGGGACTGAATCGGACTATTCTCTGGGAAGATTTGCATGAACTGTTCATCTGGAATATTTAAAAGGAATTGTTGAGCTGTGACAGTGGTGGTATCCAGATATTAAAGCCTAGGATCCGGACACTCTGGCACTGTACATTTTATTTGTTATACTGTGTAATTATATTGATTTAGTGTATTGTAATGTAAGGATTGTCTTAAGATAAATTATAATTATTTGTTAACAAAAAAACACTGACTTCTTCATTCATATTCTTTGTTACAGAATCTGATTTTTTTTCATCTCCGTAACAATTTAATGCTCGTCACGACTATGTGATCTGTTGTTATTAGGTTCCTTAAATATATATATATATATATTTTGTATATATTATTGTATACATAAATATATATCCAAGGTTTGACTAAAAATGCTCGCCCACGCGCACGAGGCAAATAAAAATATCGTGGTGGCCAGTGCATTAAATGGTATGTGTTTGTACTCGTCCACGGAGTTATATTTTACAGGCCAGCCTCTGGCAGGAACTGAACAGTCAATAAGAGAACATACAAGAATATATAAACATTTTCATATACATATTCAAGTAAATAATAAACGTAAATATTTATTGTCGAAGAAAGGCTTCAGTGTTTTTATAGTACATGTACTAACTATACTTCCATTGACTGAAACTAAGAAACCCCTTTTATATCTGACTAGTAAATTATGATAATCTGTGTCCAATGTGGGATGAGAGTGCAATATGGGATTATCTGGCTAGTGAACCCGAATTTCAACACCTCACAATGTAAAGATAGCGGTCTGGTTTGCAACCATGCATGGTACGCCCTTAAGTGGCGATGAGTTTGAGAGGTACCGGATAACCGCTTGATTAAATATATAATGAACTCAGAAGAGGCGTACGCACAGAATGGGCTTTGGTAATATTTTAATGTTTCATAGTCAAAATAAAGGGCTATTATGTAAAGGTTTAAGACGGCACGAAACAAGGCCACAGTACTAACTGCACTGTGAGATGTAGTACATTTAAATTGAATTGTGCAACCGTATAGTCTAGGCCTATACATTTAAGGTACTATCTTTTATCTAATTAACACCACAATGCTCTAATTGGCATCTCATTATGGTTTAATATATTTGAGTAATAGATCTAGAGAGCTGGTGCTGGTCAGAAATATTCTGAGATGGGACCAGACTATAGACTATAGTGCTTTATCACGATGTCGCCTATTGACAAACTGAAGACAAGCAATCAACCCACATACATTGTATATTGTTCATCCTTGAAATACATATATATATATATATATATATATATATATATATATATATATATATATATACTTCACTTACGGTTTCGTCATGTCAGTGCCTTCTGACTCATTTGTAATGCTTCCTGGTTCTATAAATAACTTGCATTATTTAAAAACAATGTATATCAAGATGACGAGATGGATGTTTGGACTTTTCCTTGAAAAAGGCCATCAAAATGCTTTAAAAAGGAAATATTTTTCACACTTAAAAAGATAATATAACAAGTAACATTTTTTTAAAATAACCGAAATGAACATATTTTACTCTGGTTGAATATTTTCAAGGTAAGGCACGGCCCTGTTCTTAGTATGACAAGTTACTCCGTTATATTCCTGTTCAGAATGGATATGTTCGTGTATGTTCGTCACGTTCTTTCAGTTTCGCGTGCATGGGTATGTATAGATATCCATGAATTTATATATAAGGAAGTGTAGGTCTATGTATCAGGTTATGGTTTAAGTTTCAGTTCTGACCACAGTACAGGATCACAGACTGTACTTTTTTCAATTAACCTTCCACAAAGGCAGACAGCAATTTAAATGCCATTTAAACCCCGTCACACAGTTCTGTAGCACAAAGTCTTCAGGGAAAACGCGGGTAAGACATGTCACGTGGTCATCTTCCTCCTACTGCATGCATGCGTTGTATCAGTCGTTTTGAAGTTTTAATATCAGTTGCAATATACCTTAAAAAAAGATATCTAAACAGCGTGACAATTCACACACGTCATCTGATCAATTATAAGAAACTTAATAGTTAAGGTTCCTCTAAATAAGAGTGAGTATGGATATAATATGGAAAATATGAAGTGTTGGGACAAATTGGCACACATTGGCAAAGCCTCGAGGTTATAGGAGATGCCACCAGATGTCGTACCAGGATGCCACCAGTCACCAACAGGAGGGGAGTGTACTGATCACAGTGATTGTGATGATCAGACAGGTTGCATCGGACTGAACACCACTGTCGATGTGCAAATTACAATTTAAATCAGGTCACTCACAAAAAAAAAAGACATAAAGTGCTATTTCTCTCTGAGATTTCTATATTTTTGATTATCTTAATTAATCAAGACATTTCTTACACAGTTTTGACTTATAAAAGGTTACATAGTTTTGGTGATAGATGGACATATTAATACCAAAGTCTTCCAGGAGGTGTCTCTGTATATATTCTAGTACATTTAAAACCAGATTCAAAATTAATGAAATCTATAATATGTTGCAAAATATTTTGGTTGCCAATAAACAGAGTAACTGTGACGTTTCACAATTCTAACACCTGCAATAAGATAATTTATACATTGGATTTCAAAACACTCTTTGCTGTAAAAAAGTAAATATAATCGTTGATTAAAATAAGTAAAGACAAGTAATTTGTGTTATGTTTAGTTAATCTTCAGATATTGTTAAATTTCAGAAAGCTGTAATTTATCAGGCCTATATTTGGGTGCCCATATTACCGATCTTCAAACTTTGTTTTTGTCCCTAACAGACCGGTGTCGTATGTACAGGGTTATCTGTAAATGTAATAATGCAATAAATTTATCAATTCCACATTTCGTTGTACTACCACTCGGCACCTTGTCTACGGTCACAAAGCGTGGCCAGTACCTGTACACTGTGGTGATACCGGAACGATAAGGGTTTGTATGATGAGAATACATTATTATATGTAAATGGCTTGCCCCCTGTGTATCAGACCAGCATTGTATTACCGACCTGTCGAGTCTCCGGCCGCGTTGGTATAATCTTGTTTGGATTTCTCTGTCGGGTTTCAAGTGGAATGTCCACACGTTGTGACCCCGCAATAAATAAAACCACCACACCTGGTGACAATATGAAACAAACTCGAGGGCCATCTCTCTCTTTCTTTTTCTCTCCGTCTCTCTCTCTCTCCCCCCCCCCCCCCAAAGTATGCAAGTTTACATGCAAGTTTACAAGCTATACTTTTAATATTCTGTTCAGTAATACAGCGTTACTAGTAGTTTCAACCATTAAAGTATCCGCCAAAAATAGTGTCGAGATTTATTTCTATGACATTGCCAAGTCGAGAAAAGTTTAGCTTTACGGCGATATATGTACTGAACTTTTCGAAACATTGTAATCTAAAATTTTATTATATTATATTTTATAATATTATATCATATTATATTCTGTGATTTTTGTATTATATTATGTTTCGCCATATGAATATTCCATATAATCAATATATTAACAATTATTTATTATTCCGATGGTTTTAACCGACAGCTCAGAAGGTTTACAAAAAATAAAGTTTAAAAGCTATCTATTCAGTCAGATTACGCATGAAGGTAAACATGAAGGAGATCTTTGAGCGTTTCTGTTTGTCTGTGAATGCCGGGCGCCGCACGTCGCTTCTCGGCTGCCTGGGTTGCCATGCACGTTTAAACATTAACCAATTAGAGATACTGATAGCGGTCTGTTGATTGTATTTAATGTTCTCATACACAGACAAGAAGTGATCAGTTCCCTAAACTTTACCACTTACCTTGATATTTGCATTAACAAGATATCCCGTGTTATGTGTGTGTGCTCCCTTATAAGTGTGCGTGTCTGTATTGTGTGGCAATTTTAAAATATCGCCTCTATTTAATAAAGTGTGACGAGGGTTATGTAGTCAATATTTTTGTTGTTGGGAGTTGTGGGGGGGGGGGGGGGGGCAGGTTCTGAGGAAAAGAATTGTCGGGTAAATGTTATGTTTGTCAGATGCAGATTTTTATGCGGAATTTTAGGTTGTCGTGCTCTTTATGTGAAAATATATTACAAATAACATTTTTTTTTAATTGTTACAGATGGCGGAAGGGTCAGCTTAGAATTATATGAAAGAGAATATGGTGAGGTATGTGCTCTCTAGAGTTTATATGTAGGCTTATATTTTAATGTCTTGAAAGTTTGAAAATTAATCTTGTATAATTATCTACCTGGAGAAATCGTGCTGATAATACATACATACAAAGTTAAAATTTCACCGTTTATGTTTGCCGGTTATATACACTGTGAGTAGAGAGCATGAATGGACCCCCTTTGCGACACTGGTCCCCTGGCGGATGATTAAGGAAACATGGTTACGGGTGCAAATTAGGAATTCTCGAAAACTGCCTCAGAAATGCTACACTTCTACTCTGGGTTGTTTATATATTGTTTATTTTGCGAAAAGTTTAGTCTTGTAGTTAAAACAGTTATGGGAGAAATAATTTATTTCAGTTGTGCATTGAACAATTATTTTACCTTTTGTGCGTCTTACATCAATCAAAAGAACACAAGCATATAATTTATGTTTTATTGTTTATTTGTCTCCATACTCTCTTTCTGTCCGTGCATACTTGCACAACTTTAACAAATCTCTCTCTCTCACACACACGCTCCCTCTCTCACTCTCTCTCTCTCTCTCTCTCTCTCTCTCTCTCTCTCTCTCGTGCACACACAGGCACGAATTATTGATCAGCTTTGAGCTAATATAGCAGTGCCATTCCCTGGGACATTCCCGAGGCTGCCGTCCGTCGCTTATTTCTGGGCCCTCGGGAACCAACAACAATGACAGCTGTGATTTGTTCACCGGAATCTGTCCGAACCTGTGCCACATAATGTCAATCTGTACACAACCGTGTCACAGGACGGACACCCAAACGGTCAATTAAATGGTCCCAGTTGTTTCCTGCTCTTACACGCCTGACGGACCATGATACCTGGTCAAAAGATGTTTGTACGACGTCCGTGTGAGCCAGTTATACCTGGATGTACAACCTTTGGGCATGTAACACAATATACATTGGACAGGACATTTTATTGATATATCACGTTTGTGGTATAAAATACATCAATTATTACGCTGATATGTGAGAACTACTCCAGCATGAAAGCCCAGTTATAATAAGTAACTCGGTATTACATGGAATACACACTTGTTGTATATGTATTTATATACTTACTGATGAAATATATTACATATAATCAACATTACACTTTAAACTTGTCGATCAAAAGGCTAAACGTTGTATTATAATCTATGTTGACCTCAGATAATCTTTTCATACAAGTTAACCCCTGCTCTGATCAATTATAATGCAAGTAAGCTCCATGTTAAGACGCAGGTGTATGGTCCATATATACTGCAGCTATATCTTTTAAGGATACGTGGTAACATTGGGAAAAATTTGTTTCTTAAGATCCACTTTAAGTATTCTATACACCATTTGATTTACAGTTCCAAGCATATATAAAATTTTAATATTTGCAAATGAGTAATTAATTAAAAGGTGCATATGTTTCTTAGTTACGCGCACACACACACACACACACACACACACACACACACACACACACATATATATATATATGATCCGCGCGTTTTATATTGTACCTGCACACTATACTGGACAAATTTATCGCTTTTCTGGCAAAGTTCAACATGCATATGAATGAATTCATGCTTTATTTTATACCATTCTTATGTTATAACATTAACAGTTTAGGATTTCTGGACTTCGGGAGTTCGATCCACGACAGAGCCGTCAAGGCTAAGTGTAGAAATTTCGACAAGAACCTCGCTCTGAAATGATTCGCTCTGATATAACAACCACAGGCGATGACCGTGCTGATATTGCATGAACCCCATTAACCTAAAACGTTATATACGGTGTGACCTGGAAATTACGACCACCATTGCGAGGTGGTCGCATTTTCAGGTGGTCGTTATTTTGGGTTGGTCGCTGAACCAAGGTGTTTGTTAGGCGAGGTTTTAAGCTAAGATTCCTTATGTACGCAATGCGTGTTGAGAGATTTCATATGTACCGGCACGGCAGCAAGCATTTTTACATGTTGCTCCTGGATGACATGCGGAACCGGCAACAAAATCTCTACATCTCCCTTACGTTTTGCCGGATACTTACTCCGCGTATGCCGGATCCGTGCAGAAGGAATCTCACCTTATCTATTTGGTGAAAAAAGATTTTACCGCATTCTGTACAAAAGGAAACTTAACTTTACTCTATATATTTTATAGAGAAACGATTTGCGCACGACCGTTTCATTGCACTCAGCTATAAAGTCAAAGGCTCTGGTTACATGGTACGCCTACTTGTGTTGTCTCCATTAATAGCTAAGCGACAGACGGAAGGTACAATAATGTATACAAAAATCGTCAGGACTACCGTATGGATCCGTTGTTGCTGTCACCATGCAGCATTCCATCGGTGTAAATTTCAGAATCAATATGGTCATTTGACATTATTTAGTAGCTAGGCATCTCTGTATACACCTGTAGCCTTGCCTCCCTCCCCATCACACGAAAACTTAATAATCAAAATCTAATACTCAGTGAACATAGCGTCGCAATAGATATTTCTCTCTACATGCTGTCTCTGGTGTTAGCGGGACCAGTCGAAGTTTACAAATATAATGATTTTAACGGTGACGTTAAAACACCACCAAAATAATATCCAACTTCACGGTACCACGTATACATATATATGTCTGAAGGTGCTTTCCCCTGTGTGGCAGTAATCACTGGGTGTAGCCATGTAAGATGCTCCTACGTTCGAATCTTTGATCTGTGACCCGGGGGGGGGGGTCCATTAGTCACATATAATGCTGGGTATTGAGTAAAAACAAAACGATCAACAAATATACGTCATCTGTATATTAAAATCAACATATTATAGATAGATACAGATCACGCCAACACCGCCTGATCCAGAGAGAAAAACGAAAACAATCACCTTCGTTATGAATTAATGCACAGCTTATTTTTTTTGTGATTTCAGGAGCTAGTTTTATTATTATTATTAGTATTATAATTATTATAATCATTATTTTTATTATTGCCATTATTTTTATTGTCATTATTATTATTATTATTATTAATATTATTATTATCATTGGTATTATTGTCATTATTATTATTATTATTATTATCATTGGTATTATTGTCATTATTATAATTATTATTATTATTATCATTGGTATTATTGTCATTATTATTATTATTATTATTATTATTATCATTGGTATTATTGTCATTATTATTATTATTATTATCATCATTGGTATTATTGTCATTATTATTATTATTACCATCATTAGTATTATTGTCATTATTATTAAAATTATTATTGTACAAATCACTCCCCCGATACTTATCAGTTCTTTATCAAATTTAAACCATCTGAAGAACCCTATTCCGCCTTCCCTTTCTGAGTTATAAGTGTATAAAGCTGAGTTGCCACTTATCCAGACACAGGTACGGATACTGATGTGGGATAAAGTTTGACTAAAATCTAATAAAATACAGGTATAAGGAGGGATTTCACTGGTATGGTCACGGATACGGCTTTGTATTGTTGTACGGTCCCCTCCGTTGGGGGTGTGTGGGGGGGGGGGGGGGGGTTCATGGTTAACAAACCCAGAGTAAAGGCGTAAAAGAACTAAGGGGGAGTATCTATTCCTGCGAGACCGCTAGCTCGTAACAATCAGGATTAATTGTACATTTCCTTGTACGTCACGTCAGATTTAATCTGATTGTTCCGTGCGTGCCGTCAGCAAGATTTCCCCGGCAGATGTTGTCGATTAATAATATAAGCCCCAGATGGTCGTCAGCTATTAGGTATTATACAGTGTACTGCATTAATCATGGGTTCCGTGTGTCTCCTGGTTCAACTAGAGCAGAAAGTTCCAAGAAAACCAAGGAATACTTGGTTATACTCATGCAAGCATATAGATAACAGATATATGCTTATTTTAATGGGAAAACATGTTATTATTATTATTAATATTATTATTGAGATTTTCGATATTTGAAAAATTAAATTTTAACAAATAAATGACAGTAAAGACATAAGATATTATCGCGCAGCTTATAGTTTACATGTGTTAATTTCACACGTTTATATATATGTTATAACACACACTCAAACAGAGGCAGCTTTGTCTCCCTGACATTAGAGATTATATGAGTTATTCGTGAAAGAACGAAAGTTTTCAAAATTTGCATCACTTTAGCTGCTCACAGACTTTACATGTACGCTGTCAACCAAATATTTAATATTCTTTGCATGTTTTTTTAGAGGTGGGAGTTACCTTGATATGTAAATACATACACACACACACACACACACACACACACACACATATATATATATATATATAGTCTTAAATCTTTTGTTCCTCACTCGTAGTCGAATATTAGTTACACGGCTCAGTACAACGATGTTGTTGCTATAGGATAGATGGCCATTGCCGTGCAGTTTTCAGTATGACTGGCGTTACGACTCGAAGTACGCCCTAAAACATAAGTCCAATTTAAATGCATTCAGAGTGGTAAATACACGGCTTACATCTACATGTCCAGTTCAGTCCAATCGCGATGATGGCTGTTGTGATGTCTTTACCTACTTAACTATAAATAATCTGTGAAAATGATGTTAAAATTGTAAACACATTTAACAACACATTAAAACAATTATAATTAATACATGAACTATAATTATGTACCTGCCGAACTTCCTCTTTCACCTTCCTATTTCACCACGCCATTCACTATGTGTAAATGTCTGTCTGCTTGTGTGAACGAGAAATAATATATTAGTTTACATTCATTACACGAATATTAATGGCGGTTATTAATTTTTACCATGCATACATGATGAAGTAAATGTCTTCTATTACAATTCGTCTTCTCATCTTATTTTATGGTATAACAGAAAGTGATATGGTATAAACAAAATATATCCGGTTTTGGAATTTCACGCTATCTAGCCGGCTCATTGTCTACAACGAGTCCAGCAAAAACTCGTCATTTCCTTGCACCATATTAGGTTAGTTAATTTTGTAGCTGAAAAACTTGTTGACTGTATGAGTAGGCCTATATACGCCCGTACCAGTTTTTCCGTACCCGACCTGTGTATGAACAGAGTGCCCAAGCTTTCAGGGTTCACGAAAACACATTTATATATTTTACTCGGATTGCGTACACCTATTAAATTTATTTTATACATATAGTTATGTATACAGTGATGACTAAGCCGACTTTTGTTCGTCTTTGTTGTGTATAACGTCACTCCCTGACTACAGCACACAAATACCCCACGTATCTTGACAGACAAATCATTAAAGCTAAGGTCCTTTTTGACGAAGCGGACATAAAAACTGACAGAGTACACAGGGCCACAAAGAGTCCTTCAATAGTCGTGCTCAGTAAATCCCCCATTGAAAACGCTCGTTAAAACGAGCCTCTTTGAACCTGTTTGGTTTATTTAAGTTTGTCAAATGATCAGAAAAACAGTGAAACCAAGACGACCATTTTTTTTAATTAGGCATTTTGTTTTATTAATGTATATTTGGTTGCCTCGACCACTGAATGTATATAAGTATATACGTGACTGATACTTTACACACTTTACAGTTTAATTCTAGCTTCCAATGTCACACACATTAACTTGCATCTATATATAATATAGATATATGTATATAAAACTCAAATACATACATGTATGTCCATATGTGTGTAGGCGTTTATGGATAACAAGTACAGACTTCACGTGGTGTGTCCTCTTATAAAGCCATTATTTTTCAACCGTTTTTATCACAGTGCTATATGTACATATATATATATATATATATATATATATATATATATGTCACATGCACAAGGTATGGAAATCTGTACCTTATCTGTTCTGGTGGTAAAGAGATCAACTATATTACGCTGTTCAGAATAATGTCTCAGAACCAATATAAAACATCACGAAATCGGTATTACATATATCTTTGTAAAAACGTCAGGGTCTTGTACACGTTATTACCAGAGAATGTATGATGGTCGTTTAATCAGTCAAACAACTTAATTTAGAACGCACACCTACAAGTGTATTACGTGTGCCTTGATTCCTTTATCAGAAGTATTCGAGCAGAGCTGAGTAATTACTAAGTCTAATGAAATTGCTATTGACCGTTAACATAATGGGCTGATGTTCAATCAGGAGGACCGGTTTTTATGAATCGAAGGAACTCACCAGCTCAATGCAATGCTTTAGAGAGAGAGAGAGAGAGAGGGGGAGAGGGAGAGAGAGAGAATAATTTACTCCAAATTATCTAAAATTAACATAAACTCTTTAATGAATTTATAATAATTATTCCTTTCTGAATATTTATGATTTTTTAAAAAATTTTCTTATTTTCTTTGCAAACTATCCATATATTATTTTGGAGAAAGCTGCTATCGCTGATTTCACAAATTATGTAAAGTAACTTACACAGAAACAGACACGGGCGCTCATACCACATTCAGAAAGATTAACACACATATACACACTATACCACACCAGTTTAGTTCACAATAACACTGAAGTGCCCATTTTGACGTTAGCAGGGATATTACACGTTTGATAAAACATTAACACCGTGTCGTCAACTTGTATGTAAAACGCCGCGGCAATATCCCGCTTGGCAGGCGTGTAAGTGTTATTTGCACAAGTTCTTTTGTACATATATACATGAAACACACACCTTTGCCCTTCGTCCATTGATCACACACACATATTCCTCTACGTCTCCAAGCATGCGAGCTGTCCGTCATAGTGTGATTAAGATTCACCGATATAAGGGCATCACATGCATTTTTTACAAGTACCAACGGTGACGCTTAGCAGCGGCACTATAGATATTGATTACTATCTAATTCATATAAGGCATGTAGATTGGCCGACGCCATCTTTTTTTTTCTCTCTCCAGAGTTTACGGTACTTACAGCCATGGCGACAGCAGCGTCCATGGAAACCAGCCGGACCTCAGTCAACATGTATATAAGTGGGAGCACGGCAGCCCTGGGCCACAATTTGTGTTTCTCACAGGACACCTAACGGTCCGGCTTGGTGAGGCATTCTACTCAAAGATCTGATCTCCTTCTCTCTTAGGTTGTTCGGCAAAACCAACCAGCAAAATGGTAAGTCACTAGGATTACCAGATTCCACTTGTATAAGCATGTTTTTGTTATGTTTTATAAACATTGCTTATATCTATCAATATACCTGACTTAGATTGCAATGAAAATATAAAAGCCATGGCAGGTAATAGCTATTTGATAAACAGGTGGAATATAGCCTGGATCGATACCACGATGACATTATCTTGAATTCCCGAATGACTTTTTTTTCATATAAATAATATCACTGAATAGTGTACCAGTTACAAGTTAACGATTTCTCATTAATTTTTAACCCACAATAAGTTCACAACAAACTTGGTTCCTTGTTACTTTAATTTTTATTGTGTTATCAGAACAAGCTTACGTGGGTTAAATATACTAAAATTGACTTTAATATATCATGGGACATGTGATAATATAACACAACCGCTCCCCCAGCGTGTCGCAGTTTTACACGAGACCATGTTTATAGGGCACAGCGATCAATCTGTTGCATACCAACCGCTAGCCTTATATCGGCTTGAATATTGACATCTGGTGTCCATGTGTAAACTTGAACACAGCAGGACTTTTAAGATATATCAATAAGTCTGCCGTGTATGGGATCTGGTCCTAGCGTTTATTTAGCATTGAACTAAAGAGTGTAATGGTAAACATAGCACGAAGAAATGAAATATCATCATATTGCATTTTTGATATAGATTTTCTACTAGTTACTACGTTTCAGCCCTTCAATTTCAGTTCTTACAATAAATAAGATAATAATAATAAATCTTGTTTAGTCTCTGAAAAAATAAAACCGTAATAAAAAACAATAAATCAGATGAGTAACCTTTAACTCCTTTTGTTTTTGATGGGTGTATTGTTTAAGGTGTGTTTTATCGACAATATATATATATAGTAACTCGAGAAATAAAGACTAAACTAAAGATTTTCTTCTTTTTTTTCAGCGCGAGTGTATCAGTATCCACATGGGCCAGGCTGGCGTCCAGATCGGTAACGCCTGCTGGGAGTTGTACTGCCTGGAGCACGGCATTCAGCCTGATGGCCAGATGCCCAGCGACAAAACCATCGGTGGTGGTGACGACTCCTTCAACACCTTCTTCAGCGAGACTGGTGCCGGGAAGCACGTACCCAGGGCTGTATTCGTGGATCTTGAGCCAACTGTTGTTGGTAAGTGTTCAAAAAGGAAGACATAATGAAAGATTGGTTTATTATGAGTTTGCCACCTGCGAAATGTTTATATATCAAGGCCTGTAGTGGAAATATTGTGGTAAAATATGGAACCAATAAAGATTCAGAATGGATTGGCTGTACACCCTAAAGAAAAGACTATTCATATGATTTATAAACCTAAGCCTCATTTAATATTTCTTTACACGACTTAATGGAAACACAATGGGTTGTTCTGAATTAAACATAAAAGCAGAGATCCGGTGAAGTTCTACTATTTCCCTTTGTTGTTTCTGAATGTGTCTCATCATAATTTTTCCAGGATCTAAGTCCACACTTTGTCTTAAAGTGTCAAGAGGTTGATTCTAATGTTCCTCTTTCTTATTTTCTCAGATGAGGTCCGTACCGGCACCTACCGCCAGCTCTTCCACCCTGAGCAGCTCATCACTGGCAAGGAAGATGCCGCCAACAACTACGCCCGTGGTCACTACACCATCGGTAAGGAGATCATCGACCTGGTTCTGGACCGCATCAGGAAGCTGGCTGACCAGTGTACCGGTCTCCAGGGCTTCCTCCTCTTCCACAGCTTCGGTGGTGGCACCGGCTCCGGCTTCACCTCCCTGTTGATGGAGAGACTGTCTGTGGACTACGGCAAGAAGTCCAAGCTGGAGTTCGCCATCTACCCAGCACCCCAGGTTAATATCCTTTCCAGAGAAATATAAAATAACATTCCATTCTTTCACGACCTTCTTGCATAAATTCCTGCACATTGTATAAGGTAAAAGTAAATACTGATTTGTAATTGAATTCGATTCTATGAAAATACAAGACTCAACACTTGTGTGTACTTGTAAAGCCAAAGTTGCTCAACTTTAACTAAATGTACATTTCTCTACTGTGTATAGGTGTCCACCGCTGTGGTCGAGCCCTACAACTCCATCCTGACCACCCATACCACCCTGGAACACTCTGACTGCGCCTTCATGGTCGATAACGAGGCCATCTACGACATCTGCCGTCGTAACCTGGACATTGAGCGCCCAACCTACACCAACTTGAATCGTCTGATCGGTCAGATCGTCAGCTCCATCACCGCCTCACTGCGATTCGATGGTGCCCTGAACGTGGATTTGACTGAGTTCCAGACCAACTTGGTGCCCTACCCACGTATCCACTTCCCCTTGGCCACCTACGCCCCTGTCATCTCTGCCGAGAAGGCCTACCATGAGCAGCTGACAGTCGCTGAGATCACCAACGCTTGCTTCGAGCCAGCCAACCAGATGGTGAAATGCGATCCTCGTCATGGCAAGTACATGGCTTGCTGCATGTTGTACCGTGGTGACGTTGTCCCCAAGGACGTGAACGCCGCCATCGCCACCATCAAGACCAAGCGTACCATCCAGTTTGTGGACTGGTGCCCAACTGGGTTCAAGGTTGGCATCAACTACCAGCCACCCACCGTGGTACCTGGTGGTGACTTGGCCAAAGTGCAGCGTGCCGTGTGCATGTTGAGCAACACCACCGCCATCGCCGAGGCCTGGGCTCGTCTGGATCACAAGTTCGATCTGATGTACGCCAAGCGTGCCTTCGTCCACTGGTACGTGGGAGAGGGTATGGAGGAGGGAGAGTTCTCCGAGGCCCGTGAGGATCTGGCTGCCCTGGAGAAGGACTACGAGGAGGTCGGCGTCGACTCCGTGGAGGGAGAGGGAGAGGAGGAGGGAGAGGAGTATTAAACTCTGACTTATAAAAAAGACTGATAACAAACACATACACCATGAAAGGTCACAAACCCGGGCTCTCATGAGAAACAACATATCAAAAGGCACCCCGTGCCAATAAAAGTTTTATATGTAAACCTGACTTAGCGTTATAACTTTGAATGATTTAAATCTAAACATATTGTCTTTTCAAGAGTTAGAGGCATGTGTCCATGTAACAGAACAAATGTGAAGTTTGGATGTTCCATATTCCTCTCTAAAATAAATGAGCAATCAGCCAGCTGTCAATATTTAACCTCCTATTCCGGCATTTCCGCAACTTTAACTTGATCATTTGCTTACTGGAGGTTTTCTGTGTATATGTAAGGTTCCATACCCATCTTAACTTCCATCAAAGAACCTATCGCGTCCTCATGCTGAAAGTGTTTTTGTTAGTTCTATTGTTTGTTGGCCAATATTTACGAAGGCTAGTGACGACCGATGCAGGACTTAATGTTTTTGGTTTCAGTTAAGAAATTAAAAAAAAAGATGATCCAAACAAAGATGTGTCCTCCTCCTTTATTGACAGTATATTTTTATTAACGAATCTTCGGGTCCTGTTTACCAACATCATTAAGATCCGCATCAACTGATTTTTAGCTCAAAAGAATATTTAATTTATATCTTGGACAACCGTGATTATTTTTCTTTAGGCTCTCCCGTCAAAGCTGTCACTTATTACAACAAGTTTTATCAACCCTCCAACGTTTTTTAAGTTGTCTCAGAGATAATGCATACGCAGTCTTTATACCTTAACAACATTCGTATAAAAACCCATATACCAGCAACAAACATTGTATATATAATATTCGGGATTTATAGGTTTCTGTTCTCTTTTGAAACATATTCTCAAATACATACTGGTGGTCGTTTAAGCGACAATTTTTTTATCATGAATTACATTAGATTTGTCCTTGGCTGAAAAAAATGGCGTCCGTCTTAAAGGGGTGATCACTTAAGCGGGGGTGGTCGTTTGGCGGGAATTTACTGTAAGTGCAGCTGATCCATTTGATAACCAGCTTTGCAATCGTGCAGATGTGTTTGCCTCATTTTGAATTTTGACACTCCATGGACGATGAATTTGTATGATTGTCACATATATTATGTGCGTGAAAGGTTCTACAGATATACAACACACACATTTATTATATTTAAGAGCACTTTCCCAACCGGAAAGTGTTCCCCTGTACTAGAAGCTGTGTGTGTGTGTGCGTGTGCGTGAGAGAGAGAGAGAGAGAGAGAGAGAGAGAGTGTGTGTGTGGGCGCGTGTGTATGAGCAATACTCAGAAAACAGCAAGTAAAATGCCATGGAGACACTGTGTACGTTCAAGCAAAACATAAAGATATCACTGACGAACAGCGTTTGTGCAGGCAATTGAGAAAATCCGTTCAGGTAATTCTTAGAAATATAACATTGTATATTTTCTCTACGTAAATTGTTACGTGTATCCGTCCTATATATCACCCTTTTTAATCAATGAGTAATCACAAAGCGGAACTTGCGAGATTTTTTCAGAGGTCTATGTTTCCCATGACACCTTTACTGTGCCAACAGGGATGCGTGATCGATCCTGACAAAATTACTGCTCAGTAAAAAAAATTACGATACTACGTGATCCAGACATTACCCAATTCATTAACGTTCTCCTCAAACATAGGCGCCATGCTTCTTTTAGGTTTAGGCAGAAAGATCGATCAAATAGATATATTAAGGAACTTGTTGGTAACTTATTTAGCTGTGATATTAATGTTTTTCTGTTATCGGCATATTATTTGTGCCTGACATATATGGATAATTTTAGAGTAGTCGTATATATTAGAAATTTGAAAGACGAAAGACGCCAATGTATGTTTTCTGTGACAATTACAAACAGAACAACATAGTTATAGTATCTTATAAAATGTTTTCTATGGTGTTCCTAAAAACGTTAATACCTGATCAGCAATCACGCATGCGCTGGAACAGGTACTTGATCCATTGACATTTTAGACTTCATTATGAAGTCAAGGTTCCCTGAATGATCAACAAACTCAAGGTTTTTAGAAATCTCTGCTTAACGTATACCTAAAATGTTACTCGGTCGAGTTTTTAAAGATCGTTCAATGTGTGACCCGAGACCTTGACTATATAGTATGTTTCTCTTTTAGAAGGAAAGAAGAAAATAAGTTTTGTTTGCGTTCAAGCAAACCAGGGTGTAACTGTGTAATCACAAAACAGTCATTGAAACGTCGCATGGTCGGTACAGTTATAGGCCAAGCACTGCAGGTGAGCCGGGAAAGGGCGGCCAGGTAATGTCACGGAAGAGTTGAGATAATAAACCCGGGTCTTTGAGCCGACATGTGCGTGTGACAGGCGATCGTTTGGGGTGGCAGGATTTAGTGGTTGTTGCCAAGTACGGCTGTTTATCGTTGCTGTTGGTAAAACCAGGTTCAACAAACTTATCGGTGGCACAAAGCCAAGCGTAGATCAATCTTGTGATACCTGGAAATTACATGGCGATACAGCAGAAACCTGACCTGGCAGACTTGATCCAATCTGACTTTATCTCCTCATTTAAGGGTTGTACGGGGTCAGAGTTGATCCCTGTTGGAGTCAATGCGGGGCACGCACGCACTCACACACGCTATAGCAGAAACATTCTGGCGTTGTACCTTAATTTATTCTAAATGAAGTGTGAATTGATCCGATGTGGATCCTCATTTATACACACACACACACACACACACATATATACATATATATATATATATATATATATATGCTACCAGTTTTAAGCTGTGTCCATGTGCTAGTAAGCGATATGCGTATATGTGTAAACGATTGTATCCACCATCTTATTTTAGGAAGACTTAAAATAACTTAAACTTAAACTTAAAAAAGCCACGTTATTGAATTTATACCATTCAAAGGTTTTTACATATGGAACCTTTTGTAATGATGTTAAAGGCCCAGATACTCCCGTCTAAGATTATCTCCAAAAGCATTATAATAAATTATAAATGCATCTACCAGCAAAAGCAGTTCACCCAAATACACGCAGGCTCGTGTGGTGGGAACAACGTAGTCTCCATAACGCCTGCTGGGACGTCTGGTCTAAACTATTACCGTCATATAATTCTAGAAAGGGAAGTCATAAATGTCACGGAACGCAAAACGGCCCTTAACGGTCATAGAATATGTATATACACACACTGCTTGCTATAAGTGTCCGAGCAAACATGGGCGAATGTGAGCTTAAAGAGAAACTATTCTTATACGCCCTTCAGTTTGTGCAAATATACCAAAGCTTTCGTGTACAGCATTAAAGTGCTCCACGGAGGTCTGCATACAATATTTCTGTAAAATGAGAGTAGGTGATATAACATACGGCCGGCGGGATGTGTCTAAAGTCTGTGTGTTCACACGATATTACTTATATCAACGTCAGAAGAGGCATACTCTAAACACGGTCGATATAGACCATGCCATCAGTAACGATCAGTTCATTATTCAATATAATCTAAATTTCAACAACTATAGAAATCTAGTCGGACAACAGAGCGAATAACGATGCAAGGAAAAGTAAAGATTGGGATATTACCTTATACCTACTTATTTGTAGTAATTAATATATGATATTGTTTTGTTATACCTCCGCAAAAGAAGGTTGCGGGGGCTATGTGTTTGGTCGTGTTTCTGTGTGCGTCTTGGTGTGCGGGTGTGCGTGTCTTAGCCATATCTTTGAAAGTTCTGCATGGATTTCGATAAGATTTGGACGAAGGATTGGCCATTAGTGAAAGAAGGTCACTGAGAACTTTTTGAGATATACCGTGGCCAATTAAGGTACCATAAACGTTTATCTGTTGTAGTGAGTAACTGACGGGGTCTCGTCGTCATGATGTTGGCATTGTCAAAGTTGTTGGGTGTCTCAGCAGCACCCCCCCCCCGGTCCTCCTCCGCCCCCCGCCCCACCCATCATCCTCTCCCCCCCCCAAGTAATGTCAGGAGTCATACTCACAAGTTTCAATTTATCACTAGTAAGCAACAGCCTTTACAAAATTACAAAATTTTCATCGAACTTTTGAGGAAGGTTTGGTAATATAGACAATTATTTTAAATAATGTTAACAGTTGATATAATCCATCAATACTGTTTTCAATTAATTTCAGTGAATTCATGTGGAATGTCCGGAAATGGATTGAATCATATACAGATTTGGATTGAGGCAGATACTGATTTGGCGGAGGTATGCGCTCTATAAGTGCTTTCTTTTTAAAGCTGCAACAAACCAATTAGACTACTGCTTTGTAAGTAAATGATCTGTGGATGTCAAACTGTTCTTGGTAGTTCATTATGTATTTTTTTTTGGAGGATCCATTAAAGATGATAAATCTAGTCGGGTAAAGATTTACTTATATACGAAGCTGTCACGAAACGCTTGAGATGTAAGAACTAATCCCTTAACCCAACCTCTTTAGGCCCCAGGTGCTCAACTGACCAAATAAAAAACGGGTGTAATATGTCTGTGCGTCGGACACAAGTAATCTGTTGTTTACACACACAGCAGCACCTCGGTATCAGCTGCGTCATGGCCCATGCAAAAGCACTTGAAAACGACGAAATAGCCGTTGAAAATGACGACGTATTAAACCGAAGCTACTTATCCTGTTGCCACACCAGGTTATGAAAATAGTGTACATAGAAATGTCATTACTAATATTTCAGATACAATGTTTAATGCATAAATTTAAAGATGGTTAATATTTAGCATATTTTAAGGTTCATTAAGGTGAAGGTAATTTAATTTGTGAGAGTAGCCCTATATTTACAAAATATCATATGAATAGTTGTGTGAGTGTTTGTTATGAAATTTTCATTTATGATATAAATTATGTAATTTTTTTTATTGTCGAAAAAAGATTTTTCCATAATGTGTTTAAAAAAGTATTTAAGATCAGGGGTGTATTCATGGGGGGGGGGGGGGGGGAGAAGGGGGCGCAAAGGCGCGCGAGACCATTCCAATTCTTTTTGTCTAAGTGCAATAAACCTTGAACAGGACATGATATATTTTATCTGGGTCCTTAAATGTACAGTAAAATTATTTATATGTATATATATATATATATATATATATTTATATATTTATATATTGTTACATGTGTCTCTTTTATTTTGGTACATGTGTCTGTAGGCATTCAGTTTCGTGTCGAGCGCAGACCCTGTGCGCTGCTATGAAAATCGCTCCTGCTGGGCTCTCACGGAGTGTAGAAACACAGCGCTCATACTAATCTGGAACTTTCTGGGTTGGTCGCGCTCTATTAGCGCGAGTCTTGTAATGTTCTTTTGGCGTGTGTATTATGTATTGTTGTGTTCTTTGGAATTGTTCGTGAAACAGGAGTTTCTATAATTTTCGGATGAAAAGTTATAAATAGGGGTTGTGTTTTAGAGCCAAAGAGAGAGAGAGAGAGAAATATTCCAGCGGACACGGAAGAGTGTGAGTCAGTTTTGGACCTATCCGATAATTGCAGTAATGTCATGGATTTTACGAACTTTATGCAGATTTAGTGCGGCCTGTCTCCAGTTTGCTTTCGAGATTATTAAAGGAACTTCACTTTTGGATTACAACAGATTGATTTTGTGATTGAATTGGACTATTATTCTCTGAGGAGATTTATGTGAACTGTTCATCTGGATTATACGTTTTAAAGGACTTGTTGTCGCTGTGACAGTGGTGTTATCAAGGTAATGTACACTTTATTTATTATACTGTGTAATTGTATTGATTTACTGTTATACTGTTGTTATACTGTGTAATTGTATTGATTTAGTGTATTGTAATGTTAGGATCGTTTTAATTATTTGTTAAAAAAAAACCACTGACTTCTTTATTCATTTACCTAGACATTTCATGCTGCCTAGTGTCGCAGATTTTGATTTTTTTTACTCCATAACAAAAGTTATGCTCGTCTCGACTACGTGATCTATTGTTGTTGGGTTCCGTAATATAAAATTGGGGGCTCGTCCGGGATGACGGTAAACTTTGTGGCCCAGGGAATAAGCTCACCAAAGTGTGACTTCTGGGATAATTAGTCTTGTTCTGATACCAGAACGCTCTTAAGAGGGGGTGTGTTACGGGGTGACATAAAAGCGGACCGAACTGCTAGTGAAGCTTACTTTGCTAGCGAAGCGATTGGAACGCCGGACATGTGCGCCATCGACATGGGTTCGAATCCCGGATCGGCCCAGTATTTTCCCGGGAACAATTTGTCTTCGTAACAATATATATATATATATATATATATATATATATATATATATATATATCACTTTCTAGCAAAAAAGAGATAAAGGCTCTTGGCCCCCAGTTTGGTGCTGAGCCTCCTATCTTCAAATCCTTGATAAGTCACTGGTCACTGATAGGGTGACTATGACCGTACCTTAAAATTGTGTAATTGAAAATCAAATAATATCAGCAGCATTTCAAATCCCGCCACGGGATTACTATGTATAGAGTGTCGGGAATGATGTAATGTGTGTCATAAGAGGTCCAGTGCCGGGATGTCGTGAGTTCAAATCTCAGCCGAGGAGCGGTCAGATTTACACCGTCGGCTTCCACCCAGGGTGTGCGCTCTGCACGCTTAATGGGAAGGCTGTGCCCAATAGCTGTGTATCACTCACAAACGAGTGCGTCTTTGGGGGATTCCTCTGTGTTATGTCCCAGCAATGGGGATGATGACACACCCAGGACCCGCAGGTGCGGTAGACACCAGGCCTGGGTGACACCTGGATACAAAAATGATAAGATGGGGAGCGAGTGCTATACCGCCCTGTCACGTAGTCCAAAACCGAAACGGAACTCTGCAGATGTACATACTTATATTAAGAATTGGATAATAGAGCATAAAAATGGAGGAGGTTACCTACACCCCAAAAAATGTCTCATAAGGGTGGTGGTGGTGGTCAAATTTTCCATAGTTTCCAATAAATCTTAAGTAATTTGACATTATAGTTAACTATCTATAACTATATAGCCATCTTCCACATCTAAGCCAGTTTATCGGGTTTACTCGGCTTATAGGAAACAAATTCTGTACGAAATCGGACAAAGTCACGCGGACATGTCCGAACCCATTAAGGTGTATCTGGGTAAGTAGGTGTGGGCGTGTGTGTGTGTGACACGATAGATTCATCGGGCAAATTATGCTTTTTGTCGATCCCCACTCTTCGGAATATTGTTTCGTGCCATCGTGAATATTCAAAATTCTGCAAAAAGGAAAATGTGCAAACGTCGCATTGATGTTATTTTCAAGATACAATGCTACTTTTTTTGGCAATTTACTTTATAATTATTTTGTAGCTTTAGATTCCTCAGTACGAAGAAAACACACGTACACACACAAAACCTCTAATTTCTGTTATTGTTATTACATATATATTGCAAGAAAATATTAATTTTATGCTTTGATTAAAGCTGCCTTGTTTGTAAGATTCTGGTGGCCACGAGATAATTATCTAGTAGGAACGAGATCAGTATAGATAGACAATACGGTAAGACCTACCGTTAGGAGCTGTAAAGAACCAGAACTTAGAAGTCTAACAAGATTACTTCAAAGAGAGCGAACTCCTGTTTGTTTTACGAATTTGCTTGCCTGTTATGGGGCCCGTTACCGGTTGTGTTTATATTGTTGTAATAATAAATCTGGCGTTTGATTAGAATGACGAAGTAGGTTACTGTCAATTGAGTAGGGGAATATAAAAATCGTATACGTATTCTGCAATGAATAATAAATTTAAAATCAGATTTTGTATGTTTGTAGATGCACACTTTGTGAAATGTGTGTGTTTGTTATATAATTACTCTGTAAGCACTATATGGAGTATTTACTGCATGAATGATTTTTCTGTACTTAGTCCCGAGTTTCCTTGCTGATTTCCCCGAGTGTCTCCACGCTGCCGTGAGTTCCCCACGCGACCGCCGCCATCTTCGCTTATATGCAGTTGAACGATGTGTAAATTAAGAAAAAATAATTCATAATGAAGCATAAATGTGACACAAGATATAACTTTCTTCATGAAAATCAGTAAGTCTGACTATACCTTCAAAATGAGGGTTTAATAAAGCCAGGGACATTTAGCGAGACCGGGTTGTTTTGCCGACATTATAGTAGTGCCGCTGCCGACATGCCGAATAAAATACCGTAAATTATTTTAAAATATTAGAGGATGGTATCAAATTTTGTTCAGGTACCCTAACAGACAGCGTACTTATTACTTTACTGCGCATAAATCACATTATTTCCAATTATAAATTTTCTTTTTCGGAAAGATGGGCTTCGGCATTTTGGGAATGTGAAAATTTGTTTCGGCATTCTGGGTTCGGCCATCTGGTCTACATTCTTCTCTACTTACACCACCCATCTAAGTACAGAATCCGATGACCTGTAAAACACAGAGTCTCTGGATTAGACCAACTGTAGAGAAAAACAAGGAATAAAATGTTGATATAATATTTGTAGAGGACCACAGCATGCACCTTATTTTACATATTCCACTAAATTACCGCCAGGTTATACACGAGTGTGAGAAGGGACCTAAGTGGTCTTCCTTGAATAAGTAATTGTCACACCCGTTTTTAGTCACGTGACTTTGGCCTAATTAGAGTTCTTCGGCGCTAGCTTAATCTGTCTGCCTCTGTTTCTCTCTTTCATACACACCAGCATGCGCACACACGTACAATACACACGTATCCATACATCTTAAGCAATTTTCAAATCATAAACTAGAATACGGGAAGTCTACAAGCGACTACGTGTATCCGACGAAATCAGAGTGGGACGGGTAAAGTGAGGCATGGATTGAGTGGCAAGGGGAAATTTAGTGAGGTGGGTTGCATATTAGCATGGATTTGTGCAGCCAAAATGTGAATGTAGGTTGCGCCAACAATCACAAAATCCAGAAATCTGTCCAAATTGTATTCATATGCCAAATTTTAGGCAGATAAGTCAAACCACTACTTGTATATGAGTGATTCTATCCCACAGCAGACAAACAGAAGGACGCTGTGCAAAAAAGGGTGACAGGTGGCGCCACCAATCTTGTGTATGATTAAGAGCTATGTGAGATCTATACACTTGCAAAATTTCAGGGGGATACGTCAAACGAGTCCTGAGATATAAGCCTGAATGTATGCAGCGTAAACATAAATGTAGGTGGCGCCCACTGCCATAAAATGGAGAAAGCTATCTAAGATGTATAAAGATGCAAAATTTTAGGCAGATATGTCAAACCACTACTGAAATATGCGTGATTTTAGCTCACGGCAGACACACAGACGGACGCTGTGCAAAAAAGGTTACAAGAGGCGCCTCCAGTTTTGTGTGTGATAAAGAACTATGTGAGATCTATACACATGCAAAATTTCAGGAGGATACAGCAAACCAGTTCTGAGATATAAGCCTGGATGTCTGCAGCTTAAACATTAGTGTAGGTGGCGCCACCTGCCATAAAATCTAGAAAGCTATCCAATACGTATAAACCTGAAAAATGTTAGGCAGATATGTCAAACCACTGCCGAGATATAAGTGATTTTATCCCACAGCACAAAAACAGATGGACGCTGTGCAAAAATGGTTGCAGGAGGCGTCACCAGTTTTGCGTATGATAAAGAGATATGTGAGATCTAGACACATGCAAAATTTTGGCCCAATCGATCAAACGGTTCCCGAGATATGAGCTTGGATGTCTGCAGCGTTAACGTGAATGCAGGTGGCACCACCTGTCATACAATCAAAAAAGCTATCCGGGATGTATACCCATGCAAAATTTCAGGTGGATAAATCCAACCAATGCAGAGATATGAGTGAAACGTCAATGTAGGTGGCGCCACCTGTCATAAAATCAAGAAAGCTATCCAGGATGTATATACATGCAAAATTTCAGGTGGATAAGTCCAACCAATGCAGAGATATGAGTGATTTTACCCCAAGGCAGATGAACATATGGACGCTGTGCAAAAAATGGTTGCAAGTGGCGCATCCAGTTTTAGTGTTTGTTATAAAGCTATCCAAGGGCTACATTTGTGCAATTTTTTAGCCTGATTGGTCAAACGGTTCCCGAGATATGTGGGTTTATGTCTGGAAACAGACGCACAAACGGACGCTGGGCGGAGAGGAAAGGTCAGAGGTCAACCAAAAATTGAGGGCGCAGCAGTTCACATGTGACCCGATAATAATCCCGAAATTAAAAAAAATTCCTCCCGGTGGTTACAGAGGAGTTTTCTGGAAACCTATGCGGCGGCGGCGTCCGACTGAAAACATAGTATCCGCAAAATTTTTGTTTTGGCGGACACAATTAGCATGATAAATTGAAACGCTTACACTTACTAAAATAAGCTACGATGAAATATTATTAATAATGTTATGGCAGTCTGTCACGACCCTGATATTTTTCATTTGTTTTACCCCTCATTATTTACATGCATACAAATATTTCATGCTTATATAAACTGCTTTAGAGAGCTGTCAATATAAAATATTTACACGGTGTAGCCAGTTTGTAGTGTATTGCTCGCCATTCATTTTATTTGTACAAACCAATATTCCATGTAACTTAACGAACAAATCATTAAAGCTTGGGTCTTCTTTGACGAAGCTGACATGAAAAACTGACAGAGTACACACGACCACAAAGACCCATTCATTGGTCCTGTTCGGTGTTACCCCACTCGAAAACGCTCGTTAAAACGAGAACCGTTTAAACTTGTTTGGTTTATTTAGTTTGTTCAGTTATCAGACTAATAGACGACGATTCTAAAAAAGGCTTATTTTTTATATATAGTTGGTTGCTTAGACAACAAGGTAAAAACATGACTGATAATGTACAAATCTTACTGGCTCCAAATGTCACACACATTAAAATACATGTAAATGTGATATGGGTATGTGTGTGTAAACTTTATTCACATACAAACATACATACACATTTAATACATACATACATGTATGTGTACATAAGTTACTTCACAAAATGACAAATACTCTTTCAGAAACACACATATTTCTTTGTGAAACGCCAGCGTCTTGTACTAGTGATTACTAGAGAATGTATGATGCTCGTTTAATCAGTCAAATAGGTTAAGGTGGAATGCATCTACACTTCAGTATATTAAGTGTCTTGATCCCTTAATCAGAAGTAACGAGTAGGACTGAGTATTGACAAAGTCTAATGAAATCGTTATTGACCGTTTACACAATGGGCTGATTTTCAATCAGACAGACCGTGTTTTATTAATCTGACAGTCTGAAAAGAACACACCGGCTGAATACAATGCTTACATTGTTAAAAGGATGATGTCATTTGAGAGAGAGAGAGAGAGAGAGAGAGAGAGAGAGATAGGGAGAATAATTTACTCAATTTTTGTTTTAATTTACACGTTTTATAAAATATAAAAATCATTCCTATCTGAATATTTAAAATTTTTAATTATATCTTATTTTCTTTTCAAACGATCCATAAATTATTTTGGAGAAACCTTCTACCGCTGATGTCACAAATAATGTAAAGTTACATTCATAAAAGACGGACGTTGGCGCTCATATCCTATACTACATTCCCAAATATATAGATATACTCACATTTGATAAAACATTAACACCTTGTTGTCAACTTGTTTGTGAAGCGCCTCGTAATATCCCGGTTTGCAGGCGTGTAAGTGCTATTTGTACATGTTCTTTTGTACCTATACATGTAACACACAACTTTGCCCTTCGTCCATTGATCACACATATATTACTTTACGTCACGTAAAGTGTAACATTAAGATTCACCGATATAAGGGCGTCACATGCATTTTTTACAAGTACCATCGTGAACCCTTAATAGCGAAGCGATAGATATTAATTACTGTCTAATTCATATAAGGCATGCAGATTGGCTGACGCCATCGTTTTTCTTTCTCCAGAGTTTACGGTACTTACAGCCATGGCGACACCAGCGCCCATGGAAACCAACCGGACTTCAGTCAATATGTATATAAGTGAGAGCACGGCAGCCCTGGGCCACAATTTCGTGTTTCTCACAGGACACCTAACGGTCCGGCTTGGTGAGGCATTCTACTCAAAGATCTGATCTCCTTCTCTCTTCGGTTGTTCGGCAAAACCAACCAGCAAAATGGTAAGTCAATAGGATTACCAGGTTCCACTTGTAAAAAAAGATGTTGTTCTGTTATATAAGCATAACCTTATATCTAACATCATACCTGAGAGAGATAGCAGTATAAAATATTACTGAACTGGCAGATTATAACCTTTCGGATAAAGAGTGAACATTTGTGCCGGGATTAGTGTCACTACAACATTATCTTGAAAAAAATATTTCCATATGAATTATATCATAGGATAGTGTACCAATTACAAGTTAATGATTTTCCTATAAATATTAGGCAGAGGCTATGTTGCCGATACATAAAATGTCTATGTAGCCGGTACAATAAAAAACACCCATTAAACTTCGTTTTTGTTATAAATTTAAAAGCTTACATGGGGCCACTCATTTAATTAAAGGAACTGTCATAGCAAGTGTATATTAATACAAATTCGTTCACAACAAACTTTGTTAGGGAACTTTTAATTTTTATTATACCATCAGAACAAGTCTGCATGGGTTGAATATAGCGAATTATCCGATTGACTCTTATAGATCATGGGCTATTTGATAATATAACACAACCGCTTCACCAGAATTATACGACACCATGTTTATGGGGCACAGCGATCAATCTGTTGCATACCAACCGCTAGCCTTATATCCGCATGAATATTGACATATGGTGTCCATGTGTACACTCGAACACAGTATGGCATTTAAGATGTATCAATAACTCTGCTGCATATGGGATCTGGTCCTAGCGATTATTCAGCTTTGGCTAGAGTGTAATGGTAGTTATGACATGGAGAAATAAAATAACTAATTCATATTGCGTTATTGGTACAGATTTTTTTACAACATTACAACGTTTCAGCCCTTCTATTTCAGTGCTTCCAGTTATTTAGCCACGCAATCTTATTTAATAATTTAATCTCTGAAAAGATATAATACCGTAAAGACGAAGAATAAATCAGATGAATGAAGCTTACATTACTCCTTTTGATTTTGATGAGTGTATAGTATAAGGTATGTGTTATCGACAACATACATGTATATAGTGTTTCTCGAAATAAAGACTATTTTTTTCTTTTTGTTCAGCGTGAGTGTATCAGTATCCACATGGGCCAGGCTGGCGTCCAGATCGGTAACGCCTGCTGGGAGTTGTACTGCCTGGAGCACGGCATCCAGCCTGATGGCCAGATGCCCAGCGACAAGACCATCGGTGGTGGTGACGACTCTTTCAACACCTTCTTCAGCGAGACTGGCGCCGGAAAGCACGTGCCCAGGGCTGTCTTTGTGGATCTTGAGCCAACTGTTGTTGGTAAGTGTTCAAAAGAGAAGACATTGAGAAAGATTGGTTTCTTATGAGTTTGCCACCCGCGAAATTTTGATATCAAGACCTATAGTGGAAATTTTGTGGTAAAATATGGAATCAATAAAGATTCAGGGTTAATCGTATATACATCGTAAAGGTAAGGATGTTCATGTGGTTTCTCTACTTAAGCCTCATAGATTTAATATTTTCTTTACACGACTGGCTCGAAAATAGTTTGTTCTGAATAAAGTAGAAAGGCGAAGATCAAGTGGAGTTCTACCGTTTGTCTTTGCTGTTTCTGAAGGTGCTTGATCAAAGTATTTCCAGGACCTACGTCCTGTACTTAAATCACGAAACTTGGTACCATACTTTCTAAAAAATGTCAAGACGTTGATTCTAAAGCTCCTTATTCTTATTTTTACAGATGAGGTCCGTACTGGCACCTACCGCCAGCTGTTCCACCCCGAGCAGCTTATCACTGGCAAGGAAGATGCCGCCAACAACTACGCCCGTGGTCACTACACCATAGGTAAGGAGATCATCGACCTGGTGCTGGACCGCATCAGGAAGCTGGCTGACCAGTGTACCGGTCTCCAGGGCTTCCTCCTCTTCCACAGCTTCGGTGGTGGTACTGGCTCCGGCTTCACCTCGCTGTTGATGGAGAGGCTGTCTGTGGACTACGGCAAGAAGTCCAAGCTGGAGTTCGCCATCTACCCAGCACCCCAGGTGAATATGCTTTCCAGAGATATATAAAATAAATTTACATTAAAATTTACAATCACAACACCCGTGTATCCTTAGAAACGCCATTGTTGCTCAACTTTTAGTACATGTATATTCCTCTGATTTTTACAGGTATCCACCGCTGTGGTTGAGCCCTACAACTCCATCCTGACCACCCACACCACCCTGGAACACTCTGACTGCGCCTTCATGGTCGACAACGAGGCCATCTACGACATCTGCCGTCGTAACCTGGACATCGAGCGTCCAACCTACACCAACCTGAACCGTCTGATCGGTCAGATCGTCAGCTCCATCACCGCCTCCCTGCGCTTCGATGGTGCCCTGAACGTGGATCTGACAGAGTTCCAGACCAACTTGGTGCCCTACCCACGTATCCATTTCCCCTTGGCTACCTACGCTCCAGTGATCTCTGCCGAGAAGGCCTACCATGAGCAGCTGACAGTCGCGGAGATCACTAACGCTACTTTCGAGCCAGCAAACCAGATGGTGAAATGTGATCCTCGCCATGGCAAGTACATGGCTTGCTGTATGTTGTACCGTGGTGACGTTGTCCCCAAGGACGTGAACGCCGCCATCGCTACCATCAAGACCAAGCGTACTATCCAGTTCGTGGACTGGTGCCCAACTGGTTTCAAGGTTGGCATCAACTACCAGCCACCCACCGTGGTACCTGGTGGTGACTTGGCCAAGGTGCAGCGTGCCGTGTGCATGTTGAGCAACACTACCGCCATCGCCGAGGCCTGGGCTCGTCTGGATCACAAGTTCGATCTGATGTACGCCAAGCGTGCCTTCGTCCACTGGTACGTGGGAGAGGGTATGGAGGAGGGAGAGTTCTCAGAGGCCCGTGAGGATCTGGCTGCCCTGGAGAAGGACTACGAGGAGGTCGGCGTCGACTCCGTGGAGGGAGAGGGAGAGGAGGAGGGAGAGGAGTATTAAACTCTGACTTACAAAAAACAGACTGATAAAAAACACATACACCATGAAAGGTCACAAACCTGGGCTCTCATGAGAAACAACATATCAAAAGGCACCCGGTGCCAATAAAAATTTTATATGTAAACCTGACTTAGCGTTATAACTTTGAATGAATTTAAATCTAAACATATTATCTGTTCAAAATATGAGGCATGTGTCGTTGTAAAGAATGTGAGGTGTTCCGTATTCCTCTTCAAAATAGATGATCAAACACCTAGATGTCGAAAGTTAACCTCTATTTCCGCAACTTTACCTTGGTCATTTGCTTACCTGAGTTTTTCTATTTAGAATTCAACATATAGGTCCCATACCCATCTTTGCCTCCATCAAAGAACCTATTGCTTTCTCATGCTGATTGTGTATTGGTTCGTTCTGTGATTTTTCAACCAATATTTACGAAGGCTATTGATGACTGATGCAGGACTTATTGTTCTTGTTTTCAGGAAGGAAATTTAAAAATAGTTTGTGTCCGTCTTTCGTATAATATTTATTAATTCAACGGATCCTCAGGGCTAGTTCCCAAACTTTTGCAAGAACAGGATCAACTGATTCTCAGGTCGAAAGAATGTAAAATTAAAGTTAAAATCTTGGAATTTTAGACTACTTGGATTTTCACATTTCCTTGGAAGCTGTCACAGTATTCATGTGTTACCAGCCTCCAAGGTTTGGTAGTTTACTCAGATAATGCAGAGTGGGTCAGTCTTTATACAGTATTCATATAAAACCCACATGCACCAGCAACTAACATTGTAAAATATTTGGGATCTATGGGTTTTGGTTATCTTTTAGAAACATGTTCACAAATAAATACGGGGTGGTTGTTTTAGCAGAAAGTTTTGTATTATGATTTACACCAGATTTGGTGAAGACTGACATAAAGGATTTCGTCTTAATTTGGATGATCGTATTAGCGGGGTGGTCGTTTGGCGGGATTCCACTTTAAGATATGTATTCCCGATTATAAATTTTAGCATGGATGATGCATTCTTATGATTTTCACATATAGCATGTGCAGGAAGGTTCTATACACATACATAGCCACACACGCAGATACACACACATAAATGGATAACAATATTTATAAGCACAAATCCAACCGGAATGTGTACCTATGTAAAGGTTTCTGTGTGTGTGTGTGGTGTGTGTGAGTGAGCCATGATCTGAAAACAAAATTAGAAAGTTAATGTTGAAACAGTCAATAAAATCTCACGGAGAAACTGCGTACGTTCACGCAGAAAATAAAGATATCAAGTGCTAAATTGCGTTTGTGCAGATAGTACATAAAAAAAATTATTATTGAGAAAATCCATTCAGATAATTCTTCGAAATATAACATAGAAATTGTGTAAGCCCAACGTGAAATGTTATGTGTATCCATCTTATATTTCATCCTTTTTTAATTAATGCGTAATCACAAACCAGACGTCAAGGGTTTCTTCAAGAGGTCTGTGTTTTCCATGATACCTTCACTATGCCAGCAAGGATGCATGATCTATCCAGACAACATTACTGGCAAGTAAAAAATTACGATACTACGTGATATAGACATTTAGAGGTACGTTTCCCTTTACTTGAACATGTTTCTCTTCAAATTTCGGAGCAATGCATCTTTTCAGCTTATAGGCAAGAAAGATCGAATGTTGTTCAATGATATATTTGAGGGGCTAGTTGGTACCTTATTTTTCTGAAACCCTGTATGATTATGGCTTCATTTTTATATGTGCCTAATATATAGGTAATTTGAGCGTAATCGTAATAATAAGGAATTTGAAAGACGTCGATGTAAGTTTTCCGTGCCAAATGCAAACAAAACATCCTATTGTAAATTCTTCTTAAATGTTAAACGGTTAAAATCGTAAAAACTTGATCAGCAGTCAAGCATACGGTTGGACAGGTAATGGATCCATGGACATTTAGACTTCATTGTGAAGTCAGGGTTCCCAGAAAAGTCGAGACTGATTGAAGGTTGTAAGAAATGTCTGCTTAAGGTACACTTAAAATGTTCTAAAAATCGAGTTTTACTGTGCGACCCTAGACCTGGTCTATAGTATGTTCCTCTTTAAGAGGGAAAGAGGAAAATAAGTTTTTTTTGTGTTATATGAAACTAGGGTGTAACTGTGTAATTACAAAACAGCATTTGATATAACCCAACAAAATATTTTCAATGAATTTCAGTGAATTTATGTGGAATGTCGAGTTTGGATTGAATAAATATCGATACGGATACAGATTTAGCGGAGGTACGTATGCGCTTTATGAGTGCTTTCTCTTTAAATTGCGACGAAACAATGAGACAAATCTTATAAAAGTGACTGATCTAAGATTGTCAAACTATTCTTGGTGGTTTATTTCCGTAGAATCCAGTTAGACCTAGGGCCATATCTTATCTGTAATATTTAATGAATTAATTTGCATATGTTGATTAATGATGCATACATTTTACATATCGGTAACATTAAGCATAAGTAAAAGGTCATTAAAGTGAAAGTAACATATTTTGTGAGAGCAGCCATATATTTACAATATTTCATGACAATAGTTTACTTTGTGGGAATGTATGTATAGAAATTTACATATCTTTTATAAATTATGTAAACTTTTAGCTTTCAGCTAGATTTTTCCATAATGTGCATAACAATTATTCAAGATAGTGTCACTATGATTATTCTAAAAACTGTATATTTCCCCCTTAAAATCAAATAAGTTCAGGATCATTTTGACATTTCAAATCAAGCCTCTGAATTGCCCGTTTTTGGTACAGAAGTGTCGTGAGTGTTGCAAAAGTGTCATAAGTGATTTTGTTTCTATATTTCTAATATATCCTGAGTATTTTGCCGTCATTGGTGATCTATCACAACTACGCTAGTCCAGGGGGTGCACTAGGCCCACAGCAAACAATTTTTGGACCAGACGATGTCAAGCGAACATCAACCAAAGCAAGGTGTATGTGTTATTGTTATTACTTATATATGACAATTGACACGCTGATCAAAAGTATGTAATCGAATTTCAAGAATTTCAATTCAGGAATAAATGAGACAACAAAATATAAATTATATTCACTGGATTAAAGTAACCTTGATAGTAAGATTGTTTCAGTAACATTTTGTCAATCAGGTATAGAATTTAAGGTTAAGTAAACCTATTCCATGTGCGTTTGTTGTGTGATGGAAGATTTCATCCAGATCCAAGACTTTGTCCTGATTTGATTTGCTGGTAAACATGTGACATCATGGACTGAATTTTATCAACAACTCAGATCTAGTAATGAATGTTGTTTTTATTCTCTGCTGAAAATTTGGGACCGACAGAGGCAGAAATACTGTGCTTTTACTGTGATCTAGAATTTTTAGTCACAGGGGATTTCCCAGTGTGTGACGTCACTGCCGAGGTGACAGTGCTCATAGATGTGCCAATAGTTTTTGAACAAATCACACAACCTCATGTTTTTAGTGGGAAAATAGATAGAAAAAATGTTTTTCCTCCAGGAATTGGGCTTGTTTTATATAAAATCTATATTAATATTGTTTTTTCATAGGCAATTATGTTACATGAAAATATAATGACATTTGGAATACGTTTGCTTGACCTGAAGTGCTTTGCAGAGAGACATCTGGTGGGGATTATGGGCTTTATTGTTTGGACACCCTCGATGGTCAGCCGAAAGCTGCAAATTATGCTGCGTCAGGCAAAGAGAAGAGGGTTTATTCCAGTTATGGAATGCGAAATATTATAATTAAAATTGAGAAATATTTAAAAATATTTTACAAACAGATTTGATCTTTCCTTGGTACAATTTCTAGTCACCAGATGACACTTGCTCATGAACATCTCAAAGAAAGTAATACAATCATTTATATTGCATTATCCCAACTTTATTTTAGGGATGGTAAATATGACCTAAAGAACAACACTTTAATCTACATTTCTATTACATCAGGCTCACAGCGACCAAGCTCATCTAAACATATTTTGAATAAGAATGCCATAAAGGCTAGACAAAATATGCCAGCTATATATCAATTTTTAACGTCTGTATTCTATCAATGTAACACACTATAGATTTCAGGGGACGGATCAGGAAATTCGAGAACAGGGGGGCGCTAAAATGGGTTGTTGGTTGATGGGTTAAATTTTTGTAATGTAAATGTAATATATATATATATATATATATATTATATTATTTTTTATTATTATTTTTATCTCACCTATATCACCATGTTTTTCTTAGAGCTAATTAGAGGTACATTGGGGAGGGGATGGGAGGGGGTGCCCCTTTTTCTGAACAATGATTCTCTTAAATCCCTTTTCAAAACGTAGTCAAGCTTTACGGGGTGAGGGTATTTTAACGTGTGGCCGGCTTTAATAATTATATTTTTACATGTGATAAGGATATTAACTGGAAAATAACACACTGATGTCAAAGGTGAAAATGGCATCTACGTTTATAAAACTAGAATTACTTGTAAAAGTTGACATTTTGCCATTTACAAACGTAGATGTCTTCTGTGATCTAAACAGCGCACCGGATCCAGAAGAGCACAGATCGTGAGTTCGAGTACCGGCCGAGGAGCCGTGAAATTTTTCACGGTTGATTCCAACTCAGACTGAACTCTTAAGGTTAAAGTTGCCCATTTACCTACCTTTTGAAAAAGAATTAAAGTGGCTTTCTCTGTGTATATATTAATGATCTAATGGTAAATTTATCATAGTCTATTGTATAACCAGCGCAGTAGAGATCTTTTTATGATGATTAGCGCTATATAAAAAATAAACTATCTATCTATCTAAAGTATATATCTATCTAATTTGAGTTGTGAAAAGATCTTATAATGCCTTCGTGAAGCATGTTTGAATTTCTTTATCAACAACATATTTGTAAACAGAAATGTAGACAAACGGGAAAACATGTAACCTTAGGTGGGATATATGCGGAGTTAGAAAGGTCACTTGTTGAAAAACGCATTTGGCAAAGCTCTGACTTGTCTGACCTGCCGCCAAATGCCCTCATATACTATAAACCCGTTGATATATACAAAACAAGCAGCCTGTGTGCGTTGATGTTTACTGGCCTATTTTTGTAAAAGCTCCAAGGGATTACCTTTAGTTTATACAGGTCAGATTAGTTGATTGGGCCTTTTATCTGTTATCTGGAAGGTCATGCATGCCTCACTCACAGGCGAATACAGTTTTGAGTGTTCCTAGGTGTTGACCCAACAAAGTGTAATAACGGAAATTTAAAGACTCTTTCCCTCGTTAAAGAAATATTTGGAGGCTATCTTATTAGGGCTTAAATCACACAGCTGTTCATTAATAACCTCAAAATATGAACTGGAAAGTAATAAACTGTGGATGATTAAATAATCAATTTAATAATTGCTCGGTAATAAAAAAAACCTGGGAAAAATGAAAATTAATACGAATAAATGGGGAAAGAAATAGATAAAATGAGAGATGTTTCAGCTCAACGGGGGTGGGGGCCCTCTTGATCCGCCACTGGATTTATAATTATTCGTGTTTGTTTTAATCTTGCAGTGTATCAATATTCACGAAGCTGAAAGTTGGACTGGCCTGCCTCCAGTTACATAAAACAAGACCCTCGCCATGAATCATAATCTGGATTCTTATACATAACAGCTGTTTTTGCGTCTGTTTTTAAAGTTAATTTTGTTAAAATAACATGATTAAAGGTAAACAACGGGTTTTGAGATATTGTCATACATTTTGATATGATCCCACTTAAACGTATCTTGCTCTTACTGCATGGCTGCTTAAAATCGTGTACCATTTAAAATTAAAAATTTTCAAAATTATAAAATATCATATGTAAATAATGTGATTTTCATAAATACATATATCATTAGAAAGAACACTGCACCATGTATAAAATGATATTAATTTTAAATGTCTTTTTGGTTCATTTTGTTGTAGAGAATTTCGCCAGGGATTCTACCTTCATACGTAATGAAAGAAATAAGAAGATCATGTTTTTTTTTATTTTGCAATGTAACATATATCAGGACTAACATTAGAGTTTTGTCAACGTTAGTTCATTTTAGAAAATATGACACACATAGTAGGTTCCAAATTGACAATATTTCAAGATTATTATGAAAATGGCGGGAATTCAACTCGGGTGTTTTTGGAGCTAAGTGGAGCGACCTCTGGTGGAGAATGCATAATATATACGAAAAGATATCTTGCGGTTAGAAAGGGGCACAGGGCAGCCTCCGCACAGAATCAAGATCTCTTGAGACAAATGATAGGCCCCTGCAATTGCTTGTTCACCCGGCACTCTACTCCAGCGGCCTTGAGGCAAATTCTGCATACAAGCATGGCGGACCACATGGACCCGGACCACTCGGAACTCCTCTGCCGAAGTGTTTTCTCCTGAGACCACCCGAAAATGAAGCGAGGTGTTCCGAGTGGGACCCGGACGTCATCACAATTCATTCACATTTACCAAACATGTGTTTAAACCGGATGGCTTGTGGTATTTGTTTATATACATCCAAAACGCCGGGTAACCGATAAAAAGTTTAACCGGCCGCAATGTACTTTCCCGGGTTTTACGAAATTTCATAAAAAAAAAAGACAATAATGTCATTTTTAATCGTTATATTTTGAATTAATTTAGTCAATGTATGCTTAGATAAGCTCCACTGACTTAATTATTGTAAACATTTCAAATCCGATGCGCAATAGCTCGATCTTGGCGGAGAAGCATGCTGTGTGAATGAGAGTGTGCAGGAGGTTTCACCTTCATTAATAGATAGACCTTCTGTGTGGTAAATGGGAACAGGGAACAGAGGGAAACATGCTGGGTCCTATTGCTTGCCCCTATACGAATGTATAATAAATAATGTATTACTTACTACAGTTATATATATATATAAGAGAGAGAGAGAGAGAGAGAGAGAGAGAGAGAGAGAGAGAGGAGAATGGGTGAGGCAGAAAGATTATTTTTCGATGGTGAATGGGCGATCTGTACATGTTGGTGTGTGTAAGTAATGACATTTTCCGCAATATGAATATTATCGATTATTATTATAATTATTATTATTACTATTAACTTCATTTAAATTTAAAATATTTATTATAGTAGCCCTTTGCGTGGTAGACGATATTTCTGATAATAAATGCTGACCCAAATACTAAACTTCCCAGAGGTTGTTTTCTAACCGGAGATATAATAGTACATGGTTGCAGTGAGCATCATTCATTGGTCAGTATATCGAAAACATTATTGCTCCCAGTCTAATAGTCTGAAAATGGCACATTGATAGTGCAGTTTTCCCTAAAATTTACATTGTTTGCATCATTTCCTTCAACCTGTTTTGACAGCTAATCAAAACAGACTAAAAGCTTTCTTCCTGACCCAAGTTTTTCTACTTAAACCACCCATCTAGGTACAGAATGTGGAAAACACAGGGTCTCTAGTTTATACCAGCTGTCAAGGTTCTCCAGGGAAAACAAGAAATTACATGTTGATATAATATTTGTAGAGGACCAGAGCAAGCACTCTCCTTTCTACAGATTTTCTACTTAATTACCGCCAGATTATACACGTATGTGAGCAGGGACCTTGATGCTCTACCTGGAATAAATAATGGCCACACACGTGTTTAGTCACAGCGACTGGGCCTAATTAGGGTTCTGAGGCACAAGCTAAATCTGTCTGTCTGTCTCTTTCTTTCCCTCCCCCATACACACACGCACGCGCACACACATATACTTAACACGTATACATAAGCAATTCTTATATCACAAATTAGAATGACGAGTTGAAACGCTTAGACATATCAGATATTTAAAAATGTGAAATAAACATGGTTCCCCATGTTGTGTATAATGTTGTAAAAGTTATAATAATTAAAAAAAAATAAAAAATTATATAATAATATTTTTATTACCAACCTGAAAGATATATACCCTACTACACGATAATTGTTATTGATAACTTTACTGCAGTAATGTGACGAGGGAAAACCTTATGTTCAAGTCAGTAATAAACTAAATAGCTTTTCGAAACCTTTATACATAAAAAGAACTAAACAAAATACCGCTGTTAAATATGATTACTCTTGTTAAGGCAGTCTGGTACGACCCTGCTCTTTTTTATGATTTGTTTTACCCCTCAATATTTACATGCATACAAATTTTCATGCTTAGAGTAGCTGATTTAGAGAGCTGTCAATATAAATTATTTACACGGTCTAGCCAATTTGTAGTATAATCTGGTCTTACAAACTGGCATTCATTTTATAATCATTTGTACAAACTCCACCTATTTATCTATTAAGAGGTAGTGCTACACTTAATTTATTCTTCTGAGTGAGCGCGCAGGGGCGGATTTGGGAGGGGCGATATTTTATAATGTAAAATCTGGGAAATATAACAATACATGCTTAATATCGGAAAAACCGAGTTTGGGTTTCGCATCCTTTTAAACTGTCAATGATTCCACCATTACAGTCTGAATTTTCAAAATGTTTTTACACTAGTTATATCACCCACCCATATCTCTCCCCTCAACGCTGAACTGAACCCACTTTTCTCGTGCGAGCTCTGCTGATAGGGATGCACCGAAGCGAGGCTATTAGTGACAAATGAGTAACTAGACGAAGCAAGATTTGTTCTCTCATCCCTAAGAAATAATTTTGATTGACGTGCGTTATACAGCTCTCTGATTATCAATTCCAGCCTACACGCTCCATCAGACCCAGATCAGCTAGGACTTTCTTAAACCTTTGCAGGCTACTCCTACTCACATTAGCTGTTCTGCCAGGACACGTAACAGTCCAGCCTTGCAGTCTTGAGAATCTTAGTTTTCGAAGTTGTTGATCCTCACCACCAACCATCCAGCCAAAATGGTGAGTAGATATTTTAAAACACTGTTTCATAATTAAACCCAATCACACTAGTCACGAATCACCGAGTCTTAATCACACTAAAAGATTAGCTTATACATATTTAAAAAAGATGTTATTGCTTATCAGTATTTAAGTTAAATAATTTTTCCTACATTGAATTTGACATTACTGCTTCACATTTTTTGCAATAAGAGAATTATTACCTAGTCAGTATTTTGTTATTTGCATTCCTGGCAATGACAATCAAAATCAATATCAGCGCCACCTGCTTAGAATGTATTTATGAGAACTTTGGATATTAAAGCGGGTAGAAGAATTACCAGAATATCTCTGTACATGACCTTACTAAAAATTTTTTGAAAGGGGATTTACAGGAAAAATGTAGAGCGTGGTCTTAAGCTGTGAAACTGATGTTTCAATTGAAATGAGATTTAACTCACCTTTACCGCGCAATGCACTTTTTTCAGCGCGAGTGCATCAGTGTTCATATGGGCCAGGCTGGCGTTCAGATGGGTAACGCTTGCTGGGAGCTCTATTGTTTGGAACACGGCATCCAGCCTGATGGTCAGATGCCAAGCGACAAAACCATCGGCGGAGGAGACGACTCATACAACACCTTCTTCAGCGAGACTGGCGCCGGCAAACACGTGCCCAGGGCTGTCTTCGTGGATCTGGAACCTACCGTCGTGGGTAAACATATTTTTTCATCAAACACACGCTGAGATTTTTGACCTAATGTGCACACACTAGATCATGTAAAAAAGTATCAAATATTTATTAAATTCCATTCCAGACGAGGTTCGTACCGGCACCTACCGTCAGCTTTTCCATCCCGAACAACTTATAACTGGAAAAGAGGATGCCGCCAACAATTACGCCCGTGGTCATTACACTGTCGGCAAAGAACTCATAGACCTGGTGCTGGACCGCATCAGGAAGCTGGCTGACCAGTGTACCGGTCTCCAGGGCTTCCTCATCTTCCACAGCTTCGGTGGTGGTACCGGCTCCGGATTCACCTCCCTGTTGATGGAGAGATTGTCAGTGGACTACGGCAAGAAATCAAAGCTTGAATTTGCAATCTATCCAGCCCCACAGGTAGGTTTATTTGCGGTATTATATTTCTACGACAGTCACTAACAGTAACACCTGGCTACCAGCTACTGGCTACCGGATTCTTCTTGAAGATATCTGGTCACATTTTAATATACATATGTGTCAAAGAATGTTCAGACATATCCGTTTTTTTTGTGATTTTGTCAGGTTTCCACCGCCGTGGTTGAGCCCTACAACTCCATCCTGACTACCCACACCACCCTGGAGCACTCTGACTGCGCCTTCATGGTCGACAACGAGGCCATCTATGACATCTGCCGTCGTAACCTGGACATCGAGCGTCCAACCTACACCAACCTGAACCGTCTGATCGGTCAGATCGTCAGCTCCATCACCGCCTCCCTGCGCTTCGATGGTGCCCTGAACGTGGATCTGACTGAGTTTCAGACCAATTTGGTGCCCTACCCACGTATCCATTTCCCCTTAGCTACTTACGCTCCAGTGATCTCTGCCGAGAAGGCCTACCACGAGCAGCTGTCTGTTGCTGAGATCACCAACGCTTGCTTTGAGCCTTCAAACCAGATGGTGAAGTGTGATCCGCGCCACGGCAAATACATGGCATGCTGCATGTTGTACCGTGGTGACGTTGTTCCCAAGGACGTGAACGCCGCCATCGCCACCATCAAAACCAAGCGTACCATCCAGTTCGTAGACTGGTGCCCAACTGGCTTCAAGGTTGGCATCAACTACCAGCCACCCACCGTGGTACCTGGTGGTGACTTGGCCAAGGTGCAGCGTGCCGTGTGCATGTTGAGCAACACCACCGCCATCGCCGAGGCCTGGGCTCGTCTGGATCACAAGTTCGATCTGATGTACGCCAAGCGTGCCTTCGTCCACTGGTACGTGGGAGAGGGCATGGAGGAGGGAGAGTTCTCCGAGGCCCGTGAGGACCTGGCTGCCCTGGAGAAGGACTACGAGGAGGTCGGCGTCGACTCCGTGGAGGGAGAGGGAGAAGAGGAGGAATATTAAGTCCTCACTGAAATGTGAAACTATAATTTTCTTCTTAACAGTAACCAGTTACTTTGATTCATAGTTGTGAAGAAAGAGTGCCAAAATTAATCATAAACAATCGTCGTCATAGAAATCAATAAACTATGTATCTAATATATAGTTTCTTTGATTGTATTAGGATGGGCACTGTATGGCAAAACTGAGATTACGTATTAAGTGTTGCGTTAAAGGTATACGACTTTGTACATTATTCGCACGTTATATTTCGATGAACCCAGTCTGTATGGTGTGGATAGGTGGCCAATTTAAATTTGAGTATGAAGAACATGGAGGGGAAGGTTTTAGAAAAGGCAGACCTTCCTTGTATCCCGGGTATCCTTGGCCACAGTGATGTTGCTCTCGTCCAGACTCGTACTCGGACTCGAGAAGCCTAGACTTTTCCTTGTACCCTCACTCGGAAGTAGGGAATCGAGAAATCAAGCTTTAGGTTCGAATCGGGACATATATATAACTATATATGCAAGGATAATATGAAATAGGCCTGTTTACATATATACAAGAAAATCTTTACTGGACTCGGACTCGGATTTGGACTCGGGTTCCAAATGACTCGGACTCGAAGAGGGTGGACTTGGATTCGAGCCTGAAGGATTCGAGTGGCTCGCACTCGGATTTGAATATAGTGTGGACTCGACTACAACATTGCTTGGCCATTAGACGGGACAGACGTTGCAGATGAAAACTTCTAGTGCTGAGTTTATGCATGAGATTTCATTTTGAAATCTCTTAACCATTCAATCCTTTCTTAACCTAATGTAGCCTTGACAACATGATCAAGCAGACATTTAAACTTTACTGGACATTGTTTTCTTACAGAGATTTCACGTCTGCTTTTGTCATGATTCGTGTTGTCATTCTGACGTGGTCGGAGATCTCTCAAATCATCTGAAGGGTAATGGAATTGATGACGCGAGTGATATTTTAGTGTTTTTATGTAATGAGGTTTTAACCGGCTTTTCATTGTCCTTCAACTAAGAGTAAACAGATCTTCTTGACAAATCCCAGTGAAAACCTCTTTGCCTCCACGTTCCTTGTCAAACAACCAGGAAGTGCCTGTTCTCGGACGTATTGTTCTTACATATCTTGCTTAATCACTTTGTGAATATAAGGTCTTCCAGCGCAGAGAAGTAAGAAAAATACAGTAGGATCTTGCAGTTTTGTTAAGGCACGATACTTTGGAACCATCCCTTTAGTAGTAAACCCACTTAACAAGACAGTTAAGTGTAATATGATTAACCCCTATAATGGCTAGGCTTACGGGTTAATCCCAGCTGGGAGCAAATAGTAACTCCTGAAGTATTTCTTTTTTGTCTTCGATCTCATACAGGTTATTTAAAATAGCCTTGAAGACTTGTGACAGCAGGAGTTTAGTGGGTATGTAAAATAGCCGCACCCATGAGCGATTTCGAGATATTGGGATAAATAAGGGTTCGATAAGGGCGCTGGGACAGGGTCCAGGCAGGAATCTGTCTGTGGAGAGAGCAGGATGAAAAAGGGGCGTGTATCGGCAAAATGTAGACTGGTAATTTCTGTACCAAGCCCAAATCCTCAAATTAAAACAGGATAACTCAACGGTTTCACAACACTGGCGACACCTATAGACGACCACTGTAACAGAGGAACTTTGTGTTCAGTGCAGGTAATCATCTTTAGTCATATCTCAGGTGTTTTTATTAATTTTAAATTATACCACCAGGAAACCCAAACACACCACAATGTCGATAAGCGATGCGCATGCCTATGGGAAATTATACTCGTTAAATATTTGTTTTATCGATACCCTCGCTTCCGAAACCATTGAACGTAAGTTATCAGGACGGTTATTTTAAGTCGCAACAGTTTTTATGTAAAGTGTAAAATATTAAGCACTTATAATAAAATAATATAATAAGAATGAAATCTTGTTTACAAACGATAAAAATAAAATTAGGAATTCAGCATTAATGAGACATTGACATATAATATCGTCCAATTTCGAACGAATACAGGGAGTGACAGTAATACCGGAAAGACAATAAAGGAGAGACCAAACATCGTCCACGTTAAATTCTCTGGAAAAAAAGTATTACACATACAAGTAAATACGCGTATTCGATTGGCAATTTTTCGTGAAGTAAATTTAAGCTCCGCCCACCTGCGCAGTGACCAAAAAGAGTTTCAGGGAATAGTACCAATCGAATGACTTTTTGCTGCATGGAAATATGGCTGTCCCAGTATATATATCGAGACAGACGTACAACCCTCGTTAATAACATAATATGAAGCCATAATATGTGTTTAGTTGTTAAATAGTTTACTTTTGAGTACAAAAGCAATAAAGATCTCATTTTATATAGCTGATCATAACCTAATGCAAATATTAAAATTTGAGCGCTGAACGATCACGGAAAAAAGTGAAGTTTCGTGCCTGTGTGGGCTGTCGTCCACGCTCACGCGTTCCAGACCTGACTGTAATCATGTATGGCCCGAAAGTTTATGAAGGTTTACAAATGCTGTGTTGTATGGTGAAGTTTTTTTAATGCATGGTTAAACTGCGGCAAATTGCTAAATTTCACGTCATAAAATGATGAATAAAAATGGATTCTTGAACGCTGTATTGTATGGCATTCAACGCTATTGTGCAGTGGCCTATTGGGCGGCCTAAATTTGATAACGTGATTATTTCACCAAACTTATCGCATCCTAAAATTCGTGAAGTACAGTGCTTCACGGAGATACTTCCCCCTGCCAATCGAACACAAAACATGTACTTTGCGGGTTGACCGTGCTCCACGACAAGGCCCATCGAATATGGCTAATGGTAAACTGGTTATAATAATGGCAAGCAGATGGCGCTAAGGTTCTCGTTTCATTGTACTGGTTTGTATTTGGAAATCTTTCCCAGTGATATTCAATCAGGGACGAGGTTGGGGTTTATACAGTTTCCCCCCCCCCCCCCCATATTTTAGCAAGGGAGGATGGTCAATGTATTCACCCCCTTTGGTTTTCAGAGAATAATATTTAAATATATATAGGAAATGAAATATATAAATAATTAGAATTACAGACTATGAATCCTTTTCTGAGTTCCTATGAATATTGTGTGTATATAAAAAGTTGCCACCACTTTGATAAATCTCCGAGTCATCCCCCATACTTGAGACAACTTGAAGCCACAGTATTTAATTCATTATAACTTTGCGATATCAAGGGAGAGACAGGTAGACAGTTTGCACTTGTAGACTATAAAAATATACCCGTCTCCATCGCCCGTGCTTCCTGGATAATTCATGGATTTTTCCATACAGAAAATAAACCACCTTCTCTTTAAAATAGCAAAATGTGAAAATGGCACCTGAATGAGTGTATTAATTGTTTGCTTTGCATATACTTTTGCAATTTGAGCAGCAAAGCTTCATAAGCGTAAACTGGTTGCATCACATGTCAGCTCTTTCCGCCAGAACAAAGGCAATCAAATGAAAGGGTGAATTAATCTCCGATTTGACCATTATAAATAAACTGATCTATCTTGCAATGACGAGGAATCATAAATAAACACATTAAATTGATCCAGACCAGTGACGGGGGACTCAAGCCAGGACACGAGTCACTGTTCAATTGGACTAGGAATTGGATTCGAGGTCCTCGACTCGGAGTCCTGGACTTGGAGGTAAGGACTGGGGAAATCAGGCCGAGGCTCTCTCGAATAAAAAAAAAAAGAAGTTCTGTCACATATTATTTAGACATTTATAATATGTTGAAACTATAAACAGGATATTAGAAAAAAAAGATTAAAGAGAAAAAAATGGTATATATACCAACCTTGAACTCGACATCATAAGCTAAATGTAATTAAGCAGTCAAGTTAAAACCAATTGTAAAACTAACTGATAAATCCTATGGTAATTTCCATTTTACTTATAGTATTTTCCATTTTAAATTTCGTTTAATAAGGATATTTGATTGAACTCGGACTCGGGTTCCAGATGACTCGGACTAGAAGAAGGTGGACTTGGACTCGAGCAGCCTGGACTCAGACTTGCACTCGGACTCGGTTTGATGAGGACTTGACTACATCCCGATTCAAATTACTGTATAAATTTATTGGTTTTCTTTGGGTGTAAACATATAACCTTGTAGAACCGTTTATACCTCTTTTAGATAGCAATATGAGAAACAGACCAACCAACCAAGTAGCTTACCAATCAAAGACGAATCCATATTAATGATAACAGAGTCTATATCTTTTCAAGAGCCATAGTAACAATTATTGGTATCAGCGACTGTTCTGAGAATGTGCACTGCAGTATAAATTGATCAAAAACGATAGCAAAAGAGGGTAGAGTCACCGGAAAGATGGTCGTAACGTAAATATCCTTCTTAAGCCAATTTTATTTTTTTTAAACTATGTCTGCTAAATTGGTTTTAAGAAACTGTAAAAGACATATCACGTTCAAACGTTCACGTTCAAGCTATGGATTACAGACATACACGTCGTGTACTTAACGGGCGGATTGAAAGGGGGGGGGGGGGGGGGGGGTGCGCCGGGGGCTAAATAATAAAAAGCAGCGCCGGATTTGACTGTAAGTCTGTATGCTAGAGTTATGTTAAGTGGCTATACATACAGTCCCGGCACACTTGTTTAACTGTGCCAAGGTTTTGCCCCCCCCCTTTCTAAGTTCCTGTTTCCGCCCCTGGATGTAGAATACACATTGATTGGCTACCTCCTGATAATGTACATGCCACAATATCAGGCCGAAGAATAATCATTCTGCTGAAGTTTTTTAAAGGTAATTGAAATAAAACATCAGTGGAACTGCTTATGGATAATCAAACCACAATCATCAATATACTTACCCGAAGAGAGCGCTCGGGTCATTAATCATGCCTTAGCATGCGACAGAGAGAAAATCATATACATGTGCAAGTACACTTTATTAATTCAAAAGCATGTGTGATCCGATAATATATGAAACGTCACAACCGTAGGTATCCCGAAATGACTTGTACTCCTGATGAGCAGTTTTAGATATGTTGTACATAGATATGTATATAAGTTTAATTTTCAATATATAATAAAGACAAGTTATTGCATACTGTATAAGTTGCGCTATAGAAATAAATATATTTTTATATGCTCACGTTTACACATATGGATAAATATGTTACACTAAGAAAATTTAAATGACCAAAAAGGTTTACAGGCATTGCTGACGGCATGCAGTTTGAGCGTTAATAGGTTGGTGAAATTTTGACACTGATGCGATTGGCAAATGCACTGAACCAATTGGAGCTAGTTATACTTCCGACAGATACTTCCCATTATCATTCAAAGACTGGCGGAAATGTTAACTTTTACGGCAAGACTCGAAAAATGTGGTTATGTCGGCGGAGTTCTGTAACTAATAAAGGCAAAAACGTCGTGGCCTAGACTGGACGAGGTTCCGAACACACGCGCCCCCTCGTGAGTGATGGTCTTACTATTTTAATATTCTTCGTGATCCTCTTCTTCCCCTTCGGCGTCGGTAGAATCTACCCCGACCTCCTCGTAGTCCTTCTCCAGGGCAGCCAGATCCTCACGGGCCTCGGAGAACTCTCCCTCCTCCATACCCTCACCCACGTACCAGTGGACGAAGGCACGCTTGGCGTACATCAGATCGAACTTGTGATCCAGACGAGCCCAGGCCTCGGCGATGGCGGTGGTGTTGCTCAACATCGAAAGAGCACGTTGCACCTTGGCCAAGTCACCACCAGGTACCACGGTAGGTGGCTGGTAGTTGATGCCGACCTTGAAGCCAGTTGGGCACCAGTCCACGAACTGGATGGTACGCTTGGTCTTGATGGTGGCGATGGCTGCATTCACGTCCTTTGGAACAACGTCACCACGGTACAACATGCAGCAAGCCATGTACTTGCCATGGCGCGGATCACACTTCACCATCTGGTTGGCTGGCTCGAAGCAAGCGTTAGTGATCTCAGCCACTGTCAGCTGCTCATGGTAGGCCTTCTCGGCAGATATGACAGGGGCGTAGGTAGCCAAGGGGAAATGGATACGTGGGTAGGGCACCAAGTTGGTCTGGAACTCTGTCAGATCCACGTTCAGGGCACCATCAAAGCGCAGGGAGGCGGTGATAGAGCTGACGATCTGGCCGATCAGACGGTTCAGGTTAGTGTAGGTTGGACGCTCGATGTCCAGGTTACGACGGCAGATGTCGTAGATGGCCTCGTTGTCGACCATGAAGGCGCAGTCAGAGTGCTCCAGGGTGGTGTGGGTGGTCAGAATGGAGTTGTAGGGCTCAACCACAGCTGTGGACACCTATTAAAAAGAATATTCTTTGCTAAAAAATAAATAGAGTTTCTCGTACAATTCTTGTCGGATTAATTTTGTATAAGAATAATGTGTGAAATTCGGCTTCTGTAAATTTTGATGTAATTACAACCCGTCTTCCGTGGTTATTTCTCTTTCTGTTTATAGAAGACATGCCCAAGCATAATGACACCTCCCTCGGTATTCCTTTAAACTTACACCTGCAGTTGTTGACTTTGATCAATACTGCATTATATTGGGGCGCTCCAGCATGAGCAATGTATTTTTATCCATAAGGTTTTAGATGAATTTAGTATGTATGTATTACAAATCCTTGTTTTATCACACATTGTTAAATGAACCAAACCAGAGACACGAAGCAGGTTAACCGAAAAATGGTTTTACCTAATTTTTTTTTTATAAAAATGCAAACGTTTCATTACATACTAGGAATCACCAGCATAACCGTGGATTAAGGCCTCCTTATACTCTTTTTGATATCTGTGCGAGTCTTAGCATTTCCATCAACTTCCGCGCGCAGAAAAGGTTAATTTATCATATAATGAGTCATATAGCTTTTACTTAAGATTTATTTGTAAATGTTCGGAGGTAACAGTTCACCTGTGGTGCTGGATAAATGGAGAACTCCAGCTTGGACTTCTTGCCGTAATCCACAGAGAGCCTTTCCATCAACAGGGAGGTGAAGCCGGAGCCAGTGCCACCACCGAAGCTGTGGAAGATGAGGAAACCCTGGAGACCGGTACACTGGTCAGCCAGCTTCCTGATGCGGTCCAGCACCAGGTCGATGATCTCCTTACCGATGGTGTAGTGACCACGGGCGTAATTGTTTGCGGCATCTTCCTTGCCAGTGATAAGCTGCTCGGGATGGAACAGCTGGCGGTAGGTTCCAGTACGAACCTCGTCTGAAGATTGAAGATTGAAATATCCCTCATCAATTTATTATTTTGGAAACTGAAGACATTTAATGAGAGATTATAAAATCTGTATTATGTTCCATTAATAATTCTGTTACGTGCATTCACGTACCAACAACAGTTGGTTCCAGATCAAGAAAGACAGCCCTGGGCACGTGTTTTCCGGCACCAGTCTCGCTGAAGAAGGTGTTGAAGGAGTCGTCACCACCACCGATGGTCTTGTCGCTGGGCATCTGGCCATCAGGCTGGATGCCGTGCTCCAGGCAGTACAACTCCCAGCAGGCGTTGCCCATTTGGACTCCAGCCTGGCCAACATGGATGCTGATACACTCACGCTGCAAATTAAGACAGGCAATTCACTTCCTATACCTAAACCTAATCTGTGGACTACTGGTTTAAACATTTAACGTTCCATATGGAACTTTACATTATATTACAGGAAAAAAAAAATGGAATCTTATTTCAATATATAGAGTATAGGATTATAATGTAATGTTGGCTTGATTTCATGTTTTCATTTTGGAATAAATAGTTGTTTTGTGTTACGGAGGTTGAGAGGAGCATGGCATTTTAAGAGAAAATATGTCAGCATTCACATCATCATAATCTACAGTAAAGTTAAAATTTTCATAGCATTTCTAAATATAATATACACCTTCACTGTCATGTATAAGGCGTGATCATAGAGGCACAAACACATTACCAAAGGACAAATATTACTCTTGCCTTGTATTGTAATCAATTTCCTAAAGGAAATTTATTGTTTCAAAGAAGAAGCTGCTTAAATGAATTGAACTTTTCCTGGATGCATACGCACACTGTCTTTACTTGTTATGTATATTTACAGAGAGAGAGAGAGAGAGAGAGCACGAGAGAGTGAGAGAGAGAGATTTTACTTCTTTTCAAGGACGTATGATATGACCTATCTTTTGCCCTATAGGGTGCCATTTAAAGGTAATATAAGAAATAACAACACCGACATCACGAAAAAGTACAATTAATACCGCGTCGGTGCCAAAATATGTGCGCAAGTGTAATTACTCTTGTCTCTTATTGATCGGGCACTTGGCAATCCACGCCTAGTACATGAATATTTTATCTACAGTCAGTTCATGTTACATTACAGCAAAAGTTAGCGTCCTACAACACACAATCAGCAAAACGGGATACGTCGGGGGAGGGGCGAGGGGCTGGTAATTATGAATCATAAATACATTTTCATCCGACATTCTTTGTTAAGCTCAGTTAGCCAAACCGAGAATGGCGCGAGTCTATCTGTATATATTTACAGCGTAAGATAGGCGTTCTTCCCGATGTTCATTTTCTTTTCAATTTGTGATAAATGGTCACCGTAAAATAAAAATGAAATGAAACTTAGCAAAGTGTCTCTGTAAAGACAAAGCAATCTTCTCGGATTCACCCCGTTATAAGGATTCGCACCAAAACGATATGAGTGGTTAACGGGATCCCTGCCCTTCACATTCCTGGAAACTGGTTCAACAGTGCTTGCATAATCCTGCATTCCTGCCAACAGTGAAACAGTCCGACAAACAAACCTCCTTGGCAGAGGAAGAGAAAGGGACAGGTGATTCAGGATCTACAAAAATATTACCTTCGTTTTGTTTCTAAATTTTAAAAACTGTTAACCCCAAATAATAAAAAAAATAAAGCAACCTGCAGGAGACTGCAAAACTTACCATTTTGGATGAGTATATTGAAGTAAAACACACTTGGGACAGTTGATCCGGAGTCCCTCCTCACAGACCGGCTTGCGATGTACCCAGGGAGAAAATGAAGTAATACAGCTACACACCTCGGTCTGTAGGAATGTTGATTGTGGTTACCATGGCAGCCTTGATAGTTACCGGAAACACTCCAAAAACAATCCATCGAAACATTTGGTCCACGGTCTCGCATGACCTGTCAGATATGCGCTTTATTGAGCAGTCAGTGCTGACAAGTAGTGAAAAAAAATAAGCGCCTAGGTGGCAAAGCAATGAAAAAGGAATGTGGCTTCACAAGCGTGCATAGCATGCTGTGAACAGCTTCCTGAAAGTTACTATGGCATCCCATGCAATAATAATGTGCTGTGGAGGTGCTTAAGCTAAACACGATATTTCACTGATTTAATAGAGCTGAAGTATTGACTACTTAATTAGAATTAAGTCAATTATAGTGTATATAAAGTGAATAAAGTAATCAATTTCAAAATGTTTCAAAGATCGAATTAATATGAGAGAGAGAGAGAGAGAGAGAGAGAGAGAGAGAGAGAGAGAGCTCATCTGAAAAATGGTCGCTTAACCAGGAAGGCCTACGGTAAGGCTGTATTTTCAGAAAAAAGAAAAGATTTTGAGATTCTGGGACTAACTCCTATTTTTGCTGTTTCACTTGAACGTTTAAGCTTCAACTGAGGTAAAAGTGCCGGAAAAATAGAGTGTGTACATTTTGCAAATAACATACATTCACCGATTTCTGTGGTTGAGGTTTAGAGCATAGGGCTTAAAGGCGGAAGGTCATGAGTTCAAATCCCTGGCAAGGAGCGGTAAATATTTCATGGTAGGTCCCAACCCAGGGTGAGCGTTCTGCAGACTTCACGGGAAGGCTTTGTCGCACAGCCGCGTGTCACTCACAAACGAATGATTCTTTTGAGTTTCTTCTATGCTATGACTTAGAATATATACTTAAATCCTAGATTTCTAACTATGTCATTTTTATTCAAATTTTCTTATATATTTTCGTTTTTATGTACAGGGTCATTCCGAAACAAATAAAATAAATTTCAAGCTCGGGAATCATGGGACATTTTCTGAATAGAAAGAGTTTGTTTTGAAAACACTAGAGCTGCACAACCTGCCCCCTTTTAGATTCAAATAAGGGTGTATGTGTATTAAAATACACACAAGATTAACCAGTGTGATGTGATTCGAGAAAATAATCAGATTTATGAGCAGAAATATAATATAAGTTCGAGATAGGTCGGCGTTGTTATTTCATGGTAAATTTCCAAAATATCGTAATTTAACAACCGAGCAAGCCACAAACACGATTGCAGTTGGGGTATGACAGAACAAGCACCACGCGTCTTGATCAAGCGAATTTGGGTACTTCAATTTCACTCGATAATGCTTTTTGAAATATATTAGAGACTCTCTTCTTAAACGAATGTTAACTCGTCGGTTTTAGATTATCAATATTTTTATATTGGCTTTATTCAGAGGAATCGGTTATCGGATCAGTACTGGGGAAAGCCCTAAAAAATTGTCGCTTCTCGATAGATCAATGTTTTCTCATGGTTTCTTATAAGCAAAATCGATGATCATATCGATATTTGTCAGAGCCACCGATAATCATATCGATTTCTGTCAGAGCCACCGAAAATCATATCATTTTTTGACAGAGCCACTGATGATCATATTGATATCTGCCAGAGCCACTGATAATTATATCGATTTCTGTCAGAGCCACCGAAAATCATATCGATTTTTGACAGAGCCACTGATAATCATATCGATTTCTGCAAGAGCCACTGATAATCATATCGATTTTTGACAGAGCCACTGATAATTTGTCAATTTGTGTGAGAGCCACTGATAATCATATCGATATTTAACAGAGCGACAGATAATTCACCACTTCCACATCGCAAAAGGATTTTACTCTCTTGTATTGATGGATGGCGTTTATCAATGGCTTCGAATCCATCGATATGAATGGCTCTGAAAACAATCGATATGATTATCAGTGGTTCTGACATAAGTTGATATGATTATCGGTGGCTCTGACAGAAATCGATATGATTATCTGTGGCTCTCTTAAATATCGATATTTGAAATTTCGAAATCAAAATATTGTCGGTACAAGCAAGCAATAAGCCATGTTGGTCAAAAGCTGTTGTTTGTTTTCTGACCAGATCGTTATACTACACGTGGCCTGATACGCCTCCTCGTCAGTCACGAAGTCCAAATTGGACACCAGATGGTACATTTTTATACAATGTGGGGATAATAATTTACCAGCAGTAAACAAATTTTCTGAAAGTTAGACATTATTGTAATTGTAACATGTAATTATTAGGTGATGCTAAGACATTAAAAACACTTTGCTTCGGTAGTCCTAGAATAATCAAATGGAGGGCTCTGAAATAATTCATTTCTAAAATGTGTGTAAAATACGGCTATTATTTGAAACCCATGTACGCGTACATACGGCAACATTCCTGAGGTTAGAGCGTACACACAGACCTGGTGGCACCCACCCAACAAGTGGCCCATGGGCCATGAAGCTCAGCTGAATTCAGAGAACATTGGACAATGGGTAACATGACCCCCAGAGTGCTCAAAATCAAGCATTTTGCCAATAAACCGTAGATATAAGTTACAGTGACCTTATTCTACATCCAGCTGCTACCATTTGTGCCCATGTGGCAAACACAGTTTTAAAATCATGTTCTTTCACACAGCTTGCAGAATATAGACCACAGTGACAGTATTTCAGGTTTTTAAGATTTTTTTACAGGAACCTGTCTGGATCTTAATCAAAGTAGAAGTTTCTAGGTCCAACTGTAACCAATCATGAAAATCTGTTTAGGGTGCTCAAATCATGTTCTTCACATATCTTGCAGAATATAGGTCACTATGACCTAATTTCAGGTTTCCAGAGAGATTTGCCTCAGGCCTCCCTGGATGTACAGTTAGAAGATTCTGGGTCTAACGGTAACAGTTTGTGCCTTATTCATAGCCAGACTCCTTCATTTGAAGGTCTTAAAATAGAGACAAAATGCGTAAAAATGAGAACAATTGCATGTGTCGCCACCAGTCTGCAGGAACTGATGAAACACTCCATGGTTTATATGCATGCAAAGAATCATGGCGGACAGTGCATTAGTTATTCAGATACTGGGGATTTTGTTAAGAATTTTTTATTATTCTGGGGGGGGGGGGGGGGGTACGTACGAGCCCCATATCTGAAAGGGTATGTGAAACAGAGACCTAATTTCTGGTTTCCAAAGAGATTTTTCATGGACCTCCCTGAATTTCTGGTTAGAAATGTTCCGTTAGAAGTTCTCAGGTCAAGGATTTACGATTTGTGCCCTGTTAACGGACAGACAGACGGACGACGACGGACAAAGAGTGATCGTTAAACGGTTGGATGACGTCATTTTGCAGGAGACCCCTTCTGCAGCAATTTCCATGCATATTAGCCGGTGGACAGATTTTTTTTCCCGATTGAGGAAGTACGTGAGCGATTTCTTTGCACGTACATACGTGCACTTAAGTCTAATTCCATTTTATTTCTCATTTGTAATCTTATTTGTAAGGAAGGCTGTGTATTCCCGCGTGTTAATGTACAAGCCGTTTATGATAACATGTAGACTTAGATTTTATAATGAATTCGTTAAAACAATTTCTCTTGCAGGAGATGTTTTGGTGGGAGATCTTGATAAGTGTGCGACTTTGTTCTGCTAAACCTGCTCAGTTTAGTCTCTTCTGTGCCACGGTGTATTAGTTCTCGGTTTCCAGGGCGCGACTATAGGGGACTCTCTTTCTCTCCCATACCCGGAAAAAGCACAAAAACACATTTGATGTTCAATCAGAGAAGACACTGGCTTTGTGAAAACAAAGTTGATTCAATCCATAACACATCAGAATATATCTAATGAACAGGTGATAGCGATTCGTTGAGGATGATCAACCTGGTCAAAGAATGTATTTTCTACCCATCTGTATCATGGAGTTACGCAACTTTAATATTTAATTCCTTTAAGTTATTCAGAACATGTGCGCAACTACTAGCATATTATGACCACTTAGAATGCTTACCTGTAGAATCATTTTGTCATTTTTGCGGTACGTTGTATGTGAATCCCATAGCACGTTTTCTTTTCTTGTGAATTTACACATAATTAAAGAGTTTAATTTTGGTCGTTTAAATCAATGTATTAACTATTTAAGCAGGGGTCTACCTACACAATGTAGAAGATGAAATATTTGTAGCTTCTTGTTTTGGCAAAGAGGTACCTTTATTGTTATCGACTGATAATGTAAGTTTTGTATAATCCAAAACTACGAAGATATTTGAACGTCGGCCTGCAACTATATGATAAGACATATTAAACAGTAATAGAGTGCATGAACTTGTATTATTGTATCTGTCTTCTTTATTTTTTTATTTATTTATTTATTTATATACATTATTTTACGAGGGTATCATACAAACCCAATTAGTGCCAAGGCACTAATCTCACTTGGGGCCCTCGAGAATTATTACAAATAACATTTTTCTACATACATAGGTAAATACATATAAAATCTCAATATATAAATCAGAAACTGATTCAAACAGAAATACATAATGATGATCGACTGTCTAAGAACATGGAATGATAAAGTCGACGATTATACATTATACGATAAAATTGAGCATTTATCAAGATAACTAAAATACATGGCATGGTAGCTAAAAAATAAAATATTCTAAGATGACACTCTGTGGTCAGTCTGTATCTGAAATAAATATTGCTTAAGTGCCCGTTTAAAGGATTGTAGTTCCCCTGAAGCTTTTACTTCTAAATTCGTTTTGTTGATATTTCAGTTCTGTTTTAATGAAATTATGTGATTATGAACTCTTCGTAATTGGAGATAATAACGCATCAATCGATCGATAACGAAGGAATCCAGACGCAGCCTAATAGTCTCTGTGGTGTATCAGATTCATAGTACTGCTGGCATTTTGTTATTCATCTGTTCCTATTGATCACAGCAGCATAACTGGTCGGGCCTTTGTAAGGTAAAGAAAGGTGAATGGCACCCTTACTTAGGTACACCATATGGACCAAACTGTCAGTATATTCATGTCTCAGAACTCTCTCTTTGAAAAGTTGGTTGTTAGTTTTTTTTTACATTTCCTACGCTTTGATATATAAAACTGGGGATTTACTAAAAAGGCTGAGTTTTTAAAGATCAAGGTCCATTGCTTTAAATACATGTACTTCACTTTTAAATCGATAAATGTAAGCCATTAATGGATCAGAACAAATGATCTAAAATGCGTTGGCCTCTTTGTACATTTCCAAAATGTGTGTCCAGAAAAGGTGAAACATTTGGAAGTTACCATTTAAATAAAAATAAATTGGGGGATTTTACCATTTTAACATGTTGATCAGTTTTTGATGATACAGTTTCTGCTTTAATTAATAATTTATGTTCAAATTCCTCAAGTTAATTAAACTGTGATATATATATATATATATATATATATTTATATATATATATAATATATCAACTAGTATCAGGAAACTCAAATTTTCCCTATACCACAATGTAGGTTTATTCTCGGCTTTCAGAAAATGTACACAGCAAGGGTCCCATAGCAGCAGAGTGGCGAAATAAAAGGAAAAACTGAAACATTAATTGCTAACACACACTCATGACCCAGTCTGAGAGAGGAAGAGAGTCATCAGTTGACTTATCAATAAAAATTGTAAAGCCATATTTTATATTATCTTTTAAAATAAAAGAGAATATAAAATATGCCTTTGCAATTTTTAAATTATTTTATATAAATATTCTTGAAAATCCCCCACACAAGCACACGTACACACAGTAAATAGGTGGAGCTGTGGAGGTATATAGTAATACCCCCCCCCCCCCCCGACCTTGCCCCTTCCACACACACACACACACATACACACACCCGATGAACCGATCCTAAGATCATTCGACCCACTTAATCTCCTACCCCGAAAACCACCATCCCCGAAAAATATTGAATCAACCCACGCACACACACCAGTACAAATATCGAGGAACATTCAAGCCCCTCCGCCACCCTCATCCGCACCGTCTTCGCGAAAAAGGACCTGTTAATAAAACACATTGGGGATATTGAGCCAATTAGACCAACGGTTCCATATAACTTTTTTATTTCATATTTAATAACATTTAAATTTATTTAATAAAAATTAATAAATTTTCCACTGGGACTAGCTAGTTTGGCCTACTGCATGGCTCGTCATATACCAAACAAGAACACCATTTCCAACACACACACACATACAAGCATGTCACATATTATATATATATGTAAAATGGGATTTTTTATGTTTGTATTGATAAAATTTCATATGTGACAATGATGTAAATCAAATAAACAAAAATGATAATTGGGATTATATAATAACAATATGATAAGCAATATCAAAACCAAAATCATCAAGCGAAATAAAATGATTACACTGTCACAGTATGCAGTCCAAGATGCAGTTAATTGGTGTTTAAAAATATAGGCTACATAGACCGAAAATAAAATAATTCCACAGAGATATAACTGAGCACAATTGTGCATGTGATGGTTCAAATCAAGGAATCGGAAGTGGTGTATTGCGATTATATATCTACAATTCAAGAAGAACTGTGCCAGATAATATTACAGAACTCCGATTGAAAACAATTAAAAAAATCAACCGTTAGTTTAAATATATACATATACCAAACATATAGCAAAATTTATTAATTCAACAGAAGAGACCTTATAATCTCTCTGTATCAAACACACATATTAAATACACGAACAAATGCAGAGAACGAATAACAGTTATTTAAAAATTATGATTAAGATGCTGTGCAACCGTGACGAGAGAGAGAGAGAGAGAGAGAGAGAGAGAGAGAGAAACAAGTAATAGTTACGAGGTAGTGAGCAAGGCTTTTCTTGTAGACAGAACATATTTATTTCACAACGATTTCATGTACACGTATGAACGAGGTCAGAAGGACTCTGATGCAGTGGTCGGAGATGGTGAGGAATGAGGTCCGAGATCGTGTTTGCCCAGATCGTGAAGGTCCTAGATCTCTATAAACCGAAATCACCTGTGGCGTCAATTTTTCTTCCAGGGTGGGGAATACACACGCACACACATTTACATATATATGTATATATATATATATATATATTTAGCGTCTGTATGACACATTTAAAATATATTTACCTATTTAAATTATATTAATTATCACATTTCAAATATATTACAGTTAATTCAAAGGTTTTAGAAAATAAGGTATTATGTTTTTAGTATAAGTTATTTCTAAACCAGGTTTAAATAGGCCAATATACTATTTCATAGTAAACTCATGATGGAACCAAAATCTATGATTCTTTTTTTGATATATTTCATTTGCAATATATAAATATTATTTTCCGAATAGTGGGGGTGGGGGTGGATATATATACATAATGACCATCCACCCCTTGCCAAAGTGGGGGAATATACCCCCATCCCCCCTTTATTGATACCCCTTGAGATCACGGTGGTTGTCATGCAATAACGTGGCCAGGGAGGTCCTGTTGATCCAGTCCCTAAAGGGTAGGGAAAAATAAGGTGCGAGTAGATGACCTATGCTGATAACGAATAGGAATGACAAAATATTAGGTATGGAATATATTGGAATGGCTGATATAAAAATCATACAGTTTGACCCTGATGAGGCCTGGGTTGAAATGTAGCCTGTATTCCAAAGTCGAGCCCTAGAAATTAACACATGTACATATATATGTGGAGTAAACTTACATATCGTCATGCTGTGATATTTGATAACGATTGATTCAATGGCCCTTTTAATCACAAAATTACTGAAATATCACTCAGGTAAACAAATCTTCTCGTCGGCACACGACACTGACGACGTGCAATTACAACCATGGCACATTAAGGACATATATTTACGACCCCCGAAATATATAGGACCACATACTAGTCTATAATACTGTATTATTATAATTTACCCTGTTCTGATTCTTTAAACTTATCTTGTATACCTTGTGGAATACAAGAAAGACAGCCTTATTTAAAAAATATTCGTGTTTCTCTGTGTGCCGACATTACAGTCACCTGTAACCGGCAGAATCGGTGGATTTTCCCTACAGCCCGACCGCTTATCACTCGACTAATAACACGATACTTTTGCGCGATTTCGCCGGTAGAGTTTATCATGCCGTGGCATCCGATATACGGGCAATCGGGAATATTTGGATTGAGACTACATCAGTCCCGATTTTGTGGTCCCACAGCACGTTTATCTTTATACTCGATCAATGCACCTGGCAAACTACAAGCCATGCAGGGCTGTGGAAACACGCCCTAAGAAATTCGTGCAATTTCTGACAATGTCCAACTCTTCCGATGTTCGTTGGTCTAAATTTCGATCTAACGATTCACCTAATTTTGTACAGAGAAGTATATACCGACTCAATGAAATGGGGTAAAATTTGGACCGTGGCATTAAAATTGGCTCGTGTCGGCCTTACATTAACCTTACATCCCACTCCCAGGCAAGGCATATGTTCTGACATTGAGTGAAAATAAAAGTAACTATATATATTTTAACGGACATAATTGCTTTATCTGATCTTTAACGGTCATACCTGTATGCCGAACCATTCGAATGGACTGCGCAGTTAAGATCAGACCTGTTTCCGAACCCTGTACCTACAAACATGTACAAAATAAGAATCAACCACAGCAATTACATAGTAACTGGGTCAGAAAATAGTACCTGGCTCCACCAGAGGAATGAGCGACGCCTAATATCACATTAAAAGTGAAACTTGATTCAAATAAATAGTTTTTAGTTACAGTGTACGGATAAAATCCAAGTGACGTCGCTCATGACACCCATTTAGCATGTAGTTCTGACAAATCCGCCATATTTATGTTGCGACCTGGTTTCTTTCTTGATCAAAGATTTCATTAACGTCATGTTAATATCGCAGCCCATGCAACAAACACCTGATTCATGGGATATATATCACCCCGCATTCGCACAGGGTTATGCAATTAAATTGAAAACTTGTGTATGCTGCTATTTATGAACAACTTTATATTATATAATATCATTACAAAACTGCAAATATGCTTGAAGTAAGACAGTATGACCAATCTTAAAGAAACAAAATATTTTACACCATGATTGCCTCAATATGTCACAAAGTACATAACAACAGTGTAACATTACAATAGTGTACAATAAGCGGTTTTCAGATCTGTGACGTTGGTTGAAGGTGGTCTGAAAGTTCAGTCTTTTATCCCAAAGAAAGCCGCTTTTAACTCGGCCCGGAGCTGTCTTTGTATTTCACACCATGTTCCGGCGATACGTCACGGTCGACTTGTCTCAATAAGTGTGTTTCTAAATTTGCAAGAGGTCGGGCAATTCCGTCCTAAATCTGATTTGGGAGCTGTCGCGGGGGTACCTGTCGTGTGGCCGTGTGTGGTTGGTTTTCATGGTGCCGGTTGCCCGGACGACGCTGTCGTCTATTTAGTCCTTGCCGAAAGCGTACCTCTCACATCGCTCCTGCCGTCCACATCACACAACGGTTAGTGAGCAACTCCACGGGCGTCGGTTTTTGTCACGACATTCAGATAACGTCAAAACGTCAAAATGGTAAGTAAACAAATATATCCTTGCAATACAATTATGCCACTGGACTGCTTAGGTGCGATTTTACAATAGTTGCGACGTTATGGTTCGATAAACGGTCTGCAGTGTTTCCCGTTAAATTCTCCACCTATAAGAAGTCTAATTTCCTTATTAATTATTTTATCTTCATGTGGCTGCAGTTAACCCATTTCGATAACGAAATGTTATCAATAAAATACTATTTACAGAGGTGAAGGGTGTTGATTTTTTTCTGCAACTAGCCAACATGCTCCATGCATGCTCACACTAACTGCATTTTATGCGGCGTACGTATATCACGGACAGCGTAGCGTAGGGAAAGAGCACGGGAGCTAGGGCTACCTCACACTGACCAGTTTTATAAGAATAACATATTAATCATTTGACCAGTTAGTTGTAATAAATAGTTTCTGCGTCGTATACATCCGTCGGCTGTAACTGATCAGAGCAATGCAAGGGTTATAAAGGGGCCCAATCACTTATAAAGCATGTTGAGTTAACACGAAAATTAGCTTCTTTCTTTAAAAATAAAATCTATACCTGCCAAAATATTGCCTTGAAACCGTTTGCTTACTCCCTGTAAACGAGTGTTAAACAGCGAACCGGCCGCGATCGCAGGTGTCAACATAAACACATTGCGTTGGGTCGTGTGCTGGGCGGAGCCACAACACGCGCCATTCAGGAGATGTCCTGACTGACTTGGCTAAAAAAAATGAAATGCATGTTCCTGCTGGCTGAAACGCTGGCAGCCCCGGAAGACCCCCCAGGAGGTGAGGCCTTTTGTTTTGACTCTGCCGAACTGATTTCAAAAGGCCGAAGCGTAGTGAATGGTATTGCCCCTTAATCGGACCTCCGGTCACGCGGCCTTTAATGGTAAACAGACTGTGTTTACCAATAGGCAGGGCTGTGACAAGGTATTAAACTGTCGTATGAGAGAAAATGACTGTGTGCTGTAATGGTTTTACTGGGAAACCTTTGTATAAAACAAAAACTGAATTTATAGTGTGAAAGAAAAGGAATAATATTGCTCCTGATAATGTCCCTTTAATTAATAAACTGAAAACACGTTTGTTGATCTACTTGTTTTAGTTGTTCTACATAATGGTTATCCTTTTTCTATCAAAATAGGTGTGGCGATCTGAGTACATATATAAACTTCGTTATTGAGGTATCATAGTTTTGATTCAATAAGCCGAAAATTTGTATTTTAACAGTATATATGTATATCATTGTGAACCATAGAGAAATTTAAACACAGTGGTATAAGTTTTTAGAATTTTAAATTTAAAACAGGATTCAAAAATTGAAACGCGATATTCACAGCCTTAGAAAGGACTATGACATCCTTCGGTAAAACTCTATTAAAAACATACATTATATCTTAGACTTTTTTGTTTATTCGTTAATCAGGTTTCTTTCATATTGTGAACTTAACTCAAGGTTATCACTGTTCAGTGATAATTCGTACATAACCCGCTTAATATTAGTTTAAGAAATAAAAGAAAATACCACTTAAAAATAGTTCGATCTATATATATATATATATATATATATATATATATATATATATAGATATAGATATACAGTGGAACCCCACAATTACGACCACCCTGGGGACTGAGCAAAGTGGTCGTAATTTGGGGGTGGTCGTATTTGTGAAACTCTTACCGTGGTCGCATATAACACGATGATATTTAATGTGTATCAGAGTACACTATTGCATATCTTTAATGTGAATTATAACAAAATATTTCACCTAGCGGAGGACCCTTATTTTGAATGTTATTTTGTGTGTAGCTGAACATATTTATTCATGATGAAAATTAATATACATGTACACATACGTCGTTACTGACGATTAACAAATAATAACACTAAGGCAATACGATTACAACATACTGAATGCATATTGAACATAATACGTGGCTGTCATATATTTAGGGTTCCGCTTGAGTATATATTGCGTGCACTTGAGTTTTCCCGACGCTAAACTGCTGAGCCATTTGGTGCTGACTGCGCGTGGTGTTGCCGCCTTGATTAACGCCACTTTACCCTTCAAGGAAAACTCTTTCAGAAGCATGGTTGCCTAACAGCAAGCAATTCAAATGCAAACTTAACCAGTAGAAAAATAAACTGACAACGATCTATCAGAAAAGGCAATTTAATGTGAGGGATTTTCCCCCCATGCAAGCTTTATTTATACATTTTACTGACTGCTCAATACTCAGTGTAAGTAAGGTATGAACACATTTAGGATTAACTAGGTCGTTAATTTTACCAATGAGGATCGAACAATATGTGATAAGTTGAAATATTAGGCCCGCAACCCCACACTTAGGTAGCTGTAATACTGGTGATCAGTGAGAAGCAATTAGCATCTGACCCCAGGTCAGACCGGCTCATTAAGTAATCAGGCCGATGGTTACCCTCTTTGATCTATAACCTACACCTCAACGAGTCTCAGCGAAGACACCGAGTCGGGAATATATGCGGAACCAGATTAACACTCGGGTTAAGAAACCTTGTTACCCGCTTTGATCTTTCGTTAAGGCGCCTGTGACAAGACGCAGCCATTGACTCGTGACAAATGTTGTTTCAGTACTTCTCGGCGGTGGTCGCATTAGCGCTGGGGCCAGGAAATCTGGTCGTAATTCTGAATTCTGGGGTGGTGGTAATTTTGAGTCATTTTAAACATAAATAAACTAAAAAAAATTCGGGACCAAGCAAAAAGGTCGTAATTGTGGGGTGGTCGCAATTGTGGGGTGGTCGCAAGGCGGGGTTCCACTGTATATATATATCTATCTCCTAAATACGAAGTTTAATTACTTGTAGTAATTGAGAAATCTCAATTTGCAGGTAGTCTTCTCGTCCGACCACAATACGAGAAAAGGGAAAAAAACCTCCGTGCATTAACACAGACCGTGTGAAGTTAAGACAATTCTAGGAATGACAACCATATGTATGTTTTACCAATGGAATTATCCAACAAATATATGATAAGCAAGCAATTTGTTTATTCTACTAAGTTGAAACTGAATAATGCATCGCTCACAAACAAACGCTAAAAGCACGTGGCCCACACGTTTTTTTGGAGGAGTCAACCGGTGTGGCCGCTGAGCCGTCCTAATTAGGGGCGCACTCTGACAGGGCTGTCATGACCAGGTGTAAAAGGATTAAAGCCTTGGCTCCGCACACACCGCTTTTAGTTTCAATTGGTCCGTTGAACCACTGGCTCTTGACACAATGGATGGGGGGGGGGGGGGGTTAATAAAAGACTGTAGGTATTTATATTTGACTGGTAAGCCCAACTTTGATATACAAGGAGTTACGAGGGAATGTACTGCAACGGTCCATCAAACAGTTGAACTGATATTGTGGAAAACATTACTCATTAGGCTTCTAATGAGGTTTTAACATGAACTGACCAAACTGACAATTCAGTCTCTATGGCAAAGAGTCACTTCTACAAGTTGGCTGCCGTCCAGTAACTCGTGCGAACCTTGCTTGTATACATGCGGTCATTAATTTAACAAGCATACAGAGGGATTGACCAATATGCTGACTTAAAACGAAAATTTTCTCGAACATGGTAGGTTTTTGTTAGAAAGTGTATATCTAACGATTTGTAAAAGTGACAGCGTACATGGGAGGCCATGGGGCGTTATCAAAAATTACAATTTTTATCCTCATCTAACGTTACAGTGCGGTCCTGTAAGACGTACATGATGTAAAGGCACTCTGACGCTGATAAAACGCTGCTCGTGGACTCCTTGATAACAGATGGGGGGGGGGGGGGGGGGGGGGAGCACTGGAACCTCCCCCCCCCCCCCCCCCACACCGTCATTGTAGCATATCTTATTTGAGAACACGCTGGTTTCCATATTTGTCCCGCGTCTTTTATTATCCTCCAATTTCTATGTTAGATTTATCTTTTTTCTTCATCTTGACCACCAAAAAATGAAATATAAAAATACTGTATACATTCGAAATTGTTCGTTAGGTTTTTATTATCGTGGAATTCTTGGGTGACTTTCATCCACGAAATTAAAAACCCAACGACCATTAAGTTTTGAAAGTCAAATTTATGAAAGTCCATCGTACCTGTGTGCACATTGAGTTAATGACATCGTGATTGCCCGCTGCCACCGTCCATGCTATCAGTGGAAATGGTCAATAAAACGTGGACTTGTGTAATGTAATGTATGTCATTTTTAATTGAATAAACAACCGTAGACACTGATCTTTTTTATTAAAAATACCGGCAAAAAAGTACCGTGTGATGTTGGGAACAAACCGATAACTGAACCTTGTAAACAAGGCAACACCACCCTATAGCTGTATTCCGTTAATTACTGGCCTAACAATAAGAGCTAATCCGTGTGGCAGATTTAACCTAGTTAGTCCCGGGCTGGGTAATAAGTCACGGTCAGCTTAGCACAATTTTGAACGGGGGCCAAAGTTTGTATTTGTTATATAACTAAATCTTTAATTTCTTTAAAAATAGACTGATATACAATTTAAGTAGACTGAATCATGGGCTTTGCTCATTATTGGCAGTAGCAGGCGGGGGTTAAGGCGTTTGGCCACTGACCTGTGACGTTCGACCGGTGACAAAATGGATCGTACTTAGCTCCCTGAATATACAACCTAAAAATACAGAATGCCATACAAGGTCATCATTCCTATCATCTCGTAACCTTCATCGTTATTCAATAATCAGAGCCAGCGGAAGCCATTGATCCGTAAAAAAACTAATCGATCTGTAGAAAGTCGCACAACCCCCATAGATTTTCGTATCAGAGGTATCGAGGATAATTTTTAACTTTTGGTCGTAATATCTGATCTATTTTTAAAAAGTCATGATCAATTTAAATAATTTTTTAAGTGTTCATGTCTACGTTTTCAGCGTGAGTGTATCAGTATCCACGTTGGTCAGGCTGGCGTCCAGATCGGTAACGCCTGCTGGGAGTTGTACTGCCTGGAGCACGGCATCCAGCCTGATGGCCAGATGCCCAGCGACAAGACCATCGGTGGTGGTGACGACTCCTTCAACACCTTCTTCAGCGAGACTGGTGCGGGGAAGCACGTGCCCAGGGCTGTCTTCGTGGATCTGGAAGCTACCGTTGTCGGTACGTGCAATTTTCCCTGCTGGCACAGCTATGTATCAACCGCTGTCAGCGGACGTGATGTATATATTTAAATCGAGAAAACGTTTGAAGAGGAACCTGGCATAGTATTCTCTGATTAATTCATTTGTTTTGTGTGGTTCTGAACATGATCGTGCTCCTCATGTCTGAACCCATCTTGAAGCAAATACGTGAATTTGAGATCTAAAGTCATGAAACATCAGATAAGATGGAGTTTAAATCTATTTGCTAATCGATCTGGAGAAGTACATGACAACAGTAAATAAACAAATTTGCCTATCATTTTTATTTACAGATGAAGTCCGCACTGGCACCTACCGCCAGCTGTTTCATCCCGAGCAACTCATCACTGGCAAGGAAGATGCTGCCAACAACTACGCCCGTGGTCACTACACTGTTGGCAAAGAGCTGATTGACCTGGTGCTGGACCGCATCAGGAAGCTGGCTGACCAGTGTACCGGTCTCCAGGGTTTCCTCATCTTCCACAGCTTCGGTGGTGGTACCGGCTCCGGTTTCTCTTCTCTGCTGATGGAGAGGCTGTCCGTGGATTACGGAAAGAAGTCAAAGCTGGAGTTTGCAATCTACCCAGCCCCCCAGGTTAGGATATGTTTTCCTTTGTATAAATAAATCTGTATAGTTATTTTACCCAAATAATGAGACGAAGGAAAACAAATCATACATCAATGGAAACAAGCTACTTCTGAATGCCTTAAAAAGAACTTTGAAAATTAGTGGTTTTGGCAGATCTAGAATCTCAAACATCTGAAATCTAGAAACGCGTGATTTTGAATAAATGAAAAGGCATGATTGTTAGGATAAAATAACCTTTCTAAAACCCTATAAAGAAACTTATTGTAACTATTCTACAATTCATATCTACAATCCATTTTCATTTCAGGTATCCACGGCTGTAGTCGAGCCCTACAACTCCATCCTGACCACCCACACCACCCTGGAGCACTCTGACTGCGCCTTTATGGTCGACAACGAAGCAATCTATGACATCTGCCGTCGTAACATGGACATCGAGAGGCCAACTTACACCAACTTAAACCGTCTGATCGGTCAGATCGTCAGCTCCATCACCGCCTCCCTGCGCTTCGATGGTGCCCTTAACGTTGATCTGACAGAGTTCCAGACCAACTTGGTGCCCTACCCACGTATCCACTTCCCCTTGGTTACCTACGCTCCAGTCATCTCTGCTGAGAAGGCTTACCACGAGCAGCTGTCTGTTGCTGAGATCACCAACGCCTGCTTCGAACCTTCCAACCAGATGGTGAAATGTGATCCGCGCCATGGCAAGTATATGGCTTGCTGTATGTTGTACCGTGGTGACGTTGTTCCCAAGGACGTGAACGCCGCCATCGCCACCATCAAAACCAAGCGTACCATACAGTTCGTGGACTGGTGCCCAACTGGCTTCAAGGTTGGCATCAACTACCAGCCACCCACCGTGGTACCTGGTGGTGACTTGGCCAAGGTGCAGCGTGCCGTGTGCATGTTGAGCAACACCACCGCCATCGCCGAGGCCTGGGCTCGTCTGGATCACAAGTTCGATCTGATGTACGCCAAGCGTGCCTTTGTCCACTGGTACGTGGGAGAGGGTATGGAGGAGGGAGAGTTCTCCGAGGCCCGTGAGGACCTGGCTGCCCTGGAGAAGGACTACGAGGAGGTCGGCGTCGACTCCGTGGAGGGAGAGGGAGAAGAGGAAGGAGAAGAATATTGATCTGTATTATATTAGTACACAGCAGAAATAATTGGCATTTATCTGCTGATCGAACTGCGATACCTGGTAGCACGAAATTCCTGAAACGTTGAGATTTTGTTGAGACCGTATGTTGCCTTTTTTGTTTTGGACTTTTTCTACACTGACCGGATTTTTCAATAAACCTTGTTTTGTTTGAACAAATTTATTTGCATTTTCTTTTGTGCCGGTGGTTTGTGTGCTTGCCAGTTTTTTTTTTTAAATAAGCGCAATTTGTTTATCATTTTGTGAAATTTGGAAGCAGATCTAATGAAATCTACAAATACTTGTGAATTCTACTGACTAACAAGCAAATTCGTGGAATTAATGTCTCATCTTTGGGCTCTTGTTGTCTTTCATGCTTGATAAGCAACCAAAATTATGACGTGGAGAAAATCTTAATGGCTTATGAAAACTTAAACAGATCCACCAGTGGAGACACATGCAGGCGAACATAAAAACTAAAACACATTGAGAAATCGGACCAAAATCCACTATGACATGTAGAGACATCTGCAGGCAAACAAACTAAAACATTGCGAACCTGGACCAAAATCTGATAATTTTGTGTTTGAGGTGGAGAGAATTTTTTTCATATAGACACTCCAAAACCAATCCTAACAAAGGTATGCATGAGAGCAATCACTAACCCAAATTTTAATGAAATCTGATAATATTGAGGAAAGTTATTGCACGGAAACGAAACCTGAGAGAGGGATAGACGGCACCAAATCAACGCCCCCCCCCGTTCCGCAGAAGCGGGGGACAATAAATGAAGTGAAAGAATTTAATAGAATTTTTAGTTTACCGCTAGCGCCACGTAGGTTCACGCGTTTAATATTCTAGAAGTTTGGGAATTTTATCTATTTCATAAAGTCCCCAAAGTCCTTTTTTTAAACGTAAACTACGACTATGTTTGGGGTTAAAATAAAACTGAGAAATCAAATGTTTGTTTGTTAGACCCTACATTAATGTTTCGGGTTTTTATTCCCACTTGGTTTCTGAAGGATTATTAATTTTAATTTCTAAGAAAGAAGGGACAGATATTAATGACATTAGATCTCCACTCCAATAATTAAATGTGCTTATGCCCGGGAAAATTATTTTCGGCCAGAGAAAAATTAATCCATCGACCTTGGTATTCCTTTTACAGGAACCTACTCTTCCAACAAAGGAAACCGTTGCTCCATAATGTCAAAATGCAGGCATATTTTCCCCTTAGACCTAAAATCTGACAAATAAAATAAATAACGACAATTATACTGGTTACGTTTTAATTGCTTTAATAATCTGCTATTAAAATCCTGTTAAAAGATTTGTTAGTTTGGAATGTTACAAGGCGAGCGAGAGAATGATTCCCGTGAACGTGTATCAGATTGTTATGAATAACAAATTTAAGCCAACATGAATGCGAATCTAATACGTATTAACTGTGTGAACGATTATAATTTTACAACACTGAAAGTACATAATTTCTGAAAGTTGTCGCATAGTTTTTGTATCTATCCGACAAGTAAAACAAATCCAAGTATTATGGCCGTTCAAAGTTCAAGTATTAAGAGTCGTTCGCGCTCCATGTTTACTTACTTTCTGAGTCACCAGAATCATTGAATTTGTAAGGCAGCTTTTCCACATGTGCAAAAATTAACGGTTTCAATTAAAGAAATGCACTTGAAAATATATATATTCCAATAAAAGGGATTAACGTCCTTGACACACTTAAATGTTTTCACATGATAAATGTTTCTAACAATTTGAGACACTCTAAATTTGGCCAGGCGTTGAAAACACATTTGAATTTTCATGAGATGTTGGCAATTAAAATGGCTCTGGTTTTGCTTACGGCGAAGTGGATTCAGTCAATATCACATCGATACCCAGGAGGAGGTTTGTGCATGACGCAGTGAGATGAGGACCAAAACAGAAATAATTTGAGGAAGGGAAACAGGTTGTCAGCGTAATAGTCCCTGTGGTGTATCGGTTCCATGGTACTGCTGATATTTCGTCAGTCATTAGTAATGTATTCCTATTGATTACAGGTCGTTCCTTATATTCCGAGGACTGAATGGCACTCTTATTCAGGTGTACTCAATGGACCTGTTTTAGCTAAGCTGACTTGTAAGTCATCTGAACTATAGCTATCACCCTTTGACAGGCGTTCGGTCGGTTGTCCGGCTGTCCGACCGTTAACAGGGCACGAATCGTAACCGTCAGACTTAGAAACTTCTGACTGTACATCCAGAGAGGTCCTGGGCAAATCTTTTTGGAAACACGAAATCAGGTCATAGTGACCTATATTCTTGGACCTACAGGCCGAAAACATGATTTTGGGCACCCAGACAGTCAGACGGGGCACAAATTGTATCCATTAGGCCTAGAATTTTCTAATGTATTATTCAGGGAAGTTCTGAGCATTTCTCCTTGGATACATGAAATCGGGTCACAGTGACCTACATTCTGCGACCTATAGGTAAAATGTCATAAGTGCACCCTGAATATCAGATGGTATCTGTTTAGCTTAGAATCTTTTGACGCAACATCTTTGGAGGTTCTGGGCAAAATGATTTGGATACCTGAAATAAGGTCAGGGTGACCTTAACGGACTATAAACTTTATTTTGAACCCCAAGACAGATAATTAGATTCATTTTCCCTGAATTATTTTAAAATATCATCCAGGGAAGTCTTGGACGTATCTCCTTTGAAACCTGAATTAAGGTCATTCTGAGACAATAGATAGTCACACCGGGCACAAAACTGAACTGTTGGACCCAGAACCTTCTATGGTAAAATCTAGGGAAATTAGGTCATTGTGACATATATTTTGTGAGCTATAGGAAAACAATTATTTTGGTACTGTGAAAGTCAGGTACAACTCATAACGGTTGGACCTAGAACCTTCTAACTTAAAATTAAAGGAGGTCTTGGGCAAATCTCCTTCAACACCGGAGATTAGCTCACGATGCCCTATATTCTTTGAGGTACGTGAGGAAAACCTAATTATGAACATCCAGAAATTAAGACGTGGCCATTATCTTGAATGTAAGATCCAGAAACGTGATTAAAATGTAACCCTGAAAACCAAACAAGGTCACTGTGACTATATTCTGTGAACATGATTTTAGCATCCTATTAGCGAGATGGGCACATCATGACCCATGGGTCACTTGTTTTCATTTAGTTCTACTGTTTTTCATCAATATGGATAGATTGCTTTATTACATTTGTATTATGGTTTATAAACTTGCATTGATAAATATACCAATTGATGTTTTCAATCAGGTATAGAATAACCTTTTTCCTTAATTGACGTTGTAGATAACTAAAATGAGTTAACCAAATATGGTATTAAAGAGAAACACTTGATGATCAAGTAAAAGACATAGAACTGAACGGTAGGCGCGAAAGCAATTATTCAAACAGATGGACTACCCAGAAATACATGTTGGATAGAGAGGTATTAAATGTATCAGTCTCCTCCAAAATTAATAACTTTTTTTTAAGAACAGTGGGTACTTGAATTTATTATAAATCCACACATAGTTGTCAGGTATATATATCAGGACAGAGCTGAAGCCATAAAATCATAGGAAAATGAAAAAGTCGTCCGCTTGGACGTTAACCGATATTATTCCCCGGGACTTTTTCTTCAGTGGAAATTTGTTTTTAAAAACACACTCGGGTATTGTGATAGTGCTGCCCTGATTCGAAACGACCACAAACGATCAAATTACCATGCTGAACCTTCATTTACTTACACTATTCTGTGAAAGGTCGCGTGGCGTGACGTCATTGCCCTTCTCTGGCTTCGCAATTCACGCTCCACGGATGGCCGTATGCTTATTTTATAAGTTCCGATGGAACAGTGCTGCCAAACTCCTAAAAATCATTTAAGCATGCTAGTTAAGCAGGGATTTGCACGAAAATGTAAAAACTTTGAGATTTTCACAATACCGACTTTCAGTTTTCAATAAAATCCCGAAACCGTTCTTCAGATATCTTGCGGACACACACATAGACACAGAATCGACTGTAAACAATACCCTCATTTTCGTGCAAGGTTATAAAATGGCTGCCACCTCAAGTTCAGGAAAATGCATTCACGCTCCTTGCTCCTGTTGGCCGTTTTGGGCTTATCGAAATTCCCCTTCAGTTACAAAAAATAGATTCGACCGACAGACAAAAGACGCTCTTTTTTTCACGAGTCCGTAAACGGTATACCAGTATAGTCACTCAGTGTTTGTATCAATATGATATCAGTTCCAAGATTGTTTGTCCGAAGGCGTGCATCTCGCCATTTGCATTTCCGACTAACCCTTTTGTCGCTGTAACTACCATGTATACTTTTTAAAATTCCTCAAAGTCGACGGAATCCTACTCCACCAATCCTCCCCCACATAAACAACGAACAACCGGACCCCTCATCTCCCCCTGTTCAGCGTAGACATTTATTTTCTAAATCGAGCCCCCTCCCCTCAGCGACTGGCTTTACCACGACCCCCCCCCCCCCCCCATCTCTCCAAATGCTCGAATCCACGAATTTTGTGGCGCATTATTGGGACACACAACGCTCAACTCAGCACAGTGTGTGTGCGTGGGGGGGGGGGGGGGGGGTTGTAGGATTCTGGCTTAATACGTTATGTCACGTTTATTTTGGCGTTACCGAGCATGCCCATAGAAATTATCTTTCCGATTTTCAGCCAAGGTTCGACAGTGGACTATTGATTTATCCATATTTGATTGACAAATTTCAATGTAAAATTCAATGAAAGTACCGCGTCATTATAATTTTTTTGCATTTATAATGTCTATTTAGCTGGAGACACATACCACATTGCAGTTATCGCATCCGTTGGTTAAATGCGATGAACGGACGGCCTCAAACAGCTAACATTACCTAAATTGTACCTTCAGACCAAGGTGTATGCCTTTAAACCTAAAAGATTTTTCATGAAAAATATCTAAAAAATATATTTTAATTAAATTAATGGGGAACAACCCCCCCCCCCCCCCCCCCCCCAATGTGTTTGCGACTTATTTCCACGGTCTGTTTTAATTTGATCAAGGGCATTCACTTCTACGTTTCCCTGTAAGATGCTGAGTGTTTTAGACACGGGGTGCCTTCTTACGGTAAAACCACAGTCACCTCATTAATATTCTTGTTTTGGGTTTGTGAGCGCACATGGCATGGTGGAATTGTGGCGTTCCAAATTATACGTCATAAAGTCGAACCTTTTGTGCGTTTGCCTGATGCGTCCATCGAAAAAAAATCGAACAGTGTTCAATATTTGTGATCAGCGGATCCATTGAACGCAGCTGATAATCGATGTCTGTCATTTGAATAATATAATATAAGATGTATACACATGCTAAATTTCAGGCGGATCGGTCAGACAACTGCCGATGTGAGTGGTTTTTACCCCAGTCCTAAGAACTTAGCATGGATGTCTGCAGCGTTAAAATGATTATAGGTTGCGCCACATGTCATATATCTATTCAAGATGTAAATAGATTCAAAATTTCAGGCAGATAAGTAAAACCACTGCCGAGATATGAGTGATTTTTACCCCAGACGAACAAACAGATGGACAACATGCAAAGAGTTGCAGGTGGCGCCACCAGTTTATTGTATGATCAAGAGCTATGTTAGATCAATTCACATTCAAAATTTTGGGCAGACACGTCAAACCATTCCTGATATATTCGCATGGATCTCTGCAGCGTAAACATGATTGTAGGTGGCGCAATGTGTCATTGATCGAGAACTCTATCCGTGATGTTTAGACATGCAAAAATTCAGGTGGATAAATCCAACCAATGCAAAGATATGAGTGAAACGTCTATGTAGGTGGCGCCACCTGTCTTGCGCTGCCTGCTTTGACCGTTTATGATACATATAAGCACCAGATTGTGGTTCGTTGTCCGCTGAAAAAAAACGTGCGTATGATGTGACAAGCAGCCAACCAGGTGCCAATGAACAAACACTCGACAGGCATCCTGGCTCCGCCCAGAGCTACGCTTCAAGCGCCGCTTGATGACAATTTATGGTCGAATTTTAATTGCTCCCTCTGCATTCTCGCATCATCGACCGATTCGATTATATCATTATGACTGTGTAAACGTAGCCATGTATCTGTTGTCTGCAGAACTGAAACCAGCCAGCGAGGTTTGCACTCAGCCTTTGTTGTTACGTTTCGTTTGAATTACAGCTCACAGGCCGGGCATCCTATGTGCAAACCACGTCTGGGCAGTTCTCTCTGTGCCTGTGGCCTGTTCAGACTGTTACCGGGGCGATGAGCTGTCACTCAAAACGAAATGAACAACATTGGCTCCGTGTATTCCGCGCTTGGCTGTGTCTTCCAGCACAAGGTCTCATCTGATTGGACAAAAATACAGTGCTCCCCTCTGGTGTAGCAATTCAGGATACGAGGTCATAACAAACAGCGCTTACGATATAAGTAGTAGGCCTATAGGTGAAGCGCTGTGTAAAGAGGGTAGTCAAACCACTCCAGAGATATGAGTGATTTTATCCCAAGGCAAATGAACAGACAGACGCTGTGTAAAAATGATTGTAGGTGGCCCAGTTTTGTGTACGCTATAAAGCTATCCAAGAGCTACACTCGTGCAATTATTCCAGCCTGACTAGTCAAACGAGTCCCAAGATATGTGGGTTTATGTGTGAAAACAGACGCATAGATTGACGCTGTGCAGGGAGGAAAGGTCAGAGGTCAATCCAAAATGAGGGCGCAACAGTTCACATGTGACCCGATCATAATTCCGAGTTTCGTAATATTCCGTCCTGCGGTTACGGAGAAATTCTCCGGAAACCTATGCGGTGTTGCCATGGGATCATAGCGTGTGTCATAACCGCACAAGGCAGCTTGGTTCAATATAATGTACTAATAACTCTGTAATATTCAGCACTTTCAGATGGACAACCAAAATGTAATATTGCCCTTGTGGATCATATTATTCATAACACACTTAGATTTATTGTATTTTTTCTTCAAAACATAAACGTGCACATGACTGTAAAATGTTGAATACTTATGAATATTAAGAACTGAAATTTTTAAGAATATTTAACAGTGCCCATTATACGGGCTCAATAAAGAAATATATATATTTATATATATATATATATATATATATATATATATATATATATATATATATATATATATATTTAAAGTTTGTAAAACACATTTCCGTCCTGTAGGGCTTGTTTATATTTCTTAAGGTGGAAATTAGTAGTTTTAAATTTTCAAAATTCTTTCAGTCTTTATTTAGTTGTTTTAAGTTCAGGATTTTAAGGTTACTCTTTTCGCTAATCAAAACTTTTCTCGCCAGAAATAAAATACTGCTCGAACATGAAAACGAACAAAGACACCTGTAATACACTATAGTTCAGAGACCCTTAACTAACCAACCCTCATCCCCCTGAGCACTGCGACACATCGGCAACAGGACAACTTACCCCCGGACAATTACCTCCCCCCATCCGACAATTACCCCCAGCCATTAACCCCCGGACATTTACCTCCCGACAATACCTCCCCCCCCCACACAGACACACATACACACACACCAGACAACTTACCCCAACGACAATTACCCCATCGGTCAATTACCCCCAGGTGAGTTACTCGTCATGACATTATCCCCGGACAACTAAGTATTCCGCGGAAAATTACTCCCCCCTCCCCCCCCCCCCCCCCGCGAAAATAAACCCAAGCAACTACCCCCGAGACAATTACTCCCCCTGACAATCGTCTGGGGATATTTGTCCTAGAGTCTGAAAAGTGAATGCAAGCATGGCATCCAATCAGTACTGCTTTTCAGAATTATGTAAAATTATAGTTATGGTAGGATTATATTTTTTATCAAGGCTATAACTAACAGTTGTATTATTTTAGTTAAATATCTTAACTGATATGATAAAAAATATCCAAATGTTAATATCTAAAAAAAATCAAAGTGAATATTAGTTCCATTTGCAAATTAATTACAAACATAAAAAGATATAGCACATAATTTAAAGTAAACATATTGTATCTACGTATTTTCAGCGACTATTAAGCATTATTCGTGGACTAAAATGTTTCGGAATAGATTTATTAACAACAGAAACACAAAAGAGGTTAGGTCGCAGGCCAGGTCACGGGTGACCAGAGTTCATGTCTCGGCAAAATGGCAGTGACAGTGATGTTCTTTTAGCTCCTATCTTCATGATACAATTCTGTTTAGATATTTCATGACCAGGACACTCCACAAGTATGTCAGCTGTGAAATAAAGGATATATAGGCAGAGTGAACATAGTTTAAGCTGCGCCTTTTCCTGACTCTTTTTCTCGTTCGTTCTGGTATACCCAGAATGCTGCGCGAAATCACAAGACGATATTCAAGATGGAGTATGCAGCCCAGAGCACCCAGTGTGTTGTTCGCAGTCTTGCACCAAGGTAACAAGTAACTATCACAAGTAACATTCGTGTGCATTCAGTTACTGGGAATAAATTAATATAATTGTGTAACACCTTACATAACACCAAATACGCTTATGCCAAATTAATATGACCAATATTTGAGAACTAAGATATTATCACATTTTGTTCACGAAAATAAACGGAAGTACACACAACGCGGTTTTCAGATCCGTGATTTTGATTGAAAGTGGGCTGAAAATCCTGTCTTTTATCCCCAGGATCCGATTTAAAGTCGGTCTGTAGCTCGCTTTGTATTTCACGCAATATGCTTCTCCATACGTCACGGTTGACTTGACCCAACTAGAGTGGTTCCGAGTTGTAACAGGTCGCGCAATGCCGTCACAAATCTGATTTGGGAGCTGTCACGGGCGTACCTGTCGTGTGGCCGTGTGTGGTTGGTGTCCATGGTGCCGTTGCCCGGGTGATGCGTGCTACAGCCTATATAGTCCTTGTCCGAGGCGGTCCTCTCACATCACTCCAACCGTGTACATCGCACTACGGTTTGTGAGCAGTTCCGAAGGCGTCGGTTTTTGTAACGACTTTCAGCTAACGTCAACATGGTAAGTGGACATATATTTCGTTTCCCTTTAGAATCTCCTTCAAAGAATTCCTAAGTAGTTCTTTTTTTTTTAACTGTCATGTGATTAAAGTTGACAGAATTTTATGTGAAGAAATCTTATCAGCCATCGACGTAACGATGCTGTAAAAGAGTTGAAATGTGTTGATATTCTTTCCTGATAAAACTGCTCCGGTCAGTAATACCCCAACATGACCAGTTGTGTGATAGACAATTGCCTTCTTAAATCAGTAGACCAGATAGTTGCTGGAAATAAGTTTCCAGGGGCGTAGCTAGTTGGTGCCCCCCCCCTTTCCTAGGCCCCGACTTTGCATGTAATTTTGATGATATTTCCAGACAAAATATCCTACTTGGAAATTTTACGCATGAAAATGCTTGTCATATTTACATCTAGCTTAATCACTGTAAATTTCATCTGCACCAAGTTAAACAAGATAGAAATATATCCTGTGCCGGTTATTTCTGACCTTTTTTTCATGAGAATTATGAAAACGTTTTCTGCATCTCAAACAAATAATTTCATAGATAAACTGATTGTACATTTGACAATTTTGCACTCACTATCAATTTTTTATTTATGGTAAAGCAATTTTTGTCAGTCTTAAAATGTTTCATGAATATTGAAGTCATAGGCAGATTCTCATCTAAATATATCTTGGATTTTGATCTCGACATTACCGAACTAACATATAATTTTACATGCATGTAATTTATATATATAAATTTTTATATTATATATATATAATAAATATATAATATAAAAATTTATATATATATATATATAAATTACTTACACACATATATATATATATATATATATATATATATATATATTAATATACATGGGTGTGCACCAGCACCTATGCAGGACACTAACCTCACCCGTACCCTACCATGACACCCCATTTCCAAAAATCCTTGATACGCCCCTAGCAGCTGGATTCTGTATCAACGTCTGTGAAAACTGATCCGAGCAATGCAGAAATTTTAATGATAACTTGCAACACGTTTTTTAATTTACTTGTTTTTAACACAGCCGATCTACACAAAAGTTCATTTGAGATGTCCATTTATAAATTGTGGAGACTTTTTATGAGAACATAAATGTTCTTGTGTCCAGTTATTAAGGGCCAAGTGATTAAATTAGTGGTAAATCTAGTTGACATTTTTTTAAATAAGATACTGCAAGTTTTGAAGTGTTCTTTCTATAGACAGACGGGCATTAAAAAAATAAAAATAAAATACGTTCCTATCTCGTAGTGATGTAATGAGCAATTGGATTGACTTTCATGAATACATTTTTAATTTAGTCCTTATCAATTGGTAGACATCCAACACTATTTGGACCAAAAATGACGTATCGTCTATCGTTGCGGGCGTGATTTCTGCTCGGTAGTGATTCAAGTCTCATACTTCAATTGCTAATGTTCCAATCATGATGTTGCAAAATCGATTTAACAGATGATAATAGACTCGGCTTTTGATGATGCCGGTCACAAAAGGAACGCTAGTAAATATTTGATAGAACTCATTTCAGCAGGTTCTTTTACCTTTTCTAAAACCAACTAACAGTGTAGAATAAGACAAAAATGTAATGTTTGCGACTGTAAGCAGAGGCATTATGACTACTATGTCACAGTGCATATTTGTCCCACTTCAACTACCCTTCAGTTCCTATATATTTTCTTCATCAGATAAAATTAAATATTAAAATAATTTGATATAAATTAATATAAATGGATACGTGTACTTTATTGGTGAATCAATAAATCCGTACGGTTTAAAAGTATCTTTGTTGGTATATATGATATATATCTGAGTAAGAAAATCATGGTGAATATAATTTTTTTTTTACAATTTCAGCGGGAATGTATCAGTATCCACGTTGGACAAGCCGGCGTCCAGATCGGTAACGCTTGCTGGGAGTTGTACTGCCTGGAGCACGGCATCCAGCCTGATGGCCAAATGCCCAGCGACAAAACCATCGGTGGTGGTGACGACTCCTTCAACACCTTCTTCAGCGAGACTGGTGCCGGCAAGCACGTGCCCAGGGCTGTCTTCGTGGATCTTGAACCAACAGTTGTTGGTACGTGCTGAATACCACTATTTTTTTTTTAATTTTTGGTCTTCTCTCACTGAAAGTGAGCGTCTTGTTTGAACCAGTACACCAATACTCTGAATAAAGTGTTGTTTTATATTATCTAACATAGTTGTTTGCAGATGTAAGAAACGCGGCTATCATCATCCATGTTTTTGATCCTTCGAGCTTTTTCAAATAGCATAGTTAACGACTGAGTTTGAGTGAACAGACGAGACATAAATAGCCTTGTGATGGTATTCAAACTTTACCTGTCTTATGCCTCTTTTCCGTTCTATTTATGACCTGTGCTTGTTATTTTATTCTTCAGACGAAGTCCGCACCGGCACCTACCGCCAGCTGTTCCACCCGGAGCAGCTTATCACCGGCAAGGAAGATGCGGCCAACAACTACGCCCGTGGTCACTACACTGTTGGCAAAGAGCTGATTGACCTGGTGCTGGACCGCATCAGGAAGCTGGCTGACCAGTGTACCGGTCTCCAGGGCTTCCTCCTCTTTCACAGCTTCGGTGGTGGTACCGGCTCCGGTTTCGCATCTCTATTGATGGAGAGACTGTCTGTGGACTACGGCAAGAAATCAAAGCTGGAGTTTGCCATTTACCCAGCACCCCAGGTTGGTTTACTGATCTTTTCTTTCTGTCTAAATTGTCCCTGGGCAATAACCTGAATACAGCAGGGGGAAGGACAAATGTAGATTGGGCATATCAAGAATGCCAGTCACCAATATCTTAACACTCATTTAAGTATTAATTGCGTTTTAATCAACAGAGTTTAGAGAAGAAAATCATGGATACTTGATGCAATTGTTGGAAAATTTGGTAAAGAAGTAAGTTTGAAATCAATTTGGATATGCCTCCGCGAAAGTGATTAAAATTTAGTCTGGCAATTGGTTCATTTTTACTGCAGGTGTCCACGGCTGTTGTCGAGCCCTACAATTCTATTCTGACCACCCACACCACCCTGGAACACTCTGACTGCGCCTTCATGGTCGACAACGAGGCTATCTACGACATCTGCCGTCGTAACCTGGACATCGAGCGTCCAACCTACACCAACTTGAACCGTCTGATCGGCCAGATCGTCAGCTCCATCACCGCCTCCCTGCGATTCGACGGTGCCCTGAATGTGGATCTGACAGAGTTCCAGACCAACTTGGTGCCCTACCCACGTATCCACTTCCCCTTGGCAACTTACGCTCCCGTAATCTCTGCCGAGAAGGCCTACCACGAGCAGCTATCTGTTGCTGAGATCACAAACGCCTGCTTTGAGCCAGCCAACCAGATGGTGAAGTGTGATCCTCGCCATGGCAAGTACATGGCTTGCTGCATGTTGTACCGTGGTGACGTTGTTCCCAAGGACGTGAACGCCGCTATTGCTACCATCAAGACCAAACGTACCATACAGTTCGTGGACTGGTGCCCAACTGGTTTCAAGGTTGGCATCAACTACCAGCCACCCACCGTGGTACCTGGTGGTGACTTGGCCAAGGTGCAGCGTGCCGTGTGCATGTTGAGCAACACCACTGCCATCGCAGAGGCTTGGGCTCGTCTGGATCACAAGTTCGATCTGATGTACGCCAAGCGTGCTTTCGTCCACTGGTACGTGGGAGAGGGTATGGAGGAGGGAGAGTTCTCAGAGGCCCGTGAGGATCTGGCTGCCCTTGAGAAGGACTACGAGGAAGTCGGCGTTGACTCCGTGGAGGGAGAGGGAGATGAGGAGGAGGGTGACGAGTACTAATCCTCAGGAGTCTTAAAACACAAAAACATTCATTTTTTCTGGCTTTTGATAAGAACTGGAATGTCAGACTACTGTCTTCTGCAAAACGTACAGACAGACATTTTCGAAAGCATACGTTGAATCCGTTTGTATTCGGCACAATCCAAACCCTCCGTTTGCTGTTGTGGTAAACTTGTTTATGATTACTTTGCTCTGTTCTTTCTTTATGTGAATTTGACGAACGTTTACGTTAATTCTCTCAAAACTGTTTAATGATATATATATATATATATATATATATATATATATATATTAGCTGGCAAATGTTTTTGTTAGTTTTCCCTTGTATCTGCTATTTTTCAGTTTTTTCAAATAAAACATTATTGAATCCGGATGAAATCAGTGTTCAAACCGTTAACACCCTATTTTAGCGTAGGAGTATTTCATTCATTAATTTAAATGCATTTTGAACAATAATTTGCGCAGATATTCTGAGATAATAAAAAATAGTTATCTTAATTCAATAACAGACCCGTCATTTAATATGATGAATGTCATTTTCACATTGAAATATTTCTTTTCACTTGTACAGGCATGTAATAGCCTACTAGTGCAGTAATAACCATTACAACTCCCCCCCCCCCCCCCCGTCCGCCCGGCCCCGAACCGCGGAACTCCGTTAACTCCCAAAATGTAAGCAATGAACAGAAATGACTGTTCCGGGGAATGAAATGAACCCGTACCATTATATATATAGGTAGTACAAGTCAATGGATAACTAATATTGATCCAAACTCTATCCTTAGCCAAATTAACCTAATAACAACAGATCTCGTAATCGTGATCAGCACAAATCTTGTTACGAAGATAAAAAATCAGATTCTGTAACACTGGGCAGCATGAAATGTCTAGGGGAATGGATAAAGAAGTCATTTTTTTATAACAAATAATTATAATTTATTTTTAGAACAATCCCAACATTACAATACACTAAATCAATACAATTACACAGTATAACAATAAAAATGTACAGTATCAGAGTGTCCGGATCCTAGGCTTTGATTTCTGGATACCTACACTGTCACAGCTCAACAAGAGCTTTAACACCAATAATACACGTAAATATTAATAGTCCAAAGGCAAACTGGAGACAGTCCTAATCAAATCTGTATTAAAGTCCGTTAAATATCTGACACCTGTAACATGATATTCTAATATTGAAGACAATTCTTATGATAACGGTTCAAAAACTACAAAGCCAATGATCAACTTCTCAGTTTCCGCCAAAAACCACCATTTTTATGCAATATGAAAAACAAATTCCCCTCCCAATCAGCCCCCTTCCCTAGGTTTGGACGTCTCCTGTCGTATGAAGGGATGGAAATCGTGCCACGCAATTTACGATTGAAGAACAACACTTAGACTGGCACAAGCGATACAACACAATACATAACTTCTGCTAACAGAGCCACGAAGACTTGTATCTTATAGCAACGCACAACATAGTTATTGCTACCTGTCGGCAATCTGTAAAGCTAATTTACGGATCTCTATCCGACCAGCTGTATCGTTATTTTAAAGGACCGGCATGAGTTGCATCTTTTAGTGCATGGAATCGCGTTATACTATCGTAGCAACTTCATAACGCTAACGCCCTAAAACGCCGCTATACAAAACGTCAGCTTTACTCTTCACTTTCGGCGCCCGCCATCAAATTTAGTTATCTTTAACAATAGATTTTAGACAATGTTTTACAGTTATTTTCTATATTTTCAATGTATGACTTTGGAGTGATTTTATCTTAAACCTGATGACAGACTGATATTGACCACATATGGGCAGCCGGCAGATAACAGTGGATAATACTGTGGAACTCGATTCTGGTCATATAAGTTACCTGAATAACACGTAAAAACTGGTTTAACAGTATAACAATATAGTGAAATCGACATATTCAGAATATTTTATATAAAGAGTATTTTATATGCATAAACCCAGAAACGAGTAACCAAATTAGTTCATGACTGGTTATATTACCAATTGTTTTTTATGGTACTAAAAAACGGATTGCCCCTGATATCATAATGATTCGGACATCCACCTTCTTTTCAGTTACTACATTCGAAACATTTCCTCCGGATAGTCCTGACCTAAATTCTGTTTTTATCCGCTTACCTCATGGCCACGTATAACTAAAAATAATACTTTTCAACAGCATTCACTACGTATTAGCCATTTAAAATCAGTTCAGCTAAGGGGTTCGTTTTCGATTGATTTCGAAAACCCGATGTGTAGTGAATGTTTCCTACCGCAACAATTGGGTGCACCTCATGATTTTACCGTTTTGATCCACGAAAAATAGGAGCGGGGAATCCGTGGAACGACTTTTCTTTTGTATGGCCCTACACATACACTTGACAAATGATTTATCTTATATAAAACCGGACAAAAACGGACACGTAAAATGCGGGACCGAAACGGGGAGAACGTGTCTCTAGCAGAAAACGGAATGGGGCTTTCAATATTTCCACAACGTAACAAATACCATAAAAGTAAGGTGCATGCATGTGATCAACACAGCTTAGTCCCTTACAATAATTTTTTACATACAACTATAACAATTTATGTAGAATGAACTAAACTAAGTTTATTCAATAATTATGCATGCATCAGATATGAATGACCTTCAATTTTTCTCATAGGAGCGTAATTGGCCTTTTTGATAACATAATTATATTACTTTAAATGTATAATCAAATTCCGTATATGAGTTTTTTAATGAATACTCTCACTACTTTTTTAGTAATTCACATAGATTTTATACTTAAGTTTTTTACCATGTGAACAAAGCGAAGCCTAATGTGCTTCGGTAACTATATTATTTGCAACAGTTTACAAATTCCATGTGTCGTTAATCTTGTTGAGACATGTTAATCAATCTTTCCAAAGGCGGTTCTCCGACCGCGACCAGACTCGAACTCGCAATCTCCTAATCCGAAGTCAGACGCCTTATCCATTAGGCCACGGTGCCATCAAATTCAATATTAGACTCTACTGGTGATAACGACAATATTTCTTGGTGCTGTAGCGCGTTCAAGGTGTCTGTCCACGAGTGCCGCACGACTGTTATTATTTTATTTACTTGTATATATTTTTTATCATTTTTTAATTATTCTAGGGTGCACAAACAGGCCCCATAACTCGGATAGTCAGCTGAGCTAATACAAAAGAACTATCATTATTTTTAACATATACTTTGGCAAGCTGATAAAAATGCCTCCGGAGAAGGAACGTCACGTGTTACATAAGTTGTTATGAACATATTGATCAGCAACGACTCAAGTCTGTTTAATCTTTATTGAGCCCACACGGCGCTTGATGTGATGGTACTATCATTTAGATATGATAGGACACATTCTGAGCTGTCCAGTGACCTCTGTTTGATATACGTAGCTGCGTCTAGACACCTCACTCTTGACCGCTCCACATAATAAATGTGGTCTCACAGTGTACCGGCTGTGAATGTAGGCCAAACAAAAATATTAACTCTCTACAAATTCGAAAATAGTATTTTTCTCGGATCAAGTTTTCTTCTTTGGCAAAATGAGGACAAGGTTTCATTATGTTGCTAATTTGTGCTATGGTGCAAATACTCTAAAGGAATCTCAGAGGCATGGAAAATGGACTGATATTAGTATTGATCATATAAACTGTTTCAAGAACTGAAGCAAATTTTTGTTTTCTCTCCGCAAACTGACATCTTTCCGTGTTTAGGGGCTTCACTGGTAAAGAAAAATATTCTCTTGCTCACACCATAAGTTTTGTTCGAAGAGTCCTCAGAACAATAATTTGTTTTATGTGGCCTAAAAAAGAGCCGACCAACGGCTTGTAACCTTTGTGCGACATGCTGCACTCTACCCAACGTTCACGCAGGTAAACTGGTCAGCGCTGAGCCCCGTGAAGGCCCAAAATGTCATCAACACAGTCTCCTCTGGTTCTTCCATATGACGTACCTGGAAGCTATTTTGGAAATGGCATCCGATATTTCGACGAGGCGAGCCCGGAAATCCTTCAGAAGATCAAAGAATTTCCATTACATGACGGGGATGTCTTCCTATGTGGATACCTGCGATCAGGTAAATCTTTTCTCCAAGCATCCTAGTAGTAGTAGAGTTTTTGGGCGTGTTCGTGGTCCAAAAAGCGTTAAAAATTACCAATGCACTTCCCCGTGCCACAAAACTCTCTCTAATTATAGCTGCCCGCCTTGATGCTGTCCTCGAAGAAATTTTGTGTCCCTTTCGCCCTTTCGAGCACTGACAGGTTTATTTCTCCCTGTTTCTCGAAACCGCGAATGGGGGCTACCATTTTTTGGTACACACTAAAACCCGGAAGTCGAATGCCGCATGTCGTAATTATGAGGATACCGCTTGTTAATGAGAGGTAGTTCAGTGCACTGAATTTAAAAGAAATAATTAGAGTGTGCAGCGATACACCGATACACCGATAAATGCAAGTGAATCCATACGATAATTGAAGAATTCTGGCAAGAATCGTTAAGATAGCAGAAAGCTATGACACGAATTGGTATCAAAATAATTATTCGTAATACTTTAATCCTTACTGCACGAAATACATGGCTTCAGGGGTATTTTGTGTCCATCAGATAAAGTTGGTAATGTCAACATACAAAGTGTTTTCTGGCTTTATCCTCCTCATCATTTATATTCACTTGTTAGGCTGCTATTTTATACTGTCGTTTAAACATAGCTAATCGTATGATAAAAATTATATATTCCCCACAAATCATTTCACCGATGGACACTACTGAGTATGAATGTTGCAGGCCGAAAAACATCCTCACACATACCATCACACTCAAACATTTATATATATGGAGGTGGTCGTATTATTGAAATTCTAAGTTACCTTTCATTTATTCGGTACCTAGTAAAGTGGTCGTTATTATGAGGTCGTCCTAGTTGTGGGTGGGTAACAAGTCTGGGTTCAGCCGTCGAAGGCGGGGTTATTTATATATAAACTAATGCTCATCAGGGAAGGATATAGGCACCAGGGATGGCTTGTTAATCATTGATTTTATTGAGCCTACCAATTAGAGTTCAACATATCCAAGGAGACACTGCTGGAGACCTCTTGACTCGATCAAACCATGCAATGGCGGTCATGGCCAGTGCAAAGCATGCCTTTTTGTCAGTTTCAGCTGCTGAACATACGCAGTTAACGACAGGAGTGCGGGGTTATTCTGTGTCAGTCAGAATCACCCAAGTTAGTTCTGTGTGTGCATACAGTTCATATAATATGCTGTCGTTATGTCGGGGACAAAAAGGGTTTTCACTGATGGTATAGCCATGTGTCCTCTGGCACTCGTTTTATACCTTTCCTATTCATTACCGTCTTCTTACTATCAAGTCTGTGACGTAACGAATTCACAGACCTGGCATCTATATCATTAATAATGAATAATAGTAAATGCGCGGTCCTGTCACTTAGTAGTGTTCATCACTCTGTAGAATAAAGAGATACATTAGTATTATAGTGATATTATCATGGCCTGCGCCTGTTAATTAATCGTGATTAAATTATTATCTATCATTCTTTTTTTCTCATCACTGATGAAAATCAAATAAATAATAATATTTACTTTTATCTGTGCAGGTAACATGTGGACGAAGACAATAATCGATGCAATTTACCAACAAGATGATTTGGAAACCTACAAAAATACCACGCCATCACAACTAGATAATCAACTGGACTTTAACTTCCACGGCTCATCCAGTCTGCCCCGACCTTGTCTGTTTTGGTGCCATCTGCAGTACAACAAACTCCCCAGTGATGTCCAGAGGAAACACACTAAAATCGTCTATGTCCTGAGGGATCCTAAAGATGTGGCAGTATCTTACTACCACTTACACCAGGGGGCGCTACCTTTGGGTCCTTGGAAAGGTAACTGGGAAGTTTTTCTGGATGCTTTTCTTGAAGGCTCCGTATTATACGGCAGTTGGTTCGATCATGTGAAGAGCTTTATTAATCATCGCACGGATTCAAACATGTTATTTGTGAAATACGACGATTTAAAAAAGGACACTAAGCATTGGATAACCAAGATTGCCGAATTCTTGGGAAAGCCATTAGATAAGACAAAGGTCGATAAGATAGCGGAGATCGTGGATTTTAAAAGCATGAAGGCAAATCCACACCTGGATCAAAGCAATTGGGTCCCCTTACAACCTGGCCACACTTTCTTAAGGAAAGGCGTGATTGGCGACTATGAATCCCATTTCACAGATCAACAATTCCAGAGGGTTCGGGCAGAGTTAGAAGTTCTACGCAGGGAAACGGGATTTGAAGATTATTTGAATTAGATTTCCCCCGTCACATCACGGCCAAGGTTCTGTTTTAGTCGAGGAGACAGACTTAATTGATATAACTGGACCAATTTGACCTATTGTTTGTCTTGTAATTAGTCAACCCGGAAAGTACAATGCAACGGCCGTTCATAAAACAATATCCTTGTATACAGCCGATAATCTTAACATTATCATCTGAGTGATGAGTGAAATCACAATGACAACTTGCGAATCTACACACCAATTTCGAATTCCATCTTTGTTGTGAACGCCCTCAAAACAAAGCTTTTTCTCGTATAACCCATGTTGTCAGAAATTAAACACACGTTTACTGAGACTTGGCTATACGTGGAGTTATAAATGAACAGTTGATAGCATTAGAAAGTGACTCATTTAACGGTTGGTCTGGTTTATTACAAGTGACACAATTCTTGTTAGCACTCTGGCATTGTCAAACATGATGAAAATAGTCGGGTTTTTTTACATATAGATTTTGAGTTCCGTTTTCATTGTAGCTATAGTCCAGCCATTCTTATGTCCTAGTGAACTCTCTTACCTCACAAAGGCAACACTGACGCTAAATTTCTCACTCTTTACCTGTTCCATCTGTTGGCTACAATACCTAACTTTTCATAGTATATTGTATATCTAGGTGACCCGGCATTCATACATCTGCATGGAAAAGGATTTTGGTTTTTTTTTTTTTAATTTTTATATTGTTTATTAAAAATCAAGTTATATACAACTAAATATACTTATGGACAGTATATATATATATGTATGTATATATATATATATATATATATGTATATGTATATATATATATATATATATATATATATATATATATCCACTTTATTAACATTCATTCAAAATATAGATGCATGTACACAGTTATATAAATTTACATACACGTCCTATAGTGCTATATATATATATATATTATATATATATATATATATATATATATATATATATATATATATATATATATATATATATATATATATATATATAGCCAAGATATACCTAAATCTGATCTATAGAGTCCTGAGCAAAAAAAAAATCCTCCTTACAATCAAAATAAATATGTTTAAATCATAACCCTGCCTCAAGCCTCCTGCTGAAAATACCTGAAAAGGCAACTATATTCATACATGTACATAAACATACACAAGCAGTATACATGTAATTATATGCATACAGCAAAATACACGAACTTCTATCGAGCATACTCTAAAAATTAATGTACACGGTTAACATTATACATACTGTGATTTAAATATGTCAAACAAATGCTAAACATGACCCATAATTGATCAAAAACCAAAAAAAAAAAAACAAAACAAAAAACAGAACTTAAATTATCTAGGTGTGAGATATGTCCCACCTCTGCAAAAAATAAGAACAATTATCAACTTTAACAAGACTCGTTAGTAACACAAACCCCCTATATGAGATGAAACTCAATTATTATCAATGTGTGATCCAGCCCGCCTCTCATAAAAAGTAATTAAATAAATGCATCCGTACACACACACACACACACACACACACACATATATACATGTACACAGTCGGTATACATATACTCATCATGTATACAGACATAGATACCGAAACTGTAAATTGAAAACAGAATACTAACTCATACGTAAATGATAACATATATATATATATATATATAGCCTATAGCCTATCTAACAGCCGACAAGTCCATAAAAATACAATCTGGATATTACAAACCCTTAAGCTCTGCCTAATATAGATGCATAAACCCAATATTAACAAATAACCTGCTAACTAATAAAAATATGAAACTCAAGCAAAAGAAATCCCTCACCTTAATACAGTCCCCCTACAAAATAAAATAAATCAAGGTCAGATACGACCTGCCCCTCCCTAATGTGTGAATATATGTACATGCCGGTGATTATGACAGAAAAATACTTAGTAGTCGTTATCCTAGTATTCAGAATTCCCTATGGCCCACCTCTTAAGATAAATGAGGATAACCATCAACTAAGATGAGACCCATAACTAACACAAACACTCAGGTGCAGCTCAAACTATATCAATGTGTGATCTAGTCTGTCTCTCATAAAAGTATTTAAATACATCCGTGCAAATACATATGTATACATATAACTAAACAACAGTAATCACCCTTATCTTCGTAATCCACATCGGACAATGGTCATGACATGTATTTTAACCTGGTGAAGACTGTCGAAAAGAACATAAAGCACATCATAAAATCAGTAACGTAGCTCGATATAGAATATAATCTCTGTATATTGATAACTAGATACCATATCCCACAGTCTTACCTAACCCTAATTAATCAAATAAAAAATAGCATAAATATCTTAGCTAGAATCTACTCCAAATTAACAATAAAAAAGATAGAAATCCCAAAGGGTACACGTAAAAGAAACCAATTAACTAATAATAAGCTATTTAAATTAACTTTAATTTTCTCAAATTAAAATTAATGAAAATAAGATAATAAATACTCGCCTCCACGAGGAGATGAGTGGACTCAAATATTCAAATAACCTTAAACCAACAGTTAACTAAATCAAAAAGGAAAGTTTAAATTCATCATCTACACCACAGAGCATCATGATGACACCATAAGTTCTCAAACGATTCTGTACCATAGTCATCTTTCTGCTGGCTAGAAAAGTGTCCTGGTTGAATGTACTTATAATAATATTCTTCAGAAAAGCGATCGGCTTTAACGGACGGTCCACGATACTATTATTCCTCTTACTCCATAACACAATTTGCCAGAAATCAAAACAAAATCGAAAAGTTAAATATATATATCGGAGAATTCGCGCCATTAGTGTCTAAACCCAAAGCATAATGCATAAAGATTAATGTTCAATGCCTTACTAGCAATTTTATCAAACAAAAATTTAATTTCCTTCCAAAACTTGAAAGCTGTGATACAGTCTGAAAATACACAAATTACTAGAAAGAATATTGCATTTAACTAAATAATCTTTTGTTGGCTATGTCATATTCATGAATTTTCAGTTAATTTAAGTTGGTACCGATCGTTTAAATTATTGTAGCATTTACTGAAAATATGTTTCACCTGTAAACCATACAGGTCGGCATGGTATTACTAAGCAAGCGACCATATAAAAACTATGTATTGAATTTAGCTGACACTATAAACATATCCTGACTCAGCTGAATCCCATTTATTAACCTGAAAGTGGTCTGAAGGTTCAGTCTTTATTCCCAGAAAGCCGCTTTAAAGTGGGTCTGAAGCTGGCTTTGTATTTCATGCCATACGTCCGTGGATGCGTCACGGTCGACTTGTCTCAGTAAGGCACGTGTGCCGCACGACTGTCGTTGTTTTTACTCGTATATAAACCAGTCCTAGTATGAACAATATGTGTACCCTCGACCGCACTTTTACATACATATGTTACGCGCCATCTACCGATGGGTCTGACCTATTGATATAATAACCGATCGGATATAAGGTCGCCAATCTTAAGATGGTCAACCCATCTAGGGTCTATATATCTATCTCTTAGGTCTATATAACTATCTATATATATCTATATATATATATGTGTGTGTGTTTGTGTATATTTTACATTAATAAATTGATATATAAGAAATACATATCCTGCATGTTCTGAAAACAATCCTACCCTACTATGCAGGAAAATTGAATTCTAAATGTCAAATGAGTTTTTGCTTAATATAAAAAAGTGAACAATATTCTTATCGGTTTTGGTGAGTTAACAGAATGTTTGTAATTATATTGTTTCATAAAACTGGCCCCTAAACACACTCATGTTATTTTAATATGTAAATAAACTCTCATCCTTCGTTCTGAGAATTCATGGATATCCTGTGTTCTTTTCATTTCAATAAATTAATAATAATATATATATATATATATATATATATATATATATATATATATATATATATCATTGGTATTAATCGATTGATTCGATGATTTATTCGAATTAATTCCATGATTGAAAGATAAAAACGACTTGTACATCACGCTGAAAGGTCAATATACTATATAACTGATATATAACACTCGCAATATCCTGCGCCGCTTTTTGTTATTAAGCGTATAATATTTACCATGTATTAATAGATATAATATAATATAATATATAATATTTCCCAGATTTTTATATCGAGAAAGAGGGGACCCGCGCCCTCTGCGTCCTCTTATAAACAGGACCCAATGAAGATCATGAACCCACGGACTGAGTAAAATGAACTTTTGTTCCCAATGAAAGCTTATCAGGGGCTTCAATATATATATATATATATATATATATATATATATATATATATATATATATATATATATATATATTTATATATATATATATATATAAAGTTGTCCCAAAGTTGATCACCCGCTATCTCAGAGTCACACACCACTCCCCCCTCCAAGGTTATTCTAAGGAAGTTTGATGTGACCCGTCTGGACACCACATTTACTATATATGGAATACATTGAATGTTTGTGAAATTTCTTTTTACTGTTACTTTATATTTGATGTCCTTACAGTGAATGCAACATAAGCGGACTATGCAAAATAAGTAAGTGCTACAGAAACTAATATATATATGTATATATATAATCATTTTTCACCAACAAAAACGTGATCAGCTTATTAGATGAAAAAAGGCATATATTTCTTCTCGCTGTCTTTCATAATCTATACAATCTAAATCTATACTACTATCTCTCAAATGATATTGCTGAAACACCATGGATATCGCAAGAGATCACTGCTACCGCAAGTTCTGAGAATAAAAGGGGGCAGTACCGTCTGTTTCCACCTACATTTCAGGGACTATTAAATAGAAAAAGCTTTATACTTCCAAACTGAGTGTCCCTCAGACAAATAATTCAATAAACTAGAATCCTCAATCTAAAGCAAGCCTCAGCCATACACTTATTTGGCGTATTTTCCAGATTAATTCGTCCGTAAGTGACTCTACATTTGTGAATATTCCTTGATGGCGGGTCTGAATCCGGATCATGTTTCGGACCCATACTAAAATCAATAGGATTCTTCATTAGCCCTTTCCCGAAATGCCCTGAAAATTTCATGAGTGCCGTTCAGGATTACGTTAGGATTCAGGATACGTTCAGGATTATTGTGAACACACCATCGCGGTAATGACTCGTACCCTCCTGGCGGGGGCAATGATAATGATAGTGTATTACATGTGACGACAAAATGAGCGAGTCCTTCTACTCCGTTACTGAACCAGGTGTATACATTCGTCAAGCGGTCACTGGAATGGTTCTAAATAATTACCTTTCCAGAGTGGAAGTGTACACCCTACCTTAACCGACATATATGAAGTTACAGATCCCAGATAAAATAATTGAGAAAGAGGGCATACGTCACAGTCAGCTATTTTGCATGTGTCACATTCAACTAAATTTCAACAAAAATCAAAGTCCTTGAAATTTTTAATATAATTTTGGATGTTCTGCATATTTTGGCAAGAAATTAAAATAAAATCCACAATATTGCGCGTATTATTTTTTAAAGCGACTTTGCTGGTTAAACGTCTCGTGACCCTGTTCATCATGATCGTTATTTGATTAAAACCTGAATAAATGGATCACAACACTCATATTTTTCTTATATATGACCTAGTTTGGGGATCTTCACATGAACTCTACTTCATCTCTCTTTTTATATATATATATATATATATATATATATATATATATATATATATATATTTATATATATATATATATATATATATATATATATATATATATATATATATATATATATATATATATATATATACCTCCGCCGGGTATTAGACTTTAACCTCAGTTTGATGGTCAGCAAATTAACGAAAACATTCTGAACCATTTTGCATGAAATTTTGTGGATGGTAAGAAAACAATCAAGGAACAATCGCTTTAATTTTGACTGTAATCTGATTACCTTGGGAATTTCTAATTGAAAGGATCCTGTCCCGTTTTGACGGGAATTTCATTAGAATATTTTACCGGTTGGCTTTGTACTGGAGGTGACCTGGGGTTGGGCTCTTGAACCGTTACAAGTAGAGGTATAGTATGTAGACCTACCTACACAGCAACGTTTCACGAGGATCGTGAGGGAATTACGTCTCCGACAACATCGTACTCATATTCTATGAACACTTGGCTTTATGTAATAAAAAGTTATTGATTCTTGCAAAAGAAATCTGAATAGTTTTGGTTAACTCTATATTTAACTTAGTATGTTCAGAAATTCATATAATCTTTTTACTTTAATTGAAATTGCTAATTTTAAAGATTGTTCTATTGTATATTAAGAATCCTATTTATCTCGGATGTATCCCACCTTTAATGGCATTATCTAAGGTAAGAAGACATTGCAACATGAAGGCCAGTTATTGATGCTGCTTAGATGCAGAGCAAAGTGAGGCTAAAATATTACTTATCCCCCCCCCCCCCCCCCCCGCCCCGCCCCTCAAGCAAAATATCAGGTTGAGGATTCGCTGCTGTTCAATAATAAATATTGATATCTGGAAAATGAGTATTTGCCATGCAGTTGTTTGGACTTTTATTTGCTATATAGTGTGAGCAGTGAGTCTTTATTTCACAATGATCCGCTTTCTATGTGGGCCTGGAGGGAGGGGGTCGTGGTCTCGCTGTATTAGTATACATGATTGACTTCCGATATGCCAAACAACTATTATGTCATAACCGTTACCGGTATGTTACAAAATACCAAAGTTATGTTTGCTAGTATAGAAATCACCAGATTACATACGACTGTTATATAACTGCTAAAGCGCTTAAACTGAATAATTGTCAGTAATACTATACTTATTGCCTACTATATACAATTATTCCTTCTTAACAGTATGGCATTAGAAAATCTGGCTTAGATCTGAAGCAGGTCATTATTTATCACGCCATGTGCGTGTCGATTCGATACGGCTGACTTGCCACCCGACAGTTATGCCGTAATATATATGCGACAAGTCGGGTAAGCCCGTCGTAAATCTGACTTGTGCACTCTGCGTGTACCTGTCACGCGCATGTTTGTTGCCGGTATCCATGGTGCCGATGCTAGGACAACGACGCTGGTTGAGGACATATATACCTCAGTCGGTCGTTCCCTCCACATCACTCTCACCGTGTGCATCATTCAACGGGTCGTGAGCAACTTGTACAAGGAGTCGTTTCTTGTCACCACAGTCAGACATCACCGACATGGTAAGTTGAGCTATTCTGACGTATTATAACTAGCAGACCTTTCTTGCCACCATTATGGCATATCGACCAATGCTTACTTTTAATATTCCGTTTTACACTACCGTTAAAAATGTTATAAGGCTGGTCTCTTTACATTACCCTCTACAGGTTACAAACTGCAGTCATATTTCTGAAGAGTAATTAAGTCAATTTGTGATAAAAGTAAGATACAAGGTGTGAATATGTAATTAACCAAAACTGTCAAAGTGAAGGCGAAGCTATGCTATGATATGTTGGACTAAAAGAGCCATTGTCTTGATAAACTACGACAACTCCAGGCGTGACTTTAAAAATTATATATTTTCCTCATCTGTTTAGTATATGAAATAAAACCAATTACTGAATGCTTTTTTTACGTCTTGTCAAAATATAAAAGAGAATTTAAACAAATATATTTGTGACTAATCATCGGGTCTTACCGAAAATTGAAAAACACCTGACACATAGTATTTCTTAAAAATTACAACGATATACCAGGTTAACTTAAAGCAGATTCCTTTCCAAAAGAACACCCAGAAACACGAGTAAATACACGGGTGCTGGCGTTACATTAATGTGGCATTGGTTCATTCTACAGTTAGTGTGACAGACGATACATAATAATACACGGGGGCTGGCGTTACATAAATGTGGCATTGGTTCATTCTACAGTTAGTGTGACAGACGATACATAATACACGTTACATTTAAATTATTGATGATGTTCTGTCGACCAAATGAACCTGGGCCTCACTGGCGTTTCCGTCTCGTGGTATTATTGAATTATATATTCGTATTGATTTAAGCGACTTTGTTCTTCACATTTATTAATTTATTTTATTTTCATTTGCGCACATATCCAGCACGTTCAGCTTTTTTTCATGGGGTCCTAGAAACATCACATTTCATGTTTGTATTTATACAAAATGTGTATAAAATAATGATTTAAACATATACATACTATTATATGAAATACAAAAATAGTTAGGTTTTTAACAAAGTAAAACGTTTCGCATCCGTGGCGCATCTAAAATCATACGGATGTTGATGCCAGTCATGCGAAACTGCGGATAGAAAACTTCACTTTGACCTATATGTTCTTGTTCGATAGCAAGATTGCCATTTACCGTTTGTCGATTATTGAACGGGTTAGTCTTAATTAGGACAACTACCAATGGACAATTACCAGCAGTAACCATCATTACTTGGCACTTCATGTCGAGGTTAGGAATAATGTAAGGAGAGATCTTTTACATTTTGATTTGGTTGCGTTCAGCGTTTACTTTAGCCTTAGGTTATCTAAATAATCTGATTGTAAGACCCCCCCCCCCCCAAAAAAAAAGGAGCTGATAATAAACATAGTTCTAGCGAAACATATTAAAGGACAAAAATGCATAAGATGATATTCCATTACATTAAATGCCCATTAAGAGAGAAATTGTAGGCAATATATCTCGGATAATCTTATTTTTGTCCCGGTGTTCATAGTCCCGCACAATATAATCTTAGTAATTATTTAACAAAAGTTAGTTCATAGTTTGTCAAGCGCCTTTGGTAACTGCTCTGTTCAATAATAATAATAATAATAATGATAATAAAAATAATAATAATAATAATAATAATAATAATAATAATAATAATAATAAAAATGTTTATTATTTTTAGTGGTATTATTAGTATAACTATTAATATATTTAATACTATTATTCAATATCCTTTGTTGACGACCCTATTACACATCTTTATTTCGTTTTTTTGACAAATAAAGTGTTCTTTTACCTAACATCTGGCGTTTTCACACAATGCACTAACAGGCACTTCATATTATATGCAATATGATTTCATGTCTCTTTATGCTGTATAATTCATTCTTTAAAATATATATTTTATAAATACCTTGGGTATAATAGTCCGGAGGGGGTAATTTTCGGGGTTGTCCTGATACCTTTGGGACTATTTATAAGAGCGGCTGGTGGGTCACCAGATAAACATTTAAACATTTACAGAAATGTTTGTTCCACAGTCGTCTAAATAAGTCGAGTGATGTAGAGGAAATATATAAATCGAAGGTTTACGTAACAATTTAAGGTTACGAAAAAAATCACAACAATGATGAAGATTTTAATCAAACGGGGAATTCTATCAATTTTTTATTTACTAAAGATCAGAAAAAAGTTACAAATCCCCGTTTGTAAGTTGTAATTCTTTTTAGTGAAAAACGTTGTTATTAATGTGTGCTGAATTGGATCGAATTGTGATACTACCCCCATTGCGGTGATGGATGAGTGTAGTATATATTTTTTTAATATTTCAGTCAAAGTATGCTGGAGTAAAAGTTTTAAATGTTATTTTTTCACACACAGCGTGAGTGTATCAGTGTCCACATCGGCCAGGCCGGCGTCCAGATCGGTAACGCCTGCTGGGAGTTGTACTGCCTGGAGCACGGCATCCAGCCTGATGGCCAGATGCCCAGCGACAAGACCATCGGTGGTGGTGACGACTCCTTCAACACCTTCTTCAGCGAGACTGGCGCCGGCAAGCACGTACCCAGGGCTGTCTTCGTGGATCTGGAACCTACTGTAGTCGGTACGTGCTGATTATCACAATATTGTCTTCCGCAGGTAAGCCTCGATGTGAACGAGGACATCAACATTTTTAATCATCTAACATTTGGCTGTCTGCAGACATAATTAACTCATAGTCAGCTCCCAGGGTCCATGTTTCGATCTTTTCCATAACTTCTTTGTTGTTCAGTAACTTGCGTCAAGTAGTATTAAAAGGCGATCCAGTGTGAGCACAGACGAGGTATTACCAGCCTTGCATTGGTCTTCAAATATGACCTGTATAATTACTACATTCAACACTATTTATGACCTGTGTTATTCTTCAGATGAGGTTCGTACGGGCACCTACCGCCAGCTGTTCCACCCGGAGCAGCTCATCACCGGCAAGGAAGATGCCGCCAACAACTACGCCCGTGGTCACTACACTGTTGGCAAAGAGCTGATCGACCTGGTGCTTGACCGCATCAGGAAGCTGGCTGACCAATGTACCGGTCTCCAGGGCTTCCTCCTTTTCCACAGCTTCGGTGGTGGCACCGGATCCGGTTTCTCTTCTCTGCTGATGGAGAGATTGTCCGTGGATTACGGAAAGAAGTCCAAGCTGGAGTTTGCAATTTACCCAGCCCCCCAGGTTCGTCTATGCTGTCCTTTATATATATTTATGCTTTGCACCTGGATATTAAATGCGAATGATGTGAAACGGAAGGAAAACCAATCCAACATCAGGGGGAAACTGGCTACTTTTGAATGCCTGACAAGGCTCTGAAAATTAACATTTTCATGACAGATCAAGAATCTCAAATTGAATCTCTAAAGTCTGGAAACGTGTGGTTATGAATAATATAAAAAAGACATGATAGTATAAGATATAATGATAAATCTCGTTTAAAACTTGATAAAGAAATAAGTGTATATTTAGTATCTTATATCTACAATCCATTCTCATTTAGGTGTCCACAGCAGTCGTCGAGCCCTACAACTCCATCCTGACCACCCACACCACCCTGGAACACTCTGACTGCGCCTTCATGGTCGACAACGAGGCCATCTACGACATCTGCCGCCGTAACCTGGACATCGAGCGTCCAACCTACACCAACCTGAACCGTCTGATCGGTCAGATCGTCAGCTCCATCACCGCCTCCCTGCGATTCGATGGTGCCCTGAACGTGGATCTGACGGAGTTCCAGACAAACTTGGTGCCATACCCTCGCATCCACTTCCCCTTGGCTACCTACGCTCCCGTTATATCTGCTGAGAAGGCCTACCACGAGCAGCTGTCTGTTGCTGAAATCACAAACGCTTGCTTCGAGCCAGCCAACCAGATGGTTAAGTGTGATCCCCGCCACGGCAAGTACATGGCTTGCTGTATGTTGTACCGTGGTGACGTCGTTCCCAAGGACGTGAACGCTGCTATCGCTACCATAAAGACAAAGCGTACCATCCAGTTTGTGGACTGGTGCCCAACTGGCTTCAAGGTTGGCATCAACTACCAGCCACCCACCGTGGTACCTGGTGGTGACTTGGCCAAGGTGCAGCGTGCCGTGTGCATGTTGAGCAACACCACCGCCATCGCCGAGGCCTGGGCTCGTCTTGATCACAAGTTCGATCTGATGTACGCCAAGCGTGCCTTCGTCCACTGGTACGTGGGAGAGGGTATGGAGGAGGGAGAGTTCTCCGAGGCCCGTGAGGATCTGGCTGCCCTGGAGAAGGACTACGAGGAGGTTGGCGTCGACTCGGTGGAGGGAGAGGGAGAGGGGGAGGGAGAGGAGTATTGATCCGTATGGGATCATTGCACAGCATCATTACTGGCACTGATCTGTTGAACTGCAGGCGATATCTAGTAGTTCCGAAATTCCTGAAATGCTGAGAACTTTGTTGAGACTGTATGATGTCCTTTTTTAGACATTTTCTACACTGTCGGTTTTTCAAATAAACCTCTTTTCTTTTACTTTCTGTTACATACTCTTGTGTGCTTTTGTGTGTTTTTCATTTACGTATTTTTATTAATTTCTTCATGCCTTTTCAAAGCCGATTGAATGAATTCAACATAAAGTCATAAATGTCCTGATAGTTCCGCAATTAAATGAAAATTTAACTAAACGACCATAGGTCGAACGCTTGCCTGGAATTGAAATGATAGACAAACGGAAAGAAAGAAAAAACTGTATCATTAAGTGACTTTCAGAGCGATTGCTGAGAAGTTGTGGCGTGTTGAACGACATATATTACAAATAAAACATGAAAGCAGAGATAGCTGACAACAACCCACAAATGGACTGACATACTGACACACTGACACATCTGAGCTAACAGGTGAGTAGATTATCCTATGTAGAAGGCTTTTAGAAACAAAATGAGTTATAGTTTATGCAGATAAGGTTCACAGGTTGGAGATATGGCCCAAAAATGATACGTTGTAGTGGTTCTAGTAAAATGCCCCATAGTGGGCATATCCCAAAAATGAAAAATGCTTTTGAGATATTAGTATATGGCATAAGATGTACCAGTTTCAAAAGGTTTCTTGCAAAGCTTTGGCCTGAAGAATGCTAAATGTGAGACGCAAGAACAAGCAAGCAGGCGAAATTGAGGACAACTGACAAACAGACAGACATACTGACAAAGTGACACAGGATTGAGACAAGACGACTTAACCAGGTTATGCTGAAGACTCGGAGGAAGAAAATAAGCTATAGTTTGTGTAATTCAGAAATAAAGTTTTGGAAATATGGCCAAGAAAATGTGATGGAGGGGCGAGTGCAACGCCTCCTAGAGGCCATACCCCAAAAATGAAAAATCACTTTGGAGATATTATTATCAGACATATGATATACCGATTTCAAAAGGATTCTTTCAAACTGTGGCCTGTAGAATGCTAAAGTAAGACATAAGACCCATCGAGCAGGCGAAATTGGGGACAACTGACAAACAGACAGACATACTGACAAAGTGAAACAGGATTGAGACAAGACGACTCAATCAGGTTATGGAGAAGACCAAGAGGAAGAAAATAAACTAAATTGATGTTTATAGTTATGGAGATATAGCGAAAAAATGATATGCTGGGGAGGGTCAAGTGCAGCGCCCCCTAGCGGCCATAGCCATAAAACGAAAAACATTTTGAGATATTACTGTAAGACTCAAGATGTACCATTTTCCAAATGATTCCTGCAAAACTTGGGGCTGTAGAATCCTATTTATGAGACGCAAGAACCAGCAAGCAGGCGAAAAGAGGACAACTGACAAACAGACAGACCCACTGACAAAGTGACACATGATTGAGACCAGATGACTACACCAGGTTATGGAAAGGACTCAGAAGAAGAAAATAAGCTATAGTTTATGTAATTTAGGCTTATAATTTTGGTGATATGGCCAAAACATGATATGTTGGGGAGCTTTCCATCCAGCACCCCCAAGCGGCCGTATTAAAAAAAAATGAAAAAAAAAAAAAATTTCGAGATACTAGTGTAGGACTTACGATATGTTAGTTTCTAAAAGATTCCTGTAATATTTATACCTCCAGGGCAAGATAAATGAAATCTCGAAATATATCGTATGACGAGATGTTTTACGAGATATTGCGAGACTTTAAGAAAGTCTTGTAGTACTAATTAAATGCTACCTAATGCAAACAAAATAAGACCTCTCAAGCGTTAAAACTGACAAATTAGTCCACTAATTTTCTAATATCATCACTTTTTGCCCTAGAATGACGATTAAAATGAGCTACAGTTGAAGTAGATACGACTAATAGTAACAAAGATATGAAGAAAAAAAAAAACATTTTGTATACTTTCGATGACCTTGACCTTAACCTTTGACCGATAATGACAAAAATCAATAGGGTTCGGGGACTTTTGGTTTTACATCAACTGTGTAAGTTTGAGACAGCCAGACAGCTAGACAAACAAACAGACATACGCAGCTGATCAACATGCTTGCCAAAATCGAAGATTTCCGGCAAGCAATGAACCCATAGCGCAAGACATGTTATTTGTATAAATACATGTAATACGTGGGTAAACACGTGCAATGTTAGAGAAGCTTTCCTTGAAATCAACCAACACGGCCTTAAGCACACCCTATTGAATTTAACTGATTACCATGTGTGGGACCATTTCCACATCTACGTTTTTTTAGTATTTACTTCGGCCAAAAAATATAAAAATAACAAGATTGTGTTTGTTTACCCGGGCAAACATTGCGTTTTCCCGGGAAAAGTGTCATATCCGACCATCGACATATTCATTTATAAATACTGCTATTACAGTTACTATTTATACTGTTATTACTGTTACTATTTTTTCCATTTCTAGATATGTCTAATAATCTCTCTCGGTCTAGTGTGATTCCATAATGTCAAAATGCAGGCATATTCTTCTCTTTGACAAAAATAAATATAAAAATTATTTTTAGAACCAAAGTAATATCACTGGTTACATTTGAGTGCGGCGGCTAATGGAAAAATTGTGCAAATTGTGATAAAAGTACCAAATTTGGTACAGTTGTAGTATTGTACACTGGCTTTCGTTTAAGAAATAGTTCCACGATATAATCATGGTATTTCAGGGGTGGATCCTGCAATTACTTTGGGGGTACCGATGAATAAATTAAATAATTGGTAAATAATGTTTAATCTAAAAGTTTTTTATCAAGGCCTTTATTTTGCAGTACATGGAATACAGAAGTCTGCTGATGCTAAAACTTTACTTTCAAGTGAAGTTAATTCAGTTTAACAAGCGACCAGATTAATGGAGCAGGATGTATTTATTTATCAAGTATTGTGCAGAGCTAATGCGATTTAGCACGCCTTTTAAATTTTGTTAACATGTATATATCGCAAACATGTTTCATGTTAATTATAACAAACTGTAGGCTTACCATTATTGAATAATTCACTTAATAAAGGGTATGGTGACAGCATGAATTATTACATGGATATAAGTATAACTATTTATGTTTGTCAATCAGCTTACTAAAGAGCAAGTTATTTATTCAGTAAAATGTTTCGGAACTCTGCCTATCAACTTTTCCTGTTCATATGAGGTCTCTAGACCTATTGAATTACAGACCTGTCAGAATTCCAATATGGCCACCACAGCCCAATCGCTGATTTTCTTTCGCACGTGATAACTCAACAACAACAACATACTTCAGCTTTTCCAAATTCACAGGGATGATCGGTACATACCAGGGCTTCAGACCTTTGAATTACAGACTTGTCGGAATTCCAGTATGACCACCAGATCATAATTGGTGATTTTCTTTCGCACCGGATATCTTAACAAGAACATGCTTGATCTTTATCATTTCTCAGGGATCATTGGTGCCTATACGGACATAACACCTTTCCAAAAACAGACCTGTCAGAATTCCAATATGGCTCCCAGAGCACAATTGGCGGTATTCTTTTAAGCACGATATCTCGACAAGAACAAGCATGATCCGTCTCATTTACACAGAGATGATTGGTACCTATAAGGGCTCCATCTCTATCGAATTGCAGACCTGTCGGAATTCCAATATGGCCACCAGAGCACTATCGTTCATTTTCTTTTGCAACAATATGCTTGATCTTTCTCAAATTCACATGGATCATTGGTGCCTATGAGGGCTTCTGACCTATTGAAATACAGACTTGCTCAAAATCAAATATGGCCAACAGACTACAGTCGGTGATTTTCTATTGCACACATTATTTCAGACATATCTTATTTAATATTATTTGAACCAGTAGGATTTTTTCCCTCAAGCATATGGAAAAAAATGTTTCTGTTTGTCATATTTTTCAACTTAAACTTAATTTTTCCCCCTATGTAAACTAGTCCAGCACTAGCAGAAATGCTAATGCAGAAATAGCAACATGGAATGCACATGGACTTAAGAACAAAATTAAATTAGTAGAAGTTAAAGAGTTGATAAATAATCACAGTATAGTATGTATCAATGAGACATGGTCAACCAAGGATGATGAATTTTCTGATGCATTCCACGTATACTATGGTTATGGAATAGTCAGGAAGAGTACAGGGAGAGGAGGGGTGTTAGTTTACGTGCAACAAAAATTAAAGGGTATGATGGTACCTTAATTAATGAAGATAAAGATTTGGCCATAGTTTGCTGCTATATTGCACCAGCAGGTTCATCATTCTATGTGGATGAAGTTGAAATAAATGGTATCAACAGGCTGAAAAAAATTTATTGGTAGATACTTTAGCAGAATTTGATGAATTTAATTTAATTCTCCTTGGTGATTTTAATGCTAATAGTGTAAATATAACAGATATACCGGATATACCAGTAGACTTAATTACCTGTTTAACTCCTTTTGGTAGCAGTGTAGTTGATTATGTAATTGTCAGTAGTTGTCTACTTCATAAGGTAGATGGATCCTGTGTATTATCAGATGATCCGTCCGATCACTTTCCTTTAAGCTGTTCATTTAATATTATCAGACCAAGGAAAACGCTTTCGAAAGAACACATATGCGAACTGACAAAATTGGTAAAATTTTATCAGACTGATGAAGATAAAACAAATATTTCAAAATCATTAGAACAAATAGAATGTGTGTTACTTTTCAACACATTGAATGAAACCTTAGAAACATATCCGGACAAAGCAAGTGAGGCATTGGTTAGTACTTATCAAAATATATCCTACAGAAATAAACAAAACTTCCGAGACAACATGAAACTAAAGCAACCAAACTGGTGGGACATAGAATGTGAATTTTAGAAAAAACGAAAAATTATAGCTTAAATAAGTGCAGATGTACAATATCAGATGGCGACTTACTTAATTATTAACAAACACAACAGATGTTTAAAAAATTATGTGAAGAAAAGAAAGGCAATCATCCAAGCCTCAGAGGTGCAAAAGGTGATTGGTGCAAAAGACACTGATTCCATGTGGAAAAACATGAGATTTTTAAATAAAAAGAAAATTGTTACAACAGTCGAACTGGTACGTTGGTACAAACATTTAAGGAACTTTTGAATTCATCAACACATGAAATTAATCAAGAGTTTAAGAATCATACTCTGGAATATTTAAAAAAATGATACAGTGCTTGATGGACTCATAACACCTTGTGAAGTACAGAAAGCCATAAATGAAATGAAAAGAGGAAAGGCCATAGGGCCTGACGGGATAACGGTATTGATATATTGAAAGATACATATAGTCACATATCGTCTCATATATTACAATTATATAATAGTGTATTAGGAAATGGATTTTCCCAGCCTCTTGGAGCGAAGCATTTATTGTACCAATTCACAAAAAGGCTTCCACCATAGATGCTAAAAAATTATATAGAGGTATTTCACTACTTAATACCGTGAAAAACTATTTACAAAAATATTGGCAAACAGAATTCAAAATTATGTTGATCAAGCTGGATTCTTATGTGAACACAAGATGGCTATAGTAAAGGTTATTCAACAGTAGACCATACATTTTCTTTAATGGGGTGTAAGCAGAAATATTTAACAAAAAAGAAAAGAAGGTTTTATTACACTTAAGAAGGGTTTATTACACTTTTATTGATTTTCAACTGCTTTGGGTAGTGTACAACATGATTTATTGAGGTATGTTTCAGTTAAAACTGGGATAAAAGGGAAACTCTTTTTTTTCTGTCAATTATGGCTTAAAAGTAAATTTAGGAAAGACAAAAATTATGTTTTTTTAGACACGTGGGTTCTTAAAAAGATTAGAGAAATGGCACTATCAAAAATACTCAAATTGTAACGGTAAATGACTATAGATGCTTAGGGGTAATATTTACAAGTACATTGTCATGGTATAAAACAAAGAAAGCGCAAGCAATGCAGGCTGAAAGAGCAGTGACTCTCATAAAAAAAACTTTTATAGGAAATATAGTTGTTTATAAGTGAGCCAGCTATTTTATCTATTTGATTGTATGATTACTCCGGTATTATTATATGGTTCAGAACTGTGGGGCTATGAAAGATGTAAAATAATTGAAAAGGTGCAATATAAATTTTGCAAGTACACTCTAAAAATTAGCTCTTCAGCTCCGAACGCAGCATCATTGAGAGAGTTTTGAAGGCATCCAATGTATGTCGGTCAGTTATTCAGATGTGTAAAATACTGGACAAAACTAGTACATTATGGTAATAATAGATATCCAATGCGTATATATAACATGCTGTTTACTCTAGATATGAATGGAAAACAAACATGGGTTACTCATATAAGAAGCAAAATATGCAGCGCAGGTTTTGGGTATGTGTGGATGAATCAAGAAGTAGGAGACAGAATATTTTTGGCTAAAATTAAGGAAAAAATTATTGATATGGTAGAACAAAACTGGTCTAAATTTATATGGTACTTTTAAATCCATGCTATCAATTAATGGAGAAATATTTACTGTGTGTGACCAATACCAAGCATAAACAATCGCTAGCCAGATTGAGATTTGATAATTGAAAAGGGAAGGTATACGCGAATGGATAGAGTTTGTTGGTTTTCAAGATTTGTTTGTAGAAATGAAACTTTAAAACGCTGTTTAGTTGTACATTTACGATAACATTTTAAAAGAATGTACCCTGATAATTAAATATGATCCGCCCCTCATAATTAAATATGATCCGCCCCTGGAAATTCAGGGGTTTATTTCAGTGCTCATATGGAAATGTCCATAAGCTCATTAATACAAACAACAGATATTTTGCACTAAGAACAATAAAACTTACATGATTTTTAAGCACGAAGCAACATACACATTGTATGATGAAATATGTAATGTTTATACAGTGAACCCATACTACGTAAGTAGTAACACCCCCCCCCCCCCCTTCTCATTGCCCTCCCCCACCGTCTCCTATATTCATCAAAGGAGACACCGACGAGATGTAAATTGAGAATAGTGATTAAACCTTACTTTAAAACAGAAGATTTATGGATTTATGTCATATTTAACGATAAATTAACTTTAGTTAACTACATGTCGTTGAATGGCAAATAGTCATCTTTTAATTATAAATGTTTACATTAATGAGATTACAAAGGTAATTTTACATTTCTAATGATGATGTTAAATAAATAGAACCAAATATTCCAAAATTTTGCCCTTTCTATAAGGAATGTATAAGATGTAATGTAACTATGATGATCTTCCGTGTATTTTTCATATAAATTTGAGTACCCCAAATTTAACATAGGATCCGCCCCCGTTACACTGAGAAGATTTGGTGGAACTAATAAAAAAATGTTAATGTATTATCCAAACTTCATCTCCACAAAATTTGGTACTTTTATCACAATCTGAACAATTCTTCTGTATTTTGCCATTAACCGCTGCACTATTTTGAATACTGTCACAACTGGTATTAAAATATTCCTACTATTTTTCGGTTTGTGTAGCAGTTGCTTCAAGGAGAGAGAACATTATTTTCTATGAAAACCTGTGTATCATGCAGAGTCTTCGTGTTCTACCATACAGTATAATATACTTTTATGAAAACGTAATCAGTTTAAACCAACTGGACGCGCAAATCAAATCAGAAGTAGCAATGAGGACTGTCGCTTTACAACACTACAAGTAAAACATTAGACATGACAAGTGTGTCACATTTTGTATCGGTCAAAATGTTTCAAATTCTCAGGTATTCCGGCTTTATCAGTTACTGAAAAACAATCGTCCGCGGGCGCCTCATGGTTCCCTCCCGAGTCACAAGAACAGTTGTCATATAGTACAAAAGATGGCGAAATGATCGACATTCAAGAGGTGCAGCTATACGTATCGGAAGGGGGGGGCCACTATTAACTCAGTTAGAAAATTGACTTATCATTTAAAGGATAGGGACTGATTCATTTGTAGGATAGTACGTGTCCAGGAACGAGACGGTGAGCCATGAGAGGAAAGATAAAAAAATTAATAAGACTTTTTTCCAACCTATTTATCGATTTAAATGTTTCTTACATGATGCTCACTCCCATTGTGTGGAAACTCGGAAACAGTGGCACCGCCCTATCGGTGTACGTTGGCCACGGTTTCGCATGAGGAAAACGGTGATATGTAAGATACAATGTATATTTCAACTTACTTACAGCTCTGACATCAGTCCAAATTGGTCTCATGCCAATTTTACCTTTAACATTTACCTTCAGTAAGTAAGACTGATTATTAGATTATCGCTAAGCCCTTGCAAACAAAACCTGAAATAAAGGAGATGAGACAGTTTTTTTTTTAATTTGAGAAAACATTGAGTCCACCAAGGACGAAGTTCAGGTGCTAAGCCCCAAGATAGCTTTGCAAGAATATAAAAACGCTAATGTATGTTGATCAGATCATGCGGTCGTGACATCTGAACACTTCCTTGTTCAATTATATCTTTTATTTGTGACAATCTCCCCTCACATTTTTGTCACGTGATTGTCTATCATTGTACCCATGGTGGTGTTGACCGACGGCACTCGGTCGGACGTTTTTCTATGATATCATTCTCATTGTGTAAATCAAAAACCAGTTTGTGACGTTACGCCCACCGCTTCATATTATCACAATTACTGTGTAATGCTTACTTGCACGTGCTTACATGACAACAAATACTAGGACTTCAGTGAGTTTGTTAGAGCAAGCATCATGTAAGCGGCAGAGCGTTTTGTAGGAAATATTCACAAGGACGCAAATCTGTTCTTCTAAACATAGGCCTACTAAATTTCAATCGCGTCTCCTCAAGGGTTCAAGGTTTACAGATTTAATACTGTTTTCTCTCTCTCTCTCTCTCTCTCTCTCTCTCTATATATATATATATATATATATATATATATATATATATATATAGAAAACACGTTTGAAATTGTGTGAGAGATGTTGACAAATAAAATGTCAGTGGCTTTGCTAAAGGCGAAGTAACTTCATTCCACAACACTTCAAAATCCAGGGGGGGGGGGGGGGGGGAGGGGGCATGACACGCAGTCAGAAGTGGACCAAAACAGAAATAATTGATGACGTAGGGAGCCAGGTTGTCAACCGTAATTGTCATCAGGTGTATCATTTTCTTAGTTCCATAATATCGTCAGTCGTTGGTCATGTATTCCTATTGATGACAGCAGTTCCATTTTAATGTTCGAGAGCTAAATGACACTCTTATTCAACCAATTTAAAGGACTAAACTTACAATATTTTTTTCTTTTATTAATTAATATCTATTGCTTTGGTATGTTTGTATTATGGTGTATGAACTTTCCATATCTAAATACACCAACTTTTGAATGACTTAATAACATCGCGAATAACTTAAACCAGTTGACGAACAATATAAAGAGATATTATATACACTCTTTTCTGATTTTTTTAATATAATTCATCTTAAAATATAACCTTAAACAAAATAAGCTTTCAAAATGTGCTATTTATTAGAATGACGGCAAAATAAGGAAAAAATGTTAAACGTAAGTGCGAAACAAAAATATTCGAACGGACGAAATTCCAGAAAATGCTTTTTTGAATACAGAGGTTTATAATGTACGATAACATATTTTAAGTAGAACAAACTGTAAATAAACCGAATATAAAATCAATCCGAAAAAAGAAGCAGGCTCTTGACGAAGAATTAGAATATTATAGGATTCGATACAAAATTATAGTTTAAAAAATATAGGATTTTCACTGCATGACACGTTGTACCCAGTTACTAACCATGACCATAAAGTAGCATATACATTTAATTGTCTATTTAATTGGTTTAGAGGTATGTACATGTATAACGACAATACTTACCTGGACGATTCTACAAAGAAGAATAATAGTTTCAATAATAACGGGTCTAAATTACAATAATTATTTAGTAATAACAGTTATATCAGAATCACGATCGTGAAATGAAAAAAATATAGGAAAACTTAGGAGTGTGTGATCTAAATAAAAATACAGAATGAAATTTAAAAAAATGGATTTTTTGGGGGGGGGGGAGGAGTTAATTTTTTAATACTAAAATTTACGTAAGCCCTGATATCAGCACAGAGCTAAAACTATACGATAACAGAAAAAGGAAAACAAACCTCCCAGGTGGGGACGTTATCTCTGCCCGAAAGATGGTGCCAAAAGACAGGTCGGGCGTTAACCAATACTGTTTTGAAGTTTTGTTTTCAGTGGAAACGTGGCTTGAAAAACGCCCCGGGCATTGTGATTATCCTGGCGTCAATTATATACAAACCGATCAACGCCCACCACTATGCTGATCACTCACTTACTACAGCCACAATTCCAGAAAACGTCGCGTCAATGGCCTTTAGTCGACCGGCCAACCCACTGAAATGTGCTTATTTAAGACTTATGATGGCAATTTTTAATCATGGCTGGCTACCGCGCTGGAAAGTATGACCATGATCCAAGGTTTCAGAATCACTCGGTTGCCAAGTTGGCATCTGACCTTCAAGGTCAGAATTCAAGGTCAAAAGGTCAAATTTTATTTAACCTTTATTTACAATTAACCTGCAATTTTAATAATAAAAACGAGGCTAAGTTGGGATATGTTGATTTTACTCATGGAATATATGATAAATAAGGAGACTATTGTAAAAAATAAATGCCAATTACTCCTTTGATGGTTAGTTTTTGTTAAACGTAAGGACGCATTTCAGTTTCATTAAGGAGCCAGTCAAATTTAATATGGCACAAATGAGTTTCAGGTCATGGGTAAAAAAAACACAAAGAAATTATAACTGCTCTCCAGTACTTTTTTTCATAAGCATTTAGTTAGCAAAAATCAGCAGAAAGTGAAAAGAGAAAATAAATCATATTGGTATTACCACGAAAACCTGAGTATTATTGAGGTATTACTGAGATAGCTGCCACCTGGGGTTAGGGAAACCGTGTTGGCGCTGTAACTCCAATGCATTTCTTTTTGTCTATTTTTGACGGGATCCTAATCCCATGCCCCCCCCCCCCATCCAGTACACGGAGGTCCCTCATATCTTCCTGTTGGTCGTATAGGCATGATAAATATTCCATCTCCCCATGCCCTCCCCCCCAACCCCATAGCCGGCTTTCTTTATCACGACCACCCCATCTCCTCCCGGTTATCCTAGGGAAATCTTAGAAACCTGAAAGCAGGTCATAATGACCTATATGCTACGAGTTACGTATTTTGAGTATGATTGTGAGCACAAAATAATTCTCCCCACTGTTCAATGTTCTTTTACAAATATTGTGCATCAGATCATAACAAAATTAATCAGGAGTCTGCATCCTAATGGATGCATGACTCCGCCATTCTTATTGTGAGATGCTCCCTAACCCGTGTTTGCATTCACTCACCTTAGTACAAAGAGCATACGTTTCAAAAACGCTCTGCGAACATCGAAATCGAGGTGTTTATGCTCTGACATTGTCGGTGTGCAAAGAATCACTGGACACCGTCACTCCGAGATGCTGGGCGCTCGACTTTTATCTGAACATGTGGCCAGGCCACACTGATGAGGCGGGACCTGTCTGCATTCACTAATTTTTTTCCCATATTGCCAGGTTCATTCGTGCATAAGTGACCGTACATTTGTTAATATTCCTTGATGACGTGGGGCCACAGCAACCTTTTTGAGGGTTTCAGACTAGTTTTTACGACCTGGACCCCCCTTTTCCGGACCTGGGGACCTTTTTTAGGCTTTGTCATTAATCCTCCTTGGTTATCCCCCCCCCCCCCCTTTTTCCCTAAATCCTGGATCCGCCCTGAAACTGGTCAATCGGTGTGCAGCGTATATGGCAGCATAGGGCAGGTACTATAGTTGGGCTCATACAAGTTACAAAACCTTCATGATAGACAAGATGTATTAATACTAATGTGAACTTTTTTAAAACAATTTCAAAATCTTTAACTAAACTTATTTAACATAAATAATCACCAAATTATTCTATGAATTTTTTTAATTAATTTATTTCATGGTGATCCATATTACCTCAAATTTAAGCAGATTGTTCCTTGGATGTTTTTTCTAACCGTCCAAAAAAATTTCACCAAGATCTGTTCAGAAAATTTTGCGTTAATTTGCTGACCTACAAACCAAGGGTGATGTATAATACCTCTCTTCAACTTGCGGAGGTATAATAAGCGATTTTGGGTGTGTGGCGTTGGATGAAAGTGGTCTGAAAGTCCAGGCTTTTATCCACAGAAATCCGCTTAAAGTCGGCCTGTAGCTGGCTTTGTCACGCAATATGCTCGTCGATACGTCACGGTTGATTTGTCTCAACGAGTGTTGGTCCGAATTTGCAACAAGTCGCGCAATGCTGTCATAAATCTGATTTGTGGGCTTCACTTAGTGTCCCTATCGTGTGGCCGTATGTGGTTGGTATCCATGGTGCCGTTGTCCGGACGACGCGTGCGCAGCCTATATAGTCCCTGTCGAAAGCGTATCCGTTACATTACTCCTGCCGTGTCCATCACACAACGGTCGGCGAGCAACTCCACGGGCGTCAGTTTTTGTCACCACATTCATATACGTCAAAATGGTAAGTGAATATGTATATTTCCTTGCAACACTTTTATTCCTCAAGAAATAGACAGCTTTCCCATTATGTTATCAATGAAGTATATTTCCTTTGTGATTCTTTAGTTATCGTCATGTGACTGAAGTCACAGATTCTTTTACGGAAGAGAAATGTTATCTATCATCGACCAATCAGTTCCGTTTACAGAGTTAGTGGGTGTTAATTTTGGTCTGATGAAACTGTCCGGCAACATCTAAACGTGGTCCGTGCATGGTCGCACTGGCCAATTTTAATTAGGATTACTAAATTGTTTGACCAATTAGTTGCAGTTATTATTGAGTTTCTGCATCATATACGTTAGTCAGCTAAAACTGTTCAAGGTATATTATACAAAATTTCAGAATGTTAATTTTACAATGAAAAAAAAACTGCTAGATGGCTTATTATTACAGTAGTAATTTTCTTTTTGTATTAAATAAATCTGACCAATATGAGCAATGTTATTGGAGTTTTCCCTGTTGCATGTATAGAGCCAAATCTGACCCACTTTTCCAGGGGAACCTGTGACCACTGCATGGTAAATGCTGGCAAGGTGCCAGTCAGTGAGGTACATGTATCTCACTGCCCAGTGGGCCGTGTAGTGGCATAGTTCTACATAGCTGTCATTAGTGTCTTGATCAAGAAATGACCATAGTAATTTTTTTTATCTATATAATATTTGGAACAATTACTTCGTCGTATAATTATATAAATTATAGAATAAATGATTCGCTAAATTAATGTCAGATAGTTACATGAATATATATAATAATATAAATGAAAAGAGCGATAAATGACAACACAAAATTATATTTATATAACATATTAAGCAAATTAATGATGTGTCAAAACAAACATTTCAAAATAATGGTTAAATCGATATGAATAGTAAAGATTTTAATTATAAATAATAATAAAAAGAAAATTATGATTAAATTAATATATTGTACGTGTAGTTTATTTTCTCAATTAATGGTAATGGGAAAATAGTAAAACAAAAGCCATCTGTATAAAGTATATGTTTTACAATTTCATTTTAATAAAATTAAAACTAATAAATACACGAAAGATCCATTATCAAGCTACAGCTTTCGGTTCTATTTATAGTAACAGGGGGATTTCCCATCAACCCGGACTTCCTGGGGTGAGTTTGACAGTATTTTGATATATATCACTGAAAAACACAGTCCACTGACATCAGAAACGTAATCAACACATTAAAAGAAATGTTAGATTGCAGACATAACACAAGATTCAAATAAATTTGGTGGCTAAATCACTGCGTTTCTGAATTAGAAATTGCAAATGGCCGCCCCCATGCACACTTCCTGTTAGGCTTCAGGGCCATTCGGAGGGAGCTCGGGAGACGATCAGGCATCGCAAAAGCGCAAATTGGGCATATCTTTTGCGCCACTAATAACACACTGAACAGTCTGTTCGGAGCAATGCAGGGCTTTTAATAATTACTTCACATACTAATCACATAATACTCATTCGGATCCCAAAAACAAATATCATTGTGAAGCATAAAGAATTTTTCATCCAATGGGATGCGTTTCACTAAAGTTGCATCAAAATTGAAATTTTTAACTTAAACGCGATTTTCCCAGCAACTGCTAACACTAAAGACATATTTTTTAAACAATGATTAAACACTTCCAAATATCACCTGTACCGTTTCATTTTTTTTGTAAACAGATTAAACACTTCCAAATATCTCCTGTACCATTTCATTTTTGTTTGAATTAAAATATCACGGCGGAGAAGGCGAATGCGATACTGAATAGAGCTTTTTTTTAGCATGTCCCTCCTCTCCCTTTAATATAAGAACATATAGGGTGAAAATGAAATGGTCGTGACCGTTAGCAGATATATTATCACTAATATGTCGTGGTGAACTTATTAATCTTACAATGGAGGTTACTGATTTATAATATCTTAGTACTACAGAGTAGATCCATTACATCCTTTGTGGAATGCATTTGACACTGTCATTCAATACATTTAGCTAAATGTTTTTGGGAATTCCTGAAATACCTTTTTTTTCATTTTAGGAATCGATATACATATTTTGTCGTACTTGATTCATTAGTCCCGCCCTATCTTTTATCACACATCTCTAAGACCCTTGCTGCTTTCTTAACCAAATTTTTCAGACTTATACTCAGCACATTACCGACATGGGATAATAACCTGTAGGTGGCGCCACCTCTGTTACACGAGTTTCTGCGCTCCAAAATGGTCCCTCTTTCCTTCAGATAAGTCGATAAATAGGAACACTTAAGCCTTTAAATATATGAAAGGATTCCTTGGAATCAGTGAAATTCACAAAATACAATATTGAATAGAATTATATTCAGACTGATGTTTCCACCGGAGTTCAAATTTTGCTGATCACGAAGTATTCTGATTTCACGTTTCCATATATGGTGAAAATTTTTTTACCTTTTACCTCATGAACCACTTCACCAATCATTACCGATTTTTAAGCCGATTGATCAGTTGGTTAGCATGTGTTTAAACCTGCAGGTGGCGCCACCTCTGTTAAACGATTTACTGCATAAAAGGTAACAGGCATGTCTTGGCCACAACCATAACCGGTATCTATTTATTCAAATCGGTCAAGTTTACAAATTCTGTCCCCCAATGCCCGATTGCTCCCTGTTAAAACATGGTCATCTGGTTAATAAAAAAGCTAATTATGCATTTTTTTAGCTCCGCGATCACCCTTTGTCCGTCGTCTGTCTGTCTAGCTGTTCGTCTGTCCGTCCGTTAACTAGGCACAAATCGTTACCAAGAGAGAAAATTCTCGGTCCAGTCGTTACGATTTGTGCCCTGTTAATAGATGACCGCATCTTAAGAGATCTCAAAAATCGATTTCATCAGTGTCTGCAGACTTGTAGCACATCTGTTTTTTTTTTCGAGTAAATTTTTTTTCTATTTTGAGCCCTCATAAGATGCGGTCATTTAAAATGCAGAGACGTCCATGAAAAATCTCCTTGGAAATCTTAAATTAGGTTTCTGTTACCCATATCCTTTGAGCAATAGGGCTTGTAAGTACCGTTCAGTATAATTAAACATTTAAAATAAAACCTCCAGTTTCTGTACAACTAATGAATTCATCACCATAATTCTCTCTGGGTCACTTGTTTAAAATAAAATTTATATTTTGCAAGTTTATTTATTATTAGCGAGGAACTATTTGTGCTTCTAGGTCCTTGATTTCCTACATTTTCTATATTATTTCATTTACCTCATTTCCCACCTAAATGAAATCATATAATATTTATATGATTATATTAATGTATAAATATATATTATATATACATCGTATAAATAATATTTACTCCATGAATATACAACATGAAATACAGAATGCTAAAAATGTCATATTTGTCCTGTCGTACAGTTCCTCGTCCTCATTCAATAGTCGGGGCCAGTGAGGGCCAATGAAAAGCCACTGTGAAAAAACCACAAAAATCGTTCGGTAGTTTAAAAAAAAACCGCCACTGACTTTGATTCGAGGAATCGAGGTCAATTTCAGCCTTTGAAGATGTTATCTTATATACTGATATAATTTAAAGAAATATTTTTCCTTCAATTTTCAGCGCGAGTGTATCAGTATCCACGTTGGGCAGGCCGGTGTCCAGATTGGTAACGCCTGCTGGGAGTTGTACTGCCTGGAGCACGGCATCCAGCCTGATGGCCAGATGCCCAGCGACAAGACCATCGGTGGTGGTGACGACTCCTTTAACACCTTCTTCAGCGAGACTGGTGCCGGCAAACACGTGCCCAGGGCTGTCTTCGTGGATCTGGAACCTACTGTTGTCGGTAAGTTTAAACATACATTTTTCCTTCGCTTTCCTTAATGGTCATGTTTCTCTTATACACCTTTATATAGACACTCCGGTAAACTGGCCCCACCCTTCATCATGCATACCCTGAAAATAATGCGTGTGTGTGTGTTGGGGGATAGGGTTATTGCTATAAAATCACATGCTGATACAGACTCCTGAATATCAACCGTTGCCATCGGATGTGAGCGTATTGAAAAAATTAAAACTAAACATTTGGAGGGACCTTTCATGGTATCTTCTCGTGACTTCTAATTTGTTTTTCCTGTGTCGGTTTGAATCAGTTCCGGATTAGCACATAAACTGAGTTCGTCATGATACCCTTGATAAAATGGAATATACCTATTAGTAGACAGCAGAAAGCCGTAAATATTGGCGGAACCACCAATTTATTAATCATTTTAATCTTTAGATGAAGTCCGCACTGGGACCTACCGGCAGCTGTTCCACCCTGAGCAGCTTATCACTGGCAAGGAAGATGCCGCCAACAACTACGCCCGTGGTCACTACACTGTTGGGAAAGAGCTCATCGACCTGGTGCTGGACCGCATCAGGAAGCTGGCTGACCAGTGTACCGGTCTCCAGGGCTTCTTGCTCTTCCACAGCTTTGGAGGTGGAACTGGCTCAGGTTTCTCTTCTCTGTTGATGGAGAGATTGTCCGTGGACTACGGCAAGAAGTCCAAGCTGGAGTTTGCCATTTACCCAGCCCCTCAGGTACGGATATATACCCTATATTTATGTCCTTTATATAAATTTGTCCTTCATATAAATTTATTTATGTCCTTTATGTAAATTATCTTTGCATCTAAAATTATATGCGAATAATGTGAAAATGGAAGGAAAACAAACCAGGTACTTCTGAATAAATGTTAAAAGCTGTGAAAATCAATATCTGAAGTCTGGAAACGTGATTTTGAAGAAAATGGAGCAGTATGGTAAGGATGGAATGATTAACCTTTTCAAAACTTGATATAGAAAGGTGATTTAGTATATGATATATACTTACTTCTTACTTTAGGTGTCCACAGCTGTAGTCGAGCCCTACAACTCCATTCTGACCACCCACACCACCCTGGAGCACTCTGACTGCGCCTTCATGGTCGACAACGAGGCCATCTACGACATTTGCCGTCGTAACATGGACATCGAGCGTCCAACCTACACCAACTTGAATCGTCTGATCGGCCAGATCGTGAGCTCCATCACCGCCTCTCTGCGTTTTGATGGTGCCCTGAATGTGGATCTGACAGAGTTCCAGACAAATTTGGTGCCCTATCCACGTATCCATTTCCCCTTGGCTACCTACGCTCCTGTCATCTCTGCCGAGAAGGCTTACCACGAGCAGCTGTCTGTTGCTGAGATTACAAACGCCTGCTTCGAGCCAGCCAACCAGATGGTGAAATGTGATCCCCGTCATGGCAAGTACATGGCTTGCTGCATGTTGTACCGTGGTGACGTTGTTCCAAAGGACGTGAACGCTGCTATCGCCACCATCAAGACCAAGCGTACCATCCAGTTCGTTGACTGGTGTCCAACTGGCTTCAAGGTTGGTATCAACTACCAGCCACCCACCGTGGTACCTGGAGGTGACTTGGCTAAGGTACAGCGTGCTGTGTGCATGTTGAGCAACACCACCGCCATCGCCGAGGCCTGGGCTCGTCTTGATCACAAGTTCGATCTGATGTACGCTAAGCGTGCCTTCGTCCACTGGTACGTGGGAGAGGGTATGGAGGAGGGAGAGTTCTCAGAGGCCCGTGAGGATCTGGCTGCCCTGGAGAAGGACTACGAGGAGGTCGGCGTCGATTCCGTGGAGGGAGAGGGAGACGAGGAGGAGGGTGATGAATACTAATGAGTCCACGTCTTTAAACACAAAAACATTCAATTTTTTTGGCTATTGATAAAAACTGGAAGGTCAGACTACTATCTTCTACATATCGTACAGACAGACATTTTCGAAAGTATACGTTGAATCCATTTGTATTCAGCACAATCCAAACCCTCAGTTTGCTGTTGTGGTAAATAGTTCTTTGTTACATACCCTGTTCTTTCTGTGCCTTCGTCCACTAGTACATGGGAGGGGGCATGGAAGAGGGACAGTACCTAGAGGCCCGTGAGGAACTTGCTGCCCTGGGAAAGGACTATGAGGAGGTCTGTTACGAGGAAATAATTCTGCTGTATTATGTTTGCTGTTTGCTGTTACAGGTCTCTGTCGAGGACGTGTAACTGCACACTCTTTTGTTTTGTTAGTTTATTGTTTCAAAAGAACTGATACGCTCGTCTACAATAGTTTGCAGAAAGTTGGGATGGTTACAGTAAGGACACGCAAGACACCTCTTTATTAAGATGACTCTTCTACATGCTGATGAATGTTTTTACATTTTTTTACATTCAGTATTATTTACCGAAATAAAGGGTTGTCTCCCGAAAGTCTTTTGAAAGAGTAAGAACAATATTTATATTTTCCAGATCCCTGCATTGTATTTATAAATGACATTGATATTTCGTACTGGTGGCAATCCAAAATCCCTTGCATGTTGAGTCCTTATGTTGCCTTTGTTTTTGACATTTTCTACACTGTCAAGTTTTTCCAATAAACCTGTTATCGTTGACTGTTAATTGCATTTTCATGTGTGTCAAAAATAACCGATTGAGCCGTATGTCGCCTTCTCGGCAATGGTATAAGATGAATATCCAAAACATTGAGGTAGTCCATAAATTATTTTGAGAATACACTCTTGAGGAAATAAAAAAACCTTTTGCAAGCATTAAAAAAATCTTCGCTATTGGTCCCCATGGTCGTAAAGCGCTTATTTGTGGTCTATACCGGCACATGGTCTACTCCTGCTGCTTTATTCTGGAAAGTTTGCAAAAGCGAACAAAGTAAATTTTAGCAAAATGTTCTAGGACTCCATTCCATCCCACAGTGATGCAGCATGTTGCCTGTATATATAAAATATGGTTTTAATAAGCCCATGTGCGCTTACAAACGTATATACTTTTTTATATCTGGACGTTCCTATGGACCTGCATACCATTTGTCCATCTTGTAGCGATTGTCTCTTATATACACCGGCATAAATGGTAGTATTTTTTCCTACGTACACACACGCTAGCTTTGAGCTTCATTATACCTCCGCTAGGTGGCCAGAGGCCTTTTTATCTTGTAACTGGTAATTTTGTTTGCATTAGAAACGATTAAATGGGGTTAACCAATGATGGTAAACCCTGTATAAACAAACAAACCCACAATCCATTAAAAACACAACTATATTAACATTAAAAATGATAAATCTAGTTGGATAAAGATTTACTAACATATGAAGCTGTCATAAAACGCTTAAGATATAAGAAATAATCCCTTAGCCTAGCCTCATTTTGGCTAGGGGTGCTCAACTGGCAAAATTATGCACGGGAGTGGTATGTCTGTGCGTCGGACGCAGGTACCTGTTGTTTACACCGAGAGCAGTACCTCGGTATCAGCTGCGTCATGGCCCATGCAAAAGCACTTGAAAACGACGAAATAGCCGTTGAAAATGACGACTTATTATACTGAAGCCACAAATCCTGTTGCCACACGAGGTTTTGAAAATAGCGTTTAGGTTGGATTGTCATGACTAATATTTCTGATATAAGGACTAGAGAATATGAACTAATTGAGATGGGGGGGAAAACATGCACGTGATGGGTAAAGCTAATTTTTATGCAACTCGAGTACGCTTTTTTAAGTCTTTTCAATTGCCGTACCCACGTATTTCTGAAGTTTCCTTGTTGAAATTAAATTGAATAAGACATAGGCCTAATACAAATATCTTTGTTGTGCAAACAACCACCTGTCGGTGCTCGTTCTCCAAACGGGTGAGCTCCCCACCCAGGTGTAACGGGTACTGGTCGTTGGCGGCAGGTAAATGAAGAAAACCGCGTAGCGCCTGTTATGGCTGTTTGAGTTGTGTGCTTCGACAAAAATGAATAGGCCCCGAAGAACCAGGAATTAAGGCAGGGTGTATAATCAGATGAGACTGACATCTTCGACCAAAACCTACCCTTTTATCTTTATAAGGGAGACTAGAACCATACTATCCATAAAATTTGACGATAACCTTCGAGTCATTTATACATTCAATTTCAAGTAGGTGTGTTTTAACAAGGGGTTAAATGTTTGCATATTGCCCTACTGCTTAGTACTCCGACTGATTTAGGAAACTGATGAATGTTTGAGATCTTTAGATAGTATCTCCATAAATAAAAATGTCTTTGTCCTAGAGAAGTTGGAGAGAAGAGAGAGCGGAGTGAGAGAAGAGAAAAGAGAAGAGAGGAATAATACATTAATATAACATAACCACTTCAACAAGTTATGTATATTACAAAATGTTAATCTAACAATGCCAATATATCTTCAGGAATAAAACCTAACAGCTAGTCTCCTTAGCACATGTTGTAGTGGCACATTATGAATCAAATTTTCCATATTATCTTCAAGCTCATTAGCATAGTGTATTTTTCAGTATCCAAGAACATGTCCGGTTCTGGTTACTGGTTTCCAGTGAATAAGACTAAAACCCAGATGTCGTATGTCGGATGTCGGATGGCAGGTTGGATGCCTAACTCGGATGATTTGTTGTGCACCAGCAAATAGAAGAATCACAATAATTTTGAGTGTTCATAGTGTAGTATTAAAATTCATTCTAAACAGTAACTTTCTAATATATATTAACAATACAAATTAAGTTACGACGTCTATATACTCTTTTGCATCATTAAATATATTTGTGAGATGCTCACTCTCTTTAACATATAAATTTTCCTATCGTATTATATATATATATATATATATATATATATATATATATATATATATATACATGTATATATATATAAGTACAATGTACTGACGAGTGAGGGCCCGTAGGGGCCCTTACGAAACAGAGCTGTAGAACACAAGTAAGTGTGTTTAAGTCCTGAAATATATGTATAACAGCTCCTAGTATTAGTTGAGCACTTTAAAACCGCATGGTTTTGCAACTTATATATATATATATATATATATATATATATATATATATATAATATCATATATAAAACATAAAAAGGGGAAATTTCAATTTAGTGCATCTGTGTAATTTATCATCAAGAAATTGAATGGAGAAAGCTTTTATAACATTTAAATTCTATCTATGCTACATGTAAGCTGTAATTAAAAATAACAATTATGAGAGGAACCTATCTCAAATATGGATCAAATTTTTGGGTGTCAGGGAAATGTGAGAACAATAAAAATAATATTTACAAATTAAAAATATATTCATCGTAGGCCAAGAGAATCATCAAGATATATATAACTTTGTACAAAACATTTACCAGGATTCAATAATACAATATAATATAATATAAAATAATATTATACGATATAATTTAATATAAAATATAATATTTAACTGTATATATAATACGGTGAGCAGCCTGCATTAAATCAAATTTGTGAAAAACGTGTATACACAATCATACGTCATTTACACTGCAAATGCTCATGTATGTTTTAATTTCTCTGTTTGTTAGTATATCTTGTGGCATACGTGATTGAAGTCCGGCTTTGCATCCGACATCCGAGTTTCAGTCCGTACCTTCCACACCATTCTCCACACTGATGATTTGTCGATAAATGTCAAGGATTTGCTCAACCTTCATGCAATGGCAAGATCCATTTGGCAAAATGACAGGCCTCTATACTCAGGCACTCTGTTTGGCAGTTTCCCAAGCGGGGTCAAGATCTATTGTGTCATATGAATAAACTCTGCAGATTATGATGAATGTGAGCGTACTTGACCTGAATTAGTTGCATTATCATTACATGTACTATGAAAACATGTAACCCACGATCTCTTGGCCTCACGAGTTATGACAGCATACTAAACCTGATAATTCTTCTTCCTCTCATTTCAGTCACGTGATCGTGCATAAAGTTGAACTGGCCATATCAAATATCACTGATGATCACAATGCATATTTATACATTATCAACTTGGACAATTCTGGAAACAGATTTATCAGGTAATACCACCAAGCAAACACTTGCATAAAATTCTGTTTAAATTCACAATGCCACGTCACGGATATTACACTGCAAATATTTCATTAAATATAAAACATACACTGGCATACAAAACAATCTTTTACATTATTTTGAATATATTATAACTGGAACGAATGTTGTCGATGCATGACCTACATTTGCTGCCTTTGCATAATCATTGTAATTTACAATTCCCTGGGGAAATAGGTCTTAAATGCAGACTTTGCTCATGAGTGTAAACAGGATATCTATTTGTAGTGTCAAAATTTTAAAGGCGTTTGTTATTTTTCAGATCAAATTTGATTTTAGATATATTTTTGTGTAAATATTCACTTCAGAGAGAAACCTTGCAACACAGCCCCTGATAATGGCTAGACTCATAAAGACTTACTTAAAACTTTTATTCCAAAATTAGATAGCACTCATAGAGCGCATACCTCCGCTAACACCTGGATCCCCATCAAGATCCGCTCAACATTTAACATACTATCCATGATAAATTAATCAGTTGTTCCCTACCGTAAATTTAATTAAATCATTATATGCTTCCATATTTGGCAAATATTAAATTTAGATATTACAAGCTCTCATGTGAAACCCTATATTATATTTACAAAGGTTTGATGATAATGGATGAAATAACAGTTTTTTATGATTGCCATCGAGGTTATCATCTGTATACCCTGCAATTTTGATGGTTTTGTCCATTGAATTCAAACAAATATGACAAAATTATTCCTGAACGCATAAAGTTCGTAAGGTATAAAACACTGAGCTAAGATTAAGAACAAATAAAACCTTTCTTAAAGTTTTGGTAAGTGACCCGAAAAAATACAATATATTATATATATATACTTATACTGTTGCATGTAGGCTTTATATTCGCGGGGTTAATATTCGGCAATTTTTCCCGAGAAAAATTTTAGTTTAGAAGTTTTCCAGAGATATCAAAAAGCTTCACAAAAAACACCATTATTGCATGAATTATGTCAAATAATTTGTGCACAGGATTTTAATAATTGGTCGATGGCAATGGGAACATTGAATGAGTTGAAATTATTGTTCTTTAATGGCAGATAATTTGGAAAAAAAAACTGATATATCATTAAAAATCGAATATACAAGGTCTGTCTATATTTATATGTAATATATCAATCCTTTCGACCTGCCATCTACGATGTGACCTCTTATTCAAGTAGATTTAATTTTCGCGATAAATCCCGTATCAAATCAATTTGAAACTCTCGCGCACAAAAAGGCAACCATATATATATGTATATATATTTATTTGGCAGAGCGGTTGGAACGCCGCACATGTGCATCTGCAACAGCGGGTTCGAATCCCGCATCGGCCCAATATTTTCCCCTAAGCAAAGTGTTTACGTAACAAGATCAATATTTATATATATATATATATATATATATATATATATATATATATATATATATTTATATATTTATATATATATATACTATTGTTTATATCTGCATTTTAAAATTTCCCCTAAGCAAAGTGTTTACGTAACAAGATCAATATATATATATATATATATATATATATATATATATTTATATATTTATATATATATATACTATTGTTTATATCTGCATTTTAAAAAGGTAAACCAAAAAAATCTTACTTCAAGTGCATTGTATATGGACTTTTTCGGTGTGTGTGTGTGTGTACGATCAAAATAATTACGTTTAGAATACATATAAAAAGTTACGTAAGTTGAATACTGAAATATTGTTGCAATGTGTGAATGTACCGATTTGACGAATATATTTTTTATATGAGACATAAATCGAATATATATATATATATATATATATATATATATATATATATATATTCATGCATATATATATATGTGTGTAAACATATCAGAGCACTATGAGGAAATACCCATGGTCAACCCTGATACTAGTATATAATTTGGCTGTAACTATCAATATTATTAGAACGGTTTTTATATGCATGAAAATATGGGCATTTATATATATATATATATATATATATATATATATATATATATATAATATAATTATTATTATATAATCTTGTTTCATAAGATTACAATGATCTTTGTACTTTATACCAACGCCATAGAGTATTGCAATCATCTTCCATTGAAAAGCTATAAACGAGTTGGCTGTTGCTACTTACATATTACTTGACTGTTTTCATAAGGAGTGATTATTAAGGCTATGTTTATTAGTCTTATTATTTTATAATACTCATAACCAGTAATTAATTTATTTTAAGGATATCATTGCTAGATAATGTTTTTACATATTGTGTGCACAGAAATTGTTATGCATCTTTGTAAAAGAAAACAAAATAAAGAAACAAACTTTAGATATCTAAATAGAAATAAAATTTTCAATTGATTATCACCTTTTGATAATTATAATTTATTATTTTTGGTATTATTATTGTTATTTATCATTATTATTTATTATTATTATTATTATTTTTTTTTTATTATTATTTTTATTATTATTTTTATTATTATTTATCATCATTTATCATCATTTATCATTATTCATCATGTATCATTATTATTATTATTCATCTGAATTATCATGATTTATTATTTTTATTATTATGATTATTATTATTAACATTTATACATACCAATTATCAAGAAACATAATCACAGCATACTCTTGTGTGTTTGTACGATTTTGAGACATGTATAGGGTCTGTGGATGCTACTTGCATAGGAAACGTTTCGCAGTGAATCAGGAATTCAATAAAGGTCATGTTTATCGCTGCCAAAACACACAGAACTATATCATGATATTATATAAAAAATTATATAACAGCAAAGACGCTTATTCCAAATCAAAATGACCAAAATCAGAACCGAAGTATTATAACATTATGAATATGACTCAATATTCAACATGCAGACTATTACAAAAAGAATTCAATAAGCGGATTTTAGTCGAAAGTGGTCTGAAAATCAAATCTTTTATTCCCAGAAAGCCGTTTAAAGGCGGTTTAGAGCTGGCTTTTATGTTCCACTCAATGTGCTTGTCGATACTGTACGGTCGACTTGTCTCAATAACACCATTGTGGTTCATATTTATAACAAGTCGCGTAATGTCGTCATAAATCTGATTTGTGAGCTGTCGCCGGCGTTCCTGTCGTGTGGCCATGAATGTGTGGTTAGTTTCCATGGTGCCGTTACCCGGACGATGCGTGCTACAGCCTATATAGTCCCTGACGAAAGCGCTCCTCCCACACATCACTCCAACCGTGTACATCGCACAACGGTTCGTGAGCAAGTCAAAGGGCGTCCATTTTTGTAACGACATTCAGAAAACGTCAACATGGTGAGTGAAAATAGATATTATCTACTCCAAACATTTTTTACCTGCTTTAAAGATTAAAACAATCCGTTTCGCCCAGTTTCCAAAATTTTCTTTTCACCAGTGATATCCGTCGGTTAAAACCTGACCCTAGCAATGCATAAATCACTGACAAAAAGTTTATTGATCTTCATTTTTTCACAATTGTTCTACGCAATGGTTTATTTCAGATGTTTTTCGTGTAGAGACTCTTAAACGGTCCCCTAGTCCTTTGGGTATTTCATAAGTTGTAATATAATTCAAAAGGTCTGAGATAACATTTGCATTAACAGACGTGTTAAAAAACACCACATATTACATAAAACCACAATAGCAAGAGAGAAGTAATAAAATAAAAAGGGCACCGGCTCACATGGAAGTAGCAGTGTGAATTTAGTCCATATCAGGATGACAAAACCGATGATTGCACTTCATATGACAATTGCTGGACCACAGTTTATGATATATTGTCCATAAACGGCACAACCTTTTTGGCGTCAATGGTGTTTCAGTCTCGTAGTATTGCATACATTCCGATCTTTGGGTAGTAATGCTGATTTAATAGGCGTAAAAAGACCACAAGTTTACATTGTCCCAGTCTCAAAATTGCACGCTGGAAATATTGATTGGAGTTGATATCAGCTGGTTTGTTTTCTTTTTTATAAATCCTTTAAACTGTGAAAATCGCGAGTTTTTTTTTTATTAAACTTTAAATGGTTGTGACCTTAAATGAAGCAGATAAAATTACTACGTTGAAATTAAATGTATTATCTTGAAATTATTAATGATAATCTTGATACTTATCGATCTTCTTTTTAATATTCTCTAGTATTGAAGAATAATCTTTATTTACTTTTTTTATAATGAACTGGACACTTTCCTATAAGGTTGGGTAAGCCTTGATGTACAGTACTTGAAAATATAACTTTCATGTATGGATTCAGTATGTGAATTTAGGCCTCTTTCGGCTATTTTCTTTCAGTTATGAACTAAGCTAATATTTAAGCACTTTCCTTATTTCGACCAAATGTAATTAAATATACTGCGTGACTTTCTTTAAATATGAAGTGTACTGTATTTTTGGAATCGAATCGTTGCGCTTTATTAATGGGATAATCAATTAGTAGGGGTAGCCTGGCGGTTGAGGCGTATGACCACTAACTTCTAAACTTTGACCGGCTATGACTTCTGGAGTATTCCTTACCCAATGCCTTTAGAATCTGAAATATAGATTGCCTAATATTTTCTTTTCATCGCTTTTTGTATACTTTCCTTCATCTTCATCAAATAGTGAAAGGCTATTGACTTTGAGGTCAACAGCCATTCAACAGCCATTAATTATGGCATATTTGAAACTGATATATCTAAATCTATGTCATGTAAATAAAAAAAATATTTTATTTTACGTTTTCAGCGTGAGTGTATCAGTATCCACGTTGGTCAGGCCGGTGTCCAGATCGGTAACGCCTGTTGGGAGTTGTACTGCCTGGAGCACGGTATCCAGCCTGATGGCCAGATGCCCAGCGACAAGACCATCGGTGGTGGTGACGACTCCTTCAACACCTTCTTCAGCGAGACTGGTGCCGGCAAGCACGTACCCAGGGCTGTCTTCGTGGATCTGGAACCTACCGTAGTCGGTACGTGCTGAATATTTCTATATTTTAAAGTATGGCCTTTATCAGCCGAAGATGAGCCTCTATATGAACGAAGACACCAGTAGTCTTGAAAACCTGAGTTTATTATCGACAGTTTGATAAGAAACTCATCATTGACTCGTGTTTAGATCGTTTCCTTAACTACCTCGTGGCTCCTTAACATCAGAGTTGTGCCATTTAAAATAAAATAGTGATTGAATGTAAGTACAGGCGACGCATAAGCAGCCTTGAGTTGGTATCCAAACTGGACCTGTATTGGTAGTGAATTCCTTACTGTTTATGACCAATCCATATTTCAAAAAAGGACGTTTCATATATTTTATTCTTCAGACGAAGTCCGCACCGGCACCTACCGCCAGCTCTTCCACCCGGAGCAGCTCATCACCGGCAAGGAAGATGCGGCTAACAACTACGCCCGTGGTCACTACACTGTTGGGAAAGAGCTCATCGACCTGGTGCTGGACCGCATCAGGAAGCTGGCTGACCAGTGTACCGGTCTCCAGGGCTTCCTCCTCTTCCACAGCTTTGGAGGTGGTACCGGCTCCGGTTTCTCATCTCTGTTAATGGAGAGATTGTCCGTGGACTACGGCAAGAAGTCCAAGCTGGAGTTTGCCATTTATCCGGCACCCCAAGTTAGTCTATGCATTTTCTAGTTTTAACTCTGATAAATGTTGTCACCGGTCATAATCTCAAGGACATCAAAGCAGGGAGAGGGATAGGGATACATCAAAGACTGCCAGTAACTTATAACTTAACACGTAATTAAAATGATAATTTGAGCGGTAATTTGATCAGTTCAAAATAAAGTGATAAAATGAGTTTGATCCCGATTTTATATCCAATAAGATTCTGCAAAAGTTTTTATCAAAAGTCTAATGTCAATTTTTCCTTTTAATTTTAGGTGTCCACTGCGGTGGTTGAGCCCTACAACTCCATCCTGACCACCCACACCACCCTGGAACACTCTGACTGCGCCTTCATGGTCGACAACGAGGCCATCTACGACATCTGCCGTCGTAACCTGGACATCGAGCGTCCAACCTACACCAACCTGAACCGTCTGATCGGTCAGATCGTCAGCTCCATCACTGCCTCCCTGCGATTCGATGGTGCCCTGAACGTGGATCTGACGGAGTTCCAGACAAACTTGGTGCCATACCCTCGCATCCACTTCCCCTTGGCTACCTACGCTCCCGTTATATCTGCCGAGAAGGCCTACCACGAGCAGCTGTCTGTAGCTGAGATCACCAATGCCTGCTTCGAGCCAGCCAACCAGTTGGTCAAATGTGATCCGCGTCATGGCAAGTACATGGCTTGCTGCATGTTGTACCGTGGTGATGTTGTTCCAAAAGACGTGAACGCCGCAATCGCTACCATCAAGACCAAGCGTACCATCCAGTTTGTGGACTGGTGCCCAACTGGCTTCAAGGTTGGCATAAACTACCAGCCACCCACCGTGGTACCTGGTGGTGACTTGGCCAAGGTGCAGCGTGCCGTTTGCATGTTGAGCAACACTACCGCCATCGCCGAGGCCTGGGCTCGTCTTGATCACAAGTTTGATTTGATGTACGCCAAGCGTGCCTTCGTCCACTGGTACGTGGGAGAGGGTATGGAGGAGGGAGAGTTCTCCGAGGCCCGTGAGGATCTGGCTGCCCTAGAGAAGGACTACGAGGAGGTTGGCGTCGACTCGGTGGAAGCCGAGGGAGAAGAAGAGGGAGATGAATATTAATTTCTGACTTATAACAAATACACAAATACAATCAGTCCATGTTTTTGAACTAAAAAAAAAAATCTTTGAATTTTTTGGATATTGGTAACGAAACAGCGAAGATAATATGGTCTGCAACATTTAACAGAATGAATAGAAAAACGCATAAGAAAATATATGTTGGCTTTTGATTCATACCGTGCATATTTCAAACTTCTATTTGTGATAATAAATTTGTTTCATGGTTCTTTAATCTGCTCTTTCTATATGTAAATTGTACGTGCGCTCTTTTTCATGTAACCTGGTGAATGATACAGTTTAGCTGGCGCAAAAATGGTTTAAAATATTTCCACTGTGCCCAAATCCTGGTCTCAATGTTCTGAAATCAGTTTCAATGTGGCGCCCCGATGCAAATGGTATGAACTGTTAAAAATGAAAGTAATTTTCTTTTTTATTTATTAAATTTCTAAAAATTGAATTTCGCTGTAACCTATTTAAAGCAGTATTTCTAAAAAGTTATATGTATCCCTCTCTTAAAGTGTCTTTTGCTCCATTATTTCATTTATCATTACCCTTCTAAAAAGGGGGAGGGTATAACTGTCACCCTTTACAAGTTACCACTTATCGGTGCCCTAGGAAAAGGCTGCCCTTAAAAAGTGACGGATTGGGTTGCCATTGATGTAAAGTGGTAGGGTTTTTATGGCGCACTCATATGTGGCACTAATACACACAACAAAACACAAGCCATTAGCTTAGCAACAAAGAATATATCAACAGAAAGTTTCAGAATACAAAACCACCAAGATAGGGTTCCAAGCCTGTTAGGCCTTGCAAGAGCAGAAATTTAGTCCATATGAATTGCACTGGCTGCACGCAAAACAACTTTAGTTCTATACAGAGTCAAGTTAAACAGGTTCTTAACGTACTAAACTAGCAATACTGGTCCCTGTCTGGCGGCAATGGACCCCAACTGCGGCACTGGACCCTGACTTCCGGCACTGGACCCTGACTGCCGGCACTGGATCCTGAGTCGCAGTTTGCAAGCTTCCGCACATGGAAGACTGAATGACCACTCTCTATTTTCATAAATCTCACACAATGACCATCTGTATTCATGAACACACTGAATACTAAATAGGAAGGGAACAGTACACTACTACCATGGCATACTGGGCCCGAAGCATCGGGTGACCCTAATTGAAATCCCCCGTGGTCTCACGACATAATGACCCATAATTACCCCCTCCCCCCCCCCCCCCCAATGTATAGATTCCCTCGTTTAGATGGTCTGCGTTTCTTCATCATTTATATAAATTCTGTCTCCAATGCAGTTTCAATGATTTCAGAATTTTCTAAAAGGTTTTTATCTCACAAATACATAAATTATCCGAAACGGTTACAAACCTTCTTCGGTAGAAAATAGTTCCTTTCCAGTCTTCCAGTATAGGACTGCACAACAGCAGTATATATGAGATGTTAAATTCATGCTATCTTGAATGCATATTAATTACGCGCAAACTGTTACTCCCCGAATGAAGAACCTTTAATAAAAACAGTCACTGTTCCTCCATTATAAAAACAACACGCTTTGCAAATCCTCCAACAGATACACAAAACTTAGCCAAATGTCCTATGGTATTTTAACTTTAAAAAGGCACGTGCTCCCAGAGCCCACTGCACAAAAACAACCGGGGACACAATCAAGTCTTCTACTTGAATTCGTGTGTATCGACAAGTTTGACTAATGTACATGACACACCATTCATAAAATATCTGTGTTAAAAATTTAAATATTAAGAAGAGAACATTTAACAGAGTCTTTGGTAGTATAAGCAAAAAAAAAAAAAAAAAAAAAAACAATTTATTTTCTCTTGTCACATTTTCCAAACTAGGAAGTTATCTGATATCGCACATATGGCCCCTGATCGAAAGGAAGACAATTATGTGAATGTAAGTCCAGAGATAGAGTCATGTGGATAACTTCTCCCGACTCCAAGTGTGCATAACAGGCGAGCTCTGCTCAACAGAGCAATGGTGATCACAAATACAAAAAACAGCCATTTTGGATCTCTGTGCCAAACAGAAATGACAGAAGAAAGTAAGAAGGAAAAATAAAAAAAAGGAAATCGATGGTTTTGCACTACTGTACTACAGAACTAGCAAGTTAGTCTATCCACATTGGTTCAAGAACCAAATTTGAAACTAGAAACAAACTCATCAACCCGTATACAGAGGTCGTAATAACGCCTTTCCGCCTGTCTAGGCCCGCCTGTCTGAGACAGGCAATCACGTGACCGGAAAGCATTTTTCATTTTGTATCGATCCGTTTGAAACGTAAACACCAAGATGTTTTCCACACATTAGTAACTGATAAGAAGTCACAACATGACACAAGGAAACATCTTCAGGTGGTGTTCCTCTGGCTACCTATATTTTCCTATAAAAATGGTGTATAATTTCTTATACTTTCCGGTATATAGGCCCTCATCTCCTATATTTTCCTGTTTTCTTTTCACTGCACAATCGTGTTTCTGATATAATATTTACCATTGAAAACATTTAGTTTTTTTCATGCAAATTTGCATGTAGAATGGCATGTAAGACGGCAGAATTAGGTTTACACTGAGCGAGGTGTCACTGAAAGTTTGATATGATGGTTCGATGCATATTTAGCGCTTTCTTAAGGTGCTCACAGGAAAGCCATCCAACAAAAAAAAACCTACACTTTTACACGTCACACCAGACGTTATACCAGACATCACACCTCCAGACCACGAACACATTGAGACACTTAGATCATACGTTGTCACAAGTTCTGCTTTATATATAAAAGATGAATCGGGATTATATGGAAGAAGTAAAATCTTTTATACCACTAATTTTTATGTATGAATTGCGTTGTATGACATTGGCGAGTGTGCGTAAAATCAGCCGCGAGATCCTACTAAGAGGTATATGGACATATTTCTCTCAGGAATTTGGAGAAAGATTACACCAAAGTAAATTCTCTTTCAGCATAGAAATTATTTAATTTGTTTAATATCAATGCATTATTGACATTTATTTTCGCACACTTTCTAAAATATTGAAGTATCCTCTTTATTAAAAATATTGACCAAACATAAAATTAGACACCAATCATATTTACTCATCAAAAGAATTTGAAATACGTAAATTGAACTAATAATTAATCCCTCATCCTACAAACTGCATAATTCCAGATTTAACATCATCTAGAAAAAGCACATCAAGATATGTATAGCGTTGTCTAAAAGTGCGGGGTTGGGGGCATGGTGGAGAAAGCCCCCACAATGAAAAGTTAAGACGTGAGGTCTAGCGTTAAGCATACTAGGAATAAACCATGGCGTGACAGCTTGATCCCGGGCAAGCTTGCTTAATGGGCAAGGATTATGTCTAACTGATCTATGCTCTTCCTTCCATATAGACACCAGAAAACCAACGTTTCCAATGGTTTTTATACGTAATATAGATATTATTCAGTGTCAGAAAAAGGCAAGTGGAGGCTTTGGACACGGAGGTGTCGAGCCTTTAAACCAACATTTAAAGCACCTGATCCCCTCTACTTTTTAATATGCTCCATGAAACGCATAACATTACTGAAATGCAAATTAAGCATATATTTAAAAAGATTGTTGATCGACTAATAATTTTTTAATAAGTTGAGAAAAGTATGGCATGACTACGGTGGCTCGTATAGGACATGCACAAAATTATTTTTATCTCGTTCCCACGAGATAGTATCTCGTTCCCACGCGTTAGTATCTCGTGGCCACGCGATAATTATCTCGTTCCCACGCGTTAGTATCTCGTGGCCACGCGATAATTATCTCGTTCCCACGCGTTAGTATCTCGTTCCCACGCGTTAGTATCTCGTTCCCACGCGATAATTATCTCGTTCCCACGCGTTAGTATCTCGTGGCCACGCGATAATTTTCTCGTTCCCACGCGATACTATCGCGTGGGAACGAGATAAATGTAGATAGATAATACAGTAAGACCTACATCTTAAATCCTTGAGGCATGCTTCTATACACTGGATGAAGACTATGGTCAATTATTTGCATGAATTTAGAGCGGACTTAATATGCTGAAACCTGAAATGATACAACGGGCACTCGTACAACACTCGTCGGCTAGGTTTGTCTGGAGAATGTGTGAGCGGGGAAAAGGGGGGGGGGGTCTAGTTCGGGTAAAATATTTTTCATAATAAATGTTCACAATATAAATTACCATTGGCGGCGAAACCAAATTTTCATTGGGGCCAAATAGTATACCCAAATAGAATATATATATATATATATATATATATATATACTAGTATATATTATATATACATATATATTATATATATATTATATATATATATATATTATATATATATATATATATATATATTTATAAATAAGGGCCGTAGCCTGACACAAATGGCGGGGGGGGGGATTTGATGGGGTAATCCCCGACGGGGGGGGGGGGGGGGTGGTTTGGAGGGGGTCTCACCCTCCCAAGGTTTTGAAAATTTTGAAAAACTGTATGGGTACTACTGCATTCTGGTGTATTTTATTGGTCAATGCTTATTAAGTAAAACAGTATCTCCTTGTAGGAAGATTATTAGTTATTTTTCTGGCAATGGATTAATTTTCACACAGAATCAATTTTCTTCACCGCAAATCCCGGAGTCTGCGGCCCTGTATATATGGTACTCCAAGTACTGAGCAGAAGAGGATATATATATATATATATATATATATATATATATATATATATATATATATAATATATATATGTGTGTGAGGGTGCAAATACCCAATAATAATAGAGTGGATGTTTTTATTCCCATCATTATGTTGGGGGGGGGGGGGGGTCTCGCCGCCTATGAATACATAACTGAAATTTTATTGTAGAAAGAAAAATGTGAAGGGGAAGAATGAGCAAAGTTCTCGAAAAAAAAGGTCTCCTCAACCCCTCCCCCCCCCCCCCAGTCATAATGAAGTGGCATGGCTGAGACCTTTTGTTGTAAGCTTCTCCCTTGAGACATAACACAAACCGAAATGTTTTTTACCCTGTTCGGTATACCCGAAATTAAATAACCCCAACCCTTGTCCTAAAAAATATGATTTTCTGGGAAGGTAAAATACAAACAAGTGTTTCAGTTTAATTCATGTTTGGTACACAAGGGTTTATATCACCCTTACCCTAAAACAAATACAGTTTTCCATGAACAAATAAAAATGGGCAAGTTGAACCAACGCAATGAAACGGTGAACAAATGCATTGAAAACTGCTGAAATTTACCTCAAAGCATTCGGCGCAAACACACATACAACGAGATACATACAAACAATTTAAGCTACATCGACGCTCGATATAAAACAGACCACAGACATTCTTGTCCAAATGAGGGCTTAAGCTATAGCATGGCATACTAACGCGTGGCCACGCGATACTAACGTGTGGGAACGAGATAATTATCGCGTGGGAACGAGATACTATCGCGTGGGAACGAGATAATTATCGCGTGGGAACGAGATACTATCGCGTGGGAACGAGATAATTATCGCGTGGCCACGAGATACTATCTCGTGGGAACGAGATAATTATCGCGTGGCCACGAGATACTATCGCGTGGGAACGAGATAATTATCGCGTGGCCACGAGATACTATCTCGTGGGAACGAGATAATTATCGCGTGGCCACGAGATACTATCGCGTGGGAACGAGATAAACAATAATTTTGTGCATGTCCTATACGAGCCACCGTACATGACAGGAAACAGTCAAACAAAAATTAATAGCTTTGTTTCAAGCAAAGTACTATTTCTTGTCCATAACACCCGCAGTAAACTGGTTGCTGTCCAGTGCTTATGCAACAAATCCTTGATGTTAAATTCGATGGCGTGTTCGGTGTAACTTTGTCTTAGGAAAGCTCTGAGTTTTGTTGTTAATAACGATTTATTTTCTTTTCTTCTAGTTTATTTTGTTTAATTTTTTTTGTTTTGCAAGAGGCTGAACCCACCCCTACATTATGAGGCATTGAGCCGCAGCGCTCGCATGCAGTCCTTATGTTAATCTGGCGCTGTAACAAGTCAGGTTATGGTCTTTCTTTACCGACCATTTCTGTTACATGAATTGCCCACAGACAACAATATATTCATTGGTATAAAAATGCAGATTCGTGCAGATGGAAATAATTATCATTCATCACCTCTTATACTGATGGTGGTCCCATTTCCCCTCAATAGAATACACAATTTGACTGGCTATTTCTGAAATATTTCGGCTTGGTCTGGTTCTCACAATGCACATGACAGTGTTATTTTTTGTCATTGCTATTCGTATGTTATATAAACCAGCTGACCTAAGGAAATTTCAAGACTGCAGCTTAAACTTGGATTAAAGCCAGCCAGATCTGAGACCGAGACAGCTTTATAGTCTTTAATATAAAATATTTATGTTCATGGACAGTTGAACGTGCCTGGAAATTATTATGAACTAGATCTGTAGTCGTAACTTACATCATACCCCCGCCATAATCGTCTAACAAACTTTACTGTGGTGTTCATAATATGACGTTTCGGTAACACGGGTTCACTTGTAGATCTGCAGAACAAACGGTGGCCCTAATATCAATAAATGACCAGCTTCTACCTGAGACAAAGCAATATTTGAATAGTAATCGTATTAAGGGGATTTCCAGATTGATTGTTGGTTGTTACATAAAACCTCAACAATATTTGATCAAAATCCGTTCATAACCCGTTTGGTTACTCATGTTCACGAGTGGAGGAAAACATGCATCGAGCGCCAACAGAGGCTAATGATGAACACAGCGTGTACGACATCTGGTGGCCGTTTTCAAGCTTTAAGCCTGTGTTTCTTCTTTCATGTTCCTTCCTTTTGTTTTGGAGTTGTCCTGCATGCTCAATATCGTACCTCTTCTCAATCATGTTTTGTTAAACAAGCACACGTGAACTTTGTTGCGATTGTTATGTAAGTACACGTGCCAGGGTGGTTATGCCGGGTATTTCTTATATTCAGCCAGAATTAAACTAATAGCGTGATATATTACGCCTAATACTGAAAATGATTTAGTTCCTTTATATAATACATGTAAGACCTCCTGGTGCATCCATGCTTTGTGGCCAAATCATTTGTCAGCAGTGTTAAAAACAGCGCTTCAAAAAGTGAATACGATATGATAGGAAACAGAACAAAATCCTGGTACGTTTGCTCAGCATCGTGATGTGAATAATGACATTGGATCTAAAGATACGACTGTTAGTTCAAATGTAATTAAATGTCAAACGTATCGTTTTTCATTCGAACATGTTCGAGAAGTTATGGTCTATCATAATAATATCGTAAAAGCACATTTCATACTGTAAGTCATGCATCTCGACCTTGTTCAGTGTATAAACGGTGAATTAGGGGAGGCCTTTTATTATTTAAGTCAGCACTTGTGGCACGAATAAGCCATGCAATAAGCTCATGCGCATTACTAAACGAATGTCGCCGGACATAAAATACAGGTTATCGTTTCCGGCCATGGGTACATACACTGTAAAAAAGGTTAAACCTTTTTTTAAAATAATAATCCCCCCATATATATATATACTGAAGAAAAACAACACTGTAAAATCCGTACAGACTGTTTCAAGGGATTGCGACCCTATTTCAGGTGAATGCTAACAACATTGACCTGAGGATCGGGTCGCATCCCTTGAAACAGTCTGTACAGATTTTACAGTGTTTTCACCAAAGTTAATTATTTACCTACACGGAACAGCTTATTAATATATTCCTATAATATAGAACTCGTTCGTAACCACTTTACAGAATTTTATAAAATTCGGAATTATGATCGGGTCACATGTGAACTGTTGCGCCCACATTTTTGGTTGACCTCTGACCTTGCTCTCTCTAGTGCACCCATCTGTGCGACTGTTTGACACATTTACCCACATATCTTCGGACTCTTTTGACCAATCAAAATTGACCACCTACATTCACGTTCAGGCTTATATCTCAGGACTGGTTTGACGTATTCTCCTGAAATGTTGCATGTATATACATATTGGATAGCTTTCGAGATTTTGTGGCAGGTGGCTCTACCTTCATCAATGTTTACGCTGTAGAGACATTCATGTTAATATCTCAGGACTCGTTTGACGTATCCCCCTGTAATTTTGCGTGTCTATAGATCTCACATAGCTCTTTATCATACACAAAATTGGTGGCGCCACCTGCAACCATTTTTGCACAGCGTCCTTCTGTTTGTCTGCTGTTGGATAAAATCACTCATATACAAGCAGTGGTTTGACTTATCTGCCTACAATTTTTCATATATTTATATAACTTGGATAGCTTTCTGGATTTTGTGGCAGGTGGCGCCACCTACATTCACATTTCGACTGCAGACACCCATCCTTATATGCAACACACCTCACTCTATTTCCCCTTCCACTCAATCCTTACTTCACCCGTCCCACTCTGATTTCGGCGGATACACGTAGTCGCTTGTCGACTACCCGTACGTATTCTAGTTATACGATGGTGTAGGAAGCACGGGGCAGAGGGGGCCTCCCCTACCTCCCCAACATAAATATTGCCCCCCCCCCCCCCCCACAAGGCCTTGGTTTTTACTCTTGTGGTGGACCAAGGTTTCAGATATGTACGACGGCCCTTAAGTTATGAACATGTCATATACATCTGGTATATATAAATGCATATGTATGTATATATATATATATATATATATATATATATATATATATATATATAATTGTATATATATATATATAAATAATTGTATATATATATATAAATAATTGTATATATATATATATATTTATATCCCTCATTTAGAATATATGTAATATATAAATATATACTGGAATGTATTTAATTAGAAAGGGTACACAATTAACAATTTGGCAGGAATGGTCAAATAATTGTTTCCTAAAAACTCAAAACGTACAATACTATTTTGAGGAGTTTGGTTTATATATCTAACCTTTTTTATAATATTAGAAACACGGGACACAATGCAATAAACAGCCATAAAACTGACCCTTGTACCTGGAACAAGTGACAACAACCGAACCTTTATCTTAATATGTCAGCAAGATGTATAAATCACACGGAATATAAACGGTCAATATTACTGGTATGATGACATTTAGCGGAGTTCACATTAAACTTTGATAATACACCAAATAATCGATTAATAATCGATTATCGGCTATTTTCTTTTATTTATTGCTCTTCAATCAATTCCTATCCCATATATATATATATATATATATATATATATATATATATATATATATAAACTTCGTTAATATATAGATCTATTAACGGGTGCTAAAGGCCCTTCACTTAAGATCTGATTTATAGCAAATCACACTACTACCTGGTCGGCCAACAACACAGAAAAACTAAGTGTCTTATTCTGCTCTCGCGTTTAAAGTCATGAACTCCTGCCCAGAGTGAGTATGAACGATGGAGATGGAGATGGAGACTGCTCCACCCAGGCGTGGCACCAAAGTCTCAACAAATATTTGACAGTTGTATAGCGGTAGTCCTAAATGTGCCCGTATATGAAAAGCAATGCTTGGAGGGAGCTAAATTCGTTATACGTATATATATGACAAAAGACCAAGACTATGTTTGCTATTATTAGAAAACAGATTATATACGATAGTTTATTAACTACTTCAACGCTTTAACTGAAAGACTGTCAGTACAGCGATACATAGGGGGCCTAATGCCTGCTATGCAATCAGTGTTTCCTAATTACATGTATGGCTTTGGAAAATTCGCTTAAAGCCGGGTAATTATTTGTCACGCCGTGTGCGTGTCCATTCGACACAGCTGACTTCCCACCTTACAGTTATGACGTATATTTGTAACAGTCGCGTAATCCCGTCGTAAACCTGACTCGTGGACTCTGAGTGTACCTGTCACGTGCATGTTTGTTGCCGGTATCCATGGTGCCGTTGCTGAGACAACGACGCTGGTTGAGGACATATATACCTCAGTCGGTCGTTCCCTCCACATCACTCTCACCGTGTGCATCATTCAACGGGTTGTGAGCAACTTATACAAGGAGTCGTTTCCTAACACTCATACCAGACAACATCATCATGGTAAGTAGAGCTTAGTTCGGAGTAATGCTATTCTACATTATAATAAACAGCAAAATACTTTTCGCGCCTACATTGTAACATGTGGAGGGTTGCCCTATATTCGATGTGCTGGTTCACACACCTGCTCACAAAAAATTTAGTTTGGTTTTTCATTAACGTTATTATTAAAGCGAGGCCATGTTTTTACCAGTGGCTCACAAAGATTAAAACGTTCAAGAAAGTAATTCAAGGCATCTACAGGAGTAGTGAATCAGTTTTTAACCGAACTGTTAAAGGCGAAGCTATGCCAAACTGTTTGTACTGACAGAATAATTGTCTTGATTAACTATAAACTCTATTCTTCGATGTAACGTTCACATCAATTAGTATTACCTGGGCGCAGAGGGACGGGCCCGCTTTATGACCTAAAATCTGGGACGAGAATAATATATACTCTAAACCGAAAAAGCAGCGCTGGCATTGGCGCTGTCTAAGACCCTGTATCCGTCCCTGATTTCACGTCTGTTTGATCCCTTAAACTAAGTCCGAGACCTGCTGTTGTGTGTTTTTCAAATATAAAAAAAAAGAAGATAAGAGATTTGTAAAATGTTTTGTGACAAATTGGTGTCTTAATGTTTATTAAATAACATGTAGGTTAAATTAGCTTTTTGAGATATTTCTCCTATAAATGGAACTCACAACTGATATATCAGGTTTATTTAAATAATATTCTAAACCTTGGTGTGATCGTGGTGATATGCAGCCAAACACATAGAGTCAGGGTTGATGCCATAACGCCTCAGCTGGGGGTCAATAAAACAGGCACTGACTCTGCATGGAAGTGACCTTGATGCAGTCTATAGGCCACCACACAATCTATGCAGTTTTGTGCACGATAGACGAGACATAATACACATTAAATATAAAGTATTTATGGTGTCCTGTTGATGAAATGAACCTGAGCGTCTCTGGCGTTTCCGCCTCGTAGTATTGTTATGTGTATTGATTTAAGCCACTATATTTCCACTTTCCATTTATCAGACAGAAGAGGCAAGCAGTCTGATGTAATAATGTTGAACTGAGAAATTGTCTATCATTTCTTGTCATCTTTGCAATATAATGACAATTATGGTTGAAAAAGAAAACAAATTTTAGCATTTCTTTTTTTTGTGGGGGGGGGGGGGGGATGGAGTTAACCGCTTCCTTTTTTAATTCCTAACTTAACTACGTATGTGTACATCAGCAGAATTCCATTCCAGTTTCGGAATATTCAACAGGGCAGTATCACACGCTTTCTCTCAATCTATATCCCGGTGTTAAAAAAAGCCCGGTGACTATACTGCACCTGCGGGCCCTGGGTGGAAATCGCCCCATTGATGGGTCATACCACCGAGAAACCCCCGAGAGGCGCACTCGTTTGTGAGTGAAACATAGCTGTGGGGCACGACCTTCCCATTAAGCCTGCGGAGCGCTCACCCTGGGTGGGTGAAAAATCTCACTGCTCCAGCTGAAATTTGAACTCACGACATTCCAGCTTTCACTCATGTGCTCTACAGCCAAGACACAGAAGCCGGATAATTTTAGCATTTCTTGTCTTTAAAGTATGAAAAATAATCCATACAAAAAGTTGACTTGAAGTGCATTTTTTCTAAATAAAATTAACTTCGTATATACATTAGCGAAAAACAAATATTTTTTTCCAAATTGATTGAGAATCTATTTTTCTATGCATTTAATTCAAAATTATTTATTCCCAGCGTATGTGTGAAATTCCAGCTATAGCTGTCACTTACTCAAGAACAAAGATCCATACGTGTTTCACGGACCACGACAACTGTCCCCGGCTCGGTGTACTTTCAAGTCTCATCCCTGTGCCCATTCGGCGTACACAATGGTTGCCATTTTGCGTACACACTAAACTCCGGATGTCACAGGTCGAATGTCGAATTTTTGGGTATACCGCTGGTGTTAAAAAAGCGCTATTTATTAGGCACATTTTAAATAAATGTAGGATTTTTTTCCAATCTAATGATTGATGAAAAAAAAATACTGGAATCTTACATTCAATTATGTGCTCTACCATAAAAAAATTTACTGATTAAAAGTTGGGAGCACAGAATATACTTTTCTGAGAATACTCATAGTTCCTGCATGTACTTGTAAAGATTCCCCATTTAATCCACTATAGAGCACCCTTAATGTTTTAAGGGGCCTTTGTTATAAAAGTGTCGTAAATCGGATCGAATCGTGGCATTTATGACAACTTAGAGCCATTTAGTTAAATCACTTATGTTTGGGTGGTGTGTGTGTAATTATAATTGAGTGTTTAAGTAAAGAAAATATTTAAGAGAATGTATGCAGGTATAAAAGAGTGAACCGTCAAAATTATTTCTTTCACAGCGTGAGTGTATCAGTATCCACGTTGGTCAGGCCGGTGTCCAGATCGGTAACGCCTGCTGGGAGTTGTACTGCCTGGAGCACGGTATCCAGCCTGATGGCCAGATGCCCAGCGACAAGACCATCGGTGGTGGTGACGACTCCTTCAACACCTTCTTCAGCGAGACTGGTGCCGGCAAGCACGTGCCCAGGGCTGTCTTCGTGGATCTGGAACCTACCGTAGTCGGTACGTGCAAACAAACATTTCCCCATATATTTTTCAGAATTATTTATATACTGTGGTTGCCTTTTTGTTTGCGAGGGTTTCAAATTCGCGATGTTCGCGAAAGGGAATTTATCGCTATAATAAAACCTTCGTGAATAAGAGGCCCCTCATCGATTGCAATTCAAAATTGATATTATAATTAAATAATAATTGATCATATATATGTTACCGTTAAGATATAAGATATTTATCATAAATAATAGTTAAATTAAAATTACCATTTAAAATTAACTGCCAACAATAAACATCGATTTCTTCTCATTCGATATTCACATGGGTCCCTGTCCATTTCTTTGTATATTTTTTTTGAACATATGACATCGTATAATTACTACATAAAATGATGGATTTACTCTGTGTAGAATATTGTATGATGAAATCGCGAAACAGTGAAAAGGTTAAAATCGCGAAATTTCAACCTCGCGAATATGAACCCAACAACAGTACATTCAAACGTTTTTCTTAAAACGCTCAGGTAAACTTTTCAGTTTGTCTACTCTTGAAATAAAATCACCGGCTATACATACATTGTATCCCAACGGCCATCGGAATTTCGAAAATTCTCGTGCCCCTAGTATCTTTAAGGTCCTCATATCGAAGAGATTTTTATCTTGATATCTTAAGAAGAATGAAATACATTATGTGTAACTAGAATAAATCCAAGGTAGCAGAGTATACCAAGTTTGATATAATTTTTCTTCAGATGAAGTCCGCACTGGAACTTACCGCCAGCTGTTCCACCCTGAACAACTCATCACCGGCAAAGAAGATGCCGCCAACAACTACGCCCGTGGTCACTACACTGTTGGCAAGGAGTTGATCGACCTGGTGCTGGACCGCATCAGGAAGCTGGCTGACCAGTGTACCGGTCTCCAGGGTTTCCTCATCTTCCACAGCTTTGGTGGTGGCACCGGATCCGGTTTCTCTTCTCTGCTCATGGAGAGATTATCGGTGGATTACGGAAAGAAGTCCAAGCTGGAGTTCGCAATCTACCCAGCCCCTCAGGTACGGATTTGCAATAAGAAATTACAAAGGTTTGAGCTGAAAAAATAATATGCGAATAAAATAAAATAATAATTGAACATGTCCCATACACATCTGGGGCATTTTTATGCTACCGCTGAATGCATATAATCATGAAAATGTGTTAATTGACGATTAAATTTACCACAGTTCTTGGCAAAAACATGGAATACTTGAAGCACATATTTACAATTTGTGTAAAATACATGTTTAGGGTATATTATGATATGCCTTTGCGAAAGTTTCAAGAAAATTGTAATGTTAATTTGTCCATTTTCCCTTTCAGGTATCCACAGCTGTAGTCGAACCCTACAACTCCATTCTGACCACTCACACTACCCTGGAGCACTCTGACTGCGCCTTCATGGTCGACAACGAGGCCATCTACGACATCTGCCGTCGTAACCTGGACATCGAGCGTCCAACCTACACCAACCTGAACCGTCTGATCGGTCAGATCGTCAGCTCCATCACCGCCTCCCTGCGCTTCGATGGTGCTCTCAACGTGGACCTGACGGAGTTCCAGACCAACTTGGTGCCCTACCCACGTATTCACTTCCCCTTAGCCACTTACGCTCCCGTAATCTCTGCCGAGAAGGCCTACCACGAGCAGCTGTCTGTTGCTGAGATCACAAATGCGTGCTTTGAGCCAGCCAACCAGATGGTCAAATGTGATCCTCGCCACGGCAAGTACATGGCTTGCTGCATGTTGTACCGTGGTGACGTTGTTCCCAAGGACGTGAACGCCGCCATCGCCACCATCAAGACCAAGCGTACCATCCAGTTTGTGGACTGGTGCCCAACTGGCTTCAAGGTTGGCATCAACTACCAGCCACCCACCGTGGTACCTGGTGGTGACTTGGCCAAGGTGCAGCGTGCCGTTTGCATGCTGAGCAACACCACCGCCATCGCCGAGGCCTGGGCACGTCTAGATCACAAGTTCGATCTGATGTACGCCAAGCGTGCCTTCGTCCACTGGTACGTGGGAGAGGGTATGGAGGAGGGAGAGTTCTCAGAGGCCCGTGAGGATCTGGCCGCCCTGGAGAAGGACTACGAGGAGGTCGGCGTCGACTCGGTTGAAGCCGAGGGGGAAGAAGAGGGAGAAGAATATTAAACTCTTGACTTATAACAAATACATAAACAAGAAGGGAAAAGATAAATATTGATTTCCGGCAGATCATGTCTTAGAACACAAAAAGACATTGAGTTTTTAGCTGTTGGTAACGTAACAGCAAAGATTATACGGTCGGCAACATTCTACCAAATGAATAGAAAAACGCATAAGAAAACATTTGTTGGCTTTTGATTCATACCGTGTATATTCCAAACTTCTATTTGTGGTAATAAAGATTTTCATGGCTTCTTTAATCTGCTCCTTCTATTTGTTAATTGTACGTACGTTCTTTTTGAAGTAACCTGGTAAATGATACAGTTTAGCTGGCGCAAAAATGATTTTAAATATTTTCATTGCACCCAAATCCTGGTCTCAGTGTTCGGAAATCAGTTTCAATGTGGCTTCCTGATGCAAATGGTTAAGATGCTCTGCGATTCTTCATCATTTATATCAATCCTGTCTCCTATGCCGTTTTAATGATTTCAGAATTTTCTTAAAGGTTTCGATCTCACAATTACAGAAATTATCCGAAACAGTTACAAACCTTCATCTGTAGAAAACAGTTCCTTGCCAGTCTTCAATTGTAGGACTGCACTACAGCTATATATATGAGATGTTAAATTCATGCTATCTTGAATGCATATTGATTACGCGCAAACTGTTACTTCCCAAGTGTAGAACCTTTCCAAAACAGTCACTGATCCTCCAAAATAAAAACAAGACAATTTGCAAAACTCCAACACAGTCACCAAACTTTGTCAAATGTCCTTTGGTATTTTAACTTAAAAAGTCACGTGCTCCCAGAGCCCCCAGAACTGCACAAACACAACCAGGGACACAATTAAGTCTTCTGCTTGAATTCGTGTGTAACGATAAGTTTGACTAATGTACATGACACGCCATTCATAAAATATCTGTGTTAAAGATTTAAATATTAAGAAGAGTACATTTTACAGAGTCTGTGGTAGTATAAGCAAAATACCAATTTGTTTTCGCTTGTAATATTTATCTAACTAGAAAGTAATATGATATCGCACATATGGCCCTTGATCGAAAGGAAGAGCATTATGTGAATGTAAGTCCAGAGATAGAGTCATGTGGGTAATTGTCTCCCGACTCCAAGTGTGCATAATCATTTGAATATTACTCTGAATCAGGGTATTTCCAGACTGTTGGATGTTACATTAAACCTCCACAAAATTCCACCAAAATCTGTTCATAACCCGTTTGATTATTCCTGAACATGAGTGGAATAAAACCTGGCGACAGGACCTCCGCTACGACAAAAGTCTACGACAAGCTACAAGTGGTTTGCGAATATCTGACGACAAGCTACGACAAGCTGCAGACAACCGGTGACACAGTCGCCGCGACAAAGGGCAATCACGTACGACAACCTACGACCACATCTACGACAACACTGGCGACAGCCTACGACACCAGAATTCTTACTACGTCCATCCGCGACAAGCTTCGACGATTCTCTACTATGAGCTATGTGAGGAGCCGGACAAAAGGATGGGCCTTGTTTCAAGTAACAACAGCCCGCGATAACACACGACAACAGACGTCACCTGGCGACAGCCTACGACAGGACCTACGACTACCCGCGTCAGCTGGCGACAGCCTACGACAGCACCTTCGCCAGTAGAAGGCAGGATACGCTCACTGGCGACAAAAAAACTGTCGCCTGAGAATTTTGAACATGTTGAAAATCAGAGGCGACAGCATCGAGATCCCATGTCTTGGGGCGACTTCAGGCAACTACAGGCGACCATACAGGCGACCATGAGGCCACAGCCTGGTCGCCTGTAGATTCGCCAAGTGGGACAGCCCCATTATTGTAAACACAAGGGGCATGCCATCTGGTGGCCAAACCGGGCAATTTCAAGTATTTTCAAGCTTTAAACCGTTGTTTCTTCTTTCACTTTTTTCTTTTTGTTAGGGAGTTGTCGTGCATGCTCAATATCGTACCTCTGGTAACTCAGTCTTGTTATGTTTAAACAAATACACGTGAACTTTGTTGCGATTGTAAGTACGTGTGCCAGGGTGGTTATGCTGAGTATTTCTTATATTCTGCCAGAATAAACTAATACAGTAATATAATACGCGTTATACTCAAAATGATTGAGTAATTTTATATTACACCTGTTTTTCCTCTTGATGAATTCATTCATACTTTGTGGCCAAATCTTATGTCAAGAGTGTTAAAAATAGCTCTATGATGTGATGGGAAACAAAACGAAATCCTGGTATGTTTTCTCCGCATCGTAATATGTATAAGGAAATTTTATCTGAAGATTCGAATTTTAGATCATTAAATGTAAAATGTATCGTTTTTCATTCGAACATGTTCGGAAAGGTATCGTTTATCACAACAATATCGTGATATATTACGCCTAATACTGAAAATGATTTAGTTCCTTTATGTAATACATGTAAGACCTCCTGATGCATCCATGCTTTGTGGCCAAATCATTTGTCAGCAGTGTTAAAAAAAGCGCTTCAAAAAGTGAATACGATATGATAGGAAACAGAACGAAATCCTGGTACGTTTTCTCAGCATTGTGATGTGAATAATGACTTTGGATCTAAAGATACGACTGTTAGTTCAAATGTAATCAAATGTCAAACGTATCGTTTTTCATTCGAACATGTTCGAAAAGTTATGGTCTATCATAATAATATCGTAAAAGCAAATTTTATACTGTAAGTCATACATTTCGACTTTGTTCAGTGGACGGAGGCCTTTTTATTATTTAAGTCAGCAATTTTGGCACGAATAAGCCATGCAATAAGCTCATACGCATTACTAAACGGATGTAGCCGGAAATAATATACAGGTAATCGTTTTCGGCCATAGGTACATACATTGTATAAAAGGTTAAACCGTTTTTCTTATTACAACAACAGTGAGCAACCTTTTCCGCCATGGGCACACACACATCCACACACATATATGTAAATATAATGGCATATATTTGGCACCAAAGTTTATTATTTTACTACACGGAACAGCATTATAAATATATTCTTATAATGTATTGCTTCAATATACACCTGGCGAGCTCTTCGAATGTTAATCATCGGTCAATATTACGATTTAGACAGTTTCAAAAGTGATCTTCTGATCTGTGGTCAGACGGTTTACCTATCAGCATACACGGCGCGGCTGTAACAATTTAATATGTTCGGGACGCAGCGCGCTCGCAGCATCGGTCTCGTAGACCAAGGCATGGCTATCACTCAAGTTATTATACAGTGGTGTAGGAAGCACGGGGCAGAAGGGCTATACTGCCTCCCGAACCTTCCCAACATAAATATTGCTGTGGGAGGAGATATCAATGTGCCCCCCCCCAGTATTTTGAACAGATAACAACTAAATAATCCTGAGTATAACATATTATGTGTTGAACGGCACACTCTTGCAGCTGAACATTCAAACTATAGGCTACTTGTAATTTAATATAATTTAAAAAATATATATACTAAATAAATTTTATATTATTCCGGACTATCAAACTTATTAATATAGCTTTTTCTTAATGTAAGGTCCCCCCCCCCACACACACAAATTAAATTTCATTTGGCAGGAATGGTCAAATCATTGTTTCCTAAAATCACAAAATGTACAATACTTTTTTGAGGAGTTTAGTTTATATATCTAACCTTTTTATGATATAAGAAACACGGGACACAATGCAATAAACAACCTTAAAACTGACCCTTGTACTTGGAACAGGTGACAACAACCGAACCTTTATGTAAATATGTCAACCAAATGTATAAACAAGACGGAATATAAACGGTCAATATTACTGGTATGATTATATTTAGCCGAGTTATTAAAAATCGATTATCGGCCTTTCTTTCGTTCATAATTTTACAATCAATTCATACCCCATATATATATATACATTATATATATATATATATATATATATATATATATATATATATATATATATATATATATATCCTTCGTCAATATACAGCTCTATTAACGGGTGCTAAAGGCCCTTTACTGAAGATCTGTGATATGGCAAGTCACACTACTACCTGGTCGGCCAACAACACAGAAAACTTCAGTGTCTTATTCTGGTCTCGCGTTTAAAGTCATGAACCCCAGCACAGCGAGTATGAACCAAGGTTCACGATGGAGACTGCTCTGAGGCCAGGCGTGGCTCCACAAGTATTTGCCAGTTGTATAGGGGTAGGCCTTAATGTGCCCGTATATGATACGCAATTCGTTATTTTCTTAAAGAAATCCGCTTTCTTAGTGGGCTTGGAGGGAGCTAAATTCGTTATATGTATATATGTGACAAAAGACCAAGACTCTATTTGCTATTATTAGAAAACAGATTATATACGATAGTTATGTAACTACTTATATAAGCGCTTAAACTGAAAGACTGTCAGTACAGCGATGCGTAATGCCTGCCATGTAATCAGTATTTTCTGATTACATGTATGGCTTTGCAAAATTTGGCTTAAAGCCGGGTTATTATTTGTCACGCCCTGTGCGTGTTCATTCGACACAGCTGACTTCCCACCTAAGAGTAATGACGTATATTTGTAACAGTCGCGTAATCCCGTCGTAAACCTAACTTGTGGACTCTGAGTGTACCTGTCACGTGCAATGTTTGTTGCCGGTATCCATGGTGCCGTTGCTGAGACAACGGCGCTGGTTGAGGACATATATACCTCAGTCGGTCGTTCCCTCTCACATCACTCTCACCGTGTACATCATTAAACGGGTTGTGAGCAACTTATACAAGGAGTCGTTTCCTAACACTCATACCAGACAACATCATTATGGTAAGTAGAGCTTAGTTCGGAGTAATGCTTAAATACTTAATCTAAGTCCGAGTCCTGCTTTTGTGCATGTTTTTCAGCTATAAAGAGAAGATAAGAGATACGTAAGGCCAACAAAAATTAAAGGTATGGTTCTCAGGCACCGCCCGCATCAATTTTTACCCCCGCATCAAAAATTTTTATTTTGATTTCAACAGAAACTTACCGATTTTGAGCTGCAGCCGCTCGGATATTTCTTTTAAGAAGATAAAATCATACAATTTCCTTTGCTATGTAGTGCTTTTGCTTGTTTAGCAAAATAAATCTGTTATTATCATGCTTTTCCCTTATCATTTGACATTTTTATTGAAACATACTAAAAAAATAAAAATAAAAAAACCGCCCGCCCGCATTGATTTCTGAAAAAAAGTGCCTGAGAACCATGCCTTTTTTATTTTGGCCTAAAATGTTTTGTGACAAAATGGTGGGTCTTACATTTTAATTAGGTTTAATTAGCGTTTAGAGAGATTTCTCCAATAATATATCAAGTTTATTTAAATAATATTCAATGTGATCTTGGTGACATGCAGTCAAACCCATAGAATCAGGGTTGATGCCATAACGCCTCAACTCGGAGGACTTGATTCAGTCTTGGCCACCACACAATCTGTGAGGTTTGGGCACGATAGACGAAACATGATACACATTAAATATAAAGTATTTATGGTGTCCAGTTGACGAAATGAACCTGGGCCTCTGTGGCGTTTCCATCTCGTAGTATTGTTGTGTATATTAATTTAAGCGACTATATGTTCACTTTCCATTTCTCAGACAGAAGAGCCATGCAGGCTGATGTAGGGCCTAATAATGTTGAACTGAGAAAATTTCCATCAGCCTTTTCTTGTGAGCCTTGCAATTTAATGTCAATTATGGATGAAAAGACACACAAAGTTTAGTATTTCTTTTTTTTCTATTTTTTTTTTGGTGGAGGTGACCGCTTCTTTTTTTTTAAATCCAAATTAACTTAACTACGTATATGTACATCTGCAGAATTCCATTCCGGTTTCGGAATACTCGACATGGTAGTATCTCACGCTTCCTCTCATTTTATATCCCGGCATTAAAAAGGCCCGGTGACTACTGCATCTGCGGGCCCTGGGTGGGAAATCGTCCCCATTGATGGGTCATACCACCGAGGAACCCCCGAAAGGCCCATTCGTTTGTGAGTGAATCATGGCCGTGGTGCACGACCTTCCCATTAAGCCTGCAGAACGCTCACCCTGGGTGGGTGAAAAATCTCACCGCTATACAGCTGAAATTTGAACTCATGATCTTCCGGCTTCGACTCATGTGCTTTACACCCGAATCACAGAAGCAGGATAAATTTATCATTTCTTGTCTTTAAATTATGAAATAAAATCCATACACGAAGTTGACTTGAAGTGCCTTTTTTCTAAATATGATTAACTTCGGATATAGATAAGCAAAAAAAAACAACAAATATTTGTCCAAATTGATTGTGAATCTATTTTTCTATGCATTTAATACAAAATTATTTATTCCCTGCGTGTGTGAAAATCCAGCTATAGCTGTTATATGCTCAAGAACAGAGATCTATTCGTGTTTCACGGAACACGACAACTGTCCCCGGCTCAGTGTACTTTCGAGTCGCATCCCCGAGCCCATTCGGCGTACGCAATAGCTGCCATTTTACGTACACACTAAAATCAGGATGTCACAGGTCGAATGTCGAATTTTTGGGTATACCGCAGGTGTTAAACATAGCGCTCTTTATTAGGCACATTTTAAATAAATGTAGGTTTTTTCTAATCTAATGATAAAATGAATACTGGACTGGAATGTGATATTCATTCAATTTGTATCCTACCATTAAAACATTTAATAATTAAAAGTTGGTAGCACAGAATATACTTTTCTGAGAACACTCATAGTTCCTTCCAGAACTTATAAAGATTCTCCATTATATCCACTATAGAACACCCTAAATGTTTTAAGAAGCCTTTCTTATAAAAGTGTCGTGAATCGGATCGAATCGTGGTATCTATGACAACTAAGAGCCATTTAGTTAAATCACTTAATGTTTTGGTTATGTGTGTGTAATTATGATATAGTGAAAAATAATGTAAAGTTTAAGTGAAGTAAATATTTAAGAGAATGTATGCAGGTATAAAAGAGTGAACTGTCAAAATTATTTCTTTCACAGCGTGAGTGTATCAGTATCCACGTTGGTCAGGCTGGCGTCCAGATCGGTAACGCCTGCTGGGAGTTGTACTGCCTGGAGCACGGCATCCAGCCTGATGGCCAGATGCCCAGCGACAAGACCATCGGTGGTGGTGACGACTCCTTCAACACCTTCTTCAGCGAGACTGGCGCCGGCAAACACGTGCCCAGGGCTGTCTTCGTGGATCTGGAACCTACCGTAGTCGGTACGTGCAAACAAAAATTTCCACGTATATTTTTCAGAATTATTTATATACTTTCAAACGTTTTTCATAAACGCTCAGGTTACCTTTACATTGTGTCTACTTTTGGAATAAAATCATCGCCTATACATACACTGTATCTCAACCGCCGTCGGTGGACGTACGCATTAACGGAATTACGAAAATCCCCATGCCCCTCGTATCTTTAAAGTCCTCTTGTCGAAAGGATTTTATCTTAATATCTTAGAAGAAATGAAATACGTGTGACTAGACTAAATCCAAGGTAGCAGAGTATACAAAGTTTGATATAATTTTTCTTCAGATGAAGTCCGCACTGGAACTTACCGCCAGCTGTTCCACCCTGAACAACTCATCACCGGCAAGGAAGATGCCGCCAACAACTACGCCCGTGGTCACTACACTGTTGGCAAAGAGCTGATCGACCTGGTGCTTGACCGTATCAGGAAGCTGGCTGACCAGTGTACCGGTCTCCAGGGCTTCCTCATCTTCCACAGCTTTGGTGGTGGCACCGGATCCGGTTTCTCTTCTCTGCTCATGGAGAGATTATCGGTGGATTACGGAAAGAAGTCCAAGCTGGAGTTCGCAATCTACCCAGCCCCTCAGGTACGGATTTGCAATAACAAATTTCAAATGTTGGAGCCGAGAAAATAATATTAAATAATAATTTAACATGTCCCATACACATCTGGGGCATTTTCATGTTACTACTGAATGCGTACAATCATACAAATGTGTTAATCGAGGGTTAAATAGACAACAGTTCTTGGCAAAAATATAGAATACTTGAAGCACATATTTATAATTTGTGTCAAATACATGTTTAAAGTCCATTTGAATATGCGTCTGCAAAAGATTTAAGAAATTGTAATGTTAATTTGTCCATTTTATCTTCAGGTATCCACAGCTGTGGTCGAACCCTACAACTCCATTCTGACCACCCACACCACCCTGGAGCACTCTGACTGCGCCTTCATGGTCGACAACGAGGCCATCTACGACATCTGCCGTCGGAACATGGACATCGAGCGTCCAACCTACACCAACCTGAACCGTTTGATCGGTCAGATCGTCAGCTCCATCACCGCCTCCCTGCGCTTCGATGGTGCCCTGAACGTGGATCTGACGGAGTTCCAGACCAACTTGGTGCCCTACCCACGTATCCACTTCCCTTTGGCCACCTACGCCCCCGTAATCTCTGCCGAGAAGGCCTACCATGAGCAGCTCTCTGTTGCTGAGATCACTAACGCTTGCTTCGAACCTTCCAACCAGATGGTAAAATGTGATCCTCGCCACGGCAAGTATATGGCTTGCTGTATGTTGTACCGTGGTGACGTTGTTCCCAAGGACGTGAACGCCGCCATCGCCACCATCAAGACCAAGCGTACCATCCAGTTCGTAGACTGGTGCCCAACTGGCTTCAAGGTTGGCATCAACTACCAGCCACCCACCGTGGTACCTGGTGGTGACTTGGCCAAGGTGCAGCGTGCCGTGTGCATGTTGAGCAACACCACCGCCATCGCCGAGGCCTGGGCACGTCTAGATCACAAGTTCGATCTGATGTACGCCAAGCGTGCCTTCGTCCACTGGTACGTTGGAGAGGGCATGGAAGAGGGAGAGTTCTCAGAGGCCCGTGAGGATCTGGCTGCCCTGGAGAAGGACTACGAGGAAGTTGGGAATGACTCGGTGGAAGCCGAGGGTGAAGAAGAGGGAGAAGAGTATTAAGAGTATTAAAGTCTGCGATAAACACTACTGATCAGTAGGCCCACAGGCCACAAGCGTGGTCCGTCCTGACTCATAGAACTGCTTTTGTTGAGTTACAATCAATTTATAGTTACAAAGTAACTAAAATAATTGTCGTCTAGAATATTTTGCAGAAAGCTGGGTAATTACAGAAATTCGTGACGCATAAGGCTATTTTGATGACTGTTATCTTTACATTTCAGTATTATTTACCGTGTCGGGTTCCTAATCTTTAAAATACCCCCCCCCCCCGAAACACCCCCCCCCCTTACGAACTTGTTTAAACATAGTTCTAAATTTCATTTGTCTAAACTTGTATCATATGCTGATGAAGTTTTTCATGTTTGTCGAAGACTTTTTTTTACAGATAATAAATATAATAGAACCATCGTATTATTTATCATTTCATTCATTATATGTGGGTGTAATTTTAAAAATGTAATCCATTTATTCATGGATTTGTGCGAACCCTATTTAACTTTTGGTTATAAATGACAGCTGCAACCAAATGCTTTACTCCTGTTTATGTCCAACTTTAAGTAAACTATTTCAAACTGGAATTATGATTTGACTGTGCCTTTATTGTAAGAACAACTTCTACCGTATTTTCCATTACCATGCATGAATACCTGCCGTGGTTCGTATATGACACATAAACAATATTTGTTATGGAAAAGTAATTATCTCGGTCGCACGCGATGTTACCTCGTGCACATGTCATGCAAGCTGATGCCCTTAATTGTGTGGAAAAGAATGTCTGTTGTTTGTCAGAAGGTTATTCGAACCTAAATTGTCTGTGTGTATTCCTACTGTCTGTGCGTTTACTCCGAATCTTTTGACGTAATTTTTACAGCGGCTCTCCCTGCATTTGTTCAGGATTTTTCCGGATATACATATACCGAACATAAAAACAACTTGTCCATTTGATGTGTCCCGGAAAAAAATTATTTATTTAAGTGTAAGGTTTTTATTAGGGTTTTGGGTAAAGGTTAGGTTTATTTAAACCCATGTATACGATCAATACTAAATCAACTAAAACAACCTGTACCCCAGTATTATACCTTCCGTGACATTCTCACATTTTTAGGGTTAGGGTTACTGACTGGGTCATGTTTATATAATCACAGGTATACAAAACAGGTAAAATAACCTGTAGTAAAAGCGACATGCTGTTTTCAAATATGTTACACATTTATTCCTTGTTATGCATCAAAATATTCCTATTTTGTAAAAAAAAAACCACATATGTTGAGCTGGACATCCTGATACCAATGCTGCAAGGAAACGAATATTAATTTTACACGAAATTTCCACTGGGTAATGAATCAGAAAAATCATCATATTCTTTTGTGATTAAAGTCGCATTTTACCACGAACTCTCATTGTAAACAAGTACGAGGTACAATCGACAGAGGTTAATCAAATTGCCAATCCCACTGGCACGTGAACATTTCATTGACGAACAGGCAGGTATTCTCACCGTGCACTGAAAGCAAAAACTGTTTTAAAAGCGGGCAGCGTTTCCGCTCCATTTAGCTTCGCGTGGTGAAATGGGGTATCATGTGTAACACTGTGTGACGTTATTCTCCCAAGTACACAAGCAACATTCAATGCGTGTATGAACGTTTTATTACATCACATCATTTAAATATAATGGGACCAGAAGACTGTGGCATTGACATTATCCCGTTATGGTATCATGCAACATTCTTGCCCTAGTTATCAATATTGGTTTATTAATATCTTATTCTGTTGCGGCTAAAACAAAGTGCGTGTGTGTGTGGTTTTTTTTTGTTTGTTTTTTTTTTGGGGGGGGGGGGGGTTAGGTTGATACTTTGGAAATGCCCTCAAGTTGCACAGTATTGAAAGTGGTTATTTTGACTGCGTCTTTAGAATTAAACACCTTTGCACGTCTGTTTTTTAGTTCTTTTTTGTAATTTCATGTAATTTATCCCTTGAGGATCACTGGACCTTTATTTGGTAACAAGCTGCGTAATTCAGCTATTCATCCATGGTTACGGAAGCTCACGCGTGAGAGTCGCATGCTTGATTGTTATTGGAGACTATTGTATGGTTGCTAGGGTGAAGAGCACGCGGCGGATTTTGTAGACCCGACTGGTTCGAGCGGCTTCATTCCAATTCACACCGGGTACGTCGCAGGCCGGTTGGTGAGAGCGACTTCCTGTAGCAGCTTGTAAAAGCTTGCCTCGCCTTTTCTCCTCATATTTCAAACAACATAAAATGGTAAGTAACTAACTTTTTTATACAAATCTCGTAGGTTAGTCGAATTTCTAACACCATCTTCCATACAATTGAAGGTGGCCTGTGTGAAGACCGAAATGGATTCCATTTCATAAATGACTAACTTGTGGAAGGATCGTGATCATGACAATACGAAAGATGACAGATATAAAAAAGCAAAATTTGAAATATTGGCGATTTAATCCAGTTTGGTTCTATTTTACTACAGGTGCGACACTAGTATTAAGATCGAATAGGAACGCCTGGCGCCTAAAACTGGTGATAAATAATGTTAATAGGTTCTCTTATATCTTATGTGATACATATATTGCTAGTACTTTTCTTATTTTTCTCTAGCCTCATTATATGTGTTGCCCTATTTAGACAGTTTATTGAACCATAATGTCGTACCTATTGTAAAATCGCTCGGCCAGTTTTTATATGCCTTTAAATGTTGTTCAGAGACTAAAAACGACGCTTAGAAGAAGAAAGAGTTTTGTCCAATACTGCAGACACATATATTACAGGGGCGGATCCAAGATTTTGGAATGGGGAGGGTCCAAGCCAGGAACTCTAAAAGGAAAAACGTAAAAAAAGGTTCTCTAATCCGGGTTGCCTTTTAATGCACTAATATTAATCATTCGAAAAATATTGAATTAAAATTAAAAATGCCAGTTTTAGGCTACATAGAAACATGATAGGGAAAAACATTAAAACTTTTTTGAGATATTGACGTTGTTAAAAATTAGTCCTTTAAAAACAGAATTATTGTTACTGGGTGCTCAAAATAGTGTTCCTTTTAGTTTTTTTATGTCACAAAATCATGTGAAAATGAATGAAAACAATAACTATACCCTCACCTGTCCTCCCATTTTCTCAATGTTATCTAAATGAGATCCTGTTTTGTATGGCAAAAAGGACGTTCTCTTGATTACAAAAATGTGTGTGTGTGTGACAGAGTGGGGGGTTGCCGTGACAACCCGACTAAAGTAGGCAATAACATTGGAATGCATCGCATTAGTTTCCATCATGTTGCATTCATATTGTGGTAAAACCACCCATAATCCTAACATATGATACGCATGATTATTAAAAAAAGGATGAATACATGTGAACTCGCAACCAAAATGCAACCCCGTCTCTATGGTAACGAGTCATTTCCTGTATCACCAACAAGTTGCCTGCGTACTGTAACCTGTGCGAGCCATGTTTGAGTACATGCGGTCATAAATTCAACAAACATGCCGAAGGGTTTACCCATATGTTGAGTTAAAACGGAACTTTTATCTCTCATGTTTGGTGTTGTAAGACAGTATACAACAAATGCTAACGTTTTGTCTGGTTTATGTTAACTGACAGTGTATCAGTAGGCCAATAAAGTTGTCAGAAAAATGACGAAAATATTTCCACCCTCATGGGGTCTTATAATTTGTTCCTTAGACATAGATGTAAAGACACTGTCAGGCCAGTAATCTGGTCGTAATGGCATAGGGTCGATATGACGCTGGGGGGGGGGGGGGTATAATATGGTATCCCCCGCAGTTGAAAGTGTGCGTGATTTCTGGACAGTGGGGACAATTTATATTGATAAATAATAGACCGAAATTAAGGGTGTAAGGTAGGGTGGAATTACATTTTTGAAAGAAAGAATACACATTTTTAAAAGTATAATAGTATACATTTTGTTGTCACTGCTAATCACAAATAACGCATCAATAAGTTATGGATATGGGAATACAAACATATTTCCCCTTTAGTGGAAACTGTTAATAAGGTATTGATCTCAGTGTTGTATGACTCATTGAACAATGATTCATAGATTTATGAAGGTCGAGCGGTAGCGGTTAATATTAATTAATATAATGATATAATACTGAAAAGAAGATCAGTTTGAGACCGTGTGGTATATTGTACGACATGTCCTATATCAATCAAAGAAGATAAGCATTATATCATGATAGTATTAATCTGAATTTCACTGTTATATATACAATGTATTGCACGCGAACATCAGTACTTAAGTTTTGGATATCGGAAAATATTTTCACTTCTAGTTGAAACTGTTACTTTTAACCAAGGCCAGACAAGTATTGGTCTGCGTGCTGTGTGACTCGTTGAACCATGGATCATCAAATTATCTGACAATAACCATTAACTATGCATGAATCAGGTGTAGACTTTGTTTGATTAGGCTACCGACCTCACTTTATGCCTGCCATTAAACACTAATTACCTGCGCGTTAGGTAGAACTATAATTACTACTTCTCGTGACAGAAGTGTTTGGTCACGCTTGTTGATACATGTAGCATCCCATATGTATTTAAGATATGGACGGCACTATGGGAGCAAATTACATAGATGGGGGGGGGGGGGGGGGGATGGCGGGTTAATGTCGGTCCGGATATCTCGGCCCTTTCATATACCTAAACTTTTTTTTTATTATTTCCAAATATTCCAAACTTAAACTTTTGCTCCCTGTTTTCGCACACAATATGAGACCGGTATTGACATAATGTTTACTTTATATATGTGGACCTATCAGGTTTGGGTTTGTGTGATGAGACCTATGCTCTTCCTCACATGGGTACACACCCTGACCCAGGTGAACTAGTGTGCCACAGACGCACATTCTTAACTTTTTCTCCATTTTTTTGCGTTTTAATCCTATCTCCCCCATCAACGCGCGTGAATATAGTTATGCTCTCGCTAAGTCATATGGGGGATGGGGATGCATGACAGTGGCCTCAATGGTTAAATGTTGACGTTATTCTCATAGAGTACACATTCCGCTCCTAAATTCTGCAGGTTTGGATTACACTATTATGTTAAGGTGGGGGGTTGTTCCTTAATTTACCCTTATCCAAGGATTTTATTCTGCATCAGCTTTTAATTTTCATAAGATAGATTTCGTATAATATAAATACCACACTGATAAACCTAGTATTCTTTTTTTTTAAATGTCGCACCCCTTAAAACTCGATCCTTCGTGGGTTTCATTGTGCGAAGCCAACTTCACTCAAAATTAAAACCTTTACAAAGATAAGAATATTTAATAATTTGTCAAAGCGATTCTTCTTCAATGGTGATGGGTACGGATCCATAGAAAGAAATCCCCCCGGGGGGGGGGGGGGAGTGGGGGGGGGGGGGGTAAGGGCAGGTTTCAGTGCAGCAGTAGCTGGCTTCTATAGCTAATTAGGTTAATATATAACAATACATGTTAAAAAATATTACAAGTTTGAGCAAGTTTGATAAAGAGGGTATTTTTAATAAGTAGTACATCAAACATCGCTATATTTTCATTTATAACACTTAGTTCTTTTGAAGAGACCCATGCGTCTTTCCGTTCTTCTGACATGACAGTGTACGACCAGTCTATTACTGTCAGAGTGCCATTCCATACGGACCGCACTAGAAGTGTCTATGAGGATGCAAATATCAACATCAAAGATGCAAATCGTTATGCATATTTTTTGTATTTCTGACTGCGTTAATCCAAGCTTGGCTGGCATGGGTTACTGGTTAGAAGTTACCAACTTGTACGCGATACAGGAATTGAGCCGTTACCATAGAAACGGATTTTTAGTTTGGTTTGGGATTTCACATGTATTCGCTTTTGTTAATTCATCACTGGTTTAACACGATACCAATGCAAAAGGATGGGTGACCATTGCAGTACATCTCCCCGTATGGCTTGTACCACGACTGAAATTAGGATTACCAGTCCAATATTAATGCCTACTGAGTCGTGTACCCACGGCTTAAGAGACCCTAGATTTGAGTCTAATTGCAGTCAATAATCTGTTTGATATCAAGTATTTTTCTATTTCAGTTTAGTATTTTCTCCATAATTTCCCAAAACTTTTCATTTTTTTAGCGTGAGTGTATCAGTATCCACGTTGGCCAGGCTGGCGTCCAGATCGGTAACGCCTGCTGGGAGTTGTACTGCCTGGAGCACGGCATCCAGCCTGATGGCCAGATGCCCAGCGACAAGACCATTGGTGGTGGTGACGACTCCTTCAACACTTTCTTCAGCGAGACTGGTGCCGGGAAGCACGTACCCAGGGCTGTCTTCGTCGATCTGGAATCTACCGTTGTTGGTAGGTGCACCACATAAAGAGACCTTTATGTCCGGGTTCGTTCATTGAAATAACGTCCCTAAACATTCCTAAGGCTTGGCCACGCAACCCATTATAATTTGAAGAGAACATTTATCATGAGGTATAGCTGTGTCAATTTAAGTAATTGTTTAAGTTCAGTTTAAAGTAATTTCTTGCCAGTGTCATGAAAAGGCTTCCTTTAATCCATTTAATCTTCCTGTACGTTTTTTTCAAACTGCATCCACTTTCCCCAGTTCTATATCTATAGGTATATCATATCACTATTGAATCACAAGAGATTCCCTGGCTAAAACTCCAGCAAATTAACTATTCTACATGTCAAACATTTTGGTTCAAACGGGATAGCTGTTAGAAAAGTGCCTTCCAAATCTTACATATTTCTCTGGGAATCGGCGAGTGTGCAATTCTCAAGGTCTTTTAATATTTTCCCCCTAAGATGAAGTCCGAACTGGCACCTACCGCCAGCTGTTCCACCCGGAGCAGCTCATCACCGGCAAGGAAGATGCCGCCAACAATTACGCCCGTGGTCACTACACTGTTGGGAAAGAGCTTATCGACCTGGTGCTGGACCGTATCAGGAAGCTTGCTGACCAGTGTACCGGTCTCCAGGGCTTCCTCATCTTCCACAGCTTCGGTGGTGGTACTGGCTCCGGCTTCACCTCCCTGTTGATGGAAAGGCTGTCTGTGGACTACGGCAAGAAGTCCAAGCTTGAATTCTCCATTTATCCAGCACCTCAGGTATGTTGGTTGTTTGTTCTTACCTACCTCGAAATGACCAACAAGACATTAATCTCATGAATTTTTTACCTCATATTCTCACATTTAATTTTTTTGATATATATCGTAAATCATTTCGGCATCTCTAGCTTTTTATATTCACATACCTTTTAATCCTGTTAAATGAGAAACAATATTATCCGATATATCCGAATGACGGGATATATGTCAGTTCTAAAAGGGAAAAGTCCAAACCTGAAAGAAACCCTCTGGCTGTTTTTTTTTTCAAACTGCGACACAAGAGAAAAAATCTTCAGATGCTATCTCTTTGATATCCAAATGATTTACGCGTATACTACCAGTCTGAGATTTATTGAATAAAAATATAAACAAAAAGTTTAAAACGATGAATATTATACTTTCTAAACGGCAGCTCTAATCCCCTCAATCTACAATGTTACTGTCATAAAAGCATATTCTGTTCCTTGTCATTTCAGGTGTCAACTGCGGTTGTAGAACCATACAATTCCATCCTGACCACCCACACCACCCTGGAGCACTCTGACTGCGCCTTCATGGTCGACAACGAGGCCATCTATGACATCTGCCGTCGTAACCTGGACATCGAGCGTCCAACCTACACCAACCTGAACCGTCTGATCGGTCAGATCGTCAGCTCCATCACCGCCTCCCTGCGCTTCGATGGTGCCCTGAACGTGGATCTGACAGAGTTCCAGACCAACTTGGTGCCATACCCTCGCATCCACTTCCCCTTGGCTACCTACTCCCCTGTCATATCTGCCGAGAAGGCCTACCACGAGCAACTGACAGTGGCTGAGATCACTAACGCCTGCTTTGAGCCAGCCAACCAGATGGTGAAGTGTGATCCGCGCCATGGCAAGTACATGGCTTGCTGCATGTTGTACCGTGGTGACGTTGTTCCCAAGGACGTGAATGCAGCCATCGCCACCATCAAGACCAAGCGTACCATCCAGTTCGTAGACTGGTGCCCAACTGGCTTCAAGGTTGGCATAAACTACCAGCCACCCACCGTGGTACCTGGTGGTGACTTGGCCAAGGTACAGCGTGCCGTGTGCATGTTGAGCAACACCACCGCCATCGCCGAGGCCTGGGCTCGTCTGGATCACAAGTTCGACTTGATGTACGCCAAGCGTGCCTTCGTCCACTGGTACGTGGGAGAGGGTATGGAGGAGGGAGAGTTTTCAGAGGCCCGTGAGGATCTAGCTGCCCTGGAGAAGGACTACGAGGAGGTCGGCGTCGACTCTGTGGAGGGAGAGGGAGAGGAGGAGGGAGATGAGTATTGATCTCCTGCAATAAATGTCTTCGAAAACAAAACGTTTGGTATGCGACCATTAGTAATGTGTTGAAGTTCTGTAACATTCTACGAAATGTACAGAAAGACACATAAGATAACATCTGTTGCAGTTTGATTTATGCTATGCATAAACCAAACCTTTTTTTGTAAGGCAAGGGGTATTTAACCGAAGAACGAAAGACAATTAGAGCCAAGATGATGGGCCCTGCGCCATACCCAGACTGTTGTGTCACAAACTACACGCCCTTTACACGGAATTTGTTTGTATGCACAATAAAGCATCTTTCCACCTTACATAGCCATTTCTGCATTTGTTCCCCTAAAAATATTAATAAAACATGCCGTTTCTTTATAGAAGCTTTATCCTTTCTGGGCAGTATTTGAACATGATGGTAATCGAAGAATATTTGGTAAAAGGAGTTCGCTCAGTAGTGTGAAGATGACTATACTTCTGCTGTTAGTTTAAACTTCTTTGGACATAGCTTATGAACCAACATTAAAACGAAAAACCAAGCTCGTTCAGATTGGCTTGTGTGGTGCCCCTGTGATAAATAACGTTTAAAGCATGACAAATGTTGCAATTGCTAGAGCTGCGAGAAGGCGTTTTCATAGATAAGAAGGGACCCAGGACTTTTCCTTTCAGACTGTATCTAGAAATAATGAAGTCCTATTAAAACAGCATCTTGAATATAATTTCACTGAATGTATATATATTTTTAGTCCCCACGCTGTAGGAAGGATGATTATTAAAATGGTCAGTGTGTGTGCGTCCGTCAGTTCCGCTCCCTTCCCTACCAAATATATCCAAAACCCCTGCAGTTTTTTTTCACAAAATTTTAAAAACATATTATTCAGATGAGTGTCATGTGGTTACGACCAGCAGGTGGCGCCACCTATTGTTACACTACAGTCACACTACTGACGATGAAAAAATGGTCCTATCCACGGTTTTACTTTTAAGTGAATAAATCAGAACACCTGATCCCTCAAATCCTATGCAACAATTCCCTAGACCACGGGATTTCAAATGATCGTAGGTTGAACTTAATTTCTTTTAAAATTACTTTTTCAAGGGACTTTTAAATTTTACAGATATAAAAAAATCTTCATTTTACATGTTTGTATATATGTTGTGAAAGCAGTCATCATATAACTCTTAAACCGCTGCAGCTTTTAACTCAGTTGTACATACATGTTCATCATGTCTTCGGGTTAGAGGGTCAAGGTCAGAGGTCATCATTTTTCATACTTTGCTGCTCAGATGCTGGTGCCTCCTTTATCAGGGGAAACATGATAATTATTCCCCCGCCTTAGGAGGTAGGAATACTAAAAGGGTCAGTGTCCATCCGTCTGTCTGTCTGTCGTGCCGTCCGTCCCGCTCAATTCTTGACCAAATATCACTAAGACCCTTGGTGCTTTCTTCACAAAATTTGACACACTCATTATGCATATGACTAACATGTGATTTTCATCTGAAGGTGGCGCCACCTCTGTTTATCAGTTTCTGTGCTCCAAAATGATCTTTTATTACTTTTGACATATGTGTCAGTAAATAAGAATACTTGAGCCCTCAAATCATATATGCAAGGGTTCCTTGGAGCAAGGAAATTCAATGAAAACTTAATTGAACAGAATTAATTTTAGACTTCTGTTTCCACCGGAGTTCAAATTTTGCTGATTGCTAAAATTTCTGATTTTTTTTCAGTCCGTCTGTTCAGCCCACATTCCTTTAAGACCCTACCTGCTTTCTTCTCCAAATTTTACACACTCCGCACGTGACTGACATGTAATTATCACCTGCAGGTGGCGCCACCTCAGTTTAACGACTTTCTGCAATCCAAAATAGTCTTTACCACTTTCGTTCAGATAACTCAGTAAATAAGATTACTTTTGCCTTCAAACCATATCCCAGGATTACTTGGAGCTATACGAATTCAATGAATACTATATTGAGAGAATTATTAGATAGATATATATCCCATACATAAGACAGGTGACGCCGCTGATCAGATTAGTATTTACACACCTGCTCTTCGTTTGGTTGCTTCCATTACACAAGACACCTTTGGATCCTGAATTGTCCCATTTGAGCCAATCCAAAAGAAAGTATGTCACAAAAATACCCACATTTGAGTAATGCATAGGGGGGGGGGGGGGTTCTATGTGTGCCCCTAGGCCTTTGTATTTCTAGTTCAAATTGCAACAGTTGAACATGGAATGAAATCAAAATAATAATAATACTTTGTCACTTATCTTGGGGGAAAACCAGGAAATCATTATTTCAGCCCAGAGAAAGGTCAGTATAGGTGGCGCCACCAAAAGCTTATTTTATCACAATGAATTGATCAAAAGGCACATGATAACGAGTTGAAGCGGCTGTTGGGATATTTGGATGTAGACGCCGGACGGTAGACAACGGCCATGGGACGGCGGACGGTGCGCCATATTAATAGTTAACAAAGTGGAGTGAACTGTTGATCTAATAAACACAAAGTCAAAATCACTGCAATATTAGTGTTGATATAGCTGCAGTTGTTTCTTAGATATTTGGCAAAGATGATGGCACATGGGTGGACATTCTAAAGATATTCTGAAATTGAACTCTGGAAATTTATCTTTAATTGCATGAAGATCCTTTTAAATGTATGGGATCACTTTTCATTTAAACCCCTTGCCACAGCATTGTAGTTTTCTCGCTTTTTCCTTCTGCATGCAACCCAGAACTTCTGCAACCGACCTTTACGGTATTCCTCTATTTCTAAAAAAATAGGACTTGACAATCAGCAGTTGTATTGGATTAACTTTAAATCATTTTAAGACATGTATTTCACATGTGTATACACAATACACACCAACAGGTAGATGATGTTTCAGTTGGCTGGACAGACGCCTTGCACACATCACTGCCCAAACAGTGGCACGCAAATTTTTCTGTCGCCTTTGATAGCGTGTCCAGTGAGCACTAACCCGAAAATGTGACGGCCGCGTGGCCTAATGGATAAGGCGTCTGACTTCGGATCAGAAGATTGCGAGTTCGAGTCTCGTCGCGGTCGAAAAGCACTTTTGAAACTCACAGCTTAAATAATGAAAATTACCCACGATCCATTGGGTATGGGGATATCTATATGCTAATTGTGTCAAGTTTGCAAAGTATATATGTACATATAAATTAACACGTACATAGAGGCGAAATGTGTAATTAAGCATTCCATATTAAAACATTACTTTTCGCTATGTTATATAAAATATTATATTTAAACTTTTTTTTAGCTTTTTGGTTATATATAATCATTATGTTAGTTATATACATACATAAATATAACATCAATAAAAATTTGGGTCGATGCAAGACAATTTCTGTACGTGCCATTGTTGGTTGGTGCAACTCCCCGGGGACTGGAAACAAGGGATGCATGCTTATTAATTTCCACTCTCGAATGGTAAAGGATGGTGCAGTGTGAGCATATATATATATATATATGATATATTATGGTATTAAACATAAATTTAAAATATTACAGGGTAAACCCTTGCAGTTAAATTACATTCATATTTGTGACCAATTTTTTTTTCAAGACAAATACAATTTTCTGTAAATACTTTAAATTTGTTGATTAGTTGGTTTATTAAAGTTATAGATTTGTGTATTAAGCATGAGAATAAGTTGCTCAACTAGGGCGAGAAATGTTATGACAACACTTGTTTCCTGGCTCAGTCTTTATCAGTAGGTGGTTATAGCGCCTCATCAGTATTTAAGGCCAGTCTAGAGTTTGCGTCTCCATTTGCTGAGACCTGTGCTGTCAGGTCTTGGCTCAGCGCACAGGTAAAGACTAGTCAGTTGCACAGGACCAGCACCCACTTCTCTGGTTGATTAGTTCAAGAATTTATCCCACTACTGATTTTATCCAGACCAATTTGAATGACATGACTGTAGTGTCAAAATAGGTGAAAATGTGTCTAAAGTCATAGAAAAACCAGTACTACAAAAAATTTAGGATGCAGGTGAGATTAATGATAAATCATAAGACTGTTGTCACCAATTTGGGCATTAAAGGTTAGACAAATAACAATCTTCTATAATATTCATTCATGCCATCCTATATAGGGCTGATGTAAATGACTTTCTAAACTTATAAACATTTACCTTCAATATGATATATCAGGTATGGAAACAAGCATTCTTTATTTTCAGTTCCCAGGGAGAGTGGAAATAAGCATCCCTTATTTCACTGTATTGCTAAAAATGTCTCCCAGCAAGGTTTAAAATCTGCCTGTATAAATTCCTGTATATATCATGAAGTGCCACCTACTGACGGATAACGATATTAAGTTTCTATGACTGTACGTCACACCATTCCTCAAAGGGGACGCTTTGGTGAACAAACTGTTCTGCATGTTCTGACATCAAATGAGACCCTTCGGACAGGTCCCTCTTAAATCCTCTTCATATTTACCAGGGCCTAAATACATACGTTTTATGAATTTGCAAAAGATGGACTCGTGTTATCGTTGATCAATCTAATATAATTCACGTGTAAACAAAATTCAATATATATATATATATATATATATATATATATATATATATTTATATATATATATATATATTATTATTATTATTATTATTATTATTATTATTATTTTCATTTGCTATATAGTTTTGCAAATTTATGGTTTTATTAAATTCATTTCATTATTTCGGGGACAAATCTGGTCCCTTATTAAGGCTGTACACCCTGAGAATGTGGCTCTAACGCCCTCTGCAGAGAGTCGCTTATTAAGGGAAGAAGAGAATATATCACGTGGAAAATAATAATGTATTCACGTCAGTAGATATATGTACCATGACAGGGCAAACCAACATCCGGCGAGCCCTCATTTTTTCGGGGACCATCGGGGAATTTCCAATGGAACATTTGTTTGGCCCTCTTTTCGACAACTCCTAAAAAATATTACCGGTATGTCAAACCTGTTTCACTGATATTTGGTTTTATATGTAAGGTAACACAGGGAAAAAATTAGGGACTGAAATGTGAATCTCCTTTTCTCAAAACTGTGCCCCGACCTCCCAGGAAGCCAGAATGACCCTTCAAATCAGTCTCAAACAGGTGGCAAGTGGAATGAGTTTGAACGAATGTCTAATGACCAGTGTGTAAGATTTGGAAAAACAAAGCTTGAAGAATGTACCGATATCAAGAAATATATTCCTGTCAGAGCCATCAGTGATCGTATCGTTCCTCTTACACCAGTGACCGTATCGTGCCTTTCACATCGATGATCATATCTAACCTCATATCAATGAACGTAATGGACCTCTTATACTAGTGACCGTTTCGTGCCTTTCACATCGATGATCATATCTAACCTCATATCAATGAACGTAATGGACCTCTTATACTAGTGACCGTTTCGTGCCTTTCACATCGATGATCATATCTAACCTCATATCAATGAACGTAATGGACCTCTTATACTAGTGACCGTATCGTGCCTTCCACATCGATGATCATATCTAACCTCATATCAATGAACGTAATGGACCTCTTATACTAGTGACCGTATCGTGCCTTCCACATCGATGATCATATCTAACCTCATATCAATGAACGTAATGGACCTCTTATACTAGTGACCGTTTCGTGCCTTTCACGTCGGTGACTGTATCGTATCTTTCACATCGGTGATCCTATCGAACCTCACACCAATGCCTTAAACATCCGGGATCGTATCGTGTCTTTAACATCGGGGATCGCATCGTGCCTTTAACATCGGGGATCGCATCGTGCTTTCACATCGGTGATCGTATCGTGCCAACCATATCGGTGATAGTATCGTGCCTCTAACATCGGGGATATCATTGTGCCCTTAACATCGGGGATCGCATCGTGCCTACCATACTGGTGATAGTATCGTGCCTTTAACATCGGGATCGCATCGTGCCTTTCACATCGGTTATAGTATTGTGCCTTTCACATCGGTAATTATATTATGCCTTTCACACCGGTGATTGTATCATGCCTTTAACATCGGGGATCGCATCGTACCTTTCACATCGGTGATAGTATCGTGCCTTTCACATCGGTGATCATATCGTGCCTTTAACATGGGGGATCGCATAGTGGCTTTAGCATCGGGGATCGCATCGTGCCTTTCACATCAGTGATCGTATCGTGCCAACCATATCGGTGATAGTATCGTGCCTTTTACATCGGGGATCGCATCGTGCCTTTATCATCGGGGATCGCATCGTGCCCTTTACATTGATGATCGTATCGTGCCTACCATATCGGTGACAGTATCGTGCCTTTAACGTCGGGGATCGCATCGTGCCTTTCACATCGGTGTTCGTATCGTGCCAACCATATCGGTGATAGTATCGTCCCTTTAACATCGGGGATCGCATCGTGCCTTTCACATCGGTGTTCGTATCGTGCCTACCATATCGGTGATAGTATCGTCCCTTTAACATCGGGGATCGCATCGTGCCTTTAACATTGGGGATTGCATCATGCTATTACACGGGGATCGCATCGTGCCCTTTACATTGATGATCGTATCGTGCCTACCATATCGGTGATAGTATCGTGCCTTTAACATCGTAGATCGCATCGTGCCTACCATACTGGGATAGTATCGTGCCTTTTACATCGGTTATAGTATTGTGCCTTTCACATCGGTGATCATATTGTGCCTTTCACACCGGTGATTGTATCATGCCTTTAACATCGGGGATCGCATGGTGCCTTTCACATCGGTGATCATATCGTGCCTTTAACATGGGGGATCGCATCGTGCCTTTAGCATCGGAGATCGCATCATGCCTTTCATATCAGTGATCGTATCGTGCCAACCATATCGGTGATAGTATCGTGCCTACCATATCGGTGATAGTATCGTGCCTTTAACATCGGGGATCGCATCGTACCTTTCACATCGGTGATAGTATCGTGCCAATCATATCGGTGATAGTATCGTCCCTTTAACATCGGGGATCGCATCGTGTCTTTAACATTGGCGATCGTACCGTGCCTTTAACATTGGCGATCGTGTCGTGCCATTTACAACAATAAATATCGTGCCATTAAATTCGGTGATCGTATCGTGCCTGTTACATCAGTTATCGTATCGTGCCTTTTACATAGGGGATCGTATCGTCCCTTTTACATCGATGATCGTATCGTGTCTTTCACATCGATGATCATATCGTACCTCTCACACCAGTGATGATATATATATATTTTTACTTTGTAAGAATGGTCTTACAATGTCTTTCATATAGATGTTCTTATTGTGCCATTCACATCGGCGACCGTATCGTGCCTTTTACATAGGCGACCGTATCGTGTCTTTTACATTGGCGATCGTACCGTGCCTTTAACATTGGCGATCGTGTCGTGCCATTCACATCAGTAAACATATCGTGCCATTAGATTCGGTGATTGTGTCGTGCCTGTTACACCAGTTATCGTATCGTGCCCTTTACATAGGGAATCGTATCGTGCCTTTACATCATTTATCGTATCGTACACTTTAAATGGGTGATCATATCATACCTCTTTCATCAATTCTCGTATCGTGCCCTTTACATAGGTAGTCCGATCATACCTTTTACATCAAGGATCGTATCGTGCCCTTTACATATGTGATCGTATCATATCTTTTACATCAGTTATCGTATCGTGTCCTTTATATAGGTGATCGTATCATACCTTTTACATCAAGGATCGTATCGTGCCCTTTATGTCGGTGATCGTATCGTGCTTTTCACATTGATTATCGTATTGTGTCTTTCACATCAGTAATCGACTAAAGGTATTTTGCCTATTACGTCGGCGATTCTATTGTAACTCTCAGGCCCTCACACCGGCAATCTTGAAGAAGCGCTCCCATCGATGACAAATATTAATATAATACAAATTATTATTATAAAATATAATATGAAAATATATTAATCATTCCCTCGAACAAGATTTTAAAGGCTCATACATATTACAGTAAGCAGATTTTACAATTTTATCATAGTGATTATGGTTTATATGTTATGATAGTTTAAATGTTTGAAATAGCATCGCAGTCCATATTGTTGCCACTGAAGAAGTCGTAAGTCTGATAATTGTTACATCTATTAATATGCTTTAGCTTTTTATGGTTTAAACGGGTTTGAGATTTTAACCGGTTTGGGATGTGATTCATTTCGCCAGAACATTTTCTTCTTTATGTTATACATTCACTGTAATACCGTAGTGAGGACCACAACAGGGGTTGCAGCTTATCAGCATCCATTTAAATCCTTGCGTCACTGCCTTTTCCCTTTGAAAGTTCTCATTCAATATGGCTTTCCAGTTTGAGGTTTCCAGCACATATACGTGGACTGCAAATTTGATATGGAGCTTTCAAATCTTAGTGAAACACATGAGCCAGTCCTCCTTGTTCAAATACATTCCTTAAATAGCGCCATCTGGTACTTTCCCGGAGAACTATCTGTGCTAATTTGCAGATCTGGCTCTCAATTCATGCCATTTCATAACACCAGAATGACCAAACAGTTATATTTAGATACGTGTACGTGTACCTGGCATGTGATAATCTTAATCTGGTATCGTCATAAAGTTATAATCCATATTTTTTATTCTGTTATCGTAAAAATCATAGACCCTGCTTTATACACACATTGTGTACTGTTTTTAATTAAACGGTAAGATTCAATATGTTTATATATCAATCAACAATATATTTCCCAAATATAAGGCGAGGAGAATGAAGGTTCGTTGTCATAGTCAATATTTCTCGTTGGGGATGGGTACGGGGGGGGGGGATCCCTATTGTGAGATTCTGACGGCCACTCACCTCAGAACTGGTAGCACGTTTTTAAAACTTTCTTCGAACATTGAAATACCGGTGCTGAAGTGTATACATTGAAATTGCCGGTGTACACAAGCCGTACGTATTGAAGATAACCACGGAAGTCCTTGAGTCCGAAGCACTCGGTGCTCGACCGTGATCTGAACAGTCGGGCAGGTGACCTGCATGGCGTACGAGACTGGACCGTTTTGCTTACACTAAATGGCCAACATTCCCAGGTTCATTCGTGCATATGTGACTGCAGAGTTGTGAATACTCCTGGAAATCCTTCCTTGATGCAGTCATACACCAAAATCAAATCGTTTCTTTGATGACTCATTCCCGAGTTGCCCTGAAAATATCATTGGATTCCGTCTATGACTGCGTGAGTTATGTTGTGAACACACACACACAAACAAACACACGAACGTAAATGAATGCATGCCCTCCTAGCGGAGACAATAACAAGTCTACAAGCAAGATGTCAAAACCTAAAGAAGCTAAAACACCCCACGTGAACGGCGAAAGTCATGGTTCAAAATCATGTAGAAGGAAACTTTTAATTTCTCCAACCAATGTGGCAAACTTATTCTTTTCATAAGAAACATATATGAAAATTATATAGTTAGCAGTGATGTATACTATTTGAGTCTGGACTAAGACTCTAGTCCGATCTCGAGTCATTTTTTTAGGGACTTGGACTTGTACTTGAACTCGGATCTGAGGACTCGAGATTTCAGGCCAAGTTCGTCTCGAGTCCAATAGGAAAAAATGGCTCTGTCACATACAGTTGGAAATTTTGATTGGTGAACACACTATAGAGAAACATATGTGAACAACTGACAGAATATTGTTACGGAACCTAATAATAACAGAGCACGTAATCGTGACGAGCATAAATTTTTGTTATGTAGATAAAAAAAATCAGATTCCGCAATACTAGACAGGCAGCGTGAAATGTTTAGGGGAGTGATTAAGGAAATCAGTGGTTTTTGTTATTAAATAATTATAATTTATTCCTAGAACAATCAAAACATTACAATCCACTAAATAAATACAATTATACAGTATTTAAGACATAACAATAATAAAAATGTACATCACCAGAGTCCGGATCTTAGGCTTTTATTTCTGGATACCACAACTGTCACAGTCCAACAAGAGTCTTTAGGCACAAATAATCCACATGAACAGTTCAAGTAAATCTTCCCGGTGAATAGTCCAACTAAATCTCGAAGACAATCTGTAATTCAGAAATGAAGTTCACGTAAAATCCCAAAAGCAAACTGAAGACAATCTGTATAAAATCTGTATAAAGTCTGTATAAAGTCCGTAGAATATCTTTAAATATGCAATTATGGGAGTAGGTCCCAAGACTGACGAGAAAGTCGCACCTTTTCGTGCCCGCTGGTATTTTTCTTCCTGTCGGCTCTAAACACAGCCCATATTTATGTTTTTTACCCGAAGTCCAGAAACTTCTAGGCACGAACAGTTCCAAAGAACAGACTCGAAGCTTTTAGAACACAACGAACGCGCTGTGTATTTACACTCTGCGAACAATCCAGAGTTCAACAAGTGCGGTTCCCATAGGAACGCACAGAGCTAGCGCCTATATATAACACGAATCAGAATGTCAAGCACATGTTAAGGTATGTAAAATACTGCGCATAATAAACAAATACATGTAACAATATAAAAAATCAAGACTGTATATATATATATATATATATATATATATATATACACACACACACAAAGCTCTCTCTAGTGCTTCATACCGAGAGCTTAATGTATAAAATTTAAACATAAAATAAGAAAAATATTTATATCATAACAAAATATACATAGTTATCTCGAATAACCATTTTAAAGTGTTTTAAATACATGTAAAGATATTTATAGGACCTAGACTTGGACTCAAGCTCTGAAATGATCGGACTCAAAGACAGTAAACTTGAACTTAAATAACTCGGACGTGGACTAGAGCTGTTTGGCCTCGACTACAACACTCAATATAGACACACGCCATTCGTCCAATATTTCTTTGTTATTTTTTCGTTCTTGTTTAAAATGGAATTGGCAATGTTTGATTAATAAAATAGGTTCATGAGAAATAAAAATTTTGCAAAAATATAACGATGTAGGAAACTATATTTCTAGGATGTATGGCACCCAAAGCCCTCCTTCTATCTTGAGCCACCCCTGGTAATTTATCATTACAAGGTATGGTTGTTTGGAATAACCAATAATTAATTATGTATGATTATATAATTCAGTCTTTAATAAAATGTATTTTACTACAAGTAACACCAAACATATTTTATGTCAATGGGACAATCACAATTTTCATTTAAATCTGTTTGAGGTAAGTATCGAGTGGCCAGTTCAGGTGCATGAATAATACATAGGTCTATTGATTGAAATAACAATTATTAATATCGATATATCGGCATATTTATCCAACCATGACTCTGTTAAATAGCAACTTTAACATAAGTTTCCACAGAAATATAACAGACAATTTATGTTTTTATATAATAAGATTCACATCTTATTCAGTTTGTGATTAAAGGCCCCCTTACACGATAGCTGAATCAGAAGAATGAATGCAAGGATCATCCCTCTTAACTATTTACAAATTAAGACTACTTGATATAGAACAACTGTGAACTAATAAGAGCAGTGCTAGTAAGAGCACGTTTCAAGATATAAGGTACCTATATAGTTAAATATTAACTTGAAGAAACCACGGCTGAGTATCATCAGCGCTTACATTATCAGCGGTCCACGTGGAGCAAAGTACAGGGAGTACGTCATTGGTGTATTTGCGGTATAGCATCATCGTGGCGCCATGGCTACGGCCCCTCGAGGTGGGACCTTTATAAGCGCGCGCAAACCGCCACGCTCTCACTTGCCTTTCTCACAGGACCCATCAACAGTCCACGTTTGTGAGGGACGATCGTTTTGATTTGCACCCAGCCGATCAACCTTTTGTCAACAGACCCAAGCCGGGCAACAAAATGGTAAGAACCCCCCGTGTATGAAGCTATGCAGCTTTGGCAGAAATTTGACCTGAATTGACCGTGATATCATGAAAACATGTAGCAAGTACGCGGCATCGTAACTTTGACGGACATTTTGTACACTGTACAATTATACTATCTACATGTGTTGATCAACATGCTGTGCGCAGTTGTGTACATAGATCGTCGTCCTCGATCATGTGACTGAAGGCCAGGTTTCATGCTTTATGGCATCAGTACTGTAATCATAGGTTTAGGTAAACTTTATTTTCTGAGAAATGTGATAATTATCAATTGGTCTACAAAAAACTTGAACGTTCCAGAAGACTGGAACGTATTCTACTTGATGACCTGTAGAAATCCCCATTTTTTGGTAAAAATTATAAATGTATGATGACATACGTACAAATATAACTGCCCCTGCAAAAGATAATTAGGCATATATAACTGTCGTCTGTGTATTTACGTTTTTCCCGCGCTACATTTGATTTGATTAGTCATTGGAGTGAACGCTTAAATTACAGTGGCCTGCTTATTTCAGACATTTGGTATATGTACTGTAGCAAATCTGATATTGTGGCATCCTATTTGGATTTATAGAATATTACTGCAACCTGTTGTATACCGCTACATATCCCGTCGGAGTAAACCTTGCACCGCTGTAAAAAAAGAATAAGTGGTATCACCCCACCAGGAGATGGGTCATTACCACGGAAAGCATGTTATAACGATAGCACAAGTTAAACCGCCTACAGCTGTGGTGTGTATCCCTTCCGAAGCACAAGCTACTGTCAGTTTCATCGTGAAGCCAATAAATGTAGCCGACGTGCTGAGTCAGGCGCTGGATGGGCAGTCTGTTAGTGTGTACTGGAACCCTTGTTCCAAATAAAGCGCATCTGATGTTTGACCACGTGAAGGATTTCCTTGCACATATTGTACTTAATATAACTACAAAAAAATGTGCCGCTCAGGAGTGAATGGTGTATTTGTGTGTTACATGTGCATTTCAACTCAAACAACCAGTGTTTATGATTGATGTGGAAACATTTGGCCCACGTCTAGTCGATAGCCACGTTAGTTATACATCAGCACATGTTACCTCGCTTCTGGCATTCTGTTTCGCCCGTGACTTGTATTTACGCCTGTGTAATAGCAGAAACAACGACCATGAGTAATTAATGTTATTTACAGCTGAAGTTAGTAAATTATGCGAGCTCCACCATACCAGCATGAAACAAAACGGTCGTCGTGACATATTCGAAAAAAAATAGTTTATTTACTACCAGTACGTGAATACAATTCGTTTTCGTCATGTGTTTCGTATTCGTATACACGCAACATAGCAATAGACATGTTCATGTTATCACACAAAATTTCCGTGTTTATTAGCTTTTATATTTCTGTTTCACGATCTATTGTCAGAGGAAACGTTAACACTGTACTTGTTTTATAGTAACAGCTGCCCCGATGCATGTTTGAAGCCATTTCATGGAGTGGTAATTAAGACCACTATGAGTGCGTATGTTAATGCATTTTGAAATTACAATATTTCATCAGATACCATTCCCGCCATTTGAGTATACAATCACCATAAAATTAAGCTTTACCAATGCAATAAGCATACATGTATAATGCTGACACTGGCTTGTGCTGCTTTGGTTCAGGATATAAAATGCAACATCAATTTGTTTCCCTTACCAAGTCAATTCTGTGAAACAGTCGGATTTTATTATTTAATGTTTAATATTTGACAGATTGAGTAATTAGCTTCTGACCTGTCATATAGGATGAATCATTACGACTACAATCTTGATGCGAACTACAAATAATGTGATATTATCATATGCTTTTATAACATGTTTATAGCGTAAAGGATATACAGTCACGCTTATCTTCTTACATTTCAAACCTGATCGAAGTTTCCTCTGTCTCATGGCATTAAGACCATCGTGGCGAATTATATTTAAAATTGTGAAGTATTTATTATGGTCGAAGTCACAGGTGTTCTCTCTGACTGTATTATGCTAAATGGTCCCCAAACGTGGCCTTTTGATACACATTGATCTCAAGCTGAATATACATCGTATCATACGTTATATATATGACAGGATAAACAAAAATATGCATCATAATTTATCAGAAATCGTGCAGACTCTAAGGAGCCAAAATTGTGACAGAAAGAAATTCTACAGTAAAATATTTAATTAACAAGAGGAATTTTTGCTGTACTCCCAGCAAGAAGTCCGGTTTAGTCATGTATATGTTACCAGGGATAAGCATGTAGTGGTTATATAAGTGCTGATAGCTTGGAGGAAAACTCTTTTGTCAGAAATTGTATTGCATGAACGCCTCCATGAATGTGTTCGCTGATCTGATTGATGGGTTTCTCTCTCTCTCTCTCTCTCTCTCTCTCTCTATATATATATATATATATATATATATATATATATATATATATATATATATATATATACCGTTTATACAGGTCATCGGACGGTTAATATATCAGTGAAGAGAATAGTGCACGAGTGTCCTGTCGTAAAATGCCTCTTATGCTGTGCATACATAACAAGCTGATGACGGCCGTAATCAGTAAAGATAGTGCTCTCAAACTAAGCGCTGATTGTTTATGAAATGTCGGTCAAGAAGTAAACACTCCACTCTTCGAAAACCTCTCCATTAGTTGACAAACAACGATTGTGGTTTTTCGTTCCTGAAACCCAAAATATTTAAGGTTTGAACATACGCAGATCCATAAAGCGTAAAATATATAATCCTTATTACATATATATATATATATAACACTGGAGAAAATCAACACTAAAAATTCACAACAGTCTGTTTCACGGGATGCGACCCGAACATCAGGTGAATGCGGTTAGAAACCGCATTATATATATATATATATATATATATATATATATATATATATATATATATATATATATATATATAAATATATATATGGAGAATTTACAATTTGAAGGATATTGGTGATAGTAAATTAAGCATATATAGAACGAGAACATATCAGCCCCATATCCACTTAAAAGACAACTACAGTTAATGCTAGCGCTGTTACAATATGATCCCGTTTCACTTCAAATTATTCTTTCTTCAATGTGTAGTTATCTAGGCAAGGGATATGCATGACAAACTCTTAAAGTTTTACTGTGGATGCCTTTTTGTTCGTGAAAGTTTCAAATTCGCCATATTCGCGAAATGGGAATTATTGCGAAAATAAAACCCTTCATGAATATGAGGTCCCACCGTTACAGGCAAAGTTGAAAAGGAAAAATTTGACTTTATGAATAATATGTATGTTCAGCGATAAATGACATCAGATGTTTGCTATTTTCTGAACAATTTATTTTGTTAATAAGACTTTCTGAACATAATACTTGATATAATCAGTTCACATAATAACGATTATACTCTGTTTATATACGTATTATGTATTTTGTGAGATCGAGAAAATGGAACGCTGGCGAAACACATAAAAGGTGAAAATCGCGAAATTTTAATTACAATATATAGTGATCATGTGCGGAGGTTCCATTGAGATGTCTACATGCAAATAACCATGTTTTGTCAACTAAGAATCGTAATTTAACAGTTACGGGGTCAGCATGGAAGGTAACCCGCATGATATATTCTCCTAAATCAGGTACTAAATTATGCAATGTTCTTATGATAATGAGCCATTTATTTCAAGTATATACAGCCATATTGGCCTTTGGGCAAGACATAAAACCACTGAAACATTCCCGCAATAAGTAAACGATAACAGGTCGTTATACCTGCACACATCAAGGTGGGTGACTCACATCACGGCCTATCACCTACCAACACGTTTCACTCTGGCGTAGCATGTGATATCCATTTATTACAACGTCGCCATGGCCACGGCGCTGGTGTCGTCCAAAACAATGCTTCAAGCACCTGGAGGAATTTATTGTATCTCTTATCTTTAACTGGAGGTCAAGGCGTGATAACTGAACTCATCACCCTGATAAGATTACAGTACTTACCCACAAACCCTAACACTGTGCCAACTACTGATATCGTAATGAGGGAACACTAGAAATCAGGGGGGGGGGGGGGGGGTAGGAGGGGCAGGTCCCCCAAAACCCCCTGATCTCCCCCTTGTAAGGCTTTCTTACAGTTATTTCAAATAATAATAATAATAATAATAATAATAATAATAATAATACAGCAGCACAAAATAATATATAATAGTATTATATAATAATTTTAAGTACCTTGAACAATTTAATACTTAAATGTTCTTTGACAATTATGCTCCCCGTACGGTCACTGGACCCCACAATCCATAATCTTGGATCCGCAATGTACCGCACGTCCAAGTCGGACAAGATTCTCTCCGGATGACCGCAAATAAAAACCATGTCCACCGAACATCAATCACGCGATCAGGTGTTGCCGTTATCGACAGTTTGCGAACATATATAGATTAGGTGAATGAATCATTTCTAATTTATATTGATCACAGGTTTATGTCAGCGCTGACTGACACAGGTGTTCCTGTTATTTTTAACGCCCCGATAAAGCAATAAGAACATTGTTTAGGTTGGTCTACATAGCTATTGTACGTATTGTAAGACCATTACAGCCTTATAGGTTCATATACTTGTTGACTACATACGTCATGTTTGAATGTTTCCCTGCATGTGTAATATCTTTGACAAATAAATCAGAATTAAACAGTTTCATGTTTATTTATAGAGTTATACATATATTGTTTAAATTAAAATGTTTGAAAGTATTTTTATAAAAAATAATTAATTTTGATACTATAAACCAATCCTAGGAGAAAATGTCCAACACTTGAGAGCCTTTATGTTCTGGCGCTCGACTGCTGGACGATTCATGTTTGAAAAAACCTCTTTTCTATATGTATATACAACAAAACATCTTATTCCTATGTACATCATAAAAGTCTCATTCTGCCTGCAAGTGTCAATCTGTCTAGCCAGCCGAAACGATGCAGGATAGCCTTGCAGCTTTGCATTGTAATAAGTTGGGCCCTTTTCCATCGACAGTAATCCATTACTCTGCCATATGGCATTTTACAGCTATGACTCATATATAGTCATAGGAAAGTATTGGGGAAAAATAAGCAATTTTACACCATAATATATTATCATTTTAAATTTTTAAATTGTCAGCTCAAGGCAAATGCAGATCCAATGGTTCCGGGAAATAAGTCACCCATATCAAGTTATCAGACATCCACAGTGGATAACAATACCATTTGGAACCCAAGACTGATTCTTTGGTAGTACCCACTATGTAATATTTAAATTCTCTCCGCAGCGTGAGTGTATCAGTATCCACGTTGGTCAGGCCGGTGTCCAGATCGGTAACGCCTGCTGGGAGTTGTACTGCCTGGAGCACGGTATCCAGCCTGATGGCCAGATGCCCAGCGACAAGACCATCGGTGGCGGTGACGACTCTTTCAACACCTTCTTCAGCGAGACCGGTGCCGGCAAACACGTGCCCAGGGCTGTCTTTGTAGATCTTGAGCCAACAGTTGTCGGTAAGTATAATTTGACCTTTTCTTGACATCGATGATTAAAAACTGTCTATGTCTCGTATGCGAATAGTTATTCGACAGCAGACAGCATTCATAAATTCTTAAATAATAAATACAGTGAAGGTAAGAAACAATATCACCCTTTAATAACTAGTATCTTTACTTTTCTAGACGAAGTCCGCACCGGAACTTACCGCCAGCTGTTCCACCCCGAGCAGCTTATCACTGGCAAGGAAGATGCCGCCAACAACTACGCCCGTGGTCACTACACCATAGGTAAGGAGATTATCGACCTCGTGCTAGACCGCATCAGGAAGCTGGCTGACCAGTGTACCGGTCTCCAGGGCTTCCTCATCTTCCACAGCTTCGGTGGTGGTACCGGCTCCGGCTTCACCTCCCTGTTGATGGAGAGACTGTCTGTGGACTACGGCAAGAAGTCCAAACTTGAATTTGCCATCTACCCATCTCCTCAGGTAGGTTAACGGTAGCCCTTGCTATGACAATTTGATTTTCCTGTTGTCTTTACCGTTACTGAAGACTAACTTAAGCTTTTATCAAACTAATATGTCCCTATTTCCTTCGCTATAACACATCAAGAGTACCTAATTTGGAACCTAATTTTAGTTTTAGAAATCTTTACAATTTAAACTAATAGTTGTAGTGCTTTTAATTTTCTAGGTTGCAACAGCTGTCGTTGAGCCCTACAACTCCATCCTGACCACCCACACCACCCTGGAGCACTCTGACTGCGCCTTCATGGTCGACAACGAGGCCATCTACGACATCTGCCGTCGTAACCTGGACATCGAGCGTCCAACCTACACCAACCTGAACCGTCTGATCGGCCAGATCGTCAGCTCAATCACCGCCTCCCTGCGCTTTGATGGTGCCCTGAATGTTGACATCACAGAATTCCAGACAAACTTGGTGCCCTACCCACGTATCCACTTCCCCCTAGCCACCTACGCTCCCGTCATCTCTGCAGAGAAAGCCTACCACGAGCAGCTGTCTGTTGCTGAGATCACAAACGCTTGCTTCGAGCCAGCCAACCAGATGGTGAAGTGTGATCCCCGTCACGGCAAGTACATGGCCTGCTGTCTCCTTTACCGTGGTGATGTTGTTCCAAAGGACGTGAACGCCGCCATCGCCACCATCAAGACAAAACGTACCATCCAGTTCGTGGACTGGTGCCCAACTGGCTTCAAGGTTGGCATCAACTACCAGCCACCCACCGTGGTACCTGGTGGTGACTTGGCCAAGGTGCAGCGTGCCGTGTGCATGTTGAGCAACACCACCGCCATCGCCGAGGCCTGGGCTCGTCTGGATCACAAGTTCGACTTGATGTACGCCAAGCGTGCTTTCGTCCACTGGTACGTTGGAGAGGGTATGGAGGAGGGAGAGTTCTCCGAGGCCCGTGAGGATCTGGCTGCCCTAGAGAAGGACTACGAGGAAGTCGGCGTGGACTCCGTAGAGGAAGAAGGCGAGGAGGGAGAGGAATATTAAAATTCCCAAATCAAATCGACCTGCAGAGTCATTTTAAGGACCAAAAAAGATCATTATTTAATATGACACTTTGAATCTACGATCCGAATAATCAACGGGGGATTAAAAAAGAGACATCTATTGGGGACACCTTGTATTCACTTTCAAGATATCAAAGGTTTCATCTGATTATGTGACCTGCTCAATAAATAATTTGATTTATATTCGCTTTACCTTTCTCTTAGAAAATCCTTTAAATGCTTTTCCTTCTTTTCCCCTTTTCTGCCCTTGGTAGATTTCGACATATTTATTTATATAACACAGTTATATAACAAACAGTTATGGCTTATGTAAGGTTTTCTCCTTGGCTCGGATTGCGGCGTTCAACACTTTTTAGGAACGTGGAGAAACGTTGAGGAATCACGAACCGTGGAAGGGTCACAATACACCCATGATCATAGCCATAAGCCAACCGGGTCGCCAGGGGTGAGAGCTGAGCGTGTTACCACTCGCGTTTCCAGGACCCCTATCTGGGATACATTGTAAAGTGAACATGGGACTGATAATTTTGTATTTAGAGATCCTTTTATGTAAACGGCGAAGAATAGAGATTGCCTCCGATCTTAATTTAAAATAATTTATCTTGAATATAGTTACCGCCAGAAAGCCAAAAGGTCTTATCCTAATCATTGACTTGTGGGGGTAGTAAAAGTACCGCCAGATACGTGAACACTATATGTGAAAAATGTATGAACAAATCTGAGAACCGCTCAGTTGTAATTGAAAATACATGTACTTAAGATTAAAGGGGGCAATCACCTATAAAGCATGTTGAATTAACACGACAAATAGCGTCCTTTCGTTTAAATAAATTGGTACCTGCCAAAATATTGCCTGAAACCGATGGCTTATTCCTGTTCAGATGGTTAAAAACAGTGGACCAGGCGCGATCATAGGCGTCAACATTAACACAGGATGCATTGCCCGAGTCACAACCTCGTCAATCAGGAGAAGCCCTTTCTGACTTGGCCCCAAAAATATAATACATGTTCCCGCTGGCTGAAACATCGCATGTTGTGGTGACTCAGGCCTTAGACCCGATACACGTGTGAGACATGTCATTTTCGCTGAGACCCCTTGACCTTTCGTACAATTCTAATGCGACAGCTTTTACAATGAATTTACATTCGGCCCACGGAGCGTAATATATATCCAGCTGAGATGTATGAGAAGACATGAAGGTCAATGTATTGACTAGTTTGGACTACTCTTTGTTTGGGATCTATCACACATGAGCAAAATCGGATCTCCGGACACGTGACCTTGTTATTGTAAACAGACACACGTGAACTGTGTTTACTAACGCGTAAACACATAACAAGATGTTAAACATTTCAAATGAAGGTACTGAGATGGGATGATTTTGCCTGGAAACTTTTGTAAAAAGCAGTATGAAAGAATAGGCATAATATTGCTTCTGATTAGATCCCATTAAACTGAAGACTAAAAATGTTTGTGTGGAATTCTTCCTCCGACCATATGTTTGCGAAGGAAATCACCCTTGGTTAGCGGATATATATATATACATGTGTGTTCAAAGTTAAGATATGAATTTAAAGCTTTGTATAAACTTTATATTAGACTATTTTTGTGAGCCATAATTCACAGTTCATTCACTTACAATACATTTTTTTCTATTATGAGATAAATACATGCACACAAACAACGAACGTACTACACTGATTCAATGGAACCTTAATCACTTAACATAGAAGATGTAGTCCTCCTTGTTTCAACTAGGGACCAGTGGGTCTCGACGCTCAGCTAAATTTGTCTATAAGGATATTTTAAAAGAGTTTTTCAGAATGATGAGCCTGTGACCTTTACCAATGACCTTGTGACCAAAAAATCTGACAACTTAAAACCTTGAACTTGCAGCATTTCGATTATTGTATCTATCTTTTAAAAAAAATTGTCCAGTGACGTTGACCTCTGATCAGGTAACCTCAAAATCTACAGATTTCCTCACTTTGGGCAAGTAAGCCAAGTGTGAAAGATGGAAAGTCTGGGATGAAAAGTTTGATTAACAGTGCATATATAATCCTTTTAAAGATGTGGCTCGTGTGACCTTTTATCTCTGGGCCTTACTTAAGTGGTGGGTCATTAATAAATCAAGTTTGAAGCCAACCTGTCTATCCAAAGCAGTTTATTAGCATCCAAAAACTAGAATACGGGTAGTCGACAAGCGACTACGTCTATCCGCCAAAATCAGAGTGGAACGGGTGAAGTGAGGCATGGATTGAGTGGCAAGGGGAAATAGAGTGAGGTGTGTTGCATATTAGCATGGATGTCTGCAGCCTAAATGTGTATGTAGGTTGCGCCACCTACCATAAATCCAGAAAGCTGTCCAAGTTGTATACATGTGCAAAATTTTAGGCAGAAAAGTCAAACCACTACATGTATATGAGTGATTTTAGCCCACGGCAGAAAAACAGACAGACGCTGTGCAAGAATGGTTGCAGGTGACCCCTCGAGTTTTGTGTATGATAATGAGCTATGTTTGATCTATACACATGCAAAATTTTGGCCCAATCGTTCAAACGGTTCCCGAGATATGAGCTTGGATGTCTGCAGCCTGAACGTTAATGTAGGTGGCGCAACCTGTCATAAAATCAAGAAAGCTATCCAGGATGTATACGCATGCCGAATTTCAGGTGAACTAGTCGATTCACTGCAGAAATATGAGTGATTTTAACCCGAGGCAGATGTACAGATGGACACTGTGCAAACATGGTTGCAGGTGGCGCCACCATTTTTGGGTATGTTATAAAGCTATCCAAGAACTACATTTGTACAAAATCTTTTTCCTGATCGGTCAAACGGTTCCCGAGATATGTGGGTTTATGTGTGGAAACAGACGCATAAATGGGCAGAGGAAAGCTGGACAGAGGAAAGGTAATAGGTCAACGCAAATTGGTTAGGCACCAGTTCACATGTGATCAGATAATTGGTGTAAGTTTCGAAAAAAATCCGTCAAGTAGTCTCATAGGAGCTCTCTGGAAACGAACGCGGCGGCGGCGGAACCCGGTCAAAAACATAGTATCCGCAAAACTTCGTTTTGTCGGATACAATTATTTGTGAATGGATGGACCCTGTGACATTGACCTTTGACCCCCAAATGAAAAAGAATCTTCCCCTATTGGCAGGTGAGCAATATCTTGAAAATGAAAGGTTTGTGGTAAAAATTTGGCTTGAAATGCAAACACATTGTTTTTAAAGAAATGGGTCCTGTGACCTTGACCTTTCGACCCCAAAATCGATTAGTGGTGAGCCATATATAAATTAAGTTTAAAACCAATATGTCAAACTAAACTGAAGTTATCATCTGGAAACTATTTTGTGAACAGATGGCCCTCTGACTTTGACCTTGTGACCCCAAAGTCATTTATGCTCTCCCAATACTGGCAAGTCAGCTAAATGCGCAAGAAGGAAAGTTTGGGATGAAAAGCTTGGCTTAAAATGCAGTCATAATATTTTAAAATGAGTTCTGTGACCTTGACCTTTGACCTCATACAGGTTCTTGCTTTAGTGGTGGGCCATATCTGAGTCAAGTTTGAATTCCGTATGTCATACCTACCTGTAGTTATCATCTGGAAACAAATTTGTGTGGATGGGCAGATGAACAGACAGTCAGTCAGACAAACAGATGGACAGACAGGGTAATTACTATAGGGCATCCGGTTGTGATCAATCAACACACCAGGTTTGGGGACACTAGATGGAATCACACCTGAGAACCTGACATGATATGTAAATAAATAAATAAAAATTCGTAACAAGGCCTACAGGCCTAATGCGAACCTGTGCATGCTTCAATGCTGGGCCATTACTTTTCAAGCAGGCTTACATGTTTTGTATACGACGAAGGTATCAGAGATGTACATATATACCCAATTTCAGGCTGATATCCCCTCATAAGAAATAAGAAGGAATAAACACTTTGCAAAAATTATTGTAGGTGGCGCCACAAGTCTTGTATACGACAAAGCTTACGAAATATATAAATATACGCAATTTCAGGCTGATATATCAGATTCCTCTGGAGGAATGAGCAGGCACATACACAGTGCAAAAGTCACTGAAGGTGGCGACACCTGTCTTGTGAAGCCACCAAAGACGTATAGACAGGTCAAAATATCAGGCCAATACATCAAACACCCCTTGAGTTTGATGCACTGGGCTGACCAGGCTTAGATGAGAAAGGTATTTGCCCCGAATGAACTGTGACAAATTGCTGGCTCAAGCTACTACACTGAGTGAACTCTTGACCTGCACCTGGCTAGACTGAGTGAACTTTTTACCTGTATCTGGCTGCACTGAGTGAACTCTTGACCTGTTGCATAATCTGACAGAGTTGGCCGTTTGCCTAAGCTATAATTAGATCCAGACTGACCTTTGGCACCAAATGTGATACAGTGGGCAGTCTGCCAAAGGTATAAATAGAATGCAGCTACTGCACTGAATGAACTCTTAACCTATACCTGGCTGCATTGAATGAACTCTTGACCTGTTGCCTTATCAGATACAGTTGCAAGTCTGCCAAAGCTATAAATAAATCCTGGCTGACCTTAAGCCTGTTGCAAAATCTGAAATAGTCTGTCAAGCTATTCAATCTAGAATCTTAATGTCTAGTGGCATGATGTAATAGATGTTGATAAACTGGTGCCAGGCTAGCTGTAACTGTATATGGTAAAATGACTAAATTCAATCTCCATACTTCAGCCAAAAATCATTCATGTGAAACTATTAAAGACAATTATTTATAAGAATTATTGCGGGATTATTCTTGTAAAATATTTAAAAAAATGACTTCAGTGGCATCAGTAGAAATACGTTTTGCAGGTTTATAACTCATATAGGAAGACACAGCAAACTGGCTAAGTTCAGCTTCCTGTTACTCAGCCAAAAAACACTGAACCGAAACCATCTGAACAAATTTGAATTATCAACATCTGAGAATAACTAGAATACGGGTAGTCGACAAGCGACTACGTGTATCCGCCAAAATCAGAGAAGGACTGGTGAAGTAAGGCATGGATTGAGTGGCAAGGGAATATAGAGTTACATGTGTTAAATATTAGAATGGATCTCTGCCACATAAACATGATTGTAGGTGGCGCCACCTGTTATTTGAAACTATCCAAGATATATACACAAGCAAAATTTGATGTGGAAAAGTCAAACCACTGTAGATATACGAGTGATTTTGTCCCACAGCAGACAAACAGATGGACACTGTGCAAAAATGGCTGCAGGTTGCGCCACCATTTTTGTGTATGTTTTAAAGCTATCCAAGGGCTTCATTTGTGTAAAAAAATTTTCCTGATTGGTTGAATGAGTCCCGAGATATAAGCATGGATGTCTACAGCATGAATGTGAATGTAGGTGGCACCACCTGTCATAAAATCAAGAAAGCTATGCGGGATGTATAAGCATGCTGAATTGCAGGGAATTTGGTCAAACCACTGCAGGGATATGAGTGATTTTAACCAAAGGCAGACAAACAGATGGATGCTGTGTAAAAATGGCTGCAGGTGACGCCACCATTTTTGTGAATGTTATAAAGCTATCCAAGGGCTACATTTGTGTAATTTTTTTTTCCTGATTGGTCAAACGGTTCCCGAGATATGAGCTTGGATGTCTGCAGCGTTAACGTGAATGTAGGTGGCGCCACCTGTCATAAAATCGAGAAAGCTATCTAGGATGTATACGCATGCCGAATTTTAGGTGAATTAGTCAAACCACTGCAGAGATATGAGTGATTTTAACCCCAGGCAGATGAACAGATGGACACTGCAAACATGGTTGCAGGTGGCGCTGCCTTTTGTTGTGTATGTTATAAAGCTATCCCAGGGCTACATTTGTGTAAAATTTTTTTCCGGATCGGTCAACCGGTTCCAGAGATATATGGGTTTATGTGTGGAGCGTTAACGTAAATGTAGGTGGCGCCACCTGTCATAAAATCGAGAAAGCTATCTAGGATGTATACGCATGCCGATTTTTAGGTGGATTAGTCAAACCACTGCAGAGATATGAGTGATTTTAACCCCAGGCAGATGAACAAATGGACACTGTGCAAACATGGTTGCAGGTGGCGCAAACTTTTGTTGTGTATGTTATAAAGCATTCCCAGGGCTACATTTGTGTAAAAAATTTTTCCGGATCGGTCAAACAGTTCCCGAGATATAAGGGTTTATGTGTGGAGCGTTAACGTGAATGTAGGTGGCGCCACCTGTCATAAAATCGAGAAAGCTATCTAGGATGTATACACATGCCGAATTTTATGTGAATTAGTCAAACCACTGCAGAGATATGAGTGATTTTAACCCCAGGCAGATGAACAGATGGACACTGTGCAAACATGGTTGCAGGTGGCGCCACCTTTTGTTGTGTATGTTATAAAGCTATCCCAGGGCTACATTTGTGTAAAATATTTTTCCAGATCGGTCAATCGGTTCCCGAGATATATGGGTTTATGTGTGGAGCGTTAACGTGAATGTAGGTGGCGCCACCTGTCATAAAATCGAGAAAGCTATCTAGGATGTATACGCATGCCGAATTTTAGGTGAATTAGTCAAACCACTACAGAGATATGAGTGATTTTAACCCCAGGCAGATGAACAGATGGACACTGTGCAAAAATGGTTGCAGGTGGCGCCACCTTTTGTTGTGTATGTTATAAAGCTATCCCAGGGCTACATTTGTGTAAAAATTTTTTCCGGATCGGTCAAACGGTTCCCGAGATATATGGGTTTATGTGTGGAAACAGACGCACAAACGGACGCTGGGCAGAGACGAAAGGTCAGAGGTCAAGGTCACTTGGTTAGGCACCAGTTCACATGTGACCCGATAATTTGTGTAAGTTTCGGAAAAATCTGTCCAGTAGTCTCAGAGGAGTTCTCCGGAAACGAACGCGGCGGCGGCGGCGGCGGCGGCGGAACCCGGTCAAAAACATAGTATCCGCAAAACTTCGTTTTGGCGGATACAATTAATGTGTGAGATTTTAGAATTTGGCCCAGTAGTTTTTGAGAAGAAGATCTTTGTAGCCACTGAGCTAAAATTGGCTGTTATGGCATATGACTAAATTAAGCTTCTCATAACTTGGCCAAAAGTCACTAAACAGAGACCATTTGAACAAACTTCAGAAAGCACTACCCTATGATCATTTCTGTGCGATAATAAACAATTTGGCCATATGGTTTCAGAGAAGAAGTTTTTTTGTAGCCCTCAGTATGGTGCAGGCACTGATGACCCCATACAAGAAAGGCCAATGCAGGTGGTGCCACCATAACTCAATTTAAGATGTGACTCATGTGACCAACATTGGCATAAAATTTGGTGATGATAGCTCCAGCCGTTTCTGAGATTGTAATTTTAGTATGCTTTTTGGACAGATGACTAAGTTCAACTTCCTGCAACTCGGCCAAAAATCACCGAACTTAAACCATTGGAACAAACTTGAGAGAGATTGTTCCAGGAATCAAATCTGTGAAATATTGGACAATTTGGATGAACAATTTCGGCGAAGATTTTTTAAAAGTTTTTTCATCATTTACCCTATAAAATCTCTAGAAAATGCAGTTAGCCAAAAATAAGCAAAATCCAATAGTTTTTTAGATGACTAATTTTTTGCATAAAATTGGTTGATGCTTACTCCTGCCATTTTCAAGATGGTAAGGATTAATGTACAGACGACGGACAATGGACAAAGGACGACAGACGACAGAAACCGGATGACGCCACACCATCACATAAGCTCACAATTTTGCTAAAAATAAGAAAAAAATGCAGGTGGCGCCACCACTTTTCTGGAACTGACAAAAATATTCATGGCCAATATGCAAGGAAACATTCATGATGTTTCATGCTTTAATTATCAAGATATTGGAAGTTTTGTATAAATTTTTTTATTAATTCTGGGGGGTACTTACAAGCCCAATAGCTCAGCATATAGGTCGCAGTGACCTTATTTCAGGTTTCAAAGGAGATTTTTTTATGGACCTCCCTAGATTTTTAGTTACAGACTTCTAGGATCAGAAGTTACAATTTGTGCCCTGCTAACAGACAACCAGCCTGCCGAACAAACCACGGACAAAGTGCCATATCTATATACCAGATGACTTACAGTTGACAGAACCAATTTTTGTTTATAATTTAAAGCAATATTAAGTACTGCAGATATTGGCAGAATACCACATCAGTAATTATTTACTAGGGCTAAGTATCGATCTGCATATTCAGGTACAATAAGTATTGCCATACACTCAATTTGATACCTGATATGTATTGATGATACGCTCCATTTTACTTTCAAATAAATAAAAAAAAGACCACTTAATAAAAACAATACGCTCCCGAGGCAGCGGAAATCTTGCGCTTCTAAAGAAGCAACTGATTTTCACGCTGCTAGCTTTGACCATTTATGATATATTTAGACACCAGATGGCGGTTCGTTGTCCGTTGGAAAAAAAAATGTGCGTATGATGTGACAAGCAGCCAACCAGATTCCAATAAACAAACACTTGACAGGCATCCTGACTCCGCCAATAGCTGCGCTTCAAGCGCTGCTTGATGTCCGTTTAGGGTCGAATTTTAGTTGCTCCCTCTGTATTCTCGCATCATCGACCGATTCGATTATGACATTATGACTGTGCACGCAGCCTTTGTTGTTATGTTTCGTTTGAATTACAGCTCACCGGCTTGGCATCCTATGTGCCCAAGGCCCAATACAAACCACGTCTGGGGCAATTCTCTCTGAGCCTGTGGCCTGTTCAGACGGTTACCGGGGCGATGAGCTGTCACTCAAAACGAAATGAACATGATTTGCTCCATGTATTCCTCGCTTGGCTGTGTCTTCCAGCACAAGACCTCATCTGATTGGACAAAAATACAGTGCTCCCCTCTGGTGTAGCAAGTACGAGGTCATAACAAAAAGCGCTTACGATATAGGAAGTAGGCCTATAGTTAAAGCGCTGTGTAAAGAACGTATAAAAACGATTGATTAACAGATCATATGTATCTTTTATATTGATACAGTCCTATTATTTACATTTCTAATGTGATCTTTCAACTAACTAAATGAAAATGTACGTTGGCTAAAATTAGTATCAAAAAAGAAATTACTGGCACAGTTGTTGGCTAATGCAATTAATGCAACAAAACAAAACAAAACTGGATTTTCATCATTTTTATTTCTTCACTGCACACAATTTGATTACAAGAATAAAATATAATCTTCAAATCTGCAGGATTATATAGAACTCTTTATGTAATATCATGCAACAGTCAGAGTAAATATCAGGAAATTTTGAGATCTTAAAATTGGGGGGAAATGTCATGAACACTCCTCATTATTTCATGACATTCAATATCTGAATTAACATAGTTATCATAAAATTGAACCAATCAAATAACTATAATGGTTAACTAATTAACAATACTGAATGACAAAGTGGCAACATTATTCTAACTTTGTTTCATTTTTCAAGCCTGTAATCTATGAGAAGATAAAGATTTTAATATTTTCAGAATATTTCTGAAATATTTCAATGATTCAGATAGCTCCAAACAGGTATTTCAAAATGTCTTAAAGGGCGTATTAAACTGAATTACTGTAACATAATTGCAGAAATATAGAAATTCCTTAAAGCTAAGCTTTTTTCAAGCTCAAGGTTCTGGAATTGTTTCTCACATCAAATTTCTTTTTTTTTTTATAATGAAATGTGTTTTTGGTTATTAAGACCAGTAAATGTGAGATCTCAATATTTATGACCTATTAGTATTCCTTATGCAAATGAGAGACAGTAATTAAATTCTGAAAAAAAATATGTTACAAAGTGTCAAGAAATCCTCAACTTCTTCACAACCACTGAATATCAATAAAATATGTACAAAAAAAGCACCACAAAGTGCATAATAAGCCCATCTTAGGTCTTGTGACCTCTGACTTAATTAAATATGTGTGAATTTTGCAGAGATTTAAATTCATTTGAGAAACTGTATTGGTTAATATTTATAATGAGTATCATGAATATCCATCAGATTTTTTTGTATGTCATCACGAAGCCACCATGTCTGGTGACCTCTGACCTCATTAAACATGCATGATTATTCTCAAGAATTGAACTTAGGTGAAATATTATATTGGGTAATATTTCTTCTAAGTTTCATCAAAATCCATCATATTCCTGATAATTTATCACAGCAACACCACAAAAAAGTGTGGAATTTGCCTAAAATCGAACTCTAGTTAGAAATCTATTGGTAAGTAGATATGGTGAGTTTTGTGAAAATCCATAGAAGCCTTGGTGATTTTTAATGGTGACAAAATTAAATGGATGGATGGACCATGGGTATAAACATTAATAAATCCAGTCATAGAGGAACACATAAAAATACCTCATATTTTTACAAAATTATATAAGATATTGCTCGACTGTGGCTACATGTGTTTCAATGATTATCGATCACTCATTTTTTTAAAAATTAATTTAATTACATTTTGATGATTACAATTTATACAAACATTTGTTAATGTTGTAACATTAGGCCAGAAAAAAGGTTCTCAGGCACTACCAACATCAATTTTAACCCCCCCCCCCAATCAAATATTTTTACTTTCTTCTTTCAAGAAGATAAAATAATACATTTTGATAAGATTTTATTTTTTATGTAGAGTTTTTTTTACCTGTTTAGCAAAAAATTCTGTTATTATCATGCTCTTCCCTGATCATATGACATTAGCATCTAAACATACAAAAAACAGGTAAAAAGATAGCATATCATCACTAGGAAGTTGGCTAAAGGCAAAGAATGTTCCGACCAATGTGTGCTGGATATTGCATGTCAAGCAAAATCTGACACTTGCAATACCTTCCTTTCATTGGTCAAAACATTCTTGGCCTGTGCCTACTTCCAAAAGTAGCAAACTCTAGCAGTGGTTAAGTGAAATGAGTTATTGAAGCTGTAAAGTGACCACTGTTTCATACATACATTTTATACACAGATGTCAACACTGATCTACCTAAACTTATGTTCTAACCAGGTAATTCATGCTTCACAGTATATATATATTGATGATGCCATATTTTAACATTGGCAAGAAACAATCTTTTCAGCTGCAGGCCTTCCAAAGGTAAATGACCACAAAAAGAGTAAGTGCTCCGGAGAAAAGGAGTAGACGTCTGTGAAATAAAGAGTGATAAAAAGAGTAAAATTAGCATAAATTCCAAATTTTTTATCACAGACTGAATAAAGATGTGCTTCGCATAACACATTGTATTTATGTATCGACACATATCATTCCCAAAGTCAGAAATATACATGGTGCATATCCAAATTATTGAAGATAAGGGCATTTTCCACATTTTATGACACATGCTGGACATTTGCACACAAAAAACGCAGAATGTCCCATTCTTGTTCTGATTGGACTGTTAAAGCAAGAGAAAAATAGTATATATACCAGAATTCTTTCATGAAAAGAAAGAAAAAAAAAAAAAGATTGCTGCTGAAAAAAGAGTGAAAAACTAGATATTTCTTGGCACCACAGGTGCCAGAGTATCCCCAGACATAGTACAGCCCCCCCCCTCCCCTTTAAGAATAGGCCCCCATTTTTAGCAGCATAAACTGACACTTGGCAAGCAATTATTGTTTCTTCCATCTATCAATCCACAATTTTTTTGAAGATGTTTGTCTTGGACCTTGACCTTTGACCTCTTGACCCCAAAATCCATTGGGGTCTTCCTTTTTCAATGGGACATATATAAGTCAAGTTTGAAATCTATACATCAATAAAAGCAGGAATTATCATCTAGAAACTAATTTTTGACAGATAGCTCCTGTGGCCTTGACCTTTGACCTTGTGACCCCAAAATTGATATTAGTCCACTTTTATATATAAATCAATAGAGGTCTAGATTTATTGATATATAAGTCAGGTTTTATATCCATATATTAATCCAAGCTTGTATTATCATCTCAGGAACTACCTTTTGGACAGATGGCTCCTGTGACCTTGACCTTTGACCTTGTGACCTCAAAATTGATAGGGGTCTGCCACTCTTCGCAGGTGAACTATATGTGCAAGATGAAAGGTCTGAGATGAATTGTTTGGCTGAAAATGCATCCACAATCTTTTCAAATGTGTTCTGTGACCTTGACCTATGACCTCATGACCCATAAATCAATTCGGGTCTTGCTTTTCCAATGGCTCATATACAAGTCAAGTTTGAAATCCATACATCAATAAAAGCAGGAATTATCATCCAGAAACTAATTTTTGGACAGATGGCTCCTGTGACCTTCACCTTTGACCTTGTGACCTCAAAATTGATAGGGTTCTTCCTCTATTGGCAGATGAACTATATGTGCAAGATGAAAGGTCTGAGATGAAATGTTTGGCTGAAAATGCATCCACAATCTTTTTAAAGATGTGTCCTGTGATCTTGACCTTTGATCTCATGACCCCAAAATCAATTGGAGTCTTGCTTTTTCAATGGGGCATATATAAGTCAAGTTTGAAATCAATACATCAATAAAAGCAGGAATTATCATCCAGAAACTAATTTTTTGACAGGTAGCTCCTGTGGCCTTGACCTTTGACCTTGTTACCTCAAAATTGATATGGATCATCCACTATTGGCAAGGGAGCTATATATTCAAGATGGAAGACCTGGGATGAAAGTTTGGCTTAAAATGCATCCACAGTATCTTTTGAGATGCAAGTCCAGTGACCTTGACCTTTGACCTCATGACCCTAGAACCTATAGAGTTCTTACTTTAGTGGTGGGCCATACATAAGTCACGTTTGAAATCCATATGGCTATCAACACTGGAGATATCATAAGAGGTGTGTGATTTTCACCAAATATGGACACATTAAAGGTCAAGGCCACTCTCATGGTTAAGGTCATGACCCAAATGTAAATAGACCTCATCCCATAACCCATCTCTCTACATGTGCATAATATGAAAGAAATCTGTCCATAAGTTTTTTACTTATAATGCTTACAGTACTGTCAAGTGGCAATTATGGGGGTATTAAAAGGCGTAAAAACAAGAAAAGGATAATAGGTGGCGCCACCAGTTTCTGGTATATCACAAGGCTATCCAAGATCTTCGGTCACCTTGATTTTTGGACCAGTCCCACAAGCTTACTTGAGATATTTAAGAATTTGTGTTATTTTCAGCAAAAATGGACCTATTCAAGGTCAAGGTCACTCTCCTAGCATAGATCATGACCCCATTTTAAATAGGCTTCGTCCCCTTACCTATATGTATACAAATGTAAAGTTTGAAAAAGATCAGTGAAATATTTTTTGAGTTATCCCACTCACAAGGTTTTTCTGCGTCGTTTGCGGCGGCGGTGGCGGGACCGTCGTGAAACCATAGTATCCCGACTTTGTCTGGGGATACAATTAGTAATTAGAGCTATTTAAAATCCTCAAAAAAAGAATGACTCTTTTACAAAAGAGTAATTTGGTAGGCCTGCAGCTGGCTTAAAAAAAATGACTATGTTACATTTATGTTAATGTTCTGTATGATGCAGAATATTATAACTACATCTATATGTGATACAGCATGGAGTTACTAAGCCTTTCATGATGGCAACATTATATTTGATAAAATTAGATGTGTCGGAAAACATGGAGTAAATCAGAAATATTTGTTAATTTTGTAAAAAAATTTTAAGTTCAGGAGCTGTCATATGGTCAAAAGTAGGTCAACTGCAACAAAACACAAACTCAATCTGTAACTGGTCATTATCTTCCCACACACCAAAAATCAGGCCAATATCTGCAGGCATTACGAAAAAAAGTTCATACATGTGTATTTGTCAAGAAAATTTCTATTTTTCATGAAACTTTATTTAGGAGCTGTAAAATGGTCAAAAGTGGGTCAACCAGGACAAAAAATGAACTTGATCTGTAACTGGTCATTATCTGCCCACACACCAAAAATCAATGTTTTTGATTGTTTTTTCAAGGCCAATGTTTTTGTCATGAAAATTTCAATTTTCATGAAATTTTCTATGTTCAGTAGCTGTAAAACGGTAAAAAGTAGGTCAACCGGGACGAAACACAAACTCAATCTGTAACTGGTCATTATCTGCCCACACACAAAAAGTCAGGCCAATATCTGCAGGTATTGCGAAAAAAAAGTCTGTACAACTTATTGATTTTGGAATGGAGGAATTACGGACATGGGTAAAACTATATGCCCCGGCCACTTTGTGGCAGGGGCATAATAAATGAGATAAAAAGAAACTTGAAATATTTCAGATTTCAAGACATTCCATATTAAAACATTTTAAACAATTTCAAAACTTTAAGTACTTAATTTCACATTCCGGTTCCATGATTATTTCAAAATCCCTGTCACTTATCAATTTTAAATAATTTTGTTACTGTAACTGGTATAAAACAGTGAAATTTGTAGATGGTTAAGATGGATAAAGACACCATGATTCTCAAAAGTTAATTTATATAATCTTATGGTAAACAAAACCATCTGCAGTGCAAATCTTATGTCAGTGTTACATAATACATATAAACAATAACATTCCATAAAGATAATATGGCCTTTGTCATAATTTGCATATAAACCAAATATTTGTATGTTTATTATTCATAAAACTGATTATAAATTAGACTATAATGAGTAAATTATTAAACAATAAAACAGTATCAGGCTTAAACTTCAGTCTTAGAAAATTCTTCTGCAAAAAAAACATGAAAAAGAAACTGAGCTCCTTTCACCAGAAAATATCACCACTGCTGTTTCCTGCATATCAATTCATCTGAGGACTGGGATGGTATTCAAAAGGCTTGAGATCACATATTCACTTGATAATGAATGCAAGTGGTATCCTGATATTATACTGAGTCTCAAATATCAGGAGAGGAATTTCTGTTGGAATGATTGTTGGGTTTTGCAAAATCAGACTACACACAGTCTACTGTAAATGTATTTTGTGAAAGAAAAATCTCAATTCCCATCTCAAATTAGATTACTGAGGAGTAAATTCAGAAACTCATCTCATGTTGAATGAATGATCAGCGACTGAGTCCAATGTATGTTTTATCTGGCTTAATTAAACCACAAAATTCTTGACATTTAGCCAAAGGTGGAACAAACAGAAAATGTACATGTATCAAGCATTTAAACAGGGGCCAAAACATTTTAAAAGGGAAAAAATAAATAGACTGTAAAGTTAAGTATAATAGTGCAAACAATCTGAGTATTGCTTAACCCACAAAAATGTCATGTAGTTTATGATTTGTCCAGTACATAGGTTTTGTACATGTAAGTTAAGGCAGTATTTTCACAACACCACTGACCTCCACTCCAGATCTCTGAGAAGAAGGTGTTCTTTGATACTTTTTGGAAGTTGAAGACAATCTAGCAGTTTAAATATGAGAGCACCATTCCTGTAATCTGAGAGATACCTCCTGACCTGCAGGGCGCTGCATTCAAAAAGAGGCAATGGATCCCGTTCTCTTGTCTGCTTGAGAATTGCATACTGCATAGCCAGGTTGTACAGTTGTCGGTTTCTTACACGCACCATACCAAGAGCATTGGATCGTCCTCTCAAGAACAGGGATTTGCTGGAAGCACCTGCAGCAAATAGTGTCATTATCAGTAGCAAACGGCTGTCATCTTTTACCACAGTGTACAGGCTGATTGGCAGGTGACTTGTCAATGTCAGTGGGCTATCACCTTGGAGATTCCTCAGGGTTGCCGAGCAACCACCCTGAACCAACTTGGTTGCTAGGTCATACAAACCAAGCCTGATAGCAACATGCAAGCATGTCTCACCGTCCCGATTCACCATATTCACTGAGCAGTCATTCTCCAGTAACAGATTAACAACTGTCATGTGTTTCTGCAGTAAAGCCATAATCAATGGGGTATTACCGTGCTTATTCACCACATTTAAATCTACTCCCTCATCAATAAATGCCTTCATTAGAGGATAACTTCCTCTAGCTGCCGCCATATGTATCGCGGTCTGTCCCTCTGACTGACAGATGTGACCAGTGTTAATCCCTAGCTGCACCAGCCTCTGCGCAGTTTTAGCGAGGCTGCCACAGTTGTCAAATATACACGTCAGATGGAGTGCAGTACATCCGTCAGGTTCGTTAATGTCATGAATCTTAATACCTTGTTCCAACAGGTAGTCTATGATGTGAAGCTGCTGACGACGGATAGCCCAGTGCAGAGCTGTCTCGTTGCAGCGTATGTCCCTCAGATTCAAATCTGCTCCAAGTTCCAACAGTTTCTTCACAATGCCCAAGTGTCCTGCCAACAGAAATTATTAAATAAATTTATTATATATCTTTTGAAGTATTCCTTCATAAAAAGCAAAAGAAATGAGATTTCTTGTGAAATCTTGTGGTTTTGTTAGTGGGGTTTTAATTTTTGCGCTTTTAGTGGGCGATAGATTTGCACTAAATTAAGAACATGTGTTATTTCATACAACCTAGAACAACTTGAGAACCCGCTCCCAATGGTTTTGAAAAAAAACTGAGAGCCAACTGTGATTGTTGTCCGCTCTGTTTCTTGTTCACACAAAGCTGGCTGCTTCTAGTAAGTGATCACAGTTGTTACTGATGAACTGTTTACACCTTGCAGTCACGGAACTCAGTCACCTGTAGCATGTACACAGTCACCTGGACACTAGCTGTCTTTTATATAATCATTCAAAAATTTTAATAATTTGCTACAAAATAAATTAAGTACCTACACATATTGATTTGCGTGAAAATTCAAACTGCCTTAATGGTGTAAAATGAAAAAAAGCCTAAAAATATAGACACGCCAAATTAACCACTTTCACAGTGTATCTATAATTACGCCAAATTAACCACTTTCACAGTGTATCTATAATTACGCCACATAACCACTTTCACAGTGTATCTATAATTACGTCAAATTAACCACTTTCACAGTGTATCTATAATTACGCCAAATTAACCACTTTCCTGGTGTATCTATAATTACGCCAAATTAACCACTTTCAGTGTATCTATAATTACGCCAAATTAACCACTTTCACAGTGTATCTATAATTACGCCAAATTAACCACTTTCACAGTGTATCTATAATTACGCCACATAACCACTTTCACAGTGTATCTATAATTACGCCAAATTAACCACTTTCACAGTGTATCTATAATTACGCCAAATTAACCACTTTCCTGGTGTATCTATAATTACGCCAAATTAACCACTTTCACAGTGTATCTATAATTACGCCAAATTAACCACTTTCACAGTGTATCTATAATTACGCCAAATTAACCACTTTCACAGTGTATCTATAATTACGCCAAATTAACCACTTTCACAATGTATCTATAATTACGCCAAATTAACCACTTTCACAGTGTATCTATAATTACGCCAAATTAACCACTTTCACAGTATATCTATAATTACTTTCCTTTTTTAACCACTTTCACAGTATATCTATAATTACTTTCCTCTTTTAACCACTTTCACAGTTTATCTATAATTACTTTCCTCTTTTTATAATGAACACCCTGACCATTCTTCCTAGATACTTTATCACAATTTATTTACTGCTGAAAGAACAATGTTTGTTTTCATATAAGTATTTTCTTATATATTCTTACTCAACATAACTAAGACAGAGAAAGAAATGACAATACCATTATCATAAAGAGTCCCATAAAGTAAACATTGTAAGATGACAATAAAGCTTAATTGTTCTCCAGGAAAAGTACATTCTACTATTTTCAAAAAGCAAATGTTTGATGCAAATATCCCAGGACATCATACAGGTAACATTTATTACAGCTTTTGATGGCTTAAAAAATCTCAAATACAACTCAAGTGGCTAGTACTGGTGGTACTATTAGGTTTAGAACCGGTCGGATAACTGGCCTATCACATGTGAACTTTCAATGGTTCATGTAGGAAGAATCTAAACAGAATTATCCATAAATTTGTGAAAAATATATTTGAATATACATTCTAACATCTAAAAAATGTCTTACCCTCTGCTGCTGCCATCTGTAGGGGAAGTTTTTTCAGAGTGTCTGGTCCCCCCTCAACATTGGGATTTGTGGGGCCATGTTTAATTAGCGTTTCCACCACCAGAGAGCGGGACTGCAGCCTACATGCTTTATGCAGAGGCATTTCACCAAGAGAATCAACACTGAGTGCTTTTGCCCCATGCTTCAGAAGCAGCAAGCATAGCTCTGCATGACCCTTGGTTGCACAGTAATGTAATGGTGTGGCCTTAAAACAATCACCCACATCAATTTTGGCACCATGTTGAATAAGGACTCTAGCAACATCCAAGTTTCCTTGGCTACAGGCAATGTGTATTGGTAAACGTTCCTCGTCCCCGGCCAGGTTGACATCAGCACCCTCTCTTATCAGCATCGCTGTTATCTCTTCATTGTTATCTCTGACAGCCAGATGTAATGGTGACTGTCCATGTTTGTCAATACAGTGTACTGTAGCATGGTACTGTAGCAGCAGCTTTACCAGATCCCTATCACTCTTTAATGCTGCGATATGAAGAGCTGTCCTCTTATTGAAATCATCTACAAGAAAACAATTTACCAATCTGATTGATGCCTTCATGAACTCATTTCCATGCACAAGGATGTCATACATACTAGCCCCAGTTTTAGCCTTGTTAATTTAAACATTTTTTATGGTTAACTATGCTGGTTTCATGAGAATTGATAAGTCTGTATATAATTCAATGGTAAACTACTATAAATTTAAGTCTGAAGTGATCATATTTCACCATTTCACACAGAAATAAGCCAATTAATATCTACATCGGATAATAGGAATGAAATAAATAATTCTGCATCATGTTCTGTAAAAAGGGACCCATGGCCATAGTGGGTCATGGTGCTCAGCTTAAATTGACCCTGAAGGTAAAAATCTAAAGGTGAAGGAAAGAGGAATCTGAGAGGAAGAGATAATATGGTTGGTTGACATGATTGGTTTGAATTAATGAGTAAGGACTTTTTGCAAAATAATACTTTGTGATCCACTCCATGTGTTTTCTAACTGATCCATGTGTGCAGTTTATAAACATAAGATCTATACTATTAACATAATCACTGGTTGGCTCTTTGATATGTTGTTGACAGTCAGCAGTTGACACATGTTCAGTTAGATCCTAGCTTTTTTTATATAAAACAATGCTATTTTCAATTTCAATTTCAGTTGCAATTAACAATACAACTTAAATTCTGACTGCAGAGGTGCAATGACTCAATCGGGGGGGGGGGGGGGGGGGGGAGGGGGGTGTAACACCTCTGCATATACATACAGGATTTAAAATTTAATTCAACATTGCTTACAGGAAAAACAAGGCGCTCAGCTGAAGTTTAAAATTTTTGCACAGGCAAAATATGAAAAATATTCTATTGTAATGTTTTTCATATATATATTCACATATTAGAAGATAAGTGGAAAGGGGCCCTCCTATTTTATTATAGTAACCCTGGTGGTATAATCCAAAACCTAAAATGGAGCATAGCCTAGAATAAGAATGAATCAAATACCAAAAATTATAACATTCATCAAGTTTATGCACCATCTAGGGGAGTTTGGGGGGGGGGGGGGAGACAGGGCAGAGGGCAAGCTGAGCCAAGGCAAGCTGCCTGGAGTCAGTTACATAACACAGGTGAAGGCTGTACTACTAGTTGGGCTTGATGTAAACAACACTTGACGCAGTGTATGAAAACTTAAATAAAATCTACTATTTTCAATCAATTCCTTTGAAATTTCAGGTTTTAAAAGATTAAACCCTTATGTATATATGCTGTTAAAATTAAATCAACAGTGCTTACAGGAAAAAAACATGCCGTTGCCAAAGTTGGATAAAATTTAAGGTATTGATTTTTTTATTAATTTTAATAACTTAAAAAATTTGCAAAATTCAGATCTAATTTTATATAAACGATTTGCATTATCTTTGGGCCATTACTTCAAAACAATACGCAATAATGACTAATTTTTGGTATGTTCATAGAAAATGTATGGAAGAATATGCATTCTAAATATGATAAAAACAGATCTGTGGTTTTGGTATTAGGCAGCCTTGAAGTGTAACAATGGCTTTTTAATGGGAAACAGAGGTTTTTTTCTTAATATCTCAAAGGAACGAAGTCCTAGTGACCCAATTTTCAGTATGGTAGGAGATTTTGGGGACATGTAACTGTATGCAAAATTTCAGATTAATAGGTCCAATGGTTTCAAAACTTGCCCTGTTAATGGATGGACTGGACACACGGACAATGGACAAAGGATCACAACTTAATAGCTCAGATGACTTATAGTCAGCTGAGCTAAAAATGATTCATGATTATTAAATATTTAACAGGGCCTACAGGCCTAATGTAAACCTGTGCAATAGGATATACATCAGGTAAAATGCTTCCATGATATATTTTATACTTGATTATTTTTCAATTATTTGTTTGACATGCATATGTACAATCCGAGTACTACACATTTTAAACTCAAGTACAAACACCAATTACAAAAAAATAACTCCTGAAATACTGGCATGGTTGTATACAAGATAAAAATGATTAAAGGTGTCCCCACAAGTCTTGTGTATGATATATTTTAATTTGTTAAAAATTATTTAAAAGGAAATTAATTTTTTTAAACATGCTACATTACCTCTTGGTTACTCCTTGAATTACTATCTCAGGCAAATTTTTGTACAGTGGAACAGCTTTACAGTTTAGAAAATAACGTTCAAACAATGACAATTATGACATTACACTTGGTGAATATGCTTTGTATGTGGTGGTGGGGCAGGGTTAAGAGCAGGGGGAGGGGGGAGGACGGAACATTTGAGAATTTCTGTCCCCCTGTGACACTGACAGCATGGGTGTTCAACTAATATTGCAGCATTACTAATAAGATTACCCTGGCAGGGCTGAAGTGACCAGAAGTGGGCTGCCTGGAGCTTGACAATACAAGGGAATACAATATAGCCTCTTAATAAAAATTTCCAGCCCAGTGTTTGAGCTTTATTTTCATATTTCATATTTTAAAAGAATACATCCTTATTTAAATGAATAGTGCTTACAGGAAAAAAATGTGCTATGCTCAAAGTTGGGCAAAATTTAAGAAATTGATTTACAATTATGCTAAAAAACTTTTAAAAATTACAAAATTCTTATCTGATTTTTTGTATACAATTGAATCTTGATTAAATACAGTTTTATTTTTTGGAATAATGTCTCTAGCTTAAACAATTATTATATTAAGTGGGTAAATAAATTTCCTTATTTTTAACTAAGTTTATTATGTTTGAGCCCATAACTTTACCAATTTACGCAATATTGACCTAATTTCTGGCATGTGCATAGGAATTATATGCAGGAATAGTCATATATAATGTGAATACATTAACATCAGTGGTTTAAATAGTGGGCAGTTTTGAAGTGTAACAAAGGTTTCAACTGGGAAACAGAGGATTTCCCTAACTTTTTGAACAAACTAAGTCCCAGTGACCAAGTTTTCAGTTTGTTAAGAAAACTTAGGGACATCTAACTCTTTGTAGAATTTTTTATTAGGTCCAATGGTTTCAAAACTTGCCTTGTTAATGGATGGCCGAAAGGTTTACAACAAGTGACCCATGGGTCATGACGCTCAGCTGACTGGGAAGAGATTCACAAAAGGAAATTTTATCATCAGAATGGTAGATACCCATTCAACTGAAGCATCAAACAGAGTAACCAACAGGCCAAGATTTAGTCTGTATTTATATATCTGGAAAATAGAGAAAAATGTGTAAACTTTAAAAACTAGAATAAGGGTAGCCGACAAGTGACTACGTGTATCTGCCAAAATCAGAGTGGAACAGGTGAAGTGAGCCATGGATTGAGTGGCAAGGGGAAACAGAGTGAGGTATGTTGCATATTAGCATGGATGTCTGCAGCCTAAATGTGTATGTAGGTTGTGCAACCTACCACAAATCCAGAAAGCTGTCCAAGTTGAATACATATGCAAAATTTTAGGCAGAGAAGTCAAACCACTACATGGATATGAGTGATTTTAGCCCACGGCAGACAAACAGACAGACGCTGTGCAAAAATGGTTGCAGTTTTGTGTATGATAAAGACCTATGTGAGATCTAAACACAAGCACAATTTTGGCCCAATCGGTCAAATGGTTCCTGAGATATTAGCTTGGAAGTGTGCAGCGTTAACTAGAATGTAGGTGGCGCCACCTGTCATAAAATCAAAAAAGCTATCCAGGATGTATAAAACTGCAAAATTTTAGGCAGATATGTCAAACCACTGCCGAGATATGAGTGACATTATGGCACGGCAGACAAACAGACAGACGTTGTGCAAAAATGGTTGCAGGTGGTGCCACCAGTTTTGCGTATGATAAAGGGCTATGTTAGATCTTTACACATGCAAAATTTTGGCCCGATCGGTCAAGCAGTTCCCGAAATATGAGCTTGGATGTCATCAGCGTGAATGAGAATGTAGGTGGCGCCACCTGTCATAAAATCTAGAAAGCTATCCAGGATGTATACACATGCCGAATTTCAGGTGAATTAGTCAATTCACTGCAGAGATATGAGTGATTTTAACCAAAGCCAGATGAACAGATGAACACTGTGCAAACATGGTTACAGGTGGCGCCACCATTTTTTGTGTATGTTATAGAGCTATCCAAGGGCTACATTAGTATAAATTTTATTTCCTGATCAGTCAAACGGTTCCCGAGATATGAGCTTGGAAAGCTCATAAAATCAAGTCCCAGAGGAGCTCTCTGGAAACGAACGCGGCAAAAACATAGTATCCACAAAACTTCGTTTTGTTGGGTACAAAAATACAGTTGGCTCCACCAGTCTGCAAGACTAATAAAAACACTTACAAACATCAATATCCATGCAAAGAATCATGGTGATCTCCCCACTAGTTGTTCAGATACTTCAGCTTTTGTATCAAATTGTCCATTATTCTGAGGGATACTTCGGAGTCCTATAGCTTGAAGGATATGGGTAACAGAGACCTAATTTTAAGTTTCCACAGGCACTTTTCATGGGCCTCCTTGCATGACAAGAATGAAGATTCTAGGTCCAGTTGTTGCGATTTGTACCCTGTTGACAGATAACCACATCTTTAAAGGTATCAAAAAAAGAGAAAAAAAATCGTAAAAATTTGAAAAAAATAGAGGTGGCGCACCCAGTCTGCAGAAACTGATGGAACAGGTCATGATCAATATGTATGCCGAAAATCATGACCATCAGTGTTGTAGTTATTGAGATACTGCAGTTTTTGTATCAAATTTTCCATTATTCTGGGGGGTAATTTGGAGCCATACAGCTTAAAGAATATGGGTAACAGAGACCTAATTTCAGGTTTCCATGGAGACTTTTCAAGGGTCTCCCTGTGTGTCAAGAATGAAGATTCTAGGTCCAGTTTTAATGATTTGTGCCCTGTTAACAGATGTTCATAACTTTAAAGGTCTCAAAAATAGAGAAAAAATTCGTAAAAAAACCCGAACAAATACAGGTGGGGCCACCAGTCTGCAGAAACTGATGAAACACTCCATGATCAATATCCAGGAAAACAATTATGGTGATCTCTGCATTAGTTGTTCAGATACTTCAGCTTTTGTATCAAATTTTCCATTATTCTGAGCTGTACTTTGGAGTGCCATAGCTCAAAGGATATGGGTAACAGAGACCTAATTTCAGGTGTCCATGGAGACTTATCATGGGTCTCCCTGTGTGTCAAGAATGAAGATTCTAGGTCCAGTCCTTACGATTTGTACCCTGTTGACAGATAACTACATCCTGAAAGGTCTCAAAAATAGAGAATAAAAAATTGTGAAAATTTGAAAAAATACAGGTGGCACCACCAGTCTGCAGGTACTGATGAAACACCTCTTGATCAATATGTATGCCAAAAATCATGACCATCAGTGTTGTAGTTATTGAGATGTTGCAGTTTGTTTTTATCAAATTTTCCATTATTCTGGGGGGTTATTGGGAGCCCCCCATAGCTCAAAGGATATAGGTAACAGAGACCTTATTTCAGGTTTCCATGGAGACTTTTTATGGACCTCTCAGTGTGTCAAGAATGAAGATTCTAGGTCCAGTCTTTATGATTTGTGCCCTGTTAACAGCTGTTCACATTTTTAAATTCGTAAAAAATCGAAAAATTCAGGTGGCGCCACCAGTCTGCAGGAAGTGATGGAACATCTCATGATTAATACGTATGCCAAAAATCATGACCATCAGTCAAGTAGTTAATGAGATATTGAAGTTTTTGTATGAAATTTTTGACTTTTCTGGGGGGTACTTTGGGGCCCCATAGCTCGAAGGATATGGGTAACAGAGATCTAATTAATGGTTTCCATGGAGACTTTTTAATAGGTTTCTCAGTGTGTCGAGAATGAAGATTCTAGGTCCAGCGGTTACGATTTGTGCCACGTTAACAGATGACAGCATCTTTAAACGTCTCAAAAATAGAGGAAAAAAGTGTAAAAAAAACCTAAACATACAGGTGGCGCCACCAGTCTGCAGGAACTTATGGAACATCTCATGATCAATATGTATGCCAAAAATCATGACCATCAGTCAAGTAGTTAATGAGATATTGAAGTTTTTGTATGAAATTTTTACTATTCTGGGGGGTACTTTGGGGCCCCATAGCTCGAAGGATATGGGTAACAGAGACCTAATTTCTGGTTTCCAAGGAGATTTTTCATGGACCTCCCAGTGTATCAAGAATTAAGATTCTAGGTCCAGTCTTTAAGATTTGTGCCCTGTTAACAGATGTTCACATTTTTAAAGGTCTCAAAAATAGAGAAAAAAATTTGTAAAAAAATCGAAAAATACAGGTGGCGCCACCAGTCTGCAGGAAGTGATGGAACATCTCATGATCAATATGTATGCCAAAAATCATGACCATCAGTCAAGTAGTTAATGAGATATTGAAGTTTTTTTATGAAATTTTTGACTTTTCTGGTGGGTAATTTGGGGCCCCATAGCTCGAAGGATATGGGTAACAGAGACCTAATTTCTGGTTTCTAAGGAGATTTTTCATGGACCTCTCAGAATCCCAAGTTACAAGGTTCTAAGTTCAGCGGTTACGATTTGTGCCTGGTTAACGGACGGACAGACGGACGACGGACAAAGAGTGATAGCTATAGCTCAGATGACTTTCAGTCAGCTGAGCTAAAAAACCATGACTATAGCTCAGATGGCTTATAGTCAGCTAAGCTATAAATGGGATTAATATAATTAAATTAAAAATCTAGACTGAGAAAAAAAGATATTCTGTATGTGATTAAGAGCCTTATAAATCACATGTTTCATTTAGTGACTTATGATAATTCCTTTAATCGAGATGGATTTGTTTAATGGTTCCTTATTAAGGCAGAGTCCTTACATTAGCAGATCTGAAGAACAGTGGAACCCCAGATTAAGACAACCTTTGGGACTGACCACTTTGGTCATAATTTTAAGGTGGTTGTATCTGTGAAATTTTTAGTTATATGGATCATATATTTAGGACCAGGAAAGGTGGTACTAATTACAGGGGTTGTTGCAATAGTGGGATGGTCACAATACGGGGTTCCACTGTATTTAACTAACTTACCTGTGGCATTCACATCAGCTCTACATTGCAGGAGTTTCTCTGCCACATCTATGTAGCCCCGGACAATAGCCAGCCACAACAAAGGTTCATGGTGCTGCTGGTGACAGCTTCCTGTGGCTCCATTTTTCATCAAGTTTCCTTGAGACACATCTGGGTTGTGGCAAAGCAATAGGTTTGCTATATCTCGCTGCTCACATTCAAGTGCCCTTGCTAGCGGTGATATTCCATCATGTATGCAGTTGACGGATACCCCATTATCAAGCAAGGTCTGAACTCGTCCAAACTCTCCGTTATAAATTGCAACATGAAGTTCCTGTTCCTGTCCCTTCTGCTGCATCCCAGCAACTAAAACATATTTATAAATAAAAAGCATCTATTTAATCACACTCATGTCCCCTTGTGCACACTACAGAAATCAGGTGCAGCTAAGACCAAAAGTCTAAAGATATATATTATACAAATATGTTTTCATATTTAATTAAATGATAAACTATTTGTATATTTATACTTGTATCCTTTTTTTCCAGTAAATACATGCTTGCTTCCAGTGGTCTTAGCACCTCAGGAATAAATTAGAAGACTTTGGGATGACAAAACAGTGTATGATGACTGGTTGGGGTTGTCTTGACTCTGATTGTGAAATAAAAATCATAAAAAATTGTAAAACACAAATACCAAACAATCCTAAAGGACAATAATGAGATTTTGCTTCTTCACAAGATGTCATTACAATTAAATTTTTTCAAAGGAAAATTATAATCATATCTAATAAGTTTCATATTTCATGGTGTTAAATATCTACAATAATTTAGAGGGACTTTATGTCAAGTAATACAATGTAAAATTAACTTATTTTTTCTCATTGATTATCCTTTTAAAAAATGGGTTAAAAACATGTAAATGCACTTTCTCCTAAAATTTCTGTACCTAAACAGTTTCATGAATACATTTACAGAAAGTTTAAATATCACCATCCTTTCATCAATGATAATGACCATTTATAAGATTTTCTTTACAACTTATTATATGAATTTGTCATATGTGACAATTCACATACATGTCAATCTGACTGCACAAACGAAGGGCATGGTTAACCATGGGAAAAAAGTAGTCTGATTACACTGAACAATATATAAGATTGAGCTATACAGAGTCTGATGACTATACTGTGATGCTTTTCCCTATATGAGCATCAGTTCTACCTGTCTATGTAAAGTAAACAAGGCAAAGGCATAATTATTATGTTAGTGTAACAAGCTCAGACCTGTCAGAAATAATCCCAAATGGGCATATCAATCTTATCACCTTCCTATATGGAAAAGATGTCACATACTTACTCCAAGAATATTATAAGGTGTTGTACAATGTTCAGTTCTTTAATGTTCTGGTTAAATGTATTTATTTTTTTATTCTAAAAAGAGGCAACCTGGGTATATAAGGCGAGTAACTGTTCAATAATGAATTTAATAAGATTCATGTTGGTTACCATGGGGTTGAAACCATAAAACTCATTCTTACCAGCATGCAAAAGGTAACAAAACAAGACTGTGATCTTTTGATATAAAATAATATACACTCCAGCTGTTTTGAACAGATCAATTGCTTGATGGACAGTTTATTTATATATGATTTTCAGATAGACCTATGGCAGATCTTCAAGTAGATTTGGATGTAGTCAAGCATGAAAGAATTTGTGTCACTGGTGAGAAAGTGACCTAGTTACTATATTGCTTTAATAATAATAATAGGGGGAAGGATAACAAGTTTTATGTACCAGTGTTAGCAGGGGTCGTACTAATGCCTTTTTGCCCATCTCAGACAGGCAAATACATGCACAGAAAGGCATTTTTCATTTTGTACCAATCCATTGGAAATGTGAACACCTAGATGTTTCCCATTAGATGCTGATAAGTAGTAACAAACATGACACAAAAAAACGAAATATTTTACAGATGGTGTTCCATCAACTCCCTAAATATTTTATATATTTTCCTGTAAAAATTTTATATAATTTAATTCTTATACCTTCAGGCATTTGGGCCATCATCTCCTATATTTTTCCACTGCACAATCATGCTTCTGATATGTCAGTGTTAATATTGAAAACATGCAGTTCTTTTTGCATGCAAGTGTGTATGTAGGATGGGATGTAAGGTGGCAGAATCAGGTTTACACTAAGCAAAGAGTGACTGATTCTGATATGATGGTAGGTTGTATCTTTAGAGGAAAGGCATTTTCCTGTGGAAAGGCAAACCTGTGTTAATGCCTTTTTCTTTTAAAAGGTGTAAATTTCAAAGTATTACCGAAACAAACCTTGATTAGGATATGTCTATTTCAACATTATAACCTCCTGAGTAATGATTACAACAAACAGTTCTAAATTCATACGGTCTTGACAAGGTTATGAGTGTATACTGATAGACGGTATGTTTAACATACAACATTATAACATACAACATTATAACCTTCTGAGTAATGATTACAACAAACAGTTCTAAATTTGTTTTTGCAGGACTAAAAGGATCACACACATACGGTCTTGACAAGGTTATGAGTGTATACTGATAGACGGTATGTTTAGGATTCATGTAATGGAGAAGTAGGGGCAGATAAAAATAAGTGGCATAAAATGCCATAATTAAGATACAAGCAGCCAGACGTTTTCTGGTCACATAAGTGCCTCAGGGAGGTGTGCGAGTTATTTTACAGTTGTGCCATTTTTTTATTATCTAGAAATCAATCAGTTCCACTAAAAATGAAAGCCATCGACAGATCATCAAATGTATTGTTGGGTCTTGGTCCAAGACTTGGGACTGGGTGTGCGGGGAGGGGTTATTCTTAATGTATAAAAAATAAAAGTCATTGAAGTATACCTTACCAATGTTACCATTCATTTCCGATCCCTTAAATTGTGATCAGGCCCTACTTAATTGCTGGACAGATATTCATTTCACGCATGCATTCCTTCAATATATGCATTAAATTCAATAATTGTTGCAAGTTTTTGCGTGCATCGCATAAACTCTCGTTTACTGGAGGTGACACTTCTTGCCACCGTAAAGACGCTAAATACAAAACTTGTCGAATCGCTATTTTCACGAAGATCAGATATTATGAATTCATTAAAAGCACTTTTATGCATTTATTTCAGTCAATTTAGCATTATTTCATACTTTTTCCACCTTAATATTTATAAAATATAGCAAAAACCATTTAGATTCTTTGCGGTACTGAAACCATTGACAGGAACGGCCTTGACCCTTTGACCCCAGTGACAAGGAAGGGAAGCCTGAATCACCAGAACAGGAAACGGTGCAAATCGAAGCAACAAAGTTATTAGGTATGTTTAAAATCTTCCTGTTAAAGATGCAAAATATAAAGAAACGTCAAAGTCGTACCAGGAGATCTCAGTTAATGTATCAATAAGAATAATGCGATTATTGTCCTGGCGCAATGGGCCTGTGTTGTTGTGGTTTCAGAACAGGATGAAAAGTGGGTGGCAACTCTCTGTTGTTTTGCCGCATGTAGATCTGATTGGAAATAAATATATTTGTGGTTTTCCTGGATTAAACGTTTATTTACGATTAGGAAACTTTTTAGAGCAAAGATGGAACATTTCTTATCATTTATACATGCATTTACATGTTGCATATCCCAGTACTAAATAATACAGACTTATAAATGATTTGTAATCTGCAAGGACCTGTCACTGGTGCAACTGCAACACTACAGTAGAAGGATCTAAGGACAAGTAGTATATAATACACACTTATGTTTGCAGTTATCCAGGATATATATATCTTTGCCGGATGATAACAATGATAAATGTTGGCTCTTCATTTTTAATATAACCAGTGTCAGTGATATTATAAGTACATTTAGATATGAGTCAGAATGAGTCACATTATTTCTGTTATTGTTATTAAAAATATATATAAATCTCTGTCTTCATATCATAGTATGTAGGGATGATAAAACCTTTAGAGTAGAAACAAATTTATTGTTATTTGCACAAGGTCTGAAAAGTTCAAAGGCAAGGTAGTAAGTTGTGTGTTAGCTGCTACACGGCTGTTCACTAGTGAACAGACCGGAGGTGAGCAGGTACTTGTAGCACTAGTTGTGTGTATACATGTAATTTCCACCTTGGCACAGCATCAAACCTCAGTGTTATGTCAGTGACTAAGTTTCAGTAGGTAATCTAATACCTTGATCTAGGTGAATGTTGGCTTCAGTGTTATTGTATCATTTCTTTAATCGTATTCAACCCCCCTGAAGTGCAACGCTAAATGTGCTAACTAATCCACTAAAATTGAAGTTGTAAAAGTGAGAGCTTTGGTTGTGAAGACCTAAATACATGTATATGTTCACTGTCATAGAAGAAAAGGATTGTCCCTTTGTGTATGATAAAGAAAGTTACTGGAAGAGAATGTGAAAACACTTCTACTTTCTTGGCCGTCTAACACAGCAGGAATATGTGATTGGGAATCTGAGCATATTGATCTTGGCTTTAGTTAACCTCTTGAAGATCCATATTTGTGTCACAGTAAATTAAAAAAGTAATACATAATACATTTTGGTGATGTGCTTCATCTTTCAGTTGTATTAAACTCCTGAATAAAAGCTCTTAGGGTTAAATATATGTTTCTTGTTTACTGTTATATTAAATCATATCAATATATTATGCTTGCTGTAAAACAAAACAATCTCTAATTTGACTAGAAAAACTGTAATATATCAGTTTGTCACTTTTAATTGTGTCTGTGCAATTCACTGAAACATTATGTGAGACATCAGATACTGTATCACTATACTAAGCTATCCCTAGTGCAGAAAATATGAAGAGATATTATTTTGTATGTCTCTGGCTTGTAAATTACTGTATTTCATTAATTTCACTATAGATCTACATGACCAGTACTGTGGTATTGGAGGGCTGTGTCTATACTTTCCACTCCATCTTGATTTTAAAGATATTCTGTCCAAAAGTAGAAACTTGCAATATTGCAACAATGTATTTATATCAGTATAGCTGGAATTTTGGTGAAATAACCATCTTTTAATGAAATTGTAATTTTCCAAGAGTCTACAATTGGTCCATTTTTGGATGTTTTGCATGATTTATGTGTTTTTTAGCTCAGCTGACTATAAGTCAACTGAGCTATAGTCGTGGTCCATTGTCCGTCGTCTGGCCTTCCGTCCGTTAACAAGGCATGTCTTTAAACAGTTGGACCTACGATTCCAAAATTTTGCATACCATTAGATGTCCCCAAAATCTCCTACCATACCGAAAATTTGGTCAATAGGGCTTTGTTCCTTCGAGATATTAAGGAAAACCTTTATTTTCCATTAAAAAGTCATTGTTACACTTCAAGGCTGCCTAATATCAAAACCACTGATCTGTTTTCGATCATATTTAGTATTCATATTCTTCCATACATTTTTTATGAACATACCAAAAATTAGATCAGTGTTGGGTATTATTTTGAAGTTGTGGGCCAAAATATAATGCAATTTTTAAAAAATCAGGAAGTATATTTTTTCACCTAACATGAGAATTGCTGAGGCTGGAGACTTTTTTTCAGGAATATAACTTTATTTAATCAAGATTCAATTGTTTACCCAAAATTAGATCTGAATTTTGCAAATTTTTCAAGTTATTAGCATAAATAAAAAATCAATACCTTAAATTTTGTCCAACTTTGGCAATGGCACGTTTTTTCCCTGTAAGCACTGTTGATTTAATTTTCATAGCATATATACATAAGGATTTAATCTTTTAAAATCTGAAATTTCTAAGGAATTGATTGGAAAGAGTAGATTTTATTCAAGTTTTCATACACCATGTCAAGTGTTGTTTACATCTAGCCCACCTAGTAGTACAGCCTTCACTTGCATTATGTAACCCACCCCAGGCAGCTTGCCTTGGCTCAGCTTTGCCACTACCAGCAGGCTTCCCCTCTGCACTGCACTCCCCCCCCCCCCCAGATGGTGCATAAACTAGATGAATGTTATTATTTTCTGTATTTGATTCATTCTTATTCTAGGCTATGTTACACTTTAGATTTTGTATTGTACCACCAGGGTTACAATGATTAAAGTGCACATTTAATTGTGTCCACAGAGTGGTGTAATACTATGAAAGTGTGGATGTTCATCAGATAAGTAATTCCTCACTTCAGAAGAGTAAAATCTTCACCAGGTGTGAAATTGACTATTAAATCAGTAATAAATTAAAGCTGAGATAGTAATCAGCACAATGATATTGTTTGTCCCTCATTCAACCAACAGTGTGTATACTTTATTTGAAAAGATGTTTTATTTTATCAAATTTACTGAATCTTTTATTTTATCTCGGTGAATAAAATTAAGCATGTACTGAATTCTCCAATGTGCAAAACTTTTTAATAGTGATTCAAGGAATAATCTTGTAGATGCTATGTTATGGCATTATTTTCTTTTAAATTCAGCTTAAACATTTGTGATTTAAAAAAAATAAAATATATGTGTATGCATAATATAACCCAATATGAGCTACACTCTGGATATATAATAACTTTTGCAACAATTCTAATATTTTAACATATTTTCAGTTTTTTATTAAAAATTTATAAAACTTGTAAATAAAAAAAATGATTCAGATAAAAACTTTTAATGGAAAAAGTGGATATGCTAAAAATTGGCTTATATATAAACTTAAATGTATTATTACCTTGAAAGTGAAATAAAGGTATTAGTCCATTCTGTCCACTTGCCTGTGTATCTGTAAATTTCATATGCATCACATTATCTCAAAACTTTTACTGTTTTTCTTCATGACAGACTTGTCAGAGAATTAGTTTGCAATCATATATTTAGAACTTTACAATAACCAAGTAGGAGGGCCTTTTTCCTCTTAGCTTCTCATATTCTTATATAAATGAAAAACATTACAGTAGAATATTTTGCATATTTTGCATTTGCAAAAATTTCAAACTTCAGCTGAGCGCCGTGACCCATGGGTCCCTTGTTTAAGTTTGGTTTAAATTGTGATTATTTTAAAGACGGAGTGCCACTATAAATACCAGGTGGGGGGGGGTACAGGGCAACATGGAGTTTACCATGATATCTGCAGCTGTTCACTTGGGCTCTGACAGTGTTCTGAATATTAGCTGGGAAGGAAGATGTTACCTGAGCTGAATTTTGGCAGACACGTTCCTAGTACTGCAAGTAACTGAAATAAAGTATCTTTGCATGATAAATTAATGTGGTTTCTGCAAGAAAATGAATTATGTGCCAATGCAAGTCCCAGTTGAAATTTAGAGGGGGAGGTGCAAAGTCACAGCAAAGGCCAATCAGACAGCAGCCATGATGGGTATAAACAAAAGCATGTGGCTTTGTGCACAAGCAGGCATGCCATGTCATAAGTCAGTCACTGTCTGTCTTTGCTCCAAGTACTATTACTCTTCAGAACAAACTTTGCTGAAACTCCATTCACTATGCACATACAAGCCTTAATCCATATTGGCCTTTAAATGTTAACTAAACTGATAAGCCCATTTTAAAGCAAGCTTTGTTAGAAATTACTAGGACTGGGTATCTGCCAGTCTGTTCAGGTACATATAATAATATATATTTGATACTGTGGATGAAAAATTTCTCGTTTTAGTCCTTGCCCCAGCCCCTTCAAAGATATTATTGGGAAGATTACAGGCCATATATGTCATGAAATTATACAGTTGTCGTTGGTTTCTTTGAATGTGAATCATACCCTAATTCATATTTCACCTAGTAAACTAGTATTTGATTTTCCCAAAACATTCCTTGGGTTATTGATTTGAATTCACTCGTGTGGAACCATATGAGACCAGTGACTAAGCACTTTTCAGTAAAGCTATGTTTCCAGATTACCATTTGACCTAGAAAGTTGAAACCATCACAGTCACATCCCATTTTTAAGGTAAGATTGCAGTGGGTAGTTTGGTAGCATCAGCAATATTTTTAATAGTTTTTTTTATTTAATAATTAAATATGCAAATAACAAAAATGTGATGTAAGCATTTTCAGCTCATCAATGAAAACTCAAGAAAAAAATGACCAAATTTCATTTTCATGTACTGTACTTTTGTTCTTCCCAAACTATTAGACATGGCTAAAAGATCAGTGGGAGAATGGGGGGGTAAAGAGGTAGTTTGGGGGTGGAGGGGGCAGTTAACAGTGGAGATCAGTGACTGTTCTATGACAGTAACAAGAAGTCTAGTTGAATATTGTTGCTATTTTAGGATGTGGAAGTCACAAGCTGGACAGAATGTCAAAGTCAGTTCTCCAAATGGAGCAGATGACGATGACTGGGAAACCGATCCAGATTTTGTTGTAAGTATACACATATGAAACATCATGTTATACCATAAACATAGAAATATATGAAAGACTGTATAACTTATTAACTAACCTGTGAGATGTGATGGTGTGGAGTTGTCCGTCATCTGTACATTAACCTATACTATCTAAAAAACAGGTGGAAATGCATCCCAAAATTTTATGCAAAAAATCAATCTTCTAAAAAACTATCAGTTTTTGCTAATTTTTTTGCTATCTGCATTTACTTAGATTTTATAGGGGAGAAAGCTAAAAAAAAACTTTAAGAATCTTCTCCTCTGAAACTGTTCAGCCAAATTGTTCAGTGTTTCCTAGATATGATCCTAGAGATGAGCTCTCTCTAGTTTGTTCAAATGGTTTGGGTTCAATGAATTTTGGCAGAGTTAAAGGAATTTAAAACAGTCATGTGGCCAAGTAAGCTTACTAACATTACTATCTCAGGAATAACAGGAGCTAGCTTCACCAACTTTTGTGCAAATGTTGGTCACATGACTCATATTTGTAATTGAGGTTTATGTGGCACAACCTACAAATGACCTGTTTTTTTTAAGGGCAAAAACCTTGTTTTTTAGCCTCGTTAAGCTTGGAAAATTTTTCATGATGAAGCTGTCAAGCTGAATGTTTTAATTTTTCACAAGGATTATCCTAGGGTAGGGTTCTTTCAATTGTATAAGAATAGATTGGGTTCATCTTTTTTGGTGGAATCATAAAAAGCTGAAGTTTGTCTTGTGGCCATTAGTAAGCCTATTTCAAACTGAGGGCTGCAATAGTCTTCTTCTGCAAAACTGTTGTTTCAACTACTGTAACATTGCACAAAATTGATTCTTAGGAGGCCTTTGTTCAATTTTACTTAAATTATGTTTTGCACAATTATTTGACCTTTATCAGTGAAATTGCTGTGAGATACTTTGATAAGCAAAGCTAGTAGATTGATTGTATTAACAAACTGAGCTCTTTGGGTATATAAGCAGAGCTGTACAGACAACATAAGTTATGGTTGAATATCCTTAAATATAAGATAAATCCATGAATAAAATATATTTATATTCTGACTTTGTTTTCTAAAGGAATTCTAAACATATTGATAAGAAAATCTTATGAATATGCAGCTTAAAAAAGCATTGTAGACAAAGTCTTTCAGTATGTATATAAACAGATATGGCAGCATGCTAAAATTTTGTCTGCATCTATATATAGCTTTGCAGACTGCCAACTATTTTGGATTTAACAACAGACCAAGGTTCAGTGTGGATATATCTAAAGCTTTGGAAGACTGCCAACTGCTTCAGATTTTGCAACAGGTCAAGAGTTCACTCAGTGCAGCCTGCATATAGTGCAGGTCAAGAGTTCACTCAGTACAGTAGCTGCAGCTAGCAATAAGCTTTGCCTGACTTGGGGCAACTGCCTGCCTCAGCTGACCTTGGTCAGCACAGTGCACCTGACGCAAGAGAAGTTTGATGTATTTGCCTGAAGTTTGGGTCTGTCCATGCATCTGATTGCTTTCTTATACACAAGACTGATATCACCACCTACAATGATTTTTGCAGAGTGTATGTCTCTGCCTATTTCTCAGGAGGGATTTGACATATCAACCTGTGTGCCCATACATATTGGATAGTTTTGTTGTGTATAAGACTCCCCCTACAATTGTTTGGGTTTCTTAGTCTGTGCACATAGCCCAAGAATGGTTTGAAGTGAAGTACCTGCCTGAAATTTTGCATGTCCATACATCTCCGATGGCTTTATTGTACACTAGACTGGTGGGGCCACCCACATTCTTTTTTTTGTAGTGTACATACATGCGTGTATTTCAGGAGTGACATTTGTGTAATTGGAGCTTATAATCAGGTTCAAAATGTTTAGTACTTGTATTGTACATATACATGTCACACATGTACTTGAAAAGTAACAGTCAAGCATGGCAGCATTATACCTGATGTATATGCTATTTTACAGGTTTGCATTAGCCCTATAGGCCTTGTTATTTATATATATATATAATGCTATTTTTATACAGTAAAAAATCCATCTAGTTTTGATTTCTTAATTTCATAGCAGTGGGCTGGTCACTTTCACATTTTCAATATCTGAACATTTTTTAACTACTGATTAATTATTAAACCAAAACAAAACTGTAAGAATACATGTATGCAAAATTGTTCTGAAGAATCTCCTTGTATAATTTACAGACAGATGATATATATTGGGATGTAGCTGTGGTCTGATTTCCAACATGGAGACATGATTCATGACCAGACAGTCACAAGTGTGATATGTTTGCAAATTTTGTAAAACTAAAAGACAAATTTAGGGCATGGGTGTTAATACCATGGCATTTTTTTTATATCATTTTTCTGTTAAACAGAAAAACATAACGAGAGATGCACCAAAGCTGACATAAATGTAATCAAGACTGCTAAATGAGATAATCTCTTCTTTCATTAAAATTCTTCACAATCTGAACAACTATTATTCACGGATGAATTACCATTTATTTACTAGTGCACTTCCCCCGTATGAAGTGAAACTGGGTATTACTTAAACTTGATATATGATTATTTTGCTGATATGTCTGAAGAACAGCTTCATGAACTTTAAAGAAACTTGGCATTTAGGCTAAACCATGAATTTCCAGAAATGTTTAAAAAGAAAGTGTTAAAGGTTGCAGTCAATATATGCAGAAATCACTGTGGTGTCTGTTCTCAGTATTTAATCAGCTTTGTTTACTGGTTACTTGCCAGAGGGCAGTGTACTTGTGAAACTATTATGGAACTATTTTGTCATCTTCAGTATGGCTACTATGCTGAGCAGTGCTTGGACTTGTAGAGGAAATAAAGAAGTTACTTGTAAACAAATGCATGGTGAAGCTAATTGGCTCAGTTTGATCATGTAGTGCACGGTAATAAACTAATTACTGCCAATCTTTGTGCCAAAAATTTAAGTGACCTGCTAGGAAGATTTCACTAATATACAAGTTTTAATCTCTGGCTATCACATGATCTGAAGTCATTGTTAATAACATGGGAAAAGAAATTACACATACATCATTCCTCCATTTCTGATGAGCAAAATGTGGCTTTGTCCTAACTTTACCAGTTGGTCAGGTCTGTTGCTCAGGTTATGTCTGCCATTTTGGCCTTCCTACAAAAAAATTGTTTTTTTTTTTAGAGATTCACTTATCAAAAGAGTATATTTTACTGCATTTTTGTACAGAGATTAACTGTCATTATTGCATCTTCATAGCATAACTCATTAAGTCAACTAAATCATGTGTTCATTTTGTACCCTTCAGTGATAATATGTCAAACTCAGTGCAGAATTTTCCTGGCAGGCCCATGACAAGGCCCAGCAAGCATGTACTTCTTTAAACTTGTTTTGAACCCTGCTATAAAAAAGAGGGTGGCAACATCACAACATGCAGGTGTTGTGGATCAAGAGTCAAGGAAAGTGTTTATTTTATGATTAAAGGTGACCATGATGAGCCAGATAATCACGGTATTACTTAACATGAAAGGTGACCATGATGAGCCAGATAATCACGGTATTACTTAACATGAAAGGTGACCATGATGAGCCAGATAATCACGGTATTACTTAACATGAAAGGTGACCATGATGAGCCAGATAATCACGGTATTACTTAACATGAAAGGTGACCATGATGAGCCAGATAATCACGGTATTACTTAACATGAAAGGTGACCATGATGAGCCAGATAATCACGGTATTACTTAACATGAAAGGTGTCCATGATGAGCCAGATAATCACGGTATTACTTTATCATGAAAGGTGACCATGATGAGCCAGATAATCACGGTATTACTTGTGTTTCAGAATGACATCAGTGAGCAAGAGCAAAGATGGGGCTCCAAAACTATTGAAGGGTCTGGACATAAAGAATCAGTAAAGTAAGAATGTTATGTTGATAATAACTCTGTCTCACTCTCTCTCTCTCATTCATACAAACAAACACTAGCTAAGTGACAAAAGTGTCAGAAAACGGTATAAAGTTAAATTTCCTCTCACAGATATTTCAAATAAAGATGATTAAACCTCCAGGTTATATTATCTAGTTCTCTGTTTATTTAAAGTACCTGTTCATTTTTATGACCTGCCTGTTTTAGATGACTGTGTAACCAAGTTATGTACACCAAGATCTTAAGCAGTACACAATATTGCGATGACACTTTCATGTAACCTTGAGTCAGATATATATATATATATATATATATATTTATATATTTATATATATATATATATATATATATATATATATATATATATATATATATATATATATATATATAGAAGGTAGTGTTACCCTCCGGTGTAAAGTGCTCTATGGCCTACATACTAGGCCAGAGCGGTATAACTCTGAAGAAAACAACACTGTTAATTCACAACAGTCTGTTTCACGGGATGCGACCCGATCATCAGGTGAATGTGGTTAGAATGAAGCTAACGGCATGGTTTGAAAAGCCGAGACTTTACGAGATTACGAGATTATGCTTTGTGCGATTCGGGGCGGGGGGGGGGGGGGGCAGGTGAAAGACTGACACTGATCCTATTGTCCTCGGGTGCACAATAGGATTGGTCGGGGTACACGTGCGATACTGGAACATAACAGGGCAGGGCAAAGAGGTTATTTATTGTTGTAAATTATATATATAATACAAAGATATATACCAGGATGCTCAATTAGCATATTGAACTGATTTCTAATAGGGTCTTGGAAGCAGTGAACCAGTTCAATATGCTAATTGAGCATCCACATTCACCTGATGATCGGGTCGCATCCCGTGAAACAGACTGTTGTGAATTAACAGTGTTGTTTTTCTTCAGAGATATATATATATATATATATAAGCTTTTCTCATTATTGTCAGAGTGTGCATCTGGGTGTGAGGACCCTGCTTCAAAGAATTGTTTTTTTAGTGGATAACATTATGTAGAAATATCTTCTTCCAAGTCAAACTTTCCTACATTTTTATTCCTAGCTTAAATTTTACTCTGACTTTATTAAAGAAACATCATTATATTTTAAATTTTAAACTTTTTATTATGTTAAAGGGTCAGTCCAGATAAAATGTGTTTTAAGCTTCAATGACTGCCTCACCAGTGACTAGACTAGTATTGTTCATGACTGCAATTAACAACTTGATGATAAAGAACAATATCAGTCAAATTAGTGCACAATATTAATAAATAACTAGCCTTTCTGGTGTATGAATTGCACTTTTTATCTGTAAATTAAAAATATATTCATACTGTGTCAGCATCCATCAGCTGAGGGAACAGGTCACAACAGACCATCAGAACATCAAGAGTAAAGAGATGGAGGAAGGACCCAAGGCATCCTATGGATACGGAGGCAAATTTGGTGTTCAGAAGGACAGGATGGACAAGGTCAGCTTTTATATATAGCTGTGTTGTCTTCATCCATTTGCATCACTGAATCAAATTTTCAGATTTTACTTTCATTTTCATTTTGTAGTTTATAATAGCATCAGTGCTTTATCATTTGTGTTGTGTTTCAGTTTTGTGTAATTAAATATTAATGACTGAACTGTAATCAAAGTTTAAATATGGCTTATCAATAGCTGTTCTTCCAGTTTGTAATTTTACTATTACTTTCTCTTAATTTATACATGTGATGTATAGTATATGTTTACAAATATAATAGACAAATGAATGATGAATATGATATGCAGTATATCAAAAGTATGGGTCAGTTGGCTTGGTAGTTTCCCAGGCTTTCATGCACAAATAATTATCCGTAAAACACCTTAAAACTTTAATGTAAAATTCAAGTGATAAAAACACCATTGTGGTTTTAGAATATGAAGAAGATTTACAAAAGTGTCCAATTGATTTATGATAATATTGTATAAAAATACCAAAGAGTGAAACTTTTTATGCTAAAAGTAGTGGTCTGCAGGTAACCATATCTAGCATAACCATTCACTGGTCTACTGCAACATTGCAGCTCCATGACCTCTTGATAAAATCAGTAGGACTTTGACTGCAATTTATCAGATTTATTGTTCTATTTTATCCCTGCAGGTGGCAGTAGGTCATGACCATAAAGAAAAGCTTTCCCAGCATGTCAGCCAGGTTGATGCGGCAAAAGGATTCGGTGGAAAGTTTGGTGTACAAAAGGACAGACAGGATAAATCAGCTGTTGATTACAGCCACAAAGAGAAGGCGGCCAAACATCAGTCTCAGAAAGGTTAGTATAAAACAAGAAGGCAGCCAAATATCAGTCTCAGAAAGGTAAATATAAAACAAGAAGGCAGCCAAATATCAGTCTCAGAAAGGTAAATAAAAAAAAAAGAAGACAGCCAAATATCAGTCTCAGAAAGGTAAATATAAACCAAGAAGGCAGCCAAATATCAGTCTCAGAAAGGTAAATATAAAACAAGAAGACAGCCAAATATCAGTCTCAGAAAGGTAAATATAAAACAAGAAGACAGCCAAATATCAGTCTCAGAAAGGTAAATATAAAACAAGAAGACAGCCAAATATCAGTCTCAGAAAGGTAAATATAAAACAAGAAGACAGCCAAATATCAGTCTCAGAAAGGTAAATATAAAACAAGAAGACAGCCAAATATCAGTCTCAGAAAGGTAAATATAAAACAAGAAGGCAGCCAAATATCAGTCTCAGAAAGGTAAATATAAAACAAGAAGGCAGCCAAACATCAGTCTCAGAAAGGTAAATAAAAAAAAGAAGGCAGCCAAATATCAGTCTCAGAAAGGTAAATATTAAACAAGAAGGCAGCCAAACATCAGTCTCAGAAAGGTAAATAAAAAAAAAAGAAGACAGCCAAATATAAGTCACAGAAAGGTTAATATAAAAAAAGAAGGCAGCCAAATATTAGTCTCAGAAAGGTAAATATAAAAAAAGAAGGCAGCCAAATATTAGTCACAGAAAGGTTATTATAAAAAAAGAAGGCAGCCAAACATCAGTCTCAGAAAGGTAAATATAAAACAAGAAGGCAGCCAAACATCAGTCTCAGAAAGGTTATTATAAAAAAAGAAGGCAGCCAAACATCAGTCTCAGAAAGGTAAATATAAAACAAGAAGGCAGCCAAATATCAGTCTCAGAAAGGTAAATATAAAGAAAGAAGACAGCCAAACATCAGTCTCAGAAAGGTTAGTATAAAACAAGAAGGCAGCCAAATATTAGTCTCAGAAAGTTATATATAAAAATAGAAGGCAGCCAAACATCAGTCTCAGAAAGGTAAATATAAAACAAGAATGCAGCCAAACATCAGTCTCAGAAAGGTTAATATAAAACAAGAAGGCAGCCAAATATAAGTCTCAGAAAGGTAAATATAAAAAAAGAAGACAGCCAAACATCAGTCTCAGAAAGGTTGGTATAAAACAAGAAGGCAGCCAAACATCAGTCTCAGAAATGTAATTATAAAACAAAAAGACAGCCAAATATCTTTCTCAGAAAGGTAAATTTAAACCAAGAAGCCAAACATCAATCTCAGAGAGGTAAAAATAAGATTGACTGTATGAAAAATTAAGAAAATTTTAGCTCAGGGATTTAAGTAGCATTGAAGCAGATTGGCATTCTTAACAAAATAATGTTTTAATTTAATAATGCTGTAGAAAGTGCTAATATCAGGCAGTGGTCCTTTTATTTATATCATAATGGGATATTTTCAAGACAGTTTTGGTGCTTCTAACTTTAAGTGTAAAGGGAAAATCACAAAGTGCTAAATATAGTTGATAATGTTACAGTATATTTCTTCAGCCCTATGAGTACAGTTGCACATTTCACACAGCTTTATAAGACAAATATGTATTTATTTTTTGCTGCAGATTATGCAACTGGGTTTGGAGGGAAGTACGGTGTTCAGCAGGACAGACAAGACAAAGCAGCAGTGGGCTGGGACTACAAGGAAAAACTACAGCAGCACGAGTCACAGAAAGGTACCCACATTGACTACCAGTGCCACAAGTGGCAAAATGATGAACTATACTCTCTGGGTGTATTAAACTTTCACCAATTGATCAGGAAATGTTTTTGGGTGCACTGAATCAGTGTTATATATACAAATGCAGATAGAGGCATTAACAGTGACCTCCTGTCTTATATAAAACATGAGGAAATTGTGCTGAAATCAGGACTCAAGTACTGAAGGCCGAGTAATTGGTTACAATTACTAGAGTCTGAAGTCAGAACTGAATGGGCTTTACATACTGAGACTTGTAATAATGTGCTTTTTTATGCATTTTAGATGACTGATAAATCTCTTTGTAAAAAATTTAAATCATTTCCTGTTATTGATAGATAATGTTTAAGGTCTATTTACAAGATCAAGCTTTTATATATGGGTAACATAACATAGTGTCAATCTTTACCATTTTGATTTCAGCACTGCTAGCATGGATAACATACCTGAGTTGGATGGATATTAAGAGTAAATAATGATCACATATTTACAGTTAATTAAGTGATAAAGTGAAGTCAACATTTCATCTCTTAAGAAGAAAAAAATGTTTTGTAATATAGTATACTTATTACTTTAAAGGCAAAAGAAAGAGTGAGGATTTGTGAGTGTTGTGTAATAATCTGAGAAGCAATAATTGATGTTTAATACTTTTTTGCAGACTATGCAAAAGGGTTTGGTGGTAAATATGGTGTACAGGAAGACAGACAAGACAAGGCAGCTGTCGGCTGGGACTACCAGACCAAGCTACAACAGCACGAGTCACAGAAAGGTCAGATGATAGTAGTGTATTAAGTATTATGGTGTGGGTTATATACAGATGAGTCTTATATTCAAGGATGGACTGTATATATCTTTTAACAGCATCATTCTCTGAAATGTCATACAGTGTAATAAGTACTCAATCTCATGGCTGTATTAAAACTGTGATCATAACATCTGTAGAACAGCTTATATTTCAGCCTCTAATGGATAACTGTGTCACATAATTCTGATTGAAAACTTTTCTATTGCGGTGTTTTACAATTAGCAAAGGCAGGAGATATGACACTTGTTTATCCCCTTATCTTTCTTTCATACAGTTCAGACCCAGATGTAGTGAAGCTTAATGACCTGTCAAATCATTTCTAGTCAAGAATTTGGACACTTAATCTTTGGTAGGCCATGATATCTGAGATTGTCACACATATATTAATTAAGATAATGCCGTTTTGTTAAACTCTACTCAGATAAATGTCCTCGGCCATTAATAATTTACTACAAAGTAAGAGGTGATATCAGTAATATATTAATAAGAAAGTAGGGGTTTTTAGCTCAGCTGACTATAAGTCATCTGAGCTATAGTCGTGGTCCTTTGTCCATCGTCCGTCCGGCCGTCTGTCTGTTAACAGGGCACGTTTTAAAACCGTTGGACCTACGAATCCAAAAGTCTGCATACCAATAGATGTCCCCAAAATCTCCTACCATACCAAAAATTGGGTCATTAGGACTTCGTTTCTTCGAGATATTAAGGAAAAACCTCTGTTTTCCATAAAAAAGCCATTGTTACACTTCAAAGCTGCCTAATATCAAAACCACTGATCTGTTTTTGATCATATTTAGTATTCATATTTTTCCATACATTTTCTGTGCACATACCAAAAATTAGGTTAGTATTGGGTATTATTTTGAAGTTATGGGCCCAAATATAATGCAGTTTCTTAAAAATCAGGAAATATATTTGCTCACTTAACATGAGAATTGCTGAGGCTGGAGACTTTTTTTCAGGAATATAACTTTATTTAATCAAGATTCAATTGTTTACCCAAAATTAGATCTGAATTTTGCAAATTCTTCAAGTTATTAGCATAAATAAAAAATCAGTACCTTAAATTTTGTCCTACTTTGGCAATGGCATGTTTTTTCCCTGTAAGCACTGTTGATTTAATTTTCACAGCATATATACATATGGATTTAATCTTTTAAAATCTGAAATTTCAAAGGAATTGTTTGAAAAGAGTAGCTTTTATTCAAGTTTCCAGGTACCAAGTCTTCATTGTTTACATCAGGTCAGTATAAATGCAGTGTACTGGGCAGTTACATAACACCTTCAGGTCTGACCTACTGCCACTGTGAGTGTCTGGGTCATGCTGGGTCAGGCAGTAATTACCAGAGAGCCTCTCTTTCTCTCTCTCTTTCTCTCTCTCTCTCTGGCAGTCCAGCTCTCTCTTTCTCTCTCTCTCTCTCCTCTGCTTTTTCTCTTTCTCTCTCCATCTCTCTCTCTCTCTCTCTTACCCTTATTGCCTCCCTTCCTCCCTCCATCCCATTCTGGTGACAGGTACTATAAACTAGATACATTAGCTATAAATGTTGATGCAATTTAGAAATGTGAATCAACATAAATATTCACAATCACATGTATGTTATACTGTAAATTTATAGTAACATTCGTAAACCTGGATAAAAATTATGTAATGAAAAAAAGGAATAAATGCAAATATTGTTAATTTTTTATTGGCTCAGTAGAATGGGGAAAAAAATGATTTGCTTTGTTTCTCCATCTTTGTCTGTTTTAAATATTAAATGTTCATGAATAAACTTTTTTATAAGCACTGTTGAATTAAATTTCATATCCTGTATGTATATGCAAGGGTGTTGTAACTCTCACCATCCCCTTCTTCATCCCACTGAGGCTTTGCTCCTTGGCACTGTGAACAATGGCTATAGCATTAAATTTAATAATTAAAGAAAATATCTGCAGAGAGACAGAGGCGTTGTAACTCTGATGATAACACAAACCCCCCCCCCCCCCCCCCATCAAGTCATTGCACCTGTGGAGTGGGGACGTTATGGCAACTGTATACATATCATAAAATTGATAAAAAGGTTTACTAAATAAATTGGATCTCATCAGACAAATGTGTAAACTGTTGAACTGTCAACAGCTTATCAAAAATGTAACCAATGGAAAGGCATGGTCAGATCTCAAATATTATTTGCAACATTTTCTTCAATCATATAAACTAACCATGGCCCAAATTACCTCTTCCTCTCAAACTTTATCTACATTTCATCATATTTTAATATTTTAACCTCCTAGGTGGTTCAGTAATGTTGACCATTTGTCCATAGGTACCTATGTACATGCCAGAAATTATGTCAATATTGTGTAATATGTAGATGTGAGGGTCATCAAAATAATGTACCTTGTCAAGACCGATCTTGTCAAGATATCATGTCACACAGTCACAAATTCATAAATCCCTTCATCAGCATAGTTAATCCTAACCTTGTATCTGTCAAATTGAAAGCTTGCAATTTTCCATACACTATAGATCCTTCATCAAAAAGCCTTATCATCATTATACCACTGCTTAGTATACTGTCATTGCATTCATATTTGCTCAAATAAATTGTTTTTTTCGACCCCTCCCAAATAAATAAAAAAATAAACCACTATATTTTACTCCATATTAATCCGTCAGTCAGATTATTTCATATATCATTTACTCACATATTACATTATATTCCTTTATAAAAGCCCAACATGACCATGATATTCATAAGCTTTTTCTACTCAATACATTTATAGTCCAATCATGATCAGCTGAGCGCCGTGACCCATGGGTCCCTTGTTGTATTTCCAATTCAATGCAGATAAGTTGAAATAACAGAAAAAAGGGAATGTTACTCTTTCATCGATAACACAGTCAACATATAGTCTGTCCCTTCAGCTGGATTTCTGCTGGACCACCAGATTTTGCCAGCAGTCACATTAAGACATTACCAAACAAAGGCTGTAAACTATGAGGCTACAGTTCCTAATACCCTCAGCTTCAAACTGAATTATGTGATAAAATCATTGGTGAATCAAATAAAAATTAGCCAGGTACTGACAGCGGAGATATCTTAAAATATAGGATTGCTCCAATTTTGATCATTTTACAGATCATTCTGTTGGCTTCGGAGGCAAGTATGGTGTCCAAACAGACAGGAAAGATTCAAGTGCTGAAGGCTACGAATACAAACCATCACTGGAACAACATGACTCACAGAAAGGTAACGATTTTGTCTTACCTGTATGTAATCATTATTGTATGATAAATTATCAGGCAGCCAGTAGTATCCCATGTTCATGTTTATGAAGAATTCTCAGGTATTTACCAAATTCTGGAAAATGTAGAAGAGGTTTTCTTCAAATTATTATAAGGCTTGTTGAAAGGTCTTGTTATTTTCATTATTTGTAAGTTTCCAATTTATCATAAGATCTCTTATTCAAGGTTTATAAAATACTTATATAATTAACCATAATACTGTTATTTTAAAAAAAATTTGAAGCTCCCTAGATTTTCACTGGTGCATGTGTACTGTAATTGAATTCTCCTTTATGCCCATTGTTCATACTAATAAAAAAGAAAACTAGTAGCATTTAGGAAAAGTAGTTTAGAAATAATTGTTGTGCGTTTACATTATTAAATCTGCAGCATATTCAGTGCTGATGCAAAATGGTCCCATAAGTTGGACCTGTTTTAACATATTTCTTGACATCTTGGATGATATTATAGTTTCTGAAGACAGTACAATCATAACCCCCAAATATGTGTAAATCTGTACATACTGATGCTTACATCCAAGGTAGTATTATGCAACATGTGAAAGTTTGTGTCACCAAATATCAAAACTAAAATTTTGAAGTGTATATTTCAAGTGGTATGTTACAAGTAGTGCTGTATATTTCCTAGCAATTTTTTCTAGCCCATATGCACACTCAATGTAAGCAGTGGTGTTTGGGTCTTTTCATGAATTGCACAGCCCACTATCTATAGACAAATGGATTAATCAAGCAGCCTATTAATGCAACATAAAAAAGATGAGGATCTAGACAGACATGTGCCCGTTTGTGAACCTTGAAACTGTACACACAGCAAGTACCAGCTCAATGAGTCTCATAGTTTCAACAATGGGCAGTATGTTGGATGTTATAACTTCCAGTGACACAACACAATCACACTGTTTCAGGTCAAGCAAATATTCCTATCTATTTACAAGATGTTACAATGTAACACATCTTGCTGAAGAGTATTATTGTAGAATTTTCCTAAGCTGATTTTTTTTTGTGACATAAAGGCACATTTTCTGTTTATTTCCCACCAGAATTTGAATTTGTGGTATCTATTAAAGAATTGTCAGCACTTCCTTGAGTACTGTCTACTGGGACTCCCGAAAAAGCTACCGGACCTCACAAAAAAAATTCTGTGTCTAAAAGAAAGCATAGTATTTCTGCCGATGTCAGTACCTGCCTAGGCTTTCAGGAAAGATTAAACAACATGTGCTGTGATTCAGGCCATTCCTTTATACAGCATATGACATCACAGTTCCACTAGCCGATATGATTTGAGCTCAGTCACTCAGTTCTTCTGCCACATACCAAAGACTACGTTGTAATGGGTTCATTTGACCTATGTCAAAAATGCAACATGGCAAAATCAAAATGTGATTACCTTACTGCCCTCTAGGGGATAAGTTATAAACAAATCTGCTGGAATACTAAAATAGGTTCCTAGAGTGGGATACTCTGGAAAATTTATTGTTCCCCTCCCAGACTTGAAGGTGGAAGCGGAGGACATATATTCCTTGAATTTGCTTGTTCAGATTGAATTTAATTGATGGTACAATTCTACAAGTACAGAATAAACTCTTTCTCTCACTAACACCTTGCACCTTGCATTATTGGTGGTTGATGCAGCTGGTGGATGAGTGAGGGTATCATTCTGGGTCAAGATCAATTAAGAATAAATAATGCCAGCATCCCTGATTGTTACATTAGGCACATAAAACTGAAATTATACTGGCCATGCATTGTGGCCTGGGCTGTGGCAGGCGTTGAATTACAGGTGATACAACTTGTCAGCCAAACACATAATGCTCAACTCAGATACAGTCTGGCAGACAGCAAAAAAGTCACTGTGGTACTTTGAGATCATTTGATGGAAGCAGACTTTAACAAGTGAATGAATAACAAATGAACAGGATTACACAAAACAATATACATTCTTTATATTCTTTGGTAACCATATTTGAGAAGCAGTACCACAATCTTTTTTTTTTATTCCCAGAGAATTCTAGTAAAATCATCCACAAATGGAAAACATTAACTTCTGAAGGCTGCTTGAATATTTCAGTTGCATTGCACATGTTTCATGCAGGTTTCAACAAATAGTAATTGAACTGTATATGTGTATACATTTTACTTTGCTTTCCTGCTCCATTTTTGTATTTCTATACATTTTGTGAGACAGCATCCCTGTTTCAAAATGGTCACATTTTTTTGTTTGTTTTATGGACTTGTGTATGACTTTGACAATATGGTTTGATGAAAATGTCACTATATTTAAAATGACTGTCAGGGGCAGTAGATTAGTTCTGCCAGTTTGCACTCATAAAAGAGGAATATAGTTACCATAGCAGCATAAGAACTAATGAAGCTTCCCAAACTATCAGACCATTCCAAAGGATTCGGCGGAAAATTTGGTGTACAGAAAGATCGCGTTGATACCTCAGCCCTGGGTTGGGATCACCATGAGAAAGTGGAGAAGCATGCCTCACAGAAAGGTAACCATGGTAACACGCTATGTGTAGTGGTGCTTTGTTAAGCTTAGCCGCTGTAGCTGTGTGTCTGTCTGTGTTTTACTGCTGAAGCATGGGATCAGCTGCTGCTAATGAAAATTCTTGCAGTGCTGCCACTTCTTTGTATACTTTTTACAAAAATACTTCTGTACTTTTTCAGGCATAAGTACTTTTTGTATACTTTTTACTATAAATCCTTTGAGGATGGTTCATTCTTGAATCTTAAAGATACATTATGACAATGGTTTAATTGAAAGTTAACTGTTTTTTAGTGAACCTGTGAGCTTATGCGATGGTGTGGCATCATCTGTTAACCAATGCTATCTCAAAAAAAGGCAAGAGCTAGCATCACAAACTTTTATGCAAAAAATCAGATGTCTAGAAAACTCTATTTGAACTGGCTTATTTTGGGGCTATCTGCAGTGACTTAAATTTTACAGGGAAAAAGGTAAAAAAACTTTTAAAATCTTCCTCCAAAACTTTCCAGCCAAATTGTTCAGTAATCTTAAGTTTGTTTGAGTGGTTCCAGTTCATTGATTTTTGGCTGAGTTACAGGAAGCTGAACTAAGCCATTTAGCCAAATAACCATACTAAAATTACAATCTCAGAAATGGCAGGAGCTATCATCACCAAATTTTATGCAAATGTTGGTCACATGATTATATTTGGAATTGAGGTATTGAGGGTTCGATTAATTTTGGCTGAATTACCAGATTTTGAACTTGGACATTTGGCCAAGTAAGTATACTAACTTAACAATCTGAGAAACAGCAGGGGCTGTCCTCAGTAAATTTTAAACACATTTTTTTCACATGAGTCATATATGAAATTGAGGTATTGGTGGCGCCACCTGCATCAACTCTATTGTAAAAGGGTCATCCGTCATCAGTATATTAACCCATAAAACCTCAGGAAGAGCAGGCTCTAGCTTCACCATGTTTTATGCAAAGGTTGGACACATGAATCATATTTGAAACTGAGGTTTTGTGGTGCCACCTGAATTGATCATTTTTTCTTAATGGGCAACAAACTTGCAATTCTAGTCTCTTTCAGCTTCTTCATTAAAAATGTTTTATGATGAAACTGTCAAGCTGAATTGTTTAATTTTTATGAGAATGATCCTAGGGTAGGGTTCTCTCAATTGTAGAAGAATAGATTGGGTTCATTGATTTTTTAGTAGATTACCAGAAAGCTTAATTTGTCTTGTGGCCAAGTAAGCCTCTATCAAACTGAGAGCTGTAATAGTCTTCTTCTGCAAAACTGTTGTTTCAGTTTCTGTAACACTCGACAAAAAATGATTCTTAGGTTGCCTATGTTCTAGTTTACTAAAATGTTTTCTGGCTGAATTATTGGACCTTTAACAATGAAAGGATTGTGAGATACTTTGGCAAACAAAGCTAGTAGATTGATTGTAGTGACAGACTGAGCTCTGTGTTATATTAGCAGAGCTGTACAGGAAACATAAATAATTAAAAATTTGGTGTCTGTATCCAGCTTATATGTAAGATAAATCCATGAATAAATATATCTTTATTCTGTTTTTGCTTTTAATTGGCATCTTTTAATTGGCATCTTTGATAAAAAAATCTTATGAATATGTCAGCTTAATAAACAATGTAGCCAAAGTTTTTCAGTAAGTGTAAACAAATTTACCAATAGGCCAAGATTATATCTGTATCTTTAAATACCTTGACAGACTGCCAACTATTTCAGATTTGGCAACAGGCCAAGTTTCAGTCTGTATCTATTTATAGATTTGGCAGACTGCCAGCTGTATCAGATTAGGCATAGGTCAAAGGTTCAGTCAGTAGAGCCAGGTACATGTCAGCTAAATCAGTGCAGTAGCTGCACTTTGCAGCTGGGGAGCAACTGCCTTCCACAGCTGAGCTTGGTCAGCCAAGTACACATGACTCAAGAGAAGTTGGATGTATTGGCCTGATATTTTGGCTTGTCAAATCTTTAATTGCTTTTTCATACACTAGACTAGTGTTTCCACCTACAATGAGTTTTGCATAGTGTATGCCCCTGTTCATTTCTCAGGAGGGATTTAATATAACATGCTGAAATTTTGCATATCTATACATCTCAGATTGCTTTGTCATATACAAGACTGATGGTGCCACCTACAGTAATTTTTGCACAGTTCATGTCCCTGCTTATTTCTCAGAAGTGATTTGACATATCATCCTGTGATTATCCATGTCCATATATCTTGGATAGTTTTGTTGTATACAATATTTTTGGCGCCACCTACCATTGTTTGGTCTCACGCATCTGTGCACATTGCTCAAGAGTGGTTTGAAGTATCTGGCTGAAATATTACAAGTCCTTATACCTTTGATATCTCATACACAAGAGTGATGCCACCTACAATCATTTTATACATTGTGTACAGCCATGCCAGTATTTCAGAAGTGACATTTATTTAATTGATGCCTGTACCCAGGTTTAAAATGCATTGTATGTGTATTGTATGTCACACATGTACTTGAAAAGTAAGTACTTTTCAAATAATGGTCATGAAAGCATGTGATCATGGAAGCATTATACTTGATGTATATTCCATTACACAGGTTCGCATTAGGCCTGTAGGCTTTGTTTAGTGTTTATCAAAGCCTGAGTGAATTTTGTGAGATGAGGTTGACCAAAAAATGTAGAACTGAGTACCCATGACATGGGTGTGCAGCCCTTCACATTTCACTAGAGAATGTAAAGTTACTTGTCAAAAATGTGAATACACATGTAGCAAGAAGAAGAGAACAAGTAACCTTAACTAATGTGTGACTACAGACAGCATCCGTGGGCATGTTCAGTGAAATGGATATACTACCCAGTTTTAAATGAAGAAAAGTTAAAATTAAACTATTTTGGAAATATTTTTTAATATTCTTCTGCGGCAGCTGGATTTGCCTTAAAGCTGATTCAACTCCACCCATGACCTCTGACACTTAATTATTTCACTCCTGGTTGGCATTTCTCTCGAGCAACTGATAACATTGTGTCTGAATTCTAGTAATAATCCTGCCAGGAAAAATAACTAGGGATGCTTTTATGATAAAATATATTCAGTGACAGGGGTGATATAAATTGCTCTGTATTGGGTAGTCTGATTAATATGTTTGCTTATGTTACCCATCGTTCATCTTCATATTCCTGTGTGATAAGTAAAAGATTAAAAAGTGTAGGCAGATTTTAAAATTGTCCACATTGTGGAAAGGATAGGTGGACATGTTTATCCAGTTCAACCACTACACCCTGTCCCTCATGCAGGGCGGTTCTACTGTTTATGATTTCTAAACATAATTCAACAACATTAAGTACATGAGTTTGACATTGTGCCTTTAGATAAACATAAATACAATTTTAAAACACTTTTTCCTCACCAACAAAAATATTATTTAAAAAAATTATCTGAGTTGCAGCACTGCTCTTAGATAAGTATAATGGGTACATTGCAACCATGGTTACCAGAAACCAGCAGCAATTTTAACTATGGTAAAATTGTAACTGTGGTAACCTTTAATGTACTGGTATATTTGATCATGTTAACTTAGCAGTTACTGTTAGAAGCTGTAGTTGTGTATGCTGTGTATTTCTGATGCTTTGGTTGCTTTCGCTTCTCTTGTTCTCAGCTTTAAAAGGCAACAATGGCAACCTTAGCAACCATGGTACCTGAATCTAATTAACTAGCCGAGCTATCCTGACTGTAAATGTATTATTTTGTGGCACTCAGTGTGTATTCTCAAAGCTTTTGCTGTTACTTTGTACCTTCTGACATCTATGTTGTTATATGTATGGGGATGCATCTGTAGTTTTGCTTTATGGGGTTATTGTTTGCAGCTTGTACTCAATATTTGCTTGTAAATTTTTAAAACCTATTAAGCTTTAAAATAAAACTTGATGAAAGAGTGAGTTATTCAGACAGTGATTAGATATGATTGTATGTAAATATAATGTTATGCTAAAACTATAAAGCTGTTAAATAAAACTTGTAGAAAGTGTGAGTAATTCAGACAGTGATCAGATATGACTTTATGTAAAAAAAATTATATATCTAGGATATCCTCCCATGACGGACACCTCTCTTATACACATATTGAGGTGGTCCATGATGTTTATAATCAGAGATGTCTAATTCAGGCACTTCTGTATTATGAAAAGATTGTAGTTCATGCCAGTGTCCATATTGAGTTTTGACAGTACAGTGAAACTCCCCTAAGCCGGACACTCAAGGGACTGGAGAATTTTGTCCGTATTAGTGAGTTGTCCTGTTTACAGGAGTTTGGCATATTGCGTCAATTGATCATTAAATGTTTCTGATATCCTATCTTTTCATTAATGTACTCCTAATTTGAAATAGGCTACATTAATTTGATTTAAAATATTTTCAAAATAGCTTAAATATGCACTTGTAATTTAGAAATATAATAATAAAAAAAAAAAAAGACAAACATCATCTAGGCCTCGCAAACTAATCTTGGCAGTTTCCCTTCGACGTATCATGCTTCATCTTCTAAGCAAGCGGCAGTTCATGAATGGTAGCACTAGACATATTGAAGATTAATTATTGACAGCATTCGGATAGTAGGATTATTTATGAAAGGATACTCGTCAACACCCATTCACCATTACAAAGTGCAAATTTTCACAAACTGTAATTACGGCTCTCCGGGCCGGACACTGATCACAAAGCACGAACAACAGTCCTTGATGGAAAGCTTATTTTTTCCTAGTTGACCTGCCAATCTCAACTTAATAATGATTATGTTATCAACACATTTATATAAATAAACAACAATTTCGATACTGTATATTTACACATAACATTCCAATGGTTCACGCTTGTACCGGGGCTGTCGCTTTGACCAAAACAGATCATATGAGGTCATGACGCCACCTCATGGAAAATAAATGAACAAAACTAGTACTCGCGAGGTCTGTCCGCCTTAGAGGGTTGTAATATGAACTGGATCTGTTGGCTGGACGGGAAAGTTTGTCTGTTGTCCGGCATAGTGAGTTGTCCACCTTACTGAGTTTCCGTTAAACATAATATAGAGGAAAATTGAAGGGACTGAGATTTAGTGTCCGCAATAGTGAGTTGTCCGCGTGACTGAGTTGTCCGCAAGTAGGAGTTTCACTGTATATGTTAATCTCTGTGTAGTTTGTGATAATTATAAAAGCCTATGTAACAAGCGACTGAAGGCCAGTTTTTATAATTGGAAGATTGTTTGATGTATGATAATGCATACCTTTGATTGCCAAGCTCTCAAACAGTCATTGGCATGTTTAGTTCCAGTGTGGTTATATGATAATTAAAGTCATTATATGCTTGATCAAATATGCCAGGGCTGTGAACACGTAATCAGATTTATTGTACTTGTTATAGTAAGGCATTGTCATTGTTATAGTTAAATAATACTAACCTATGACACTCTCTCTCTATGACTGGAATCTGCCCTCTGTTATTTTAGTGTTTTATTTTATATGTTAGTTTAGTTTTGGTGTGGTTGTTTGTTATTCTTAATCACTATGTTTGCATGTCATTTTTGTAACATAACCTGTTAGTGGGTTTGTAAGCTTTGGTGTATAATGCTCCTCTTATGTATGTATGTCATCTCTTTTCTTCCCACCTTTACAGCAGCCCCATGGGATCAGGTTTGCCTGCCATGTGACTATTATTTCCAGAGCTTTAACAAAACATCAGCTGGATTCCAAACCACCCTCTAAATTCAACAGACAACACTTACTTCACTGCTTTCTTCAGCAGTTCAGGATTGATGTTGTATTACAAAATTCATGAAAACTGTCTTCGGAATCCTTTCAGATAGCTGTATTACAGAATGACAATTCATTGAATAGTGAATTTTCATTTGCTTGCTAAACAACTAGTTTAGGATTCTTCTAGTAATGGAGTCCTGTTCATCTTGTAACTGTTTTTATTTGATGATTCATAAGATATCCCATTTAAGGTTGTTTCATCTTACAGTTAGTGAATTGATTCAAAAGGATCAAGCTTTTCCTGACATCACTGATAATTAGCAGTGGTTAAACAATGAATCAGTATATGACAAGGTGAATGACTTTTGTGGTTTAACATTATGAAAGTGAGTTTTGATAATTATCATAACAAAGTTCTGCCTTTATGCTTAAGTTCATTAAACAATAATGAAACTTTGAACTTAGTGGTATATCCTTCAAGATAAAATCTTCACTTATAAAGATGTGTTCACTATGTAGCAACTGTAAAATGGTTATGTTTTTAATATGTAGCTTCTGTAGCAGTGCAATGTATAAAAAAAAGTAATAAAGAAAAATATATTAATTTCTAATAATTTATTAGCCAAAATACTGTAACATGTAAAATAAAGTATCAATAAAGCCAAACTGATATGCTATTTGAAATGTGTTGGATGTTTACATTACAGATGGTTCAAATAACTTGTCAAATACATCTACACTTGATGTTGAATTTGAACTTGAAGTGGGCCAGATACAAATTTGCTTACACTAAGAACATTTTGCTGAATATTGTAGACAACATCCTTGTATTTCAAATAAGGGTTTTACTGTCTAGACATACTACCTGGCATAAGTATTTTTCTCAAATGCTGGCACTGTCGTATCCAGCTGTAGGAGTATATAGATAAGAACTATTTAAAATTTTGTTTTATTTACTTCAGATTATTCACAAGGTTTTGGTGGCAAGTTTGGCGTACAGCAAGATCGTGTTGACAAATCAGCAAAGGGATGGAGTGAACAAACAAAGTCAGAACTCCACCCATCACAGGTAGACATGAAGAAGGGCTTCGGTGGAAAGTTCGGAGTTGAAAAAGAGAGTCAAGATGAAGTGTGTGGTAGTTTTAATTTCTTTTAAATTATTGTGTGCATTTATGTATTTTATTACTGTTAATCACATGGTTACAGCTAAAAGGCTTAAAAAGTAAATCATCAAGATTGATTTATGTATCTGCTTGTACTTATTTGATATTTTTGTATTGGTTATATTTTTGTTAAATTGAAATAATCAGTTTGAAGGTTTAAATGAAATTGTCAGTCTTATTATAAATGTTCTGGTAACAGTTTTCATCTATTGATTGCCCATTGGTAACACAGATATGACATCACACCTGGCACCAACCAAATAGTGCAAAAATAAAAAAAAAAAAACACTATTTCTCCTTAGGTTGGTACATGGCCAAAACAAATTTTAATTATGTACATTTTTTACCGAATACTGATATCATCTATGTAATGGACTCAGGAGTTGCCATATTTTCACTGTTAATGTATGAATATGAAGTTAAAGCTCTCTTAAGCAAATTATCTATTCTGTGTACAGTAGAAGTCTACTATAGTTAAACTAATACCAAATAAAGCCCACTTGATTTGAACCCCAGATAAATTGTTTTTAGGTTGGTCGTTTTGACTTTGATACAACCTGATGTTTCAGAGTGCACATGGTTACGATCGTGAGAAGGTTGAAGGTGTTTCAGGAGCATACGAGAAGACTAAACCAGACACTTCAGGTAAGGCCATAGTAATACCATATGACAGTGTGATAAAAGACCACTGTTAGGCCATAACACTTAAAAAAACTGAATACTGACAAAATTCTGTCACCAAACCTTGTTGCTATGTTATGTGTGTGTGTATCAGACACTTTTTGGCACTGACAAAACCTTGTTTCTCAGTCATTGCTGTTTGTGTTTCAAAAACTTAGAATTACAGAGAGTATCTGTTGACCGCTGGTTGATAAGGTACTAGGTACCATTACTGGTACCAAGTGAGTATTTCGTGGTGTGCTGTGTATTTCTATATGGTAAAACAGTACCTTCACCCTGCATATGTTAATATGGCACGGTAATCATACATGATATTAACAATGATACATTTTGTTGGATCTAATTACAATACACACCAGCGTAAGCCAATTATTGACTAAATTGTCCACAGGTTCGGCTGGTGCTAGGAGTCTTGCATCACGATTCGAGAACATGGCCAAGTCTGGTGAGGAAGAGGCCAGGAAGAAGGCTGAGGAGGAGAAAGCTCGACGGAAAGCTCGGGAGCAGCGAGAGAGGGAAGCAGCAGAGAAACAGGCACAGAAAGAACAAGAACAAGCAGCGCAGGCAGCCCAGGAGGAGGCTGAGAGGCAGGCGGCGCAGAGTCTGGAACAGGTAGGCCACATCAGGAGGACATCGTTATCTGTGCATCATGCATGATGTTGAATATGGAAATAATGTGTTTATTGGGGCTTTCACTGTTCATGTGAAAGCTCCAATTTGTTGACGTGTTAAGTTGGTTTTATTTTGATTTAACACCAAGGTTTGGTTCAAAAGCAAATGCATTTAAAATTAAAAGTTCTTCTGATTTTCTGCTTGTATCAATTTAATGAGCATAGACTTTAAATTTTTAAACAGAATATATGTTAACATGTTAAATATGTTAACATGAATTATTTTAAGATTTGCAGTCAAGGAAAAATCTTAACACCAGCAGCCATACAGAACAGAAAATTACACATAGTTGAAACATGATTGTGATTAAAGTGTCTATCTGTGGGAATTTAAATCTGCTTAATTTAAGTTCTGAACAAAGAATACTTGAAACCTACAGTTGTCTACAGACAGTTTTTTAAGTACATTTTCTTTTGAGTGTGGTAAATTGAATATTTGTATTTAAAAGCTGCGCCTTGCTTTTGATCCCTGTCATGTTTGTCATTACAAGCCACTTGGCTGACACAAGTGTTAAGCTGTTTCTTATTATATTTGACATACCATAGTGTTGGTGCATGGTATGTGCAAGCTTTGATTTTGTTTGAGTTTTTCTTGTGAGGTTAATTGAACTTACCTTTCCAAAGTTATAATAAAAATGTTGTATTTGATTGACAGTTAAAAAGGATAATCTAAATGTTGTTTGGTGTGCAGTGTCTTAGAAATGATGGAAAGTCAACTTGTATAAGATGAATGAAATTAGTTTTGTTTCAATATCAGTAGGCTCAACACACAGTATTAATAAACAATATCATATGGTATATGCCAGATTTGCCACCTTAAAATAATCTGAACCATGTTTTGTCTATGTGAGTGCCCTTTTGAGTAGATCCAATGATGTCGCAGATAACTGATATATGAATGCTGGAACTTTCATAAATTGTGTCAGCCAAGTGATTTCACATGAAAGGAATTCAAAGTTATTTCTTATAGCCTTTGTGATAAAAATTATTGATTTTAATAATTTTGATTAATTAATTAAATATCTATTTGATATCTATTTGAAACATTAAAAACAGAGTTTTCTTAATGCTGCATGTATGACTTTGGTAAAAGAAAAAAGTTGCAGTAATGATGGATAATTTGTAATATTATATCAGAAACAGTTTTTTTCTTGAGATATTGCACAGCAGATATTGGATAATGGCTCCCAACCAAAATCTATTGAATTCCTTATATGTGTTAAGTGATTATATATTTTATCTTTATGTTTTTTTCATGTTGTATATTGGGTGGTTTGCTGTAGTTACATGTTTGTTGTGTTATACACATTTGGATACTAATATCATGACTAATATGACCTGCTGTGTGTTTGTTGCATTGGGTTTTAATTTTAATCTCATGTAACCATGTTTAACCATTTAACCATTAGAGAAGGTGAACTGTGGTGACACTTGGCTATGGTGTAACCATAGTAACACATTTCATCATAGCATGCACATGCATGACTTTACTAAACAAAACAAGTTTATTCATTGAATTATTCTAACTCTATTAACCAATACCAGCCAGAATTTTTGGGCTTCATTTAAGAAAATGGGATAAATGGGCTTTTCACCTTTTGAACCTGGGAAGAAAATCCTATTTATATCTTGTCTAGGATTTGGTTAGTTTTAGTGATAAAAGAGCCAAACATTGGACAAGTTGATTGAAATTTCTGGTTTAGGTTTGTGCAGCTAAGCTGTCGGTATTATAAATATAGCAGACATTCACAATGTGCATGTCTACAGGAGCGCGGTACCACCTCTGTCCAACAGGGAAGTGCACCACTCCCACCCACTACACAGCAACAAACAGTGTCTCCATCTGGTGTTGAGTCTTATTATGAAGATGCTAACTCTGTGCAGGTAGAGGCAAAAGATGCCCCAGATGAGAATCTTTACCAGGTAACCTTGGACACGTAGCAAAACTGAACAAATTTGCAGTTATTAAAATATGTTGCATCTAATCGTTAATTCAATGAAGTGATTTCAGTTTAAGGTGCTGTCTGGGATAAATTAATTCAGTTGATTTAAATTCATGGATAATTATCAGTAAGACTGTTGGCTGTGATTAGCAAAGAATCATTCTTGTTTGTATATGAATACACCCCAAATCAATCTGTTTGAATAATTACACCCCAGATCACTGTATGAATCATTACACCCAAAATCACTCTGTATATTGCTGAAATGACATCAATCTGCACAACTTATTAATGTCTGAAATTACACTACTTCTGGTAATAAGTTTATGTATTTTATAAATATTTTTTTAAAACATTTTTTTCTCAGATAAATAATCCTCAAATGTGTGTTGCAGAAGAGATATGAAAACTGAATAATCACTGCACTATATATATCCTTCAATTTCCAGAGCAATTATAATGATTGCCTGACAGTACTTTGAAAAAAAAGACAAAATGCTTTGATGCTGGTGAATATAACCACCAGTAACCAAAATTCATGCACAGACAGTGTTGATAAGATATGCTGTCAACTAGGTAAATATTTAGGACAACAGGGAAACATTAAGACAGGTTTTTGCTGCTACAATTGGTTGCATCATTTTTTTTTCATGATTACTACTATACTGTGTTAGAACAGACAGGAAGCAAATATTCAGCTGTATGTTAAAATCCATATATGGTCATTGATGAGTACTGTAAACTATAAAGACAATCAGGCCTAAATTGGTGACTCATCACAAGCAATGCAGTGTTTGTATGGCAATTAAGGTTTGTTTGGCAGAAATGTTGTTGATCCTGATTTTAAATAAAAGTCAGTAACACTAAACACATTAAAAACAACCATCTGCAAGTTGTGAATTCCAATTTTATCACTGTTCTGTCAGCTTTCACATAGAATTGATTGATATTGAAACTCTGATTAAGAACTCTCTGTGTTTAGTGTGTATGATAGCTTGGCCCTAACAATCTGGAACTGTTGCCTCTGTTGTGTTTACAAACAACAAATGGTGAAAAGTATATATCGTTAATGAAGGGAAAATAAATCTGATAAACATATACTTTCCTTTTGTCAGTTATGCATTGTTCCAAGTTTCAGTTTACTGTCCAATGGTTTTAATTTTATATTTACAGCAGCATTGCTTCCATCCATGGATTAGTGTCTATATTCACTAACATGGTCATACATACAGGGTGTTTTTTTTTTGGCTTAGATGTATTCACTGTGATAAGTGCCTCACAACTACAAATTTTATTTCAAAGTTTTCATACACTTATAGGGTCTATAAAATGATGAAATCTTGTTTGTGAAATTTGAATACTTAAAAGATCATGGAATTTAGAGAAAATGCATAAAACTAATGGAATTTTGTTTTCTAACAGTTTTGAACTTCCTTCCTCAATGCCTCAGTGTCATTATTAAATCACATTTAAATTGTCCATGCATAGTTATGTGCAGTATACCTGTTAAAAAAAATAAAACTTCTAAATCTTATAAATCTACTTATTGTCTTAATCATGTACTTAAAATGCACAGCTCTTGTTTCATTAATGTCTGGACATTTAGGACCTGCATCAAAAGTTGTCAAATTGTAAATGGTCCTTAAACATCATGCAAAATTCATTAAATATTAAATTTGAGTAAATAAACCCTGTTTTGGACTGTTTAGTGTATCTGTTGATTTGCAGATTTGATTTTGTTCTACAATATTTTGTATCTAAAGGTCTTTGTTTGACCAGGGAGAAGAATTGTTATTTCCTTGGCTAAATAAGGAATAATTTGGTATAATATATCATCATTGACCTGCAGTTTTCTGGAACAGATGCAAACTAAAACATCACAAATTCTGTTCACTTGCACTGCAATAAAACAATTACTTTTTTCATAATTTTCTCAAGAAATGTTTACAAACAGTGTAGATGTATTTATTGCCAATTTTCAGTCCGGTTTTGCAGAGACCGATCAGGATGAATGGGTATAAAACATGATGTATTTACATAGCATGTTACTTCATTTCATCTGATGTTTCAAATTATCTCCATACCTTCAAACATGCACATATTTCCCTCAGTGAATAACACAATATTTCATGTTCAGTGTTAACTGCACACTTTATATAACAAGATATGAATCCCATGTTCAAAAGAATTTGCAGTTCAGTGTAAATTATCATATTTTTTAACCTTTTCCAAATTGTCCCAAGGCATAAAGATAGTGTAACTTTATTTCCTCTCAATTAATTCCCCATTGCTCCCCCTTAAACAAGTACTGGGTACTGCATATGCAACCAGTCAAAAACGCAGCTACACATTGCACAGTACATTTATTTGTGACTACCTACCTTTCTTGTAGGGAGATCTTTGAAAAGTTGATGCTCTTTAATAAACATGTATGCCCGGGGGGGGGGGGGGGGGGGGGGGGTTAATACTTTTTCCCATATTCTTAAAGTGTTCACCATGAAATCCAATGGCAGCTCTGGTATCACTTTTACGTCAAAGGAAACGTGTATTGTTTTGGTACCAAAATTGCATACCTGATAAGGTAGTTTTAGTTTAACATTGCATGAATGTCAAGGTGTCCGTGGCAAGGGTGATGGTTGCATGAATGGAGCATGTAATTGAAATTTACTTGTAGCATGAACAAGGGCAAGCAAACATCCTGGAAAACTAATCAACCTGAAACTTTTGTCACACCTTGTGTGCATAGACTTTCAAACGTGTGTGGGGGGTTAGGGGGGGGTGATATGCACTTTGTACTCAGAGAAGCCGGAACTGGGAGGCAAAAATTCCAGTTTTGCCACTGGCTTTAACCAACCCCCGTTTTGTAGATAATTACTGTCTATAGCCAGTAGTCATTTGATTTAAAATAATTAAGAAGACAGAGACAGTATAGTGCATGACCTTATTAAAAGGAATTAAGAAAATGCACTGTAGATCACTGGTTTAATAGGGATTGCTGTCTGGACCTGCTGACCTAAAAACTAATTGATTTCTTGAGCATTTTGTGATGCAATCACAATCAGTAAGGGGAAGATCTAGCTGACTGTAGGGCATAATTAACCTAAGGTATATCTTGTATATCTGGAGCTGTGATACCCCAAAGTACATTTATATTTTTAGTTTGAAAAAAAACTGCCAACATTCCCCTTGCTGAAATGAAAAACAATGCATTTTGCCCTCAAAAGTTAAATGTCCTTTTTGTATCCATTTTTATCTTGATGTTTTTATATCAGTAATCTTGGTCTTTTAGTTCAACAGTCTTTGTAGTTTCTGATCAGATTATTTCCCATCTTCATGATGAATGTTTCCCTTACACTAACACCTTACCCAGTTGGATTTCTCTATGTTTTTATGTACATTTCTGTGTAACCAAACATTCAGATTCTTGAATTTTAATTTTCATTATATGTTTGTGTAATATTTTTTTTCAAATCAGGCTAATTGTTCAGGTGACCTTTAACGTATACAGAAATATTGTTGATGAGCTGAGGTTGTAGTAGGTATTAACTGGATACATGTGCATATCATCTGTTGGTAAATGTCTATAGTATAATTCTTCATATGAAAATAGGGTGCTGGATATGGCTCCTTCTATTAAATGTTATTTTGGAAGTCATATCCTTTTAAAAATGTTGTCCTTCAATAAGCCATTATGACTGAAAGTAGTAGGAACTTCTGTACTTTTTAACCTGATGACAAAAGACTTTACTATTCTAGAACATTATGCACATCATGGTTTTGTGACAGCGTTTCTCTGGTGTATACCTCATAATATTTACTTATTTTTTCCAGAGGGAAAGTTTGTTTATATGTCCATGTAAGGATTTAAAATTAAATTATGAATACATTCTTTGTAATGACAGGAAGAAAATATGCATTTATTATTCTAAGCATTCTCAGTAAATTAGATTAAGTACCTCCAGACCTTGGACCTTGGTTCTACCGGCAGTTAATTAGATATAAACAGAAGACTTGCCAAGAGGAAAATAAAGTTTGTAGCCATAATAAGAATTTTTATGTATAAATGTGTTTACTACTTTCTATATGCATTGTAATTATAAGTTTAGATAGTTTACGATAGATTGCTGTGTACTACATATTATACACATAGTAATTATAAGTTTAGATAGTTAATGGCAGTATTACTGTGACCCACAGGAGGTTGATACAAATGAACCAAACCAGCCGGCAGCGAGGACAGCAGTGGAAGAACAAGACTTTTATGATGAAGTTCAAGGTCAGGCAGCATATGACGATGTCCAGCAGCAGCAGAAGCAGCCTCCGCAACCACAACAGGAGGAACCACAGGATCAAGACATTTACGACGAGGTACAGAACACCCAGCCCCAGCCGAGGGGTGACGCCGTGGAGACCGTCGCTGATCCTACACCGGGCCAGGGACTGAGAGCTATAGCTCTGTATGACTACCAGGCCAGTAAGTTGCTGTGAAGCTTAGACAGTAAGACAGATCAGGTGTGAGTTATTGATAAACTGGTATATCAGTGAACACAGGCGCTTTGGTATTTTATAGAATAAATGGCCTGAAATAGGGTACTGCCTGCCTAGATATGATTCTAGTAACACAGAAATATTGGTGATATATAATGATAGTTTATTTTCTTATAACTAGTATTCCGTGAAAATTAAGGAGTCTGCCATGGTACCTGAAATCAGATGCAGTTGGAACTTGCAGCCTTTCCTGGCATTACCATTATTCATGTGAATGAGATGCAAACTGCACATCTGCCATTTAGAATTTTAATTTCTCACCCATTAAGAAGATATATTTGAAAAGGATTACAAAATCTCATGTCACATATCAGTATTTTATAAAAAAAAATTGACCACCAGACCTTATTATATAAATTTAAATGAATGTTTCTTATAATAGTCAGCTCTGTTTCTACATCATTTGCTTGATATTGTATTTATCCTGGTAGTAATGCTTATAGACAGTAAGAACTTATGTCAGTGTGTATGTATGTATGTATGTGGGGCATTGTGATTTAATGCCTTCACTCATGATGCAAAATATATTGGGCCTTGCTTGATGTAGTTTCATATCTGTGATTCTTTCCAAATGAAGGTTTAGATAGAGAGATATGGGAGACCATAATATCTTAATAAAAATATAATTAGAAATAAAACTTAAAAATTTAAGTTGAGCTTATATTTATTGAAATTTTACTTTCTTTTCAGCTGATGAAGATGAAATTACTTTTGACCCTGATGAGATCATCACAAATATTGAACAGGTATGGATGTACAGAATACACATTTTTCTAAAAATGCGTTTTATGTTTTTGAGAAGGACATATTATCATACCCCCTTTGTACATGACAGATTTCACTTTCATGCAGACCAGATGCACAGACTGGATTTGATCTGGATTGTCAAGTGCAGATTTAATTCACATTTAAATCATATTTCAATGTGAAGTCAATGACACCTCAACTCAAATATGGATAGTTCTAGCCATTGCCTACTACATTAAATGATAAAGCAGGCATTTTGTGTAAAGTACAGTTCTAAATGTATACCTGGTAAAACATTTATATTTATACAGCCATATAATATGGTGTGGTAACTAACCAGGGCCTTGATAGATTTTCACAAAACTTACCATAAACACTAACCAATAGATTATTGTGCCCAAGTTTGATCCTAGGCAAAATCAATATGCATATTTAATGAGGTCAGAGGACACCATGCAGGCTTATTTGTGGTGTCGCTGTGACAACTTACCAGGAATACAATGGATTTGGATGAGACTCACTAGAAATATTAACCAATATAATATCTCTGCCTAGGTTTGATTAGCGGCAAAATCCTTGCATATTTAATGAGACCAGATATCACCAGACTTTTGTGGTGGATGGATAACATTACAAAAATAAGGTGGATTTCCATGGACTATAAATATATACCAGTAGAGGTTCTCACCTGAATTAAATTTTCAGGTAATTCTACACACATTTAGTGAGATCAAAGGTCACCTGACCTACAACAAATGTTTTGTACCCTTGTGGTGCTCATGTTGTAATATTGTCAGTAAATTTGACCATGTATTATGTGTATTTCAGATTGACCCAGGTTGGTGGCGTGGTGAATGCCGAGGGGCCGTGGGTCTGTTCCCTGCAAACTTTGTTCAGCTGCTGGAGTAGCTAGAGCTGAGACATGTGATGTCATCATCATCTAAACAATGGCATACTGATCATATACCATACAAACATACATTAATGCAAAAACCTGTACATTTATATAATAAAATGAACAGGAGAAACCTGTACATTTATATAATAAAATGAACAGGAGATGTGTTCATACATTTTATATCACACATATATATGTACATATGGGTGTGAAATACTAGACATTTCATGTTTTATATAAAATCAGAATTCAGATTCACAGAAGTTTCCTATATACACTGTCTGTTTTCATGACACTTTTTTTATGAAGGTTAAAGCTAAGGCTAGGAGTGCTTTGCCTGTTAATAAAGAGAAAGGTAACTATATATGATAATGAATCAAATGTATTTTTATTAAACATTCAGGGTTTTATATTTCCCTTGTATATGGCTCAGAATATTCTGATATTCGCAACTTGTGCTTAAGAGAGACTTCATTATTCATACCTCTTGATGGCTCTGGTGGGATTTGTATTAGAAGCTGTCCACCCTCCAAGTCCACTGCTGTAACCACTGGGCAATGTTCTACTTCTGTAAGTAATGTGACAGACTTTATCATGGATTTTCTGAAAACGTTTTGAGGGATGATACATATATTGAAAGGAAATAATAATTGGCTCAAAACTGACAAATTAATGGGCACAAATTACTAACTTGTAATTGAAAATCTGTGTTGTTTCATGTATATAAGATTTCTACTGTGATTCATATACTGTATATGTACATTTGATGTAAAATTTTCAGTGTACATCTTTTTTACATCTCTGAGAATCTTCTAAATGTCTTGTGACTACATTATTATACTACAGTTGCTTCATGCTCAGTGTGGCTCTGCATTTTTCGCTTCGTCTTTAATATATATACAGCAGAATCTCCCATGTTAAATTTTATGGTCTGAACTGGAAAATTGAAAATTTACACACCAATTGCAGTCACAGCTGAATTCCTTTACAAAGAAATGTACAGATCTTACACTATGCATATGTTTAACAAAATATTTGTACTTTGTATATATTTATGATAATATTATATATATACGGATGAAACATATACCTATATTCATCTTGGGAGGAAAGAGTGTGATATCACTGATGTGTCAGCAAAGCTGCCTGCAGTTAGCTCAAACTATATATTGCATGGAGTTTGTAACAGAAAACCTGCATCTGATGCTGCTAGTATTTGCATAATCATAGAAATATGCTTACAGTGTTCCGATGCCTACAGTATTTGTATGACTGAAGTGAAAAAGCACAGTTTTATCAGTTTGACACATTCCATGTAATTTCACAGTTAATGCACAATTGAAGAGTCTGTTAAGTTGTCTTACTTTTAACTGTTGACAGATATCATTAGAACCTAAATTGCTGCTTTGCCATGGGGCCCTTTGCAGTATTTATGAAATTTGCACTTCCTCAGGTTATTAAAGTGTACTACAGATGGCACTCATTTAATTGCTAACTGAAAAATGGCAGTCACATGACTTCACTTACCACATACCTGTAAATATTCCTACAATCAAAGATCACAGAGGTTAATGAACAGAGGGTTTATAGGGTTCATAATAGTTTATAATAGCTTAAATATTATATAAGATATAAATATATATATATATATATATATATATATATATAAACCTTCTTAAGGTGAAAAGATATAATCAAAAGGTTTTTGTTAAATGATGAATATTTGAATTTGTTGTATTTTCCAGTAGTTTGTTATTTTACCATGATTGTCTCAAAGTAATTATTGAATTGATGCAGATATATATCAGTTGTCAAATTATATCTACAGCATTATACATGAGGTACCAGTCTATTAGCATGTACTCCTGAAGCATTATACATGAGGTACCAGTCTATATGCATGTGCTCCTCAGATTTTGGCATCAGTCTGCAAGCAGTGTTAGTTCACAGAGTCTCCACTAGAAGCCACCCCAGTACAGATTTGAGTCCAATTTTGTACAGAATTCTCATAATTGAAATGCAGGTGTATATTTTATTTCATTTCCTCCTTCTAAAGGTGACAATGAAAATAAGGAATTAATCATTTTTTATTAATGAAAATTGTTCATCTGAGCCAGATAAGGGTTGGAATTCCATTCAAACAGTTGTTATTTGCCCCAAACACTGGCAAAACAGTTCTGTACACAGAACTTGACAATATGCTACAGTCCTTTAGGTCCAAAACTCAGCCTTTTTTATTGCTCGTTTTATACTTAATTCTTGCATTATTATTTGTTTTTGCGGGACATCTGTGCTCTACATAAGATGTGTCAGTTGTGCATATTGCTGATAGCAGGGTGTTGTTTTATATCAAAACATGTTTCTGTACTCTTTAGGTTCCTTTTCTTTCTGTATAGTCTTCCACAATAAATCATATTTTGTGCCTTTTATAGAAAAAAAGTTTTTTTCATTTTTATTATATGATATATACATATATTTGTGTGTTAGGATGAGTGAACATGAACATTTAGAGGCGTTCAGTGGAATAATTGAAATTGATAACAGGAAATGAGCCAAGGAATGAAAATGCATTAAAAGAACAGGACAGAGCTGAGGGAAAGATCTGCACGTAACATGAAAGTTGTGTATTAAGAACTGAGGAATGATGTAACAAGAAAAATAATGAAAAAAAATTATTTTGCCATGTTACCCACAGAATATAAGTCACGTGATAAAATGTCAGATTTTCTAGCTGGATTTAAACAGGAACTTTCTACATGTAATGGTTATAATTTGGCAGGTTTTTGCCATGAAACTCCAATACAACAGATCACTGTAACCTAATTTTAGGTTTCTAAAAATATTACCAGAACCTGGATGTATAACAGACAAGACGAGGCCTAACAGATACCCTACATGCCATATAAGAAAACCAGAAGGAGGAATGATTGAGACCCATTGCTATAGCAAATGATGAGATTGAGAAGTTGTGCAAAGGCATGACTGAAGGTTTGAAAAAATTTGTTTTGAGCATGACTCACAGCTATCAATGAAAGTCAATTTAGCTAAAAATTATGACAGTTCTATGGGGAGTAAGAGCAACCTTGTCTCTGATCGAATAGTTTTGGAGACGTGTGACCTATTGAAACATATTAGTTTTTTCAACTGTTCAGTTTTGATTTGAACCATCAAGTCTTTCCTTTGTACCAGTTTACAGTGTCAGTAGTCGCACAGATGGTAACACTGTCATAAACATTCACCTGATCTTGTTTAGAACTTGCCTAAATGAGATCGAGTCATGCCCATAGATCAGGTGTGCACTATCTGTAAAAAGCTGTAAGTTTTTCTTTGGAAATTTTTGCATTAGAGCACATTTTTCCTGTCTGAGCTGATCATGTTCAAATAAAGCCCTGTCACTGCATGGTCTGCCATAGATTCTGCAATAACTGTTGTCACAGAGACTGTACAATGTATAATAATACAACCCAGGTGTTTATGCAGTGCATAACAATAATATTTACTTTCTTAGGGTAAAAGTACATGTACAGAGTGCAGACTTGCTGTTTTAAGTTAACATATTCAGCTAGACAGTTCAGAACATTTGGTTGTTTCTGGTTCCCTATTATCCCCTTGCAACGAAGTAGTGAAAGGGATAAAGTAATTCCTCTGTCTTGAGTCAGTCTGTCCAGAATAGGCTTGTGGATTGAATTCTAGCCAAACTGTTTGACCAAAACTGTTCATCTTGCACATATGGCTAACCAACGTATACATGAAGAACCCTATTGGTTTTGATGTCATGGGGTCAAAGATCATGGCCACAGGACCCACTCATTGAAAATGTTTGTGGACCCATTTTAAGCTAAACCATTTGATCCTCTAATCTTGCAAATATATTGCTCACCCACCCATTGATGAAGAACCCTATCAATTTTGAGGTCACAGGTTTAAAGGTCATGGCTACAGCGTTCACTTCTTGAAAAAGCTAGATTACCCATTTTAGGCCAAATCGTTTGTCCAACACCTGTCAGTGTCATCTTGCTCATATGGCTCACCTACCCATGGATGAAGAGCATCCCCTCTCATGGGGCATAATTAAAATGGATGTATTATACAGTGTGAAAATGAGGAGGGCAGCTCTCTGGCTTGACCTTTGCTCCTGTGACCTCAGACTAAATAGGGATCTTCATCTTCTGACCCCTCAACAGTGGGGGGGGGGGGGGGGGGTGCTGAAATGGCTTGCCTGGTTCTGCACCCTGTGATATGACATAGCCAAAGATTTTAAAAGTGACAGGCTGAACTGGCTTGATTTTAAAATATTTATAAGCCCATGATCAGGCATAATTGTTTATGAATATGATATTGATACGGTTTTCTCATTAATTTATTTCACTACTTTCATAATATATACAAGGTATGATATTGAGCATATTTGGATATAATTAGCAATGTGCTTCATATTTACTATCATAAGTGAATTAATAAATGTTGGCAGAACTGAAATAATATTGCAGGAGCATAGTGGGTTTTAAAAAACACACACAAAATCTTCTACCACATACCTAACACTAGTAAAAATAATCATGTATTTGTGTGAAAATTGACCCGATTTAAAATCAAACATGTATTTTCTCTCTGTGCAAGCACTGTTTAATTAAAACCATGTGCAGTGTGGCCATGAACGACACCATACCAGCAAATTTTTATTAATTTAACTATGACTATTAACCTTGTTGTTATTCCATGATAATCTGGGACTGTACTGTGACCACTAAAAATAATGAGATAATCCTTTAGTACACACAACAACCTCGTTGTTATAGAAGCCACTAACATGATATAAATGCCACATATTTCACACTACACTGACAATGTTACAGACAGTGTACAAAAAGGCATGGTCAGTTCCACAGATGGACACGCACACATTCACAACTTGAAACTGAATAATTTCATTATATTTTCAAACAAGTATAATATACATGAAATATGCACATGCACAGCCAGTGGGGGTTGAGAGGCAGAATGGTATTTTCTGTACAGATGAATATACAAGCGACCTTTAGATTTTCCTGATGAAGAATGCATTTTAACTCTGTTTTGAAGTATTCATGATCAAAGTAACAATCACATTTTACACTGTACATCTATGTTAATGTAAAAAGATTAACAACCAATGACTCATAAAAACTGCTTCATTTGCTTCTGGGTATTATCAAATGTTGATCATGTTCAGATAAACTTTGCTTATTTAAAAAACTTCCCCATGATGAGGAAGAAAGGTGGCATTGTCTGACTTATTATTTGCTTGATTACAGCATGCATGCAGGATGGTTATAATTTTACCGTATCCCTTACAACCATGGGAATTATCCACAACATCCACTGCCATATAAGTCCAAAAGTATCGGTAATCTTTAGCATACGGCTTTATCACAGTATAATTTGCGTCCACTAGGATTTAATGCTGCTGGGGGTATTCATTAGCATTCAGTTGTCAAGAACAAGATTATACACATAATTAACATTATCAGTAAAACAATGTAAATATTTATAACTAGATATTTCTTGGCACCACAGGTGCCATAGTATCCCCAGACAATTAATCCCTCCCCCCCCCCCCCCCCCCCTTTATGAATAGCCCCCCCCCCCCCCTCCCCGGTCTTCAGCAGCAATTAATATCAGATCACACTCATAGAAAAGGTCACTCTCATGGAAAAGGTCATGACCCCAATTTCAATATACATCATCCCATAACCCATGTGTATGTATATGCATAATATGAAAGAAATCTGTCCATTAGTTTTTTACTTATAATGCTCACAGTACTGTTAAGTGGCAATGATGGGGTATTAAATGGCATGAAAACAAGTTAAAGAATAACAGGTGGCGCTACCAGTTTCCAGGACATGACAACACTATCCAAGATCTTCGGTCAAGTTGATTTTTGGACCAATCCATGCATCCCTTATTGAGATATTAATGATTTTGTGTGATTTTCACCATATATGGCAATATTCAAGGTCAAGGCCACTCTCATAGGAAAGGTCATGACCCCAATTTAAATAAACATCATCCCATAACCCATATCTATGTATATGCATAATATGAAAGAAATCTGTCCATTAGTTTTTGACTTATAATGCTCACAGTACTGTTAAGTGGCAATGATGGGGTATTAAACGGCATAAAAACAAGCAATAGAATAACAGGTGGCGCCACCTGTTTCCGGTACATGACAACACTATTCAAGATCTTTGATCAAGTTGATTTTTGGACCAATCCATGCTTCTCTTATTGAGTTATTAATGATTTTGAGTAATTTTCACCATATATGGCAAAATTCAAGGTCAAGGCCACTCTCATAGGAAATGTCATGACCCCAATTGGAATAAACATCATCCAATAACCCATATCTATGTATATGCATAATATGAAAGAAATCTGTCCATTAGTTTTTGACTTATAATGCTCACAGTACTGTTAAGTGGCAATGATGGGGTATTAAACAGCACGAAAACAAGTAAAAGAATAACAGGTGGCGCTACTAGTTTCCGGTACATGACAACACTATCCAAGTTCTTCCATCAGCTTGATTTTGGGATCAATCCATGCAAGATTTCTTGAGTAATTATAGAATTTGTGTGATTTTCCCCAAAATTGGACTAGGACACTCTCCTAATCAAGGTCATGACCTCATTTTAAAAAGGCGTCGTCCTCTCATCCATATCTATACATATACCAAGTTTGGTAAAGATCCATGAAATATTTTTTGAGTTATCAAGCCAACAAGATTTATATGGGGCGGCGGCAGGGGGACCGGTATGAAAACATAGTATCCCCCGACTTTGTCTGTAGTTCAATGAACTAGATACAAAGGGGTCAGAAAAGCTCAACAAATATCAATATTGTACATGAAAGACAAAATGGTAATTTTGACAGCCAATGCCCTTTCAGACCAAAACTGCTATGGTTAATGGGGCATGCATACATTTAATCACATTCAGTCAGTTGAATTCAATGTTTTGAGACAAGACTTGCCTCTTGCAAATATATAAGAAATATCTTTCATGTATAGTCAGTCTATCACTTTTTGTCAGTTCGGTGGTCACAGATTGCCTCTGCTCTCATGTTCTGTTTGACCTGAGCTTTGATTAGAGCAAAATTGTCTATAGATGGCTCTATTCCACACAATTCCATATAAACTGTACAGTATTCTTGGCAGTTGTGATGAAAACAAAACAGTCTGCAGGTTGCACACTAAACAACACACCACAGTTTATATTTCTTGTTTTTAAACCTATTCTGCACTCTCACTCTCCATTACATCAGGTCACTGTAACTCCTTCAGTGTTTGTTTTGTTTTACACTTGGGGCAGCTCTCCGTGTCCATCAGATGTATGGTAGATGGATGTTGCTGACATCTGGTTCTTACGCGTCCCATGAACATGTGACCACAGGCACAGCAGAGGACGTGACTCTGAGGCCGGTTACAAAACGTGCATTCCTCAAACAAGGCTCCATCTTTTTTCTGCTTTTCAATGGTCCTCCACTGAAATAATGAACAAAACTTAATAAACCTGATATAAATCCCTGGTGGCAATTGACTTTTCTTTTTAATATAAATTCATTTCAGTCCAATTGAATTCAAACCATATTCAATTCCCATCTTTTGATAAAGACAATTTCATCGGCAAAAGGTGCTGATGCATGTGAATCAATACAAATTTCTTAATTTATCTCAACTAGACAACTACATATTCAAACAAGAATATGGGTAGTCGACAAGCGACTACATGTATCTGTTGAAACCAGAGTGGAAACAGGTGAAGTGAGGCATGGATTGAGTAGCAAGGGGAAATAGAGTGAGGTGTGTTGCATATCAGCATGGATGTCTGCAGCCGAAATGTGTATGTAGGTTGCACAATGTATCACAAAATCAACAAAACTGTCCAAGTTGTATACATGTGCAAAATTTTAGGCAGATAAGTCAAACCACTACTTGTATACGAGTGATTTTATCCCACAGCAGATAAACATAAGGACGATGTGCAAAAATAGTGGCAGGTGGCGCCACCAATCTTGTATATGATTATGAGCTATGTGAGATCTATACACATGCAAAATTTCAGGGGGATATGGCAAACCAGTCCTGAGATATAAGCCTGAATGTCTGCAGCATTAACATAAATGTGGGTGGCGCCACCTGCCATAAATTCCAGAAAGCTATCCAAGATGTATAAACCTGCAAAATTTTGGGCAGATATGTCAAACCACTGCAGAGAAATGAGTGAATTTAGCCCACGGCAGACAAAGGATGCTGTGCAAAAAAGGTTGCAGGTGGCGCCTCCAGTTTTGTGTAGGATAAAGAGCTATGTGAGATCTATACACATGTAAAATTACAGGAGGATACAGCAAACAAGTCCTGAGAAATATAAGCCTGAATGTCTGCAGCAATAACATAAATGTGGGTAGCGCCACCTGCCACAAAATCCTGAAAGCTTTCCAAGATGTATAAACCTGCAAAATATTAAGCAGATATGTCAAATCACTGCCGAGAAATGAGTGATTTTATCCCATGGAGGACAAACAGACGGATGCTGTAAAAAAAAGGTTGCAGGAGGTGCCACCCGTTTTTATTATGATAAAAAGCTATGTGAGATCTACACACATGCAAAAGTTTGGCCCAATCCGTCAAACACTTCCCGAGATATGAACTTGGATGTCTGCAGCATAAACATGAATGTAGGTGGCGCCACCTGTCATAAAATCAAGAAAGCTGTCCAGGATGTAAAAACCTGCAAAATTTCAGGTGGATAAGTCAAACCACTGCCGAGATATGAGTAACTTTATCCCACAGCAGACAAACACTTGAACACTGTGCAAAAATGGTTGCAGGTGGCGCCACCATTTTTAGTGTATGTTATAAAGCTATCCAAGGGCTACATTTGTGCAAAAACTTTGGCCCAATTGGTCAGACAGTTCCCGAGATGTGTGGGTTTATGTATGGAAACAGACGCACAAATGGACGCTGGGCAGAGAGACAAATTTTTGCCCAATCGGTCAGACGGTCCCCAAGATTTGTGGGTTTATGTGTGAACAGATCCACAAATGGACGCTGGGCAGAGAGGAAAGGTCAGAGGTCAACCAAAAATTCCACCCAGTGTTTATGGAGGAGTTCTCCAGTAACCTATGTGTCGGCGTCCGACTGAAAATATAGTATCTGCAAAACTCTGTTTTGGCGGATACAATAAATGCAATTTTAAAAACTGATTTTGCCATGCAGTCATCAACCCTTCAAAACTCCCATTACTCAGGCTGCATCTCTTTCCTCATCAATTCTGCTCAGTTTTGTTCATCTCAGACTTTCATATTCAATTCATTAATTGGCTTATCCACAAGAAATTTTGCATGTGTATACATCCTGGATAGCTTTCTTGATTTTATGACAGGTTGCGTCACCTACATTCACATTCAGGCTGCAGACATATAGGCTTATATCTCAAGACTGGTCCGACATATCCTTTTGAAATTTTGCATGTGTACAGATCTCACATAGCTTTTTATCATAGGCAAAACTGGTGGTGCCGCCTGCAACTATTTTTGCACAGTGTCTGTCTGTTTGTCTGCCATGGGATAAAATCACTCATATCTCAGTAGTGGTTTGACTTAGCTGCCTAAAATTTTGCATGTTTATACATCTTGGATAGCTTTCTCGATTTTGTGGCAGGTGGCACCACCTTCATTTGTTTACACTGCAGACATTCAGGCTTATATCTCAAAACTGGTTTGACATATCCCCCTGAACTTTTGCATGTGTATACATCTCACATAGCTCTTAATCATACACAAAACTGCTGGCGCCACAACTTGGATAGCTTTCTAGATTTTGTGGTAGATGGCGCCACCTACATACACATTTTGGCTGCAGAAATCCATGATAATATGCAACACACCTCACTCTATTTCCCCTTGCCACTCAATCCATGCCTCACTTCATTTGTCCCACTCTGATTTTGGCGGATACACATAGTCGCTTGTCGACTACCCGTATTTTGTATTTATTTTCATCAATATCCAATTCACTTTTGCTCAAATCATAACTGATTGCACGCATCTCACTTCTGCTTAAAGGTGGATGCTGATATTGCCCTCTGGTTGGAAATGGGTGTTCCAATGTACACTTGTATAAGGCTGTATTCTAGATCTTATTTAGTCTGTAAATAATTTGTAATTAAGATACCCAGAGATAGGCAGGGAAAGCTGGCAGGTGTGTCAAACAGGGGTTCACCTGGTTGAGCTGGTTTATATGTGTTAGATCTTGATTATCAGCTTAACTGGTTGTAAATATGCGAAGACCCAGAGTTGTACATGATGTCCACCTAATAACATAATTTCCTGTTTGTCAGTTTGACCAACCATTATTTAGGGTTAGTTTTTCTTGGTGGGACTGGACAACAGTCCGTGCAGGGAAGGAGTGCCCCTCCCTCCCCAAGATGGCCAGCAATACTCTTGCTGTTTAGAACTGCTTTTTAACCTGAGGTGGGAGTTCTAATTTCAAAGTTCAAGGTCAGTAAGTATATAGGACTTTTTGACAGCTTTCAGTGATGGTATCTCAGGCAACCATTTACTTGGCTAGGCAGCTACACTGTTAATAAACAGCAATAACATCATAATTAATTCAACTTATCAAGATGTCCACTTGTTGGTGTGTGCAAGGCTGATCGGAAGCTGGATGAAACTTACAATATGACTGATGAAATTTGGTATATACATCAAATTAGTACTTCTCTATGCTCTTATTAAATTTAAAGTCACCAAATTCATAGTTACCAATCTGGTTGTTCACTTCTGCTTACAAATTCAACTAAGGGGTGTTTTTGGCAAGCCATGTTCACAACTGGGTTTGTAGCCACATGGTGCATACTTGTGTGAAAAAGTTTATACATGTATTATATAACATATTATATAAACCTGATTCATGATGTAATGCACAACATGTAGAAGCTTGGCTTAAAAATGTGCATTATGCAACTCACTGCCACTCATTCACTGCATAAAATGTCTGTAACATTAATCATGAGATCAGACAGCCTCTGGATCATGATTCAATAATTATTGTTACACCAATATAATAAATAATAATTATAATGGTTCACATTTTATTATACAGACTCTTAGGGAACAAGTTAATCTGCTAAAGCTTTAGAGTAAGCAGGTTTAGAGCAGGGGTGTGGAAATGTGATTCACATGAGTAGTCATGGGGGGGGGGTGTTGTGGGGGGGGGGGGGGGTTACTAAGGAAATAAGTACTTCATAATCATAAATCAAATAACTATACAGCCTGAATGTTGTTGGCAGCTTGAAATTAGTATGTGCTACATAATGTCACAACACACATCTTATGTTTAAATCAGTAAGTACCATAATATTGCAACACATGCACCCTATCTGATACTAGTTCTGACTTATATAGATACCCTGTAAGATTGGAAAAGCAGCTGCTATATCATTATGTATAATAAGGTTAAAGTGCAGCACAGACGGTGGGCTGTTTTATCAGAGATTGTTCACATACTGGAAAAAATATCAATGTGAGATATTTGGCTAGGCATCTTGCACTTTATCATGTGACCTGTGCCCTCAACACCAGCCAGACAGTGGGCTGTTTTTCAGAGGTTGTTCATGTACTTGAAAAGATATCCATGTGAGATATTTGGCAAGGCATGCATCTTGCATTTTATCATGTGACCTGTGCCCTCAACAACACTGGCATGTTTGTTTACACAGCTGGTCAGGTGCTGATTGCCAATCTGTGTTGAAATTGTATAAATACCAGGACTTAACATGTTAGGCCTACACAGAGGTGCTGCAGCATATCAGATTTGTGGGTGTGCGATGGGGGGGGGGGGGTCCTTACAAACCTCCTTAGGTACCTCTAAATTGTGGCTACTTCAGAAGTAGCACACTCTATGACATCCCTGATACAGACATCTAGTATATATATTTGTTTAGAATTTCAGTTCTTAGTATGCTGTAAATGCATAACCTTATTTTCAGTAAGTAAAGTATTTCAGTGCTCAATATCTTGTGAAAAGGCAGATCTAAATTTATTCAGATGCTTTCAAGACTGTGATATATAATCTTACCATTCAAGAATGGATGTGATGATGTGTTACAACCCCCCCCCCCCCCCCCCCCCCCCACTTTTTGACCCACTTGCCAACACTGTCCACACATAAAAGGTATATTCACACCATAAAAAACATACCCACAGGTTCATATGTTGAATGAAAAGTATGAGTGTGTGTGGGGGAGGGGGGGTTGGTTATGGTATCAGCATGAACCAGTTAATTGGCTGTCATAGGGCTACAGCAGGGTGCTGGACAGGACTGTGTGTTCACCCACTTGCTGAGACCTGTTGAATACAGGATGTGACCCCCCCCCCCCAACCTGTCAGGGACTGTAGATCAAGCTCATTCATCCACACTGCTGCTTGACATACCCAAATACTTGATCAGAAGGTCAGCAGGATCAAGTTACTGCAGGCCAAACAGCCTGCTGCATTCTGAACAGCCCAGATTCAGCTATATACAGGCTGTTTCAGGTTAAGGTCTTAACCAACTGCTAATAAAGTTACAGTTTGTTTTCCCCACAATGCTCCAATATGCTACCATGATATTTGTGTATACACAGTACTTAATGAAAGTTAAGTTGAATACCAGTATACCACCACCACAAATAATTCATTATAATCCTTCGTAAATTTTAGTGGTAATGGCTCACATGTTTCATTTTAATTAATTATCATTACGACTGATGGGACAAAGTTAATCTAAACATATTCTTGAGTTAATAGTGACAAACTGGTGTCTGCCAAACCCCTTAAAATTATGAACAACTTTTAATATGTTGATGACGACAAACTCCTATCATGCTAACTTTTCCAATCAATCTTCACAAGTCTGGTTTTTCAATATTTTTTATGTAGCCTGTATGTAGCTGTATGTAATGTGCAGGTTGACAGCCCGATTAAAACCAAGTGAGTCTCTGCTAGCCTACACAGTGATGCTTTAACTCCTCCCCGACTGTAACTGAGTTAACCATCGCACCAGACAGGCTGTTTGTACTTGTTACTTGTTAAAATAAAACCCTGAATTTTCCTTTAGGCAAATTTATGCTTTATCAAAACAGACCCAAATAGAGAGATTCCTTATACTATGACAGTTAATGCATGATTTAAATGATGTTTCTGTGGCAGGCACCTCTGTGTAGTTCGACACGCCTGCAGCATATCAGATTTGTGTGTGCGATGGGGGGGGGGGGGGGGGGGTCCTTACAAACCTCCTTAGGTACCTCTAAATTGTGGCTACTTCAGAAGTAGCACACTCTATGACATCCCTGATACAGACATCTAGTATATATATTTGTTTAGAATTTCAGTTCTTAGTATGCTGCAAATGACCATAACCTTATTTTCATTAAGTAAAGTATTTCAGTGCTCAATATCTTGTGAAAAGGCAGATCTAAATTTATTCAGATGCTTTCAAGACTGTGATATATAATCTTACCATTCAAGAATGGATGTGATGATGTGTTACAACCCCCCCCCCCCCCCCCACTTTTTGACCCACTTGCCAACACTGTCCACACATAAAAGGTATATTCACACCATAAAAAACATACCCACAGGTTCATATGTTGAATGAAAAGTATGAGTGTGTGTGGGGGAGGGGGGGGTTGGTTATGGTATCAGCATGAACCAGTTAATTGGCTGTCATAGGGCTACAGCAGGGTGCTGGACAGGACTGTGTGTTCACCCACTTGCTGAGACCTGTTGAATACAGGATGTGACCCCCCCCCCCCAACCTGTCAGGGACTGTAGATCAAGCTCATTCATCCACACTGCTGCTTGACATACCCAAATACTTGATCAGAAGGTCAGCAGGATCAAGTTACTGCAGGCCAAACAGCCTGCTGCATTCTGAACAGCCCAGATTCAGCTATATACAGGCTGTTTCAGGTTAAGGTCTTAACCAACTGCTAATAAAGTTACAGTTTGTTTTCCCCACAATGCTCCAATATGCTACCATGATATTTGTGTATACACAGTACTTAATGAAAGTTAAGTTGAATACCAGTATACCACCACCACAAATAATTCATTATAATCCTTCGTAAATTTTAGTGGTAATGGCTCACATGTTTCATTTTAATTAATTATCATTACGACTGATGGGACAAAGTTAATCTAAACATATTCTTGAGTTAATAGTGACAAACTGGTGTCTGCCAAACCCCTTAAAATTATGAACAACTTTTAATATGTTGATGACGACAAACTCCTATCATGCTAACTTTTCCAATCAATCTTCACAAGTCTGGTTTTTCAATATTTTTTATGTAGCCTGTATGTAGCTGTATGTAATGTGCAGGTTGACAGCCCGATTAAAACCAAGTGAGTCTCTGCTAGCCTACACAGTGATGCTTTAACTCCTCCCCGACTGTAACTGAGTTAACCATCGCACCAGACAGGCTGTTTGTACTTGTTACTTGTTAAAATAAAACCCTGAATTTTCCTTTAGGCAAATTTATGCTTTATCAAAACAGACCCAAATAGAGAGATTCCTTATACTATGACAGTTAATGCATGATTTAAATGATGTTTCTGTGGCAGGCACCTCTGTGTAGTTCGACACGCCTGCAGCATATCAGATTTGTGTGTGCGATGGGGGGGGGGGGGGGGGGGGGGGGTCCTTACAAACCTCCTTAGGTACCTCTAAATTGTGGCTACTTCAGAAGTAGCACACTCTATGACATCCCTGATACAGACATCTAGTATATATATTTGTTTAGAATTTCAGTTCTTAGTATGCTGCAAATGACCATAACCTTATTTTCATTAAGTAAAGTATTTCAGTGCTCAATATCTTGTGAAAAGGCAGATCTAAATTTATTCAGATGCTTTCAAGACTGTGATATATAATCTTACCATTCAAGAATGGATGTGATGATGTGTTACAACCCCCCCCCCCCCCCCCCCCCCCCCACTTTTTGACCCACTTGCCAACACTGTCCACACATAAAAGGTATATTCACACCATAAAAAACATACCCACAGGTTCATATGTTGAATGAAAAGTATGAGTGTGTGTGGGGGAGGGGGGGGGGGTTGGTTATGGTATCAGCATGAACCAGTTAATTGGCTGTCATAGGGCTACAGCAGGGTGCTGGACAGGACTGTGTGTTCACCCACTTGCTGAGACCTGTTGAATACAGGATGTGACCCCCCCCCCCCCCCAACCTGTCAGGGACTGTAGATCAAGCTCATTCATCCACACTGCTGCTTGACATACCCAAATACTTGATCAGAAGGTCAGCAGGATCAAGTTACTGCAGGCCAAACAGCCTGCTGCATTCTGAACAGCCCAGATTCAGCTATATACAGGCTGTTTCAGGTTAAGGTCTTAACCAACTGCTAATAAAGTTACAGTTTGTTTTCCCCACAATGCTCCAATATGCTACCATGATATTTGTGTATACACAGTACTTAATGAAAGTTAAGTTGAATACCAGTATACCACCACCACAAATAATTCATTATAATCCTTCGTAAATTTTAGTGGTAATGGCTCACATGTTTCATTTTAATTAATTATCATTACGACTGATGGGACAAAGTTAATCTAAACATATTCTTGAGTTAATAGTGACAAACTGGTGTCTGCCAAACCCCTTAAAATTATGAACAACTTTTAATATGTTGATGACGACAAACTCCTATCATGCTAACTTTTCCAATCAATCTTCACAAGTCTGGTTTTTCAATATTTTTTATGTAGCCTGTATGTAGCTGTATGTAATGTGCAGGTTGACAGCCCGATTAAAACCAAGTGAGTCTCTGCTAGCCTACACAGTGATGCTTTAACTCCTCCCCGACTGTAACTGAGTTAACCATCGCACCAGACAGGCTGTTTGTACTTGTTACTTGTTAAAATAAAACCCTGAATTTTCCTTTAGGCAAATTTATGCTTTATCAAAACAGACCCAAATAGAGAGATTCCTTATACTATGACAGTTAATGCGTGATTTAAATGATGTTTCTGTGGCATTCCTCATTTAAAAAAAAAATTAAATAATTTCTTTTATCATTTAAATAGTTTGTCTTTTAAATCCATACTTAATCGGTATTGCTTCAAACATTAACATAGCCTAACGATATAATGAAACTGAATAAGTATTTTGTAATTTATCTTCAGTCAAACTGAAGGAAACTAAAATTGTTTGAACAGCATGATCTGCATCTAAGAGTGACCGTGAGGTAGCCAGATCACACTGGTTTGAGGAAGTATCCCATGAAAATGTACCGTTCTTTGTCCTGGTTAAGGATACTGTGTATCAAACTCATCAGGTGACCAGCAGGATCACAGATTTCCAGGTAACAGTTAAATATACCTACTGTTACTGAATGGCATGGAACCTGGTGTGAGCCAATGCCACACTGTATGAATGAACCTCAAATCAAAACAACTATTGTTTATTTTGTATCCTGCATCAACAAAAAATAGCCAATGGTGAAAAAAAGGCCTTCAGAAGAACACGTCTGAATTCATAAAGTTATAAATATGATCATGTTGACTGAAACTGAATTGCATCTGAATAATTAAACATTTAAATATAAATATGAAAATGTGTTTGAACATGTAACTGGTCCTTTATTTTCTGGACAGACAAAGCTTAATAAATTTTAAATAAATCTCTCTTCCACCATCTTTAAATGTCATTTTACTCCAGTTATATATCAAGACATAATTATATTGTAGCCTATACATGATAAGATATGCTTATTTTCAGAGCATTTGTATTAATTTTTAGCTCTTTTATAAACCAGTATGATTCATGATGTTATTATTTGTAAAGAAAATAATAATAATAAAATATTCCTTAAAAAAAACTCTTATATTTCACACAGTATAGACTCACTATAGAAATTTTTAAGTTATTTGCTATAGGCCCAAGTATTATCTTATAACAAATAAATAAGTATTAATAGAAACGATATACATATATAATAAGCTTGAGCCCTGTAATGTAAACCTTTAAAAAGTTTTTACTTGTTTAGCATATAAAGTGGCTGGATGTTCGGGCTATATTCATATTTCGTACCCTTACCAGGTTTCGCGTGCTGTTTTCCGTCACTTGCCTGGCGGGACCGTTTGAGCTGAAAGGTGTCGTCTGCTGACGATGACGATTTTCCTTGTCTTGTGTGGGTGACATCCAGAAAGGTTTTCCGAAATGTCCCCCGTGGAAACTGCTAGTTTGACTCGACCACTGTGCCATGTTGTACACATACACTTCAAGCACTTCTAGCAATATCCCTTCCTTTTTCAGCACTGCCACGCTGCACGACGCAAGCACACTGCCTCAGCATTCACTAGTGTCGTGGAGCTCTGCTGGCTCATTACTCAGGCGCGCTTTGGTAACTTGACGATCTCTGGCCGCGATAAGCTTCGGTGACGCGCCAAAAGCCCGCGGGGGTTTCCGTGACGTCCACAAATGAGCGGGGCGGGCTCACTTCTGCCATTGAGAGTTCGTTCTTTAGGCCTTTTGATGCAAAAATAAATAAATAAATAAATAAAAATAAAATAAGGCCTTCAGCGACGAAACGGCTCATGGCCGAAAAAGGGTCGACTGGAAAATCTGCTGCCCATATAGTCTAATTTTATCACTTATCAGTTACTTAAAATTTTAATTCAGCTTGAGACATTTTAATTAGGTACTGCTTTCAATCCTCGGTTCCATAGTAAGAAAAACATAATTATTTCATTATGCATTGTTTTGTATTATGTAGCGATATATATTAGCTGCATAAAAAGGAATTATAATCAATGGGTCATTCTATGAAAAACGGCCCATTTCAGCGGGTGCCACATCTGAAAAAATAACTTCTCTTATAATTTATTTTAGAGGGTCTTACTCGGAAATAAAATATTGTAAACATTAAAGGAAATATTTCTATAGTTTTAAACCCAATTTCCACTTTTGAAGGTTAATAAAACCACTTTAAAATTGAGGTGGGTTATGTCATTTCCTCTTTAAATTAATGGCCTTATAAGAATACTATAAAATTAATGCATGATGTGTTAGTTGTATCACCATTTGATATTAACTGATTTTTATTAATATAAAAGTTTAAAAAACATTTTAATATATAATCCTCTGACACATGCATCACCACTCGGATATCCACAAGGTAGGAGTGATGCGTATCAGCCAGTAATTGCTTCCAAGGGACAGTGATTGGGCTGAGGTTGATATTCTTGCACAACCCCTCGGCCAACTTAATTAGCTGAAACGGACTATAGAGGATTAACGGAAGTCATTTAATACTAAATACCTTTTCTGTGTTGATGTTATATAAAAGAGTTCCACCTACAGTCATACAAAATAAGGGTCAATTTTGACATTTTCCCTTCACTTTTGAAATGATTAACATGCTTAAATCAGATCTTCAATCTATAATCATGTGGGTTCCACAAAGTAGCATTGTTCCTATGAACACTTTTATTGCTGTTAAGTTGGTAATTAGCAGTGACCCCTGGACTGTCACAGCCCTGGTGGTCACTCCAGCCCTGGATAGCTACAGTATGGGGAGCATCTCAAAATCGCAGTTCTGATAGAGAACATGTCATTATTCCATAATCACATAATCATTATTCCATTCATTGCACTTATATTGTATAGTACTTTACTGGCCCCTAACATCTAACTCAGGTTTTTAATGACTTGTAGATAACCCAGCACATGGTGGGTACTGGCATGTTCCCTGACAGTGTCATTTTGGTGGTATCATTACACTGATTCTGTGCACATGCTGTTTCTCTGACTTGAGTGTTTGAATCATTTAACTTTATTTAGAGCTGTATATTTAAATTATTTGTGTGTAAACACAAATAATGGAGAAGCAACGTAAACCAAAACAAATGCCTGTCACACTCATAATTAAGGTATACCACGTGTTTGTGGTATACATCTGGTATATATTGCTGATATGAGATGGTACCCACCCCACTGATTCGGGATGCCCCCATGAGAGGACTGCTGTTATGTCTTGTAGGAACTACTTGCATCGGCCAACTTAGCTGAAACGGACTATAGACATTTACATATTTATTAAATATTCCTGAATTTCCGATTGCAGCTCATTATCTGAAAGCACCTAACACAATATAATGCAAATTGGGCTAACTTCAACGGAACTACTTATTTCCATGCAACATATTTATATTACCTTGTTAAAGTGGACTTTTTTCATTTATTGTCCCAACAAGTTGAAAAATGCATGCAAACGTACATGAATAATCTCAAGTAAACTTAAAAACATGAACACAAATTGGGTTACATCATCATTATAGTAAGTATTTCTCTGATTATGTAAAAAAAATAATATAAACTATTTAAAGTGATCATTAATCACATGATTATCTTAAAAAATATTGCAACAATGTGGGAATTTTATATGGATAATAGATTTTCTATTTAGTAAGAACTTTTAAGATATATTACCGGTACATACAAGATTTGATGTTTGGCCCCTTTTCTCATTTTTCTTCTCCCCTCGAGGCCCCAGCGGCACCTAGTGGCCGTGGACCGAACGCTGCCCCCCGGTCTATTATACAAAAGCAAGTATGACTAAATTTAATCGATATGGTTCGTTAATTCATACGATTTGAACGGCCCAGTCTTTTCATTTTAGTCATCAGGGAGGGTTCAATTTTATCAAGACCTCAAGCGCCCCCTAGTGGACTGATCGTTGTCTACTCTGACAAAAATTGTCAATCACAACCTAAGCTTTAATTTGATACCAAAAAGTAAACATTTGCATCAATCTGAAGTGACTTTAGTTATTTCATCATTGCCCCCCCCCCCCCACACACACACTGTTAACGTGCACAGGGCCATAGGTTCAACCGATACCCCGCTGGCACAAATTATTGTCAGTCCATTTGGCACAGAAACCAAAGAATGACTAAGTTGCCTTCATCAATTTCATGTGGCCATTTTATGCTCCATTTATTATAAATACAGGGGCGGATCCAGGATGTATTATAGGAAACAGACGGATCCAGATCGCAAACACTTATCTAAAACCAATGAAAAGGGTCGCGGTGATTGAAAAAGTGTCTGTCGCAAGGGGGGGGGGGGGTCGATTCTGAAATAGTATCCCGACATGATAAATACTGCGTACTGGGGGTATTGGTTTTAACTCTGAGTAACGCCCCTTTACCTTTTCAGCTATAGATTGTAGAAAACAACGATAAATTGTATATCTGCCACCGAAATGAGCCAGGAGACAATGTGCTCAAAACTAATATACATAATAGTTTCCACCCGCTTACAGCACTTGAGTCGAGGTATGTTGCAGTAATAATGGTATTATATAATTATATAGCCGTATAACTATTTATATAACAATTTGCACGAAATCTGATCATCGGGCCACCTCTAGCACACCAGCCTTGGAGGTGATGTTTAAGTTTTCTTCTCTGTCTGTTTTATAATTTGTTGTTGAGTTTATCGGCTTTATGTTTCCTTGTTTGAACCCGCGATTTTCATGACCTTTAATGGACTGGAGAGGATCACATTGGCCGACAGGGAAGAATCCATTGGCGATGATTCGGCTAAAAATATTGTATCCCTGCGGCATGCAGGCTATATTCACGCCCTGAACATAGACATGTATAGATTTGCTTTAAAGCATATCATGTTCATTGTCAGTTGCTCCTTGGGCTGTCAACTTGCTGCTGAACCCACCATCTAAGCCTATCAGTCAAAAAAACTGTCAACTGTATGTGACCTGTCTGCAGGCTGGCCGTGGGATTGTTCTGTACATATATAACAGCCTTACTGGGTAGGGAACCATTGTACAGGGCTGATCCAGTTCGCTGGGTTTACCTTGTTGTCAGCCTATATTTTTTTTCTGCAGGCTGGCCGTGGGATTGTTCTGTACATATATAACAGCCTTACTGGGTAGGGAACCATTGTACAGGGCTGAGACAGTTCGCTGGGTTTACCTTGTTGTCAGCCTATATTTTTTTTTAAGCTGGGCCTATCATGGCCCTAACTCCCATGGCCGGATCTACCTGTGGACTGAGAGGGATGTAAGATTTCCCCAGTCTCATAACTCAGCAGGGGTGAATGAATAATCAATGGAAGTATGAAAGAACGAAGGAATGAAAGGCATGAAATAACGAGTGAAAAGATAACACAACCTCCCCCCCTAAAAAAACTGAACTAAACTGAAACAAAACCAAACTGAAACTAAAACAAAACAAAAGAAAATAATAAATCTAATAAAATAATTAAAACTAGAAAAACACTCAGACTTCCGCCAAATCAGCTCATATGGCATTATCAGAAATGTAGCATATTATATATAATGCTATGTGTATAGTTAGCTTGATTTCATAATGTACTACAGTACTGTTTTGTGAGCTCAGCTTACCAGCCGGCTATTTTGTGTATTTTGTTATCAGTAAGACTGGTGTGGATTTTGTAATCAGTATAAGACAACACCTCCATTAACTATTCGTATAATAGTTTCAGAATCAATACAGTGGGAGATATTGGTTAAAATATACAAACATTAAACAATTTGAGTTATCGTGTATTATTAAGAGAAATCAGAGTATTCCGTTGACACCGGCATATCTCGAGTAAAATAACAAGGGACGGAGTAGTCAACCCGTACTGCCCTCTGTTGGGAAATCATAGAAATATATCAATCTGAACATCTGCGAGTCTCCAATTGTCAGAATAATTAAAAATGGTGCATAGAATTTTTTTTTAATACCAGTTTTAATTGGAATAATAATAAGATGTGATCTCCAGTTCTTAATACATGCAGTTAAAAAATAAGATACAGTTGACCGATTGTCAGAAAAGCGGCTCACAGTTTTGTCATTTAAGTCCTCTACTTGGTGTACAAGTAAATACTGATAATGAAAACACCATCAAATGCAAGTTGATTATTATTTGTGTAAAATTCTCTTGTGTCTGTCACTCCGTGAGTAATCCATATGGGACACGCGACTCTTCCATAAACCCACTTGCAATCCTGTTCCAGTTCAGTTAGTTTTACGTTAACTGGTAAAATAAGTATAACTTTAATCAACATTTTTAGGTATTCCTGATAATCCGTAAATTTTTAATAATTTGATTTATTATGACGAAAGTAGATCCATTTAGAATAATTTGCTTTCTTTTTTTCTGAACATTTTAACATCAGTAATGCCAGTTAAAGAGCTGAAGAGTAATATATTTTAAATGTAATAAACCAAAACAGAAATATTATATGTATATACATATATTAAAAACAAGCAAATATACGCGAAATTTGACTACAACATCTGACTGGTTCTTAGATGTGTCACTAAAACTGTTACTCTGATTATTAATTTACACTGACAACAAAGGGTTGTCAAATCAACATATTTAGGGTTATCAAATGGATGATCCTAAAACGACCCAGCTTGTCAAAAATATCAATTAGACAACTATGTAGAGATGTCAGAAGGGTTTCTGAATGTTTGCTGGTCTGTCAATTTAATAATCTATTGCTCTAGTAATTAAACTGAATGTGCTGTAGATGGCGATCTCGCATACATTTTTTGAGTGCACCAACCTCCGTACAGGGTCAAGATCTATTGAACTAATCTATCCTTGAACTTCAGAGACAGATCTGGTATTCGGAGAATGCTAGTGGCGCCACCTGTGAATTCCTCGATAATTACTTTGCTCATTTTCTATTAATACTTTTGGTTGTAGGGCCTATCATATATTAATCTAGTTGGTAGTTTCTTGACAAAAGTGACAAATACCCAATTGTTTGTTGTTTCCATGCGTAGGCTTATTTGTATTTAAAATCACTTGTTCACACCGTATCACTGGAATAAAGAAGACGTAGATTGTTTATTCAGGAATCGAGAGTATTTTATAATTTGTGTCGACTGCTATATGTAGATTAACGGATATTTGCACGAACAATTATGCTTCAAGATAAAGGGAGCTTGGCGGGGATAGCTTCAACACCATTGAATCCCAATAAATGCCACACTTCGGTTTCAATATATCTTCGTTAGAGTGGTTTACATAATTGATTTCGTTTATATAGCACTTAGATTATCACAATAAGCCTCTTAAGAGTCATTAAAAGATTTAATTCACCGTGAAGGACAATAAACTTAGACTTATAAAGACCGTACACAAACATAACATCTGTACAGTAGGATGTACAATTACAATCACGACATGATACTTAGATCCAGTTGATTTCGCCCAGGAAACACTGAACAAAGTGATTGCCTGTAAATATCGTATATGGGTATTAATTTGCGAATCAGCACTATATATTCTTTTAAATACACATTGTGTTGAAAACTCACAAATCCCTTGTAGGAAAGGCCCAGTTCTGTATGGTTTCCTTACGTATACTCTGTATCAGTTTCCCTTGGCCCTTGTAAAGTTTAATATTTAATGCCATTATGATCAAGCAGTGAAACTTTTCGGATCAGTTAATTAGGAATTTTTACTTATTATTTATAGAGTCCTTGTATAAATAGTTTAGATCAAAGGCGAGACGCCGCTATCTCAGGTTCGGCGTTATAGCCATTAGATTACCCTTGTTACTTTATCTGTGAGCTCTTAATCACCGTAAGAGATCCGTGACCTATTTGGGAAGGGAGAAAATGGTTTCCTGTAACTCTTGATCACTGTGAACCTTCAACTCTTCAACTCCTTCATTACCCAATGGCAGAAGGCAACTAATAGTTTACAAATACAACTTGCAGGCTGCAACGTACAAGCCTCGAAAGCATTTAGGTTACATCACAGCTATGTAATCCTCGCCATGTCTAGAAGTTACCTGTTTCTGCTCTTATTCCTCTCAGGTGAGAATAGTTATTTTCTTTTGGAAGACTTCACAATGTGCCTGATATTAATGTAGTGGCTACGGTGTACTAATGAAACGTATAACAAATGTAAATTGTCCACAGTTCCCTAAATTTATTTGGCATATTTTCACCACTATTGTATACCACTTGCTGTACTGGTGGGATTGTGGCCGTCACGAGTGAAAGGTGGCATGCAAAACGCATGCAAAGGATATATTCTTAAATGAATCAGAGGGGAGTTATTGAATAGATTTGATAGATTATCTACTCTTGACAATACATGGGAACAAAATGCGACAGCAGTGAATACTGATTGTGCATGTAATATCGGTACAAAGCATTAAATAAACCAGATTATCAAGTAAATCGAGGATTGTCAAAAAGAAGCGGACCTGATACAAAATTCTCTACTTTTGGTAAGATACAGTTTGCATGTTTCGCTCTTATCGTCCACGTGATGGAATAATCGTTAAAATGCCTGTCAAATGTTCAATTGTACAACTTAAAATTTATTGTCAGCCTCAAATATAGGGGAACTGTCCTTACTTTTATAGATCTATCCAGAAGTTTGTGTCAGACAGTCTGTGAAGTCAGAAATGATGTCCGGTCCAATCCGCTGTCCACTCTCTGTTGTGATGGGGAATACAAGATCATCTTAGATGATGTGCTTATCTAATTTTAAAAGTCATAATTATATATTTTCTTCCAGTTTCAAAATCACCCATAGTTCCATGGGCATAAACTTATGGTCATAATTTAATGGACAATAATAAACCTGATAACTAAGCCATTCTTTGGTTCTTTTTTTTACACAGAGTTGCAAAGATGTAAGAGTTTCCCGCTAATCACTTTAATAAATTGTTTCATTGCCAACATCTCTGAGTACAAATAAATTTAAGAAAACACTGGCTACGTAAACCTTATGTTTATCATTTGAGTTAATATAAGATTTCTATTTAAGAATTTTTAGGTTGTACAAGAAATTGTATACTGCATAGGCTGATGTGACCAAATATATTCATCTCATTTGTGCGACAGTAGTGCCTTTGAAATATTATAAACTCTCTACGTATGTCTTTCAGGCCAGATATTTAAAAGCGAGTGGTGCCATTAATGATACAACTGAAATTGAAAGGCTGACTTCCAAAATTGAAAATATCACCAGATCAGACACTTCCACGGGAAATGGGATGCTGCCGGGAAATTTACTAGCAGCGTTAGATGCACTGTTCAGCATTGCACAGGCTAGATACGAAATTAGTGCACAGGTTTCGGAAGAGGAAACGAACGTGGGTTGTAAATTTATTGTATCTGATTTTTAATTTATTATGATAAACTATATGGAACGCATATACACGTGCAGAAAAGCAACTTTGTAAATCAACCCTGTGGAGCACTCTTCAATGTATGTGCAGGTTTCTAGAAAACCTACGCAGCATATTTAAGTATAGAAAGTGTAGTATTTAAGTGTATCTTTTTCATATAGTTATGTTGTTCATAATTTTGTTAAACGTATATTATGTACAAGGCCGTTGTTCAGACCATTGGCACAATTCTGGACGACCGAAACGGCGATGCTTGGAGCAAGGTGGAGCAGGTAGTTGTATAAATATTAAAAAATTGTGTTCACCTTTCTTCTAAAATGTTGTATTATATCTCCTGTTGAAAGACGTCAAAAACCTAAGCCCACGCAAGCTCTGAACGCTCAAAGTACCATACAATAATAAGTGCTGTACAACGGCATATTAATATTTAAACATGCAATTTATTTTGAAAGAATTAAATTCAATCTGACGTGGGATCAGCACGGAGACAGAAAAGGCATTCCCGTCCTTTATTTATATTTCATACAATTAGAGGACTAGACAACTTTAAGCTTTATTAAAAGCTTCAGCGATGAAGTAACAGCGCTGGGTTGTAATTTTAACTGATTTCTTTATGTTTATTATATTGAAGGTTTAATATATTGATAATTTTACTTGATTTACTTTCTTATGAGATGACAATGAATGATATATTATACTTTATATATAGTTAAACAACCGTTACGGAGTGCATTTGTTAGAAGCCGCTCAGCTGTACGGCCACCTGTACTCAAAGAGGGTCACCACTGGTTCAAACAGTACTTTTATGACCAACAATATTAGTAACTATTTCTTTACAACACGTTTCAATAAAGCAACTGATGAGTAATTATGAGTACTGACCGATACATAAATAATGAAAGACCATACGTAAACTATTACACGGGATCTCATATTGTTCTCATAAAATATTTCATTAATGTATTAAAGTGTTCTTATGTAGTATTTCTCTGCCTTTCATGACACACGCTTCTGTTAGTCATTCATGGGTATATAACTGTACAGTTATGCAAGTGAGGGCCGTGAACTCATCAGCTGACGAAGATATTGTTTTCCCGTTTACAAAACAAGAAGATGCCGGATTGACACCAGGAAGTGGACAAATAACGGCCGAGTTACTTAGAGAGATATCTGGTAATTAACTTACTGTGAAGTCCTTTCTTTAGGAGAGGTATACGATAAACACCTCCAATTTAAAATATACAATACTCATCTTCAGTTGAGATGTCATATAAAAGTCAAAATAAGTTTGGAAATAATCAGTCTTAATTTTTCGTGCCCCCTTTTTACCATCCATCACAACACAAATGATATGCCATCAACAGTTTTATCTGCTCTTCATGTTCTCGTTTATATTGTGTTTTTACAATAATTTCACCATTTTCATTAATATGTTTTCATTACCTTGCAGTGAGGCTTGTGTATCGTTACACCCGTTAATTTAATATATCATTTTATTCCAAGCACGCACTGGCAGTGAACTCTTGTCTCTGTTTAGCATAATTTACAAAACAGAACAAGCTAGATTGCCTAAAGTTACGTAAGTACAGATTTCTTGATACATTCTTATGAACACAGCATGCGTACATATAATTAAATGATCTATAAAATGTGAAAGGTTATCTGTCTTAAGTTAAAATAATGTCATTGATATTTTAACATTACTCCGATACTTTTGTTTTGATTAAAAAAAAAACTCTTTCAAAACTCTTATAAATGTAAAATGAAACATGTAAATATTATTTTATATTGATCCTGTTTTTTATATACAATGTGAAACTCGTTATCTATGTTTCGTTACAGTGTCACGAATCTCTTAAACATTTTAAAGATAGGACGAGTGATATCAGTTATACTTTGGGAAGCGATAGATTTGGATCATTTTGAAAACCATTTTACTCTGAGCTTCATGATATTATCTTTTGAAGTAGGTAGTATTCTCTGCCCCACAGATGATATCCTTTATGCTTTATACATATAATATATCATTATTTGTCTAACTAAGCCCGACTGCATTAAAAAAATATATCAATTTATTTATTTACACCATTTTTACGAATTCATGAGCTAATATTCGGTTTTGTATATTAAACCATATGAACAAACATAAAACCTATGTGTATAATACCTATTTTAGCATTTTATCAAAAACAAATAAAACGAAGAACATACATTTGTTAAAAAAATATTCAGATAGTTTTTTTTTTAATTTTATAATGTTATTTATAACGAGTAAGGAAGCCAATGCCAGTGTACATCCGGTTTGTGGACTCTGGGACAGAAAACACACAAATGGGTCAGTCAAAGAAAAGTTCAATTTATTTAAATTCAGTTTATCTTTAATTTAAATCAGATATTTGTTTGACTTACCATCCCACATTGTTATTTATTTACAGAACCTTGTTATCTTGATATCTTTGATTATATTCCTCCAACTCAAAAGAGCCCAATCAAACTACACCAGTGTACCTGTATTGCCTACAAATATTAAGATTTTAAATAAAACTATTGTTGACGGTTTTAATGCATATTCACAGGCCAATCAGCTTCCAAAAATAGATTTTGTCATATATTATAACCAAAGAGTTTTCCCTAGTGTAGTTACATTGCATATGTCCACTTCCACCTGGGTTCTTCAGTTTCCATTTAACGAAGAAATTTTTTTTGTAGTTCCGGTGGTTGGTCCCCTAGTGGCTGTAACTCATCAGTGGACCATGGAACATTGACCTGTACCTGCGACATAGCAGGCACCTATGCTGTGTTAATTGTACAAAAAACCCATCAGGTATTGACCTATATGTTGGATAAGGAAAAGTGTAACCAAGGAAAATTGTCTCGTTGGAATTTATGTATTTATTTAATGTCATATGAGGCCCTCAGTGTTCTGCGTAGATTTTGTTATGAAATTACACAAAATTATAGGTTTCTAGGGTTTATCCGCCACTCAGATTAACAAAGGGTGGCGGAGATGAATAATGTTAATAATCCGGACGTCTTTGGAGCAGTAAAGTGGAATAATTTAAAATGAGAAAATTAAATGTATCTTAAATCCATCACATTCCGTATTTTAATTCTAAATATTGAAGATCCGTATGATCCTTATGTGGTATCATAAACAATGTGATAGTTACTTATTATTTTTATTTAATCAAGACACATACACAGAAGTTTCTTTTGGACCTTGTTAGTAAGATTGCCTTCAGTGTATCGATTGCTTGTCTGTTGCTGTCCATCTTAATCCATCTTTGTCTCTGGAGGTGAGTGGGTTATTATTTATTGTTGATCTGTTGGTTATAAACAGGATGCAGGAGGCTCTCATTCTACCTAAATATTAAAATATTACTATATTGTATTGTATTTTATTGTTTTAAAAGAGAGTCAATATTAACATTTTGTCTCATCGTTCATTCACAAAGTCACATGTTCATGGAAACACCAGTGATCATTTTAACCATTAACCCGGGAAATTCATAGTGCCTAGAATTCACAGTGCCATATAGTTTGTGAATGAAGATGTTGACATGGTATATATCCCTGGTAAGTATATGTAATTTCTTGCTGTTTTCCAGGCACATGCGTTCGCCATCGGCTGTTTTGCTTCTGGCACTGTGTATACCTCTTTGTCTCGCGAACTCCCTCTATCTGTTTGCTATACAGGAGGTGGAGAACAAGGTAAACGTTTATATGTGACGCATACGTCATCAATAAAATGTAATTTAACCTGCCAATGATAGTGTAATTCCTGCTCTGTTGCAGTTCTTCTGTCGGGTCGTGGCTGTTCTGCTTCAGTTCTTCTACACAGTATCATTCGCCATGATGCTGGCGGAGGGAATTCATTGTTTATTGACCGTCATCCTCGTTTTCCACCAAAGGCGCCGTATTGAAATAACTGGGCTTGTTTGCGGGGCGTGGGGTACAGTCCACTTTAGGTGTAAATTATTAAACTAGACGTAACTGCATGACGTATTCTTGATATACATCTTTGTCTCTCCTTTTTTGTTCAAGATCAACTAAATGCAACTGGCAACTGCCAAACAAACCGCTGTTATCGGTTAAAGAAAAAAATATGTAATTAATATACCACAAAGTGTATGATAATTGCTTGAAATTTGCTTTAAAATATCTAACATTTCAGGGTTAGGAGCAACTATAGTGCTCCTGTCATACTTCCTAACTGGAGGTGAGCTGCATGGAACGGAACAATTGTAGGATATTCTCATTTTTGTTTTCTATATACCTTATCAATTAAAGTTCAACTACATTATCTCAATGATTTTTGACAATAAAGTACAGCTGAAAAAAATATCTTAAATTATCTAAATTATCAAAATTATCTATTAAGTAAATTACCTCAAGGATTTTAGGCACTAAAGTTCATCTGACACACGTGTTTCAAATTAGTTTCCTGTAATTTTCATAACTCATGGTGCAAATATAATACCAAGATGCCTGCTTATATTTGCCTCACTTACTTATCTTTGACTTTGCTTCAATTCACATTACAGTTGTTGGATGGCGAATGACATTCGACTCTGGTTGGCATTTCTTATACCGATTGGCTTTGTTGTCTTGGTAACCATTGTAAAATTCTCATTATAAAAGTCTATCCATTTACTTATTTGACAAACTCGTGGTCGAAGTCTCTTTAGACAGTTGAGAGTGAAATATTCCATTAATGTTTGGAGACAAACTAATACTAAATAATGTACATATACATTAATAAGGACTTCAGTTTTATGATCTATAATTCTTTAATCTTTCAGGTGAACATAGTGATTATGGTAATCGTTCTTCTCAAAGCCTTAAAGTTACCGTCCAAGGATAACAAAAAACAGAAGGCTAAGTAAGTAATTTAAGGAGCACCCTTCACAATGGATATTAATGGATATTAGATAATTAACATAGATATTGATGTTTATTTACTTATATTTTGAATGATATTTTAAAATGAATATTTTGTGGAAAAATCATTTTCAACATATGCTGTGGTAAACATATATATTCGTGAACGTTTTATTATTCGTTGCCTTCTTTGCCCTTATAAGGTTAACCTTTTCCTGACAAAAATGTTATGCAAACTATAATATAAAATATTTGTAAATAAATGCCCTAATAAAAATAGTATTTGTTTTTCACAGATCTGTGTTATGGAACTTGGGGGTTTTAATGCCTCTTTTTGGAGTCATGTGGATCTTTGGTTTCCTGGAGGTCTATACCAGTGTCCAGGATGACTGGACCTATCAGTGGGAATTCGCCGTACTGAATGCGATTCAAGTAATAACAAAACCTTATTTCTTATAACATCATTAGTATTCACATGACCGGGTCCGGAAAGGTGCGGTCGTAAATGATTGGAAAAAATGCTAAAACTCGTCAATTAAGGATCATGTTTACATGTATACATTTACATTTTCTATTTACATGTTTTACATGAGTTTTAACATAATAATGCAGACCTAATGACTATTGTTCATCTGTTGCAAGGTTAGGGTAGAGGCCTCATATTGGGCCTCTCAACAAAAATTATTTTTATTTTGCAGGGACTATTCATATTCGTATTTCATTGTTTATTGAATCCAAAGGTAATATTATTCTTTATATCTTCAAATCTAATAAATATTTTAACTTTGACATGCACATTAGATTATATATCGTCTTTGTTCACTTGTTATCCGATATGTTATCAAATAAGTAAATATTGGAGTCAGTCATTTGAACATATTATACACGAAATGGTAAATGTGAATGTAAATATACCAGGCCAGGAAAGGGATGAGAAAGGTTATACAAACCGCAAAGGAGATATCCACAAAAAGTACGGATAGCCAGAAATCTACATCAAAGGTAAGTGCTACATCCGCATGAATCATGAGTAATAAATGTTTCATTTAGGTTTGTAAAATGAATTCAATAAAGAAAGCGCATCACAAGTTCTGTTTTTTTTTTTAATTTTTAATTTTTTTACATATACTGTGTTCTATAATTTTATCTATCTGCATTTCCCGTTCAGAGATACCAAGAGCACCAAGACAATGGGCCACGAGGACTGTCCTTTCGGACGCTGACGTCACAAATGTCTAGCGAGAGCAATCCGTCATGAAATAAATTATACGATAATGCTAAATAGGCATTTGAAAACCATAATGAAGCATGTGTATGTGATTTGAACTGGTGTGGAGTAGGTTGGAGAACAATAATTTGTTAGTTTAAGAGCGAATTCGGGTGTAGGGCAGTCCGAAATTAAATATAATATTCTGATTAAAACCACAAGCAATGAATCGTGTTTGTATTCTTTGGGTTCAGAATGGATTTAAACGTTTCATTATCCTCCGAATTTTGCTTTTCTGCACCATAATCAAGAAATATTCAAGGATTTATGTTTCAGTTATGCTCATATTTCATATTCACACAAGCCTATTTACTCCAGAATGGCATGTTTGGTATTGCCTTTATTATATATTTGAGGAAATAAACAGACAAGAAAGGGTACGTCAAAACAAAGTTATGAGTATATTTTCTGATATCCCTGATGGAGATGTCTTGATAGGAATTAAAATTTACCTTCCTGGCGTATCGGTTATAGCAGATTATATTTATGCACCGTATATAATGTACTATATACTCACTATATGTTTTTTGGTAATATTACTTAGGCTTGCCGACCAAGACATATTTGGTCATTTACACTTTCGCACCTGACGTCATACAAACTCAGACCTTAATCAAATCAAACCTCACTTACTTCATGTTTTGAGGCATTCTCCTCATATTGAGAAGCTTACAATCCTACCCGGAGGCATACACTTCTTGCCTGGAGGCTTACACCTCTTGTCTGGAGGCATTCATCTCATGATTGGAAGTCATACACCTCCTGCCTGGAGGCAAACGCCTCATTACTGGAGGCAAAAACCTCATGACTGGAGGCAAACACCTCATGTCTGGAGGCTAACACCTCTTGTCTGGAGGCAAACACCTCATGACTGGAGGCAAACACCTCCTGACTGGAGGCAAACACCTCATGTCTGGAGGCTTACACCTCATGTCTGGAGGCAAACACCTCATGACTGGAGGTAAAAACCTCATGACTGGAGGCAAACACCTCATGACTGGAGGTAAAAACCTCATGACTGGAGGCAAACACCTCCTGACTGGAGTCATGCTTCTCATGACTGGAGGCATACACCTCATGTCTGGAGGCATACACCTCATGTATTAAAGTCATATAACTCATGTCTGGAAGCATACACCACATGCCTGGAGGCATCCACCACATGCCTCGAAATCATCAACCTGATGACGGGATCATAAACCTCATACCTAGAGGCATACGCTTCATGCCTTTAAGTGATATCCCTCATGCCTGGAGGCACACACTTCATGCCTCGAAGTCATACCCGAAATGCTTGGAGGCAGAACTAATCGGAAATTTAGAATAACAGCACAGTTCATTAACAATGACAGACATTATTAGCTCTTAACTCACCATGATTCAGTATTAGTAAATCCGTTCAACATAAATCATAATTTAGAAATTACCAGTGTTAAAGTATTCGATACGTAATAGAATTAAGAAAAGACTGTGTGGAAATATGCTTTAATGTATCCTATAATATACTGAAAGCAGGTAACGCTAACAAATTCAGACATAATATAAATTGCCAGCAGGCATATCACTTCCAGATTAGATATCATTTGTCTGATTCTGTCTTAGTTATGGATGGCGAAGTCACATCATTTCAGGAGCTTTGATGTCTACTCTTCTATATTCATTGCATGTTTTATATATGGCTACATATTTATTTCATGAACCAATACACACATTGTCAACTCTATCACATATTACAACTTTATAAAACATACAAATGCTACGTATTGAAAATACACATAAACTACACAGGCACATCCAACCACATATGTTAAGTAAAAAAGACTGCTTGTTTTTAAAACGTTTCATATCTTGATGAAGCTCTGATATATTATGTCTTATTGCGATTCTATTCTTTATCATATTTATATTTTTCAAGTATTATAAAAATGTATTGAGCAGCTGTTCAACCGCTCTGTCTAAATGTCCATCATAAACCTAACTCCATTCACAAAGCCGTCTAATATACTTTGCTGTGTCGCAAAGCTTAAACAGGCATTGCCACCTCGCGGAAAATTATATAACTAAAGTACGGTTCTCTGGCCGACTATTTCATTGTTATAAGAGGTGGCACTGAATTGCGTCTAACGCTACGAGGATTCACATGTATATTAGTAGACGCAAATACTAAAGCCCAGGCAGGACTACGAATTCGGTTATGTTTGTTTTGAAACAATAATTTCTATGTCGCAGTTACTTAAGTGGTGACACTTTTTCACAAAATACTGCACAATGATAAATACCAGACACATCCCACCACTTGAAATAGTACACAAATGGCAAAATTTACTTTTTTGTATTTTTTTTGTAAAATATCTAGAAATTTTAAAATAACGTGTATATTCTCATTCAAGATTACTGTACAGAAATAAGTAATTATCTTTGTTTTTTTTTAAATATTATAGTTTAAACAATTTAAACAGATGTTCAAGTTGTTGACACAGTATTTTTGGTGTGTCGGCATGTTTGTCTATTTGTAGGTATATGTCAATGTCAATGGTGTTTTATGCTTGTTTTGTCGAAAAATATACAAAAAATATAATAATTTGCTTAGTGTTTCAACACTACAGGTGTTTGCTGCATTTAGTATTCAAATGTTGTAGCGCATCCGATATTGAAATGACAGATCAAATGTGTAACTGGAAACTAAATGACACACTAGTACATATGTACTTCCATAGTAACACCCCTGTTTTTTTTCAATTACATTAAATTGAATTAAATCTAAGGTTTGAAATACTGTACATCTTCAATGGAAACATTTGATCATATGAGAGATTGTAAATCAAATATGTGTTTTTCTACCTCTATGCTTTCAAAGTAGGTACGGAGTGCAAATTAAAGGAGACCTGTTTCGCTATTTGAACTTGGACGCTGGACTTACGAGCCACCGACATGGGTTCGAATCCGGTATCGACCTTAGTCTGTTTACCTCTGATAAAAATATATGTATATTTTAGGTTTGTCTACTTGACGAGTATTAAATGTGGATGAGGTTAGATTTTGAAAATATTCAAAATACCGGTCACAATAAGTGAAGTATTTCCCATGATCACTTCCTTCAAATGGTTAATCTCCCCTCTCGCCTCGATCCTTTCTGGGTGCGCACATATTTTTTTACATTCGTCTCCTGCTTCACGACGGCCCGTTTTCAGGTTTTGAAAGAATCGGTAGCAGCTCCTCTGTTGATGATACATGTGCCTAAATCCAGCGGGTCAGGAATTTCTTATTACAATGAAGAAATAAGGCATTACAGGTCAGTATGCTCCCTGAGTGTTTTGCAATTTTATTTTTTATTTTGCTCAAGGTAGTTTATGATGTTCTCGTAAGGCACGTTTTCATAAAGAGCATCCGTAAAATTTCCCCTGGAAATGATTCCAATCGAGGTCAAGATAAAATAATCGTTATCCCCTGTTTTAAGGATAATAGAATAGCTTTTGTTGCATCGTCTTCACTAGAGTCGAAACTGTTACAAACTAAATTCATTTGAAAATTAAACAAAGAATAGATATACTGATATCAATGAAATTGCATCGAGATTCGCCCAAAATTGTACTTAATTATTGCTCGACCTATGGCTCGTAATTTAGTAAATTTCTTGGAGAACGCATGGGGATGCGAAAGGGGGTAGACAAACTTACAAAACTAATAAACTACAGTGATCACACTACCTGCTATGATACACCAAGAAAATCATTAACAAAAGTGCATTTTTTTATAATACCTTTGAGAGAACCCTTATATTATGATTATTACAATAAAGGAATTTTTTACAAATGTTGTTTCAACAATTATCGAGCAAGCGGTCTTCCGTTACCTGTCAAGTTTAACATATGTAAGTTGTTTCACTTTCTGTACAACATCTCTGTCTATTGGTCTTCTGTATGGAAGCCAAGGCAGGTGATGGGGTCATCGGTGACTTTATAAATTAAAATTCAAAAGTTTGCATTTGATATAAAGTAAATTCATATAACTTGAATTAATTGAAAACAGGATAATTACTATATCTTGTATTTACCACATAGAACAAATGAAGATTGTTGGCGAATGAAAAGAGGGGATCCTCCATATGCTTCTTTTGAAGCGGTTAATCGCTGATAGAAATTGTTGACAGTAACTAGAATAATAATACTTGGAGGTGAATATTTTCAAGTTAATAGAGTATGACAACCATTTACCTTTGACAAAACACACCATGAAGAAGACACGCACATTGAAATATTGTTTATGATAGACATATAACAATGTGCAAAGAATTAGTCAAGTAGATAAAAATAAAAGAACGAGATACGACAGAAAGTAAATCCTGCCATTCAGTTCTGCATTAGTTAGACCAGCAGTTCACAGAAACAAATGTGACTTCTGAACAGTTATGGGAGAATAAGACTAATGTGTTTATTCAATATTTACCATTTTTACAGTTACATCATGCATTTTATGTACTTTCCTTGTTTTGATGTTCACTTTTTTCACCAAAAAGGTGGTGCTATATTTACAAGTACCGAGTGTAAACAGATTTAGCCATAATTATATCTTAATGCTATGGATTAGAGTAAATGCAGTCCTAAAACATAGCTACTGCTGTCATTTCTTTTCATGCTAGTACAGTATATTTTTAATAATATATATGTACACGCCATTCCTTGACACTTAAGTAGACAAGGCTATAAAGGAAATGAGTACAGCTTGAAAGGACCACATTCATTTAACTGTCACAGTTTTATATAAGCTACCGTTGACGGGTCCCTCTGATGTGACATGTGTCACTTTTGCATTCGGTGATATTAATGGATACCAAAAAGGTTTTCTTCAGGTGATTTATTAAAGCCCCTCAAAACCTTTGTTTAAGTAAATTCATCTTTGTCCTTGTAGAAAGAACTGACATATTCATGTACGGGAATATCAATGCATTTCAAAACTAATTAGCTAGCAATGGGACCCAAAGCCCACGCAAACTATGGCATACATGACGACACTGTTTCGGTCTATTTTCATTTGTATATTCAAAAATACTTTTTTTATAATTCAATACTAGAGTAATTCTAGGTTCATACGGTTCATTATAAATGTTTGTCGAAATGCTGCATATACAATATGTGGAATCTTTTGTATATTCAGCTGTATTGGAATTAATGGTCCGAGGTGGTTGTGGAATCATGTTTGATGATTAAAAGAAAACGAACTGCCGCTGATCGATTATCAATTGATCATTAATCTACCTTCTATTTTACCATGACTTTTTTTTATAGAATTATAACTTAAATATATTAGTAAATATATAAGTAAATAAGGTCTGATTTGGACATCCTACTTCAGGATAAAGGTAATGGCCAATTTTTTTTTAAACTTTTGTTCGCTGCGTAAGGTTCAGGTTTAATGTTGTTTTAATGTTGTTCGCCGCTGTGTGTCCAAAATAATCGATTTTAAAAGTATATGAACAATCGTTTAATGGATATAATCGATTAATTGAAACACCACTAATGGGAATATAATTAAAATTACAAAAAAAGAACAGATACACATTGCAACAACTCTTATACTGCAATATAAACCCTACACTTTCTTCATTCATTTACATACTAAGGAACTCTAGTCCATTAGTACCGCGATAATAATTTGTTCATCATTAGGTGAGCAAAAGCTCATTTATCTGCGACTTTAATGTAATTATTATCCAGATTATCATATTATACTCGTATTAAACCCGTAAACAGCCAGCTAGGACATTTAAAATAAACCCGTTTACCCGTACAACGTAGCTGATTATACCTCCACTAGATGGCGAAAGGTATTCTAATTTACCCTTGGTTTGGCATCCAGCAAATTTGTCATCCGGCAGATTTTGTTACAATTTTGTTAACCGTCAGAAAACGCCCAACAATCTATTAAAGTTTAGCCTTATTCTGGACCAGATCATATATATTTCATTCAAAAGCATCCTTTCCATGGATACGTACGACTATTTTTTCGTCGGTGACCATGAACCATTGTTAAACAGATACAAGACAATGCAGAGGATGGGTATATATCTGAGTAGTGTGTCCCCAGACCCGTACGGTAGCGAACTCCCCAGACCCGTAAGGTAGCGAACTCCCCAGACCCGTAAGGGAGCAAACTCCCCAGACCCGTAGCGATGTCTGGTGCTGCATGCGGAAACAATTATTTATGTCTTTTTGGTAAAGGGCCAAGGTGAAGGACAGCAATGGTGAGGTGCAGAGCTGTGTGCTGTTGTGCGACAGACCTCTGATGTGAAACTGCCGGGAAGTAAATTGTGTGCAACAGGAAAGGCCAAATTGGTGTGCATTCAGTAAGTTAGGGCATATGACTGACGCTGATAGCAAAACTGGCCCAATGTGATGGCTCGTTTCTGCGGGATTACGTGGACAAACAAACAGACAGGACAATGGAAGTAGTAGATAGATAGAAGATTTACCAGTGAATGTATCTGGTAAACCGTGACACACTATTCTCCCTGCGAAACGAAGCTTTTCAACCGTCTGAATGAGTACGAAGTTAACCAGGGGTTTTATGTACACAGGACTAGAAATAATACAGAAGTCATAAAATGTTATTCAGGTTAGGTGTTCAATTGTCATTAGCTTTAAATCTATTTCATTGGGATTGTACAAATGGCGTTTTATGCTCTATTATGAGTTTTCTCCATTTTTTAGTAGTGTGTTTTATTTTTTTCACCAATCTCAAAAGACATTATACCATTTCTTTATAAATTAATAAAATAATCCCAAGTTAGGTGAATTAATGTAACATTCATTGATTATTTTATGCAAGATGGAATACTGTTGGAAGCATCATGATTACACGGAATGATAAGAATATTATACTCAAACTTATCTGAAATACATACCATCATTATGCTATAAGTTATCATAGATCAATATTTTAAGTATAATGAAAATATGAAGAAACGGAGCTGCATTGGCGGAGGCCTGTATTCTCTGGTCATTTTCTGACTAGTATAAGCCACATGGTACAAGACCACCAAGGCATTTACCACTTTTCTGTAAAGGATATATATATATATATATATATATATATATATATATATGTATGTATGTATACATATGCTGTGTAAATGATGTGTAACCTGCGATCCCTCTGTGTTGCACATTGCCTGTACTTATGGAATGCATAATGCTCCTAATTTAGCCATTAATGCTGATCCGTAGTACGGATAATACTCCGCGGAAGTGTTTCAAAATAGATCGAAGATTTTTACTTCAGTTCGAAAGTAAGTTGTAAAATCAAAGCTGTTGCTTTCTATTAATTAGTAAATAATGACAGATATATAACAAGCATAGCATTATATCCGTTAATTGGATGCATTTAAAGAACTGCCACAGGACAAATAGAAATACAAATCACTATAATATGAGCCGGCTAATCATCATTTTAATTAACAAAACATACTGAGCTTCCCTAGAACATAACATCAGACTCTTAAAATGACCAATGGGACATATTACTTTTACAAATTGGCAAAATTGACAGCCAAATTTTAAATAGAAAAATTAATATTTGGAATTCTAGTGGCAAAAATTTATAAAATGATTTCAATTAATAATTGAAGTGAAGCTAACTAGCGTGCTTGGTATGTGTTACTGTTAGAAACCTCATCTCTGCTTAATCGTATTTTTCTCCGACTAGTTCAGCTTTCTGTATAGTTTTCATGTACTCGACCGTGTCCATTAAACCTTCGGCAAATAAGACAGAAAGGTATTTTACATATTCAAAAGTGTCGTAGGGTGCTCCATTGTTTGAGATGAGCTTCATAGCCATAAGGTATTCCCTGATGATATGTTTTAGCAGTGATGATTAGAAACTCTTTGGACAATTAGTTCCTGTAAGTTTGAAGTCTGTATTAGTCAATGCTGGACGAGGCAAGTACTGGCGGATACCTTATTCAGTCAGGTTCATGCTAAGCCCGTTCTGTTGGTTTATCATTCCATCTCAAGTGTTATTGAGCTGCTGTTTAGGCTGGTAATGTTCACGAATTATGCTGATCGTGTTAAGCTCCTCAATAATCTTATTAACACGTGGTATTGTTATGGGTTTTGTTTACCAATACAATATTGTAAATTGATACATTTTACATTTATGATACCCAGGAACTGTTTTAGGGTATGGGGTGTTTATTTATTTATTTTTTATTTATTTATTTATTTATTTTTTTATTTTTTTAGGGGGGGGGGGTTACGCAATCTTTGTCAATTTGTTACTGGGCCTTTATGTCTGTCTCGTAAAATAATCAATTGCATATCTTTTGCACACTTGTCGTGGGAACCGTTGACGTGTGTGTGCCGTTATCTCAGTTAGGTGATATAACAAGAAGATGTCACTGAAGTCCCGGCAAAGAGCTATTTTGCTTGTATTCTGCAATAGCGTTTCTACTGATACCACCTTTTTGTATTTCATTTGTTCTTTTACATGTCCTATATGATAACTACCAGGTACCGTACCTGGTCATCATGTCATTCTGATAGAATTGCTCATAGGTTACACTTATGATGACAGCCGTCCATCATAACGTCCATTTACGCTCTTTACACAGTGTTTACCTATAGGCCTACTACCTATATATCGTAAGCGCTGTTTGCTACAACCTCGTATCCTTATTCGCTTCACCAAAGGGGAGCACTGTATTTTGGTCCATTCAGATGAGAACCGGTGCTGGAAGACACGACCTTTATGATTGGCTGAAATGGTCACATGATTAATAAATAGCAAATATAAATGCTTTTGGCAAAATCTTTTAGCGGTTGAAGTGGTTACTGTGTATGAGCTAGACCACAAACTGATTCCATCAATATTTGTGGTACTCTTGACTGCGTATATAAAATGCCCGGTATGCGACACACAACTGATGCGACCAGGAATCTGCATAATTATCAGGACGTGTTGCCAGTGGAATGGTTTACGAGCCAAGCAAGGACTTACGGGGCCAATGTTGTTCATTTCGTTTTGAGTGACAGCTCATCGCCCAGGCAACCATTTGGACAGGCCACAGGTTCAGAAAGAATGGCCCAACTCGTGGTTTGCACTGGTCATTGTGCACATAGGATGCCGGACGGGTGAGCTGTAATTCAAACGAAATATAACAACATTGCCTCCGTTCAAACCTCGCTAGCTGGTTTCAGTTTTGCTGACTACGGATACATGGCGACGCTAACATAGTTGTAATGTCATAATTGAATTGCTCGATGACGCGAGAACGCAGAGGGAGCAATTAAAATTCGATTGTTCTTTATTCAAAGTAACCATAAACCAGTCATCAAGCGGCGCTTGAAGCGCAGCTATGGGCGGAGCCATGATACCTGTCGAGTGTTTGTTAAGTGGCATTTGGTTGGCTGCTGGTCTCATCAAACTACATTTCCTAACTACATTTTTCGCGGTAAAATGCTTCATTCGTTGATGTATCATTAACGTTTTTCATACGATTAGGTAGACGTAAGCAGGTAGTGATTTAGATTTGAGCTCATATTCAGACAAAGGACGGGGGTCTATCTCGAATATAATCTCTTCCCTATGTGCAGAAATTGGTTCTGCAATGTGTTGGTTTAATATTTCGCTCAACAAGGCAGTTATAATTTTTTGTAATCATACTTCTAAACACCACTGTTTAGCTTGTACCAAGCATCAATTATAACTCTAGACACCACTGTTTATCTTGTAACAAACATCAATTAAAACTCTAGACACCACAGTTTAGTTTGTACCAAGCATCAATTTTAAGTCTAGACACCACAGTCAAGCTTGTACCAAGCATCAATTATAACTCTAAACACCATTTTTACCTTGTACCAAACATCAATAATAACTCTAGACACCACAGTTTAGCTTGTATTAAGCATCTATTATAACTCTAGACACCATTGTTTAGCTTGTACCAAGCATCAATTTTAACTCTAGACACCACAGTTTAAGTTGTACCAAGCATCAATTATAACTCTAGACACCACTGTTTATCTTGTAACAAACATCAACTAAAACTCTAGACACCACAGTCTAGCTTGTATTAAGCATCTATTATAACTCTAGACACCACAGTCTAGCTTGTATTAAGCATCTATTATAACTCTAGACACCACAGTCTAGCTTGTATTAAGCATCAATTATAACTCCAGACACCACAGTTTAGCTTGTATTAAGCATCTATTATAACTCTAGACACCACAGTCTAGCTTGTATTAAGCATCAATTATAACTCTAGACACCACAGTTTAGCTTGTACCAAGCATAATTTTTAACCCTAGACACCACAGTTTAGGTTGTACCAAGCATAAATTTTAACTCTAGACACCACAGTTTAGCTTGTACCAAGCATAATTTTTAACTCTAGACACCACAGTTTAGCTTGTATTAAGCATAAATTTTAACTCTAGACACCACAGTTTAGCTTGTACCAAGCATAATTTTTAACTCTAGACACCACAGTTTAGCTTGTATCAAGCATAATTTTTAACTCTAGACACCACAGTTTAGCTTGTACCAAGCATAAATTTTAACTCTAGACACCACAGTTTAGCTTGTACCAAGCATAAATTTTAACTCTAGACACCACAGTTTAGCTTGTACCAAGCATAAATTTTAACTCTAGACACCACAGTTTAGCTTGTACCAAGCATAAATTTTAACTCTAGACACCACAGTTCAGCTTGTACCAAGCATAAATTTTAACTCTAGACACCACAGTTTAGCTTGTACCAAGCATAATTTTTAACTCTAGACACCACAGTTTAGCTTGTACCAAGCATAAATTTTAACTCTAGACACCACAGTTTAGCTTGTAACGAGCATAATTTTTAACTCTAGACACCACAGTTTAGCTTGTACCGAGCATAAATTTTAACTCTAGACACCACAGTTTAGCTTGTACCAAGCATAATTTTCAACTCTAGACACCACAGTATAGCTTGTACCAAGCATAAATTTTAACTCTAGACACCACAGTTAAGCTTGTACCAAGCATCAATTATAACTTTAGACACCATTGTTTAGCTTGTACCAAGCATGAACTATAACTCTAGACACCACAGTTGAGCTTGTACCAAGCATAATTTTTAACTCTAGACACCACAGTTTAGCTTGTACCAAGCATAAATTTTAACTCTAGACACCACAGTTTAGCCTGTACCAAGCATAATTTTTAACTCTAGACACCACAGTTTAGCTTGTACCAAGCATAATTTTTAATTCTAGACACCACAGTTTAGCTTGTACCAAGCATAATATTTAACTCTAGACACCACATTTTAGCTTGTACCAAGCATAATTTTTAACTCTAGACACCACAGTTTAGCTTGTATCAAGCATAATTTTTAACTCTAGACACCACCGTTTAGCTTGTACCAAGCATAAATTTTAACTCTAGACACCACCGTTTAGCTTGTACCAAGCATAATTTTTAACTCTAGACACCACAGTTTAGCTTGTACCAAGCATAAATTTTTACTCTAGACACCACAGTTTAGCTTGTACCAAGCATAAATTTTAACTCTAGACACCACAGTTTAGCTTGTATCAAGCATAATTTTTAACTCTAGACACCACAGTTTAGCTTGTACCAAGCATAAATTTTAACTCTAGACACCACAGTTTAGCTTGTACCAAGCATAATTTTTAACTCTAGACACCACAGTTTAGCTTGTACCAAGCATAAATTTTAACTCTAGACACCACAGTTTAGCTTGTACCAAGCATAATTTTTAACTCTAGACACCACAGTTTAGCTTGTACCAAGCATAAATTTTAACTCTAGACACCACAGTTTAGCTTGTACCAAGCATAATTTTTAACTCTAGACACCACAGTTTAGCTTGTATCAAGCATCTATTTAGTCTCCGCGTCTGGGATTATTTTTTCACAGAGCACCCCACACCTTGGTAGTTTAATAAACGAGCTATCCCACCACTTGAAGTCCTGCACGTTTAGGTACATCGTTCCATACTTATGATTAATAGGTCTTTTTTTGGCCCAGTTTGTGTAGACGAACCGTTTGCCCAGTTTGTGTAGACGTAGTGATGGGACCCACTGCCACACGTTTTTCCACTTAAAAGCAGCTGTCCAATAGCCCCTCTCTTCCAACGCCGATCGAACTAAACGAAAATTGGTTTTGAGAATTAATAAACTAATAGAGAGCAGAATTATTTATTACCGTGAAATATTTTGACGATATCAGATTAAAACATATCAGATGTATATATCAATCTTTATTTTACACACAGTCATAAATTGAATACATGAAAATAAAAATACAATTTTGTTGCAGAAGCTAACAGGAAATGCAAATTTTAATGTAGCAGTTTGAATGAGATATTTTAAACTTTATTTTATACTTAATTATCAATGTTTCTATAACTTTAATGTGAAATTTCCTGTTGAGGACTTTCATGAAAATTCTCACGTTTTTTTTTTAGAATTCGATTATTTTAGAATATTTTATATCAGGGTTTTCATAAATCATTACCGTCTAAATGAAGGAAAGAATTTCCCATGATCACTTTCCTCAAGTGAAACATTTCGGCCTTAGTTTCAATGCTCACTAAAGAAGCATTCAACTTCTCGCACACTTTTCTTGATTCCATATGTTCTCGTAACGGGGATGTAAGAAACTTGTAGCAGCTCCTTGTCTCAAGGAACTGGTAACCAAAGCCCGCATCACACTGGAGCTCTAAATGTCAGAATGTTAAATATATATAAGTTGAATCCTCATTTTTTGTTCAGTCATCTCACCTTCATATTTTTTGTTATGTATCTTTGTGCATCTTTTAAGGATTTAATTAAGGTATAATCCTATCCATAATAATTTACTATAACTGTTTTTATTGCGCCATATAATACTTAAAATCTCATATAATATATATATATATATATATATATATATATATATATATATATATATATATATATATTCTTTTCTATTATACCATGTTTTTCTCCAATAATAAAGATAGAATGAACCGGCCCCATGTGGTTATTACAAAGCTAAGAATAAGGTCGATATCATATGAATTACTACTGCATCTACAGTCGTAATCCTGATTTCATATAAGATAATATATCCAGATTACTCTTTCCATGAGTTCCTGCTGGAGATCTCTGATGTTCTAGGCTTGTGTTGGTCAAGTGCTCAATTTTCTGTAGAACATTTGTGTCCAGATGACTAAGGGACAAGACGGCATGGCAGGCGTTTAGACCTTGACCTGGGTTCCTAGTTACTTTACAATTTAAAATTAAATCAAACGGCATTATTATATGTTACAATGTATGTAAACCGTTTCCGGTATCCACATGAGTAATCATCATGATCGTTTAAATAAATCAGAAAAGAAATAACATTCTGCACATTAAAAACAACTTTGACATGGTTTAGGTGAAAAAAATGTTTTTAACCAATAAAATTAATTTCAAGTACCTACAGTGAACATAAGTTAAAATACATACCCCACATGAAACACGTGTAAAAAATGGTCGAGCGTATCATTAAATCAAACGTAGCTAATTATTTTAAAAAATGTCTTTCGAATTTTACATAGTCTTAGTAACTAAATTGTTGTTGTTTCATACATTGTTTCTCTCAGATGTCAAATGACATTTCATCATAATTTGACAAGCACGCTGGTGAAACCCGGTAATCTGGAGGATAAGATAATTTAACAACCAGGTCAGGCTATGCACATGACCATGCACGTTGAAGGTATTAAACTATCAATTGATATGACATAAGTTACTTTGAACAATTCCGTTTACATTATATCTAAACCATAAATGTGCCATCTTTGTGCATCTCTCCACTTTTAAGTTTATTGACTAATAAAGGATATATGTATGTTCACGTAAAAGACAGCTTTGGAAAGAAGCTTTCTTTTTAATGGAAAGGCAAGTCACATAAAAGACTATCATTGTAGTTTGGACATGCTCTTATTAATTGGCCATATTGCCTTTTATGTTAAATCCATTGGAAGTAACATTTATTTTCTGTTTGCAGCATGGTGACAGCTTATCCGTTGTTTTTGACATTATACAATCGATACCAATAGGAAAACATATAATGCTTAATGGAATTACAACCTGAGCTGTTGGAGGTCGCAGAGTGAGTGGGCTGCATACTGCTAGCTTGTTTGGCCATAAAGCATTCTTTGCCAAGATTTAAGCTAAACTATTTTGTAGAAGACTCTCAGCGCACTATGCAGTGTAAGACAATTGATTTTCTCCAAAATAATCTTGTTAAATAGATCTTGCCAGGTCTTATAACTAGTTTACCCGGCTCAAGCAACCAATACCTATTGTTTATCAGCTCTAAGGTCTCGGGCAGTTTCCTGCTCGACGTAATTTAATTTCTCTTCTCCTTGACAGATCGATATACTATAGATGGAATTGTGCATTCACATTTGTAAGTGCATTTGCGGAGGTATACGCTGTGTCAGGATTATTATGTTTCCCCTACCATGGGTGGAGACATATAGGGTTTGGTCTCCCGTCTTTGTCGTCGGCGTCGTCGTCTGTGTCATTTCTTGTGAACGGGATAACTTTTGAATGAATCCACTTTTTTTGTGAAATTTGAAATTTAAATTCTTCCTACCAAAATCTCGGACATGTTAAAAAACCGGTCACTTAACCTTCATTATTGAGGTCAGATGGGGCAAAATAAAATTTGTTGAGAACCCAAAAATTTTTGTATGATCGCCTATTTGAAACACTAATCGTTTCAACAAAGTTCAATGATGAATTAGAAATGACATGTGAAAGCTATAACATTTGAACCACTCGGTGTATTTTCACAAAATTTGATTCGTGAAATATTTTTACCTTAATCTTTGAAGTTTTTAAAAACCGGTGACCTTCATCATCAAGGTCCTCAAAGAGGCCCATAGGAAGGGGAGACATATACATGTATTTGTTTCTCCATTGCAAAAACGACCACGTTCTATATTAAACCTGAAGTGTCCATTTTTTAGCTCAGCTGACTGAAATTCTGAAAACCGGTGACCTTCATCATCAAGGTCCTATAAGCTAAAAAAAAATTTTCTAGGGAGCCCCATAACTTTTGCAGCATCTCATTTTTTCTCAAATTCGAAACACTTTTTGTTTAAACCAGGTTTAATGACGAGTTCAAAAAATGGTTACCTTGACCATCTTTTTTTCCTCAGAGGCCCATAGGAAGGGGAGATATATACATGTATCTGTTTCTCCATTGCAAAAACGACCATGTTCTATATTAAACCTGAAGTGTCCATTTAACTCAGCTGACTGAAAGTCATCTGAGCTATAGCGATCACCCTTTGTCCGTCGTCTGTCCGTCCGGTTGTCCGTTAACAGGGCACAAATCGTAACCGCTGGACCTGGAATCTTCTCACTCGACATCCTGGGAGGTCCATGAAAAATCTCCTTGGAAACCTGAAATTAGGTCTCTGTTACCCGTATCCTTTGAGCTATGGGGCTCCGAAGTACCCCCCCCCCCCCAGAATAATGCAAAATTTGATACAAAAGCTCAAGTATCTGAATAACTACTGCATTGATCACCATGATTTTTGCATGAATATTGATCATGGGATGTTCCATCACTTCCTGCAGACTGGTGGCGCCACCTGTATTTTTCCAATTTTTACGAATTTTTTCTCTCTTTTTTTTCAGACCTGGAATGAAACTTTCTTCTGTTAACAGGGCACAAATCGTAACCACTGGACCTGGAATCTTCAAACTTAATATCCAGGGAGATCCATGAAAAAATCCCTGAAAGCCTGAAATAAGGTCTCTGTTACCCATATCCTTCAAGCTTTGGGGCTCCGAAGTACCCCCCCCAGAATAATGCAAAATTTGATAAAAAAGCTCAAGTATTTGAATAACCACTGCATTGATCACCATGATTCTTTGCATGAATATTGATCATGGGATGTTCCATCACTTCCTGCAGACTGGTGGCGCCACCTGTATTTTCCCAATTTTTACGAATTTTTTTCTGTTTTTTTCAGACCTGCAATGAAACTGGAATCTGTTAACAGGGCACAAATCGTAACCACTGGACCTGGAATCTTCAAACTGAACGTCAAGGGAGGTCCATGAAAAATCTCCTTGAAAACCTGAAATTAGGTCTCTGTTACCCATATCCTTTGAGCTATGGGGCTCCGAAGTACCCCCCCAGAATAATGCGAAATTTGATACAAAAGCTCCTGTATCTGAATAACTACTGCATTGATCACCATGATTCTTTGCATGAATATTGATCATGGGATGTTCCATCACTTCCTTCAGACTGGTGGGGCCACCTATATTTTTTTCCAATTTTTTCGAATTTTTTTCTGTTTTTTTTTTCAGACCTGAAATGAAACTGTCATCTGTTAACAGGGCACAAATCGTAACCACTGGACCTGGAATCTTCAAACTTAATATCCAGGGAGATCCATGAAAAAATCCCTGAAAGCCTGAAATAAGGTCTCTGTTACCCATATCCTTCAAGCTTTGGGGCTCCGAAGTACCCCCCCCCCCCCCAGAATAATGCAAAATTTGATAAAAAAGCTCAAGTATCTGAATAACCACTGCATTGATCACCATGATTCTTTGCATGAATATTGATCATGGGATGTTCCATCACTTCCTGCAGACTGGTGGCGCCACCTGTATTTTCCCAATTTTTACGAATTTTTTTCTGTTTTTTTCAGACCTGCAATGAAACTGGAATCTGTTAACAGGGCACAAATCGTAACCACTGGACCTGGAATCTTCAAACTGAACGTCAAGGGAGGTCCATGAAAAATCTCCTTGAAAACCTGAAATTAGGTCTCTGTTACCCATATCCTTTGAGCTATGGGGCTCCGAAGTACCCCCCCAGAATAATGCGAAATTTGATACAAAAGCTCCTGTATCTGAATAACTACTGCATTGATCACCATGATTCTTTGCATGAATATTGATCATGGGATGTTCCATCACTTCCTTCAGACTGGTGGGGCCACCTATATTTTTTTCCAATTTTTTCGAATTTTTTTCTGTTTTTTTTTTCAGACCTGAAATGAAACTGTCATCTGTTAACAGGGCACAAATCGTAACCACTGGACCTGGAATCTTCAAACTTAATATCCCGGGAGATCTATGAAAAATCTCCTTGAAAACCTGAATTAAGGTCTCTGCTACCCATATCCTTTGAGCTATTGGGCTCCAGTGTACCCCCCAGAATAATGCAAAATTTGATACAAAAGCTAAAGTATCTGAATAACTACTGCATTGATCACCATGATTTTGGCATGCATATTCATCATGGAGTGTTCCAACAGTTTCACAAGACTGGTGGCACCACCTGTATTTTTTTGAATTTTTACACATTTTTTTCTCCATTTTTGAGACCTTCAAATTAAGCCTCATCTGTTAACAGGGCATAAATCATAACTGCTGGACGTAGAATCTTCATGCTTCAAATCTAGGTAGGTCCATGAAAAATCTCCTGGGTAACTCGAATTTAGGTCTCTGTTACCCATAACCTGCGAGCTATAGGGCTCAGAAGTACTCCTCAGAAAAATGAAAAATTTGATACAAAAACTTCAGTATCTGAACAGCAAGTTCATTGATCACCATGATTCTTTGCATGAATATTTATCATGGAGTGTTTCATCAGTTCCTGCAGACTGGTGGTGCCACCTGGATTTTTTAAAGAATTTTTTCACATGTTTTTTCTCTATTTTTGAGACCTTCAAAGATGCTGTCTTCCGTTAAAAGGGCCGAATCTTAACCATTGGATCTAGAATCCTCTAACTTGACAACTTGGGAGGTCCATGAAAATTTCTCCTAGGAAACCTCAAATTAGGTCTCTCATCCAAGCTATCGGGCTTGTAAGTAACCTCCAGATTAATTTAAAATTTGATACAAAAGCTTTTGTGTCTGAATAACCAATACATTGATTACCATGATTTCTTGCATACATATTGATCATGGGAGTGTTTCATCAGTTCCTGAAAACTGTTGGTGTCACCTGTATATTTTTCTAATATTAATGCATTTTTTCTCCATTTTTGAGACCTTCAAATGAAGAGGCTTTCTGTTAACAGGGCACAAATTGTGGTATTCCAGTTATTGGCTTATTGTTAGTTCATTTTGAGCACTTTACAGATTGGATCAGTGCAATATCAGTTATGTATTACCTGTGTGGATGAAAACTCAGTGGAAGAGAGGACATATCATCGAAGAAGTGACAGAAATTAACAGGGCTGCCTCTCTTTTAGATCAAGAGTCAAACAGACAGAAGAAGAATGACCATAAGCAGAACTGCTGATGGTACTCTCAAGTATGGTATTTTATAAATCAGGCAAGGATTTTTGTTTTGGAGAAGAATAATATATTATAAGCATTTAATTATTATCATCATATTTGAAGAATCATTGGCTGAACTGGCTGAATACTTGCAAATGAAGGACAGCTTGGCCCTGATGGACAGGACTATTAATTATTAAAAAAAATGTCTTGCCTTAATGAGTAATGTGCTGCCCTGTGTTTTAACTTTCAGACAAATGTCCTTTGTGCACCTTACTTATTACATACAATAAGGCATATTCTGTGTAACATTTTCAGTTGCACAGATATGATCCTAATGCTCTGAAACAATATATCATTCACAGAATAGTTAATATTTGTATATTTTAGGTCTTCATTAGACATATGAAGTGTTGTGTCAAACTGGATTATGAAAAGTGATCATTATTTTTCAGTGTACAGATATCAAAATAATAATGTAGAAATATTCAAACACAAATGGTTTTCTGTACCACAGTACATGTTAGGCTCATTTATATTCCTAGGTGACATCATGGTTAATCACAGCTGTTGTTGAAGTTGCCATGCATCTTATGTTATTGAATAAATTTTTTCCAATATTGGATTTTGGTTATCATGTCTATCTCTATTTGTTTCCTTCAGTTAATATAAACTGGATATGGATCAAATTGTTTGCTGCAAAGACCATGTCCCTAAATACATGCAGCTATGTTGTTATGTAATAACATTGATGTTTATATTAAACATATATGCCCAGAATGATATCTTATGTGATGATGTACAGACAAAATAAAAGATGATAAGTGAGATAAAAAATAAATATATCATTTGTCACTGACCAGAGTTAACTATCAGGAAAAGTTCCTTTTTAATTACCTGCAACAGCTTATGTTTTCAAATATATTATAATCCAGAGTATTTTCAAACTATTCGGTCATTTTAATATTATAATAAATAACTTTCAGACCTTTTGTTGCTTTCCTTTTTTCTACCACTAAGAAAATTTGCTTATCATATGGTTCTGATTTGCCCTTTTTTATCACATAGGAACATATAGTTCATTTACTTAATATTACTGTTCAATTGGATAGCTGTATGACATATCATAATATTTATTTTAAATTATGTAACAAAAATGCAGTAGTACTTGTTACATGCAGGTTAGCCCACAAGTAAAAATTCATGGTTTGACACCAAGGCATGCATTTTCCCGGCTTCCAATCTTCGACATCCATGTTTTAGTCCGCACGTACATTTAGTTTCTAACTTGGACACAGCGTGGCGCTCGAGTTCGGCTAGGCACAATGGTGGCACCAGCAGTGATTTAATAACACATTAGTAATTTTATCATTTTAACCTTGTTTTAGTATTTGGAGAGTTATTGCTTGATAAATTGGTATTATTACGAATTATTTGCCAGTAATTGAACATGAGACGTCCGTCACATGTTTCGGTATTGTTCCATGTGTTTTAACATCCGACTTCGTGATTTTAGTCGAGGCGGAACTTCAATCTCCACCAGAGGTCACTACCGATACGCTAATATCATATATGAGATAAATAAATATTTCGTTGCTCGGGGAAGTTGACAAAAGTTGGCTGTACATTTCATCTGACATTAATGATCAGATTAATGGATATAAATGATAAATGAATGCCACAGACATTTGAATATCAAACTTCTATCAAGCTAGAAGTTACAAAAGACATTAATCTTTATTAGAACGCTTCACGGGTGAGCAACCAGGATCGCGTGAGTGACCATATTATGGCATAACGACCGTCTTGAGCATACATTTGGATTTATAGTTTGACCCAGTCTACCGGGAGATCAGGCGTTGCTTTGTGCGTCCGTCTCTATGATTGGCTGGGAAGCCAATATAGAGCGGCATACCAGTCTAGGTTCTAATTTTGATTTGGCGGGACAATCGTCGTATCGAGTTAATGCGCAAAATATCTAACGGACTTGTCAAAGAAAACTTGGTTTTGGACAGCGTATTACAGCAGTGAACTGCTTCGCTGACACGTGTACAGTGGTACACAGTGAACGGTGATATACTTAGTCACATTTGGATTTATTTGTGGCTGATTAAGCAGGTGCGAACAAGGTGAGTGTCTTTTAGTTTAAAGTAGTTTGTTCAGCAGGGGAAATTACATGTTACACTCATATTTTACCTTTGGGGCCACAGTCAAGACAACGCAGTGGATCTACTGAGAACCACATGTCTGAATTAATCTATTAATTGAACAACGAAGAGATTGTTTGTTGATAATAAATCTTAAAAACAGAGATGGCTTATAATCAGGATATTGTATAATTGAGACGAATTAATACTTGTCAGGAGTATGAGCTTTATTTCATCCTGTTTCTTAACAGATATGTTGTTGAACAAAAAGCATGTTACAGTGTATTTCTTGAAGTTTACTAGTAAGGACCAAGCTTGTCTACAGGTTTTAAGATTACAAAAAGATAAACTTCCACATTATTATAAAATAAGTGAATTTGTGTAGTCTTATAAATTTGTCACATGTAAAATGTAAATATCCTACAAGTAATGCTTCTCTATTTTGTTCCCTCCAGAGACTGTTATAAACACATTCACTAGTTGTATTTTTTGCAAGACATTGCTGGTTGGCCCATCTAATAAATAAAAAAAAATCAGAATTAGATATTTCTTTGGCAATTGTTCTGTGCACTCTGAAATCTGTTATCCTCTGAGTAAAATTCTAACTAATATTGGTTAGCTTTATTTCCAGGTTGGGCCAGTTGTGTCATCAGTACGATTCCATGTAAAGGCCAGACCTTTGATATGATCCAGATTTGTCCTAACATTTTATACATATATTATTTTTACCACATTGTTTTTAGAATTTGAAAACTCATGATACCATATACTATTAGTTGGTACACTATAATAAGTACCAACAAATTATCTTGCCGGAGTTCAAATAAGGGCAACATAAACACATATTTAATAAAGTCACAGGTCACTCAGCTAAATTTCGGTGTTGTAACAATGACTTGTGAAGAATGTGAAAGATTTGGAAAAAACTCATCAGAAATGTTAATCAATAAAACATCTCGACTAAGTTCAAATACCAAAAAAAAATCAATTTATATTTAATGATGTCAGAGGATCTGCAGTTTGAACGCAACTTGCTGACTTACCATACATCCTGTGCATTTTCATGAGACTCATTTTACATATTTTTCAATGAGTTTCTCAACTCATTACATTCTACAAAAAATTCACGCGTATTTAATGAGGGCAGAGGTCACCAGACATACGACAGGTGTACCATGAACATTGCGTTGCTCTTGTTGATTTCTTTTTTGTTTTTTTTTTAAGGTTACTCTTGGCAGGATGATGGCTCTTTTTTTGTAGACCCCAGGACAATTTGCTTTTTCATGTTCCATTTTCTTCAGGTACTTTTGCAGTTGGTAAAATCGTCATTGTATTTTGTTTGCATATTTTCTATCTAATGATCATATATTCAGTAAAGAATCATTAGCATAAAACTTATATGTTTCAGCAAGCTGAAATACAGGAATCATTTTATTCCTTACACATTTTTCCATCTCTATTTTTTATATTCAATTCATTATTAATATTTTCCCATACTGTAATTTTTTTATTTATCTTTGCAGATACCTGCGAGGGTTGGAATACAACCCAACAACAAAGAAAACAAGAAGCAAATCCAGATCAGATATCCCACAAACATAAAAAGCAAGATACCAAATTCCAAGAACGAAAAAAAAAAAACAGATCAGAAAACCAGATATGAAAACCAGATCAAGGATAACCAGATTAAAAAACTAGATCAAAATCAAATAAAAAACAAGATAAAAAAACAAGAGCAAACAAATGAGCAAAAAATTCTGAGAAAACAAAAATAAAACTGACGTTATTAAAAATTGTCATTTAATGAGTATGAGTTTTTCATTTATTTCTATTTTATGAACTCTGTTTCACAGAGGCATCCTCACCATATACCTCGATCTCTCTAGCTACTCTGAATTTGCTTTCATTTTTTTTACCAGTTTCAAGTATTTTGCATCCTGATCCTGACTTAATTAGCATGGCGTCAACTATACCTGTCCCTGTTTTATCAGTCAATAAGATTGTTAGAGGAACTTTTCACCAAGGTGATCATCAGTTTCCATCAGAGTCCATTGGAAAACAGTGTGTGCCCAATTCATTTGTTGCACTGCTTTATTCCACCATGCATGATGTTACTGAATGGCAAACATATGATATGGATACAATATTAATTAAGGTGATCATTTGTATAGAAAATTGATGTCAGATATCCTGGATAAACGGTACATGGCATGGGATGAAATACCAGAGTATATACAATGTCTTGATCATTACTTCAAGATAAAGCCAACCTTGATCACCGGTGGTTTCCTTAATCATTCTGATGTGCAAGCACCCTATATGTTTTACACTGATGCTTTGGCAGAGATCACTACCAAGAAATATGGGCTCATAATAGTAGGAGGCAATGCAATTGCAATTTCATTTCACAAGAACTGTTACTTTGTGTTTGATCCTCATAGCAGAAATCATCTTGACTATCCCACACCATGGGGCACATCTGTTCTTCTGACATTTGAAGTACAATCGGAATTCTTCCAATATATATCTAACTATGCAAATTTGATGAAAGTGACTGTCTTTGAAGTAACATATTTCAGAATTACTCGAGTCACTACTAAAGCATTTAAACTTGGACTGATACGACAAACTAAACAGTCGGCCAACTCAAGTGACCTGGCAACTCTGTCAACCATAAACCCCCGGGATAAATCTAAAGAAAGTCCACCTTCACATGGGAATGTTCCTGACGAAGGTGTTCACTTGATTCAAGAATATTTTGAAGATCAGCAGCAATATTTGAAAGAGTACATGCGCAAGAAAAGAATGAATCAAACACAAAGGAACAAAGAACGTTTGAAAAACCAACAAAGGGAACAGCTACCAAGACAAGATAAAACCCACAAAGAAAAAGAACTCTCTGCACAAAAAGCATATAACCAGAAGATAAGAAAAGATGAGGTTCGAAGAGCACATGAGAGAGAGGCTGAGAAACAACAGAAGCAAATTGCCAGAAAAAAGGAAACTTACAGACAAAAAAAACGTTCTGCAGAAAAAACCATATAACCAGAAGCAAAGGAAAGATGAGGTTTGAAGAGCGCATTAGATAGAGGCTGGGAAACAACAGAAGAAACTTGCTAGAAAGAGGGAAACTTACAGACAAAAAGAACGTTCTACAGAAAAAGCATATAACCAGAAGATAAGGAAAGATGAGGTTCGAAGAGCACATGAGAGAGAGGCTCTGAAACAACAGAAGCAAATTGCTAGAAAAAAGGAAACTTACAGACAAAAAGAACGTTCTACAGAAAAAGCGTATAACCAGAAGATGAGGATAGATGAGGTCCGAAGAGCACATCAGAGAGAGGCTGAGAAACAACAGAAGCAAATTGCTAGAAAAAAGGAAACTTATAGACAAAAAGAACGTTCTGCAGAAAAAGCATATAAGCAGAAGATCAGGAAAGATAAGGTTCGAAGAGCACATGAACGAGAGACTGAAAAACAACAGAAGCAAACTGCCAGACAAAATGAATCATTTAGACAAAGGGAACGTCTCAGAGAATCGGCCTGTAAAAAAAGAAAAAGGACTGAAGATGATTTTCTTAGAGAAACTGAGAGACTCGCCAAAAGGAGAAAAAGAACTGATCTGTTACATAGGAGAACTGAGACCACGAGAAACACCGCCACCAGGGCACGAAAAAGAACTGATGAATCATACAGACACAATGAAAAAGCAGTTAATCTGAAGAGAAAACAGGGTGTAGATCTGACAGAATGTATACAGAAGTTTCATACTTCAATATCTGAAGGTCTAATATATGCCTGTTGTTGTTGTAATCAGCCATGGTTCAAACACTCGGTAAAGAATTCTGATAGCTGGCCAGACAGAATAGATCCTACTTTCTTAGCAACACACATTAAAGTTGTAAAATCGGTGGACAATAAACAGTGGTTATGCACAACCTGTCTTGAAGCTCTCAAATGCCATAAGACTCCTAAACTCTCTGTATTAAATGGAATGCAGTTTCCCGATAAGCCACCTGAATTAAACTTGTGTCCCCTAGAGGAAAGACTTGTTGCATTACGCATACCATTCATGCAAATACGAGAATTGCCTAGAGGTTCACAGTTGTCACTGAAAGGATCATTGGTCAACGTACCTACACATATTGAAACAACCGTGAATATGTTGCCTCGTATATCAGATTCCACTTCAACCATACCGATCAATTTAAAACGTAAACTTGAGTACAAAAATGTAGACTGCACCCAAAATGTACGTCCAGCTGTAATACTAAGTGCACTTCACTACTTGTTGAGACATAGTCAGTTGTATAAAGATGCCAACATTACAATAAATAGTGACTGGCTTCAAACTTTCCAAAATGCACAAGACCATGAACCTCTTGGCACAACTGACAATTCAGTGGATGAAAGTGATGATGACCATTTTAAAGAAATACCTGAAGATGAACAAGGAGGAATCCTAGATACAATGCTTGATGATACTGAACTCACAGGAAATGACATAATATCAGTAGCTCCTGGAGAAGGGCAGAAGCCTTTGAGTCTCTTCCAAGACAAAGATTCAAAATATCTGTCATTTCCCTCAATATTCTGTGGACAAAGGAGAATAGACAATGCTGAAAGAAAAAATTCTGTTCATTACAGTGACATTTACAAATGGGAACTCAGATCACTTGATCGCAGAGTTGCTGCAAATGTTCCAAATCTTTTCTACAAAATGAAGAAATTACAAATAGAACAATTACAGAAAAGGTTAGCCTAGCAATTCGTCGAATCAAAACTAAGGGGAAAAAATATTCTGTCCAGGATGTCTTGAATGAAAACATAGTTCATGAGTTGACAAGGTTGGATGAGGGCTACAGAATTTTCAGATCCATTCGAGGCTCTCCTCCATATTTTGAAGCACGTAAAAAAGACCTCTTTGCAATGATTAGACAACTACAATTGCCAACATGGTTTATATCTCTATCAGCTGCAGACACACATTGGGAAGACCTACTGATCATCCTTGGTAAACTGATTGATGGCAAAACGTATTCAAGTGATGAAATCAGGCAAATGAATTGGGTAAATAAAACACGCTTGGTTGAGGCAGATCCTATAACCTGTGTGAGGTATTTTGATCATAGAGTTCATTCCTTCATTCACACCATCTTACAGAGTGCACATTCACCTCTTGGAAAGCTTAAAGATTTTTTTTACAGGGTTGAATTTCAGCAGCGTGGCTCTCCACATGTTCATATGCTTATGTGGATTGAGAATGCACCCATATATGGTCAACATGAAGATGGTACTGTCACCAAATACATTGATGAGCATGTTATCTGCTCCAAGAATGATAAAGACCATCAAGATCTGATAAGTCTACAAACACACAGACACTCCAGGTCTTGTAGAAAGAATGGAAAGCCAATTTGTCGTTTTAACTTTCCATTACCACCCATGCCAGAAACTAAAATCCTCACACGTCGTGAGATTGAAGTTTATGAAAAACACAAGCAGAACTACCAAAAGATCTCTCAGGCACTAGCAAGCTTAAATGTTGACAATGACAAATCATTTAATGATTTCCTAAACTCTCTAGAACTCTCTCTAAATGACTACTACATGGCTTTACGTACTTCCATTAAAGGTCCAAAAGTATTCCTCAAAGGGTCACCGTCTGAAATAAAAACGAATGGATACATGAGACTTTTGTTTACTGCATGGAAAGCAAACCATGACCTTCAGTTTATACTTGATCCTTATGCAAGTGCAACATACATACTTTCCTATGTTAGCAAAAGTCAAAGGGGAATGAGTGCTTTGTTAGATGCCGCCTGCAAAGAAGCTAGAAAAGGGGGAAAAACACACAGGCAGCAGGTGAGAGATATGGGAAATCAGTTTTTAAATGCTGTGGAAATAAGTGCTCAGGAAGCAGCATATTTGGTATTACAACTTCCAATGACAAGAGCCATCAGGGATGTAATACTTGTACCCACTGCCCCTCCAGATGAAAGAACTTTTCTACTCAAGAGTAAAGAACAGCTCGAATATCTCCCATAAGAGTCAACTGACATCGCAGCAAATAATATCATTGACAGATATTCGAAGCTACCTAAAGCATTAAAAAATTGGTGTCTGGCTGACTTTGCATCTCAGATTAATATAAAATACCCCTCAGAGGGAGTAGCTGATGCATTCCATGACAACATGGATGATGATAATGTCAATGATCAAAATGAAGCAAATGCTGATATAAACACAGGAGAAAAGCTCAGCGTCACTTTACCAAATGGGACAACATATACTCGAAGACATGTTCCAAGAGTTCTACGATATGTTCGTTATACTGAGAAAATAGACGCTGAAAACTGCTTTCGTGAAAGGCTACTTTTGTTCACATCGTGGTGAGATGAAACCAAAGACCTATTAAATGGTTCACTCACATACTCGGAACAATATAACAAGAAAAAAATACAAATTGAATTCAAAAGAAAACAGTATGAGCATATTGCAGATGTTCTGCAAGAAGCATGGGACCAAGCTGAGCATGACCATCAAACTGAATATGCACATATAGCTCCTACAACAGAACATGCAGAGAATGAAGATGCAATTCAACACCCAGTTCCGAGTGAAGAATTTGCTTTTTTTTGACCCAGAAAGGTCAGGTCATCTGAGAAACTATGATTTGACAACTGATCTTGGACTGCCACCAAGAACCACTACACAAGAACCATTAACATTGCCAAGTAGAATACCTGATGGAGAGTACAAACAGTTAATACAGGGTGTAAATGAGAAACAACTCACAGTCTTCAAACACATTATTAAACATGTAAAATGTTCAACAATACCTTTACACTTATTCCTTACTGGTGGGCCAGGTGTTTGTAAATCAGTTCTGCTTAGAGCTCTCTTTCAAGCCTTGCATCGTCACTTATGTGGGACTGAAGGTAAAAATCCATTGGACAGCAAGATATTGATTACTGCACCTACAGGAAAGGCTGCTTACAATGTTCAAGGATCCACATTGCATAATGCTTTTCGAATTGATCCAAATAAAGGATTTGATTACAGAAAATTGTCATCTTACATCCTGAATACACTGCGGACACAGTACAGGTACCTTCAGATATTAATGATTGATGAAGTAAGCATGGTAGGAAACCGCATGTTCAATTTTGTAAATTTGCAGCTCCAAGAAATTAAAGGCAACAAAGAACCATTTGGTGGTATCCATGTAATTGTCATTGGAGACCTCTTTCAACTTCAACCAGTAATGGACAACTGGATTTTCAAGAACTTGTCTGATAATTACGGACCTCTTGCACTCAACCTTTGGGTAAACACTTTTCATATGTATGAGCTAATGAAAGCATGCGGCAAAAAAATGATCATGATTTTGCAGAACTTTTGAACAGGCTACGTGAAGGATAACACACACAAGCTGACATTGATACCCTAAATCGTGTCTTGTTGGTGCTAACAGTTCATATCCCTCAAGAACTACTCATTTATTTACAAACAACACCAGTGTGGACAATCATAATATGCAAATTTTCCAGTGTACAAACACAACTAAAGTTATAATTACAGCTGTTGACACAGAAGTAACAGATGTGACAGAAGATGTGAAGAAAGATGTACTTTCAAGAATACCAGATAACCCATCAAAAACTTCAAGCCTGCTGAAAACGCTTTAGATTGCTGTTGGTTTACCGTATGATATCACCTGCAATGTTGCAGTTCAAGATGGAATCACAAACGGTTGTTCTTGTATATTGAGGAACATACACTACCTGCATAGCAGATCTGTACCCAGTATTCTTTGGGTTCAGTTTGAAGTTTCAAACATTGGCTCAGACACCAGGAGAAATTATCATGCCTTTTACACTCCAGCTATATCAAAAGAATGGACCCCACTTTTTTTCACCAAGCGCACATTTCGCACAGGCAGGAGACATATACTGGTAACTCGTTGTCAGTTCCAATTAAAAATCGGTGCTGCAAAAACAATATGGAAGGCACAAGGCAGTTCCCTTGACCAGGTGGTTGTGGATATGACAAGTACCAGAAAACTGAGGCATGCACATTATGTTGCATTGAGCAGGGCAAGAAATATGGATGGCTTGCATATATTAAATTTAGATGAAACAAAATATCAACTGACCCCAGGTGACAAATGAAATGGCCAGACTGCGTAGTGTTGTTAAACTTGCTCTTAATTTCATACCACCAACATCTGTACCAACTGATACACTCAAGATAGTATACCATAACACGAGATCCCTTCATTTGCATTTCAAAGATGTGATTTCTGATTGTCATATCCTTAATACTCATATCATTGCTTCGGCTGAAACTCGTTTGTGTTCTTTGGATACTGATGATTCATATTCTATCCCAAATTTCCAGTTGATCATCAAATAACACGTTCAACATGTCCGTCTAAAAGACCACACTATGGATTAGCTTTCTATGTGCACAAAAACCTCTGCCCATTCATTCAAGTGCATCATCAGTCTAATGTAAACATTGATGCATCTGTATTGTTGATAAATACTCCAAGGTCTTCCTTTCAACTGATTAGTTTGTATAGATCCCCTCAGTCAAAACTGTCTGACTTAAAATCAAAGCTTTCCCAGCTTATGACACATGTTAATATCAAAGAACCATTGTTAGTAATAGGAGATTTCAATATAGATGTTAGTAAACAAAACAATATATCAGCCTTGAATGAACTTTCACATGTTCTGCACTCTCAACAACTTGTAACAGAAAAGACAACTGATTATGAAGGTCTGATTGATCTTGTATTTTCAAACTTCCCTGATGCTACAACTTTAACAATAGAGGCCACATGGTCTGATCACAAAATCTTGTTCACTATTGTTCCAACAACTGTTTTCCAGATTCATCTTGATTGATTATTTTGATATTAGTTCACAATGACATTGAATCTAATTTCATAGTAATGGTATAAAATTTGATACTATTTTAGACAAACTTAAAATTACCCAAAAGGAAATTGCTGTTGATATGGACAATTTGATGTCTTTCATATATTGTTCTAATGTGTAATTTAGAATCTATGCACGCAATGCACAAGACAGAAATCTCTCATTTGAGTAAGATACAGTTAAACAACTAGGCAATTTCTGATTAACAATCTATGCACATCATGCACAAGACATGACCTAATTTGTTTAAGATCCAGGGGGTACTTCTAAACCTTTCTTGGAAATCTGAATAATGTCAGTGTCACCTATATTCTGTGAACTTTGTGAAACTGTTATGAAGTAGTTACTGTAATTATTGGTAATAACGAAATCCTGACATACATGTATCATCAGAAGATATCAGAGATTGATTAAGCCTGACTTTCAGACAGGCAGAGAAATGCTTTGTCCAGGAGTTAAATTAAAAAAGAGAACTGAAGTAACCAACCAGTCATTTAGCCTCCCCCATAATGTTTTCATATTGACCTGCATTGGACAGGAATCATAATCCGCTGATATCACTTTGACTTGGACCTGCCATGCATTATTATAAATGTTGTTCAGATCATGATACTTGTTATGTATAATCTCATGTGAGATGAGTACTAACACATTTGATTTGCTCATCTCAGAATAGAACTGTTTAATCCATGTGATTTCGGTTAAAATAGATCCTAATGTTATCACTGACATACTTTTCCTAACATACAAGATTCCTAAGAGTATGGAAAAAGTAAATACAATGCCCAAACTAAATTTGTGGCATTTAATAATATGTCAAATGTGTATTTTGTGAGATAAACAATATATATATATATATATATATATATATATATATATATATATATATATTTGTATGAACAGTGAACTCATATATATTTTTTCTCTAGCGTCTATAACTGGTCCCTGCAGGCCCTAAGCACAGACTAGCCCAGACTTCTAGGCTGTGAATAAGACTTCCCATCATCATATTTGTCTTGAAACATTGTCATCCACATGCATCAGTAACTGTAAGTGATATCAGTTTACCTCCCCATCCAATCTGATATCAAAACAAAATGGTTTTAGCACTCAGCAGTTGGACAAAAAACTTCTGACAGCTTCTTGGGTCTTCCTGGTAAAACGAAAGGTCACTGTAACCCATTTAAAAAACTACTCATAAAATTCATGCATTTTTTGCACTCAAGCTGTCATTTCGCTCATTGTTCAACATTCCTTGAATTCAGTTGAGCGTCATGGCCCATGGGCCACTAGTTTAGATGTGAAGTAATTTTCAATCATTTATACATCGGCGGAAAACAGTCTCATATGAAGTATACTCTATATGGATCAATTCAGCAAGCCTACCTTGCCAAGGCGTCTTTTTCTTAGAGGAAAGCAACTTTCGACATGTACACACCAGCGTTCAGAGAAAGCTTCAGGATATCAAAAGACCTTTAGGAGTGTTAGAGCAACCTGTTATGTATAATTCAGCTTTAGCAGACATCGATTATCACAGGAGTCTCTGTGACGCCTTGAAAGCTTCGTGCCAGGAACATAATTCTTTGCCCGTTGCAGACAGAGGGTCTTTCCTCACAAATAAAGGGGTCAAGGTGGTACACTACACAGATGATCGGAGTAATTCATGAATGTTTCCCTAAAATTTTTTATAAAATAAATAACAAGATATCAATCATGAAGTGCAGACATACGATTGTAGCAAATTGTAATCTTTACGGCAAGCTAATAAGAGTTAACTTTGTTTTTCTTGAAGAAAGAAAATTATTATTGTAAAATGTAATGTGGTGATATTTCGTAAGTTATAACCTTGCACTTGTAAGGAGGAATTCCCCATGATTACTTTTATCAAGTGCGTCATTTCTTCCTCAGGTTAAATACAAACAAGATAAGCATTAAATCCTTTGCACACCTTTCTTAAAACGAGAAACTGCAGTAGGTTTCTGAGAAAGTTCTGAGGAGTTGGTAGCCAAAACCTTCATCACACGAGCTATAAATCTGAGAACGTTAGACTAAATATTTTAAATCCTCACTGATTGTTCCTCTGTTCTCATTGGGATGTCTTCTTTACACAGAATGTTCTCTTAAGTATAGACTGATAAAACTGTGATATGATAAATTCAATAATTACCTTGTAATAGAAACAATAAAGTAGGACTAGTTTCAACTACCCCGGATTGCTCGTGGAATCGTATGACCCGAATTGCTCCCTGGTTTCATGTTATCCTCACAAGAAGAGACAAAAACATTAAAAGGCACCGTGTATTAATTTAAACTCTAACACTCATGAAAAAGGGTTGATATAAGTACTTAATCTTAATTCAGAATTGATATGAGGCAACATGGTCGCCATTGTTCTTTTTATCAACCCTTTTTTCTCTTCATTCTGTCGCCATGTTCAGATTAGTAAGGTGTTCAATCCTCCGCAGAACATTTTGATCGACAGGTATTTGTGTTTGGACACCACGACAGGTTTTGCCACAGTAAGATGAGTTCTCAGTAACTTTAAAATAAATAAAGTCCGATACAAATTGAAAAAAGTATCCAGCATGAACAAAGCGACCAGATATAGATGATCTCCAACAGGTGGCTTCCAATGCTGATCAAGGAGGGACTAAAACTTTGGAAACCAAGGTCTTTGGACGTTATCAGCTGCTTGCCATATTTCCGGCAAAACTTAAACGTCTTGTCAAGAAGACTCTGTTTGCTGAAGGATACTGGTATCCAAATACTTTGAAGTATTTTGGTAGTGCAGCATACTCAGATTTAAGATTCTGCTCTTATTATAATGCTGAACCCATTAACAATGTATTTACTGCTGTTTCCGAGGTACAATGTAGATTATAGTCCAACCATGGTGATGATTTCAGCAACCTTGTTCAGGTTCCAATTACTGGAAATAATTTTTACCAGATTAGTATTAATGTATGTTCAGCCATATTTCAAAACAGCAGACCAAACATATGGACTATGAGACTTGTCAACCAACCAGATCTTGTTTTCCTTGCTCCCATGTACAGATAGTATTGTGTCACCTGGTCTTCACCAGTTGAACTAAGATATGTGTAAAAACTCCTCTGGCAGATAAATTGGAGTGATTACTAGTACCTGTGGACCATCATCGTATCTTCATACACCCTCTGCAACTCTACATTTAATTAACTGTGCAATGAACACTAAACGTAATATGAATTTGGCCCAGTCTGTTCAAATAAATGTGCTGTCCTGGAGCAATGCATTATCGAAAGGGATTTGAATATAGTGACTATTACTGAAACATGGCTAAAATAACGTGATCATGTCATATTTCGTAGTTTGATATCATCCGGTTATAATTTTTTCCCATGTCCCCAGGAATAATCGTTAAGGTTATAGAGGGGTTGCTATTATTGTGAAAGAATCGGGGCAAAATTATATAGACAAAGTTTTCAAGAGTTTGGGGCGTATTTAGGCAACTATTTCTACAGATAGTAAGTGTTTTCGGATAGAAGTGATTTGTAGTCCCCCACCTTCCAAAAGAAACCAGCAGACAGTAACCCAGTTTATGGATGAATTTTAAACCTACTTAAATCATATGTATTTTGTAATTGTATGTGTGCCGGAGAATGTGATTCTTCATGGCGACTTCAGCATCAATGTGAATGATGCACATAACTCAGATTCTATAAGGTTTTGTGAACTCTTTACAATGTACAAATTTTAAACAATTAGTTACAGATAGCACACACAGTAAGGGAAACACTTTAGATTTAGTTAATACCAGGGAGACATCACCCATTGTAAATAATATCCATTATGATATTTTCATTTCTGACATTGCTGTTGTTTTGGGGCAGATTTTAACATTGTAAAATCAACATTTTCTGTTTAGAAAGTAAAAATTACGCAAATGGCATGATCTAGTTAGTTATGCTTTTAATGAGGCTATGCGGTCATCACTGGCTAAACGTTATATTGATACGGATGAGAGCACAAGAGCAAGCCTTTCAGGAGTACACTACTGTGCTTGCCGTCCTGATTTGTAAAGAGCCAATCCAATCAGGATCTTATCTACACTTGATTATTAAAGAAAATTGCTGAATATAGTTGTGCCATGTATCACATCATTGGTTAGAAAATCCTTTGCCACTGGTGATGTACCACCTTTTATGAAACAGGCACTAGTTACTCCTTTACTTAAGCTAGTTATTAACTAACATTTATCTCTAAATTGCTCTAAAGAAAGAGTTGTGGCACAGCGACTTGCTGCATACATGCATCAGAATTACCTTGGTGAGCCTATGCAATCAGCTTATAAGAGTGGCTGTTCTACAGAAACCACTCTTTTGCAAATCCAAAATGACATTTGCAAGCTGCTGATATGCGACAGATAACAATTCTGGTACTCCTTGATTCGTCAGCAGCATTCAATACAATTGATGACCATATATGTATGCCATAATATGTATATGTATAAATAGCTGGTTTGTAGGAGTAAGTGTGCATGAATATAGTCTTAACATGTTTAAGCACGGAGACATAAGAATATGGAAAGTTGTTAGGTCTACGTAACATAAAATTATGTGAATTTTTTCATTGTTGTAATTAGGTTTATATAGATACTTGTTACGTCAATGATGAAACATAACAAAAAGTATTGATCACAAGGTCAGAGGCAAAAATTAACGTTTGGATGCCCTATCAGTAGTAATATCAACAAGATCTGTGATACTTTAGGTAAAAAGTCAAATGAACAAAATGTCATCGTGATATCACGGTCTTATGAAATCAAAAATGTGTATAGGACACCTCCCTGATACTACTGCCTGCTTAACCTCTACTGTTGCTGTACTGACATCGATCCAATTACTTTAATGGTTTGTGCAGTGCAATTTTCCGTAAGACCTGGGTCATGACTCGAGTATTCTTACTTGTCATATATAACTGATTACTTATATTCATGGCTACACCTATTCATGAGTTCTCACTCTAATTAATAAGAGAAACATGGCTCTTTCCAATAAACCCAACAGACATCATCAATAAACAAAAGCTCCTTTTGAAATAAAACAACGCAGAACTATCAGTTGGTAAGCCCAAATAGATTTATTGCACTCTATCCTTTAGTTATTGCTATTGCTGTAAAAGCAGGCATCTATACATTAAAAACAAACTGAAAGAGTGGTAAAAAGTGTGGGTGAATGCTCTCCCACATTTGAATTTCAAGGTCACGGTGTTACCTAAAAGATTATAGTAAACAGACTGCAGGTACCGGTTGAATGTTCAAAGTAACTCAAAATAAAACCAACGATCAAAGTGTTAAGCATATACATGGAAAACAATTCAGGTTATCTCGAAGAGGCCCAACAGCTAATTAACTCAGAGAGTAACACCACTGTGAGTTGAATCATGCAAATATGACTAATGCTGCTTTGTATTTACATCTGTCACCTATACACACAGTCCTTTCGATTGTAATTGTATTTATCATTATTGGTACTGTAGTATGTCAGTTCTTTTCGATAGTTTGTACTTCAAACGTATGTAAGGTACATTAAAAGATAAGGAAATATTGCACACTGTAACCAACACATAGGCCCAGCCCTGCACTTCTCGAATAAATACTGTTATTCCACACGCCGTTTCAAAGTTATTACAGTTATTAAGCGCTTGAAAGTAGAGACGGTGTCTTTCACCAAATGCGCTTCTAATCCGTAGAAGTAACCTAACAAAACAAGCAAACTCTTAACAACCATATAGCAAAATTATTCCCTTCCGCCATATTTACGAGAATAATTCAAGTTAAACGTACAAGGACCTTACATGGTTTCATAAACCATATACTACGTATAAATAATTCAACCCATATTCAATGAAAATCATGTAGAAGGTTCGGAGATTTTTGTAAGTCATGTGTTAATGTCTTTCTGATGTATTTGATGTCATAAATGTAAAGATATTTTTCCATATTATAGTTTCTTTGGAAAAGAGCACTGATCATGATAATGATTATACCAGTTTTCACCCAGCAGGTAAGCGGACCCGTTATTCGGCCATTATCTTCTAATTCACTGTGTTTTACAAAATGAAATAGGTAGAGATAGCTACAATTGCTTGCCATTCCTTTTTAAGTTAGGAAATTACCCTTTGTTTCGCTGTGCACCCAACCTTGTAAGCCAATGTAGAATTTTGTTTTTTAAAGCCTTTTGTGTGACGCGTCCAAGGGTTATTAGTTCATTGGTCCTTAGGCACGGCACATATAAATACCTTTCTCAAGTCGATAGGGAGAATGATGAATATTCATAACTGCTGACATGTTTGTGATTGTTCATCCATAAGTAATGACTTCTCACAAAGTCCACCAACAGGGTTGACTATAGGTAGGGTTACTGGCTGTTGTAACTCGCTCTGAATCAATCCGTTCAGCGAATAGTAACTTGTGTTCCCTCACGAGTAAATAAAAGGATAGGGACAACAAACTAATTAACCCTTTTTGTGATTAACTGTTATACTTATTTTCACAGACATATAGAGGAATTTGAAATAAGTCACTAGCAGTATTGAGGTTCAGATATTCTGATAGTAATGTATTTGACAGCATAATAGTTTAGTGGACAAATCTCCTTTGTCTCTAATACATGTCTGATCAATAGATTGTAAATGCAATTTAATCTACCCGAAAAATAGGTTGCACTTTGTGCAAGAGACAAGGAAAGATTTGGGGTGACAGGCCGGTAAGAATCGACTTTATATTTATTCATTCAAATGGCGTTGACTAAGATTTTAAATATTCAGAGTTAATTTAGATTAACACAGAGAAGGACATATTAAATAAATGTGAATCAGTCTGTTCTATCGAGGGTCGGACAATTTGATTGTGATAGAGGATCTGGTCAATCTTATCAAGGGTCTGCGCCCATGTAAGCATGACTTCTCTCTCTAACTGTATATGGGCTTATCATAACTACGTAAACACATGCCATATGGTACATATGGCATTGGCTATGTGTTATCGGCAATGAGTAATTGTTTTTATGTTAAATAGAATATTCTGAGGGCATACATCTGCTGGTGGCATGCAACAGACATGTCTATGGCCATCAGTTTTCAGAGTGTACTGATAAATTCATTTTAATGGCTTGTTGCCCCCGTTGGTTGAGTAGTGACGACAAGGCCACCACAAAGAGCGGTCGACACAGCGATTTGGCTGGAGGGTAAACAAGCTGGGTGACAGGGGTAGTCCAGTACCTTAATCAGTAAGAAACAGTAAGTAATGCACGGCTGAAGTAGTAATGTTTGACTGCGGGTCGTATGACTGATCACGTTACAATATATAAATTCAAATCATACCCACAAAAAAATAAGAATATATAATATTTTGACATGAATGTGTCAATTTAACAATTTACTATACCGGGAAAAACGTTTATATTGAGATGTCTAGCTTAATGGGGTATCGTTCCCATGAAACGTCCAACATATTCTGGGTTTTATTTTTAATTCGCCTCTATATAAAGTAGTGAAAAAGTCGACATAATCTGAATGATGTAGAAAATTCAATATGTTTTTGTTTCTTATCTGTAATATATACTGTTTCTGTCACACTTTATGTTAAACGAGCCCCTTGTGTCTCAAATGAAGTTTTTCATATTTGTACAAGTAACTAAGCAAACGAAATCTCATGATTGCCAATCAGGTCAAGCAATGGGAAATTAAATCATTATTATAAAAAAAAGTATTACAACTTTATTTTACACAACAAAGCAGGGTGCAAGACTCACCAACAAAAATTACACTCAATATACATATATTCATTGTTGTAATATGAGATTTGTCAAGTAAAGCTATTTCTTGCAAATGTAGAGCAATTATTAGTATTTTTCATGGAAATACATTGCATTTAATTCAATTAAGGACATATAAGATATATCAAATGAGAAAACTATATGATACTCACACATGCTTATGTGACCACATATGGAAGTCCATGTAAAAGCAATTAGTTTGACTTGTTTCGGGGAGCACAGTAGGAGTAAGAAGTTTGTGGCTCATTTCTCTCTATTTTAGATAAAATAACAAATATTTGTAGTATAAAAATCTGACTTATTTCTGTGGAATTACCTATCCATAAGACGTACAATGTCGATTCCAAAACATTCCTTGAACATTGCTTTATTCTTTTTCTTTCAGGACTGCACCTGACCCTTGTACTTTTTTTAGCGTATTTCTTAGAACTGGGTTAGCTGGATAAATGTTTTTCTTTTTTTCTTGGATTTACTGACCTATTAATTATTAAATTTCTGGCAGCAGCTAATTTTTAAACAAATTTTCGTGTTTATAGGGACAAAGGTTCCACTATGACCTTATTATAATACAGACCGTCCTCACAATACAAATATTGTTCGCCAGAATGACATGATCCACATACATGGCAAGGTATTAATTGCAAACACATTTTAAAACTGATTTCGACATATCAGTTAAGATTTTGTCGTAGGAAGATTTGTTGAAACACAAAAGGCGTCCCATCTAGCTAGATATCAAATGAATGCAAGCCCCCTCTCTGTATATGTATATATGCATTTATATCTACGTAAATAAAAAAAAACACAACACAGTACTATTCAAGTAAAATATTTCTATATTAAATTAGATCAGGATTGTTATTTTTTTTTCTACAACAATATTTAAGTTTTAGAAACAGTGTCGCTATATAAGAAATTTGACAGGCAAACAGCAATCACCAACAATTCTCCCACTCACCAAACTTGGTTTATCCCATGGAGACATAAACGAAAGCCTGGGTACCTTAACCAGGAGCTCTGTTGATGATTTTATAAAGACAACAGAATAAAACATAATTACAGTGTAATAAGTTATTATAACACAGCTTCTACTTGTGTAAACTGTCTCCGTGAGCCGTAATGTTATGAAATTTAACGCCTGAGGCTTGTCCCATATGATAATCATACAGCAGGCACTTGGTATGCGCTTTTTGATATGTCATTTTTACCCGGATTCCCTGAGCAGCGGCCTACTGCCCCGAATATTAGTTTGGCTTGCCCAGGTGGCCGATAGCACGTAGATGAGTCAGCGAGTTTCTCCCGCTGAGACTGGCAGCAGTGGCCAACAACACCTCCATGCTGATTAGTTTTGATAACTTTAACCTGAAGAATTACAACCATTGTGACAACCCTACCCTTCTCCACGTTTTAACATGCCTTTTAAACGGGAGAGTTTTTGGGAAATTGAACTATTTGACAAACCCTGCTAACTGCGTACAAATAAGTCATCGGACAATGAGGTAGCTGGTAAAACCTTACCATCAATGTACGCCCTGGGGTTACTGAACAACCCACTTTTTATTTATCTTATTTTTTGGAGGTAATCGCCTCCCTTTGTTATGCTATCTTACATGATTAAACTGCATAATTCCATTTCGGTTGGGGACAGGGTGACTAGGCGGTGGCAAAAGCTTCCTATCATGTTATATGTGTATCCTGGTTTCACCGAGGCCTGGTGTCTACCGCATCAACGGGTCCTGGGTTTGAAAGTCATAACACCAAGGAACCCCCTTCCCCGAAAAAAATAGACGTGAGTGATACACTTCTATAGGGCACAAGCACCCTATTAAGCCTGCAGAGTGCTCGTCCTTGGTGGGGGATGACCGTAAAAATCTCACCGCCTCGGCTGAAATTTGAACTCGCGACTTCCTGGCTTTGAGTCCTGTACTCTACAAATGAGCCACGGATGCCGAATACCCCACTAACTTTTAGTAGTCAAATTCCTCAGAAAACCTACATAGGGCTTATCAACGAATGTTAACACCGCCTATTGGCCTTCCTTTCCAATATTTATGACGGAAATGATAAGTCATATAATTTCCCGCCATATGACAAAATATATGTACGTATATGTTTCCATATGAGACCATTGTGATCGCTAAATCGTTTACAATCAATTAACAATATATTAAAGAAAATAAGTTTTGTATTTTTAAACAAAGAGGAATAGGAGATGGAATATATCTACAACCACAACATAAATTTCCACTTTAAAAAGGCCTTAATGTTTATATTAGAGAACAGATTTTTCTTCTTCTTTTGATGCAGGGTCTTGAGCATACATTTCTACCGGTAACGTATAAAGATCAATTCTAAATTTCGTTTACTTCCTTTACAATCAAACACCTTTTGAATCGTCCCCTTTGCACATGCGTAATTTTATAGATTGCGTTACAGTCTATGTTGGTTATCGCGCACTGTAGAAAATGAAACACTGGCTCAACGGATTGTTTAAAACAAATTTGTATGTGTTTGTGAATTCGAACACATAAAATCGAAATGTATATACTGAACTTGACGCTGCCCCCTGCATTTTCAAATTTACAGAAAATACATGCACTTAAACAAAAGAACAGGAAAACGACAAATTATGGGATAAGGATAAGTGACATAAGGTGTAGTCGTCTATAGAATCAACTGATTTGGATATGTTGTTTGATCTCCTACCAGCAGTTCTGTTAAACAAACTCAGTTAACAGCCAACCCTTAAATATACGTAAATGGCACAACATTTCCCATCGATTTTGATAATACGCATGTATTTTTTTGGGCTTGAAGTAGTGGTTTCTGGTTGATCTCATATCAGCTATTCTGTTAAGCATACTCCCGTAACTGTCAACCATTATTGATATGTACTTTTACGAGCATTCTTATGACACAACATAGATTAACGATTTTGATAATTTGCATGTATTTTATGGGCTTGAAGTTAAATTGTTTCTTGGAAACGAACAATGATATTTCTGGAACTTCATGTAAGTAAAACAACGGTATTGACTTGGGTCGACGAAACTATCAAACAAACGGCCACACTTTGAAAACTGCCCTTAATTTTGGCTTTGTTGGTTTTATGACGAAGATAAATAACTTGTATAAAACAAAATGTATAATGAAGAAAGGAAAATAATAATTTTCATAAGGTCATTATATAGTGTTCTGAGAGTGACCACCAAAATAAAGGAAGATTTTTTTTTTTTAATCTCAGAATATAGGTTTTCTGTGATCTTCAATGACGTGGGGATAAAAAGAACGGCTAAGACTATCACAATCTGTCATTTGTATCAACATTAGGATATAAAAAAGGTATGGGGAAAAGTGGGAATATGAAGAATATTGCCGCAGAAACAGAAATATCACGACTGTGATATTAAACCCGCAGAAGGAGTAATTGAAGCCCACAATATTCATATATGAACCTTCAGCCAGGGCGATGTACAATATGAATCGGTTATAAAATGTCCCGTTTTTCCTCATCAGCTGTTTCTGCTTCGGAAAGAGCTGACCTTACTGTTATATTGCTCCCAGGGTTACTAATACTCCAATAGAGATGAGAGAGCTCCAGCCAATACAAAAGCGTAGTAGTTAAACTTTTTTTTAAACAATTGCTACTATAAACTAACTACTGAAAGCTGTATGTCTTTCTGTCCTATCATTTTGTCTTACATAGATATATTTTTCTATCCATGCGATATTGTTAATGCGTTATTTGAACCCATGTTTTTGAAGATTTATCTTTTTATGAAGCCCTGGTTCTTTTTTGAAGGTAGAAATCAAATTTTGGCTGAATTTGTAGAATGCGCATTAGGCGTCTTACATTAATAGACAACTAGAGCAGCTTTGTTTTTACTTTGGTAGTAAAGGTGATATATCACTCCACCTTCAGCTCTGTAGCTCCTGCTTGTACATAAAATTGGCCTTACAAACCTCATATGCAATTTAAATATGTGTCATACAACCAGCAAGTTGTACCTTAGTGGGTAACCTTCACGAGCAAATTACACGTTTGAATATTCTTTCTTCACACATGTGCAATGAGAGTGTCACCTGAGGAACAGGTCAGAAGGCAATCCTTTTGCTTTGTTTAATCTCCAAATTAATATGATAGAGTTCGATGAATTTTTGGAAAAGGCAGGATCATTTGGAAAATACCAGATATGCTTCGGTATAATATTAGGCCTTGGTTCCTTTACCCTGGGATTAAACAATATGATTATTATATTTTTGGCTGAGTCGCCAAAGCATCACTGTTCCGTGCCATCACTGTCAAAATTAAACCTGAGTGAAGAGGTACGTATGAACTACAGCATCCCATTTGACTCCGCTAAGGGTACGTATGAATCCTTTCGCATGTACAACCGGAACTACTCGTCTGTAACCGCGGGTATTGTCTACTCAGAACTAACGAACCCCAGAATTTCAGAACCAGAGATTGTAACCTGTCAGTACGGATGGGACTATGATAAATCAATCTACGAATCGACCGTCATCACCGAGGTAATTCACTTTCAAATCTAATATATTTTGTTTTTAAGCTGTTCTTCTAACATGTACCGGTTAATACTAATAACTATTATATCAAATTGCGTAATTTCTGGGGTATTTTTTCACCCTCGTTTAGGTCTGGCACCTCACCGCTAATCAATTTATCGAACGTGTCACATTAGTCCTACTTAACTCTTCAAACCATATCAGAACTCAGCATTTGTGCTGTTTTCGTACGACTGGATTATCCACAATACTCCTAGGTGAATCAATGCAGAGATGATTCCAGGAAACAGTTATTTCTGTCTGACGTCATATGAAGTAAACATCATTAAACACCCTAAATATAATAGATAAAATAATAAGACATTTTCAAACAGTTCATAGCTATCTTTTAAACAGCATTAAACATATCCTTAAAATGATGATTGGGTTTTAGGTGATTGTCTACATTGATGATTGATAAATAAAGTATATTTATATATTGTATAAAAATATTACATTATTTGAGGCTGTAATGTAATAAACTACTCATGTGTCAGACATAACAAAGGAAAAGTAAAATATGTCAAAGGAGGAAACATCAATTTAAATATTTCACACAAAAGTTAATCCTAATAATCTTATTAGACATATAAATTCTTTAATGGGGACGGAATGTAATCTGTAGCACATCGTATGTTTATATCAGCCTCTATAATTCATATATTCTAGTGGAACATTGTGTGTGACCACAGATGGCTTCAGGCGACCGCGACATCTGTCTATATGATCGGGTTAATGATAGGATCATCCATTTTCGGCTGGATAGCAGACAGGTCTGGTTCCATAAAATTTGTCAACATTAATTACGTGATCCATATCAAAGTATGATAGTTCATTGAAACAGATAATTATATTAGATATTAAAGCAAGGATGAGAGTTACATCCATAAACAAAGTTTGATTCAAATATCAAACATGGACATGGATACCTTGCATTAAAAAAAGGAAGAAAACTTGGACAGTACAAAGGCGGTCGTGTTGGTATCATAGTGACGGCAGAATGAAAACGCTTTGATAATTAATGGGCATAAACATTGGTCTATATGACTTTTAAGAAAAACCGAAAAAACACCTCCCTGGCAAGAACATTGACTCCCAAACCCTTTTCCAAATTATTACTGAGTGACCTATTTATCGTATAGGAGTAGCGTGTATTTTTTGCTAAAACCCTCAGTGTGATTGTATAATCTGCCAGTCACAGTGGATGTTGTTAGATATCAACAATCATGTTTAAACGAACATTGATGTTAAAACTATAAGCGGTACAAGGTGGTATATTCATCGTATAAGCATGTCGATAATATGTTATACTATGTTATTTTTAATAATATGCTCCACGTGAAAGGGTATAACGTACAAGTACAATCCTTATCATAGTGTGTTATTTCTGCATTAACCTGTGTGGTCAGAGCAAAGGCATAATATTTGTGCATGGGAGCGTATTTGATATAATTCGCATGGACACAATAATATCTTCGATAAATAGGAAATTTAATTTGTTTCAGTTATGGGCGTAAGATATCCCTTCGTGTTGCAGCGGTGCCTCTGGTTTCGGCCACCATTGCTGCATGCTTCAGTCCAAATCTCACCGTGTTCATCATCATCCGTACCATAGTTGCTATGACTAACATGCCGTTTTATTCTGTCAGTTCGGTCTTGGGTTAGTTTCGATTTTGATTTACGTGTAATAAAATACGTTCAAGATAAAAAGTGGATCTTTGAATACTGAGTATTGTAGAAAAGATTGTATACCAGTTTATTTCATTTAAAATATATGATGATGACGTGGATTTGTTGAGTCTCGATTTATAATTTTTTCTTTGAATTAATAATAATCATAATTTATATACAGGCATGATCTTTGTTATTGAAAATATAACAATTTTTAAAGCTAGCCGAAGAAAATTATTTTACCTGGGTTTATTTAAGGTATTTTTTCAAGTAAAGTTTTATCTTCTCTAATACATGTGTTTATTGTCATTTCAAAGCACATTTTGAACATTACTTATTTAAAAGAAAAACGGAAAATGAAAAACATAATGTATTTGCATCTTATTGTTAATCCCAATATATAAATACAAAGAACATTTATTCCATTGGGTTTCAAGTTTCAGAAATAATGCCGAGGAAATGGAGGTCACTTGCAGTCAGCATGTGTGAGATGCAGTGGAACTTTGGTTTTATGTACGCATGCGGTATTGGATATGCCATTCGAGATCGGTTAAAACTTCAAATAGTGGGAGCATTTCCAGTGGTCCTAATCCTTACCCACCTTTTGTGAGTTCGACGCAATGTAAAATTTATATATATATCAGCGCAGTGTACATGAATAAAAATTTTTTTTTTACTTCATTGGTAGGCGGTATAAGAAATTCTTGGTCACACTAGTGAGACCTCCGATGACAGCTGATACTTAATTTTCGGGTCAAGCAAAATCTCATACAAGTAATCGTAATAACGGTCTAGGCAAATTTAGGAGTTTCTGGTTTGTATTTCGTTTTTGTTTAAGAAAGCTTCGACGCAGGCTTAACGGACCAGAACAGAAAAGATAAACATTTCACGCAGTTCGCACGCTTGTTAAAATTATATACTTGCCATGTCATTTATGGCTTCATTTTCTGAACAATAGTGGTGGTTACTTGAATGCACAGCTTTTGTAGATATTTTGTGGGCACTTAAAGTTGCAAACGAGATACCACCTAAAGAACCTATCGGCTAGAGATGAGTCGGATGTTTGATTACCTTGATTATGACTTTTGTAAGTGGAAAAAATTCGGGCAAAAATTATGTGTTCTTCGTGTTCTCTTAGCGGGTTCTTTCTTCGGGGATTGGGGAAATGGATGGCCTAAAAGCCAATGTTTTACTGGCCTTAGTTCAGGAATACTCAGTCAATAAACCAGCAGTCTGATTATCACTGTTCAAGGACGATGAAAACCACTTTTTAATAAATTCAAATATATCCCATTTGGCAGTTGAAAAATAGTTGCAAGGTTTACATTAAAAAAAATTCAATTGTAATCTGCCATCATCAGTGATCGTTATTCATACCATTCTGCGTAAATCTAGCGGCAAGATCGCTGACATTTTACATCAGGTATTATAATGTCATAACAAATTCAATATCCGGTAAGAATTTTGTTAATGAAAAACTGGCATTGTTTTTTGTATTCAAAGTGTGGTTAACGAGTCCCCTCGATGGTTGTACGTAAGAGGCAGAATCGAAGAAGCCAAAGAAATGACAAAGAAAATAGCAAGTTGGAATAAAGCAACCAACGCCTTGGAATACGACGTTTTCGTCAAGGTATTTATTGTGGCATTATCTCTTATCTTGGTTGTAAAAATTAATAAGAATTACATGTCTAAATAATCTCCACATTCTCATTTTTTTATTATATATTCCTATTAAAATATTTCCTATAATTTCCTAGATTTCCAATATTTGGACCATAATACCAAGTTGTCCTATAAGGTATTACTCTCTTTATTTCTTATAAAGATGTAACAAGTGAATAATTATTAAAATGTAACGCCGTAATAATTTAAGACGTTCATCTCTTTTGTATAACCGCCCGGGCACGTTTTACAGTTTTACGCAGTTTATCATACCATTACATGCTGGTCGGAGTACTTTGGATCATCTTATTTAACAGTGTAAAACATGGCTGTGCAGTGAATACTTATATATATCTGTATATTTTTCCCAAGCCTCCTGTAAACTAAATTAATTCTGTACGCTCCAAAAAATGCCTTTGCATCTTAGGATTTTGACAAGAGCCCTGCAAGAGGGGTTGCTTATTCTAATAAAAAACGATGGTGCTATGTTCTTATATGATTCTGCATTGATATTCAATTAAAAAAAAGAGATTTGGTCTTAGTGTCAGGATCATGAATAATTAACTGAACACGAGGAACCCAAATATGTCCATTTACAAATCAATGATCAATTTATACAGTAAAACATTGTTAAATAAAAACTCTGTGACATTTTCTTTTTGAATAAAATATTTTGTAGTTTTGTCAATGTGTCATGTGAAAAGATATACATTGACCAAACTTATATGATTTTCATATTTTTTTAATTTCAGCAAGAAACCAAATCCTCTAAAAATGTGTTCGATTTAGTTAGAACCCCAAAACTCCGGATTCGTACCTTCATTTTCGTTTTTACATGGCAAGTACATTCAGTTAACCCATTAAATGTAAATAGCGTATTTGTTTTATGATCTTAAGTTTTCTTTAATGAATTTTTTGCATATATATTATATGGGAAAATATTTAGTTTGGGTCGCTGTCAGGCTTGGACAATTTTAACTAAATAGCATAAAACAAAATGGCCGCAAAAAGAATACTAACATAGCAAAACAACAGCCAAAGTGACCACTATTTTCAAATTGGTTGCCCAGAAAATATACGGGAAACCTATGTAATAAAACCTCCCGTGGGACTGTCCCAGGGGTCAATGCCCACTTGATTTTATCAGACAGGTGGACAGGTTGACAGAATCGACTCTACCATACTGACCTATTGATTTGGTTAATTCTTTGAATCCAGTACTCTGTAGATCTAATATTTGGAATAAAAGGACTAATTATTTTAGGTTTAGATGTAGATAAATAAACGTCTTCAAATCCAGCTGTTTATACAGTTTTTGTGAATATTATCCTTTTATAGGTACCTTAATTTTACCTTTATACTTAAATAATGTACAAAAGCAAAGCGATCAAATCCAGCTGTTATACAGTATTTGTGAATATTATCCTTTTTAGGTACCTTAATATTACTTTTATACTTTAACAATGTACAAAAACAAAGCGATTATAAAGAGTATAAAATTTAGTATTATTTTTTTCATTTCTTTAGCCTTGTGCTTCAGTAAGGAACAACTTAAGCAAGGTTTTTTTGCGGGGTAATGAGTGACAAGTTAAATGAGCATACCTTAAATCAAATTAATTTAAAATGGATATTTACGGAAAATGCAATTATCATCATTTTTCCCACTTTTCGGTTGATAAACCACAAAAGACTTAAAACTGTATATTATATTTTAGATTATAAATTTTATTAATATAATTGATATTATAGAGATTTCTGTAAGCATAATCGGCTGCAGCCTGCAACATCAAATTTCACTTTTATACCAAAATAATAATGCGTTATGGAAAAAAAATAAATAAGATTTTCCAACCCCCAAATCCTCAGCCCCCTCCCACAAACACACATTTGAACTGGAAAATTGCATGGACACGTTGGCAACGTGTAGATGGTACATGACCACAGAAAGATAAGCCGGAACAAACAAGTACATGATTAATGATGAGCCTATTTTTTTCTGTGAGACGATATCGGCAATTAGGGGTTTACTTACATCGAAAGTTCTCTGGTTGTCCATATCAAATGATCAATGAATGGCAATTGTAAACGGAAAACTGTTCTCCTGTAAAAAGTTTATGGCTAAAGACATTTCCCGAAATATGTTAAAGGATGACCGTGGACTGCAGAAGGTACCTGTGCAACCACCCCCCCAACACACACACACAAAACACAATAAGGGGAAGGCGCTATTAATTCCATGGATAATTAGCTATTCATGGCTAAACTGATCGCAGCTTAATTTTAAGAATAATATGGATTCAGCAATATACGTTTCATTAATCCTAGTGTATTGAACCCCCCCCCCCGAAGGGAATCAACTTTGGCGAATCTGTCAACTGCGGGAGGCTTGCTGCAAAAAAATTTATCGGTATTCAGGGCGTAGTGCTGATAAACATTTACAAAAATATTTTTTATATAATGCCGGGAATGGATCTTAAAGTTTTAAGACATTTAATGCCAGCATGACAGCTATATTATTGCAGGACATTATAAAAAAACTAGTATGTAGTAAGGGGCCACAACTTCCGCCAGGATCATAATAACACTTCTCTGTGTGCTTCCCACGGTTTACCTGGTTGGATCCAGATCAGCTCTAGAAAAAAGGCGCCCAAGTAAACGGCCCTCATCAAGAAAGAGATATTTCGTAAAAGTGATCCAGATAGTCTTGTCATTACAGGATTGTTCAATTGTGTAAAAGCTAATTCCTCTGCTAATATTTTTAGTAAAGATGCTGAAAAACAGAGCAACTAAGTCACAAAACATAGAAAAAACCTAAAAACTCTCCACTTAAGACAGGTCTAATAATTTACGAGACTTTATTTTCAAAGTAAGTGTACACAGCTGAAGTGAACAAATATGTAACTTTGCGTAACATCGAGTAGAAAGTCGATGTTTGATTAAGGTGTGAACAGCTTTTTATTATACATTATAAAGAGAAATATATAATTGAGACAACGCTTGCCTTTTCATGTTATAGCTTTGTCCGTAATAGCTTTGTCCGTACAAAAAAAAAAAGGAAATTTCATAATGCAAAACAAATTAGGTTTTTTTTATCGTGCACGAAATGGGCAGCCATTTGATCATTGTGGTTTTTATGGATACATTAATATAAAATGTAAATTCTCTTGATCATATTACCTTACGATCCATGTATTGTTTGATCTATGTAAAATATCAAAATATTTAAATATGATTTTAAAAAAAATCAACAGCGAAAAAATTATGATCTTTAAACAAGGTTAGTGTGAATTTGTACTTTGGATGCCAGTGTTAATGACCAAGATTGATTGCTGTTAGGGCATGTAATTACACTTTAGCTAATGGTTTAAAAGAAACAAGCGAAATATAAAATAAATGCTGGTCTGTTGCAATAAATCATTTCAGTTTATATATAATTGTCCTAATTTAAAACGAATTCAAGTGGCGCACTGGTCCTTGCCAAAAATAAGAATAGGTTACCTATACATACATTAATCGTTAATCGTCTCTATATCCATTCAATTTGATTGTTGATGTATCACATACTGTTTCTCAAACATCATTTATTTTGCTTACTATGCAGGTCGACATCATTGTTAGGATATTATGCGTTGGCCTTCGGTACCTCCACTCTGGCCGGAAATCAGTACCTGAACGCTTTCCTTGGAACAATTGTTGTCCTACCCAGCTATCTAATTGGTTTCACGGTCCTGGGACGCTTCGGACGACGTACTTCTTTATGTATAATGTTCATTATTCCCGGAATCTTGATGCTATGCACGATACCGATGGGTCCAGGTATGTTAATAAATGTTTTGATATGCCGAGATCTATGTAATGATTATTCATGTACACCTATATTCACCCTCACGTTAATGTCTTACAATGTCATCTAGGTATTTTGCTTCCCTAAATAGAGATTCACAGAAGTCTCAGTCATTATCTGATTTCTGTATTAAAGATTGTCTTAATATCCGTGGAATGGCACACTGCAGGAATTTGAATGGAATTAAAATCTTACATAACGAAGGCAATCCTCAACGAAGCAATAGTTTGAACCACTTAGGATGTAGGACAAGGTGAAAAGACTATAAATCAGTACTAACTAAGTGAATTACATATAATAAAATAACTATTTAAGATTTAAGATATCTATATCTCTCTTTGCCAGAAATCTCTCTGTCATGTTTTTAACTGAGATTAGAATTTAAGGAATGTAACCCAAGAAAGGAAAAAATAAAGAAAATTAAGATAAATAGATAAAAAAGACAGAATCCTAGAATAATATTTGAATAAGCATGGTTTTTATGTAAATTTGATATCGTATATCTTTTTTCACGAATGTGTCAAACTTAGATTTTATTTGTCACATACATTATAGTGTAAGGGAAAATAACAGTGTGGTCTGTCAGCAGCATAGGTAGGGAAATAATGTTCATTTAAATTTATTCTTGAAGGGCCGAGAAGATATGTGAAACTGTGTTCATTTTCTAGATACTCAATATGGAGGCATAGAGAATGGGCTTTTACTGGTTACACGATTGGTTCTTGCAATAAGTTGGTTAATCATGTTCCTGTTCACCATGGAACTTTATCCAACAGAGATCCGTAACCTTGCCATTGGAATGGTCTTCTTCATGTCAAGAATAGGTGCAATATCGGCACCATACTTCGCTCAACTGGTAGGTCACTTTACAAATTATACTTTCAAATCAGATTAGATCATACAGCACGGGATCAGTACAAGGGAAGAGACAGAACTAGATTTCAGTGCATTAATGAATAATACTGAGGATTAATGTGAGTATGAAGGGGTAGTCGACAGGAATTAAAGCCGGAAGGTCGTCAGTTCAAATCTCAGCCGAGGAGCGGTAAAATATTTTTTTTTTTACTTTAAAAAATTTCATTTGGTGAAGGTAACCGCCTCCACTTTTTAATGCTGACGTATCTAATTCTTAACCTAAGTATGTTCATCTGCAGAGTTTCCATTTCGGTTTGGGACTACTTGACAGGGCGGTAGCACTCGCTTCCTATCATTTTTTTGTATCCTGGTGTCACCCAGGCCGGCTGTCTATCGCACTTGTGGGTCCTGGGTGTGTAATCATCCCAATTGCCGGGTCATAACACCGAGGAACCCCCAAAGACGCACTCGTATGTGAGTGATACACGGCTGTGGGCACAGCCTACCCATTAAGCCTGCAGAGCGCTCACCCTGGGTGGGGGCCGACCATGAAAAACCTCAACGCCTGGGCTGAGATTCTAACTCACGATCTCCCGGCTTTGAGTCATGCGCTCTACCCCTGAGACACAGAAGCAGGTTAGCTGTAAAATTTTCACGGTAGGCACCCATCAAGGTAGAGTGCTCTGCAGGCCTAATGGGAAGGCTGTGCCCCACAGCCGTGATTTTCTCACTTACGAGTTCGTCTTTGGGTGGTTCCTCGGTGTCATGCCCCAAGCGTTGGGAATTATTATTTAACCAGAACCTACAGGTGCGGTAGACTTCTGGCCTTTGAGACACCAAGGTATAAAAAATTAAAAAATGACAGGAAGCGAGTGCTACCGCCCTGTCAAGAAGTCCCAACCCGAAACGGAACTCTGCAGATATAAATACTCAGATTAATAATTATATAATTCACCATTAGAAAAGGGAGACTTAAAAAAAAAAAAAGAATACGTGATAGCTATGATGGAACACGTTAATTAAATAAAAGTTTGGATGTAATGATATTATTTTACCCTTTCACGGGTAATTTTAAATATAAATTTTGTTTATACGAGCTTTATATTATTTTAAACACTGGATATTCGACATTTTTAACAGAAAATCATTGTTAAAAGTTCCAACGTAATTATTTCTTTCTATTTTATTATGTAAATCATTCGAAATTAATACGATTTCTCAATCCCGTATTATCACGATGAATCTCTTTGTTTCATTTTAAATTTTGTATTTGCACAACCTGTGATATCATTTATTTTATTCTAGAGTCGAGAAAACCGAATTGTAACCATCAGTGTAATTGGCGCCATGGAACTTACCTCAGGTTTGCTGACGCTGTTGCTTCCGGAGACGAAGAATCAGAACCTGCCCGATACAATACTTGACGTGGAAGAACCTGTGTAAGCCCGAAATCTCTCTCACGCAACCCCTATTTTGCTATCCGTAGATTAATGTGTAGCATACTAATTTGTCTTTAAAATCCCTGAGACTTAAAATTCATCCTCTGGCATAATTTAATTCAGTTTCACCTAGCCTATTAACAAACTCGAATAATGTGGTGTGGTCAGACACGGACTTTCTTTTCAATTTCTATTTTCATAGTTCGAATTTATCCAAGGCTGATGAAGCAAGTGCAGACGAAATGGAAGAGCTTAAACAGGAGGTCACATCTTCTGAAGACAATGTAACACAGCATCAGGCTTAACTGAAACCATGAATAATATTAACATAACCTGTGAGGCCATGGACAGGAGCCTGAATTATTTAGAATATTACTTTTGTCACATTGTGATGATTTAAAATTGAAAATTGTGTTTCCAAGTGTAAAGTATTTTTTTTAAATTAAAGATTGTAACTTTATAGGATAATTTCAAGCACTTTATTATGTTTTACAAATTGGACCGAAATTTGAACAATTAGTGATCAAACCTTTTCATATTTTGTTTTGAAATTAGGAGGTATAATGAATTATGAACATAGATGTGTATATGTCATATAACGCTGTTCATAACATAACCCTTACAGTCCACTGAACCAGCTCCGTAAAATGTCTATACCATTGGTATGATTGTATAACTTTAATTATATCTTTTGATCGATTCCTATCAAAAATTCCCTAGAATCGGTGATTATTTAAGTTATATTTATTTTAACATTATAAAATGTATCCTACAATTGCGGGAGGTTACGAAACGAAAAGAAAGATTTGATATAATGCATAATTCTCAAGGCTTTATTTTATTCGCACTGATATGATGCGGGGCTACGTTTCCTGAATGAGGTGTACTAGAATATAACATGTTCATTCGATGCCGAAGACATGCCCACGTCTGATACATTCAAAGGTACACGGAGGTTGAATAATGATTTTTATTCATTTAACAATCCTAAACCATCAAATATTAATTACGAATATATCAAGGAAATATACTGCTGAATAAGTGACCTGTTTTACAAGCATTTCATGAAGTATGAAGAAATAACCACGCTTCGAACAAGACAGTCCCACTATTTTATGTCAATTGAGGGATTCATCAAAACTATAAACTGAGCTAAAAAAATCTGTGATAGTGTTTAATTACAAGGTTTTCATTACACATTTAATCCTGATAATGACAAATATGATTGTGAAAATATATTTGGAACCCCAGCATGTGACATCTGTAAGACCCAGACAGAAAAACCTAAAGATATATTTGCCATTGCATGTCCATCACAGGGTTCTGGGAAACATAATCTGTGGGCCTTCTTAAGTAAAAAATAGATCTTTCTAAATAAAGGCCAAACAGATGATTACTTTGATGACAAATAGTTTTCCCGGACTGATTAACTGATTGTTTTTTAATGAAATAAAAATACTTCATTCGCAAACAAAAATATTAGGAATTTCTCTTACGTTTAGTTCTGATACTTAATTTATTTTCGTGGAATTAAGAGGCTTCACATCGATATTTTTTCAAGACGCAATATTTTTATTCATGTGGAACATAAGAAGATGTATACTGGCAATATGGAAGTGCATTAATTATAATTGACATGTATTGTGAGTTCATGTTTAATTGAGTATACCCTTTTCATTTGTTTATTTTTTTGTGGTGAAGTAATTTGCGGAATTAGTGTAACACCTATGGATATTTCTGTTTATAAGGGCACAGTTGTATGACATTAGTATGTATATGTATAAATAATTGGTTCGTAGGAGTGTGTGTTTGGATAAAGTTTTAACATGTCTAAAACAATGTGAAATAAGAATATGGTAATATAATAAGTGTACACAAGATTTATTTAATTAATTATAAGGGTACATATCAGGTTTTTACATCGTTGTTATAAAGTTTATATAGATACTTGTAACGTAAAAGATGAAATGTATAACAAGGGCACCGTTTGATGTCAAACTCAAGAAGTTGTACGTGTATCGGCGTGTGAGGCATTTGTGTGAAATTAAAGGTTTTGGTCAAACGGTTTGGCTTGAAATTGATCCACAAGCATTTTCATGAAGTGGGTGCTGTGGCTGTGACCTTTGACCCCATGACCTCAAAATCAATAGGTTTCTTCATCCATGGGTGGGTAAGCCATATATGTGAGATGAAAGGTTTAGATCAAACGGTTTTGCTTAAAATCGATCAACAACATTTTTCAAGAAGTGGGTGGCTGTGGCCGTGACCATTGACCCCGTGACCTCTAAATCGACAGGATTCTTCATCCATGGGTGGTTAAGCCATATGTGCGAGATGAAAGGTTTAGGTCAAACGGTTTTGCTAAAAATGGGTCCACAATCTTTTTCAAGAAGTGGGTGCTGTGGCCGTGACCAATGACCCCGTGACCCCTAAATCGACAGGTTTCATCAAATTGGTGGTTAAGCCATATGTGTGAGATGAAAGGTTTTTGGAAAACGGTTTGGCTTAAAATGGGTCCACAAGTTTTCTAGAAGTGGGTGCTGTGGCCGTGCCCTTTGACCCTGTGACCTTAAAATCATAAGGTTTCTTCATCTATGGGTGGTTTGAGCCATATGTGCGAGATGAAAGTTATTGGGCAAACGGTTTTGCTTTAAATTGATCCACAACATTTTTCAAGAAGTTGGTGCTGTGGCCCTAACCTTTGACCCCGTGACCTCAAAATCGATAGGTTTCTTCATCCATGGATGGGTAAGCCATATATGCGAGATGAAAGGTTTTGGGCAAACGATTTTGCTTTAAATTGATCCACAAAGCAATTTCGGACGGACAGACGGACAGACGGAAGACGGACAGACGGACGGACGCACGAACGGAGGCGTTACTATATCCCTTTTGCAACTTCGTTGCGAGGGGATAATAAGAGGTATTGATGGCAGGGTCTGAGGCATAAATAAACTATGAGGCAATATCAGAAGTAATATTAACAAGATATGCGCTACATCGGGTACAAACTCAAATTAACGAACTGTCTTCGTGAAGTCACGGTCTTAAAAAATCAATCATGCATGCAAACATCTCTGTGAAACCACTTTCTGCTTAACCTGAACTGTTCCCTATTGATTAACAATAACATTAATCTATGATTATATGCCATCGATACACTTCAATGAACCAGTAATTCCAAATACGCTTCCTTTACGTTAAATCTAAGTAAAGTCAAAGTTTACTTAAACGAAGTCTACCTTAAATGGGACGCTACTTTAAGTGTTTAAAATCTGCGTTCATCCATCCTAAAGTATATACTGGTAGTGTTCTTACTTCCATTAAATACTGGTAGTGTTGTGATAACACTACTAATTGTCCAAACTGTAAACACTGTGAATCATTGTATGAGAGTGTCTGAAGGTCAGACAATATGGGCAACTCCAGATAGCCTTAACTTTGGCATGTATTCAGTTGGTCACCTACACATGGCTTCCTCTTCCCTTATGAACTTATAACCCATGAACTGTTGACCTATAATCTAATAACACAGGCCGTAACACAGAAAGCCGCTAGACATCCCGAACCTGAGAAACAAGCCTTCACGGTAATACATGGTAATACATATGTCATGCAAAAACTGACATATATCCATGCATGCATAGACACCTTTCGTTAGATATGCCTGTGTACTTTCTGACAACACCTACCATATGGTGAAACTATTTCGTTGTAACTCACCATAACTCACCATCTTTCTTTGCATTTCTGACCTCACTGACGGTTGCAACAGTGAATGAGCGAATTATTTAATGCAATGCGAGTTGAAAACCGTCGTTGGAGACGCCGAATGTGTCAATTATCATGTAATAACGAGACTATCTAATTAACAAAACACTACCTTTGCTTTACAGGCCGTTAATATTACCATCTGTTAATTGTAGATATCCACCTTCTCTTATAACTGACTCCATGTGTGTCATCCCCTCTACTGTCTTAATATTGACCAGCCTGGAGCAACCTTTCTCACACACTCTCACAGCTACATCAATGTTATTTTTCTACGTAATATTCCACCTTTCAAGGGTCGAATCGTCCCATCTGATCATGCATAATTTCACAGAATGTGTTACAGTCTATGTTGATTATCGCGCACTGTAGAATATGAAGCACTGGTTCAACGGATTGTCTAAAACCATGTTTTTCATTTTGTGTAAAATCAAACCAATGGTTCTTATCAATAACATGGTGTTAGTTTATGATTTTATTTCCACACGAATTCTTATGAAGCAAGCCCTAAGGATATTGGCAAATATGGTCTTGAATTAACATTTTACCTGCAGTAAACTGTAACCAGTTATGTATAGAATAAATGATACAGTCATCAATGATTTACGTTACATAAATGTGTTCATGTATATTAATGACATTGACGTTGCATACTGCATTTCGAAATTTACCGATGAGACATGCACTAAAACAATAAAACCGGAAACCGACAAATTATGGGATTAGGATAAGGAATAAAAAGTGTTATCGTCTATAGAAACCACTTATTTGGATGTGTTGTTTGATCTCTTATCAGCAGTTCTGTGAAATTTACCCCCTAAACCGTCAAAAACATTATAAATACGTAATATATAAAGTTTTACTATGACACAACATTGGTCATCGATTTTTAAAATTCTCATATATTTTGTGCTTTAATTAAACTAGTTTCTTGGATATGGAAAATGTTATTTCTTTAACATCATTTTGGCAACACAACGGTTTTGACGTTGTTCGACGAACCTAACAAATAAACGGCCAGACGTTGAAAACTGTCCTTAAATAAGATATTATTGGCTCTATGATAACGTAAATAAAATATCAAATCATCTAAAAACAACCATTGATTTACATGGCTTTAATATTACCATCCTTTACTTGGAGATCACCATCTTCTCTTATAACTGAGTCCAGGTGTATTATCTCCTCTTCTGCCTAAATACTGACCTGGCGCAAAATTTCTCATAATCCCTCACAGCTTCATCAATGTTACATTTCATAGTTGGGAAAAAAATAGATAACAAGACTTTTCATCCGAAAGGCAGTACCCAAACCGGTCATCGTTCAATATCTTTAATGTTGAATCAAATTTATCAGGAATAACGCCAAAATGGTTTTTGATGAGTTATATAACATATATTCACAAAAGGTAGAGATTTCAAACTATTTAATGTTTTAATTGGTTTTCTTTATTTGAAGTACATTTTTTTCAATATTGATTTCCGTAAGGTTTCCATGTTATTTTGGCGGAAGCATATTCACTTGCAGAAGTTATATACAACCCTTATGTTTTAGAATGCCTTATTTACTTTCGAGATTTGTAATTAGAACATTTTACGGATTACTACATCCACCGTCAGCGAGTAAAGTTTTTTTCTTTCAAATCAGGTTAATGATAACCCCAAGGTTTAGCAGCATTTTATCGTCATTGCAACTGTTTGGACACGCTCTTTTTTTCTCCTTTTCGAGTTCCTTCCAGGACAATTTCACATTTTCTGTCACGGTTTCGGACGATAAACAGGTTTTACAATTTCCAATGTATTTTCTTTTGTTTCTTTTAACTTTCAGTGGCTGTTTTATTTAAAAAAGGTACTTTTTTCACCCTAATATTACTGACAATATGTGTTTCGATCTGAAACAGGTCGTTTATAATTTAGATGTGTACCTTCACGGGGGCATTGTTCTTGTGAAAAGCCCAACATATTATGGGTTTTACCTTTAATTCGCTTTTACATAAAGGTAAAAAGGTTGACGTAATCTAAGTCATGTGATTTCTCTTCTTTTCTGTACATTCAAAGTTTCTGCCACACGAACTAAAAGTTCGTTGTTCATTTCCCTCTATTTTAATAAAATTAAAAAAAAAATTCTGAAACAAATTGCTTTTATCTTTGTTCCAGGAATGGAACTGCTTTCCATGCAGTTCTGAAAGAAAAAATTGCTTTTATCTTTTTCTTTCAGAACTGCACGTGACTGTTGTTTTGTATTTCAGGATAGCAGGATAATTGTATTTCTTTCTTCTTTCTTCGTATAATTGATATATCAATTATTGAATGTCTGACAGCAGCTAATTTCTGAAACATTTCCACGTTATCCGGATAATGGTTTCATTATCGCCTTATAATTATACAGATCGTCCTTACAGTAAAAAATAGTGTTCGCCAGAATTACACGAACCACATATATACCTGGCGAGGTATTGATAGTAAACACATTTTAAAACTGATCAAGACATATCAAGTAAGTTTTTTTGTAGGATGATTGGCAGAAACAGATCAACAAAAGCGTCCTGTTTTAGCTAGATATAAAATAAATGTAATACCTGAGACATTGGCACGGTGATTATGTAATTATACACTTTCTAACTCTCTGTATGTGTATACATGCACCAAAATTTACGTAAATCAAGAAAACATACAACACAGTATTATTCAAGTAAAATATATCTATATTAATTCAGATCAGTGATTGTTCATTTTTATCTACAACAACACATCACCAAATTTGTCAGTTACTCAGGAGATATACACGAAAGTCTGGGTACCTGAACCAGGAGCACTGTAGATGATTTTATGAAGACAGCAGAATGAGACATAATTTAGTGTAATATTTTATTATAACACAGCTTCTACTGGTGTAAACTGTACTCCTTGAGCCAGGATGTTGTCAAGTTTAACTCAAAGCCTGTGGCTTGTCCCAGATTATAATAATACAGCAGGTCCTTGGTATGCGCTTTTAAATCTCTTTTTACCCGGATTCCCTTAGCACCGGGCTATTGCCCAGAGGGTTAGTTTAGCCAGCCCAGGTGGTTGGTGGCTCGTAGATGCGCGGTTCAAGTCGGTTATTTAATCCCACTGAGACTGGCAGCAATGGCCAACAACATCTCTATTTTGACATTCCATAAAGTTGGAAGGTTTTTTGTGAGATTGAAAAATTTGGCAAACCCTGATAGTTGTGTACAAATAATAGAACAGTGAGGAAGCTGGTAAAACATTTTCATAAATGACGCAATGGGGGTTACTGAACAACCGACTATTTATTTGTGTGTGTGAGTGTGTGTGTGTGTGTGGAGGTAATCGCCTTCCTTTGTATTGCTATCTTACGTTATTAATCTGTGAGTTCAATTTCTGTTGGGGACTAGGTGACACAGCGGTAGCAATAGCTTTCTATCTTATTATAATGTTATCCTGGTGTCACCAAGGCCCGGTTTCTACCGAACCTGCGGGTCCTGGGTTTCTATTCATCCCGATTGCTGGGTCAAAACACCAAGCAGACCCCCCTCCCCCCCCCCCCCAAAAAAAGACGCACTCTTTGTGAGTGATACACTAGCTATGGGGTACAACCTCCCCATTATGCCTCAGAGCGCTCATCCTGCTGGGGGTCGCCCGTAAAAATCTCACCGTCTCGGCTGAGAATTGGCTTTGAGTCCTGTGCTCTGCATCTGAGCCACAGATGCCGAACATCCTACTCACTATTTGAAGTAACATTCATCGGAAGACCTAAATTCGGCATATTTTACAGTGAATCAACGAATATTGACACCGACTATGGGCCTTCCTTTCCAATATTCGTGACGGAAATGATATAGTCATTTGACAAAGCATAGATATGTATGTATTCCCCTATGAGGTCATTGTGATCGCGAACTCGTTTACAGTCAATTAAAAGATATTTAAATATATTAAAGTAAATAAGTTTCGTATTTTCAAACCAAGAAGATTAGAAGGTAGATTATTTTTAAAACAAAATAATTTTCCAATTAAAAAAATGCTTTTATGTATATATTAGAGAACAGTTTGTTCTTATTCTTTCGATGCAATATCTTGAGTATACAGTTTTACCGGTGAACCTATAAAGATAAATTCTAAATTTTGTTTACTTTCCTTAAAATCAAACACTTTTCGCGCACGTTTTGTGTACTTAATGAAATCAAAGTATGTGTACAATTAATGGAACACGATATTCTACCTTTCAAGGGTCGAATAGTCCCATCTGTACATGGATAATTTCACATGTTGCGTTACATTCTATGTTTATTATCACGCACTGTAGAGTATGAAACACTGGTTCAACTTATTGGTTAAAACCAGGTTTTGTCAGTGTATGTGAAGTCAAACTAATGGTCTAAATTCATTTCACGGTGTTAGTATGTAACTTTATTTCTACACGAGTACTTATGAAGCAAGCCCTTAGACATTGGCAAATATAGTTTAAATTACCACATTATCTGCAGAAAACTGTAACCAACTATGTATAGAATAAATTATTCAATCACAAATGATGAAGTTACATAATGTGTTCATGTATACTACTGACCTTGACGCTGCACACTGCATTAATACTTGCACTTAAACAATAGAACGGACAAATTATGGGATAAGAATTAGGAAAATAAGGTGTAGTCGTCTATAGAAGCGACTGATTTGGATATAGAATGTTTGATCTCCTACCAGCAGTTCTGTTAAACAAACTCAATAAACAGCCAACCCTTAAATATACGTAAATGACACAAAATTTGCCATCGATTTGGATAATCCGCATGTATTTTTTTTTGGGCTTGAAGTAGTGGTTTCTGGTATACGAAAATGATATTTCTTTAACTTCATGTAAGTAACACTACGGTATTGACATTGGTCGACAGACCTATCAAATAAACGACCATTCTTTTAAATGACGTTGATAAGATTTTGTTGGCTCTCTTATGAAAATAAATAACGTATTAAAATTAAAATGTTTAATTGAGTAAAGAAAAGAATAATTTTCATGAGATCATTAAAAAGTGTCCTGAAAGTAAGTACAAAAATAAAAGAAGATGATCTTTTATGATGTGGTGAGAAAATAAATGGCTAGACCATCAGAATCCGTCCTTTGCCTCGACATTAGGATATGAAAAGGTATGGGAAAAGGGGGAACATGAAGAATAATGCCGAAGAACTAGAAGGATCAGGACACTGCTTTTACTCGCAGAAAGACTAATTGAAGCCCACCATATTCCTATATGGTCTTCAAGAAGCCACGGCGGTGTACAATATGAATCCGTGATAAAATATCTCTTTTTACCTCATCAGCAGTTCCTGCTAGAGAAAAAAGCTGACTTAACTGTTATATTGCTCTTCGAGGGTTATCAAATATCCAAGAGAGAAGAGATTGTTTCAGCTAATACAAAAGCATAGCCTTTTAACTTGTTTAAACAATTGCTACTGTTACTATAAACTAACCACTGAAAGCTGTACGTCTTTCTTACCTATAATTTTGTCTCACATGGATATATATTTATATCCATACGATTCAGTTATTCATTATTTGAACGCATGTGTTTGAGGATTGATCCTTTCATCAAGCCGTGGTTCTATTTTGGAGATAAAATTTAAATATGGCTGAATTAGTAGAATGCTAATGAGGCGTATTACATTAATAGAAAACTATACCATGTTTGTTTTACTTTGGTAGATGAGGTAACATATCACTAGACCCTTAGCTCACTTGCTCCTGCCTGTACATAAAATCGGGCTGAAAACACCTCATATGCAATTTAAATATGTGTTATACAATCAGCAAGTGGTACCTTGGTGGGTAACCTTGACGGTTTTGAATTCTCTTTCCCTACTCTTCACTACTATATGCAGTGTTAGTGTCACCTGAGTAAGAGGTCAGAAGGCGATAATTTTGCTTTGTTTAATCTCCAAGGTAACATGATTGAGTTCGACGATTTTTTGGAAAAGGCAGGATCCTTTGGAAAATACCAAATATGCTTCGGTATAATATTAGGCCTTGGTTCGTTTAGCCTTGGATTAAATAATATGATTATTATATTTTTGGCCGAGTCGCCTAAGCATCACTGTTCCGTGCCATCATTATCAAAATTAAACCTGACTGAAGATGTACACATGAACTTCAGCATCCCATTTGACTCCGCAGAAGGTACGTATGAATCCTGTCGCATGTACAACCGAAACTACTCTGATGTAACCGCAGATGTTGTCTACTCGGAACTTACAAACCCCGAAATATCAGAACCAGAGATTGTACCCTGTCAGTATGGATGGGACTATGATAAATCGATCTACGAATCTACCATCATCACCGAGGTAACTTCCATTCAAATCAAATATATCTTGCCTTTAAGCGATTCTTCTTTCATTTACCTTGTTTATATTAATACCTAATATATTGTTACGCGCAATGTCTTGGTATTTTTTCCGTCTGTTTAGGTCTGGCACCAAATGGCTAATCAATTTCTCGAACGTGTCACATTTGTCTAACTCAACTCTTTAAATCATATCAGAACTCAGCAATTGTGCTGTTTTCGTACGATTGAATTATCCACAATACTGCTAGACAGCCCATGCAGAGATGATTCAAGGAAACAGTTATTTCTGTCTGATGTCATATGATGTAATCACCATTAAACGCCCTTAATATGTTAGATAAATAATATGACCTTCTTTTCAAACAATTCATAGCTATCTTTTAACCTGCATTTAACTTATCTTTTAAATGATGATTAGATTTATTTGATTGTCTACATTGATTATGGATAAATCAAGTATAGATATTTATATATATTTATCATTTGAGGCTGTAATGTAATATAAGCTCACGTGCAGACATAAGAAATGAAACCTAAAATATGTCAAAGGAGTTCGCATGTTTATATCATTAAGCCTCTATGATGCATATATTCCAGTGGAACATCGTGTGTAACCACAGATGGCTTCAGGCGACCGCGACATCTATCTATATGGTCGGGTTAATGATGGGATCATCCATTTTCGGCTGGATAGCAGACAGGTCTGGTTCAATAATACGTAAAGATAAAGCACGTGATCCATATCAATGTGTAATAGTTCATTGAAACATAATTATATTAGATATCAAAATAAAGCATTAAAATTACATCCATAAACATGGTTTGATTTAAATATAAAAAAGGACATGGAAACCTTGCATTTAAAAAGGCAGAGAACATTTCCAAAACAAAGACGACAGTGTGTTATTTCTGTATATAACTGTGAGGTCAGAGCTAATGTAAAATATTTTTGCATTGGAGCGTATTTTATGTAATTTGCATGTGCACCATAATATCTTTGATAAATAAGAAATTTAGTTTGTTTCAGTTACGGGCGTAAGATATCCCTGCGTGTTGCAGCGTTGCCTCTGGTAACGGCTACCATTGCTGCATGCTTCAGCCCAAATCTCACCGTGTTCGTCATCATCCGTACCATAGTTGCAATGACTAACATGCCGTTCAATTCTGTCAGTTCTGTCTTGGGTAAGTTTAGATTTTGATTTACGTATAATAAAATACGTTCATGATAAAAGGTGGACTATTTGAATACTGAGTATTGTAGAAAAGACTGTATACCAGTTTATTTAATTATAAAGATAAGACGATGATATGTATTTGTTTAGTTTCAATGTTTAAATAATAATAATAATTTAAATACAGGCATGATCTGTGTAATATAAAACGTAGCATATTTTTTAAAGCTCGTCGATTAAAAATAAATTAAACTATGTTTAATTTTTCATAATACTCAAGAAAACGTTTATCTACTCTAATTTGTGTGTTTATTTTTATCTCCAAACATCTTATTGTTGATCTCAATATATAAATATAAATAACTATATCTTCCACTGGGGTTTCAAGTTTCAGAAATAACGCCGAGGAAATGGAGGTCACTTGCAGTTAGCTTGGGTGAGATGTCTTGGAACTTTGGTTTTATGTTCGCATGCGGTATTGGATATGCCATCAGAGACCGGTTCAAACTTCAAATAGTTGGCGCAGTTCCAGTCGTCCTAATGCTGGCCTACCTGTTGTAAGTTCGATATAATCTAAAATTTATATATATCGGCATGATATTTATATGTATCATTAAATATTTATTTACTTCTTTGTTAGGAGGTTTAATAAACTTTCATGGTCACACTAGTGAAACCTCCGTAGAGGGCTGATACTAAATTGTCGGGTCGAGGAAAATCTTATACAAGTAATCGTCATAACGGCCCAGACACTTTTCGGAGTTTCTGGTTTGCATTTCGTTTTCATTTAAGAAAGCTTTGATGCAGGCTTAATGAACCTGAACAGAAAATATGAACATTTTCAGTAGTTCGCACGCGTGTTGAAATAATATATTTGACATGTCATTTATGGCTCAATTTTCTGCACATTAATGGTGGTAAGTTGAATGTATAGCTTTTGAAGAGATTTTGTCGGCGAGATGCAAACGAGATACAACCTAGAGAACCTATATGCTCGAAATAAGTCCGATACTTTTATTATGACCTTTGTAAGTGGAGCAACTTCGGGCAAACATTAAAAGTGTTCTTCGTGTTCGCTTAGCGGGTTCTTTCTTCGGGGAATGGGGAAATGGATGACCTTAAAGCCAATGATTTACTGCCTTAGTTCAGGACCCCTCAGTCAATAAACAAGGAGTCGGACCTTAACATTTAAGTAATTATTAAATAGTAACCAATGAATCCCATTGACCGGGTTCCGTATAACCTCTTTAACCAGGGAAGGTCACCATATTCATATTCATTTTGGACAGACATTTAAATCGGGGTTCATGATGAGGTTACCCTGATCTTGGGCATCACAGAAACAAAGGTTCCTGATCTCACCACGCTCGAGACCAAGACATCCGTAAGAGAATTGGTCCGTAAACATTCGCAAGAGCAAGAGTTCATAAAAAGGGCTCGCTACAGATACTTAACAAACTATGTCCTTAAATATTCACTGTTCAAGGACGATAGAAAAATCTTTCGCATGTTACTTTCAACCTTTTTTAAATATAATTCGAATATCTGGCTGTAAAATAGTTGCAAGGCTTTCATTTTTTTAAGGAATTCAATTTTTATCTGCCATCATAAGTGATCCTTATTCATACCATTCTACGTAAATTTACTGGCAAGATTGCTGACATTTTACCTCAGGTATTATAAAGTCATCACAAATACAATACCCGGTAAGAACTGTGTTATCGATAAAATGGCATTGTCTTTCGTAATCTAAGTGTGGTTAACGAGTCGCCTCGATGGTTGTACGTGAGGGGCAGAATAGAAGAAGCCAAAGAAATTACAAAGGAAATAGCTCGCTGGAATAAAGTAACCGACGCCTTGGAATACGACGTTTATGTCAAGGTATTATTTGCGACATTATCTCTTCTCTTGGTTGTGAAAGTGAATACAAACAACTCTTAATAGTCTCCGCATTCCCATTTTATTTTACTATATTTTTCTATTAAAATATGTCCTATAATTTCATAAATTTCCAATGTTTGGAGCATAATCTTCTAAGTTGTCCTATAATTTTTACTCTATAATCGTGTTTCTGATAAAGATGTAACAAGTGAATAATTTTCAATATTCAATGCCGTAATAATTAAATACGTTCAGCTCTTTTGTATAACCGCTCGGGTACGTTTAACAGTTTTACATGTTCAGCCCTCTAACGCAGTTAAACATACAATTACATGCTGGTCGGAGAACGTTTGATCATCTTATTTAACCGTGCAAAACATGGCTGTGCAGTGAACACTAATTTATATCTGTATATTTTTCCTAAGCCTCCTTTAAACTAAATTAATTTCCTACGCTCCTATAAAATGCCTTTACATCTTAGGATTCTTACAAGAGCCCTGCAAGAGGGGTTGCTTATCTAATAAAAATCGATGGTGTTAAGTTCTTATATGATTCTGCATTGATATTCAATAAAAAAAAAATTTGGTCTTAGTGTCAGGAGCATTAATACATAACTGAACGCGAGGAACCCAAATATGTCCATTTACAAACCAATGATCAATTTATACAGTAAAACTTTGTTAAACAAAAACTCTGTGACAATTTTTTTTGGATAAAATATTTTGTAGTTCTGTCAACATGTAATGTGAAAAGATATACATCGACCAAACTTATATGATATTCATATTTTTTAATTTCAGCAAGAAACCAAATCCTCTAAAAATGTGTTTGATTTAGTTAGAACCCAGAAACTTCGGATTCGTACCTTCATTTTTGTTTTTACATGGCAAGTACATTCAGTTAACCCATTAAATGTAAATAGCGTATTTGTTACAGGTCTTAAGTTTTTTTTTTTAATTTGTTTGCCTATAAAATATTTAGGTTAGGTCGCTGTCAGGCTGGGACAATTTTAACTAAATAGCATAAAACAAAATGGCCGCAAAAATAATACTAACCTAGCAAAACAATACCCAAAGTGAAAACCATTTTCAAATTGGGTTCCCAGCAAATATACCGGAAACCTATGTAATAAAACCTCCTTTCGTTAATATGTTGAATCCAGTACCATGTAGATCTAAAATTTGGAATAAAAGGACTAATAAACGTCCTCAAATCCAGCTGTCATACAGTGTTTGTGAATATCATCCTTTATAGGTACCTTTATATTACCTTTATACTTAATCAATGTACAAAAGCAAAACGATAATAAACAGTATTTAATTTAAATATTTCAATTTTGTATTTAAGCCTTGTGCTTCAGTAAGGAACAACTTAAGCAAGGTTTTTTTTGCGGGGCAATCAGTGACAAGTTAAATGAGCATATGTTGAATCAAATTAATTTAAAATGGATATTTACGGAAAATCCAATGAGGTAGATAAAAATATAATATCATCATTTTCCAATTTTTCGGTTGGATAAACCACAAAAGACGAAAACATTATTTTATATTTTAGATTATAAATTTTATTAATATAATTAATACTTTAAAGAAATTTCTATAGGAATAATCGGCTGCTGCTTGCAACATCAAATTTCACTTTTTTACCATAATAATAATGCGTTATGGAAAAAAAATAAATAAGATTTTCCAATCCGGAAACCCTCACACCCCTTCCATACACACAGATTTGAACTGGAAAATTGCATGGACACGTTGGCAACGTATAGATGGTACATTAACACATACAGTTAAGCCGGAACAAACAAGTACATGATTAATGATGAGCCTTTTTTCTGTGAGGCGATATCGCCAATTACAACGAAAGTTCTCTGGTTATCCATATCAAATGATCGATGAATGGCAATTGTAAACGGAAAACTGTTCTCCCATAAAAGGTTATGGCTAAAAAATCACTTAACAATTTCTCATAATATTTTTTTAAAAAGTCACTTATTTAAGCGTGATGATGACCGAAAGACATTTCCCGAAATATATAAAAGAAGGACCGTGGACTGCAGAAGGTACCTGTGCACCCCCACCCTAACAAAAAAAAGGGGAATGCGCTATTAATTCCATGGATAAGTTAGCTATTCATGGCTACTCTGATCACAGCCTAATTTTAAGAATAATCTGGATTTAGCAATATACGTTTTATTAATCCTAGTGTGTTGAACCCCCCAGGGAGTCAACTTGGTTTTGCAGTTAGCGCCTCTTTCAACTGCGGGAGGCTTGCTGCAAAAACATTTATCGATATTCAGGGCGTAGTGCTGATAAACATTTACAAAAATATATTTTATAAAAAAGCCGGGAATGGATCTTAAAGTGTTAAGACATATACTGTCAGCAAAACAGCTATATTATAGCAGGACATTATGAAAAATCTAGTATGTAGTAAGGGGCCACAACTTCTGCCAGGATCCTAATCACCCTTCTCTGTGTGCTTCCCACGGTTTACCTGGTTGGATCCCAGATCAGCTCTAGAATAAAGGCACCCAAGTGAATGACCCTCATCAAGAAAGAGAAATTTCGTAAAAGTGATCCAGATAGTCATGTCATCGCAAGGTTGTTTAATTGTGTAAAAGCCTATTCCTCTGCTAATACTTGTAGTGAAGATCCTGAAATACAGAGCAACTAAGTAACCAAACATAAAACTTAAAAACCTAAAAACTCTCCACTTAAGACAGGTCTAATGATATACGAGCCTTTATTTTCGAAGTTGGTGTACACAGCTGAAGTAAACTTTGAACAAATTTGTAACTTTGCGTAACATCGTATAGAAAGGGGATGGTATGAACCAGCTGTATATTATACATTATAACAGAGAAAAAAATATAATTGAGACACCGCTTGCTTTTTTCATGTTATAGCTTTGTCCGTAATAGCTTTGTTCATACAAATAAAGAAATTTCATAATGCAAAACAAATTAGGGTTTTTAATCGTGCACGAAAATGGGCAGCCATTTGATAAGTGTGGTTTTTATGGATACCTTTATATAAAATATAATTCTCTGGATCATAGTACCTCACGATCCATGTATTGTTTATCTATGTAAAATATCAAAATATTAAAATATGATTTTAAAAAATCAACAGGGAAAAAAATAAAGATCCTTAAACAAGGTTAGTGTGAATTTGTACTTTGGGTGCCAGTCTTGATGACCCAGATTGATTACTGTTGGGGTATGTAATTACACTATACTTTAGCTAATTGTTTTAAAACGAAACAAGCGAAATATAAAATAAATGCTGGTCTGTTGCAATAAATCATTTCAGTTTATATATAAGTGTCCGATTTTAAAAAGAATTCAAGTGGCGCACTGGTCCTTGCAAAAATTAAGAATAGGTTACCTATACTTACATTAATCGTTAATCGTCTCTATATCCATTAAATTTGATTGTTGATGTATCACATACTGTTCCTCAAACATAATTTAATTTGCTTACTATGCAGGTCGACATCATTCTTAGGATATTATGCGTTGGCCTTCGGTACCTCTGCTCTGGCCGGAAATCAGCACCTGAACGCTTTCCTTGGAGCAATTGTTGTCCTACCCAGCTATCCCATTGGTTTCACTGTCCTGGCACGCTTCGGACGACGTACTTCTTTATGTGTAATGTTCATTATTCCCGGAATCTTGATGCTTTGCACGATACCGATTGGTCCAGGTATGTTAACAAATATTTTGATATGCCGAGATCTATGTAATGATTATTCATGTACACCTATATTCACCCTCACCTAATTGTCTTACAATGTCATCTAGGTATTTGATTCCATGAATAGAGTACCACAGAAGTCTCAGTCATTATTTGATTTCTGTATAAAAGATTGTCTTAATATCCATGGAATGGCACACTGCAGGAATTTGAATGGAATTAAAATCTTACATTACGAAGGCAATCCTCAAAGAAGCAATAGTTTGAACCACTTAGGATGTAGGACAAGGTGAAAAGACTATAAATTAGTACTAACAAAGTGAATTACATATAATAAAATAACTATTTAAGATTTAAGATATCTATATCTCTCTTTGCCAGAAATGTCGAAAGTTTATCTGTAAATTTGATGTAAAAAGCACGGTTAAAATCCCAGTTTAAAGCAATATTATACATGGACATATATATGTGTTTTTCATTTTAACACACCAAAGTTAAAACCATCTCTCTGTCATGTTTTTAACTGAGATAAGAATTTAAGGAATGTAACCCAAGAAAGGAAAATATAAAGAAAATTAAGATTAAAATTAAGATGAAAAAGACAGAATCCTAGAATAATATTTGAATAAGCATGGTTTTTGTGTAAATTTGATATCGTGTATCTTTTTTCACGAATGTGTCAAACTTAGATTTTATTTGTCACATATATTATAGTGTAAGGGAAAATAACAGTGTGGTCTGTCACCAGTATAGGTAGGGAAATAACGTTCATTTAAATCTATTCTTGAGAGCCCGAGAAGATATGTGAAACTGTCTTCATTTTCTAGATACTCCATATGGAGGAATAGAGAATGGGCTTTTACTGGTTACACGATTGGTTCTTGCAATAAGTTGGTTAATCATGTTCCTGTTCACCATGGAACTTTATCCAACAGAGATCCGTAATCTTGCCATTGGAATGGTCTTCTTCATGTCAAGAATAGGTGCAATAACGGCACCATACTTCGCTCAACTGGTAGGTCACTTTACAAATTATACTTTCAAATACGTTAAGATCATACAGCACGGGATCAGTACAAGGGAAGAGACAGAACTAGATTTCAGTGCATGAATGAATAATACTGAGGATTAATGTGAGCATTAAGGGGTAGTCGACAGGAATTAAAGCCGGAAGGTCGTGAGTTCAAATCTCAGCGGAGGAGCGGTAAAATATTTTTTTTACTCCAAAAAAAATTTTTTTGATGGAGGTAACCGCCTCCATTTTTTAATGCTGACGTATCTAATTCTTAACCTAAGTATGTACATCTGCAGAGTTTCCATTTCGTTTTGGGACTACTTGACAGGGCGGTAGCACTCGCTTCCTATCATTTTTTGTATCCTGGTGTCACTCAGGGCCGGTGTCTACCGCACTTGTGGGTCCTGGGTGTGTAATCATCCCAATTGCCCGGTCATAACACCGAGGAACACCCAAAGACGCACTCGTATGTGAGTGATACACGGCTGTTGGCACAGCCTACCCATTAAGCCTGCAGAGCGCTCCCCCTGGGTGGGGGCAGACCGTGAAAAACCTCACCGCCTCGGCTGAGATTCGAACCCACGATCTCCCGGCTTTGAGTCCTGCGCTCTACCCCTGAGCCACATAAGCAGGTTAGCTGTAAAATTTTCACGGTAGGTCCCCACCAAGGTAGAGTGCTCTGCAGGCTTAATGGGAAGGCTGTGGCCCACAGCCGTGCTTTTCTCACTTACGAGTTCGTCTTTGGGAGGTTCCTCAGTGTCATGCCCCAGCGGTGGGAATTATTATTAAACCAGAACCTACAGGTGCGGTAGACTTCTGGCCTTTGAGACACCAAGGTTTAAAAAATAAAAATGACAGGAAGCAAGTGCTACCTCACGGTCAAGAAGTCCCAACCCGAAACGGAACTCTGCAGATATAAATATTTAGATTAATAATTATATAATTCAGCATTAGAAAAGGGAGACCACAATAAAAAAAAGAATACGTGACAGCTATGATGGAACACGTTAATTAAATAAAAGTTTGGATGTGATGATATTATTTTACCCTTTCACGGGTAATTTTAAATATAAATTTTGTTTATACGAGCTTTACATTATTTTAAACACTGCATATTCGACATTTCTAACAGAACATCATTGTTCAAAGTTCCAACGTAATTAATTCTTGCTATTTTTTTTGTAAATCATTGGAAAATAATACGATTTCTCAATCCCGTATTATCACAATGAATCTCCTTGTTTCATTTTAAATTTTGTATTTGCACAACCTGTGATATCATTTATTTTATTCTAGAGTCGAGAAAACCGAATTGTAACCATCAGTATAATTGGCGCCATGGAACTTACCTCAGGTTTGCTGACGCTGTTGCTTCCGGAGACGAAGAATCAGAACCTGCCCGATACAATACTTGACGTGGAAGAACCTGTGTAAGCCCGGAATCTCTCTCACGCAACCCTTATTTTGCTATCCGTAGATTAATGTGTAGCATAATAATTTTTCTTTATAATCCCTGAGACTTAAAATTCATCCTCTGGCATAATTAAATTCAGTTTCACCTAGCCTATAAACAAGATTGAATAATGTGGTGTGGTCAGACACGGACTTTCTTTTCAATTTCTATTTTCATAGGTCGAAATTATCCAAGGCTGTTGAAGCTAGTGCAGACGAATTGGAAGAACTTAAACAGGAGGTCACATCTTCTGAAGACAAGGTTACACAGAATCAGGCTTAACTGAAACCATGAATAATATTAACTTAACCAGTGAGGCTATAGACAGGAGCCTGAAATATTTAGAATATTACTTTTGTCACATTGTAATGATATACAATTGAAAATTGTGTTTCCAAGTGTAAAGTATTTTTTTTTAATTGAAGATTGTAACTTTAAGGGATATTTTCAGGCACTTTATTATGTTTTATAAATTGGAGCGATATTTGAACAATTAGTGATCAAACCTTTTCATATTTTGTTTTGAAATTAAGAGGTATAATGAATTATGAACATAGATGTGTATATGTCATATAACGCTGTTCATAACATAACCCTTACAGACTACTGAACCTGCTCCGTAAAATGTCTATACCATTGGCATGATTGTATTAATTTAATTATATCTTTTGATCCATTCCTATAAAAAATTCCCCAGAATCGGTGATTATTTAAGTTATATTTTATTTTAACATTATAAAGTGTATCCTACAATTACGAAAAGAAAAGAAAGATTTGGTATAATGCATACTCCTCAAGGCTTTATTTTATTCGCACTGATATGATGCGGGGCTACGTTTCCTGAATGAGTTGTACTAGAATATAACACGTTCATTCGATGCTAAAGACATGCCCACGTCTGATACATTCAAAGGTACACGGAGGTTGAATAATGATTTTTATTCATTTAACAATCCTAAACCATCAAACATTAATTACGAATATATCAAGGAAATATACTGCTGAATAAGTGACCTGTTTTACAAGCATTTCATGAAGTATGAAGAAATAACCACGCTTTGAACAAGACAGTCCCACTATTTTATGTCAATTGAGGGATTCATCAAAACTATAAACTGAGCTAAAAAAATCTGTGATAGTGTTTAATTACAAGGTTTTCATTACACATTTAATCCTAATAATGACAAATATGATTGTGAAAATATATTTGGAACCCCAGCATGTGACATCTGTAAGACCCAGACAGAAAAACCTAAAGATATATTTGCCATTGCATGTCCATCACAGGGTTCTGGGAAACATAATCTGTGGGCCTTCTTAAGTAAAAAATAGATCTTTCTAAATAAAGGCCAAACAGATGATTTTCGATTACTTTGATGACAAATAGTTTTCCCGGACTGATTAACTGATTTTTTTTAATAAAATAAAAATACTTCATTCGCAAACAAAAATATTAGGAATTTCTCTTACGTTTAGTTCTGATACTTAATTTATTTTCCTTGAATTAAGAGGCTTCACATCGATAAAGATTTCAAGACGCAATATTTTTATTCATGTGGAACATAAGAAGATGTATACTGGCAATATGGAAGTGCATTAATTATAATTGACATGCATTGTGAGTTCATGTTTAATTGAATATACCCTTTTCATTTGTTTATTTTTTTGTGGTGAGGTAATTTGCGGAATTAGTGTAACACCTATGGATATTTCTGTTTATAAGGGCACAGTTGTATGACATTAGTATGTATATGTATAAATAGTTGGTTCGTAGGAGTGTGTGTTTGGATTTAGTCTTAACATGTCTAAAACTATGTGAAATAAGAATATGGTAATATAATAAGTGTACACAAGATTTATTTAATTAATTATAAGGGTACATATCAGGTTTTTACATCGTTGTTATAAAGTTTATATAGATACTTGTAACGTAAAAGATGAAATGTATAACAAGGGCACCGCAAAGCGGAGCATCCCCTCGCATGGGAGCATAATGATATGGGGTGTATTACGCAAGTGTTAAAATAAGGTGGGGGGGGGGGTGTGAACTTGAGCTTTGATGTCAAACTCAAGAAGTTGTACGTGTATCGGTGTGTGAGGCATTTGTGTGAGATGAAAGGTTTTGGTCGAATGGTTTGGCTTGAAATTGATCCACAAGCATTTTCATGAAGTGGGTGCTGTGGCTGTGACCTTTGACCCCATGACCTCAAAATCAATAGGTTTCTTCATCCATGGGTGGGTAAGCCATATGTGTGAGATGAAAGGTTTAGGTCAAACGGTTTTGCTTAAAATCGATCAACAACATTTTTCAAGAAGTGGGTGGCTGTGGCCGTGACCATTGACCCCGTGACCTTTAAATCGACAGGATTCTTCTTCCATGGGTGGTTAAGCCATATGTGCGAGATGAAAGGTTCAGGTCAAACGGTTTTGCTGAAAATGGGTCCACAATCTTTTTCAAGAAGTGGGTGCTGTGGCCGTGACCTTTGACCCTGTGTCCTAAAAATTGATAGGTTTCTTCACCAATGGATGGGTAAGCCATACGTGCGAGATGAAGGGGGGTTAAGGTCAAACAGTTTGGTTTGAAATCGATCCACAAGCTTTTTTAAGAAGTTGGTGCTGTGTCCCTGACTTTTGACATCGTGACCTCAAAATCGACAGGTTTCTTCATCCATGGATGGGTAAGCCATATGTGCTAGATGAAAGGTTTAGGTCAAACGGTTTGACTCGAAATCGATCCACGACTTTTTTCAAGAAGTGGGTGCCGTGGCCGTGACCATTGACCCCGTGACCTCTAAATCGACAGGTTTCTTCATCATTGGGTGGTTAAGCCATATGTGTGAGATGAAAGGTTTTTGGGAAACGGTTTGGCTTAAAATCGATCCACAACATTTTTCAAGAAGTGGGTGCTGTGGCCGTGACCATTGACCCCGTGACCTCTAAATCGACAGGTTTCATCAAATTGGTGGTTAAGCCATATGTGTGAGATGAAATGTTTTTGGAAAACGGTTTGGCTTAAAATGGGTCCACAAGCTTTTTCAAGAAGTGGGTGCTGTGGCCGTGCCCTTTGACCCTGTGACCTTAAAATCATAAGGTTTCTTCATCTATGGGTGGTTTGAGCCATATGTGCGAGATGAAAGTTTTTGGGCAAACGGTTTTGCTTTAAATTGATCCACAACATTTTTCAAGAAGTTGGTGCTGTGGCCCTGACCTTTGACCCCGTGACCTCAAAATCGATAGGTTTTTTCATCCATGGATGGGTAAGCCATATGTGCGAGATGAAAGGTTTTGGGCAAACGGTTTTGCTTTAAATTGATCCACAAAGCAATTTAGGACGGACAGACGGACAGACGGAAGACAGACAGACGGACGGACGCACGAACGGAGGCGTTACTATATCCCGACTTCGTTGCGAGGGGATAATAAGAGGTATTGATGGCAGGGTCTGAGGCATAAATAAACTATGAGGCCTTATCAGAAGTAATATTAACAAGATATGCGATACATCGGGTACAAACTCAAATAACGAACTGTCTTCGTGACGTCACGGTCTTAACAAATCAATCATGCATGGAAACACCTCTGTGAAACCACTTTCTGCTTAACCTGAACTGTTCCCTATTGATTAACAATAACATTAATCTATGATTATATGCCATCGATACACTTCAATGAACCAGTAATTCCAAATACGCTTCCTTTACGTTAAATCTAAATAAAGTCAAAGTTTACTCAAACGAAGTCTACCTTAAATGGGACGCTACTTTAAATGTTTATAATCTGCGTTCATCCATCCTAAAGTAAATACTGGTAGTGTTCTTACTTCCATTAAATACTCGTAGTGTTGTGATAACGCTACTAATTGTCCAAACTGTAAACACTGTGAATCATTGTATGAGAGTGTCTGAAGGTCAGACAATATGGGCAACTCCAGAAAGCCTTAACTTTGGCATGTATTCAGTTGGTCACCTACAGATGGCTTCCTCTTCCCTTATGAACTTATAACCCATGAACTGTTGACCTATAATCTAATAACACCGGCCGTAACACAGAAAGCCGCTAGACATCCCGAACCTGAGAAACAAGCCTTCACGGTAATACATGGTAATACATATGTCATGCAAAAACTGACATATATCCATGCATGCATAGACACCATTCGTTAGATATGCCTGTGTACTTTCTGACAACACCTACCATATTGTGCAACTATTTCGTTGTAACTCACCCTAATTCACCAACTTTCTTTGCATTCCTGACCTCACTGACGGTTGCAACAGTGAATGAGCGAATTATTTAATGCAATGCGAGTTGAAAACCGTCGTTGGAGACGCCGAATGTGTCTATTATCATGTAATAACGAGACTATCTAATTAACAAAACACTACCTTTGCTTTACAGGCCGTTAATATTACCATCTGTTAATTGTAGATATCCACCTTCTCTTATAACTGACTCCATGTGTGTCATCCCCTCTACTGTCTTAATATTGACCAGCCTGGAGCAACCTTTCTCACACACTCTCACAGCTACATCAATGTTATTTTTCTACGTAATATTCCACCTTTCAAGGGTCGAATCGTCCCATCTGATCATGCATAATTTCACAGAATGTGTTACAGTCTATGTTGAATATCGCGCACTGTAGAATATGAAACACTGGTTCAACGGATTGTCTAAAACCATGTTTTTCATTTCGTGTAAAATCAAACCAATGGTTCTTATCAATAACATGGTGTTATTTTGTGATTTTATTTCAACACGAATACTTATGAAGCAAGCCCTAAGGATATTGGCAAATATGGTCTTGAATTAATATTTTACCTGCAGTCAACTGTAACCTGTTATGTATAGAATAAATGATACAGTCATCAATGATTTACGTTACATAAATGTGTTCATGTATATTAATGACATTGACGTTGCATACTGCATTTCGAAATTTACCGATGAGACATGCACTAAAACAAAAAAAAACAAAAAAAAAAAACCGGAAACCGACAAACTATGGGATTAAGATAAGGAATATAAGGTGTTATCGTCTATAGAAACAACTTATTTGGATGTGTTGTTTGATTTCTTATCAGCAGTTCTGTGAAATTTACCCCCTAAACCGTCAAAAACATTATAAATACGTATTATATAAACTATTCCTATGACACAACATTGGTCATCGATTTTTAAAATTCTCATATATTTTGGGCTTGAATTAAACTAGTTTTTTTAATACGGAATATGTTATTTCTTTAACATCATGTAGGCAACACAACGGTTTTGACGTTGTTCGACGAACCTAACAAATAAACGGTCAGACGTTGAAAACTCTCGTTAAATAAGATATTATTTGCACTATGATAAAGATAAATAACACATCAAATCATCAAAATACAACCATTGATTTACATGGCTTTAATATTATCATCCTTTACTTGGAGATCGCCATCTTCTCTTATAACTGAGTCCAGTTGTATTATCTCCTCTTCTGCCTGAATACTGACCTGGCGCCAAATTTCTCATAATCCCTCACAGCTTCATCAATGTTACATTTCATAGTTGGGAAAAAAATAGATAACAAGACTTTTCATCCGAAAGGCAGTACCCAAACCGGTCATCGTTAAATATCTTTAATGTCGAATCAAATTTATTAGGAGTAACGCCAGAATGGTTTTTGATGAGTTATATAACATATATACACAAAAGGTAGAGATTTCAAACTATTTAATGTTTTTATTAGTTTTCTTTATTTGAAGTACATTTTTTCAATATTGATTTCCGTAAGGTTTCCATGTGATTTTGGCGGAAGCATATTCATTTGCAGAAGTTATATACAACCCTTATGTTTTAGAATGCCTTAATTACTTTCGAGATTTGTAATTAGAACATTTTACGGATTACTGCATCCACCGTCAGCGAGTAAATTTTTTTTTCTTTCAAATCAGATTAATGATAACCCCAAGGTTTAGCAGCATTTTATCGTCATTGCAACTGTTTGGACATACTCTTTTTTCTCCTTTTCGAGTTCCTTCCAGGACAATTTCACATTTCCTCTCACGCTTTCAGACGATAAACAGGTTTTACAATTTCTAATGTATTTTCTTTTGTTTCTTTTAACTTTCAGTGGCTGTTTTATTTAAAAAAAGGTACTTTTTTCACCCTTATATTACTGACAATATGTGTTTCGATCTGAAACAGGTCGTTTATAATTTAGATGTGTACCTTCACGGGGGCATTGTTCTTGTGAAAAGCTCAACATATTATGGGTTTTACCTTTAATTCGCTTTTACATAAAGAAGTAAAAAAGTTGACGTAATCTAAGTGATGTAGAAAATTCAATGTGATTTCTCTTCTTTTCTGTGCATTCAAAGTTTCTGCCACACAAACTGAAAGTTCGTTGTTCATTTCCCTCTATTTTAATAATAAAAAAAAAATCCTGAAACAAATTGCTTTTATCTTTGTTCCAGGAATGGAACTGCTTTCCGTGCAGTTCTGAAAGAAAAAATTGCTTTTATCTTTTTCTTTCAGAACTGCACGTGACTGTTGTTTTGTATTTTAGGATAGCAGGATAATTGTATTTCTTTCTTCTTTCTTCGTACAATTTATATATCAATTATTGAATGTCTGACAGCAGCTAATTTCTAAAACATTTCCACGTTATCCGGACAATGGTTTCATTATCGCCTTATAATTATACAGATCGTCCTTACAGTACAAATAGTGTTCGCCAGAATGACACGAAACACATACCTGGCGAGGTATTGATTGTAAACACATTTTAAAACTGATCAAGACATATCAAGTAAGTTTTTTTTGTAGGATGATTGGCAGTAACAGATCAACAAAAGCGTCCTGTTTAGCTAGATATAAAATAAATGTAATACCTGAGACATTGGCATAGTGATTATGTAATAATACACTTTCTAACTCTCTGTATGTGTATACATGCACCAAAATTTACGTAAATCAAGAAAACATACAACACAGTATTATTCAAGTAAAATATATCTATATTAATTCAGATCAGTGATTGTTCATTTTTATCTACAACAACACATCACCAAATTTGTCAGTTACTCAGGAGATATACACGAAAGTCTGGGTACCTGAACCAGGAGCACTGTAGATGATTTTATGAAGACAGCAGAATGAGACATAATTAAGCGTAATATTTTATTATAACACAGCTTCTACTGGTGTAAACTGTACTCCTTGAGCCAGGATGTTGTCAAGTTTAACTCAAAGCCTGTGGCTTGTCCCAGATTATAAAAATACAGCAGGTACTTGGTATGCGCTTTTATATCTCATTTATACCCGGATTCCCTTAGCACCGGGCTATTGCCCAGAGGGTTAGTTTAGCCAGCCCAGGTGGTTGGTGGCTCGTAGATGCGCGGTTCAAATCGGTGAGTTAATCCCACTGAGACTGGCAGCAATGGCCAACAACATCTCTATTTTGACATTCCTTAAAGTTGGAAGGTTTTTTGTGAGATTGAAAAATTTGGCAAACCCTGATAATTGTGTACAAATAATAGAACAGTGAGGAAGCTGGTAAAACATTTTCATAAATGACGCAATAGGGGTTACTGAACAACCGACTTTTTATTTGTGTTCGTGTGTGTGTGGAGGTAATCGCCTCCCTTTGTAACGCTATCTTACGTTATTAATCTACGAGTTCAATTTCGGTTGGTGACTAGGTGACAGAGCGGTAGCAATAGCTTTCTACCTTCATATAATTTTATCCTGGTGTCACCAAGGCCGGTTTCTACCAAACCTGCGGGTCCTGGGTTTCTATTCATCCCCATTGCTGGGTCAAAACACCAAGCAGACCCCCCTCCCCCTCCCAAAAAAAGACGCACTCTTTGTGAGTGATACACTAGCTATGGGGTACAAACTCCCCATTATGCCTCAGAGCGCTCACCCTGTTGGGGGTCGACCGTAAAAAAATCTTATCGTCTCGGCTGAGAATTGGCTTTGAGTCCTGCGCTCTGCATCTGAGCCACAGATGCCGAACATCCTATTCACTTTTTGAAGTAACATTCATCGGAAGATCTAAATACGGCATATTTCACTGTGAATCAAGGAATATTGACACCAACTATGGGCCTTCCTTTCCAATGTTCGTGACGGAAATGATATAGTCATATGACAGAGCATAGATACGTATGTATTACCCTATGAGGTCATTGTGATCGCGAAATCGTTTACAGTCAATTAAAAGATATTTAAATATATTAAAGTAAATAAGTTTCGTAATTTCTAACCAAGAAGATTAGAAGGTAGATTATTTTAAAAAAAGCAAAATAATTTTCCAATTAAAAAAATGCCTTTATGTACATATAAGAGAACAGTTTGTTCTTCTCCTTTCAATGCAATATCTTGAGTATACAGTTTTACCGGTGAAGCTATAAAGATAAATTCTAAATTTCGTTTACTTTCCTTAAAATCAAACACGTTTCGCGCACGTTTTGTGTACTTAATGAAATCAAGGTATGTGTACAATTAATGGAACACGATATTCTACCTTTCAAGGGTCGAATAGTCCCATCTGCACATGCATAATTTCACATATTGCGTTACATTCTCTGTTTATTATCACGCACTATAGAGTATGAAACACTGGTTCAACTTATTGGTGAAAACCGGGTTTTGTCAGTGTATGTGAAGTCAAACTAATGGTTCAAATTCATTTCACGGTCTTAGTATGAAACTTTATTTCTACACGAGTACTTATGAAGCAAGCACTTAGACATTGGCAAATATGGTATTAAATTACCACATTACCTGCAGAAAACTGTAACCAACTATGTATAGAATAAATTATTCAATCATAAATGATGTAGTTACATAATGTGTTCATGTATACTACTGACCTTGACGCTGCACACTGCATTGATACTTGCACTTAAACAATAGAACGGACAAATTATGGGATAAGGATTAGGAACATAAGGTGTAGTCGTCTATAGAAGCGACTGATTTGGATATGTTGTTTGATCTCCTACCAGCAGTTCTTTTAAACAAACTCAGTAAACAGCCAACCCTTAAATATTCGTAAATGGCACAACATTTCCCATCTATTTTGATAATACGCATGCATTTTTTTTGGCTTGAAGTAGTGGTTTCTGGTATATGAATAATGATATTTCTTTAACTTCATGTGAGTAAAAAAACGGTAATGACATGGGTCAAATAAACAACCATTCTTTTAAATGTCCTTGATAAGATTTTGTTGGCTCAATAATGAAGATAAACAACGTATTTAAATTTAAATGTATAATGGAGTTAAGAAATGAATACTTTTCATGAGATTATTAAAAAGTGTTCTGAAAGTGAGTACAAAAATAAAAGAAGATGATCTTTAATGATGTGGTGAGAAAATAAACGGCTAGACTATCAGAATCAGTCACTTGCCTCGACATTAGGATATGAAAAGGTATGGGAAAAGGGGGAACATGAAGAATATTGCCGAAGAACTAGAAGGATTAGGACACTGCTTTTACTCGCAGAAAGATTAATTGAAGCCCACCATATTCCTTTATGGTCTCCAAGAAGCCACGGTGGTGTACAATATGAATCGATGATAAAATATATCGTTTTACCTCATCAGCAGTTCCTGCTAGAGAAAAGAGCTGACTTAACTGTTATATTGCTCTTCGAGGGTTATCAAATATCAAAGAGAGAAGAGATTGTTTCAGCTAATACAAAAGCATAGCCGTTTAACTTGTTTATACAATTGCTACTGTTACTATAAACTAACCACTGAAAGCTGTACGTCTTTCTTACCTATAATATTGTCTCACATGGATATATATTTCTTTCCATACGGTATAGTTATTCATTATTTGAACGCATGTGTTTGAGGATTGATCCTTTCATCAAGCCGTGGTTCTATTTTGGAGATAAAATTTAAATATGGCTGAATTAGTAGAATGCTAATGAGGCGTATTACATTAAAAGAAAACTATACCATGTTTGTTTTTACTTTGGTAGATTAGGTAACATATCACTAGACATTTAGCTCACTTACTCCTGCCTGTACATGAAATCGGGCTGAAAACACCTCATATGCAATTTAAATATGTGTTATACAATCAGCAAGTGGTACCTTGGTGGGTGAGCTTGACGAACACATTTTTTAATTCTCTTTCCCACTCATATGCAGTGTTAGTGTCACCTGAGTAAGAGGTCAGAAGGCGATAATTTTGCTTTGTTTATTCTCCAAGGTAATATGATTGAGTTCGACGATTTTTTGGAAAAGGCAGGATCCTTTGGAAAATACCAAATATGCTTCGGTATAATATTAGGCCTTGGTTCGTTTAGCCTTGGATTAAATAATATGATTATTATATTTTTGGCCGAGTCGCCTAAGCATCACTGTTTCGTGCCATCACTATCAAAATTAAACCTGACTGAAAATGTACACATGAACTACAGCATCCCATTTAACTCCGCTGAAGGAACGTATGAATCCTGTCGCATGTACAACCGAAACTACTCTTGTGTAATCGCAGATGTTGTCTACTCAGAACTTACAAACCCCGAAATATCAGAACCAGAGTTTGTACCCTGTAAGTATGGATAGGACCATGATAAATCGATCTACGAATCTACCATCATCACCGAGGTAACTTCCATTCTAATATATATACTGCTTTAAGCGATTCTTCTTGCATTTCCCTTGTTTATATTAATACCAAATATATCGTTACGCGCAATGTCTTGGTAATTTTCTCCGTCTGCCACCTAACGGCTAATCTTTTACACTTGTCACACTTGTCTGACGCAACTCTTTAAATCATATCAGAACTCAGCACTTGTGCTGTTTTTGTACGATTGGATTATCCACAATACTCCTAGGTAGCCAATGCAGAGATGATTCAAGGAAACAGTTATTTCTGTCTGATGTCATATGATGTAATCACAATTAAACGCAATTTATATGTTAGATAAATAATATGACCTTCTTTTGAAATAATTCATAGCTATCTTTTAACCTGCATTAAACTTATCTTTTAAATAATGGTTAGATTTATTTGATTGTCTACATTGATGATGGATAAATCAAGTATACATATTTATATATATATTTATTATTGAGGCTGTAATTAAATATTAGCTCATACGCAGATATGAGAAATGAAACCTAAAATATGTCAAAGGAGTTCGCATGTTTATATGAGTAAGCCTCTATGATGCATATATTCCAGTGGAACATCGTGTGTAACCACAGATGGCTTCAGGCGACCGCGACATCTGTCTATATGGTCGGGTTAATGATAGGATCATCCATTTTCGGCTGGATAGCAGACAGGTCTGATTCAATAATACGTAAACTTAAAGCACGTGATCCATATCAATGTGTAATAGTTCATTGAAACATAATTATATTAGATATCAAAATAAAGCATGATAATTACATCCATAAACAAAGTTTGATTCAAATATAAAAAAGGACATGAAAACGTTGCATTTAAAAAAGGCAGAGAACGTTTCCAAAACAAAGACGGCAGTGTTGGTATCATAATGATGGTAGAAAGAAATCGCTTTGACAATAAATGATATTATTAACAATTACATCCCTGCAAGATCATTGACTCCAAAACTCTGTTCCACATCATTACTGAATGACCCATTTATCATATAGGAGTAGCGTGTATCTTTTTTTAAAACTCGCAGTTTGATTGTAAATTATCTCCCAGTCAGAGTGCATGTTTTTAAATATCAATAAGCATGTTTGAACGAACATTGATTTTAAATCTACAAGCGTGACACAGTGGTATATTCATTGTATAAGCGTATCGATAATATGTTGTTATGGCTCCACATGCAAGGGAATAACGCACAAGTACGAAACTTATTAGAGTGTGTTATTTCTTTATAAAACTGTGTGGTCAGAGCAAAGGTGAAATATTTGTGCATTGGAGCGTATTTAATGTAATTCGCATGTGCACCATAATATCTTTGATAAATAAGAAATTTAGATTGTTTCAGTTACGGGCGTAAGATATCCCTGCGTGTTGTAGCGGTGCCTTTGGTTACGGTCACCATTGCTGCATGCTTCAGCCCCTATCTCACCGTGTTGGTCATCATCCGTACCATAGTTGCAATAACTAACATGCCGTTCAATTCTGTCAGTTTCTGTCTAGGGTTAGTTAAAATTTTGATTTACGTATAATAAAATACGTTCATGATAAAAGGAGGACCTTTTGAATACTGAGTATTGTAGAAAAGACTGTATACCAGTTTATTCAATTTAAAATACATGACAATAATATGTATTTGTATATGTATTTTTTCAATGTATAAATAATAATAATAATTTAAATACAGGCATGATCTGTGTAATATAAAATGTAGCATATTTTTTAAAGCTTGTAGATTAAAAATAAATTAACTAAGTTTATTTTTCATAATACTCAAGAAAACGTTTATCTAATCTAATTTGTGTGTTTGTTGTTTTCTCCAAGCCTAGCTAAAACATTTCCTTCTTATTTGAAAGAAGAATGGATATGGAAACATAATGTATCGGCATCTTATTGTTAATCTCAATATATAAATATAAATAACTATTTCTTCCACTGGGTTTCAAGTTTCAGCAATAACGCCGAGGAAATGGAGGTCACTTGCAGTAAGCATTGGTGAGATGTCTTGGAACTTTGGTTTTATGTTCGCATGCGGTATTGGATATGCCATCAGAGACCGGTTCAATTTTCAAATAGTTGGCGCAGTTCCAGTCGTCCTAATGCTGGCCTACCTGTTGTAAGTTCGATATAATGTAAAAATTATATATATCGGAATGGTGTTTATATGTATCATTAATTTTTTTTTTACTTCTTTGTTAGGCGGTTTAATCAACTTTCATGATCACACTAGTGAAACCTCCGTAGAAGGCTGATACTAAATTGTCGGGTCGAGGAAAATCTTATATAATTAATCGTCATAACGGCCCAGACACATTTCGGAGTTTCTAGTTTGCATTTCGTTATCATTTAAGAAAGCTTCGATGCAGGCTTAATTAATGGACCTGAACAGGAAAGATGAACATTTCAAGCAGTTCGCTATTTGTTGAAATGATATATTTGACATGTCATTTATGGCTCCGTTTTCTGCACATTAATGGTGGTAAATTGAATATACAGCTTTTGAAGAGATTTTGTCGGCAAGATGCAAACGAGATACAACCTGGAGAACCTATATGCTCGAAATAAATCCGATAGTTTTATTATGACCTTGGTAAGTGGAGCAAATTCGGGCACACATTATAAGTGTTCTTTGTGTTCCCTTAGCGGGTTCTTTCTTCGGGGAATGGGAAAATGGATGACCTCAAAGCCAATGATTTACTGCCTTAGTTCAGGACCCCTCAGTCAATAAACAAGGATTCGGACCTTAACATTCAAGTAATTATTTAATAGTAACCAATGAATCACATTGACCGGGTTCCCGTATAACCTCTTTATACAGGAAGATCACCATATTCATATATATTTCGGATAGACATTTAAATCGGGGTCCATGATGAGGTTAGTGGGGATGTCCTTATGTCCTTAAATAATCACTGGTCAAAGACGATGGAAAATCTTTCGCATGTTACTTTCAACCTTTTTAAAATATAATTCGAATATCTGGCTGTAAAATAGTTGCAAGGCTTTCATTTTTTTAAGGAATTCAATTTTTATCTGCCATCATAAGTGATCCTTATTCATACCATTCTACGTAAATTTACTGGCAAGGTTGCTGACATTTTTCCTCAGGTATTATACATTTATGTCAATGTATTTTTTGCGACATTATCTCTTCTCTTGGTTTTGAAAGTGAATACAAACAACCTCTTAATATTCTCCGCATTTCCATTTTATTTTACTATATTTTTCTATAAAAATTTGTCCTATAATTTCATAAATTTCCAATGTTTGGACGATAATCTTCTAAGTTGTACCATAATTTATAACTTGATAATCTTGTTTCTGATAAAGATGTAACAAGTGAATAATTTTTAATATTCAACGCCGTAATAATTTACGACATTTAGCTCTTTTGGATAACCATCCGGGCATGTTTAACAGTTTTACATGTTCAGCCCTCTAACGCAGTTTATCATACCATTACGTGCTGGTCGGAGAACTTTGGATCATCTTATTTAACAGTGTAAAACATGGCTGTGCAGTGAATACTTAAATATATCTGTATATTTTTCCTAAGCCTCCTGTAAACTAAATTAATTGTGTACGCTCCTATAAAATGCCTATGCATCTTAGGATTTTGACAAGAGCCCTGCAAGAGGGGTTGCTTATTCTAATTAAAAACAATGGTGCTAAGTTCTAATATGCTGCTGCATTGATATTCAATTAATAAAAAATTGATCTTAGTGTCAGGAGCATTAATACATAACTGAACGCGATGAACCCAAATATGTCCATTTACAAACTAATGATCAATTTATACAGTAGAACTTTGTTAAACAAAAACTCTGTGACATTTTTTTGGATAAAATTTTTTGTATTTTTGTCAATATGTAATGTGAAAAGATATACATTGACGAAATTTATTTGATATTCATATTTTTTAAATTTCAGCAAGAAACCAAATCCTCTAAAAATGTGTTCAACTTTGTTAGAACCCAGAAACTTCGGATTCGTACCTTCATTTTTGTTTTTACATGGCAAGTACATTCAGTTAACCCATTAAATGTAAATAGCGTAATTGTTTTATGGTCTTAAGTTTTTTAAAAGAATTTGTTTGCCTATAAAATATTTAGGTTAGGTCGCTGTCAGGCTTGGATAATTTTAACTAAATAGCATAAAACAGAATGGCCGCAAAAATAATACTAACCTAGCAAAACAACATCCAAAGGGACCACCATTTTCAAATTGGTTTCCCAGCAAATATACCGGAAACCTATGTAATAAAACATCCTGTGGGACTGTCCCAGGGGTGAATGCACACTTTATCTTATAAGACAGGTGGACAGATGGGCCGAAGAGACTCTACCATACAAACCTTTTGATTTGGTTAATTCGTTGAATCCAGTACTATGTAGATCTAAAATTTGGAATAAAAGGACTAATTAAACGTTTAGGTTTAGATAAAGATGAATAAACGTCCTCGAATCCAGCTGTCATACAGTCTTTGTGAATATTTTTTATAGAGGTTTTGCGGCTGACGTCACTAGGTCACGTGATATTGTTTATCAGCCATGACGGACGGTCCCACATGGCCTTTCCTTGTGACACAGTGGTTGTTGTATTCATCTCACATTAAATGTGGAATTTATACCATGGTGATTAGTTGCTGTGCTGTTGGATGTTCAAACAAGCAAAGGAAGTTCCCTGGCTTGTCATTTTATCGTTTCCAAGCTGACCAAGAGCGGCGTGAACAATGGATTGCAGCCGTCAACCGCAAAGACTGGAGTCCCAACGATACTACCAGGCTCTGCAGTGCTCACTTCATAAGCGGTATGTATGTAAGCTATTTATCACTGGCTGGCATCTGTCATTACTGGAGAAGTGTCACAGGGTATGATACTCTGGTCAGTCTGGTGGATTAATGATTTGAATTCCTGTGACCAGGTTGCTAAACTAACAGGATTATTACAACTATGCTCCATTCTATTATACTATAGTACTATTAGTAGCACTGTTAACTATAGAATAAATTATATTGGTGTCTGAAACTATATTCTTTTCAAAGTTTGGTAAAGGCCCTGTTAAATGGGCTTTATCTGCAGTATTAGATCATTGTTACAATGTGACAAGGGTTTGTAATGTGGATCAAAATTATAAAAGATATAGACAAAATGCCACACAGCAGATGCAGCATACAAACCAATAATAAATGTGATCCGGTCTTTACATTTTTACAGCCACACAGTTATAAACACAAAATAAAAAGACGTACAAATTTTATTTAAAGAATGAAGAACACTCCAGAGGCAAGCAAATACTATTACATTGCTGGAGAGATTTTAACATGTAATACTACTTATAGAAATAAAATGGACAAGATTTAAACTAGAGCCTTACGTCTATTTTATTTTCTTTTGAACTGTTTCGGGTAAAAAAGACAACAATCCTCTCTCACAAGATTATGTCCCCCAAATCTTTAGTCATGTGAGTTCCCCTAGAAAGAAGACTGCAAAGAAGGCCATGGAAAACTTTGAACGGCGACAGAACATGAAGAGGAGACGTATTGAACAGGAAACAAGAAAAGAAGCAGCTAGTGGTTTACTTAGCCTAGCTCTGACTGGTCCTCAGTCTGACAAGCCCACAGGCAGCACAGACTCAGATTTACAGCAGAATCTTCCAGAGAAAGATAATAACAAAGCCACCAGCACTATAATGACAACGAACGATATTGCTTCACTAGAATCCGAGTGTCAATCACTGCGGACTAATTGCCAGGATCTTAAGTAACAATGTGACAGTTTAAAATGGAGTGAAAAGGGATTTGTAAGAAATGATGCCAAAGTAAAATATTACACAGGGCTACCTTCATATGCTATGTTGATAATTATATTTAACTTCATAAAACCTTACCTGAAAGAACTTGAAAGCATGACAAAATTCCAACAATTATTATTGACCCTTATGAGGTTAAGGTTGAACTTAAATGTCCAAGACCTTGCCTTCAGGTTTAATGTTCATGTTTCAACAGCATATAGGATCTTTAAACAGGTGATACCATAGACTTACCCCTGCATATGTTTTGTGGCCTGAACGTGAAATTGTCAGACAGTGACTGCCTCTGTCATTTAGAAAATCATTTCCGAAATGCATTTCAATTATAGATTGCTTCGAAATATTTATTGAGAGACCAAGCGACTTAGATTCAAGGAACAAAACATATTATCATTATAAATCGCACAATACAATAAAATAGCTCATTTCCTTAGCACCACAAGGGGCAATTACCTTTATTTCCAAGGGATGGGGTGGAAGGGTTAGCGATAAGTATATCACAGAAAACTCTCCTTTTTTAGATAAAATTAATCCAGGAGATGTTATATTAGCAGATAGAGGGTTTGATATAAGTGATTCTGTTGGTTTGCACTGCGCAAAAGTTGAAATATAGCCTTTACTAAAGGTAAAAAGCAGTTAAGCATGCTTGATGTTGAGAAAACTCGAAACATAGCTGCTGTAAGAATACATGTGGAGCGGGTAATTTGGTGCACAAGACAAAAGTACACAATGTTGCAGGGTACCATCCCAATTACACTTCTTTAGAATGACAGAATGACTAATCTAACGGCCCTAGATAAAATTGTACATGTGGCCTGTGCCTTGATAAATGCCTCAGAATCTGTTGCGCCCTTTGAATAAATAGAAAACTAATAAATGCTTTATCTAATTCAGCCCCAAGAGCTTTTCTTAGCAGTATAAAGTGTCCATGTATATTAAAGTGGAATGCACGACAGATATTTACGAATTCTTTTTAAGTTTTTTTTTGCAGTCTAAACATAGCCATTTCCCCTTTTGCACCCTTTTCAGCCTCAGACTCTGGAAATGGAATCGCTTGACCTTGCATTCTTGGACATTTGAACACGATATCATGACACCATCCTCGGGCATCCTGCAGTAAAACCATACCACCTGACTTGTTGAACAAACTGGCTCTGCTGGCTCTGCTGATGAAACCACTGTGTGTGAGGTTTATTTTGCAAAAGAGAAGCCAAAGCAATCAGCACGCAGAGAAATTCAGTGAAATATGCCTAGGGATAGAAAATGAAAAGAAAATATAGTAATACAGCGAAACAGGAAGTAAGCATGCATATCTCTTCCAAAGCAACACCACAGCAATTCCAAAGCCACCACCACACAGATACAAAATATTCCAGATTTACCTTACATATTTTCACGGCTTCAGTTATCCTGAAATAATAATAAAAGAACCATCATTAATAACAGATGTTTATAAAATTAAGTTATTGTTTGATCATGTTCATGTAAGTGTCAGTCTTTAATTATATATATATATATATATATATATATATATATATATATATATATATATGATAGCATAGTCATCCATGTTATGATATATCATTTGATATAATTACCTGGTGGCTTTTGTTGAGAACTTGTGTGCCTCAGGATAGCACACAGATTTCATCAAGGAGGCCGATGGTTTTGAAGGGTTGGTCCTAGCTGCTGCCTTAAACTTTAAAGCAGTCACACGGCCTGCCCTGTGTTGGAACCAGAGGTTGCTTCTGGCCTGACTCCTGGGTTGCTTTTTCAAGTGTGTCAACCTGTATCATACAAACAAGACGTTAATTATAACAAAGGAATTAATTGGATGTGTCCCAAAAGTCTCATTTTATATCTAGTGCATTGTGTAATACTTCTTTTCTTCTTTCTCCGCCTCAGTATTGAATTCATTTTTTCTCATCATCGGCGTATTTTGATATTTTATTTCTAATACAATTCAGTAATACAACCTTTTTTTCTTGTACACCACTTCAAATGTAACATTTAAATTCATATTCACATATTTTGCATATACACATGTCTGTACTTAATATCCTGGCTCATTTAATTGAATTATTAACAGAACAAGAAGAAATAGGAATAAAAAAAAGTCTGATTAAAGCGTATTGGTACGAACACAAATAGAATTTTATAAATGCACATTACCCACAAAAACTTCACTATACTTCAACGTGAATGAAATACAATATTTTTTTTACCGTATCAAATTTATGATTAGGTTACAAATAACTATTCCTGTATAGAGAGTTTTATATGTTGGTGTAAGTGACTCCACACTTCTGTAAATACTGATTTTTTTCCTTTGTTTCCTAGAGTTATTTTTTTCATTTCCAGTTCATTTCAGACGTATTTCAAGAATGATATGAAATGTATTCTTTTTTCGGCACATTTCTGTACATGCATATAATATTTGGCTTGTATAATGAGGTATAATAATATTTGGGGGCTTCTATCTCCTTTGAAACCGAATGTAATGTCCTGTATGGTCAACAAAATTTTCTCATCTTTAATGATTGAATTGTAAAAACTGCTCAGATCGTTCCAAAATATCTTTATAACGTCACAGTTGAAAAATCTGTGTTCAATATCATCTTTATGTATGTTACAATAATCGCAAAGAGGGTTAGTCGTTATTTTCATTCGATATAACATTTCTTTGAATGGTATTATACGATGAAGAAATCTAAATTGTAAATCTTGTAATTTGATTGATTGGTTACTGAAGGTGAGTGGCAAGCTTATACTAGAATTAAAATCACTCTCCGTAATGCCATAGTTGTGTGACCAATATAGCTGTGCTGTCGCTATTTCTGCTTTACTCTTTATCAGGGTATTGTAGAAAACTTGAACCGTTAGAGGTTTGCTTTTGCTATAAAAATCTTTAATGAGACGGGAAAGCCAGGCCATTTTTATCGATTTATTCAGAATATCTATATCAGTCATTTATAAAACATCTTCGCACGTTTGTTTAATCATAACTGTTTGTTTAATTTTTGCTTTTTTACCCATCCATATAAAGTCGTGTAATAGTTGTTGTATTTGCGTAAGATACGGTTTGGGTATATGAAACGTTGACCCACAGTATAGTAATTTTTGTATACCAAGTGTGTTTGTGATAAGTACTCTTCCTTTAAGTGTCAAGTTTTTCCTTTTCCATGACTGAAATCGATTCCGATTTTTTTCTAAATTTTCTTTCATATAATTAGCTGCTGTAGCTTCTTTAGTTTGACAGAATGTTATACCTAAAGTTTTAAAGTGCCCGGATGTCCATCTGACTGGCAAATCTCCGTCTTCCTTTCCAGCCCTTGTTCCTGACCATCGGGCTTCAGTTTTATTCATATTAAACTTTAAACCTGAAACTTCATAAAAACTATTAATGGTGGCGAGAACATGTTTACCAGATTCGGTATCAGCCACAAAGCACGTCGTGTCATCGGCGAGCTGTGATATCTTTATTTCTTTCCCCTTTATATTTATTCCTTTTATTCTATTGTTTTGACGAATATGGCTAGCTAGTATTTCGATGCTTAGGATAAATAAATAGGGTGATAGAGGACAGCCCTGACGGACGCCTCGTTCTATCGTGAAGAAAGAAGAAAAGTAACCTTTATTTTGTATTCTACTGGAAGCAATAAAATATAAAGTTTTGACCCATTATATTATCATTTTCTTTCCAAAGTTAAATTTCTCAAACGTTTTCCAAATAAATGGCCATTCTAATCTGTCAAAAGCTTTCTCATAATCGAGCAGGAGCATAATATTACTGATATTTTTATTGCTAGTATGGTTAATAATATCTTGAATTATCCTTATATTTTCTCCAATGTAACGCCCTGGTATAAAACCAGTCTGATCAGTATGAATAAGAATTGGCAGCATCTTTTTAAACGATTTGCAATTATTTTTGCTTATATCTTATAATCAATAGGTAGAAGAGATATCGGTCTCTTTTCGATCTTTTCCTATTTTTGTTATAAGATATATTATTCCTTTTCTTTGTTCTATTGAGAGAAATCCTTTATCTAAAGAATACAACAGTTGCTCATGGAAAATTTCGCCAATTTCATCCCAGAAGTATATATAAATTTCGACTGTAAATCCATCCATGCCTGGACTTTTACCTTCCTTAAATTCTTTTAAAGCTGTGAGAGCTTCGTATAGTGTAATTGGTTTTTCCATGTCTACTTTTTCTTGTTCATTCAGTCCAAAGATTTCACTATTTTAAAACTCACTATTTGTTAAATCTGCTATTTTTTTGTTTGCTGTGTACAAGGTTTCATAAAACAGTTTACATTCCTCTAATATTACTTTTTGGTTCGTTATATCTTCTTGCCCCTTTTTGATACATGTTATACATTTATTTTTGTAATTTCTTTTTTCTAGAGACAAAGTATTTCGTATTCTTTTCACCAAATTCATACCATCTTTGTTTACTTCTAATAATAGAACCCCTTGTGGAAAAGTTATACAAATCATTTAGTTTTTTTTTCACTTGGTCCATTTTTCGTTTTGTTTCCTCGTCAAAAGGGTTTTCATTAATTATGTTGTTTAAGAAAGTTTATTCAGTGGTCAGCTGTTTTTCTACTTCTCTCTTTTTTCTGGCCCTCCTTTTGGAGTTTTGTATTGTGTGTCCTCTTAATTCACACTTAATGGTGTCCCATACAATATGCTTATTTTCATAATCTTTATATTTATCATTCAACTCATGTATAAGCTGTTTTGTTGTATCTGTATACGAATCATCTGCTAAGAGGTCATTATTAAATTTCCAGTATCCTGGTCCTCTGCGGACTAAGAGGTCACCTGTCAGAGAAGCTGAAATTATACAATGGTCAGAGAAAATTGTGGGTTTAATATCAGCTGACGTTATGTGTGGTAAAAGTGTTTCTGACATTAACCACATATCAATCCTTGACATAATTCGAGGTGTTTCTTGCGTTCTTGTGTAAGCCCGTGTGTGTGGATTACGTGTTCGCCATACGTCATTTAATAGATATTGTTTAATTAATTTTTCAAGTTGCCTACTTGAAGGACCTATTTTTTCTTTTCGCCCTCCAATTTTGTCAATATCTGGCCGGAGAGTTATATTGAAATCACCTCCGACTACAAGGTTGTCTCCTCTGTGATGGAAAAGGAGGTCATTTAATTGTTCAATAAAGGTTAACTGTTGTGACTGATGATCCTTCGTTGGAAAATATACATTTATTAGTGTAAAGTTTGTTTCATCAATTTTGACTTCTGATAATAAAATCGACCATCTTTGTCGATAGTAGATTTAATTACTGTTATATTTATTTCCTTTGAGAACAATACTTACTATTTCCTGTGCCATGAGAAAACATAATATCTGATCCCCATTCCCGCATCCAAATCTGTTCATGCTGTAGTTTGCTGTGTTTCTTGAAAAAATATGATACTTTGTATAAGTTATTGTAACCAATTAAAAACCTTATTTCTTTTCAATTTATCTTGCAGACCTCTCACATTAAAGCTGTGGAGTTGAAACTGAAAGACATTTACTATGTAATTCACTATGTAATTGTAAAAAGAAAGATAGTAAGGCGAGATTAAAGTTCAAATAATACAACACTTCACTCCGGACTCGAATTTGTAATAAACTGGTCACTCTAGCTAATACTGTGTGGTTAGCAAACGTCTTACTACTTTCTGGACTGTTAAGCACAGAGGTTTTCTTTGTTTTCTTGCATTTAATTGATGTTTTCGATTTGCAAAATACTAGTATGTATGGACATAAACTGTGTAAGCAATAACCGAACGGCGCTTTACGAGAGGCAGGGTCTGCTAACATTAAAGAAATAATCAAGCCAAATATGAAAATGATTGGCTCAACCGTTTAAGCATGCTCTTAGTTTATATATTTAGATATTAAGAACAAATATAAATATTTCTGTTGAAAAATAATATTTAAAAAATATGCGAAATGACAGGGGTAGCTTTTTGGGTTAGATCAATATATTGATTTGAGGTCGACTCCTCTATCATCAATTAACAAACAATTTAAACATGTGTACATGCAAAGTTGTTATTTAATTTGACCGTAAAATACAATCACTTTGTGTCATGATTTTTCATTTAATATTAACTCTGTCCAATCGGAGTTGATGAGCCGTTAGGTTGAGTGGCGCTTTGCACGTAACTCGATGGAGGATCTTCTCTCAACGCGTTTTCCCATTGACTGAAGGACTGTAGAGTAGCAAAGGTGTTTACATTTGAAAGAAAATCCCTGATGATCACATTACCATCTATGGTCCAACAATCTTTGATGAGACCCTCTTGCTTCAGCTGACGGGCATCTTTAAACATACGTTGTCTTGGTCTAGTCAAGTCCTCGTTAATGTAGATATCTTTTGCATTGTTGTTTGCAAACTTTAGTTTTCCTTTTGCGCGATAAAGAGTAGTTTTTAGCCGGTGCGAGTTCAGTTTTACAAGAATCGGTCTTGGTTTCCCTTCTCCGTGTTGTCGTCCCACCAGATGTGATTGTTCGATGTCTTCTATAGTTAAGTCTATGTTTAAGTATGTTTTGGCCATGTCTACTATCAGTTTATCTGTGGATTCGTCTTTCTACTCTGGCCAATTATTTACAATGTGCAGAGAATTTCTGCGTGTATATTGTTGTTGCTTATCTAGTTGTTCTTCAAGATTGACCACAACAAACCTGAGCGACTGGATATGGTTCTCAAGTCTGTTCACTTTTTCTTCAAGCTCTCTGTTTTTTTCATTAACTGCTCCGTCTATTATAGACTTCAGCGCATTCTGAACAGGTTCTGATTTTAATGCGTCCGCTAAATACTTTGTAAATTTGTCAGTGTCGCTAATGCTAAGGATATCATCACCGGCATCTAGGTTTGCATGCATTTGCGACAGGGGTTGTTCGTCTGATTCATCAAACTGATTGCTAGTGCTCATATATTGTTTCTTTTTTATTTGGTTTTGGGGGTCACCGAAGAATCATTGTTCAACCGCTTTCCATTATCTTTTGTATTTCGGTGTCCCTTGTTGCTCGAGGACGTGTTGGTGGCAAGGGATTTCCCAGGGGAGTTGTGACTGTCTTTGTTAACTCTCGTTGACATTGTGTAACATGCTCTCAGTGCCACGGTCACTCGTCCGAAACCTATGCCTGGAGCCCTGGGCTCAGGTTGTGTGAATCATGCAATAAAGTTTTCAGTTTCTGCTTTAATGCCAAATATTATTAAATATAGTTTTATTAACTTGTTTAAAATGTTATTTAGAATTTGCATGCAAATTCTAAAATATCTTGGTTTAGTATTTTCTCTAATATATTGTAAAGGGAGAGGAGCCGACCTTACCTGCTGCCTACTCGTGTAGCGCCATCTATGAATTCCTTTGAGTAATACTTCTTTATAGGCAGTGTGTAATACAAACTTTGTAATTAAGTGTTCATATACAATTGTCTTCAAAAACACAATGTATTGTATTATTATTTCTTTCTTTCTATAGGCATTATTAGTTAAATTGTGGAAATTTTTATACATTATATATATATTATATTATATATATGCATTATGTATAATAAGTTATGTTAAATATATATATATATATATATTTCTATGATAATAAAAAATGTGAATTATGTTTATTCAGTGTTTTATTTAATTGTATCTTACCTGTTCTTTATTCACTTGAAGTGTCTCAAATATATGTTCACACCGCTCCAGCAGCTGATCATGACTTAACTCCTGGTACTAAGGATCAAACATGTTGCTCAGAAGTGGTGGCAGGTCGAGGGTGATGGCTTTTGGGATAAAGGCCTCGCAGAACTGTGGCACTATTGACAGGGCAGCTGACTTTGTGCCACTTCTGTTCATTTCTAAATACAGGTTCTTTATCTCTTCAGGTGTGGTTGGGGGAATCTTGATTTCTTCTGGTTCCCTGCTTGTTCAACGGCGTAATTTTTTTCTCTGTGGACTTGTGAAGTCAATGATTGATGATGGCATATAGTCAATTTTTTTTGGTTTTTGCTATTGACCACTGGCATGGAAGGGAGGTGCATGTTCTGCTGTGTACCATCTTTACAGCAGCTTCAGTGGCAAACAGAACTGCTGCTATATGGGAGCAGGCTTCCACAAGTCCTGCCATGCAGTCACAGTGGGCACACACCACCACCCCATCTTTTTGTACTCCAATCCAAGGACTTAGGCTGACCTCAGACACTTTCTGAGAATGGTTCACCTGAAAAAAATTAAACAAAAATCAACCATAGTTAACTGCCTTAAGTTCAGTGACCTTATATAAATGATCTGATTGTTTGTGAAATAAAGGTCCTTTGTATTTATGGTTATTAATCATTCACCTTTTACTTAAACCAGTTAAACAATTTTAAGATTGTGACATTAATTTGTTGTGTACATCACTATTTAAAAAATACTCATATAGAAATAAATTAGTTTGAAAAGAAGAGTTTTCATCCAGTTAAATTTCTATTATAGGTCCTACTGATAAATAATGAAATATGATACAGTCCAAAAGATTAGTGTGTATATACCTTAGCTGTAATAATTGCGATGGCCTTGTTTGGTGTAGAGGTCAGCATCAGATTGTTGACATATCCTGCCACAAAGTATCTGTAAGCCTCTAGACTTTTGCAGGCCTTCAGGGACTGTCATGTGAACACTTGGCTGGGACTGTTTACAATATAGTTGTAAATGTTTGTATAGCTGACATGGTATGTCCTCAGCTGGTACAGCAATCAGTGCTGTTGACTGGTGAGGCTGAACTAAATATGGATCTAAACCACCACATAGTGTGAGTTTTATTTGTAGCGACCTAAGGCTACTGAATCTAAACTTTCAGCATACTTTGAAAGCGTATCCATGCTAAAACTTGAGGGACCATCCACTTGGCTTGAGCTGTGTTCTGCTGACATGCTGAGACCGTCCAAAATGGCAGCATAAACAAACTCTACGTGCTATCAGTGACGTCAGTGCAAAACCTCTATATTACCTTTAAAACCTTTATAATACCTTTATACATAAACAATGTACAAAAGCAAAACGATAATAAACAGTATTTAATTTGAATATTTCAATTTTGTATTTTGGCCTTGTTCTTTAGTAAGGAAAAAAACCTTAAGGATGTTTTTTTTTGCGGGGCAATGAATGACAAATTTTATGAGCATACATTGAATCAAATTGAAAATGGATATTTACGGAAAATCCAATTAGGTAGATAAAAATATAATATCATCATTTTCCCATTCTTCGGTTGGATCAACCACAAAAAACTTTATATTATATTTTAGATTATAAATTTCATTAATATATTATATAGATATTATATAGAAATTTCTATAGGAATAATAGGCTGCAGCCTGAACATCAAATTTCACTTTTATACTTTAATAATAATGCGTTATGAAAAAAAAAAATAAGATTTTCCAATCCGCAAACCCTCACCCCCCTTCCATACACACCGATTTGAACTGGAAAATTGCATGGACACGTTGGCAAGGTGTAGATGGTACATTAACACATACAGTTAAGCCTGAATAAACAAGTAAATGATTAAATGAAGAGCCTTTTTTGTGAGGCGATATCGGCAATTAAGGGAGTTACTTACGCCGAATGTTCTTTGGTTGTCCATATCAAATGATCGATGAATGGCAATTGTAAACGGAAAACTATTCTCCCATTTAAGGTTATGGCTAAAACATCACTTAACAATTTCTCATAACATTTTTTTTAAAGTCACTTATTTAAGCGTGATGATCACCGAAAGACATTTCCCGAAACATATAAAAGGATGAACGTGGACGGCAGAAAGTACCTGTGCACCCCCCCCCCCCCCACACACACACACAACACAATACGGGTAAGGCGCTATTAAATCCATGGATAAGTAAGCTATTCATGGCTACTCTGATCACAGCTCAATTTTAAGAATAATCTGGATTTAGCAATATACGTTTTATTAATCCTGGTGTATTGAACCCCCCCCCCCAAGGGAGTCAACTTTGGTTTGCAGTTAGCGGCTCTGTCAACTGCGGGAGGCTTGCTGCAAAAATATTTATCGATATTCAGGGCATAGTGCTGATAAACATTTACAAAAATATATTTTATATAAAGCCGGGAATTGGTCTTAAAGTTTTAAGACATATACATCTAGAAGATGCTGAAAGACAGAGCAACTAAGTAACAAAATATGGAAGAAAAACCTAAAAACTCTCCACTTAAGACAGGTCTAATAATATACGAGGCTTTATTTTCGAAGTTAGTGTACACAGTTGAAGTAAACTTTGAACAAATTTGTAACTTTGCGTAATATGCTGTAGAAAGGGGATGGTTGATAAAGGTACGAACCAGCTTTATATTATACATTATAACAGAGAAAATATAATTGAGATACCGCTTCCTTTTTTCATGTTATAGCTTTGTCCGTAATAGCTTTGTCCGTACAAATAAAGAAATTTCATAATGCAAAACAAATTAGTTTTTTTTATCATGCACGAAAATGGGCAGCAATTTGATAATTGTGGGTTTTTATGGATACGGTAATATAAATATAATCACGATCGATGTATTGTTTGATCTATGTGAAACATCAAAATATTAAAATATGATTTAAAAAAATCAACAGGAAAAAAATTAAGATCCTTAAACAAGGTTCGTGTGAATTTGTACTTTGGATGCCAGTCTTAATGGCCCAGATTGATTGCTGTTAGGGTATGTAATTACACTATACTTTAGCTAATTGTTTTAAAAGGAAACAAGCGATATATAAAATAAATGCTGGTCTGTTGCAATAAGTCCTGTTTCTTTCATGTTTTTAACTGGGATAAGAATTTAGGGAATGTAACCCAAGAAAGGAAAATACGAAGAAAATTAAGATCAATAGAGAAAAAAAGACAATTTCCGAGAACAATACTTGAATAAGCATGGTTTTTATGTAAATTTGATTTCGTGTATCTTTTTTCAAAAATGCGTCAAAATGCGTTAGATTTTATTTGTCACATACATTATAGTGTAAGGAAAAATAACAGTGTGGTCTGTCAGCAGCATAGGAGGGGAAATAATGTTCATTTAAATTTATTCTTGAAGATGATATGTGAAACTGTGTTCATTTTCTAGATACTCCATATGGAGGCATAGAGATTGGACTTTTACTTGTTACACGATTGGTTCCTCCAATAAGTTGGTTAATCATGTTCCTGTTCTCCATGGAACTTTATCCAACAGAGATCCGTAATCTTGCCATTGGAATGGTCTTCTTCATGTCAAGAATAGGTGCAATATTGGCACCATACATCGCTCAACTGGTAGGTCACTTATCATACTTTCATGGTAGGTCACAAATCATACTTTCATATAAGATAAGATTAGACAGCACGGGATCAGTACAAGGGAAGAGACAGAGCTAGATTTCAGTGCATGAATGAATAATACTGAGGAGAAATGTGAGCATTAAGGGGTAGTGCACAGGAATTAAAGCCGGAAGGTCGTGAGTTCAAATCTCATCCGAAGAGCGGTAACAATTTTTTTAATTAAAAAAAAAATTTTTTTGGGTGGAGGTAACCGCCTCCATTTTTTAAATGCTGACGTATCTAATTCTTAACCTAAGTATGTACATCTGCAGAGTTTCCATTTCGGTTTGGGACTACTTGAGAGGGCGGTAGAACTCGCTTCCTATCATTTTTTGTATCCTGGTGTCACCCAGGCCCGGTGTCTATCGCACCTGTGGGTCCTAGTGTGTGTAATCATCCCCATTGCCGGGTCATAGCACCGAGGAACCCCAAAAGACGCACTCGTATGTGACTGATATACGGCTATGGGGCACAGCCTTTCCATTAAGCCTGCAGAGCGCTCACCCTGGGTGGGGGCCGACCGTAAAAAACCTCACCGCCTCGGCTGAGATTCGAACCCACGATCTCCCGGCTTTGAGTCCTGCGCTCTACCCCTAAGCAACAGAAGCCGGTTAGCGGTAAAATTTTCACGGGAGGTCCCCACCAAGGTAGAGTGCTCTGCAGGCTTTATGGGAAGGCTGTGCCCCATAGCCGTGCTTTTCTCACTTACGAGTTTGTCTTTGGGAGGTTTCTCAGTGTCATGCCCCAGCGTCTTGAACTCTGCAGATATAAATACTTAGATTAATAATTATATAAGTCAGCATTAGAAAAGGGAGACCACAATAAAAAAATACCTTATAGCTATGATGGAACACGTTAATTAAATAAAAGTTTCGATGAAATGATATTATTTTACCCTTTCATGGGTAATTAAAAATATAAATTTTGTTTAGACGAAATTTACATTATTTTGAACACTCGATATTCAACATTTCTATCAGAACATTATTGTTAAAAGTTCCAACGTAATTATTTCTTGCCATTTTTTATTAAATCATTCGAAATTAATACCATTTCTCAATACCGTATTATCACAATGAATCTCTTTGTTTCCTTTAAAATTTTGTATTTGCACAACCTGTGATATCATTTATTTTATTCTAGAGTCGAGAAAACCGAATTGTAACCATCAGTGTATTTGGCGCCATGGAACTTACCTCAGGTTTGCTGACGCTGTTGCTTCCGGAGACGAAGAACCAGAACCTGCCCGATACCAAACTTGACTTGGAAGGACCTGTGTAAGCCTGGTATCTCTCTCACGCATCCCTTATTTTGCTTTCCGTAGATTAATGTGTAGCATAATAATTTGTCTTTATGATCCCTGAGACTTAAAATTCATCCTCTGGCGTGATTAAATTCACTTTCACCTAGCCTATTTACAAGCTTGAATAATGTGGTGTGGTCAGACACTGACTTTCTTTTCAATTTCTATTTTGATAGTTCGAAATCATCCAAGGCTGTTGAAGCAAGTGCAGACGAAATGGAAGAACTTAAACAGGAGGTCACATCTTCTGAAGACAATGTTACACAGCATCAGGCTTAACTGAAACCATGAATAACATTAACATAACCAGTGAGGCCAATGACAGGAGCCTGAAATATTTAGAATATTACTTTATTCACATTGTGATGATATACAATTGAAAATTGTGTTTCCATGTGGAAAGTATTTTTTTTAATTGAAGATTGTAACTTTATAGGATATTTTCAGGCACCTTATTATGGTTTATAAATTGGACCGATATTTGAAATATTAGTGACCAAACCTTTTCATATTTTGTTTGGAAATTAGGAGGTATAATGAATTATGAACATAGATGTGTATATGTCATATAACGCTGTTCATAACATAACCCTTACAGTCCACTGAACCTGCTCCGTAAAATGTCTATACCATTGGCATGATTGTATAACTTTAATTATATCTTTTGATCCATTCCTATCAAAATTCCCCAGAATGGGTGATTATTTAAGTTATATTTATTTTGACATTATAAAGTGTATCCCACAATTGCGGGAGGTTACGAAACGAAAAGAAGATTTGGTATAATGCATACTTCTCAAGGCTTTATTTTATTCGCACTGATATGATGCGGGGCTACGTTTCCTGAAAGAGGTATACTAGAATATATCACGTTCATTCGATGCCAAAGACATGGCCACGTCTGAAACATTCAAAGGTACACGGAGATTGAATAATGTTTTTTATTCATTTAACAATCCTAAACCATCCAACATTAATTACGAATATATCAAGGAAATATACCGCTGAATAAGTGACCTGTTTTACAAGCATTTCATGAAGTATGAAGAAATAACCACGCTTTGAACAAGACATTCCTACTATTTTATGTCAATTGTGGGTTTCATCTATAAACTGAGCTATAAACTGAGCTAAGAAAATCTGTGATAGTGTTTAAGTACAAGGTTTTTATTACACATTTAATCCTAATAATGACAAATATGATTGTGAAAATATATTTGGAACCCCAGCGTGTAACATCTCTAAGACCCAGACAGAAAAACTTAAAGATATGTTTGCCATTGCATGTTCATCACAGAGTTATTGGAAACATAAAGTAATCTTAAGTAGCCTTCTTTAGTAAAAAATAATTTTATTCCAAATAACGGCCGAACAGATGATATTCGATTACTTTGATGACAAATAGTTTTCACGGACTGATTAACTGATTGTTTTTTAATAAAATAAAAATACTTCATTCACAAACAAAAATATTAGGTATTTCTCTTACGTTAGTTCTGATACTTTATTTATTTTCGTGGAATTAAGAGGCTTCACATCGATAAAGATTTCAAGACGCAATATTTTTATTCATGTCGAACATAAGAAAATGTATACTGGCAATATGGAAGTGCATTAATTATAATTGACATGTATTGTTAGTTCATGTTTAATAGAATATACCCTTTTCATTTGTTTTTTTTTCTCTTATGGTGATGTTATTTGCGGAATAAGTGTAACACCTGAGGATATTTCAGTTTATAAGGGCACAGTTGTATGGCATTAGTATTTATATGTATAAATAGTTTGTTCGTGGGAGTGTGTGTTTGGATATAGTCTTAGCATGTCTAAAACAATGTGAAATAAGAATATGGTAATATATTAATTGTACGTAAGATTTAAATAATTAGTTATAAGGGTACATATCAGGTTTTTACATCGTTGTTATAAAGTTTATATAGATACCTGTTACGTAAAGGATGAAATGTATAATAAAAAAATTGATGGCAAGCTCTGAGGCATAAATAAACTATGAGGCCTTGTCAGAAGTAATATTAACAAGATATGCGATACATCGGGTACAAACTGAAATTAACGAGCTGTCTTCGTGACGTCACGGTCTTAACAAATCAATCATGCATGGAGACACCTCTGTGATACCACTTTCCGCTTAACCTGTACTGTTTCCTTTTGATTAACAATTACATTAATCTATGATTATATGCCATCGATACTCTACAATGAACCAGTAATTCCAAATACGCTTCCTATACGTAAAATCTAAATAAATTCTAAGTTTACTCAAACGAAGTCTACCTTAAATGGGACGCTACTTTAAGTGTTTATAGTGTGCGTTCATCCATCCTGAAGTAAATACTGGTAGTGTTCTTACTTCCGCTAAATACTGGTAGTGTTGTGATAACACACTACTAATTGTCCAAACTGTAAACACTGTCAATAATTATATGGAGGCGTCTAAATGACAAAGGTCAGACAATACGGAAAACTCTAGATAGCCTTAACTTTGGCACGTATTCAGTTGGTCACCTAAAGATAGCTTTTTCTTCCCTTATGAACTTATAACTCATGAACTGTTGACCTAAAATCCATTAACACGGGGCGTAACACAGAAAGCCGCTAGACATCCCGTACCTGAGAAACAAGCCTTCACGGTAATTCATGGTAATACAAATGTCATGCAAAAACTTACATATATTCATGCATCAATAGACACCTTTCGTTAGATATGCCTGTGTACTTTCTGACAACACCTACCATATGGAGAAACTATTTCGTTGTAACTCACGATAACTCACCATTATTCGTTGCATTTCTGACCTCATTGACTGTTGCAACAGTGAATGAGCGAATCATTTAAAGCAATGCTAGTAGGAAACCGTCATAATACCTTGTCGATGGCGTTTGAGACGCCGAATGTCAATTATCATGTAATATTGGGACTGGCAAATCCAAATACCACAACATTTGCTTTACAGGCCGTTAATATTACTATCTTTTACTTTGAGATGGCCATATTCTCTTATAACTGATTCCATATGTATCATCCCACTTTCTGTCTTAATATTAACCAGGCTGGAGCAACAATTCTCACAATCCATCAAAGCTTCATCAATGTTACATTTTTTTTCACGATATTCATAACATGATGTTAGTTTGTCACTTATATTGAATACATGATACAGTCATCAATGATTTACGTTACATAATGTGTTCATGTATATTAATGACCTTGACACTGCATACTGCATTTCCCAATTTACCCATGATACATGCACTTAAACAATAGAACCGGAAACCGACACAATATGGGATAATTAAGTCAAACAACGGTATTTATGTAGGTAGACGAACCTATCAAATAAACTTCCAGACTTTGAAAACGGTGGTAAAATAAGATGGTTTACTGGTTCCCTGAATTGTGCGCTTTGGATTCAGAGTTGACCAATACAAAGAACAATACACTTAAATCCCCTTTGTCAGAATGCAATTCGTTATGAACAAATGGTAATTACAGACACGAACATGCAACAAAATTTATTACCGATATATTTTGACATATTGAAATGAATAATACATGAAATATCATGGTAATTCTGAGACATTTTAACATAAGTAAATTAGTGAAAGGCGGTATGCCATTTATCTTGCCATCATTACATCAGCCCTGATATCAGGATCATATGCATATATATTTCTTTCCATACGATATATGTTCCGCATAACTTGGATGCCTGTCTTCGGGGAGTTATGATTATTAAGCAATGGTCCTTACTCGGAAGTTTAAATTAAAAATAACTGAATCAGTAGAAAGCTTATGAGGTGTTTTACATTAAAGCATAAGCCTGATTTAAATTGCTATGAATGACATACCACTCTAACCTTCAGTGCCCTTGCACCTGCTTGTACATAAAACACGGTTGACAAATCTCATATGCAATTCAAAAATATGTTGCAAAAATTAACAAGTGCACCTTAGTATTGTGGCCTTTATGGGTAAAGTTCGTCCAATGCTTTTTCACAACTCATATGCAATGTAGTGATAGTGTCACCAGAGTAAGAGGGTCTGAAGGCTACTCGTTTGCATGTTTTAATCTCCAAGACAAAATGATTGAGTTCGATGAATTTTTGGAAAAGGCAGGATCTTTAGGAAAATACCAAATATGTTTCGCTATTATATTATGCCTAGGTACGTTTACCCTCGGATTAAACAATATGATTATAATATTTTTGGCCGAGTCGCCCAAGCATCACTGTTCCGTGCCATCATTGTCAAAATTAAACCTTAGTGAAGATGTACGTATGAACTACAGCATTCCATTTGACACCGCTGAAGGTACGTATGAATCCTGTCGCATGTACAACCGGAACTACTCGTCTGTAACCGCGGGTATTGTCTATTCGGAACTTACAAACCCAAAAATTCCAGAACCAGAGATTGAACCCTGTCAGTTTGGATGGGACTATGATAAATCGATCTACCAATCTACCATCATCACCGAGGTAACTGCCTTTCTAATATTTTATTTCTTGTTTGTACCTGGTTTGTTTAAATAATTTATTTATCGATATGATCAATTTCTGGGAATTTTTTACTCCCCCTGTTTGTGTGGCACCAACCAGCTCACCGTTTTGTCAAACGTGTCACATTAGTCTAGTTTACTTCTTTAAACCACAGCAGAACTCAGAATTTGTGTTGTTCTCGCATGATTTTATTATGCACAATACTCTTGAGTGAACAGCAGAACTCAGAATTTGTGTTGTTCTCGCATGATTTTATTATTCACAATACTCTTGAGTGAAAAAAATGTTTTATTGAAGGAAATGCCTTGTGGCCCATTGTACAAATATAAATAAATAAATGCAATTGAACATTGAACATATAACATGCTTATACACATCTAATACATACATATATACATGGCTGTGTTACCTGCTGTTGTGTTGTTTCATAATCTCATCGAGGTTTTCTTTAATTTGTTAACCTGAAATAAATATTTCGCCAGATTCAATTAAACATTAAAAGACTGGATTTGTAATAGTTTATATAAACCATATGTATTTTCTGGAATTTCCTTTAAGTTGTTAAAAATCATTTCTTAAATTTTCATATCTAGAGCAATAAAATAAAACATGGATCTCATCTTCAACTTCATCTTGATTACACATTTTACAGATCTTTGGGTTCTTTGGGTTTATTATTTCTCCTTCCAATTTCAATTTCATTACAATGGTAACTTCATCTAAATTTTGATAAAGCCTGCCTATATGCAGATGCCATATTATATAAATATTTTTCTGGTTCTACTGCTGATTTAATTTCACTATATATACCGAGCTTAAATTTGCTTCTGATTTCTGATAACATTTCTTGCTGGCTATTGTCTTTTACCCTCTGTACAAACATCTTTATAAACATTTTACTGTAACCGAAACTTGTTCAAACCATACAAAAAATAAAACCATATCTGTTTAACAGTAGTTTTATATCTGTAGCCCATGTGTTTCTTCCCATATCATCTAAATATTTGGGGTGTTATAACATAATCTGGGATATCCATTGTGATAATTTTTAACCAATAATTTATACATCTTTGAAAAAATATACAATGTAGGGGGTATCTTCCACATTCTAATATACCAACAGTATTAACTATATTTTACTCACATCAAGGAGTTGCTTACAAACACTTGATTGCATGTACTCTATTTTGGGTTTTGGAATGGACCCCCAGATTTCTGATTTATAAATAAGTGATGGGAGTATAACTTTTTCAAAAATAGTTGAAACAACAGATAAAGACATTTTACCACATTTTGATTCACACTTTTTGATAATATTTAAGCCCTTACTTGTTTTTAACATGAGCATATTCAAACATTGGTTCCATTTCAGTGATGAAGAGAACAGTAATCCTAAATATGTATAACTAATAACATTTAAAAGCTTCTTACCCTTTATATACCATTTCTCATTTTGTTTGACGAGCCCTCCCCTTCTAAATACCATAGATTTTGTTTTATCAGTATTGACTTGCATATTCCATCTATCACAGAAGCCTTATAAAATGTTAAATAAGTTCTGAAGCCTCCCTACCGAGTCTCCAATGAGACAAATGTCATCTGCAAAGGCTAAAATATTTATATATTTGTGTGTCGTAATGATATGTGGATACCAGGAAGCTGCGTTTCATGAACCATTTCAAAGAATGTATTAAGATATGAGTTAAATAATATTGGGCTTTATAAGCAACCTTGTCTTGTACCATTAATACATTTAAATTCTTCTGTTAAACCATTGTTTACCTTGACATAGCAAGTTAACTTTTAATACATGGATTTTATTACCTTAATTATGTTTCCGTGGATCCCTATTTCAAGTAATCTGTATAAAAGTAACTTATGTGAAATTCTATCAAAACTTTGCTAAAATTGTCGAAGACACAATTAACCCTCCCTTTTTTCTTGCATAAATATTTCTGGATTTTTGCTTGTAATGTAAAAATTTGGTCTGTAGTGGAATGACCTTGTCTATAACCAGCTTGACATTCATATAGATTATTGTTTTCTATGGCCCATTTTGTAATTCTTGAACAGAGAATTTTAGTAAATAACTTTCCTGTATTTAATAAGGCAATTTCTCTATAGTTTTAACTTTATTATGATTTCCTGATTTATGTAAAGGGTGAAATATTGCTTCTGTCCACCATTTTGGATAATGTCTTGTTACCATTATTTTTCTAAACAATATGGATTAAATGAGGAATTATGATATTCTTAGTACATTTAAATACCTCTATAATGAGCCTATCAGTTCCAGGGGCCTTATTTACATTTGTGTTTTCTATACTCCACAATATTTCACTGTCAGAGATAGCAGAATTAAGAACAGATGGGAAATTTTGAGTACATATTTCACAATCTAAGTCATGGTTTTCTAAATAATTATTAACATTCCTCTTAAATGATGAATATATCTCTACCTTAACCTTGAGGCGGTTATTTAAATAAGTACAATGTATACCACTCATTTGGATCGATATTTACATTTTTTCTTTGTTCTCTGGTTAATGAGTTTACCTTTTTTCGAAAATTTATCCGGTTCATTTATTTCATCTATTGAAGAACATTGTAACTTGTGTTTATGTTCTTACAGTTATGCCTACAGGTTCTTTCGAACTGTTGTTTTTTTAATTTTATATCTTCAAGATATAATTGATATTTTGAATTTCTAAATTTATTTAATGCTAAATATAAATTCTTTTTCAGGGTTTCACATTGAGTGTGCCACCAAACTGGTTGTCTTAATAATTTCCTTTCTTTTACTGGTTTAGTCATCTGAGCACATGCAGTTAACAAAATATTTTCTAAAATAGTTACTGCCTGATCTAATTCTTGATGTTTAACTTTTGAATATGAAATATAATGCTGAAAGTCAGCAACCGTTACATTACCTGTGTGATCCAAAACATTCTGGTGCAAGAAATGTGAGTGTTCAGGTTTCCAATGGATTCTCTGATAAGGGTGCAGGTGCAGTCAGGAGGAATACAGTGATGTGTGCTGTTTAGTGCAAGTGAACATACCACATATTGGAAAATGGTCAGACATGTCAAAATTCAGTACTTCAAAATTAGATATACAATGCATAATATCTACGGACAATACCATATAATCAACAATATTAGCTCAATTATAGGATGCACAAGTAAACTGACCTTCAGCATCATTTACAGTTTTACCATTTAATATGCAGAGATTATTTACTATGCAAAAATCAAGAAACATTCTTCCATACTTATTGACTATTTTATCTTGGGAACAACGCTCTTTAATTCAATCTTGTTTAATTGTTAGAAAAATATTTATCATATTTGATTCTACTTTACATGGAATTATGTAATCTTGTATATTCCCAGTTCTAGCATTTAAATCTCTAGCTATATATACATTTTCACCGGGGTATTTAACTTTCAATATGTGAAATTTCTCTTCTTAAATACTGATACCATCCGTTTGTTCTAAATATATTGGTGAGCCATCCGGAGATATATATGCAAAAAATCATAATAATGTCATTATTAATATCAATAATTTTGCCACCCATCAAGAATACATCCATGTCTTGAAAATGATCATATATGCAATGAACGTATGTACAAAATATATCTTTTAGAAATACAGATATGCCACTAGAATTTCTTCCTTTATCCGCCTTTTTGCAAGTTGTAGAAAAGCATTGTATCACATCATCATATCATCAAATTCTGAATCATCTACACCCCACCAGGTTTCACTCAAACTAATGATATCATAATTTATCAATAAGTTTTTTTTTCATTTCATTATTTTGTTGCTTGTATTTAAGTCATTGACAGTTCCAATATATAATGTTAAAGTTTCTCTCTGTATTTACAATATTTCTAAGATGATCTATATGAAATGTTTCTTTTGTAGGTGAGGTATCTCTCTTATTCTCAAATTGTGTTGAATTGTTCACATAAATTCCTGGGCCACGGCTAAAACCCTATTCATCATTTATGCGTGACCTCCTCTCATGAAAATCAACAATAGAGTTTGTGTCCTCATCCCACTAGTATGTTTTACCATTAATAATCAGTTTGTCATATGACAAGTATGGATTATCTCGAGCACTCCTTGCTTTTTCTAATTCCTTGCCTAGGACCTTTCTAATATGCCTCACTCGATCACTGAAATTTTCTGTAAACTTAATGTCACTGCCAGATCCCTTCAACTCTTTCCTCGCTGCAACCAGAATATTTTGTTTACACTTGAACTTGCTGAATTTAACAATTACTAGCTTGTTCTGGAACTCCGTTTTGGCCCTATTCTGTGCGCTCTCTCTATTTCAATTTCTTCTGTATTTTCAATTTTTAATTTGTCTTTCATCATCTTTCTCACTTTCTCAGACATTTCCAAACATTCTTTCGAATCTTCAGGTATTCCGTGCACTACTAAATTGTCCCTTCTCATTTGATCTTCCATCGTGCTATTAGCGAGGTTTTTATTTTCTTTAATCAGTGACTTTACCTGCTCCTGTAGCTCTTGTACTTGTTTCTCGAATCTGGTCAAAATACTATCAGTTACTGGTGGGTTTTGTGTTGTACAACCAGTACTACTTGTACTACCAGGGACACTATCCTCGGTATTGCCGGTGTCAGCCAGTTAGTCACCATGTGATCCGCTCCCTGTAAGCTATCACTCGAATTCTCAGCAGACGTGTGTGTTCGAGTATTGTACTTTTGTACGCTGGAACTTTACGCCTTATTGGTTTGTTTTACTCCTAGGTGAATCAATGCAGAGTTGTTTCCGGGAAACTGTTTTTCTGTCTGACGTCGTATGATGAATTCACCATTAAACGCCCTAAATATGTTAGATAAAATGATGTGACCTTATTTTCAAACGAACCATAAATATTTTTTAACCTGTATTAATAATATCCTTATAATGATTATTGGATTTTAGATGATCGTCTAAATTGATGTTTTATAAATTTTATATATATATATATATATATATATATATATATATATATATATATATAACTATAACATCAGTTTGAATATGTCAGACAAATGTTAATCCTAATAATCTCATTAGCTATATAAATTCTTTAATGTGGACGGCATAGTATAATCTGTAGCACATCGTATGTTTATATCATCCTCTATGATGTATATTTTCCAGTGGCATCTTATTGCTAATCCTTTTCTCAAACGTGTCACATTAGCCTAGCGTAGCTCGTTATATCTCATTAGAAAAACGCAATTAGAGGTCGGATCAGGATTTGTGCGGCCTCCCTCTCCTCCAATGATTAAGTTATCAGTTCTCCCTAGTAGATCAATCTCTCTGTTGATTCCACAAAATTCGTTTTTATTGCTTATGATATAAGCATCTTTAATCACCATGAACATGTCGCATTCTTATCTACAAACCATCACTTACTTTTAAACGGCATCATACCAATCCTTTAACTGACAGTAAGATTTTAGTGATTGTCTAAAATTAAGATTTACATATAAATGTGGTTTTATTAACGCAGATAATTTCAATTTGAATTGGTCGTACAAAAGTTAATCTTAATTTTTTTATAACCCAGTTTCAATATGGTAGACTTACACATATACAATTATGAAACAAATATTATCGGCCTATATTCCAGTGGGACATTGTGTGTGACCACAGATGGCTTCAGGCGACCGCGACTTCTGTCTATATGATCGGGTTAATGATAGGATCATCAATTTTCGGCTGGATAGCAGACAGGTCTGGTTCACAAATATAACAACAAATAGCATGTGATCCATATCAAAGTGTTTTCTTTCTCATTGAAACAGATAATTATATTAGATGTTATACATAAAGGAGGAGAAAAACATCCATAAACATGGTTTGATTAAAAAAAATGGACATGGAAACCTTGCATTTAAAAAAAGACAGAGAACCTTAACACTACAGAGGCAACTGTGTTGGTATCATAATGACGACAGAAAGAAATCGCTTTGATAATAAATGGACCATATTGGTCTGAGTGACCTTTAAGAAAACGGATAACATCTCGCTGGCAAGAACATTGCCACCTAAACCTTAGTCCAAATCATTACTGAGTGATCTATGTATCGTATAGGAGTGGCGTGTATCTTTTGTTTTAACTGGCAGTGTAGTTGTTTTATCTACCAGTCACAGTGCATGTTGTTAGATATCAATGGTAATTTTTGAACGAAAGTTGGTTTTTAAACTACAATCGCTACACAGTGGAATATTCATCGTATAATTGTATCGAAAATATGTTGTTATGGCTCCACATGCAAGGGTATAACGTACAAGTAAGAACCTTATCAAAGTGTGTTATTTCTGTATAAAACTGTGTGATCAGAGCAAAGGTAAAATGTTTGTGCATTGGAGCGTATTTTTTATATTTTGCATGTGCACTATAAAATCTTTGATAAATAAGACATTTAATTTGTTTTCAGTTATGGGCGAAAGATATCTTTGCGTGTTGCAGCGGTGCCTCTGGTGGCAGCCACCATTGCTGCATGTTTCAGCCCAAATCTCACCGTGTTCATCATCATCCGTACCATAGTAGCCATGACTAACATGCCGTTTTTTTCTGTTAGTTCGGTCTTGGGTTAGTTCAGATTTCAATTAATGTCAATGAAATACGCTCAAGATAAAAGGAATACTGAGAAGTGCAGAAAGATTGTATACCAGTTTATTTAATTTGAAATACATAACGATGATCCTTTGCTGTATGCATTTGTTAAGTCACAATTTATAACTAAATTGTTAAAAAAATGAATAATTATAACAATAATTCATACCTAGGCATCATCCGGATAATTAAAATATAAATTGTTTATAACCTCATTTTATCCGAGGTTTATTATAAGGAAATATTCTAAGAAAAGTTTATTTAATCTTATTTCTGTGTTAAATGTTACACTAAAAAATTTCTGGAATACAATGCTTTTGCTTCTGGTTGTTTATCCAATATATAATAATAAATAACTATTTCTTCAATCGGGTTTCAGTTTCAGAAATAGTGCCAATGAAATGGAGGCCAGTAGCAGTCAGCATGTTTGATTTGTCTTGGACATTTGGCTTTATGTTCGCATGCGGTGTTGGATATGCCATCAGAGACCGGTTCAGGTTTCAAATAGTTTGCGCAGTTCCAGTCGTCCTTATCCTGGCCTATCTGTTGTAAGTTCGAATGTATATGAATAAGTAATGTGTGTACATGTATCAATAAGTATAACCTGACATCTTTTGCAGACGATTCCTTAAACTTTCTTGGCAATAAACTTCTCCCCCACACCATTGACACCTCCAGGACGACTGACACTAATGTTTCGGGTGGCGCGAGAAATAATTGATCAAGTCTCATATAAGTACTCGTAAAAACGGCCAGACTCATTTCGGAGTTTCTGTGCTGAATTTTGCTTTCGTTTATCAAGGCTTCGATACAGGCTTTCTTTAAATATTTGATTATAAACTTTGTAAGTGAAAAAAAATTCAGGCAGTCATTCTGAGTTAACTTAGTTCACTCCACTCGGGGTCATTCTCTCTCCTCGGGACTCGGAAATTTAATAACCTAAAACCCAATGTTTTTAATGGCCTAAGTTCATGAACCCTCGGTAAATGCACCAAGAGCCAGACGTTTAGATTAAAGTAATTATTCAATAGTTACCGATGACTCATATGAATCGAAGTTTTACAAAATGGAACTTGTCAGTATGTTATCATTTTTATTAGTCAGGTTAGCTCTTCAGGGTAAGTGTACAAATGCATATGTTGAGCAAAAATTGTGCCGGTCTGAATTTGGTTTACGTTAACAATGGTGGCACTGAGTGAAAGGTTGGTGACTGCGCAGCAGGCCATTGTGAAAGCAGAGGCTTTTGGGTTTAGTGTGTTTTGTTCCAAGGCTACTTTGTTTTCACCTTGCTCATGAATATAGATGGGCCTTATTAGAAAAAAGTAGGCGAGGCTTTGTTTTAGTCTGATGAATATAAATGAGCCTCTAGGGTAAAATAATATTTAAGAGAGGTCACACAGATTATTGGAAGACACAGTGTAGATCCTGCAATGACCAGAAGTGCCGTCCATCGGAGACCAGAGAAGTACTGCGGCCCAGTGACCAGAGAAGTGGTGCGTCCAGTGATTGGAAAAGTGCTGCAACCTAGTGACCAGGCGTGCTGCGACCAAGTTTCCGGAGAGGTGATGAGACCCAGTGACCAGAGGCTGTGCGACATTGTGACCTGTGGTGCTGCGACCAAGTATCCAGAGAGGTGCTGCGACCCAGTGTCCAGACAGTTGCTGAAACCCAATGTCTAGAGAGGTGCTGCGAACCAGTGTTCAGTGAGGTGCTGCCAGCGGGCTTCCAGTGAGGTGCTGCCAGCCGCTTCCACTTAGGTGCTGCCAGCCGGTGTCCACTGAGTTGCTGCCAGCCTGGGTCCAATGACTTGCTGCCAGCGAGTGAAGAGCTCCCAGCGGCTGTCCAGTGAAATGCTGCCTGCGGATGACTGTTTGACCGGACTCTGGGTTATTTTTATAAAGTTATATCTAGTGTATGTCCCAATGAATCTCGTGATGCGTCATAGGCTAGATTACCCATCTGGTAGGCCATTTTGAAATCTGTATCTTAAATGTTATTTTTATGTACTCTTGTTGTTAAGCCAAGGACTCCTGATTTGTAGTTTACCTGAGTGCTGTTACGTAGAGTGCTCCATCAAAACTACACACTTTTTACTTTGAAACATAGGTAGCCCAGTCGGTCACCTGGCAAGGGCAACCATTTCCCTTGGGCACCACAAAGGGGTAGCTTTTAAATGGTGACACCGGATCCCGAACCATTGTTTATTCGGGGCCGGTTGCTATGTTAATTATCAGTTCGGGTTTGCCTTTCAATCGGGGTCAATGACGAGGTTACTCGTGGTTACCAAAATCCAAACCGTCCACACTTACTACTCATCAATGCTAATGATTTCACCAATCTTTCTCTCAGTCGCTGTTGTTTTTCCCCGACCTTTTGCACTACACAGACACGCGTTCCTGGTCTCTCTTAACTCGCCACCAAGTCATCTGTGACCAAACCGTCCGTAAACATTCGCAGGATCGAGAGTTCATAAAAAAAAGATACGACGTTACTAAGTTGGTTTGCTTAAGAGACTTTACAAATTATTTCCTAAAATAATCACCGTCCAAGGATGATGAAAGAACTTTCCAACTCAGTGTCAACCACTTTAAAAAATAATGCAAATATCTGTCATTTGTCAGTTGAAATATAATTGCAAGGTTTAAATATTTTTTAAAGAATTCATTTTTATCTGCCTTCATAAGTATTCTTAATACCTTCAAATGTGCATACACCTAGCGGCAGGATTTCTAGGATTTTACAACAGTTCTTTAAATGTCATCATTAATCAATATTTGGTAAAAATTGTTCTTATGATGAATTGGCATTGTCTTTGGTATTCGAAGCGTGGTTGACGAGTCGCCTCGATGGTTGTACGTAAGAGGCAGAATCGAAGAAGCCAAACAAATGACAAAGAAAATAGCTCGTTGGAATAAAGCAACCAAACCTTTGGAATATGACGTTTTTGTCAAGGTATTTATTGTCACATTATCTTTTATCTTGGTTGTAAAAGTGAATGAGGACTAAATGTTTTAATTATTCTACACATGTTCATTTTATTTTCCCTCATTTCCCTTAAAAATGTATTCTATAATTTCCAATTTCTCTAGTGTTTAGATCATACTCTAATATATAGTGCTACAATTTTTCACTCTACACTCTCTACACTTTTCACTCTTATTGTTTCTGATAAAGAAAAAATAATTATTAATAATACTAAATGCCTTGATTATTAAACACATTCAGCACTTTTGTACAACAGTTCAGGTACGTGTGCAGTTTCACATGCAATCTAAAGCAGTTAAACAGACCATTACACCCTGCTCGGAGAACTTTTCTTTATCGTATTTAACCGTGAAAACATGGCTTTGCAGTGAATACTCCTATTTAACTGTATATTTTCTGTTAACCTCTTGTAAACTAAAATAATTCTGTTAGCTTCTATGAAATGTCTTTGTTTCTTAGGATTCTAGCAGGGGCCCTGCAAGAGAGGTTGCTTTTGCTATGCAAAAGTTCTTTTATAATTCTGCTTTGATATTCAGATTCTTAAAAAAAAGTTTTGTTCATAGTGTCAGGATCATGAAAACATAAATGAACATGAGGAACCAAACAAGTTTATGATCAATGTATAAATTGTTTTTTTAATTAAACAAAAACTTGAAGAAAATTTTACAGATAAAATATTTTGAAGTTTTGTTAAATGTGTAATGTGTGAAGAAATATATTGTCAGAGCTTTTATGGTATTCACATTTTTTTCATTTCAGCAAGAAACCAAGTCCTCTAAAAATGTGTTCGATTTAGTAAGAACCCCGAAACTTCGGATTCGAACCTTCATTTCTATATTTACTTGGTAAGTACATTCAGCTAAGCCATCAAGAGTGGCCCACTTTCGGCCTAGGAAACATTAAACAAAATGGCTGCCATAATAATTCTATATTTGCAAAAAAATCATAAGTATTTTCAACTTTTGACACAGAATACCAACTAATACCTGGATTCTAAGGTATTATGACTCAGAGTATTCATTTCTTTTATTGTCATCGCCATAGAAACCATCATTTTTAGACTGGTGGACTTTAATCAGAATTGACTGTACCACATTGACCTATTGATTTGTAAATTCGTTGATTCCAGTACTTAGCAGATCTATTTGATTGTCAAATTTCAAATAAAATGACTAATTAAACATTGGGGTATAGATGTAGATGACCAAACGTCCTCAACACAATTTGTTATACATTATATGTGAATATTAGCATTTACAGCTACCTTTATATGACCTTTATAATTAGACAATGTATAAGAGCGAGAACTATATACATACACAGCATTTAAATTTAAATTTTACATTTCGGATTTTTAACCTTGTGTGTCAGTGAATAACAGTATATACCACTTTAGCAAGATTTTTCTGGGGCAATAACTGACTAATAAAGTAAGCATACATTGAGACATACAACTTAATTCAAAATGGCATCTTCACGGCGATTTCCAATTTGGAAGATTTGAATATATATTTATAATATGTTCATGTGTTAATCAAAATATATTGACAATTGAAAAGAGATCAGGTAAATCTGCATGCTACCATCATCATCATATCGATATTGAAAAAGTGGGGTCGAGGATATCAGTTGATTCTGATAACCGCTAAGGGCATATACCCCCCCCTCACCGAAGAGCGTGTGTGTTAGCTGTATTGCGGTGTACTTACCTGACTCACAGCCGTGTTTCATCAACTGAGGGAGGCTTGTATTTCTAAAGGATAGTTATCGATATTTATGGCGAAGTACTGATAAACTATTTTAAAATAATATTAAAATATAAAATCGTTGAGGAAGTCGAAACGGGATGGCACAGGTAAAAATATCTTAAAGTTCAAACCGGGAATTGATCCAAAAAGTTGCGAAGACATGATTCTAGCCGGCCAGCTATATTTTGGCAGGACTTTATCAAAAACTAGTTATAGTCAGACGCCACAACTTCCACCGGGATCCTCTTCAAACTTCACAGCGCTGCTTCCTAGAAAATGTGTGCCACGGTTTACCTGGTTTGTTATCAGATCAGCTCTAGAACAAAAGTAAAATGGGATAAAGATTTAGGAAATATCAAAGCGATCCAGATAGTCGTAAAACTTAAAGGATTCTTCAATTGTGTATAAACCTGTTCCTCTGAAAAAAATGTGTAAAAGATAAAAACTCGCCACTTGGTGTAGGTGTAATAATATACGTGACATTATTTTCGAAGTTAGTGCCCACAAGTGAAAGGAAGATTGAGCAAAATTGCGTGAAAGGTCGCGTGGAAGAGGGATATATTATAAAAGTACGAACCAGCTACTAACCAGTCAAATCATATCATCAATGATCTTAGTGCAAAACAAATCAGTTTGTTTTAACATGCGAGTAAATGGACAACCGTGTCAAATTGGTGGTTGTAAAGCGGCGCACTTTCTAAAAAGAATAGGTTACCTACACTTATAGAAATCGTTAATCGTCCAGGGTCTTTATCCCAAAAATTGATAAATCACTCAAATATCACTTATTTTGCTTACTATGCAGGTCGACATCAATGTTGGGATTTTATGCGTTAGCCTTCAGTACCTCTGCTCTGGCCGGGAATCAGTACCTGAACGCATTTCTGGGAGCTATTGTTGTCCTACCTAGCAATATCATTGGTATCATGGTCCTGGCACGCTTTGGACGACGTAATTCTTTATGTGTAATGTTCATTATTACCGGAATTTTTATGCTGTGCACAATACCAATGGGTCCAGGTATGGTAATATTTATGATAATCCATGTACATTTTTATTACCTGAATGTCTAAAAATGTCATCTAAGTATTATGCTTCCATGAATGCAGTATCACATATGTCACCGTTGTAATTTTTGTTATGTTTAAAAGTTTCTATAAGTATCCACTGGAAGCTAGAATTTAAACCACTTGGGATGAAGGACAAGGAGAATAAATAAGAATTTAAGAATATTCTGAATCTATCTTATTTAACTGAATTACATTTAATCAGAAAATATATTAATAACAACAATTTAAGTTATAAATGCCTCTCATTGCCAGATGTATCGTAAGATTTTTCTGTGAATTTAAAAGCACAGCAATGCTGTATTTGTGCTAGCATTTTATCACGTACCAAAGTAGAAACCATGTCTTGGTAATATTTTCAACTGGGATAAGAATTCAACGAATTAAACATAAGCACGGAAAATACAAAGAAAACTAAGAGAGCCAAGGATATTATAAGTAAATAAGCATGGTTTTATGTAAAAATTGATATTGGGTATCTTTTTTCACTAAGGCGTCAAATGTAGATTATATTTGTTTGCATACATTTTTTTATGCGAGAGAGAAATAAACAGTGTTGGCTGTGAACAGTGCCAGTGAGGGAATTATGATTTCTTTCACATTTATTCCTAAGAGGCTGAGAAGATAATATATGTGAAATTGTCTTCATTGCTCCAGATACTCAATATGGAAGCATTGAGAATGGACTTTTGCTGGTTACACGCTTGGTTCTTGCAACAACTTGGATAATCAAGTGTTTGTTCACCATGGAACTTTATCCAACAGAGATCCGTAATCTGGCCTTCGGAATGGTTCTCTTTATGTCCAGGATAGGTGCCATATCGGCACCATACTTCGCTCAACTGGTAGGTCCCTTTACAAATGATGCTTTGAAATCAGATAAGATCAGATCAGACAGCACGGGATCGTAGGGGAGGGACATAACCCGAGTTCAGTGCATGGCAGAGTAGAGCACAAAACTCAGGGGCAGAGAACAGGACTCAAAGCCGGGAGGTAATGAGTTCAAATCTCAGCCGAGCTGCGTTGAGATTTTTCCGCTCGGCCCTAACTCAGGCTTGGTGGGAACCAAGGCTCTGTAGGCTTAATCGGAAGGCTGTGCCTCACATTATTTGGGATGTTCCTCGGTGTTATCCTCCTGTAGTTGGACCAATTACACCCAGGACCCGCAGGTGCGGTAGACACCGGGCTTGGGTGAGACCACGATATAAGAAATAAAATGAATCGAAGGGAGTGCTACCGCCCGTTACACCAAAAAGGAAGTGTCGAGATGTAAATAGTTAAATTACGTAAGCATAAAAATGGGTCGGGTTAACCACCCCCCCCCCAAAAAAAAAACAATTAAACCAAAATCTGTTATAGCTCTGATAGAACACATTCGGTACAGAGAAGTTCGGACATCATAATATTGTGTTATTTAACACGGGGGACACCAAACATGTTAATTATATTTTATTTGAAATAAAAAAAAAATAAAATTTTTAATAATTTTAAAATTTAAACCATCGATATTTAGTATTTCTACCGGAAAACCATTCTAAAAAATTACAACCATTCCAGTGTAATAATTGTTTTGCTATTTTCTCTTTTATTATTTTTTGACATTTTGTAATTCATTATAAATCAATATAAATTCTCTACACATTATCCTCTTTGTTTCTCTTCAAAATTTGTATTCGGACAAGCCATAGTCCCTGTGACAACATTTATGTTATTCTAGAGTCGAGAAAACCGAATTGTAACCATCAGTGTAATTGGCGCCATGGAACTTACCTCAGGTCTGCTGACGCTGTTGCTCCCGGAGACGAAGAACCAGAACCTGCCCGATACCATACTTGACGTGGAGAGATCTGTGTAAGCTTGAAATCTTTCTCATGCACCCGCTATTGTGCATTCAGCAGCATAATGGGTAACGTAATATTTTATTTAAAATACCTAAAACTTAGAATATATTCGCTCCCATGCACTTTCACCTGGCTATTAACAAGCTTGGGTAAAGAATTCAATATACCAGACATAAGTAATGTGTTGGGATCCCACAAACACGAACATTTTATTCATTTTCTTGTTCTATAGTTCGAAAAGATCTAAGGCTGTTGAAGGAAGAGGCGACGAAATGAAAGTACTTAAACAAAAGGTCACATCATCCGATGATCCAGCAGATAACAATGTCACGGGAAACAGCATCCCGCTAAATTGAATCAATAAACAACATTAAAACATTAAAATGGTAAAGGGCATATTCTTAAATTTTTAATAATTTGGATTAATACTTTTTGTTACATATTGTTGTGATACTCTTTTCAATATGTATTTCCATGTGCAAATTGAAAAATCTAGTTTGCTATTCGAAGATTGTAATTTTATAAAGATATTTTAATGCATTTTAATATGGCTTTATAAGTTGGGCCGATATCTGAAATAAAAGTACACAAACATTTTCACATTGGATTTATAAGCTGTAATGAATTATGTGCTTAGATTGTGTACATAGATGCGTATATGTAACATTTCAGTCTTTTGTAAATTGTTTATCCTATTAACATTATCCTACAATTTTACTGATATCTTTTAACCCGATCTTATGAAAATTCGTCAGAATCAGTCATCATTTCTGTTATATTTATGTTGACATTACAAATGGGGAGGCTTCGAAACGAACAATTAGTTGTAATTCATACGTCTCTACCAAAATAACAAGGCTTGATTTTATTCGCATTAATATAATGCGGGGATGAGTTTCCTGGTGCCAAATGTATGGCCATGTCTGTTTCACGTATTTTACATTCATGTAACAATCGTCAACCAACCAACATTAGTCAGGATATATCAATGATATATAAAGGTCACCTGTATTACGAGAATTGCATGGAATATGAAGAAATGAACAGGCTTTAAGCAAGACAGTCCTAATATTTTATGTCAGTTGAAAAAGAAAAAAGAGGCTTCAGATGGATAAAGATTATAAGACACAATATTTGAAATATGTCGAACATAAGGGAATGTATTCTGTACATTATGCAAGTGTATGAATTATAATTTATATGTATTCTGAGTTCATGTTTAATTGAATATACCCTTTTCATGTTTATATTTGTGACGATGGCAATTCGGCAATTAGTGTAAACCTATGGATATTTGAGTTTATGAGTGCACAGTTATATGCCATAGTATTTATATTTATACATAGTTGGTTCGTACGAGTGTGTATGAATATAGTCTTAACATGTCAAACTTTGAGCAATAAGAATATGATATTAAGATATAAAGTGTACGCGCGTATGATATAATTAATTTAATATAAGCCTACATATCAGGTTTCTTACATTATAAACTAACAACCCATGAACTGTTGACCTGTAAACGGTTAAGATGGGGCTTTACACAGAAAAGCGCCAGACATTGTCCTGAACCTTAGAAACAATCCTTCACGGTAATTAATAGTTATCCATGCATCCATAGATACCTTTCGTTAGGAATGCCTGTGTACTTTCTAACAACACCTACCGTATGGAGAGACAATTACGTTGTTACTCAATATATTTAGGAAATCTCGTGCACATACCTTATATTTTGACCTCGCACAAGTTAGTCTCTTCCCGGTCATTGGACGGATGATAGGAAACGAACGGCTACCAAATGGATGAACTTTTTGCAAGTTCATGTAAATTAGGTTGTATAAATTCTTCACTGGTATGTTAATGCTATGATTACACGATGATATCGATGCTATAGGATAGTGCAATACGAATTCCCGTTGGACTTGTGTCATGACTCGAGTAATCATACTTGTCCTGTACTACTTATTTCTTAAATTTATTGCTACAACCAGATATGAGGTCTCTCTGTAATTGATAAGAGAAACATGGCTCTAACTCCATATTTTAAGCTTTGCCATTGCCTTTCAATTTTAAAGTCATGTTTAAAGTATTATTGAAAAAAAGGAATAAATGGGAAGCAGTCTGCAGACTTCAGGTTAAATGTTTAAAAGTAGCTTTCGCAAATAAAATCAAACTGTTAAATATATACATAGAATACAATTTAGGTCATCTTGAAGAGGCCAACCAGCCAATTAATTCACAGTGTGAAACCACTAGGTTGAGTCGTGCATGTGTGACAAATACCTTTCCATTCACATGTCACCTGTGCCAACTGTCCTTTCGAATGTAAAAGTATTAATCACTATTTGTACTGTTGCATACCGATTCTTTTGGGTTTTTGTATTTCAAACCTAAATAAGGTACCATGTTATACAGCGCTCAAAGGTACAGATGATTGGTCTTTCGGCAAGTGCGCTTATAATCTGCAGAAATAATCCAACGGGAAAAGCACACTGTTATACCACCTGATATCAAAATTTTTCCCTTCCTCCATATTTATAAAATTACTTCGAGGTAAACTTATCAGAACCAGTTTATTGTGAAAGTGCAGCCATACATCATTTTATAAACCGTGTATAAAACGTATGAGCAAGGATGGAACCAGTTTTTCCTTTATGGCTAACTTTTATAATTATTTTCACAGATATATTGAGGAATATGAATTTAGAGCGGTATTGAAGTTCAGATATCATGATTGTAATGCAGAAGACAGCATAAATGTTTAGTGGAAAACATCACCGTAGTCTCTAATACTTGTCCGAGCAATATATTGTAAATGGCGTCATTTGATCTCCCCGAACAACAGATTGTATTTTTTTGTCCAAGGGACAAGAATAGAAAGGGGTTAAAGACCTGTAGAAGTTCCTTTATATTTATTGATTCAAATGGCGTTGACTCAAATTGTAAATATTCCGAATTAATTAAGATTTACGCAGAGAATAAAATATACAAGATGCAAGATTTTTTCCATACCAATAAAGGCATTTGCTTTGCGGATGATATCAAGACATATTGCTGGGTAAAAAACAAACACACAGTACGGAAATGACATAAAAAAGAAGTAGTAATATTATATTTTTATATATCTATGCATTAAACAATCTAATCGATATCGGTACAAATGAAAAGGGGTATCTGTTTGTTCTGAATTTCAGAGAATGCAGCCTTCGGCCTGATTTTAGCAAGAAAATACAATCACTTAGCAAGCTGTTACCTTCAACCATATTCATATCTTTGTTTTTATAAATAATATTTATGTCCTCTTAATTAAGACCAATAACGTTTTCTGCTGTTTTTCTTATCCGTTCACATTTCTTTCTGTTCTTAATTATTTCCCACCAGCATATCAAAGCATAGGATATGGCACTCTGGACCATCGAAGAATAGAATAAACCAAGTAGCTCACTATCCATATTAAACGATTTAAGTTTCCCTGGAAAGTATAAACGCTGCTGCCCTTTGTTGTATTCTATGTTTACATTATTATCCCATTTAATCCTGTCATCTAATATTATCCCTAAGTATTTATATTGTTGTTCAATTTCTCCTTCTGTTCCATTGATATACACCAGATATTGACAAGCTGGTCTTTATCTAAAATCAATTATTAATGCCTTTGTGTTTGAAGGATTTAGTAACTAATGATTATTGCACCAAGTTACTACTTGTCCATTTTTCTTTTGATATTTCATTTTAGCACAACTAGAAATTAAACCAACAACTACGGTGTCTTCTACATATTTCAAAATTAGACATCCTTGTTGTGTAGCCTAAAACTCAAAGGTTTAAATTATCTAAATGAATAGGCAAAGCACGCATCCTTGCAGTGCCCCTGTATTTAACCCTAAACTGATGAATTGCTATTACCAACCCTTATATATTGCTTTCTACCAGTGAGAAAGTCCAGTACCCACAAACATAGATCATTTGCGACATTTAACAGCTGTAACTTATTAATCATTAAGTGAGGCTGATTATTGTTAAATGCTGAGCTCAAATCTATTAAACGCGCTCTTATATCAGTATGCGACTGATCTAAATCTAAATATATATTGTCCAGGGTCACAAGAATAGCGTCTTTAGTCCCACATTCATTCCTGTAAGCAAGCTGGAAATTATCTATAAGTTTGTAAGTATAGTTGGAAATATATTTAAATACACACTTCTCTAAGCATTCCAAAGCTACCGGTTTTAGGGCCACCGGCCGATAAATATTAAGCACAGTAGGTCTACTCTTTTTAGGTAAAGATACAATTTCTTATGTTTTCCAAGAGACTGGCACAGTTTTCTCAATTAATGATTTGTAAAATATATGATGGTAAACCGGTGTTAATTCATTTGCACAGAATTTCAACACTTGTGTGAGACACCATCCCTTCCTAAAAAGTTATTCCTCTTTAGCCCTTTAAAATACTTCGAAAACACAGTTAATCTTACCGAACTTTCCAATTCAGATAGTTCTTTCCTTGCTGGCTTCTTTTCTTCTGAACAGTTAATTGAATCGAATTTACAGAAGAAATAATTTTATTCCTCAGCCAAAGCTTAATGATCTGGAACATTTATTTATTTATTTTTTCTGGTGGTAGCCACGTGCTTTACGTAACCCTTGCCAAACCTGGCGTGGATCACTTGACTGAAACAAAGCATTGATCATATTTGTGTATTCATTTTTAAATTGCAGTATAATATAATTCAACGCAGATTTTTAGCTTTCAACGAATCTTTATCTGATATTTTATCCTTCTTTGTTTTTGCCCTTCAGGTGCTTCTGAAGTTCTTTTGTAATCCCGGAATTATTATTTTAGAACATTTTGATTTCTTTAGTTTCAATATATGAATCCTCACAAAACCCTATAGAGTCCGATATGGTATCTGTTAAATTGTCAAACCCAGTAAGAGTGTCACTAAACACCGACAAGTCCGTGCTAGCTAATGCACATTGTAATCTTTCTAAAGAACTGTTGTCACATAACTTGACACATCTCGTCTTAGCCTTCTCCCTCTTCAATAATTTGTTTATACTTAGGGATAAGTTGAATATTGATATGGTCCGACTTACCCATGGGTGCCAGCTTGTTGGCCTTATAGGCGTCCTTTCGGTTACAGAAACATAGGTCCAGGGTTGCCTTATATCTGGTTTTACATGTCACAAACTGCTGATGCTTGGGCAAATCACTTTTAGCATCAGAGCCATGAAATCTCCCAGCATAAAGATGGCAGCACCAGGCTTATCATTTTGGTAATCAGATATAGTGCTGACCAATAGTTCACTTATAAATTGTCTGTCATCTCATCTGCACGGGGTTTCTGTAAAATACACTACAAAAACCCGTACACAATATATTTCCCTGGCCAGGTAAAAGGGTCTGCAGTTCACTACTAATACCTTAAATAGGAGATGTAAATCAGCCCAGTCTATAATATCGAGGGTCAGATAAATTGACTGTGATATAGGAACTGGTCACCTTCACCAAGGGCCTGCGCCCATGAAACCATGTGCGCTCTCTCTCTCTCTCTCTCTCTCTCTCTCTCTCTCTCTCCATATAGGCGTATCATAACAACGTAGTTGCATGCCATGCCAGTGATTGTTTACTTGACACATATGGTGATGGGTGTGCGGTAATTCAATGTGATATTGTAAGTATATTAAAATAGAATATCAAAAAGGCATAAATCTACAAGTTGTATCTCGTTTCTTTCATTGAGTACATAATACAGATCTGTCTATGGCCATCGGTTTTATAAGTATACTGTTCAATTTCTTTTTCATGGCCTGTTACCACCTAACGCTGAGTAGTTTCGACCACGCCACATTGAGATTTGGCTTGTTTTTTTTTATGGGGGGGTTACAAGTTGGATGACAGGGGTAAACCAGTACCTCAAACAAAATGTAACAGTAAGTAACGCACAGCTGACGAACTAGGGTTTGACTGCGGACTGCGAGGCGAGTAGAGGGTGCTCTATCTGAGCAGGCGAGCAAACAGTGATGGTGCATCTTTTAGCTCTCTTACCTGAACCAGTGAGAGATTGACCAGAAGTTCCGGTAATTGGGTAGGGGGCCACAGCGCTCAAAGATAAAGAGCATTTTGCTGGTACCCAGGAAGATTTAGTTTAAAATTTGAACTTTCATGCAATTAGATCAGGTCACTCGTCAGTCATACTTAGGGTACACCTCTTCCAATGTAATGTGCTCGAGCTATTAAGTGTGCGTGAGCTCGAACGAGTGAGGCAGACAGACAAATAACGACGTTAGTTTTGTAGGGGAACATTTTTTTCATATTTATTCTAAGAATTCGGGCCTTAGAAACCATGAATCAAATGTGGCTACAATATGACTTTCACAAATGTCTGAATAGTAAATTCATACTTTAGCCATGAGTGTGTCTTTTGATTAAATGATAAAGTAATGTACGGAACTTTCAAATAGTAAATACGAGGCTGGTTGATGTAATTTTAAATAATGTATCAGATTGCTATAATGCAAAGACCTGGTTTCTTCTGAGCAGAATATGACGAAATTGGCCTTCGAATTATGTTTTTTTTCCAAGGGAACCTCTAAAAACAATTTGTTTTAATACTTTTTTTTCACAGAACTTTATATGTCACCTTATTAGCACAATAACGTGTTTCATATCTTTCTTTTTACAAATGTATTTGTTTAAATGATATACTCATTAAAAGTTGTGGACCTTTAGTAACTGTTACCGGTAAAAATAAAAATAACACAAATGTTTCGATATATCCTCCGATCACGTAGCAGTTGCAAATAAACAAACACAGTGGTGCGATTCGCATATTTGACACTGACAACAAAACACACTGACAGATCAACTAAAAGGATTTGTAGAAAGATCGATCAGAAACACAAACATTGCACATCAAAAGAATCATATACAACTAGATTCTACACTCATTCATGCTTAAGGCCTGAAGCAGACCTGTGTTTCTCAGAATGATAATTATACCATTTTTTATTTTGCAACGTACATGACGGACACTTGAATAAAGAGAATTAGTATGTGTCGTTCGAAAAGAGATTCCTGCAAATTCAAGTAGAAACCACGTATTGCAATATAGGTGTAGTGTGTCAATATACAAATTTAAATCATACACACAAAATAAATACGTGTATGTGTTTTGTGGAGGCCACCGCCTCCGTTGTTTATGCTCTCTTTTCTAATTCTTAATCTTAGAATTTACATCGGCAGAGTTCCATTTCAGTTAGGACTACAAGACAGGGCGACAAGAGAGTCCACCTGTGAACAATAAATGATGCCACCATTTTAAAATATAATATAGCAATAAGTACTTGCACCTTTCTATCTACTGCCCTTCGCTTATTAGTGATGAAATGCGTTGGTTTTCGCCAGACCCACGGCTTCGCCTGGCCAGACAATGTGTCTCTACTTAATGGTCTCATAATTGAGGTCCAGGTCACCTGTTAGGACCAAAATAAATGGTTGTGAAACGAAAAAACGAGGCAATTCCGAGGGGACAGGGAAACAATCATAAAAACGTGGACGATATTTCGAGGTGGTCGCTTTAACGAGGTAGTCGTTAGTCAGGGTTTTATTCTCTCTCTCTCTTAGCTAAGCTGCATATCACATGACAAGAAATTGATTCAAATATTTTCTTACAATATGCTATCACATTGATATACATAACAATGTACAGATAACTGTCTCATTATGTATCAGGGTTTAAGAAGCGAATGCTTCGTCATCGTTTAGTTTTAGTAATATGTTTTTTAAGGAAAGGCCTGTTTTCTTTCTCCCGTTTTTCTTAATTATCCTACAGACCTCTATATCCAACAATCAGAAGCAGTTACCTTGTGTAGGATTTTTGGCCGACAAACAGAAATCACAAACAATTCGCCAATACACCAAATTTGATTGTCACCAAAGAGACATATATGAGAAGCCTGGTATTTCCACGAGGAGTGCTGTCCATTATTTTATGACGACTGCAGAATTATCATACTTATACTGTTTAACGTTATAAAAGCACATGTACTCCTGTTTCATAAAGCGGTATTTAGTGTGCCACAATAATTTAACTTTTGACTAAAAAATGTGCGACTTGATACATTTATATAGACACAGCATGGTACATGCTTTCGCATGTGTGATTGACCCGGATCCTGGAGCGTGGGGTTGTGACTCTGAGCACAAGCTGGGCTAGCGCCATTCCGGTCCTCTGACACTAGAGAGTCTACGACCTTTCAGAGTGCTTTTACATCCCTCAGCGAGGTACGCACTTTAAGGCACTATGAGGTTTCAAAGATTTTCGTCATTTTTGTCAATGCCCCATGGCCTACAAGTATGATGCCACTTGATATAAACTATACCAATAGGTTGCTTTTTAGTATACCTTCTAACAAATCCTAACATGAGCAAGTAAATTTCCATGTAAATCAGCATATTGGTTAATCCCTCTGCATGTTTTCTTCTTAATTTCGGACCACATAATACAAACATGGTTCCCGCGGCTTACTGGACGCAGCCAACTTGCACCCCCTACAAGAAATGACTCGTTTACAGAGTCTGGGGTGTGGGTTGGATGAGTTCACATGTAATTTTTCATGTTAATTCATAATTCATAGCCTTATGTTAAGATAATGGGCTGTTTTCCACGATGCAACATAATGAAAGACCGCTGCGATGCATTCTTCGATATGGCTTGTTCGGGACTCAAGTCAGGCTTACCCGTCTAATATAAATGCCTACTGAGTCGTGTTTTCACGGCTAAACTTGAGCTTGCCCATTGCGCGGCTAGCTGTAGTTTTCATGCCTTGTCAATGCAACTACATCGGGAGAGAACTAATTAATTAGGGTACCACTGGGCTAATACGCCTGACTGCAGGCTCTTGTGACTCATAATTACAAACATACATGTGAAGTATTTTTATTCTTGAAAAAAATAGGTTCAGCATTAAAATATCGGAACAAAACATTCGAAATAACGACTTTCTACTGTATATATATAAAGAAATAGAAGGAAGAAGATTCATTTTCCAACCCCTAAATGATTTTCTGTTTGATAAGAAAGCCTTTTTTATATTAGGTAACATGTCATTCTTTCCTATGCATATAAAGTTTAACGGTACGACTGAAAAGATCAATTATAAATTTCGCTGACTGAAAGTATCCAATTAAAGGAGCATGATACTGTACCTTACAAGGGTCGAATCGACTGATAAGTAAAACATTCCTGCACACGATTCATTTTACAAATTTATTACAATCTATGTTAATTATCGTGAACTGTTGAATATGGGGCACTCTATGAACTGTGATATCGGTATTTGTGGAAATCAAACAGATAGCTCATATTCATTACGCGGTGTTGGTTCGTGACATGATTTCTCCATAAATAATTATGGAGCAAACCCATAGTCACAAAAGTGTCCAAATACAAATGTGAAAGGAATGGGACAATCAATGAATGTTACAGAATGTTTATACGTATATTACCGACTTTGGTGCTGCACATTGCATCTTCATATTAACCGATATATCAGGTGCAAAACAAGGGAACAAATGAAGAAACCGACACATTTAGTCCCGTTCTGTAAAATTACACAACGGTGAATATCAACCCTTAGAATTACTTGTTAACATTAAAAAATATTCATATAACACAGCATTGGTAAGGGTGTTTGATCCTTCGCATGAACATAAGTGACAAAAAGTAAACTAGTTTCTGGCTTATGAAAAAGGATTTTCTGGATCTAAATGTAATTAAGAATAAAAGAATCTACAATAGTGTATTGTTAAATAATAAGAAACGAACCTATCAAATAGTACTTTGTCGCAAATAAAATTTTACCTTTTTTAATTAAGAAAAAAATAACATATTGATTAACATTTATAAAAGAGTAAGACCAAGAGTAGTTTTAGTGGTTTTTATCCTGTTTTGAGATTGAATACAAAAATAAAGGAACTTTATACTTGTTATCTATACAGTCATTGCATGCTGTGTCCCGAGCTGTTTCTAAATTCGTGAAGGTCCATCAAGAAATAAACTGGAAAGAATTTCTTATGTATGAAAATGATTGAGTCTAAGAACGTTAGTTCAATATGATTTTTATTTCGAATGGCAGAGATGAAAAGAGCTGGAAAGATCTGAGAAAAGGCAGAATGAAAAACATCGCTGGAGAACTAAAATATCGATAATGTGTTACATATGAATTCAAAGGGAGAAAGGGTTTTTGTATTCAACCATATCTATATATGAACTTTAGGCCACTAATAAAGTAGGCCTTGTTCAATTTGAATAAATAATATAATGGCCTCTTTTTTATTTTTATTGTATGCCAAATATATGCCATTTCTCTTCTCAACATTACATCAGCCATGATATCGAAAACATATGCATATATATTTCTTTCCATACAATATATGTTCCACATAATTTGGATGCCTGTTTTCATGATTTATGTTTATCTAGCCATGGTCATTTCCCTGGAAGTAAGAATTAAATATGGCCGAATCAGGAGAAAGCTAACTAGGTGTTTTACATTAAACAAAAGCTTGATTTTAATTGATATGAATAGTAAACCACTCTGAACTTCCGCTCTCTTGCGCCTGCTTGTACATAAAAAAAACTGGCTAACAAATCTCATATGCAATTCAGACATGTTTTTTACAAATTAACAAGTGTACTCTGGTGGTGTAGCCCTCATGGGCAAAGTTCGTACAATGCTTTTTCTCCACTCATATGTACTGTATTGATAGTTTCACCAGAATAAGAGGTCTGGAGGCGACTCCTTTACGTTATTTTAATCTTCAAGGCAATATGATTGAGTTCGATGAATTTTTGGAAAAGGCAGGATCCTTTGGAAAATACCAGATATGCTTCTGTATAATATTAGGCCTTGGAGGGGTTTCCGTGGGATTAAACAATATGATTATTATATTTTTGGCGGAGTCGCCAAAGCACCACTGTTCCGTACCATCACTGCCAAAATTAAACCTGAGTGAAGATATACGTATGAACTACAGCATCCCATTTAACTCCGCTGAAAGTACGTATGAATCCTGTCGCATGTACAACCGGAACTACTCTGGTGTAACGGCGGATGTTGTCTTCTCGGAACTTGCAAACCACGAAATATCAGAACCAGAGATTATACCATGTCAGTATGGATGGGACTATGATAAATCAGTCTACGAATCTACCATCATCACCGATTACCTGTTTTATAAACTTATAGGAGCAGCCTCTGGTTAAATTTTTTTTGCTGTTTAGGCTGGTACTTTATTGCTGATCCTTTTCTCGATCGTGTCACATAAGTCAAGCGTACCTCGTTATACCGCAGAAGCATTTGTGCGGCCTCCTTCCCCTCTAATGACTGTGTCATCCACCATATCAATTTTCCTTAAAATAAAATCTTTCATCGCCATGAAAATGTCGCATTATTATCAACTTACTTTTAATCGGCATCATACACATTCTTTAACTGACGTTTCGATTTAAGTGATTGTCTAAAATTAAGGATTTACATATACATGTTGTTTTACTTACGAACATAATGTACTTTGAATTGGTCGTACAAATATTTATCCTATCTCATTTTCTTAATAACTCTGTTTCCAAATGATAGATTTTCTTGTATGCCATTATGAATCAAGTATTTTCGGCAGAAGGTATATATTTAAATCAGCATAAATAATACATATATTCCAGTGGGACATTGTGTGTGAGCACAGATGGCTTCAGGCGACGGCCACATCTGTCTATATGAAATGGTTGATGATAGGCTCATCGTTTTTTGGCTGGATAGCAGACAGGTCTGTTTCATGATTATGCCAACAAGAATCACGTGATCAGTGCCGTAGTACATCGAAGTGTATGTTTAAATTTGATATTTAAATGAAAAAAGATGAAAGCAATAAACCTTCTGTGAATCAATTATTTCAACAAGTAAATTTCTAAGTAGCCAGGTTTAACTTCAAATAGATTGACAATCATGACAACATAAAATTTTCACTTTCATATTGAATGGACAAAACTTACACATTTGCCTCTCTGGCTTTTTAAGTAAAACCATTAAAAATAGCAAACGCCTGTCTAAATAAGAACCTAGTGTGTATCTTCGGCTATATCTACACGGTAAAGGGTATCTACGAGTACCATAAATGAAGGAACATTGGTATATCAATGATACTTATCCCAAAGCATTATAATTAAGCTCTGCGTGCGGAGGTACAACATATAAGTATGAATCCTATGTTAGTGTGTTTTCTCTGTTTGCAAGGTAGTCAGAGAAAAGGTAAAGAAATAGTAAGTGGGAGGGAACACATATTAAACAATTCGCATGGTCCTAATTGGACTTTGGTAAAAAGCAAATCTTAATTGTTTCAGTTATGGGCGAAAGATATCACTGCGTGTTGCGGCGGTACCTCTGGTGGCGGCCACAATTGCTGCATGCTTCAGCCCAAATATTACCGTGTTCATCATCATCCGTACGATAGTTGCTATGACTAACATGCCGTTTTATTCTGTCAGTTCTGTCTTGGGTTAGTTTAAATTCTGATTTACGCCAATGAAAATATGTCAAGATAAAAGATGCACCATTTGAATACTGAGATTTGTAGAAAGATTGTATATGAAATATATAATTTAAAATACATAGCAATGATATATTTCTGTATGTATATGCTAAGTTTCAATTTAATATTAATTCTTATTGACATTATTGACATAATAATATATAATATACATATCCAGGCGTTATCCGGGTTTTATAAAAACTAAATATTCTTTAGATTACGGATTTAAAGAAACTCATTTAAACGTGGGGTCGTATAAGGCAATATTCTAATAACTAGTGATGCAGTGTTATTCAAGAGTTTATTGTTGTTCTCAAGTAATTGGCTGGAACACTTTCTCCCTCTCTTGAAAAGAGAATGGATATGAGTGACAATATACATTCCTTTTATTATTGGTTAAAATTTAAAATGGGTAGAATATACTATATCTGAGACACCCAAAATATATCATTATAGAGAAATACTTGCTCGTCGGTTTCCAGTTTCAGAAATAGTGCCTGGGAAATGGCGGTCGCTTGCAGTTAGTATGTGTCAGATGCCTTGGAACTTTGGTTTTATGTACGCATGCGGTGTTGGATATGCCATCAGAGACCGGTTCAAACTTCAAATAGTTGGCGCAGTTCCAGTTGTCCTAATGCTGGCCTACCTATTGTAAGTTCGATATAGTATAAACACAACATGAATCTTTGTGTATATTAAAAATGATACCCCAACCTCTGTGGCAGACGCTTTAATAAAATCCTAGGCAGTACCCTCTCCCGCAGACTAGGCACACCTGCGGTGACGTCCAACACTAAGTTTGGCCGAGTTAAGTTTTAACATGTTAAGTTTTACTTAAATATTAACTATTTAACAATGTATCACATGATTGATATAGTAAGCACTGGAGGATCCCTATTTTTATCGTTTACCAAACTTGGTTTTCTGACTTTGAGTGGCTATTCACCCTAAATATGCCGCTATCCGCTAGAAAACGCCTTAAATTTTCAAACATGCCCTAAGGACCCGCTTTCACGGGTACCCATAGACAAGAGAAGGGAATGAAACCTGAAAACTTGAAAGAAAGTTCAGCTAAGAATCAGTCTAGAATGTTTGTAAAAATTCAAATATTATAAACACTAGGTATAGTAATAAAGATGTCTACAGAAACACATGGATGTGTTCGTTTATTAGCATAAGGAGGCTAACCTTAAGGCCGGCCAAGTATTTAGAAAATAGTATTCTGAATTATATTTAGAAAATTTTAGATCTACCATCACTGATCAACTTAATGCAAATGTGGCGGAAAGGTTTCATGTATGTTACAACATCATAAATTCAAAACCGGTACGACGATACGAAAGGAAAAATTAATAGTGTGAATGATAAACTGGTTTGTCTTTTGGCATTCGAAGTGTGGTTGACGAGTCGCCTTGATGGTTGTACGTGAGGGGCAGAATAGAAGAAGCCAAAGAAATGACAAGGAAAATAGCTCGCTGGAATAAAGCAACCGACGCCTTGGAATACGACGTTTTTATCAAGGTATTTATTATCTTGGTTATAAAAATGCATGATTACCACGTTAAATTATTCTTTACAAGAACAGGGCTTCCGCTGTCTCCTATATTTCCTTTATTTTCCTATATTTTCCTATGCCATTTCAACTGTAGTCAACTATATTGTCCTATATTGTTGCCCTTCACAATCATGATTCTAATAACTTTCATATCTGAATAATGCTTTAAAATTAGCCCCGTAAATGTTGGACATTTTCAGTTCTTTTGTATAACTGTCCAAATGGGGTTTGCAGTTTTTCATGTTAAGTCCTCTCATCACTTAAAGAGACCTTAACCTGGTGCTCAGAGAACTGCTGTCCGTTATATTTAATCAGGTAAAACATGGGTGTGCAGTGGTAACTCCTATTTTTTTGTCTATATCTCATATAAGGTCAAATAATATTGTTAAACACGCTCTGATAAAAATCCTTTATTCGATAGGGGCCTGACAGCAGCCTTTGAAGAGGGGTTGCGTATTCTATGCAACAACAATGGTCCTCAATGCATATATATTTCTGCTTTTGTATTCCAAATTCCTAAAAAATATTTGTATTTAATGTCAGGATCATTAATACATAATTAAACCAGATAAACCAAATATAAGTTCATTTACAAAATCTATGGTTAATGTATAATGTAAAGAGCAGATTAGATGAATTATAAAATTAAGGAATCCAGATTTTCAAGTAGAGAGGAAAAGCTTTATCCCTCTCCAATGTATAAAACTGAACATTTTCACAACTGTAATGATTTTCATATTTTTTCAATTGTAGCAAGAAACCAAATACTCTAAAAGTGTATTCGATTTGGTTAGAACCCCAAAACTTCGGATTCGTACCTTCATTTTTATTTTTATGTGGCAAGTACATTCGGTTTACCAATTGATTGTACAAAGTCTATGTCAAAGATGAATGGGTATTAAGGCATGTACGTGGACTGTGGTATTGCTTATTGTATTTGAAATAAAGAGGGGCATGCGAAATACAAAATCCTGCTCTGTTGCAGGAATAATTTCACTTTGTAATTGTTCTTACTTAAGCAATATAAGTGACGAACTGATCATTGCCAATTGAACAAAACACATTAGGTAACCTTTGTACATTAATCGTTAGTCACCGAGAGTCATTCTCACATAAAAGGTATTTATCACATATTGTTTCTCAAATGACATTGATGTTGCATATTAACTACAGGTCGACATCAATGTTAGGTTTTTATGCGTTGGCCTTCAGTACCTCTGCTCTGGCTGGTAATCAGTTTCTGAACGCTTTCCTTGGAGCCATCATTGTACTGCCCTGCTGTCCTATTGCTATCATAGTCCTGGCGCGCTTTGGACGAAGAACATCATTGTGTGCAATGTTCATTATTCCCGGGATCTTGATGCTATGCACGATACCAATGGGTCCAGGTAGGTTAATAGATATATTTGATACCGAGACTGAGGGAATGATTATTCCTAACATGTATCAGTGTTTATCCACACTTACCTGCATGTCTCAAAATGAGTATTTAAGCTATTAAAGTTGAGTAAGGCTCAAATGATATTTGTTTTTAACAAGAACGTATTCATTACATTTAAGTATCTATTGGAATGAAGAAAAACAGGATTTTACATAGCGTATTCACATCTTTTATAAGAAAGACATTTTTCTATTTGGGATTGGCATCAGGTAATTGGATGTAACAGTCGGGGGAAAAGACTCTCTAAATCAATAAGAATAATAAGTATAATCATGAAAGAAAATCATAATAATAAAAGTTATCTTTAATAATCTTTGTCAGTAATGTTGAAAGTACCAAACTGCATAATTTTGAAAATTTCATATTAAAATCAAGGAAATGCTGGAATATATATCAACAGCATCTGGCTCACTCATGATCTCTATTAGGGTGGGAATATAAGGAATACATCATAAGAAAATAAAGATAAAAGACAAAATGATAAAGTACATATATAGCCCCAGAAAATGTCCATGGTATCAGAACAATTCGTACTGTATTTTGCTAAATTGATATTATGTTTTTTTTGTCACTAAGGCGTCCAATGACATTGTTGCATATATTCTAAGTCAGAGAAGTAAAACGTATGGATTGTGAGCAATAAGGTAACGCAGATTTGTTTACGTACAAACATATTCGCGGGAACGGCCCAACATAAGACCTAGGACCTTGTTTTCTTTTATCCAGATAGCCCATACGGAGGCTTTGAGAATGGATTGTTACTGGTTAAACGCCTGGTGCTTGCAACAAGTTGCAACAATTATGTCCCTGTTCACAATGGAACTTTACCCTACAGAGATCCGTAATCTGGCCATTGGCATGGCCTTCTTAACGTCAAGAATAGGTGCGATAACGGCCCCATACTTCGCTCAACTGGTAGGTGTCGTTTCTATATCAGATAAGATCAGACAGAACTGGACCAGAAATAAACGGAGAGACACAGGTGAATTTCTTGTGAAAAGAATTGAGTTATTTTTAATATCGATGAGTCAACATTTAGCCCAAAAATCTGTCATCTGCCCAAAAAACCCCATTATATAATTTTCTTGCTATCTTCTTTTTATAAAGTTTAAGTATTTTGTAAATCAATCGATATTAATGCAAACAGTAATTCTAAAAGAAGCATCTCATAATTATCCTTTTCATTTCATTGAACATTTTTGTACGCACGAGCAATCAAGATCCCTGAGGTGTTGCTTATTTACTCCAGAGTCGGGAAAACCGAATTGTGACAATATGTGTAATTGGCGTTATGGAAATGGCCTCAGGTTTGCTGACACTGCTGCTTCCGGAGTCGAAGAACCAAAACCTGCCCGAAACCATACATGACGTGGAAGGTTCTTTGTACGTTATATCTCTCTCTCTCTCTCTCTCTCTCTCTCTCTCTCTCTCTCTATTATCTCTAATTGTGATTTTTCTAATTAAACCGAAAATAACTTGCTTTTATATCGACGGCCCACTAAAGTTCAGTTGTGGTGAACACTTTTTCATTTTCATTGCGAAAATTATTTTGTCAAATTTCTAAGCATTAACTTGAATCAGTCAGTATTTACCGCTGGCATGTTTAATTAAACTTTCCCAAAATAAAACATTTTATCGAGTCAGCCAGGCGTTCTGACTTCACTGAACCGATACCTAGCCCATTAACAAGCCTGGGTTTAAAATCCGGCTTATCAGACTTGAATGAAGTAGTGTAAGTTTCTGTGGATTTTTTTTTTAAATTTTAGTTCGAAATCATCTAAGGCTGTTGAAGAAAAACGTGATGAAATGGAAAAATTTAAACAAATGGTATCATCTTCCGAGAATCAAGCAGAGGACTATTTTACCTGAAATAGCAGTCCATCTTAATGAATCAAAAATAACATTTATATAACCAGTAAGGCCTTACAGCGCAGCATGTGTTTCATTATTTAATAATAAATTGGATCGTTACTTTTTAGTGACATGTTTTTATATCAGCTTAAAATTGCGTTTCAACGTGTAAATTGAGAACAGTTGTTATTATTTTGGTTAGAAAATTTGAACCTTATTAAGCTATTTGTGGGAACTTTAATATTGCTTTATGAGTTTTCTGTTTTTCAGTTCTTTCGATTTATCAAATATTAACATACAAACCTTTTAATTCATTTGTATAGAAAAGATATAGGAATTTTGTATTAACCAACTATTTATTGATTTGAATCATTTCACGTGTTTACTACTTTATGCAATCGCAAGCATACTCTGTGAGAATATTGTAAGGCAAATTTGTATTCATATTAAAGATTGGTAATGATTTGGTTATGGTGGCGGCATATTTCTCATACTCCCTCACAGCGCCATCAATGAGACCTTGATATTAGGTAACAAGACTTTCGAAAATTAGTACCCAAACTTATCATCGTCTATATATCTTAGATGTCAAATTGAATTTATTAAGAGTATTGTAAGAATGGGTATTGATGGGATATACAATTTACAAGTTTCCCAAGGGAAAAGATTTCAAACTGTATAACATGCCTTCCGATTGGTTCCGTAGTATATTTCCTCATTGAAAATACATACGTGCTTTTACTTTTTAAATAATCTCCGTATTCTTTCCATGTTATTGTGTCGGAAATATAATCATTTTTCGCATACTTTAATTACTTGTGTAAAAGAAGATTTATAATGAGGGATATCCTACGTATTACTGCATTCAACATCAGGATGAGGAGTTATTGCATCAATCAGGTTAATTATTACCCCAATGTAACGTGACATTTTACCATAATGGCAACTGTTTAAGCAGGCTCCTATGTTTTGCTTCCTTGCTAGTTCCCTCCTTGACATGTTCAGATTCCCTGCCTTGGCTTCAGACGATAAACATATTCTCAAACATTAAATATATATTTTTTTATAAAGAATCCGCAATGTGTATTGTGTGATAACATGATTTTCTTTAAACAAATTATGTTATAAAGTGTCAGGTTTATTTTGAGAAGCTTTAAAAGATATTTGAAATATCTCTTTCCAATTATTGAGACGAAGGTCTCACTGGGCGTTTGTCACGTAACACTTGTGTAGTCACGCCTTGGATATGCAAGTTCTTGGTCTTGAAGTATCGGGAATATTGCAGTGTGTCCTAAGAGAGGTCATTTTTCTTATTCTGCATAAATCTAGAGCTATCGTAAACAATTTTTCGTTCACCGTGGGCAATGCCAGAGCCATCTGTCGGTAACTCTGACTGTGTATCAAGGTAGAAAATAGTTTGTTACTCTGAATCAGGACCTCAGTGTCTCCATAAATTCCTGACACTCATAGAGTCAGTCATTACATCATCAAACACGATTTTATTCTATTGATACAATATACGTTAAATATGAGTCGAATAAATTATTTTCTTTAGGAAAAACATCGCCCTAGAACTAAAAGAGCGATAATGTGTAATAAATGCAAGGCTTATTGTAGCCAACCTATATCTGTTTATTAACTTTAGGTCACCAAAAATTTAGGACTTGTACAATTTGAATGAATAATATAATGGCCTGTTCTTCGTTTCATTTGGTCGGTCTGCACAGTACAGGAAACAATACTATTAGATAAGTCTTCCAGCTGGATAAATAATCCTTAAGAGAAAGCTTGTTAAACAAATATAAATTTCTAAATACTATTATAAAACACCATCAGCTGGACCTTGGGAACGTCACGCTTATGGAATTGCAACAAATGTTCTCCCATTATTAAATTTCCAATTGTTTGAGCAACATTCTACCTCATTACAATCAAATATCATCTCGGTTCGTTCATTGACAAAACAAGTCAAATGTGCAACCACTAAGTTAGTCAGGCTAACTTTAGCCTCTTTTGAAATATCGGAATCGTTACCGAGACACGTTAGAACGCTCCAAACTGCAAAACATTGCATGGTTCACTGGTTCCCTGAATTGTGCGCTTTGCCTTTAGACCGGACCGCTACAAAGTAAAAAACACTAAGATCCCCATCGACAGAGTGCAAATCGTTTTGAACCAATGGTAAGTACAGACACGAACATGCCATTTAATTTGTTACTGATTAATGTCATGGTAATTCTGCGATATTTCAACATAAATAAATTGGTGAAATACTGTATGCCATTTCTTTTGTCAACATTACATCAGCCGTGATATTCGTATCATATGCATACTAGTATATATGTCTTACCATACAAGATATGTTTCGCATAATTTATAAGCCTGTTTTCGAGGATTTTGATATATCAAGCCGTAGTCTTAACTTGAAAGTAAAAATAAAAATGGCTTAATCAGTAGAAAGCTTATCAAGTGTATTACATTAAAGCAAAACCTGATTTAAATTGGTATGAGTAGCATACTACTCTGACCTTCAGCTCCATTGAGCATGCCTGTACATAGAAACTGGCTGAGGAATCTCATATGATATTCAAATATGTGTATGACAATAAACAAGTGCACCTTGGTGGTGTAGCCTTCATGGGTAAAGTTCGTATAATGCTATTTCTCCACTCATATGCAATGAAGCGATATTGTAACCAGAGTAAGAAGTCTGAAGGCGACTCCTTTGCGCTGTTTTATTCTCCAAGGAAATACGATTGAGTTCGAAGAATTGTTAAAAAAGGCAGGATCCTTCGGAAAATGCCAGATATACTTCTGTATTATATTGGGCCTAGGGGGATTTACCCTTGGGTTAAACAATATGATTATTATATTTTTGGCCGAGTCGCCAAAACATCACTGTTCCGTGCCATCACTGTCAAAACTAAACCTGAGTGAAGATGTACGTATGAACTACAGCATCCCATTCGACTCCGCTGAAGGTACATCTGAATCCTGTCGCATGTACAACCGGAACTACTCTGGTGTAACCGCGGATGTCGTCTACTCAGAACTTTCAAACGCCGGAATATCAGAACAAGAGATTATACCATGTCAGTATGGATGGGACTATGACAAATCAATCTACGAATCTACCATCATCACCGAGGTAACTTCCTTTTTAATCGATCATATTGTGCATAAAGCAATTTTACCTGTTTTATGCTAAACACTAAATAAATCTATACGAGCAGCTTCTGGTTAAAATTGTTTTCGTGGTTTTAGGTTTGGCATCTTATTGCTAATCCTTTTCTCAAACGTGTCACATTAGCCTAGCGTAGCTCGTTATACCTCATTAGAAAAACGCAATTAGAGGTCGGATCAGGATTTGTGCGGCCTCCCTCTCCTCCAATGATTAAGTTATCAGTTCTCCCTAGTAGATCAATCTCTCTGTTGATTCCACAAAATTCGTTTTTATTGCTTATGATATTAGCATCTTTAATCACCATGAACATGTCGCATTCTTATCTACAAACCATCACTTACTTTTAAACGGCATAATACAATTCCTTTAACTGACAGTAAGATTTTAGTGATTGTCTAAAATTGAGATTTACATGTAAATGTGGTTTTACTAACGCAGATAATTTCAATTTGAATTGGTCGTACAAAAGTAATTTTTTTTTATAACCCAGTTTCAATATGGTAGACTTACACATATACAATTATGAAACAAATAGTATCGGCCTATATTCCAGTGGGACATTGTGTGTGACCACAGATGGCTTCAGGCGACGGCGACATTTGTCTACATGATTGGGTTAATGATAGGCTAATCCATTTTCGGCTGGATAGCAGACAGGTTTGTTTCATGATTATTTGCCAGCAGAAACACGTGATCAGTATGTAATCAGTACGTGATCAGCTCATCGATGTATGTTTATATTGGATGTTAAAAAAACATAATTAAAGCAATTAACCCTGTGTTAATAAAATGTTTCAACACTTAAAAGGCCATGTTACCGGTTTAGACTTTACATAGACTGCCGTGTTAGGCACCATGAGTATCATAAGGACAACAGAAGATTTTCATTTTGATAGTGAATGGACAAAAATATATACATCGGCTTTATTGCGATCTAAGCAAACCCATTAAATACCGAAAACACCTGCCTATGAAACGTAGCATGTATGTTTGGTGATTAAGGTTATAATCTATGAGTACGGTCAAAGACTACAAAAACCTATGCCCAATCATTACACAGTAACATATTCATCTTATGGCGTAGCAGTATTATTTAGCTATAGCTCTACGTGCGGAGGTACAACACATTATTATGGACCCTGTGTTAGTGTGTTATCTCTGTATGCAAACTGTGTAGTCAGAGAAAAGATAAAACATTAGTCAGTTGGGGCACATATTCAACAATTCGCCTGGCCCTTCGTGGACTTTGGTAAAAATCAATTTTAATTTGTTTCAGTTATGGGCGAAAGATATCACTACGTGTTGGAGCGGTGCCTCTGGTGGCGGCCACAATTGCTGCATGCTTCAGCCCAAATTTCACGGTGTTCATCATTATCCGTACGATCGTTGCTATGACTAACATACCGTTTTATTCTGTCGGTTCGGTATTGGGTAAGTTCAGATTTTGATTCACGTTTATGAAAATACATTCAAGATAAATGTGCACAATTTGAATACTGAGATTGGTAAAAAGATTGTTACCTAACATATAATATAAAATACATAGAGATGATACATATCTATATATATATGCTATGTCTCAATTTAATTTATTCCTTATTGAAATTAATCATAATAATAGATAATGGACATACCCAGGCGTTATTCGGATAATATATAACTATTATTAAAGATTACCGATTTGAAGAATAAGGCAATATTCTCATAACAGTTTATGCAGTCTTATTCAAGAGTTTGTTGTTGTTCTCAACTTATCGGCTGAACCATTTTCTCCTCACGTGAAGAAGAACGGATATAAGAGAAAACATAAATGCCTATTATTGTTCATAAGATATTTAGAATGGGGAAAATATACTTTATATGAGACACCTCATAATATCCTCCATATCATTTTAGAGAAATACTTGTCCCGTCTTTACCAGTTTCAGAAATAGTGCCTGGGAAATGGAGGTCGCTTGCAGTAAGTATGTGTCAGATACCTTGGAAGTTGGGTTTTATGTACGCATGCGGTGTTGGATATGCCATCAAAGACCGGTTCAAACTTCAAATAGTTGGCGCATTCCAGTCCTCTTAATGCTGGCCTACCTGTTGTAAGTTCGATATAATATAAAATTAACATGAATCTTTGTGTATATGTTTGCATAAAAATGTAACCCAGACCTCTGTGACAGGTGCTTTAATAAAATACAAGGCAATAACCTCTTCCGCAGACTATGCACACCTGCGGTGACGTCCAACAATAAGTTTGGACGAGCGAGAAATATCTGTCATATTTCATATGAGTAAATGAATAACGGTCAGATTCCTTTGTGAATTTCTTGTTTTTTTTTTTTCATTTAAGAAAGTACTTGTTTGAATTTCGTTTTCGTTTAACAAAGCTTCACTGCACTTTTATTCCGTTAGAACAGAGAAGTGAACATTTCATTCAGTTCGCACGCTCATTTGAAAATACATATTTGACATTAAGTCATTTACAACTCCATGTCCACACAGTAACCATGATAGTAGTTAAGTGCACAGATGTACCAGCATCGCTAATTTTTGTCGGTTGTTTAAGATTAAAACTACAAACTGTCACTAGGACCTCTCAAAATGAGAGTCGGATGCTTTCTATAATAATTTAATATGAGTAATCAAGACCTTTTTTAATTGAACACATTTGACCACTGTTTTTTTGTGTACCTCAAAGCAAATGTTTTGACTGGCCCAAGTTCACTAACACTCAGCCAAAAAAAAAAAGCAGATGCTCTGGTTAAGTTTCAAATGAATATTAACCATTTTACAATGTGTCACATGATTGATATAGTGAGCACTGGAGGATCCTTATTTTTATCGTTTACTAAACTGGGGTTTCTGACTTTTAGTGTCTATTTACCCTAAATATGCCGGTATCCACTCGAAAACGCCTTAAATATAACGTTTCAAACATTCCCTTAGGACCCGCCTGAACTGGTACCCATACACAAGAGAAGGAAATGAAACCTAATAACTTGAAACAAAAATTACGCCAGGAATCAGTCTGGAATGTTTATAAATATTCAAATATTATAAACACTAGGCATAGTAATAATGATTAAAGATAAGAGTGATAAAGTTTCTACAGAAACACAGGCATGTGTTCGTCCATTAGCATACACAGGCTTAAGGCTGACCAAGTATTTAGGAAATATTATGCAGATTTATATTAAGAATACTTAAGATCTACCATCACTGGTCGACTTAATACATACCTACAGGCGTAAATGTGGCGCAAAGGCTTCATTAATGTTAAAACAGTACTGATATCATCATAAATTCAATATCCAGTACGACGATACGAAAGGAAAAATTAATTGTGTGAATGATAAAATGGCATTGTCTTTGGCATTCGAAGTATGGTTGACGAGTCGCCTCGATGGTTATACGTGAGGGGCAGAATCGAAGAAGCCATAGAAATGAAAAAAAAAAATAGCTCGCTGGAATAAAGCAACCGACTCTTTGGAATACGACGTTTTCATCAAGGTATTTATTGTCACATTATCTTTTATCTTGGTTGTAAAAATGAACGAGAGCCACGTAAAAGTATTTTCTACAAGAACACGGCTTTCGCTGTTTTATGTATTTCCTATATTTTCCTATATTTTCCTAATAAAATTTGCCCTATAATATCCTACATTTCCAGTATTTTCATTATAGTCTTCTATATTGTCTTATATTTTTGCACTCCACAATCTTGATCCTAATAAATCTCATATCTTAATAATGCTAAAATATTGGAAATATTCAGCCTTTTTTAAAATAATTTTCCAGGTAGGTTATGCAAATTTTCACGTTAAGCCCTCTAAATGAATTAAACAGACCTAAACTTGCTGCTCGGAGAACTGCTGGCCATAAAAAGAAACCATGTAAAACATGGCTCGGCAGTAAAAACTCATATGTTTCGACATGTTTTTGTCTATATCTCCTATAATGTTAAAAAAAAATTGTAAAACACGCTCCTATAAAATTCCTATGTACCATAGGGGCCCGGCAGGAGCATTGTTAGTGAGGCTGCTTATTCTATGCAACAACGATGGTTCTGAAATTATATATTCTGCTGCTTTTTTATTTCCAAGTCTTTTTAAAAAAAATTGCTCTTAAAGTCAGGATCATTAATACATAATTTAACAAGAGAAACCAAATGAAAAGGTCATTTACGAAGCTATGGATAATGTATGTAGACGAGTGCAGAATAGATGAATTATTAATTAAAAAATCCAGGGTTTCAAGTAGAGAGAGGAAACGCTTTATCCCTCTGCAGTTTTAATAATATACAGTGTCACAACTGTTATGATAATCATATTTTCTAATTTCACCAAGAAACCAAATACTCAAAAAACACAAAAAATGTGTTCGATTTGGTAAGAACTCAAAAAATTCGGATTCGTACCTTCATTTTTGTTCTTATGTGGCAAGTACATTCGGTTTTCTAATTAATTGTGCAAAGACTATGTCAATCAGTAATTGCTTTTAAAACATGTCATATTTTAAATGCAATTCAAGAGGCACACTCATCTTTGCTTAATATAAAAAACTATTAGGGAACCTTATATATAAATTGTTTATCACCTAGAGTCTATTTCTCATAAAGTAATTTATAACATATTGTTTCTCGGAAGTAATTTATTTTGAATATGCCCAACAGGTCGACATCGATGTTAGAATTTTATGCGTTGGCCTTCAGTACATCTGCTCTGGCTGGTAATCAGTATCTGAACGCTTTCCTTGGAGCCATTATTGTCCTGCCTTGTTATTCTATAAGTATCACGATCCTGACACGCTTTGGACGACGAACCTCATCGTGTGTTATATTCATTATTTCCGGAATTTTAATGCTGTGCACGATACCAATGGGCCAAGGTGAGTTAATAGAAATATTTGATACCGAGACTGAGGTTATGTTTATTTATAAACATGTATCATGTATCGGTGTATTTTCCCCCTCACATGTATGTCTTAAAATGTCCTCTGAGTATTTATGTCCTAATTAGAGTTTAGACGGCCCAAATGTTATTTGTTTTTCACATGAATGTATCCATAACATCTGAATATATGTTCGAACGAAAAACAACCGGATTTTACATCTAGTATTTTAATCTTATATTTGAAAGGCTATTTTCTATTAAGGAACGATATATTTCAGACATCTGGAAATTAAAATACTCTCTAAATTCATAGGAATAATGTAAATTAGGTGTAATGATGAAATATATTATCATAATAATCAATTTTTTTATACTAACCTTTGTCAGTAATGTTAAATAAACCGAACTTCATTTTCTGAAAATTTCATATTAAAAGCAAGGAAATGCTTGAATACATATGGACAGCATCTGACACACTCATGGCCTCTACTAGGGTTAGAGTTGAGCAGTGCATCATAAGCAAAGAATAAATAAAAATAGACTAAGACAAATAGTCCATGGGCTAGGAGGGGTCACCGTGCACCCCGTCTGGGATTTTATGACATATATATTTTTAGATCCCTAGGTATGTCCAATTAATGAATTGAGATGTAAACATTGATTATTGGGGAAACACTACCCTTTTAGGCCATTTAAAGACAGGAAGCCTTGATAAGGGGGCAGGGGTATGTAAATGCTTATAGCTCGCTTGATATTTGACATATTTACTTCAAATAAACTGCATTGTGTTCGCAAATAGTAGTGAAAAGTCACTAATAACAATAATTATATGAATTTATTATTTATTGTTGTTGATTAAGCAATTAATTACTATACATATAAAATATCCAAAAAGAAAATTGAATTTAACAGTTTTTTCTTTAATTTTTCCCAACAGTAATTTATTTTCGAGGTGATGTTGCATTTCTAAAATTCTAGTGCATTAATACATGACCTGACATTCTCACAAACTCTGTTGATAAAATTATTAATATTTGACCATATACACCTGCAATGAATGACCAATTGTTAATTCTATTTTATGGTATCTCTTGTATATAAGACGTATGTGGTGTCCCATGTTCCTCCCAGATGCATTGATTTTCACTGTGATGCTTCATTGATACTATGAATTGTTATTTGTCTAAACCTGAAGGTGTTTATTAGTTTTAAAAATAATGGAAATCCTTTCTTGAGCCATTTTTACATATAATAATTATACAAAATAATCATATTTAGGCCATAATATACGAAGGTTCACTGTGCACCCCTTCTGGAATTTTATGATATAGGTATTTTTAGATTCACAAATATAACCAATTAATGAATTTAGATGTTAAAATTGATTATTTTGTGATACACTACCTTTTGTGGAACTGAGAGAGAGAGACAACCGCGTCATTACGCACAACAACTGCGGACAGGTAGCCTTGATTAGGTAGTAGTTATTTAAATGCTTATGGCTCGCTTAATAGTTGACATATTTACTTCAAATAACTGTTTTGTATTTGCAAACAATCGGAAAAAGTCACCGATAGATATAATCATATATATGTATTACATGTTTTGGTGATTTTGGCTGCAATAAAATATGATATTAAATAAAACATCCTGAAGAAATTTCACTTTATTATTTTTTAAAGTTATTCAAACATTTCGCTGTTTATGATTTTAAAAAATAATGTTGACATTTCTGAACTTCGAGTTTATGAATATATTAGCTCTTGTCAATCCTGAAAACATTTCTTTTTAAATAAAATTATTAAGACATCAATGAATGATATAGTATTTATTCTGTTTTAATCACCCTTTTTATAACATGTATACGAGGTGTTCGGTGTTCCTCTCTCGATGTACCTCACCGTAACGCTTCCCTAATACCATAAATAGTCATTGTTTTGAAACTAAAGGTTTAAACACTAGTAAACTCCAGATCATTTTGATAATATAAATGTATAAGGATATTACACTTTCTTTCATGTATAAGCACCAACCCGTGTTATGTTAACCCTTCCGAAATGTCGTGAGGTTTTTGTCCTCATGACCTTATATGTTCTTTATAACCAGATAATTCAATTACTTCAGGTTTCCTGTAAAGTCTAGGCCCAGTGCACCAGGCATGTAAAGTAAGTAGTAAGGAAACGTATCCACCACAATTTAAAGGCAAGTTTCAAATAACATGCATACCTCGGCCATTAACAAGGATCACCAGTAATGGATCCTGGTCAAAATTTGATTTGTGGTCCGTTAAACAAGGAACTATATTAATTTTAGATCAGATTACCAGAACATAAGCGGCTGATATAAGTCACAACTGTGCATGCGAGTGAGATAAACTTTCTCCATATTCAAAAATATTATCTCTTAATACCGAATATTCTTCGAACAAAATCATTTTAAGTGATCACGGGTAATAGTTCTGGCAGACATCATATAAAGACATATACTGGGCTTGTCACGATGAAGAGGGTGAATAACCACTTTTGAACAAAAGTCATTCAAGTAAAAGATTGCGATTCTCTAATGTTAAATACATTTAATAAAACTAGGAAGCGGATTCTCAACTATATCTCCTGACAGTCGAATGGAATGCTATAAAAATTATGCTTTTAACTTCCTGCTTGAATACATAGCCTTGAATGATTGAGCATTGAATTTTAGATTGGCAGTTCCATGACCTCGACCTCTCCCAGAGAAATATGGGGTCCATTTTTCATTAATTGACGAAAAAATGTATTGTCGTTGGTTTTTTTAATATTCCAGTAGTATGGAATGAAAACTAATTGATTTTTCTTAAAAACACGTATTTTTGGGACTGGCATCGGAAGGCGGGGGTACATGATTAATTGAGCAAAATGTATTTGTGTCATGCTCACGCTTATTTGTACTTTTAAGGATAAGGATATTTTACCAAATTGTTAGCAGGAATTTTTATCTCGCTACATGATTCCATTGGCAACTCCGCCATTCATGTTGAATAGTTCTGAGGTTATATAATCTGCCTTTAGTAAAAACGCGAATGACTGATTTTTTTAATCTATCTTCTAAAGGCTATAAAATGTCTAAGTAAGCATTGGAATTGCAGAATGCCTCTCCATTAATAACGAATTATTGAAAAATAAAATGCATAGGAGTTGGAGTATGAATCCTCTCGAATTTACATGGGGAAAATATATAAAACCCATTTCTTTTGAAAAGGTGCCATAAACAGGTGAAATCAAATGCCAATTTTATATGTCTACAACATCATTTTTTACAGAAGCTGAGTTTTACCGAAATAAAATAAAATAAATAAAACAAAAATATATACTACACTCGGATGCAGACATCAGAAATTGTATATTTAGTGGTAATCTCAATGGTCTCTGTGCCCTTATACTGTGTCCAGTATAGTGAATATGTCAAATATTAAGCGAGCTATAAGCCTATACATACCCCTACCCCTTTATCAAGGCTACCTGTCCGCGGGTGCCGTGCGTAATGACTCGGTTGTCTTTAAATGGCCTAAAAGGGAAGTGTATTCCAAAATTATAAGTGTTAACATGTTAATTCATTTACTGGACATATTTGGGGATCTAAAAATAGTTTAAATACCTATGTTATAAAATCCCAGAAGGGTGCAGGGTGACCCTTCTTATAGTATGGCTAAAAATTGTTATTTTTGCATAATTATTATATGTAAAAAATGGCTCAAGTTAAGGATTTCAATTATTAATTTCCATTATTAACTGATAAACACCTTCAGGTTTAGACAAATAACAATTTATAGTATCAATGAAGCATCACAGGGAAAATCAATGCATCTGGAGAGGAAAATTGAACACCACATTCGTCTTATATACAAGGGATACCATAAAATAGAATTAACAATGGGTCATTCATTGCAGGTGTATATGGTCACACTCAAAAATAAACTACTGTTTGGAAAAATAAAAAAAAAAAGGTTAAATACAATTTTCTTTTTGGATATTTTTTATGTATAGCAATTAATTGCGTAATTAACAGACATACATTACACGTTCATATGATTATTGTTGTTCGTGACTTTTTCCTACTATCTGCGAATACAATGCAGTTTATTTGAAGTGAATATGACAAACATTAAGCGAGCTATAAGCATTTACATACCACTACCCACTTTACAAGACAACCTGTCCGCGGGTGCCGTGCGAAAAGACGTGGTTGTCTTTAAATGGCCTAAAAGGTTAGTGTATCCCAAAATAATCAATGTTAACACCTTAATTCATTAATTGGACATACTTAGGAATCTAAAAATACCTATGTCATTAAATCCCAGAGAGGGTGCACGGTGACCCGTCCTAGCCCATGGACTTAAAATGATAAAATAAGCATTCCTTATTTCCACTTCAGGGCAGTGGAAAAACGCCTGCCAAAAAGATTACATTTTGACGCTGAGTGACCAACAGATGCTGCTATTTAAATATACTAGTTGTCTGGTTACTTTTTTTACTTTATTTAACATTATATAAAAAAGCTTGAATTGTTATAACTCATCATTCTCAAATAATAAAACATTGCATTTAAAAAAAAAACGCTGCCTTTCTGATAAAACTATATGAGCAGCCTTGACAGAGGTCTGCGCTCACTGAGTGTTTTTCTAGTTGCATATATTTCTGTGTCGGAGATAGAAGTAAAACGTATCAATTATGAGCAACAAGGGAAGGCTGATTAGTTGACATACAAACATATTCGCGGGAACGGCTGATGATAATACCTAGGAACTTGTTTTCTTTTTTTTCAGATAGTCCATACGGAGGCATTGAGAATGGATTGTTACTGGTAAAACGCCTGGTGCTTGCCACAAGTTGGTAAATAATCTACCTGTTCACCATGGAACTTTACCCTACAGAGATCTGTAATCTGGCTATTGGAATGGTCTTATTCCTGTCAAGGATAGGTGCGATCACGGCCCCATACTTCGCTCAACTGGTAGGTGACGTTTCTATATAAGGTAAGGTGAGACAGAACTGTACCAGAATAAAATACGAAGAGACACACGCCAATTTTTTGACATGACTGAGTTATATAGAGCATCAACGAATCAAATATAGCCTAGAAACCTATCATCTGCCGGAAAATCAGTATAAAAATGTTATATTTTTCTTGTTATTTTCTTTTTAAATATTTTAAGTAATTTGTAAATCAATCAATATTAATACGAACAGTAATTCTCAATATAGGCATCTCATAATAATTCTTTTTATTTCATATAATATTTTGTACGCACAAGTAATCAAGATTCCTGGAGTATTGTTATTTTTTTCCAGAGTCGAGAAAACCGAATCGTGACAATAAGTTTATTTGGCGCTATGGAAAAAGCCTCAGGTCTGCTGACGCTGTTGCTTCCGGAGTCAAAGAACCAGAACCTGCCTGATACCATACTTGACGTGGAAGGACCTCTGTACGTTATATATACAAATCATTCTCTCTCTCCCTTATTGTAATTTATTTATCATTAAACCTATATTCCCTGAATTTATCGACGGCCTACTAAAGTTCAGTAGTGGTGAACAATTTTCCATTTTTATTGCGATTAATATTTTGTCGTAATTATAAGCATTTACTTGAAATTCCAGCAACTTAAAATTCCCCGCAGGCAGGTTTAAGTTAACGTTCACAAATTGAAACATTTTATCGAGTCAGCCAGGCTTGTGATTGATCTTTCTTCCCTGAACCCATACCTAGCCAATCAACAAGCCTGGGTTTAAGTTCCGGCTTATCATTCTTAAATAAAGTGGTATAAGCAGAATCTGCGTTTCTAATTGATTCCTTGATTTTTAGTTCGAAATCATCCAAGGCTGTTGAAGAAAGAGGTGCCGAAATGGAAGAATTTAAACAAATGGTATTATCGTCCGACCATCACGCAGAGGATGATGTTACATGAAATAGCATTTCGTAAGAACATTACTTTTTTGTAACATATTTTTATAATCAGCTTTAAATGTGTTTCCATGTGTAGTTTGAGAACAATATTTATTTTTGTTTGATTGAAAATTTAAACTTTATTAAGCTGTTTGCAAGCACTCTAATATTGCTTTATGAGGTTTATGTTTTTCCGTTCTCCTAGTATATTAAATATAAGCATATAGACCTTTAAATATATTTGTAAAGAAAGCATATAAAAAGTTTGTATTAACCATTATTCATTAATGTGAATCATTTTACATGTTTACTACTTTTTGCAATCGCAAGCATACTCAGGGCAAATAATATTCGGCAAATTTGTATTCTTATTAAAGATTGGTAATGATTTTCTTTATCTTTCATCCACGCCAGAGGTCCAGTATACAAGCCATTCCGGTAAAATCCAGCCTCATGGATAAAAAAAAATTCTTTGGTCTAATGATTGTTTCACAAGTTGTGCAAATAATTAAATAAATTGTGAATTGAAAATTTAAAAAAAATACGTCAGAACATTACTTTTTTGTAACATATTTTTATAATCAGCTTTATATGTGTTTCCATGTGTAGTTTGAGAACAATAGTTATTTTTGTTTGTTTGAAAATTTAAACTTTATTAAGCTATTTGCAAGCACTCTAATATTGCTTTATGAGGTTTATGTTTTTCCGATCTCCGAGTATATTAAATATAAGCATACAGACCTTTAAATATATTTGTAAAGAAAGCATATAAAAAGTTTGTATTAACCATTATTCATTAATGTGAATCATTTTACATGTTTACTACTTTTTGCAATCGCAAGCATACTCAGGGCAAATATTATTCGGCAAATTTGTATTCTTATTTAAGATTGGTAATGATTTTCTTTATCTTTCATCCACGCAAGAGGTCCAGTATACAAGCCATTCCGGTAAAATCCAGCCTCAAGGATTAAAAAATTTGGTCTAATGATTGTTTCACCAATAATGCGAATAATTAAATAAATGTGAATTGAAAATAAGTCAAAACGCCTTTTTGATTGCGTAAATGACGCCGGATGTCATTTAGCATTAGATAACGACACGTTTGTTTACAGGGTGTTAAGATTACCATTTTACTTGGAGATGGTTATATTCTATTATAACTTACTCCTAGTGTTTTATGTCCTCTTCTGTCTCAATACTGCTAAGCCTTGCGGCATATTTCTCACACTTCCTCACAGCGTCATCAATGGGACATTTCATATTCAGGAGAAAGAGGTAACCAGAATTTCCTTTCGAAAACCAGTACCCAAACTTGTCATCGTCCAAATATCTTAAATGTCTAATTGGGTTTATCTGGAGTACCGTAAAAATGGATACTGATGCCTTCTGATTAGTTCCGCAGTATAATGTTCTTAACGGAAGTACATACGTGCTAGGTTTAACTTTCAAAATTCATTTCCACATTCTTTCCGCGTAACTATGTCGGAAACATAATCATATTTTGCATACTTTAATAACTTATGTAAAAGAAAATTTGTAATAAGGATATCTTACTTATCACTGCATTCAAAATCAGGGTGAGGAGTTATTTAATCAACCAGGTTAATTATAACCCCAATGTTGTGTGATATTTTAACATAATGGCAACTGTTCAGGCAGGCCCCTTTTTTCGTCCTTACGAGTTCCCTTCTGGACATGTTCACATTCCCTGCCATGGCTTCAGACGATAAACATATTTTAAATTTTAATTATATTTTCACTAAGAAGCTTCAATCCGTATTTTGTGATAACCTGAAATCTTCCAAACAATTAATACAATAAGGTGCCAGGTTTGTCACAAAACTCCTATGTGGTCACGCCTGGGATATGTACGTTCTTGGTCTTGGACTACAGGTAATTTTTTTTAATGAAGGTGATCTTTCTTATTTCTGCATGAATCCAGAGATAATGCAAACACGTTTTCATAGGGTATTGATAGTATTTTAATTCTTTGTTAATGACGGTGGCGAGATTGCAACGTGTCTGCGTGTATGCAGCAGTATAGGGGGGGGGGGGGGAGGGGGTTGTCACCTGACCATATAGGAGTGTCACATGATCAGCCAGGTACATGCCGGGGAGGATCCTGGAATAGGATCACCAGATCACTTGGTGACACGCAGCGTAGCGTGCAGACGTGCTTCTTAGTTAAACGTTTTATTCTATTCGAGTGCATTTTATTGCTGTCAAATGTTGAACCGTCGGAAAGTACAGACTTGGAAAAAGACCTTATAGCAATATGGGCTGCTTACCTAAAACTTGACCCTACGACTGTGAGTCTGCGGAAAAAATGAAGGTTTTACTTCAATGGAAGCCTTAGTATACTCGAGGCAGAAGACATTGTAAAAACGAAAATACCCCGTGGACAACATAAATTATTGCTCAAAGGGATTACGGCAATACAGGTGGAAAACGGTTACAAAAGCCATACGGTACGAGCAAATTCAACGTAAGTGTAAATTCAACGATATTCTTGACTTTGTGGATGTAAGTGGGGGCCGTGGAGAATCTGTTGTTCTATCATCAAACACAGGATGAGTGATCTTGAACGCAGGACCTAAAAAGCCGATTATTGAACAATTGACTCTTGTCTAGTGGTCACTTGCTAGTTAGGCCATTTTAAATTCTACGGTAAAGGACTGGGTAATTAGCTAAGATATTGTAAGGGACTAGTTGTCACACTCTGCTCGAGTAAACCAGATGATTAAACACCTCTGTGTTTATATTGGACCCTGAATAATGGCGACTGCAGGCATACCTCAGGTTCCGACGAGGAACCGTTGTGAGACATTTACAGGCTGCATGGTTGAGGCAAATAACAAACCAATCCTAACAGGTAAATCCTACCCCAGTCCTAGATTACCACATTACTAGTCGTATTCCAGGGCCTGTAGCTCCTTACGGCGAAGAATAACTCTGCTGCAGGGTGTAGATTTAATGATTGTAACTTTGCTCATGTGGTTCTTTACCGGGTTGTGCACAGAGACATCCATCACTATACTGGACATTACCTAGACTCGGTTTGTGTTCAACAACAGTCGGGTTAAAATGAATATGAATGGCAAGCTATCGTGAAGAAACCGAATGATCCCGATAGAGAATTTTTAACTAAAGGCGTAAAGAAAGCTTTTGACATATTAAGAAATACTGTAGTGCCCTTACCAATGCATATGGATAATTATAAGTCAGCTGTCACAAGAGAGGCCACGGAGGCAGAATAAATGAAAGAAATATCATTGGGAAATTATGTGCGGCGTGAGAGTAAACCAAGTATCATTAGTGCGCTAGGGGCCATTTCGAAGGAGGATGGAACAATAAAACTCATTCATGATGACTGTAGTCTGCCTGCAGGCAGAGCTGTCAATGATAATGTAGAAAGGGAGTATCAGGCTAACTTCAAAATAATAGATCATGCAAGTAACTGGTCACGCTAGGCGTCCGTGGATCTTATATCTGAATATCGTTCAGTTAGGATATCTGAACATAGTAAGAGATTTACAGGACGTTCGTGGACTGATTCGAATGGTAAATCTAGATATTTCTAAGATACTTAATTACCGTTTGGTGCCAGGTGGGCGCATGACAAGATCTATGGCTTATCAAGGGTTTAGAAATAGGATCAATTGTCTGGATGATTTTTTCTTATATTTCTGACAATTAAATGAATGTGCCTTGGGTATGTACACTTTGATTGCGATACTTAGGAGTCTTATAGGTAAACGTAACAATTCAGTATATTAAGTCAGAGGCGGGCGACTTTTTCTCCGGAGACTTATTGATGCTGTTAACATGATGAAGAACAAAAACGATCGGCGGCTAGACCATCTAATGAGAAGTGATATTTATTGGTAGTATAATTGATCATGTAATTGAATTTTGTTGCATTTTTAATACATATTTGCCACAGACTGGTACTACTGCAACTGCATATGATTTGCCAACATGTACTAATTTACATATTAATGCCAGAGAGACGCTTGCAGTGACTATGGCAGCCGACAGATTACGGTTCCGTAATAGACGTGTCATTATAAAGTCGGATAACAAAACAGCTGTCTCAAAATAAACAAAGGTGTGGCTAGGAATAAGGTAGTTATGACTGCCCTGACGGGTTTATTTTGGTTGTCGGCGTTGTATAATTTTCATTTGTCTGCAACACAAATAGAAGGCAAGGTTAATAAGGAATTGTTTGTCACTCTTACATAATCCTGTTTTTTTCCGGTGCATGTTAGAATTTGTTTCTTACCTTGAACTGTTTTCCCTTAACTAATCATATGTCAATTAGCTCTATGTGTATGTTTTTTTTTGCAGTAAACCAAAGACCAAGGCACAAGTTCCTTCAGGAGCTTGGTAAAACTGTGGCATCTTTTCAGCCGGAAGCATTGGCTAATTCCACAAAGAATGCGTACAAAACCCTCCTTAAATCGTAGGTAGATTAGGAGGGCTGTATATCGGTCAGCCCGTACAGGCGCAATAGGTTTTTCGATACATTTAAAGCAATATCGAAACGTATTGACGATATACTTATTTTTCTTTGTGTTTCCTTTGTAATCAAGACCTCTGCTTTTTGTTTATATGTCTTAACATATATTATATGTAATATTTATGATAAATATATATTTAAACCTTCATGATCAAACAATATGTATACAGAATATATATATATAATATATATATATATATATATATATATATATATATATATATATTCACCTAGTTTCCCTTTTTCATGTAAAGCGAGATCCGCCTAGTGTATGTTGTCCTGGACAGTCCTGTTTTCTTTCTCCAGTTTTCTTAATGTTCCTGCAGACCAACATATCCAATTTTCATAAACATCTTTCCCGTGTAAGATATTTGGCAAACAAACAGAAATCAGCAACAATTAACCAATTCACCAAATATGGCTGTCACTCAGGAGATACATGAGAACATACATATACATGCTTATACAGTTAATAGTTATTATAGCCAATGTATTTCTGTTTCATAAAACGGTATTAAGTGAGCCAAAATGAGTGAGTTAAAATGTTTGACTTAAATCCCAGCATATTGGCATATTAGAAAACACAGTATCTGCTAGGTACATGCTTTCACATGTGTGATATTCCCGGAGCGCAGGGTTGCGGCTCTGAGCACTTATTGGGTGGTGTAGGCTGCTCCTATCAGTTAGCTGTTCTTGATCGCGCAACAACTCTTTGATGATTTGATTTGTAGATTAACAGCCCTTGTGCCCCTGTTCAAGCTTTGAGATGTCATGGGGCTGAGATAATTAGGACTTGACAATCATGTTTTTTAGTGAAAGTTCCTATCAAGACCAAAAATACCACCGTCACGAGAAATAGGCAAGCCTATTGATGATGTTTGGTGCTTACCGCAGACCTTATCCAGTATACATAAAGGGCATGGACTAGTCGTATTATTTCCCGCTATATGACAAAACATGTGTATGTATCGGTTTTTTTGTTAGGTTATTGTTAAAATGAAATCGTTAACAATCAGTTACCCAGATATCAAAATAAGTACGTTTTGTAATTCCGAAAGCGTCGAAGGACAACCTCTTGTTAGGTTAAACGAACTTTTAGAAAAACGGTCAGGGTGAAATTTGTACGCCAGTCATTGATAAACGTAATGCCATTTTACCAAGAGTGTTTCTTTTTTAACTACGTAATTGACGATCGGAACATATAAAAATATTAGATTTATTGCAGAGCTTGATTGGCTAAGATTAGTCCAATCTGTTTTGATGGTACGTGCGTGCCCTTTAAAAAAGTTCATCATTAGAGAAAGGTCAATCAGCTTCGCCATTGATGAAGCTCAGTTAGTTTCTTTTATAGCTAAAAGGCGGCGCAAGTGCAGCATACTTATGACCAGTGAAAGACAAAATAGTTTAAGGTTTTGAACGACCGTAGTGCCTAATTAATGAATAATTTACCATGTTTATTTTACTCAATTGCATCTTGAAACTTCATTGTGTTCGACTAGTTTATGTTTGCTATTCTTAATATAGGTAAAAGTGGTGGACGGAGGCACACTTGCGGTTTGGACCTTGCCAAGTCTTGGCACGGTGGGGTCTGACCGGGATTCGAACTCATGACCTCTCGATCATGAGCCCGGCATCTTAACCATTTCACCACCGCACCCACAGGTGGATATGCCAATGTTGAAATCCATTAATGACAGGCTATTCAATCAGGGTCAAGCCGCTCAAGGAATGTTAGCTTGTCATCATATCATAACTTCTGTCTTCTCTTCTTTGCTTCCATATCTCTGCCAAATGAAAGCTTGATGATCTTTTAAAGTTGTATGAGTAGTGTTCTTCATAACAGTTAAGGTGTTGTGATGAACTAGCTGAATAATGGTGAGTTTAAGTAGATGACACAATTGCTCACTTGAGTGAACTGCTTATTTATACGGGATAAACCTGCTCGAGCACAAAGGTTGTATGGAGGATACCTCGCTAATGCTAATGCGATTAATCTTCTTAGTTATTTAGCCTGACATCCTAGATCAAGCCAAAGAATGATGTTTGCTTAAGTACAAAAGAGATTGATAATACTCAAGTGCACTTAAATAAACTGTTCATCTGCTTTCTAGGGGTATAGGATGCCTAGCGTTGCAAGACTAACTGTATTTTCATGCCTTTGCCAAGGCGATAACATCAGGAGTGAACTGATTATTGAGGGGCTTAAATACAAAAGGATCTTGAGACTCGTAATTACAAAAATTCATGGGAAGTATTTAGATTCATGGAAATATTTTGTAAATACAAATAAATAATTTGGTTTCCCATTAAAATTTGGAAATAAAATTAAAAGAGACGTTCTACGTTAATATATATATAAAGAGAAATAGAAAGCACTTGATAAATTTCACAACCACAAAATAATTTTCTATTCGAAGAGTGCCTTTATTTTCATACTAGGAACTTGACGTTCTTTCCCATTCGGTGCAGTGTCTTTCATATGCCAAATGATAGCTAGAAGATCTTCTAAAGTTGTATCACTTGTGTCAAACCATGTGTACAAGTCACGGAGCATGATACTGTATCTTACCATGGTTGAATTGACTGATATGAACTTACATTTTTGCACACGCACCATTTCACATTTTTATTACAATCTATGTTAATTATCGTGAATTGAAGAAAATGGGGCTTTCTATCAACTGTTATATTAGTATTTGTGGAAAACAAACCGGTGGTTCATATTCATCATCACGCGGTTCGTGACTCGATTTTTACATAACTAATTATGTAGCAAGTCCGTGGTTACAAAAGTAAAATTAATAGGACAATCAGCACTGATCTACGTTACAGCATGTGTACACGTTTATCACTCATCCAGATGCTGCACACTGTGTCTTCAAAAGAACCGATGATACATATCTTAATAAATACTTGTAAACATTATAAATATTCACAAAGCATTGGTAAGGATGTTTGATTATTTGCATGTATATTATGGACAAGGAATAAGCTGGTTTAAGGAATAAGCTCTGAATGTAATTCAAAATAACATAATCGACAGTACTTTACCATTAAATTTTTTAAATGAACCAATCTAATAAGACTTTATCGCAAATAAGATTGTATTTTTCTGTGAGAAAGAAAAGAATAACATGATAATTAACATTTATAAAGGAGTTAGGCTAAAAACAGTTTTACGGGGTAATTATCCTGTTTTAAGATTGAATTAAGAAATAAAGGAACCGTTATACTGTTTCTATGTTATACTGTTTCCAATTTTGAGAAGTTAGGAACTACACTGGAAATATTTTTTATGTACCCGAAAGTTTTAGTCTAAGAACGTTTGTTCAATATTATTTTTATTTTGCATGTGGAGAGACGAAAGGCTTTCCCAACCTGTCACATGCATCAACATCAGGAGCTGGAAACATTTAGAAAAAGGACGAATGAATTTCAGGTCAACAATAAATTAAACCTTGTACAATTGGAATAAATAATATAATGCTTTTTTTACCAAATCTTCCGTTTGATCTGGTCGGTCTGCACAGTACAGAAAATAAAACTCTTAGACAGCTCTTCCGGGGGCATAAATAATGCTTGAAAGAAAACTTTTTTAACAAATACATATGTTTACGCTATTTCAAACAAACATTGGAAGGTAACGCTTTGGGCATTGCAACAACAGTTCTCCCATTTTTAAATTCCCAATCGCTTTAAAACCCCTTAACATTGCATGGTTCATTGGTTTCCTTAAATGTGCGCTTTGGATTCAGACTGGACCGCTACAAAAAACCCGCAAGAATAATGCATTCATGTCCCGTTGGCGGAGTGCAAATTGGTTTAAACACAGGTAATTTTTCTGATTTCAATTTTGACATATTGAAATTAATAATACAATAGAATGTCATGGCAATTCGCTGACTTTTTTAATAAACTTTTTGGCAAAAGACTCTATGCCATTTGTTTTGTCCACATCACATCTGCTGTGATATTGGTCACATATCATATACTAAGTACATTTTTATATTTCTATTCATACGATATCTGTTCGCATAATTTCCGCCTGTTTTCGAGGATTTTGGTATATAAGCCATGGTCTTAACTTGTAAGTTGAAATTAAAAATGGCGTAATCAGTAGAAAGCTAATGAAGTGTTTTACATTAAAGAAAAACGCGTGCTCGATTTTAATTGGTATGAGCAGTACATCACTCTGACCTTCAGCTCCATTGAGCATGCCTGTACATAAAAACTGTCTGAGGAATCTCATATGATATTCAAATATGTATTGTACAATTAACAAGTGCACCTTGATGGTATAGCCTTCATGAGCAAAGTTCGTTGAATGCTATATTTCACTCATATGCAATGTAGTGACAGTGTCACCAGAGTAAAAGGTCTGGCGACGACTCCTTTGCGTTGTTTTAATCTACAAGGCAATATGATTGAGTTCGATGAATTTTTGGAAAAGACAGGATCCTTTGGAAAATACCAAATATGCTTTTGTATAATATTGGGCCTAGGAGCGTTTACCCTAGGTTTAAACAATATGATTATTATATTTTTGGCGGAGTCGCCCGAACATCACTGTTCCGTACCATCACTGTCAACATTAAACCTGAGTGAAAATGTACGTATGAACTACAGCATCCCATTTGACTCCACGGAAGGTAAGTATGAATCTTGTCGCATGTACAACCGGAACTATTCTGGTGTAACCACGGATGTTGTCTACTCGGAACTAACAAACCCCGGAATATCAGAACCAGAGATTGTTCCATGTCAGTATGGATGGGACTATGATAAATCGATCTACGAATCTACCATCATCACCGAGGTAACTTCAATTTTACCTGCTTTATGCTAAACACTTAACAAACTTTAACGAACATCTTCTGATTACTAATCCTTTTCTCAAACATGTCACATTAGTCTAGTACAGCTCTTTTAACCTGATTAGAAGGACGCAGTTACAGGTCGGATCAGCATTTATACTGCCTCCCTCTCCCATTTTGATGGTTTCCTCCATCATTGTATCAATTCTCCTCAGGAAATTAATCCATCAGCTGATTAAAAAAATATTGTTCTTATTGCTTATGATCCCACAGCCACCTTCCAAACGTCATCATACACATCCGTTAACTCACGCTTCAATTTTAGTAATTATCTTTAATTAAGTAGTTACATATTTTTATTTTTTTTTTCCTTTTCGTATGAAATATTCTATAATCGAAGCCTGTCATGTAAAATAAACTAATGTCCAAGATATAAAAAAAGGAAAACAAGATTATTTCAGCTGCAAATATTTTATTAAACATATCAATGTAATGTCCTTCCGAAATGTTGTATCACAAACAAACAAGGATAGGTTTAATTTGAATGGGTCGAATAATAGGTAATCGTTTCTCAATTTGTTAATAACTTAGTTTCAATACTTGTTTTGAAAATCAAAACGTGCATGGCAGATTTTCACATATACATTTAAGAAACAAGTATTATCGGGAGGAGGTTTTATTTTTAATTTAACTAGCGAGATAGATTCTTAAATGTGAAAACTGTAATATGCAGGAAATCATATATTTATATAAGCCAATATAATGCATATATTCCAGTGGGACATTGTGTGTGACCACAGGTGGCTTCAGGCGACGGCAACATCTGTCTATATGGTCGGATTAATGATAGGATCATCCATTTTCGGCTGGATAGCAGACAGGTCTGGTTTATGATTATGCCAACAGAAATCACGTCATCAGTACAGTAGTGTAATACTACATCGAAGAAGTGCATGCTAATATAAGATATTAAAATAAAAGGATTAAAGCAATAAACCTTGTGTGATTCAAATGTTTCAACAAATAAATGGTAATGTTATCAGTTTTGATTTCAAATAGACTGCCGTGTTTGGTATCGCAGTTCTATAATGACAACAGAAGAATTGCACTTTGATATTGAATGGACAAATTATATGCATTGCCCCTGATGGCCTTTTTAAGTAAAAACATAAAATATAGAAACACCTGCTTGAAAAACACTTCACAAGGGAGAACATTGACTCCAAAAACCTCTTACCCAACATTACACAGTGAGCTATTTTCGTATAGGCTGAGCGTGTATCTTTGATTTTAACTCCACGGACGAGGTTATAACAGACTAATACTGTAAATATAAATACGAATATTTGAAAGAACATGTGTATCAACATCATTAAAACCTCTCCCTTATCCTAAAACAGGAACATATTTATCGTATTGGCATAGCGGTAATATTTAGTTATAGCTCCACGTGCGGGGGTATAAAATACACGAACGGACATAGTATCATAGGGTTACCTCTGGATGAAAACACTGTAGTTAGAGCAAATGTAAAAATTCCTGTGTTGGAGCACAAATTAAAAAAATCGCATGTGCCCTATATAGATTTTGGTAAATAAGCAATTTAATTTGTTCCAGTTATGGGCGAAAGATATCCCTGCGTGTTGCAGCGGTGCCTCTGGTGGCGGCCACAATTGCTGCATGCTTCAGTCCAAATCTCACCGTGTTCATCCTTATCCGTACCATAGTTGCTGTGACTAACATGCCATTTTATTCTGTCAGTGGGGTCTTGGGTAAGTGTAGATTTAGGCTTTAGAATTTCATGATAAAAGACAGAAATGTGTTATAATTGGAATACTTTGAATGGCAGAAAGATTGTATATCAGTTATGTCATTTAAAAAAAAAACATAACGATGAAACATGTTTGTATGTATTTATTACGTAATTTTTATTGAAATTAATTGAAATAATACATAAAAGACATATCAAGGAGTTACACGGGTAATTCAAAAACAAGAAATTGTTTAAAAGATTACGGATTTGAAGAAACTTATTTGTAAACGAGGTCATTATAAGGCAATATTCTAATTACAGTTTATGCAGTCTCATTCAAGAGTTCCTTGTTATTTTTGAGTAATCGGCCGAAACATTTCTCCTTACGTGAAAGAAGAACGGATGTATTGGTCTCTTGTTGTTAATCGAAATTTAGAATTAGAAGAATATACTCTATATGAGACCCAATAATATCTTACATATCCGTATAAAGGAATATGTTTTCCCGTCGGTTTCCAGTCTCAGAAATCGTACCCAGGAAATGGAGGTCGCTTGCAGTCAGCATGAGTCAGATGCCTTGGAACTTAGGTTTTATGTACGCTTGCGGTGTTGGATATGCCATCAGAGACCGTTTCAAACTTCAAATAGTTGGAGCAGTTCCAGTCTTTCTAATGCTGGCCTACCTGTTGTAAGTTCGATATAATATAAAATTACATGAATCTGTGTATACTTGTTTGCATAAAATTGATGTCCTGGCCAATTTAGCATGTCTTTGATAAAAATTCAAGGCAATAACCATTCCACCACACTGGTGACTAGTGGCACACGCGGAGACGTCTTCCATTAGGTACGGGTCAAGCAAGAAACATCTTGAGTAGAGGAAAAACAGCAAAATCCTTTCGGAGTTTCCTGTTTGCATTTCTTTTTCGTTTTACAAAGTTTCTTGTTTGCACGCTCATTAAAAATATAAATTTGACATTATGTCATTTATGGCAACTGGTTCCACACAGTAATGGCGGTTAGTTAAATGAACAAATGTACCAGCATAGTAAGTTTTTGGACTCTTGTTAGAGAAACAAACTAGAGACCAGGGCGGATCCAGGATATTACAAACTGCGGCGGGGGGGGGGGGGGGGCAGGTACCTGGAGACTACCGAAGGCAAAACAAGCTTAACTTGATGATTTGATGCTATATTATTTTTTTAATATAACTAAAATGTAATAAGGATGAATAATTTATCAAACTGTACCACACCGGCATCTGATCTCCCGGGGTTTTTGTAAATGTGTAAGGTTTTAGCATTTCACTGACTATAATCATGGTGACAAGAAGGGTCTTAACACAAATGCGGGTTGGGGGGGGGGGGGGGGGGGGGAGGTTGAGATAAGGCCGATGCTTCCTTTAATAATTTGAAATGAGTAATTGAGACCTTTGTTTTTGAAACAAATGTGAACACTCATTCTTAGTTCTCTATGCGGGTACCTTCGTAGGGGAATTAGAGAGACTGATTATCAGAAACCCAACGTTTTTACTGGCTTAAGACGTTAAAATTTATAGTAATTATTAACCAGTTAACATTGAAACACATGATTGGTCCTTCGCGTTCCCGCATACCTTTTCATTCGGGGTCGAAGGCATTTGTCACTATGTGTGTGTGTGTGTGGGGGGGGGGGGGGCTGTCGATATAATAAGCACTAGAGGAACACTCCCAAACTGTAGATTTAGCACATTTAATCTTTAATCAAACTGGTTATTCTTACTCTGAATGACTATTTACCAACATATGCTGTTATCCGCTCGAAAACTTCTTAAATATTTTTTTCACACATTTTTTACGTCCCGTTTCCAATGGTAACCATAAAGAAGATAAAGGAATGAAAATTGACAACTTAATATGTGTGAAATGTTGATAAATATATAAATATTATAAACACTAGGCCAATTAATAAAGATATCTACAGAAACACAGGGATTGGTTCTTTCATAAGCATATGGAGGTAAACCTTAAGGCCGGCCCAATATATATATTGCCCTGATTTATAAGCAGAATACTTACGATTTATAATCATTGATTACCTTATTGCATACGTAAATGAGGCGGCAAGGTTTCTGGTATTTTACAACAATTCTGATATCATCATAAAATTCATTATCCATTCCGACCAAACGAAAGCTACGAAAATTGTGTGAATGATGCACTGGCATTATCTTTGGTATTCAAAGTGTTGTTGACGAGTCGCCTCGATGGTTGTACGTGAGAGGCAGAACCGAAGAAGCAAAAGAAATGACAAAGAAAATAGCTACCTGGAATAAAGCAACCGACGCCTTGGAAAACGACGTTTTCGTAAAGGTATTATTGTCACATTATCTCTTATCTTGGTTGTAAAAATGAATGAGAACCACGTTAAATTATTTTTAACAGGGCTAGTATATTTTCCCATTTTCCCCTATTTAAATGTGCCCTATATTATCCTTTTATAACGTGTAAAAAAAGTGCTTGTGCAGTGAAAACTGCTTTATTTCTATATATTTTGTCTCTACCTCCTATATTTCATAGGAGCCTGGCAGGAGTCTTGTAAGAGGGGTTGCTTATTCAATGCAACAAGATAGTATTAAATTCATATATAATTCTGCTTCGATATTTCATATTCAGTCCGGAATAAATTTATGGACTCATACTTTTACATTAGAGACTAAATAAAAAGTTCATTTACAAAGCTATGTTTAAAGTAGGGCGTAGAATAAATGAACTAAAAATATAAGAATCGAGGCTTTCAAGTAAAAATAAGAAAAACTTTATCCATGTGCTATGTGTACAAATTTTACATTGTCACAACTAATATTCATATTTTCTTATTTCAGCAAGAAACCAAATCCTCTAAAAATGTGTTCGATTTGGTTAGAACCCCGAAACTGCGGATTCGTACCTTCATTTTTATATTTATATGGTAAGTATATTCAGTTTGCCCATTAAATGTACAAAATGTACAAAAATATAAATTGCTATTAAGGCATGTGGTGCACTGTGGTATTGCTTGTTGTTTTTGAAAAAAAGAGGTACATGCGAAATATAAAATGCTGCTCTGTTGCAAGAATATTTTCAGTTTGTAATTGTTCTAATTTAAATGCAATTTAAGTGGCGAATTCATCATTGCTAATTGAACGAACATATTAGGTCACCTTTATATATATAAATCGTTAATCAACAAGAGTCCTTTTCACATTAAATTAATTTATCACACATTGTATCTCGTATGTCACTTATTTTGTATATTTACTGCAGGTCGACATCAATGTTAGGTTTTTATGCGTTGGCCTTCAGCACCTCTGCTCTGGCCGGAAATCAGTATCTGAACGCTTTCCTTGGAGCCCTCATTGTACTGCCCAGCTATCCTTTTGGTATCATGGTCCTGGCGCGCTTCGGACGACGTACTTCTTTATGTGTTATGTTCATTATTCCCGGAATCTTGATGCTATGCACGATACCGATGGGTCCAGGTATGTTAATAGATGTTTTTATATGCCGAGATCTATGCAATGATTATTCATGTACACGTGTATTTACCCTCACATGCAAGTCTCAAATTGGCCTCTGAGAATTTATCTCCATGATAAGAGTTAAGTAACGCTCAAATGTTATTTGTTTTCTACATGAAAGATTGTCTAATTATCCATTGGAATTAAGAACAACAGGAATTTACATATGGTAGTTAAATCATATATTAGAAGGGAATTTTTCTACTAAGAAATGGTTTATTTCAGATATCAGGTAAATTTAAGTGTTATACCTAAAACAAAAAGAATAAGATAAATTACGTATACAGATGGAATTTAATATCATAATAATAAAACAAATTCCCTACAATAATCTATTTAAGAAAAAGTGACAGTACTGAAATTTATGTTTCTGAAAATTACATATTAAAATGAAATACATGCTGGAAAATATATGAACGGCATCTGACTAACCCATGGTCTCTGCTAGGTAAGAACTTAAGGAGTGGAACATGAGGAAAGATAATATAAAAATAGACTAAGATAAAATGATAAAAAGATATTGCACTTGAAGAATATCGACGGTAGTAGTACAATAAACACGGTAATTTTTTAAACTCATTTGGTGTATCTTTGATGACTAAGGCGTCAAATGAAGCCACAACGTATGGGTTGTGAACAATAGAGGTAAGGTAGTTTTATTGACGTACATACATATTCTCGGGAGCGGCAGAAGATATGACCTGGGACCATGTGATCCTTGTTCCAGACAGTCCATACGGAGGCATTGAGAATGGATTGTTACTGCTAAAACGCCTGGTGTTTGCAACAAGTTGGTTAATTATGTCCCTGTTCACCATGGAACTTTACCCTACAGAGATCCGTAATCTGGCTATTGGAATGGTCTTCTTCCTGTCACGGATAGGTGCCATCACAGCCCCATACATCGCTCAACTGGTAGGTGAATTTACAAGTGATATTTTCATATCCGATTAGATGAGACAGAGCTGGATAAAAAAAGGAAGAGACATCGATGAGTCAAAATATAGCTCAGATAGAAAATAAATTTACGGCAGCTATAATGGAACACTTTAGATAATGAAAAGTTTGGATGCAATGAAATATTTTAACTGCATATAGGGGAAATTCGATATGTACATTTCATCTATGCTAAGTTTGAAACGTATTAAACAATTAATACATCAAACACTCAAAAATATTACAAAGATCATAAAATCATTGTTAAAAATTCAAAAACATTTTTGCTATTTTTTCGTTAAATATTTTAGGTATATGAAAAATCAATCGAAATCAATGCGAAGAGGAATTCTCAATAACTTAATCTCATAATTACTTCCTTTTGTTTCATTTATATATATATATATATATATATATATAAAAGCAATAATCCCTGTGATCTTTTTATATACATTGTTTTAGAGTCGGGAAAACCGAATCGTAACCATCAGTGTAATTGGCGCCATGGAACTTGCCTCAGGTCTGCTGACACTGCTGCTTCCGGAGTCGAAGAACCAGAACCTGCCTGATACCATACTTGACGTAGAACGACCTCTGTACGTTATATATATCTCGCTCATCCCTACGGGGGGACTTGACCCATAACTGGCGCCCCCTACTGATGATAATGCACATTTAAAATTTCTGGTTGAATAATATTGTCATGAGGCTACATATTTTCCGTTTGTGAGGTTAGTTGTTATGAACAAACGTTACCGCTGCAGTGCTTCATTTGAGAAAAGCAACTATTTACAATAATTGAGAGAATTCTAAGCGAAACAGCTTTTTTTATTAATTTTATAACCAGTCACACATTTTGACTTACAAATTTCCCAACAATATATCAGAATAGGCTCAAGTGCAGAACCATACCAACGGCGATCTAATCAAGTGTCAGTTAGAAATACATGACAATACTGAGCAAAAATATCACCTTATGACTGTAAGTGACACTGATGGTGAAACTCTAAAGAGATAATTAGTATATACCAATATTTTTTGAGGGCGCAAATATATTTTTTCTTTTGATCTGGGCATTTTAAAGGCCAATTAAATATTGTTTACGTCAGAAGCTTTTTATGTATTGACCATCTCACAATCGCCAGCGCCACCTGGTGGGCAGGGGTTTCAAAACTAGTAACCAAAAAAACATATTTTTCATATTTTAAAATTTAACCGATTGAAATACACATTTTTTCTTTTTAGAAGATGAATGTATAATTCTGCATTTTATGTAGAATATTATGACCTAAAAATGAGGTATGGGCAAATACTATATATTTATTTTCTTGATTTTTAGTTCGAAATCATCGAAGTCTGTTGAAAGAAGAGGTGACGTAATGGAAGAACTTAAACAAATGGTTTCATCTCCCGACGATCAAGCAGAGGACAATGTTACAGGAAACAGCATTCCATCTAAATGAAACAAAAGTCACATTTATATGACCAATCAGGCCTCAGACAGCAGCATATGCTTGTTATTTATATTAATAATTTTTGTATTAAGTTTTGTGATTTGAAAATCAGATTATTTTGGTTTATTTAGGCACTTATATATTGTTTTATGTGTGTTATGTTTTCAATTCTCCATATATATCAAATAGGCCCAGTCGATGATACAGTTTAAACATTATTCCTCCCACTAAAAGAGCCACCAAACTTACTTTGCTGAGTCGCAAAGCTAAGAACAGGTATTGCAACCTCGCGGCAAATTATATGACTGATGTACGAATCTCTGGTCGACTATTTCGTGATAAGAGCTGGCACTGAGTTTCGTCTATCGGTACATAGAATCACGTTTTGTTTTAAGCATTCTATTAGTAAACGCAAATACTAAATCACAGGACTTCAACGCCCTCTCCCTTTCCAAATCTGCACGAATGTCGCAGGACGTTAGTTATTTGCGAAATTTGCGCAAAAGGTTCGCATGTGTCGCGAAATGTCCGCACGAATGTTGCCCGAGATTCGTGGGTTATTCGTGGTGTTTGTATTTGAGTCGCGTGTTAGTGTGTATGTGGACTGGCAACGCTAACTCGACATTCGCACACACGTTGTTAGTACTACGCACAAACTGTGCAAAAATGATTTACAACTCGATTGTCGCGATACATCTCCGAATGTTGGACTTTGTCAAATTTAACATATTCCCGTCCTTTGTGAATCGCTCGCGTGCCCCGGGAAAGCCCTGTTTTAGTGTCCTTTTCCTTTGTTGAGCCTTGTATAGCTTGCATCTCAGTTAAGAATCAACTTTTCAGTTTAGAATCAATTGAAACCTAAGGAACGAAGTCCGGCTCCGCTCCTTGCCTGAGGAATGCTCACCAATCCTTCATGTACATTTCCTAGATACATTATTTGGTCATGACCAATGTAGAGCGTATAAAAATAGAGAATTTTGTTAATTCTTGGCTAAAACAGGATTATTACTTTTAAATGTTTAATTCTTATTGAATATTTTATATTCATATTTTTAAGTCCACTTTATGTAGGTGTTCTAGATATGTCCTGGAAGAGAAGACAGTGACTTATTAGTTTAGAATGTATGTCATATATAAAGGTAATATTACTATCAATTGTGACAAAGGTTTGAGTAAATATTGTTAAAAGGTTGGAAACCTATGGCTGATTTCATCTATTTTCCTATACGAGGCATACTTACATCGTTAGATATCCAGGCCCGTAAACTGACATGACTGACAAGAAAATAATGCCGTTTTATCATGTGTAAACTTCTGTGATACAAGTCTTAATTTTAAAACGATTCTGGAACGGATTGTTTCGTCATGTATTTCATTATTCAAATAAATTACTATGACATTTCTGCTTTCAAAGAAGTGACAGCTAGATATCGCCATCTAGTGGCTAAATGGAAAACTATCATGTATATTAATGTAATTAATATTTGCGTAATTCAATTTTATCATGAAAATGTTTATTTGTATGTCCTTTTTAATTTAATAAAATTGACTATCGTGTATATAATTTTAATATTTTGGTAGACCTACTTGTGTCCAGAAGGGAGTCATCACTGATATCATAAATAACAAAGAAATATATAATCAACGAATCTTAGATCAAACTTGGCAATGTCAGTTGTGCCATATCTTAAATTAATTAAGTCGAGGACGATACTCACCGACCCCTGTTCCTCTTATTAGATTTCTGATGACGTAACTTTGCAAGACAATTCATTTCAATATTATCGTATGTACATAACTTTGTATTTTTACACAAATAACCTAGATTTTTGCCCATCAAACTAGACGAATCATGCTTCCCTCTGTGAGGAAACTGCAATACACAATATGCAATTGAATATTACATTACTATCTCGGCACTACTTAAGTAATTATGCTCTAGAAATAATCGCCCCGCAGGCCTCCGCGTTTGAGGTTAACTGAGATTTAATGTGAATTTCCTTACTATTACGACTGACTACATTCTGTGACCCTTGTTCATTTATGACTGTGCGGTGCTGCTTTGTTCTTTTCTCTCGATCTTTATCTCATAATTTTGATAATACGAGCTTCTCCCATCCGTTTATTATTTTCACCGGAGGACCAGTTCAGTTTCACACCTAATACGACAGACGGTGCTATCATATAACGAAGGCTGGCTGACCATTAACCTTTTCAAGTATACATATAGGCATGAACTAGTCGTATAATTTCCCGCTATATGTCAAAACGTATGTACCTGTATTCTTGTATAAGGTTATTGTTAAAACGAAAATGTTTACAATCAGTCAACCAAATATTAAAATAAGTTAGTTTAATAATCACAGTTAAGCGCCGTTTTCCGAAAGCGTCGAGGACAAGCTTCTTGTTAGGAAAAACGAAATTTGAGAAAAAATTGCAGGGGACTAGCGGCAACTTCGCACGACAGTTAATGATTAACCGGAGTGTTTCTTTGCTACCAACATGAATGACGATCGGGGCATATAAAATAGATTGCATTTATTGCAGAGCTTAATTGGCTAAGATTAATCTTCAGAATTTTAAGGATACGTGCGTGCCTTTTCTTCAACAAATTCACCATTAGAGAAAGCTGATATAACATCAACTTGGTGAAGCTAATTTAGTTATGTTTACAGCCCAAAGGCGGCGCCAGTGCAGTATACATATAAAAGACGTCGTTCTATCCAATTCGGTGCAATGTCTTATATTTAAATTTTAACAGTGCAACTGTAAAGATGAATTCTAAATTTCGCGATCTGCAGTTACGAAAAAAGTCGTGATCAAATCGCTTTGTGATAAAATCAAAGCGTGTGTCAAATTAAAGGAGCATGATACTGTACCTTACAAGGGTCAAATGGACTGATATGTATAAACATTTCTGCACATGCACCATTTCACAGGTTTTATTACAATCTATGTTAATTATTGTTAAATGTAGAATATGGGGCACTCTGTCAACTGTTATATCGTTATTTATGGAAATCAAATCGATGGTTCATATTCATTACACGGTGTTGGTTCGTGACTTGATTTCAACAATACTAATTAAGTCCATAACTACAATTAGGTCTACATACAACTGAAAAATGAATTGGCCAATCAACAATGATGCATGTTACAGAATGTGAACAGCATATTACTGACCTTGATACACTGCATCTTTAAATTACCCGATGATACATGTGCTTAAACAAGTAAACATATGAAGAAACCGACAAAATATGGCCCGTTTTGTGATATTACACACGTGTGATTGTCAACCCTAATAAATACTTGTAAACATTACAAATATTCATATAACACAGCATAGTTTAGGGTGTTTGATCATTCGCATGTATATTATGGACTAGAAGTAAGCTAGTTTCTAGGTTATGCAAAGGATTTTTCTGAATCTTTATCTTTTCAAAAATAAAGAAACCGTTATACGTTTCAGCGATACAAAAACCGCTACAAAACACCACCGCATGAATAATGTACTAATATCACTGATGACGGAGTGCAAATTGTTTTTTAACAAAGGGCAAGTCAGAGAAGAACATGCCAGAATTTGTTTCCGTTTGATTTTGACAGATTGAAATTGGTAATATAAAAGAATGTAATAGTCATTCTGTGATATTTTTAAATAAACGTATCAGTAATTGCACTGTATACCATTTGTCTTGTCAACATTACATCAGCCGTAATATCAGTCTCATTTGCATATACTAAGTATATATCTGTCTATACGGTATATGTTCCGCATAATTTATACACCTGTTTTCGAGGATTTGTGTTGATCAAGCCATGTTCTTAACTTGGAAGTTAAAAATAAATATGGCTGATGCAGTTGAAAGCTAGTGAAGTGTTTTACATTATAGAAAAAGCAAGTTGGATTTAAATTGGAATGAGAAGTATGTCACTCTGACTTTCAGCTAAATTGAGCCTGCCTGTACAGAAAAAAACTGGCTGAAAGATCTCATGTATAATTCAAATATGTGTTTTACAATTAACAGGTGCACCTTGGTGGTGTAGCCTTAATGAACAAAGTTCGTAGATTGCTTTTATCTTTACTCATATGCAATGTAACGATAGTGTCACAATAATAAGAGGTCTGAATGCGACTCCTTTGCATTGTTTTAATCTCCAAGGCAATATGATTGAGTTCGATGAATTTTTGGAAAAGGCAGGAGCCTTCGGAAAATACCAGATATACTTCTGTATAATATTAGGCCTAGGGGGCTTTACCCTTGGGTTAAACAATATGATTATTATATTTTTGGCGGAGTCGCCCAAACATCACTGTTCTGTACCATCACTGTCAAAATTAAACCTGAGTGAAGATGTATGTATGAACTACAGCATCCCATTTGACTTCGCTGAATATACTTATGAATCCTGTCGCATGTACAACCGGAACTACTCTGGTGTAAGCGCGGATGTTGTCTACTCAGAACTTACAAACCCCGGAATAGCAGAACCAGAGATTGTACCATGTCAGTATGGATGGGACTATGACAAATCAATATACGAATCTACCATCATCACCGAGGTAGCTTCCTTTCAATTCGTACATTTTGTATATAAAGCACTTTTGCCTATTTATGCTGAACATGTAATAAACCTATACGCACAGCTTTTCGTGAAAATTGGTTTACGTCTATCAAGGTTTGGCACCTTTTTTGCTTATCATTTTTTTCGAACGTGTCACATTAGTCTAGCATAGCTCTTTATAACTCAAGAGAACGCCATTAGAGGTCGGATCAGCATTTGTGCAGCCTCTTTCTCCTCTAATGATTGTGCCATCCTTCATTGTTTCAATTTCCTTAGCAAATAAATCCTTCAGCTGTTACCACAAAAGTGTTCCTTATTGCTAATTATGTTAGCATCTTTAATCACCATAAACATGTCACATTATTATCTACAACCTACATCTTTTAAACGGCAAAGCACACATCCTTTGACTTTTCGATTTTAGTTATTGTCTAAAATTAAATATTTACAAATATTTATGTTTTTTTTTTCGTATACATTATTCTATTAATAAAGCCTGTCCTGTAAAATAAGCTCTTGCCTCCAGTTAAATTTAAATGGGTCGCACAATAGTTAATCCTATCTCAATTTGTTATAACTCAGTTTGAACATGGTAGACTAACACATTTACAGTTAAAAATCCACTATTATCGGCAAGAGGTTGAATTTGTAAATTACTTACAGTGGAAAAATGTAACATGTAACAAATGATATATTTATATGACTATAAAATGCAAATATTCCAGTGGGACATTGTGTGTGACAACAGATGGCTTCAGGCGACGGCGACATCTGTCTATATGATCGGGTTAATGATAGGCTCATCTATTTTCGGATGGATAGCAGACAGGTCTGTTTCACAATTATGCCAACAGAAATCACGTGATCAGTACTAAAGTGTAACAATTCATCGTATGTTTATATTGATTATCAAAATAAAGGGGAAAAAAGCAATAAACCTTGTGTGAATCAAATGTTTCAACAAGTAAATATCCATGTAACCAGTTTGACTTCACATACACTGTCGTGTTTGGCACCGTAGTATCTTAATGACAACAGACGATTTTCACTTTGAATTTGAATTGACAAAACATATACATTGGCCTTTATGGCTTTTTAGGTAAAACCATAAAATAAATATGCTTCTGCTTAAAAAAGGTAGCGTGTATCTTCGGTTTCAACTCAGGGGTGAAGTTAGTATCAACCATTCCGGCAAATGATAGAACTTTCTTATAAAAATCCATAAAAAATTCTTTCAAAGCATTACACAGTGTTATATTAATCGTATTGGCGTAGCAGTAATATTTTGTTATAGCTATACGTGCGGGGGTTCCCCATACAGGTATGGAACTATGTATTTTCTCTTTTTGCAAAATGTGTAGTCAGAGCAAAGGTAAAACCTTAGTGATTAGGAGCACTTGTTTACAATAAGTATGTACCCTTTGTGATTTTGGTACATTGCAAATTTAATTTGTTTCAGTTATGGGCGAAAGATATCCCTGCGTTTTGCAGCGGTGCCTCTGGTTGTGGCCACCATTGCTGCATGCTTCAGTCCAAATCTCACCGTGTTCATCATCATCCGTACCATAGTTGCTGCGACCAACATGCCGTTTTATTCTGTCAGTGGGGTCATGGGTCAGTTTACAGTTTGGTTTTATATTTTCAAAAAAAGCTAGAAATTAGATATAATTGGAATACTGTGAATGGTAGAAAGATTCTATACCAATTATGTAATTTAAAAATACATAAAGATGATACATTTCGTTATGTATTTGCTAAGTGTCAAATTTAATTTAATTTTTATTGAAGTTATAATAATAGATAATAGACATATCCAGGCGTTATCCGGGTAATTTAAAAACATAGACCTGTTTAAAAGATTACCGATTTGACGGATCTTATTCAAAAGAGGGGTCAGTATAAGAAAATAAATAACAGTTTATGCAATCTTATTTATGAGTTAATTGTTGTCCTCAGGTAATCGGCTGGTACATTTTCTTCTCTCGTGAAAGAAGAACGGATGTAAGAGACAACATGCATGTCTCTTGTTAATCAAAATTAAGAAAATGGAGAATATCCTTTTGAGACACCCTATAATACCCTGCATGTTAGTATAGATAAATACTTGACCCGTCGGTTTCGAGTTTCAGAAATAGTGCCTAGGAAATGGAGGTCACTGGCAGCCAGCATCTGTCAGATGCCTTGGAACTTTGGTTTTATGTTCGCGTGCGGTGTTGGATATGCCATCAGAGACCGGTTCAAACTTCAATTAGTTTGCGCCGTTCCAGTCATCCTTATGTTGACTTTCCTTTTGTAAGTTCGATATTATGTAAAATTTACATGAATTTGTGTGTATATTTTTCCATTAAAATGATACCCTGACCTCTTTGGCAAGTGCTTAAAAAACATGCAAGGCAATAACTTCTCCCCACACTAGTGACAGCTGCGGTGACGTCCGACACCAAGTTTACGGATCGAGTAAGAAATATATGTCATATCTCAAATGAGTCAATGAATACCGGTCTCCTTTCGGAGTTTCTTCTTTGCATTTTGTTTTCGTTGCATGTTGTTTTTGATAACAAAGCGTCGCTCCACATTTATTGCGTTATAACAAAACACATTTCACGCAGTTTGCACGCTCATTGAAAATACATATTTGATAATAAGTCCTTTATGGCGCCATGTTCCGCACAGTAACCGTAATGGTAGTTAACAGCACAAACGTACTAGCATGGCGGGTATTTGTTAGTGGTTTAAGATAAAAACTACAGAATGTCACAAGAACCTCTCGGTGTGAGATACGGCGGACGCTTTCTTAATAATTTGATAAGCGTAATCAAGACCGTTGTATATTAAACAAATTTGACCACTCATCATCAATGTACCTCAAAGCCAATGTTATTACTGGCCTAGGTTCACTAAAACCCAGTCCAAAAAGGTACAGCCACACGTTAAGTTACCAATATTTATCAACCAGTAAAAAATGAATCATTGAACAATGTAATAAGCATTGGAGGAGCCAACCCCCCCCCCCCCTTTCGATTCAGCATTATTTTAATCAAACGTGTTGTTCTTATAATGTGTGGCTATTTAACAAAACATGCCGCTCTCCGCTTGAAAACGTCTTAAATTTTAATTTTCGAACCTTTCCTAGCGTTTCGCGTCCACTGGTATACATTGTAAAGAGAAGGGAATGAAACCTGACTTGAAACGAAAGGTCACGCCAAGACTTAGTCTAAATAATGTTTACTCTTATAAACACTGGGCATAGTAGTAAAGATGTCTACAGAAACACAGGGATGTGTCCGCTTATTAGCATACGAGGGTAAACTAATGGCCGGCCAAGTATGTAGATTCCACTAATTTACATTCAGAATATAACGATATATAATCATTGACAAAGGTAATACATAACTACGGGCGTAAAGTGGGAGAAACGTTTCTGGTGTTTTACAACAGTTCTAATATCATCAAAAAAATTCGATATCCGATACGATGTTACGAAAGCTAAAGAATAAGGCTTCCGCTGTCTCCTATATTCCCTTTATGTTCCTATATTTTCTTATGTATAAATATACCATATAATACCCTACGTTCCAGGTGTTTACTCTAATCTTATATATTTTCCTATATGTTTTCACTACACAACTTGGTTCTGATAACTGTTATGACTGGATTTATATTCAGAATATTACGATCTATAATCATTGATAAAGTTAATACATACCTATCGGCGTAAATGTGGGAGAAACGTTTCTGGTGTTTTACAACAGTTCTGATATCATCATAAAAATTCAATATCCGGTAGGACGATACGAAAGCTAAACTGAATTGTGTGAATGATAAACTGGCATTGTCTTTGGTATTCAAAGTGTGGTTGACGAGTCGCCTCGATGGTTGTACGTGAGAAGTAGAATCGAAGAAGCCAAAGAAATGATAAAGAAAATAGCTACCTGGAATAAAGCAACCGACGCTTTGGAATATGACATTTTTGTCAAGGTGTTTATTGTCACAACATCTCTTATCTTGGTTGTAAAAATGAATTAGATCCACGTTAAAGTATTCTCTTCAAGAACAAGCCTTCCGCTGTCTCCCATATTTCCTTTATGTTCCTTTATTTTCTAATGTATAAATATTCCCTATAATACCTACATTCCAGGTTTTTACTCTTATGTTATATATTGTCCTATATGTTTTTACTACACAACTTAGTTCTGGTAACTTTTATGACTGGATCATGAAATCCTATATTTCGATGTATTTTTGTTGATATAAGGTCGAATAACATTGCAAAAACGCTCCTGTAAAATTGCTATATTTCAAAGGAGCTTGGCAGGAGCCTTGTAAGAGGAGTTGCTTATTCAATGCAACAACGTTGGTCCTGATTGTATATACAAGTCTGCTATGATTTTTTATATTCTTAGAAAAAGACGATAACTTGTTCATGATCATGAATATATAATTTGACAAAATTTAACCAAATCAAAAGTTCTATTTCAAAGATATGGTAAATGTATAGAGTGTGGAATAGTTGAATTAAATACCAAAAGTATCCAGGTTTTCAAGCAGAGAGACAAAAAGCTTTACTCCTGTGCAATGTGTAAAAATATAATGTCACAACTGTTATCTAATTTCAGCAAGAAACCAAATCCTCTAAAAACGTGTTCGTTTTGATTAGGACTCCGAAACTACGGATTCGTACCTTCATTTTCCTTTTTATATGGCAAGTACATTCAGTTTACCCATTAAATTTACAAAGCTAATGTCAAATATTAATTTCTATTTAGGCATGTAAGTGCACTGTGGTATTGCTTATTTTTTTAGAAGGGCATGCGAACTATTAAATGCTGCTCTGTTGCGGGAAAAAAAATTCAGTTTGTAATTGTCGTAATGATAATGCAATTCAAGTGGAACTCGTCATTGCTAAATAGAACAAAACGATTAGGTCACCTACGCATATATAATGTACATTTGCATCATTAGAAAATAAACAATACCATAGGCGCTATGGCAAAGAGCCCGCCGTGTATTCAACAATACCGGTACATCAAATCAAACCAGTATATGAGTACATAATGAAAGCAAAAATTAAATAAACGTGTGGCCTCTACCATCACCTGAATAGGAATGACCAGCGTGGCCAACTCACGTCAAATGACGACTCGGTTGAGCGATTGTGCATGACTACTTAACCCCCCCCCCCCGCACCTTTCCTGTGTATAACGGCGATCATTGTGTCAAAGGTGCACTCCATTATAATGTTTAATGGGTACGCATCCCATTATACCTTCCATAATTTCCTTTCATTTCATACAAAGATAAGCAATACCATAGGCGCTATAGCAAGGAGCCGCAAGACGCAAACTCCCCGCCAAAGGCGCCTGGTTAGATAATAACATATTTAAAATTGTGTATTGCGGAGTAGTCAGACAGAAAACATGTTGTACATGCATATGACCTCATCTTTACCACTGCTGTAGTTACAGAGACTATAATTACGGTTATAACATCGCTGGTGTAGCACTACAAGAAATATTAATTCATATGTATCGAATAAAGTATCGTTGAAACTTACTCGTACAATTTCTACTGACAAATGCTGAGAGAATTTGCATCGGTCAGTTCGCCTCCAAGTCTTTGGGCCAGCGGAGGAGTAATATAGTCAAGAACGGCGAGGCTACGCCAGTCCCCGGTCAGCGGAATCCCGACAAAATGCATAAAGATTGCCCCAACACTCCGAAGTCTATGGCCACTATGCGCTCGTGGATCTTCACAAGCAGCCTTCAAATAACCAGATATGTAACCAGATATGTAAGAAAGGCTGAACTGTTGCAGTGCGCGGGTACTCCATGAATATGACGCCTTATATAATACACTGCACAACCGGCGAATTAGAAACGCTAACCACGGGGATTTCGAAGACCCTTTTTCGGTACTCATTGGTCTAACTTCGAGTAATCATGCCCCATTCCGTAAATACAATTGCACTCTTTGTCAAATGCTACCCTGCTTGTGACTGATTTTTTTGGTACTAAGTTTGCCTTAGGCAATAATGCTCTATAACCACAAAGTTTGCATGCCCACAAGGCAATATCATTCCGGCCATCATATCCAACTGTAAAAACATCCTGTATAAAAGCTGGACCCAGATCGGCAATATCCTTTGAATTTTGTGTCCTAAAATGCGACGAATTCCTCTCAGCGTTGTAACAGTGGCACACGACTCGCGTCAAAGGTGCACTCCATTATAATGTTTAACGGGTACGCATTCCCATTATACCTTCCATAATTTCCTTTCATTTCATACAAAGATAAGCAATACCATAGGCGCTATAGCAAGGAGCCGCAAGACGCAAACTCCCCGCCAAAGGCGCCTGGTTAGATAATAACATATTTAAAATTGTGTATTGCGGAGTAGTCAGACAGAAAACATGTTGTACATGCATATGACCTCATCTTTACCACTGCTGTAGTTACAGAGACTATAATTACGGTTATAACATCGCTGGTGTAGCACTACAAGAAATATTAATTCATATGTATCGAATAAAGTATCGTTGAAACTTACTCGTACAATTTCTACTGACAAATGCTGAGAGAATTTGCATCGGTCAGTTCGCCTCCAAGTCTTTGGGCCAGCGGAGGAGTAATATAGTCAAGAACGGCGAGGCTACGCCAGTCCCCGGTCAGCGGAATCCCGACAAAATGCATAAAGATTGCCCCAACACTCCGAAGTCTATGGCCACTATGCGCTCGTGGATCTTCACAAGCAGCCTTCAAATAACCAGATATGTAACCAGATATGTAAGAAAGGCTGAACTGTTGCAGTGCGCGGGTACTCCATGAATATGACGCCTTATATAATACACTGCACAACCGGCGAATTAGAAACGCTAACCACGGGGATTTCGAAGACCCTTTTTCGGTACTCATTGGTCTAACTTCGAGTAATCATGCCCCATTCCGTAAATACAATTGCACTCTTTGTCAAATGCTACCCTGCTTGTGACTGATTTTTTTGGTACTAAGTTTGCCTTAGGCAATAATGCTCTAAAACCACAAAGTTTGCATGCCCACAAGGCAATATCATTCCGGCCATCATATCCAACTGTAAAAACATCCTGTATAAAAGCTGGACCCAGATCGGCAATATCCTTTGAATTTTGTGTCCTAAAATGCGACGAATTCCTCTCAGCGTTGTAACAGTGGCACACGACTCGCGTCAAAGGTGCACTCCATTATAATGTTTAACGGGTACGCATTCCCATTATACCTTCCATAATTTCCTTTCATTTCATACAAAGATAAGCAATACCATAGGCGCTATAGCAAGGAGCCGCAAGACGCAAACTCCCCGCCAAAGGCGCCTGGTTAGATAATAACATATTTAAAATTGTGTATTGCGGAGTAGTCAGACAGAAAACATGTTGTACATGCATATGACCTCATCTTTACCACTGCTGTAGTTACAGAGACTATAATTACGGTTATAACATCGCTGGTGTAGCACTACAAGAAATATTAATTCATATGTATCGAATAAAGTATCGTTGAAACTTACTCGTACAATTTCTACTGACAAATGCTGAGAGAATTTGCATCGGTCAGTTCGCTACCAAGTCTTTGGGCCAGCGGAGGAGAAATATAGTCAAGAACGGCGAGGCTACGCCAGTCCCCGGTCAGCGGAATCCCGACAAAATGCATAAAGATTGCCCCAACACTCCGAAGACTATGGCCACTATGCGCTCGTGGGTCTTCACAAGCAGCCTTCAAATAACCAGATATGTAACCAGATATGTAAGAGAGGCTGAACTGTTGCAGTGCGCGGGTACTCCATGAATATGACGCCTTATATAATACACTGCACAACCGGCGAATTAGAAACGCTAACCACGGGGATTTCGAAGACCCTTTTTCGGTACTCAATGGTCTAACTTCGAGTAATCATGCCCCATTCCGTAAATACAATTGCACTCTTTGTCAAATGCTGCCCTGCTTGTGACTGATTTTTTTGGTACTAAGTTTGCCTTAGGCAATAATGCTCTGAAACCACAAAGTTTGCATGCCCACAAGGCAATATCATTCCGGCCATCATATCCAACTGTAAAAACATCATGTATAAAAGCTGGACCCAGATCGGCAATATCCTTTGAATTTTGTGTCCTAAAATGCGACGAATTCCTCTCAGCGTTGTAACAGTGGCACACGACTCGCGTATATCAGGACACTGGTAGCCATACAGTTTATTTCAAGTATACCAAAACAACCAAAATAGTTTTCAATACTTGTATATTGCATAGTTCTAGCCATGTAAATGTTGTACCTTGATATATGCTCCGGAGTTGCCGTCAACGGGGCCTAATTTGTGATATGACAAATCGCAAGTGGGGTTTCCACCGATTCAAACGCGTTTTATATGATTAATCAGAAAAGGCCTTGCCTCTTATAATAATAACACCGGTGTCTAAATCCTGCCTCAGGTTCTCAGAAATACTTACATATGCGTTACTAACTATATTACGATATCTGGAACAAGTTGCACGAACGATCTTGGGTCGATTAATCGGCTTAACGCGTCCGCTACTGCCTTATCATGCGTGTTGATGTACCTCGCGGATATATGAGTTGTTTCTAACTGCTGAACAAGCAGCTGCCTGCGCCTATGGTCTACTAACCATGCTAAAGTTTTCTCCTTAAGACCAAGGCTTCCATCATACCTTCTATCAACACGGGATGAAACTCGAGCACATTAATGTTGTCCCTCGGCCGAATCGGGTATATGAGGGTACACTGACCCACGGTAGATATACCTGATTACCTGATCCCAGACTCTTGCGAACCAGTCAGAGTTACAATGTGCACCAAAACATACCAACCACATATTGAGTGGTTTCAAATATTTTGCCTTGCCATTAAACCAAGATGCAAATTGTAATAACCACTGAATATCTTTACGGAATTCCTCGTTTTACCTTATGGTTCCATTATGTCACAGAGTTAGTCAAATTAGGAGAAGGTGCGTCCGCCTCGCACTGCAATTGCACAGTGTGCTAAAATTGCGCACAGAGCTAAAAGATCGCGGTTTGTGGCTTTTCTTCGCTTGGCAAACGACCCTAACAGTTCGTTTAAATTCCGTAATTTATCAGCTGACCATTATGATTCCATATGCACACTGTCCACCGTTGTTCCCAGAAATTTTACACATGTGGTGGGTGAGTGTGCCTCTGTCCATGATAGAGCCCAATAAGACACATCTGGCCATATCTGCACACCTCCTAACCGTCTGCGATAACGAGGAACTCGAACAGATAATTTATTAGACGGTATTCTTTGTTGAGCATTGCGTAAACAATAAAATTTGTTATTCTTGTAAAAAAAAGAAGCACATCTGAGTCCGAAGCAAAAAAAGATTGTTATAAATCGTTGGTCCCTCTAATTCATTAGCGAACTGCAAGGAAATACCCTGATATTTTCTGTGGTTTAGGTGAATAGGCACACACCTATAGGCCTTTGCGTTACCCACAACACTGAAATAACACCCCGGCGACCTGAATTTCACCACATTATATGAATAACAATAAAGGAATGATAGAACCTCCATATTAGAATTAATAGACCTACCTCGCGGCCTGCTATAATCATTTATAGGTCTTATCCCTCCGTCGTCTTTCTCAATACAACCGATAGCATGCACACAGTGTGGGGTTTCCAAGGTAAATTTGCCCCCTCGTATCTCTTCACGTGACAATTCGTCGATGCGTAATATATATATATATATATGTTTGTGGCGGATATATAATTATTACAACGGTAAGACGGAAATTCATTAGAATGATCCACTATTTAAACCCATTACGAACGCCGTCCCACAATAATTCAGCATCAGGGTCTTCCGTTCCCTGTTTATACAGTTCATTGTACCATCCTTCCGGTTTCAGTGATGGATAAACCCTGGCGAGTGTATAACTTTCCCCTGGGATATTCGAAGTCAATGATTGATACTTTAGCTTATTCTTTCCAGCGGGTATTTGTTCTAACTGACCAATCAAGTAATCCAATTGACTCTCCACTTTATCCTAATGTTTAGACTGAATTTTGGGCCTTACTTTGCCACCATCTTTCTTAACATTGGTGTACTCCGTGGCTTTGTGGTTCTCTAGATTCACAAAAGTAACACGCGTGCTCACGGTTGCATGACAGACCGTCATTAAAGCGACGTAAATTATATCGCCAGCAAATCTTTGTTGATGAATTACCCCAGGTTAATCCTGACGGGGCCTGGAGTCCTCTCTTCGCCTGTTTGACCTAGCCATAGCAATGGTGGCCTCTGTTCCAAGGAAGGTGTTGCACAACTGTATCAGAATTCCTTTATCAATCTCCCAAGAGGAAACCTTATCGTGTACCCCATTGTCATATTCAAGAGGGCCCCAGTCATATAGATATTACCATATGCCTTGCCAACTACAAAACACAGGTGTTCTATATAACCTTATGTATTATTGTGTCCCTCCATCCATTTTACGCCAGAATTCTCAATGACCAATGAACATATTCCCTTAAAGTCAACTTGTCAAAGGTTTTTTCCTCTCCTAACATGTCTTTAGGTCTTATTACCTTTTCTTTTAAACCGGAAGGAGTATTAGCCAAGAAAACGTGCTTACCAACAGCCGTTTGGTCCATCGATTTTACATTTGATTGCGCTGCCTGGAGAAGCTAGTCGAGCCTCTGGAGAGGATGTATTTCTCGTGGAGCACGCTCTGCCAAACGCGCCTTGTGGTTAGAGGACAGGCGAAGGGGAAGAACTAGTTGCTCCGAGGATTGCAAGTCTCTTCCCAAGCAACTATGTCTCTTGCATTTTACATGCCTCGCTTCTTCTTGCTTCTTCCTCTTCAATACAGTTTATGGTGATTTCGAGGGGGGGGGGGGGGCTGTTAAGTATTATTTTGGCTATCCTGACCTTCTTAATTATATTATTTAACTTTACTTTAAATTAAATCAACGTGTAGCCCCCGCCTACTCAGAAATGACCAGCATGGCCAACTAACGGAACATGACGACTCGGCTATGCGCGTGTGCCGCCCGACCGGATCGTTCTTGTGTATAACGGTGATAAGCGTGTTAAAGATGCATTCCATTATACCTGTATAATGGGACCGCTAGCACGTTATACCTTTCATAAATCGAATATAACCCAGAATCCTTTTCACATAAATGTAAATTGTTCACATATTGTTTCTCGGATGTTACTTATTTGGCAATTTTCCGCAGGACGACAGAGACGTTAGGTTTTTATGCGCTGGCCTTCAGTACCTCTGCTCTGGCCGGTAATCAGTATCTGAACGCTTTCCTTGGAGCCATCATTGTACTGCCCTGCTATCCTATTGGTGTCTTAATCCTGGCGCGCTTTGGACGACGAAACTCCTTGTGTGCAATGTACATTATTTCCGGAATCTTGATGCTATGCACGCTACCAATGGGTCTAGGTAGGTTAATAGAAATATTTGATACTGAGACTGCGGTAATGATCATTTATATATATGAATCATTTATCACTGTATACCCACCCTCATCTGCATTTCTAAAAATGCCCTCTGAGTATTGATTATCATGATCAGAGATAGTTAGGCCAAATCGTTATTTGTTTTCTACATGAAATTATCCATTACATCTTAGTATCAATTGAAATTAAAAACAACTGGGTTTTACGTCTGGTATTTTTATCTTATATTAGAGAGTCAATTATCTGTTAAGGAATTGTCTATTTCAGGTGTCAGGTAATTGGATATTACAATCTGGAAAAAACACTCACTAACTCTTTAAGAATAACATACTCATAATGATGAAATATCATATCATGATAACAATAATTACCTTTAATAATCTTTGTCAGTAATGTTTAAAGTACCAAACTTTGAAAATATTTCTAAGAAAGAAAGGGAAAACTGTAGTTTATATGAACATCATCCGACTCACTCATGGTCTCTACTAGGGTAAGAAGTTAAGCAGTGGAACACAAGGAGAGAAAAAGTAAAAAGCCACTAAGACACACTGATAAAACAGATATTACCCTAGAAGAATATCAGTAGTATGAATACGATAAGCACGGTATTTTGTAAAAATATGATATTTCATTGTTCATTATAGCGTCAACTGTAGATACATCGTTGTATTTCTGTTTTTGAGATAGATGTAAAACGTATGTTATTTTTTTACGTACAAACATATTCTCGGGAGCGGCAGAAGATAAAACTAAGGACCTGGTGTTCCTTGTTCCAGATACTCAATACGGAGGCATTGAGAATGGATTGTTACTGGTTAAACGCCTGATGTTTGGAACAAGTTGGTTAATTATGTCCCTGTTCACCATGGAACTTTACCCTACAGAGATCCGTAATCTGGCAATTGGAATGGTCTTCTTCCTGTCACGGATAGGTGCGATCACGGCCCCATACCTAGCTCAACTGGTAGGTGATATTTCTATATCCGATAAGATCAAATAGAACTGGATCAGAAAAAAAAAGGAATAGACATCGCCAACTTCAGGGCATGACTGAGTTATATTCAGCATCGATGAGTCAACATATAGCTTAGATAGAAAATGAATTTTTGCGGTTTAAATGACGGAATACTTTATACTAGTTCAAAAGTTCGGATGTCATGATATTATTTTGCCGTGTATTAGGGAAATTCGAAAGGCAAATTTAATTTATGCCACATTGGAATTATTTTTAATACCAATACACAAAACCATGAACAAATTTGATTCTGCTGGGAAATCAATGTAGAAAATCCCCAATTTTCTTTCTATTTTCTTTTAAAATATTTATTAAAAGTGTTTTGTAAATTAATCGAAATTAATACAAACAGAAATTGTCAATATAGTCAGCTCAAAATTACTCTCTATTTATTTACAATTTGCATATGCACTAGTAATAACGACCCCTGTGATAGTTTTTTTTTAATTCCAGAGTCGGGAAAATCGAATTGTAACAATATGTGTAATTGGCGCCATGGAACTTACCTCAGGTTTGCTGACGCTGCTGCTTCCAGAGTCGAAGAACCAGAACCTGCCAGATACCATAGAGGACGTGGAAGGACCTCTGTGCGTCACCACTACCTCTCTCTCTCTCTCTCTCTCTCTCTCTCTCTCTCTCTCTCTCTCTAATTGTGCCTTTATCATCGGCCTACTATATTTCAGTTGTTGTGAACAGTTTTTATTTTTTTTTCATTGCGATAAATATTTTGTCGTAATTTAGGCATTTTACTTGAATTTCCTGAGATTTAGAATTCACCGCTGGCATGCTAAAATACACTTTCACCCAATGAAACATTTTTATTGAGGCAACCAGGCTTTGATCTTTCTTCCCGTAACCCATACCTAGCCCATCAAGATTAAAGATCCGGTTTATCAGACATAAATAATTTTGGTATAAGCGGACTCGGACTTTCTATTTTATTTTTTTATTTTCAGTTTGAAATCATCCAAGGCTGTTTACGAAAGAGGTGATGAAATGGAAGAACTAAAACAAAAGATGGTTTCTCGACAATCAAGCAGAGGACAATATTACAGGAAACAGCATTCAATTTAAACGAAAGAAGAATAACATTTATAAAACCAATCATGCCACTGACTATATACATGAATGTGTGTACATTATATTAGGATTGATTATGACATTGCCATTTCGATCTACTGAACATATCCCGTAAAATATTTATTCCAGCTGGTTTCTTTCTTTGTTATTTTTACTCGCCTGCCTCAGCCAAGACACGAACTATGGGGCATGTGAGCAATCATTTTTATAACCCTTCTAAAGCAGTGTTTTCACGGGGCACCCGAATGATTCGCGAAGGATGTAAATATTGAAAAAATTGCTGTAAATTCCAACATTTATATTTTAGGCTCAAAAAGTTTGCGAAACTGCGCCGGGGTTCGGATGCGTCGTCATTTATTCGAGAAAGTCGCTTTAAGTTTAAAAAAAGTTTAAATTTCTTGAAAACGTTTCCAGAATCCCTGGTCGTGATTTGCGCCTGATTTGCTCTCGAGAATGTCTGAAACCCTTCGTCATATGCGCACGACCTATACACGACGAGCGTGATGTTCGCAACAACTTCGTGAACAAATTCCGACTGTTTGGAGAATGTCTAGCGTATGTCTGCGAAAGCGGCGATCGATGCAAGTTCATCATTTCACGACCTATTCGCGACCTGTTCGCGTACTTCTTGAGAACAGGTGACTCCGCCAGAGAGCAAACGCGAGCAATATGTGTCGGTCGCAAGATAACCGCGCGACATATGTAGGAATGTCGCATTAATGTTGCACGGCGTTCGTTGTTCGCTTCCTCTTCAATATCAAAAGCTCCCTCTTCATACATGCATGGCCACTCAAGACAGGTTTCAGAGCTTGTTGGTCAATCTTCTTGTCATCACTGACCTCTGAGCCAGAACTGATGATGGCAATGCACTTCAATGCATTTCAAAGCATTTATATACTGCCTATGTATCGGTCGGATCGCCGGTGTAAGATAATCGCGCGACATTTGTACGAATGTCGCATGAATGTCGCAGGACGTTCGTTATTTGTGAAATATGCGCAAAAAGTTCGCATGTGTCGCTAAATGTCCTCACAAATATTGCCCAAGATTCGTAGAACATTCGTGTTGTTCGTATTTTATGTTGTTGGACATTTGCACACACGTGGGTACTGCGCACAAACTACGAAAAATGGTTTACAGCTCGATTGTCGCGATACATTCGCAGAAAAACGTCTCCGAATTTTGGACTGTGCCATTTTTTCTTTGTTCGCATTATTCGCGAATTGTTCGCGTGCCACGTAAAAACCCTGCTTTAGTAGCTCTTTCCTATAAGCTGATAACACTACAACGAACTTCCTATGAGTGTCTGGAATAGCGTTACCAATATTCTGCTAAGTCTACTCCTCTTAAAAGAGATGCAAGCCTGGTAATTACCCCCAGGATAGTTAACTGCCCTAACATGGATGGTAGCTTAGCAGTACATTGCACACTTACTAGCATTTCGTAAATTAATTTAAATGATGCATAAGAAAAATACGGGATTTATGGAATACATTTTGACAGTATAACATGCTATAGAACACTTAGGAATATTTAGGATTTATATAATGTGCAAGATAAGCAGACCTGAACACTGATAAAGGCATTTCGTTATTATTACAACATGGAAGTAATTACAAGTGTAATACATTTACCTGCAAATGCAAATGCGACATTTTCAAATGTAAAAGAAGATTGGTAAGCGAGCCTTGTTTCGTTTCATCTTTGTTTAGAATCAATGGGAACCTGAGGAACAAACGAGCTGGGCTCTCAGTCCCGTTCTGTTCCTTTCCGGAAGAGGGCTCATCACCTTGCTGTACATATTCAGGTAGGCGCTATAGTTCCTTGATACCTGATCTGGTCATGACGAATGTACAGCGTATTAAAGTAGATTTTACCAATATGTTTATTATTGGCTAAAGCAGGTTCATTCTTTACAAATTTATATATTTCTTATTGCATATTTGATATTCATGTGTCGTTAAGTCAACTTTATGTAAGTGTTCTTGATATGTACTGAAGGAAAAGACAATGATTTATTAGTTAAGAATGCATGTCATATATAAGGGTTATATTATTATAATATTGTAACAAATGATAGAGTAAAATATTGTTTAAAGGTTGGAAACCTATGGCTGAATTCATCTATTTCTTCACGAGGCATACTGACACCATTTGACATCTAGGCTCGTTAACTGACGTGACTGACAGGAAATATAATGCCGTATCATCACGTGTTATCCCACATGTTGAACTTCAGTCATACAAGTAGAAATCCTAAAACGGTTCTGACAGGATATGATTCGTCACGTATTTCATTCTCCAGATAAATTACTATGATATTCTTTGCTTTCTAAAGAAGGGACAGCTGGATACCGCCATCTAGTGGGTTAACGGAACACTATCCTGTATGTTAATTAAATCGAATAAGCTATTTGTGTATATCAATTTTGTCATGTAAAGGTATATTTGTATGTCCGTTTTATTTTGATAAACTGACTACCATGTATATAATTATAATATTTAGGTAGACCTACTTGTGTTTAGAAAGGAGTCAACACTGATGTAATAAATAATAAAGAAATATATCTTTATTCTGGAAATGGAGGGCTCAGGCCCATAGATACATAATACCTAGTCATGCGAAAATAATAGTCATAAAGAACAAATAAATAATATCTTATTAATGAATTAATAAACAATTACAGTTTTTAAACATATACATTAATTGATTATAATGTATAAAAAAAGTAACCTTCAATCAAGTGACTAAATATAACGTTTAATAAGGTAACCAGCGATATTATATTTAATATTTACTTTGTACAAAGAGAGTTCATCATTTGAAAAATGTTAACAATGAACACAATGAAGAAAAGCTACTTTTAATTCAATGAAGAAACAAATCACTCGACTGTAAGCTGAATGGTGAAATAATCAACGAAACTTAGATGAAAATTTAGCAATGTCAGTTATGCAATATCTAAAATTCATTAAGTCGAGGTCGAAGTTCCCCATAGTCTGTTCTTCTTCCTGGATTTTGGCGTATGTACATTAGTTTTTTTCACATAAATAACCTAGATTTTTGTCCATAAAACTAGACAAATCATGTTTCCCTCAGTAAGCTATAAAATATAACTAAAATATACATTATGCAATTGTATATTACATTGTCATAACAGATCTATATAAGTTGTTATGCGCTGGATATAAATTCCCCGCAGGCCTCCACGTTTGAGGATAACTGAGATTTCATGTACATTTCCATACTATAACGACTGTGACCCTTGTTTATTAATGACAGAGGGGTGCCTGTATTGTTCTTTCCACTCGATCTTTGTGTCATCCGTTTTATAAATACTAGCTTCTCCTACCCGTTTATTATTTGCGCCGGAGGACCAGTTAAGTTTCACACCAAATACGACAAACGGTGCTATCATATAACGAAGGCTGACTAACCTATTTAACATCATTCGATAACACAACATACCCGTCACAGGTGGACATTTTGTAGCACAGGTCATAGAAATCAGCATTAATTAGTAACGGAGGAGACGTGTGACAAGTTGCTATCGAATCACGTGAATGGACATTTATGTCCCTGTTATGTATAGTTAACTAACACTCCTACATATGAGTCGGCTCACATGATATCTACCCAGAACAATAGCCCCGAAGAGACAAAAATGGACAACTCTGACCCCGTATGGCGACTTCAACACCATGGAGTGTATGCATTTATAGCTCAGCCGAATTAAAATCTCGCAATGCCGGATCTTTTGGACATAAACAACTGAGAAGCAAAATTCTGTGAGATGAAAAAGGCAAGAATTATGCCGCGTACATAAAGCCAAAATATGTCACAGAGGTCGAGGGGCTGAACGAATAAGGTATACATGGAGACCTGTCAGTCACCATTTAACTTAAAGTACCTTCTTTTTTTATAAAGGTTATGACTGGACCGGAAGTCTGTGACTTTTCTCAAAAAGGCTGTCAGGCTGTCGCCTTTGAATGTCTAGACTAAAGATACTACTCATTCGTTTATTGTTTCTTTTAATTATTGTTTCTTTATTCTCTTTTAAATGTACACGATAAAATATTTTGAAAGCAATTACTTACACTTCGTTTGATCATAATTCAATATAAAAGTATATGATATCATAAATTTGTCTTCATGAGGTCAAGCAAAAAGGGTTTACAGGGTTCCGACCATTTCCCTGCTGTTGTCTGAGTCAGATATTTTAATTATTTTATCCTTTTGGATCAATTTAAACACCAGTTCCTTTGTTTTCTGTTTTAAAAATAACGAAACGTAACCGTGACCTCTTTATAAGCAATAAGGTAAAGGTCACGATGTTTAACTTTTTCACGAACATTTAAAATGGCCTTTTCGTTGTCTTCGTGTTACTAGTTACTTTGTGTCAGAAATATATTTTAGAATCTTAGGATCTAGCTGTTTAAATTTTAACAGTTTAAATGTAATGAAAACTGTTGGACTTGATGATGGCCCCACTGATAGCGGTGTTTATGTCATTTGATGCAAGAGAGTGTCCTTTAGACACTTATTCCATGTGCTTTATCTCCTTTGTCTGGCATAGGAAAGATGTGTCATGTTGAGTGATATACAAACTAGCTGAATAAGTAAAACAAATAAAGGAAAAGGAGAAAAATGTATCCAGCAGGGAATGGTAGCAAGACGTGCGTGGTTACACCTTCCGCAAAACATACCTAGCTAGCTATGGATCACCATATTTTAACACATTTCGAAAAAATAACATTCGAGAACCGTCAGGAAACTACATGAACCGCAATACCACCACAGTCTTAGATTTCTGAATTAAGATAAATACAAAGTACAAAAACTACCAAGAAAAATCCCTTTAAATACATGACAATCGGAAGAATACCCTTTTTAAATATAAAATGGATCTCTAGTAAAAATTTTCGAAAAATAACCACTTGCTAATAAAATCCAGCAAAATATCAATAGCATGAATGGTCTCGTATTTTGGACCGGGATGGATTTAACCATCTATCCATTCCCATATTTTAATTGCGTATTGTAGGTATCATTTTGCGGGATGCCTTATCCTTATGTTGTCTTATACCCTGTAAGATACGGATATTGTGTTTTTAACATCATTCCCCTAATCATTTAACGAGTGTTTAATGCCCAACATCGCGAAACATCACCCACTACCACGTTGGGAATGAAAGTATTTATTCATAATAAGCCTTGTGGGTCAGGCAAATATAGAACGAATAACCATCTAGCGCCGTGTGTGGTTGCTAGGTGTATGCTCCCCATGGAGCCAAGAAAGGCTACAAAAAAATGGACAGGCCTGAAAGTCCAGGAAGGTAAATTGTAAAACTTATGTCGGATGAGACTGACATTGTCGTTGATACCAGACTATTAATCCCCACTACCTTCCAAGACCACCACTTTGCTGTTTATAGATAAACACAGGTCACTGTATACCGAAATGTATACACATGAGACACAGTGGACCAATAGGGAGGTAATAATGGGATATAGCAGTAAGTCTAACAGGGATATACACGATATGATTAGATTCACTACTTTGCTCATGTTTTAATAAATATGAATTTATTATGAATACATGTCATTTACGTGTATGTCAAGATTAAATACCATTGTTATAGGACACATTTATATTGAAACATCATTTTCCCATACCAACTGCAATATATTTAAGCCATTGTTTGTGAGAACATCTTTACAGTTTGTTCCCATGGTATTTACCATACCAGACTGAAGCCGGGTTTCTTCTGTGGTACGAATGTTGTCAACCAATGATATCTTTTGACCATGGTAACTATTCCCAAACTTTTGTTTTACACTATCATTATACAGCCGACGATCAATATAACTAGAACCATAAAATATTGTAAGTTCTAGTGGCAGCCAACATTCTCAATCATTTATTTCCTCAGGAATTATGCCAAAGACTAACGTTTTTCCCACCGTACACCTTTTCTACAGAATCAGTTCTTTAATTCATTAAAACCACAATACACTAGTCGATATAGGTCTACATATGTTCAAGGAATAAGGTTATGTTAGAGAACAAGGCCGAGTAATGTGACAATTTTTTCAGGAAAATATTTAACCTGGAATCAAACCTATAACGTCTTTCAGAGAGCGGGTTTGAGGGCAAGTCATGTCAGGATCGATTCAAACTGGGCAGCTTTAAAATGATGTAATGTTAAAGCAGGAGCAGAAAGATTAGAAGCGTATTTGCTGATTAAAATCACAGTAAGACAAGTAAGTGATCAAATGGGCAAATTTCCTGTTCTGATGCCCATCAGCAAGAGTACAATCAATCCTGTATTGGTTATATATTTGTCTTTATGAGAGCATATTTATGATGATAGAAGTACTGTTACCATTGCCCTCTCATTGTGATCCTGGAAACTTTGCCCCAGTCCTAATATCTATTACCCTGTAACCATTCACAGGTTAATAAAAAACGGAAACAGGAATATATCCCGAGCCACAGAAACGACTCAAACAACCACTATAGAACATATACATTAATCAAATGTGAAAATTGGCAAACATAAAAAGGGTAAAGCAAGATTTTGAAAGTGTAGAGACAAATCTGCCGATAAGTAAAAGTTTTGTATAGTCCATAGGTTGTGTTGTGGTAAAGAAAATGTATCCAGAGATGAAGAATAAATTGTGATAAATTCGGTTATAAACATCTACTGACATCATATAACGTTGGGTATTAAGTTTTATCCTGATACTAAGCATTATTATACCAAGTCGGGTAGAAATGCGGACCTACCAGTATAGTAGTGAACTGATCGGCATTACACTGCTGTTCCAGGGAATTATAAAGTTTTGGGTCATACCTACGTCATCCTTGTCCGCCATCAATACATTTGTTTGGTAAACCACACCATTTTCTAAGTAGTCCTGAGCTGGCATTATGCCAGATCTCCCAGGAGGACAGTCACTGTGTCTACTTTGAAGTTTCATGGATAAATACTATCAGAAAATCAAACGTAAAAATACGTATAAACCTTCCCTTTTCGTATAACTATAATAAAATCATTATCAAATTACGGGTATTGATTTACATGGCTTAAAAGACCCAGCATTTACAAATGGGTGGTATGGGTCATCAAATAGACGAGCCGACTACAGGGTGATTAAAACGATTGGATCAAATGAATTGTTCTACAACTCCCCCACGTGCCGAGAGCTGCTGCTCCCTCATGAGGCGGTTTGATGTTGAGTTATTATAAACAAATAGGTATTTTGAGCTCTCTAATGGTCATGCCAGATAAATTGAAAAAAAAAACATGATGTCCTAAATTGAAAAACTACCGTTACATAATTGTATAATATTGTTAATCTGGGCTCCCGTGACAAAATTGCATACATCCGGTATTAGAAACTGCGTGCAATCCTGACATAAATACTTATAGTCATGTCATAAAACGTGGGAACTTTCCAATAATATAAACGGAAAACATCATTCAGGAAAGCCGTAAAGATGAATTGAGTTTTGTCATCCTTTGGACATTTTTATAGAGAAACCAAGCTGTTAAACTGAAATAATCCTTTTATCGGTCGTACGGGTGAAGTCTAAATGGCAGAATGGGAATGTTAAGGATAAATATATTTGGTATTAGTTTGATTGTACAAGAGTAGTTATTCAGGAGGCACTAACTTTAGATTAAACTTTGTCCTGGTGGCTGGGGTCTGATCTGAGCCGGCATATCCGGCTTCTTGGGCAGACCTTCAGAGGATTGGGGCTAAGGGACAGTATCGGTGAAGCTACGACTTGTTTATAATGGGATGTGTACCGGTACAAAAAACGCATGGCAGTGGTTAGCTGAAATCCAGAGGTGCATGCTTTTTCGTGTGTATGTGAGTATGGCACGTGAAATCGCGAATCAACAGACATTCTGATTGAACTGTGTGGGTAATTGATTTGTATCACTTGTCATACCATCACCCTTGTATCGCTGTATACAACCAGATTAATGAGTTAAACCAGAAAGTTTCGCACAATAAAAACACATTTGTGTTGGTCTGCTTTTTTCTAAGGGTATCTGTTGGCTGTGAATTTTTATAAGAAAAAAGACTAATCAACTTGCACAACCATCGAATTTTCAGCGAAAATCTAAACAATGTAGTGCAGCATTAACACTCGGGTAAACTTTCATGGCATACAGTCAAACATGCCGATATATATTATCATGATGACATCTTAACAATGAGTAGCTGTCATTTTAGTCATTGTCCAATGGACTTTTATGTACGTTGGTTCGTATTGGACCCACAGAAGCAAACTATTTTTAGCGAGCGTTTTATCTGGAGTATTATGGAGAAGGCTCAATACGCTGAGATGTGATAGAGTACAACAGCGATCCTAACGACAGTTCTAGGTTTAAATTTTATTGAATCACAGAAGGATGTGGAAACCCATGTGCAGGTGGTCAAATATAACATATGGTATAATTGATTGATTGACAGGCTTGTGAGCACGGGGTAATATCGCGTGCTTATCAGGTAAGGCTGAGAGTGCACGGGTTAGAATTTATCCCTGTGTCCTTAAAGAGCCGCTTACCAATGGATATACTTAAAATGCTTCTAGGTGGGTCAATAAATAACATTCTCACCTATAACAAGATAAAACTGAATCTGTTTTTAAACAGGCTATACTGTGCCCTTGAACTTTTTTTAAATGAACCACTGGTACTTTTTTATAACCTTCTATATGAATCTTTTTTTTTTCGCTAATGTACTCGCAGGGTTTTGATGTATCCATCAACTTGATACAGGCTGACAAGAGATAATGCATTTGCTTGAGAATATATCAACTGTACAGAGATAGGCTGAGTCCTGTGATCTAACTTGTGTTTTGTGTATCGGCGAATTGATTGAATGTGGCTTTTTTAAATGGCTTTTTAAAAGGAATTTTTATGTTTGGCATGTACGCTAAAGCATGAAGAGGAGACAATGCTTTCATGTCATCAAAGCTATATGTGTACCATAAAACAAGATTCATCCATATATCGATCTCATAAACAAGGCTTTTGTTTTTAATATTTGAAATTTTGTTTTATCCGCGAGGGTTTCTAGCATGATGATAATCTACCGTGTTGGACCTACGCTGACTGGTAGTAGGGGATTGCAATATTTATATTTTTTCGCCATACATTTTCTCTTGAAAATATACCTTTAGTCATTATAAGCAGGTGTTATTAGTTGTTTTAAGCAATCTTTTATTAAATTTATTTACTTATGCCTATATGTACAAGGATTGTGTCGCGAATATTGTTTCCAAGTTAATGTAACTATCAAATCTTAAAGGATACAGTACAATAAGACATTTATGATAATGTACTAGTATATTCTTTTAATTAGAGGAGTACATAAAAGATCAGATCAGAAGCTGAAACCGTTAATTTTATAGGTCCTTTACTTTCACAGGGTACTCACGATGCCTCCGTTAAGGTCACGTTAAATATATATATATATATATATATATATATATATATATATATATGTTTTATTATTTCAGTACTCTGTTCACTTGTAATTGAACGGACAGAAGAACACACAACTAGATGCTTAAATAACCCTGTACTGGTAGACAACATCACATTTATTATGAACCTGATTGAAGGATTAAGCACATCCTGCCGTTCTCATTACCGTAAGAACTTTGTCATAATCTTCAATACACTCCTTATTCACTGTTCACTATTATATGGTAGGATATAGAAAAAAATATGACAAAATTCATTCTAACACCCACAAACAAACAAACATACACACACACACACATATATATATATATACATACATATATATATATATATATATATATATATATATATATATATATATATATATTTGCGTGTGTTTGTTTGAAGCTTGCATTGAACTTGCCCAATGAGGCGTGTCAGAACATTTGTAACCGTATACGAATAAGCATTGTGTTTCGCATATGAATAGAAACTGTACAGTTGAAATAAATTCGTTAATCAGCAAGAATACCTGAAGATCGTGCTAGACCGACATTCAAATTATGAATTGCCATATGTTAAACTTACGATTTCATAACGCATGCAGATACTCGCTGTATGATGGTAAACTAATCCCATGCTGCATTGAATTACTCATGAAAAGAACGGCGGTTACATAAAATTCATGAATGCAAATATTGGTACATTTTAAAACATTTTTATGAAAATTTCATTATGCACTTTCGTTCAATATCCTTTTTTTAATGATTGTTCAATGAAATATGCATAACAATTACCAGTCCACTGCACTTATCCTCAGAATATAAGGGAATATGTATGAAGACCACTACATAATGTGGTTTGGTATAGCAAAGTGTTATGTCAAGCCTAATTTGCATATTTGATTAAGTTAATTGTTAAATTATATAATTGTTACTTGCAACTTCGGCTTAGCAGTTAGGCTTGCCCAGGATATGTGTATTTTAGATAACATTTTTAACTGGTCAAACAAGTACACCAGAAAAGTGTACCGACGATCGAGAGTTAATTAATTAGGTTTCAGGCCAGCTGTAATCACTTGCGGGTTTACCCGAGTGGGCCAGATCGACTTGGGTAATGATGATAGGTGGTCAGCGTCTGTGACGAAGCCCGCATTGATCTTGAGGTAGTGCAGTCTGAAACCTTGATTCCGTCGGGACGCTTGGGGGTTGATAGCCGCATTTCTCAGACGGGTATCACACGTGTCTCTGACGCTATATATATATATATATATATATATATATATTAAACATTTAAGTCATTTTACGTAATGCCATTTCAGAAATGACTGAAAATGGGGGGTTTTAATTACACAATTGACTGCAAATCAGGCAATCTGAATAATAGGTAAAATAATAATCATAATAATTTAAATTATAAAGCGTAAAATCCTTGATGATACACGTTCTAAAACGCTATTACATAACTAGAATACAATCAGTAATCATTAAACATACTATTGTAAAAATATAAAATTAAATTCCAATTTACTAAAATATTTCATTCAGAAGCCTACAGTATTAAATAAGACATATAGAAGTCAATAGTTCAATTACCTGTTACAACTTCCATAATTCCACTTATATGTTCAACAATTTCACTATCAAATAGTAATAAATATCGTAAAAAATGACTAAGCATAAAAATATTCCATAAACAAATATGTTTTTAATTTACTTTTAAATTCTAAGAGACTGGTGGCTTCTCTTAGAGTATCTGGTAGGTCATTCTACAGTTTCGGGGCAACAACACTGAATGCCCAATTTTGTACACAGGACTATTTGGTAAAGGACCGACCAGTCAGTTTTAAGTTGCTGACCGAGGGCTTCTTAAAGGAGTATAACTGTATATTCGCTCTTGCAGGTAAAGAGGAGCTAAATTATTTATTGCCTTATACACTAGAATTAACATTTTGAATTTTACCCTTTGCACAACGGGCAGCCAATGCAGAGAATACAAAATTGGTGTAATATGATCTGATTTAAAGCACCCGTAATTATCCAGTATTCTGCATACTTTGCAGTCGATTTATTAATGATGAGGGAGTTCCACACAGGAGTGCTTTGAGTAATAAAAGAATGAACTATTTGCTCCAAAGACTCTCTGTTCACAAACTTTCTCATTTTACTGATATAACGAATATGTATATATGAAGCCTTGCAGACTGCCATTACATGGGCTTCCATGAAGCATGTAAATAAAAAATAACACCAATATTTCTTACTTTCGATGATGGTGTAATTTGGTGATAGCCAATGTGAAGTGTGGGTAAACCAATTTCTCTTAACAAATGTTTATGTGCAATTAATATGGCTTCTGTTTATTATCATTGATTTTCAATTGATGCTGGCTCATCCACTTGTGTACAGTTGAAACACACAATTCCATCTGTTGAATAGTCCAGTCAGCTTTACTAGATTTGAATGCTACATTTAACTGTGTATCATCTGCATAAAAATGTTAGTTGATTGAATTTTGACGAAGAAGGGAACCAAGGGATGATGTATATATTGAAAATAAAATAGGTCCAAGGACTGAGCCTTGTGGTATTCCACAATTTAATTAAGTTATTCCCCTTTTATCTTCACAATTTGGGAACGATTTCTCAGATATGACGAAAACCATTTCAAAATAGTGTCTGTAAATCCAAGTTGCTGCAGTGTTCTTATCATACAATCATGATCAATTGCATCAAAAGCTGCAGAGAGATCTTACAGGATTAACAAAACTGCCTTATTTTGACCAAGGGCGCAGAGTATATCATTCTGAATACGTAATAAGGCTGTCTCTGTACTGCGTCCTTTCCTGTATGCAGATTGACAGGTTCAAACAAGTCTTTATTTTCCAAATAACTGCAAATCTATGAAACCACCACTTTTCAAGAAGCTTTGATAAAAATGACAAATTTGACACAGGTCGATAGTTCTTCAAAATTTCTGGATCTAAATTACATTTCTTGATCAGAGGATTTTCTAATGCTACCTTGTAATCCGCTGGAAGTTCCCCACTAGCTAACGACTTGTTAATGTTTGCACTTACCAATGGAAAAAGCAATGGAGTTAGCTTCTTAAAAAGATCAGTAGGCAATGGGTCTAAGTCACAGCTTTTACAAGCAATGATTGATATTATTTTGGCAACATGAGCTTTTGGCACGCACTGAAACTTACTTAGTATGGAATTCTTAAATGGTAGCTCAACCTCAACCGTGGTACTATTAAAGTCAAAATCAATTGACATCCTCATGAATCTCTCAGTTAATTATACTAATGGTATTACACAAGGAAGTTCATAATCTTAAATAATTTCTTAGAGTCGCCTTTGTGTACATTTATGGTAGACATGTTGTAGTTTGACATTGAATTTTCAACCAATTTGTTTACTTTGGTCCGTTTATCCATATAGATTTCTCTGTGAACAGTGAGATTGTTTTTTCTACAAAGTCTCTCGGCCTGTCTTCCGTGCTGTTTGGCTTTACGAATAACTGTGTTGTACCAGGGTGACTCTGGCCGTATGTTAATAGTCCTGGTCTAACTTGGAGCAAGTCTATCTATGATTCCTATGAGATATGAAAGCTATAAAACATTGAGATAATAGCAGATATTATTTCAGGAAGTTATTAAAGCAACTGGCCAATTGTTTCACAGTTGAGTTGGGGTTTATTAGAATATCTCCTAAAACTAGGACCCTCAGGTAGCTTTTAGCAGTAAGATGCAGTGGGGAATGTCTCCATGTTAGTTTAACAAGAGACTAGGGTATACTACACATCGTTGGTCTCCTAGGGTAGAAATTAAAAGTGAGTAGCTACAAGGGAACCTTACCCAAATATATATGATGAGCAGGGGACAAAGATACCATCTATGATATATGCCATAGCCTCGTAAATTGTTCAAAAGTGAGTAGCTACAAAGAAACTGCACACAACTGGACATAATCTTCAGTCAATTCATGACATTTCGTGTAATGATTGGTAGTCACAGACATTACGCAAAATGACGCAATATTTACGCATTTCATGAAATGACTGATTTCACAGATTAATTGTAATATATATATATATATATATATATATATATATATATATATATATATATATATATATATATTAATTACAGAATTAGTTAGGCCACGAATGAAAAGAGTCCAACTGTACATAATTAAATTATGCTGCCACACACACACATATATGTATAAATATATATCAGTTATTTATATTCTTTAAAAGGGTTCAACATTTCAGGAAAAAGATGCGATGACAACTTTGCCTATTATTTTGAGGGACAGAAATCGTGCTACCTACTTCTACCAAACATGACAGTGTACCACGATTCTGCCGTAAAGGAGTGTAGGAAGCATGACGCCGGACTCGTCAGTATTGAGACAGAGGCGGAGATGGACCACTTGACGGCTGTTATAGAAGCAGACCCCCAGCTACAGGTTAAACATGGTAATTAGAACCGTTCGATTTCTCATTCATTTAAATGTTAAAAAGTCTTTAAAATCACCTTTCCATTCTTACCTGTACCGTTATTATTTTTATCATTATTATTATGATCACAAGTAATAATATAATTATTATCACATTGATCACTATTACTATAAGTATTTACTTTGATTTATAAATTATAATGAATTTTTGTTATGTTTTAAATTATTAAAAATTTAGATTTTTATTATATTTTCGTTATAATCTGGGAGAACTCTAGTCTTTCAAACATATTCATTTAGAGTGGAAAACGCCAGAGTGGGTCGGTTACTGGACATCGGGTGTAGATGAAGGAGAAAACGGAACTTGGGTATGGAAGTCGACCGACAAGAAGTTCACGTTCACTAAGTGGGGCTGGAACCAACCAGATCGTGTGCTGGAGGGAGAGAAATACGTGTACTTTGAAATGCAGTGGTTCGATTGGTGGGACATCCATGCAGAAAAAGAAGGTGCCGCCGTGCTTTGTGAAAAACCAATTAATAATATATGACAGTTGCCTGAAAGATGCATGTGACTAACCCGTCTATGGTAACACCATGGAATGTTACGCTTGACCGATGGTAACAATACACACGTAGACGCAGGCCAGGGACGGGTTTATAGTGGGGCCGCGCAGGCCCTAGCGCCATATTGGCCTTCTGACATTACGACCAGTTACTGGCTGTCAGAGGAACGCATTATATGAATATATAAGGAACGTTTTATGTTTATCTAAAATAAAACTTGAATCTTTTCAGAACCTTCTTTTAGTAAATCATATACATTTTAGTGGCGTGTTCTGCGGTTTTTGACTTCTGTTTAACTGTTCCTTCTGTAATGGTCAAACTTACAGTAAACATTGGAACGTTAAAAATGTTCTTCTTTACGGCAATGTTTCAAGTTTTCCAGTGCAGCTTCCATGATGTGAAATGATGGTATTTTTTATGAAGGTAAAACCGAAGAGTAGAAATGTTTAAGTGCTTGTGATAATAACAAAAGTGTCGCAGAAAACACGCCTATCCATATATTTAACTGCTGCTTTAAAATAAATACAAAAGACTTAGTTGCAAACTTAACGCAGAGTAGATGAACTCAGAGAGTATCTTTAGATTTCCTCCTTTAGTTTACTGACATTTTCGACACTGTATATACGTCGGTTTGACGGTCCATAGAGTGCCAGATGTCGAACGCGCCCTCACGGTTTGCCATGTTTTCGATTCCAGAAACAAATGACACTCGTCGCTATTAATATTTTACATCGCGGGCTTGAATCATTGACTCTCGCAGAAACAATCTGTCCTTGCCTCAACCTTTAACATTTTATAAGTAAAACATAATTTCGACGTTTAAATATATACACGTGTAACTGCACGGCGATGCGTGGTACGTGAGGTTATGGAAAGAGAATTGTTCAAGGTTTTAGGCATCGGTGAAATCAGCTGTACTACAATAAAACGAGTTCATTGTTTCAAACGCTTGGGAGTAATTATATTGAAAACTAGAATATGGGTTGTCGGCAAGCGACTACGTGTATCCTCCTTAATCAGAGTAGGACGGGTTGAGGCATGGATTGAGTGGCAAGGGGAAATAGAGTTACATGTGTTACATATTAGAATGGATGTCTGCACGTAAACATGATTGGAGGTGGTGCCACCTGATATTTGAACGAGAAACTATCCAAAATGTATACACATGCAAAATTACAGGTTGAAAAGTCAAACCACTGCAAAGATATGAGTGATTTCATCCCACAGCTGACAAACAGATGGACGCTGTGCAAAATTTACTGCAGGTGGCGCCACCATTTTTATGTATGTTATAAAGCTCTCCAAGGGCTACATTAGTGTAATTTTTTTTTCTGATTGGTCAAACGAGTTCGGAGATATAAGCATTAATGTCTGCAACGTGAACATGAATGAAGCGTGCGCCACCTGCAATAAAATCAAGAAAGCTATCCAGGATGTATACGCATGCCGAATTACAGGTAATTTGGTCAAACCACTGCAGAGATATGAGTGATTTTAACCCAAGGCAGAAAAACAGATGGACGCTGTGCAAAAATGGCTGCAGGTGGCGCCACCATTTTTATGTATGTTATAAAGCTATCCAAGGGCTACATTAGAGTTATTTTTTTTCCTGATTGGTCGAACGAGTCCGGAGATAAAAGAATGGATGTCTACAGCGTGAACGTGAATGTAGGTGGTGCCACCTGTCATAAACTCAAGAAAGCTATGCGGGATGTATACGCATGCCGAATTTCAGGTAATTTGGTCAAACCACTGCAGAGATTTGAGTGATTTTAACCCAAGGCAGACAAACAGATGGACTCTGTGCAAAAATGGCTGCAGGTGGCGCCACCGTTTTTGTGTATGTTATAAAACTATCCAAGGGCTACATTTATGTAAAAAATTTCCCTGATTGGTCGAACGGTTCCCGAGATATGTGGGTTTATGTGTGGAAACATACGCACAAATGGACGCTGGGCAGAGAGGAAAGGTCAGAGGTAAACGCCAACTGGTTAGGCACCAGTTCACATGTGACCCGATAATTGGTAGAAGTTTCGGAAAAATCCGTCCAGTAGTCTCAGAGGAGTTCTCCGGAAACGAACGCGGCGGCGGCGGAACCCGGTCAAAAACATGGTATCCGCAAAACTTAGTTTTGGCGGATACAATTAAAGCAAATTCAAGAAAGCTTAGAATAAATCTTTAGGTCAGAGCCAAACCTGCGGCTGTGTTTTCCATGCCGCATGTTAAACTGCAATAATAATTTATTCCCGTAATGTTTTTAAGTTTATTAATTGAGACAGCATCAATTCTGACCGCTTTATTTCTAGAAAGAGGTCAAAGAGTGCAACGTGTCCGCAGGGAGATCGAAAAAACATAACACATGTTCATTAGGCATTCACTTAATCGGACTCCATGAAGAGGTGTTTAACATGTGTATATATGCGGATGTCCGTCACATATCCAAAGTGAATGAACCCTTGCATGTCTGTCTAAAAGACACGTTTAAACAAGTACACATATGACCACCCTTCCAAGCTCCTCCGGAAATCTATAACAGCACTTGTGACTGGATCCGTAATTGAACTGTTTATAACAAACATTTAGTCGTGTCACCTGTTAAAGTACACAGCCCTGCCTTGTGCCCGAAAGTGAGTATCGTCGTCGTGATCTAACCTATATATATATATACCCGAAAAAATCAGTCTGATGTGGTAAATGTATTTAAGTAAAGTTAAATATGACGGAAGTGAAATTGAGAAATTCTTTGTAAATCACGTCCTGTCATGTTACTTCAAGGTATATGATTGTAAGGAAAGAAAAACATTGGATTAAGAATATCTATTAAAGTAAGCGACGATGACACACGGTAATCAACAGGGTTATGAATGTAGAATGCACAAATGTAGACCTATGATCATAGACACAACCTGTAGGGGTGGTGTTATTCATGCCTAAATGTGTGTTTATGTCAGAGTGCAGCTGTAGTAAAGTAAAAGTATAATATAATGTGGAGTATAATGTAGGGCAGGTCATTTATTTACGGCCATAATTTATCTTACTTTGTGTGTTGGGGGTGGGGGGGGGGGGCTTATACACTTTATAATCTCGGTCAAGTGAGAAATTGATACTGAAGCGATTGATTTTTCTTGTAATGGAACGCCTAGTAATAAAAACCTATATCTCCCTAAAATCAAAGCTTTTATGCACCACTACTCCGGAAGTGTTATGAAAGCACGTTATATAGTCCTCAACCTATAGGCAACCTAGGTGCTAGCTTTGATGTCCCGTAAACGACCTATTGGCAGTCCCGGGAAACCATTGTTATACAAGTAGGGTAACTAAATTAAACCTAGTGACTGACGTGGAGATAAATATAAATAGCAGGAAAACTAAATGTTAAACGTTTGACACACCAGTACATTTTTAAATGAACTTCATAAAAAATTGTCACGAGTTCAAAACCAACCAAAGCAGAAAATAATAAAAACAAGGGACCCATGGGTCTCCACGCTCAGAAAATTTCAAAATATGGGTTATGTGATCAGTTTGAAGCCAACCTGTATACCCAAAGTCATGCTTCATCCATAAACTAAATTGTAAATGGATGGACCATGTGACCTTGACCTTAACCTAGTGACCCCAAAATCAATTGGGACCTTCCCCTATAAGCAGGTGAGCCACGTGGAAGACGAAAGTTTTGGGATGAAAAGTTTGGCTTAAAATGCATCCACAATCTTTTTAAAGAAGTGAGCCCTGTGACCTTGAACTCATGATTCCACAATCAAAAGGGTACTTGCATTATTGTTAAGTCATATATAAGTCTACTTTGAAACGAATATGTCAAACCAAACTAGTGTTATTATCTGGAAACAAATATATGAACAGATGGCCATGTGACCTTGACCTTTGACCTTGTGACCCCCAAAATCAATCAGGTTTTTCCCCTATTGGCAGACCAGCTATAAGTGATCAAGATGGAAGGTTTGGGATGAAAAGTTTGGCTTAAAATGCATCCAAAATCTACTCCTGTGACCTCATGACCCCAAAATTAATATAGTTCTTGCGATAGAGGTAGGCCATATTTAAGTCAAGTTTTTAAATCCAAACTGGATTTACCATCAGGAAACGGACGGACAGGGTGATTAGTATAGGCTTTCCGCTTATTCAAGCGGGGCTCTAATAAGCAACACAAGGTTTCATGGCACAAATAAAACCACAGTTGCTCATGTGATAGTATCAATAAAATATGGCAGTCTCAAAATAAAGGAAATATGCATTAGAAATAGAAACAAAAAGAAACAAAAAAGTCTTCAGGAACTGAAAAACCAATCATAATCAATAATGAAACTGGGATTCAGGACACTGAATGAATCTACATCTGACATAATTTGACGATCTCAAAAACAGAAAATAAATGGTAAAAAATTAGGAAAAATACAGGTGACGCGACCATTTTATCGGGAACTAATAAAACTAGTCATGGTTACTATTCAGGGTAAGATTCAGGGCAATCCATGCATAATTTATCAAGATACTGGAGGTTTTGTATCAAATTTTTAATCATTCTGGAGATTACCCACAAGCCTCATAGCTCGGAGGATATAGGTCCAATGATCTAATGTCAAATTTCATAAGAGATTTTTTTATTGACCTCCCTGGATGTACACTTAGAGGTGTCTATGTCCAGCAGTTACGATTGGTGCCCTGCTAAAGGACGACAGGACGGCACGAAGGACAAGCGCCATACCCTAAACCTAAGTTGACTTTCAGTCATCTGAGTAAAAAATTCCATGGCAAATATATAAATAAACCTTGGCAAAATGACAGCCTCTATGAGTTTTTTCGATTTTTTTTAAAAGTGAGGGTTTGATAAGGAAATACGACAGGAATGTACTCCGAATTCAGTCCCAAGGTTGGAACTTTTCATCGGAGAGTCTGATTGCTACTAGACCCGTATGTTCCAAGTAGAAGCCGACAGAACTCTCTGTGGATGAAGGCAGTCTGCCGTATATTAAAGTAGGTTACCCATACAAACGAACCTCAGAAGCAGAAGATAGCCCATCTTTCATCCTTATATCGATATACGTGTTTTCCTGGAATTCAAGAATTAACAATTCCATCTAGAGGCATGAAAAAGTACCTATATGGAATGACCACATCAGTAGATAATAATTTAATATTTTAACATAAATCTGTATTCGACCTTTGTGGTTTTTTTTTTTATTTTGGCTGATGATCAAGTTCAACCGGTGATATTTTATATCAACTGATAATACAACGAACTGGAGACTGAATAGTACTGTTTCCGGAAATTCATCTGCTGAATGCAAATAGAATTTTTTTAATACAATAATTTTATCATCATTTTTTTAGAAGAAAATGTTGCGAAAAAATATTTGAAACATTTTATTTTTAACACACTGATAATTTCGATAGAATATTTTAAAGACCTGATGGAAATCACCTATGTTACACTTACACGACACATACGGTAGAAATTCCGTTGTGGTCTCCTGATATGAAATAAGGTATATTTCACAACTGCTATTCATTTATCATCATTTCTCTGAAGAAACCGAGTTTGAAACTTTTACGTCAGAACATACCGTTGACCATCACGTACTTACACAGACATTTTGAAAGAGAATGATTTACCCAGGAATATCATGTTAACAAGCCTTACTCAACCTAGCTTTGTATCATTATTCGTCATTTTCTCATATTAGGTACATATTTGTTGCACCATTAAATCATAACGTACTCCTTGTGCTTTCGTGTTACAAATGGCGCAAAGTTTTCCATATTTGCTTTTAGGTGAAGGTGTACTATAGTCCTCTATAAGTGCAGTTTCCTTTTTTTCAATTACTTGTAGTTAACATCAGTTGCCAAATATATTTAGCATGTTTTGATCCGTCATAGAGCATATTAGTTAAAATGGCGCTTGCCTGGGGGTAGTTCTAGACCAATTAGGAAACATAAAACAACACTGATAAAACTCCACCAATGAGTCCGTATGAGTTGAGTACACACTACACAAACAATTAATAATTCCACATGTGTACTCCACAATCAGAAAGGTATGGTGAAAGCTATATGTATCGTTAATTGTGGGGATTCACGTCATCAATAATTTCGTAAAGAGCACTTTCGTGTGTCAATGTCAATTGACAGGACATGCCATGTGTGTATTGTGACAGATCAATTCAGAAGACACTTTAGGCGAGGCGCCATTCACCCTAATATTTAATCAGCCAATTGATGGCGGGGATGAGCGCTGTGTTAAGTCGACTCAGCTGGGGATCGCTAGTACTGGCTGTTAAGCTGAGCTGGTCAACACAAGCAGCAAATCCAATACGGAAACATAACTCTCCTATACAATATATATATTGATTGCATACAGAATCAACGTGCACTGAGGGACTGGCTTTCACGAAGATCGCCATCAGAACAGAGCTGTCCATTAGCAGCTTGCAATTTAAGGACAATATCCTCCTCCGGTGTCTATGTGTGACAACCGCTAAAAGTTGCAGGGTTGAGTGGTAAGCGATCCACCGGAAACAACCTTCAATCGAGCTGAACGTTTCCGGGAACAGAATCACAGGCAGGCAGGAATAAAACATTAACATTGACCAGGTAGGTTCAGTTCGCATACCGCATGTACTACTGATCAAAAGGGTAATTGACGTCACTATCATGAAGACCAAGGTATGTTGTAATAAACTGAGGATTGATTAAAAAATATATATAATTTTTCTCTCTGAAGTCTCTATAGAGAGCTGTGTATCGAACATTATAAAATCGCTTCTTGTCACATATATCAAGGTATTTCATTGATTTCTTTTTTTTTAAATTTATTATGTAAACCATTGTTTTATAGTATTACTACAGTATGGATTGTATCACGCTAATATATGTAGATAGATATGAATTTTCACGGTTTTCTTATATCTTCATTTCAGATTTTACACAGATTTTTCATTTTATGTATATATTAACATGCAAACGCATGTAACAGAGCATTCGTTTATAAGAACAATAAAATTCCGGTTCAAATATAACAAATATCTATTGTTTGTGTCACGAAACTGTATATTTTGAAAGTTTACCAATGAGCGAATAGAATATGAAATTAAACAGCTTTTTAACTGATAGGGTATTAATTAATATGTATATTAAAGACGAAATTTTTAGGATTTTACGGGAGTTAGCATATTAGAAATGAAAATAAAACAGGAAAATAATGATATTTCTGTATGACTCTTCGTAAATCATATCTAAATTTCAAATTACTCAATGGGTTTATTCCCTTTTGAAAAATGAAAAAAAAAATAACATTTATGTAAAATATATTAAATAGTTATATGGGGTTTTTACGTATTACTTCGACTGTGTAGAAGGCGAACGTATCAAGCTGATCTAAACATACATGGTACATCTCTTACAAAACGTGTGGGGTTGTGTATCACAGTCTGATTAAATACTTTGTTGATTTTCTCTGATGATCCGGAAGGATTAACCATATTGACCAGGACAATTCGAAATGGGATTTTACGATTAGATCATTATATATACAATAACAATAAAATTAATTATAACTTATTTCAGGTGATTTTATATAAACCTTTGCACATTAAGAACTCATTACTCTTTACGTTTGTTTTAATTCTGAAGCTTTGTGGATTCGGATACAAGGGCCAGAATTCAGGATTTTATATAAATCCTCCTTAATACCCAGCCATCATAAAATATATCTATATAACATTTTTATCAGCAAATCACTTCACATGAAAATATTGCCATTAAAACGTACAAGGATATTAAAATATTTATGAGGATAATAAACTTTCAACATATCTCCTGCAGAAGAAATATTGAAGGCCCGTGAATTTAATCCCGATAGAGCTTTAAGAGAAAAAAAGTTTAAATATGAGTTTGATTTATGGTCATAAATAGAAGTTATGGCTTCTGGTAATGGCGATATCCTTTATGACTTTCATAGTGTTCCTAAGGAATACTGGTTTCTACTGAAAACTGGTCGATCTACTTTCAATGATTTTCTTGTGGTAATGGCTAGAGGCGCTTTTAACCAAGCCCTGTACATATAAATTCTCAAACCAATTAAGCTTAATGATTATATTTTATTTACATGGTATGATCTATATACATTCCCAGTATGCAGTGCAACCGAACCCATAGACCTAGCCTTCGAGAAAAAAAATCACCTGGCCTTATCTGTCTAATCGCTTTATCGAGGGAAGTCTAAACAAGAAATATAAAAGATAAAATCGGATTTATACATATACCTATATCTTTTCGTCGCAGGATCATACAGGATGCTTTGGGCGACAGAAAGCTCACAAAAAGGAAAACGGTGATGACGTCATTAACAACCTTGATCTGATTGGATTAGAATCTCGTTATAAACAGACAAAAACAAACATGGAGGACACCAAACAGCCATCCGAAAAGAAGAAATTCCGTGACCTTGTCACGTCCCTGGCGGACACCACGGGGATGCACGGTATACCTAGTATCAGGCAAGCACGAAGCTACCGAAGGAAAATGTTCTGGATTCTTGTCATTCTCACTGGCTTTGGTAAGCTTTTAATGTTCTTGGATATGCCGAAGTCCACCAGAAGACAGACACTGTTTGTCTCTCTATTTGTTTGCTCTCTGTCTATCTATCTGTTTGCTGTCTGCCTCTCTATCTGTTTGCTGTCTGTCTCTCTATCTGTTTGCTGTCTATCTCATTATCTGTTTGTTTTCTGTCTCTCTATCTTTTTGTTTTCTGTCTCTCTATCTGTTTGCTCTCTGTCTTTCTGTGTGCTGTCTATCTCCTAATCTGTTTGCATGTCTGTTTCATAATCTGGATTTGTCTTTTCGTTTCTGTGTCTAGCGAATGGTGTGGCTTGTTAAAAACAGTGCAGTTCAACAAACATTTTTTGTTTCTTCCAGTTCAGATATAGATAAAGGTAATTTTTAGATATATCTGTAAATCTGGGTCCGACAATGAGCTTGTTAACTTTTATATAGATGACGTCACCGGAACCTTGGTAAACATCATTTATCTGGAGCATTACTACACTTTATATGCAGGCAAGGTCAGTAAGTAGAAATAAATAGAAATAAAATTAAGTTAATTAAGAAAATAGCATTAGATTTGACAAGGATTTAAAAATAGTAATAAATAAGGTTTAATTTTGGACGGCCGTTGCCTTTTTCAGCATTGATATTTCACATGTAAGGTTATCTAGAGAACACCAATGCAACGATATGGGTTGTTTTACATGGATTGTATACTCAGATAAACCAGGTCAAATCTAAGTCTGAATTTGTACTTACGGTGCACCCTTAGAATTATGTATGCGTTCATTCCATTTCGTGTGTGTGTGTGGGTGGATGTGTTTGTTCGCAAAATAACTCACGCGATACGGATCCAAGAAGAACTACCAGGAATATTCACAAATGTGCAGTCACGTATCCACGACTGAAAATTTGAATAACTGAAGGCCGAATAACTGAATGCAAACATTTTGATTGGGGAACTCATGTACAATTTAATTTGAAATATGGACCAATAACTGACTGAATATACGGATTGTTGAGTACAATACAGTAAAGACCGCCCACATGGAGGACGCTTGCATTCTCTAGAATGCATATTTATAATCGAAGTATGAATAAAATATCACCGTCGGAGACGATCGTTTGTATTCGCTAGGGAGGTTATGTTTCTGTCCAACTGGGCTTTCGCTACCGGAACACCGTTGTCGGAAATTGATCATGAACAAAGGTGTCTTCCATTATAACAAACTAACAACCAATAGAAATAAAAAAAAATGAAACTAAATTCACTCTGTTTTCAAATAACTTTAACAGATGCTCGATGAATGTATTTTTAAATTCGTAACATTGGTCATCAATCATTGAAACAAAGTTCTGTTCTGTGCGGGATTGATAGTTGTGTAATGTATTAGAGGTCTATCCAGCCTTCGTTGATACTGTATAAATGAGACTATATTGTTTTGGTATTCTATATGCACAGCGATATCGTGGAATTTTTGCTGACATATACGAAAAGATTGTTTGCATCAATCGGCTTTGATCACTATACTGAGCTATTTTCATTGTGGCTCGGAAGAAATCCATTGCTTTGCCTCTAAATGCATAAACCATGCCACAGGGACGTGCGGGTAAATGTCAGACTCATCTTCAAAATGAGAACGTCGTCGCCTGTTCATGAAATACAAATTGTTCACTGTTTATGTTCGTGTAATTATTGCTGGAGACAATACAGCAATACTCTGTGCTTATGTCGCCTTTATTTGTGTAAAAATGGAGTTTTACAGACCTTATTAGCACACCACTGGGAGGTGTGGATTCGAACCTCTGGACGGCTTTCAGGTGCTTGTGCTCGAATTTATTACTCGATCTGAATATAATTAAGATGATACCGGTCGATTATTGGGTGTAAGCATTACTAAGGGTCCGGAGTAGATAACCTGTGTGACAAGCATGAGGAGTATCTCCGGGAGGAACTGGTGACAATTTAACAATTAGTTGAGTTTACACTGTCTGAGTTCAACTGCAAGTCCTGACCCAGGCCAGTCGAGTCAAAGTCCACCTCCATGAGTCGACCTCCACCAAATACGGGTGGGAGTCACCTCCACCATCTCAAAGTCTACCTCCACCATCTTTTAGTCCACGTCCATCATCTTCGAGTCTACCTCCACCATTTTCGAGTCAATCTCCACCATCTTCGAGTCTACCACCATCATCGAGTCCACATGCACCATCTTCGAGTCAACCTCCAACATCTTCGAATCAACCTCGAACATCTTCGAGTCAACCCCCAACATCTTCGAGTCAACCTCTAACATCTTCGAGTAGAAAATTACTATCTTCGAGTCCGAGTCTTTCCAAAAATATGTCCAAGTCCGATTGCGGGTCCGTATCTGTATTATAAGTCACTATAAACAAGCCCTTGATATATCCATTTGCTCTTTTGGTTGGTTCACACATTTTTTCGTACTTGAATATATATAGTGCTATAGAGCCACATACATAGAGAGAAATCTGGAAAGATAAAGTTGTTCGAATTTTCATTCATTTTGATTTGAAGGTTTAAAATACCCCTTTAATCTCAAAACATCCTTGGATTAGCATCGAGCCAACAAACTCTCAGATTACACTTGTGGTACGAGTATTGGTATCGACCAGTAAAAAGAACAATGGAAATTTATTGATAAAGAGAACATGACAATGTATAAACTCGCTTGCCCTCTGTGCGACACGGTCACCGATTGACCAAGCTCCTCATATTTACAATGAGAGCTTCCTGATTACCTGATATGTGACAATGTTAGTTTATCTCCTGTGGACACCTTATACACAACTTGCATGCTCTAGCTTCATGTGTAAACAAACAGTCCTTGAAGCAATAAACAACACTCATCGACAAACGTCAGGGTTTCAAACATAAAAACATGACGTGCTTAAGAGATAATAAGACATCATGAGGAGAAACCGGTCTAATGTTATCTAATGGCTTATTGAAGGCATACGGATTGTTATATATACAAATATACACATACCTTTGAACAACCCTGTCGATCTACACTGTATTTGAGGGATCCGGGTTGTAACCTGTAAATGAGTGATATCCTTATTGGACAGGTCACTAACCTTTGCCATAGGGTCTTGGGTCTATTTTTTTCTCCTTCTGGAGCGAGGTTTTACAATTAATTAGCCTTCTTGTAACACTCAGAGATCTAAACCAATCCCATTGATTTTCCGCTGTCGGGCGTTCCCACAGACCTAATGTTTTTACTTGTCTCTTAAAATTGAAATTTGGTTGTTCCTCCTTTGTTTTCACAAATGGGGCAAACTTGCGACCTAACATTTTTGTTATTGGCATATTATTCTCAAAATGTAATAAATATATAATGACCAAAGTTCCCACAGCACTTCTGTCTTGTGCAAGATGTCTTTTCTTGGAGTTGTTAAAGTTTTAGTGTGACAGCTCAGGAAAAGATGCGTGCAACTGGAAATGACCGGAATTATATATCCTACAAAGCGCTGATGCTAATTAAAACTGTTTATATTATGTAAAGTGGGGTATCCTTGTTATTTGATAAGTACTGTAGAAACTTGATATCTATTTATTTAACAGGAAATACCCGTACTCCATCACCTTTTTACCTTTAATGTGACCTTGACCTCTAAATTCACTGACCTATAGTTGTTTGTATTCTGCAATGCTTACGTCAGAACGGTATATCCGTAAAACAAAATTGAATTTGTCATCTCCATGAGGTCGTACAGATCATGTGAATTTGGTAAAATCACGTTTTTGTAATTTGATTATCACTCAGAAATTTTAAAAGATATTCCTCCCAAGTTGCCACTGCACTGCTATATTGTAAATGCCCCATATTTCTGAAACAGTTAGATTTCTACCTGACATGACTGTTGAAACGTGTTGAAAAGTGCTGAGTCAACTATCTCATAAATTTTCGCGTGAGTGAATTCCAAAATGTTTTCTTAGGAATGGTCGCACCTAGATTTCCATTTGATAGTTTCATTCATTTAACTGTAATATATTAATTAAACAATCAACATAAAAATAATCTTTAGCGCTGTGACCTTGCACAACAGGTCAAAGTCATTGAAATTGATAGCTGGAGATAATTATAGCAGAGTAGGCAAAGTCCTTGATTCAAAAGCCATGGTTAAAACTACATATTTACTGACCGATAAACACCAGTCAGGATGAACGATGTCATTTAAGATAGCACTGAAGATAAACGGGGTACAGCTTGAAACTCCACTCAGGCCCCAAAGTAAAGCCGCGTTCAACTTTTTAACATTGTATTTCCCTGCCAATCAAGTAGCTTTTGTGAACAACTATAAATGGTCGGAAAGTATTCGAGCATGTGAAATAATAAGAAAGGGATTCACAGGCTGTAATTCAAGAAACAACCACAGTTTAGCACACATTTCTGTTTGACAGAGATCGGGAATATTACCAGTTTCAGATTATTGGTTCTTCACTTTCCACAGAAAAACAGAAATAATAAACAGGATAGGTCAGGTGTGGCTCTCCAGTATACGACGAGGTAAAAATCACAGATTCAATTTGATATTTACAAAGGTGAAAAGAAAATACTTAATTGTTTAACCAGAATAAGTTTCTGCCGTGTTGACCTACAATGACGGTAACGTGACAAACAGACCCTGGGCAACCACGGCACATGACTGTAAGGAAAACAAAATTAATTTTGGGCAAATAATAATACAAAAGCCAGACCAGTAACCGATAATCCATCTACTGAGCACGTGAGGCTGAACAAACTAGACTAATGTAGCTGGCCCAGAGTCGTTGTTAACCAACAGAGCCGACGCGACTAAACTGAACGACCATTAGGCGTAATAACACTGTAATTATCCAAAAATACATTTAATAGAACGCATGTAAATGAATCGTTTATAATTTTCAATGACGTGTGAAAAATTCAAAATGGAGGAGTTTCGCTAATAGATAAGTACACCCACTCGGTATGACGTAATATAATGATTAAGGCGTTGAGCTTCTGAGCAGAGAGACCACGCTTCACGTGCCCACCAGAGCTTCAATATTTAAATCATAAATTTTTCAGAACTTTTAATAATAATAACTTGCCAAGCTTATTGCATAGCTATTTTTATTATTCTCAACTTTACAGTGCGACCATAATCCATGGGAATATCTTTTAAAAGCAAATAAGATATACGTCTAATATATGTCTACTTACAAACGTTTCTTGTTTGATTAGCATTCTTTATAAAGATGTATTCAATAAAGATGAGGTCAACTTCAGCGCTGAAGATTAGACGACAACGCAGGTCTAATCGCTATTTTTTTTGTTATTATTTTCATAGACTGATGTATTTGGTTCCCGTCCTGACACAAACCAAAACTACTTTCAGTTTTAAAAATAAAAATGATGTTATCTTAAATGCACACAATATGCGGATTTTTTCCCCCGTCTATAATAATATACAGGTTCAAGGCTGCTACGACACTTAATATTAATATTACTGTTCACTCTCAAAGAACATGTAAAAGAACATTTACAAATGTAAATGAATTTGATTGAAAATTGCCCATTTAATACTTTAAATGTTGACAGGAACATATATTTAACATACCATAATAGCAAATCAAGGTTCAGTGAAATTATGTCTCACTGTATCTTATACTTTACAGACTAATAATTACTTTAACAAATGAAAAAGGGAATTTAAATGATGCACCAGTCCCGACCAACTGGGAAAGGTGTTAAAGATCAATAAGCCTATCCAATGTAAAATTAACGATTCAAACAATTCCAAACATTCAATAGCAACAGGGGTTTTTGTTAGACTGAGGCATTGTATGTAAATTTTCTCGATTTAATTGAACACTTGTTGATATTCGTAATCCTCGTGTAGAAGGGAACCCCAACATTTAGTTTGTTCTTTAACCTTAAAATTCAAAGTTTACCTGAGCTGCGCATGAATGAATTTTAGCATGTTTGCAACCAGTATGCACGTTTGAAAATACATAAAAAAATATTACCATAGTCATTGAAACCGCAATACCTCGCAGAGTATAACATGCACAGATGTCAGAATCTTTTAAATAAACATTGTTTATGATATTTGAACTATGCTTTGAGGTCATACACTGTACGCTAGTCTAATTTTAACTTACGGTTGGTAAAACGAAACTCTGTTTTGACATTAAATCAGTATTATACTCAGGCAGTTGTTTCGGCCCCAGTTGTATACAGTCGAAGCTGTCTAAGTGGGCACCTCTATAAAGTGGGCAGTCTCATTTTTTTCTTCTCTTTATTATGTTTAGCTAAGGTGGGCACCTCTATATTCTGTAAAATGGGCACTTTTCACCGGGTTATGTGGGCACTTCATTGATTTTCCTTGTTGGAGTATCTTCCTTTTTAACTGTAATACAGTAATAAATATTAAAAGACACGTTGACTAATATGTATTTATATTTCAACTACAAATGAAAATGATCAAACAGATGAACAAAGGTCAGAGGTTTATTACTGTCTAATTGCATAATCATAATATTAGCCTTCTTGACTCAAGGCTAGGCAGGGGATACATGCATACTAATTAGACTTCTTTAATGTGCCTGCATATGCCCTGGTCAGACCTCAGCCCAGAATTACTGTTCCTGTGATGATTTATAGCCAGCAGTGACTGAATTACTCTGTAGCCATTAATATTGGACTGATAGACATACTTTTATCTGGTAGTCACTAGACTTTCTAATGTCAGCAAAGCAAAGAAACTGCTTTAGTTAATACCGTGAATGGACACCCTGCTTATTCACAAAATTACTTGGAGTAAGGTTGAATCTATATTTGAGATAAGGTAATAGGATAAGGTCCACCTGGCCCAGCGCTATGTTAACTCAGCAGTTGCACTTAATGGTCAACATCAAACACTGGTCATTTGCATGCATTCTGTGTCGTATTCACTGTTTCTGTCCACTTATAAAACATCAACCTCAAACTGAAATATAAAGGTTCGGGATAGCCCTGAATGTATTCCCGGTTAAAGATTCTGAATGTGGCTTGTCTTAGAGCAACTTTGTGGAATAGTATGGTATATCAATTGATCAAACTATTAGATAGATTTAAACAATAGGACCAGTGTCTGTAGTTTATGTCCATCTATATATATATGTGTGTGTGTGTTATAACACACACACACGTATATATATTTTTTCAGATGTCAGCTTTATTGTGCGCAGGGGTGTTCCATGTGTTGTTGACATTTGGTTCGTGTGGCACGCAGCATCGCCCGGCCGAGTCGGCCCGGTCCACGTGTGGGGTCTGACGTGTAGAAACAGCGCTCATGCTGATCTGGAACTTCCTCGGCTGGTCGCGCTCTATGAGCGTGTGTCTTGTAATGTTCTTTGGGCGTGTGTATTATGTATTGTTGGGTTCTTTCGATTTTTCGTGAAATAGAAGTTTCTAGAATTTTCGGATGAAAAGTTATAAATAGGGGCTGTTGTTACAGATGTCTTTTATATTGTGTGACACGGGCGTAAATCGTGATGTAGCGGCCTCGCCTGGCCGGGCATTGCATTCTCAGTTTAATCCATACTGGTTGAACTCTCGTTGTCAAGCTAGTCTGGGGCTTTCTCGCCTGGCCGAGCCTGGCCGGCTCACGTGTGAACCCGGATATGTAGAGACACGGCATTCGTTGTTCTGAATGTTTCCTGTAACGCGTCTGTACTGTGTATTATGTTAGATTCTTTAGATTGTTCGAGAAATGGAAAGTTCTCGGATTGAGATGAGAAGCTATAAATAGGGGCTGTGTTTTAGAGATGAGAGAGAGGTGAGAGAATATTCTAGCGGACACAGAAGAGTTGGACCTTTTTCGATACATGCAGCAGTTAGAGATTTTCTTCAAATTTATGACGGATTTGATGTAGTCTTCAGTTTGCCTTTCGGATCACTGATAGGATTTCAGTTTTGATAACAGTGGATTGATTCTGTAATTACATTGGACTGTTATTCTCCGGGAAGATTTGTGTGAACTGTTCATCAGGCTTATACATTTTAAAGGACTTATAGCTGTGACAGTGGTGGTATCCAGGTAATGTGCACTTTGTTTATTTTACTGGATTGTATTGGTTTGCTGTTATCCTGCTGTTATAATGTGTAATTGTATTGATTAAGTGTATTTTAATGTTAGGGTTGTTTTATAAAAACCACTGACTTCTTTATTCATTCCCCTAGACATTTCACGCTGCCTAGTGTTACAGAATCTGATTTTTTTTTATCTCCTTAACAAAATTTATGCTCGTCATCCCTACTTGATCTGTTGATATTAGGTTCCGTAATATATATATATATATTTATATATATATATATATATATATATATATATATATATATATATACAATTAAAATTTCTGCTTATTAACCTAAGTTTATGTTTAAAACGGGTAGAAGAAAATGCATTGAGTTAATGAAGTACTCTTAAATTAAGAGTAACTATAGTAATATTTCAAAATAGGTGGCAGTACTCAAAGTGTTTGCTATTACCTCAATATAGTGGGCACCTCTATCAAGTGGGCAGTATGGCCCAGTCCCAAGGGTGCCTACATTATAGAGGTTCCACTGTATTTATACATAACTTTTCTCTATAAATAAAGTTTATATTATTGTGCAATAAAAAAGAGAAGAGACACAGTTTTAACAGCACGGTAGTGCTTATGCCCTCGTAATCATACTATCGCCGAAATTTCACCGCTAAAAAATGTAACATTACTTTTTTGAAAATGTTGCATTAGCAGGCTAAAACTAATGGATTTAGGATATCAAATGTCTTCACACACAAGACGTCTAAACGGGCAGACTTGTGGAGGGTGGAAGCGTGGATTTGAATTTGCCATAGACATGCAGGTGTAGCCAATACGGGACTCACATGCCGGGAATTATCAGGGGGCTTTGGTATCGGGGGCTATAGGAGGCAACGCCATCTTGAGACCATAAAGCAAGGTTTTCACGGGGCACGCGAACGATTTGCGAGTGATGCAAATTTAAAAAAAAAATGGCAGATTCCAACATTCAGAGAAGTTTTGCGTTGCCAGCATCAGTTCTTGCCAAGAGGTCGGTGATGAGCAGGAACGGCAACGGACAGGTGCAACTCAAGTACAATGAACTAATCTCAAAGTGTAGTCATTCATGGAAACCACCGAACCGCGCAAAGAACAAATGACAACCTCGAATCTCTGTGACGGGTTTCCAGTCGCCTGGTGATCTCCAAAGGGTAAACACAGTAATACCATCTGGCGTGAAAGTCAGAGTTGCCACATGTAGTATGTAGCTCTACGTCAATCGTATAGAGCACTTTACCGCTTCTACTGGGTCAATCATGATAATTTTATATATATATATATATATATATATATATATATATATATATATATATATATTTATATATATGATTAGTGTTGTTTCATAGAAATTATTATCTACGCAGATTTTTTCTCAGTAGCGTGATGAATTAACATTTGGTAAGCTTGCGTAAGTGCAATACATAGAAAGTGGGCATTGTCTCGGTAGTGAATTAGTGAATTCGAGGTTTTAGAGTGTGACAAGTAGTCCCTGCCTCGCCAGAATCCAAACTGAAAGATACATTAATTTAAGAAGAAGAGGAAAGTGACAGTTGCATGGGTGCAAAACTGGCTCCGTGCTACAAAACGCAAAAGGGGCCGATTAGAATTAAATATTTTGTGTTGCATTATACACGTGAGGCAGTTTATAAAAATTCTGGTGGTGTACATAAATTTCATATTTATATTTCAGTTAATGTATGAAGTATTATCTTTATACTTTGTGTGATGTTTGGATTATCTGAACAACCGGGTATATGAAACATAGTATTGACATATAAGTTTGAATAGTTAATCGCTTCAAGATAAGCATGATTCTTTTACTGACTATGGAAACAGGAAGTAGATGAAACCTATCCTCCCTGTCAGAGACCGGTGGTTTAATATTCCCCGTCCTGGTGTGTTTATCTAGCAGCACAATCGAAACCTAGCAATCAAATTGCCAACTGTTATTTCTCAAGAAATGACTTAGCAAACAAAAGTTAGTGGCATTTTTTTTCATCAACCGTATCGGAGAACGTCCTGAAAATACAATAAGCTTACAAATTAACTTATTGATCCGGGAGTGTAAACGATGGTGGTATCGGACCATCACAAATGAACGGAAACGACTGAAATATCAGCCCTGCTGGTGTTGATAAGAAAACCGATATTACATTTTTATATTGATACAAAACTGTTAGGTTACCATTTGGTCTTAGTGTTCCCTGTGTTTTTTTCGGTGTTCTTACGCAGACGCATAGAAAAATAAGTAATGTCGAAATTTCATTGTTCGAGAAAGTAGACACCTCTTAGAGAGTAGAAAATCTCCCCAAACTTTCCAAAAACTAGCCTGTCTAAAAAATAACAACCCCATCCGAAACAAATCCAAGTTTAAAATTAAACCCAGTTTCTGCTCAACATTTGGTATTAGAATTCGTCAAAAACAGTGTGTTCCTGCTGTAAGAAACAAACTGTAATTGTTTAAATCTCCGAGTGCAAATCACCAACTTTAAATAAGAATACAGTATGTTTACGTATAAATCTGTATTTAAATATTATTTCTTCACAAGCGTCCCAATTTTTCCTTCATGTGTTTTTAAAGAATAATAAATAAAAGAAAACACGCGGAAAGATACTAAAAAAATAACTGTGTATGTGGGAAGCCCTGTAGGTATAGACTGGGAATCATTTTATTTTTTTTTATGATGAATACTATTTTGTCACGATATGCGTTTAAGGCTGAAAAATCATAGCTTTTACTGTCATGGTTCAGGCACAAATTTCTAGTATGGAACGGTGGTAAAGTCGGCAAACACAATGGAAACGTCAGAACATAAATTGATTGATGTATGAAGCTTCGTATTGATAGCGTGGCCGGAGAAGTATTCAGTCAGTTTTCACAATGTGTGGGGGAGTTTTAGGACTCGCGCAAATAGAATGTTTAACAGAGACAAATAGAGGGAAAATAGCGAGTACGGAGATCTCATAACGCTGGATAAAAGGAATATTGGTTTCTGTAAAATAGTATGGAAAGTCGATTTAAGTGCAAGCAGATCATATCATTCAGTGATGTTGATGGAATTCAGTTTATCCACGAAAGCTTTGGTCCGACAACATAAAAACTTCATTTAGAAAACGTTGTTTAATGTCTCGAATATCGGGCGTCTCTTGCAGCCGTATGAAAGCGTACGTAAATTGTGGAAATATCCGTCTTCAGTTACACATTTTAACGTGTCATTAAATGCAATGTTCACAACCTAAAGCCGCGTGTATACATTACGCTCCGCCTGCGTTACTTCTGCGGAATAGTTCTCAGATATAAGTATCATAACTGACTGCAGACATACAGGGATTGATTTCCTGGTGTGTAGGGATTTGAGATTATACCCGCTTCACAATGGCCTAGTATCTTGAAATCGCTGTCAGATAACCAAAAGTAGGATGTAATTCATTTCAGATTACCTCCGATGGTTATTTGAAATTGATTTTATCCTAACTCATGGTATTTGAGAATCCTCCCCCCCCCCCCACCCCAATAATTGTTTATTAATATTAATTTATATTTTTTTTTAAATAAAAGCAACAGTAGCAAGAACTACTGTCGTTCTGGCTATACTGCTAGAACTGTTATTAATCGTTATTGATAATTATGATTAATCTGATAAGGCTTAGTCACGACTCCTTTTGTATTTAAAATTTAACATTTCCTAGTGAATATGTATTCCTAATGGATTCATTCAGGAATCCAAAGTCACGGCAAACAATAGTTGACGTGCTATATTTTGTGAAAATCACTTATAGCTTTAATTCAGGAGTGGGTATATAATATTGGCCTAAATGTTGCGTTTTTCGATAAGACGTCAGTTGTCCTCTATCGGAAATGACGTGCACTCGGGAGAACAGCGTGGAGTTAAATTTCCTTTGTTTCCAAAAGCAAATTGTTTTGTTGTCAATTCCGTGATTCCGAGAAAAACAATTCGCCTCAAAGGCGGAACATATAATAGCGGTACTTTTGTTCCTCTGATAAAAGAGAGTTTGTAAAGATGTCAGAGTGACACCATGTATAACGTCGAAAACTACTGCAGAAATCTCGACGAGAAAATATACATTTTCGTCATTTTAACGCCTTGTTCGCTGCTTCTTTGTAGTTGACTAAAGAGAAAGTATGTTTTCCGTCTAACATCGTAGCCAATCAGCGGAAGTGGTTCTGTTTTTACTCAGAGTATAGGAAAATCTCGTAAAATGTTTGTTGAGGATTGACTCTATACAATCATTACGCCTGTCGGTTAAATGAATGGCAGCTAAGTCCGATTCGGCTCAGATGAGGACAGTCGAAACGTGAATGTATTATTTTGTTATTTCCTGACTCATAGCTTTATGTTAATATTGCAAACTGGGTACACCAATATCATTGTGATTGTAATGTAGATTTTGACATGGCCATGGATTACAAATCCGTAAATATTATCTAAGAAATTAGCAGAAAGGCAAAAAAGTAGGATAAAAAGGATTAAAAAACCAGGGGAGTAATGAAAAGCAACAAAATAGATAATGTCAATTTAATAATACACTAGATGTCACATGCCACGTTAAAATAATATGACAATCATGCAATTTGACTTAAGAAAAACAAATAAATAATTTCAGGTTAACGAGATTTTCCTATACTCTGAGTAAAAACAGAACCACTTCCGCTGATTGGCTACGATGTTAGACGGAAAACATACTTTCTCTTTAGTCAACTACAAAGAAGCAGCGAACAAGGCGTTAAAATGACGAAAATGTATATTTTCTCGTCGAGATTTCTGCAGTAGTTTTCGACGTTATACATGGTGTCACTCTGACATCTTTACAAATTCTCTTTTATCAGAGGAACAAAAGTACCGCTATTATATGTTCCGCCTTTAAGGCGAATTGTTTTTCTCGGAATCACGGAATTGACAACAAAACAATTTGCTTTTGGAAACAACGGAAATTTAACTCCACGCTGTTCTCCCGAGTGCACGTCATTTCCGATAGAGGACAACTGACGTCTTATCGAAAAACGCAACATTTAGGCTAATATTATATACCCACTCCTGAATTAAAGCTATAAGTGATTTTCACAAAATATAGCGCGTCAACTGTTGTTTGCCGTGACTTTGGAATGGGGGTGGTCTGAGACCAGCTCCTTCAACTCTAAGTCATCTCGTCACGGCAAAGTCATTTTGTCCCAGGAAAGTCATCTGGTCACGGCTAAGTCATCCCGTCACGGCTAAGTCATCCCGTCAAGGCTAAGTCATCTCATCACGGCTAAGTCATTGCTTCACAGCTAAGTCATCCCGTCACGGCTAAGTCATCCCATCACGGCTAAGTCATCTCGTCACTGCTTAGGGATGTCGTCATGGCTAAGTCATCCTGTCATGGCTAAGTCATCTCGTCACGGTAAAGTCATCCCGTCACGGCTAAGTCATCTCATCATGGCTCATCATTATCTCGTCATGGCTAAGTTATCCCTTCACGGCTAAGTCATCTCTCTTCACGGCTAAGTTATCCCATCACGGCTAAGTCATCCCGTCACGGCTAAGTCATCTCGTCACGGCATAGTCATCTAGTCCGGACTAAGTCATCTGGTTTGGGCTAAGTCATCTTGTCCTGGCAAAGTCATCTGGTCACGGCTAAGTCATCTGGTCATGGCTAATCATCTCATCATGACTAAGTCATCCCATCACGGCTGAGTCATCTCGTCATGGCCAAGTCATTCCGTCAAGGCAAAGCCATCTCGTCCCGGCTAAATCATCTGGTCATCGTTAAGTCATCCCGCCCCGGCTAAGCCATCTTGTCACGGCTAAGTCGTCCCATCAAGGCAAAGTCATCACTTCACGGCAAAGTCATCTCGTCCCGGCTAAGTCATCTCGTCATGGCTAAGTCATCCCGTCACGGCTTAGTAATCCGGCACGGCAAAGTCATCCGGTCACGGCCAAGTCATCCCATCACTTGGTAAAAAAAAGGAGGACGTTAAGGTGGAATACACACAATTCACCCAATCAGGCCATCACAGAGTCGCCACCATTGAATTAAGACCACTTTTGGCCAGTCCCACAGGTGGTCTTATTACACCGCTTTCATTGTAATAGGCCTACATAATATAGTTTTTTTTTTTTTTTACCCAAACCCATGGTTCGTTATTTTAATGTTCTCAAGTAAAAAGTAAAAAGCAAACGTTAAAATAAAATAATACCAAAATTATACAGAAATATTACATCTTTCTCTGTTTCCATGGTCCTTTGCCGATCGTTTTGTATCTCAGATTCCCGCTTACCCTTAATTTTTGCCTGGGAGTTAGGTATCAGTTAATCAAAGATGTCTAGGTGAATAGAGTGGAACCTGTCTGAGCGACCACCTGTCTAATAATACCACCTGTCAAATAAGACCACCCTTAGATAAAGAAAAATCATTTGAGGTTTGTTATATTCGACCTGTCTAATAGGCCACCTGTGAATTAAGGCCACTTTTGGGCAGTCAACACAGATTTTCAGACATCACGGAAATTATCGTAAATAAAATATGACAAATAAATATATAAAATATCTAAAGAGGTATAAACCTAAATATAGATGTACTTCATGTATATTACAGGTATGGTGACGTGGCAGGTGACAATGGCGGTACTGACGTACTACAGCTGGCCTACCAAAACCACGACGACGGTGGGACATTCCCAGGTCGTGGACTTCCCCGCCGTCACTATCTGTAACCTGAACCCCGTGAGGAAGTCCGAAGTTGAGGCCTGCTCAGACGGTGCCCAGGGCCACGAACTCAGGACGCTCTTCTCTTTAAACGTGAGAATTATTGCGTGTTTGTATACCATAATCTTCGATGGTTTCGGCAAAAAAAGACACATACACACCCACGTACACCATCACACACACACACAGAATCCTCCCAGGATGGATGAGAATTCTCATTTTTCCCAGAAAGGACAGCAATCATATCATACTAATAGTATTAAAAGAAAGATCATCATATAATTTTTTTTATGAAAAAGAAATAACATAAACATGAAATATAAAAAAAATAAAAGAGATAAAAATCGCCATTAATGATTCCTATTGTTCCAAGGATAAATGAGAATACATATTTTTTACAGGTTTGAATTTCATAATTCCAGTCTCTCACGGGAAGAATTGGAATTCTCAATTTTCCCAGGAGAAACTGGAATTCTCATTTATACCGGAAAGAAGAAGAATTCTCATTTTTCCCGGGAAGAACTGGAACCATTTCATACCATCTCTTGATTCTCGTTTTTCCCCAGGAAGAATGAGAATTCCCATTCTTCCTAGGAAGATTCTAGATCTTTCAAGATTCTCATTCTTCCCTCGACATATATATTCAGAATAAACACACACACACACACATATGCAAAGTTATATAATAATTATACGTCTTAAATACAATATAGGTTGGCCTAATAAAATACGTTTGCTATTGATATAAAATATAAAAAATTTAATTAACAATTTGAACAATATTTACCATTTTACCATTCAGAAACACCTGCAGTTTATATCTGTAAAATGTATGTGTTATCTGCGGAACTTATCTGTAGGCCTATTGATGTAGCATTCGTATATTTCCAATTAAATAAGGAAAGAATGCATACGATGTGTGTATGTATGCGAGAGAGAGAGAGAGAGAGAGAGAGGTAGAGAGAGAAAGAAAGGGGGGGGGGAATACATATGAGAGAGAGAGAGAGAGAGAGAGAGAGAGAGAGAGAGATTTAAGAAAAATTCGGATGTTAGGCCAAAATAAAAAAAAGGTATGGTTCTCAGGCACTTTTTTTCAGAAATCAATGCGGGCGGGCGCTTTTTTTATTTTAAATTTTTTGGTATGTTTCGATAAAAATGTCAAATGATAAGGGAAAAGCATGAAAATAACAGTTTTATTTTGCTAAATAAGTAAAATCACTACAAAACAAAGAAAATTGTATGGTTTTACCTTCTTGAAAGAAATGTCGGAGCGGCAGCAGCTCAAAATTGGAAAGTTTTTATTGAAAATCAAAATAAAAATTTTTGATGCGGGGGTTTAAAATTGATGCGGGCGGTGCCTGAGAACCATACCTTTAATTTTTTTGGCCTTAGCTTTATCGCATATTATTTTATCGGCAGAGAAACACAGGCAGCTCTTCAACAAACAGCAGCGGTGTGACGTCAGCGCCGTCAGTGACGTCAGCAACAATGTCCCCGCCTACCCCAGCAGGCCAGGAGTACTTTGACTGGGCTTCCAGCACAAACGCCCCCAATTATTATAATCAAATCGATGACGAGTACCAGAGAAAGTTACATTTTATCAGATACTACGCCGGTTATCCTAAAGGCGTTCGGCATGGGCTCGGCCACCAGATTCGTGATATGTTGATCAGCTGTCGCTGGCAGGGCTACAAATGTTCTCCAGCGTAAGTATTTGGAAATAGTGACTGAGGCAGGGGTGGAATGTTCGAGTTCAACTCTTTTATTATGACTTTTATTCCCATTGTCAGTATAATATGAACAAGACATTCAGATATCGGTAATAAGTTGAGACCCATCTTAAGATGACACAGGCCAATCTCCCGATGTTCATTTAATAAAAGGTAAAGGTTAGGGTTTATAGTCTGATATCACCGACGATGTCAGTCTCATCCGACTTTACACTTTGCCTTCCTGGTCTTTCGGGCCTGTTAATTCTTGTAGCTTTTCTTAGCTCCCCGGGGAGCATACAACCCAAGCAGCCATAACAGGCGCTAGAAGGGTATTCGTTCTACATTTGCCTTCCTCCCGTGACCAGTACCCATTCACTCCTGGGTCGAGAGAGCGCACCCTTGTGGTAAAGACTTTGGCTAGGAGTCTTAGCGCAGACGGCGGTCAGATCGGGACGCGAACCCACCAACTTGCGGTTACAAGTCCAGCACTAACCATTAGGCCACCACGCTCCCAATCACCAATTTACTGATATTGATAATATTTCCAAACTTATTTTAATATAATAATGAATTCAATGTACAAGGTATAGAAGCTTTGCAAGTTTTTTTACTTTCTAAATATAATACAGTACAAAATACAAAATATAGTACTCAGGAATCAAAAATGAACATTTATTTCATCAAATGTGTTTTTATTTTAATCAAAGCTGTAAGCATGCATCGGTAAATCATGATCAGATACATGGTCGCCCATCTTAAGAAGGGTAACCCATCTTAAGATGGGTCCGGTTATTGGTTGAGACCCATCTGACGTTGGGTCAGATCGGAAGATGACGCGCGACATATACATTGGCTTTCTCAGTACCCAACATTGGCTTTCTCAGGACCCAGCACGCTCACATACAGATACTCTCCAATAACACACCAATAGAAAAATTTCGAATAGAGCTAAGATATGTCTTTCACATTCAGCCAAAATTATCATCCTAAGCCGTGTTTATATTACACCCTTCGCAATGTGAACACGCGATAATTATATATGCGTATCGAATAACACTTCGGCAATGCATAAATAAGAGTAAGAGCATTTACTGGCATATGATATAGCTGAAAATCAAGAAGTGAATCAAATACCTTATCAAAGATGGTACATATTACGTTTTTATTATTCTAGTGCAGTATGTTAAATCAGGTATTTGAAAAACCGTATTCAACACGCTTGTGTTTGTTCGCCAATTCAGTGTTATATCTCGTATGTTATTGTTTGAACAAAACGGCTTGAAAATTATGAGAAATGATTGGGCTGAATGTAATGTCTATAACAATAACATTTATGGTCTTATCCGACTTTACAGGAACTTTACGGCCTTCACCAACTACATGTACGGTAACTGCTTCACGTTTAACACGGGGGCCGACGATGAAGAAGTCCTGCAGGTATCCAATGCCGGGCCTTTATACGGTATGTGTACAACCCACCAATCACCCAATTCAATTTGTCAGCAATTTCCTGTTTAACCCTCCTACTTTATCATGTTGCATGGAAATCAATATTCCTGTACTCTGTAGGCCTACAAAGTAATACAATAAGTGATACAAAAGTGATAATCAAACTTCTTTTTAATCTTATATTTTCTTTGACCTAAATAAGCCACTTTCACGTGACACTTCATTGTTGTTGTTCATCAACGTGAGGTTTAGATTATTTGAGTTTTTTTAAATTATTTTTGTCTGTTTATCTTTATCATCCATTTATTCATCTTTTTCTTTCATTCTTTCATCAATCAATTCATCCGTCCTCCCGATCCCTTGCTTAGCACATTATTATTACAGTTTTAAGAGAGTATATGGCTATCAGTAATATAAATAATCATGAAATCACAATTAACGGCCGCAACTTTGAATCGGACAGGAGAGGGCTTAATGCATACCGTCCCCATCCCCTTAAAAAGAAACTTGCGTCACGGTATCCTCCTCCAAACTCTCATCGGGGCAGGGGAAGGGGTGGGGTTTTTTTCGGGGGATGGGGGGCAGCGAAAACCATACGTTTACCGGCACTTTCATCTCGGTGAAACTTATAATAAACTGCATATTTTGTGTAGGTCTGACGTTGGAGCTGTACGTGGAGGAGGAGGAATACATCGGGGACGTGTCTGACGCTACAGGTATGAGAGTGGTCATCCACAAACAAGATTACATGCCGCTCCCCGAGGATCAAGGCTTCAACGTCAAGCCGGGAACTCTCACGTCAATCGGTCTACACAGAGTAAGACCTGTTACTTCTCTCCCGGGACAGCGTCCACACAATGCTGCATCCAGCCGCAACCTACTGTTTAGCTATTTATTAATTATGGCACCAGATGGCGTTCCGGCATGCTCTGAAATACCCCATGTGATTTTTATTTTTTTTTATTTTAGCTCAGCTGATTGACAGTCATCTGAGCTATAGCAATCACTGTTTGTCAGTCATCCGTCTTTCTGTCCGTCTGTCCATCCGTTAATATGGCACAAATCGTTACTGCTATACCCAAAAAACTTCTAACTAAAAACTCATGGAGGTCCTTATTAAATCTGAAATAAGGTAACTATGACCTATATCCCTGCGGTATGGGGCGCGTAAGTGCCCGCTGAAATGAATATTTTGAAACAAAAGCTCCAGTATCAGAATAACTAATGCATTGATTGCTATGATTCTTTCCATACATATTGATCACTGAGTGTTTAATCATTTCTTCAAACTGACGGCGCCACCTGTATTTTTCTCATTTTTTTTTCGCAATTTCCCCCGAATTGTTGAGAACTTCAGATGAAGCAGTTCGTCCGTTAACAGGGCACAAAATGTAACTATTACATCTGGAAGTTTCTAATGCCTTCACACGGGCGTGAAATGACGCCTGTCAAGTGGCACTAAATTCAACGCCTGTTATCAAAGCCAACATTTGCGCCAGTCATCGCATAATGTGGCGTTGATCCACGTTGATCGCGTTGTTTTTCAACGCCAGCCAACGCCTGTTTACGCATACCATAAGATGACAGGCTATGACTCGCGTTTATAGGCGTTGACAAGGGTTAATTTTAGCGCTTGCGCATGCGCGATCGTCTGTGCCGGTTCAGGTAGGCGTCTATAGCGTTTATACTACATAGTGTCTTTTTGGCTGTTTCCTATCGCTTGCGATGTCATCTGTTTTGCCTCCTTAACACGTTGGACGATAACACGTTGGAGGATTAAGCTATTTTGGTCATGCTGAGGTGCTTCAGGAAGCGCAAGGCGCGAGTCCAACGTCGTCCCGGGACCTGCTGGGCCAAGCCCTGGCTCACCCGTCGTCATGAGCTTGGAGCATACGATGGCTTGATGGTAGAGCCATTTTCCCGCCAATTTTTTTAGACGTTTACCTGCGATGATAGGCGATGACACAAAATGATTGGCGTTGACATGCGCCTATAGGCGCTAAAAGTGAAAATTTTGAACATTCCCAAAACTTGGCGGAGACCGGGAGAGTAAGTGAGGTTATTGGCGATGACCCGGGTTAACTCCTTGGGATAACAGGCGTTGAAGATAGCGCCACTAGACGCGCGTCATTTCACGCCAGTGTGAGAAGGGCATTACTGTACATCTAGGGTGGTCATATAGGCAAATCTACTTGGAAACCTGAAAAGGTCGTGGTACCTTTTATTTTTAACTTAACATATTGAATCAGCCAGACCTAGAATCTTCTAACGGGACACCAATGGAGGTCCATAAAAAATCCCTTGTAAACATGAGATTAGGTTACTGTGACCTAAATCCTTTGAGCTATAGGGCTCGAAAGTAACCCCCCCCCCCCCCACACACACAATAATTAATAAAAATTTGACACAAAAGCTCAAGTATTTGAATAACTAATGCATTGATTGCCATGATTCTTTCCATGCATAATGAACATGGAATGTTTCATCATTTACTGAAGACTGGTGGTGCCACGTATTTTTATCAATTTCATACGCATTTTGTTCTCTATTTTTGAGCCCTACAGATGAAGCAATCCCTCTGTTAACACGGCACACATAATAACCGTTGGGCCTAGGAATTTCTACCTGTACATCTGGGTAGGTCCTAGACATATCTCCTTAGAAACCTGAAATTAGGTAAAAGTAACCCATATTTTGTGAACTACTGGTAGAAAACATGATTTTGAGTACCATTCAGTCAGACGGAGCACAAATTGGATCCGCTAGACCTAGAAAATTCTGACGTTACACTTATAGAGGGCCATTAAATCTCCTTGGGAAGCTGAAATTAGGTCACTGTGCAATATATCCTCGAGAAGCTGAAATTAGGTCACTGTGACATATATCCTCCAAGCTATTATTACCGAAAATAATTAAATATTTGTTACACAAGCTCGAGTATCTGAATATTTATAGCATTGTTTACTATGATTCTTTCCATGCATTTGATATTGATCATGGAGTCTTTTATCATATACTCCAGACTAGTGGCACTCCTGTATTTTAGCTCAGCTGACCATAGGTTTAAACATTATCAGCTGTTGATATATGAAATTCATGCTTTAGATCAAATATCTAAGCAATGATTGCATGGGTTTTTCTGAAATTCGGCAAGCTAATTGATCATAGATGGCCTTTCCTTAATTTTACGCATTTCTTTATTGTATTTTTATTTACTCTGACAACAAGTGTTGACAGTTGTTATCAAAACACAAATCGTAACTGCTTGACCTAGAAAATGTGTCTTATGATATCGTTACGGAACTTGATAACAACAGATCAACTCCTGTAACAATAGGCAGCGTGAAATGTCTAGGGGAATGAAAAAAGAAGTCAGTGGTTTTTTGTTAACAAATAATTATAATTTATTCTTAAAACAACCCTAAAATTACAATACAATAAATCAGTACATTATTTATTAATTACACAGTATAATAAATAAAATGTAGATTACCTGGATACCACCACAGTCAGAGCGACAACAAGTCCTTTAAAACCTACAATCCAGATGAACAGTTCACATAAATCTTCTCAGAGAATAATAGTCCAATTCAATCACAAAATCAATCTGTTGTAATCCAAAAGTGAAGTTCTTGTAATAATCCCGAAAGCAAACTGAAGACAGGCCGCACTAAATCTGCATAGAATCCTGACACTACTGCAATTATCGTATAGGTCCAAAACTGACTCACATTCTTTCGTGTCCGCTGGAATATTTCTCTCTCTCTCCTCCCCTCGGCTGTAAAACACAGCCCCTATTTATAACTTTTCATCCGAAAATTATAGAAACTTCTATTTCACGAACAATCGACCAGCCCAGGAAGTTCCAAACGAGCGCTGTGTCTATACACGTCAGGCCCCGTACATGGGCCGGCCCTGTCAGGCGATGCTGCTATAGCAACGAGGTATGCGTGCCACACGAACCAAGTGTCATCAACATATTAAACACCCCAGTGCACAATAAAACAGACATCTGTTACAATATCCTGGTAGGTCCTTGGTAAATCTCCGAGGCTTGCATACCCAAAAGCATACACGTCTGGTGAGCGTCATGACCCATGGGTCACTTGTTATGCTGACTTATCTAGTTCTTAATCTGATTATTTACATATGCAAAGTTCCATTACGGTTTGGGACAATGTGACAGGGCGGTAGCACTCGCTTTCTGTTATTTATATTTTATATCCAGGTGTAACCCACCTGCAGGTCCTGGGTGCGTATTCATCCCCATTGCTGGATCATAACACAGAGACACACCCAGAACTCGTTTGGAAATGATTTATGGTTGTGGGGTACAGCCTTCAGCCTGAGGAGCGCTCACCCTGGTTGAAAAATGTGAAAATCTCACCGCTCCTCGCCTGAGATTTCAACTCACGACCTCCCGGCTTTTTTAATTCTGTGCTCTACCACTGAGCCACAGAAGCGGTCATACGGCATGTGTTTGAAGTCAACCAAACGCGTTCAAAATCTCATATAAAATATTGCCTTAAAATGTATTAATATAGATTTTGCATGAATATTACCTGGAAGAAAACATATTTTCTATTTATTTTTCAACAAAGAATACTGTCAACTCGGCAGTGATGTAAGCAACAAAGAAAACCCATGTGACTTAAATTCTCAATCTCATTAAAAAGCTCAATATTTCTGAAACTGTCAGTCCCTGGGGAAAAAACATAAATTGCTAGATTTAAGTTATTTTCACCTGTGACTTCACAATTACTGCCAATCACATCACCACTAAATCTATGATGTCAATGCAATATTCCCATCACATAACAACCCCACGTGATAATACGTTTATATTACATTGATGCAACTTTCAGCACTTGCTTGTACAAATAACGAAATTTTCTTTAACGAAATCACCATCTAGCCAGGTAAACAGGCCAGAGTCATATTCACTATTAATCTGCTAACTGATGCGGCCAGATAATTTTAAGCGTTGTGTAAAGAGGGTATTTATTAAATTACAAAGTTTTATTTTTTCAAGTTTGGTCATAAACCTATATATATGAACGGGAGAAATGTTCCCAAACAGCTAAATTACCAATATGTCAAGGCCACTAAAATTTGGGAATATTTCGAGCATCAATTTTAAACGCTGTTATCAGACCCTTGCCTAAACACGTCTCAACTTCCATTTCTTTGAAGCATACTTGCTATGAACGGTTAATTCATGTCGATATTTAGACCGGGTAAAGTTTCTTAGAGCTCTGCAATAAAATGCAAATTCAAATGTAACATTTGCATTTGAACGCAAACCTGACGTGAACATGATATGACGCGTCTATAAACAGAACGGGGTTTTCACTGGTTAGGTGGGATCGCCACGTATATGCTAGGCTTCCAAGAATTTATAGAATGATATACGAATGCATTTTCTATGTCAATAGAAAAATTGTGTTAATCGCTAGTTTTTATATCAGACTGAAATCGTGCGAGCAGCGGAACCTTATGGTCGCTGTCAAAACTTCACCGAAGAAGAGGTCGACAGAAAGAACGTGTACAGAGCTGAAAGGGACTCAGTCCACTACACCACACAGGTCAGTATGTGTTGTTGTGATAAATTCCTATTTCATACATAGAGAATATACAAATGTCAGACATAATAAGAAAGTTTAATGTAATAACATTAGTATAAATAATTTGGAAGTTTTAGTATGTTTAAAAAGACACTAGAAAAGACTGAACCAGCCCCGGTTTGTTGATTTTCTTAAGTTACCAACCTGATTTTGTTAGAGAAACTGTTGAATGAAAAGGACATAATTGAATAGCAGCAAGCCAAACATTTATTCTATGTGTGCGAAGTGGGTAGAAAATGTCGGACAGATATATAAAAAGTTCAGCAGTTTCAGTAAGGGTCTTGATGGTTGCCCGTGTGTCTATCAGCATAAACAAATGAATCGAATTCCACGGAATATTTAGGGGGGAGTAGTCCAGAACTGGACGCTGGCGTGGGGGGGGGGGGGGGGTATTTATGAGGCCACTCATCATTCTACCTGGACTTGGAGAAAAGCTTATTTGATTTTGACAAAAAAAAAGTGGATTTAAAAGAGATTTTCCACTCTGTCGAGCTCCATTCTTGGAATTTTCATTAACTCAACCTTAGAGAAAATAATTTTACCTCACAAAATATTGACTCTCGGCGTAAGAATGCCAAAGTCTTTGATATCATGGATAATTAATTTAATGCTGTTACTTTCGTATATAATATAAAAAAATACAAAAAGATGAAGTTGGCAGCTACGTATGTTCCACATGTCAAGCTGACACGTGACAGCCAAGCATCTGAAAATCAGTTTCTTAATTTTTGTTGTTTTTTTTTAATATCTAAAATCTGTGGATCGCCGTTGTTGAATTAAAAAAAAATACTAACCTTCAACAAGATCAACTAATCACACTCATCCTCGGAGGGCCTGTACTTTCAGACATGTAAACACACGTGTTTCCAAAGGAAAGTTGCCATCGAATGTGGGTGTTTTGACAAGATGTATCCGGTTTCTAACGATTCCATCCCGGGAGGAGATACGCTCCATCCTTGTGGAAGGAATAACAACGAGGAGGAGAGTAAGTGTGACGTCATTACTGCTGAATGTTGATATTACTCAAACAAAAAATTCCTTAAACTAAGCTACTGACATCTCTCGGCCACGACGGACACTGACTGTTCGTGTCCGATATATCACAATATTATGTTTATAGTCATATGACAATTATTTTAAAAGAATCTATATAAGCTAAAGGCCTACAGAAATATTTATCTGTAAATTAAAATATTCCATGCCTCACGTGACTGTGTCTTGAACTTCAGTGCTGTCTCACACACTGACCAAACCCCGTTGGTTTGAGAACCATAAATTAGCTATATAATTTGCCGCGAGGTGGCAGTACCGAGGTGTTGCTAAAAAGGTTACCGAAATGCCTACTAAATCTCATTATATAATCATATTAGTCTTGTCTATAAAAAAAAGTGATATAGATGCTGCATAAACTTAACCGGCACATCTATGAGCACTGTCAACTCGGCAGTGACGTCAGCTACAGGGAAAACCCTTGTAACTAAATCTCTAGCTCTCATAAAACACTAAGGATTTCTGAAACTTCAAATGTCCAGGGAAGAATAAAAGCAACATTTGTTGCTAGATTTAAGTCTTTTCTAAATTTTGCCTGATACATCATACTTTGCACCAGCCAATCACATCTGGGCTAAGTCTCAGTTCTGGATTGAGTGTCCCATCATATAAACAATACCAAATGCTAATACTGTTACGGGGTGACATAAAAGCGGAACAATACGTTTACCTAACCTACATCGAGAGCAATTATTACTGGCTTTAACAACGAGAGAAAATCTTATTAGGTTTGGAGACTGGGCCAGTCGAGGTTCCGGTCGGGGTCTTTTGGCTGTCTCTAGTGACGCTAAACAAAACCAAGAAACTGCCTGATTAGACACAAACACAACAGACGATCAGTACGTGCAGTGCGCATGCTTGTGGAAACTTTCGGCGTTACTGATTATGCAGGGTGTTAAAACGAGACACTAGTCTAATGTTATGATTTCCAGACTAAGAAAAGGACCTAAACAGTACTTTCATAGAAACACGATTTTGATTAATATATTACTTCTTTGTTTTATAAGAATTATTTTTTTTATTATTTGTATTATTAATATTATTATTATTATTACAATTATTATTATTATTATTTTTATTATTTTTATCATCATTATTGAATTCTTAATGTAAATGAACACTTTCAAACATCTGATTATGTAAAACCAAACAAAAAAAAAATAACACATTCTGTGAAATATTTGAATATCAAATTGCTATCGATGTTTTAGAAACAATAAAAAAATTATTGACCAGTTCGCTGTGTGTGAAAACAAATGCATATTGTTTATTATCACAGAAAACTGCAACAACGAAATGGCGAAAGATTTCAAGAAGGGTGAACTTGATTGTAATACAGAATGCCCGCCACTCTGCGTGTAAGTATATTCCATGACTAAAATTGTACAGCCGTTTACAGCCGTTACATCTTAGAGACTGATACCAAGGGTTCTTTTGCACATGTACTTGAGATCAGACCGAATTGAAGACTTGTACCGACTCATATTTTATCTCAATAATTTTCGCCCCTTGCCATATAAACCTGACATTCCTGTCCCTGCCCGCAGTCCGCTTCAGAAACAATAGTCATTTTGCCTCCCCATAGAAAACACGACCTCTGGCAAAAGCGCACGTTGCATGCCGATACCATGAGTTAGACAGGTTCTTTCTATATTGTGTGTATAAAATTTTAAGAAATGGTGTTTATCTCTTTAGTAGTGTTTTTGGCATTTATTTCCCAAATGATCCGATTTTTTAAAGATATATAGCTCGCATTCCAAACATCCTCATATCAAATGTTTGCTTGCTCGCATGTGGATCATCTTTTCCCAAATTTCTGGATCCTCCATGTTATGACATGTATCAAGAAATTACGGCGTGCATCAACCGAATACACGAAGGCAGACCTCTTTTAACAGCTGGCGAGTTTGTATATGTAACCATTGGCGTACCTAAGGGGGGCGGCAGGGGCGGTCCGCCCCGGGCGGCACATTTTTTTGGGGGGGGGGGGGGGCGGCATTTCGAGATATAAGTATAATGAGTGGCACAAGGATTCCTAAAAAAAAACAAATTTGTCCTTTTTGTCCCATGTTCAAGTATTCCAGGGATTATAAACTGGATAATGGAACCTACCAAATGATTAGCGAACGTTTTGTAATTTTTTTGGGGCGGCATTTCTGGGATTTAGTATAATCAGTGGCACAAGGAGTTCTCAAAAAGTACAAATTTGGCCTTTTTGTTCCATGTTCAAGTATTATAGGGATTATAAACTGGACAATGGAACCTACAGAATGATAAGCGAACGAATTTTACGTTTGTGCGGGCGGCATTTCTGGGATTTAGTATAATCAGTGGCACAAGGAGTTCTCAAAAAGTACAAATTTGGCCTTTTTGTTCCATGTTCAAGTATTATAGGGATTATAAACTGGACAATGGAACCTACAGAATGATAAGCGAACGAATTTTACGTTTGTGCGGGCGGCATTTCTGGGATTTAGTATAATCAGTGGCACAAGGAGTTCTCAAAAAGTACAAATTTTTGCCTTTTTGTCCAATGTTCAAGTTTTCTAAGGATGATTAACTGGACAATTGAACCTACCAAATGATTAGCGAACGTTTTGTACATTTCTTTATCGGCGGCAATTATGGGGTTTAGTATAATCAGAATTTCAGGGATTAAACACTTGGCAGTTGAACCAACCAAATTATTTGCGGAAGATCCCTATATAGGCAAGCTAAACGAAAAAAAAGAAATACATATCTGTAGTTATTCTTTGTAAGATCTGTGGTCTTGCAATGACAGAACGCCATCGATAAACTGACCAATCATGCAAAAAGCCTGCATTTCAGGGCGGTCTTCGTTTACAGAAACCCCAGCAGCACCTGATAATCACCAGGGAAAACCCTGCCAGAAGACCAATGGCCCCCAGTTGTAGGGGCGAGGTGTCTGTCATACACTTTCTGCGAAAAATATTTTGACGAATTGTGTTGCTCTTTCCTTGGAGAGTATTAAGAATTTCCAATCTAGAACCTTTGAATTCCCGTAATTCAAGGATATTTAAACAGCCTGAAACACTCTGAAACGCCCCTTTTCCACTATTCTTCATACTCTAACATCAGTCTTGTTAAAACACAAACGTTTACACTATCGTGTTTATAATGAGTACTCCTTATAGATGCCTGTGTTTTTTGATTAACCAATATGGCCTGCATGATCTTTTATGTAACGTGAATAAAAACATTAAATACCCAGGCCCATGTAGGAATTATTTAACTTTAAAATATAATTCTATTATAAATGTCCGGCGGGATGAATCCCCCTGGCCGCTTAGCCGATGTACAATATACGTATCAAGTATCAGTTTTAACTTCAAATCTTAAATTAAAGATATATTTACCTGTACTGTTAATTCTGTTATTAACAGTTTAATTATCCACTACCTACAGACAGTTGTTGTATATTGTGACAAACCATTTGAAATTTAATTTTTGATTAAATGATATTGATGAAGCCTTGAAATAAAGTATGCTTTTAACTTGGAGGATTTTTTTAATTAAACAAAGTCAGTTTTTCCAAACAGTGGATATTTTTAGGTGAAAATATTAAACAAGCCCTGACTACATATATAGGCTCACCTCATGAATTACGCTTTTTGAGTAAAGACTGAAGTGCCTTGCATGCAGCAGTACCATGCATATCTCAATAGCTCTATTAGGTGTACTTGCTGTCATATGCGTTAACAAGAGGTGGAATTATAAATATGACTAGGTATTTGTATACTTTGAGAATGGAATAACACTCACCAAATGAAGTTTGCTGAGTATAAAGTAATCAAGAATCGTGTTTACATGAATAATGAAAGTTTAATTTCACACATTATATGTGTATCATGCAGTGTAATCGGTTTACAGTTACAATTTATTCTTTTTATTCCTTTCTGTTCACTTCATGATGATAATTGTTTGAGCTTCGAGCGATCTTTTGATTTACATTAGCAAAGAGATGTCTGCTCTTTCATATGTGGCGGAAGAATTCCCTGCCAGTGAATCCATATAATTGCGTTGTGGTCAAATACAAGCCTGTAACAAGGACATTTGACACGATATATTCCAATATGTTATCCAGGTTTGTCATGTTTTGTTAGAGGGACGGCTATTTCTAAGACCGCCCCGGGCGGCAATGAGGCTAGTTACGCCGCTGTATGTAACAAGTGAAAATAGAAAAAGGCCCGGTTGTGGATTCGAACCCGCAACCTGTGACACAAATCATACGTTCAACGCTTGGCTAATAAAGCAAGCTTCGCTAGTAAAGACGGTATACCGAGTGGTACATACTAGTAAAATCTCGTTAGCACCAAGGAGACTAAGATTAATGTCCTGTAAATGATAGGTTAATTTATGAAATGTATAGTGATTCATCAAAATGTGTTATTGTTATCGTTTGGTTTCCTTCATTCTATAACATAAGCATTGTCACTGGAAAGTCATGAATCTATCCTCAGAAAAAGAACAAAAATCCTGGCAAATTCTTTACGCAACGGTACCAAATTTTTCATTACCTCACGCAGAGTTATATCGGGGTCGGATCCCAGGGTTTTCAGCCCAGGAGGAATAGTGACAACACCTAAAAAAGTGTCCCGTAGTCCGGAAAAGGGGGACCCAGGTCGCAAAAATTTACCATGAAACACATAAAAAAGGTTGTGGCGGATGAAAGAGATAGAGAGGGGGGGGGGGGCGGGGAGGTCCCGGACCTTGATCGGTTTATCTATATAGAGAAACTGAAGGTAATGTGAATTGGCAATTTGTCGCAGTGACATGATACAATATGCGCCGCGAATGTTTTGCTCAAAATGGTTCGGATAAGCAGTGTTTACTTAGTCATTTTTGGAAATTACTAAATATACTATACTATAGGCATATTGTCATGCGTATAATGATTGATTGAAATAATCAATGGCCCGCTTCGGCATATATCATAAACGTCATATACGTCATATATATCATGTATACCAAACACATGATATCAACATGTGATATCTGTTGTTACGGTCCCTTTTCACACCAAACAACTCAGGCCGAACCGTAACACATATGCTCAGACACGTTCTCTTCAAATGAATACGTAACCAAAATATGGGTGCAAAAACAGTGCTATATTACAATACTTACATTCGTACACAAATAATATAATAGTCAGTACATAACGTTATTTATAACAAAGTCTCTGAAGAAAAACTGAGTCTCTAAATAACGAACTGCAACGAAATACTTAACTGAATCCGGTATATAAGAAACTGAAGTCCATCTTCAACACATAGTTCGGGCACACACAAAACTGAAGTCCTGTATTAATCCATGTGGCATCAGAAAACATAAAGTCTCTCCTCTTCCTACATAATAAAGTTCATAGCGTAGTCCATGGCATTCCGTGGGCTTGGGGACCAAGAGCTTACGGTCACGGTCCCCGGGGAAGACAGTAACGTGGCGTAGCAAAATCAATAGTCCCGCCTCGTACTGCAGGCGAGTTCGTTTTATAGGCTTTTTATCAATGGGTGGAAACCGCAGAAGTTTGTGGTTTTGCTTGATAGAAACGATAGCGCCGTCAGAACTGCAAAACCAGTACTGAATGGTCCCAGAATAGTGTTTATGTTTCTCAAAGCGCGTCAGTAGTCACTGATAGCGGGGTGGATCCATAAGCGTGGAAACGGGGCCGGCCACACCACTTCGTGGCGCCATCCTCCGATGTCCGGGTGACGTCCATGAAACACTGTCAAAATAACTTGTATTCTTGAGTCCGATCTCATCCATTCTTATTGTTTCTTATTAAATCATGGCTAAAGCGATATGTACAAAAAACTTCTGAGAGATAACAACGAATCGTCACAAAGGCATTTATTTCAAAAATGTAAAATCAAATTCGGAGATATCTAAATGAAAGAAGATATATTTTGACATTTCAGCAGTTGATAAGCATGCTAGCATGTCAATCTGATAGGTGGAACTGGTGGTTGTTACTGCGAGATTAATTAGAAATTGTGCCATTGCAAGTCGTTGCTTAATAGACACTAATGCATTGTTGATACAACATGCTTTATAACAGATGATCTGATCACATAGTTATACAGTTAGACTGGTGTGTATCACACAGTAATACAGATAGACTGGTGTGTATCACACAGTAATACAGATAGACTGGTGTGTATATAACGGTAATACAGATAGACTGGTGTGTATATAACGGTAATACAGATAGACTGGTGTGTATCACACGGTAATACAGCTAGACTGGTGTGTACCACACGGTCATACAGCTAGACTGGTGTGTACCACACGGTCATACAGCTAGACTGGTGTGTACCACACGGTCATACAGATAGATGGTGTGTACCACACGTTCATACAGATAGACTGATGTGTATCACACGGTCATACAGATAGACTGGTGTGTATCACACGGTAATACAGCTAGACTGGTGTGTATCACACGGTAATACAGCTAGACTGGTGTGCATCACACGGTAATACAGCTAGACTGGTGTGTATCACACGGTAATACAGCTAGACTGGTGTGTACCACACGGTAATACAGCTAGACTGGTGTGTATCACACGGTAATACAGCTAGACTGGTGTGTATCACACGGTAATACAGCTAGACTGGTGTGTATCACACGGTAATACAGATAGACTGGTGTACCACACGGTAATACAGATAGACTGGTGTGTATCACACTGTAACACAGAAACTGGTGTGTATCACACGGTAATACAGATAGACTGGTGTGTACCACACAGTAATACAGATAGACTGGTGTGTACCACACAGTAATACAGATAGACTGGTGTGTATCACACAGTTATACAGATAGACTGGTGAGTATCACACAGTTATACAGATAGACTGGTGTGTATCACACAGTAATACAGATAGACTGGTGTGTATCACACAGTAACACAGATAGACTGGTGTGTATCACACAGTAACACAGGTAGACTGGTGTGTATCACACGGTGACACAGATAGACTGGTGTGTATCACACGGTAACACAGATAGACTGGTGTGTATATAACTGTAATACAAATAGACTGGTGTGTATCACACGGTAATACAGATAGACTGGTGTGTATCACACGGTAACACAGATAGACTGGTGTGTATCACACGGTAATACAGATAGACTGGTGTGTATCACACGGTAATACAGATAGACTGGTGTGTATCACACGGTAAAACAGATAGACTGGTGTGTATCACACAGTCATAGAGATAGACTGGTGTGTACCACACAGTCATATAGATAGACTGGTGTGTACCACACGGTCATACAGCTAGACTGGTGTGTCCCACACGGTCATACAGCTAGACTTGTGTGTGCCACACGGTCATACAGCTAGACTGGTGTGTGCCACACGGTCATACAGCTAGACTGGTGTGTGCCACACGGTAATACAGCTAGACTGGTGTGTGCCACACGGTAATACAGCTAGACTGGTGTGTACCACACGGTCATACAGCTAGACTGGTGTGTACCACACGGTAATACAGCTAGACTGGTGTGTACCACACGATAATACAGCTAGACTGGTGTGTACCACACGGTAATACAGCTAGACTGGTGTGTACCACACGGTAATACAGCTAGACTGGTGTGTACCACACGGTAATACAGCTAGAATGGTGTGTATCACACGGTAATACAGAAACTGGTGTGTATCACACGGTAATACAGAAACTGGTGTGTATCACACGGTAATACAGAAACTGGTGTGTATCACACGGTAATACAGATAGACTGGTGTGTAACACACGGTAATACAGATAGACTGGTGTGTAACACACGGTAATACAGGTAGACTGGTGTGTATCATACGGTAATACAGATAGACTGGTGTGTATCACACGGTCATACAGATAGACTGGTGTGTATCACACGGTCATACAGCTAGACTGGTGTGTACCACACGTTAATACAGCTAGACTGGTGTGTATCACACGGTAATACAGCTAGACTGGTGTGTATCACACGGTAATACAGCTAGACTGGTGTGTATCACACGGTAATATAGCTAGACTGGTGTGTACCACACGGTAATACAGTAGACTGGTGTGTACCACACAGTAATACAGATAGACTGGTGTGTACCACACAGTAATACAGATAGACTGGTGTGTACCACACAGTAATACAGATAGACTGGTGTGTATCACACAGTAATACAGATAGACTGGTGTGTATCACACAGTAATACAGATAGACTGGTGTGTATCACACAGTAATACAGATAGACTGGTGTGTATCACACAGTAACACAGATAGACTGGTGTGTATCACACAGTAACACAGATAGAATGGTGTGTATCACACAGTTATACAGATAGACTGGTGTGTATCACACAGTAACACAGATAAACTGGTGTGTTCATTCTTTTTTTTTACAGAGAGGAAAAGTACGACATTCTGATGTCCATGGCGAGCTGGCCAACCGAAGATAAACAGGTACGGTAATGTCTGATGAATATCTAGGTTCAAACGCCGCTATTAACTGTCTCTGGTGACACACCCGACCCCACCCCATCCCCGATCAAATTCACATTCAATAATTCATTATTTAGGATAAAACTTTTAAGGCACTGCTAGGATAATTGTCTTACGATTGTATATACAAAATATGAAATTACAAGATATGTTAACATCAAGTTTCATCACGGAATACTTCCATCTGCATCAATAAATACATATATAGAAAGACATCTGTTCTGGGGACGTTATTCTGAATTTATCATGAGCACCCCCCCCCCCCCCCAAGTTAATTCTGGCTACAACCCTTATGCTTCTTGCACCAATTTCCAAAAGTTTCCTTATAATATATATATATAATTTTTTAATTTATTATAGGAATCCATACTTGACACACTTGGCGACCGGTCCCAGGAGCTGGAAAACAAAGTACACAACGACACAGAGACTGGGCTTGAATACTTGAAGTAATGATTTTGTATTTTATCCGCTTTTTGTAACACAAGAAACAATATAGTAATCTTTAGCGAAATACACAACAATGAAAACGCAGCCCTGCTATCCAACATGCAGAATTTAATCTCAGATAATTAGCTCCGTTAACAACAGATATAAGACAAAGACAAAAATACTCCTTACCTCATGTCATCGTCATGGCTATAGTTGAAAGAAATAATAAAATGAAGCAATCTAAACCAGCATTTCAGCAAATTGATTATCATGAAGTAAACCAGTAATGATTATGTTTTCCATCATTATGGTACTAATATGTTGCGCCCCCTGTTGAGTGGTCATATCACCTAGATTTATAGATGGCTTGGTGTTTAGAGCGGAATAAAATTATTACAGCACGTGAAAAACTATTTCTAAAATTTTCATTGCGACACAAGTGAAGTAGACACAAGCGACACAAGTGAAGCAGAGACCATTAAAACTATGGTGTTCCATTCTCATTTTACAGGGCCAACTTGTTAAAGATCGAAGTCTACTTTCGTGATCTTGATTACGAGAAAACAGTCACAGAATCGTCATACTCCGTAAGTATAATCCCTTACAAGAAAATAGTCATAGAATCGTCATACTCCATATACTCCTGCGCGGGCCGAAACATTCAACCCACCCGCAATATGCGCTGTCAGCCCGCATGCAGCCCGCCCCGAAATTAAAGAAACAAATTACAGCCCGTACGCCCCGCAGTTACTATGATTCTTTCAGCCTGCACCCGCCCCGTAAAATTTTCTTTCAGCCCGATATTTTTAGCAGACACCCACCCGCCACCTGGTGTCCTAGTCCATCATAATCGATCATTCCAGGAAGCGGTAAAATCAGTAACCTTAAGTAGCGCCAGATTTCCGCTGCCTCGGGAGCGTATGCTTAGCACGACCAGGATTTGTTGAAAAAAAAGAAGTATTTCATATGATGCACAGAAGTTGGTTAGAACGATGTCCGTATTTTCTAGTCTAAAATGGGAAATCTGCATTCTAAGGAATGCAAGCCTCCCCCATGTACGGGTCTCTATTCTGACCGTTAATATTCCTTGATGGCGTTCCTGAATCCGGATCATGTTCTGGATCCACACCAAAAGCTATTTGGTACAAAATTATCCCCTTCTCGAAATGGCCTGAAAATGTCATGAGATTCCGTTCATAATTGCGCGAATTATATTTTGAACAAACACACAAAATCTTACACAAACACACGATCGTGGATGAACGCATACCCTCCGTGCGGAGGCAATAAATGCCATTCACCTGTACCTGCCTCTTTTCGGCTAGACATATTCCCTGCCGTCTTCAATGTATGGTTGTATGCATTTATATTAAAGCTTATGGCTAAACATGCAAGGTCAAGTGTTAAGTTAGCATTTTAAAAGTACCGATATCAATATTTGTATTTTAAAAAGTCTTAACATGTGTATTATTAGTAAGAGTACTGCATTTAATGGGCCAGACTTGTTGTTTACCACCTCTCCTTGCAAAAAAAATAAAATAAATTTTATTTCAGTGAAAATTATTTAACATTTGAGTAAGAAATATGGCAGGTAATTTCTGGATATTTTCAATTAATAATTTTAACATAAGCTGGTTTCTGATGTGGATTTACTACGAAAATGCTGCCCTAACCGCATTATGATTGTCCGTACACAGGTGCTGGATTTACGTGGCTTTTGTTTGTAGGTAACAGATCTGCTCTCGTCTATTGGAGGACAAGTCGGCTTGTGGCTGGGGTTTTCTGCCATTACGCTGTGCGAGTTGATAGCCTTCAGCATGGACGCTACATTGCTCATGTTTACAAACGGCGGCAAGGTGGAGAACATGCAGAAAACCTAGATTAAGCCTAGGTGTCCGAAATAAAAGGAATGGTCGAAGTATACGAGATTTACAGACACGTCAGAAATGGAATAAATGAACATCAAAGCATTTCTGGTGAAATATAACACTTGAGAATCGTATCTGAACAGACTTGGTTTATTTTATTCGGGTTGTTATTTAAAGTCCTTTTTGCTCTTCAATTTCTGCAGCTTACCACGTATACAAGCCTAATGGAGTATCCGAACAGCGTTGCAGATGAAGGCTATACATGGACAATCGTTATCCAGATACACGTTATTCGAATTCAAAATTCGGATAAATAAATTCTGAATATTTCTCATTAAGATAAACAAGGACTATACTGTGATAACTTTCGTTCCATCGTTCAACATGCAAAATGGCCTCGGATATGTGCTTAAGTCGCATTTTGTAACAAATACAATGGATGAGCTTTGAAACACCATGATCAACCATTGTCCGGCGCAAAATCTGCAATATAGGGTTGTGGTTATATCAAGGCGTTCGTAAAGGATGTATGTAAATGCATTTACACAATGACTGAGAATAGAAAGTTCATCATTGATATATATGTATGCCGGAGCAGGCAACCTCAAACTCCATAATGGAAAATATAATCCGGTCGCTACAGGAATCACAATATTGTGGATCTGAGCTAAAATATCTCTGCAAGATGATGACAATAAAAACGATATTGTAGAAGTATAAGAACATTATCTAGAACAATTTGCTTGGTATGCAGCAGGTATCAAGGATACCGGCTGTATTTGAGGACGCACGCATCCACTATCCAGTACTTACACCAAAACTCTGCGTTGCCTCATACACTAATTATGCTAATACGTCCTTGCATTCCTTCTACTGCTTCAATTCATCCACCCCTGCCCCTACGGGGACCATTTGCTGTAGACTGGCTTACTCGACGTACATGATAATGAACTGTTCGGAACAGTTCTTATAACGCCTCGATGATGGATATATGAGCTTGTTTACCCATACGCTGTTTGTAAATTCGGTACGTGCGCCTTAGGTGACAAATGGGGGAAAATGTGACCAAAAGTGGCTGGCCGCATATTTTCGCGAAGTTGCAAATTACCTTTGCAAGACTCTGGTGTATCCGACTTATGTCAGATGTCCTTATTGAATATTATTGGATTATTCATTATTTTGCTCCCCCCGCCCGCCTCCCCCAACCCGTTTTTAACTCGTTGAAATGAAAAAAAAGAATAGCCTTTTATGCGTGAGTTTTCTGGTTTTGTCTTACTATTTTTATAACAGGTTTAAGGGATTTTCCATTATTTAAAGACGTCAATTAACGGAATAGGCCCCTTTAAATAGGCAATAATGATAACACCATCATTTTTTATTGTGTAATATATATGTACATAGTCTCGCTTCTCATTCAAAATATATTAATTTATTTCATCATATATATCAATATACAATTTGACACTGTAAGTGTAAACATCATGATACTCGTACAAACCTTGTATATTATTATTATGTCGCTTATTTCGTGATATATATATCATTTATCACCATATCATTCCATAACCATTTCTTCTGTGCATTTATATTAAGAGATAAATTATGATAGTAATAATCACCATAACTGCCTTCGCTAAAATAATCCTTCTCCCGATGTCTGTTCCCAAAATCGACAGACTGCACTAACCTATCATATCTCCATAGTTTACTATATTATACAATGTATTATAATACATAGATGAAGAGCATACATTGTGCTTCAACATTTTGGTCAAAGGATATTGAAAATACAGCTGCTAACAAGGCATATGTAAGAGGGAATATGTCCCAATTTATCTCGATACGCTACGACGAATGACATTGAGTGTTCCGTCTGTTATATCACATCGGTAAAACTTCAGGCGCATTTCGTGAGTCTCCAGCATGTATCTCGGTTCATTTAACACATTTGTCATTGCTGTTTAATAAGACCCATACATAGCAGGCAGTACACGCAGTGCGCATGCTCATATAAAGCACGTTCAGTTTGATAGAAATTGAGTTCAACAAGAGACATCTCGTGGAGATTCGCGGAACTATCAGTGATCTGTTTCATTGATTTTTATGAAGAAATCAACAAAAAATATGGTTATTTCATCATCCCGTCAATGCAAAGTCTACACATGTTGTTTACTTCTTAAGGGTTTTGTATACACTTTTGAATATAAATAAATGCTTCTATCAATGGGATATATTTATACATGTATTTGTTCAGGGTATACTAGACGAGAGCGTGTGTGTAAGTCCGGCAGACACGGCAATCAGAACCCTCCCCGAAGCAAAACATTTTTTTTCTTTTTATGGAGTTAACTTTGAAGCATTTTTTGAATGAGTTATTAAGAATTAGGTAGTTATTTCAACCCTTCCTAAAGAATGGCGTCAAAATCAATGGTAAATTTGAACCCCCGGTTTATGAATTTAATACTTACGTCTATCCAATTTCCCTGAGCATGAGACATGTATAAAAAAATGAAATAAAAAATCCCCCACCTCCACCAAAAAAAATCTTACTTTTATAGTCCTTTCAAGCTCATATCGTGAAAACCTCTTTTCGGTTACTACATAGAGAGGTTATTTCGTCACACATAAAAACAGCAGTGATTAAACGAACCCCCCTCCCAAAATAACTTGATGGAAAACATAAGGAGTACCAGGATTTCTCAGAACATTTAGTATACTCTCCTGTACAGGACTGTAATAGACTACCCCCTGCCCACCTCTCCATATCAACCCCATAAGAGCGTGTATATATATATATATATATATATATATATATATATATATATATATATATATATATAATCAATTAGTCGATGAACATAAAAAAGAGAGACATCAACGCCAACATTTCAAACAATCATATTATTAAAATAACATATACAGATTTATATATATATATATATATATATATATATATATATATATATATATATATTTACCATTCACACATTTGCTTGCTTTAGTAATACAGAGATCTACAGTGCTATGCAGTACTATACAGGAATGATTATTGACTATTTAACAAGTCTTAGACTGACTTATGCATATCTAAACTTGCTGCCCGTGAAATGTATGTACATACATAAGTCCACTAAATTCTCACGTTATGAGCACGGAATGTGTCAATATCATCGGTCATGAGAGGTAATGCAGATAAAATCACTACGCGCATGCGCCAGCTGTTTCTTTGCACTCAATCTTTTCTGTGACCTTTGACCTATTTAGCGTTCAAGGCCTCTACGTCACAGGTTAAATCAGCCAGTAGATCTGACGTCACGTAGTCTTTCAGACAATCCAAACTGTACCTCCAGAGTACTTCCTGTCCGTTTACGTCTCTAAAAAGAAGGAAGAAAATGTAAGTAAATATGAGCAGCCGGAGAGTGCATACCCCGAACTTAGCATGATGTTTATCATATTCAGAACTGAATCAACACGTCACTACTTCAATCCCATCAGTCCCTAAAATTTCATAGATATTTATCATTAACCTCTTCAGATACCATACACGAAACGAACAGTAAAACTTTTCCTCGTACCCATGTCTTGTTGCAAATCGATTTGGACATGTCCGAAATGTGTTTATGTATCACTGAACTGCAAAAGTTTTGGTATGCTTTAGTTACCGGATGCCCCTTGTATTGACGGATTTGAATATGTAATTTTGTGGTAACGAAATAAATATTTTCTTATATTTGAATGAAAGACTGGTAAATATAAACTTATTTATTTTACATGGATTGTACAAATAATTATTAAACTAATCAAGGCACTCAGATGATGACGTTCGATAGTCTGTAGGGATGGAAGAAACCGGAGAACCCGAAGAAAACCACCGGCCTTGGACTGGCAACTAAAACCCACTCTCATAGCCACGCCGGGGATCGAACCCGGGTCGCCAGCGGAGAAAGCCGAACGTTTATCAACTCGACTGTCCTGGTCTATAAAAAAATTTAATTCCTTTTTATCAACAGCTTAATAATTAGTGCAATACTACACCTATCTAATGACTCCTATTTTTCGCGCCATTTGGCTTTACAGAATAAGAGCAACCTTGACATATTTGGGGATTAAGATGTGATTTCAACAGGATTTTAATAGTGAACATGTTATCCTTCAAAGGGTAACGACCAGTGACGAACGAGTAGATCGGAGGGCAACGGACAAGAGCATAGATCCGCATGCCTGAAAGTCGACTGAGCCAAAAATGTAATGATTAAATACATATTTCTAAAAAAAATAATTTTTGTTTTAACTTTTAAGTAAACGTTTAAGAGGTATTTATAAAATGAAGATAATTCAGCAGGCGCGGATCCGCCCCCCCCCCCCCCCCCGCTTTTAACCAACGACCTTTTTTTTAGGCAAATCTTATGCATGACAGGGTTTTTTGGGGGGGTTGAGCCCCCCCCCCCCGCTCTTAACCAACGACCATTATTTAGACAATTTTTATGCATGACACCCGTTGACCCAGCCCTGCAAAAAAATCCTGGATCCGCGCCTGTACTGATCGCCGATTTAACATGCTACACGGTAAATATGTCACTGAACCTTTTTGAAATAGAAGACCAAAGCAAATTTTACAAGATCAAGTTAATGCAAAAGAAGCGTCCATTATTTTATAGCTAATATGTGTAAGTATAAAAAAAACATGCCATACAGGCATAATGTCACGTTGTCATCGGGTGTTATCATGGCGGCCTGTGTATTTGATCATGGTTCCCATTGGCAACGACACAGTGACCCGCTGACAAGGTCTTATCACTGGACACATTTATTTGTTCTCTTATCATCAAGAGAGTCCGTAAGTACAATAAAGCATGACGCGTCGTAGTCACGTGATACCTGGTTAAATTACCCTTGACTCGTAACGTATGCGGGGCCATTGCAATGAGATCTATAACCCTACGTATGTCGTACTGGTGGTATATAAATTGTGCACAGTTATTAATATCTTATCTTACGTATGCCAGCGGATAATGATATTAAAAATAAGCTGAACAAAGGAATAAATGATCATTTGAAGCCAAAATCTCAATCAAATTGCGAGTCTATTGTGGGTCAGATATGCATGCCGGTAGTTATGTCCAGACAATCCATTAACATTATCTGTATTCTATTTTATAAAATGCAATGTTATAATCAACAGCAGACGAAAAGAAAGAATTGGAAAGATATTTACTAAAGTAATAGCTTGAAATAATATTTGATGATTTAGATTTAATTGTTTTAAAATTAAAAAACACGTTTGGAGACACTCTTGCTTTATTAGTGAAGTATTAGGACTAAACGATTTAAACCGGTAGTAGATTCCATTAATGAAAGAAAATATGAGTCAGGTGATTTATAGTGACAAATAATCATTGCCAGTGGTATGTTTAATGGTATGGGTTCGCATATCACTAGCATATCCCTCCACAAAAAGGAAAATAACTGTCTCAATGTCCATTATATACAGAAATGGGTAATCATTATCAAACACAAAGAAACACAGCTACAGTAAAGATGATAAAAAAATACATGTCTGAACATTCTATAAACATGGGTCACTGAACATTTTTTATTGAGGGGATCAGATCGTGTATAGTGACCGAGTCACATATATTTATAATGAGAGATGTATCATTAACGTACCGTGCTTTTTGTGACGGCGTTACCGGGTAACAGTTGATGTAATACAATCCCGTCATGCCTTTCAGGTTAGGATTTACGGCAGCGTTGATACCGGTAGCGGCACCTAGCAGCCGATCTGTCTTCACTGTACCTGCAAGCGTCATATCGTCATCTTCATATAAATACACATGAAAAGACCATGTATAATTAAAGCCTGTTTCACACCATTACCGCCAGAGGTCTTCAGCTACTTTAATTTTACCGTTGTCACAGCCTTGTTGTTTTGTATTGTTACAGGTGCTCTTTTTATTGTGTGACACGGGCGTAACTCGTGTTGTGACACCCTCGCCGGGCCGTTTGTTACATTCTATATTTAATCCGTACTGGTTGAACTCTCGTTGTCATGCTAGCTAGGGGCTTTCTCGCCTGATCGTGAGTCACGTGTGGACCCTGGTATGTAGAGACACACACAGCGATGTTCTTCTAGATGATTCCTGTAACGCGTGATTACTGTGTTGTGTAAGATCCTTTAGACTGTTCGAGAAGTGGAAAATTCTCGGCTTGGGGTGAGGAGTATATAAAGGGGCTGTGTTTTAGACCGAGAGAGATCAGCAGAGAAGATTTTCAGCGGACGCAGAAGCGTGTGTGTCAGTTTCTGGGACCTTGTCCGACGAGTGCGGCAATTATAGATTTTCTTTAGACTTTCTCCTGGATTTTGTGCATTTGGACTTCGGTTTACTTTCTGGATTGTTACAAGAGCTTTACCCTGGAATGTCATTCTCCGAGAGTATACATTTAAAGAACTTATCGTTGTTACGGTAGTGGTATCCAGGTAATGTGCACTTTGTGTATTTTACTGTGTGATTGTATTGATTTGTTGTTATACCGCTGTTTTAATGTATAATTGTATTGATTTAGTGTATTGTAATGTTAGGGTTGTTTAAGAATAAATTATGGTTATTTGTTAACAAAAAAAAACACTGACTTCTTTATTCATTCCCCTAGACATTTCACACTGCCTAGTGTTACAGGATCTAATTTTTTTTATCTCCATTACAGAGTTTGTGTTCATCACGCATATGTGATCTGTTTATATTAGGTTCCGTAACAGTATGCATTTTGGGAAGTGTCAAGGTTAGGCTTTAGACCTTCTTACAGTCACATAAACGCAGGGTCGGTTGTCAAAGATAAGGCCAAATTATTAGTTGTTGCAGTATGGTATTTGATATGTCAGCCGTCCCTTTTTCGAATAATAGGTAAATATAACATATATGCAGATATACATGTGGGCATGTTTAAGTTTATTAGCCCTTTCCTAACAGCTAAATTATAACATTTGAGTGTATTTTAGGTACCATAAATGTCTCCTTAATAATTTGTTCGATAATCTTTCAGTTGCCTCTGGATAATTATTAATTTTTTAGATTTATTTCAGCTATATACAACTCTTTTTTTAATTGACACATGACCTGAGGTACTGACTTATAAATACATGTATATATATTTAATTCTTAAATTTATGGATCACCTGACAAAGTATAAATAATGATATCCTTGGTGTGGATAAATAAAAAAAAAACACTTACCAAACGCTTTACCCATTTTTAACATCGACATTAAGAACTTGTCATCCTGGAAGGTTTTCGTACTGTCTGTTAATACGGCCCCTGGGTGAAAAGTGACGACGGATATATTCGTATTTTCAAGCCTCCTGGCCAATGCAAACATGTGCATGATCTAAAAGGATGAAAACTCATTATTTAATATGTACCTTCCATAAAAATACAGTATTTACGGTGCTTCAGTCCTTGTTCATTGTGTGCACATTAACTTCTACAGTTTGTAACATAACTGTGTTGCCTGTGTGGGTGTTTAAGTGGTACCTATACTTGTATTTGCTTTAAGATTAGCTGTCGTGAATTACCACCAGTTATCAAATCCTTCGTCATCTCTCGAAATATTTACAATTCTTCCTTTACCTCTTCTGGACCTTTCCATTAGAACATACGTGTATAATATAAAGTGTATAGGTGTATCGATGACCCGTGAGTGTTGTTTATGCTCTTGCTGTTTTAACATTTAAATAAAATTATTAAGTAAATTTAAGAATGAAAATAAAAGACATAACGGATTTTGTTAAAGAGACACTGCCGCAATCTGACAGACAGCGACGGCGGGTATATAAATATATATTAATTTTTTTTCTTTATTTGCTAGTCCTGAAAGGCAAAAGTGAACATGCAGGAACAGTTTCCGACTGAAGTGTTGAGTGAAACTAAACATCGCTACAGTTAACTGTGCTGGAGAACGGAAATTATAAAACATTTTTTAAATTAAGTATTTTTTGTGAACGCAGGTATGAACAATAATGCACCCAGGAAGGGTTGTTTGCCAATGGCCTGAATGACCTCTCCCGTAGATGACCTGAATATTATAGGACACAGAAAAACAGACATTTAACTTAGTAAAACATTACTACCAAATATTGCAACTCTCACAGTTGTTGGACCACTGGACTGACTGGAGTCCTCTGTCCCTTCGCTTGTTCCCCCCCCCCCCTCCCCCCCGCAACACACACAGAGTATCCTCCCGTGAATACTACAATAACCATAAAATGCACCAATGGTCTTACCTGATAGAGTTTTGAATTGCCATAACTTGTTTGTCTGTTGTAGTTTTTACGACACTGCATGTTGTTGAGATCTAGAGAACCGGAAGAATGGGCAGATGACGACACTGACACTATCCGGCAGTCGTCACCAGACTGACGCATGATGGGAAGGAGGTGTATGGTCAACAAGAAATGACTGAGGTAATTTATCTGAAAAGAGGCAGTATATAAAATTTCATTGAAAATATATAGTCATATTATATTAACATTAATAAATGATATTTTTAATGATGCTTATTGTTATACATCTAATTTGCTAGATATTACATGAGCAGATGTTTATACAAAAGAGGGCATTACGTTTCCTGCATTTTTTTTTTTTTTTTTAATTTGGTGTCGTTACATTTCCTAATGACTAAGGAAGTCGCGGGAACCATAAAATCTCCAGTTACCAGGTATTTATAATGTCCGATAACCAGAAAGAAGACGCCACTCAAAGCATTAAAGTATGAATGAAAAACTCAATAATTTGATAGGGACTAAAATACAGAACGTACCTGAAAGTGCGATTCAAATTCATCCTCAGTGTAAACTGCAAAAAAAGATTTACGTGTCAACAGAATCCATTTAATTTAATTGTACTCATTATGTATGTTTATTTTTTAAAGGTCAATCTTTTCGGCAGGTTTTGAAACCTCTATAAATTTTATCGAAAGGGAAACTAAAATATAGTTTTATTTAATGATAGCTATTCGTCTGTTTATTTGATATAGACGATTATTTCTACCTGCCTCAAGAGAGAGAAACATGACATTAGCAACATTTGTGCATAGGTCTACATTTTAATATCGCGTAAAACCTATATAATTTACCTACAAAATGTTCTTTGATGGCAAGATAAATTGGCCATTATTTTCATTCATAATTAATCATTTCAGTCATATATGTTGTACAAAGTAAACCTAGGAATACAAAATCAGAAATTGACATGATCTTACAGAGAGATGCAGGTTTGGGCTCCGAAAGGGGACTAAAAACACCACATACAACAAAATGTTGTTAACTCACCCTGTGGTCCACACACAATGCCAGCGTTACAGATCAGTACATGTAGAGGGTAGCCCTTGCTCCGGTACTCCGTCACGAACTCCATAACAGACTTCAACGACGACAAGTCCAGCTTCATGTACTCCACGTTGACCTCATCAGGAAGCTCCTCGTGTGTGTATCCAAAAGGAAGGTCGTCCGAGGCCTTGTATTCTATCAGGTCCGCCTTGATCCGCATCATGGCCTAGAAGAATACAGAGATTACGGAGAAAAAGTAGAAAACGAATTCCACCTGCTTAACTGTCGGGTGGGCCGCTAGTGGTCTCCATTGCGTTGAAGTTCATCCATTCCGTCGTCTGGCTGGCGAATTCTAATGGAACTCCAAACACTAAATTCCTATCAGCCCAAATATATAAATAATGTTTTTTCCTATTGTCAACCGATGAAATATGTTATCCAGATACCAAATAACTCACCAAAATAACTTATAAATTCAAAAACTAAATGTATAGAACATGGAAATATAAACAAAAAATATGAAAACACGAAATTACTTTAGCCTTATCACAACTAGCTGAGGAGACACAAACCGGACATGTTACCTTCTGTCTGTTATAAACCATTCTGACAATCGGAACCCAACCAGGGAGTGGTCAATCCCACACCCTACGTTCGACCACCCTGTTTTTGTTTTTTTTTTGTTTCAAAAGACGTGTCAATTTTGTCATTAGTATTTGCTAAGAATTTTATAAAAATGGGACCAACCTGTCATAATTATATATGTAAATTTTCTCTGTTCATATAATTTTGTCTTTTGTGATTATGGTTGTGTATCATTGGCAGTCAAAAGTATCACCAATTTATACTGTTCATTTATACATAGAGATTCTTTTTAAAATCTTGTCGGTTATTCTTGTGTTTATTTGATTTCACTTTTTGAAAGATATGATGCTGGTTCAATAGCTCCAAAACAGCTGACGTACATAACACGCAGTGCACATGCACTTTCTCTCGATTAGACTGCCTTCACGAATCCAGTTTAGTTGTGACCGGCCAAGCTTAGGCTATCGGTGATATCAGGTGTGGACATTATACTCCGGACTCTCTGGGTTCCTATTACCAAATGAAACATAGTATGTATTCGATTCCTGTGCAAAGCCTCATAAGAAACGCGGGCTTGGCTGGGGAAATGGATATTCATTAAAATACTTGGTACACAGTGTAATGACAATAATACGAATAGCACTCACGGCGATGGCTTTTGCCTCCGTCCTGCAGGCCAGGATGACGCGGGCCCCCATCAGCGCTATGTGTTTTGCCATCTCATACCCGATACCTAAATATGAAGAGTCAAATTAGAAAGGAAAGAAAAAAAAAATAAAATGAGAACGTCAAGGAAGTTGTGCTCGTTCGTCACCACGGAAACCTAAAATTATGTAACTTTCACTAGGTGCATGAAATGAACTTTTAATCACAGAAAATTGGTATCTCACCTGTAGGTTTAAAAATCAGACCTAGAAGTAAAGACAAACTGGCAGGCCAGTAATCTGGTGGTAATGTAAGAGGGTCGACAGACGCTAGCTTTATCTCTGTCCCTACGGGTCCAATCGCATAACCGAAAAACGCTCTCCTTTAAATAGATTCCTTGAACATTCCAATGCAGAACTCGTGTCATATTTCAGTACATTTATAAAACATCGAGTGATTTATTCCTTGCAGTACAGAACATATTTTGTGCAAGTATTTGAAATCATTCAGACGCCGCCGTCTTACTTACAGTCTAAAGTATAGCAAGCCGTGTATTTACGAACAATGTGTATGTTCATAGTGTTACAAGAGGGTCGCTTTTATCATGACTATGTCCAAATTTTGTTTCTTTGAAATGTTAATCAAGGGTATAGATATTACACATTGCTATGTACTCGTATATAGACAAAGACTTAATTAAGAAAGTCGTTATACCATATTTACCAATTAATATACACTGCCGAAATGTTAATAGCTATTATAAATAATTAAGATTTGATTTTAAACAGTAAGGAAGCCTCTTTATACGGTCTAAACTGTGCGCACGGTGCAGGCACGAAATCGGCCATAGATACTCTATCCACCCCACCGCTGAAAAAAAGCGCCATTAGCAGTTCCCTTGTACCCAAAGTGCAACTGCTGGCGGCTCCAAAATCTTGTGTAGGATTTTTACCTTACTTGTAGTAAATTGTACCAGACATTATCCGGTGCGTGATACCCTTATAGATATAAATCTGAACTTGTTCAGGCGTTAGAGCTGTAAAACCATTAATTGTACATGTAGATGGCAGGTCCAGGCTGAGGAGATAAGTAATGCTCCTCTATACATGTGTATATAACCAGTGTAGGGGCTCTAAGTTCTTTGTTACACCGACAATAACGGCCATATTTGAAAGGAAAAAGAGAAACTCTAAAGGATATATCCGTAAATGTATGTTCGTTTATGACCGTCTAAAATGGGTTCTTTATTTAAGGAATCATCGGGACTCTGTAATTAGCATGACGTATGACCGATACTGGTTCTGATACGGTCCCCGGGCTTGTCTCTGATTTGGTTTGCCGGTCTGTTTGGCTTACATGCATTCACTACTTTACTCGGAGTTACAGTGAACTGAACTTGTTATCACTCGATTCGACAATACGATATGTTGCCTCTGCCAGAGTCGTTGTTTGTGTGTTGTTGTGTTTTTGTGAGAGTGTTTGTTCAAAACATAACTCACGCGATCATGAAAGGAATCTCATGAAAGTTCCAGGCTATTTCGGCTCTTTTTTTTAATGAAGACTCGATTAGATTTTTGGTGTGGATCCGGCACATGATCCTGATTCAGGAGCTAGGAACGTCATCAAGGGATATTTATAAATGCACAGCCACTTATAGGGACCCCCCACATGGCGGAGGCTTGATTTCCTCAGTATGCTGATTTCTAGTTTCACCATAAGTAAAACGGTAGCGTTGATACTATTATGGGAAATAAAAAAATTAATGTTTTGTCGTAAAAGAATTGATTTTACTATAATATTGCATGAAAGGTGGTTTTAATCAAGTGCCTAATTTCACCAGTCCTTCACGAAATGACATTGATGGGCATTTCGTTTGGTGTTTCTGGAAGTGTGTTTCTGTGGTCAAAATTCATTGTAACTTCATATTAAGACTGATCAAAGATCATTGATGGTTTCTTAATCAACTGTAAAACAATAAAGAAAGCATTCTGATAAATACCAATTTATATTAATGGTATACATAGGATAACAATATATATATATGCCTTTGGGAGCAAGATGATTTAGCTTTAATAATATTAGTTCAACTGGGCATAACATATTTATTTTTTTCCGAGCCCGTTAATATGAACCTCCTGAAAACCTAAAGCACATAGAAGCGAGCCTGATTTATTAACCAATTCTGATTAATATGCTCGTTAAGATAACATTAGTCTCTGTTATCAGTTGAGATGGTGCATAGTTTTTGTAGTCGCCTTATCAATTGAAGTATCTATCACGTTTTGATTGATAGCGGTAACATAGTTTACAGGTGTTTAGTATAACCGTGAAGATAGTCATTGTTTCTGAACAGAATACTGGAGATCAAGTCATTGTTTTAAAGCTCAAAGGGTCTTTTTTTCCCGCAAGAACAATAGTATAGAACATTGATAACGTGCTCGACATGTGTTGTACGATTAAATATTTATATGACAAACTTCAATTTCCTTGTCTGAAGCCTATGACAACTACCGCGGGGGGTTAGAACCTTAGCTCCACACCCACTGAGGGTGAGTGCACAATCACATGGTTGCTGGGCTCAAACATCTTTTTATTTAGAATCGCTTCATGCGTTCATATTCCCGCTAAGAACACACGCGGTGTAACTGTCTAGTATTGTAATACAATATAAATACATTTAATGGCGCACCACTGAATAAGCTCTGTGGCGGATCCAGAAATTCGAGAACTATCGAGATTATTTTTCACCTATATGAATAAAATATAAAGCCATGTTCATTATTAAAGTTGATAACAGGTGCGCGGAGAGGGAACGGCAGGGGTGTCACTGTAGTTGTCGTGACCTATCAGAGTGTAATAACGGAAAGACTCCCTCCCTCGGTATAGAAACATTTAGATGCTGTCTTAATCATAGGGCTGTTCACTAATATCCTCAACTTTTAAAATCAAATGTAATAAACTGTGGATAAATTGATAATTGAACAGCTAGGAAAGAAAGAAAGGGATATATAAAAAAATTGATTACGAATAACTGGGAAAATAAAAAGGAAAAATGAGAAATCTTACAGCGTGCGCCCCCTTTGGATCCGCCAATGAAGCTTTTTTTATTTGTTTTATATTGTATGAGACATAAACAACTCTTGTGCACTCTTTAAGCATAATTCAATAAATCTCTTACTCTTAAAATTTTAATAAATAACTTTCTTTATCCCACCATGACGATTGTTTAATGTACAGATCATTTAATGTACTGTCAGTAACACGTTTATTCTGTTGCGGGAAGTTTAAGAAAATAAACCTATAAGAATATATTGATTCTACTGATAAAATTACTCTAAATGCAAATCCTATTTTGGCGGAATTTCGACAAGAACTTCATTTTATGTGACCGTTGCCGGTGATTGTGGGTACATTACTGTAATTATTATTAGATATAACAAAAATACTTAATTTTCATACATGACTGATCAAATAAAATACTGAGGTCGTAGGTCGTTCTTTTTGCACTTAGTCATCTCCTCATTTTTACTCAGTTGACTAACTCTTCCTGTTGTCAATTTCCCCCGGATGTGTCAGGTTGCAATGCAACGAGCTGTACTCCTGAGCGATAGAAAAAGCCATAGGGAACTCTAGACTGCATAACTGAATCTACATGGAGATATCCTGATTTTAAGTAAATTCTACCATTGGACGGAGCAAGGATTAACGAAAGGGAGGGTGCCTCGGAAAGGGCAAAGAGTGTATAAATATATATATATATATATATATATATATATATATATATTATGATAATAATAATAATAATAATCGGTTTATAACTTAAATATTGGGATGCATGAGTCATTATCCTTTATTTATTAGTTATCCTATTATAATTTGAGACATAACGTCCCCGAGACTGATCTCTTTTTATGAAGAAATTGTTACCTGCAGAGGTAAGTGTATACTAGTATACCGTAATGAACTTGGTGATCACATGACTAATATTTTTAATATTTTAAAATTGCTTACATATTTCTAACTTTCAGCAGATATTCAATGTCTATTACGTTTCCTCAAAACTATGTGCAAAGTCGGATGCATGACCCTGCGCCTCCCGTCCCCTCCACCCCCCCCCCCCCCACCCACCTACGCCTCTTATTTCTCCTGCCACCACAAAGAAGTATACAATGGAACACCTTTAATGTCCCTTACAAGTGTTCACCAAGTCGGTTATAATTTTCATTGTATATAGATGGTCAACAACTCCAACACCTTGAGGGAGAGAAGAGGGAAAGAGAGAGAGATTCAGTATATTCAGAGAGGGAGAGAGGGACAGATTTAAGTAATAAGAATAAAAATTCTGACCTGAATGTAAAGTATTCGTCGCTTACTTATTTACATTGTGTATTTAATTCACCGATTTATATATCTTTACAGCATGTCATCTGGTTCATACGTACATGACAGAATTAGGCTAAATGCGGATCTTATCATCCAGTTAAGAAGTTTTTTGTTGTTTTTAAAATTCGGATTCGTCTTCTAATACGGACATTATCTACACATTGCTATAGGTGAAACTAAGGACGGGCATCATGACGTCTAAATAAATGAAAGAAGACACCCCTTTCTTCATACGAAAACTATACAGGTCTGTATAGTAACCGTGTCAAATTTGATAAGATATCATATGTTACACCTTGTATCACGATATTCTACCGAGGCGCACGTGGAGGGGTAATGGTTCGTTATAATTAAAATTAATTAATTAATGCAAGCGGTTAGTTATTACCTGTGTTTGAGCCTGTGACGACCACTGTCCGGTCTGCTGGCAGCTTGACCACCGGCCATTTTTGTTTGGTATTGCCCGCACCCATGTTTATTTTAGTAGCCTGGTTCTCTGGTCCGTCTGCATGAGACTGAATGGTCCGGAGGTAAGGACCTACCTCACACTGGGAATTTTACCGACCAAAGTCCGGCCCGCCCGTGCCGTGCTGATAACGAGCTTTTTATCAACAAGACCTCGTGTTATCAGTCTCACCAGGTGATGGGATCCAAGGCAGTGGAAGAGGAACACTAGCCCCGTCAATAATCTAGGTTAGTACAGACGGTGCACGGACGGTTTGGCCATGGATATTTTATGGCCAAGAAAATTGTCCCTTTGGAATTTTCAGCCATGGAAATCTGCTCTCTAGGACATTCACACCATATACTTTCGCTCTCTAGGACGTTCCGGCAACAGACATGTCCCCTTAGAACGTTACAGACACGGACGTTTCCTTTATACGGACGTCCCGTGTACAGAAATTCTGGTCTGTGTAGAAATGCTGTCGATGCATATTCGTTCTCATCTACAAAAATATTCCTATTCTCGATCAATTGCTGCAAAGAGTTGCTCGAATTGATCGCGTTTTCAATGCCGGGACTAACTTTGTCTTTTGAAAACTGCACAAACTGAACGCAAACACGTTCTCACGTACAGCTAACACTGCTTCAACATGTTCTCAATCCTATAGCAGGTGGTCATGACGTATATTCCAATTGTATGTACCCTTTTCCCTTAAAGTTATATACTAAAATAACATATATATGTCGATCTCCCGTGTTTCCGAATTTTCCCGGAAGCGAGCTTCATATTTTCATCATTCTTTCGAGCCATGTTTTTCATGATTTGCCAGGTATTGAACAATAAGAGTTATTTCCTGATCGGATCATGTTCGCTTGGACGTTCTTTTTAAAGGGCGTTCCTATTTAAGATCAGACAACGGACTTTCGGGCATGCATCCTCTTACCAAGTCCGCTCTGGCCTGCAACGGAATGGCCCGGGAATGACAGTTTTCTTACGGTAAACAGCAACTCAATGTATTGCAATGGGAGGACAGATTATAGGATTCCTGCTTGATTGGTACTCGGACTTATTTAGTTATGTAAAGGACGCCACCCATTCTAATTCAGGTCCAAAGAACCCTCTTTACTACATATATATATATATATATATATATATATATATATATATATATATAATGTATATATTGTTTATCTGCAACAAACAACAGCTATAGAGTGCACAATGGTATGGGACCAAAGCTTTATAATTATTTAAAGATACAGGAATCAAACCCATGCGCTTTTGCTCCCTGAACCATAACCGTGCCTTATCAGACCGCAGCATGGTGCTCGGTAACATTGTTCCCCGTACCTTGTTTAATATACTAATGGTTGCACGCACCTGACAAAGGGTAACTGTTATGTAATCAAGGATAACCTAAACAAAAACAAACTACTTTAATGTGCACCGTTATGAACCATACCACTGGCGGCGAAGCGAAATATTCATAAGGGGCCCTTTAGTAGCCATACATAAATATATATATATGTATGTATGTATATATACGCACTTATGGGGTTGATATGGGGAGGGGGTAGTCTGTTACAGTCCTGTACAGGAGAATATACTTATTGTACTGTACTGAAAAGTACTGGTACTCCTTATGTTTTTCCATCATATTATTTGGGGCCCCAGATTTCGCCGCCTATTCATACCATTTCAGTTAGACAGTCTTACCCGATAAATGCAACAACATGTTTCACGAAACTACAGAGTTGAAAAATTGTCTGACAAAATTTGACTCTTCTATATTTGTATAATTATATATATACATACATACAAACAATGCAGCTGCTGTCAAGACTAGTAAATAGGTTAAAACCGTCGGCGTGAAATTAACTCTGGCACTTCCCGTTAGAGAGGTTCCTTGAGTTTGATTACCTGAGCGTTCTCGCCTGAGGTCATTATACCAAACTGATTTATGTGATATAAATGTTTGCTCCGATATTAAAGCCGATGTAATGATTTTACTGCAGGGATATAAAACTATCAATGAAACGTGCCACAGGTCAGGTAACGCTGTGGTCATGAAATAATGTATGTCATTTTTTGTTTTAAGAAAACCGCTAGAAATGGGTAGCCCATGCATGAAATATACCCAGTGCACAGAAATGAATAATTTAGGTATATCTTTGATCCTGGTTTTGTCACAGCTTCATACAGGTGCTGCTGTCTGCCGGATAAATTGTGAAGTAGCACGTTCCTCAATTTGCCTGCATGGAAATATCCGATCAAAAGCAACCATCCCTTTATCTGTATAACAGACCTTCATATGAATAAATTATGGAACAAACATAATTCATTTTAAAGTAATTTAAATAAATTGCTTTTGGTATTTAAGTACAGTTTACATAGATAGGATACGGAAAGAAAACATACCGACTGTACTGTATTGAAATGTAAAGGCAAGACTCGAAGAGGTCGATAGTCACAAAAAAGTCTACCAGGTTGACGGCTAAGTGAATATATTTACGGATGTCACCAGGAATAATCAGATTCCTCCCGAATTATCACCTGGCAACTGACCGGGTGTCATTTAAAATCATGATGTACAATTTTTAATTTTTACAAGAAATGTTTTCAATAAGCATTGAATTCTGCTCAAATAATGTGACATCTTACCGTACCGAGTATCCAATAATTTAATCCTTAACAGTCAAACCGTTTTAATATTACATATATACAAACATGTTTCCATACATTCTATAAAATTATTTCTCTTACATGTTGAACAATATTCTTGTTTGATAGCTTATTTAACGTGTTTCTTTGCGTCTTCATAAAATACGGCTAAAATTAGAAATATTAAGGAGATCCACATTTGTTACAAATACTGAGATTCCTACACAGTTCCGCCAGGTGTCGCTGTGTCGTTAGATGACGTTAGTCCCATTTCAGATCATTACCATTAAAACACGTTATTCAAACAGACAAGCAAACCTTTCGCGAACAGAAACACACGCCATAATGTATTTTGATATACATAAATACTGAACAGATATTTATTTGTTTTATTTCTTTTTTTTTTTTAAATTAATTTCATTGTTTGACATTTTATTGTCAAACAATGAAATTTAACCAGCACAATCTATTTCAGATAACCGCTATATACATAACAGATTTTTGTATTCAGATCGAACAAGTAAACAGTAGCACTTTATAAATAAATATATTCTCCTTCATTTCAAGTATATCTGCCCATATAGTAAAAAAAAAACAGATAAAAGACATGAACGTGTTTTTTTGTGCTACATCTCATCAGCAACTGTTCGTATGTATACATGTCATGGTATATCATATGTTATAATATAATTCTTGGTATAGTCAGCATCAGAGAGTTGTTTACTATATCTAGGTAGACTCAGGTTGTGAGTTGTTATTTCAATTACATGCTATACCAATTAATTATTATCTTTTAGGCCAACAAAAATATAAGGTATGGTTCTCACGCACCGCCCGCGCCATTTTTAACCCCCCCCCCCCCCCCCCCGCATCAAACATTTTTATTTTGATTTTCATCTTTCAAGAAGATAAAATAATACAATTTTAATAGGATTTCCTTTGTTATGTAGTGCTTTTACCTGTTTAGAAAAAAAAACATGTTAATATTTTCATTCTTTCCCCTGATCATATGACATTTCTTACAAAAAAGGTAAAAAAAATAAAAAAAAAAAAAACGCTCGCCCGCAGTGGTTTCTGAAAAAAGTGCCTGAGAGCCGTACCTTTTTATTTTTTTTTTTTGCCTTATTGATTATCTTCTTAACCCGTAAAAAATAAAAAAAAAAAAAACGCTCGTCCGCACGTCCGCACGAATTGCCACCGCTGGTAGCGCCACCTACAGTGCTGAATTGGTAATGACCCAATGATACCGATGCATTGTTTGGTGAACTTATTTGACTGTTGTGATAAGGGAGACACTGTTTACATCCCGTTGTTGTAGATTTTATTCAGTTAGAGCCCGACCGGATCCCTCAAGTCTTTCACCAAGTCCTCGGTAACCAAGTCATTTAGGCATTCCAAGGTGTACTTCCAGATGACTTCTTGTTTGAGTTTGTCCCTATAAATACCAATAATGAAATACAACTTAACATAACCAGTTTTGCAATTATGGAGAAATGGTATGGAGAATGGCGGTAGGGAGAAGATTTTTTTTTCTCCCAATTTTGGGAAAATATTAATGTGACATTTCATACTGATAAATGTAAATTATTAGCCATAGACTAATTACGCCCAGATTCCAACGTTTGAACCTCATAGATAACTCTGTTTATTTGATCAAATTTATCTTTTGAGTAAACGAATTTTTATTTTATTTGTATGGAAGTATACCGGGACCATTAAACTAAATGTCAGTTATTAATTACGGATACCTTGAGAGTTTAGATGACTTCGACAGTTTACAGTTCTCGTAGTACCCCGGCTCCTGGCCGGCCAGATCAGGATTCACCGCACAGTTAATGATGGTAGTGGCTCCCTCATAAGATGTTCGCATCACTCCTGACAACAACAAAAATGTCAAACTGTTAGTACAAATGCAATACAATTCTTCTTCAGGAAGGCCGATACAGTTTTTTACGTTTGTTAAATTGAGAACCAGGTTTCAATATTATCGTTGCTGTTAATGATTCTTTGATTGATCTTTATTTCCTCCGATTTCGGAGAGTACAACAATCAGTACCAAATTATACATTGAAAAAAAGGAACATTGGCAAAAAAAAAAAAAAAAAAACACCATACAACATGTGATTTGTCATAATAAATGTACAATAATTGATTTAATCTAACTTCAATAACATAAACAATAAGAACGTATACGAATATATTAATTTTGTATTTCTTCGGCCCTGATATAGGTTATCACCAATTTCATTTTAATATATATAAAATTGTGAATGCAGTAATCAATAAAGTTGATTTTTAAGAACAAGTACCAGCCAATTTGCAAAGCTTCCACCACGTTCCCCACAACCAGTCATTGTCGTAACCTCGCGATATCTCGGTCCGGACGATCCCAGGATGCACCGCGTACAAGCTTATGTTACTTCCCTTCAGGCGGCGCCCGAGTGTGTACATCTGCATCACCTAGATAAAATATTATTGTACTTTGGAAACAGCCAGAAGCGGATCCGGGGGGGGGGGGGGGGGGGCAGGGGGTCCTTTTTCATCAGAAACAACGTTTTTTTAAGGGCTTCAGACAAAATTTTGCCGCCTGAACCCCCCGTTTTTCAGAACTGAGGACCTTTTTTTAGGGTTTTCCGTTGTCCTCCTGGGTTGGACCCCCCCCCCCTTTCCTAAATCCTGGATCCGCCCCTGACAGCAGAATTACAGAAGACAACCCGAATAAAACACGTCTTATTGTCTCTGCACAACTGAATGTTTATATAGTGAATTCCGAGGTTCATTGCTTGCAACGAAGGTATATATTTTATGTATAAATATCGTTTATACTGCATATATGTTGACACTATTAGTACCATAAAAACAGAATAAAACTAGAATACGGGTAGTCGACAAACGACTACGTGTATCCGCCGAAATCAGAGTGGAACAGGTGAAGTGAGGCATGGATTGAGTGGCAAGGGAAAATAGAGTAAGGTGTGTTGCATATTAGCATGCATGTCTGCAGCCATAATGTATATGTAGGTTGCGCCACCTACCACAAATGCAGAAAGCTGTCACATAAATGTAGGTGGCGCCACCTGCCAAAAAATCGAGAAAGCAATCCAAGATGTATAAACATGCAAAATCTTTAGGCAGATAAGTCAAACTACTACAGAGATATGAGTGGTTTTAGCGCACGGCAGACAAACAGACAGAAGCTGTGCAAAACTGGTGATATCTATACACATGCAAAATTTTGGCCTAATCGGTCAAACAGTTCCCGTGATATGAGCTTGGATGTCTGCAGCGTAAACTAGAATGTAGGTGGCGCCACCTATCATAAAATCCAGAAAGCTGTCCAGAATGTATAAACCTGCAAGATTTTAGGTAGTTATGTCAAACCACTACAGACATATGAGTTATTTTATCCCAAGGCAGACAAACAGATGGACGTTGTGCAAAAATGGTTGCAAGAGGCGCCACCATTTTCGCATATGATAAAGAGCTATGTGAGATCTATACACATGCAAAAGTTTGGCCTAATCGGTCAAACGATTCCCAAGATATGAGCTTGGATGTCTGCAGCATAAACGTGAATATAGATGGCGCCACCTGTCACAAAATCGAAAAAGCTATCCAGGATGTATAAACCTGCAAAATATTAGGTGGATATGTCAAACCACTGCCGAGATATAAGTGATTCTATCCCACGGCAGACAAACAGACGGACGCTGTGCAAAAGTGGTTGCAGGTGGCGCCACAATTTTTAGTGTATTTTATAAAGCTATCCAAGGGCTACATTTGTATAAAATTTTAGCCTGATCGGTCAAACGGTTCCCAAGTTATGAGCTTGGATGTCTGCAGCGTAAACATGAATGTAGATGGCGCCACCTGTCACAAAATCGAAAAAGCTATCCAGGATGTATACGCATACCGAATTTCAGGTGAATAAGTCCAACTAATGCAGAGATATGACTGATTTTATCGCAAGGCAGATGAACAGATGGACACAGGTCAAAAATGGTTGCAGGTGGCGCCACCATTTTTAGTGTATGTTATAAAGCTATCCAAGGGCTACATTTGTGTAAACTTTTTAGCCTGATCAGTCAAACGGTTCCCGAGATATGTGGGTTTATGTGTGGAAACAGACGCACAAATGGACGCAGAGCACAGAGGAAAGGTCATTGGTTAAAACAAAATCGGGGCGCAGCAGTTCACATATGACCCGAACATAATCCCGGGTTTCGTAAAATTCCGCCCAGCGGTTACGGAGGAGTTCTCCGGACACCTTCGCGGCGGCGGCGGCGGCGGCCAGCTGAAAACATAGTATCCGCAAAACTCTGTTTTGGCGGATACAATGAGTGAATGAAATAAAGATGAATTATGTTGTTAAGCTTTTTAACCCGTTCATGTTGTATACAGACTGATTACACAATGCTACAATATTCATAAAATACGGATGTATTCGTTAAATTATGATTAGATGTGCTTATGAGCACTTTTCGACTCACACACACCAAATGTTCGACCATGTGTGTCTACATAAGATAATGCATGACACAGTCCTGGCATTTAAATATTAATCTTGAACACGGGCATGCGATATAAAATAATAATAATAATAATAATAATGCTCATAATGATTATAATAATGTAATAATTATATGACATAGAGTAATATCGACTTAATTTACCTGAAACATCTTGGAGTTACCGTAGAACAGGTTTTTGCGGTAGTAGCGCTGGGCCTGGATGTTATCCAGATTCACCTCGCCGAAGGTGTGACCCAGACTGGATATGTAGATGATCCTGCAGTCCGGACCAGACCTCCGCATCACCGGCAGCAGGTGGAGCAGGATGAGGGAATGGCCCAGGTAGTTCACCTAAAGTAACAAGTAAGTGGTGGGTATATAAATCAGTTAATGTAATAATACTGAACGCTATGCAAATAAGTGAGACATACTGTATTCAGTTTATCCTGTTAGTGTTTTTGTAAACTTTGTAAAAATAGAGTAGAAAAATTAACAGATTTGTAATTGTTTTAAATATTTTCATATATTTATTTCTGTATATAAGCCCTTGCCCGCTACCAACATGCAAAACTTGAGATATAATATAACCTGGATAGCTGTGTTCCTACAAACCTAACCGTACAAATTTACATAGAAACAGCAGCCCCTTATCTCCACAGGTTTAATACATGTAGTATTTAATGTTATAAAAACGTGTAAACACAATTATACAAAATGCGGGGCTTGGTTTATTTATTGGCTAGTTTTTAGGATTGAAAATGCAGTCATATTGGGCCACTTTTCAAAGAGGTACTTTTTTCTTAGAAAAAGGGAAATTATGAATTCCCGTTGGAAGTGGAACCGCTGGATTTATGTTTTAGGGAGCATAGGCTCAATCTATTCGGCAAAACGGTTTTTTTTTACAAGCAGCGTGAGGAAATCAATATTGTGACGTGAGACGTCATCATTAATATATCAGTGCGTTAAGACTGAGTCAGGCAAAGACTGGCCGAGTCGGTAAGCTTTACTCTCGCTGTATGGCATCATCGAAAACTGAGCGTGACAGTAGCCGACCTCTACTGCAAAATTATATATAAACTAAACAATAAAGCTTTGCTTTACTTTGTTGTTATTTTGGCAAAGTATAAGAGGAAGTCCTGACCCAGTAACTTCTATCAAGAATGAAATTACTTTTCATGTGTTTTTCCATGTACATTATGTCAAGCGTGTGTCTATATATGCGTATTAGCATTAATGCCATAAATATCTGTCAAAATAATAAAAATAACAATGATAATAATAATTGGAGTATAATCAGCCTGAAAGCCCGCACTTTTAGTACAACAATTAAATAATAAAAGAACAAATACATGAATATGTTATGATCAGAGTTTGTCACTTACCTGGAACTGTTTCTCGTAACCATCTGCTGTGATTTCTACAAAATAAAAACAGAGTAAAAATAACAGTATGATAATGTATTAGCATCTTTTAAAATGTAAATATAAAAGCTAATTGCATGACTGTCTTCACAACCATTCCATGCAGTAACAGAAATACAAAAATGCAACCACATCTACTCTGGAATATCATCATAATGAAGATTTAAATGATTACAATACGTGTCATGTATATAGGTGAGTCAATATATTTGCACTTCTGTATTCTCTCTTAAGGTATTCATATCTCAATAACTGAACATTAGCAGGGATGGATATGCCTTATAATAACAAAACTCTTTATTTATATCATGAATATATTATTTTCCAGTAAGAGATACAAAGTTAGTATATTTTTTACTTCAGTACCTTTGGGAATAAAAGCGATGCCGGCGTTACAGACCATGACGTTGAGGGGGTAACCTTTAGCTTTATAGGCTTCGATGAAGTGGACTGTGGACTCCATGGACCCCAGGTCCAGAGACATAAACTCCACGTTGGGCTTCACGGCTTCCTTTATTACCTTACTGTGGATCGTCTCGTACTCTTCCTGCATCTTCTGTATGGCCTGGAGAGGAAAACGTATTACGTATTTTTATGACGTATTTTGTAAGATATATATTATACTGAACTATTTCACAGTGGGCACTATGTTTTATATTAGTTGATAATGTAATGCTATATAACAGTAGGACGAAATACAGGCCCAAATAGAGAAATGAAGAAACACAGTAGCAGAGTGGAAAAGTCTGGAGTACGTGTGTTCCATAAAAAGGATTAAATCCAGTTCCCACTTGGACGAACTTGATGCCACATCACCCTGATCTGACAGCGTAGAGTGAGTCTTATGGAAGTCGCGGGGTGTCGTAGATCTTGTCTTAATCACTCGGCAGTAAGTCTTAACATAAGCTTTGTGTTGCTAATTTCAAAATGTTAAAACATTGTGCATTTTCGTCTAATTTCGGAGAGAGGTCGTAACAGTATATTGGCAAGACATGCAAATGTTCATATGATTAGTGAGGTGGATTTGTGTCAGGAATGACCATGAATGGCCAAAGCCTTGACATGACTTTCTTTCAACTGCAGCAAGAATCGCTCATGCCGGAACCACGATCACTATAGACAAATATATTTTTATATTTTACCTCGTTTGCTCTCTGTTCATTCCGGCAAGCGATGATGACTCGAGCTCCCATCAGACCCAGGTGCTTGGCGGTCTCATACCCCAAACCTTTCAAATTAAGTTCACAAACATTACGTTACTTTTATAAAAATTGTATGGTCAAATATACTTTGTATTATTATTTGAATATAAATTATTTTATTTTAGAGCTGTTCAAGCTCACAATTTGTATTTTCACATAACGTAATGTTAAACCAGTGTTGAAAAAGTACAAAATTGTAAAAAAGCAAACCTAAAATAAAATGCTGTAAATAATAATAATAATAATAATAATAATAATAATAATTATTATTATTATTATTATTATTATAATAAATATGATTATTATTATTAGTAGTAGTATAGAAGAATTAGGATTATAAAAATACTGATTAACAAAAAACTGAAATAAAAGCAAATAATTCTAAATTATAATGGTTAAAAATTATGAATAATATAATAATAATAATAATAATAATAATAATAATAAAATGTAATAATAACCATGAATGTGTAATTTTAAAAAAGATAATTATTTATTTTAAGAGGATGAAGAGACTGGCATTGAATGATGGCATCACAGTGTGAAATATTTAAAATAAGACTCCCGGGCACTCCGACAACTAAAGGTGTGACCGGATCCCAGTTTCCCGGGAACGGTATCGTCCAAGTATGTGTTAAGGTATGAACCAAATACATTCGACTTTGAACACTGCGGGACGGTCGGTGTGGACAGAACAGAGGGGACTGGTTGATGATTAATCCGACATTGTAAATAAAGAGAGTAATCACCACCACAATACATAAGTCTGATTTAACAAATATATTTCCCGTCGTTATCACATGTTTACCAACACCGCTTAACACGTGCATAGAAAACTAACCACTCTTCGCCCTACCAGCAAAGAAATTGTACCACTTTTTGAGTAATTTTGAGCTACCTGTGTTTCCGCCTGTGACAAGAACTGTAAACTCGGGGTCCAAACGGACCAAAGGCACGGACAGATTCTTCCCCATGAGCGCTGCAGATTTCAGGCACAGCTTCCTAATTTCCGCAGTCTCCTATTTCTTTTCTTCTGGTGCTTCTTGCCCTGCTGCGCTGAAGACGGTTGGTTTTAGCGTCACACCAGTACCGTCAAAGTGCGCGCAGATATACGGTGTCTTTGAAGTCAGTGTATGGTGTCAGGGTTCAGTCCGGTGTTTCATATTGTGAACGTCCATCAAGTGATAAGTCTTGTTGCTGACATGGTATTGTCTTGTTACCCAGGCTCCTATTTATCTCTGTAATATATGATCTGAAGTCTGATCTTTGTCAGTTTGCATCATTAATTTAAATTACGCCTCTTTAATCTGGAATGATATATAAAAAAGTACACAAACATAAATATGGTATAGATTAAAATATCTTCGACAAATTGCACATATTTCCAATTATTACCCTTGATATGGATATTTAAATAAACAAATTACGTAACTTTTTTTTTTAAATCTACATAAGCCATACAAATGAACATAATAGTCATCTGGATTTAGCATAAGGCAAGATAAATTGTATATTATGATTTTTATGATTATGCTTATTATTATCATTATTATTATTATTATTATTATTATTATTATTATTATTATTATTATTATTATTTTTATTATTATTATTATTATTACCATTTCTATTAAAATTATATTATTACCATCATTATCATCATTAATATCATCATTAATACTATACTCTTACTTTCTCCATTACCATTTCAAGTACTACAAATAGTGTTAACTAGCTTATTATTATTATTATTATTATTATTATTATTATTATTATTATTTTCTGCAGGATCATCTTCAATTTTCACCATCATCATTATCATCATTACCATTAGTGCCCGTTGTAAATGTGCATTTGTTAAGCAATAAGTAACCATTTTATATTTTGTGAAATATTAAGTATAAGTAAAATATTTGTTATTTCTGAGGTGTCCGTACTATGTAAACAATTAGGAGTAAGCCCGCTCGGTACAACGTACATGGCCCAACATAATATTTACACGGTACATATATGAACGGGCCCGAGACCCTCCCATGTAGCGCTCTTCTCATGACACACAGACTTGCGGTTGCTTACTTTATACGGTGTCACTATTGCCGGCAGATCAGTTCAAGCTGTGCTAGAATATTCATAACTACACAACAGTTAGACGGAACTCGGCCGTTAATCTGTTTAGTATGTCGTTCACTGAGCAAGGCATATTTTTTACTTGTTATTTGTTCTTGGATCAAAACCGGATCATAACATTTGTCTCAGTACACGTCATAATGATAACTTCACTACACTTGAAGGATATAAACATTCGTGAGAGGAGTAGGGGAGGTCCGTCCGAGAAAATGGAGCTCGTTCCCGTGAGTGTCTCGTTTTTACACAGGTATCAGTTCTGTTTTGACACTTTGTAATGATCAGGTTCTCTACTAGAGTATTAGGATTATTCCTATCAGTGTCTGCATAAATTGTCATCCATCGTATGAAAACATTTCTATCGTATAAAACTTCTCAAACTTTGAACATTTTCTCACCTGGGTAACCTAAAATTATACAAAAATCTTGCATAAGTACCTTGATAAAATACATAAAGTCCTGATCCCAGAAAAATAACGATATGTTGCAGTGACATACTACAACGCAACGCTTATACACTGCAGTCATCTCCTTCGCTTTAACTGCTTGTTTTTTATAGCAAGATTGCCCGGGTTTCACCAACAGGGCTGGCAGAGGGCAAAGAATTGTTATAAGAAAATGAGAGTGGAATATCGCATTATGCTTCCAACCCGAAGTTTAAAAACCCTCGACACCCTGCCCTCTATGGTTTGCGATACCACGCTCTCATCAGTCTAATTACAATTTTTGGCCCTTTACCTGCCCCGGTGATGAAATGACCAAAAACTCGTTATACAAAACAGCGGTTAAAGCGAATGAAATCTGAAACGGCTACGGTTTGAGGAGTGCAATGGCAGGTGTTACAACCCATAATGTAATAACCGGCCCATAATGTAATAACGGCCCATATTGTAATAAAAACGACCCATAATGTAATAATCATACCCTGCCCATATTGTAATAAAACTGGCCCATACTGTAATAACGGCCCATAATGTAATAAAAAACGGCCCATATTGTAATAACGGCCCATATTGTAATAAAAACGACCCATATTGTATTAATGATACCCTACCCATATTGTACTAAAACGGGAAGTGGGAAAAACGAACCATATTGTAATAACATATTTATATTGTAATAACATATGTTTAAGCTCAAGAATGACAGGGCACACGCTTAGTGTCATTTACATAATATCCTGCCCCCTCCCATACCCTCTCCATGAACCTGTTACTAACCTTAATGAAACCATGGTTCACAACTGAATAAAAAAAATCATATTTTCATACACTAAAATATAACGTATAATAATAATAATAATTATTATTATTATTATTATTTTAATAATAAAAATAATATATATATACATATATATACACGTATATATAACAGTTTTCATAGTACCCATGTATGCATATTAGCGCCCCCCCCCCCCTACAACTTTCGAATTTCTAGATCCGCCACTAATCATGGCCCCCTGCCCTCCCTCAAACCTCTCCCTGCTCTGCGCCCTATGCTCTACCTCTAGAACACAGAAACCGGCATTTTCAAATTGTTGTTTTGTTGTTTGGGATAATTATTTTTTTAAAAATTAAATTGTAAACTCTTGAATCGCACGAATGACGCGTCCAGGTTTTAACTTCAAATATATGCGTTTAAAGCTCTTTATTTATGCGACGTGTTATACATGCTAACCTTAGACATCTTAATCAATACATATATAGGCACCAAAAAATTGCAGCAGTACCTCCATTTATAATTTCCAAATCTCGGGAGGTTTCGAGAGATCATATAAAATATTCTCTATGATACATTGAGCAAAACCACTGAAATTTAAACTTTCATTGATATTTTTCAAAGAATTAAAATACATTAAAATGTATCGATAATGAGAGTTTTGTATATTTTATCTGTTAAATTGACAAAATATTTACATTTTGGCGATACACACATATATATATATATACATATATATATATCATCTTGTTTAAATACTTTATCACCCTATTTAAACACTGATTCAACAAAAGGATAATCATGAATCATGGCCATATTTCGCTCATATTAGCTTGGTCACCGTTTTAAACAAATAGTCATTATGTAATCCAGTGGTTTTTCATACGTGTATGTTCACTTACACATTCGTGTCACGAGAAGTCAATATTTGAATTGTCTAAGTTAATTTGCATGAACTTTGATTTATAAAATTATTGGCCGTTTTACCCACCTTCGATTTTATTACAATATGGGCCGTTTTACCCACTTGCGATTTTATTACAATATGGGCAGGGTATAGTTATTACAATATGGGCCGTTTTTTATTACATTATGGGCTATTATTACATTATGGGTCGTTTTTATTACAATATGGGCCGTTATTACATTATGGGCCAGTTATTACATTATGGGTCGTAACAGCAGGCATGTGGAAACTGCGCGAACGATCCTTCGGGTTACGCAAATGGAAACTGGCGCGAACGAATCTCCGTTCGCGTAATTTTTCTTTTGAAGAAATAGGTGTTTGTTCAATCTCTTATAAAAAGTGAAGCGAAGTTACTTTCCGGGAATGATCAGTCGCTTAAAATAATTTAAGTTGGCGATCAGGCAGGTTTACCTTTTTAGGCTAAAATGAGGGCCGGCCATTCATTCGCTCTCAAAAACTGCGAAATGACACCGTTGATCCATGATGATGTACACACGCATTAAGTTGGGAAATTAAAGTGATCATAAAATCGGTATATTTGTTTAAAATAAAAATGTACATCGGCAATCCGCCGGTGTCAAATTTGACATCGCAGTTATGAATTAACTCTCATCATTTACCGCCAAAAATCATCTCCAAAATTTTATGATCAACACGTGTTACCGCCAAATTTGCGTTGAACTGTTCGTTAAATGACCGGCCAACGTTCATTTTAAATCGTTCCTTTCTACTCCTGCCAGCACCCGAGCGCTTGTTCAGGTGACAGAACAAATACGGGTACATATGTACCCGAATAGGTAACCACGGTTACCAGCAGTGACGAAACGTCATGTCATTAGCTCATTTCAACTCATTTGCATAGCCGAAGATGGCACTCTCTTCCAAATATTGCCGACTAGCGACCGTGCAATCAAGCGGGCCATTAATGAGGCCTTACGGAAAATGCAAATTTTCGGGGCTTAGGGCAAATTTGAACGACCTCAAATCAGTCCTCAGACGGGTTCCGGCGGCTTATTTCTCCAGTGGAACACTTGAACATTATATTTATCCGCTTTCTATTAATTATAAATCCCTCATATAAAAAGTTGTTGCGCAGAACTACGTTCTCAACTGACGAACCCGCTCATGCATATGACCGTCCTCAAACCATTTTTGCGGGTATATGTGAACATCGGTTCTTGATGCAGATGTACCGTGATCGATGTCATATCGCACATTTCTCCAAATAAATCGTGAATTTTAAACGTTTCAGCAAAGGATGAAAGAGTCCTAAAGATTTATGCTTGAAATATTTAAATAATTTAACATTTTTCAAAAATTGTGCAACACTAAAAAAAGTTTATCACTATCTAAATAATTTTATATCATCAATCACTTCTGTCAGTGTGATGACAAGTTTTTTTTTCCAAGTGAAGGCCATATGTATACGTATAAAGATTTTTTTAATGGGTGAGTTTTTTACAAATGAACAGGGAACCGAAAAACGTTCACATTGTAATTTAATTGTCAGGGTGCCTAAAATATAGTCTGTTTAACCACAGGCGCTTGAATTGCTTTTTGTGTAGATTTCAGTTATTTTTGTTACTTTTCTGGGTCATTTCCTCATCTGATATTTTCCTGGCGTTTTCGCACTATATGGCCCGGCAGCCATGGCACATCGGTTTCAGGCTAAATTTAAAGTACATGCGTGATTGGCTGAACCATTGTTACGTCAGCGGTGTCACCATCTGAAGACTACAGTAGAAGACATATCAATCAATCAAAAGCGTGTCCTCGGTTGCTATGCCATGGCTGTCGGACCTAACGACAGGGGCTTCTTGCCTGCCTATCTCAAATATAAGGTAAATAATAAAGAGATGGTCCGTATATAGTGTGAAATTCTTTAGGAAAATGCCAGATAAGTAATGGTAAACCATTTTGACAAGGTATTCTTTTTTCGTTATGTATGCCCTTTGTTAAAACAGCACTTCATCCATGGGTGTTCTATATGATTTTATTTTTTCCTTTAACAACTAAGCATTATGATCAGTAAAGGAAAAACTGAATATCATAAACTTTGCAATAAAATAATATGAAATTCTTAGAAGTGTATTAGGGCCTAAGTTTCTTTTTAATTTACCACACCTGCCAGCTGATTTGTTGATGTTTATAGACTTTATGGTTAACATAATACAACATCAATTACCTTCTGCAAATGTTCCTTTTACTGGTGAATGCTAATTAGGATATACAAATAAAGGTTTCATTTTATGTCCTTTTTTAAAAATTTTCTGAAATGAGAAACGCAAAACCAGTGGGTTACGCGGTTTAGTTTTTGCGTAACCCGTTTTGGGGTTACGCAAAATTTCTAATTTCCACATGCATGAATGGTGGCAAATTACATCATAATGTTAAGTACAGTCCAGCTGTGACACTCTAGCGCCATCTGTACACCAATAATGGAACATCTGTCTGTGTATATCGATGTATAAACCCACTATCAGTGAGCTCTTATCATATACAAGTCCAGAATTAAAAGATGTAATGTGTCAAGAGCAAATATTGATATATGATGTAACGACATTTTTATCATTGCTGAAGCTCATCTCGCCCCCGTCATAGACATAATCTGCCAAATTTGTCTGTAGATCAGGGTGCCCTTTAATGGAGAGAACAACCATACGGTTTAGAAGCATTGTTTACATATTAGAGTTGATCAAAATAAAGATATGGTCGTTTTCCTTTATACGTCTCTAAACACTTACGATTATCAATAAAGAGATAACGGCCAGGCCTGAAATCTGATGGGGAAAAATGAGGTCTTTTGGAGGTTTTGATCTATACTCAAAGTAATATATTGATTAATTCAGAAGGGAATATGCTGTTTATATATACTAAGTCGTGTTCGCCTTGGTTATTAAATTGTTGAATATGTTTAAGTATAAAGGGGCTAACTTGTTTAATGTGAGTACTTCATGTTGGGTGGAGGTAATGAAGATAATATATAAAAAATAAAAAAAAAGTAATCTAAAAGTAAATATATAGATATATATATATATATATATATATATATATATATATATATATATATATATATATATATATATATAATGGTGTATCAGAGAAAATATTGAAGGAAACAGTACTATCTTTTATACATTAATATTCCATACCAATGTCGCTGATTATTGATGACGAAAGCACTATCATCCAATTGCAGACAAGCATTGGTCATTCTGGTCAGATTCAGTGTTTACACATAATGGACCCAAGAACCTTTTTTCCATGTGTGTGTGGGGGGGGGGGTGTTAGAAGCAGAGGACATGCCCCGTCAAGTTTTGAGCATTGGAGAATAAGGTACCCTTTGTCCCCCTGACATTTTAGGGGGATATAACACAATTTATTCTCTTATTTTGAGAACACTTGTGAATTGTTTTGTCAACAGCCTCGTTAATTTGGCCTAGAAAATAGTTTTTGAATGTTTTTTTTTAAATCTGATGTAGACTTTAAATAAAATAGTGCTAAAAATCAGGAAAAATAGTTTCGCATTATGAGATCAATATGTTTCATAATATATGGAGGAAGGGAAGCAAATTATAATCTGATAGGGAGGTTTGTCCTGGGTGTCAAAAGGGGGAAGGGCTGTCCAGAGAATTGGAGCCGTGTCCTAATTTCAGGAGCGGGGGGGGGGGGGGGGAGTGGCGTGGGATTGGTTATGTCGGTCTGGATTGCACACCTCATATTTCTGAGGGACCAATAAAAATACAATATTGGATTCAGGTTACTTTGCTCGTCGGTTTTATATATGTGTTCGTTATCTTGATTTGTCGGTACAGGCCTAGCGCCTAGGCCTAAATATATTTAATTAAAGTGCCATCTTTGCTGACAACAGAGATACGCCACAAGTTTGGGAACGTTCAGCGTTCCTGCCCCTTGACCCCATCACTAATCAGTACAAACCACGAGCTGATATCACTGTTTAATATTTACCTAAACAATCTGTTTGGCCTGGCCTGAACTCTGGGCAGCGTCCCACGAGCTTACAACACAGAGTTCCACCCACGCTTAAAGCGCCATAATTGTGAGTTACAGAACTTCCGTAGAATTGTTGGTTGCCAAGGAGGCTCCGAAAATGACCGTCGCCGTATCCAACGAGTGACCGTGTGAACGAGGACAAACGCTGACCCATAATTAATGTGTAAGTTATTACACTTGGGTCTATCACCATATATTTGATTGTTATCAGTGTAACTTGCGCTAGGTCCTGCTATAACCACCATCGAACTTTATTAACACATAGATCAGCCCATCATAACGTTATGACTGCCCAGCAAACTATTCTATATACATGTACCTGAATCTACCTCATGTAAACTTGTTGAAGTAATCACTGACCGATCAATAACGCTATTTATGGTGAGACAGTGTTAGTATTTTGAAGGAAGGGAAGGTTGAAAAAAGTAGATCAAGTGTGTAAAGGGAAAGCTTGAGGTATTAGATTGATTTGTGTAAAAAAGTTGATATAGTTTTTCATGTATGCAGACAAATGTGTTTATTTTCACGAGTATTAACCATGGAGGGCGGTTATATGACCACACCGGTCTGTCTGTCTGTCTGCATGTCTGTGTGTTTGTCTGGATCTTAATATCTGACCAAGTCATCCATGGGAATAAAGCTCAAATGACCACCCTTGCATTAGGGCCTACCATTTATAACTGTAAGCAATATTTTAGGAACATAATTGCCAATTTTGTTCCCACTTTGCACATTACCTGATATAAAAGGTATGGCCAATAAGAAAAAGAAAACGTTTGGGTGGCATTACTGTTGTCATCTATAGAACTGATAAATCTAAGATCGACATAAGCCTACAACATGTAAGTTATTGAGAACTTGGAGCCTCTGGTGTGATATTTTTCTTGCGGAAAGTCAGTATGGCCCAAATCAGCCAGAGATGAATCAGGGCAAGGGAGAATGTTTCTGATCCTGACATACACACGTGGATGCTGCCTGTCTGTACGTCAGTCTGTTTGTACGTCAGTATGTCTGTCCATCTGTTTGTGCCTCTGTCTCCTTGCTTAACAAGGTAGCTGAATAATTGATGGTTTCAATGCAACTGGATGGAGAGACGAATCTTGAGAGAGACTGATCAGATTTTTGTTCTTGTTTTTCATCGGGGTATGCAAATGTTAGGTTCACTCTAGTTTAATTTGAACGTCGATTTCCCTGCTCATGGTGAATGGATACGCCAAAAGGCCTTGGCATTTAGAACATAATGGGTTGAAAACCCCATACTTCAAAGATGTGGATTAGAATTTGGAATAAGTTAACTGGAACGTGTCGTTTGTGGGGGTACTTCAAATAAGGTTCAAAATACTAACAAGCTTTACCCTACTTTAAAATTCTTTTTTTTTTCAGGCTGATATCCTCCGCTGCTATGGCGTGCAACAAGTGCTGCGGGGAGCTACAGGAGCGGGCGGAGGGCTGTGCCGCCGTGCTGAGGTGTCTAGAGAACATCCCAGGTATCGGTCACGGGATAGCTGCTGTGTACGGCTGTACCCAAAACAAGAGTCACGCGGAACGAGCAGCTCTAAAAGCCACCATCGGCATCATAACGTCAGTCATCTCCTGTAGCGCCGAGGCCATCGACGAAATGGCGAGAAAACCATCCTCGAAACTCTTCGGCGGAGACTTGACTCCTAGAACCGACTGGATGAGAGAGTTCCACCGCCTAACGTTCAACCAAATCATCATGCCAGGTAAATTAATAAAGAGACGACACTTAGAAAGCGCTCACGGAGCGCATCTGTTCAAATCTCACATTTTTATTTTTGCCCTATCGCCTTTTTGGGAAAAGAAATCTCCAATTTCCTATCAGCGTTAAATATTAAGGAAAAGATTATTATCGACATTAACCCTGTATTCACAATATATATATATATATATATATATATATATATATATATATATATATATATATATATATATATATATATATTATTCATAGCTGCAAAGGGATCCAAGGAATTAAAAACGAAATATACAGGCAAATAGACATTGGTGGAAAATGTTAAATTTATTTTACACTTGGTTAGTCTGTCTAAAGCAATTAATGCAACTCTGTAAAAAAATAAATAAGAGAAACAAATTTCTAATTTCTAACTGGTTATTCTTCCAGACTTTTTCAGAATGTTTATTGAATATTTAAGTCTCTGGAAGGAGCCAAAATGCAACGGTTATCAACTCTCTCTCTCTCTCTCTCTCTCTCTCTCTCTCTCTCTCTCTCAGAATCTTGTGTTTTTTTTTTTATTTCATCAGGTACTCACCAGTCAGCGACGTACAATATGCACGCTAAATTACAGCAGATCCCGATGACGTTCGGTTGGGCGCGCTGTCAGAGTCTGTCTATCACAGAGCAGCTCCGGGGAGGTGTGAGATTCCTGGATCTACGTCTGATGGACAAAGATAATGACATCTGGACGCACCATAACGTGGTTATCTGTGTCAAACTCTCGGAGGTTAGATGATGGGGGCAGCATAGGGAGGAATTGCTATAGATATACACATGCTGCATACTGATATCTCATGATTTTACCAAAAATTAAGGCCAATGTATATATCAGTCATAATTTTAATCAAAGTTATATATACTAGTACATGCATGATATAATGCATGTGAAAATAAACAGCCGGGCCGTTTTATGTTCTAGGGATCATTTGCATCTTAAGGACTAACATAAATGCCTTAATATCAACTTTCATACCTGACTATGACCTTCCTCATTCTTATGCAAATGATGTTACAAAGATGATGCATAAGGTCGGCTCTATTGGGCCCAGACTAAAGAGAAATGTATATAGTGATGTTACACATGGAAATTCATCTAAAGTCATAATCTATAACTGATGCCACAACAAGTCCGAGCATTTATTAATATTTAATGTAACGATCATAAATAACTGCCTGTCAGGTCTCGGATCACTGGCACTCTTGCATCAAGGAGTCATTAATATAATATCCTATCAGAATTTATTGTATTTTAGTCTTTTCACATTTTATGCCATTTGCTTATTTCGTATTAAATCTTATATATGATAAACGAATTGAACAGTTTAATATCAAGTCTTCTGAAATTCAATGATTTATTGGAGGAATGGAGGTTTATAGTAAAAGCGAGCGGGAGATATACATGTGCATGTACGTCTGATCAGATCTTTCTTTGTCTGCAGATCCTGACGTCCGTACAGCAGTTCGTACAGGAGAACACTAGCGAGGTGGTGGGCATCCACCTCAGTAACGACGGTAAACCTCTGGACTGGGACAAGTGTGACCAGATGATACGAGAGATCATCGGCACCAGAATCATGTACGAACCTGACCGATACAAAACGCTTGGTAAGAACTGCGTGTAAAATCAAATAAACTTATTTGTTTTACATGGATTATACAACCAGTAATTATAACTTATCTAGGCACTCTCCATAGCTCAGGTAGTGTTTTATGTACACTAAGGCCATGCCAAGAAAACAATTGTTCTAAGAGAAAGAGGTGCTGGCGGCCAAATTCTTTTATGATTTTTTATTTAACGGTCGAAACACAAAATGCATAATTGTATCCGCCAAAACAAGTTTTGTATGTGTGTAACCGGGTCCCGCCGTCGCCGCATTCGTTTCCGGAGAACTCCTCTGAGTCCCTTGGACCGATCTTTCCGAAACCCAGCATAGTTATTCGTTCATCTGTGTAGTTGTGCCTAACAAAGACAGGTGGCGCCACCTTCAGTCCTTATTGTGCAGTGTGAATACGGGTGTCCTTTTAATAGCAGCCCATATCTGAGTTGTTCATTGTATTGGCCAGAAATTGTGCTTGTCTATAAATCTTGGTTACCTCCAACTCGTATTCAAGGCTGGTGGCGCCATCTGCAAATGGTTTTGGTTGGCGTCCATCCATCTATTTGTCTTGGGTAAAAATCGCTCACATCTGAGGAGTGGATGGATGTATCAACCTGAAATGTTGGCATGTTTTGGATAGCTTTGTTGTAGACCAGACAGGTGGCGCAACCTGTTGTTCTTTTTTATAGAATACATTGATGCACTTTAACTAAGTAGTTGATTGGTGTATCGGCCTGAAATCCAGCATGGTGTATCCATCAGTAGATTGGTTTTTGGTGAAAATTGCACATACATGATGAGTTTAATTGGCATAACTGGTGCCACAAATATGGAGCCATGTCATGTCCGGGACATTCCGTGCCTTACTTTACCAATGCCTCTGTGATATAGCGGATACACGTAGTCGCTTTTGGCCTTTAAGCTTGTATAAACGTTCTTTTCAATTTTTGTACTCGTGCATATAATAAACACAGAATTTAGTATATTTTCCACAACTCATTAATTCAAGGAACCTAATCATGAGGAAAGTTTAACAACATTACTGAGCTCCTCATTGGCAATAAAAGATTAACGAAAAACAGAAAAGGCTAGTCATTTGAACAATTAATTTCCGTGTGTGGCCTGAAGCATGAAAAGTATTCCATATTCCTTTATAATACTATCATTAGATAACAGAATGATATATGCATGTTCAAAAATGATTTTTTTTTTGGAGAAGTACCATTAGCCTCAAGTATAATTTTCTCTTGATACATATCAGTATCCCTTGGTCAAATTTAGTAAGATAATAATGCCTTAATCTTGATATACGGATTTGCAAGATGAAAATTCCAGAGAGTGCGCCTCTAGCTGAAACAAGAATAGCTGTGAATATCATTCGTAGGGTTACTCCGGAAATATTTAGTCTAATAGATATTCATTCATTGATATTTCGAGATCACATATAACTTTTCAGACGCATAGCTCAAGATGTCATACAAGTAACTGAATAAGCCAACCAAGTAACTGAATAAAATGGTTTGATCTTAGCGCGTCTCAGGTTCACGTTTGAAAAGATCTGCTTGACATTTTATTTCAACACTGTAATTTGAATTTAATATATTTGTGTTTTATAATGTTCTAATATTTGTGTATTCATTTCGTAAAAAATTGTGTTTTTAGGTGAAATCACCGGGGGAGGCAGGAATGTTGCCATTTTTGGGTTTCCCGCAAAACCATACTCCTGGAACTGCCTGGAGAACCGATGGCCAAATAAGGCGTGGCCTGACGAACTTCAGACAGACATAAAAGAAACTGCTGATAATAGGTCATCGTTAAACTCCTTCTATTACATGTTCTGGTACAAGGCGGAGTGCACGCCAAACACGCCCATGGTGGTCCGCCATTTTGGAGGTATCAGCGGCCTTTGCGCGCGGCCATGTGCAAAAGAAAAATTTGACTTCCTGGAAGACATGGCGGCTTCCGCTAACCATAAAGTACAGGAGTACTTGGAATCAGTCGATAAACTGCCCTTTAATGTCCTCTCGACAGATTTTGTACCTGATGCTACAATCGAGAAAGTTATAAATTTCAACAGGTTTGGAATATCTGGAGCCACCCAAGCCGCTCAACAAGCAATGGCTGCTCAAACTGCCACACCAGCTCCTGAGCATGCGCAGCGGAGGCTTCCGGAAAATGGCGCACACTCCCAGCAGACGGCGCCAAGCTCGTCCCTCCCGGAAGTCCAAACCCCTGTTATTACACAACAACCAGTTGTCAGAGAAATGTGGGAAACAAATGTTTGATTAAATGTCAGCTTTCTAGTTTTATATTGTATTATTTATTGTAATACGCTGCCAAACCGCTTGCCATGTCGATGCACACATATAATGTAGTATTAATCTAATCTGTTCAAGCAATGATTGCAGGTGTCTACCACGTAGTGTTCGTGTATCATTGAGTTAGGAAACTATCCGGTAGATGGAAAGAACATCCCTTTAGAACTCCGAACCGATCAGGACCGATTTTCGATTTGAAAATAAGGTCTGTCGAGGGAGGATGTAGAATATCATGGTTAAATACAATCAGAATCTGTGTGAAAAATACGAGTCCACGGCACACAAGCGGTCACGCTCATGTCCTATGTACATTTAATGGCAATAGGGCCTCAGGAATGTTCATGATTTTAGTATGCGATGGTGTACGTCGTCATCAGAAATGATGTGTTATTTATGGTAAAATAATAAAAAAAATAGGGACAAGGCAATAAACACAATTTATTAATCTCAGAAAATGCTAATATGAGTGTCTTCTCTGAAGAACCGATAAACAAAACCAAATTTATTTTGTATGTTTTATAAATAAAATAGTTGCAAAACATGTTGTATGTCAAAATGGATGATGTTTCTTTTTTTTTTTTTGCACGTTTTATAATGTTCTTTTTTTATGAAAACAAACACAAATTCAATTATTTTTTTTATTATTTTTCCCTCTGAATGCTGAGATGATGTCAAGGCTTCCGTTTTCATGCAGCGTCGTGCATCCCTTTTGATATACCATGAATTAATGATTGAAGAAAAAAGGATACATGCATATACATTTAAGTCGGCTTTTGTTAAACATAATATCCTTGATATAAGTTTATGAAACCGTGGTTATAGCACCTAGCCCTCCTGCCACCGAAAAATACGCTCCCTCAAACTATGAAATCTACTTCAAAGTCATGGAGGTTGGTGCCTTAGTAATGAACGTTTTGATTTAATCATCTGCTTTTTATTTATTATTATACAGATGTATATGTGAAAAAGTAGGAGAGAAATAGTTCTTATCCGGTACCCAATTGTTACGGAAGCACATACATATTCAACTTTAACCGAATTTTCAACTATGTAAACGTCGACGTAAAGTCAATATTATTAATATGCCTAATCATTGGGGAGAGAAGTGGCGTTTCAGGTTTTTATCGGTGAGTTTTGTGACTGAGAACCGTCTTCCCTTCAAACTGACCGTATTTCTATTAACAAATCCAAACATGTTAGAAATTGCTCTAGAAACAACCTTTGTTGATCCTCTTTGGCACCAAGATCTGGTCCGAGAAGGCTGTCGTCTGACAACGAAAATATCCTTGATTAGAGCAGTAAAAGTCTCCGTGATGGTCACGTGACTTTCAGCAGCCGACACTTCTTGAAATTGACAATTATGCTCAGCAGCAAGCTCCTCCCCTTCAGTCTGACATACTTGACGTAGATGTCCCATATCTGTCTTGTTTCCTAGTATGGATATCGGGGCGTGGTCTGGTCGTTTGGTATCTTGTATGTTACGTATATAAAGTGGGACCAAGTCAAATGATGACATATCCAAAACACTGTACACAATCAGAAAAGCATCGCCCCATTTCAAGAGTTCGTCGCCAGGTGGCACTGTATCATCCTGAAAATGGGGGGAAAAATATCTTGTTCATTCTTCACGTTGGGCCACTGGTAAATAAATATTGATGCCGATACAATAACAATGGAACCTGTTACAGCATTAATGCAGAATATAACCACGGTGTAATTAGTACATTTTGTAGGCCTATGTTTGTAACCGTGAACAGATTAAATCATGTCTCACTTTGTATATTGTAGGTCTACTGGTCTAATTTTACTAAAGGCACCATAGCAATTTGATAAAATACAAATTTCTAGGGTGCAACATATTTTTTGCATTACATTTAACAATCACCCTAGTTTTATATCTCTGTGAATACTTATATATTCAATGTTTAAATATTATTCATTTTAAGTTGCGCTTTCTTTAAGAATATTTACATAACAGAAATTAAGTTTCAGAAAGAAGCCAAAATAGGGCAGAACCACCTCAGGTGGAGACAGTTTCGCTATCATGGTTTTGACTGGGCAACCATAGGTGTGAATATCAGTCTGCTGCATGTTCTGGATACACATCACACCACTAGATAGTGTTTAGTATCTGGAACACTTAAGTATGTGGGGTGCTTACCTTTCTCATCGCCATGTCCAGAATCTCAACTTGAACGTGGTCGTTTTCATGGGGAACTTTGTTTTTGTAAATAAAATCTGCAACAGGGTTCGTCAGACTGGTAAAAATGTCAAATGTTAATCGTTTCAATAAACAAAAATCCTCATTCAGATTTAAAGTATCTTTATAACGTAACATTTGATTTCATCGAATGAATACCCAAGACGTTGGTACAATGCAGCATAACGCATAAAATTTAAATGATCCAATTAGATGTTTCCCTTGTTTGAACTTGTAACAAGCTCTCTCTCTTTCTCTCTCTCTCTCTCTCTTTCTCTCTCTCTCTCTCTCTCTCTCTCTCTCTCTCTCTCTCTCTCTCTCTCTCTGTATATATGCATGTGTGCATACCTTGATTTGAAAAGTATTCTCCGATGAATCGTTGTGTCAGATATCGCACGGCCACCGCTGTCAACAAACAAAATATAACAATATGTACTATTGAATATATTACGAAAATGATAATTTACATCTGTTCTGTTATTGGTGTAATTCGCATTTCAAATGACTGATGGGCCTATACATAATAGAACTAATTTAACAAATGTAAATAAACACATGGACTTTATAGCAATTAAAAGGTAAACACGAAAAGGTATATATTCGTTATTTTTTTTTTTTGGTTATTTATAATCATAATGTTTGACTAAGTGAATCAATTTACACGTCAGCAAATATAAAATGATCACGAACATTCCTAATCGTAGTGTACACTGTGAATCATGTTGTGCAACTGCATATATGTGTTTCATAACGACAAATCGTAGTACCAAATTTCGCCAGATGGCGCAACTTAAGTTGGTAAAACGGACCTGATTGCTGGAAAAAAAATTTGTAATATACGGATGGAGTACTTGAAAACTGTATGAGACAGAAAACACCTTACCTGATGACAAGACGGACATAACAGTGGGTCCTTATCAAGAAAGACTAGACCGTCTGTGTATCAGGGAAGTTATGGTGTGCCTGTATATTAATTCAAGCTAAAAGCCAACTATCCACCGAAATTTTCCAAAGAATTTATGTGATATAACTGTGGATGATTCCTCTCATGGAAACGTTTCTGAGACTGATGTATGAGGTTGTTTGTCTACTGTTTGTAAACACCGGACATGGAGCAATGTTGACAAACAGAAAAAAACCTAACTGGTGTCCTTGTTAAATGTGTTTTGATTATTTGGCGGACTCCCCATATGTTATAAACACGTGAATATAAACAAAACGAACAGACTGTGTGTGGTGGGATCGGCGCTTTTCGATCTATGTTGCCATTTTTTTCCCAAATGTTTCATCTGCATGTAGTTAGTGGACTTCAAATATCGGACTATAGGTCCCTTTAATTTTTAATCATGCAGTCCCCTCGATGGAAGCATTAAATGAGCATGATTTAGCCATATCGTTAAAAATGGATATTAAAGAAGAATGATATTTTATTTAACTTAATGAAAATGAATACTGTGATTTTCATACAGTTCTTTCATGGAGGTGATGATAAGTAAAGTTATGTTGATGCATGGTGACGATGCATGGTAAACATTTGATTGGAAAACAGCACGCGGTATTTTCATGCTAATTCATGCCCATCTCTGTCAATCAAGTTATCTAAAGGTTTCTGAGCAGTGGGGGGGGGGGGGGGGGGGCAGTTGCAAGCATAAATGGTGATTACATATCATCGCAATGAAATTGGGAAAATAGAACGATAGGTCTGTGATTGTGTTTTCGCGAGTCGGGTAAAAGAAGAGCATCTGGCGAACACATACGGATTTGAATATAAATGTCTGAAAAAGCCAAGTGGACAGACTGGACAGAGAAGGATTCAAATAGTTTCACTCACCTGATTTCCCAACTTTAGCCGCTCCAAGAATAACTATTTTTACTGAATTTGACATGGTTCCTGGTCTGAAAAATGAGTAATAACTGTATCACGAATAACGGCTTTTGTAATAAAATATCTGTCAAAATATATGATAAGTATCTTCCTGTGATATATATCATCGTTTGAATGACTATTTTAAGCTGAATCTTCAAATGGTCAAAGGTATGACGCTTTTACATTCTGAATAATGGGTTCCTAATGCAAGTACATATATATTAATAAAACCTTCTTGTGGAAACAAATACTTGATAATTTGTTGAAAAATATTTCTGAGTGTCTTTTCACGTAGATTCATGTCTGTTTTTTTTTTCAACAAAAGTTTGTCCGGATAAAAAATATTCCATTCCAACAACTAACCTTAGTATGGCTGTCTGCTCACAATAAGGTTTACATAAAATTAAATATTTTAAATTTCGCTTTTATAAAACACAGGTTGTGATATCTTCATTTCCAAATTAAATCCGTTACTGAAATGTCAAAATCGAAGGCCTGATCGTGACACCCTTGACGTTGCGGCATTTCCTCCGCCAAAGTAAACTAGTGGTGAATTACTACCTCAGTATCCCACGCTGTAATGACCAATCATACCGGGAGGCTGGGCAGGCGCTTCACGTCCGCATCCCCATCTGACTGCATCCTCATCCTACGCTTCCGTATATATACTTGCCTCCCTCTGGCGTCCTTGGTTTGAGCTCTGTATACCATGCAGTCAGACCAGACGCCCCCATAACAGCAGACTGGGAAAACACCAGCTCAGACAGGACAAGGTCTTCTGGGTGCTGTGGGCTTCACTTTCCCCGCTGATAAGATAAAGTTAAGGTCATAAATGACCGGTGTAGGAAGCAAAACCGGCAATCAATCCCACCCAGGTGTTATACAGATGCCTTTCGTGCGTCATGGATGGGGCTTCAAACACCATTTTGATGGAAATGCTATTTCCCCATTTAGTTATCGTTAATTTTCTCATATAACAGGATATAGACCTGCAATCTAAAGGAGGAGCTAAACAGTTGATAGATAAGGCGGGCATACAAGGAAAAGTAAAACATAAAATGCGTGAAATGACACCGGATTCGATATCCTATTTTATATGGGTTAATAGCATTTATAGATTTCGGATCACTGGCATACATATGTCACCAAGTAAGCGGTTTTGATTTCCTATCACACTTCGTTATATCAGATCGGTTTACAGCTCAGCCATAAGTGATCACCTTTTGTCCGTCGTCCGTCTGTCCTTCAGCCCGGCCGTCTGTAACGTTAACGGTGAACAAGTCGTAACCATTGGACTAAAAACTTCTAACGCAGTATCATGGGGGGTAATAGGCAAATCTCCTATATAGGAAGCCTGAAATTAGGTCATGGTGACCTATATTCTTTTAGTTGCGGGTCAAAATATTATTTTGAGCACCCAGACAATCAGAGAGGGCACAAATCTTAACTGATGGACCTAGAAACATCTTACTTAAAATAAGGAGAGGCCATTATAACGTATCCTTGGAAACCTTAAGTTGGGTCACTATGAATTATATTTTGCGTACTATGGGAAGAAACATAATTTGAGCACCCTGAAAGTCAGATGGCCACAAATTGTAATCGTACGCGTTAGACATAGAATCTTCTAACGTAACATGCAGGCAGGTCCTAGGCAAGTTTCATTAAAAAATACATTTATAGCATAAAAACGTCAAACAGGACACACATCTTAACTGTTGGACCTAGGACCTTTTAATGTCCAGGGTTTCTGTCATTAAGGGCACTTTCTTACCCTACCCGTTCACTTTTTTGCTGGTGAAAACCAGTCTATATATAGTTTCATCCAAATATAAAAATGACAGAATAAAACGAAGACTGACTTAACTATTTTATTAGTAACAGCAATCCATCCATGACAGGTCTGTATTTTTCCAAAGGCCATAAAGTAATAACATGGCTGAAGTTAAGTTTGTAAATTCACAGGTCTCCGGAAAATACGGCCCTCACTGGCTCCCTCAGCAACGACAAATTTTGAGAGCTTGAGTCGGTTTTGGTTGGTGCGAGATATTAAAGGCGAAAATAGAAGATACTGATAGAGTTAAAGATCGTATAGGGGGGGGGGGGCGGAGAACCCGGAGAGATCCACCGACCTTGGACGGGCCATACACTACTACACATTCTCATGGCAACACCCGGGATCGATCCCGGGTCGCCAGCAGAGAGGGCCGAGCGTTTTACTGCTCAGCTGTCCAGGCCCCGTTTTATATAGAAAATAGATAAGACAAAAGTTTATTTCAAACCCTACTGATAATATGTTTTATTAATAGAATCAAATCGTGTTTTCTATGCTCTAGGAACAACAAACCTGTTCTTAGCCATTTTGTAATGTCTGACTCTATGAATCTCCGAAAATGTAACAGGTAAGGAGGGCCTTAGGCCCTGATTCAGAGTTATAATAAACTGCTTTCTGCCTTGTACATAGTCGTAGTCACCGCCAGGTGGCCCTGCGATAGCCCCTTCGAGAAATAGTTTGAGAAATTGATATACCTTTGGATTTATGGAGAAATAAAGAAAATTACCCCCTTAGGACACACTTTGTATAATTCCTGACAGTTCAAGACCAAAAACGTTCATACCCGAAGCGTAACCACAGTAACTTTTCTGTGATAAAAGTCTTGTGCGACACTGCTAATTTGTTATAGATTATTATTATTATTATTATTATTATTATTATTATTATTATTATTATTATTATTATTATATTGTTTTTGCTTTTGTGTTTGTTGTTATTGTTACGTCATTACAAGTGCAAATATTCTAATTTGGTATGGTTTGCAGAAAAAAGGAAAATGTTTGTAGATCAAGCACCTATATCAACACGGATATAATTAAAGACTATATATAAATATATTCAGCCACAGTCATACGGACTACGTAGATTAATGTCTTAACATACTCTTGAAATTCAAGTTACTGTCATCTGCTAATAAACTTAGGAAAGAACCCTTATAGTACATAAACCATGCATATCACTGATGTATATAGAAAGATATTGATCCATATATACAACATATTGCAAACTTAAGGAACTCAACGCTGCATGGATGAATTATATCAACAAGATGAATTAGAAATGGACTCAGCATACTGCTAACGATTGAATATAGATATCTGTTGGACAATGAAGTAGTTGTAATATAGCATTATGACTCCAGGCTGAGTTATATATATATTTATATATATATATATATATATATATATATATAAATATATATATATATATATATATATATATATATATATATATATTTACAAGCAAGATTACTACGTCCAATGCTTCCTTCATAATTTGTATAATAGTATAATCAAAAGCTAAGCCTGTCTTTTTTAAAACTGCAGAAATCATTGCTTGCTTATTCAAGAATTGGATCTATTCATCTGTCCTTTTGAAAGTAAAGGTAATGTTAAGTTGTAATAGGTGTGCTTGTATTGACATGATGTAAGCAGCTTAATATATGTAATTGAACAACCTCTATTATTCTTTATCCATCAGGTTAAATGACAGTCTGCAGAAATAATTTATATATATATATATATATATATATATATATATATATATATATATTAAATGTACGCTTAAGCGTTTGTTATAAAAGCCCCGCTACACATGTCACTGAGATCACTAGGTTTAATTTCGTTGTGTCGTGTGGACCTTTCCGTGACATTTCATTTTATTTAAGATTTCCTCGATCTGGTTACATAAATTTATATTTGGTTAAAAGTGGATTATAGTTTGTCATTATAGATATGATAATTAATGTTTATAATCCAAGTAAATGAAGTTGTTGTATGATTTTTGTATTTTTGTTATTGGTCGTTTGTGTACATATATTTGTAAAACTGATCAATTTATATTTTTAAGTACAGTAAACTCCCGCATGACGATCACCACGTTAACACGACCATCCCGCTAACACGACCACTTTTCTCTGTCCCAGAATTGTCTAATATAAATTATCATATTTAAAAAAGTCGGCAACACGACCACCCCACTATCACGACCAACGACCATCGTTTTTGGTCCCGTGGTTCAAATGATCCCCTGTATCACGAACACTGGCCCGTGGCGACCGGGGCCCATTGAGCAGATGACACGCTTATCGCCCAGCTTGGACTTAGATAATAGCCCGCGATTAATTAGCCGGGCATGTGGGAAAGCCCGCTTTCATCTGCCCAGCCATAGCTTGACTTGTTTCAAATGCCGCCCAACCTGTTAGCCTAACTATATGCATCTGTAGATATTGGCTACATGGTCCGTTACATTGTTTGTTGAGGACGGCTGTTAGATTAGCAACTAACATGCTGATCAAAAAGGAGTTTGGAAAGCCTGACACCACACGCATACATTCAGGTGAGTCAAGTAAAACTTAGCCCTGCCTGGGCTTTAGTGTATTGATGTTTACTGCTAAAATGCTTCAAATGAAACGTGATTCCATGTACCGACAGACGCGACGTAACTCAGTTCTAGCTCTAATCACTAAAGCCCTGTAAATTAAGTCCGTATGATGAATCCCTGATATTCGCATATTAGGGCGTCACAAGGCTCCTGACGGTTCCCTCGCATTTGCATATCAGGCCGCCTGGCCTCCTGTGAATGGCATCGTTGCTATGAGGAGGCTGACAGCGTCCCATAGGCAATATACATCTCAACTAGCTTGGTAACATTCGAACTGAAATCATGCATGTTTTCAGAAAGTCCAAACATAGACTTTCGTGACCTATGGTATCTCTGCTGTTCGAACATACGGTCTATGGGCCAAATTTAAGTGCATTGTAGCTAATGTCGCATCGATTTTGTACTGCGTATTTGTTAGTGTTCAAGTTACACATGAAAGTCTTACCACTGTTAAGCTGCCAACACGCTGAACGTCGTGATCGTTTCAGCCAGCCGGTACATGAATTACAGTTTGACTGCGTTCGTCGCGTGTGGACCAATATATCTCACGCTTATTGGCTGAGCTGGAGACACATTTAAAAACCGGCCTGCTGCGATAAGCAATGGTCTGATAAACTCACTGAGGCTGAGGGTTATATATAGTGTTAAAAATCTTGCCTTACTCAAATAGCCGAGTACCTACACATAGCCTATTAAGACTACGCTCTTTACACAGCGCTTTATAACTATAGGCCTAGTAGGCCTACGTATATGGTAAGCGCTGTTTGTTATGACCTCGTATCCTGAATTTCTACACCAGAGGGGAGCACTGTATTTTGTCCAATCAGGTGAGACCTTGTGCTGGAAGACACTGCCAAGCGAGGAATACACGGAGCCAATCATGTTCATTCCGTTTTGATTGACAGCTCATCGCCCCGGTAACCGTCTAGCAGGCCACAGGCTCAGAGAGAATTGCCCCAGACGTGGTTTGCTTAGGGCCTTGGGCACATAGGATTCCCGGCCGGTGAGCTGTAATTCAAACGAAACGTAACAACAAAGGCTGCTTGCACACCTCGCTGGCTGGTTTCAGTTCTGCAGACAACAGATACATGGCTATGCTAACACAGTCATAATGTCATAATCGAATCGGTCGATCATGCGAGAATGCAGAGGGAGCAATTAAAATTCGACCGTAAACTCATCAAGCGGCGTTTGAAGCGCAGCTTTGGGCGGAGCCAGGATGCCTGTCGAGTGTTTGTTTATTGGCATCTGGTTGGCTGCTTGTCACATCATACGCACGTATTTTTCAGCGGACAACGAACCGCTATCTGGTGTCTAAATATATCATAAACGGTCAAAGCTGTCAGCGTGAAAATCAGTTGCTTCTTTAGAAGCGCAAGATTTCCGCTGCCTCGGGAGCGTAATTAAGACTGATAAAATAGGAATATATATATATAAAGCAAGATGGAAGCCCATGTGCAATAGGCGGCGGTTACTGAATAAACATGTTGGTTTTGAAAAAGATTCTGGGAAAGACCGCTATAATTACTCCTTACGTCACTGGGAAAGACCTAAGTTTAGCGAGGCGGTGATGTGTGGCGCTGACTGTCCGGAACGGCCCGAGTTTACCAGTCGATGAAATAAGAGGGTCAGAGAGTAGTAATTAGTTATGTAAGTTGCCGCATGGTAGCAGTACCGGCACTTAGTGCGACACAGTGAGAGCCGTTTGATATCTCTGTCAGAGCAATTTCATTGACTGGGCCAGTCTAAGTAAAACTATGACAACTCACATTTCAATGATTAAGCGGGAACTATTAACACTAAGAATCTGATGTGTTTATTCTGTTCTCACCATGTGTTCGACATCAGACCATCTTCGTGTTAAGACAAATGCTGTAAGAATGACTTCAACGCCAACCATTCGTTTCATTTTTTTTATGTGAATAAAACTTGAATCATATTCATGTTTGTTATTTATTTTTCTCTATATTTAAAATTTTAAATTAAACAGGGACAATTATTTAATATTTACATGAAATACCCTTATTATCGCCTTTCGTTAATATTGGCAGAATAATGTACTTGTAAGCATCCCGCTAACACGATCACCCGCTAACACGACCACTTTGCCTGGTCCCGCAGGTGGTCACGTTAGCGGGATTTTACTGTACAAAGTAGAGTAGGCCTATATATGTCAGTTGGGTGCAAACCAAACATATATAACTGCAAGTTTGTTTGTTACCAACATTTATCATAGATCTAAATTGTACATATGTGCATGAAGATATAATTCACTAAAAATAAATAGGACCTAATTTAACCGTCATCGTCTATAGCCCCTCGTGTGGCTGCACTATTTCGCGCGGGAAACAGATTTAATTGGACTGCTTGCGGTGGAGCCTGGCGGAAGTGGCCACTGTGCCTGCGCGGTTACCAAGCAAAACTATCATGGCGTCCCCGCTGCACTTGAATGACAAGTGTTTGTGTATGACCATGTCTGGTAAACGAACCAAGTGCTGTACATAAACAAACGGGGCTACTGGACCGCTGACCACTGTTCAAGCGGCCAACATGGCCATGGAAAAGCAGTACGTGGTCCGAGAGACCCACACGCGTGCTGTGACTGCCATCGGTTTTAACCCCAGTCGTCGGGAGATTTTGATGGGGTGCGAAGGTGGGTTCACTCAGATCCGCTACTTCAGCTGCAGTGCTAATGTCACTTTCGTTTAGACCCAGTATAAATTTTGGCAGATGTTCTAAATACGGTCTACACCTGAAACATGGCAAAGGGGTGTCACATAAAATTTCGTTTCTTACAATTATCGAAATGTTTTTAAATACCCCACATGGATGGAAATAGCTGCATAAGCGGCCTTACCTTCGTCTTACTCCGGCCAGGGCCCCATGTGAGACCCGTTACTAGGGCTAGGATGGAAAGAGCTCATCCGCATACCTGGGTTCATTAATCTATGATGTTATTATTATAAGGTAATTGTTAAGTTTAGGGATTTTTTTGTAACACTATATAAGACCGTTTATTATAGTTATTATCTTTTACATTTTAGTATATATTACAGAAGAGACAGTAATTTGTATAAATATAAGGGATATATAATGAATAATATTGGAATAACAATGTGTTGTAAATTGGAAATATCGACGTTTATTCTGTTCATCCGCCATAATGTTATTCAGTCCGTTGCTGACCTCAGGATATAAATATCGCAATTTATGCCAGAATTCCTTAATCTTTCTCTTCCATATATACAAAAAAGGGTCTTATAATGATTATTAACAATAAATTTTATGTATTGATATTAATATTTTATTTAGAAAAGAATTATAAAATACCTTTTTGGGACGGTTAAAATGTGTGTAAAATGAATGTCAGCCATATTTTGATATGTTCAACTGAAAAGAGGGTGGTACTTAAAATGCTATTGTACTCGGTAAATACATGTTGATATTGCTTAATATCCATATAAAATATAATAAAATATGTAATTAATGTGTTATGTACCTAAATATGAATCAAAATAATAAATATCCATACGATTTATCCAATTTTCCCGCTTAAGTAGTTAAATGTTTACATCCTATGATCAACAGATCTTATTTCAACCAATAGATATATTTGTTTCATAAACTGTTTGGTCATCATCATCATGCATATGGAAACAACATTAACTATTTCCATTCTTGTTATATATATGTACATGTATTTACATTTTTATATTGCCAAACATATTTGTATTTAACATATATATATATCTGTACAATTAACGGCATATGAGCAAAATTGTGTTAAATGTGCATTATGTTATTACTTCTTATTTTGTAAGAAAGATTATGAATGGCTTATTCTAACAATCATTTACATCCCATAATAACAAGATTGTTTTGAAGTATCACCAGACATTTTACGTTTTTAGTGGATTTATAAGAAACAATTATACTAAATATAATGAGGTAAGGTTTTAATATAAGATAATATTAAAAATAAGACAAATATTCCCTGTTTGTACCTTGTAAATGAGGCATAAAACATGTAAATATGTGGTTGAATGCTCTAGTTTACCTGACAATGTACACAACATAAGGAACGACGTTAATGCGGAATACACAATATTCCACTACATTTGTCCAATATAACGGTGCTTATATAATTGTATATATAAACAATAAATAACCCTTATTTTTGCTTCATTATACATGTTATTTGTAATTATAATATAATTCCTTCAAAAATATTGTCAAAAGGCTGTGAAATTAGACTTAACAAAAAAAACCCTAAAACTACACAATTACTTATTATTAATTATAGTACTTAGTCCTTTCCACTTTCCCTGTCCACCTGATTTTCTTGCCATTTTCTCCAGATAGTATATACAGACTTGCCAAACAAAATTTGCACCAGTTGCAGGCTATGGAAAATGCTTAATTTTTTGTACATTACAGGTCTGTTAATGGTATAAATATTTTTCACTTTACTGCCTGGTGACATGCCTGGTATTTATCTGTGGTTTAGGGCGGCTAAACAAGTGACCATAGTTTAACCTTCAGTGATATGGCCAAAACGTAACAATAAAGTGCATGCACAAGGAGAATTGAAGCCTTCCTGTAAATAGGGGATCAGCAGCTCTTGATTATTGGTCCCGTGTATATTGGTGCCTCTTTTGTCTATTATGACGTCATCACTGGTCCCTGCCAGGTTCATTTCAGAGATTGGTGGTAAGATGTAATTGCAGAATAAACTAGTTTCTGGTAAAATGCTTTTAAAATTGTTTACAGGAAGATTACATAAGGTAGGCTGTTAAATCCAAAATAGTTTATTTTACATGTCCCTCTTTCTGCCATAGGGGCAAAAATTTTTTGTGTTCTTTGACCTGCCAAAAAATAATCGCAAAATGCAGGTTGGTATGGATGATGGAACAGACTATAGCGTAGGAGGGTTCCAGGGAACCTGGTAGTAGCCCCCACCTTACATTAAATATATTAATATAACTATATATAAAATATCTGAAATAATTTCCTGTTTACTTGGCAGATGGCAGTTGCAACCAGACAAAAATAAACGATAAATATTCCCTTTGGTATCTCATCTTTCATGACTTCTCATCATGAGATTGTGGGTTTGAATCCAGACAGCGATGACTTCTGACATTCACTGACAAATCATGTTTGAAAAGTAGAGACATCTGGTGGAATACACAGGATATAAATAAGAGGAAACAAGAAGAGACAATGTACTTAATCAAGTCTCATCATGAAGATGTAGGATTCTTAACTCGCTCCAAAATTTGCACCAAACTTACCTGTATAATTTATCTCCGAGGCAAATCAGACAAATGTGGCGATAATACTCTGCCATGTATAGATTCCATATAATTAATTCAGAAAGGAAAATGACTGAACATTTGTACAGTTTTGAGACCTATTAATGAAGACCTAAGCTGATGCTCTTATTCTGTATCCATTTGTTGGTTTATAAAGATAATGTTACAGTGATATTTGTATGTCACATGTTTGTTACATTACACGTACATCCCTCCTACATGAATAAACAGTTATGGCCCCTAAAAATGTTACCATCGTTTTTCGCAGCTCTTTCTAATTAGGTTAATACCTTCACTGTATCTCCAAGTATTTATTAAATACTTATTTAAATCATCAAATATTGCCACATTATTTTATTTGCTAATTTATAGTTGCAAATGAAACCAAGTTGAAAGAAATACCATGAAAAATTTGGAGTTTTAGTGTAGAGTAGGTCGGTTGTAATATTGTACACTTTTGACTTTGTTTGGTTACCCTTCAGTGACTTATCAAAACAATGCCAGTTTCCGAGTATCATTTCCACAGGAGATTTTTTTTAAAGACCAAACACGAATTAGTCATGCACCCTCTAGTACAAAATATTTACAAGAGACAGTGGAGGTTCACCTGGGTTAATATGGACACCACCTGGGTGATATTGGACACCACTCAATATGGTGATTCCTAGCACCAGAATCAACAGTTATATCATGGGAAAACTGTGTTGGCGGCACAGATGCCATAGAAAGTGCAAATGTATAATTTTATGGGAAAACATTGTCAAATCTTCCATTGATAAATTTTTCTACCCATGGTAACTTGTAGATGTGCCATGTTTGCGGGTCTCTTCCATTGACTTTATTCCTAGATTTTAAATGTTTGTCACAGAAAGGCTTTTTTTGACTGAAAGTGCAAACTCACTAGCAAAATGTATGTAGTTTTATTTTGTATAAAATAATAAATACCAACATTCTAGATGAACATATCCAACAGTGTCATTGCACTGCAGCAAGCTGTGTGATACCAACGTGAGGTTTTTCAGTAAATTTACTCTTTGGAAGTGCATCTGTCAGTCACTTGCATAACTGATCCACCAATGAAAATATATATTTAATGGAGTTTGGTTTGGAGAGGGGGGTGCTGCCCTAAACCTGTGCTCATGTTTCAGGCTCACAGGATCCCCCCCCCCCCCCCCTTTATTCACAAAATACTCTAGATAAGAGTAAAATCTGTTTAAGTTATTACTTAAGAGAGAAAAAAAACAACAACTATGTGACACTTGTAAGATGTAATAGGACTTCACAGGTGTGTAAATAAATTATGGCAGGAAAAGTATACCATTTCTGGTATGGTAAACATAACTCTGGTTCATATATTTGAACTGAATTATGACTATATTAGATACCAGGCCTTTGTTAGTTGGGCATGTTTTGCTCTAAATGAGGTGCTGCATTTTAATGAGATTGTTCCATTGTTTTGAACAAAGACCAAGTTACTGGATATTTTTTGCCATATCCATTACCAAAGCCATGAATTGTAAATCAGTTGAAAGAAACATTTGACCTGTTTATCATCCTCTGATTCTGTCTTTAGATGGGGTGATCAAAGTCTGGGAGGCTGAGAGCGGCAAGCTGGTACAGACGACCCACGTCCACAGAGGCTGGATCACAGACTTCCTCTACTGGTAAAGTTCTCATTATTAATATACATTAAATCTAGGATTACAGTCATGCAGTATGTGAATGTGCTGTTTGACATGCATTCTATAAAAATTATATACAGAATACTACAGGTAGCAGGTATGATATTTTTGTGCAACCTTTATTCCCCTTTTCACTCTGCCCATCAAGAATGTCACATAGATCACTAAAAGGTACTTTTTACTTTACATATGTGATCTCCATATATGGCATAAAACATTCATGCTTTTTGTTTTTCCATTTTATATCAACTGCCGTATAGTACAAATGGATGTTCAGTCTCAGCTTTTTCAACATATCACACATGCATGCATGTTTATTTTTATTTAACCCTTGTCTTGCAAGAGTATAGGGAAAACTGAGCTCAATCACTTCACCAAAATAACTGTACACTTTAATGTGAGAAGAATATAAACACGAAGCAGTGAATGGATGAACATTTGAGCAGCTCGTTCTCATGTGATCACAAAATTGTGATCATGACCTGTTGGTAGGATATCGCCAGCTTAAGCTTATTCAAATATATACTTTTAATGTCTTTCTACATTTATCCAAGAAGCCTACAGTATTACATATAAATTATAATTGCAGGGGCGATGCCAAAGTGATGTTGTCTTCAGCCAATGATGGTGTTATCAATGTGTGGGGCTCAGGAGGAGGCGTTCATGACAAAATACCGGTAAGATTTCCTGTCAGTGGCAGGTCATAAGGTACATATATTTTCAAGACCACATTTTTCTCCTCCATTGTAAATTTCATATGATAGAAATAGTTTTTTTACCTGGACATTTAATGACCAATCAAATTTCAAGAAATTCACTAGGATGTTAGAGTTAACATCTAGGCTACTTGGGTACGTCCTGGTTGTTTTTCTCTGTCATTAATGTGAAATGTTTTTAACAGTAATTTGCTTCAGATATATGGACTTTAATCTATGCAGTAATCATACATGAAATAGTCATGCTTTTTTTAATTTAAATGTGAAACTGTCATGAAACATCATTCTCCCATTGGTTCAGAGAGTGTTAATACACCAATTTATTAAGTTGTCATTAATCAACAGTGTGACTTATGGACTGTATTACAGTATTTTTCTGTATTTCAGATTGGTCAGCCAGTCTACTGTATGGCCATCAATCCACGTCGACAGCAGATGGCGTGTGGTATGAATGCTGCTATCAGGGTGTATGACTTGGATGAAGGTAAGTTGGAGAGGACCTCGCAGCATCCTAGTCTTCATACCTTGTTTTCCTTTATCAGATCCTAGAGATCTCTTGTACACAAAGACAAATAATAACACAGACAGACAGAAAAACAAACAGACATTTATGAAAACATTATCCCCTTTGAGCTTCATTGACCAAAATTAATGAAACCTGAAGAATCAGTTGGATTTTTGTGGGTTTTAGTTTTACTTTTGTAATCAAAAGCAGCCTATTTCACACTGCCAGTGTCATGAAGCATTGCATTTGGTTTGTCAAAAAAACAATAAAGAGTACCTGATCTGTCTTTTTTAGAGTTGGCCAATTTTCCTCTTGGTATGCACATTATCACTTGTAAAGTTTGAGTATTTATATTGCATGATTTCTTTTAATTTCAGACAGAGCCTGTGGTCACTTGATCAATGTACGTGTTGTGTATGAAGCCAGAGAACATACAGATATTGTCCGCTGTATTGTCTGCGTTGAGTCTAGAGTTTACTCAGTTGGGTAAGTTTTGTTAACACACTTTTGTCTGTTTCATCAATTGCTGGCAAGTCAGTTTTAATAATTATATTTAAAAGTAAATGAAATTGAAAAAGTGGTTATACATAAAATTATTTTATTTGATAGCAAGCTTTTTTGAGTCTAGTGTCATACATATTAAATATAAACTTATTTATTTTACATGGATTGTACAAATAGTTATAAAACTAATCAAGGCACTCTCCATGGCTCAGATGATAGTGTTTGGTAGTCTGTAGGGATGGAGGAAACTGGAGAACCCTGAGAAAACCACCGGCCTTGGACGAGCAACTACAACCCACTCTCATGGCCACACTGGGGATCAAACCTGGGTCGCCAGCAGAGAGAGCCGAGTGTTTTACCCCTCGACCATTAAGACCTTTCTCATACATCATATTTTGTTTTACTTGAATGGGCTTTGTAGCATCTTTTATAAGATTATTTGAAGAAACTGACAATTGATGTGCAGAAATGTCATTTCAGTGTAGCTTTAAGGCTTGGAGGATAAATAAGGAAAATAGTTTCCCATCAGAAAAAACTCATGATCAGGACATTGTTTCATTTTTGTTTTTTACTAAAAATGAAAAAAATATCCATTCTGATTCAGGCAGAATCAGTTTATCACCAACAGATCTCAGAACATTCAACATTAGGCTAAAAGGGGATATGCAAGCAAACTTGACATTTGTAATCTCAAATGCAAATCACTTTTGGCCCTTTGAGATTTTTTACAGTAATTTTATAATGGGAATCTTTTTATTCATGTTAGGGATGAATAAATTAGAATTTATCAGCCTTTTGACACAATGGCTTTCTTAGATTAGATGATAATGTCAAAAGGCATTTTGGACATTACAGTAAGTACTCCAGTTTTAAATTTAACAATAATGATTTAATTTATGGTATGCTCATTTCAGGTATGATCAGCGACTCATCATTTATGACTCCTCATATACAGGAGATAAAAGTATGAAGCCAATATATAAGTAAGTTTAACTATTCTTCATGGTGGCACGTTTTTTTTCTAACCAAGTGTAATGACATTATTTATATTTTCTAAATTCCTTTCTCCTTTCATCTAGAGGCGGTTTAGTACTAACCATTTATGACTTATATTTTAAGTCTGATGAAGTTGTCTTTGTTTATGATACTTCACTCTTGCCAGTGTAAAACTTGTATTCTTTGACAAGTTTGTGTTTTCAGTTGTGCCACTTTTCACATTTTTGTAAAGTTTAGCCTCAAACCTTGTGTGCTTTAGCATTTAACTGTTGTATTTTATATCAAAATTCAATAATATAAATTGCCCTAACAGTGCATGAAATATATTTGGATATTTGCTCCTTTTTAAAAAAAATATTTCAAGAGTTAATACTGCATCTCCTTAAAACAACTTTTAAGTAAATGACATTACAGTTAATTAGTGTTCTGAAAAATGAAACTGCATTTATATTTCACACTTCCATTAAATCCTATTTAAGTTTATATGAGTTCTTTTTTACCTGGCTTTTAATGAAAGTCTTTCATATTTTTATTCCAAGAATTGGAAGCATTCATATGCAGTAAATATATTATACTCCTCCTTACAGAAACTACCCTGCCCATGATGCCGGGATCACTTGCTTGTTACTGGCCAAGGATAATGAAAACAACACCTGGTATATATGATATAATTACTAAGATTATGTCTGTCATAAAGATATATGTAATTGGTACTGTTTGCATTGTCTGTTGGTTTATTTTGCATTTTAATCAATACAAACTAGCTATCATTTCTAGGTTTGTGAATCTGCTTTTAAGATATAATAAAGAGGTTTCAGGAACCTGTTGTTTCTTACAAAATATCCACAGCATTCATGGTCAATGTATATATTCTTTAATTATATAGTTTACTGTATTAGTTTCAGATCAACATGCTTTTTTTAGCTCAGCTGACTATAAGTCATCTGAGCTATAGTCATGGTCCATTGTCCGTCGTCCTTCCGTCTGTCTGTTCGTCCGTCCGTCCGTCCGTCTGTCTGTCTGTCCATCTGGATGTCCTTCCGTAAGACTGGCACGTTTCGACACCGTTGGACCTACGAATCTGAATTTCGGCATACAGTTAGATGTCCCTATAATCTCCTACCATGCCAAAAATTGGGTCAATAGGACTTCGTTCCTTTGAGATATTAAGGAAAAACCTCAATTTTTTATTAGAAATCTATTTTCACACTTCAGGACTGCCTAATATAAAAACTACTCATCTGGTTTTCTTCATATTTACCATAAATATTCCTCTATATAGTTCCTATGTACATGCCAGATATGAAGTCAGTATTATATAATTTAAAAAAGTTATGGGCCCAAACATAATGGACTTTGTAAAAAAATCAGGAAGATATTTGATCACTTAAGACCAAAAGTGTTAAAGGTAGGGACTTTTTTCCAGTAATACAACTTTAATTAATCAAAATTTGATTGTATACCAAAAATTATATCAAAATCTGTTAAATTTTTTTAAATATTGGCAAAAATATAAAATTGGTACCTAAAATTTTGCCAAACTTTGGCCATGGCACGTTTTTTTCCTGAATGTACTGTGGATTTAATTTTCACACCATGTATACATAAGGATTTAATCTGTTAAAATCTGAAATTTGAAAATAAAAGCTGCAAAATTAGGCTAGTTATTGAATTTTTTTGGAGGCTCTTGTTGTATTCCCTTACATTGTCAAGCAGTCCACTTTGATGACTGTAGGTCATTCAGTGCACATCTCTATGCTCCCCAGGCTGTTGACATAATTTTAGATGTCCCAAAAATCTCCTACCATACCGAAAATTGGGTCATTAGGACTTTGTTCCTTCGAGATATTAAGGAAAAAAAAACTCTGTTTTCCATAAAAAAAAACCATTGTTACACTTCAAGGCTGCCTTATATCAAAACCACTGATCTGTTTTTGATCGTATTTAGTATTCACATTCTTTTATACATTTTCTATGAACATACCAAAAATTAGGTCAGTATTGGGTATTATTTTAAGTTATGGGCCAAAACAATGCAATTTTTTAAAAAATCAGGAAATATATTTACTCACCTAACATGAGAATTGCTGAACCTAGAGACTTTTTTTTCAGGAATATAACTTTATTTAATCAAGATTCAATTGTTTACCCAAAATTAGATCTGAATTTTGCAAATTTTTCAAGTTATTAGCATAAATAAAAAATCAATACCTTACATTTTGTCCAACTTTTGCACTGTTGATTTAATTTTCCCAGCATATATGCATAAGGATTTAATCTTTTAAAATCTGAACTTTCAAAAGAAATTGATTGGAATGAATAGCTTTTATTCATATTTTCATACAGCATGTCAAGTGTTGTTTACATCTAGCCCACCTAGTAGTACAGCCTTCACTTGCATTATGTAACCCACCCCAGGCAGCTTACCTTGGCCCAGCTTGGCCACTACTAGCAGGCTTCCCCTCTGCCCTGCACTCATCCCCCCAGCTGGTGCATAAACTAGATGAATGTTATAATTTTTCTGTATTTTATTTTATTCTTGGACATGCTACATTTTAGATTTTGTATTTTACCACCAGGGTTACAATGATTAAAGTGTACATTTAATTGTGTCCACAAAGTGGTGTATTGCTGTGAAAGTGTGGATGTTCATGAGATAAGTAATTCCTTACTTCAGAAGAGTAAAAACTTCACCAGGTGTGAAATTGACTATTAATTCCAGTAATTAATTAAAACTGGGATAGTAATAAGCACAATGATATTGTTTGTCCCTCATTCAACCAACAGTGTGTATACTTTATTTGAAAAGATGTTTTATTTTATCAAATTTACTTTTATTTTATTTTGGTGAATAAAATTAAGCATGTCCTGAAAACTCCAATGTGCAAAACTTTTTAATAGTGATTCAAGGAATATTCTTGTAGATGCCATGTTGTGGCATTATTTTCTTTTAAAATCAGTTTAAACATTTATGATTTAAAAATAATAAAATATATGTGTATGCATAATATGACCCAATGTTTTTACTCTGTATATATAATGATTGCAACTTTTGCAACAATTCTAATATTTTAACTTATATTTTCAGGTTTTTTAATTAAAAATTTATAAACCTGTTAATAAAAAAATGATTCAGATAAAAACTTCTTAATGGAAAAAGTGGATCTGCTTAAAAAAATAGGATTATATATAAACTTAAATGCATTATTCTCTTGAAAGTGAAATAAAGGTATTAGTCGATTCTGTCCACTTGCCTGTCCATCTGTAAATTTTCGTATGCAACACAGTATCTCAAAACTTTTACTGTTTTTCTTCATGACAGTCTTGTATTAGTTTGCAATCATATATTTAGAACTTTACTATAACCAAGTAGGAGGGCCCCTTTCCTCTTAGCTTTTCATATTCTTATATAAATGAAAAAAATTACAATAGAATATTTCTACATCTTTGTGCTGCCCTCACTTTTCCCTTCTCCGAACCCCATCCCAAAGTTAGCCTCAGTAAGCAAGAACAAGATGAATCAGATATATTCATACTTTAATATTTTGTATAACTATTCGTCCATAGGTACCTATGTACATGCCAGAAATTATGTCAATATTGTGTAATATGTAGACATAGTGGGCATCACAATAATGTACCTTGTCAAGACTAAAGAGATATTGTGTCATACAGTCACATATTCATAAATCACTTCATCAGCATAGTTAATCATAACATCATATCTGTCAAATTGAACGCTTGCAGACTACCATACACTTTAGATCCTTCAACAAATAGCCTTATCATCATTCTACTACTGCTTATTACTGCTGTCATTGCATTCATATTTGCTCAAATATATCACAATTTTCAACCCCTCCTAAATAAATAAAAAATAAACCACTTTATTTGACTATATTAATCCATCAGTCAGGTAATCTCATTTATCATTTACTCAGATATTACATTACATTCCTTTATAATAGCCCAACATGTACATGATATTCATAAGCTTTATCGACTCGATATAGTATCACAGTGGAGAAACATTTATAGTCCTATCACGATCAGCTGAGCGCCGTGACCCATGGGTCCCTTGTTTAAAGATAGCTAGATTCACAATGAGGGTACCTGCCCACTTTATTTATTTATACAGTATATTCTATAAAGACCACACAAACTGGTACATGGATATCAGTCATTGTATATTTTATGTAGTAACTGACAGATTTTGAAATATTGTTTAGCAGTGAGATAACCATTATTTGTGCCACTTGTCTACCATATAATGACTTATTCATGATGTTGTTTTACTGGTTTATTGTCCCTGGTTCCTTCTATAACATGTATCATGTGAATTAATCTGAGAGGATTGGTAGTGATTCTATTGAGAGGGAGAGGGCTGTAGGGCAACAGCCCCATCCAACACTGGAAATAATAATGTAAATTGTCATGAGATTGACTCCAACATATTACACACCAATGGAAGAAGACAGGAATTGGAGCCTTAAGAAGAATGACAAATAATCAGAAACAAGAATATTCACCTGCTAAACTGATTTTCTGCCCTCTGTTTCACCTCGGTTGTTTTCTGGTGCCTCCCTGTATAGTGCTGCCACCTAGTGATTACAGACAACACTAGTGTTCATCCCTTCAAATAAAGATTAAAAAAGCTTGCCTTTTTTTCACATATATATAACATCAAATTTGTACTTTTACTAAGGATTGTCACAGGAATATTTTATAAATAGGTAAAAGCATGTGCTAGAATATGCAGCTTTGTCTCTATCTGGTATTTAATATATAACATTTTCTTTCTTTGTATCACAGGATTGTGACAGGTTCCTTTGATAAGTGTGTCAAAGTCTGGTCTCCTGATGGTAAACTGGTTCACAAGCTGGAGGGTTTCCTGGCTACTGTTAGCGGTGTGTGCTACGTTCCCAGGAACAAAACAATATGGGCAGCAGGGGGCACATCTTATGCATATTTATTTGACCCCAAGTCAGGGGACAATGTGAGTAAAACATTCCTTATTATTTGTCAGTTTCATATATTTGCTTGTATCCATTTAAAAGCCCAACATTTTAATATGCACTGGCATTTTGTAAATATAAGACTCAAGCCACTCTAATTGTATATATTCTTTTCTCCTGCACCTATATATATATATATATATATATATATATATATATATATATATATATATATTGCTTGTATTTTCTCATCATTAATTTGAATACCTGCTGTCTTTGGCTTTTTACTGTTGTATAAATACCTATTTAGCTATATGCATATTTTCAGTAATATATAAATCCCAGAAGTCAATAAGATTATTTGTATTGAGACTTAGAAATTTGTTTTACTTAAATATATCTGTGGCCAATTAATGATAAGAAATTTAATACATTTTTATGCTAAGTCATTCTATCAAAGTTTATGAGGAACAAACAAAAAGCTCATTTCAATTTTGTCCAGAATGTTTCAACATTTCATTCATTGTGATATCTGTTGAAACATGTTCAGCACATAGTGCATGGACTGTTAGTGACCATATTAACTTTGATGGCAGTTTTATATAATTTGAAGCAGTATCACAAATTGAGATTTTGTGGAAAGAACAAGCAAAATAATCATCTTTGCAATTTTTGTATCAGCCATGTTTTCAACAACTCTCCTCTAGATGTTTGTGGAGGTAGCTTGCAACAAAAATAAGAGATAAACAACTTAAACAATCCTGGACTTAACTGAGTGTAATGTTAAGATGTTTAGTTATGCCCTTTTTGATATATTTTTCATGTTCAGGCTTTAATTTTAAATATCACTGAAATCTGTAAATAATTGCTACCTGCACATTTGTAAGTTGCTAATCACCCTGAAAATCATAAGTATAATTTAGCATGCTACATGATGCTATCAATGATTTTCATCATGTTTTGTTTGATAATTACAAATTAATGTTCGCATGTGTAACATGGACTTAATGTATTTTTAGATTTGCTTGTACTGAGAAATATGTATCACACTATATTGCAATAATACTAGGTCACAACCCAAGATTTAATGATACATTAATTGTTACATTTACAAAATCACCAGATGAATGGGTAAATGATCTGTAGTACTCATTGATGCATGACACAGTATCAGTAATTAAAGGCATTACATTTATGCATGTTTATTCATTCCATACATTCATGTGATCTTGACTATATTAGCTGACAGCTTGTCTTGGAGAACACACTACAAGTGAGGACCCTGTAAGGACAACAAAACATTCTTTTTTTTTTACTTAGAGCAGTATTTAAACCAATCTGTTTAACTGGACCCAGGATACTGGACATTTAAGCCAAAAAAGGGATCTGTGAAATAAAGCAACTGCTTATAGATAACTTGTGGTGAACAAAAATGGCACAGGGAAAATATGTTTGACTGACTTTTGGGAGTAATGCTATTATTGATTATTGCTGGATTTTGACATATTTTACCTGTAACCTATCCAATATTTTAATGTGAAAAATTGCTCTCAGCAGCAACATGCTTTTGGTGGACAGAAATAAGAAATAGTGTTGCCATGTCTTGGTGGTGCCAATCAGAAGGCTAGATATTTCATCTTCACTGAAAATGCTTTGCAGTTATTTGATAATCTGTGGTACAGATTAAGGACATTCTAATCCTCTGGTGAACCAGTCAACAAAGTTTTATTTATTTTTATTTTATAAGATCATGACTGAGCCTGTTTTCATGGTATTGATTCTTGTAAGAGCCATCAGTTATAACATCAGTTCTTGGTAGAGCCCATAATCATATCAATATCCTTGAACTGGTTGACAAATTGATCCATGGATCCATGGACCCTGATGCACACTGTAGTGTCATCTAGTGCCTGCAGAGGAAACTAGATTTGTCCAGTATCTTGAAATAATACATGTAGACAGTATTTACTGAAATATCTACTGTTTTGTTTTTGAATCTTTGTGGGTATCTTACCAGATATTTTGTTACAGGCCTAGTGTTGTACATAAGCTTGTTTTGTATATGCCAAAACAGTGTTTGCTTCATATATAGCAATATTCAGTAGTCCAGACTTTAGTATGGTGTTAGCGTTTATCATTTGTGTAAGTGTATGCAACATTTAGTAATGGCTGGCCTGCTTTTATTTTGCTTTGTTAGAGCTTCTTGTTTTGTAAATGTAATTAATTGTTAATATAGATATTGTATTTTTGTTATCTTACATTTTGATTATGCTGTTGTCTAATCTTCATTGAGCTCATATTTGCAGGTCTATAATCCTTCCTCTTAGTGTAATCTAAAATTTATAGAAATAGCATGCATGACATATCTTTTCATATTATCCTCTTGATTTTATAAGAATAAAGGCAGACTTATGATGCAAGTTATCTTATCAGAAAGGTTCTTTATAACCTAAGTAATTCTTAATGTGCATGCTTTTAGAATAGCTTAATTTATGTTCTTAATGTGATTATCATCTGGACTTAATTGTGTAACTGTGTGAATAATGCGAATTTTTTATTTATTTTAATTTTAAAATGTAAATAAGCATAATATTGTACCATATAAAATTCAGTGCACTGTGATATATTAATCTGCACTATGTTGAAAAAAATTATGCTCAAATCATTACAGAGAATGTTTCATTTAAGTCTTGCCATTTTCACCTTTGCCTTACATGTGCAGTGCAACGTTTTATATACAATCCTTAATGGTTACCAATTTTTTACAGTTTTATCATATGAATGGATTCTTATCTCAGTTTGAATACTGGAATTAAGATATGTGAATGAAATACAAGCCTACCTTGAACAACACTGGCTTTCTTCAGGATAAAAGCTCGAAACCTGAATTGCAAGCTTTAAATTAAACTTCCCATCAAATAAGTTTTATTCTAATTCATATTATTATACTCTTTATTTGGCTGGTTTAAAGATATTCAGACTTTAAATGTGTATGTTACCAATCTGGCTATAACACTGAGGAGACTTTGTATAATATGATGTTTGTTAAGCACAGCCTGTCCTTAAATAATAAAGGAAACAAAGGCAAGGATGCACTTTGAAAAATAGCATTGTAACAGACTAAAAAATGACTAAGTTTGCTTTGCACGACAGCATTTCAGAATAACTAATTATGCAGTCTTGCACTGTAAGGTCTGTGTATCATGAAACAAAATGAACTGAAGATACCTGTATGTCATACCTAAACAACTCAGTCTGGAGTTCAAGTATGCTTAACATTTATTAATCTTTTACAAGGATTGGTTAACAATTTGGGCGGCATGTATCTGTAATGATCCCATAATTCCCTGCAGGTGTCAGACTTCATCGGGACGTTCCAGGAACAGGAGGAGGAGAAGTACCATCTGCAGGTGTTGCGGTACTTCCCAGAAATGAATCAAGTCGTTGGTGAGTTTTTTTTAATATATACCCAGTGGGCACTGATCTAGATTTTTTTTTTAAAAAAAAGCTCTTTATATCAGCTTCCTTTAGAACTTCTTAATTTCTAATTAATTGAACCTCAAACTGAGAGAAATATAATTTTGTCCTGGAAAAGTATAGTTATTTTGTAAATTAAAAATTATTGCTGATGCAAAAAGGTTGGAGGGAGGATATTTTTACCTACAACAAAATATACATAGATATTTGATAGTAAATGCACACACTTTGTGAGGTCACAATCAAAGTTTACATCTGTGACGTGGTGCACATCCTCACAAAAGGGTTTGCAGTTCACAAATTGTTATAGTTATATTCTTTTCATTAATCAATATTGCTTATTTTGTTTCCTCATATCAGCTTCAACCAGTAGAAGGCATTTAATTGTATGGAAGTACAACCCCTCTGGGTGTATCACTGCGCTCAAGTGTCGCACCGGACTTCAGAGTTTGGCGTACAGTAAGTATATGTTTACCTTCTGAAAGGAATTGTACCTTCTTTTCTTTCATGATTACATTCTCTATTCACAGAAATATATGTGCAGAAATATTGCATATTTTAGTTGTAAATATGTTAAAGAATAAAGCACTGTTTTGGATATGAAGTGAAGTAGGCTTATATAGTACACTGAGTACACTGTCAGCATACTTAATACCGACATCACTTTATGTATTTGGAAAGCATGTTGTATCGTGTAGATTTGGTATATCTACCATAGTTTATTAGTGAATTATTTGCTATATACAGTAGAATCCCCCCCTTGTGACCACCCCACAATTGCGACCACCCCAAAATTATGACCAGGATGCTCAGACCCCAAGGTGGTCATAGTTGTGAGGTTCCACTGTATATGCTAATGATGTATTACTGATTCAAGGTATTCCAGAAATACAGACATTTCCCAGAGACAGTCCCCTGTTCTTAAACATCTATCGGACCACTGGCTTTGTCTGAGAATCAGTATTTCACCAATAAGAGAAACCATATCCAGGAGCACTTTAAAGTGTCTAGCATAAGCTTTTCTGTGCAAATAGCACTAAACACATTTTATACCTGAATTAAAAAAAATTAATATTTATAAAATAGACTATCATGGTGATTTAGCTTCTTTTCATGCACAATCATCATGATTCTACCAGGGCAAGTTTGAGAGCATTTACGAGTCTAATTGTTATAGGTGTTGCAACCCTGGCATAAGACAGTGATACATAAAGTTGTAAAGAAATTCCTGACATTAGAGGCTTTAGAATTTTTTTTTGACATTGCATATTCTCTTGACTGAAGTTTGCCATGTGTTTTACAGCACGTAAGGTTCCCATCTTGATCTTCAGTGGAGATGCAGAGGGAATCATCACCAAGTGGGAGAGGATGCAGTCAAATCACTTCATGTACAGGTAAGTTAATTAAATAAATATCCAGGTCAGCATGATTGTCTCCTGTAAATTGGAAAAAAAAACATGTTTCCATACAAACTCAGTCAAACAATTAGTATGTATTTGTATTATTTTCTTTTCTATCAATTATAATGTGAACTTTAAAAATAATGGTCATTATAAGTGTCATGAGCTGGTGCTGTGTTGGACTGAAAGGTATTCTTGAATAGGTCAATAAATATTAAAAATACTGTTTACTATCATCATTAGTCTAAAGCAGAAACATCATTATAGACATGCATAGTTCATAATGTTGTACTTGTAACTGTGCCATTCATTGATGACATAAGCTTTGTTATTATTTATAGCAAAGAAGTGTTCTGTTTAACTGAGGCCAGGAAGTCCAGGACAAAGAAAAAATCTGATGAAGGACAGAGTGGCCTGCACAATGATGAGGACCCAGTGGCATTCTTCAACCGTCGTAACAAGACGACCAGCAGTCACTATGCGTTCAACAGACCTAGAGTGCCATCGGTAGGTAATAATGATCATGATAGGTTTTCATTCTGAAATGTTTTGAAATAAATCTACATTTATTTGCAAGAAGATTGTGCAGAGCTTTGATGTTACCCCATGAGAAGGTTCAATGCATTGCTCTCAAAAATAAGCTTGAACTCTTGAAAGCTTGTAGGACACCTAATTATATAACTTTTTTCTTACATGACTCTTCATTACAATTAGCAAAAACCCTGATACGTAATATAGTCTGAACCTTGGAACCTTATTCAGTAGTGTGCTGTCATTGATATACACATTAGTAATTTTGTCTGATCTTCTATGTATTATTATGATTGAATTTATCAAGAATTATCTGGAGAACCAACTTGTGGTTAAAATTTCACTGTGATTGATACCCTTTAGAATTTTATGGATAGCCAGCAATTCAGTGATTAAAATAAATGCTTTATTAGGGCCCTGCTTGACAAGCGGTGCCCTATAGTGATCACCGTGTCAGCCCGTCCTTCCATTGGTCTCTCCATCCGTCCTTCCGTCAGTGACAATTTCTTTTGCACACTATAACTGAACAACAACATACTGCAGCTTTCCCAAATTCACAGGGATGATTGGTAACTATGAGGGCTCCAGACGTATTGAATCACAGACATGCAGAAATTCCAATGTGGCTGTCACAGCCCAGTCGCTGATTTTCTTTTGCATGCAATAACTCAACAACTACATATTGCAGCTTTCCCAAATTTGCAGGGATGATTGGTACCTATAAAGGCTCCAGGCCTATGGAATTACAGACCTGTCGGAATTCCAATATGGCCACCACAGCCCATTCACTGATTTTCTATTGTGCACGATAATTCAACAACAACCTACTGCAACTTTCCAAAATTCACAGGGATACTTGGTATCTATGAGGGCTCGCTCCAGACCTATTGAATAACAGACCTGTTGGAATTCCAATATGGCCACCCCAGCCCGATCACTGATTTTCTTTTGCACGCGATAACTCAACAATAACCTACTGCAGCTTTCCCAATGTTGTATCGTGTAGATTTGGTATATCTACCATAGTTTATTAGTGAATTATTTGCTATATACAGTAGAATCCCCCCCTTGTGACCACCCCACAATTGCGACCACCCCAAAATTATGACCAGGATGCTCAGACCCCAAGGTGGTCATAGTTGTGAGGTTCCACTGTATATGCTAATGATGTATTACTGATTCAAGGTATTCCAGAAATACAGACATTTCCCAGAGACAGGGATGATTGGTAACTATGAGGGCTCCAGACGTATTGAATCACAGACATGCAGAAATTCCAATGTGGCTGTCACAGCCCAGTCGCTGATTTTCTTTTGCATGCAATAACTCAACAACTACATATTGCAGCTTTCCCAAATTTGCAGGGATGATTGGTACCTATAAAGGCTCCAGGCCTATGGAATTACAGACCTGTCGGAATTCCAATATGGCCACCACAGCCCATTCACTGATTTTCTATTGTGCACGATAATTCAACAACAACCTACTGCAACTTTCCAAAATTCACAGGGATACTTGGTATCTATGAGGGCTCGCTCCAGACCTATTGAATAACAGACCTGTTGGAATTCCAATATGGCCACCCCAGCCCGATCACTGATTTTCTTTTGCACGCGATAACTCAACAATAACCTACTGCAGCTTTCCCAATTTCACAGGGATCATTGGTGCCTATGAGGGCTCCAGACCTATTGAATTACAGACTTGCTCAAATCAAATATGGCTAACAGACTACATTTGGTGATTTTCTATTGCACACATTATTTCAGATATATCTTCTTTAATATCATTTGATCCAGTAGGATTTTTCCCTCATGCATATGGATAAAAAACTGTTTCTATTTGTCATATTTTTAAAAATTAACTTAATTTTTCACCCATATGTAAACACATCCAGCACTAGCAGAGACGCGGGACCCTCTGAGGACCATTGTCCATTGTCTGACCACATCTAGTTTCTTTTACAGCTTTATCTTTATTAGAAAAAATAGTGCAATATGGTTGCCTTGGTCCTTTTGGTAAAATAAACAAATCTTAGAACATTTTTAAAGAATTCAACTCATTTTGTTTTTAATTTTAGGTTTTCCATTTCAAGCTGTGTTTTTATCATTGATAAACATATATATCATGTCGTACTGTGGATATATATTATGACACCATTTTATCGGTTGGTATGAACCATTTTATATTGTTTATCAGGGGGTTCATATAATATGACAGTTATACTGGTGGGTATATATAATGTCATGCTGTGTTTTACATGCAGTAGGTACATATTTTGTCATACAACACTGTGTATCGATCATCTGTGAGTACTGATATATAATATGACATTGTTTTACCTGTGGGTATATATCCTGTGATGTAGTGTTTTACAAGTGGGTAAATGTAATATGTTACCTGGTGGGTATATATCATGTGATGCTGTGTTTTACCAGGGAGGGTTTTTCCTGGACTGCTCGGATGGCCAGGTGACTAGTCCTGCTGTTTGTCTGACCCCTCCCTGTGGTGACGGCTCCTCACTCACCTGATGCATGTGTTATTATAACGCTGATGTTCCCATCTTCGTAACATTTACACTACCATGATTACCAGGCCTTGATACTGTGGTCTTGATATGTGCGCTCATTATTGAGAAAAATTATGTATAAATGATTATCTAAACCTGGCAACTGTCAAATTTGTTTTTTAGTCTGATATATTTTGAGTATAATGTTTTCCTCATTTTTACTGGAAACTTGAAAGCTCTACACCTTAGGTTTTGAAATTTGTAAGACTTGAGGTATGCTGTCATAATTGTTTTTCAAGGTAAACATAATGTGGTTAAACTTAAAGTTTTATTTCTGAATTCTCTTAGTTCTGTCAGTATGATTAGTGACCTTGTTAATGAAATACTGGAGAACACTTGACAGGTCTGGTTTTACATATCACATCATAAAATAGTCCATAATTTCTTATAGGAATTAAATGTAAGAAAAACAAATAACTTTCATTTTCAGGCAGTGTAGATATGTTTTTTTTTTAAGAAATTTTAAACTTTTTTAAGGATCATGGTTGGAGCTCAAGAAATATCAGTTCTTACATATATTCCAACCTTTTCATATATAATCAAACATAAAATACTTTTTCACATTCTTTTCTTAAAAGTTCAAGAAGTGTGCCTAGGGTACCACCAGAAACCTTCAAATTTGCTCGTTACTTCACATATAATGCATAAGAAAAGTGAAGATTCATGACATGGAATCAAGGTCTGACCTTATGGTTGTTATGAAGATGATAAATCCATGCTCCATAATCATATACAAGTATTCTAAACACATTACCACTGCACATCAGCTGAATTCACTTACTCCCATCACTTCTACATCATGGTCAAGTAATACAGCAAATAGTATAAATGTTTCAAATTATGTTTTTGCTCAATAATTCAAAAACAATTAGGCCTAGAGCATGCTCAATTTGAAACCTTTTCACAAAACTCACTATAGCTACTTTTCAATAGATTATCTCTCCAAGGGTTTAATTACGGGCAAAATATGGGCATATTTTATAAAGTCACAGGTCTCTAGGCTACTTCATGGGGTTGCCTTGATAACTTGCCAGAAATATGATGGATTTTCATAGAACTCAAAAGAAATAGTAATTAGTATATTATCTCGCCTAACATTTAATTTCTAGCTAAATCCATGCATATTTCATGAGGCCAGAGGTCACTAGACTTTGGTGGCACTGTGTTGACTTTCCAAAAATCTTATGGATTTTCATGAAACTCATCATGAATATTAACCAATACAGTTGATCACCTGTCTTACATTCTCAGCAAAATTCATGCATATTTAATTAGGTCAGAGGTCCCAAGATATGTGACGAGCATATTATGCACCATTGGTGGTGCACTGTAAGAGCACCATAAATGGTGCATATTATTCCTTTTGCATATTATGGACCATTTGCGGTGCTCTTGTTTAATATAATATTGTGGCAGTAATTTATACTTGATAAATAATAGGTATATACTGGTTGGGCTGGACATAACAGTTTTGTAAAGATCTGTATTCATCATTATTAATTAAACTAGATCCTTGTTTCAGATCTTGTGAATTTACACCTTCATGTTAGCCCTAACCATGGCCTTTGGCATCCTTATGAACCTTTCACAGATACAACATGACAGCCATAAGGCTGAATAATATAATACACTTGTTCATATTGTGTCCTGTACCAACATTTGTCCGACTTTACTAAAGGTCCTGGACTAAATCTTAAAAGAAAGCATATTATATGTCCTGCACTAGAAGTGTATGAAATAACTAAGCAATGTGGTAATTTTATAGATAGAAAGCAAATATAGGATGGCAGATTTAGACTGATTATTTTTATGTAGCCTTTGTCCCACTGTAGCAGTACTTTAGGAGCTGTAACTAGAGTTAAGCTTGACAGGTTATCTGCTTTATTTAATAAATCGCGGCATAGATTAGTGCACCTCTGGGGGCTGATATCATGTCCTAGGGATTAATAATGAGATGAGATGTGATCTGAAACTACCTACCCAACTCCTTGCTTTAATGATCAGATACAGTAAACATCTGTCAAATTCCTCTGATTAATCAGTGATTGGAAATATTCCAGTGTTCAGCAGATGCACAAGAAGTATTCTTAAATTTTATTTTGTTGTCATATCTTTATTAATTTTAAGAGAATCCTTGTGCAATTTGATAAAATACATTTTCCTCAGGTCAACGAGCAGCAGGTTTGTCTGATTTGCTACTGAAGATATAAACATGCGTGTATGCTTTGACTTTTTATCATGTTATATTTGTATACATGATGGTCACAAACCCTAGAAGCTGAACACGAAGCACTACTGCTTATCTCCTATTGTAACCTCTTAGTGCTTAACTATAATTATCATTCTTGTACACCTTTTTTCCACATATGCACATAAGTAACCTCACACCCTGTTTTAAAAGCTTGTTTAGATTAATTAATAATTCCTGAAACGATTAAGATTGGAAAGAGTGAAGGAACACTTTAAAGTTTATTTTAATAAGCTTCCCCATATTATAAATAATTAACTAAATTAATTCAAGATTTAAGGAATTCTCTGTTGAAAAAATTGAAGAAAAACTAATTATTTCTTCAGTGTTACATTCAGTTGCAACAATTTTACAAGAGATAACCTATTGGGAAATGTTTTATAAAGGCAAGCTAATGGTTGCTGAAGAAAATGTAGTAACTATGTCAGAAAGGCTGCAAATGCTCAAAAGATTGTTAAGATCTTAACATATACATCACTGAGGTACAAGCAAAACATATTGATAAAATATGAAGATGCTTTACTTCATAAAACCTAATGTGATATTGAACATCCCCTCACAGAAATGTCTTATCTTTATTTCAGATATCTGTACACAACCATCCCAACACCACCATACTCAAGATCCTGTTTGTAGAGGACCTGGATCTGATTGTGGCAGCATGTGAGGACGGTAATATATGTAAGTACATGGTGTCTATTAACAGGTGTGTAAATTGAATGCAGGTGTGAATGAACATTTTCTGGATAAGGTCTTAATCTAAATTAAAACTCATGTACCTGAAATAAAAAAAAAGTATTGTTGGGTCCAATAGCAAAAGTCTTAAGTAAAAGAAAATTATTCCAGAAAATATATTTTAGGAAACATGAACCATCATGGTTAATTCTTGATTATATAAAAAGTATTGCACGGTAGGACTTGTATTTGTTCTTCCATAAATACAGACATTGGTTATATCGTGAGAGGGCATTAGTTTACACGCAGAAGGTTGTGATGACGTTGCAGCAGAGATGGCAGTTTGCCAAGAGACAATCAATCAGATTTCTGGGTGGATCAGTATTTTTTTTAGCAAATCTTCAGGTCCAGACAGTGGTAATATCAGAGGCTTGTGATTCTGTCCAGTGTATGTTTGTTGTCAGATGTATTAATATGTGATAAGTGTGTTTATGTTTTGTTTAGATGTGTGGGGTTTTGATGAGATGGCGGTGGAGGTGTTACGAAACATGAGACCACCGGAGACCAACGACCTGGTCAGGAAGTACGCTGTACTGCTGGACCAGGAGTCTGAGCTTCTTCCTAAAAACATCAACAACAAAAACAATGTAAGCTGATATCCTGTATGACAAATTGATCATGACAAAGATCATTCTTAAATTTAATTTAGTTTAAATAGCAAATTGATATTTGAAAAGTAAGTTGACATTTATAGCTAACAATAATTGCCAATGGTTAAGTGCTTCATGAATTAAGTGCTATTTGTGATACAAAACTACAAAATATCGGTTGGAGGGAATTGTGTATTAGTGTGTATATTTTATCAATTAAACAATGGATTATACACAATATCCATAAATTGGGTTTGTCTGAATTAAAGTGTACAAGAATAATATATTCTTTCTATGTTGTTTCTGAGATGTTTTCTTAAAATCTCTTTGCGTATCAGATCAAAGAGGATTGACATATATTACATATGTTAATACTTGTTTGTGTCATGTTGATTCCAGGATGAAGATTCTGTCACTAACAGAGTAGCCGGCTTCATCTGTAAATACATCTTCTCTGAGCATACTAGCTGTGTCACATCCCTCGCTATCATCAACAGAGATCAAGGCTACAAGAGTACATACCTGGTAGGTATCAGTTAGAGGATATTTTACTTAAATACGCCAAACAGAAATACAGAGTCATGAACCCTGCTACTGCATTTAAAATAAACTGTAATAACCTAATAAATTTTAATGTCAAGGTTTAAGTATTGTCTGATTTAGTAATGTTGTATAGGGAGTAAGTTCCCTTAGAATTTCAAAAGTGCTAATAACTTCCCTAGCAGATTTTCAGAGTTTAACTTAATGTTCTTTAGATTTGTCACTTCTGATACATTCAGCTCCCAACATCATATTTCAGCCTTCCTCACAGTCATATACATTTTTGGTTAGCATTATTTTATAGGATTATTTACCCTAATTTCTTGACCTACTTTACCACTTGATTTTTTGGATGTAGGTCAGTGCCGGCTGGGACAGAAGAATTTGCATATGGGATCTGGAAAAAGGAAGGTATGGTACCTAAGAACCTAATGCCGAAATATATTATTGATAAACCAAGAACATTGGGAGAGTGATTTATCTGAGCTATTCTCTTTGTTAGATCCCAGACTAATTAACATAAAATGAGTGATTTTTAGCAATCACTTATTGTTCATCATCAACTCGGTTAACCGTTTGGTTGTCTGTTAACAGGGCGCAAATCATAACCTCTGAATGTAGAAACTTCTCATTGAAGATCCATGGAGGTCCATGAAAAATCTTCTTGGAAACCTGAAATTATATCACTTTGACCTATATTGTTCAAGCTATGGGGCTCAAAAGTACCCCCAAGAAATATTAAAAATTTGATACAAAAGCTCCATAATCTGATAAACTGATGCATTGATTACTATAAGTCTTTCCATGCATTTTGATAATGGAGTGTTTCATCGGTCCCTGAAAACTGGTGGCGCCACCTGTGTTTCTTTCCTAATGTTTTTGCATTTTTTCTCAATTTTTGAGACCTTCAAATAAAGAAGTCGAGATGTTAACAGGGCACAAATTGTTATGGTTAGACCTAGAATTTTTTACTGTACATCCATGGAGGTCCAAGTCAAATCTCTTCAGAAACCAGAAATAAGGTCATGGTGACCTATATTCAGTCAGACAGGTCCAAAACATGATTTTGAGCACCCAGAGAGTCAGACAGGACACAATATGTAACCGTTTGGCCTAGAATCCCCTTATGTGACCTTCCCTAGATAAATGTCCTTGGAAATATGAAATTAGGTCACAGTGACCTGTATTCTGTGAGCTCCTGAAGGAGTCTATCTGTTAGCCCTAGAATCTTCTAATGTAACACCCATGGAAGTTGTGGGCAAATTTTCATAGTAACTGAAATTAGGTCATGATGACCTATATTTTGTGAGCAACTGGCCAAAAACGATAAGGAGCACCCAGATGGTCAGGCAGGGCACAAAATATTACTGTTACACCTAGAACCTTCTAATATGACATCCAGGGAGGTCCTTGGAAAGTCTTCTTTCAATCCTTAAATTAGGTCACTGTGACTACTGTATATTCTGTGAGCTATGAGCTGAAAACCTAATTTTGCTAGTCAGACAGGTCACAATTCTTAGCTTTTGGATCTAAATAATCCCTTTCTTAATGTAAAGGGAGGTCATTGTAATGTCTCCTTTCACATCCAAAGTAAGGTCATTGTGACTTATATTCTGTGAGTTATGTGAAACAACATGATTTGAGTACCCTATAAGTCAAATGAACACAAGTAACAGCAGTTTTAGGTGGAAACTTATAACTAAGTATCTTGGGAGTTCCTTGTAAAATCTCCTTGGAAACCTCAAATAAGGTTGCTGTAACTATTTTCTATGGATGATGGGCAAAATATATGATTTTGAGCACTCTGGAAGTCATTCTACCCATTGTTTAAAGTTCTTTAACAAATATTTTTCACCTATTCGTAACATCAATAATTAATACATGCATCACCTGTCAAATTCAGCTGAGTTTCATGACCCATGGGTCACTTGTTTGTTTTAAATTGGTATTTTCTGAACCTAACTATTTTCATGTACTTATTTTATTATAAATATTTTTTTCTGTGTATATGTGGATAAGCTTGTGAATTAAGTTCTTTAAATGTAAGTGGACTATAAAATCATGTCATGAAAAAACCTTTCATCTATACTAAATGTATCATTATAGCAATGATCCAAGTTCATTAAGTTAGTAGTTCCATATTTGACCAGCAGGTGTCATTAGTTGGTACTATTTTTGCTGACAGGCTTGGTATCCCTGTACATACAGTTCTTAAATATGTACAGTAAAAATTACTAATGCTGTGGAAAACAAACTTTATACAGACTCTACACGTGACAAAAATGTTCCTTCCAGCAAGTTTTTAATGGGATTATAATAAAGCTACAGTATATGCATCACATGGTGTGTGAGAGAATTTGAGATGGTAAATAATTTAACAAACGTATGTTTGTTTCAGACTCCATGACACATTCCGTAATGCTCAGTTAGGCCTTGGAATGGAACATTATGAGTTGGCTTGTGATGGCATAATTGTTGATTTGACCTACTGCCCAACAAAGTAAGTCTAATTTGACTCTAGGTACTACCTTTGAATAAATGTGTTTTTACACACAAAATGGGTTACAAACATATATGTGCATGTACATTCTACCTAACAGCAGGTCTAATATGATATCTTGCACTTTGCTGTTTTAAATAATTTTAAATAATTCAAGTTTCAAGATATATGATGTAAAGTGAATGCAAATTTGATCAGTAGTTAAAACAAAGCAGGCATAATATATCCTAAAAGAACTATGGTGGATACATTATATAATCTTGATTAAATTTAAGAGCATATTTATCCAGTATTTTATTCTTTTTATTCACACTGTTAGTATTAATATGTGGATGATCTAATTTATAAATTTATAACTTTGTTTTTTTATCAACAGAAATGAAATTGCTTATGCATCTAGTGACAAGATGGTTTACATACGCAAGTTCTCCACAAAAGGCACACATATGCCATTGTTAAATACACTGCAGGGACACTACGGGGAGATCTCCTGTGTCCGCTGGAACACCGTCACTCAAAAATGGGTCACAGGCTCAGAGGATGGGACCATTCGTGTCTGGGTAATTACTAGATATTAATTTATCAGCACTGAGAGATAAGTGACCTGCAGTCATGCCCTCAGCAAAAGTTGGTGTGATCAAATATCAGCAAAGCCCTCATTGACAAGAGACTGATTTGTTTCTCCTTTCTGTGCTTGTACATGTAATGATCCTTTTAATAATTTTGACCTAATGAATTCACTGATGAAGATAGTCATGCATAAAGCCTACAGTCGCATGTCTGCATCAAAAAAGGAAACAAGCCTGGCACACCATCACACTCAAAAACAGAGAAAACTTTTGATTAAGATCACAAAATATTAAGATTTTTGAAATACCAGAAGTCACCTGGTAAGGTGTATATATGAGTGTGTAAGGTTCACATAGCTTAGCTATTCTACATTGTCATCTTTGGTAGTTGTGTTTTAGTCACAGTAAAGTACATTTGTAGACCATTTAATTTGCACCATGATAGTGGCAAAATAACTGAATTTAAGTGGGACTTACTTTTTTCTGATGTGACAACCATGCCTTGTTTCTGATCATTTAATATGGTATACAACATTAACACTTTTCTTATTACAGTCAGCTGAAGGCCTGAACGAGTGTGAACAAGTCCTGTCAGCTCAGGGCTCTGTTACTGCCATGTGTATAGACTGTGTAAATGGTGCCATAATAGCTGGTGTACAAGAGGTCATCAGGTACAGCAACATATATCACTTTGTTAATAAACATATCACATAAAACCACTATTCATCCTGACCTGACCTATAATCTAATCCTTGGGAAGGGTGCTCATAAGGTTTTGGTGATTAATGTTCATATTACTGATCAAGATGTGTTAATGACAGAATGGTACGAGCACTCCAGTGATAAAAAATCAAATAAATTGATAACACTTCGTTTTATTCTTCTCAATGTTCTGGATGTATCTTCATGTAGTTGCAGCACCATACAACATCTTTCAGCTGATGTTTTAATATCTAGTTTCCAGTATTTAATCATGTCACAAGGTTTCCTTGACCTAGTCACTTCAGCATAACAGGAAACTTAACACTAATTTCTCATTTTCCTATTAACTGGATCTTTATAAGTAATACATGATATTGGTTATAATAGATGAATAAGCAGGTATTTCTTTGAATAATACACATTGCTTCATGGTGCAGATTGTTAGTGAATGTAAATTTAAAGACCTTAATGAACTTTTGGGTCATATCATTGACTAGTCATCTTGCTACAATTATATTCCTATATTTTTGTTATGTATTCAGGGATCAGGTTCTGATTAACTTTGTACTTGTCATACACCCTTACATGTTGATATCAGAAACCTGAAGTAATTTTCTCTGAACCTGTAATATCAGGTAATTAAGAGAAATCATAATGGACAAAAAAAACTCTCACTTTTTAAAATGAACACATCGTTTTACAGGGTTTATGAACCAGAAAACTACCGACTTATCCAGACAAATGTTGGCCACACAGACGCTGTCCGGAGCATAATACATGTCCCAGAGAGGAACCAGGTATGAATGTAGTCTTAGTGTTAGCTGAAGCATGTTGGGCTGGTCTAATTGATTTAACAATGAGAGATATCAGCATATTTAGCTCATTAGACTGCTGAGCTACAGCGATCGCTCTTTGTCTGTCTGTCCATTAACCGGAAACAAATCATAACCACTGGACCTGGAAATCTTCTAACTTGACATGCTTAGAGGTCCATGAAAAATCTTCTTGGAAACCTGAAATTAGGTCTCTGTTACACATATTGTCTGAGCTATGGGTCTCAGATACACCCCCCAGAATAACTAAAACTTTGAAACAAAAGCCCTTGTATCTGAACAACTTGTGCAATGTTCGCCATGATTCTTTGCATGCCATTTCATCATGGAGTGTTTCATCAGTCCCTGCACACAGGTGGTGCCACCTGGACTTTTTCGAAATTTTACATATTTTTATCTTTATTTTTGAGACCTTCAAAGATGTGGTGGTCTGTTAACAGGGCACAAATCGTAACCATTGGACCTGGAATCTCCTAACTTGACATCCAGGGAGGTCCATGAAAAATCTCCTTAGAAACTTTTAATAAGTCTCTGGTACCCATATTCTCTGGTACCCAAAAGCTCCAGTATCTGAACAACTAAAGCATTGATGACCATGATTCTTTGCCTGCTTATTCATCATGGACTGTTTTATCAGTTCCTGCAGACTGGTGGCACCACCTTGATTTTTTTTATAATTTTAAGCAATTTTTTTCCCTGATTTTGAGACCTATAAAGATGCAGTCATCCATTTACATGGCAGATATCATAAACACAGGACCAAGAATCTTCTAACTTGATATCCAGGGAGGTCCATGAAAAGGCTTCTTGAAAACCTGAAATAAGGTCTCTGTTTCCCATATTCATTGAGCTATGGGGCTTAAAAATACCCCATCCCCCACCCAAATTATTGAAAAATTTGATACCAAAGCAGGGCACAAATCAAAATCATTGGACCTAGAATCTTCTAAGTTGACATCCTGAGAGTTTCTCAAAAGTTCTCTTCACTCTTCAGACACCTGAAATTAGGTCTCTGTTACCCATATTCTCTAAATTATTGTGCTTATAAGCACATCCTAGAATTATTGAAAATTTTATACCAAAGTAGGGCACAAATAATTACCATTGGACCCAGAATCTTCTTACTTGACATCCTGAAGTTTCGTAAAAGTTCTCCCCAGAAACCTGAAATATGATCACTGTGACTTATATTCTCAGAGTTTGTTTGAGCACCCCAGAAATAATGCAATATACACATAAATTGCCAGATTCCTCAGGAAAGGCTGGATGGATTGTCATCAAATTTTGTATGCTTTTGGGTCTTGATGAACTTAAGCTTATATGCATGAACAATGATGCCACCTACATTATCTTAATTAGTTGCCTGTGTAGGGGCATTGTCAACATGTCAGTTGGCTGAGAGTCACGACCAATGGTTCACTTGTTTTTAGCTCAGCTGACTTTCAGTCATGCTGAGCTATAGCGATCACTCTTTGTCCGTCGTTCGTCTGTCTGTCCGTCTGTCCATTAACCTGGCACAAATTGTAACCGCTGGACTTACAATCTTGTAACTTGACATTCTTAGAGGTTGATGAAAAATCTCCTTGGAAACCGGAAATTAGGTCTCTGTTACTTATATCCTTCGAGCTATTGGGCCCCAAAGTACCCCCCAGAATAGTCAAAATTTTCATACAAAAACTTTAATATCTCATTAACTACATCACTGATGGTCATGATTTTTGGCATACATATTTATCATGAGATGTTTCATCAGTTCCTGCAGATTGGTGGTGCCACCTGTATTTTTAGATTTTTTTACGAATTTTTTTTCTCTATTTTTGAGACCTTTAAAAATGTGAACAACTGTTAACAGGGCACAAATCGTAAAGACTGGACCTAGAATCTTCATTCTTAACACAGTGAGAGACCTATGAAAAGTCTCCATGGAAACCAGAAATTACGTCTCTGTTACCCAAATCCTTTGAGCTATGGGGCCCCAAAGTACCCCCCAGAATAGTGAAAAATTTCATACAAAAACTTCAATATCTCATTAACTACATCACTGATGGTCATGATTTTTGGCATACATATTGATCATGAGATGTTTCATCAGTTTCTGCAGATTGGTGGCGCCACCTGTATTTTTCGATTCTTTACGAATTGTTTTCTCTGTTTTTGAGGTCTTTAAAAATGTGGACATCTGTTAACAGGGCACAAATCGTTAAGACTGGACCTAGAATCTTCATTCTTGACACACTGGGAGACCTATGAAAAGTCTCCATGGAAACCTGAAATAAGGTCTCCGTTACCCATATCATTTGAGCTGTGGGGCTCCCAATTACCCCCCAGAATAATGGAAAATTTGATTTAAAAAAACTGCAACATCTCAATAACTACAATACAGATGGTCATGATTTTTGGCATACATATTGATCAAGAGGTGTTCCATCATTTCCTGCAGACTGGTGGCGCCACCTGTATCGTTCAATTTTTTACGATTTTTTCCTTTATTTTTGAGACCTTTAAGGATGCTGTCATCTGTTAGCATGGCACAAATCGTAACGACTGGACCTAGAATCTTCATTCTTGACACACTGAGAGGTCCATGAAAAATATCCTTGGAAACCAGAAATTAGGTCTCTGTTAACCATATCCTTCGAGCTATGGGGCCCTTAAGTACCCCCCCCCCCCAGAGTAGTCAAAAATTTCATACAAAAACTTCAATATCTCAATAACTACATCACTGATGGTCATGATTTTTGGCATACATATTGATTATGAGATGTTCCATCAGTTCCTGCAGACTTGTGGCGCCACATGTATTGTTCGATTTTTTTACGATTTTTTCCACTATTTTTGAGACCTTTAAGGATGCTGTCATCTGTTAACGTGGCACAAATCATAACGACTGGACCTAGAATCTTCATTCTCGACACACTGAGAGACCTATGAAAAGTCTCCATGGAAACCAGAAATTAGGTCTCTGTTACCCATATTCTTCGAGCTATGGTGCCCCAAAGTACCCCCAAGAAAAGTAAAAAATTTCATACAAAAACTTCAATATCTCATTACTACTTGACTGATGGTCATGATTTTTGGCATACATATTGATCATGAGATGTTCCATCACTTCCTGCAGACTGGTGGCGCCACCTGTATTGTTCAATTTTTTACGAATTTTTTTCTCTATTTTTGAGACCTTTCAAAATGTGAACATCTGATAACAAGGCACAAATCGTAAAGACTGGACCTAGAATCTTAATTCTTAACACACTGAGAGGTCCATGAAAAATATCCTTGGAAACCAGAAATTAGGTCTCTGTTAACCATATCCTTTGAGCTATGGGGCCCTTAAGTAACCCCCCCCCCCCCAGGAGTAGTCAAAAATTGCATACAAAAACTTCAATATCTCAATAACTACATCACTGATGGTCATGATTTTTTGCATACATATTGATCATGAGATGTTCCATCAGTTCCTGCAGACTGGTGGCGCCACCTATATTGTTTGATTTTTTTACGATTTCTTCCTCTATTTTTGAGACCTTTAAGGATGCTGTCATCTGTTAGCATGGCACAAATCATAACGACTGGACCTAGAATCTTCATTCTCAATACACTGAGAGACCTATGAAAAGTCTACATGGAAACCAGAAATTAGGTCTCTGTTACCCATATCCTTCGAGCTATGGGGCCCCAAATTACCCCCAAGAGTAGTCAAAAATTTCATACAAAAACTTCAATATCTCAATAACTACATCACTGATGGTCATGATTTTTGGCATACTTATTGATCAAGAGGTGTTCCATCAGTTCCTGCAAACTGGTAGCACAACCTGTATTTGTTCGGGTTTTTTTTTAGGAATGTTTTCTCTATTTTTGAGACCTTTAAAGATATGAACATCTGTTAGCATGGCACAAATCATAAAAACTGGACCTAGAATCTTCATTCTTGACACACAGGGAGACCCATGAAAATTCTCCATGGAAACCTGAAATTAGGTCTCTGTTACCCATATTCTTAAGGCTGTATGGCTCCAAAATATCCCCCAGAATAATGGAAAATTTGATACAAAAAGTGCAGTATCTGAATAACTACAACACTGATGGTCATGATTTTTGGCATACATATTGATCATGAGCTGTTCCATCAGTTTCTGCAGACTGGATGCGCCACCTCTATTTTTTTCAAATTTTTACGAATTTTTTTTCTCTTTTTTTCGAGACCTTTAAAGATGTGGTTATCTGTCAACAGGGTACAAATTGCAACAACTGGACCTAGAAACTTCATTCTTGTCATGCAAGGAGGCCCATGAAGAGTGCCTGTGGAAACTTGAAATTAGGTCTCTGTTACCCATAACCTTCAAGCTATAGGACTCTGAAGTATCCCTCAGAATAATGGACAATTTGATACAAAAGCTGAAGTATCTGAACAACTAATATGGAGATCATCATGATTCTTTGCATGGATATTGACCATTAAGTGTTTTTATTAGTTTCTGCATACTGGTGGAGCCACCTGTATTTTTGTATCCTCCAAAACGAAGTTTTGCAGATACTATGTTTTTGACCAGGTTCCTCCGCCGCCGCCACGTTTGTTTCCAGAGAGCTCCTCTGAGAAAAATGGACCAATTTTTCCGAAACTTTCACCAATTATCGAGTCACATGTGAACTAGTGCCTAACCAATTTGTGTTGACCTCTGACCTTTCCCCTCTATCCAGCGTCCATTTGTGCGTCTGTTTCCACACATAAACCCTCATATCTCGGGAACCGATTGACCAATCAGGAAATAAAATTTATACAAATGTAGCCCTTGGATTGCTCTATAACATACACAAAAATGGTGGCGCCACCTGTAACCATGTTTGCACAGTGTCCATCTGTTTATCTGCCTTGGGTTAAAATCACTCATATCTCTGCAGTGAATTGACTAATTCACCTGAAATTCGGCATGCATATACATCCAGGATAGCTTTCTTGATTTTATGACAGATGGCGCCACCTACATTCTAGTTTATGCTGCAGACATCCGAGCTCATATCTCGGGAACAGTTTCAACAATTGGGCCAAAATTTTGCATGTGTATAGATCTCACATAGGTCTTTATCATACACAAAACTGGTGGCGTCACCTGCAACCATTTTTGCACAGCGTCTGTCTGTTTGTCTGTCGTCGGCTAAAATCACTCATATGCATGTAGTGGTTTGACTTTTCTGCCTAAAATTTTGCAGATGTATACAACTTGGACAGCTTTCTGGATTTGTGGTAGGTGGCACAACCTACATACACATTTAGGCTGCAGACATCCATGCTAATATGCAACATACCTCACTCTATTTCCCTTGCCACTCAATCCATGCCTCACTTTAACCGTTCCACTCTGATTTTGGCGGATACACGTAGTCACTTGTCGGCTACCCGTATTCTAGTTTTTAAAGTTTACACATTTTTTCTCTATTTTTGAGATATATAAATACAGACTAAATCTTGGCCTGTTGGTTAATCTGTTTGATGCTTCAGTTGAATGGGTATATACTACCATTCTGATGATAAAATTTCCTTTAGCGAATCTCTTCCCAGTCAGCTGAGCGTCATGACCTATGGGTCACTTGTTTACGAATTTTTTTCTCTACTTTTGCGACCTTTAAAGATATGATCATCTGTTAACAGGGCACAAATTGTATAGACTGGACCTAGAATCTTCATTCTTGACACACAGGGAGACCCATGAAGAGTCTCCATGGAAAACTGAAATTAGGTCTCTGTTACCCATATCCTTTAAGCTGTATGGCTCCAAAATACCCCTAAGAATAATGAAAAATTTGATACAAAAACTGCAGTTTCTCAATAACTACAACACTAATGGTCATGATTTTTGGCATACATATTGATCATGAGGTGTTCCATCAGTTTCTGCAGACTGGGTGCGCCACCTCCATTTTTTCAAATTTTTATGAATTTTTTCCTCTATTTTTGAGATCTTTAAAGATGTGGTTATCTGTCAACAGGGTACAAATCATAACAACTGGACCTAGAATCTTCATTCTTGTCATGCAAGGAGGCCCATGAAAAGTGTCTGTAGAAACATTAAATTATGTCTCTGTTACCCATATCCTTCAAGCTACAGGACTCCGAAGTATCCCTCAGAATAATGAACAATTTGATACAAAAGCTGAAGTATCTGAACAACTAATGCAGAGATCACCATGATTCTTTGGATTTATATTTTTTATGGAGTGTTTCATCAGTTTCTGCAGAATGGCTGTGCCACCTATATTTTATTCAATTTTTCAAATTTTTTTCTCTATTTTTGAGACCTTTAAGGATGCTGTCATCTGTTTACATGGCACAAATTGTAACAACTGGACCTAGAATATTCATTCTTGTCATGCAAGGAGGCCCATGAAAAGTGTCTGTGGAAACCTGAAATTAGGTCTCTGTTACCCATATCCTTCAAGCTAAAGGACTCCGAAGTATCCCTCAGATTAATGGAAAATTTGATACAAAAGCTGAAGTATCTGAACAACTAATGCAGAGATCACCATGATTTTTTGCATGCATATTGACCATTAAGTCTTTTTATTAATTTCTGCAGACTGGTGGAGCCACTTGTATTTTTTACGCATTTTTTCCCTATTTTTGAGATATATAAATACAGACACAATCTTGGCCTCTTGGTTAATCTGTTTGATGCTTCAGTTGAATTGGTATATACTACAATTCAGATGATAAAATTTCCTTTTGCAAATCTCTTCCCAGTCAGCTGAGCGTCATGACCCATGGGTCACTTGTTTCTCTGGACCAGTTGGGAGTTATATTCATAAAAATTAAATATGAGATTAGCCAGCATCTGATCATATCAGAGTTTTAATAGTTAACTTGATAACATTTAAGTAATTAATCCATGTTAAGCACAGGTCCACAAAATGTTTAAAAAGGAAGAAAATAATAGCAAAAGTAAATCTAAAAACATTTTTGTAGCGAAGATATCAGCTACCATTAGTGAATAATTCATAAACAACACGTGGCCTTAAACAATCTACACAACCATTTCAGTGTCATGTTAATTCTTTATTTATCTGAGTCATGTGGTTTTATTTAAGCTTGAAAATTAAAACAAATATTCAGTATGATATAAACCATGGTGCTTATACTGTTAACTTTTTGCAGTATGTGTCTTGTTCCTGGGACAAGAGTATTCGCATGTGGAATGCATGGAAACTGACCAAGAAGAGGCAGAACATATCAAGGGACAAGAAAGTCGGGGACATGGTGCAGGAACAGACGGAAATTCCGGTTCCTGTGGTCACTAATCAGCAGGACCAGAAGGGAGGGGAGGGGGCACCAGACCAGAGAATGGAACAGTCTTAATGTTATAAGGGGGGGGGGGGGCAGGGGAGAATTTGCTATTATTCACCAATGAGATAGGACTCAAAATTTTGGAGGAGGTAATATAGAAATAATTGGAAGAGTTACGGAACAATATAGCAATGGATCTGTGGTGATCAGGTAGAAAGCCTAATTCAGGAAGGACTTGGCTTAAGGTAAAATACCGTAAAAGTCGTTGCAGAAGTCGCATCCTTATTACAAGTCGCACCCTGACTTTTAGGAACCCCCTGGGGAATAGCCGTTCAAGTTTTGTTTCAGGAAAAGTCCATTATATAGGTCGCACCCAGACTTCAGAGGCGTCCCAACCACCTGATACATATGGAATTTGAGTATCATTCCTTGCGATGCAAGACTACAACCAACGTCCCCGTAGTACTTATGTGGTTTATAAACTTGATAAACCATTTAAACACAAAAATAATTGGACAGCTTTAATACAATACTTATATTTAAGGAATAACAACAGAATCTTAACATATAAAGTCGAGGTTCAATTGTCAGGCAAGATTTGTACTGTGCCAAAGTCAGCTGCGTCGGATAACATTTTGTGCTGTGAAACGATGTCATTGTTGCCGTTTCTTACTAGGTTAAGTAACATTAGAATGCAAATTTAAAGTTAAATGACTGTATTAATAATCTAAAAGAGGCTGAGGCAAAATACTATCACAATCGAGCAACTCTTTAAATCGTTAAAGATCAAACGTAGGATGGATTCATTACACTGATTAGTTTGCGTACGCGTGACGAGTCCCAATCCGTCGCATTGGGCATGATTTTAACTGACTTAAGACAACTGAAAGATGGAAAGAATAATTGAATTTGATTTTTTTCAGCTAATTTCTGAAATGGGCTCTAAAACTGAATTTAGTAACCCTTGAACTAATTGTTACAACTTACCATCTAGACGCGGCACATACTGGTATTACTGAAATCACTGATCATATGTCAGTCAACAGGGGGATAATGAACGCTTTATTGACCGGTCAGTTAATTTTAAATACACATAATTGAATTTACAGGTATTATGTTTACTGAGACTAATGATTTTTTTTATCTCGAAAACCCTATTTCCATCGTTATCAGTGATTATATTCGAATTGCTTGGATGTATGGCAAACTCAGCCGTGTTGAACTAGATCCGTCATGACACCAAATGATGCCGGTTCCCGTGGAATTTAGGTACGTATGTGGCATTTTAAGTAAATAACATATATACCTGTATGGTGTTTGTCATTTCATTGTATTGATTAATGTGTCTTCATTTAAAAAAAATCACGAATACGTCAACGCACGATTGACCGTAATGCATGCGTGCCGCCATATTGATGACCGGGCATACGATCGTCCTGAAAGAGACACGGGTAACACACGAAGCTAATCGTTTATTTGCAGCTCACGTGAAACGCTTCAAAACCACGAGATGGTGACAGTGAAGTAATGGTTCTTAATATGAGAGTTTTTAACTGTGGACATCAGTCACGGAAGGCTTAGTTGACATGGGGATGTAAAGGTCATTGCACGGGTGACCCGGGGCTTGAATTTCCGCTGCACGGCTTCAAAGGTCAGCTGGTATTCAGCGATCAACCGGGCAGGCAAAAGAATTCACGACGTGTCTGTAGTGGATCAAGCTTGAATGACACCCAACTTTACAAGCATAAGCGGATATGGAACCGCGAGTTTTTCATAACGACAAGCATACCCATATAGTTAAACGGATAGAAAATGTACATCAAAGAGCGGCAGACTGGCATATGCGTCAAATTGACTCATGATATAACAGTAACGCAGATTAGGAAGTGTCACTTGAATTGCGACTTGTCACAACGGGTAGGCCTTGAACTGGGCAAATTTAAAATTTGCATTTAATGTTAATAAAGTGAAAATTCCGTCAGTTCACAAAATATAAGCCATAAGAGATGGTTAAAAGTGTAAATTATTGGGGAAAGACGTTTCACAAAGCACTGGTTAAAGGTATCGCATATTATCGCTCAACTGACGTCGTTCCATGTACCGGGAAAGCTGACTGAAACGGGATACATACGTATTACAAGTCGCACCCCGACTTTGCTAGAAAATTCTAGCTTTTAGAATTCGATTTCCTAGTACAAGTCGCGACTTCTGCAACGACTTTTACGGTAGTTTGTAAAAAAATGTGAAAGTAGCAGCTTTATGTGGAGCAACACATTTTGTACTTGAATTTGTCAGTAAAAGAAGTTATATGTTCCAAAGTGATGTATATAAATGGTGGTTTAAGCTGCTGTCTTACATGGGGTAAAGCATTTTTACATTGCAGTTTGAAGGAAAAACCAGTCACGCTATCAAGCAATGGTTATATGGCCAAAAATGTGATCCTATAGTGATGACACATTAATTTATGTAAGGTAATTTAGTGCAACACAAAGGACTAAGACTTGTTTTATATCAGGGGAGCTCTTGAAATCAACATATATATTATGAACCAAATAAAAGTTCAATATGAGACTAGATTGATGTGGGGGGGGGGGGGGGGTCACACAGGTGGGTATATAAAGGGAAGACTTACTGTGATATAATGTAGTATACAGGGTTGTACATAGTATGAGGGAGGTGTTGCAAGAGTAAATGTACACAGCAGATATTTATACATTTATAGGATAATTAGATGCTACAAACCAGGCATGTAACTTTATGCAACTTCAGATAATCAGGGAAAAATAGATCTCCAACAATATTCATCTCTTTGTATCAGTCAACAGCCAACGGGAGCCTCTCTTTTAAATCATAATTTTTTATGTACAGTCACACACACACACACACACATGTACTTACTTAGTATATTCATTACCTAATGAATTGTTGCAAAATAAGCCAGAAAAAGAGATGGCATTGGATTTGTATATATATATATATATATATATATATATATATATATATATATATATATATATATATATATATATATATATATATATTGATGCAAAACTATTCAAACACCCATGGCACCCTCCAGTATAAGCTTAAATTCAGAACAGTGCACTTTAACATATACGTATTAAACTTGATTTATATCCGCTTGTCAGAGTGGAAATCTGGATCTGTCTCATAATGGCATCTGTCTCAAATGTTTAAATATTATTTACATAATTTATATTTTATAATTATTTACTAAATTATGTTCACATTTACATACTCATATATTTGGTTACAAACCTTTAAGAGTGATATGTTCAGACCTTTTTGTATCAGGGTTTGGTTCAAATGTAAATCCACCTGCTTTTGAAATGTTGCATTTGGTTTTGCTCCGTCTAAAACAACCTGCGTCTTCATATTTGTTTGCAGGGGAAGTTTTGATTTGAATCTTAATCATTAATCCAGAATCATAAAACCTCCAAAAACATGATTGTAAATTACAGCTGATACGTTGGGATCTACAAAATTTAGTCAGATAAACTGAGAATATTCTTTTCACCAGTCAGTGAACTGGAAGCACGTTCACACGTATGTACAATTACCCAAACTATCAGTTAATAGTAAATTATGTTTTTGTGTGAATGTATATTTCAAATTTATATCACTTTGCTACGTCTGTGCAAAAGTAGTAAAATAAGAAACAGTATTGCCCTTTTAAATTTAATTAAAATAGGCCCATGTTGTGACTATATTTTCATGGCCGTTTTATAAAATGTCCGTGTATCAGATCATTTTAATGTAATATCCATCGAAAGACACGGGTTTTCGTTTGAACCAAGCCCTCACGCTTGTGAATGTTTGTGTGTTTAAGACCATGTGTCCGATGTGCCAAAATCAACCAATCCTGCATGTTACGCTGCTGACTTGTAAAATTCGTCTGCATTGACAAAGAAACCATGCTCCGAATGTTGTAATTATCATGGTTTGTTGGCATGCATACAGTCTCCAAAATTGGGACCAGAACGTTCTGTGGATACACTTTGTATAAATAAATCGTTCTTCCGTTAATTTTTTCCTAGCCTTTTAAAATTCATTAAAGGAGATAGTTTTGTAAATTATGTATTATTCATGTGTTAATAGCATACCTGTATAATAAACTCAACGTTCAATATTTTTTTTTGTGTGTGTTTATTTATTTAACAGTTCAGTATAAGATCATTTTGAAGCACAATTTATTAATTTTTTTTTTATTATTAAAGCCAGAGCCAAGTGCACACCAGGAGTGCGCCATGAAATCCCCCTTTCATGCAATCTGACAAAAACAAAACTAAACAAACGAGGAAACGTGGAGAGACTGGCACAACCCAAGCAGTCGCGCCCGCCAGATGGCCACCCCGCCTTTTTGTTTGTGGGTCAATACGGTTTGTGTTCACCAGTGCTGTAACAACATTGAATAATGTGAAATAATTGGTTACTTTTAATTAGTACATTTGCAGTCTTTTTCCACACAATGTACACGGACTGAGCACTATAAGGTCACCTTATAGATAACAACCGGTGCCAGCGCAGGGCATTTGATTAATACGTTGTCTTTGAAGCAAAGACCTCTTGATAATCGAAAGACCTAGTGTTCAAACTGGCAATTTTGAACGTTGTTTTAAGCAGTTTGAACAGTTTTTTTAAAATACCTTCGTGGTGGGAAATGAAATACTTTTTTTTCACATACCGGCTGCACAGTAATGGTTTTTCATTGCTGTGTGAACGCAAACACCTTTTTAACCTGTCCTAACCGGTTTACATTTTCGATGAACTGCAGATTCGTTTTCGTATTACAAACACGGCATTAAATCTACATCTCATGGCGCCACTTTGTGGTATTAAAAATGTTTGAGTTTAGTTAATTAGAAATCCTTGAAAATTCAGTGATTTCACTCTGATGGCTGGGAATGGCAAAATTATAGGCGCTTGGCATGCTTTAACATGTAAGGTAGACAGATGTATGTAAATGGTGAAAAGAAAATCTGGATGGATCGCACACCCGAATTGTTTGCAATCAAAGTTTATATCCCGAGGGACAACCTTGAAAATGAAATATTTGCGAAAATCCTTTAAAACTGCATCGGCAGAGACATTCCTGTCAAACGTTATATCCCATCCTGAAACAAATGCTTTTTTCCCGAAAGCATCACCACTTCACAAAGTATTGCAATCTACCTGTAAGGTTTCAGAAATTTTTACAAACATGCATGGAGCTTATCTTCTTTGAAAAATTATTCGAGGTCACCTGCCGCTCTGAAGCCTTTCGCTCTAAATGTACTTCTTTTCATAAACACACCAGTATTTTTTTTAAACTCAATGTATGACTGATTCTATATGTTTTGCACCAGATTGATATTGCTCATAAATTATCAAATTTTACATATTTTGTGCCGTTTGGCTATCAGGATCCATCTGACAATTCTATGGTGTTGCAATTAGCTTGGGGAGATAAATCAGAAATGATCACAGAGTGCAATACAAATTGTTACTAGAAACGAATGTACCAAGAAAATTTACTGAAGAAAACGGAATTCACGAAGGTGTACTTTCAATTTCACATCAAACTTTATACCTGTGTGTTTTACTAAAGCAGAGACAGCTGCTATCGTTACAGGGTAAAGGGAACCCCGGTATACAGTTAAACCATGTACAATGTAATTACAGGGGCAGGTGCCCGGGGCATCACGGGAGACCTTCACACCTGTTAATCTGTTCCCCTTTAGCTACGTGTATCGGTTTTCTGGTCAAAGTACGAAAACTGGCCTAGTCCAAGCTTCCTGACTGAGTTTTGTTACTGACTGTTCCTTCATGGGGGTTTTGGCAGTACTGATGACTTGTGGATATTTCTGATCAGTATGTGACTGTGACATAAAAGCATAACAGTACGGACACTCCGATAATAGAAAACGAAATATTTAAACTTTTACTTTAAATGTACATATTAAATTTGCTAAAATTTGTTCATTATCTTACGCACTAGTCTTTTAGTCGACACAAAAGATTCCTACAAAACCATCCCGGTACATGGACGTACTGTCACAAATTACCCGATTTATGCTTTATGGTTCTATATGTGAGTAAACAAAACCCATGTATGTCTGATTTTTACCATAACTGGACTACTTGACCAGAATTTCGATCTTTCGCATGCGCGACAACTCTCAAAGATGTAGAAAATCATGATAGAGGAAAATCAGATGACACACCGGTTGGGAGCTTGAATAAAACTAGAATTGTTAAGTCACGCGGTACGGCCAGCAGGTGGCGTGTCACTAGGTTCATGTTTAGCGCCACTGGTCGCGCCCGGTACACGTGTATTAAGTGTATTTCCACTTGTTTACACGAGTTATCAAACGGTTTTAAAAAGAAATATTGGCAAACACCATTTTAGTTTAAGGAGAAAACACTTCACTTCATGTGTATTTAAAATGCCTGATATGTGAATAAGTCCCTTTAAACTTAAACTAATATTTACATTGAGACCTTTTTTGACGTTGCTCCCTAATGTGACAGCACAGGAATGCGTCTCTTATCTGACAAAAATGTATTATATCTTTGGTACCATTATCCAATCAACGTCGGAAAAACCGTGTACTTGAGCCCGTTCCCTGGTCAATCACGTGACATGTATGGAATGTTTCCTAAGGTATTATATTGTTCAGTCTAATTCTTTGTAAACCTGGGTGTTAGGGTTCCTTCTGGATAATTACAGCTCTAGAGTATCAGTTCCAGTCACTAGCTTGCAGGTATTAAAAGAAACCTGTGTTTTGAAACAATAATTTTTCCAAAAGAAATATTCGGACAACCCTGGTGGAACAGGTTTTAAGCTAACGTATAAATTGACTTTGTCACATGCTTCGTGAACCACTTGTACGTTCAACTCAACCGATTGATTTTTGTTCGCGACAGTCTCCCATTATATCTGTAAATATAATCTGGAATACTCGTTAACACCTACAGATATAAAAAAGATCACACTGTTCTAGTGTGTTTGAATAAGAGGGTTCGTTTGCATCTCCGCTCTCACTATATATAGCCCTTCTTCAGCCCCTCACAGACTTTTGATCCTCGCACTGCTGCATGCGATCTAGGAAATTGAGAGTGAATTAGACATTTACGATTTTTCATTAATTAGTTATCATGAAAACATGATGTATTATTAATTAATTATTATTATTGATGGGTTTTATTCCAGTTCCGGATGACCTTCGCCAAGAATAGATCGTATTATGTTGTTAAGTGGAAATGTACTGTATTTATCCGTTGCAAAGATTCACGTCTGAGAAGACACATACTTACAGACATCATCTCTCAAACATTCATAAATACATACATAAATACATACATAAATACATACATAAATACAGACGGACCCGACTGTCCTGTCCATTCCTTGCATCACCTTTGCTGCAAACATGACACCTGTCTATAATATAATCCTCGTTGTATAAAAGGAGGTCCACTGCTGTAAATTGCACATGAATTGTTCAAACTTAAATCATGCTCCGTCTAGAGAAATCTATTACCTGGTGCTCTGCGAAAGAGATAAAAGAAACATTTATTTTATTAGATTTTATTTTACTATTATGGATTAATGAGTTACGTTTCCTTTTTGTCGTAAATGTGGCTTTCTTTGCAACATAATTTACCATATAAAAATTACGACTGACAAGAGAAGGTGCGCAGATGATAGATTAAAGTTAGAGAAACCAAACATTATGCATTTTAAATCATGAATCTCTTTGTCAGCCAGGAGAGTGCAATCTATGATCCCAACCGCGTTTATGATAGGATTTGGCATTTATAGGCTAGGCCAATCCCAGAAACTCCATTATGAGGCGAAGCATTGTCCCTTTTAATATCATTTTCTTCTATGTACGTTACAATAGTTGCTGCAACTGAGGGGCTTGAATGGTCGCGTTTGTAACAAATTTGGTCCGTCTTCTGAACTTCCTATTATAGACACTGTAGTACGTTCAGCTCAGAAGAAACAATCAACCCACAGTATAACATTGGAGTATATTACTGAGTGTAGATAAATATTTTTTGTGTGTGCGTTTATCTCATCCAAGCAGATTGCCCTCTACAGTGCTAGTATGACTCGACTAGGTGTCGGGGGAAATGTTGTTATCGATAATCCATGATCGGAAAATCTTAAGACTTGTAAAACAAGACAGTCTGGAAAACAATAAATTAATATGTAAACTTCTTATTGGTGTAAAATTTTTCGTTTTAGCAGTAGTTGTACTGATGAAATCCAAGTTAATTTACATCAATAGCTGGCAGCTCTAACAGTTTTAAAGTCCTTTAAATTTCCATATTCCTCACTGGATACCAAGCCTACAGTGTGTCAATTTAAATTCTAGTGACAGTAAATTATAGCTAATTAACAGTGACATTTCAAAAAAATTATAGTGTTTTACTACCAATAACATTTCAATGAATTCTTTAATGTGCTATGCTGTTAATACACATTTCATCAAAAAAGTTATTTTGTATTCATAGAATAATTTCCCACTAGAGATTCAGTTTCTGAATCCTGTTATGGTCTTGTTGCTCATTATCAGTCAAAATTTTCTTGCCCCTGGCAGTCATTCTTTTACTTTCGTCTTCACGTTTGTATAGAAGGATGTCATAACTTGTCGAAAAGATCTCGGTGCCAATCTGTGAGGTTCTCTCAAAATGTCTTTATTTAACCTTTGAGACTGTTGGACCAGGAAACCTTCCGCTCCTAGACTCACTGTTTCTAGAGTTCGTCTTACAAGTTATAAACAAGTGTCCCATGGGCCATGACGTTCAGCTGACGAGCATGACATTTCAGTTTAACAACAGATTTTATGAAGGACGGACAAAGTCAAGTCGCTACGGCTCATCATGACTTAACGTCAACTGAGCTTAAAATACAGGTGTCACCAGTAGTATTCATTAACTGGAAAAAATAGTAATTGTCAAATAACACACCTAATTTCATGAAACCACGGCTAGAACTGATACCATTTCTGTCATTTGATGATCTAAAAAACAGATCGGAATAAATGCATGAAAGTAAAATAATTCAGAAGTGCCACCAGTCTTTAAGAACTAATAAAACTAGTAATTATCAATTAACATTCGAGGTTTCAGGACACTAGATGAAACCACAGCTGAGAAATTGAATTGATTGCTGAAAATGGAAAAATTACAGATGGTGCCAGCAATCTCCAGCAACTGATAAAACAATTTATGATCAATAAGTACACCACGCCTCGTGACTCTAGATGAAAACACAGTTGAAAATCATGAAACAATTGACGAAAATTGGCAGGATCAAAGATAGACGAAAAACTTGCGTAAAACAAAAAAAGAAGTCTTCATTAATTATTAATAAAGCTACGAGACTTCAAAACACAAGATGAAACCAAGGCTGAGAAGCTAAAGCGATTGTTGTCTTTTGTCTCCAAAAAGAGCATGGAAAATAGCAAAAGTAATAGTGGTGGAACCAGTCCTCAGGAACTGTAGAAACTGGTTTGGATCAACAGGCAGAGCAAGATTTACGGCAATCTATACAATAATTATGGAGACACTGGAGCTTTTGTATCAATGTTTATTAACGCGAGATTTTTCTGGTGTACGCAAGCACGCACCGTGACACGGAGAATATAGGTCGCAATGACCTTATTTCAGGTTTCGAGGAGAATATTTATGGACATTCCTGTATGGGTGTTCCTTTAGAAGTATCTGGTACAGTCTAACCTCTTTCATTCGCCAACCTTGGGACTGGGGGGATTTCTGGCGGTAAGCGAGGGTGGCGGTTGATCGAGGGGTCCAAATGAGTTGTGCAGGTTAGCTAAAATCGGGCCATGCATATCTTAGGCTCGTCTTAAACTAGTCCTATTAAAAAACAATATTTTATACATTTATATAACTTTATTCACACAGAAAGAAACAATTACAAATAATTACAGAAAAATACAGTGTGTACAATTTATTTACAAAGATACACATATTTAATATATCCAGTCAAAATATAAAATTCTCCTGGTGCCGTTTCACTTTCATCGCAGTGTGCCCCACACGATTCCGTAATGGAGCCTTTTTTGCCAGCTTGTGACTGAAGAGCTGTAATTGTTTGGTTTATTCTGTAAAATACGTCAATATCGGACTGTTCGCTGTAGCTGGAGCTCTTATAATATCATAAGACGGTCTTCATGGTCTGACGGACTTCAGCGGATGTGTGCGAAAGTGGGGAACTATTTCCTCAGGTTTAGAGGTCGGACGGGCTGTATCATCGTAGTCTGTCACTGTTCCCACGATATCTTGATCGCACAAAAGTTGTGCTGTTCCTATATTCTGAAAGGCATAGACGCATTCCTGATGAGACTTGCGTGCACTGTGGTCAATCCTGAGGCAATATGTCACTCGTTGTAGAAGAGGAAGGACAATGTTTGCTTCTGGACCACCGTGCCGATCTGTTTCATTTGACTGGTCACCCCTGGATATAAATCCTGTGTTTCCAACAATTGCCGGTGGCGGCGCTGCTGACAGAATCCGAGGCACGCTTTATACAGCGAACTGCGTCACTTACCCTAAGTAAGGATAATCACCCTAAGTACACTGTTGTCTATACACTATATGTAGATGCCGCGTGACCTCGTACCCCTGTTAATTGCTCCAAAATTCTCATCTGTTTTGCCTCATTAAATGACACTTATCCAATCAACACCGGTCACTCAGCTGATGACAGCTGTCCCAAAACAACTCAAAGTCATAAATTAATCAGTGGCACTGGGTACTTGATCCATAAGCAGTTAGGCGTGACATGTTGTAAACAAAGACGCTGCCAGGTCAGCTGAGCCCAAGCGATAACACTCCGGCTTGTCGAAATATTTCCGACTTGTCTTAAGCTGGAATGAGGAAGTTGGCATATGATCAAGGGAATGTGGTATATTTGGGCAAAAAACCACCTGGCGGATGGCGGATAGCGAGGCTGGCAAATGAACGAGGTAAATAAGTACTAAGGAAATCGGGACTTAGTCATTTGTTGGCGATAGTTTGGCGAGGTTGGCGAGGTTGGTGAGGTTGTCGGATGAACAAGGGGCGAATGAAAGAGGTTAGACTGTATACAGGTTACAATTTATACCCTGCTATGACGGCCGGAAGGAAGACGGAAACAAACATATTGCCAGTTTAGTTTAGCAGAACTAAAAACGTTTTGGCTGTTGTCAGGTCACAAATTAAATAATTTGAACTTGTCTATTTTACTTGCATTTGACTTATACATAATATGAAATAGTTGTTCCGTAAGTGAAGAAGATCAGTGGAGAGTTAGAGAAGAATGTACCTATGGCATATTGTTTATGGTAGGCTACTTGGCAAACGGGTTAAGAGTACAGAAGTGACAGACAGACCGGATTTATAGAAAATCTAAAGCTTTAATCGAAGTTAACCTTGCATGGTACATGCTGTGGTTTGTGCCGACCCATGATCAGCTCACTGTAACCTTGTCGTATCTGATTCTACGAGTCACGGTCTAGTCCAGTAACTGTGCAGAATCAAGCGACCTTGCATTTTAGAAAAAAAGTTCCATGAAATAATAATTTTATTTTGTAAGTTAAATATATCTTAATTATTGCTTATAACTTACTTGTTTACAATCACGAAACAAAAAGCGGCCTCTGAGTCTCACGTAAAGAGTTCAACATTAGCCTTTAATTAGAAGATCGTCGTGTGCACATTTGGAAAACATCATGTAACAACATTAATTCGTTAGAACAGACAGAAACATTAATGATTTCATTCTATCAAGGATATTTGATCAGATGCAGTAAGCACTTGGATCGCAGTTCGCGTCCGATGTTGCTTACGATCAGGATGAGAAACCTCGCACCAAGGTGTGAAGGCTCTTTAACCTGGCTACCGGCGCTTGCTTTTTGCGCTAGTGTTGTTCACCGACAAGTTACACGCACGGAAATTACAACAATGGCAAGCAGATAAACTTAACATTTCAGGAAAAATAAAAATAACGTGTAGCTAACTGTGCGGAAAAGTCCGATAAAGTAAACATATCACGGTACTATCCAATATTACAAATACACAAAGCACTGCTTTTCACCGGACAAGCTGAGATTGAAAGCAGCGGGACTCCAATATCACTCAGTGTGTTGAATTAACGTATGCAGCAGAGTGAGCCCCAATGAAGAAATTTCTTTTATTATTTTTATTTGTGAATGTATTTAACTGGTATTAAAGAAATGCATCATAACGGTGTGGTTTTGCACATTTGACAACACATTAACGTGTTCATATTTATGCAACAGGTCGCCTGACTCTGCCGCGTAACATGAAAAGTTATCGGTTATTTTCAATCAGTACACACGTACTGATGTAAGTGATGTATTTCTTAACGAATATAATATGACTTCACGTATTTCTGATACTGTGATCAAGTGTTATCAGAGGAATGGAACGTGGAGCAATAAGTTATCAGGTGCCTTTCTTTTACTGAAATCATCAAAATATCGTACAGGACGTTATTGGGAAAATGATTGTACGGGAACTGGTTACATGCAGAATAAAACGTGCAGAGATTGTGTACTCAACTGACACAGTCAGTTCAGACATGAAAAGTGAAAGTTATGATGAAGATAATAGGTTGCTGAGTAAGACTAGCAGCTGAATGACTGAGACAATTAACCTGCACGATCAGGGAATGACGCCATGTTGTACTCCGTGTAATGGCACGGAGCCTGCACTCAGTGACCCCGGGGGAGACTTTGCTGTATCTTGACGATCTGACGGTAAGTTCAGGTACAGCTGTGAACCAGTTTTCTAGGGCTGGTCTCCAACCAGTGCTAAATTACAAAGCACATGTCAGAACACACGCCATCTGGCGCCTCAGAATACAGACACTGATTCCAGGGACCCGTAAAACAAAGCCTAAATTATACAGTTCCAGAATTCTACCAACACTACCCTCTGCTTATCATGGTAATTGCAACTTTCGGCGCCTTAGAACCTTATGTGTGTACATCATGGTACAATAAAGCCTTTCGGTTCTCTGATGTGGCGGTTCTCGGTCAAGATTAATTTTGCATTCTGAATTTCACGCCTCATTGCACCTGGTGTAACGGATTAGGGTAAATATTTGGCGGGACGGCTATTTTGTGTAAGTCACGTATTGGGTTACATTAAACGTGTCACTAGAAATTTTAATCTGTCAAAGTTTGTGATATATGCAATATAAATATATATGCAACATATATTTTGTGATAAGGTACTAATGGTGTACCTGGATATAGTTGGATGGCTTCCCAATCCTGTTTTTGTAAGGAAAAATCTGCTTTTCCAGATAAAAATTTGACACATTTCTTCCTATCTTCGAGTGGTTTTCGTCATAACTGGATCGCCACTTTTTATTCGTTGGAATAAAAAAATCGACCGTTTTTCGGTATATGTTTTGTCCTTATAATATTTTAGATTGATTGTTTATCTTAATATTCATGCATCTCTTTGAATCTCGTTTAATCATCACTGAAAGGCGTTCGTTAAGGTGAAAAACAATGTGCTACAAACTCTGTGATGGAGCAAGCGATATATAAAAAAATACAACAATTCTTATAATGATGCACATGAACAACTCAAAGTTTAATCCATTTTTTATGATAACAACATGGATGATATATGTCATATGATAATGTCATATTTAAATAACTCTGATGATTTCTTTTAAACGATTTAAAGCCTAGAGCAAGAACAGCAATTAAAAAAACATTAATACCATAGACTTCGTGCTTCTTGTGCAAAAGAAGAAAACCTGCTCGGTGGAAATAATGCGGGGATTCCATAAAACGATCAGGCGTTTGGTTTTGACGAATGAATAAATGGACGTAAGGGCAAGATAAAATAATTTCAGGGGTTCTTGATATATACATACATACATATATATATATATATATATATATATATATATATATATATATATATATATATATATATGCATATATTGGAATCACCTAAAACGATCACATACAACAAACCAATTGGATATACCATGCCGAGCAATTTGTTGAAAATTAAATTTTAACTATTTTGAATAGGTTGCATAGACTGCCTAAAGGTCAACCATCAAAATTATTTGATTTAGTAAAAAGAATAGATTATATATGGGCATTGTATTTTAAATTCAATGCATGCTGTTGAATGCTTTATTAGTCGTACCTTCATTTGGAAAAAGTAGACAACAGTCGCAAATGAGGAAAGAAGTAAAGAAATAATATTCTATATATAATAATATTCTATTCAGAAAATTATATACAAACCAAAGTCTCTCTTCTGATGAGTTAAAGGGCTTAAGGTTTATTTTTAATAACGAGTGCACCGTGTTTTTTTTCAGAAACTCACAGATTATGGTATCGAAAACGTTACTCATAATAATTAACATCTACAATCACGCAAAAAAAAGAATTACACAAAAATATAAATAATATCTACAATAAACATTGTTTCCATAAAAAGCAGATATGAAAACACACTATGAATATATAAGTTACTTTATGTAAAACAATTTATGATCATATCATATTCTGACTAAGACAGATATTTGAAATATGGAGGTCTATAAACCCAAAACCTACTTTTCGTTTTGAGATCCTAGAAATTGATAGACCGAATTTAGTAATTTTAAGGATAAATTGCCAAGAGGTTGGTTTGCAATGAATTGTCTCGTAAACACTAATAATGAGTAGTTACTTGGGCTTCATCATCGCCTGGAATCCGGATGTGACTTGAGCCTGGATAATGCCACAGTTATCACCTGAGTAAGCAGCAGATTTGGGACACAAATTACTATTTTGTCAACACGGCCAGCAGCTGTGGCGATGATTAGCCACGCAGTTGTCTCACGGTTGTCAGGAAAAACTCGGTTGCTGTGTTACACACACGAGATTCCCTGCCAGCATGCCATCAAGCGCACCACAGCCTCCGGAGAAAACCGATACAGGCTTCTAAATCGGTCTCATGAAGTCAGCTTCCAGGAAACAGCTCAGCCAATCACCGGACGCCGCTGAGTCACGTGGCCTGTCAGCTCCCCGTGCAGGAAGTTTTAAAGTATAGGCCAGTCGTTTGTTTCGCCAAACCAACTGCTAGCACAACTAGTAACGACCGCTAGATGAGACCGCAGCATCACTGCTGGATGCATACATTGTGATTGTGTAGGTGCTCTGACTCGGAGTTTGGCTGGTACTATATACTTAGGTGGTGTATTCAACACTGCCGCCTCAGAACTCTCCGTGTGTTCCGCTGTAACGAGGACTACAATTTCCAAGGACGCTCTGGCAAAAATCAAACAAGGTGGGTTTACGGGTTTCTGAGACATCTGCCTTCAGCAAAATTAACCTACTTTACAAGTTATCGTCCGCTCCACAAAATGACTGTAATATGTCTAACATAAAAAAGCTTTTCTTCATGGATATCCCATGCTATTTTACGTCGGGCTTTCTTCTCATTTAAAGAGAGAGTTTCCCTTATACACTGAGCTGAAGGCGATATAAGTTAAGTTTTTAAAGGTTAAGATATATCCAGCTGTCGTTTTTAGGTTTGGCCTATACTTAATGTTTCATGTTATAACTTTATATTTATTGGATTTTTTTCCCAAATACTTTAAGGGGCGAGTTTAGCATTAATGTGTCGCTATTTTCCCCATATTTCCGTCAGAAATGGAATTATTACCACCAACATGGCTATATACTATAGCTATAGGTTCAAAAACCTCCTATTTATTCTAAATCATAACAATATTTCAAAATACAGACCTTTATTTGTTTACAAAACAACGTATGGGTTATTTTTCCGTTAAAGTAACCCCATACGTGTAGGAAGGACAAACTGACCTTGAAGATTTATTTACAACGTAGCAATCTTTAAGTTCAGTTGCACAGCTAACCCCTTAACTTTAACATTTAGTAGGCCTACATTATTAAAAAGATATGATGGCATGATAAATATGGTGCCCTTGACCGAATAACCTTGAGGATATGCATAAACTCCCAATAACAGATGTTATACCAAGGTACTCTTAAGTCTGTTATATGGCAGACAAACGGGCAGGTACAGAAATTACACATGTCTTTGATAAAACACGGCTCCTTTGTAATAACTGGGGATGAACGCCTTATTACTTTCCCGTGAAGGTACACACATCGCGTGTTGTTTTACTTCAGTATCTGGCCGGCGGTTAACGTCATTTCATGCACGTTATTTTCATACCTGGAAAAAAGATGACTTCTTACACAGCTGTCTCCCTTAATATCAGAACATGCGTGAAGCACATATTATACCTCTACTGTTGACATAGCTGGCGTGTATATGGCATACTCATTTCTTGATGCTTCAAGGATGGTTGACCTACATACAATACCTGTTTGTTTGGCAGCTGTTAACTGTTTGTTTCTTTTGTTGTTTCTTGTGTTTCCCTGCCTGGGTGTGGCACTTCTTTAGAGGTTTTTTTTTTGCTTAAGCCATTCATACTCTTAAAGAATATTTATATAACTAGGTCTCTCCCCCCCCCCCCCCCGACCACAACAAATTCACATATCTTAATTTAGTTAAATATTATCCAAAAATTAAGATTTTGAGTCTTCACTTTTAATTCAAAATAAAGTTATAATTATGAACCTTATTCACGTAAGTAATTATGGAACAATAAGGAATCTATTGATAATTTTTATATTTAATTATTTTGTGTATTTACTACTTTATCATTTACGTGAAGTTAAGAGTTATTTATTGATCTCACAATACTGTCAGATCTGTTTTGTATAATATTTGTTGAGGTGACTTGTGAAGAAGCCTTGAGGTAGCACGAAACCTTAGCTTAGGCACGCTTTGTGGATAAAGCCCACTTATTTCCATGGCAACCAACAGGAATTGACGACCGCAAAACCCGGGCTTAATGGCGTCAACAGCGCCACTTGATAAGGAAGACTTTCTGTCTGAGGCTCTGTCTGTGGCCTCGTCCGTCTTGCAACGTAATCCACGGTCTCCTGACAGAAGGGAGTCACGTTATCCAGAGATCATCTCGGATACCCACTTAGGAACTCTTGTTCCAGTTGATTACCGACATCCTTGAGACATCTACAGTCCCATGTGACGTAACATAAGCCATTCGCGAGTGAAGATTTAAGGTCGCCTGCCCTGCTTTACCCCTTGTTATGGCTTCCTGCTGGATTATATTCTCCATAATAAACATGGCCTCAAAGTGCGATCCCCACTCGATAACATCGTTTACATTTTAAAAAACTAACTTAAACGCAATTCTATCTTTTAACAAAATAATGCACAATATAACATTTTGCAATATTCTGTAGATGGCATTTTGCATTCAAAAACGTCGACCTCGTACAAATCAAAACATATCCCAAATAAATCAATAAGTTTCAATTCTGTTCCTTATATAAAACATACGCTTAAATTTATTTAGACTTCAATAAGGTTTCACTTTGCCCTAATCGAAACAATACTTTTTTACATTAATCTTCATAGCCATGAATTGAAAAAAAAGCTAATTCGTAGGTGAATATTTTGGTTGTTACTTAGGCCTTTCAGTTAGATGGCCACTACCCAAAGTAGCTTGTATCATTTCGGTTAAGTAGCTTTTTAATTAGACGGGCGCCGCTGTGTGGTGCGGAGCGACAGAGTTCCCTGGTACCTCCTGGTACGGCCGGTTTAACCTGAACTGAGCTGGGTTCGTTCCCACAATGCATGGAATGCCTTCACAAGGTATGCAGGGTCATACAAGTTTTCTTTTCAACCGAGTTGAACATGTGACCCTCGGGGGTTGCTCGGGAGCGTGGCACGTCCACGAAGTTTTCCCAAATGCTCTTGCTTGACTGGATCTTTTTATACACGGCAGGTGAAGTAGCTGTTACAGCTCCAGACAACATGTCGGGACAGCATGTACCGCTGGCTGCTGCAGCCCCCGAGCAGACGATCAGGGCAAAGTTAGCGCCAAAATATATACCCAAACATACAAAACATTCACTTTTTTCCTGGTCCCGTGGTTTCTTTTTTTTATGTTTGAGTATAATATATGATGCACTTATTTTCGTAATCCTGAGATTGATGAATTTCAAATTCGTTGAGTTCACAAATACCTCGAAAATTGAAGAAAAACAGATATTAATGATCTTGCAAAAGCCTTCAGCTTACCATCGATGAAGGAATTATTGTCACGTGACCACACGTAGGCTGTTGATACCCGTTTGTGATATCTAAAATCAATATAAAAAGGATCTTCCGTCTTTACTACCAATGTTAAATATGTACATAATTGCTTTGTTAAACAAGGACCTACTTTTTCCATTTTAACGGGTTTTTTTCTGAGTCGAAAGCATCATAATATCAAATCATAATAAAGTCTTTTTACATATAATTGTAAAGTTTATAGCTATTTGTTTTCATTATTAACATCGAAACCAGTAAAATATTTTACGGTGTGCAATATCACCTTTAGCTATGACAGTAAATTATAGATGTGCAGTAATTCTCTACTAATTGACATTACTATCAGCACTCGGCACATTATGTCTGCTTTGGGCGTATTCATTAGTGGTGGGCCGATCATCGAGTTTTATCGAAAGTCAGTCGTTTTGCTGCCACTTTCAAGCGCTCGATTATCTAAGGCAACTTTCGATTACATCATACTCATGATTGTTTTTTCCAGAAAGCCTTTATGTTATTGGTAAAAAAATAGTCTTCCACTTTTTAAAACATTCCGCGCTTCATATACGAGTCTGTGTTCCAAAATAACTTCAGTATGTAACTGAGTATGACACGGTAGATGCAAGAACGGAGGACTTAATAAGCCTCTGTGAGCTAACAGGGAGATTCAGAATAAGCGGAGAGTTTTCTAACGAGATATACATTGCAAAATATGAGCGGTATGGCGTTTAAATGCTCCATAAATTTTCTAGGTCTATGCTAATTTTGTTAGATTCTCTTAGAAATAATCTCATCAACTGATGCAAGGTGCCGCTGTTTAGGCACCTTGATTATTATAATAAATTAAAATGAAACCTCGAATAGCATATCTTAGTAATAATAGGAAAATATAAAAAGGCAAAAACTTCTTTTCTTAAGGAAGAGTTATTAAGACATGCGGGTTGGTTTAAGGAAGTAAAGATTCACAGATAACTGCATATTTCTTTATATTTGTCTGAACCGATTAATAATCGATCATCGATCGGTTTGCTCAAACCGATGATCGATTATGAAAAAGGAACCGACTCCCTTCACTAGTATTCATGATCCTTACAGCTAACAGTTGATGTCATATATGGTATTCATGTGATACAATTATGTACAATGATATATAGATATACGAACAAACATGGCATCTGTAATAACTAGCTTTGTATAAATAAAGAATCATCCGAATCAGCCTGTGGTTGAACTGTTATAACCACATGATTATATCATTATGATTATCTTATAAGATAATTACTGTTTACAAAATAAATTTGTCGTACAAAGTGTAACTCTGTCACGCCATCCTGGATGTTAATTAACGTAAATGATTCAACTGTTATGCGTGATTGTTTCATTGATGTGAATTACCGTTTATATAAATATAATACACAGCAGGCAGACACAAAAATTGATTATGCAAGGCTATAGTCAAGTGACCTTTAATAAATATGGAAAAAATGTGTCATACTCGGAAAACCTTCAACCCTTATACATGTATATTCAAGGCCAATTCTCCACAGAACAATTTAGTTTTCTCCAATATTTAAGGGCACCTATTTTGATCCTGCGATGTTTCTCTATACCAACAGTAAGATACATATATTTTTAATTTCTTTGGTGGAGATTACCACCCCTTAATTAACTTCCCTTTTTCGGTTGTTGGATGTGCCAGCCTGCTGCCTTCCGGTCAATATGCAGGTAGAAAAGTATCCTCTAGGCATAACCCAAGCCAGCCAACACTGACACGTCACCGGACACTCCTGGGAGAGACAATCCATTTTAACAACACAGACTGTCAACTCAGCTTGTCCAGCGTCGTGACCACCGGCAAATCTAACTAGACTAGGTCTAAATCAAGGTAGACAAGATTCTTTATATTTCAGGGCTCTAGGAATGAACTTCGTTATGAGTATAAATTTCTACCAGTGTCAGAATCGAGCCTACACCCTAAAGTATATGTGGCTAATTAACCAGACGCGCTGACCCACGTGACAATCGGGTTGATGGGGTGCAGGTAGCCCTAAGGTCAAGAAGGGGGAACACTAACTCTAAAAGTTTATTAAACCCATACACACGCCTGCATTAGAGCTGGTCTAAACAAAAATAACAGGGGAAAGGTGGCCAACTTGTGACGCGTATGACCTGGAATTCAACACGACCTCTTCATTTGTGACGTAGTTATCTGATAGAACACTAAGTAATGACGTGCAGGATTTGTCTGGGTTTACCGCTAGCGACGGGTTTATCAATAAACAATAGGTAAGTTGCGCCATCGCTGGCTTACAGGAAGTCTACAGCTAACAGGTTTGAGTGTTACCCGCCAGGGCCGATAACCTGGTACGTTGCAGCCAGCCACATTCCAGGAATTCCGTACTGAGGCTAGTTAGTCACGTGATTATAGCCAAGATGACGAGTACAGGTGGAAAAACTGACAGGAACGAAAAGCAATGCTCGCAGTAGCCGTTAATAAATGACTATACTCAGGCATTTTCAGGCTGAGGGTTGTGGTTAGAGCCTCTCTCTAACATATTTTATGGCTTGCTTGTATGTCATATATATTATGTCATATATGTAAAAACATAATTAATGCATATATAATATATTATTACACATATAACATATAATAACATATCTTATATTGTTATTTATTCCGATATATTTTATCTTTATTAGACGAACAATTAAATCTTGTAATTCGTAGCAGAATATCATACTATAATGTAGAAACATTTTTGAATATACTTACTTCGGGTACATCGAGGGTTCAGAGGTATAACAGACTCACTAGAAATAACTTAATATATCCCATTATATAACCTTACATAACTGTATGCAAGTAAAACTCATCTTCTTAATGGATAAGTAAAAACAGGCAGTTGATCACCTGGTTAAGTATAGGGAATTAACAGTTCAGTTGATGACACAAGGACAATCCCCTTCTCAGGTGAAGTTTACAGTTTTAATACCCACCCAAATGTAATGAAGAATTAGATAGTAGTTGGATTGCTGAATCTGTCAAAGTCAGGATGCCTCGAAAAACCCCTGTAGTAATACAAGAGTAGGAAATATTTTGTTTTCGGATACTATAGATATTGAACTTTTTATATAGGAGCCCTTAGAAAACATCAAATTTATTCGGTAATGAAATTGAGAGTGTATGTAAGAATGTTTGTATATATTCCTGCATATATTCCATACAACGTTATTAAATAAATGGGGAAAAGTGTATGAATGTATGTGTTCATATATTCCTGCATATATATTGTACCGTTCAACTATGTTATTGCAAAAATGGGAAAAATATTGTCTTTAGACACCAGTATACCAGAAACATTTAGTGACAAAACCACCACAAAAAACAATAGCAGATGTTTAATTTGTGCCACTGTATGTTATTTGGAGCAAATGACCGGACATCCGGGTGAAAAAAGATAATATCCTCTTCCTGTTTTGAGTTACGAACTAACAAACACTTAGTTTGATCGCATACCTCCACTCACATTAAGGATCACCAAATCCGGAATTTACCTGAGTCCGGATCAAATTATGGTGTATGCTACGTAACAGCATGCAGATAATATATGAATCTAAGCCGAGAAAGATATAACGATACACCAGCTCTGTAGTTGTTTCTGAGGTCACCTTGTCCGCCAGAACAAAGCCGGCTGAGTGAAGAGTAGACGCGGTGGAAACCTTCATCCCTATCAGCAATGTACGTGTATGGTTCTCCTTATACTAGTGAGACAAACCAATTGTCATATTTACCAATCACAGAGAAGTCAAACAAAAACAGTACAGTGGTCCTTGTTACCTCTAATTAATTGATTGCTCATAAATTCATCAAAAACTGTAATCCAAGTAAAAAACAACCCTACAAAAAAAACATAATACCTCCTTGCAAAGGTGAAATGAATGAATGTCGGATTAACGAAGTATGGAGTTATGAGTGTGATTGTATGTCCAGTTTAAAGAATAACCACGGTATATATACAGTTATACACCTTTGATCCCACACGTTTATTACATTACGTAACATAGAGATAATGTATTGTCACAACATGGCTTCGTCATTGTTATAGGAGGCTCACGCACGTGCTGTGCCATCTTTAATAGATGTGTACTACATTACATAAATATTTATCGCAGTAATGTGCGGAAAATAACTTATACGTATTTCGTCTATGTTTGTTGCCTTAACAACTGTTTGCTAATGGCAATACACCGTACGTTGCCTAGCGACAGAATATTTCTCCATGCAGGCTCATGCAAACCAAACAAGGGTAATTGTGGTTTTACACTAAAAAAAACCTATTCCTCCCGGATATTTACGCCATCGATTTACATTATATATTGTTTGTTCAATGAGCACAACGTCGTTCTGAATACACTCTTATCGCTCGCTGTATAACTGATGTTTAAAACCCCTGATGTATGGCTCATGTTAATCAGTCTATTCTTAGTTTAGGTTAATTGCTAGTTCCTGAGTTTTAATGTCTTTTCATGGTGAGACATACATTAAGAATCCCTTGTAAAAGAGGGGTACGGGCGTTTGTGTAGACAAGTCTATCATGACAGATGTCATCAGTGTCTTCTAAATGAGGAACAGGACCCTTATAAAGATAATTTGTTTTTAAGACTGTTGGTTGTCAGTTTTTTCTACATAAAAAGTGCAAAGAATGAACTGAGGAAATATAAACAAAAGGAAAACTCAGAAACCTCAATATTAAAACAACTGACGACAATATACTTTTAAATGTTTCTAATTACACGTACATGTAACGGCTTTCGATGGACTTTTGAACTTAAGAAGTTTGACCTAGTGAGTACATCATGCTTAGTGAGTAGATCAGTAGTTTCTACTTTTAGGGGCCCCCTAATATGTTGTCAAGACAACATCACAAAAAATTGCGTTTTCATATGTTCCGAGATTTTCTTAACATTCCGGCCATAGTGGCAAATGTCGCGGATATTAAGACATGAACGCCGGCTCAGCTTCTCTTCCACAAAGTACAATGCCCTGTCATCTTTTACGTCATCCACTTTCTGGCAAAGATGGTCTATTCTCAACAAGGAATATATCTCTGAATGCCTCATCATTTGCATCCCAGTAGATCTTGCTCCTGCGTGGAGGTTGATTCTCGTCTGCAGATTCAATCACGTGATCAGTTATGTTGTAACGACATTCTGTAACATTCCTCCTGGATTACTCCCCAGCTATAAGTGCCGACCAATGTTAACTACGAAATACCATCTTGTCAGTGATTAAGGCAGGCAGACTTCATATTGCTTGAAGATGCCGCTATAAACAATCATCAGTTTGGGTTTTTATTGGAAGTTCCCAGCAGTAACCACTGTTGGTAGCTAGCGTGGCATTAGAATAGAACCCCACCTTCTTGTTCAAATATGCTTCCCGTATATTTCGCTTGCTTGCAAATATAACAGGGTTATTGGTGATTCACGTAAATACCATTAGAAATAAGTTCAGACTAGATCAAATGAGTGGACTGGTTAATTATATTTGCTTTCAGCTCATATATTTATTTTGTTTCTAAAGTCAATCTACACGGCTCAGATATGTGGCAGGTGACGTCATTCTATAGCCTGGTTTTCATGCAAGACCATACGGGCAAACAAAGACAAGTAAATACGACGCACACATTCCAGAACATACCAAAACCAAAATAACCTGTAGCATGCAGGGGTCTGATGAAAGTCACCCAAAATTTTAACATTATTGCATACTCTTTAATTTAATTCCTAATACCAAAGATTGGGACCAGTAAATAATTGAATATTGAGAGTAAGTATGCTATAAATTTTCCATAGTGACGTGCGCTCGAAAAAAAGCCATTTCTAAACTTACAGATTGGTATTCCAGACTCGAAAGCACACCCAAGCTTGGCAGGATACCTGTAGACCATTCTGACTGCGAAGGAATAGCAATAAGAGCTTAACTGACTCATCTAGATTATATATGTAGGCCCAATATATCGTAGATACAAAATATACGCACTTTTGCTGGCCTGGTCAAACGTTCATGGTTTGTTCCTACGTGGTGTAAATGCTTGTCACCTGTATTCTACTTGTGTTAATTGGTCTGTTATTGTTTTCGCACATATAAGGCTTCAAAGAACGCCAGGTATATATATACTCAAAGTCAGGAGGTCGATTCGAATACTTTGTAAAATATAGATTTATCTAACTGACATAATTATAATATAAATGTTACTAATCCTCCTATAACATACTCACCTAACTAGCGTCTTCAAGCTCTCCGTTTGCTTTTTCTATCTCCAAACTTAATATACACCACGCATTCATTATACCAAGAAATTCTTATATTTTTCATTTTATTTTTGTTTGGTCAAAATATATATTACATTTTATATATTATCTTAACTATTTGTCATGCAACTGTTGTTGATTCCAGGATTCAACAACATTAATTATTCGCTTCCTCTGTAGCTTTACGTATACATAGCAGGGTATTCATAAAAATAAAGCCGAAATGCCTGCTCAGAGATATAGAGATACGCTATTCCTCAAAAGCCAGCTTCAAATACAATTAAGAACTCATGATCTCTCACAAGGCCGGACGTCCATTCCGCCGAGCACGGCATCCGTGGTTTTTCATCATTAAGTGAAGGAAATGGATTTTTCCATGAGATAATGTGCTCTGTAGGCGGTCTAGAAGAGGATTAACATTGTTAATTATGCAGAACTCAGTTCGTACGCCATTTGAAAGGTCGCAAAAGAAACAGTGAACTGGTTATAGCCATTAATCTATTAAGAAGATGAGTGTCTCTGAGATGAGTCTTTGGGGATGAACTATTACTGACGACAGCATGATTTATTCAATTTTTAGAGTTAAGAATTTAAGAAAGTGCCACTGTGATGCCGGTCTTTGTCAGCCACTTATGTCTATGCCTTTACGCCACACTGTGTGTAGTTTGAATCTGCTTGTTCCGTGTCTTTAATTTTGATTTCCAGAATAATATGAGGAAACCTCTTTTCACTTGGAACAATCTGCTGTGGTCACCTCTATTACAGGCACTTGAGACGAAAACACAAAAGACTTCCGAAAGAGGTCCGTAACCTCTCCAGTGGGGTCTACGCCCATGTCCGGCAACTGTATTCAGTTACATATATATGTATATATGTGTGTGTGTGCATGTGTGTTTTCTTTCCTGTATAATAATAAAGGGTGTAAGGATTTATTACGCTTTTTCTAATAGCAGTGTCAATTCCTTCCCGTCAATCAGATATACTTAAACCAGATATGAAAAGATAATCTATTCAGCCATTGTAATAATGTAATGAGTAACAGTTGTGTTGTTGTCAGCATGACAATAAATGACATATACTAAATGACTGTAATACAAACTTGACACTTTATAACAGTGTGAAATAAATGACTATACCTAAAAGCTAATAGTCTCAGGATAAAGGGGTTTCTATGGCCACTGGCATGCAATACATCTGTGAGTTTCTAAAGTTTTAAGTTTTTCTTTCTGCTGTTCTAAAACAAGTTGGCAACTTATGACGTGATTCATCTCTGAGTACACCCTTTGCTTTCTTACAACCTTCTGGCTACACAGGAAAGGAAAGTTTTTAGCCGAAGCACGAACACATTTCTAGTTTATTGCCTTTTATATATAGTGTAGTATATTTTCTGTGGGAGATTATATGGGAAAATATAAGAAATGTTATGAATAATAAAAACACTTAAATGTTACTCGTTTTGTCTCTTGTGGTAAATAAGTAACAGTATTCTTATGGTTGACAACGCAAAATTCCATTTGTAATATCACGGACTCAACGTAGCAAGATTAAATACGTACATTTTACTTATTTTATTACCTGTTTTTTTTTTTTTTGCGTAGGAATGATTTATATTTTGTTAACATATATACCGTGTAGACCGTTATTGTGCAGATAGTTGATACTGTCAGCGTGCAGAATGACAGAATATTTGTTTAAGATTAACTTTGGCTGTAACATATTATATTACATTAGGCACATCATAGAGACAAGACACGAACTTCTACTAAAGATAAATGAAATGAAGCCAGGATTTTCAAACACTGATTCTGTGCCATGTAATCCCAGTAGATTAACAAGAGTAACAAATCTAACATTTTCCTGGAAATTAATTACTTATTCCGTGCACATCCTGATTATTATAAGGACTTTTGGTTTATAGGTCCCAGCAAGAAGGAGCAGAGTGAGATTTGGAGAACAACTGGTAATTTGGTCCTATATATTGTTGCTGGATTAATCCCATAATACATAAAACTGTCTACAGTACACATAGAACTGAAAATCTTCAGCCCAGAAAGTAACACTATTTCTTTCTTTCTTATATTTATTTTCTTTCTACTTATGTTTTTGCAGGTTGCCAGCAGCCAAGCTCGTGACTAGCCTTAAGGGACCTGCGTCAGCAGCAGAAGCTGAGCTAGCAGGGAGTAACCAGACACTGTTGCTGCACCAGGCTGTCAGATTCTTTCAGCAGCCTGGGCCGTGGCTCGATTGCTGGAGCGCTGTTGCCTTGACGTAGCTGTTCCTAGAATATAATCGGAACAAGTGGCCGGTCAATCTGACCGTCGGAACAGGTGCGGGGTCGTTCAGGGCAGATGAGGGTCAAAATGGCCAACATGGGGTATAATGAACTGGAAGACGCCAGAGGTAAAAACGAACTAGCGTCAAACCTTAACAAGCTGGATCCGCTGTATAAGTACGACACGCATTTCCCAGAGAGAATCACTAAATCCACGATCCAGAAGGAGACTAATTCTCCTAGAACTAAGCGAGGGCGGTGCCGTGCCGCGAGGAATTCCGCAAGGTTCCGGACACAACCGATCACATTCGATGAAATCAAAGAGGTCGATGAGGACACTGTAAACGAGGAAACAAAAGAAAACATGAAAAATCAATTCACCGCATTTTCAAAGTCACTGGATGGGTTGGTACCTGAACCAGCTAGTAAAGTTCAAGAAAAAAATGAAAGCGAGGACGGAAAGGAGGATCGGCTTTCCGCTTCTGTTCTTACCGAGAGCAATGCTCAAAATGCCAAACGCCAAGGCGTGCCCGCCGGCCTCCCAATTGAATATGATAAAAGAAGGCAGAAGAAATACGCCCGACGCCGAATGCTTCTGGAGGAACCGGAAAGCGACGCGGCGGACAAAGCAAAACCCACGTGATCCAATTACGTGACCAACTTCACGAACTATTTTTTTTTTGTAGTCGGTGAAGTGTAAATATTTATTTATTAAATGTATGTCAGTTTATTATTCCTGCGGGACGTTGCTGCGAATATGTGATAATTAGTCCGTGTTTATTAAAAAGCACGACGTTTTAGATCTACTCTGGCTGTTTGATATTTCGACACCAGGTGACAGCACGTGTTGCTGTGGTGATTTTTGTTAATAAGACTTGTTTGACTTATATTTCGGTCCAGAGTTGAAGATCATAAGGAACCAGTCCTGCGATGCACAATGGATGGTGTTACCATGGATACGAGAGTTCCTTTTATGTAAAGATTCACTTTTTATTCATGGGAGGGCGATATTAGGTGTTTTGTTTGGTTTGCTGTTATGATTCCTCTATACCCATTCAGTACGATCCGGTATTAATTCTTGAGAAAATGCCTTCAAGGGGTGTACATTCACACTTACTTGCACCTTTATGGCCTCGCTTTGAGGTTGTAATCTTATCCACCATATTGGTGTTATGGTTGATTACGGGTTGGTAACCTTGTCATTCGAGCAACCCAAAGTTGATACCAACCGGCATCAATATTTTGTTCATTCCATGAGCCCACAGGTATTAATATTTTGTCCATACCTTAGGGCACCCGGAAAACTTCCCCGGTCTCCAGACTGCCATGTCTGCACTAGCGTTGAGGTTTCAAAAAATGGATGCGTTAAATATTTGCTATTTAGAGTCAGTTTTCATTCAAACAGAAGACAAAATGTCCTACTTGCTTGATTTCCATGTCGCTATAAAAAGTACAACATTATTAACAGTTTTCAAAATCCTCAGAGACCATCATCATGGTTGCCGTCTAAGAGTTGGAATTAAGCAGTACAACCCAGTTGAATCTGTTTATACAATGAAGTCATTTTATCATTATAACTTGCAACTTAAAAAAAAACAGTGAATGCCATATCCTACAAGTCCTTCTAACCTGGAGGTCTGCTCGGATCACCTGCCTATATTTAGCAAATTTACAAATTTGTTTCAAGCCCATTATCCCCTTTCGTACCAAGTTCCTCCGTCAAATACCAGCACAAGTGCCAGGTCTAAAATAATCCGCTTCTAAATTTGCAAATTTATTAACATTTTACGAAGCGCTGGGCCCATTTCTTCGCAAAATACTATTGAAATACAAAAAGTGTGCTTACTTGTTGTAATAAATATTGTATGTACATATAACAAAACAAGTAAACAAACAGAAGTAGAAATAGATTTAGATGAAAATATAACCATTTTGCCGACTTGGTTGGTGGCCAGGAGCGAGGCCTTTTCGTTAAGACCGGACCGTAATGAATATCCTTAACGTTGCCTTGTTTATTGTGGCCTTTAATTCGGTTTGTGAGTTGTCAGTTAACTGTGCTTCTACTGCTGTTCGGGTCATACATTGTTTGCTTTATACATATCAATGTTTTTTTCCTTGTATAGCTCTGAGTGTGATGAGAATGCGTTTTGTACATACATGAATGAGTATTATGATTTATAACGAGAGAGATATATAACGTTTTGACATGACTGTATAAAGGTATATTTAATAAAAAAAAAAGAATTCTTCAAAAATGGTTTATTATTTATACTTGTGCAATATTGAGTCCATAAAGATATACCCCGTTGAAATGCATCCAATATAATTTGGAATGAAGTTAAATTGAATGCCTATCTGACCTGAGACGTTGCACTTCATGCCAATCATTTTTCGCAGCAGTAAAAATTCAGATATTACCGGACTCATGGTAAAGAGTGTGCATACCTTTCCCCCGTTTATCCCGGTCCGTATCAAACTCAATTGAGTCTTTCCTGACTTCATGATCAACGGTGTAGTATTGTGTGCGAAATCCTGTTTAAGGTAAACCACTAAACACACGACAAGCACAGGTGGAAACATAAACTCCTTGGAGTAAAAAAAAGTTAATTAAATGAGACGAATACATGTACATGTACGTTTTGGGTATTGGGGGGGGGGGGGGTGGGGGTTGGCTAAAACAGCAAAAGAAAAAGTAAACCGAATGTTGCTGTTCCAAGTTATCTTCCCTTAATGGCTTTCTCTGTTATGCATAAAAGGCATCTAGCTTAATACAACAAGCTGGGCATCTTAATGCTATAAGCATCGGTACTTGACCTTACAGTTTTATCATAACTCAGGCATGTGTGCGAGCCGGAGGCATCTTAAAGTTTATTTATTTATGTTAGAGGTTGTGGCGGCTGTTAATCTTTGTGTTGTGTTAGATATAAAATTTATTAATTCACAGACTGCAAATTTCCATCTAAGAGCTTTTAATGTAAAAGATGAGACCAGATTTGGAGCGGCAGTTTGATATATACTTGTATGTTTTTTGCATTTTTTATCATTTTTTTCTTATAATATGCCACTATAGGATATACCTAAAAGTTGAATTTAAAAAGGTCACTTAACTAGCACCTTCCTGAGACTAATGTATAGGAAGTGATAACTCTGCCTTTCTCTTATGACGTACATCTCTGAAGAATCCGGAAAAACAGTCAAAACCGGCTATTGTCACATCTAAAGGCGCATCTCGGTTGACCGAACTTGTATTAAGAGGCATCGATCGGTTGACCATCCAGCCTACACTGTCAGTTAACGTCATGTGCGTTTAATTATCAGGGGTACAGTTTTGTTAAGAATTTCTTTCTTATCATGAAAATTCGGTACCGTCTCCACTTTGTATGTAGGAGGAATCCCAACTTATTTTAATCTATACGCCTTTTGTATTGGTTTATTACTCAGCTGTATATTACCAAAACATTATATCACTCAAGTGTATATCACTCAAAGTTAAGACATACGGATATCATTTTCCCAATGATTTCTTCCGAAGAGCGCGGCCGTACTATCACACCGCCTGAGTGTAAAATCCAAAAGTGATGTAAACATTAATTTCCTAAAGATGCGAAGGTGGTACAAGACGGATACTATGTTTAAATTTTCCAATCACTAAAAACTCCGTGAAAGTACCAGCGCTTTAAGATATACAGGTATGTTGTAAGCTACTATAACAAAACCACGCGGGTATGCTACATATAAAAGCAGCTTAAGCTATTACCAGCAAAACCAGCCACACCTATACGCACAGCAGGGAAATCCCACATCCAGTACCATAATCAGATATTCTTTTGTACTATGACACTTTGCGTGGCACGTTTGGTATTATGAGAAAATGAGCGTCTTCAAATAGCATGACAGTAGTTACATCAGAGTGACGACAACGACATTCGTCCTGACATTTCTTTCAATATAATGATCAAATTGTCACTTTTGATGTGGTAGAAGAGATGCTATGAAACATGTTATCTGTAGACACACCTGTCTTCCTAAGGGGAAGGGCGCAGTTCTGAATTCTGCTCCGTACAATTTGTAACATAACTCCATTCAGTTATTCCACTGGCGGCTTAGTTCATCGAAAGTTGGCATTTTGAAAGCAGGGTGTGAAAACAGCAGACAGAAATCATCTGGGAGGGAAAGTTGACGCTCTTTAGAATGTTTTTAAGGATGTAGTTGCCATGGAAACCCGGATGTAGCGTCACCTCTGCATCCTGAATTGGCGATTAGACTGTATAACTTCACTGATTGTGGGTCACATGATTAATCCGCCGTGTATCTCTCTACAGTTAATGGTTCTATAAGGTCATTCCCGCGTGAGCCGCGTGGCCAAACTAAGTTAATTCAAGAAGTACATTTTGCCTCTCGTTTGGTGAATGCCACCTTATTCTTTATAGCAATTATCCTTGTTGTCCCCGAGAATCAATCTCAGCGAGGTATCCGTTCATGATCTGAAATTTCGCAGCACGGTAAAATTAATCGAAAGAAATAATTTTGTGTGTAAGAAATCGGACGTTAATCCATTAGTGGCAAACAAAGTAGAAGTTTACGAGCATGCTCCTTTTGTTAAGAGAAATACAACAACAAAAGGTTACTTAAATAACATATTTGTAGATAAAAAAGGAATAAAGTAAAAGTCGATCAAATAATGCCAGAAAGGGAGACTTGTATTGAGAAACATTCACAGGAAGGACATTTAGATAAAATTTAAATAAATTAAACGACAATTTATTTTTGTTCCAGACAAAAATAACAAAGCTTTTACAAACCTTAATGAAGTCACGATCCAAATTTCACATCAACAACGAAAGAAATAAAATAAATAAAAGCCGGAAAACGAAAGCAATTATATCTTAACAAACCGTTTATATCAAAGTCCTAGAAGGGAGCGTATTAAGAATGGAACACTTTTTTTTTGTTCTCTGATGATAAAGAGACTGTGGATATGCACGTAGTTCCTTTTTAGATTGGTGCTCAAGCAGAGAACTAACTGGGTTATTAACAAACGATACAAACAGCCATATTAACTATTCATGTGATAGTAGGTGGTTTAAGTAAAATAACAGGGTGTTATTTTCAACTGAGTCACGATGCATAGGTCCCCTGAGGAATAGGATTACCTCAGAGGATTATATTTACCAAAGACACCAGCTCGATCGCGACTTCATGAAGGGAATTTACACGTTTTCAAAATAATAAAACAAGAATAGACCAAGCCCTATATATTTGGTTTGAGTAAAGCTTTTGTGCGAGAAAATGTATCAAGAATAAAATGTTTGTGTCAGGAATAAAAGAAAAACAAGGGTATTAAAGCCAAAGAAACCATATTTTTTTAATTTTCTGAAACCATTTTGACAAAATGTGCATAATCAGATATTTTCTTGTGAATTTGTCCATTAATAAACATGAACAGATTATACCATGGCAACTGACTATCAGGTAAAATGCGTGCATGGTGTGCATACATTAGGTGAGTTTAAAAAAAAAATAAAAAAAAAATACTCCTCTTATAATGACGGCTCTCACTCCTGAATAGACTAACGCTTTTATATTTATACAGGTCTATTACCAGAGATTTGAAGAGACATACACGAAATATTTTCCCCGTACGTGAGAAATGGCGGAGCCAGGTTTATTTTCCGGTTAGGCGGAGAGGTTGAGAGAAAATAAAGTGATACATAAATCCGAATACTTCTCTCACATAGTTTGTCTATCAAATAAAGGGATACGTTATATATACTTATGTGGCTTACTCCTTATGAAAAAAAAATACAATATAATATACCAATTAGTTTACTTTAAACAAAAAAAATTTGACCTATGGGATAGTATAATGACTGCTGTTTGAGCTTTAAATTAAAACTCCCTGGCTATGTGTCTCCGTTTGCTGTCGTGTGTCCCGGGGGGGGGGCACAGGATCTTACAAACGGGGGGGGGGGGGGGGGTAAACACGTGTTCCAGAGTGTTAACTTTGTACCTTATTTTTGCATGCAGGAGTACAAGGGAGAAGACGATGCGAGACTGATATCCGGCGCTTCCTTAATTAACCGTATATTTTCCTGGGTTTTTTTTTTAGCTTTTTATGTCGAAAACAGGAACAAATCTGCTGGCAAACTCCAGACAGCAGAAGCAAACGCCCCAAGGATTAATGTTAACCACCTCTTTATTTCGGCCAAGTACGCCGAGGAAAGGGTTGTTATAGCCGTCGTCGCATACGCAGATTTTTTTGCCAACCAAATTTATTTCATATATAGGATAATGTATACAATGTTGAAGTTTCGCCAGCGGTTGCATTCCTGCACATCACCAGTTTTTTTCCTGCCATTTGGTCATTTCCCGTGTCGTCTCCTGTACTGCTGTTGTAATCATCGTGAATTATGAAAGAAGGGGACCTTTCTACTACTTGATGCCGTCATCACTTTTATCAATTTTCAGCCGGATGAAATTAGGCAGGAAATTCCTTTTCAGATATTTTTCAGCCGATTTTTTAAAATAAATCTTGCCTGCAGCACATTCAGATCGTCCGATCCTTCCGATTTCTCCGACCGACGAAGAACGAGGAAGAACGGACAGTGAAAAGATGAGAGGCCTCATTTCTGAGCAACATAAGGGAATATTTAATCAGGAAACACACGCACAAACAGTAAATCGTCTGACTGTCTGTCTGTCTGTCTCTCTCTCTCTTTACCTGTCCATGTCGAAACACACTTTATTATGGGTAAAAAAACGCGCGTGACAGATTCCTGTACACGTGGACACGCTCACTATGAGAAACTATATTTTTCTGCAGGTCCTATCTGTGAAACTACAAGAACTCCATCTCGCTCATTAATTCTTATGAAGAATTTCCGTTCCTTAAGCATGACTGACGACCAAGGAAGGTCAAGGGGTCCCCGACAGGATTTCAAACCTAGACATATCCCCGACAGGATTCTAAGTGGCTCCGGTGTTACTTATCACATATAAAGGGAATATACCACACAGACTCCAATGACAAAACGCCCAGAGCTGACGTCCATCAGTTAAGGAAATTGTACAGATCGCCAGACGCCAGGTAATAGAGACATGGTTTAATGCGCTGAAGGAGCCAGTATATCATCACGCGGTTCATTTGCTCCCGGCAGAGTGCGAGGTACTCCTGTCCGCAAGCTCAGTAATGGTTTCCTTTTCAGAACTTAGCTTTTTAATATCAACCGAGGGTTTTAGGCACTGGGGAGTCTCATTTCTTAAGAGCGCTTCTTATAGCTCTTGTATTGAGTATAACCATTCAGAGGAATTTCTAAGACATGACGTAGCAAGAAGTCACGTCTCCTATTAGATATTTGTATGATATGTTACTTAATATAGTCTAAAAGCAAGGGGTCTCGTTCGTTTTGTTCTAACCACTCAATAAACACCTTGAATTCAAGATTAAGATGACATTGCTTTACCGTAATATGTTAATCGTTTGGTTATTTTATTTAGGTTTTTCATTAATGTAAGTGCTACAAATTACTATGATTATAGTAAAATATCAAATAGCAATACAATTAATGGTATACGCATCTCTGGCAGGGAATTAAATTCCTAGCAGAGCGTTGCTGTCTTTCTAAAGTGATATATTGAAAGGAAAAACACATTTATGACTCTTGATGCCGATCAGTCAGACTAAATTCTCAACGTATTAAGAAAGTGGGTTGTATTCTTAAATTCGTGGACCGTTAAAAAAATATCATGAACAATACTGAATCAACATTTATAGATAAGGTCTCTCGTTGGAGTGGCAGTTGGTGACATATTAGAAAAAAAAGCGCGCTGCGGTTTCATAATTTTATTGTACTTGTATGTTTTTTTTTCAACAAAACTAAGACCCAGTAATATTTCTATGTGGAACTAGAATGTCAGGAGATAAAAAAAGAGGAAATACACGGACAGACAATTTCCAATTTCGACTTTGGAAAAACCGGTAAGGTTATCGTTATGTCATGCAAACGTTCCAAAGTAAACGAAAAGACCCGTGTACCTGTCCTTGAGGGACACTTTGTAGTTTAGTATAAAAGAAGGCATAAATACATTTTGGACGCAGAGACTCGCTCTGATATCTACCGGATTTGACTTTCCGATCGTTCGACCGGACCTGAAATCAAGAAGACTTAGAAATGCCATGTCATTCCTCTCGTACCGCTACCTTCATCCTTAACAGACACAGCGACATAACATGGGCCTGTCCTTAAAACAGCAGGGTTTTTTCTTTAGTATACATAGAATATTATCTTTAATTTATTATTCTGACTAGGTACATGCCAGAAGATCAATGGATTTAGGTCTTTGCAAATGTCATATAAATAAAGCCCATTATTAAAAACCCATCAAAATGAATAATTTTGCTATAACCCGTAAATTATAATAAGCATACTTTGCTAGGAATATATATATATGTATATATATATATATATATATATATATATATATATATATATATATATATAGGGGGGCCTATATATCATATTTATTAAATCATTTGTCCGGCATGCCCAGCAATACTTTGATTTATGCAACTTTCTGTGCAAGTGTCATGGGAGCTTGTCAATGATCACTCGTCCGTCGAACATCATCACCTTGGGAATGTCTCAACCTTCAGGGTTAGAGCGGTCGTCTGCTGAACAAAACGCCCCGGGGGAGCTTATCAACCTGCACGGTGCTTGCCGATGTCTGTCTGCCCGGGCGCTGATTAAGGAATGACAGTCAGGCGGCACTTAGAGGATAACAGATAAAATCCCATCACAGACAAAGCCACTGTCTCTGATCTGATCCTGCTGATCCAAACCTATATATGGACGGGAAACCCTAAAGACCAGTCACCTAACAAATGTGGAATCTGTGAACTCTGAACGCCTAGCGAGACATATGCCGCCATGAAAGGTTAAGAATATTGTTTTAATGAGGCATATGCAGAACAAAAGATTTTAGATGATGTGATTTTCTGTATGACATGAGGGGCTGTAGTAAGAATTGAAAAAAAAAGTTTTCAGGGAAAGGTTTTATTATCAATTTTTATGAAAATTTGCAGACAAAAAGTGTATTCAGTTACCATCTGTGTTTAACATTGGTTCACAAAACCATCCCAGCACACGTACTTAATATCTCCAATACACCTGTTTTAAACGTTGTTACGGTTCTCCCCGTTAGTAAGCAAAGTCCACGTAGTTCTCTTTATCATAACAAGAGTGTATAACAAAAGGTCTGATCTTGCGCATGCGTGACAACTCCCAATCAAGTATAGAAATAACATGAAAGAAGAAACACAGAGGAAATACCGGTTGAAAGCCTAAAAATATCTTCATTTATTATGGAACGGATCAGGGCCAAGGAGGGGGGGGGGGGTATACACTGTGTCTATATTTTGCACCACCAATCGCGCCAGGTGCAAGCTTCTTTCCATTTGTGTACAGGAATACGCAAACGGTTTATAACGAAATATTGCCATATACTACATCAGAGACAGAAGTCTGTATATCGTGTGAATTAAAATATCTGTTATTTACCATAGTGTTTTAGAAAATTCTGTAATGTTTTGAACTTTCCATTAAATGGTAAACATAGTGTTACAGGTTGTAATTAATAGCAACAGGAATTGATTAATTGGTCATATAGATAAAAGAATTGAGTCAGATTAAAATTTGGAAACAGAAAATTATTCAAATGTAATAATTACATTGATACTCTTAGTTCCAACTAAGGATCATACCAGAGGTTTTCCTTAAGCACAGATTTATTTCCAATACTGTGATATTTACTAACAAGTGTTGCCTAGTGCGAGGCGTGGTCTCCTGAACTAAATGCCCCAGAGGAATCTATCAACCTGCAAGGTGTCATCACCGGTATCTTGATGTAGATTTAGAAGCAGCAGTCAGACTGGACGAGGAGGTCAGCCGGACCAATCCGATCATCAACTATTAAGTTATAAATCTCTAGTCTGGAACCTGTTTATCTGAGCTTGGCTAATACCGACATGAATATGTCATATGGGGGGGGGGGGGGGGGGACCGTGTATACCATCCAGCATGTTTAAAAGAATCGGTCACTTTAAATACTGAGCTACACACAGAAAAAGATTTAGGCTAAGTTCACACACACAAACACACACAAACACTATTGTTCTACTGACCATTAGAACAAACAAAAATATGGAGCGAGCGGGGGCATTTTCTTTTTATTTTTTCTTTAACCGATCAAGACATAATACCTGGAATTTTGCCACCTCTCCTAGAATATACAAAAAAATGCTCCAGTTTCTGAGATGATGTATACGATCAAAAATAAAATTAGTCCGTTTTACATAATCCATAATTCTAAGAATTATTCTAAGGCAATATATGCATAACACAAGAAAGATACATTACCAAGAGCTAGTTTTCTTCTGCGAAAGAAAGATCCACAAAAAAGGGAGGGGCGAATCCGTAGAAGAATATATGCATGGCCTAGGTGTATTTTGTATTGTGTAATGAATGATATATAATATTGCAAAAGAAGCTCTCTTACATTAACCATTGAGATTTGGTAATAATTTATATTTAATATTTTGGGATTTGTTTTTTATTTAGATTATCTCATAAGGTTCTATCTCGCGCTGGCTAAATACACCGTTTTCAGGGTAATAAATATGCGAGGGTTCATACATCTCATTTATATGCAGCAAAACAACAAAAAAGTACCAGGGTTTCTTCTAACGAATGAGCTCAATATATGCAGACTTCATTGTGATGTTTTCCCTTTATGCTCGTCGTATTTGATGATGGAAAAATTTACTAAATAGGTGACTATAATTTTACTTATTTCTCATTGTGCATTTCAGTGGACAACCAACCTTTGCACTAGGAAGGGATTATAAGCTCAAAACGATATGTATCTATAGAAGGGTTAAAATCCATTTTATGTGGTATCTCATTTTATTTAGACTAAGTTCAGTTATGGTAAGCTAAAACGAATAGGCCATATATTCTTAGTTTAAATGAATGAAATTCCTTAATAATAAAGAAATAGTACACAAAGACATGTCACAATAAACACGTCGTTAGTGCTTTTGGCATGGTTACTATTAAAAGATCGGCCGTGTCTTCTTGGACCAAAACATTAAATAACTGAGGTACAAAGCACTTCCTGTTTCAAATAAATAGCAGTTATGTTCTATATAAGATACTTATACAAGGCTGCAAATGTTTAATGTTACAATGTCCACAGAATTGATAACATAGCTCCCTTTCCAGAAAATACATCGTATCGTGTACCAACACCACTTAACTCTATAAATGGGGAGGCGGCTATCCGCAGAAGATCACTGCATGTGAGATGACATGAAAAGTTCCATTAACAATGCACTTACCTAATGTTTGGGACGTTTTTAGGCGTTGAGACGGATTGTCAACCAGAAACATGATTATTTATTGATAGATATGACCATGAAGGTATGAGGAAGTTCCCCATTATACCCCCTAGACACTCTACTGTGCCTTGAGTATTTAGGCGTGGTCAGATTTTTTTGGTACCAAACTCTCTTCACAGATACATTATCGACTGGACGTTGCACTAGGAGTACCTGAAAGTCGCATCCCTCGCCCTTATAGAACCCTGGTAGATTTATTTCTACGGTTTCTTGAAGCTGCTCATGGGGGCTGTCAATTTGCTTACACACTAAAACCCGGATGTCACAGGTCGCATGTCGAAATTATAAGTATACCGCCAGAAGTATTTATATATCTTTCCCACAAGCATGATTACTGCGCATAATGTTGTTCTGCTGTGTTCGGGTCAGGAGAGCCAGCACCGTTGGTTTTGCTAAGTAACATATATATACAACTTAGAAACTCCTACAGAAACCATATCCATAGAGACATGCTAGGTTTATCATGCTAACTCGCTTGACAGTGAACAAAATACCGTCGACCCGAAAACTGAATGCCAGTTTAAGGCAACAGATGGCGCCAGGGAGGTGGAAAGGTTTAATTGAGGTATGATAGAAGAATAACGCATTGATCAACTGATCTAGTCCTTATCTCGTTGTGGATGAAAAAAAAAATTCTGCTAAGAAGTTTTTCTTTTTTTTTCTTTTTTTTTTGTCACACAAGCCACAATTATAGATAATTGTGATCGAAAACACAAGGGCACACAATTAAAGGGAGCTCCCCGCCATTCCCTGCATGTGTACATTGTTATGTCCTAACGTCATGACGTCAAGGACAGATGAATATCATAGCAACAAATATAACATGTTGACAATAAACAGTCGCTGAAAATAACCATTGTACGTAATGGAGAGAGTATACAGATGTTATTATGAGAGTGCGGGGAGGACAAGGCCTGCTCCAAACAGGTGCCCTACAACATGTTACCATTTGTCACTGCTGTATCTGTAACTCATTCTCAAAAATGTCAATAAAATACCTGCAACAAACCCTGAATTAGAACTGAAACGTGTATGAAAACGGAGTATATTCCGTATAGACAAATTATCTTGGGCAATATAAATGAATTTTGTCCAGCTTCTGTAAATAAAGAACATAAGGCATATCTTAGTATATATGCGATGATTAACAGAAATGGGCAAGGCAATAGGGCCACTTCACTTAAGCAGCTGGCAGGCTGATGCAGGGGCAAACACAGGGGCAGGGCTGGGCACCGGGCAGTCTTTTAGCATATGGCTCAGTGTGCACATCGCTAAACTTGTATCTATTATTCTCGCGTGTACTTGCAAGTTTGTCATAAAGCTATAGATAGGTAATCACCATGACTAAAAAAGTGTTCTTGGGGCACATGCAACAGTGATTCCAGATACAAGCACAGAGATCACATGAAGGGAATTGATTTTGTACCCTTCCCCAAGCCAAAGACCAACCTGGAGAAGTGTAAACGCTGGATAAAGCTCTGTGGACGACCACATCATCAACTGAATGTTGACAAAATTGACAAGTACAAATATATCTGTAGAAGGGTATGTAATATTATATAACTATAATCCAGTATAAATGTTGTTGCTTGTATAACAATCATAGAAAATCTACCTTCCATATAAAAATTATTTTCAAAACTGGGCATCACATACATACACATACCTTCATAGTTTTAGTGAATACTAAAAAAGAGTTTATTTTTTTTTCAAATAATCATTCCCAGCACATTAAAACTATGAAATTTAATAAAATGATGATAACAACATATTTGTTGATATACATTTATTATGTGTGCAACAAATAACTATCAATGAATTTATTTTGCAGCATTTTGTGGACAGATGGCCAACAGCAGATAATCCCGATCCATTACCTGCTGACCCTTATGATAAAAAACAGAGAACCCTTAAAGCCAGGAAAAGACCATTGGAGAGAAGCCCATTACCACTCAAAGTAAAATTCTGAAAGTTAGAGGCAGCAGAATCACTTCTCTCCCTGCGTGATCAAAGAAACAATCAAGAACCAGGTGTTCACCAAAGCAAGGCAGAACAGCGGCAGGGGTCCAGTGCCAGCAATGTGGATCATCTAATGTGATGTCAAAGCCTAAGATAAACAAGCGTTTATTGCTGAAATATGCGGTGGTGACACTCCATGTTTTAGGTACACTGGTTATCCCAATGTTGCGACGTTAAAATCAATGTTTGAATGGCTTGAACCGGCAGCAGCAAAATTAAACTTGTGGGTTGGTGCAAAAACTTTAAATTCAGTTAAACAGAGAACTCGTACATGGAAACCATCATTGTTTGAAGAATACATACTGACACTGGTCCGTATAAAACGTGGGTATGACAGTCATCATTTGTCGTTTTTATTTGGAATATCACAGAGCCATGTTTCCAGGATATTTATCACATGGGTCAACTTCCTGGCAAAGGCTTTCGACCCTTTACTCATTTGGCCATGCAAACAAAAAGATCGAGAAAATCTGCCTGAACCCTTCAAATTATATCCCCGGACAAGGTGTATAATAGACTGCACGGAACTTAGATTTGAAAAGCCTTTTAGGCCAGTAGCTCAGAAACTAACTTGGTTTAACTATAAACATTGCAACACATTCAAAATGCTTGTTGGAATAATTCCCAGTGGCGCCTTTACATTTTTGTCCAAGGTCTACCCAGGGTCAGTGTCTGATGTTGCCATAGTGAAACTGAGTGGTTTTCTCGACAAAGTAGACTGATCGTGGTTTCAATATACGGCATTTGGTATTGTCCAGAAAAGCAACCCTCAACATGCCAGCTTTCAGTCATGGTTAAGCTTTGGGGTCAAGGGCAATAAAAAGATCCAGAAATATTGCCAGTGTCAGAATTCACGTGGAACGTGCAATATGTAGAATGAAGACCTTTAAACTGCTTTCAAATGCCATTCCAATCAAAATGAGGTATTTGATTAATCAAATAGCGACCGTAGTAGCAGTTACTTGTAATCTGCAACACAGGTTAGCTTGATAAATCTTGTTGGAGAACACTAAGTATATACCATTCACTCTGTCAGTTTGTCAATGTTTTCTGTAATAGCTGGCAAGAAATATCTTTCATAAAATATTATCAGTTTGTGCAGGTCAAAATCAAAGTTAACCTTGACACTATGTATTCCTTTGTTAGTATAACAAATCCAGTGGATTCCAGTGCAGGCCATTTGTCCCTGGATTTGGCAATAGTAAGGATGCATCTTGTTCATGATTAAAAATCCATCAACCATTTGACATATGTTTGAAAGTCTCATGGCAACTTTTGCATGGAAATTACGTTTACTGTATCAGCACTTAACCTCTAACAAACTATCACCACATATACCATCTGGACTTGCCCCAAGGATGGGGGTATCAGGGCTTATGTACAGGCCCGGGACTGTCAGAGAACACTTTCTGTGTTGATACCTGTAGGACCTGATAAAAGTGTTAATAGCCTTCGATTCAAACTTGCGCCCGTATCTGACAGCAGGAGGTAATGCAGCCTCATTCAGGCCACTATCTCTCAGGAGGGCCCTGGCTGTTTTATCACCATCTGTTGAATGTGTCACCTGATACATTTTTGATGCTGTCAATAAATCCCTTCTCATAATAAACCAGTTCTTGGTTTCATTCTGTCCTCTAGTTGCAGACTTTATTTTTCTTTATTTCAGCATCTGTGTATTTCATTAAAGGTAAAAAACATGATGAGCCACGTTTGCTGTGCGTGGAGAGGTAAATACCTATGTTATCTATAGGTGACAAAACTGTAAGGGGTGTTACTGTATCATTCGTTTGCTTCTGTCTTTTGTTTGTAAACATTGTATCTAAGATACAGGCTTAAAAATGTCATCAGCAGAAGGTAATTTCACTCCCTCGGGTACAGGGTTGTACCTGTCTTCGGTGGCTGAGCTGGCATTCTTAGATTTTCCCTGAATAGATGTCTCCAGCAGGGTCACAGGCACAGACTCTTCCTTTTTACTACCTTTTCTAGTCCACATACATGGGCCCGAGGTGACACTTGTGATGGAATTATCATCCATATGTCTGACAATGTCAAACAATGTAGCTACAACGTGTCGGCAACCCCGTTCTAGGCCCCCCTTACAAGAACAGTACTCTGCATGAATGCGACTGGCATCAGAGACATTGCTTAGAATCACCCATACATTGTAGTGGTTTAAATTAGTGACAGGGTCCTTCTCCCATGTTCTTGGCTTCACTTTACTCTTTGCTGCAAAGTAAGTATCCATGTGATACTGATGTAACTCGATGTAATTCACATACCCATCCTTTGCCACGGTGTACCCTTCCATGTTATAGTATTCCCTGAGGTTTCTGATATTGTTCTCATCAAACGATATTAAATAATTGTAAATGTCAAACACTGACAGGACTGGTAAGATACACAGGTTTTGTGTGCCTCCTTCTTTGAAGTTTCCTTGAGTTTCAAGCTGGATTCTGCCAGATGTAATTAACTTATCTGCCAGTACTTCCTCCCTGTCCTCAATCAAGCCATCTGGGTACACATCTAATCTCATTTCATGGCTTGCATTACACAAGTCAATTAGCTCAGCTTTCTTTGCTTGTGCTGCTACAACCCCTCTTTCTTTCAGATATGACTGTAACTCTTTTAACAGATTTTTTTGCTGAAATTTGTATCCATATTTGAAGATTGATTAATGATAGGACTGTAACCTTGACTGGTCAGCTAGTGATACAGCCTGCATCTGACCAATGTCCAGATGCTGTGCCCCTAGCTTGTTTGCCCCTACATCAGCTTGCCCGCAGCTTAAGTGCATACGCCCTATTTGGGTGGGCTGCATTGCGTTTGTCTCTCTCTCTCTCTCTCTCTCTCTCTACAACTGTGGAATAAGACTTTACCATGGCATTTGCAAAATGCGTCTTAATTTACAGGTGGTTTCCTTAAAAAGGTCAATTAAAAGTTATGTTAATATGTTCGGTTCACTCAAATGTGGTCTTAATAGACAGAGGTGGTCTTATTAGACAGGTGGTCTTCAAACCGGTTTCACTGTTTTATATTTATATCTAATATATATATATATATATAAATATAGAAGGTAGTGTTACCCTCCGATGTAAAGTGCTCTATGGCCTACAAGCTAGGCCAGAGCGGTATAACTCTGAAGAAAAACAACACTGTTAATTCACAACAGACTGTTTCACGGGATGCGACCCGATCATCAGGTGAATGTGGTTAGAATGAAGCTAACGTCGTGGTTTGAAAAGCCGAGACTTTACGAGATTACGAGATTATGCTTTGTGCGATTCGGGTCGGGAGGGGGGGGGGGCATGTGAAAGACTGACACTGATCCTATTGTTCTCGGGTGCACAATAGGATTGGTCGGGGTACACGTGCGATACTGGAACATAACAGGGCAGGGCAAAGAGGTTAAATAATGTAGTAAATAGTAAATATAATACAAAGATATAACCAGGATGCTCAATCAGCATATTGAAATGATTTCTAATAGGGCCTTGGAAGCAGTGAACATATCAGTAGTATACATATGATATGATAAAAATACACATATACTGTGAAAATACACAATATACAAGGCAAATATACAATATAAAAGGCAAATATACTATACCCATACCAAGTGGTGCAAGTCTCCTAGCTGAAGGTCGTAAAGCCCATTAGACCAGGATAAAGTAGAACTTTCCTGTCATCCAATGGACTTCACGAGCCAGCAGTGAGAGAACAACTACCTGAACAAATGAGTCTGCCCAGCGGATCCTCGTTGGGGGGGGGGGGGGGGGGGGGGGGGGTTAAGGGGGCACGCTGAATATTAGTACGAATGCTAGGTTTTAAAATATTTCAGGGTGAATTTGTTTTGATGGCGGCACTTGGAGAGAATTTCAGCTCTTGAGTTCAACAATGATCCAGGGGGGGCCGTAGCTATAAGTAGCTTTTCAGACAAGCAGAGATCACACTTCCTAGTCCCACAGAAGTAAGGTGCTGCCTTGGCAGATATTTCCCAGGAGAGCTTGTAATTGATATTGTTGTCTTTTAGTGACCAAATGTGTTTAGACAGTTCAGTGTTTTTAGCGTGGGATCTGTTCCGAAAGGATTGCTTGTGGTTATTATATCTTGTCTTGAAATCACCTTCAGTACACCCTATGTAGTGTTTCACGTCATTGTCTGTTCTAACTGTTGCTTTATAGACAATGCATTTCAGCTGACATTGACCATTCATAGGACATTCGTCTTTTTTACGGCAGTTACATTGTTTTTGGGGTGCATTCACAGCATTGTCAGAATTTAGAACCTTCATATTATGTTTGCTGATCAGGTTAGACATGTTGGGTAGACAGCTGTAGCTAATTTTCAAATTGTTCCTGTTGAATAACCTGTGGTACCTGTGATGTTGAGGGAAGTGTTTTTCAACTAGTTTCATGAATTTTCTGCCAATGTTGGTTTTTACATGACGGCTGTAGGGTGGATTAAACCATATTATTTTCCTTTTCCTGTTTCTCTTGCTTTTCACTGTTGGTTCAACATATTTTAAGCTTTCTGAGAACCCGCTTTTCGCTAAAGCTTCATCATACATGGGTTTGGCTTTCATAAATAGCTCTTTATTGCAGGAGTTGTCAGAAACACGTTTACTGATCATCATAGGTATCTGCCTAATGATAGCTGGGGGGTGATTGGATTGTGCGTGGATATAGAGAGGGTCATTGTTCGGTTTTCTGTAAGGGTAGAAGACGTCATTTTGGAGGTCAAATGTTACGTCTAAGAAATCTGTGCAGGTCAGGTTAGTTTCAATGGTTATCTTTAACCCAACATTGGAAAAGAGTTTGATCATTTTCTTACGGGTGCTGTCTGCTTTGGGTCCAGACATGTTGGGGAAACAACCTAAACCGTCATCACGATACAGGCCTAGAGTATTTACACCAAATTCCTTTTTCAACATATCTAGGATGTATAAACCAACAATTTCGCATACTTCAGCGCCATCAAAACTGCCCATGGTGACGTCAAAACTAGTGTGATCTTTTTTCACCCAGGTGTTACCGTTGCTAAACAGTAAGCTTTTCCTGCCGTGCAGGATGGTTTTGATAACATCCTCTGGAATGGAGACCATGGTTTTGGCAAATTTGAGGGCTTTCATGAGAAGATCTTCTGTGATCGAGGGGTAAAAGTCAACAATATCAAACTTTATGAACTTAGATTTTTGTTTCAGCTTCAATTTCTTGAACCAAGATATTACCTGTGCGGTATTTTGCCACTGGTTGAGTTTGGTTTTCAGTCTCAGTTGGCTATTAATTTTTTCCAAGTGCTTTTTGCTAATGATACCTATTTCAGATTTTGCTGGATTAATCAATCTGCACTTGGGGTTTTGTTCAAAATTATCCTTGTGGTCTTTCAAAGTAATGTAAGCATTGCGCTCGGCCATGACTTCGATGCGGTCTGCTAGGTTAAGGGAACCGGCTATTTCTTTGGCTTCTGTATTGATATTTTTACAGATATTTCTGTCTGCTTTTTTGTATGTCTTAGTGATGTTTTCTGTAAGAAGTTTATTGTAGTGTTCTTTCGGCATACTGTACAGGTTGGTTGTCTTATCTGCCTGTACTAGGAGATTGTCAGATTGTCTGATTGTTTTGATGTCATTGGCCATTTGTTTCTGGAATGCATTGTGTGAGTGCTGAAATTCAATGTTCCGGACCATTTCGTAGATATCACTTTCAAATGCCCTGAGCTGTTCGCTATGAGGGGGTGAATATGTGGTTTTGAATCCATAGTTTTGTTTATCTGAAGTTTGACCAGGGTTTTCGAAATGGAATGCCTTCCATCGCATTCTCCGAAGTAGGCTTTCAACTTTACTTATCAGGGATTTGGTATAGGACAGATTACTAGGGATGGGAATGTTTTTCAAAGAGTATATATTTATATATTAGGATATTAATTTGGAAATAATCAACAAGAAGTTTCAATAATTAACTGACAAGCAATGTCATATGGAGATGGAACATACAAAACAGCTGTAAAAACAAACTTGATATTGACGAAGGAGGATTTTGGAATGGAAAACATTCCTTTATGGTAGCTTAAGTCAAAAGCTATTTTTCACGGTGCGCCTGTAACGTCACTAAGTTAATTTCGGATAATGTTCACGTTCCAGTGGGATGCTTGTGACAATTTCATAATGAAGTCGATATGATTTGTAAGAAGCCAATTAACACTAGAGGCTGGCGTTATTATAGGGTGTGCGTGATGTTCTCTGCCCCTCCTACGCTAGACACTTCTAAGCCGGGATGAAAGTCCGTGTGATCCACTGTTAAAAGCCACAATAAGAGATGGTTCGTAATGGCATCTTTGCGGAGGCGATGATTTCTCAGCTCTGCTTTAGGCGCACGTCTGTCTGACAGCTCAAATTATCCCCCGAACCTGAAGTTCTTTTGTGTGTTAAGCCGATCCTGAAGTATTCATCTAGACGACCTGACTGCAGCGACAATGGATACGCTGATTTCCAATAACGTGACGATAACCCGAAAGCTTACAACCAACGAGTCGGCTATATGCTTCACATCCACAAGTATATATTTAAATTATACCCGTTCACATGTTTATCCGTCCGTTCGTGTGTTGACAATATTGATAATATATTAAACATTTTAGTAGAATGATTGCTCGCAGATATATTCTTTGTTGTTAAGGTGTATTTAATAAAAATATGATTACCTGAAGGATCTATATAGCGGGGCCCTGTTTACCATTTATCATAGCTAGCAGTCTCTTCTCCTATCTACAAATTTTGTTTTTGCGGCCGATTTTTTAAAGTCTCCCCGGCCGTTGAGTGCCCGTACACCAATCGATTTTTCATACAGATCACCAGATTTCTCCGGTCATTTTGGTCACTTCTAAATTCGTCTCAAGGAATATTATTGAAGTCAGAAATGATTAAAGGAGGAAAGGTAGGTTGTAAATCAGCAGATATTTTTGGTTCCGTCATCACTTCTACCGAATTTTCTGTTCGGATTAAAATCGGCATAAACATTCGGGCCAATGTCATGGATTTTTGGGCCGATTTTACCTGCCGAATAAAAAACAAAATATCCGGCCGGCAGCACCCCAAGTCTAACAATCCAACGGCTTAATAAGGCTTATAAGCAACAAAACGATCGTGATATCGGGGTAGTCGTATTAAAGCTTTGATCGCCAGGAATATCTGTAAATACCTGTATATTTGTAAACTTGATAAAGAAAGAAAACTTATTTCATAGATAATAAACGAAATCTTTTTCACATCTAAATGAGACTAAACAAAATCCACAGTGGTGATATCACACAAATAAAGAGCAAAGACAATACAGTTTTTAAACTATTATGTCGCTCAATTTAGTGAAGTTTATAATACTGCAACATGGAATTAATATCATTTGAAACAAATGATTTAAAAAAAATTATGCTTGAAAATTATGCTTGAAAGTCTCATGGATGTTTTGCTCTGAAACACAATTTCTGACAGATGCTGATTCCAAGACGTTAAATGAACATGGTAATTAGGGATATATAACTGCTATCACTGACAATTATCCAGACAGAAGTAATCAAGAAACAGATATCTATAAAGGGGTTCCAGACCATAATACCATTCCTTACGTAATTTCGCCTGCAAATGTGAGAGTGTGAACAGGTTTGCTTTTATAGATACTGTATCTCATTCCACAGATATGTTGTGTTTATTCCCTCGTATTCAGAACGCAAGTCCTTGAAGGCCTGAAATTGGCTTTGTAATGTCAGGGATTAGCACACTCAAGGTATTTTTATTTCATGCTCAGGCAATAGGGTCCACTTGTGTAATACCAACGTTGAGCCATTTTTTTTACTTTTATCACAAGCAGCATGTACATTCCTCGGTCGACCCTTTGAACGATGCACATTTCCCCCGTCACAAGTACGCATTAAATAATCATATCAGGACTTGATTCTTTAAATGTTCCGCAAGCATCCGATCAAGGCTTAAGTTAAACTGTTTTAGTTTGGGATGTTCATAAGTTAATTACCACATATAACGACCTTTCATCATATTTATCCATGTTTACCAATATAGAGCTCACCATCCCCCCCCCCCCACATAAAATCATATACAATTTTCACCAGGTGCATTAACGGTTTTTTTTATCACAGAACGTAGGTATCTCAGGAAACCCAAGCTGCTGGTCCAGTATTTTGGCTTACTGCAACAGTTGATAAAGTTTAGCTTTATTTTAAAATTGGGCTCAACAACCAATAGCTGTTTTCTGACTTACTATAATTATTTTTTGTTGACGTGGTCCAAAGTTCAGCTCGACTAATGTACCTTGGTGCGTGGAAGCTTATTGCTTTCTATGGCTATCTAGGGACATTAAAAACAATTGATGTATTTGATTTTACAGGAAATATTGACACTGTAGTGATTCAAGAATGTTTTAATATGTGATGAACTGCTGTTTGGATACAATGCATGTTGTCGTCACTTTCCTTATTATTTCCTTTATCTACCAGTTAAAATTAAGCACAAACCTTGTATTAGATTTGTCTAACACATCTGGATTTAGATATCTATATCAGTGTTATGCCGAAAATCAACAGCTACCGGCGCACATGCACCAACATCCAGCTTCCGCTTCATGAAGTAAACAGCACGTGCTCTCGACCGCTTATTAACGCCGGTAGTTGTGTAAATTAATTCTATAATTATCAAGACAAACGTGGTTTTCTGGGCAATTTTATCATGTGCTACCCAGCCCTCAGCTGTTTACACAAACATGAATACAGAATCAACAGATCAGCAATAGGAAACAGACAACTAGGTGACTCCATGTTCTAGTAAAATCATATATAACGCATTGAAGCTTAGATTATTTTGCAGAAACCTTAGCTGTTTGAAAAATGTTTTCATCATGTAGATGAAAAAATCTTAAGCAATTTTAAACTTAGAAAGGAAATGAATTTTTCCCATCACTCAGAGAAAATACATGTTATTAAAAAAGGAGTTTTGTACTGTTCATTTACATATTGCAAAAAAAATTTTAGGGTAACAACAACTGAAGAAAATTGTAAATGAGAGTGGAATCATATAACGAATGAATAAAAACACTACAGGTGCCAACCACATGTTATATACGTATGTATTATATCTATTTATGTATATTGTCTGTTCAAATGTATGATGGGCATTATATATTTTGGTCATAAGACCTTTTCTACAATAAATTCTTCTTCTTCTATTAATATGCACATGTAGCAGTCGGGTTAGAATTAAATTGTTTGCAAGGTAAGTGAATTAGAAGCAGATGTGACATATTAAAATGAAGTAAAGGGTGAACGTATAAAAACTGACACTAACTCAAACCTGTATTCTCGATAATAATCAAAGGGATATGTTGTGGGCGTTTCCTGGATTTGATCACACATGACTGGCCCCCTGAGCCAATGTAACAGGACGACTTGTTTCTATAAGGGATGATATTTTCTATTTCTGGTGGAGCCGGTCGGTCTAGCCCCGCCGGTTTATTCATGACTAACCACACAGGCTAATTATTAACGTACATTAGTCCCTTCATGACGTAATTTCCGACAGGGAAATAAAACCACCTCATAGAAGCGTCCAAACAACCAGAGTAGTCTGCTTTTGAACAACATTTCGAATCGTTGTTTCTTCTGGAAAAGGTTCTTCGGATACCATTTTAGTATATTAAAAATATAAACATCTACAAGTAAGGATACACTTGAAGCCAGCTTTTTATATACCTTTTCTGTATAATTTATGTGAATTCTGGCTAGCTCTGCATACATATTAATGAACTATAGCCTCTATAGGTCATTCCTGTAAAGAAAAGTTCTCATAACATGACACATACATGAGTTTGTTTATCTACAAGCTATCAGAAAACACGGTATGCTGGTTGGTTCATATCTGCTGAAGCTTAAAGTTCTTAAAAAAAAATCTTTCTTGGAAAACATCTTTTTGCAAAACTCTGGTTTGTCTAACCTATCGACATATCTCCGACATCTTACATAAACGTTGATATAAACAAACCGAGCATCCTGTGTGAGCCGGGATAGGTATTTTCTGGCCTGTTTTTATCAAAGGTTCAAGGGATCATCTTTAGTTAATAGACGTCAAATATCAATGTAGTCCCCTTTAAGGGCATGTAGCCCCTCAGGCGATATAGACCTCTAACGTATGGAATCACGGTGACAGGGACAAAATTGCCATAGATCTGATAACATTAAAACCAACAATAAACTATACACAATTACCGATACTTTTACACTGTGTCTCATGTCAATCTAATATACATGTCAGAGATACATATATATTCCATTACTATCAATGGCACGCCTGCGTCATCTGGTAGTATTCCTAACCAAAGCACGGGGGCTGCCCCGGGGTAGGCTTTATCTTTAATACAAATGGATCTTGATACGTGTAATAGAAATACCCCGACATTGATATAATGTACATGTTCATACCATGAGTCATTTCCTACATGATTTACGTACCGACTAGAATGACACATAATACATTCTTAGGAAGAGAATAAATTTATTTTTAGTTTCTCGAAAATTCCGAGAGTTTCATAACTTTTTGGCACATTCAACTTTTCTTTAAAAAGCAAATGATCGAAAGGTCATTGTCCTTCCTGTAACGTTCTCGGAAAGGTTCTCTGGAAAAAGCATGACGATTCTTTTAAGAACCATATCAATTGTTATCATAGATAACTAGTAGCGAACATCGATAAATTTCAAACATGGAATCCTAGGGGTGCTGGTATTTTTGCAACTTTCTTATTAAGGTTCTTCACTCGAGGTAAAAAAAAATCCTACAAGATTCTTGAGATATTTCAAAATGAAGAAAACCTCCTTGAACCTTCTCCTACCGGTCCACCAGAGAACCAGTAAGGTTCTTTGTGTTTCTTTGCAAAATGTGATGTGAAGAACCTTATCGATGGTTCTTCGCATCTGAGGGTTTATACGTACACACTTTAAACCCACCGATTCCCCTGTCTTGTCCATATAATGCGTGTGATATCTTGCTTACTTTGAGTACATATGTATGAACTCTATTTGTAATTCTTTAGGAATTTTCTGGGAACGCCTCTGTAAGAATTGGTTTATGCACAAGCTGTTAGTAAACACATCAATGTTAACAAAATGAAAAGAAAACATGCAACATAGGGTTGTTGGGTTCGCTTGCGCAATAGGTGAAAGTCATTAGCTGCAAAAAGGCATTTGCAAAAACCCTGGTCCGTCGGTTCGCCTGCGGTTATATGGATTTATATTGAGTATTATATTGAGTATTATATATCCCTATAAACCATATGTAGGCCAATTTTTTTCTACATCACGTTTTATATATTCCAATCTAGTGTCATGCAATATACACAAATTATAGAAATACAGGTGGCCAAAATTACATCCAAACACATTCAGTCTGGTTACTCTAGCTTAAGCTCAATTTGTGTTCCCACTAGGTGAATGATTTATTTTGGCCAGGTTTAGGATGAAAGTATAGTGAAAGTATACACTGAACATAAACGATAACTTGAAGGTTCTAGTTACAGATCAACATATACAGGAATTCCCATTGTATTCCAACCATTTGCCAGGGTTCTTTTAACAAAAAGTGTTCAGTGTTATTTCATACCCATGATTTACCGTAATACCACCCCTTCATTTCTTATTTCCAGGCTGTTAGATATGCTTTGCCGTCCCGGCAGACAAAGCCCTACAAAACTGCTTTGTCAGGTGGGTCTGAATGTCTGGACAGCAAAGCGCGTCGAGGGAATTTATACTGCCGTAAATAAATCTTTGAAATGGTATCGGTGAGAGGGACGTTAAAAGGTACAGTCATTCCTATTATAAAATATATTAAATAATTTAGCTGAAAATTCATACATTAATTTAATTGAATTCTTTCCGATTATTTAATTTATTTTTGTTGTTGTTAATTTCAGCCCAGTTACGCATAAGCTCTTTTGGACCCACACTGTCATGGCCTCTTTGATCCGCCACAGCTTTTGACTTTATACTCTTCAAGTTTAAAGGGGGCCCATTCACCAATCTGGCAATTATAAAACTAAAGGTGATCCCTTGGAGCTTCTATAAAACTAGGACAGAAAACGTGGAAATCATCGCACACAGGCTGCTTGTTTTGTTTATATCAAGGAGTTAATGATATGTGGGGGTCCGCAAAAAATATCACAACCAATTAAACAAGGGCATCTGGCAGCAAGTCAGATGAGCCAGAGCTTCGCAAATGGCGTTTTGCAACAAGTGACCTTTCTACCTCAGCATATATGCAACCTACCACCCCAGGTTAAATGTTTTTCCCCCGTTTGTCAACATTGCTGTGTTAACAAACATTTTGTTGATAAACAAGTTTAAACATCCTTCATGAAGGCCTTATAAGAACTGTTAACAAACAAAATTACCCTTAGATTATTAATATATACACAGAGGAAACCAGGAATCGCAAACTTTTTTTTCAAAAGGTTGGTGATGAGGCATCTTTTAGCCCTTCTGGCTTGTTATCCTAAGATGTCTTTGTCACAGATGTCTATTTGAAATTCGAAGGCATATTCAATATAATGTGGAAATATCCATGAGATTTTAATCACACTGACCGACGTATTTCCTGCTTTCGATCAGGTTTGTCTGTTCGTGCGTCTGTTTATTTTTTTCCATGTGCATAGAAAAATGCTTCTTTGAAATTTTATGTGCATGTGAGATAGGAGAGAAGAATATGTTGATTAATTTGGCTTTACTATCTTAATTGTATTCTCCTAACGTAAAACTGGTCCTTAACATGACGTAAAAAAGAGACGTCACAGCAGGCCCCACAAGCTCACAGGATCGCGTGTTCACGGTAAATATCATGTTCAAATTTGTGAATCCGTTCAACTGGTGCTAGGGTGTGGCGTAGTCTGTCTTCTGTTGTAAGCAGGGGCGGATCCAGGATTTAGGAAAAGGAGGGGTACTACGCAGGACGCTAATGACAAAACCTTAACTAAAAATTCGAACAGAGAGCAATGCAATTAAAACGATGTCCGAGAAAACACCTCATCCCCATTCATGAAGGTGAAGGTCACCGGTCACATGCTCAAACAACTGCACTTGAAAGCTTCCGATTGGCTAATAACTGGTCATAAATACAGTAGAGCGCCGTTTTTTTCCGAAAGCGTTGGAGGACAAGCTTTTTGTTCGTAAAAACGAACATTCGGAAATGCGGACAAGGGTCTAGCGGCAAGTTAGTACGACTGCGGACAGTTAATGATTAAATTAATGCCATTTTACCCTAGAAAATGTTTCTTTTCGATATTCGTAATTGACGACATGGACGTATAAAAAAATATTGGATTACTGCTTAGCATAATTGGCAATGATCAGTCTAACCTGCTTTAAGGATACGTGCGTGCTCTTTTTCCATCAAATTCACTGGAGGGAAAGTTCAAATGACATCGCCAAGGAACACGGTGTTTCTTATCTATCTACGTAATTGAAGACCGGGACATTTAGAAGCTACTCGAGCACAAGCGTTTAATGGATTATACCTCACCAATGCTGATGCGAATAAACCGCTCAGTTTTTTGGCATGACATCCTGTCCCAAGCCGACGAACTATGCTTGCTTGAGTACAAACGAGATGTGATTGATAACACACTAGTGCCCCGGCGACAACATCGGCCCAGAACTCATTAATTAGGGTCACCACTGGGTTTAACACATGACTGCAGGCCCTGTGACTCGTAATTACAATACTCATTTTAGGTTTTTACATACTTGAAATATATTTCTGAAATGCGAATACATTTTCGGTTCCCCATTTTAATTTTCGGAAAAACGAATTTTCGGAAATTCGGCATTCGGAAATACGGTGCTCTACTGTATTCTAAAAAATACAGTTGTCTGCATCCTATGGCAGACGCCATGTCACTTGGTCACACGATTCAGAAGAACCAGAGGGTTGCAAAATATGAATATTGTTTTTTTTTTGTTATGAGGTTTTACATTTCATATTAGGCCTTTGGTCCCTCATCAGCTTTAAGGTCAGACTGTGTGATAATATAGTATATTTTATGCCTGCATGGCTGAATAAAATGTCACGAACATTGCCAAGAGCTGCGTTCTTTTGCATCTTTCAGTCTCGTTTCAAAACAAACAAGATGTGACCACATTTATAGATTACTATAATTGTAAGATGATGTTAACAAAACAGTTGAATGAATATGATAATAACTGTGTATACTCAGCAAGAAAATACATGTAATTAGATTGCTACGTGCGTTTTAAAGGTGTCACTCGAGGTTAAAAAGGGGGATTTCCAAAGAAATGGGCATCTTGGTAAAATTATCTTTGTAATAAAAAATGAAATAAATAAACAACAACAAACCTCTTTCCCCGTTATGTCCCAGCATTGCAAGTTGTTACATGTGCTCTTTTTATTGTGTGACACGGGCGTAACTCGTGTTGTTGTTACGTTTTATGTTTAATCCGAACTGGTTGAACTCTCGTTGTCATGTGAGCCTTGAGTTTTCACGCCTGGTCGTGGGTCACGTGATGAGCCTGATATGTGGAGATACACAGCGTTGTTCTTTCTAGAGAATTCCTGAAACGCGTGCTTACTGTTGAGTAGGGTCCTTATAGACTGTTCGAGAAGTGAAAAATTCCCGCGTTGGGGTGTGAAGGTATATAAAGGGGCTGTTTTTTAGAACAAGAGGGCAGACAGCAGAGCAGATACCAGCGGACGCAGAAGCGTGTGTCAGATTCTAAGACCTTATCCGACGAATGCGGCAATTATACATTTTCGAAGATTTTCTCCTGGATTTTATACATTTGGACTTCAGTTTACTTTCTGTGTTGTTGCAAGAACTTTCCACTGGACTGTCATTCTCCGAGAGTTTACATTCAAAGGACTTATCATGGTTACGGTGTTGGTATCGAGGTACTGTACCATACTCTTTCTGTGTGATTATATTGACTTGTTGCTATAACACTGTTTTACTGTATAATTGTATTGATTTAGTGTATTGTATTGTCAGGGTTGTTTTAAGAATAAATTATAGTTATTTGTTAACAAAAAAAAACACTGACTTCTTTATTCATTCCCCTAGACATTTCACGCTGCCTAGTGTTACAGAATCTGATTGTTTTTATCTCCATTACAAAATCTGTGTTCATCACGTATACGTGATCTGTTTATATTAGGTTCCATACATAAAATTGGGGGCTCTCGTCGGGATGTTTAATAGTTTTCAAATTTATTAGGCCTTGACCTGGACATTGTTTTATCATACCTTGTTTACAAGATTACATTTTTGTTATTGTTTTGACATCTTAACATGGCAGATTTCAAACCTGAGACATTTGTTGACGATCCCGACCCTGATCAACTTGAACAGTTGTCAAAAGAACAGTTGGGGCTAAGTGTGAAAAAAAGCTTTGAGAAAGCCTGATATCATTGCTAAAATCAAGCAAGATCTTATTAGCAAAGGTTTAATTAAAGAGACTGAAGTTGAAACATCAAAAGATGACAGCCTTGCTATGCAATTAGAATTTAAAAAGTTGAAAATGCAACATGAGCTAGCATTAAAAGAGAGGGAAGAACGGTTAGAAAGAGAAAGACTAGAAAAAGAAATAGAAAGAGGCAGACTAGAAAAAGAAAAAGAAATTGAGTTAAAAACGACTGGAGTTAGAAAGACTTAAAGTAGAACATAGTCTACGTGCTGCCCTATCTCACAATTTTGATGTTACTAAACACATTAGACTTGTCCCACCTTTTCAAGAAAAAGAGGTTGATAAATATTTCTTACACTTTGAGAAGGAAGCTGAAAATTTAAAATGGCCTAAGGAAAATTAGACTATGCTGTTATAAAGTGTATTGACTGCCAAGGCCAGTTAAATTTATGCAGAGCTTTCAGTAGAAGCTGCTGCTGACTATGACCTGGTAAAACGGTTAATCCTGAAAGGTTATGAGTTAGTTCCAGAAGCTTACCGCCGGAAATTTAGAAATTGGGAAAAGCGCAAAGATCAGACCTATGTCGAATTTGCTAGGACAAAAGAGCAGTTGTTTGATCGCTGGTGTAGTTCTAAAAATGTAATGAAAGATTATGACAATTTCCGCCAGTTGATTTTGCTTGAAGAATTTAAGCGCTGCATTAACGCAGATGTTAACATTTTTCTCGATGAGAAACGTCCTGAAACACTTGACATTGCTGCTCAATTAGCTGATGATTATTCATTGACACACAAAATGTCCTTTACTAGCAAATTAAACCAGTCATTCACAAACAAGAATGTAACTCAGTATGGTCAAAAGAAGTTTAAAGCGCAGTCACCCAGTATTAGTATTCCTGATAGTTCAGCAAAGCCCATAGCTACATCTCAGTCCACGTCCACTGTGTCTAAGTCCAACAAAGACCAGTCATTTTCAAAGAAAATCTGTAATAATTGCAAGAAGGAAGGTCATCTAATATCTGACTGCTGGAAACTTGCGAATAGACCAAATAGCAAACCTTCTGGTTTTGTTTCAAAATCTATGCATAGCATAGCACAAGAGCCAGGCTCTTTTCATGTAAATAAGGGGTACAACTCAAATAAAGAGTTTGATGCTACGGAGGCCCAAGTGCCGTCTGAATCCAAAGAAGAATCCGTAGCTCGCGGGGTAAAAACCTCAGTTGATTTCTCCGAGGAATTAAATAAGGCTAGGTCCTTTCAAGACTCCTGTGAGGAATGTTCTCTAAATGAGGCTAAGTCCTTTTATAACTCATGCGAGAGTATTTCAAATGAGACCAGGTCCTCTTATGACAAACAAATGTTTGTTTCTGCTGAGGAAAAATCCTCTGTTGGTTCCCATGAGGAGTTTGGTAAGGATGTAGATTCCTTAGATGACTCTGAAACAGAGTTTATGACTGGCACCTTCAATGTCAGTTCTTTGTTTGACGTGGTTGAGGAAGTAGATTCCTCTCTTGACTCTGAAATTGAGTTATTTGAGCCATTCATACATGATGGTTTTGTATCACTTTCAAGTGATTTTTCAGATTCTACCCCTATTAGCATTTTGAGGGACACTGGTTCAGGCCAGACTCTCATGTTAACAAACACTTTGCCATTTTCTAATAGGTCCTTTACTGTTGCACATGCACTTGTTAATGGTGTGTTTTCAGACAGGTACACTTCAGTTCCGCATCACAGTATCCATTTAAAGTCAGATTTGATTTCTCGGAATATTACTGTGGGCATAAGAACTACTTTACCCTTTCAGGGAATTCAGTTGCTACTAGGCAATGATGTTGCAGGTGATAAAGTACAACCTGTACCAATAGTGACAAAAGCCGTCACTTGATCAGGACTCTGATCAGGAAAGTCAGGAAATTCCTGGTTTGTATCCTTCATGTGCTGTAAATAGATCTATGGCCAAGAAAAACACACATGAGGATAATGGTCCAGATAATAACACTCTGGGAGTCACTAGTGACTCGTCTAATGACTCGCCCGTACAGGATGCAACATTCTCAAGGTCAGACCTTATCGCGGAACAGCATAAGGACCCTGATATTTCATGTTTGTTTCCCAGGGCAGTTTCTAAAGATGAGCTGTCACAGAACCCAGTTTGTTTCTATGTCAAAACCACCTGATGTATGCGCTGATGATGAGTGGGCCATCAAACATCAAATAGTAATGCCCAAAAGCTTTCGCAGTGAAGTTCTAGATTGGCACATGAGGCTCCCTTGTCTGACCATTTAGGTATAAATAAAACTTATCAGAAAGTTAGTACACACTTCTATTGGCCTAACCTCAGGAAAAGTGTTGTACATTATTGTAAATCATGCCATACATGCCAGATGGTAGGCAAGCCCAATCAGAATCCTCCTAAGGCCCCACTATTCCTGCTTTTGATGAACCATTCAGTAGGATTATTGTTGATTGTGTTGGACCACTGCCCAAAACAAAATCTGGACATGAATACTTGCTGACTATCATGTGCGCATCTACCAGGTTCCCTGAGACAATACCATTGCGCAAAATTAATGCCAAAAGTGTTGTCAAATCTCTGACCAAGTTTTTTTTACAACTTTTGGATTACCAAAATCCGTCCAGTCTGACCAAGGGTCTAATTTTATGTCTGGCTTATTCCAACAAGTTATGCTTGAGCTAGGTATAAAACAGTACAGCTCTTCGCCAAACCATCCTGAAAGTCAGGGCGCCCTCGAGCGTTTTCACCAGACATTAAAAAACATGATCAGAACTTATTGCTATGACACACAGAAAGAATGGGATGAAGGAATCCACCTATTGTTGTTTGCTGTCAGAGAATCCTTTCAAGAGTCTTTGGGTTTCAGTCCCTTTGAACTAGTTTTTGGACACTCCGTTCGCGGACCATTGAAACTGCTTAAAGAAAAACTCTTGTGTGAAAATCCTGATTCTCTTAGTTTACTGCAGTATGTCTCAGACTTTCGCACTAAACTACACAATGCTTGTGAGATTGCAAAGTCAAATCTAAAATCTGCACAAAGTAAAATGAAAACAGAGTATGACAAGCACACTGTAAGTAGGACGTTTGAGCCTGGTGAAAAGGCCCTTGCCTTACTTTCCATCCCTGGCAGACCTCTGCAAGCTAGGTATTTTGGTCCTTACATTGTTGACAAGAAAGTCAGTGATTTAAATTACATACTGTTGACACCAGATAGACGTAAGAAGAAACAACTGTGCCATGTTAACATGTTGAAACCATATTATGACAGAAATAGCACATCAGATGTTGTACAAAATGTTACTGCTGTTAATTGTGTAAACACTATCCCTGACACAGTTAAAGTGGATATTGATTGTAAGTGTGATGAAGACATTCAGTGTTGTACAGTACCATTAAAAAACTCAGACGTGCTTAAAAACCTGGATGCCAAACTGTCACAACCTACCGCACAACAACAACAAGATCTCAAGAACCTGCTGCGGAATTATGAACATTAGTTTAGTGACATTCCAACGCGAACTAACATGTCGTGCCATGACGTCGATGTTGGCGAGGCAAGCGCAGTCAAGCAACATCCATATAGACTGAATCCACAAAAGCAAAATTATCAACAGGATGAGATTCAATATTGCTGGACAATGATTTTATTGAACCTAGTAACAGTAACTGAAGTTCACCATGTGTTCTTGTGCCAAAATCTGATAAAAGTTGCCGTATGTGCACAGATTATCGAAAACTGAACCCTGTTACCAAAACTGACACGTTCCCGATTCCGAGGATTGATGATTGTATTGATAGAGTCGGTAGCTCCAGGTATGTTTTCAAGTTTGACTTGTTAAAAGGATTCTGTCAAGTTCCGCTGACAGATCGAGCGAAAGAAGTGTCCGCATTTGTGACGCCGCAAGGACTGTACCAGTATAAAGTTATGCCGTTTGGCATGAACAACTCGCCAGCTACGTTCCAGCGCCTCATCCATATGGTTGTCAAGGACATTCAGGGCTGCTACGCATATATTGATGACCTGATCGTGTACAGCGACACCTGAGAGAAACATCGGCAAATTCTTCGCGACCTCTTCGAAAGACTCAGTGAAGCACGTCTGACCGTCAACTTAGTAAAATCTGAGTTTTGTCATGCGCAAGTAACATTTTTGGGTCATATTGTAGGGCAGGGTCAGGTAAAACCTGTTGATGCTAAGATAAGTGCTATTTCTGCATTTCCTAGACCAGAAAACAAAAAGAAAATGATGCGTTTTCTTGGTAAGGTTGGATACTACAGGAAGTTTAGTCCAAATTTTTCTGCTGTAGCTGAACCTTTGACTGATTTGTTAAAGAAGAAACAAAAGTTTGTATGGAATGTTCAATGTGAAAATGTATTTCAGAATTTGAAAGCAATTCTGCAAAGTTCACCAGTTTTAGGAGCTCCAGACTTTTCTGTACCTTTTAAGTTAGCTGTAGATGCTAGTGATACTGCTGCTGGTGCTGTGTTGTTACAACAAGGCAATGATGGCATTGATCTTCCAATTTGTTATTTCTCAAGAAAGTTTAATGCAAACCAGACAGACTACTCCACAATTAAAAATGAATGTTTGGCTTTGATTTTTCCGTTGCAACATTTTAAAGTTTATGTTACTTCATCAGTCAGGCCTATCATTGTCTTCAGTGATTACAATCCCCTCACGTTCATGAACAAGTTGAAGTGTAAAATTCAAAGATTGTTGAGATGGAGTTTCTTCTTTCTTACAGGATTACAATCTTGATATCATGCACATTAATGGGAAAGACAATGTACTAGCTGATTGCTTATCGAGATGTTTATGAAATGTTGTAAACAGGATGTTTATGTAATGTTGTAAATGAGATTATTTTTTGGGATGTCGTAATATTTTAGTGATTGTGATCGCAAAAAGAAAGTTTTCCGAGAAAACGTTCTTTTTCTTACAGGTGGGGGAGTGTTACAGGTGCTCTTTTTATTGTGTGACACGGGCGTAACTCGTGATGTTGTTACATTTTATGTTTAATCCGTACTGGTTGAACTCTCGTTGTCACGTGAGCCTTGAGTTTTCACGCCTGGTAGTGGGTCACGTGATGAGCCTGGTGTGTGGAGATACACAGCGCTGTTCTTTCTAGAGAATTCCTAAAACGCGTGTTTACTGTTGAGTAAGGTCCTTATAGAGAAGTGGAAAATTCCCGGGTTGGGGTGTGAAGGCATATAAAGGGGCTGTTTTTTTAGAACCAGAGGGCAGACAGCAGAGCAGATACCAGCGGACGCAGAAGCGTGTGTCAGATTCTAAGACCTTATCCGACGAATGCGGCAATTATACATTTTCAAAGATTTTCTCCTGGATTTTATACATTTGGACTTCAGTTTACTTTCTGTGTTGTTGCAAGAACTTTCCACTGGACTGTCATTCTCCGAGAGTTTACGGTTTATCGTGGTGACGGTGTTTTTTATCGAGGTACTGTACCATTATCTTTCTGTGTGATTATACTGACTTGTTGCTATAACGCTGTTTTACTGTATAATTGTATTGATTTAGTGTATTGTATTGTTAGGGTTGTTTTAAGAATAAATTATAGTTATTTGTTAACAAAAAACCACTGACTTCTTTATTCATTCCCCTAGACTTTTCACGCTGCCTAGTGTTACAGAATCTGATTTTATTTATCTCCATTACAAAATTTGTGTTCATCACGCATACGTGATCTGTTTATATTAGGTTTCGTAACAACGTGTATCCCGACTAATCCTATTGTGCCCCCGAGGACAATAGGATCAGTGTCAGTCCTTCACTTGCTCTCCTAGCCCATAAGAATGAACTCCTCAATTGTTTTTTTTTTCAGTGACTGACGCATTGTGGAGTCCATAGATTGCACCTGCAGTTAACTGTGATTATAACACTCCATACACAACTGTGAGATTTAACATATATCCATTGATTAATGTTCAGTACATCTATGTGTATTGTATATTTGACCACTAGAAAACATTACTGTTCTCTTCTCAGCCCTATTTTGCACAAAGGAAGTTAAAATATGAACATAATAGTACACAGGCCTAAAGCCTTATACAGGACTGCCACCAAATGCAAGATGTCTACCGGGGCTGTTAATGCTTCAATTCTCTCTGGACAAATACTATCAGTTGTTGATATTACAGGTGCTTCATGCTTTCCAGAATGGTTATTTTTTATTACAGGCCTTTCGACATACAACATTATGTGAACATTGGTTTGCTAACACCATAGGAAATATTTTTATTTAATTTTCATTCTAAGAGTAACAGATTGTATCGTGCTATAACCCCAGTTAGCCCATTGGTGGGCCGGCGACGCAACAGAAACCTGGAACCTGTTGCGTCGACGTCGGCGGCTATTGCTCTCCCCGATACGCACAATGCAAAAAGCTTAAACTCTCGGCTTTTCAAACCATACCGTTAGCTTCATTCTCACAACATTCACCTGATGATCGGGTCACATCCCGTTAAACAGTCTGTCGTGAATTTACCGTGTTGTTTTTATTTAGTGTTATATATATATATGTTACACCCCGATTGTGAAATTGCCCATTTCATGTAATAGGCAATGATTTTGCCCAGTTCATGAAATGGGCAACTACTTTGCCCATTTCATGTAATGGGCAAAATGACTAAATTCAGCTGCCCATTTCATGAAATGGGCAAGAAAACTGTTGCCCATTTCATGAAATGGGCACCTCCAAAACTGACAGATCTCTCATCGATTCTGATCACACAAAATCAGGCATACCGACGCATCCATGCATGTCAAGTAATTCCTAGCAGTGTCAAATGATAACAGAACATTGGTATAATTAGCTACACTTTATTTTTGGTATAAACATATGAACAATTCACAAAAAATTACTATAACTCACTATGGGTATATCATTGTCACTGAATCATTCAATGTAAGCACATGGTTATATCTGGACATATTTGGACATATCACCATTTTTCAAAACATTTTCATAAATATGCGGAGTCACTGAGCGACTCATTTATATATCATATTATGCCCCATCAACAGAAAGGCATTTTTGAACGTTTCACCATACTTTTCATAACATTTGGACAGTATTTTCATAAAGTTGAGGCGTCACTGAGTCACTCAATGTAATCACGTGTTTATCATAATATGTCCCTTCACAAACACAAGAACAGCACCCCAGATTATCCGAGTATCTAAATATTTACTTGTCCACGTTTTCACAACACTTTGAGGTGTGACATGCACTATTGCATCTCAGTCCGGCCTTAAAGCAGGAACATCTATAACTTAGACATTTTTTCTTACAGTGACATCTCTTGAAACCCTGGCCTCCACAAACACTTTGTGCTCTGACAATTTCACGCAAAGTCCACATGCCCTTAAATATTTTCCAGCTTACCTTACAGGGCTAGGGAAATCATTCAACCAAGGAGCTACTCGTTACCTGGCCAAACTGAGTAACTGAGTCCAAACTGGAGTACTGAGTCAAATCTGCAGTGTTGGTTGTTTGTCCCTGTGATGATCTTTGATGCTGGTGCATCAAAGGTTGTTTAAGGATTTTGGAGCTACTCATTACCTGGCCAAACTGAGTAACCGAGTCCAAACTGGAGTACTGAGTCAAATCTGCATTGTTGGTTGTTTGTCCCTGTGATGATCTTTGATGCTGGTGCATCAAAGGTTGTTTAAGGATTATGGAGCTACTCATTACCTGGCCAAACTGAGTAACTGAGTCCAAACTGGAGTACTGAGTCAAAACTGCTGTGTTGGTTGTTTGTCCCTGTGATCATCTCGGATGCTAATGCATCAAAGGTTGTTTGATGGTCAAAGTTACTTGTTTACATGGTATCACCAAATACATTTGCAGTATTTTCAATATATCAGGTAAGGATATACTTTAATTCAGTAGATCTTTTTATTTGTCTTTAAGTTTAAGATATTTATAAGATATTTATAAATTATTATGTTTACATATTAAATATATTTTAATATTTATAAAGTATACTTTTTAAAATATTTACCAATTTTATATTTTTTTCATTCCTTACATAATCTGATTAATGGTTAAGTACTTCTGTTTTCTGAAGTATCTTAACCATTTTCAGGTTATGGGATATATTATTGCAAGTGTTGAAAAAAAAATATATAAATAAAAGATTTAAAAAAAGGCAGGATAATTACACCTATCAAGGAATTTTAATATATATTAATATATATTTTAATGTAATTGGGAATAAATGAAATCATATAATTTATAGCTTAGTAATTATTATAGGAACATTTATCATTAATAATTATTAAAAACTACATAAAGGGTGCTTTGAAGGTTTAATAAACTAAGTAATTGTTGAGCCACAACTATTAGACAAATGAAACTTAATAATCTGTAATAAATAATATATTTAACAGCTCATTTATTATTATGCACAGTAATATATAAATAATTGAAAATTATTTATATACAAGGCCAATGTAAGCTGCAATATGCTCTTTTTTTCACTTTATCAATACAACTCCTTCAAAATAGGGTAGGGTTTCACTTCATGGCATTTACACTTTCAATTAATCAGAAGAATCCATTCAAATGGTTTACCATTCCTCACAGAATCGAGGAGTAAACCGTCGATTGTCTAGTTGCCCATTTCATGAAATGGGCAAGTAGAGTTTTGTCATTTTGCCCATTACATGAAATGGGCAAAGTGGTTGCCCATTTCTTGAACTGGGCAAACAATTTGCCCATTACATGAAATGGGCAATTTCACAATCGGGGTGTAACATATATATATATATATATATATATATATATATATATATATCCCTGCATTGTGAAAGTGTTAGTAAAAAATACGAAACCAGTCGCTTGAATCGAAACAGATTCATGTATTGGGCAGACCACTCACCAGTGAATGACAGACAAATGTTTCTCACATTCACAATAATTTAAATCGATGCTTTCAGACGGAAAACGTTTTTCCTCATGACATACACTGATAAACACGTTATAATCCTTAAGGGAACCTCTATGTGACGTTAACAATTCAGTGGGATTCCTCGTCCAACCTCATAAGTTTAAAATTTTTGTCGGATCGGTCGCTACATGATCCGACAAAAATTTTGTCGAATGACGGGTCGGATTAGTACCGCAACCGCAACCGCATAACAGGAATCAGTCCTTCATAATATCATATGTTCGACTCCTTTCCGCAACCGCGACCGTACCGCGGCTGCGGCCGCGACCGCAATCGCATAAAAGAAATCGTAGCATTAATAATTCGTTCCCTGTATCATTGCCGAGCTACCCGGAAAATTTCATCAAAATTCGCTTTGCTTGGCGGAGTAAAAAAGTCTTCAGGTCCGGAAAGGAGGGTTAGGTGATTTCAAGGCCGTACCAATCGGTCTGAAACCCTTATTAAAAAGGTTGCGACTGCAGAAAAAGGGGATCCGCTTCGATCTTGTAAGACATGTGGGTCTTGCGTTGAGGGATAAGTGAGCCCTCCCGATTGATGTTTTGACAGCTTAGCTGTTTGTGGGCCCCCTCTTCTTTTCAAAATGACTCAAATTAATATATTTAGTTATAATTTATAAAGGGACTTTATATAGGGTCGCTATAGCCTTTATTCGGTTATTAAAAGAGTTTAAACACATGTTGTAAATATTTGCATAATTTAAGCTGCCTGAAAATATGGCTCCCAAACATTTTGTTCCACAGCTGAGCGTTCTGACCTTTGATTTAATTATTCTTTGCACCAGTAACTGTCACAAGCAGAATTAAATTCTCCTGATACGAAATGTATAATGAAATATAAAGACTTATAAAGATGGAGGGAAGTCCTCAAGTTAAATTTGTGTTATTAACATTTTTTTTAAAAATAGCACGTCTTAATGTCTAGGCGTAGGCCTATATACATGATTTGATGCTAACACGTTTTTTATCCAATAAAAAGAAAAGAAATTTTGAAATAAACATCAAAATGTAATTTGTTGTTATCACCTCTTTGACTGAACAGCGATATGATGAATCCATATACTTCGTAAACTCTACAGCATCATTTATACTGACGATCCATCCATGGGCTACCCAATGATTAAAACAGTGCCGTGCATTCGTTTGTTGAACCATCTCTATACTTTAAGAAACCAGATGTATAAAGATCCTTTGTAATTCCAACCAGAACCAATGGGTTCATATAAAACCCTAATGATACAAAACCAGGCAGGGCTTTATTTATACAATGTTCACCAGAGAGTCATGCCTGACGAACCCCAAAAAAGACTTATTTTATAGATTCAGCCTTGCTACTGTTTGATCTCCGACGGCGGCGGAAAAAATGACAGAAACCGAACGTTAACCCGACGTATACAAAATTAGGTCAGTGGACCAAGGAAAAAGAAGCTAGTAAAAAGTCTTCCTGATAATATTTCTTAAAATAGAAACCCCAGTTTCCTTGTGGAATTTACTGGCTTGTAAATCAGATTGTAAGGCGAGGTTTTTGTACTTCCGCCGACAGGTTCACTTCCTCTGAGGATAATTTTACACCATTGCCTCATGGATATTTAACCAAATCCGAAGCTAGAAATCTACAACACTTTGGCGTTTGATACACGCGGCCTACACACTACAGACCTCGTATAAACTCGTTAAAAGTAAAAGAAATCAGGCAACATTCCAGACAGTTCCTGTGATAGATACTTGCCGAGAAAACAAAGTGGCATTGACGCCTCTCAACCAATTTATCACGTCACTTCTTAGTTTCTAGCAGCCGGGGGATACAGTGGTAACACACCTCGCGTGATAAGAAAAGTATGAAAAACACTACCGACAGCGTTTTTATCGAAAAAAGGACAAGCACAAGTTAGGAATCATTGGGAACTATTTGCAAGACGAATCTAATTATTCCGGAGTTGTTATTTTTGTACACCAGATAGAGAATGGCTGCTCATGGACATTCATTGGTGGGGAATGGTTTAAGTAAAATGTTGAAAGAATATTACGTATAAGAAGAAATATCAGTCACGATTTATACTACCAGTTCTTTTTATATCAATTTAAAAATATATGGCAATTTAAAAAAAAAATAATCAAGTGTCTCAAGGGTGTGAGTTCTGGTAAACCGTTTCTTTACACAGGTTTTAATTTATTCCCTCCAGACGTGTAAAAAATGAAAAAAAATACGGTTGGATTCCCTCTAAATATAGCTTGAATATGCCTTGAATAGGCATCGGTTGCACAAGTGTTTCCAGGGGCTTTATAAATAGAAAGAACAACATGGAATAAAACAAAGGCTGACCTTGAGAGGAGCGGATTAGCGTAATGGCTACTTGTGACCGCAAAGTTGCGGGTTCGCGTCCTGCTCTGACTGCTTTCCGCGGTAAGACTCCTGCCAAACTCTTGACAACATGAGTGCGCTCTCTTCACTGTGGAGTGAATTGGTATATAATGGTCAAATATGGGCGGCAGTCAAATGTTGAATAAATAACCTTCCAGCGCCCTGTGTGGCTGCTTGGTCGTATGGTCCCCAGGGAACCGAGAAAAGCTACAAGAATGGACAGCCCCGAAAAAACCAGGAAGGCAAAGATTGAGTCGGATGACCTGCCGTGAGTGTCAGATTAAACCCTCCCCCCTCCCTCCACCGTGAGCAATGTGAATCTCCGATAAAAGTGCAGGCAGGCGTCCATATGAGACATAAGAAGTCAGGGCTAAACACTCTGGATGAAAAAAAGATGCTGTCTGAAATGCATTCATATCCATTAATTATTAGAGCCGTGTATTTAATTCAAAAGATTAAAGTTCCACGTACAGAAAAATAACTCATGTTTAAAGAACAAATGCTTCACCAGTTTCTCAATAATAAGAAGGGCAAAAACTGATTATTTTCTTACAAAAGTAACCTAACGCGTCACGCGTTCTGCTCACACGAGGGACCGTTCATTTCTCATTGCTCTCTGATTCGTGTGTCGACTGATTAAGTATAACTGCCAACATGCCTGTTATTAACACATGTTCAGGACAAAACTTTAAGAGTTGAAGTCTGATATAATAGAGTTTACGACCTCTGGAACCCGGAACATTCCGCGTGAGATGTAATAACCAAGGTTACACCTCGCACAACCCGTGGTTACAGCACGTGCTAACTGCAAGAATCTCTCAACGGCTCAACGAGTGTAGTAAAAAATCATAACTACAATTTTATGAGATAAATTACAGAAATTCGACAACTAGTGGTGTTTAATACGAATCATTATTGACATGTTTGAAATCAAATAACGGTGGTACCTTAAATTGTGCCTCTTTGCCACAGGACTGCATCACAAGTTGAGCAGATCTTGGTTAAACATGCGTCATTCTAGACACAGATATGCATCAAAATATAATGAAATAAAAAATTAAATCTAAATATAAATTTACGTGTCAGTGCTGATTTTTAAAAAAAATTTTTGTCCTCGCTTTAAAACGAAGCTAATACGGATACAGCGTGAAAACAGGTCAAGCAATAATAATTAGTTAAGTGGTAGGCGACCGACAAAAGCTCTACCAACCAATAGCTGAATCATCTGACGTCACGTTATATATCTCTGAAGTAATTTCTCTGGTAGGTTTATGTTTTTTTATAAATACATTAACGACTGGAACCACCGACCGTCGTGTCAAGTTTCTAAATACAATGTGCGTTAATGAAGGGTTGGACAGGACACCGTGTAAGCAATTCTACAGTACAAGGGCGACTACACCATACATGACAATGAAGGCTACTTGTGGTTATCTAGATATAATGCCTACACTTACACATACAATTCAGCAGCCGATAGAAGATGAGAAATGGACGCCCACAGACGGGTTTTCCCGCCACATTCCTTTGTCCGAGACACATTTCAGCGTCTGGCGCTTGCTCTAATTTTGTAGTGACGTTCTAAGGGACAAATTCTGTCTCCAATGCACGCCCACTTGTCCAAAAGCGCCGAAAATAAGTAGGAAGGCATCCCTCCAGATTTTAACCAGCAATTTGCAACCTTTTTTATTCCCCCATGGGTTAACACGTTATTACCCCAGACTGTCTTGTTAACAATGGGACACAGGACCTGGTGATGTCATGTACGTATGTTTTTACGTATACGATGTCTATAAATAAACCAGGCGTCCTATAAGTACATCCTCAGTACAATGTGTCTCATATATAAGTTTTCTCCATAGCAGCAATGCAGTATCCATTTAAACAATAACCTCTAAATTTATATAAAAGCATACATTCTTTCTTGTTTCAAGTGCACTGCTATTGGTTTAAACACTAACAATACTTAATATTACAAAGTTGCCAGTAATCCTAATAAGCCCAGCTGGTACGCCTACTCCTTTATTTATAGCACGTTATGGGACCCACTGCTTTCCCTAACATAATGACTGGTGTGGAGAACGTGTTATACATCTCTTTCGTGAGCCACTCAAAACTGGAAAATCAGATCTGGCATGTGAATTGCTAAAGCAACATTACACAAAATCCCTTGTTACTAGTTGCGGATGGGGCTCCCGGTATAATATCTTTATGCTTGTGGGCCAATGGTATGAACTTTGATGCCGGGGGGCCGATGGAAAATTTGAAAAGCTTTCACTCATATTTTCAAAATCTAAAACCCATCCCAGTCCTCGTCTGCCTGTTACAAAGTAAATCTCTGGTTAGTGTTATGACCACTAATTGTCAAAAATTGGTCATTTCTTTTAAATCATTACGCTCTTTACACAGCGCTTTACCTATAGGGCTACTTCCTATATCGTAAGGCGCTGTTTGTTATGACCTCGTATCCTGAATTGCAACACCAGAGGGGAGCACTTGATTTTTGTCCAATCAGATGAGACCTTGTGCTGGAAGACAAAGCCAAGCGAGGAATACACGGAGCCAATCATATTAATTTCTTTTTGAGTGACAGCTCATCCCCAAGCGTAACCGTCTGAACAGGCCACAGGTTCAGAGAGAATTGCCCCTGACGTGGTTTGCTTAGGGCCTTGGGCACATAGGATGCTCGGCCGGTGAGCTGTAATTCAAACGAAACGTAACAACAAAGGTTGCGTGCACACCTCGCTGGCTGGTTTCAGTTCTGCAGACAACAGATACATGGCTACGCTAACACAGTCATAATGTCATAATCGAATCGGTCGATGATGCGAGAATGCAGAGGGAGCAATTTAAATTCGACCGGAAACTCAACAAGCGGCGCGCTTGAAGCACGGCAATGGGCGGAGCCAGGATGCCTGTCGAGTGTCTGTTTATTGGCATCTGATTGGCTGCTTGTCACATCGTACGCACGTTTATTTCAGTGGACAACAAACCGCCATCTGGTGTCTAAATATATCATAAACGGTCAAAGCTGGCAGCGTGAAAATCAGTTGCTTCTTTAGAAGCGCAAGATTTCCGCTGCCTCGGGAGCGTATTAAATCACTAACTGAAGAAAATATATGTGATATTAAATATAATAGAAACGCAATTCGAGTAATACTAAAGGGGTACTTCTGTATATCATAATAGGACTGGATATACTTAGTCATTCCATGAAAGGTAGAATAAACTCAAGCATACCTTTAAATGTTTGAAACATTTAGGAAGGCCTACTTCAAAAATAAATTCACAGTTTGACGGCAGCAGTAATCTTTCCATTCAAATTATATAAATAAAAAATTGCCTGAATCGTTTTCGAATTGTTATTAAAAAATAATTTAAATAAGGGGTGCAATAGTTCAGACATATTGCCTTAAAACACCAATTTTGTTGCTACAACGTTTTCTTCAATTTCAATTTTTTTTATCATAAATGGTCTTGCCTATATTCGCTTATAACGAAAAACGGTTGCCTGGCAAGCCTTTCAAAATTGAAGCCTGGTAACTAGTTATCTTGTTTGATATAACTTTGTATCATGATTTTATAGATGAAAACTGAAATATTTCTTGGCAAAGAAAGATTTAACTCCTGTCAAATAATATATGGCATATATCTAGCATATACTCGTAATAGTAAACAAGATCAAAAGGCCCAATGCGAACCTGTGCAATGGGATACTTAGTATATATTGGGCATAATGCTTTCCTGATAACATGATTGCATTATTTGAAAAGGATTTGATAACTTTTCAAGTACATAAGTGACATGTACATGTCCATAGCAAGTAATATAAAATTTAAACCTGAGTACAGACTAGAATATGGGAAGTCGACAACTGATTACAGGTATCTAAATCACAGAGGCGCGGATAAAGTAAGGCATGGAATCTCTCCTAACAGGGCAGCACTCCAGTTTGCTCTGCGAATTAAGGAAGGTAGGTGGCGCCACCTGTCTGGTCGACGGGAAAATTAACCAAGATTGCAAGCCAAACTTCAGACCACTATATTGAACCACTCCTGAGATATGGGTGATTTTCACCGAAAGCAAACGCACGGTCGGACTCAATGTGAAAAAGTTGCAGATGGCGCCACCAGTCCGGAGTTCGAGATGGTGGTATCCAAGATCTACGGATATACACAATTACAGCTCAATACATAGAACCACTGAGTTATGGGCTATAAGCACTAAGACTCACAGATTGCAAAGCACGGATTGACGCCATGCGAAAATGATTGCAGGTTGCACCACCAGTCTTGATAACGATATCGTCATGCACATATTACAGCCCAATACATGGAACCACTCCTGAGATATGGGCTATAATCACGAAGACGCAAAGGTGGACACAGATGCGCGAAAGGATTGCAGGTGGCGTAATCAATCTTTGTAAGGTACGATTTCACATATGACAAATTAATTATGCCGGGTTTAAGAAAGATTGGTACAAGGGTCTCAGAGGAGTTCTTTCCAGACGGACGCGTCGGCAGGCGGAGTCCACCTGAAGACGTAGTGAAGCCTTATTTTGGCAGATACAATAACACATACATTACTCCTAAGATATTGGCAAAGATGTATGGACAGTCGAAAAGTTCAGGCTCATAAATCAATTTTGAGTTAGGTGGACTCGATTGGCCAAGTTTGGCTGAGGAAGACAGTTGTTTCGAAGTCAAATGCAGCTAATATACCAGATGTAGCTATTGCACTCACTGAATTCTTGACTGGTTGCCAAATCTGATAGCTGGCAGTCTGCCAAAGCTATAAATAGATACAGACTGAAACTTGACCTGTTGAAATAGTTGGCAGCCTGCCAAGCTTTTCATAGACACAGAAAAATCCTTGCTAGTTTTTTTTTTTTTTTTTTTTTTATTGAATCAAATACAAATACATATAACGCAAACTTCAATACAAACAGGCATCACTACACAAATGACAACGGTTGCATTACAATACACATGCATGGACATGTACATGTCACATCAACATAACATAACACAAATACACAGAACATGAATATAGAAATAACATTAATATTATTTAGTTTACATTAGTAATCTCGATTAGATTCAATGTTTGTTAATTTCCACATGTAAATTTAAGTTTTTGATAACAATATTTTAACAGAGAGAGAGAGAGAGAGAGAGAGAGAGAGAGAGAGAGAGAGAGAGAGAGAGAGGAAGGAAGAAGAGAAATCAATATGGAGCTAGAGGAGGGCAGAATTTGGAAGAAAAGAGATAGTTTCCCATAAACAGTTGGTATATATAAAAGTTATTCCTCAAAGATATGACACATCTGCTTCCACTTTTGTTTGTGTAAATAAACTATACCTTTCTGTTTTGCAATGTTTTTCTCTATTTTATAAAACTGGTCAATAAAGTTTTTTAAACCTGAAAAAAAATCAACTTTTCTTCTTTACACTTACATACATAGATATACCTCTTAAACAAAAGAATAAGTATATCTAATAGATCATCATTTGTATTGTTAAACATAACTTCATTTATATCCAAGTGCTTACTAGTATTCAATATTTGCTTATGTGATAACCAGTTCTTAAATTCAGATCTTAATGCTTGTACCTTTTCACATTCATAAAATAAGTGGAGAAGTGTTTCTTTCTCCTTTTTACAGAGAGAGCATTTATCACTTTCACTTTTACCACATACATGTAGTAGTGGATTGAGAGGTATACACCTATGAAGAAGTTTAAATTGAAATGTCCTGAGTTTTTCTGAAATTGTAATTTTTTTTATTATTCCAAAAGCTTTCAATATTGATTCTCTATTTTCTGTTCCTAAATCTTGGTTCCATTTTAAAATAGATTTACGTGGGTCTGTATGAATTTTGGATACAATTTCATTATACACGGTTTTGGTCACTTTTTTATTTTTCATGATTTTTTCTGATTTGCTATCGCATTTGGTAAATGGTGGAGATCCTGTTTTTATTGATCTCTTCCAGCTGGCTGGAATAGCTGCAATGATGCTGATATAATGTAAGAAGCTTATTTTTGCTTTTCTTTTATCTAAAAATTCTTTATATGTCAGAAATCCTTGCTAGTTGCCAAATCTGTCTATACATATTGAAAGACTTTGGCTACAATGCTATTTTCAAGCTGACATATTCTTATGATCAAAATGTTAAGAATAATAACGGATGCTTATTGACAGCAAAATCGGAATACAGATATATTTTATTCATGGCTTAATCTTACACATCATTTTGATAAGACACCAATTATTATAATTGCCCGAACACATCTGCTTCTATTCAACACAGTTCAGTCTGTTGCTACTTCAAATCTAGTAATCAATGTTAGCTTTGTTTTACAAAGTGTCTCGGTCCTTTCATTAGTCGGTCCAATAGTTCAGCCAAAAATCATTTTAAGTAAACTTGAACAAAGGCCAGTTAAGAAACATGCAGAAGAAGACTAATACAGCCCTGTTTTCTCCGACTCTACCAAAGAATCAACTAGAACACGGGTAGTCGACAAGCGACTACGTGTATCCGCCAAAATCAGAGTGGAACGGGTGAAGTGAGGCATGGATTGAGTGGCAAGGGGAAATAGAGTGAGGTGTGTTGCATATTAGCATGGATGTCTGCAGCTGAAATGTGTATGTAGGTGGCGCCACCTGCCAAAAAAAATCCAGAAAGCTAACAAGATGTATAAACACGCAAAATTTTAGGCAGACAAGTCAAACCACTACTGAGATATGAGTGATTTTAGCCCACGGTAGACAAACAGACGGACGCTGTGCAAAAATGGTTGAAGGTGGCCCCTCCAGTTTTGTGTATGATAAAGAGCCGCGTGAGATCTATACACAGGCAAAATGTTAGCCAAATCGGTCAAACGGTTTCCGAGATATAAGCTTGGATGTCTGCAGCGTAAACTAAAATGTAGGGTGGCGCCACCTGTCATAAAATCAAGAAGCTGTTAAGGATGTATAAACCTGCAAATTTTTAGGCAGATATGTCAAACCACTGCCGAGATATGAGTGATTTTATCCCACAGCAGACAAACAGACGGACGGGGATCAATGTAGCGTCATTTAGGTGACTGATTTTTTTAAAAACAATCTAGTGAAGGTAGCTGATGCCGTTTTTGAAATAGTATGGGTGAATTTACACGCCACATCATCCCACATAAACTCACAGGTTCGCTAAAACCCGACTCAATCCAACGATTGTGTTTCAAACTAAACACACAGTCGTATCTCCGTTAATCCCAGTACTTTTTAAGACTGATGTTAATTTCTATCATATAGATCATCATCTCCAAAAAGTTAGTCCACGATCTCAAAAATTTAGTAAACTTATCTGTTCAAAACGACCTATATGTCTCGACAAAAAGCACTCGAATCACAGTTCCAGTTATTTTGCATACAGCCAGAAACTCACTAAGACATTTTGACGACAGAATAAAACGATATCATGGTATGTGTTACAAATCCTAGGTATTTACTTAATGGTCCATGAGACTTTTCATGAGCCTTTTCAATAATTATCATAAGTATGGGCTTTTCATATTGCCGAAAATTAAGGTATCAGCCAAAAGCAACTTCCAGCAGAAATTTCCAGATAGTATGCTTTTTTCATTACTCAAATTAATAAAAGTCATATAATTAATTCAATGATAAACGTGGCGTTCCTCGTTACAATATAGGTCTCGTCCTACATACGGTCATGGCTTGATCATGTTGAGGTATTGATCAGACATATGGGTTTCCTATTTTTTTAATATCCACTTTTGAGTTACACTCTCCAACAGCTAAGGAGAAAAATGACATATTTTCCCCAAGTTTAAGTTACTCGTTAGGTATTTCTGAGATAATGGTTAAAGTGGTCAATATATTTCGAGATACACTATCATATGAAATTAAAGTCAATAAAAGAATAAATTTTGGGTAATGTCTGGAAATAAAATATTTCTGTTAAGGCCACTGATTAATACAGATACTGATTGATAGTAAAATCTGGAGATATATTTAACCAACTTATTCAGAACCAATTAGTATAATTTTCCTCCGCCTGTTGTCGCGAGGTATTATACCTTACCTTGGTCTGTCTACAATTTTACGGACAATATGTTGAACAAATTTTGTAGTAACTTCGTAGAGTTTTGAGAAAACATACAAGGAACAACCCATTTAATTCTTGATGTAATTTGAATCATCAAAATAAATTTTAATTCAAAGGATTCTGTCTCATTATTACGGATATCTCTTATATTAGAGCTATTGAGTGGTATTTGGGGATTTTAAGGAAAATCTTTGTCTGGATAATATGAGTCCGACAAGATTTTTTTTTTATATTTCTGTTACAATAAGTGAATATGACTATAATGAATTTAATACTTACGCACTCACTTAAAAATCATTAAACTGATATGTATGGATTAGGTTATAAAATCTTTCGGTAAAATCTGTTGAAAGACTGACGCAGTATATGATGAGGAAAGCTAGTGAACATACCAGATATGACAGAAAAGGACGGAGCTTTTTTTTAATACTTCATAAACTATTCTTTTTCTTGCTACAAATTATGATTTATAGGCAAATATACTTTACAAAATACGATGATTGATTGTTATTTATTGTAAAACGCAGATAAGGATAGTAACTTCTGTAAAACACATATGAGCAGTGAGCGCATGATATATTTCCATACCGTCAAGTATAGCATTCTCGAAGTTCTTTAATTCTCACAGAAAAGACTCCTTCATTATAGATTATTTATTATTTATTATTGAAAAGAAACTGTCACTTATGGTCTTTCAAAGCTGCCATCTGAACTGAGCAAGTGTCAACATTTCCCTAACAACACCATATATCACCTGTAGCAGATGTCAAAATGACACACTGGGCTGTAAACAGGTCAAATGCATCCCATCCATGCTCGTGACGTTTCATTTTCTCTCTTTTATGGAAGAAACCTTTCAAGGTAAAAATCAGTGTGTGGCTTTTTTGCAGCTGTAGTGTAAAGGGAGTGACATTTATCACGTGACTTGCTTACAAAATTCATATCCAGAAACACTACCCTGCTTGGTTGGAACAGAACTCGGGTGGGACATATTTTTTCTTCTCCAGCTCATGAGACAGTTTCACGAGCCAAAATGGAACGTCCGTCGACGTGATAATGAATTCATGTGGGATGAACACTTGCAAATTGTAAAAGTATGATTTTCTGTCAGCCTGAGAGTGTCAACATGGCCAGACTGAGTTTTCTGACCAATTTCCGACATTAAGGAAGCATACCCCCTTCTGACCCACACTGTCAAAATCCAGGTCTCCTACACACACACACACACGCACGTTTGTATGCATGTATGTATGTATGTAGTGAAATTTTCATTTTGATGTTCTTTGTACATGAATGTGTTTGATTGTATATTGATGCACCACAGTCAGAAAGTCTAACTCAAATAATTGTCTAATATTTAGAAAGCTGTTCATGGGTGGACAGAGGATTTAAGATCAGGGGAAGAGGCTCATATTGTGATGCCATGAAGCAGTAGATGTAAATTAAGGTTATAATGATGCAACTGCACAATCTGGCGTAGAACACTGGTATTAAAAGTGTATTTTTTTAATTTTTTTTTAACATAATTATTTATGATAAAAAGGCAAAGCATGTCCCTTCAATGCCCCCACATCTGCTATTCTTTGTACAACATGACTTCAGATGCAGGGGATCTCAATGTGTTTTCCAATCTTAGTTCAATCTTATTTCAGAAGTTTTCACTGGAACCACTTGGATCCCTTCTTTTTCTGTACAGCACTGGAAATTTTCTTCTTGTAAGAATCAACCAACTTATCAAAGTCGTCACGTTTCTCTTTTAACTGTTGTCCTCTTCTCTTTTTCTTCTTTGGTGCCTGAAAAAATGAAAAAGATCAAAATGATGCAGTCAAAAAATTTAATCTGGAGTATCATTATTTCCAAGTATTTTTTTCATAAAGGAGTTCTCAATGACTTTGAAGCATCTGCCTGAAAAGCCTAAGGGTCCATTCACATTATGTGAATTTTTCAAAACTTACTCTAATGGGTACTTAAAATGGAAAGAACTTGAAAATACTATATTTCAAAGAATTTAAATATTATTATATATATTTATATATTATTATATATAATATTTTCGTAATTAATATTGTGTATACGTTATTTGTCTCATCTATTATCAAACTGTTTTAGGCAATACTATTATGTTACATCTGCAAAACGTGCTGAGATATAAATGTGAATCTAGTTAGATTATTTTGAAATATGAAGCAAAATAAATTATCTTAATTATTCAGTACAAATATCAATAAATGGAAATAATCCTATCAACATCTTGCCAGATTGGGAAAAGTTAGATTCAAAACCATTTCATAACTTTCATCATTGTAATGATATTTGAATGTTAAAAAAGACATTTATTAAGAACACCGCTTTGTCCAAATCTAACTCAAGTTGACTGAAAGCAACCAATCTTAATGTAATTATAATGAAAGTTATAAAATCAATCATGAAGTTTAAAATAATGATTCAACACTGAATTTACAAGCAAAAACAAAAGTTTTTTCTTTGTCCTTCATAAATGTAATCCCTTACACTGAAACCATGAGACATCAGAATCTGCAGTTCATGTGACTGTGTCATGTGGCTGGTCAAGGTATCCCAGCAAGATCATTTAATATATTGAAAAAAAAATAATAGGAGAAAAAGCATTTTCTTTAATGAATATGATCACTGTAGGTTTAAAAAAAAATAGGGTGTTAAAACTGAAATCCAGAAATGGAAAAATATTAAAATGAAATAAAACTATTTTTCTTTATTTTCCTTTTCTTTATTGATGTCCATTCACAGTAACTGTAAGCTCATACAAAATAAAACTTTGATGAAACTGTAAAGGACAGTGCCAAAAAAACAAATGACCATATTGGTAGAAATCCAGTTCCAACAGAACATCTCATCTGCTAAAGTGATCTGGAGGAAAGTTCTGTTTAAATTTAGATAAAGTCTGATGGCAGTACCTACATTAGGTTTTGGGATTTCTTTCTCCTGTTTCAATGCTTTGTAAACTCTTTTTGCCAAAAGCTCCCTCAGCTAGTCACAAATATCCATTTACCAATTCAAAAGTCACAAAAATCCTTCCAACAGACTGTTGGATGATATGGCTGTAAATCTTGAGGCAGAATCTCAAGACATCCTAAAAAGAGTTTGACATTTAAGCTAACAGCAAAAAGGGGCAGCTCTTACCAGAGCCTAATGTACTTGCTAAAACTGTAATAAGATATTTCAGCATATAAAAGCCAATGATGGCTATCCTGTGATTTCAACTGAAGAAATGATAGCATTGTACCAGCTCAGAGCCTGTGAAGCCCTCTACAGCAATTTTTATAAGAATCTGGTAAATCTAAAAAAAAGTGTTCATGCTATCTTATTTATACCTCTACATGCTGCTTCCTAACTCATGTTGCCAGTGGCAGCAACTGTATGGTGAACTCTGGGAGTGTATTAGGAATGATTGCAAGTTGATCTCTGAGCTCTAGCAGAACCCTGTCTATTCTGGTTACCTGTAAACATGCTTTTTATGCTTTACATAAAATCTGACAGGGTAATGTGAAACAAATATATTTATGTTTATTTATATTATGTTTATGTCTATTTATGGTAAAAATATGTCTACCATTATGTAAAAATGCAGAATATTACAAAAATGCCTCATCACACAGTAAATGTCAACAAGATGTTTATGATATCTTTACATGCAACCCCTTGACCTTTGTCTATGAGAATGCTATTAAAATATTGGTTTACACATGCATGTCTGACATTGGATATTATAAAACCTTGGTTTATATTCTTCCATCTTCTACTATTATGAAATTAGAAATGAGTGCCAAACAATTGTTATCATATTCAACATTATGGTATTTGCTATAAAAGGGCAGGAAAATCTTACTTTAATGTTCATAAAGAATACATATATTTTGAAGCCACCATTTATGCCTTCTAGATATAAAAGCAAAACATGTGACCTCAAGAGTCATATGGTCACTATGACATTCAAAGATTCTCTCTGACGTTTACAATGCTTTACAATAATTCCAAAACTATAGAAGCAAAACTGGAACCAAGAGTGCTTACGATAATTATGTTAATGATAATTTGTTTCTTCATCCCATATTGCAAGAGATATCAATATCAGTTTATTTTCGGTTTAATGTTAATGCATAAATTCTGCAACACTACAGACAATATAGCACTGTTTGATTTTGTGGAGCCATGACCTGAACCTCTTGGTTAATGGGTTTTGACCATTCTCAACACTAAAACCCCTTGCCAAGGACTCAACATTGAGGGTTTTCCCTCTCCACCAGGGACTTAACGTGCCATTAAGTGCCTCATATGGTTGTAATTGTTCCCCTTGGGGTGAGAAAGGAATGAAACCAACAAAAATATAGGAAGGCACAGTGAGATCCATTTTGATAACTGAATTAAAATTGCTGCAAATTCTGCACTAATTCTCCATCTTGCTGCATGTTCCACCAGGTACACCAAGTTCTTTGTTCTTGCTTTTAATGTATCATAAACGTGCACAAAAGGGGTAATATTTTATGGTTGGTTGCCGCGTCTGCAGGAGCTGACATTCCCTTTCTAGGCCTTTTTGAGATATAATCAATAGTTTTCTTTGTAACAGTGCAACTGAAACTGAAAACAAGTGGCCCATGGGCCATGATGCTCAGCTAAATTTGACTCATTTCTTTTATTAATGTTATATATTGCCTGTAAGAATAGCCTATTGCTAATGTTACTATGTCGAAAAATGGACAGAAAATAAAATTTTCATAATTCATAGGAGACCTGCCTAGGACCCCCCCTGGATTTCACAATAGAGGGTTCTAGGGAAAATGGATACAATTTGTACCCTGTTTGTCTGGGTGATCAAAATCAGTTTCTGGTTCATAGCTCGCAGAATATAGGTCACCATGATCAAATTTCAGGTTTCCATGGAGAATTGCCAATTAGGACTTCCCTGAATGTCATGTTAGAGGAGTCTAGGCTTAATGGATACAATTTTTGCCCTGTCTGACTGCTCAAAATCATGCTTCTAGCCAGTAGCTTGCAGAATATAGGTCACCATGACCTAATTTGGGGTTTTCAATGAGATTTGCCAAGAACCTCCCAGGATTTTACGATTAGTAGGCTAAACTGATGCGATTTGTGCCAATCTGACATTCATGGTGCTCAAAATCATGATTTTGGCCCACAGGTCATGAACTTTAGCTCACTATGACCTAATTTCAGGTTTCCAAGAAGATTTGCCTAGAACCTCCAAGGGTATTGTGTTAGACATTCCTAGTTCTAACAGATACGATTTGTCCCAATCCGACATCAGAGTGTTCATATAACATCTTTTTCCTATAGGTCGCAGAATATAGGTTAGTGACCTAAATTCAGGTTTCCAAGGTTATTTGCCTAGGAATTCCCTAAATGTTAAGTTAGGGGATTCTATGCCTCATGGGTACCATTTGTGCCCCATCTAACTGTCTAGGTGCTCACAATCATGTTTTCAGCCTGTAGGTCACAAAATAAAGGTCACCATGACCTTATTTCAGCTTTCCAAGGAGATTTGCCTAGGAACTCCCTGGATGTACAATTAGAAGTTTCCAGGTCTAATGGTTATGATTTGTGCCCTGTTAACCACTGGCCGGACGCCAGACAAAGGGTGATTCCCATAGCTCAGATGACTGACAGTCAGCTGAGCTAAAAAAAATTATAACCAACTTCAATAAAATTTGCTGATTGCCCATCACCAACATATGTTAATTACCATATACCAATATCTTTCACCTTTTCACTGTTAGTAGGTGGATGAAAGATAAGTGATAATGACATTATTAAATGCTATATAGATGCATGCTAGGCCTCTCCTTCAGATGTCTAGATGCAATAGAGTGGGTTCAATTGCAAAACATAACACACAAAATGCGTGGAACAGTGTGACATCAAGATTTGATTGGCCAAAATATTCCACTTGAGTCCCAGTGCTCTAAACAATGAAATGACATCAACTTGTATTTACGAGGCATTTCGGAAGCTGAAGTTAAATTGTACAAAAACAAATCTAATCCCTTGTGGGAGACTTAATGAAATATTAACATAGTAAAGCTGCACAGTTACGAACTGCAAGACAATCATAAATCAAAAAAGTCTCCAAACTTTAAAACAAAAATATTAGATCAGTTGGGTGGCACTCAGCTTGAATGGTGCAATTGGCTTAATAACTGCAAAAATGACAACCACAGGTCAGGGAAACCTGAATAGATTTATAAAAAAATGTTGTTGTGCTAGCGTGATTTGTCATCCTGGTAAGGTCAATGATCATCTTTATCGGTGTGAGATCGACGTGAAATAAAAGAACAACATGCTGGACTCAGTGTGATGCTTTCAAAGGCTACAAATTGAGAAATGACGATGAGAAACTTAAAGAATTAAAGTTTAACAATCATGGTCTTCCAAATGTTAGGTCATGGCTTAAAACAATTATTAAACAAAACCTGATAATTTCTAGTTCCCAGAAGAATATGAAAGGGAACTGACAAGTCTGACATGTTTATAAAAACATGTTTAAGCAATTAGCTTCATATCAGCTTAAATTATTATCTCTCCATATAACACGAAAGTCACAGTTCCTTCATGACCATTTAATTTCACCCTCCAGATGACCAATTAGACAAGTATTAAGCATTATGATGCTGACTGACCCTTGTAAATCAGCCTTGAGTCAATGCTCAATGCTTGTTAACAAAGGTGTGGCTCACTTTGCTCGTTGACAGTTCATGATCAGCCAACAAGGATATTCTTGCAAACAGTTACCAATAACACAATCTTGCACTATTGTGAACATGTGTAACAGGTATTTATATTCCTTGCTCATGTGTTCAGTATGTTGATCGCCAAATGCTACATCTTTGAATATCATTGTTAATGTCATTATTTACACTGATACCACAGCTGCTCAACAGCACACTCTAGTGTTCATTTTTTTTCTTGTTAATATTCATTAACCTCATATTTTTTTACATTGTAGTGTTTACATTGCCATTTACCTTTACCAGTCATTATTTAAAGAAAATATTAATCATAATCAGTAGAATCATAATCATAATGTAAGAACAACTATCTCATAGTGGCAGTGCTTTGTTTACCTATGTGATCACGAATTTCCACAAAGTGGAAAAATATCTATCACTTTAAATAAATAATAACCAGGACTCTTTAAGGTACTTCATATAAGTTACATGGTAATGTTTTAAGGGAATACCTTTGACACTATGGCTGTATTTCCTTGTGTAACTAAGACCTTCCTATGAGTAAAATAATAAATATGAATATGTGTGTGTGTTTCTGTGTACATGATGACATTGGAGATAAAATGTTTGACAAGTCTCCCATCAGGTATGAAAAAAATTATAACCATTAGGTTCATCAAAAGAAATATATTGTTACTTTGTAAAAATACCATGAGCAAAAAGTACATGTCTGCCCCAACAGAAGAAACATTATTTTGTTAAGTTCAGTGTATCATAAAGTGACAGTTAACTCCAAATCTGAAAAATAAGTGAAATAAATATGTCTTATTACCTGGGCATTGGCTATTCTGGGGTTCTTGCTATACAATTGTACTATAGATATTAATATCCTAAGAGACATCCTACAGAAGCTTTGTTTATTTTTTGTCTTTCAGCCTGTCATGTTGTTTTCCAGGAGGACAATGCCGTAAGCACCCGACACTTGCCGGTAAAGGTCAGCCTTTCTGGTGTGGGCCAACAGCCACCAAATCAAATCACATTACACAATGGAAGCAAGTCTGCCAAATGCTGATTGTCCACCTTGATTTTTTCATACCTGTCTTTCAAAGAAAACCACAAAGCTGTATGACCCTAAAATGTCCATTTTTATAAGGGCCAGCATATGCTGAGTAACAGCTTCGTAACACCTTACTATTACATATTACAGCATGTCTGGAGGTTGTAGAACATTGGTAACTTCAAGTTTAAGTTTTATAAGAAATAAATTGGCTAGAGTTTATGCCATTTTCTCTATCACACACTCACACACATTTATACACACTCACATAATGTCCTTTTATAAATTTATTTTTCCTGAATCTACTTGATTTTCATTTACTAACTGTAAACTTAAGCAATAGCAAAGAAAATTTATCATTTGAAAAGAATACCAAATGAATCATGTCATCTTTCCAAACTTTAACAATCAATATTCTGAAATAAGAGATGAATGAGTCTTTATAAATCTCAGCTGAAACCTCAAGTAAGCAGTGGTAAAACTGTATCAGGAACAGAAAAACACTGCTTCAGGTCTATAAACTTGTACCTTGAAAATTTTTAGTAATTTTCTGAACACACATAAAAATATACATTTCCTTATCAAATGGAGCAAGGAACCAGCTCAGGTATATATATGTTGCTTTCTTCCAATCTCTAAATCACCCTGAACCTGGCCATCTGGTCTTTTTTCATTGCTTGACATTTCTTAGTGTAAATGAAACCAGGTGGGCAAAAATATATTGTAAAATTTCATTTATTTTGGTTCAATTTAAGGGAAATATGGTAAGAGGATTTGTTAATCCAAAAAAATCAACCTTGCCTATCTTAATCCTTGCAAGGAGATTAAGCATTTAAGCATGGGGGGGGGGGGGGGGGGGGGGACATAACCATCTGTATTATCAAATGGAGCTATGGGTAATGATGTATGGGTATTTTTGCCAATTTCTATCAGATTATAATTATCATCTGGACTACCATCGTTAACACTCTAGATATCTTAACACTCCTTTATGCTATGATCTATCTGTGATTGACAGTGGCCCCAGCTGCTAAGTTTAACCAGCAGTGAACATCCCCAGCTCATATATTATAATCCCACATCCCTGTAGTGTTAGAGATCCCAGCAAGCGGATGTGGCTGATGCATCATTTCATGATTACATGGTCACAAGGTGGTGTTACTTGCCAATCGTACATTCCTGGATAATGTACTCAACATCAGATATTACAGGATTAGAAGTATATTATGTGATGGGGTCACTAGGTGCAATGTTCTCATCATTCTTCTGATGTGAGCTGTATCATCGGTTTTCGCTTTTTGCGCTGATTCAGCCAAGATGAAGTTAGACATTTCCCGCCTCTCGACACCTGTCTCACCAATCATGTGTATCCGGGTAACTTAGAGGCAGGTAACTGAGCACTGTGTTTGTGTGGAACAGATAAGTACCGAGCTCCATCAAGGTGAACAACATAAGCTGGGTTAAATTAAGAGACATCATAATCAAAACAAAGTTACCATTAATCATTTAAAAATGTCAATATAAATAGACCAGCTGTTCGATTCCTTACTAACTCTGAATATTTGGTAGAAAAATTTTTTTTTTACAACAAAATGTGAACAAAAACACAATCATACTATAACTTATAGTACCTGACCTTAATTAAATGTGAATACACTGTGTTATATATAAATTTATGTTTCACCTGAACTAATTACTGGTATTAATTATATGACAAAGTAATGTGCCATTATATTTAATATTTTAAATGTAATACCTCAAATGATATTAATTTTATTATATCTACATCTTCACAGTTATTAATATGTATCACTTTTGCTGAATTAACATTCAATTATTGAAGAAAAAAGCTAACTTACAAAATGGGTATTTATCCTTACATATATGCTAATTAACAAACCAAATTTACCTTTAAACTTACTATATAGGTGTTAACCCTCTGTGGTTTACTTATTCACATTTTTTCCATTTTTTATTTTGTTCATTGATATATTTTCTTTATTCAAACATTACATTACTATAGTTACTGTATATTTGAAAGCATACAGGTCAGCAGGTACATCCTGTCTTTATTTATTAAAGGAACCAAGAAACAAATAAAATGGCACAAAGAGTTTGAAAACAATTGTTTGGCTAGAGTAACATCTGATAATAATAACAATGTAATAATACCATCATTTAAATCACACATCCTGTGTTTTACCACAGTTAGAACCGGTTCACTCAGATGACTATGACAGTTAATAATCTACAGGTGATGTTAATTTACTCAGTTGCCAGGTACTACAAGATATAAGAAATGATGCACCTGATAGCATTAGAGATAAAATAAATCCATAACCTGACAGTGGTATTATCCTATGATCTTTTAACAAAAAGTGCTTTATATGTCTCAAGCTGGCTCATTTACATGTTATGAAGTTATACTTTATCTGTTATTAGCTGGTGATGGCAACTGATTAGAGTGATTAGTTAATTTGTAAATTTTTTTCAGTAACAAACCATATGGAGTTTATACGCAGTTCAAAACATTCAGATTATACTGTGCATGTAAGTTAAGTGAGCAGGTAAAGATGACGAGGATGATTAAACTGATAAGCCAAAGGATCATGATGATGGTGACAACAATAATAAGCCATCTGATGATGATGGTGAGAATTATAATGAGCCATCTGATGATGATGATGATGATGATGACAACAATGAGCCATCTGATGATGATGATGGTGACAACAATGATGAGCAATCGGATGATGATGGTGACAACAATGATGAGCCATCTTATGATGATCATGATGATGATGGCAATAATGAGCCATCTGATGATGATGGTGACAACAATGATGAGCCATCTGATCATGATGGTGACAACAATGAGCCTTCTAATGATGATGCTGGTGACAACAATGATGAGCCATCTGTTGATGATGATGATGACAACAATGAAGAGCCATCTGATGATGATGGTGACAACAATGATGAGCCATCTGATGATGATGATGCCAACAATGATATGCCATCTTATGATGATGATGATGATCACAACAATGATGAGCCATCTGATGATGATGATGGTGACAACAATGATGAGCCATCTGATGATGAAAGTGACAACAATGATGAGCCATCTGATGATGATGGCGACAACAATGATGAGCCATCTAATGATGATGATGATGATGATGACAACAAAGATGAGCCATCTGATGATGATGATGACAACAATGATGAGCCATCTGATGATGATGGTGACAACAATGATGAGCCATCTGATGATGATGATGACAACAATGATGAGCTATCTGATGATGATGATGACAACAATGATGAGCCATCTAATGATGATGATCACAATAATGATGATCCATCTGATGATGATGATGACAACAATGATGAGCCATCTAATGATGATGATGACAACAATGATGAGCCATCTGATGATGATGGTGACAACAATGATGAGCCATCTTATGATGATGATGATGATGATGATGATGATGACGACAATGATGAGCCATCTGATGATGATGATGACAACAATGATGAGCCATCTTTTGATGATGATGACAACAATGATGAGCCATCTGATGATGGTGACAACAATGATGAGCCATCTGATGATGATTGTGACAACAATGATGAGCCATCTGATGATGATGATGACAACAATGATGAGCCATCTAATGATGATGATGGTGACAACAATGATGAGCCATCTAATGATGATGATGGTGACAACAATGATGAGCCATCTGATGATGATGATGAAGACAAAAATGATGAGCCATCTGATGATGATGATGACAACAATGATGAGCCATCTGATGATGATGATGACAACAATGATGAGCCATCTGATGATGATGATGACAACAATGATGAGCCATCTGATGATGATGATGACAACAATGATGAGCCATCTGATAATGATGAAAACAATGATGAGCCATCTGATGATGATGACAACAATGATGAGCCATCTAATGATGATGATGGTGACAACAATGATGAGCCGTCTGATGATGATGATGACAACAATGATGAGCTATCTGATGAGGATGGTGACAACAATGATGAGCCATCTAATGATGATGATGGTGACAACAATGATAAGCCATCTGATGATGACAACATTGATGAGCCATCTGATGATGATGATGACAATAATGATGAGCCATCTGATGATGATGACAACAATGATGAGCCATCTGATGATCATGGTGACAACAATGATGAGCCAGCTGATGATGATGATGACAACAATGATGAGCCATCTGATGATGATGGTGACAACAATGATGAGCCATCTGATGATGATGATGACAACAATGATGAGCCACCTGATGATGTTGGTGACAACAATGATGAACCAATTATTGATGATGACAACAATGATGAGCCATCTTTTGATGATGGTGACAACAATGATGAGCCACCTGATGTTGTTGGTGACAACAATGATGAGCCATCTGATGATGATGGTGACAACAATGATAAGCCATTTGATAATGATGATGACAACAATGAGCCACCTGATGATGATAAAGATGACAGCAGTGATACTGAAGATGATGAAAATGTTTATTATAAGGAATAAAAATTTTGTTCAGCAACCAAACCATGACTGTAAATATTTTTAAATGAATTTACTTAAGTTTAATTAATAAACTTTTAAAAATGTACATAATGAAATAAAGAGCAATTAACAGAGGTAATGATTTATTTCTTTGAAGCTATCAAACTGGGTACAATTAAAATAATATATAATGATAATATATTTTGATAATAAATAATGCATATCATAAAAAAATATGATGGCTCATAACAGTGCAACTTAAGGCCAATGGCCTTTACAGTCTAAATGTCAAGCCTGCATCACCAAGCAGCTAGATCTCTGCCACATGTACACCAACGTGCTGGCATTAGCTGATCCCGCCGTAATCTGCTAAACATCAAAGTTCAAGAAGATTACAGGATGACATGTAAAGTAAGGTCACTGCCCTGGTGTGACAAATACAGATAATTACATAATCAGGGAATCAAGGACAGGCACACTGCAATACACGCTGGTTCCTTGGTGTCAAAACTATTCAAGTAAATAAATTACCACCAAAGACGTATAACTAACTTGTCCCTGATTAGAAGTTCTTCTGTTCTTTGACATTTTAATGCAGTTTTATTGCAAATATACTTTTACCTAACCTGAGGAGGTTATGTTGTCACATATGTCCATTGTTTTGTCTGTTGCATAAATTCTGCTGATCTTATTTACTTTAATCTTTAAGGAATGTTGGTGCTAATCTGGACCAGGCCTGCAAAAAGTAAATTTATGACCAAATAATACAGAATAAGTGCTCCGGACAAAAAAGAGTAGCCTTCTTTGAAAAAAAAATCCACAAGGCCTGTCGATGAAGAGGCAATATATCAAGTAGGACTTTGACAGAGGTATTCACTCTACTCAGCACCATAATAGTTTATTTTTAGGTAAATATTTTAAATAGAAATATTGGAATATTAAAGACTTGTGATAAAGTGAAGGATTAGAATGATGAAGTAGCAATTTAAATAATTTTTTGTACACTTTTGAAGTTAATCACACAGTAAGTACTACTGCAACTGTTAATGGAGTGTGTCTGCTGTACACTGCTGTACCAGCCTGTCCTCCAGCCTAGCCCTGCTGTGTGATTCAGCAGGCCTGCTGCAGGGTGATTCAGGTGTTACTGGCATCACACTGTTACAGCCATACATACAGGTATGAACACACAGCTAGGCTGCTGGCCAGCAGACTTGCCAGCGCTGTTACAGCCAGCCCATCCAGCAGCCTATCAGTCTGTACAAATCAACCTGACCCCTAAACCCAGGCTACCAGAATCAGACCTTCAGGTGCATCCATTAACTAAACCCTACAGCTGGCTGTATACAACAGGTGAATTCATACAGCTGTCAAAGATCTGTTAGGATGTGCATGCTTTACCGCAGCAGATCAAAACCTAATAAATACAGTGTTATATGAAAACTTTGTGGTACTCCTGACTTATCTAAAAGAGAACATTTTTACAAAAGTTCTGCCACTTCCAAGTTATAAAAGTGTAATAGGGAATGTTCAAGATTTAGCTGAGAGACTATGGACTAATTAGTTTACTTTTTATGATAAATAATCCAGAGTTTCCTTATATTTTGTCTTCTTTTTTCAAAGCTGGACTGTCGAAAAACCCTTAGTTTGCCACCTGTCACTGGCACATTTGTTGAAAGCAATATTACACAAATTAACTAGAATACAGGTAGTGGACAAGCAACTACGTGTAACTGCCAAAATCAGAGTGGGACGCATATTAGCAGGGATGTCTGCAACGTAAACATGATTGTAGGTGGCACCACCTGTTTTTGGAAAGAGAAAGTTATCCAAGCTATATACATATGCAAAATTTCAGGTGGATAAGTCAAACCACTGCTGAGATATGAGTGGTTTTAACCCTAGGCAGATTAAAAGATGGACACAATACAAAATTGGTTGTACATTGGGCCACCAAATTTGTAAAAGTTTTAGAGCTATGTAAGATCTGCACTCAAGCAAAATTTCAGGCGGATACGTCAAACCAGTCCTGAGATATTAGCATGGATGTCTGAAGTGTAAACATCAATGTAGGTGGCGCCACCTGACACAAAATCGAGAAAACTATGCAAGATGTATACATGTATGCAAAATTTTAGGCAGATAAGTCAAACCATGGATGGACGCTGTGCAAAAATGGTTGCAGGTGGCATCACCAGGTGCTACACTCAGGCAAATTTCAGCCCAATTGGTCAAACGAGTTCAAAGATATGTGGGTTAACAGACATACAGATGGATGCACTGCAGAGAGGAAAGGTCAGAGGTCAAGCAAAATTGTAAGGGACCAGTTCACATGTGACCTGATCATGGGGTCAGGTTTTGGAAAAATCAGTCCAGTAGTCTGAGAGGTGTATTCTGGAAAAACATAGTACCCTAAAAACTCTGTTTTGGTGGATACAATAAGCAGAATATAAGAGTGTGTGCTGAATGATAAAGGAATTTTCTTGAGAATTTATTCACCATCCTGACCTTCCCAGGATAGAAAATCAGTATTTAATGTTGCTCAAAAGATAATTACTGAACCACAGGGTTGGCAATTTCTTCCAAGAGGCGGTTTCTTCCTTCAAGTTGGAAACTTCCGTAAAGTTCCGGCTCGGAAGAAATACTCTCCTATGTTTCTTCTGGAAGAAACTTTCAAATTTCATGTGAGAATATATAAAACTGATAAATTTTCAGTTTTATTTCTGTTTAAAAATTCTCTGTTCCATCTTATTTGCAAATATAAAGGTTTATATTAATATATAGTGTTATCTAAGAATGTATGATTATAAGTTTACTTTAGTTAGACAATATGCCTCATGTAGTTTTGAGTTAGTCAGTTCAGGTGACATAATTCAAGATCAATGGGCACATGTTTCTGTCCAGTGATCCATGCAATGATTACCAGGTGATCACCTATAAAAGTGCAGCTTCTCTCCAGTTATCCCTGACTGCACAGAGACTGTAGGATATGAGGAAGTTTTGTCATAATTAACAAGGTCTCATCCACTATACTAATTATAAATTTAACTAGATATTTCTTGGCACTGCAGGTGCCATAGTATCCCCAGACAATTAATCCCCCCCCCCTTTACGAATAGGCTCCCCATCTTCAGCAACAATTAATATCAGACCACACTCATAGAAAAGGTCACTCTCATAGAAAAGGTCATGACCCCAATTTCAACTAGACATTTCTTGGCACCGCAGGTGCCAGAGTATCCCCAGACATAGTAGGCCCCTCCCTTTAAGAATAAACCCCCATTTTTAGCAGCCTATACTGACACTTGGCAAGCAATTATTGTTTCTTCCATCTATCAATCCACAATCTTTTTGAAGATGTTGGTCCTGTGACCTTGACCTTTGACCTCATGACCCCAAAATCAATTCCGGTCTTGTTTTGCCAATGGAACATATACAAGTCAAGTTTGAAATCTATACATCAATAAAAGCAGGAATTATCATCCAGAAACTAATTTTTGGACAGATGGCTCCTGTGACCTTCACCTTTGACCTTGTGACCTCAAAATTGATAGGGGTCTTCCACTCTTGGCAGGTGAACTATATGTGCAAGATGACAGATCTGAGATGAATTGTTTGGCTGAAAATGCATCCACAATCTTTTTAAAGATGTGTCCTGTGACCTTGACCTTTGACCTCATGACCAAAAAATCAATTCGGGTCTTGCTTTTCCAATGGGTCATATACAAGTCAAGTTTGAAATCAATACATCAATAAAAGCAGGAATTATCATCCAGAAACTAATTTTTGGACAGATGGCTCCTGTGACCTTCACCTTTGACCTTGTGACCTCAAAAGTGATCGGGGTCCTCTATTGGCAGATGAACTATATGTGCAAGATGAAAGGACTGAGATGAAATGTTTGGCTGAAAATACATCCACAATCTTTTTAAAGATGTGTCCTGTGACCTTGACCTTTGACCTCATGACCCCAAAATCAATTGGAGTCTTGCTTTTCCAATGGGTCATATACAAGTCAAGTTTGATATCAATACATCAATAAAAGCAGGAATTATCATCCAGAAACTAATTTTTGGACAGATAGCTCCTGTGGCCTTGACCTTTGACCTTTTGACCCCAAAATTGATAGGGGTCTTCCTCTATTGGCAGATGAACTATATGTGCAAGATAAAAGACCTGGGATGAAAGTTTGGCTTAAAATGCATCCACAGTATCTTTTACGTACGAGTCCAGTGACCTTGACCTTTGACCTCATGACCCCAAAATCAATTGGAGTCTTGCTTTTCCAATGGGTCATTTACAAGTCAAGTTTGAAATCAATACATCAATAAAAACAGGAATTATCATCCAGAAACTAATTTTTGGACAGATAGCTCCTGTGGCCTTGACCTTTGACCTTTTGACCCCAAAATTGATAGGGGTCTTCCTCTATTGGCAGATGAACTATATGTGCAAGATAAAAGACCTGGGATGAAAGTTTGGCTTAAAATGCATCCACAGTATCTTTTACGTACAAGTCCAGTGACCTTGACCTTTGACCTCATGACCCTAAAACCTATAGGGTTCTTTCTTTAGTGGTGGGCCATACATAAGTCACGTTTGAAATCCATATGGCTATCAACACTGGAGTTATCATAAGAGGTAAGTGATTTTCACCAAATATGGACACATTTAAGGTCAAGGCCACTCTCACGGTAAAGGTCATGACCCAAATGTACACAGACCTCATCCCATAACCCATCTCTCTACATGTGCATAATATATAAGAAATCTGTCAATTAATTTTTGACTTATAATGCTTACAGTACTGTCAAATGGCAATTATGGGGGTATTAAAAGGCGTAAAAACAAGAAAAGGATAATAGGTGGCGCCACTAGTTTCTGGTATATCACAAGGCTATCCAAGATCTTCGGTCACCTTGATTTTTGGACCAGTCCATGCAAGCTTACTTGAGATATTTAAGAATTTGTGTTATTTTCAGCAAAAATGGACCTATTCAAGGTCAAGGTCACTCTCCTAGCACAGGTCATGACCCCATTTTAAATAGGCTTCGTCCCCTTACCTATATCTATGCAAATGTAAAATTTGAAAAAGATCAGTGAAATATTTTTTGAGTTATCCCGCTCACAAGGTTTTTCTGCGACAGCGGCTGCGGAGGTGGCGGCGGGACCGTTGTGAAACCATAGTATCCCGACTTTGTCTAGGGATACAATAAACATCATCCCCTAACCCATGTCTATGTTTATGCATAATATGAAAGTAATCTGTCCATCAGTTTTTGACTTATAATGCTCAAAGTATTGTTAAGTGGCAATGATGGGGTATTACAGGGCACAAAAACGAGTAAAAGAATAACAGGTGGCGCTATTAGTTTCCGGTACATGACAACACTATCCAAGATCTTCAGTCAAGTTGATTTTTGGACCAATCAATGCATCCCTTATTGAGATATTAATGATTTTGTGTGATTTTCACCATATATGGCAATATTCAAGGTCAAGGCCACTCTCATAGGAAAGGTCATGACCCCAATTTAAATAAACATCTTCCCATAACCCATATCTATGTATTTGCATAATATAAAATCAATCTGTCCATTAGTTTTTGACTAATAATGCTCACAGTGCTGTTAAGTGGCAATGATTGGGTATTTAACGGCACGAAAACAAGTAAAAGAATAACAGGTGGTGCCACCTGTTTCTGGTATATGACATTACTATCCGAGATTTTTGGTAAAGTTGATTTTTGGACCAATCCATGCATCCTTTATTGAGATATTAATGATTTTGTGTGATTTTCACCATATATGGCAATTAATTCAAGGTCAAGGCCACTCCCAAAGGAAAGGTCATGACCCAATTTAAATAAACATCATCCCATAACCCATATCTATGTATATGCATAATATAAAAGAAATATGTCCATTAGTTTTTGCCTTATAATGCTCACAGTACTGTCAAGTAGCAATTTTGGGGGTATTAAACGGCACGAAAACAAGTAAAGAATAATAGGTGGCGCCACCAGTTTCTGGAACATGACAACCCTATCCATGATCTTTCACCAACTTGATTTTGGGATTAATCCATGCAAGATTTCTTGAGATATTTAAGAATTTGTATGATTTTTCCCAAAATTGGACCTATTCAAGGTCAAGGACACTCTCTAGTCAACGTCATGACCTCATTTTAAATAGGCTTCGTCCTCTCACCCATATCTATACATATACCAAGTTTGGTAAAGGTCCGTAAAATATTTTTTGAGTTATCACGCCAACAAGATTTACATGCGGCGGCGGCGGGACCAGCCGTATGAAAACATAGTATCCCCCAAATTGTCTGGGGATACAATTATTATAACTATACTCCACTACACATTACCCAGCAGATGCACATGTACAGAGATAGGGTTTCTCATGAAGGAAACCTATTCTCCAGCAGGCACACAGAACATGGTTTCTTTGGCACAAAAGTATAAAATAAGAGGGTTTACATTCTATAACTATGCACTATACTGTGTACCTACTGTTAAGACAACACATACAACAACTTTAACATATACAAAATGTTTCATGGAAGGTGCCCAAAAGATGCTGTTTGGGAACACTTTGTAAGAGAAGAAGTGGTAAATTTGCTGCTTCCCTTTCAGAAAAAAAGCATTGTTTGAGCACAGTCAAGAAGCACAGAAAAAGCACAATAGGAGTATAAATGGAGCATGCTTTAAGCACAGCTTTGGAATATATAAAGCACCTTTGAAGCATATTCAGAGTGTTTTATATGTTACTGCAATTGAAATGACACTTAGAAAATATTTGAGCAGGAGCACTATAAAAGCACAGAAAAAGCATATCTGGAGCACTTTAAAAGCACCTATGGAAGCACATAATCAGCACAATTGGAACACTCCTGAAGTACAGTTTCAGCACATAAGAAGAACATCTGAAGCACTCATGGAAGCACAGGATGGGCACATTTGGAGTACAGTGGAACCCCACAATTACGACCACCCTGGGGACTGAGCAAAGTGGTCGTAATTTGGGGGTGGTCGTATTTGTGAAACTCTTACCGTGGTCGTATATAACACGCTGATATTTAATGTGTATCAGAGTTTATTTATTGCATATCTTTAATGTGAATTATAACAAAATTTTGACTTAGCGGTGGACCCTTATTATGAATGTTTTTTTTTTTGGTGTGTGTGTAGCTGAACATATTTATTCATGATAAAAATTAATATTCATGTACACATCCGTAGTGACTGATGATTAACAAATAATAACACTAAGGCAATACGATTACAACCTACTGAATACATATTGAACATAATACGTGGCTGTCATATATTTAGCCTTCCGCTTGAGTATATATTGCGTGCACTTGAGTTTTCCAGACGCTAAACTGCTGAGCCATTTGGTGCTGACTGCGCGTGGTGTTGCCGCCTTGATTAACGCCACTTTATCCTTCAAGGAGAGCTCTTTCAGAGGCATGGTTGCCAAACAGCAAGCAATTTAAATGCAAACTTAACCAGTAGATAAATAAACTGCCAACAATCTATCAGGATAGGCAAGTTAATGTGAGGGATTTTCCCCCATGCAAGCTTTATTTATACATTTTACTTACTGCTCAATACTCAGTGTCAGTAAGGTATGAACACATTTAGGATTAACTAGGTCGTTTATTTTACCAATGAGGATCGAACAATATAAGATGAGTTGAAATATTAAGCCCGCAACCCCACTCTTAGGGTAGCTGTAATACAGGTGATCATTGAGAGGCAATTAGCATCTGACCCCAGGTCAGACCGGCTCATTAAGTAATCAGGCCGAAGGTTACCCTCTTTGATCTATAACCTACACCTCAACGAGTCTCAGCGAAGACACCGAGTCGGGAAGATATGCGGGACCAGATTAACACTCGGTTTAAAAAACCTTGTTACCCGCTTTGATGTTTCGTTAAGCTTATAAGGCGCCTGTGACAAGACGCAGCCATTGACTCGTGACAAATGTTGTTTCAGTAGTACTCGGCGGTGGTCGCATTAGCCGGGTCGCATTAGCCTTGGGGCCAGGAAATCTGATCGTAATTCTGAATTCAGGGGTGGTCGTAATTTTGAGTCATTTTTAAACATAAATAAACTAAAAAAAATTCGGGACCAAGCAAAATGGTCGTGATTGTGGGGTGGTCGCAATTGTTGGGTGGTCGCAAGGCGGGGTTCCACTGTACTTCTAAAGTACGGTTTCAGCACATAAGCAGCACATCTGTAGCCCCCATGGAAGCACAGAAGAAGCACATTTGGAGCACTTCTGTAGTACAGTTTCAGCACATAAGAAGCACAACTGAAGCACTCATGGAAGCACAAAATAAGCATATTTGGAGTATTTCTGAAGTACATGCAGTTTCAGCAAAAAAGAAGCACATCTGAAGCACTCAAGGAAGCACAGAACAAGCACATTTAGAGCACTTCTAAGGTAGAGTTTTAGCACATTAGCGGCATATCTGAAGCACTCATGGAAGCATAAAATAAGCACATTTGGAGCACTTCTGAAGTACAGTTTCAGCACATTAGAAGCACATCTGGAGCACATCTGAAGCACTTATGGAAGCACAGAATAAGCACAACTGGAGCACTTCTGAAGCACAATTTTATCATATAAAAAGCACATCTGAAGACATACAAGATACACAAGAATCAACATACCATGGGCACTTAAACATGATCCTTTGCATACAAACACATTCATCTAAAGAAATGGACAAACTGAAAGCAAGATATTATTAAGTTTATTCAGAATTATAATCATTTAAGATGAACTCTGGTTTTTTAAGGCAGAACTGTTATCTGGCTTTCCAGTACAGCTTATCACCTCACAAAATACCCAGCATCTTCATTTTTAGCAAGCACAGAAAAAAAAAACATTATACATCTTACTATTATACACATCAGTACAAGCCATTTCACTGCTCATATCTTAAGGACAATTTTGGAAGCACACAGGAAGTACCATCAAACCATATTTGAGGTATGTTTTGGGATAAGCAGATTTTGGAGTTTATTTTCAAGTATGTTATTAAAAATACAAAGTACTTCTGGAGCACACTGGAAGCAGTGTCCAACTTTGTCATATTCAATTCTCTAGCTATCAAGGAGCACAGTTTAAGCACAGTTGAAATCATATATTACACATCAGAACAAGGCATTTCAGTTGCTCATTTGTAAAGGAAAATTTTGGAAGTACAAAATAATTTTTAATAAAGCATATTTTAGGTACGTTTCAACTTTTTAGGTATTCGTTTTGATAATTTAGTATGAATGAAGCAGTTTAAGAAGCACTAATTAAGTACTATTGAAGCACATAATAGGTAAGTTTTGTACTAAAACAGTTTGAGGTGTTCTTTGAAAGTACATTTAATTAAAAGCATAGTTCGAGCATCCAGTGAAATTTTTAAGTTCTCAAAAAGCACACTTAAAGCACTTTTTAGGTCTGTATTTTGCTGAAAAGCACAAAATAAGCACTAATGAAGCACACTTTAAGCATACTCCAGCAGTGTTTTCATTTACACACAAATGTCACTCACTCCATGCCAAAAATATCTGTCAAGGATAGTGCAAATACTGTGGTCAACAACAAAGTTTTAAACCCAATACAATGACGACCCATCACAGGCGTGGATCAAGGGGGAAAGGGGGGTTAATAGGGTCAAGCCATCCCCCTCTGTTCTCAACTGCCAACCTTTTTTTAGACCTATTTCCTCTCAGTGAGCCATGTATGAAATGAGTATTGAGTAGCATCTGGGTACAATGAGCCAATGAGTAACAGTCAGTTTGGAAATACTCGAGTTAAAAACTGCAAATTAGGTGAGTAACATTCCACAACAAAAAAGTTTCAAACAGTATAGGGTATTGTTTCATTGAGTAACAGCCTTGTGTTAAACAGGTGAGTAGAAAGTTACTCATCAACTTGGTACAAAGCGGCATATACGGTAGGTATTGAGTAGCATGAGAAAGCATTCCATTATACACAGGTAAGGTTGAGTAGCAGGTTGCAGATATACAATGCAAGGGACCTGCTTGAAGATACTCATAAGACAAAAAAAAAACACACCTGATATCACTTTGAGTTACAATATGCATGGACATTCATTTTTCTTGAAAAGCGGGTTTATCAATTCCAGTGAAGAAATGTTCTTATATCACCTCTGTGATGCATGTCTGAGCTTGTTTATCTACAAAATGTTAGGAAACAGGATACATGGGCCAATGTTAACAAACCAAATATACTTGTTATCCAAGGTGGCTTGTTGCATATGTGTGAACCTTGAAAGGTCACTTTTTGCAAAACACTCTTTGAAAAACTCTGGTAAATCTGAATTGCCACCAGATGTCCTTGTTGAATGTGGTTTTTGATAATTTTGGTGTGCCCCCTACATGTTATGTGGATATAAACAAGTAACAGCCTGTTTGTGGTGGGATTGGCATTTCCTGGCCTATCTTTATTAAAGGTTCAAGTGATTACCTTAAGTTAATGTATCTCAAATATCAAAATAGGCCCCTTTAAAATGTATCAGTATACCTGTTTACTTAATGCATCTTTGCCCCCTGAGTTTTGTTACGAAGACAAATTTTTCATGGGAAAATTCTGGGCCAATCCTGGAGTCGAACCCATGTCGGTGGCGCACATGTCCAGCGTACCAACCGCTTTGCTAGAAAAGCTAGCTTCACCAGCGAGACAGTTTGGTCTGCTTTTATGTCACCCCGTCACACACCCCTTAAGAGTGTCCTGCTATCAGAACAAGACTAATTATCCCAGGTGTCACAGTTTGGTGACTTTATTTCCTGGACCACAAAGTTTACCGTCATCCCAGACGGGCCCCCATTTTGTTATGAAAACAAATTTTTCAGGGGAAAATTCTGGACCAATCGGGGAGTCAGTTCGGTCCGCTTTTTATGTCACATAGTAACAGTTTTAATGTGTTTGCAAACTGGCAGTTCCCATGAGCAGTTATGTGTTTTTGTGAGGTCAGGGTTTGACAGGGCATGAAAATACAACAGAAAAGTACTCTGAGGACAGCCTCAAGGGTAGAGAGTTTGATTGGTAGTATAGCAAGTTGAAGCTGGAGGAACGCTCTGCCGGTGACCACATCCTCATCTGCAAATTATAGCAGGATATACATGTGTCAATAACTGATCAGGACCAAACATGACATGACAGCGGTAGCATACACAGGAGTATATTAAAACTACTCATGAATAAGCACTGAGCAGCTGGGAATGCATCTCATCTGGAGTCAATGAGCAGGTGAGTAGCCTTGTGCTTGTACAAGTATGACTCACTGAGCTTGTACAGACCAGGTTTTCAACAAGTACGTCTCTAGCTCTCACAGATAGGCTGAAACTAACAGCAGCAGTCCCTCAGCTAGTGCTACAGTCTACTGCAGGGCTGGATCTAAGAGGGAAGGGGTTGGGTGGTGCTGGGTGTCTAGCCCCTCCCCAACTACATTAGGATTATTAATGATTATTAGTTAAAATTCAAATGCAGTTACAATATTCATAACACTTGATATATACAAGCTAAGAAATTAAAACACGAGTTTTCATCAAAACATGAAGCTGCAATACTTGAATAAATAGAATTAACAGATCCTACCAATATTAAACTGGATACAACCAGAAACTTTTCATGATAACTGATGGACTCTTCACATGGCTAAACACCAATCTTCAGTGCTAAAGTATATGAAAACTAGAATACATGTAGTCGACAAGCAACTACATGCATGTATCCACCAAAATCAGAGTGGGACAGGTGAAGTGAGCCATGGATTGAGTGGCAAGGGGAGACAGAGTGAGGTTAGTACATGGGCCAGGTGGCTTTTATAAGGAATTTCGGTATAAGAATTCTAGAATGGCTAATTCTATCATACTATTTTGGAAAGTTTATTACCTCTACTTTATATTTCTGTATGATAGCAGTGCCAAATGAGTAACTTAATGTCTACACGGCAACCTAAATGTCATTTTGACAAAAATGTCAGCAAAGGAAATGGGGTGAGGGAAACAAAAATGACAACAGATTAGCTTTCACTGGTCCGATCTTCGGAAGCACAGAAGGTAGAGACTGCATTTAAGGTCAATGCAGGTTTACATAGAATATATTAAGGCTACATGACGTCAATATACCATATGGCCAATTCGATTAAAAAAGTTTTACTAGTGTGGCAGACACCAATAGTATATAAGTTGCGGAGGTTCCCGTGTGCATGAAATGTTTTGTTATTACTACCCAAATTCGTGAACTAGACCATTAGACGTGACAAAAAAAGATGTAGTAGACTTCTGGTAAACCGGTAATAAACCAGAGAATGACATCATAAGCCATGCCCATAGCGCCACCTGCAACCATTTTTGCACAGCATCCGTCTGTTTTTTTGCTGTGGAATAAAATCACTCGCATCTTGGTAGTGGTTTGACTTATTTGCCTAAAATTTTGCATGTTTATACATCTTAGATAGCTTTCTCGATTTTGTGGCAGGTGGTGCCACCTACATTTATGTTTAGGCTGCAGACATCCATGCTAATATGCAACACGCCTAGTCCATGGGCCAGACACTTTTTCGGTATCAGAAAGGTGGCTAATTCTATCATACCATTTTGAAAAGTTTATGCGAGATCTTTACACATGCAGAATTTTAGGAGGACACATCAAACCAGTCCTGAGATATAAGCCTGGATGTCTGCAGCATAAACATAAATGTAGGTGGCGCCACCTGTCATAAAATCCAGAAAGCTATCCAGGATGTATACACATGCAAAATTTCAGGTGGATAAGTCCAACCACTGGAGAGATATGAGAGATTTTCTCCCAAGGCAGATGAACAGATGGACACTGTGCAAAAATGGTTGCAGGTGGCGCCACCACTTTTTGTGTATGTTATAAAGCTATCCAAGGGCTACATTTGCGCAAAATTTTTAGCCTCAATGGGTCTGAAGATATGTGAGTAATTGTGTCAAAACAGACGCACAGATGGACCTACTGGATAGAGGAAAGGTCAGAGGTCAACTAAAAATATTTTGGCACCAGTTCCATGTGACCCCATAATGGTGTAAAGTTTTCAAAAATCTGTCCATTGGTCTCAGAGTTCTATTTGGGAAATGAACGTGGCGGAACCCAGAAAAGGACATAGTATCTGCAAAACTTTGTTTTATCTGCAAAACTTTGTTTTGGCCAATACATTTAAAGTCTCCATTGAGACACAACTCTGAATTTAATGATAAGGGACTACCTTCTGCATCATTCAACCCTGTAGGGTGCCTTTGGCATATATTTGCCTCTGACCCCCACCTACCCAACAACACTCAGTAAATAAATCCTAGATACACCTCTGTACTGGACCAGATCAGGGACTGTGGGTAGACGGCCTTTATCACAGTACAGGAGCATCAGAAACAGGACTTGGTGATGTGTGTTCCTTCCTTAACTCTAAACCTGCTAGAACGTCCTAAATGTGTGATTTAACCTGCGTGTTTGACAGACAGCAGTACAGACAGCGATCACCCAGTCACTTAAACCAGGATAAATACAAGGATGGAGTAGTCAACGACCAGAACAACTTCACCCAGAAACACACTATCCTTTGATGTTGGGAAACATCCCCTGGGGTTTAGCTGTGGTTGATTTAACACTGAGGCTCTCTGCTCTATTAGCTACACCCACTCCTTCACCATCAAAGCACTCAGCAAAACCTTTGCCCCATAAAGATAGGAGACCTCGTTTTTTTATTATCTCATCCAATTGTTGTCTTCAGGGTGTTTCATGCATTTAACTGATGAACTCTGAAGTTTACATCAGGTACATACAACCCTAGAGGCTGGCAGATAATCAGGGATTAACACTCAATACCTAGATGATGATAATCCTTTACTTTTGCTCTTTCTGATCTTATCAGTGTTGGATTAACCATTAATCCCAGGTCAGGGAGGACGACTTATCTGTTAACAACATGTTCTTATCAGGTGAAGCAGTGCATGGTTGCATGTTAAAGGGTGCATAAAAAAGTGAAATGCACCCTGATGTCAAGTTAAGGGTTTTTCCTTTTCAGATTGTTCAGTACAGGAATTTACCGTGATGATTTTCGAAGCACCTGCACAATGCAACAGTGCTGCCACCTACTGTAAACTCTATGGAAAAGGATAAAATTGTTTGAAAAAAATAACAATCAAAATTGATTACAGTTATAAATGAGTTTTTTTACTACATCAATTGTGTTAGCCTTAAACACATGTCAATCAAAATATAACAACTTGTAATAATAAAATCAGTTAATTTGCACCATGAGAGAACTGGGAACACCTTGTGACTTCTGACAGGATGGTCTGCCTGAATGAAAATATGAATGATGAGTAAGTGAGTGTGTGAGTGAGTGTCGGGGACTGGAAGCAAGTTGCATTTTAATTTGTGGAAACTCATGGAATATGGTGTATCTGTGTGACAGTAAAGCATCACTGTAAAGAAACCTCCCTGTTGCAAGTATATATGTGTCTCCTGTGGTTCAATCTATTTAGATTACATACTCCAAGGCAGTTATATTTTCATCCATATTTATATGTAATTAGTAGGATTGTGCAAAGACTACTAAACCAATTTCCACAAACCTTGTGGAGGATGGCATATGGGCTGTGGAAGAAACTACCATTTTCCCCGCCCAAAAATAATGCATGGAGCATATCCAATAGGTTGTATGGCCTTGGTGGAAATATGTGCTCTACTTACAGCTATTCTATTTGAAATCTAGAGCTGATCTAAATATAAGGAAATGGTGTCACTTATTGTTACATCATTATTTGTTTGTACATCTGCCTTTCAACAAGGAACAACCAACCATGGAGAAAACTGGTCCTTTAACAGAGTCTGAAGTTTTGAAGTGAGTACAATTAAAATTGACTTGTGACTTTGAATTATATACCTGGAATTCATGTGATATGTTCTGGTACAATATATATACATACAGTGGGCCATGAGGGCTGTATGGTGTATATTTTAAGACTCATTAAACCATAACCAAGATAACATCTGGTATGAAGAAAACAACATCAGCTTGTTAGATGATTCAGACTGTCAATCAACAGGTAAAAAGACAGGTGTTTACATGTTACATATCAAGATGTGCCATTTCTGGGTCAAGCTGTTATCAGCATAAGAAAAATAAGTGCAGACAGTACACTGTTATCTCTATCATCGCCAAGGACTGGGATCACTCAGTGCACTCTAACCTCCTGGCAGAGGTAAACAAACTTGTCTGTTAACTGTGGGCAGTACATCCATCAGTTGTGGATCTGCTGAAGAGTGTCTAGGCACCTGTCACTGGCAGCCCAGCCCCAGGGGAGAGGCAGCAGCTGGGCATAAAAACCAGGGGCTGCTGGGGCTGTCAGAAACAACCTGACTCATACAGGTATATCTAGGGGTAGTTTTAATGATGGCAAGCTGATTTAGGTATAATAATGAATTACCAAGGCCCACCTCCGTCACATAAAAAAGATGTACACTAAAAGAAGCACCCATTATCCCTCTTAAATTTGGTAATGAGTTACACCTGACTAATCCAGGTATGTTCAGGTATATCTAAATGAGGCTTTAACTATGTCAAGCTGGTGCTGTTCTTGATAATGTAAAACCATCCCCCTTGTGCCCATATAAATAGAAGACACTAAATGGAGCAAAAATTCCCTTTCCAAGATTGGTTAAACTGTTATACCTGACACAGCCAAGTGCACCTCACAGAAAAATCACAAGATAAACCATGAATGAACTTAAGTTTAATCAGCTGAGGAGACCCATATGAAGCCTTATTAATTAGAAACCGTTATAAAAAACACAGAGATACTGCAATAAATATGAAATATTAAATTTAAAATAAAAAAAAATGTTAACAATAAAGAAAGAATCCATATGAGTCCAAAGCATAATTGGATAAAGGAGACCGATAAAATACACCTGCTATAAGACATGGATGTGAAATAAAAGTGTTTGAGATATTGTGTTGCATAAGAAATGTTTAAGACTTTAAAAATTGGAAAATAACAAGGGACCCATGGGTCTCGGCGCTCAGCTGAAGTTTGAAATTTTTGCAAATGCATAATATTAGAATTCTAAGTTGCAATCATTATATATCCAGAGTGTAGCTCATATTGGGTCATATTATGCATACACATATATTTTATTATTTTTAAATCAAATGTTTAAACTGAATTTAAAAGAAAATAATGCCACAATTTCCTTGAATCACTATTAAAAAGTTTTGCACATTGGAGTTTTCAGTACATGCTTGTTTTTATTCACTGAAATGAAATAAAAAATTCAGTAAATTTGATAAAATAAAAACATCTTTTCAAATAAAGTATACACACTGTTGGTTGAATGAGGGTCAAACAATATCATTGTGCTAATTACAATCAGTTTTAATTTATTACTGGAATTAATAGTCAATTTCACACCTGGTGAAGTTTTTACTCTTCTTAAGTAAGGAATTACTTATCTGATGAACATCCACACTTTCACACCAATACACCACTTTGTGGACACAATTCAATGTGCACTTTAATCATTGTAACCCTGGTGGTACAATACAAAATCTAAAATGTAGCATAGCCAAGAATAAAATTAAATACAGAAAATTATAACATTCATCTAGTTAATGCACCATTGGGGGGGGGGGGGGGAGTGCAGGGCAGAGGGGAAGCCTGCTAGTAGTGGCCAAGCTGAGCCAAGCCAAGCTGCCTGGGGTCAGTTACATAATGCAAGTGAAGGCTGTACTACCAGGTGGGCTAGATGTAAACAACACTTGACATGGTGTATGGAAACTTGAATTAAAGCTACTCTTTTCAATCAATTCCTTTGAAATTTCAGATTTTAAAAGATTAAATCCTTATGTATATATGTTGTGAAAACTAAATCAAGAGTGCTTACAGGGAAAAAAAAATGCCATTGCCAAGTTGAACAAAATGTAAGGTATTGATTTTTTTATTTATACTTATAACTTGACAAATTAGCAAAATTCAGATCTAATTTTGGGTAAACAATTGAATCTTAATTAAATAAAGTTATATTCCTGAAAAAAAAGTCTCCAGCTTCAGCAATTCTCATGTTAGGTGAGTAAATATATTTCCTGACTTTTTAAACATTGCATTAATATTTGGGCCCATAACTTCAAAATAATACCCAATACTGACCTAATTTTTGGTTTGTTCATAGAAAATTTATGGAAAAATATGAATACTAAATATGATCAAAAACAGATCAGTGGTTTTGATATTAGGCAGCCTTGAAGTTTTAAAACATGCCCTGTTAATGGACAGACGGCCAGACAGACGGATGACGGACAAAGGACCACGACTATAGCTCAGATGACTTATAGTCAGCTGAGCTAAAAATCCAAAAAATCAACCAAGTGTGATCAAGAGACCCATAAGATACACCTGCTATCCTAATAACTCTAAAAACTGTTAGAAGGAACATTTTTTAACAGATGGATTGAGCTGATATTTGTAGTGGGGATATATATATATATATATATATATATATATATACAGAGAGAGAGAGAGAGAGCAAGACATTTTTGCCTTGCCACTGAGAGGAATTTAGGTTTAATCCTTCACAAAAAAAAATTGATTATCATATTCCTATACTCTATTCCACCAAAACTGTTCACCTGTTTTTCTAGTTAACTAAAGCAAAAAAAAAAACATTTTGCCCCATAGGACATAAGTGATTCACTATTTTGGAAATAATAGCCTCCTTAATGTCATTTTCCTGTGAACAATTTAAAACCATTTATGAGTACAGTTTATTCTGTAGTGACATCTTGCATCCAATCTATGAGATGAACAGGGCAGGGAACAGTGATGACATAACAGATGTTAAGCACGAAAGAGGCACCCACATTCAGGGGACCAATAATCAAGAGCTACTAACCCCTGTTTATTGTGGGACTTGTACTCTCTTCATGCACACACTTCACTGTTACATCACATTACTTCATATCCATATCCAACGAGGATAAACAATGGTCACTTGTTAGGGATGGCACGTACCACATATAATATTATGAGAAGTCATTTCAACCAGGCTATAAAGTGAATAATATTTAAATCATAAGCAGGTATATGGTGTAAAAAGTTACACATTTTCCTTTTTCTGTGATTGGTGCAAATTTCGTTTGGCAAGTCTGTTTTATTTTGAGGTAATCGTAAAAAATCAGGTAGACAGGGTAGTGGAACAGGCTTTAGTGTTATTCATAGGCTGAGAATAGAATGAAACCTATCAAATGCAATATCTAGGTCAGTCCTGGTGGTTTAGGTGAGGTTTATAAATTTAAACATAGTATCATATACTTAGCATTAGAACAAATTAAGCATGTAAGGAAGTATAATCAATTTTCATTTATGACTGAGAAAACCTTAAGAAACCTGTTAGTAAACACTATCTATGCCTTTAGTATACATGTATATCTAGGGCATCGTGCATGAAATAAAGCAAGTCCACATGCGGAAAACGGTAAAACCTGTGTGTGGTCCTGCCATGCCGTCATTGTGTAGTCTACAGGTAAAAAGCTTATGATAACAGCCATCAAAATGAAGGTATACAAGCCACAGAAACAAATTATGGGGGTTGGTAAGTGAAGATTGCCCTGGAATACCCTGGTGGTTCAACAGACATGGAGGGTTTAAACTGAACGTGATGTACGGGAGGCATGCAGGCTATTCATGTGTACATCAGAAATAACAAAGCCAGCAAAGAATACAGGTACTGCTGGAATAATCAACTATGTAGACCAAATGCCTATTATTCCCACCATGGAGGATTTATCATCATTACAATTGCATACCTATATTTTAATGATGGACATACATCGCAAATGAAGTTTATTGATCCAGTATTATAAACTTTACCAATCCTGTTTCTGAATAATACTGTCTAGACAAGTGATGATTTATGCTTTTTGTGCCAAAACAGTATCAAATAATGATTACCAAAATTTTATTCATTTATGTTAAGCATGAAAATATTAATTAGTTAATTATTCTATAAACATTTCTAAGATATGATATAAAGGTGAAGAGTACCATTAGTTAATCTTCTTGAAAGGTCACTCACTATGACCTTGAACTAACTATGACCTTTCCTCATCTCTGTAAGTCATCAACCAATACAGGCATCATGGTAGTCATTTTATAGAGATTGATAACAGATGAACTGCTACTTTGGCCTAAATACTAATCTATTTAATTAATACGGAGTTGGGTTTTTTCTAGACCACGGTTTACCTGGTTCCATTTGATTGACTGATTTGACTCTCCAACTTCGGCATATGTATCTGTGGTGCGCTCTTCTAGGACAAGTTTGTTTTATTTTGCAGGATAATGCCCTATTAAGCTTAATAATTAATAATTTTAATATTTCCCCACTAGTTGCCCCTATTTCTTTTGTGCTGCAAGGTCCTCCATGCCTGTGATGTGCCTCAGGGATTTTCACTGGCCTGTTAAGACCGTGGCCAGAGCACATGTCCTGCCCAAAAGGCATTTCCGTGCAATACGTGGTCACGCAGGTCCATTATAATCCCCATTGATCCTCCATAGCCATAACCCCCGCTGAAGGAATTTTTACTTTCAAAACAAAGGTTTTTAATCCAAAGACCACATGCGAGGGCTTTTCAGTTGGGTCAACACTGGGCACTGAGTCCAGTGATGTGACCACCGTTTGACAAATTTTTTAAGGGTTACAGGTATGTTGATTTTATACGTTCAAATATATCTTTCCATGATAACCATGGTTTCAAAAGTTTGGCCAATTGTTAAGTCATGTGTTTTATGAATTATTTAAAAAAAAAAGCCCCACAACTTAATTACCATTCGGGTAGTAGGGACAATGAAACATGAACAAATATCACCAGTACATCCTTAAATTAATAACAAACTAGAATCTGCAGTCAGGGCGTATAGACCTCCATCAGAATCTCCTTTAATATCAGTCATGTGTTCACGTGTATGCATTTAATGTGTGAACACTGTTGTGCTTCAGTAACCCGAGTTCACCTTGCGAGTGGCAGAACAAATTAAAACGAATGGGTAGCTTCCACACGGGGACAAAGGAAGGGTCCTTTGTCATAATGGTTTATAAAAAAATATATACTGTGGTGATTCTTATTACCTCCAAAATGAAATGGACAATATATATGTCTGTACCTTAATCCTCTACAAATGTTCTGCAAAACATTTTTCGCCTGTCACGCTGTCAGGAGGCGACCTGTAATCCCCAATGAACCCCATTTCCAATATATGACCTGTAAAGGAATTTTACTCTGTCAAAAGGAAATCAAGATTTTAAATTCAAGCGCACGGAACACATGTCCACATGAACCTTTTAATAGGAAGCACTTTTCCACTGAGTGGACACAGAGAGCTGAGACCCTTCACACAATCATTGTTTTATAGGTTTACAGGTATGTTGATTTATATACATTCAGAAGTATCTGTCCATGATAACCATGGTTTTAATAGTTCGGCCCATTAATGGGTTGTTTGAAATTTTTTTTTTTCAAAAGGAAGCCGGGGGGGGGGGGGGGGGGGGGGGGGATTGCACACATCTCTAAGGGTCCTCAATATCTTGTGGACTTTAAAACCCCTTCCAAAATCTACTAATCAGTTGTTGGTTTATATGTGCACGTTTCATGTAAATAAACATTGTCATGGTTCAGAAACATGGGTTCACCAGGAGAGTGGCAGAACAACTGCATACCAATGGGCGGGACAAAGGAATAGCCCCTTATAATTATTCCTTTGTGGAATTGTGATTATGGCACTTAAGAAAACAATATATTATGGTGATTCCGATTACCTCCAAAAATGTAATGGATTATGGATGCAGTTTTACTCTACCCTCTACAAATTTTCAGCAAAACCTGTATATTACATTTGCATAATTTGCTGAAAGAAAATGCAATTAACCAAGGCTGAAGTGGTTTCTTTGCTAAATGCTTTCATCGAAATATATCAACCTGCTTTCTTTTTATCTGGGAGGGTTGTCAATTTTGCATCAGACCTGCTTATTCCATGACAATTTACAGAACTGAAACCAAAATTTAATACTGTTGGAATATATTTTTCTGGGCCTATATTTTTCACATTGGCAGCTATACATTTCACGTACAAGAGACTTTAACAACATATGCATGTGTATACAAATAATGCATGTGTCTGTTGACATGCCTTAGACTATACCCTCAACTGACTACACTGAATAAACATGGTTTTTTACAATGTCGCCTGAGCTTCAAATAATAAAAAGCATCTTTCATATAATTTCACAGTTAATGCTTCTTTATATATTCGTTATTTCTACGATAATTCCTAAGCAATGAAGCTGTCGGACCTATGATGTTAATCAGAAAAAAAACTTCTCACTTAAAAATTTGTACACCCTGTATATGCCTCACATCTCTTTCCAAAAATTATTTTTTGTGTGATTTCTGGAATTGAATAATTTTTCTTTCTATGTTGATATTTTGGGGGATAGTGTTCCAGGAGAATTCTAGCAGAAGTAATCTTTATATCATACAAGTGAAACACATGACAAAAGTTCCTGCAAAAACCTTAGGATTAAAATATGCGTCATTTAGTTCCTATAAGCTCATAACAAAAATATGCATCAGAAAGAGCTGTAGATTTTCCATGGGAGCAGCTAGTATTATTCAATACTTAATACTGAAATAAATGCCACTCACTGGTCTCATAGCGGAAGGTCACTAATCATGTAGATCAAGGTCGCTGGTCAAGGTTACAATTTCAGCTTCACAAAAGAGTCAACTTAAAACTAGAACGAGTTTGTTTTTGTGACTGCTAAATCAAATAAATGTATCCCCTCCCTTTGGGTCCCCCTTGCCAAAGTTTGAGGTAAAACATAAGGACTACTCCAAAAGGTGTAGGGTTCACAAAAATCAAAGAATTCTGATGATTTAACCTTGAAGATAAAGGTCAAGATCACCAGTATCTGAATGCTTCCAAGAACTTGGTAGAAACAATTCAAGTGTCAAATATCATGAAAATACTAGTATACCGAGTGGTTTAATATACAACACTTAAAAAGTTATGGGGGTCATAAATATCCTATAATTAGGCTGATTTGACTTTGAAAATGAAGGTCAGTCACATTTTCCCATCCTATTCAAGAAGTTCATTGAAAAACATGTGTATCAAATATGAGGAAAGAATATGTAGTCCATCAAGTCTTAAATAGTTCACAAGAAATCCTAGAGAGAAATAATGATCTAAAATTCCTCTGATTTTACCTTGAAATGTACCAGAGCACATTGTCACTTGTTCACTGCTTTACAACTGGCTTATGAATATAAGACAGGAAATGCTAATGTTCCATTCAGTGTACAAATCTGTATTACTCCTATTGCATCAGTGCTTGGAAAGCTGCTTTGAGAGGATATACTATATGATATTAAAAGGTAAATTAATAGTAAACCCATCAACTCTCCATCGCATCCAGATATGACATGAATCCCAGACATAAGTTTATATGAACTTAGATACCTCAACAGAAGATTTCCAGGAATCACACAAAATCCCTGATAAAAACAAAATCTCTGACAAGTATGCCATTCAATATGAGGTGTTTTGTTAAATTTGAACCAAAACACAGTGCAAAGCAGATATTTAATGAAAATAATGTCAAGTAGCAAAATTATTTGTTGACGACTCGTGAAACAAACATCCGTTAACATAACATGCTGTGATTATGACCTGAGACAAAAACCCCTGTTATTGTAAACATTTATATGCAATACAGAGTTTTTTACTTCTGTTACGACATGTAGCAGATAAACAAGTGCCTGCACTGACCCAGTGCCAGCGTGGTTTGTGTTCTGATTTGTGTTTTGGCTGTCGACTGACTGGCTGTGTATGTTATGTACAATCAGTGCAGGACAACATGGCTGCCTGGGATAGTTTCTTAAGTTAACAGTGCTGGGAGAGCAGTTTACTAGCTGCGTTCCACATGTTGTTTACCATCATGCTCGATGATTTACTGTCCATCTGCAGATGGTTAACACTGACCAGCACTAACTCCAGCCCGTGCATCTCTCTCCGGTGCTGCACTGAGCTAGCTGAGAGATGCTAAAAGGGCTGGGCTTTTGTGCCGATGCAGCAAATATTCAAGCTCATACCTGTGTTAGTCTTCTTCTTGTTGAGTCAGCTCACATTATAATTATGGTTCTTTAATTATTACCTCTGCCAGAGAGGTTGTGTTTATACCTTCGTTTGTCCATTTGGTTGTTTGTCTGTTAGCAGGGTTCCACTCTAAGGACCTGTTGTTCAGAATTGCACCAAATTTAATGAGGTTTTTCCCTGCATATAAAATCCATAAATTTCTGTAAATTGTTTGAGATATCATTAACACCAAAAAAAAGTATCCAACAAAAAAAAAAATAAAAACTAGATGTGTCAGTACGACACATTTGCCCTTGCCTGGAGCAATTAGAAATATTTGTTAAAGTCTGTAAAATTTTCTGTTCAGGAGCTGTCATACAGTCAAAAGTAGGTTAACCTGGACAACATGAAAACTCAATCTGTGAGTGGTCATTTTGCTGCCATACACCAAAAATTAGGCCAATATCTGCAAGCATTGCGAAAAAAGTCCATACATGTGCAACTGTCATTAAATTTCTATTTTTCATGAAATTTTCTATGTTCAGGAGCTGTCATACGGTCAAAAGTAGGTCAACCAGGACAAAATGCAAACTTTATCTGTAAGTGGTCATTATGCACCAACACACAAAAAATTGAGCCAATATCTGCAAGCATTGCAAAAAAAGCTGTACATGGGCATTTGTCATGAAAATTTCTATTTTTCATGAAATTTTCTGAGTTCCAGGGCTGTCATACGGTGAAAAGTAGATCAACTGTGAGGAAACACAAACTTTATCTGTAACTGGTCATTATCTGGCCCCACACACCAAAAATCAGGCTAATAATATCTGCAGGCATTGGGAAAAAAAAAGTCTGTACAACTGTTTCATTTCGGAAGGATGGAAGGACAGAATGAAGGACGTGGGTAAAACTATATGCCCCGGCCACTTTGTGGTGGGGGCATTAAATTGAGAAGTGAAAGTAATTAAAACAGAACTGTTAATCTGCTGCTGCTAAGCTGGACTTGCAAGAGGTGCAAGACTTCCAGGATTCATTCAGAGACACAGGTCAGGATGGTGTAAGTTAGTGGTCCAGGATATTTAGACTGCTCCAGCCTGTTACCTCTGTAGTTCAAATGATTTTATTAGAGCTATCAGACCATTGCTGCCAGTACAATACATAAACCCCTACCGCCCTGGACAGCACCTGTGCCTAATCTGTTGCACTGACTGACCCTTATATTAAGGTAATCCTTTGATCTCAGCTCATCAATCACCACCAGTAGAGCTGACTGGTCAGTGTACTTGTTGACCCCTCTCCCCAAGGACCAGGCTTGTTATACAACAGTCATGTATGGCTGGTAAGCTTTTAGGTGCAGTGTGTACACTTAAAGCCTCATGACCTCTGAGTATCACTTTCCTGGCATTCTATGCTAAGATATATTTTAAATATACCTAATATCTTGATGTATACTTCTGTAATCTTATAACCATCCTAAGTTCCTAACTTTACTGAATAAGGTAATTAGTGATGATTGATGTTTATGATGTAATGATGCTCACCCTGATTAACAATATTGCTAAGCACAGTATATACATGTACATTATTCAATCAAAATCTAGGTCTCAAAACATATCCAAGATTTGATTCACTAAAATGTGCTAATCTATTCAATAATTAATTTCATACATAAAGACTGCATGATCCTCACATTTGGAAATCAATTAAGGAGGTAATGATTAAGAAATATTCTAAATTACAGTGACATGATTCAATTAATAATCAAATTTAAAAACAAAAACCATCACCTTTATTATTCTAATTTAAAAGAAGGAATTTTTAAAATTCTAGGTGGGCCTGTTACCAAATTACAAAAATTAAAACACGGATTCTTCACCTACAGTATTTATTTACCTTCAGTATTTGAAGATTCTGTGCCTACACAAATTTCAGTTTAATTACCAAGATATATGATTTATTTTTCTTAATTATACCTGTAATCAAAATAATAGCTCGCATTTTATAATGAGCCTTAAAAACAAAACTCATATGGTTTTGTATATGATTAGTACACCATAAGCACTGAAATTTGACAGTAAACAATAATTACAGTAAAGCAACTTTTCAATTCCCAAAATTTTCAAATTTATTCAGGACTGATTTGAACAAATTGCATGCACATGAAATTCAATAGCAGAACTTAAATTCAAATTTTAAAAAATTACCTGAAGTCTTCTCATTGTTGATGTTCTTCTAACCAGAACTAATTTACTTTTCAACATAATGATTCTATACTGATGTTGATAAATACTGAATCATATCAGAAAAAAACATATTTAGAAAATTGCACCATATACAATGTTAAAATGTAATAGATCTCATCTGACTTTATACTGCCTTCCTGATCTGTCAGCCTATTCATTCCTAAACCTTTCTCGTTTGCTTTGGGAGAACCCCACCAACACAACCCTGCATATTGGCTATACCAAGTTATTTATTATCTGCAGGCAATGACCAGTATCTATTCACTTCTGTGTCAAGAGGCCATGACCTTGTGATAAAACCTTCAGAATTCATGTGTTTCAGGAAACTTGGACTATGGAACTTGTGCAACAATAATAAGGGAAGACAGTTTGTGAAAAAAAAAAATTATCCTTGATCTCCATCAACAAAGAAACAGACAGATCCTCAATCAGACACTGTTGAAAACATTACCTCTTAAAATCAATAAAGAAAAATAATAAACAGCATCTGAAGAAAGTGGAATCAAAGTGTGTCAAGTGTTGATTACATAGACAGGAAAGCTCTGTACTTGTCCTATAAAAACCACACCATGATGGGGAAAGGCAACACTGATGATAAACTCTAGCATGTGCACAACAGGTCCATCTGTTGGATTAATGTAAAACAAATAGAACAAAACATTGGTACCTGTCCTTTAATATTAAGATGTTTATACAATACAAATGAGAGCAAACAATACACATGATAACCTGCACATACTCTTATATTTACATAAATCAATTTCTTCGAAGAAATTTCATTTGGTGAAATAACAGGAACAGATCTAACACAGAGAGCGGACTTTAATACATTTTTCACAACAGTGTGTCTCTTCTTAGGTTAAGTATGATGAAGCTCTTGAAAATTCAGTGATTAAACTTTGTTTTTTCTTTGTGTGAGTAAATAAGAAATATTTGATACTGCAACACTTGGTTAGACCAGAGCATAGCTTGCACGTTAAGTGATGATATCTGGCATTAAACTTTGGTATCCTACAGAAATTTGCAAGTCTCTCTCACATTTTCCTCTTCCTATAGTATTGCTATGTATTACAAATCTGAAAGTCTGTTTTTTCTAAGTGGTAGTTAATATCTTTATATCTTAAGACATACATGCTGATACTTTTTGTATATATGTTGTAGGCAGCACACAAGATGTGCTTTTTAACTCAGACAAGTACATTGCCACTATACATTGCCATTATATATATGAACCTTGATATTATTAAATAGTACCACCACCACATGATTATGTCTGCATTTGTCACATCTACAAGAAGAATACACCACATGTACAAGCTTTCATAGGTTACTTGCCTCTGTGACTTTAACTATGGGGATGTGTATATTTATTTTAAATCCTTTGCAAGCAATATAAAGCAAATATTTAAATTGTAATATTCATAACTGGTACAATAACAAGTAAAATGTCTTTGTTTTTGCAGTTACAAAAACAGATTTCTCAATTCCCAGTCCCCATCCACACATTTGAAGAATAACAAATGCATCATCTAAAAAGATGTAAGAAATCATAGATTTCTGCAGATTTGACCTTCAAGATCAAGGTCACCAGTTTTTAACTTCCCTGAGAACTTGGTAAAACATCTTGTGTGTCAAATTTGAGGGATAATATACAACACTCCCAAAGTTAATGCATCAATGCAATGCTAAGGATAAGTATAATCCGGTTGATTCTACCTAGAAGACCCGGCAAAGGTCACAAGTTTTAAGATTCCTCTGCAAATTTGGTTGAAAAATTTTTGTCTATAAAATTTAGAGAAGATTTATGCAATATTTCAAAAGTTATCAGGTTAACAAAGATTTTACATTTCGGCTGATTTGACTTTTTAGATCAACATCAATGTCACCAGTCAGTTTTTATCATATCAAAGAGCAATAATGATACAACTTGTGTATCAACTTTTAGGAACTTCTCAGTACTTCAAAAATGATGGGGGGGGGGGGGGGGGGGTCACAATGGTTCTAGATTTCTGCAGATTTGACCTTGAAGATCAAGGTCAAAGTCACCAAAAAACTTCTCTGAGAACATAATAGAAAGTACTAGCATGTCAAAATTGAAGAAACATTAACCTCTAAAGTTAAAGGGGTATAAATAATCCTAGAATTCCGCAGATTTAACCTTGAAGATGAAAGGATGCAGACTGGTCAATTTCTCCCATTTTCCAGGACAGCTAGGATCCCTGATACAATAAATGTCATTTTCATCATGTGTTATTTCAGATAAATTATAGCAAACTTCAATAGAGAATGACAGTGAGGATGTTATAATGACACATTCAGAATCTAAGAGGAAATTACTGAAGAATATAAATGGTTGCAGAAAAAGACAAGAATATCAGCAAAAGCTAACAAAAGCCCTCAGCCAAAAGAGCAGTGTTTATGTGTGGAATCAGTAACAAGTATGACAAATTTGTTCTCACATGGATGTATATCTGTACATATGTCTCTGATTCAAGTTATAAATTTGAACAAGAGAGGTATGTAGTATCTTTGCAAGTAGGGCATCCCCCAAACTTGCAGCACTTAAAGATCATCAATGCAAATGACCATAACATGTTTCATAACAAACCACCCAGTGGTTCCTGAGAAACTATAAGCTGCAAAGTTTTTATTTATTATAAGCCTTGTAACCCTGAAAAGTAGGTCAAGGACACACATCTTCAAACCAGACCAAATTGTGTTGCTTTTCATCAGCACTGAAGAAATGAAGTTCCTGTGTTGAATACTTTTGGAGATATCCCGCTCACAAGGCCAAAATGAAAAAATCCAATAAAAATTATTTAAAAATCAGAAATTAAAGGCAGCACCCCAAAATTCAGGTAGCAGTTACAGACTATCAGTGCCAACAAATATAGCATGTTTTATAACAATCCACCAAATGGTTCCTGAGAAATAAACTCCTAAGTTTTTTTATAATTAGCTATGAAATGTTGAAAAATATGTCAAGGTCACCTAGCTTTGAAGTTGACTGAGATTTTGTTAATATACATCTGCACTGAAGAAATAAAATTCCTATGATTAATCCCTTTAGAGATATCCCGCTCACAAGGTAAAAGTTAGCGGATGCCAGATGGACAGACTGATGGCTTCGGTGATGATAATAGCCCTTCAGCCTATAAGGCTGAGGGCTAAAAAAGGAGACACTGGGAAATCTTCAGACCGACATTATAGGAGCATTATGGACAAGACTTGAAATGCAAATGTAGTAAAACGTTAGTCAAATTTTCTCCCAGTGTATTAGTCATGAGCAAACCTCATGATTTTTTTGCAAACTTTATTTACATTTCATTAGGTAAAACCCATTTGAGTCAAACTTCAGTTGGGTCATTTTTGTGGGGTATTGCTTTGCCTGTTCAGTTAAAGCACTTCTGCCTGTACTCCTGTAGATTGTCCCCCTCACACTGCCTCAGCAAACAAGCTTCATGTCAGTTATATTCCCCTTGTATCGCTCAAAATCGCCGGCTTGTTACAGGAGCCCTGACATGCATATGAGTATATACATTTCTTATCCATTTGATCATATGGCAAAATATTTGTTTTGTTTAAATCTAAACAGCCAAATAACAAAAAATTAAGTGTTTATAGCTTTTTAAGTAGTTAAGGTTATAGTTAGACTTGTATCAACATTTGTTAGAAGTCATTGTACATTCTTCGGTTCAAGCAAAACAGTATATGCAAAGTGTAACAGTGACCAGCCTGACATTGCTTATCAATTTGTATTGATATATCAGTATACTGATAGAGCCCTATGGGGCACTTTTCTGCAGGTGCCCTTGATCTTTCCAGAATAAGGCTTTTTGTATTGAAATTGATGCTTAATATCACTAAAGACACTGACCTCCTGTGAGCTGTCTGGACCGCCCCCGTGTGGCATCTTCCTCTTGTTCCCTCCATCCTTCATCCCGGTCTTTTTCTGTTTCCCCGCAGGCTGATTGCGCTGTTTATGTCGTACTTTTGGTCCCCAGTGTGACGGTAACCCTCGTGGCCCTTTCTTCTTCTCTCTCTCGGCCATCATTTGATCCAGTTTTTCTGCATCAATGTTTTCATGGGCTGGGACTTGCTTGTTTTTCTTTTGTGATGCCTGTACTTGTTTTCCCTTCTCTGGCCTGTTCCTGTTATGTTTCATCTAAAAGACAATAAACACAGTATAGCACCTGCAAAGTAAGTCCCTTGAACTAAGATATTTAAAAAATTTGATGGAATCACATGTAAGCTTTTGGCCAAAGGGGGGGGGGGGAGAGGTTAAATTTTTAAAATATATTACCCAAGTATTCTTCTGTATATTTGTTCTAATGTGACTTCAGGCACTGATATCCAAAAGATGGGTCAAACTTTTGTGAAACACAATTTTCCTTGATATGAAATCAGCCAGACATCTTAATATTCTGGGGGGTATATCCTGTTCCTTGTTACTGCTGATTAGGTTCATGTACTTGGTCTTCTGTGCAAGCTATTTTTTTTCATAATGGACAAGACAATACATGCCAAACCAGGTAGACAGTGGGATTGGGGGGAGGGGGTAGGCAGTATATATACCAGGGTTTACAACCTATAAACAACTTATATTTAGCCAAACACAGATGAAGAACTGCTGTGTGTTTACCAGTACTGCTTAATTTGTATCTGAGCTATATAGAAACTGGCGAGCAACTTATCAAAATGTGCTTAATATTATAAAACTTACCTGTATCCGCTGTAACTTTCGCTCTTTTGCTTGAAGTGCTGCCTTATTTTCTACAGAAAACTCCACTATCAGTCTCTGTGAAGACAAACCATCACTGATCACACTAAATGATAATGTTGCTACAAGGAGTCCCACAATTCTAATGATTCATGTCAGCTTAAACTTGTATGAACAGTAGGTTTTCCTGATGCACTATTCTCATTGCTTACAAATGAATGTTAGTACATATTTTTACAAATCATATATTTGGCATTATTCTACATATAAAAAAAAACATTTAAAACAAATTTGATGATTTAAAAAAATTTATAACTTTTTCAAGCATCTCTTACTAATTTTTTTAATAAGTAAATATAAACCATCTTGAAATATTTGAAACTCTGTATATGTATCTTACTCAATTAAGTCAAAAGTATAATCAATACTTTACACATATATTAGTTGCAATTCATGAGTATTCATGAGACTGGTATATATCTGATACAGGTACCTTATGATCTCCAAATATTTCAGGGTTATTGTTGGTAGATCTCAATGCCTGGAGGGCGTGCTCATGTTCTGTGAAGTTGATAAATGCAAACCCCCTTGACTTAGCCACACCTTTACTGTTGACCTGTTTCAAGTCCCTCATAATGCGACACTGTAACGAGAAGGTAACAACAATCCCTTATTTTATCTCAGTGACAGGCATGTTAACGTATTGTATGCGAAACTACGTATGGAGTGCAGCAACCTTAGGTATGACCTGTTTAAAATTGGGTTAGTTGAAGATAGTAAATGCATATGTGGTGATAAATGTGAGAATACAAAGCATATTTTTTCTTGAATGTCCATTATATATTTGACAGCGACAAATACCTTTTGAATCCTTGAAGGTTATACCCAGTATCAGGAATATGTCAGTTTTTTATCCATCATTACTGCTATTTGGTTCGAACAAAATATCATATTGTGACAACAGAAATGTTTTCATCTTTGTACATGAATACGTGTTTATTGTATCCACTAAAAGATTTTAAGTTTATTGATTTAATTTATCAATAAGAGACTATGATCTACAAAGCTTGTTCATTTACATCATCATTTGAATGTATATTATATTGCATATTGTATTGTATTGTACACTGCTGATGCGAGAGGCATTTTCATAGCAGAATTGCTGTTTGCAAATCGCATATTTACAATAAAATATGTTTAAACTAAGGTAACAGTCCTTATGTTAGCAATCTTTTCCTAACAATCAGTCTTTAGACCATGTCTGAGTGGCAGAACTATTCATATAAATAAGTGCACCACAAAAATACATAATACTCCTGTCATAGATCATGTGACCTCTGACCATATTTAATACATGCAGATTTTGCCAATACTCACAGGTGAAAACATTTAATGGTCAACACTCATAACAAGTTTCATAAATATCCATCAAATTCATGACAAGAAATCAATCAACAAGGAATTCGCTTCCATAAATGAGAGTTTTTTCTAAGTGGTCCTTAGACATATGGCTGGCAAAGAAAAATAATTTACACAAGTTTTTTTTGCTGACAATTCTTTTATATTTATCATACAGACAAGATGATAAGTCTTTATTATAGTTTTATATAATTTTCCTGACAAATCATGGTACATTTCATTTTATTTTCATGGACTTATCAAACCTTACTTTATAATATTAGAAAGCTGAAAATCTTAATATGCAAATAAAAGCTTAGCACCCCATAAAAAAATAACTTTTTTTAAGAAACAGTTAAATAAATGCCATTATGTACAAGGGCACAATTTCTGAACTTGTTTCAAACAAAACTATCTTTTCAAGAAACAAACTTTGATATAGTGCTGCCATCTGCTGGTCATATGATTGATTAAACTAAAAGAGAGCGTTGGGTCTCCCTCTAAGATTTTGCTAAGATAAATGATGAAAATGTATCTCAGTATGATGAAGTTATGTTGAATATCACTCCTGTATTCTTATAATGTTACTCCTCTATTCTTCCTATGTAACCAAGGCAATCTACTTCATCTGATATATGAAAGGCTGCGTGAGCTCTGGCAGATTCTAAAGATCTGCTGAATAAATGTCTTGTTCTTGACAGTTTTTGACAAATGACTGATCAAAATTACAATAAATGAAAAAAACTGTGAAAATTGTAAGCTTAACATCTGAGCACAATTCTTGCAGTCTTGTCATAATATATATTTGAAGTTATTAAAAACTTTAGGGAAAAAATGATTGATGTATACTGAGTTGTCCCCACACTCTACTTTCTGTATTATCAACAAAACACCTGGTCCTGCCACCATTCTATAGATGGAGCTCCCTTCATATTCTGCTCACCTCTGTGATTTTGGCTGCTTTATCCTGTGCTGCCTTCAGGAAAATCTTCCTGAGCTTGTCGTCTTTGACTGGCACAGGGATGTTGTGGATACAGAGTCTGGTCTTAGATATAAACATGTTGGGATTCTTTAACTTCTGCCTCTTCATCGTTTCAACCTAAGTCACAAAAAAAGACATGAGGAATGAATACTATAAGATAAGAAACATTAAATCTCATTATGGTCGTAATATCATCAAATTAACTTGATGCAATTTGCCAAATAGAACATTTTAGATGCTGGTTTGTAGATTATTCTTTTCAATAAAAGCAAAATTTTATTTTTCTTTTGCAAAAAAAGACATATAACACCTAGCAAAAAGTTTGCTTTAACAGTAATGTCAGCTAAAATAAACACAATTAGTTCAAAACTTTTTGTGTTGTACATTTGAAGAAAGGAACACCAGCCCATAGGTGACATGCTGGATGAAAATTTTAAACATCACTGAATCAGCTTATCTGATTTTCAGATTTTTAACATCAGGATTAAAAACATGGATAAGAATGATTCTGTTAAACTCAACTGGAATTTAAAAAAAAAAAATTAGTAAATACTGTGTGATCTGAACCTGGACAAATGAACTTCAGATTTTAAGTTCCCTGTCTTCAGTATGACCTTTTTCAGTCATTTTGAATTTTTATATCAGTGAACAGGTGGTGGTTGTGACTCACTTTCATCCTCCTGTTGAGATCTGTCTGTGATAATCCCTGGGCTGCCTGGGTGCCTGGTCGAATCACTGGCAATGGAAATTATACAATGTCAACACAACTCAGTCTCTGTTAAATTTTAACAGACTGCGATAGCATCTGGCAAGATTCACTGTCTACTTGACAAATATGTAAGTAACAGTAACTCCTTCATGTTCTGAGTTTCACCCGGATCACCCTTAAAACTGATTGGCTTAACATAAAAACTGTTACCTAATTATTAGGTAGTGCTACTAATGTTCCCTCTTTCAGTAGATCATAAAAATTGAGTCCATCTGGCCCCTGATAAATATGCAAGCACCTTTAATTACTGTTAAGTCCAATTTCTATACAGGTAAAGTTAAAATGTGTCATTACCTTTGAGTATAACATTTTATATTATGACATATTTCACTTTCAAATTTAGATTTTCAATAATTACAAGAAATATACAAAATAAACATGAAATGACTGTAAATATTTACTCACTCCCTTCCCTGGCCAGGTAAAGATTCCTGTTATCTGCTTTTATCTTTTCCTTTTTCAGTTCATGAAGCTTGTCTGCCTTCTCTCTAGGCAGAGCTACAGAGATGACTAACCGCCGACCATCCAGCGTGATGCCTCCATCCTATAAAATATAACCAGTATTCTGTGTGTAAATGTTAATTATATACAGGTCTACAAATATTTGTGTTGAACAAACAACCTTAGATAAATACCCCACTTATATCATAGTCATGACTGATTCAGAATCAGATGAATTACCATTGAGTAAAACCCACTCGTGCTGAATGCTGGATGGCCGAGTTTTTTCTTGTGGTCCCATTAAACAGGCCTCACATAGTCTTATTTCCTTTGATTTTGTTTTTTTTATGATAATGAAGAATATCCTATGAAACTGCTGTATGCAAAAGCATCTGAGTCTGGTTTCTTTCATAGCTAAGTAGAGATTTGGTCATGTTAAAAAAATTGTGGATGTGGCATGCAGTATTATAAGAAATTTTATACAATAGTAACCAGTAGCAGCATATGTTGGTAGTGGAAGAAAACCATAGACAATCACAGACAATCATACCTACCTGTAATGTACCGAGTCATCTTACCTGGGACAGCTTAAAATCATTGAAGTAAAGCAAAAAGAAATGATAGCATATCTTAATGTAGAAATCATAAAAAATGCACCATGTGTCACCAGGTTTTGATCAGACACAAAGTTTTACTGTATACATGTATTGCAAGGGATGAAGTATTGACTATTGTTACAGGATAAAACTGAAATAACTTGCACAGTGTGGTTAAGCAATGGTGTGATATTAATCTAAGTATTACATAGAACAAATTATTAAATTTAATTCTTTTGAGGTCGTAATAAAGAGAACTGGTATTGAAAGTGTGACTTGGCTAGAAATGTTTAAAAATAACAAGGAAAATTCCTTCTTAGAGCATAAATTCATGCCTATATAGTTCTGTTCTGACACCAGATGTCACTCACATACACACCTGAGATTCATCTTGTGACAACTCTATAACTTTCTCTGCATCTTCTTTCTTCTTAAACCTAACAAATGCACAGCCTGAAAAAGACAGGAAAGACCATTTTTTCATCAGATTAATAAATAACCACAGTTTCAGTCTATTGACTCAATGAACAGTGGAGGCCTTCCAATAACTAGACCTGTAACCATCTCCTTTTATGTAACCATCTCATCCATCTAACTAGAAACGGTGCAGTAAATGAGGCTGACAACATAACATAACCACTACAATAGGATTTATATTTTTTCCTGATACTTCTAACTCATGCACTCAGTTATGTGAATAAAAGGTGGGGTTACATAACACTGGTGTATATTACAGTTGTAAAAAGTTGTATGAGGATGTTCGTCCATGTCAATACCTTTAGAATGCTCAGTGTCTTCATCTATCACCAGTTTACAGTAAAACACAGCTCCATACTTAGCCATCTCTTCCTTAAGTTCATCCTCCTCTGTGTCAAATGATATATTCCTACAAAAGAGTGCAAGTCAAATTATATTTTCTTTCAAAGACATTTTTTTTTACCAAATGCAAATCTGATGTGATAGGCATAGCACATAGCCCTGTGATTATTTACACATTTTTAATCATTATTATACAGCTGGGGTTAAAATTATACAGAAGAAAATAAATGTAAAATAAATTTTTATTACAAAGCAAGTTTATCTGCTTCAAATTTGAATATTAATAATACTATAAGAGAGTATTTCAAATTCCTATACATCACAGTTATATATACAGAATCAAGAACACAGACAACAGGATTATTCTCAAACAACAGTTTCAAGCTTATAACTTATAGCTACACAAGTCTTAATTATTTTATTTTTTTCAGCATCATCAAACACAAACAATATGAGATGGCTCTACATGCTATGGTTGTAACATATTAACAAGGCCTACAGGCCTAATGCGAACCTGTGCAAAGTTTGGGATTATGAATGGAGGTTTATTTTTAAAATTTAATATTGATCCTCTTAAGTCCTGCATATCTACCTTAGTCATTATGATTTCAGCAAAAACGACGTATAGGATCTGCAAGTTTCAGACTAAGACATTTTAAAACAAGAACATGGGTTTGTAGACAGGTGACTATGTGTATTCGCAGAAATCAGAGTGGGACAGGTGAAGTGAGGCATGGATTGAGTGGCAAAGGGGAATAGAGTGAGGTGTGTTGCATATGAGCATGGATGTCTGCAGCATAAACATGAATGTAGGTGGTGCCACCTGTCATAAAGTCCAGAAAGCTGTCCAGGATATATAAACCTGCAAAATGTCAGGTGGATAAGTCAAACCAATTCTGAGATATGAGTGATTTTATCCCAAGGCAGATGACCAGATGGAGGCTGTGCATAAGTGGTTGCAGGTGGCACCACCAGTTTTGCCTATGATGAAGAGCTATGTGAGATCTATACACATGCAAAATTTTGGTTAAATCTGTCAAACAGTTCCTGAGATATGAGCTTGGATGTCTGCAGAGTAAACCTGAATGTAGGTGGCACCACCTGTCATAAAATCAAGAGAGCTGTCCAGGATGTATAAACCTGCAAAATTTCAGGTGGATAAGTCAAACCACTGCTGAGATATGAGTGATTTTATCCCAAGGCAGATGACCAGATGGATGCTGTGCATCAATGGTTGCAGGTGGCACCACCAGCTTTGCCTATGATGAAGAGCTATGTGTGATTTATACACATGCAAAATTTTGGCCCAATCAGTCAAATGGTTTCGGAGATATGAGCTTTGATGTCTGCAGAGTAAACCTGAATGTAGGTGGCACCACCAGTCATAAAATCTAGAAAGCTGTCCAGGATGTATAAACCTGCAAAATTTCAGGTGGATAAGTCAAACCACTTCTGAGATATGAGAGATATTATCCCTATGCAGATAAACAGATGGACGCTGTGTCAAAATTGTTGCAGATGGCGCCACCATTTTCAGTGTATGTTATAAAGCTATCAAAGGGCTACATTTGTGTAAAATTTTTAGCCTAATCGGTCAAACGGTTCCTGAGATATGTGGGTTTATGTGTGGAAACAGACGCACAATTGGACGCTGGGCAGCAAGGAAAGGTCAGAGGTCAACAAAAAATGAGGGTGCAGCAGTTCACAGGTGACCTGATGATAAACCCGATTCACTTAAAATGCAAACCAATTTTTTTCTGAAAGATATAGTTCCAATAATCTGGGAATTCTGCATATATACATTGTGTCTAGATGTCTAGACGCTTTGTCTAGACCTCTAGACACATTGTCTAGACACCCACCAGAGCCAGGTCAGTTGCCATGGTGATGTCTGGACCCCACCTGTTTGTAATGAGTGACCCCTTGACTTGGCTGCTGAAACTCAGCATGGGGTCAAATCTGTTTTCAAACACAGAAAGCCTTTTTCAATTGGCTACAATGCTTTTTTAAAGCTGTATTTACCCAATCTATCCTTATAAAACTGGCAGAACCCTACCATAGAATAATTCTTGTAAATTTAAACCAATCAGCTTAACAGTTTCATCATAAATCAGGGTATAAGCTTCAAGAGTTTAAAATTACATTTTCGCTAGTAAAAAACACATCAATGTAGGTGGCACCACCAATACCTCAATTTCAGATATGACATATGTGACAAACATTGGTACAAAATTTGGTGATGATAGCTCTAGCCGTTTCTGAGATTTTAATTTTAGTCTGCTTTTTTGGACAGATGACTAGGTTCAACCTGCTGTAACTCGGCCAAAAATCTCCAAACTGGAACCATTCGAACAAACTTGAGAGAGATCGTTTCAGGGATCATTTCTGTGAAATATTGGACAATTTGGCTGCACAGTTTCGGAGAAGAAGATTTTTAAAGCTCTTTTAGCTTTTTCCCTATAAAATCTAAGAAAATGCTGTTAGAAAAAAAAAAAAAAAAAAAAAATCCGATAGAGTTTTTCAGATGACTCATTATTTGCAAAAAATTTGGTGATGCTAGCTTCTGCTGTTTTTGAGATAGCTATGGTTAACGTACAGACGACGCACGACACACGACAGAAGACGCCGCACCATCGCAAAAGCTCACAGGTTCGCTAACAACTGATCATTTACCTAATAAATACAGTCCTCCCATCTCTCACATCACTCTCACGGTTTGATGTTTGTTTTCTTTTGGCCTTCGGTAAACCAGAATCTATCAGCGAAAATGATAACACATCAATCTACCTGTAACCGCAGTGAACAGTCATACCATCTCTTTTTCAGGATATTTTTTTAATCATGTGCTGCATTATCCAGCATCCTGACTACAGTGGTCACAAATGAACAATCTATGAAAATCCTGGTTTATGATCATTTTATCCGAATATACAATTTACAGTCAAACCTGTCTTTTTGTGTATGAGGTAAAAATCAGGTACTTAAAAAGAATGCAGTTATGTTATAAAGTCTAATGTGTCAAAGCCTTTTGATATAGGCATCTGTAGGTAACACTGTGGTCTTGCTCCATTTTATGACTTAATGATTTCTGTATCTGCTGGCAGCTTGTACCTCCAGGCAAATGTTAACTGGAGTAGGACATACAAGAAACATGTACTTGTAATATTATTTATAATGAAGATTAAAGTAAATATACTATGTAATGTTATTTATTGCAAATCATACAAAAATCTTAGTAACTGTATTATTTTTTAAATGTTTACAGGTTCTGAAATACATGGTGGTGGTATATAACATATTTACTATTTTATATTAAAAAACAGGTTTATGTGATTTTATTTTAGGTTAATAAATTCAAGAAAAAGTCCAGAATAACAACCCTTTTACTCATCACTGTTAAAACTATTCAAGATTTCTCTTCAGATATAAAATAAACAATTGTTAGGTCATTAAACTTGCAAAGAAAAAAAATAATGTGAAGAAATAAATACCTGATGAGTCAGCATCTGAAAAATCACTCTCATCATCATCATCATCATCATCACTGTCCTCATCATCACTGTCTTTTACTACCTCTTCATTATCCTCTGAATCTGAATCATTCCTCTTATCATCATCATCATCACTACTGTCATCCTCACTGGCTTCACCATCATCACTGCTCTCCTCTGCTGATACACTCTCATCCCCATCACTGCTTTCATCTTCTTTATCCTCCTCATCTTCTGAGCTGCTGTCACCGTCTTCTTCTGCTGCCTTTGGGGGCTGACTTTTATCTACAAGAGGCAAAATCCAGACCCCTTAATGTCCACATGGAGGTTACATGGAAATTTCCCTTAAGATATTACAATGCTTAAACATGTGTGTAAAAGGCAAATGCTACTATAGACACCAAAAGTAATCACCCTGTACTGCAGTTTGGCTTGATATTATAAGATACAGTTTAATTCAACATTGAACTAGACATTTCTTGGCACCGCAGGTGCAGGAGTATCCCCAGACATAGTACACCCCCCCCCCTTTAAGAATAGGCCCCCATTTTTAGCAGCATATACTGACACTTGGCAAGCAACTATTGTTTCTTCCATCTATCAATCCACAATCTTTTTGAAGATGTTGGTCCTGTGACCCTGACCTTTTGGCACATCACAAGGCTATCCAAGATCTTCTGTCACCTTGATTTGTGGACCAATCCATGCAAAAGATCTTGAGACATATAAGAGTTTGATTGAGAATTGATAGGGGTCTCCTCTCTTGGCAGGTGAACTATATGTGCAAGATGAAAGGTCTGAGATGAAATGTTTGGCTAAACAAGTGACCCATGGGTCATGACGCTCAGCTGACTGGGAAGAGATTCGCAAAAGGAAATTTTATCATTAGAATGGTAGTATATACCCATTCAACTGAAGCATCAAACAGATTAACCAACAGGCCAAGATTTAGTCTGTATTTATATATCTCAAAAATAGAGGAAAATGTGTAAACTTTTAAAACTAGAATACGGGTAACCAACAAGTGACTACATGTATCTGCCAAAATCTGATAGTGAGGCATGGATTGAGTGGCAAGGGGAAATAGAGTGAGGTATGTTGCATATTAGCATGGATGTCTGCAGCCTAAATGTGTATGTAGGTTGTGCCACCTACCACAAATCCAGAAAGCTGTCCAAGTTGTATACACCTGCAAAATTTTAGGCAGAAAAGTCAAACCACTACATGTATATGAGCGATTTTTGCCCATGGCAGACAAACAGACAAACACTGTGCAAAAATCTTTGCAGGTAACCCCTCCAGTTTTGTGTATGATAAAGACCTATGTGAGATCTAAACACATGCACAATTTTGGCCCAATCGGTCAAATGGTTCCTGAGATATGAGCTTGGATGTGTGCAGCGTTAACTAGAATGTAGGTGGCGCCACCTGTCATAAAATCAAGAAAACTGTCCACGATGTATAAACCTGCAAAATTTTAGGCAGTTATGTAGAACCACTACAGAGAAATGAGTGATTTTAGGCCACGGCAGACTAACAGACAGACGCTGTGCAAACATTGTTACAGGTGGCGCCACCATTTTTTGTGTATGTTACAGAGCTATCAAAGGGCTACATTTGTATAAATTTTATTTCCTGATCGGTCAAACGGTTCCCAAGATATAAGCTTGGATGTCATCAGCGTGAACGTGAACGTAGGTGGCACCACCTGTCATAAAATCAAGAAAGCTATCCTGGATGTATACGCATGACGAATTTCAGGTGAATTAGTCAATTCACTGCAGAGATATGAGTGATTTTAACCCAAGGCAGATGAACAGATGGACACTGTGCAAACATGGTTACAGGTGGCACCACCATTTTTTGTGTATGTTATAAAGCAATCCAAGGGCTACATTTGTATCAATTTTATTTCCTGATCGGTCAAACGGTTCCCGAGATATGAGGGTTTATGAGTGGAAACAGACCCACAAATGGACACTGGATAGAGAGGAAAGGTCAGAGGTCAACGCAAATTGGTTAGGCACCAGTTAACATGTGACCCGATAATAGGTGTAAGTTTGGGAAAAATCGGTCCATTAGTCTCCGAGGAGCTCTCTGGAAACGAACGCCGCCGCGGTGGAGGAACTTGGTCAAAAACATAGTATCCGCAAAACTTCGTTTTGGCGGATACAAAAATACAGGTGGCTCCACCAGTCTGCAGAAACTAATAAAAACACTTAATGGTCAATATCCATGCAAAAAATCATGGAGATCTCTGCATTAGTTGTTCAGATACTTCAGTTTTTGTATCAAATTGTCCATTATTCTGAGGGATACTTCGGAGTCCTATAGCTTGAAGGATATGGGTAACAGAGACCTAATTTCAAGTTTCCACAGGCACCTTTCATGGGCCTCCTTGCATGACAAGAATGAAGATTCTAGGTCCAGTTGTTGCGATTTGTACCCTGTTGACAGATAACCACATCTTTAAAGGTCTCAAAAAAAAGAAAAAAATTCGTAAAAATTTGAAAAAAAAATAGAGGTGGCACACCCAGTCTGCAGAAACTGATGGAACAGCTCATGTATGCTGAAAATCATGACCATCAGTGTTGTAGTTATTGAAATACTGCAGTTTTTGTATCAAATTTTCCATTATTCTGGGGGGGGGGGGGGTATTTTGGACCCATACAGCTTAAAGAATATGGGTAACAGAGACCTAATTTCAAGTTTCCATGGAGACTTTTCATGGGTCTCCCTGTGTGTCAAGAATGAAGATTCTTGGTCCAGTTTTTATGATTTGTGCCCTGTTAACAGATGTTCATATCTTTAAAGGTCTCAAAAATACAGAAAAATTTCGTAAAAAAAACCGAACAAATACAGGTGGTGCCACCAGTCTGCAGAAACTTATGAAACACTCCATGATCAATATCCATGCAAACAATTATGGTTATCTCTGCATTAGTTGTTCAGATACTTTAGCTTTTGTATCAAATTTTCCATTATTCTGAGCTGTACTTTGGAGTGCCATAGCTCAAAGGATATGGGTAACAGAGACCAAATTTCAGGTTTCCATGGAGACTTATCATGGGTCTCCCTGTGTGTCAAGAACGAAGATTCTAGGTCCAGTCGTTACGATTTGTACCCTGTTGACAGATAACTACATCCTTAAAGGTCTCAAAAATGGAGAAAACAATTCGTGAACATTGAAAAATACAAGTGGCGCCACCAGTCTGCAAAAACTGATGAAACATCTCATGATCAATATGTATGTCGAAAATCATGACCATCAGTGATGTAGTTAATGAGATATTGAAGTTTTTGTATGAAATTTTTGAATATTCTGTGGGGTAATTTTGGGCCCCATAGCTCGAAGGATATGGGTAACAGAGACCTAATTTCTGGTTTCCATGGAGACTTTTCATAGGTCTCTCAGTGTGTCCAAAATGAAGATTCTAGGTCCAGTCGTTACGATTTGTGCCACGCTAACAGATGACAGCATCCTCAAAGGTCTCAAAAATAGAGGAAAAAATCTTAAAAAATCAAACAGTACAGGTGGCGCCACCAGTCTGCAGGAACTGATCGAACATCTCATGATCAATATGTATGCCAAAAATGAAGACCATCAGTGATGTAGTTATTGAAATATTGAAGTTTTTGTATGAAATTTTTTACTATTCTGGGGGGTACTTTGGGGCCCCATAGCTCGAAGGATATGGGTAACAGAGACCTAATTTCTGGTTTCCAAGGAGATTTTTCATTGACCTCTCAGTGTGTCAAGAATTAAGATTCTAAGTCCAGTCTTTATGATTTGTGCCTTGTTAACAGATGTTAACATTTTTAAAGGTCTCAAAAATAGAGAAAAAAATTCGTAAAAAATCGAAAAATACAGGTGGCGCCACCAGTCTGCAGGAAGTGATGTAACATCTCATGATCAATAGTTATGCCAAAAATCATGACCATCAGTCAAGTAGTTAATGAGATATTGAAGTTTTTGTATGAAATTTTTGACTTTTCTGGGGGGTACTTTGGGGCCACATAGCTCGAAGGATATGGGTAACAGAGACCTAATTTCTGGTTTCCAAGGAGATTTTTTATGGACCTCTCAGAATCCCAAGTTACAAGGTTCTAGGTCCAGCGGTTACGATTTGTGCCTGGTTAACGGACGGACAGACGGACAGACGGACGACGGACAAAGAGTGATCGCTATAGCTCAGATGACTTTCAGTCAGCTGAGCTAAAAATGCATCCACAATCTTTGTAAAGATGTGTCCTGTGACCTTGACCTTTGACCTCATGACCCCAAAATCAATAGGGGTCTTGCTTTTACAATGGGACATATATAAGTCAAGTTTGAAATCTATACATCAATAAAAGCAGGAATTATCATCCAGAAACTAATTTTTTGACAGATGGCTCCTGTGGCCTTGACCTTTGACTTTGTGACCCCAAAATTGATATTGATCATCCACTTTTATATATAAATCAATAGGGGTCTAGATTTATTGATGGGCCATATATAAGTCAGGTTTGAAATCCATATATTAATCCAAGCTTGATCTATCATCTCTGGAACTAATTTTTGGACAGATGGCTCATGTGACCTTCACCTTTACCTTGTGACCTCACAATTGACAGGCGTCTTCCTCTATTGGCAGGGGAACTGTATGTGCAAGATGAAATGTCTGAGATGAAATGTTTGGCTGAAAATGCATCCACAATCTTTTTAAAGATTTGTCCTGTGACCTTGACCTTTAAAGACCTCATGACCCCAAAATCAATTAGGGTCTTGCTTTTCAAATGGGACATATACAAGTCAAGTTTGAAATCGATACATCAATAGAAGCAGGAATTATCATCCAGAAACTAATTTTTGGACAGACGGCTCCTGTGACCTTCACCTTTGACCTTGTGACCTATTAACTGATATAGTTCTTCCTCTCTTGGCAGGTGAACTATATGTGCAAGATGAAAGGTCTGAAATGAAATGTTTGGCTGAAAATACATCCACAATCTTTTTAAAGATGTGTCCTGCGACTTTGACCTTTGACCTCATGACCCCAAAATCAATTGAAGTCTTGCTTTTTCAATGGGACATATATAAGTCAAGTTTGAAATTGATACATCAATAGAAGCAGGAATTATCATCCAGAAACTAATTTTTTGACAGATAGCTCCTGTGGCCTTGACCTTTGAACTTGTGACCCATAAATTGATATGGATCATCCACTATTGGCAAGTGAGCTATATATTCAAGATGGAAGACCTGGGATGAAAGTTTGGTTTAAAATGCATCCACAGTATCTTTTAAGATGCGAGTCCAGTGACCTTGCCCTTTGACCTAATGACCCTAGAACCTATAGGGTTCTTACTTTAGTGGTGGGCCATGTGGTTCACGTTTGAAATCCATATGGCTATCAACACTGGAAATATCATAAGAGGTGTGTGATTTTCACCAAATATGGACACATTAAAGGTCAAGGCCACTCTCATGGTAAAGGTCATGACCCAAATGTAAAAAGACCTCATCCCATAACCCATCTCTACATGTGCATAATATGAAAGAAAGCTGTTCATTAGTTTTTTACTTATAATGCTTACAGTGCTGTCAAGTGGCAATTATGGGGGTATTAAAAGGCGTAAAAACAAGAAAAGGATAATAGGTGGCACCACCAGTTTCTGGTATATCACAAATCAAGGCTATCCAAGATCTTCGGTCACCTTGAATTTTGGACCAGTCCATGCAAGCTTACTTGAGATATTTAAGAATTTGTGTTATTTTCAGCAAAAATGGACCTATTCAAGGTCAAGGTCACTCTCCTAGCATAGGTCATGACCCCATTTTAAATAGGCTTCTTCCCCTTACCTATATCTATACAAATGTAAAGTTTAAAAAAGATCAGTGAAATATTTTTTGAGTTATCCTGCTCACAAGGTTTTTCTGCGGCGGCGGCGGGACCGTCGTGAAACCATAGTATCCCGACTTTGTCTGGGGATACAATTATATTCACATAAACAAACCTGGAATGCCACCTGAATGTATGCAAAATTGACACACAGTTTCTCTGAGGTCATATTTATTTCCAACTGAAGGATAATGATTTATAATGTGTAAATAAATGTATTCATCTTTACCTGTATTTTTCTGGACTTGTTGTTGATAAAGCTCCCTGGCAACAGCCCAGTCGACAGCTACAGGACGACCTGAAGGTGAAGCAAATAATTATACAGTTGAATACAGATCAACACAAATATTCATGTAAACATCAGTAAACAAAAATGCCAATACTGCAAATTGGTTCAGATACAGAATGCAAGATATATTCAAAATAAATGAAGAAAGCATATCTCCCTCAATACAAATGAACCTGTTTTCAATGAAAGACCATGAATTTTTGTCACCATAAAATAGTGGCTCCATGGAGTTCAGTTTGCTACATAGCCTTAATTAATGAGTTTAAGTCATGTATATAATTTTAAAGCACACAATAATAATCTGCTTAAATTATAACACACTAAACTGACTGAGGGATGCTGCAAACCCATGCCATAACTCACTGAATTTTTACTGATATGTCATATCCAATCAATACAATGGATGATCAGGTTTTCTTGTTGTTCTCACCTTGTATACTTGAACCATTGAGAGCTTTGAGTGCCTTGCTTGCTGCTGTTATGTTGATGTAATTCACAAAGGCAAAGCCCAACTTCTTCCCATCTGAATGTATTCATATATTAAAATATCAAAATATTAGTATATAAGAAATACTGTTCCTATATAAATATCAACTTGATATTTGATTTTCTGAGCCTATATGATTACATAAAGTATATCAAGCTGATAACTACTATCAATAGAATAATATTATTTTATATAAATTAACATATGGTGATTATACAGCTAACAGATCTTGGGTCAATTACTATTTTCAACTCCAATTCAATTCCAATTTGAGAGGAATGATCAAAATTTAACTCCAATTCAGTGTGCTGGAAAAAATGATTATTCCAATTCAATTATTATTTGAATATATTAAAATTCAATTTGCACTTCAAACAAATTGCAATCTTTTGAAACATACTTCATTGGCAGGTGCAATGGTACCATACATAAAATTCATTAAGGGAGATTCAGCAGCATTTCTGTTGCTCACTCTGCCCCATTTCTTTGTCCATTAGAAGTGTATATGCTTATTTTTAGACAAATACTGAATGGATGATCTGCAAAGTGAATACTCTGAGCAAAGAAGACCTTCTAATGCACAATACTTAAGATTATTGAGAGATGGAAAAAAATTCCAATTTGACTCAATTCATCTGGCCATGGGGACTTCAATTCCAATTACATTCTAATTCATTTATTTTTTTTATTTCTATTCATTAATTTCTTTTCATTCAATTTCAATTCTTGAAATTTCCCCTACCACACCAATTCAACTTATAACTGGCAATAAGTCTTCTTGCAAATCATAGAGTTGTTACAGATAATCACACATCACCTTATTTAATACTTCTATAACAAGGAACCCATGGGTCACGGCGCTCAGCTGAAGTTTGAAATTTTTGCAAATGCAAAATATACAAAATTTTCTATTGTAATGTTTGTCATTTATATAAGAATATGAGAAGCTAAGAGGAAAGGGGCCCTCCTACTTGGTTATAGATAAGTTCTAAATATATGATTGCAAACTAATACTCTGACAAGACTGTCATGAAAACAGCAAAAGTTTTGAGATACTGTGATGCATATGAAATTTACAGATGGACAGGCAAGTGGACAGAATGGACTAATACCTTTATTTCAATTTCAAGGGAATAATGCATTTAGGTTTATATATAAGCTTATTTTTTAGCATATCCACTTTTTCCATTAAAAGTTTTTATCTGAATCATTTTTTTTAATTTACAAGTTTTATAAATTTTTAATAAAAAACTGAAAATATTAAGTTAAAATATTATAATTGTTGCAAAAGTTGCAATCATTATATATCCAGAGTAAAAAAACTGAAAATATAAGTTAAAAACATTAGAACTGTTGCAAAAGTTGCAATCATTATATATCCAGAGTGTAACTCATATTTGGTCATATTATGCATACACATATATTTTATTACTTTTAAATCACAAATTTTTAAGCTGAATTTAAATGAAAATAATGCGACAACATGGCATCTACAAGATTATTTCTTGAATCACTATTAAAAAGTTTTGCACATTGGAGTTTTCAGTACATGCTTAATTTTATTCACCGAGATAAAATAAAAGATTCAGTAAATTTGATAAAATAAAACATCTTTTCACACTGTTGGTTGAATGAGGGACAAATAATATCATTGTGCTAATTACTTTCTCAGCTTTAATTTATTACTGGAATTAATAGTCAATTTCACAGCTGGTGAAGTTTTTACTCTTCTGAAGTAAGGAATTACATATCTGATGAACATCCACACTTTCATAGCAATACACCACTTTGTGGACACAATTAAATGTGCACTTTAATCATTGTAACCCTGGTGGTACAATACAAAATCTAAATTGTAGCATAGCCTAGAATAAGAATGAATCAAATACAGAAAATAATAACATTCATCTAGTTTATGCACCATCTGGGGGGGGGGGGGGGGTGCAGGGCAGAGGGGAAGCCTGCTGGTAGTGGCCAAGCTGAGCAAAGGCAAGCTGCCTGGGGTGGGTTACATAATGCAAGTGAAGGATGTACTACTAGGTGGGTTAGATGTGAACAACACTTGACATGGTGTATGAAAACATGAATAAAAGCTATTCTTTCCAATCAATTTCTTTGAAATTTCAGATTTTAAAAGATGAAATCCTTATGTATATATGCTGTGAAAATTAAATCAACAGTGCCAAATTAAAGGTATTGATTTTTTATTTATGCTAATAACTTGAAAAATTTGCAAAATTCAGATATAATTTTAAGTAAACAACTGAATCTAGATTAAATAAAATATATTCCTGAAAAAAAGTTTCTAGCTTCAGCAATTCTTATGTTAGGTGAGTAAATATATTTCCTGATTTTTTAAAAATTGCATTATATTTTGGCCCATAACTTCAAAATAATACCCAACACTTGTTCTAATTTTTTGTATGTTCATAAGAATCTATGGAAGAATATGAATGCTAAATATGATCAAAAACAGATCAGTGGTTTTGATATTAGGCAGCCTTGAAGTGTAACAATGGCTTTTTTATGGAAAACGGAGGTTTTTCCTTAATATTTCAAAGGAACTAAGTCCTAATGACCCAATTTTTGGTATGGTAAGAGATTTTGGGGACATCTAATGGTATGCAAAATTTTGGAATCGTAGGTCCAACGGTTTCAAAACGTGCCCTGTTAACGGCTGGACGGATGGAGGGACGACGGACAATGGACCACGACTATAGCTCAGATGACTTATAGTCAGCTGAGCTAACAAGGACACACACTGACAGAAAAACATATATCAATGTCTTTAATGGTCTGTGTAAGATATATCACCTTGTTTTGTAGGTATTTTCACTTCTGTCAGCTGCCCATACTTTTCAAACAATTTCTTCAGCTCCTCTTCTTGGCACTGAAATGTATACCATTTAAATGAATTTATCACCCTTGGCAAAGGTTTTGTATTGCACAATATAAATGTTGGAAACTTAATAGTTTTTATGTTAAGTTGGGATATATGATAATTACTCCAGACTAAGAGAAATTGTATCTGACAAAAAAATACCACAAATAGCTTACTTTTGCACTTCACAGAATGATCATTAATTTAAATGTATAATATTTGTATGGTGGTGATTTATTAAGGTAACAACAGAGGTAACCAAAAAAACAAAATATACAAGTCCCACATATAAGGGTATATAAAACACAAAAATTAAATGGTCACAGAAATGTGAAGTCTACTTCATCTCAATTTGTTTAAATTAAATTGTCTCTGTACTAAGGGACTAAGGGTTAATAAATTTGTGAATGCTATGGATTAAAAACTTTGTGATTTATGTTAGAAACAGAGGATAAGCTGCAGGTGATGATAGGAGATGATTAGTGATTCTATCAGAGAGTTGGCAGAAAAGTCTATGAACAATATATACACACATGGGGAGTTACTGAAGGCTATGATTATATGAAAATAATAATGTTATTGATTATGATAATAAAAGTGATAAATGAAAATGATAAGGATTATATGATGATGATAAGTATGAATATGATATTGTAAAAAGAATATACTTCAGTAAGACTTCACCATCCCGTCTCACCTTGAATGATAGATTCCTGATAATTAGCCGACCTCTCTTGGACAACTTTTTACTGAAATGCTGCTCTGACTGAAGCACTGCCTGCAGTTTGTTTCCTGAATATTATAATGCAATGTGTTTTGCATTGATAATAATAGTCACATATTTAATTGATCATAAATTTGATAAAAGTAATAAATAGTATCATTTGGTCACACAAACACCCATGGGTCTTTACCTTGATGAATATGACCTATGAGATTATGGTTTAAGATCAACAGACATGAGAAAATAAGTGCAATTTAATGACTTGTTTGTATAACTTCTTAGGTTTATAACTGTTTTTCAATAGCTAATTGGGATCAGACCTTTGCACATGATTTCCATTTCTGGTCTAATCCTTAACATGCTGATTTAACACTATATCATCACTGCCATATGAAGTGTGTACAATGTAATGAGAAAAGACACCACTGATTACTGGTGAGGTTAATAAACAGGTAAAGTTAAAAGATCCATGACTGACAATTAAAGCAAATTTCAATGCAAACCATAGATTGATTACTGAGTGGCCTTTCGCCATTCCATTCTCTATTTATTACTTTAACTTTTACCTTTCAAAGCCTGTTTACTGAGCCTCCTGCTAGCCTTCAGGGCATCTCCTTTACTTTTGTATACAACATATGCAACCGTATTGTTCCCTTCCAGGGCTGAATGTTGTATCTTGACAAATCCACGAGTCTTACTGCAAGAGAGGAAGAAAACTGTCTTACTAAAGTGCTAAAGAAATGCAATGAAAACATAATTAAAATGCAGGTCCAGAAAGGATTTTAACACTGGAATTTGGAAATGACAGGAGTCAAATCTTACACATGTAGTAGGTGTAATTAAACGAATCTCTCAACATACAGCAGAACTATGGTTGTTTCTGTTCTTCATCATATATAAAATTATATATAAAATATATAAATATCTTACTCAAAACAGGAATGAGTAGGCAAAGACCACTGAAGTTTTGGAACAGGAAACAAAAGAGACCAAACTATATATAACAAAAAGTATTTGCCTGTTCAGATATATAATGATACAGTTTCTCACAGGTGAAAAGGCAGAGACTAAACTATATAATATTAAAAGTATTTGCCTGTTCAGATATATCTAATATAATGAAGTTTCTCACAGATGAAAAGGCAGAAACAGGTCCAGATTGGAAGAAACTTGAAGAAGTAAAAGTCTTGATTTCAACATATAAGAAGAAATTAAAGAATGAAATTAAATAACATATCTTGTACCTCACATTTGTTATGTATTATACCTGCAGGCATATTACTGTACTTTTAGAACATACTGGCAATCAATAATTATGATGATTTTTTTTAATGAAATTGCATTCTCCAACTTACCTAAAAGTTTTCTCAAGGTCTGCCACCGATGTGCCTGTTGGAAAGCCACTGACCACAACAGTTTTATTGGTAATGGCATTCAGAGGTTTCTTTTTGTTAACTTCCTTTTCCTTGGGTTTTTCTTCCTCCACAGGTGGAAGATCTGCTTCCTCTGATGCATCAGAATCTGCATCATCTGTTTTGGCCTTCTTTTCAGAAGATTTCTCTGCATTAAAATATAATGCACAAATAAGATGATATCAAGTGGCTGGTAACTGCACAAAAAGGGCAATGTTTATTCACAATGATGAAAACATTTTCTGTCATTAAACCAAGATTGTTTCAGTACAGAGAAAAATCCTGCCAAGATGATGTACACAAAATACTGATGCTTTCCACTAACACTATTTATAGCTTGGTCTTTTTAACCATGTACTGCTGGACACCAGCTTGTTTATACTTGTGCATTACATTTAGCACCCAGTGGTTATGACTGCATGAAATACATCCTAAAAGCAGTGTTTTGCTATCTATGCTGTACTAAAGAAAATTGATGTAAAGGTTAGTTTCGAAATGCTGTGCTAGTCTGTTACTTACAAAAAGTAATGTAAATGACTGACACCTTTTAACAAGTGACCCATGGGTCATGACGCTCAGCCAACTGACATGTTGATAGTATGTCCTTGCACAGACAACTAATTAAGATAGGTGGCATCATTGTTCATGCATATTGGCTTAAGTTCAACAAGACCCATAAGTACAACAAATTTGATGACAATCCAACCAGCCTTTCATGAGGAATCTGGCAATCTGTGAGTATTTTGCATTATTTGGGTGCTCAAACATACCCAATTTCATGTTTCTGGAGAGAACTTTTGAGGAACCCTCAGGATGTCAAGTTAGAAGATTCTGGGCCCCATGGTTATGATTTGTGCCCTACTTTGGTATCAAATTTTCAATTAATCTGAGAGGTGCTTATAAGCCCCATAGCTCAGAAAATATGGGTAACAGAAACCTTAATTCATGTTTCCAAGGAGACTTTTTACAGATCTCCCTGGATGTCAAGTTTGAAGATTCTAGGACCAATGGTTACAATTTGAGCCCTCTTAAGGGACGACCACATCTTTGAAGGTCTCATAAACAGAGAAAAAAAAATGTTAAAATTAAAAAAAAAAAAAATTAGGTGGTGCCACCAGTCCGCAAGAACTGATTAAACACTCCATGATGAATATGCATGCAAAGAATCAGGGTGATCAATGCAATAGTTGTTCAGATACTGGAGTTTTTGTATCAAATTTTTAGTTATTCTGGGAGGTACTTCTAAGACCCATAGCTCGGAGGATATGGGTAACAGAGACCTAATATCAGATTTCCATGGAGCTTTTAAGTGACCTCCTAGGATGTCAAGAAAGAAGATTCTATGTCAAATAGTTATGATTTGTGCTCTGTTAACAGATGACCACATCTTTGAAGGTCTAAAAAATAAAGATAAAAATGCGTTAAAATTCAAAGAAGTCCAGGTGGCAACACCAGTCTGCAGGAACTGATGAAACACTCCATGATGCATATGCATGCAAAGAATAATGCCAATCAATGCACTAGTTGTTCAGATACCAGAGCTTTTGTATCAAATTTTTCATTATTCTTGGGGGTACTTCTGAGCCCCATAGCTCGGACAATATTGGTGAAAGAGACCAAATTTCAGGTTTCCAAGGAGACTTTTCATGGGCCTCCCAACATGTCAAGAAAGAAGATTCTAGGTCCAGTCTTTACGATTTGTGCCCTGTTAACAGATGACTGCAGCTTTTAAGGTCTCAAAATTAGATAAAAAAAATAGTAAAAAATAGAAAAAATACTGGTTTCTGGATCTCTGGATGTAAAGTTAGAAGATTCCAGGTCCAGTGGTTATGATATGTGCCTTGCTAACGGACAGATGGCCGGACGGACGACGGACAAAGAGTGATCGCTTTAGCTCAGATGATTTACAGTCAGCTGAGCTAAAATAGGTGTGAGGAAGGGGAACCTACACATAGCTAGTCTTTTTTAAAAGGTGTCAACCATTTACATTACATTTTGTAAAGAAATTAGTGCTTGAGTGGAGGAAATTATGTACTTACAGAATGAATGTGGTTTGAGGAGTGATATAATTATATATGAATCTCTACATATTGGAGTTCATTTTGTTTTTATAATAAAATGAATATATTTTAAAATGTAAAGACTTTGAGTAATCTAATTGAGATGACTGACATAACCTATATGCACAGAAAAAAAATAATAAATGGGAGGGTTTTGGTGATACATGAAGGTCTTTATTTTTACTCTTGTTAAGTGTCACATAAAAAAAATGAAAATTCTCCTCCATAATTTTTTTAACTTTCATTCTTCTGGTCCATCTGTAAATTTCTCTATTTGAGTACCTGTGCTGAATACAACCCAGTTATAGTTACCCTTGAGTTATGTCCAGTGAACCACTTGAAACATTATCTTACCATTATCTCTGTCATCTTTCTTCTTCTTTTTCTTTGGTTTTCTATCAGCATACGTAACAAACAGCTTACGGCCTTCCACCTGGAATTTCTTTTTCACAGCAGCCTCTGCATCATCCCTGTAAAAAGAAACTAAATTATAGACATTTAAAACAAAATGACCCACAGAATATATCAGCTCTTCCCATGTATACAAAATATCTACATACCCCTAAGTTACAAGAATAAATGAGTATTCACCTCATACAGTTATTTCCTCTTTATCTTCTATATTGTTATTTTACTTAACTTATTCAAAGCTTATATTTTTCATGGATTCCAAATATAAAGAAAATAAGGTCATCTTTTAATTTTCTTTTTTTTAGTTAATTCTTATTTAAATTTTCTCTTAATATAAGTTATTTGTTTTTAAAAAAAAAATGCCCAAACAAATATTATACCTGGAACTGTCTCTATTATAAATTTTTAAATATGAATACTGGTAACACATGTATATGCAACAATATCTTGAAATCTCACTAATACAAAAACTCATGTCTTTACAAGTATTCATGACATAAAAACTAAAAATTAATTGTTTTAAGATGTAAAACTTACCTTATACCAAACTTCACATAACCAAAACCTTTGCATTTATCTGTGACACCTGTCAAAAGAAGATAATAACAGCAAGCTCAAATCACTAAGGTCATGTTAATACATAAACAAGGTAATAACAGCGAGCTTCAAATCACTGGAAGGGTTCACAGTTTTTACTCACCACTCTGGTAAAACCACAGACGCTTGAATCCTTGTTGGTACAAATTTTGGCTTTAACAGTTTTCTATCAACTATATAAACCATCCCTACCCTTTTCTAAGTGCTAAACCAGTATATAATACTTGTCAGTAACTTGTTTATATAAATATACACAAGGCTGGCATCTTCATTTGTAACTGTTTGTAACCATTAATTGGTACATTCATGGTAGGCCTGCACAGAATTTTTTGTCATCTTTTGATTAGGTTTTTTCAATTGTGCTGGGTACCAGTCTATATATTTCTTGTTTACAGTCAATCAAAAGATGACAAAAAATTCTGTGGTAAAACCCAGGTTTCAACCGGGTTGGGTAAAATAGGTTTAACCAAGGCTTTTTTTCAGACCCATATTTTCCCTAGTTTTAACACTGTTATTGTATTATTTTTTTTGTATTATTTTGAAAATTTGTATTCTACAGTTCAATAAAACATGAATTTAGTGCAACCTGGAGTGTATATATTATATAAAATATTTTCTCATATGAGGCACATATTAACTAGTCAATCGTATGCAGTCCTCAAAGTAGTCTGTGACAGAAAACAAGTTTTTGGACTTTCTTATTTCCCAAACAGCTTAGCAGTTTGGTGTGGATAAGTCCATAAGAACTTGAATACACATTCAGCATGGAGCCATAAGAAGCAACAGCAGCGTGAAGTTGGTTCATTCACTGCATGAAATATCCCTGTTGATTAGTGGTGTGCTCTGCATAGTCAAACTGCTTCTGAGCCACCTAGCTTACAACTAACATTCATTAAATGTATATTTAATGTATCTTATCAATGCTTACCCAAGACAAAGAAATTAAGGTATGATCCTCATGTATGAAAAAAGCAGATAAATATTTGAAAAACTTGGGTAATTCACTAGGAAAAACCCTGGGTTAAACCCAGACAAAATACCTAAAACCCAGGTTTTACCCACTGGGTTTGGTAAAATAGGTTTTACCTTGGGTAAAACCGGCTGAAACGATAGCCATTTATATAGAATATGATGCTTCCCCCAGTGGTACAAGTTGCAATGAGCCTGAGCACTTATCAGGTGTACAAAACACTTTTTATCTTTTATTTTACAAAATATTTGACCAATACTGCATTGACATAGTCAGCAGATAACAATTCATCAACTCCTGCCAGTTTTGCTTCAAAATCATATTAAAAAGAGTGTCTTGGGTGTTTAGGGAGACCCATTCCTCAAAGGTGCAAGTATAGAATTCCGTCTACATTCCCTTCTGGCCAAGATGGGTATAAACTGGCTGAAACTGTCTAATAATCGACATAAGCCATGAAAGGCTATTCAGTAACAAAAACTTGAGTGTATTCAGTCCTGTTCTTAATATGTGAACTTCATATACAAGTTTGCTGTTTCTTGTCATCTCAACCTCAACCAATGTATCCATTCATCACTGTTTTTGTCTTGCTGTGATGTGTTCCCTAGTGCACAAACTGTTGACGTCATACACAGCAATCTTTACTTAAGCGTTACTTTAATGGGAATATCGGGGTGATAGCCCCAAATTTATTTATTCCTTTAGTGTTTTTACTGCATCTTCTTTTTACTTTGCTTCACATTCTCATTTACTATTCCAGAATGCTAATTGGGTTTGTTGGTTGAAGCCCCTAACTGAAACACATATTATATCTTATGTACCATTATTCATCGGGGCAAATCCAAATCAGAAGCAAAGCTACAGTGACCTGTAAGCTCGGCATACACGTTGCGAGGCGACTCGACTCAACTCAACTGGGTCGACTGAACAGGTTTCCTCAAGTTTTCTACAGTTTCTTCCAGTTTTTGACCCTGCAGACTGACGAAAACTGGGGTGCATACACATCACGACCCGACTCAACTCAATCGACGGCAGAGGCAGTACATTCAAATCAATAACAAGGGACCTATGGGTCACGGTGCTCAGCTGTTATATATGATGAAAAAGTATGATTTAGAAATGAGGCACATGCTGGTTTTATGTGGTAACAAAAATAAGCTGTATTATGATTTGTTGTTGTTTAGCTTATGTATGATTTTGATAGTACTTTGGAGACAGGAAAGAGGATTAATTTAATTTATTTTATTAACAAATGGAGTGCAATTGTCACACAGATTTTGACTTGGCCATATAACTTATAAGCAGAACATATAATATAAGAGTTTAACTATTTATTAAAAAAATTACAAATATTGTCCCAAATATAAGAGAATATTATGATTTTTTCAAATAAAATATGACTGAAATGATTATTAAAATAATATTAAAGAAAATATTCATGAATGCATTCATTAATACATTTTGAAAGTATTTGCACTGGTATTCATATACTTTCATTTTTACCTGAATTCCCATTCTTATGAAAGAAATTTTATAATGGAGTACATATTCATATTCGTGTTTAAATACAATTGCAAAGTATTCGCACCGTGTCTGGTATTTATTCAGTTTTCACCAAACAATGATGTTGAGAATCCAGAATATACAAAATTCACACATTCAAATAATGATCATAAGTACCTGGTTTTATGGCTTTTATTTATATTAAAAAAATGTAATATATTCACTTTGGACTAATTTCACATCAATGTACTAACTATAGACACAGTAGGAATCTAGATAATAATATTATCAACTGCATCATTGTCTATCATATATTTCCTTCATATGATCCCTAATGATTAGTAATGAATAATGATTTACTTTTTTATCATTAAAATTGAACTGAAAAATACCATAGGTGACTGCATGGTGTTATTTGGAATACGTGACATTCTATCCATCGATACAAGATTCTTATATCATCAGTAACTGCAAATTAATTTCCTGTTATTATCAACTAACAAATTCCTTTTCTATTTTTCTTTAATTTGTTATTAAAAACCAATAAAAATTTATTAATTTATTGTTTATTGTTATGTTGTTGGTTAAAACTACTAGATGAGTTGGGTTGGACACCTGGATCAACTGTGGCTGGCCATTATATAATAAGCTGCCTGGAGCCCCAGTTTATGACTCGCCTCAAGCATGCATATATAATTTGCTGAAAGTTCAACAAGGTCAACATACAGGTGACTCAAGAGTTGCTACAGAGAGCTAAGGTCTGACATGGTCTCATAAAAACATTAATAAAAGCTACAATTTTTGGCCAATTTCTTTCAGCTTTTTAAACTAAAAAGTTGAATTCTTTATGTGTGCATGATATGAAAATTATATCAACAGTGCTCACATGAAACAAACATGCCATGGTCAAAGTTGGGCAAAATTTAAGGTACTAATTTTATATTTATACTAATAACTTATAAAATTTGAAAAATTCAGAACTAATTTTGGGTATTCAATTGAATCTTGATTAAATAATGTTACATCTCTGACAAAAAATCTCTAGCTTCAGCAATCCTCTTGTTAAGGGAGTAAATATTTTTCTTGATTTTTTACAAAGTGCATTATGTTTGGGCCCATTACTTAAAACAATTACGCAATACTGAGATCATTTCTGGCATGTTCATAGAGAATGTATAGAAAAATATGTATATTATATATGATTAAAGTCAGATCAGTGGTTTTGATATTAGGCAGTCTTGAAGTGTAACAATGGGTTTTAAATGGAAAAATGACGTTTGTCATTAATATCTCGAAGGTATTAAGTCCTAGTGACTAAATTCTTGGCATGGTAGGGGATTTTTGAGACATCTAATTGCATGCCAAATTTTAGGAACTGAGAGCTGAAGCTGGTGAGCTGAGCACTTGCAAACTGCATGACACTAGCCTGATGTAAACAATATGTTACATGGTGCTTGAAAACTTGAATAAAATCTACAGTTTTTGATCAACTGGTTTCAAATTTTCGGTGTTTACAGACAAAATGCTAAAAAAAACATGCTTAGAAAATTAAATCCACAGTACTTACAGGAAAAAAACATGCCATAGTCAAAGTTGGGCAAAATTTAAGGTACCAATTTTTTATTTTTGTTAATATTTTAAAAAATTTAAAAGATTTTGATCTAATTTTGGGTATACAATTTAATTTTGATTAATTAAAGTTATATTACTGGAAAAAAAGTTTATAGCTTTATCATATTTTGTGTTAAGTGATCAAATATTTTTCCTGATTTTTTACACAATGCACTATGTTTGGGCCCATAACTTTTTAAATTTACATAATACAAACAAAATTTCTGGCATGTATATAGGAACTATATAGAGGAATAATTATGGTAAATATGATGAAAAACAGATGAGTGGTTTTGATATTAGGCAGTCCTGAAGTGTAAAAATAGGTTTTTAATAAAAAATTGAGGTTTTTCCTTAATTTCTAAAAGGAACGAAGTCGCAAAGACCCAGTTTTCGGCTTGGTAGGAGATCTTGGGGACATCTAACATTATGCCGAATTTTGGATTCCTAGGTCTTACGGTTTCAAAACGTGCCACATCTACGGAGGGACGGACGGACGGACAGATGGACGGACAACGGACAATGGACCACGACTATAGCTCAGATGACTTATAGTCAGCTGAGCTATAAATGGTGACAAGCTTATGACATATGAAAGCAAAGTCATTAATACATGTCATTTTATTTATCAATATACATGTATGTATCTGTATGTCGCCCTTTCAATTCTTCCCATCGCATAGCTGAAATAATTTAGTTTGATTTAATTTTAGTCTATAAAATAGTATTCGATGTCCTGTGGTATACACTCTATATTCTACATCCGTGAACATGAAGCATATTGATATTATGCTGACATTGTACTGGTGACATTGGCCATACAGATCTATGTTCATATATAATGTGCGCATAGTGCTCATGTAACGTATTGTTGTCTTTCTCTGCACCATACAATTTTGGCCAAGAAGATCACATGACTGAGGAACTCATGTGATCAGAGACGTAGATGTGATTGGTTGATGACTGTACTTCTGAACGACGTGACTCAACTGGACACCATTTTTTCTGACACTGCCACAAACCAAAAACTGACGCCGACTGGTGCCGACTCTGGTTGAGTCGGGTCGTTTTCGCACATGCACTTTGCGACGCGACTCAACTCAACTAAACAGTTTTTGACCTTTTGAGATGAGTCGGGCCACACTGTGTATGCCAGCCTTTAAGTGGCCATTAATTGACATAGTTATTGAGTCACAATAGTTTGAACAGACTTACATATCCTGGCTTTCCTCTCGCTTAAGTCACCTCCTTTGGATTGCTGAGTATGACATCAACAAAGTTTGTGCACAAGAACACAACACACTGAGACATAAACAGATATGGATAGATCTATTTGTTAATAGAGCCGACATGAAACAGCAAGTATATCAAGTCCACATATTAAGACGGAACTGAATAAACTTCAGTTTGGCTTATTGACACACAGTTTAACTGTGCAGGCGTGTGTCACTAATACCCCTGTTGTGATACCCCACTTTGTGTGTCAATAACGCGAGTTGTTGTTACTCTAGCAGGTCTTAATTACTGTGTAGAAGAAGTGCTGGCTTTGAACTAATCAGGTGTTACCATGCGAGTCTTTGATCTCTGACACAAATGTCTAACATTAATAATAGTTTAGTACTTTCATCCCTCAGGCATATAAATTAGTTGAAAAAAAAACAAATTTTTATTAGGCGGGGTCCTACTAATTTGGGGGATGAAAAGTACATCGTGGATGAAAACTATTTCAAAATCCCATTTCAAAATTTTATATATATTCAACAATTAAAAAATAAAATATAATTAATATATATATATATCGTTTTATTGAATATAATTTTTCCAATAAGAAAATAATAAACAAGGATACAATAGAACAAATTAGCATTATTGAAATAAATACAAAATATAGTAAGTTATTCATTGTGTCTGATGACTAAAGATACAAACTATATAAGCACACATCGATACTGAATAATTTAAGTGTAGCGATTAACCTGGAGAAGTGGAAACTTTATTACCGTAAAATCTCCACTTAAAACCGCGGTTTAATCAAGAAATTCAAAATCTTAAAATCATGTTGTTTTCCTGAAAGCACTGTGCGGTTTATACTAGAAGGGTTTCCAGATTATCTTCCTGACATGCATCGTTTTGGGCTTGCGAGTGGGCGATCATATGGCGACTTTCAAAGGCCGCCCTTAGCAGCAGTCTCGCATGCATGGGAGCCGTGTGTAAATGTATTTTTTACGATTATTTGTTATTTGTAAATTAAATATTGATGATTATCTTTCGTGATATATATAACTTGTTATAAAAATCTTGGTAATTGTCACCAAATAATATGTTTATAACCCCCCTGCTGTAACACATAGTGGCCCACTTCGTTTGGCATGGTCAAGCAAAATTGAAATAAATGTCTACATTAAACCCATTTGCGGCATGATTTAGCAACGATTATTTGTTTATAACATAAAATGAATAGAAAGCTGACATCGTAAAGAGTCACACAATGGCGGACAATCGTTTTAAAATGAAGTTTGAGTGCCGCCATGTGCTGAAACGAACCGGTATTCTGCTAAGAATATTTTAGCGGCTGTACGCAGTGGGTGGTAAACAGAACAGCCACCTATTCCGTCCCAGCGTGCCTTGCGGGAACGCTGCCTTGACAAGATGGCACCCCGCACAGGAACTTGCTTCAGGAAAAAAAAACTTGCTTACCTCGACTGACCACTTTAATTGTATCCGCCAAAACAGAGTTTTGCGGATACTATGTTTTCAGCTGGCCGCCGCCGCCGCCGCGTAGGTGTCCGGAGAACTCCTCCGTAACCGCTGGGCGGAATTTTCCGAAACCCGGGATTATGTTCGGGTCACATGTGAACTGCTGCGCCCCGATTTTGTTTTGACCTCTGACCTTTCCTTTGCGCTCTGCGTCCGTTTGTGCGTCTGTTTCCACACATAAACCCACATATCTCCGGAACCGTTTGACCGATCAGGAAAATTTTTTTGCACAAATGTAGCCCTCGGAGAGCTTTATAACATACACCAAAAATGGTGGCGCCACCTGCAACCATGTTTGCACAGTGTCCATCTGTTCGTCTGCCTTGGGTTAAAATCACTCATATCTCTGCAGTGACTTGACTACTTCACCTGAAATTGGGCATGCGTAAACATCCTGGATAGCTTTTCTGATTTTATGACAGGTGGCGCCACCTACATTCACGTTTACGCTGCAGACATCCAAGCTCATATCTCGGGAACCGTTTGACCGATCAGGAAAATTCTTTTGCACAAATGTAGCCCTTGGAGAGCTTTATAACATACACCAAAAATGGTGGCGCCACCTGCAACCATGTTTGCACAGTGTCCATCTGTTCGTCTGCCTTGGGTTAAAATCACTCACATCTCTGCAGTGACTTGACTAATTCACCTGAAATTGGGCATGCGTATACATCCTGGATGGCTTTTCTGATTTTATGACAGGTGGCGCCACCTACATTCACGTTTACGCTGCAGACATCAAAAGTCATATCATGGGAACCGTTTGACCGATCAGGAAAATTCTTTTGCACAAATGTAGCCCTTGGAGAGCTTTATAACATACACCAAAAATGGTGGCGCTACCTGCAACCATGTTTGCACAGTGTCCATCTGTTTGTCTGCCTTGGGTTAAAATCACTCATATCTCTGCAGTGACTTGACTAATTCACCTGAAATTTAGCATGCGTATACATCCTGGATAGCTTTTCTGATTTTATGACAGGTGGCGCCACCTACATTCACGTTTACGCTGCAGACATCCAAGCTCATATCTCAGGAACCGTTTGACCGATCAGGAAAATTTTTTTGCACAAATGTAGCCCTTGGAGAGCTTTATAACATACACCGAAAATGGTGGCACCACCTGCAACCATGTTTGCACAGTGTCCATCTGTTCGTCTGCCTTGGGTTAAAATCACTCATATTTCTGCAGTGGTTTGACTAATTCACCTGAAATTCGGCATGCTTATACATCCTGGATAGCTTTTCTGATTTTATGACAGGTGGCGCCACCTACAATCAAGTTTACGCTGCAGACATCCAAGCTCATATCTAGGGAACCATTTGACCGATTGGGCCAAAATTTTGCATGTGTATAAATCTCACATAGCTCTTTATCATACGCAAAACTGGTGGCGCCACCTGCAGCCATGTTTGCACAGCTCCCATCTGTTTGTCTGCCATGGGATAAAATATCCATGCTAATATGCAACACTTCACCCGTTCCACTCTGATTTAGGCGGATACAAGTAGTCGCTTGTCGACTACCCGTATTCTAGTTTTACTTTAAAATCACTCATTTTCACGTGCCATGTTTCCTATACCTCCTATACGTGCATATCTCGACAAGGTAAATTCAGTTATTTTTTTATATTTAGTTAAGTTGACCAGCGATATTTTCAAACGCATCAACAAATTGTGACATGGAGCAATGTCAACGTACGATGTGACGATGATAATACCGAAGTAACCAGTATGAAAACGATTTGAATCTTCAGAGAATTTCAAGAAAATGGAATTTTCATCATAGATTAAGATTTCAAAATATTACCTTTATAATTAAAATATACAGTGACTTTAAATTGATCAGCAGAATATTTTTTTCCCAAAATATAATGGAAAATCAGTAGCAAACAAGAATACGGCATGGCATATAATAACTGTTTAAACATGCAGAGTTTCACAGGCCCTTACGTCTTCCCAACCTTCATGCATGAGTGACCGTGCCAAAAAGTGTGTTGATGTGTTTAAATAAAATGCCAAAGAAATTTTATAATGGACAGGAATGGCCGTGTCTCAACCTTCGCATGTTGATTTCTAGAGGATGGCTTGATTCTGTCTTATGTCAAATCATTCCGTAGCGAAAGTTGGTGCGGTTTTTAAGGGGGGTTCTTAGTATTTGAGACCCTCACAGTGTCTCGCCTGGGATTTCGGCAAAGTCTGGGTGCGGTAATTATCGGAAGTGCGGTTTTAAGTGGAGATTTTACGGTACTCTTATTACTCCTATGATTACTGGGAATTTTGTCACATGTTTCTGTATGAAATGCATATACTTTTCCAGATTTTCACAAGGTAACTTGAACATGTTCTTAATCAGAGTAACAAACCGGAACCAAAATTTGCTAAATTACTACGAGCCATGGAATGGTCATACCTTCGTGTACAACTCATCATTGTGGTAAAAAGCTTTTGACTTGTAAATATTATAGGAAACTAGTCTTCACTCGTCTGTTTGGACTAAAAATTGATTGCAAAATCTATAAAGCCATAAAAAGTTTATACAGTAGTTATTCAACTTATGTATGATTAAGTAATAATATTTTCACAAATTGGTTTGGAGTACTATGCGGGGTACAAGCCAAAATATATGTTATAATGGCTTAGGAAAAAAATAATAAAAAGCCTTATGTCGGTATAAGAATCAAAAGGGACATTATATCTTTGTTACTTGTTACAGGGTGACATAAAAGGGGACCAAGCTGTCTCGCTAGTGATGCTTGCTTTGCTAGCAAAGCGGTTGTTACACTGGACTTGTGCGCCACCAACACGGGTTCGGAACCAAGATCAGCCCAATGTTTTCCCCTGAGCAATTTGTCTTCGTAATAAAATGGGGACTCGTCCAGAATTAAAGTACACTTTGTGGCCCAGGGAATAAGCTCACCAAAGTGTGACTCCTGGGATAATAAGTCTTGCTCTGATAGCAAAATGCTCTTAAGAGGGTGTGTTACAGGGTGACATAAAAGGGGACCAAACTGTCTCTTGCTTTGCTAGAAGCGGTTCTTGTGTGCCACCAACATGGGTTCAAAACTGGGATCAGCCCAATGTTTTCCCCTGAGCAATTATTTCTATATATGTTGATGACATTATATTAACGGTGAACACAGAGGCGGGATTGCAAAATTTACTTAAATCTCTTGAGTGTGGTGTAATTCCTGGCAGCTCAGAGTTAACACAGTGAAGTGTTATATATATATATATATATATATATATATATATATATAATAATAGTGGTAATAGGATGACACGTATACTAACTTCAAATATTTGATATGATTCCGAACTAGAAACAATGAGCTTTTATAAGTGTCTGGGTTTCTACCTACATAAACACTAAAAAAACTCTGATAAGGCCATACAAAGGTAGGGTTCTCAGGCACCCCGTGTCAACGCGGTGTCAACATAAACACAGTGTATGGGGCCATGTGCAGCGCAGAGCAACATCACGTGTCAGTTAGGAGATGCCTTAATTGACTTGGCCAAAATAATGTAATACATGTTTTCAATGGCTGAAACTCCACATGTTGTCCCTCATAATCAGACCAGTCACGAGGCCGTGTTATGGTTAACAGACTCACGTGGTCTGTGTTTTCAAACTTGCAGAGCCATAACAAGGTGTTAAACAGCCGCATGGGAGCAACTGAGACTGCTTGCTGGGATGGTTTTGTTGAAAACTTGTATAAAGCAAAACTGAACTGAAAGTTTGAAAGAATAGGCATATTGCTCCTGATTATGTCGTTTTAAGCTCATTATCTGGTGGTTGTGTGTTGAGAAAACAAGAAAAACATTGTCATGCCTTGTGTCAAACGGCTAGGAGACTGAAATGAGTAGCATCAGTAAAGAATATAAGCAACTGATGTATTTTTTTTGCAGGTGATTACTTAATCACTGGGTTTTGTTTTGTGTGTTACCAAATTTAATATTCAATACATAACATTGAATATAACTTTAAGATATGCAGTACCATTTTTATGCATGACACAATATTTGCTCTATGTGTTTGTTACTTAAATAAAAACTCATTGTCTCAACTGTTTGTGTTTTTTATTTTGGGGGGGGGGGGGAATAACCTTCGAAACTTCATAGATTTTGCCAGAAAATTCCAGAATATGCCAATTTCATAGATTTTTCCATGCTAGTAAATTCCACTTCCAATTCCAGTGGAATATTTTGGGTGAGAATTCGCCTAACCCTGATACTTGCACTGAGAAGTTAAACTGACAGATTTTAGACATCAATGAAGGCTGATACCACCAAATAAATATAGGAACCTAAAAATTGAAGAAAGTGACTGCCCAATATGTTTAAACAGTGATGTTGAAGATGAGAGGCACAATAGTTTTTAATGTTATGCCTATATTATGAACCCCTATAACCATTTTGTTTGATAAATCTTCTTACACAATTATGCAGTCTCCTGTACTTAATACAAAAGTGCAATTGGTTTATTTAAGGGTTTATTGAATAAATTGTGATGGTAGTATTTTGGTAGAATACTTGGTCCAAGGTTTGAACAAGTGAAAAAAAGCACTTTTATGCTGTTAGAAAAAGTAAAACCTGTACACTTATAATACACATTAACCCTGGAAAATTCCTGTTACAAAAAGGCAAAAGAAACGTCTAATGATAATAACTCCACATTTCATGACGCCCAGTTTCCCTGGTGACCTTTGAAGTTACCTGGTATTTTTATCTAGGATACCAATGATCAAAGTGATTGATTAGGGCCATGGTGCGTTTGACGGACCACTGGTGACACATGGTAACCAAGACTCCCAATTCTTAGTACTCAAGACTGCAAAACACAGTTACAGAGACTTCCAACCAGAGGATACCGAGACTTTCGGACCATGTGTCAATATGCAATCCGCTTCAGTTTTTGTAGTTATTGAAAAGCTGAAGCCACTACAGAACGCGGGCTTCGCTTCTGTTGAGGAAAATATAAATAAAACTGTCTCCTCTCATTCCCTATTTTAACTTCTACTTCTCCCTGTAGATGTCCCTACACTCAATTCTTTTAACAGAAACAACTACTAAGCATCAGAAGTTGCCAGAATCGGGAATCAAACCTACGATCTCTAGATTAGGAGCCTTACTTGCTACAAAGTGAGCCGTGAAGATGAGATACGAGCAAGAGCGAGTTTTGTTCATTTATATCTGCAATTGAAGCGCCATCTATCGTGAAAATGGGAAACCATTTATTATTTGAACAGGAAAATTAAGCTTTAGGTGGGGGCTCCGCCCCCCACACCCCCGTTCAGACGGGGAACCCAGGTTCCCCCGACCCCTTCTCCTCCAATATAATAAACTCATGTTATGAGCAAAATTAAATACGGGAATTCAGGGTTCTCCACTAGCCAATATAGCCTGGCGCACCGTCAGCCTTTCATTTCTCACCACCAGCCTTTAATGTTACCCTCCACTCTTTCATCTGTCCCAGCCACCCTTTCCCTGTCCCTGCCAGACATACAGTAGTCCAGGGGTATCAAGGACTGGCCTTACAGACTGACCCTGCAAGGGGTCTTGCTGAGTGATTGGTAGCCTGGAGTAATTAAGCTGGTGTTCAGTGCTGGGATTTTATCATCACAGCCAGTGACAACAGGTTACTGGATGGGTATAAGACAGCCCACTGCTGTAGAGTAAGATAAGCCACAACTCCCTTGTTCCCTGATTGCTTTTTAATTACACAATGCCTGTTGGCATGGATATTGGTTAACATTGATACATATTCTGACTGTGGCTTCTAGGAAGGTATATTCACTCAGTATGCTGTCATAACAGCTGGTCTTTAAGTGTGGCTGATACAATAAATTTCTATATTTGCATTCTATTTGTTGTTGGTTTGACAGCTCATACAAACAAATTACACATGCCCTTCCTCATGCTCTCAATGTTCTTACATGCATAAAAAAGCCATGCAGATTAAATTTTTAAACAGACAATAAAAAAATGCTTGACGCGCAACAGGTAAGCACCAGGTCTGGTTCGACCGCGCTTACCACCAGCCTATCAGAATTTCTAGTGGAGAACACTGGAATTCTCAGGAAAATAAATCCCTGAGAAGGGAACATTACAGGCGAAGAAAAATCTGGCTAGGTTCTGGTCAATCTTGTTCTTTGAACTCTCTGATGTGCGCAACACATGAGCATCAAGGCCGCCTTGTGATATCTTCTTGGCAGGTGGTTGTTCGCAGACATCTTCGGAAATCAGTGGGCGCTTATTTCCCACAGGTGCTGTAACACTTGGCTTGCTGGTACACTTCTTATAGTGATTCTCCATTCTGCATGCTTTAGGTAGCTGTTTACTTTTGCAGTAGTTGCATTCAACCATCATTTTTCCATCTGTCTGGACTTCTGTGTAGTGAGCCCATACTGGCTTCCTATTCCTGCCACCCTTGTACATTATAAAATCATCAAACTGACAAACTGAGAACAGTGACACTGACACTTTATCTCACTCATCCAGACTGAGGCAGATCAGTTATGTCAATGTTTTATATGGTCAGGTTATATCAGCCCTCCTCTAGACCAGTAACTAAGTAATCTACTCATTAGTGAGCAGTTACTCAAAATGAACTCAGCTTGAGCTCATCTTAATTACTCAGCTGGAAAACCAACCCCACAGTGCAGGCACCACTGGAGTGTGAGTTGATGTTGAGTTCATCCTAATTACTCAGCTCAACTGTCCAAGCCAAACTCCACCCCTGCAGGGTATGTACTCATGTTGAGTTCATCCTAATTATTCACCCAAACACCAGCTCAAGTCCACTGGAGTGTGAGTTGATGTTGAGTTCATCCTAATTACTCAGCTCAACTGTCCAAGCCAAACTCCACCCCTGCAGGGTATGTACTCATGTTGAGTTCATCCTAATTATTCAGCCAAACACCAGCTCAACTCTACAAGCCAAACTCCATCCCTGCAGTGTATGTACTCATCTTAATCACTCAGCAGAAGCCAAGCCTTCAGCACCAGCAACAACAACTCGGCTAAAGACTATACCATCCAGCCCCATCACTCAAATCACATAACAATCACCTACTAAGGGTCTGTTTACAAGCTTTTTATATAACAAAAGTTGTCTCTCTGATTTGCACAAATATGATATGCCAAAATGTCACTTGAACAACGTGAATGACAGGTATGTTGTAAATCTATTTCTTCCCTGGGAAGAAATGGTGGGAAGAAAGTATTTCTTCCCTTCCGGGAAGAAAGTATTTCTTCCCTTCCCTTCCCTTCCCTCCGGGAAGATTGTGCCAACCCTGAAAATAATGAGTATCGGCCTTTTTCAGGAAACAATTTATTTTGCGACACCCGTTGTGCATAAGGTACCGGCGGTAGGCTGAAGCCCGCGTTCTATAGTTCTGCTGAAAAGCCTTTCATGGCTTTAGTGGATTATTAGATGGTTTCATCCAGTTTATACCTATGTTGGCTAAATAATAATGCAGGACGGAGTCTATACTCGGGTCTTATGACCTAACTTGGCAAGAGCTAGGATAGGCCAGTAGCACTTATCCATTCATCAGGGAGACGGATGAACACTACCGTGGGCGATATTATAAGAATACATGGAGCACGATAGGTAAGCGTGCGGGAACAACTGCTGCGCGTGACTGATTTACCTTTATCTCTGATGACGAAGCATTCTTTGATTGGTCCTACGTCACTGAACACTGATTCCAAAGTTTCATTTGTTGTTGAGTACGGCAGATTCCTCACAAATATTGTGTTCCCATGTGGAATCGTCTGCCCGGCCATCGTGAAACGGGAAAATATAACAGCAATTGACATGGTAACACACCAGCTACAACCAGTGTAAAAATAACAGTTTATCCACTGGTTTTCAAGGAACTTTTGTATGCAGAACATAAGTATCCAATGAAAGTTATTGTATCTGACACACTAAATAAACAAATCTGCCCATTTTTTATTAATTTTTCAATCATTTTAAAAAAGGATTTTCCTTTGCATCCATTGTATGGCACATGTAGCCTAATTGCCAATAACTGAATAAGTTTACTTTCTGAACAAAATAAGCTCAGGGGAATTACAGTGTACATGTATTGTAAAAATTATTGAGTAAATGTACAATACTAATGCAGCTTATGTTTTGTTGGTTGTGAAAAAATTTATATCTATAGCTGCCGCTTCGTTATTTTCTGGAAATTTTCCATTTACATATAAAAACTTTAAAATAAATAAATATGACTTTCTTCATGTTTCTCATTTCGAAGCATTACCGATATTTTATAAAGCCATACATTTAATTACTTTTAAATTATCCTTATTTTTTTTTTCGGCTCACGCATCATTATAGGGGGTTTTCACTTAATCAAAACTTATAGTTAAAATAATCTTCAAAAACTTTATATTATCAGATAAAAAGGCTATGAAAACTTCAAGATGTTACATGAGTGTCTTGGTCATAATTTTGTTATGATGAGTCTAATGACAGTGTTTAACAGGACAATTTAATATTTTGCAATTCTTTGATTAAAATATGTACTGTATTTGCGATCTAGTGGCAGTCATATCTAATAGCTAGTACAACCCGTAACATATCAACACAGAATATGTTGTGAAGTGTACATAATGACTGTATATCTACAATGCCAATCCCTATGTAAAGTTTAAATAATTGACTTTATAGATAGACATAGAATTAGAAATATCAAAGTGCGCTTTTATAATAAAGTATATAATAAATTAAATTGAAGGTTTGCATGGTCTGCAACAACAACTGCTGATTATAAATAAATCAGACGAAATTGTCTAGGAATCCCCTTTTCTGCAACTCAGCCTTTTTTCATATAAAAAAATATGTTTTACATATATATAGCAAGCTTTTAACAATATAGCTAAACATTCTAAACATCGCCCAAAGCATTTTCTCAACAAAATTCTCGGCTTGTTTAAGGTGTTACAGAAGCTATGTAAAGTTTAATTTTTCTTTGTCTTATCTTAACTTTTATGGTATAAGGTATATTTATTTATTTACAACGAAATACATCAATTAATTCATTCCTCAATGAAATAATGTAGCTGATTTTGGAAATACAACAATAATATGAACATATTTTGTGGATACAATTAAAATTAAATCATCCACATATTTTACTTCTTTAATTCCATAGAAATTATTTTAAGTACAACGGTAATCATCTCTTAAATACTAAATACAAAAAATAATGAACAGACACAAAAAGTCGTAAACTACTATTATATCGCGATATAAAAGTATCAACAAGACTGGCAGGATAGTATAAAAAAAATCTTTCAGTATATGCATAGGTTATACACTTCAATAAACACAAGCATTCTTCGAAACCTTTACCCGGCAGGCATATCCGCTTTACTATTTAGGTAGGGCCTACATATGTTGCCTTAGATCAGTTAGGAATATGGAGCAATGCCAGTTCTATAGGGGCGAGTTTCTGAAGCCTGGCGATGTTTTATTGTGAGTTCAAGGACTGTCTGTTTGAAAATTAATATTTGACAGCGAATACAGCCTTTGCCCTTCAAATTCTGTCCGTATATCAACTGAATTTAAATTTATTAACTATTCAGAAATGGGAAATCTTTACACTTTGACTCAAATAGACTTCTGAAGATCATGCAAATTATCAGTTTTAAATCAAATTAGATGACAAAAATTGTATCCACAAACAAATGCTAATTTGTGTCAGTACAGTAATAAATTACAACAAAGTCAACCACGGTTTCGTCTGCGTGTGTAAGTATCATTGAGAAGTGCTGACCTTACCCCAAAAGGTCATAGCCCTACGTGGTATAAAACGTGGTATATATGTCTGGCTATATCCCACGGGTAACCCGTAACCTACAATGACGACGTCGCTTGGGATGTGCTAATAGTGTCAACTTATCCATTGCAGATATCAATTGGAATATCGCATGATTTCCAGATAGCAACATACAGTGTTTATCGTAAAATGAATAAAACTTGTTGGACCATGTCTGGTCACCCGCTATGGTTTCCTTGTTTGTAACATTGGAGACGGGAACGTGTAAACATATGCCCCAGGGTTCTCCTTACATACAAATCACCCGAGAAGATACCGCCGGATTTTAAAACAGGTAACATACCAGGTGAACATTTAGACTTTGAAAAACCAATGTCAAGGGAAATAAAATGTTATCACGTAAGATAAAGGATGTTTGAAATACAAATACTGATTATTATTTGTTTAACTTATCTATTTTAATTATTGTTTTGCTTTCCATGTTTGCTTTTGCTTTAATCTCATATTGTACATAAGTTCACATTTACGGTCGCGAAAAGGAGTTTATATTAATATTTAAGCATATCTGTAACATTTTCACCTTCATTTTTTCTTCCAAAGCTTTGTAAATATTTAAGGGGTTTATACATTAATAGTTCAGCATATCTGTAGCATTTTAATCTTCATTTTTGTCGTTTAAAAGCTTTGTAAAACTTATTTCTGGACTTTCAGTTATAGATTAACTGTAATAGAGGAGTAGCCAGGAACCAGTATAAATGATACTTTTCAGGCGGCATAGACAACCCGCTTTTGCTCACACGTGGATTTATTTGTTGTGGTGACCCTCGGTATAATATGTGTATACAGGGGCGTCAATATAGGGGATGGGGGTATATACCCGCCACCCCCCACAGTTTTTGGCAAGGGGGGATGGTTAATGTATCTCCCCCCTATTCCGAGAATAATATTTATATATTGCAAATGAAATATATCAGTTATTACAATAATATACTTTGGTGCCATTTATCAGTTTACTTCGAAATATTACATCATCTAATACTTGAAACATAATACCTTTTTTTTTAAACCATTTACATAATTTTAAAATATTTGAAATCTGATTAAGTATATATATTTGAAAGTGCTACGCAGAAGCTTTAAAGTTATATATATGTGTGTGTGGGTGTGTGTCTGCAAACCCCCCCCCCCCGAAGATAAACTGACGCCAGTGTGTATATCTATCATTTTCTAGAACTTATTATGCTTGCCGCGTTCGCTAAGATCATCTTGTTCCTAGAAGGCACAAATGCGCTGACTTCATTTGAATACGATGAATTTATCATCAATGGTGTAAATTTGCGCTTGACGTCACCAAATGCGTATACCATCGAATCAGACGGCCTACCTGACCATCAGCCTGGAGAGTCTCCCGGAAACGGAAATCCAAACAGTTTCAGAAAGCAAAACCATGTATTTAGGTAGGTCATTTATTAAAACATTAATTTGCATATGAAATCATGTTTTATAGCATAGCATAAATGGTGTCTATTCCTGAGAAATCCTGTGTTGTATTAGCCTTTATACCTGTAACTCAAATGTCTGCGTAAACCTTTTGTACGTTGATCTGTTGACCTTTTATTTACTTAACTGATTAATGCAATGCAATTCAAAGGATTATAAAATCAAATGAGACTATTTAGAAAGTGTTCAATCCTCGAAGTATCATTAAGTTTTGCAATTTCTTCAGATTTCCGGCAGACCCAAAAATAGCTGTAGCATCCAGCTGTGTCCCAATGGGTCCGGTTGGCATGGCGATTAATGGAGTGCCATTCTATAACCCGTACACCAAGGAGCTGAGTGACGCCCCCGTCTGTGAGAGTTTGGATCACTGTGGTGCGCATTCGGATCAAAGAGGTAACGGTTTAGATGGTATTGAGCCTGTATAAGCTCAAGTTTTATAAAAACAATCCTCGACCAGAAGAAACAAAATGAATCATAAAATAGACATGTGTTATTGTGGTTCATTGATAATCTTGGCATTGAATTAACATATTATACCCAATCTTATCTCAATCTATATCTCAGGTGTTTCATTTTACCCTATTAATGAGGGATACATCTTTATGATGACTCACCTTTCGAGAGAGTAAATTGTTTTTCTGCTTAATTCATAAATCTTTCATATCAGAAACCGAAAGAAAAAAGTTTGTTTAAAATGAAACAAAAAAAAAAAATAATGACGTTCAGCATGTAAACACGTGTGTGTATTGTAATCATTTTCTTAAATTTTAACTTGACAGGCGCGTACCACTACCACGCCGACCCCGCTTGCATAAAACCAGGACACAGCGGACTGATCGGTGTCGCTTTCGATGGATACCCCGTGTACCGCCAACTCAACGAAAACGGATCCGTCCCAACCACAACAGAACAGGGGCTCGATGAATGTCACGGCCGAACCGATAACGACACGTACCGTTATTACGTGTCCAGTGATTACCCCTACATCTTGGGGTGTTATAGAGGTACACCCCTCAACAACAGGACAAATGGTTGCCATAAACCTCTTGAAAAAGCGCCTGTAGATTGTGACACAAGAAGAGGTCCTGACATGAATAATCCTTCCACTAACAACCGGTCAAAAATTGATCAGCGGTCACCTAATATGCCCCAGAGATCATCCAAAGAGAGACATAGACCGACGTTTGAAGGAGACAGGTCTCGTGCAGATGAACACAAACCACCTCAAGGCGGAAGAAAACCGCTTTCTGGTGGACGCAAACATCAACAAGACGGACAAAGACCAACCCTTGATGGAAGCAGATCTCCCCAAGACAAACAAACACTGCGTCCTGATAGTGGGTCGACTCCACACGAGGCACAAACAGCATTTTTGAATGCATCAAAACCTCCCAAAGACGAACCAACATCGCCTCCTGATGTGAAAAACTCGCCTCATGTTGAACGCAAACCTCCGCAAGATAACCAAAGACCACTTCCTGATGGAAGACAAACACCGCCTCGTGAAGTAAGCAAGCCTCCTCAAAACGAACCAACATCGCCCCATGATGTATATAAAAAGTCTTTTGAAAAGCGGAAGCTTCCTCAAGACGGCCAAACATCACCTCCTGATAGAAGTAAGACTTCTCATGACGGACAAACACCACCCCCAGGAGTGAGCAAGCCTTCATTAGACGGACAAGCACAGCATCCTGATCGACGCAAATATCCAAAAGACAGACAAACACCGCCTCCTGATGGAAACAAGCGTCCCCTAGAAGGAGATCAACTGTCTGGTCAGGCGCCCAAAGACAAACAAAGGCCATCTCATGATGAACCCAGGCCTCATAATGGAGGACACATGGCCTCACAAAACAAAGAAAGCTTTGAACAAGGAAGACAAAAGTCGCCCATAGAGAAAACGCGTGGAAATGGCAATCCTGACCGTCGGTCTGAGAAACAAAATTCTTGCCATCGTAATGGTCAGCCACATTCCAGAAACGACCGTAACTCTTCCAACGGATTATATAGACAGTCCTGGATTGTTTGTTCGGTAACAGGGATTGCAATCGTGGTGATCTGGCAACAGTAATTACTTGTACTTTTTTGTGTACATGTTTGTCCAAGATTATCTCTTAACTTTGGCTAGAGGGTCAGTGTGTGGATAGGATTGAAAGGAGTCAGTATATGGAAAGGAAATTGGAAACACGCAGCCATAGCAGATCGATAAGCCGTAGTATGACACATCCTTCGGTCTCGTTCCCACATGAGTAAACATTGTGTGTACTGTTATTTTTTAAATAATATTTATAATGTATGCATGATACTTTCAAACAAGTCCGTCTGTCAATTTTTCTGTCTTTGCCTGTCTGTGTGTCTATTTCAGAGATATATAAAAAGTGACGGAAGTTGCAGATGTTATTGAATCCATAATAAAATAAATTGGACCGTAGACAATTGTTTTGTCGTGTGCAACGAAAGGTATAAATAGACGTGACTGGGTCATAAAAGATCTAGCAGGTGTACCTCGTGATAGCAACACGGCCGGTAACGAAAATTTAGCACTATGCCGCAAATCAATAATTGCACTTTACCTCAGTTTAAGTAACCAAAACACGCATGGTGCCGCCTTCGTATTCTGTAACTGATTCAGCTTTTCGCACTTTTATCCATTCAATTTCCCTAACAGATTCTATGCAAGGTAAATAATATATTTTTTTCACTCTTGATGAATGTTTATCATATGGATGGCTGATTTATTTAATAATTGCCTTGTAAAATTTACAGTTAAAATTCAAGTGAGTCTTCAAAGTACCAGTGACAAATATGTTTTCATAAATTGGGCTTTACTTTGAAGATAGTCCTCATTGCAAGTATAAAAAAAATAATTAAACAACTACTTCCAGATGACATTACCATTTGAGGCCTTCTTTAACTCAGGAATGGTTCTAAAAGACGTGTCATGGGAAAAAATCCGGAGATGCACACATGGTAATCGGTTCTACGACAACAATGGTTTTGCTTTGAATGCATATAACTTGACATTGAAATTATACGTCGGGACAGTGAAATTCTTTTAAACAACAGAATTATGGCTCTTTTGAGAAATGGACTTGGAATGTTTATGGTAATAACATAACAAATTATAAAATCCTTATATAATCTCTGGTATATAATTAAATCTAAATTGAATATGGTAATGTGCTTGAAACGAAATTTATCTTCAACTTTAACCATGTTAGGGTGAGAAAATATTTTCCTAATGTTTGACAAGGTACATTATGTTTAGTCCATAACTCCTACAAATTAGGCAAGTTTAACTTAATTTCTAGCAAGTGCAGGAGAAACATACTGAGGGCCATATAAACCGAGCATGAACAGAATAACTCTAGTGGTTATGATATTAGGCAGTTCTGAAGTGTTACAACAGTTTTATCTAACTGTATGTCATTTTCATAATCGAGGGTTCAACGGTGTCAAAACGTGCCAGAAATTGCACCATGCGAGGCCTGGTTTTGAATAAATAAAGGGTTTACTTTAAATTGCAAGGGATCAAATATTGTTACAGGATAAACTGAAATAAGTGAATGGTAAAGTAAGTATATTGATATTCATTTATATGTCATATATATATATATATATATATATATATATATATATATATATATATATATATATATAATAAATGGTATAGCTGTGTCAGTCTGTAGTTGCAGCGAAGGTTAAGATAAACAGTGACGCCTTTTAGATAGACTAACTAGTTTATTAACACACGAGCTTTCAAAGTACAAAGACTTCTTCGTCAGGTGATAATTAAATTAAGTCAAGACTTAATTCGTCTTGTGACAGCTGTGATATAAACGCGAACACAAAGAAAGCTTTCAACAAGCAGGACAACAGTCCAAGGACAAAACGCGTGAGAATGGCAACCCTGACCGTACTCCTGGTTCCTCTCGTCGTCATAATACTGATCCTCATTCTAGAAACGACCGTAACTCTGCCCCCAGATTCTATAGACAAACCAGGATTGATTGATAATAGAGATTGCAATTGCAGTGACATGTCAATGTTGAAAAACTTAGACTTGCCTACATATTTACCCCAGATATGTCTGAAACTTCGGCTGGAGTCTCAGACAGTATGTGGAATGGAAATTGAATCAATCTGGGTCTAGTGCCTTAACGCTATAAAGAAACTGGGAGACTTCGCAGATCGATAAACCTTAGTAAGACATTCCCTTTGATGCTTTACTTATATAGTTTACAACCCATATGCGATTTCATGATCTTACGCTTCCAATGCAAGATTTTATAGAGGATCTGATACCATCTGTCGGGTGTTTTTACATGCTTTGCAAAGCATGCATTTATGTCTGTGGTATAGAAAGTCATTTTAATTGCTCCGTCATTGCATGATGCTGATAACATGTTTCTAGATAATTTAATTTCCTTAACTCGTAATAGTCAGTCTATAATTAAATGACTTTTTCCTTGCAAGAGCCATTAAACGGCCAATTTAAATTTGCCCGCATGCGAATGTTGATGTGGGATTACTTTTTATAGGTGTTAATATGTGGAAACGGAGGAGTTAACGTTTGCAGTAAATCCGGATCCAACAGAGATGAAAGGTCATTGTTTGTTGTACTGTATATCACTTTTAGGAATGGGAAGTACAACAGATGTTTAAAACTTGAATCAATTACTTTTTTGGAGATCTTCAAAAAAGACGGTTTAACACAAACAATATACTTTGGTAATTTATTCTTTATTAAAATATGGATTTTCACTGACCAGCAATGATCCTATAATTTTGTATAAATCACCCTGGTGCAAATACCTGAGTCATACCATCCACAGTAATAAAACCATTTATCAAGTAATAGTTCCTTCTCATAACTTTTCTGCATTATGCTTTTTTCTATGTTGGACGCACGTTTTCTGTCTCAATGCACAGTAAAATTAGACAATATTGTTATGAAAATAGATGAGTTCATATATTATCATTAGAAAATGTGTTCAGGATGTATCTGCGTTGGTGAGATCTACGACGGAGGTGTTTTGTGTCCACCCGGTGGAGACCTATGCCTGCGATCAGACGGCATGTGTCCAGGATAAGGCGGCCTTTGTCCGAAGGGAGGTCTCTGTCCGAATTGCGGTGGTCCCCGTTCGTCTGGTCTTTGTTCATCTTGTGACGGTCTTTCTCCCTCTGGAGGTGGACCTCGTCCGACCGGTCTTACTTCATCTTGCGACGGTCTGTCTCCGTCTGGAGGTGGACCTCGTCCGTCTGGTCTTTGTTCATCTTGTGACGGTCTGTTTCCTTCTGGAGGTGGAACTCGTGTGTCTGGTCTTTGTTCATCTTGTGACGGTCTGTTTCCGTCTGAAGGTGGACCTCGTCTGTCTGGTCTTTGTTTATCTGATGACGGCCTTTCTCCGTCTGGAATTGGACCTCGTCTGTCCGGTCTTTGAGCATCTTGTGACAGTCTCTCTCCGCCTGGAGGTGGAACTAGTGTGTCTGGTCTTTGTTCATCTTGTGACGGTCTGTCTCTGTCTGAAAAAGGAACTCGTCTGTCTGGTGTTTGCTCAACTGATGAAGATCTTTCTCCGTCTGCAGGTGGACCTCGTCTGTCTGGTCTTTGTTCATCTGATGACGGTCTCTCCCAGTATGGAGGTGGACCTCGTCTGTCTGGTCTTTGTTTATCCTGTGACGGTTTGTCGCCGTTTGGAGGTGGACCTCGTGTGTCCGGTCTTTGTTCATCTTGTGACGGGCTGTCTCCCCCTGGAGGGGGACCTCGTCTGTCACGTCTTTGTTCATCTTGTGACGGTCTCTCTCCGTTTGGGGGTGGACCTCGTCTATCTGATCTTTGTTCATCTTGTGACGGTCTTTCTCCGTTTGGAGGTGGGCCTCTCCCGTCTGGTATTTGTTCAGCACGTGACGGCCTGTCTCCGTCTGGATTTGGGTCTCCACCGTCTGGACGTGGTCCTTGTCCTTCTTGTGGGTGTCGATCTCTACAGTTGGGCGCTCTTTGTTCATCGGGACGCCGTCCATGCTCACCAGGGGCCGCTCTGTGTGCACCATGGGTCGGTCTGTGTCCACCAAGGGGCGGCCTGTGTCCAACATGGGGTGGTCTGCGTCCAAAAGGCGGCAGTCTGTGTCTACCATGGGGCGGTCTGTGTAAACCATGATGCGGTCTATGTCAATCATGAGGCGGTCTATCTCCAATGGGTGGTGGCCCGTCTCCAGTGTGGGGCGGCCTGTCTCCACCAGGGGGCGGTCTGTCTCCACCAATGAGCGGCCTGTCTCCATCTGTGGGCGGTCTGCCTCCATCATTAGGAGGTCCTCCTCTGGTGTTACAATCTTCGGGTGCTTTCTCGGAGGGCTTATGGCAATCTCCAGTTCTCATGTTGAGGGGTGTACCTCTATAACACCCTTAGATGTAGGGATAATCACTTGACACATAATAACGGTAGGTGTCGTTCTCGTATCGACCGTAGCATTCATCTAGCCCCTGTTCTGCAGTGGTTGGGACGGAGCCGTTTTCGTTGAGTTGACGGTACACGGGAAATCCATCGAAGGCTACGCCGATCAGTCCGCTGATTCCAGGTTTTATACAGGAGGGGTCGGCGTGGTAATGATACGCGCCTGTGAATGAAATGGTAACATTAATGGAAAATGTATATGCACTGGTAAAATAAGTATTTTTTTACTCATTGTTTGTGTAAATGCTAGGCAAAATGATATACACCCGCCAATATTACAGAAAACATTTCCACGAAGAAATTGACGCATGTTAGATTAAGAAAAGTAGTGTCACAATATGATTTATTTCATATATTCATGAAAAGTTGAAGTATAATTTATGGTTTAATTTGATAAAATTCACAAGATTATTGTATAATTATTAATGTCAACACTTATAGATCTAGTATAGGGTCACTAATAATTATTAATATACTACAAATAAGGATTCACCAGGTATAACAATTATACTTTATGTAACTTGTCCTGAATATATTCATGTAATCACATTGTGACAGTACCATACTGTAGTTTTAACAGAAGATAGTTTCATTTATATATTCATATGAGGAACGCTAGAACTAATGTGTAATGGATTTTATTTCTCATATTTGGTTCGTTTTATTGCTGTTCTCTTATAAAACGTTCACCTCTTGGGTCCGGATGTGCCCCACAGTGATCCAGACTCTCACAGACGGCGGCGTCACTCAGCTCCATGGTGTACGGGTTATAGAATGGCACTCCATTAATCGCCATGCCAACCGGACCCATTGGAACGCAGTTGGATTCTGCTGCTATATCAGCGTCCGCCGGAAGACTGAAAGGCCAGCAAAATATACATGTTCATATATTTTGATTACAGTTGAGAGATAACAATGTTGGATAGTTTATTGGAAGTTCGGATTCGCTGAAGCGTTGTTGGTGCAGGGGCTGTCGGAATTGGGAAGCCGTCTTGGTAATTTGCTCATCCAAAAAATACAGATAATGATAGAGAGGGAGCATATCTTAAGGAAATCTTCACATCAGTATCAGATTGGTCATTCTTATAACGAATTAACCCAGTAAAGTAGCTCATTAAACCGTGTATACTAATAGCCGTTCATACGCCTGTGTTATGACCTACCGATTCTCTCCAAACATTCCTGTGTTTTCCTCGATGTACATTTTATATATCATGGGGGGGGGGGGGGGCTGGGGGGGCTATGAAGGCTCTATTCTATAGCATCATAGTGTTTTGTAAGGCCTTGGTCTAAAGCCACAACTCTATTCTTTAGAAAAGCAGGAATACCCTGTTTATTAACATAATATCACACAATGTAAATCAGGTATCTAACTTAACGCAAGCTTTGTCATTCCATTTTCATATAACAATTTGCAAAAATCAAACATTTTAAACATTGTCTCTCTATTTTAAAGGAATGTAAAGGTAAACATCGAGAACCAAAAATAGACTATCGTAAAGAAGTTCATGTATTGGTGTGCGTGTGTGTGACAAAAAGACTGTTTCTTTAATTTCCGATGTTTTTAATTTGTGTAGTCAGCGTCCAAAAGTCTCATTTTCGTTGCTCATGAATATTAGATACTGTATCTCATTTGTTGTGAGTATTATGCTGAGTTATGTAACGATGAAATTCCAATACTTTCTTTGTCTAACATTATATTCCTTTTTGGTCAGGGATATATATTATTCGCTTACACGAAACAAAATTAACTATTTAATTTTGTTGAAATTGAGTAAAGAAGTCAATAAGGAACAAACTTACCTAAATTCGTGGTATTGCTCCCGGATACCATTTGGGTTACCCATACCAGGGAACACTCCGGTCTCATGGTCGGGTCGGCCATCAGATTTGATAGTGTACGTATTTAATGATGTCAGCTGCAGATCTACGCCATTACTGATGAATTCATCGTATTCTGATGACGTTAGTGCTTTTGTTCTTCCAAAAAGTAGAAGAACTACGGCAAAGGCACCAATCATAATGAAGTTCCTAATAATGTAGACATACAACGAAGTTGTATCAATAAGAGCAAAAAGTTTAGAGAGAGTGTCTTCATAATCTCTCTCTCTCTCTCTCTCTCTCTCTTTCTCTCTCTCTCTCTCTCTCTATATATATATATATATATATATAACAAAAAGTTATTATTAATTTAACTGACACATATCTCAGAGCCATAGAGCCTAATAATAACTGTATTATTATTGTTTGAAAAGCAAAACTGTCGATGTATACTTCACACAATTGATAGGGCAATGCCTTAATATGCCTACAACAGCTAATTTTAAATTGTGACTTTACAAAGCAGTAATTTGCACCATTAATTACAATTAATAATTAATGTACCTAAAATTTGCCCACGTTTCTGAGCGATTGCATTCAGACTTTTCTGCTCGTGTGTATGCTCCTGGGTCATGCACATGTGCAAGCACCCGCTATCAGTAATGAAAAATGTGAAAAGACTTTTATTATAAACGTTTGCGTAAATGAGAAAATACAAATATTATTATAGTAGTATTTGCTAAGATGAAAAGTCTTCGTAAAATAACTATAACGAACGATATACTGATATCTTGTATATAAGCAACATGAAGTGTACTTTAAACTTACCTTCTATGTAAACATTCCACAATTTGTCAGAACATTTTAAGCAAAATTGAACAAATAAGAATATCACCGAAACAAAAAAAAGTACTGGGTCAATCTGGAAAGAATAATTACTGCACGTAATCTACAACACAGACATTAAATTACTAAATACTGGTCGTAGTGGCCTCAGTGATGATTGACGGGCCATGCACGACTGTTTTCCAAATTTGGATTGAAACAACATGACGTCGAGGCAGGCGATAAAAATACATGCAGGCTAGCTAGGGACCAACAAAAAAACGGAGACATACCAGGTTACCTGACGCATCCGAGCGCGACACAAAAAAGTTAAGGTAGTAAGGTTTTACAGTGGCGATCCAGAAATTGCGGCTGATGGGTTTAATGTTCTTAAATTTAATTCTTAAATTATGCATTTTATTTTATTCAATATATATTTTAATAAATATGTTATTATTTTTATTGATATAATAATAATAATAATAATAATAATTATTATTATTATTATTATTATTATTATTATTATTATTATTACATAATATAAAACAGACTACATGTACGAGGGTATTGGCCGTATTGGGAAAATGTTTGAATATGCAATGTGAAGAGGACATTTTGAGGCGCTTTTCGCAAGGAGTGTCTATTCCTCTTAAAATGTCCTCTCAGATGTCTCTGCATAATGTAGTCAGTAAAATATGGAGGTTTTTTATATGTAATATCTATATTTCTCCAAACGTAGGATATACATTTTATTCGTTTGCAACATGTTGATGTCAATGCCGAAAATGAGCATCCAAGTTAATCATTTGCAAAATTTCCGGCACTCAGGACTCAGCAGAGCACAGTACAGGTATTAGCAGAGGAGCAGTGAGATTTCTCTCTCTCGACTTCAACCCAGGCCTGGCAACCTGCAGGCTATCAAGAAGACGATTTGGTCGACGGTCGAATTATGACCCAGCGGAGAGAAATAACGAGAAGACTTCCTCTCATCAGAAATATGTAAAGGCTCAATCCTTACGGAGCAAATCACACAGCTATTCATTAATATCATCAGCTTATGAATTTGAAAGTAATAAAATGTGGATAATAAAAACATCTAATTGAGGAAGCTTGAAAAAGAAGCTTGAAAATAAAAATGAGTCACAGAATATGGAAAAATAAATAAATAAAATGAGATTTGTTACAGCTCAACGGGGGCTGCGCCCCGCGGGCGCCCCCTCTGGATCCGCCACTGTTTTATCTGTTTTTGACAGGGACTCCACACCTCGACACATGCGGAAATTCGACTTATCTGACCTCAAATAAACAAGGTCTTACTGCATATATATTGGAACTAAATCTAAGCCCTACGTTTCTTTTTTCTTTCTTTAATATATTAAATACGGAACTTGTTGTGTTGAAATAAAACCACCCAGAAATATAAATTGTGTCATTACACGGTGATCTAAGGCACATAAGTATTACGTGAATATAACTTAATCAATAGTGCCGGTTTGGCTGTATCTATAAGCTGTTTATGGTCATATATTTTTTTATCTAACTTTCCAATAATACAATAAGGTAAGCGGTATACTCGTGAGTATTGGTACGCTTTATAAAGAATAGAATTAATAAAATTTATTAATTTTTTTGACACTGGCACAGTTAAGATTCAGCGAGCTGACAAACTCTGAGATATGCATGGAAAAACTAATGAGCTGGGTGCTTTTTTGCACGCTGGTGCGAAGAAATTTCAGCGTTTAGGAAAACCGGTCCTTATTTCCTCCACATGATATCATAACTTTTATTCCGAAATATTTTGGTCAGACTAACAAAACCATCAACCGGATAACAAACAACGATAAAAACTGCCGGGAGATATGAGAATTACTGACAATTTATTATTATTCTCTATATTCTTGTAAGACCACTTACTCTATAATTCCGAGTAAGATAAACCAAAAAAAAAAAACAAAAAAAAACAAAAAAACAAAAAACTGACCTCGCTTGTTCTCTCCTTCACCTGATGCCGCCTGGATCTTCTGTGTTCAACTTGGTAACAAGTTGGTATAGTGTTGGCAGTCTTGTCTGACGACTCTCGGCCAGGGAGCCATATTTATAACCCCCACGAGGGGTAGACATCACGACCCGTCACGGGATAACACACCGAAAAATCACCCTGTTGTGACGTAGTGTGACCTAGCTAACTGAAGCCTGTGTTTGCGCTTACTCGACCGCTATAATGACAAGGTCATCAAGTACTAACACTTAATTTAAGCACGGAACGTATTTTGCACATTTTTTAATATATTCTGTTTAAGGTTCTTCATTTAGTCAAGTATGTTTATATTTTATACACCATAATAGCCAAGATGGAAATGTTATACACACACACTGTATGCATAATATCAATATCAATATCAATACATAGCATACACGCATTTTTTAATTACATACTGTGTTATCACTAAAGATGAACTTTATAAATCGGGAAATATCTACCCTTAATGCTAATTAAGCAATATCTAAAGAACTATTTCAAATATATTTTCATGGATTTGAGTAAGATTAATGCGATCAAGGGTTGTCAGACTTATGTATGTTAATTCGCTTTATATAATGTAATAAACAAGTGAAAGGATAATAAAAGATGAAAGGATCCTGAGCGCAGCAGCAGAAAAAGTTTACGCTCGTCGAGCAGCTACAGGTTGCTGTGGTCAAGACCTCAACCCTGTGCGCTCCTTAAGCATGTTCTCTGAGCCAACAGACGGGATGCCACACCAAGCCAGACAAAGAGCCGCGAGAAACCGCCACCGTACATCCCGAACCGGTGACCTTGAAGGAAAGCTACAGCATCCACAGCCGCAAAGGCAGAAGCAACCCACATTCCCTCTACCGATCCCAGCACCGGAGACCCAGCCATGCCATTCGAGAGCCGAACCCGATCTTGTCAACGGCAGTGTTTCGAGACGGAAAGCCATTTTATACCTGCAGTTTCGGCCATTTTAGACCGTTTAAGCAAGTTTTTCGTCATCAGCCGGATCCTGAGCGCGTGTAACGAGATTTTACCCCGGGTTAACGGGTGTTATACTTTTGTAATTAATCAATTATTTTCATGGATTTGAGTAAGATCAATGCGATCAAGAGCTGTCAGACTTATGTATGTTAATTCGCTTTATATAATGTAATAAACAATATAAATGTAATAAAAAGATAAAAGGATCCTGAGCGCAGCAGCAAAAAAAGTTTGCGCTCTGTGTTAATAAATTATGGTAAGAAATAGGAGTTCGGTTTTGCGTGAATATATGCTGATTAATTTCCGAACTTGTCGTCAGATGTCAGCTTGAAGCTGTTAATTAAGATTGCAGACTCGTGTAACTCACCAGTCATGCGAGTTCCATGGGTCGACCCAGAAATATTTGGGGGGGGGGGGGGGGTAGGGAGGTCGATCCTGTCTCGGATTCAAGATTTTTCTATAGTCAGGAGATCCAATATATAGCTATATTGACGGAGGTCGGCCGGAGGGTGGGGGTGGGGGGGGGGGGGGGTGGAAGGAACAGAGAATAGAAAATCGAATATGCAAGTTGTGGACTTAGAAATCTTATCCATGTTTCTATGCTGAAAATCTATTTTTGGTCATTTTTATATTATCTAACCTTATTTTCATTCTTTTTTTTTCAAAATTATCCTAATGTATCTCATTGTGTGTAATGCCTTAGACCTGTTTTCTTTAATACAGTGAATCTGGCACTTTAATAAACTTAAATAAATAAATATCAAATCTTGTATTAAATGCCTGCAGGTTACCTGACACCGTCAGGTCTGTAAACATTTGAGCACAACAAAGGGAAACGGGGAACACGTGATGTTTGTGTTGATCGGTCAACCTCGTCTTCAAGATGAAACCAGGTACCAAGTTCCGCACAGCAGTGATACACCAACACAGTGAGTAAATGAAGTGTGTCCCTAGAACAGTACAGTGGTCACAGGCGAACTAAGTTTACTGTATTGACCAATTTATGTCAGGGAATATATTATTTTGTATATTTAACATATTTTCTCTTGCCTTTACTTCTTCTCTATTCATCTATTATTTGGACCTCCCGTCCCCCTAAGGATCTATCACTAACGATTTCTAATATAATTTGGGTTAACTTTTTTGCAGCCTCAATATATACCTTGAATGATATACATATTAGGATGATTGTTGTTTTTTTCGGTTTGTATCATATAACATTTTCAGCTTTTGTCAGTCATGTGCACTCTTATTCGGTGTATCCATTATAAATGTCAAAATCTGTACTCCATTGTAGAGTTGATGAATAAGCGAATAGTGAGTTCGTGACTGATCTTGCAGGCCTAACGCTTCAGTTGGCGTGGTCACTTTTCGTACTAACATGTAAAACTTACTCACCCGTACACAATGAGAATAATATTTTGGTTTCGAAAGCACGATGCTGTCATTGTAGATTTTGGGTAAAAGTGGAACATTTCTGTCTGGCTCAACTACCTCAGTGTCGTTCCCAAACGTATTGTATTTTTTTTTATCTTGAGTGTTAAATGATCACGACCCTGTTATTTCTTTTTCAAAACCATAAAGGAGATATTTATGTATTATATATATATATATATATATATATATATATATATATATATAAACAAACCCTTGATATTAACCCGGTACACATGTTAAACACCTTTCTGCACTTCTTTATAATTATTATAATAATGAATGAAATCTCAATTGAATCTTTGTTAATTGATAACAAAATTATTTCATTTACTTTACATTTCAGTAAATGTGTCAATTAAGTGACTGATTAATGAGTTGCCTGAGTGAATCTCGCGATTTTTACATTGACTAAAAATTTCAGACATTTTACAAATTGACTGATATTACACGCTGACTGTAAACTATATATAAATATATATATATATATATATATATATATATATATTTAAATTTATTTACAATAGGTGGTCTTGGGATGCAACAGCAAAACCTTCAAAATCTCTAAATTACGGATACACTTCTTAAATGGACATTGAGCACGATTTGGGAGTTCCACCGTTTTCTTATAATCAAAAGTTCAGTGACCTGTTAGTGTAACCTGAAGGCTGGGTAATAAGGAAAGGAAAATAAAAGTGAATTATACGAATCCTTAATAGGGTTTCTATTCCTTGGGTGACTGTATTTGTATATAATATCGTTGCCTGTATTTGTATATAAGTAAAAAAAGTTTAGACAGTTCAGAAATCTTGTACTTGATGAAATAAGGGCAGCAAAGTCCGAATTTGTCAATAAATAAATAAATAAAATTAACGGCCTAGAAAGGATACCGCAGAAACTGTGGTGGAAATTGGTAAGTGATCACTTTAAAGGAATGGACAACTCTCAGATATATCCGGCTATCAAATCAGCCGGAGGGCTAGTTGTAAACGATACAGATAAGACAACAGTCTATAATAACTACTTTGTTAGAGAATCCATTTCAAACACTACGAACGCTGCGCTTCCGAACACATCACAGGCAAACAGATCTACATTAAATAAATAGTTTTAAAAGAAACCGACGTAAAAGATTCATTATCAATTTTAGATCCTAATAAGGCCAGTGGCCCAGATGAAATCAGTCACAAAATGTTGAAACTACGTGAATCCTTTATAACAAGGTCTCTCTGTCAAATATTTAACTCCTCTTTTGAAACTGAAAGTTTTCCAGAAAAATGGAACGAAGCGAATGTTATACCAGCTTATAACAAGTGACCCAGGGGTCATGACGCTCAGCTGACCAGGAAGACATTGACAAAAGTAATTTTATCATCTGAATGTCAAATTTGAATGAAATACTTTTTCCAAACTTGACCTTTTGTATAAAATCATCCAATATTCATTGGGGTACTATGGAGCTCTGTAGCATGAAGGATATGGGTAACAGACACCTATTTTCAAGGTTTACAAGATGACTTTTCAGGGGTCTCCCAGCATGTCAAAAAATAAAATTCTAGGTCCAGTTATTCTGATTTGTGCCCTGTTAACAGATGACCAAATGATTATTCGGGGGGGTATTTCAAAGCCGCATAGGATGAAGGATATGGGTAACAGAGATGTAATTTCAGGTGCACAAGGAGACTTTTCAGGGGCCTCCCAGCATATCAAGAAAGGAGATTCTAGGTCAAGTCATTATAATTTGTGCTCTGTTAACAGATGACCAAATCTTTATTCTGGGGAGTACTTCGGAGCCCCAGAGCATGAATGATATGGGTAACAGGGACCTTATTTCGGGTTTACATGTAGACCTTTTATGGGCTTCCCTCGAGGAGAGGACAGAAGATTCTAGGTCCAGTCATTATGATTTGTGCCCTGTTAATATATGACCAAATCTTTATTCTGGGGGGTACTTCAGGGCCCCATAGCTCACAGAATATGGGTAACAGGGACCTTATTTCAGGTTTCCATGTAGACCTTTTATGGGCTTCCCTGGAGGTGAGGACAGAAGATTCTAGGTCCAGTCATTATGATTTGTGCCCTGTTTACAGATGACCAAATGTTTAAAGATCACAAAAGTAGAGAAAAAAAATCGTAAAAAAATAAAAAAAATATAGGTGGCGCCACCAATCTCCAGAAATTGATGAAACACTCCATGATCAATATCCATGCAAAGAATCATGGTGATTAATGCATTAGTTGTTCAGACACTTGAGCTTTTGTATTAAATTTTGCATTATTCTGGGGGGTACTTCAGAACCCCATAGCTCGAAGAATATAGGTCACAGTGACCTAATTTCAGGTTTACAAGGAGAATTTCCATAGACCTCCCAGGATTTCAAGTAAGAAGATTCCCGGACTAGCGGTTACGATTTGTGCCCTGTTAACAGACAGACGCCTGGATGGCCGGACGGACGACGGACAAAAGGTGATCCCTACAGCTCAGATGACTTTCAGTCAGCTGAGCTAAAAATTGAAAAAATACAGGTGGCGCCACCAGAATGCAGAAACTGATGAAACATTTCATGATCAATATCCATGCAAAGAATCATGGTGATCAATATAATAATTGTTCAGATACTTGAGCTTTTGTATCAAATTTTCCATTATTCTGGGGGTACTTCGGAGCCCCATAGCTCAGAGGTTATGGGTAACAGAGACCTAATTTCAAGTTTTTAATGAAACTTTTCATGGGCCTCTCAGGATGTCAAGAGAGAAGATTCTAGGTCCAGTTGTTACAATTTGTGCCATGTTAACAGATGACCGCATGTTATGAGGTCTCAAAAATAGAGAAAAAAATCCGTAAAAATTAAAAAAATACAGGTGGCGCCACAATACTGCAGAAACTGATGACACAATCCATGATCAATATCCATGCAAAGAATCATGGTGATCACTGCAATAGTTGTTTAGATACTTGAGCTTTTGTATCAAATTGTCCATTATTCTGAGGGATACTTCAGATGACTTACAGTCAGCTGAGCTAAAAACACTTAATGGTCAATATCCATGCAAAGAATCATGATGATCTCCGTATTAGTTGTTCAGATACTTCAGCTTTTGTATCAAATTGTCCATTATTCTGAGGGATACTTCAGAGTCCTATAGCTTGAAGGATATGGGTAACAGAGACCTAATTTCAAGTTTCCACAGGCACTCTTAATGGGCCTCCTTGCATGACAAGAATGAAGTTTCTAGGTCCAGTTGTTGCAATTTGTACCCTCTTGATAGATAACATAGGTGGCTCCACCAGTCTGCAGGAACTGATGGAACATCTCATAATCAATATGTATGCCAAAAATCATGACCATCAGTGATGTAGTTATTAAGATATTGAAGTCTTTGTATGAAATTTTTGACTACTCTGGGGGGGTACTTTGGGGCCCCATTGCTCCAAGGATATGGGTAACAGAGACCTAATTTCTGGTTTCCATGGAGACTTTTCGTAGGTCCTCAGTGTGTTGAGAATGAAGATTCTAGGTCCAGTCGTTACTATTTGTGCCATGCTAACAGATGACAGCATCCTTAAAGGTCTCAAAAATTGAGGAAAAATCGTAAAAAATCGAACGATACAGGTGGCGCCACCAGTCTGCAGGAACAGATGACACATCTCATGATCAATAGTTATGCCACAAATCATGACCATCATTCAAGTAGTTAATGAGATATTGAAGTTTTTGTATGAAATTTTTTACTTTTCTTGGGGGTATTTTAGGGCTCCATAGCTCGAAGAATATGGGTAACAGAGACCTAATTTTGGTTTCCATGGAGACTTTTCATAGGTCTCTCAGTGTGTCGAGAATGAAGATTCTAGGTCCAGTCTTTATGATTTGTGCCACGTTAACAGATGACAGCATCCTTAAAGGTCTCAAAAATAGAGGAAAAAATCGTTAAAAATCAAACAATACAGGTGGCGCCACAAGTCTGCAGGAACTGATGGAACATTTCATAATCAATATGTATGCCAAAAATCATGACCATCAGTGATGCAGTTATTGAGATATAGAAGTTTTTGTATGAAATTTTTGACTACTCGGGGGGGGGGGGGGGGGGTACTTTGGGGCCCCATAGCTCGAAGGATATGGTTAACAGAGACCTAATTTCTGGTTTCCAAGGATATTTTTCATGGACCTCTCAGTGTGTCAAGAATGAAGATTCTAGGTCCAGTCGTTACGATTTGTGCCATGCTAACAGATGACAGCATCCTTAAAGGTCTCATAAATAGAGGAAAAAATCGTAAAAAATCAAACAATAAAGGTGGCACCACCAGTCTGCAGGAAGTGATGACACATCTCATGATCAATAGTTATGCTACAAATCATGACCATCAGTCAAGTAGTTAATGAGATATTGAAGTTTTTGTAGGAAATTTTTTACTTTTCTTGGGGGTACTTTGGGGCTCCATAGCTCGAAGAATATGGGTAACAGAGACCTAATTTCTGGTTTCTATGGAGACTTTTCATAGGTCTCTCAGTGTGTCAAGAATGAAGATTCTAGGTCCAGTCTTTATGATTTGTGCCTTGTTAACAGATGTTTACATTTTGAAAGGTCTCAAAAATAGAGAAAAAAATTCGTAAAAAATTGAACGATACAGGTGGCGCCACCAGTCTGCAGGAAGTGATGGAACATCTCATGATCAATATATATGACAAAAATCATGACCATCAGTCAAGTGTTTAATGAGATATTGAAGTTTTTGTTTGAAATTTTTTACTTTTCTGGGGGGTAGTTTGGGGCCCCATAGCTGGAAGGATATGGGTAACAGAGACCTAATTTCTGGTTTCCATGGAGACTTTTCATAGGTCTCTCAGTGTGTCGAGAATGAAGATTCTAAGTCCAGTCATTACGATTTGTGCCTTGTTAACAGATGTTCACATTTTTAAAGGTCTCAAAAATAGAGAAAAAAATTCGTAAAAAATCGAAAAAATACAGGTGGCGCCACCAGTCTTCAGGAACTGATGGAACCTCTTATGATCAATATGTATGCCAAAAATCATGACCATCAGTCAAGTAGTTAATGAGATATTGAAGTTTTTGTATGAAATTTTGGACTTTTCTGGGGGGTACTTTGGGGCCCCATAGCTCGAAGGATATGGGTAACAGAGACCTAATTTCTGGTTTCCAAGAAGATTTTTTTTTTTATGGACCTCCCAGGATGTCAAGTAAGAAGATTCCAGTTCTAGCGGTTACGATTTGTGCCTGGTTAACGGACAGACAGACGGACAGACAGACAGACAGACGGACAGACAGACAGACGGACGACGGACAAAGAGTGATCGCTATATAGCTCAGATGACTTTCAGTCAGCTGAGCTAAAAAAGGTTGCAAACAAACTGTGTCAGAGTATCGTCCAATTTCGTTGCTCAGTTGTGTGTGGGAAAGGTATGTGTTTGTTGTGTGTTTAAACACGTCTTTAACTTCTTGGCTACAAACAAACTCATTGTAAGAGTAGAGTCAGCCTATAAACCAAGTGATTCTTGTGTAAACCAGTTATGTGAATTGTACAATATAGTTACAGATTCTTTAGATCAGGGGAAAATCGTAAATTTTGTTGCTCTAGACGCATCCAAGGCTTTTGACAGGGTGTGGCATGAGGGGTTGTTATATAAATTAGAATGTATAGTTATAAATGGGAAACTGCTTCGATGGTTCAGGAGCTACTTAACCAACAAAAAAAAAACAACGAGTAGTGCTGAATGGCAGTTCGTCAAGTTTCAAATATATTCCAGCAGGTGTTCCTCAAATATTTATTTTGTGACCGCTTCTTTTTTTAGTATATATAAATGACCTGGCCACACAGGTTGAAACAAACATCAGGTTATTTGCTGATGATGTATCGCTCTTCATTGCAGGAAATGATAAAGAACATATGTCTCGATGTCTAAATGTCGATCTTGAAAGAATACAAAGTTGGGCGAATATGTGGTATGTAACTTTTAATGCACAAAAAAAGCCCAGAAAAATTAACATTCGCCCTAAAAAAGTGAAGCTTATCATATTGGTGACCATGAAGTGTAAGAAGTTGAGATGCACAAAATTCTAGGCTTGATTTTAAATGGTAAATGTAGTTGGAGAGATCACATAGATTATATATGTAATAAGGCAAATAAAAGGTTAGATGTTTTGAGAAGCTATATGTATAAATTTGACAGGAGAGCCTTAGAAAAACTGTATTTAACTTTTATCAGACCAGTTCTTGAATATGCAGATGTGGTTTGGGATGGTTGCACTAAGGCAGAGGCAGTTAAATTAGAATCAGTGGATTTAAGTGAAGCGCGCATAGTAACTGGAGCACGCAGCTTATTGTACAAAGAAACTGGGTGTCAACCACTATCTACTCGGAGAAAGAGACATAAACTTATGCTATTCTATAAGATATTTAATGGTATAGCTCCAGTGTATCTTTGTGACTTAGTACCAAGACAGGTAGGACAAACTAGCAGTTACAATTTAAGAAATGCTGACAGAAGTAAGGCAACGGTCTTTCCTGTGCTCCACTTGTGAAGAATGGAACACCCTCAGTGAAATCGTCAGAAATTCAGAAAATTTGTCAATTTCTAAAAAGCACCTGTGTAAAAATGATGAAGTACCACCACTATACTATTATACTTTTACAGGAAAAAGCAGCGTTCAGATCGAACACACAGATGCGTATAGGATGTAGTGCTTTGAAACGGCATTTATTTCTTAATAATTGTGTGGAAGATGATATTTGTGCGTGTGGTTCTTCTGAGGAGACGCCAGATCACTATTTTTCTGATGTCCTATGTATACCTACAAACGAACGGAATTACTACGAGGCATGCCGTGTGAGATGAAAAAAATTGAAATTTTCCTGTATGGTAACAAAAACAAACCAAAAATAGATAACTTTCAACCATTTGAGAAAATTTATTGATGTATTGAAGAGAGTGGTTGATTCTAAGAGAACTATTATATAAATATTAGTGTATGGAGCCTGATCATGATTTTATTGCAATGCCAATTGTAAACATAGCCCATAAGCTTATTGCGATACATTTTCTTTTGTGTTCCACACAAATTGTAATTTCTTAATATATTATTATAACACCTATTTTTAATTTTTATTTAATAATCAATGAATACTGAGAACAAAAGGACCTTAAAAACATTAATAGTAGGGATTTCTTTGTCACTGTATTGTATTTGATTGCATTGTACCATTATCTTTTGAAACATGTTAATATATATCTTGTATCTTAGGAGAGGAATTAATATAGGGCTATGCCCTATTTTCCGATCCTTATTGATGATTCAATAAACTACTGTTTATACCAAGTCAAAAAACATAGATCCCTAAACATGTTACGGCCTTCTTACTGCTTCACTGCATTATTTAGATCCCTGTATATAAAGATCTCCTCTTTTGTTAAAAAAAAAAACAACGGTAAAACGCTTTATAACATAATTCCTCATTGAAGGGAGGGCGAAACAAAGCGACAATGCTAATCAAACTATCAGACGTTATGTAACGTATTACGCGTGAATGGTAATAAAGGGATCTGTGTCATGGGAGCGCTCTGACTGAGCCTTTAAATCCAGCGAGAACAGTTTCGGAATTCACCGTTCAGTCCGCTCAGTGAGAAAAGGATTACGTCACTGTCATAGTCGGTGCATCAGATCAGACATAGGTGCCGTCCAGATATTTTGAAGGTTTATCCCCTCACGACAGCTGGTCAGATTATGATGTTTCGGTTGTTAATGGTAGGTACCCTTGTTGAGAAGTTTTCAGATCTACAGCAACATAAGATAAAATATGTGAAAGAATGAAATTATCAACACGCTGAAAGTGAAGGAAATTACAATCATAATGTGTCAAATATACTATGTATATATATATATATATATATACGTATATGCAAATTATAAATAACTCCGTAGAGCAGAAATACTTGATAAGTACATCAATTTCTCCGAATCGGATGGCCACAGAAGAAATGAGCGGAGAAGAAAAACAAACGAGTTTGTGAGACGAGGGATGTGAACAGAATATCAAAATCAAAAGCTGAATTAAATCGGGATCAGATCAACCTAAAACAACAAGATTGAAAGGAAACGGACTAATTTAAATTAAATTACCCAAGTCAGAGGTAATGTAAAGAAACTGTCTTTACTGGTTTAATGAGTTGAGTGTGATGTCTCTTCTCATGCAATTATGCATGATTCCATGTCTAGTTCATTAAGCACACTGAGCGGCCAGATATTGGAAATAGAAGGGCATACCGTAAAACGAAACAGGTTGAACAGGGGACATGCTCATGCAGTCTCCGGTTACAATGGCCGATACCGCCATGAGGATGGAGGCCATCAGGGTGGGGATAGTGCTAAGGGTCAAAGTGTATCGGGCAACAGAGGATAGACGAGTCTTTAAAAAATCAGATTAATGGATCAGGGCGCTGGTTCAGACAATTCACACGAAAGGTCCAGTAACACATCCTCCCCATGCAAGGCCAGTTTTTGTAAGCTCAGCACTAAGGAAAAGCAGTAATGTGGTTACCCCGCAAGTCATACCCTGTTTGTGTTGCAAGGGAACATTCCAGGAAAATTATAAAGTATTTATTGGTAATATCGAAAATAATACTTCGGTGTCCGAAGTGAAAACCTCGATGTTAGATTGAGGGGTAGACCCAGTGCATTTATTGGATTACCAAGTCGCTTCGGCGATTACAGTGGTTTTTATGTAATTGTCTCGGATTTCAAATGTAGAAGGGTTGAAGAACTCGAGTTCTGGCATAGCGGAGTTTATATGCGTCTATGGCGACCTCCGCAGAGGGTGTTTACATCAACGTCTAGAAACAATTAACTATATTCTAAATTTCATTTTTGAGGAATTCCCTGAAAGTTAAAAGTCGTTTCTTAAGTCTTTCGCCATTAAATGTCTTCTTTTAAAGTGTTACAATACACGTGGGGTCATGCCTGCGTCAGAACACTGGCTATTTCCGGATTCCCTTTCACTTATAGATTCAGTTCAACAGCATTTTATGTCAATTGGATGAACTGATGCTACCTTTAGGTTGGTATGAAAATCATCGCAGAGGAAAAAGGGGATATTGCCTTATTTAAGAAGAAAGGTCTAAGAAAGGCCTACAGGATCTCTATAGTAGACTGTATACCGCATCTGATCCTATTGTTAATGTGCGTTTCTCCTGTTTCCTAGAAACGGAGTTATTTATCTTCAGTGTTTATATGCCTGGTACCAATAGTTCTCTTCAAATTTATTAGGAATTTGTACTGTTATATGATATAGTCACTCAGTTTTCCGCCATCGTTATTGTAATTATCATGAGAGATTTCAACTGTGAATTGCCAGGACCTGTGTACCATGGGAAACGCAATACTAGAAGTCGGCTGTAAGAAGAGTTTGTGAGTGTTTGTGTAGTTACTTCTGCTGGGAGTGAATCAACATTTTTTTTACTCCGGCGATGAATATTAGTAATCTGATCCCGGGATGGGGTAGGGGTAATGGAATCACTATATCTTCTTAAGTTTTTTTTTATATATTGCAACAAATTACCCCTCATATAAGCGTCCCAAGTAAAATGATACATGGCAAACTTTAAATGGTTATGTAAAATCGAATCTTTTTTATTTAAGCCATTATTGTATTATTTTATTGTCAGAAATCATGCCATGGTACGATTATTTGAATATAAGTAAATGTAAGAGTTAGTTCTTTGAGCTCATGAGACAGCCACTGATGGTTGATGAATGCAACAAGGGCAAACTTTGATGCATGGTATGAATGGTATGAAATCTTCAAAATTTTACCAAAGTTTTCATATTATATATGACACCAGGTTTAATAGCAGGTCAGCTGATAATATGAAGACCAGTACTGAGAACCGAAGATAAAAAATAATATTCTGTCGTTTAGATTTTGGTTATTTACGTTCTTAATATATTAACAGATAACTAAATGGAGACTTGAATAGCAAGTCGGTTGAATGAAACGCAACGAATATTAAAAGAAAATGTTGTCACCTGAATTTGTTATGTAATAATAAATGCATTACCATTTTGTTTTCTTTTTTGGAACTGCTCAGCTAACATCAAAGCTGTTTGGTGTAACGGATTCCTACACCCTTCTACAATTTGAGATAATATTGGGAAACACCCATTTTGTTTATTATGTAACATGAAGAACAATTCAAAGAATACATCAGTACATACATTTTTATAGATTCTTACACACGGATATACACACAATCCTCAATTCTTAAAGCCATGTATTCATATAGAACTTATGTGATTTCTGGCTTATTCTCCGTACATATGAATGAACCCTGAGTTTTTACTTTTTGGACATTTATTATAATGCCTCTTTGACGGAGCTTGTTTATCTACAAGCTATGTAACCTAAGGTGGTAAGTTGCATATGTGTGGAAGCTGAAGTGTCACTTGTTGCAAAACGCATTTTGTAAAACTCTTGTTCGTCAGGTTTATCAAAGGTTCAGGGGATTACCTCTAGTAAATAAATGTCAGATATCGGTATAGGCTCCTTCAAGGTGAGTAACTGTCTGGTGTTAATGGTTGGGTTCTGTTTTGAAACAATCCAAAGCATTTTAGTAAAATTTTGTTGGTACAAGTCAATATGCAATACTTTAGCAAATATTTTTCCCTTTTCTTTTTTAACTTTCGCTCTTATATTCGCATTTTCCATAAGGAAGCTTTGCACACATAGACTAGCTATGAAAACATTAAATGTCTTCCTGGTATTTACAGGGTATGCATTGCTGTCATTTTTTTTTAAATTCACGGAAGTAAAAATGTTCAAACCTTGGCATAATTTCATTAAATAGATATGTGTGTTTTCAATAAAATTTATATATATTATCGAAATTATATGCAGAAACTTTATATAAACTCACCTTAGTGTAGTCGATATATTTATATGACAAATTAAACTTATTCTATGAACAATTTACATTCAAATGAACAAAATTATATGGTCACACGTTAAGATTCCCCAATCATAATTTGCATTTATGCATAAAACTTTTTGGAAGGTCTTATGTCAGTTAGCTTGGTATCGTCGTGTTCAGTATAATTGCCTCACTTGAATTATTTAAAATGCCTTAACGTTGAATAATCATTTGCAATAACTTAATATTATTATCTCTCTGTTTGTTATGGCTGAAAGCAAAACCAACCCGGTTCACAGACTTTGTATTTCCTTTGTAACTGTTTTATACGTTGTTATGGTTCTGTGTGTGAGTGATTATAGTCCATGTACGCCTATTTACCATGCATGTATGACCAAAGGTCCGATCTGGCGCATGCGTTACAACCCTGAAACAAGGAGTAGAACTTGAAAGAGGATACAAAAAAAGAATCAACGGTTCGAAGCCTGAAAATCTTAATTCGTCTCGTTGCGCAGTACGACCAGCAGGTAGCGCGTGCGCTTAGTTTTATGTTTTGTCTCACTGGTAGCGCCTGGTTTAACCGTATTTCAGCTTATGCAAAGGGGTTCTGGAACGAAAGAATGACATATAAAATAATATTTTTAGCAGACGATGCTATATTTCATGTATATCTAACATACCTGGTATGTGAATAGGTCCCTTTAAAATGGCCATACATGATAACATCATTAGACCTAAACATAACTTGTAAATGATCTTCAATGGGCAGTTTAGATAAAACTTTATTTTAGTTTTGATGACAAATTTATTCGACACAAGTTTGTTTCTTTTCGCGTAGAAAGAAGTATTTGGCTTTGAACAATTAAATGTCATGCACTTGGTGACCCCTCTGACCGTAATCTTTTTCAAAATGTCATCAAGTTTGAATTGAGGTTTAAGCAAAATATTTATTCTTCAATATGAGGGGGTAATTTGTTGCAAATATATAAAATACTTATGGAGTTATAGAGATTTTTTGTTATCCCTGATGAAAATCTGCGGCTCCCAGGATTCAGCTCCCAGGATCCTCCTAAAAATGCTGTAATCTCGTGATTTCTGCATAAAGCAACAATTGGTCAAATTAAGCAAGTCTATTATGTCTACGACATTGCACTTTATACTAATTACATGAATGATTGTAAAAGGTAAAGGTGGGGGTTTATGGTCTGATATCATCTAATGTGGGTGTTACCCTACTTTACACTTTGCCTTCCTGGTCTTTCGGGCCTGTCGTTTCTTGTAGCTATTCTCGACTCTCTGGAGAGAATACAACCAAAGCAGGCACAACAGGCGCTAGGAGGTTATTCGCTCTACATTTGCCTTCCTCCCGTGACCAGTACCCATTCACTCCTGGGTCAAGAGAGCAAACCCTTGTGGTAAAGACTTTGGCTAGGAGTCTTAGCGCAGACGGCGGTCAGATCGGACGCAAACCTGCAACCTTGCGGTCATAAGGCCAGCGCACTAACCATTACGCAACACGATTGTATGTGATGTTTATTTACAGATTCGTCTTCATACATATATGCACTTGTTTGACATTGATCCAATATATCGGAGGAAATAAAGATTATCATCATCAACTCAAAGCTTTAAAGAGATTCCCTCTTTGTCAAGAAACCCCGAACAATCGCTTTATAAGACTTAAGAGAGAGCAAAACAAGTGCTTAATTCGCCTATCTATGTAACAGAGCAATCTAATGTCATGTAGGCGCTTAGACTAAGCCTTTCAGCCCATTGAGATCACGTCAAGAACTGACCGTTCAGTCCGCTTAGCGAGGCAAGGATTACTTATAGACAGCATGTGCATCAGACCTGACACAGAGGTTGTCCAGGTTTTTGGAGCTTTATCTCTTAATGACTTTGGGTCAGATTATGATGATTCTGTTGTTATTATTAATACTCATGTTAAGAAGATTTCAGATAGTCTCCAAGAAGAACGTAATTTAAATTATGTAAAGAAAGAAATCATTAACATGCTGAGAATGAAGGGAATTACAAACATAATCTATCATATATATATATATATATATACGTTTATGCAAAAAAGTATAAAAGAGGGAAATGTTCGGTAATTACCTTGATTTTCCAAGTCACTCCTCAGAAAGGTCTCAATTAATTTCCCAAAACCGTGTTTGAATTAATTTATTCCGCCAATTTTCGAATATTCGAATGACTGAAAATTTGTGAATTTGAATGACGTTACTTTATCCGAATTATGTGCCGGATCCACATAGAATCTTATCGATTTTTCATTTGCAAATTTCCGAATATCCCTGCAAATTTCACGAGATTCCGTTAATGATTGCATATGTACAATTGTGAACCAACACATACAAACACACACACACGGATGGAAATAAAAGCAAACCCTAATGGCGGAGGCAATAATGATAATATGAAAAATGGGCCTAGGGATAACGATGAAAAGATATGCTTTTGTAATGGATTGGTAAAATATATATGAGCATCTGGATCGGGCTTCCTGTCTTTTTTCCGCCTGGCATTGGCAAACGTTTGATGTCAATGCCATGTCCAGCTTATTGGACACCTCAACCCACAAAACCACCACGAAGCTATAACATTTATAGACTTTTACCATGACAAAACAATATAAACGTTTTTAATGGTTTAGCTGTAGCATGAGCGGAGTAATAAAAAACACACTCCTGTTTAACCACTCAGGATTTTTTTAGGGTATTTGGTTTAAAATGATTTTTTATACTAAGCATATAACACAATGATGAAAAACGTAGGCTCGAGGATGCTGTGATTTTTCCTTTAATAACAAAAAAATCCGTAATCATTCTTTTTGATTTGATCCACATTTGAACAGGATGGTGATTAGTTGTAATTAGTTAACCAAATTGTCGCCAGATGTCGCACTGAAGCAATGTGGACGACGAATGCTGTTGGATTTCGTTGCCGGAATTTGAATACATAGAGATGTAACAATGCCTGTTCATAATCAGTCAGTCAGTGCCTGTCCAAAACAAATGCCACAATACATTGCTTATTAGTTTATCACAGCGCAAAATCTCCAAACATGGTCAATCATATATTTACTTTAGTGGATGGAATTGCAATAGTCAACATTTGCTAAAGACCCCCGTGCCATCGGTGGGCAGCGGTAAACATGTACGAGGTTGACAGCTCAGCCCTTTTGTACATACATATATTAAAATATATACTAGTGAATATAACAAAATGTATAAAGGGGGTTGCACTCAGAAAACCAAGAAAAAAGATTCTCCCCTTTCTTTCTTTTTTTTTTCTTTTAATCTCCTCAGGCATTTCTTAAGACTTTAAAAATTTCCTACGATGTCTTATCACAGGCGATTTTTTTTCAAATACTTATAATTAGCTTAAGGTACATTATGATACATGTTCTGTTTCGTATGATCAGGCCGTACAAAATATGCCTGTACTCATATACAAATATCAGTTTTAACTCATAGTTTTCGATTCATCTCATTTTATTTTGTAATGTATATTTAAAGTTCCTTGTTTATTAGCTATCTGTCTTTCAACAGTAGAATGATAGCCCACTTTTTGATTATACAACACATATTAGGGCGGCAGCAAAATTTTGTTAATTAACATGTTGTCTTCACCAACTGGTATGATACCATATATGATTAAAGATGGTGATATTAGTGGAAAATTCACATTATAATTCTGTAACCAGGATGTTATAATCATATAAAAACTCTTTACAACTCATCATTGAAAGGTATGTACTTATTTAGCATCTCGTATTGAAACTCTCGAAGATGAATGTGTTTCTGTTATCCCATTCTTAGGTAATCCTCTAACCCTGGCCCTCAGGGCCTGCCCCCAGCCCTGAAAATTATAACTCCTGGATCCGGCTCTGGGGTATGCCCTCTTTCTTTATTTGTCATATTTGTTCATTATATTTGAACGAATGTTTGGTAAACACAAATCAGGATATTACCATATTATGAAATCATTGTATTTGTTCTGTGAAATGTAGTTTGTATTAAACAGTGTACAGTTCGCCCATTTTGTATAAATAAAAAGGACTGTTTAGTAGTTTTTTGTTTTATGATTTCGTGTTATTTTACACACACATATAATCTAATATATTTGAATAAAATATAATATATTTGAATATAATATAATATATTCTAATGTAAAATACTATATTATATTTTATTATAGGATAATATAATATACTGTAATATGGTATAAAATAATATAATTAAATATGAATTATATATAACTAACAGACCACATACCATGTTATAACAAAGAGACCACAATCTTTATTGTCCCGAATATTATTTGTGTTTCTATATACGTGTGAAAATATTAACGTACCGATTTACAGATAAACAGATACGGTCAGCAGAGTCAACGACCTTATTAATGTTATTAAAATCAATGACGTAAAATTAAAAAGATATTAAGCGTCGGCGTTGTTTTAAGTAAAATATCAGGGGCAATGTCGTTGTTTGAAATCTGGGACACGCATCTGGAAAAAAACGACCCTCTACCTGCGTCCGCCGCGCCTAATCTGTCGTGACAGACGTGACTTCCCTGTATTAGACTCGTCACACCTCGGTCACGCATCAACGTAATTTATTTAAAAATGATGAATACCCTTCTATTCTCTTATTCATAATGTTCATGTAGTTAACAACATGTTTCATTGTACAAAATACATGTATAATCATGTTTTGTACTTAGCAGCGTCTGCAGACAAAATTCGTCTCGCACGTACTACAATAAAGCGGGCTTTGTCCATACAGAAAACATAAAGGAGACACGAATCAACACTACGGCCGGCGTATATAAAATACTGGGGACAAAAGAACGATAAAAAACTTAACAATTCACAAAGGGTGGATGAAATGGAGATCATAACTACACAGAACTAATTGACCGCGCATATATCTCCACCCACAGGGGCCGACTTTGACGAAAAACAGCCCCTTGAAATTTGAGTGAAAGAGGCCTATAGCATTTATCTTAAAAATGAAACTGAACATTAACATTTCACAATTCAAATAAATTTAATGCCACGACATGGCTTTTTATTTCCCGTATCTATCGTTATGAATATTTATGAACTTTGAATAAACGTTTTCTTGTCCTGGTAAATACATTTTATGCTCATAAACGCTGACGAGAACATGGGTTGTACACAGTTACAAATAATATGCGCGATTTTCATCCCCACATGGGTTAAGATTGATAGGGTCTCTCCCGAAGCAGATCAGGTTTGTTGTCGCGCTTTTATTAGATAAGATAAGAGATAAGATAAGATATAGTTTTTTGCTATATATATGTAATAAAATCACCACATACAATAGTATTTGGCTTGACTGGCTTGCTTAAACAAACACATTAAACAAGAAATAATAAAATAAAATTGTGTATAGAAAAAAGACGTATTACTAAGAATGTTTGACTAGATTATTGTGCTGCAAGTGATATATTTTATCCCGAATGGCTGACGCGTAAGTGCTATTTTGAGTTCTTTTGGAATTGCCTGATAGCGACCTATAGCGAACCCCCAATTTCATTTTTTTAAACAAATAGTGCGCCGGATGACTATAGTCTTCTATAATGTCGTTTGCTTTCTTCAACATTCGTGTTTGAAATAAGGAGTCAACTGTGGGTAAAGGAACCCCAATGATCCTCTCAGCTGTTCTAACTACCCTAGAAAGACGGTTCCTTTCCTCGACCGTGATACTGCCTCCCCATACAGTGACTGACAACGGCAGGACTTCCTGAATTACCGCCCGATAAAACTTTAATAAAATCGGTTGACTGAGCCCGAAATCTTATAGTTTCCTTAGAAAGAATAAACGTTGTTGTGCCTTCTTTACGCAGTAATTAACATTTTCGGCCCACTTCAAATCAGAAGAATTAAAAATTCATAAAAATTTAAAACAGACAACGATTTCAAACTCGGAGCCTTCAATTACTAAGGGTAATATTTCAGTTTTCTTCCGTCTAAAATCAATTATCATCTCCTTGGTTTTCTTTACATTTAACTCCAGATTATTTTCAGAGCACCACGAAGTTAAAGTTTTAATTTCATTGCGGTAAACACCTTCGTTATTTCCCCGGATGAGCCCAGAAACTGTTGTGTCATCTGCAAATTTTACAATGAGGCAATCATTCGAAGTAGAGACACAGTCATAGGTGAATAGAGAGTACAATTTTGGTGAAAGCACACAACCTTGGGGTGCTCAAGTGTTTAAGACCAATTCTTCGGAAATAATGTTACCAATCTTAACCACTTGAGGCCGATTTGTTAAAAAGTCTAAAATCCAGTTACACATGTTAATAATAAGACCCAGTTTGGATAGTTTTCCGATTAATTTATGGGGAAGGATAGTGTTAAAGGCTGAGCTGAAATCGATGAATAAAACCCTTGCATAGGTAGATTCTCGTAAGTCGAGATGTTTTAAAATTCGGTAAAGTGTGAATGATACAGCGTCATCTGTTGAGCGGTTACTACGATAGTCGAACTGAAAAGGATCAAATGTTTCTGAAACACAGCGTTTGAGATAATTTAACACCAGTCGCTCAAAACTCTTGGCGATTACAGAAGTTAACGCAACAGGACGATAGTCATTCAAACTTGATGCATGAGATTTTTTCGGGACAGGAATAATCACTGATCGTTTGAAGAGCTTTGGCACTGTACACGATCGCAAGGACCAGTTAAAAAGAAGAGTGAGAACACCAGATATTTCATCGGCGCAAGTTCTTAACAGTCGTGGCGTGATCCCATCAGGACCAGCCGCCTTGCGTATGTTTAAGCAGGCAAGAATTCTCTTGGTATCTAAAGTTTCTATAACTAATGGAGGCGGACAGTCACATGATGTTTTCTCAGAAAGGGTTTCAGGCCGATCAAAGCGAGCTTAAAATTTGTTTAATTCATCAGGAAGATTCGGATCGTCTGAGATAGGGTTAGTATTCAGTTGACTTTTGTACTGTACAATTGCCTTTATGCGCTGCCACAGCTGCCTGGAATCATCCGTTGTCCGTAGATCATATTCCAGCTTTTCCGTATATTTGATTTTAGCGAATTTGATGGCACGTCTAACTTCATATTTAGCTTATAGTGATCGTGTTATCGGGACATTATTAAACGGGCAGGATACATTCATCATTTTCAAGCAGAATAACAGCAATGCCATTTTAATGTAATAATAACACTGCTTTGATATTTATTTGTAAATACTGATTCATTGTCGCTTGGAGAAATATAAAAATAAAAAATCGTTGTCGTTATCACTAATCTGTCCACCGTGTCTGTCCGTTAATCCTGTATGATATTTGTAATAGGGCTAACTAAAGCATCTGTAGAGAATTTCATGAATTGTGTTTTATAATGCAACTGAAGACATTGGAATGATCATGTAAATCTAATTATCTCTCCGAGGTAGTATAATACTGGGTATCAGTTTGTTGAATGAACCATTGGAATGAGTTTTTAATGTCAAGTCAGTCGTGTTTCAACGTTCTCATATTCATGATCTCTGTGCTGGTTTTGTTTATCAGAACACAGAGGCGTCGTGAGATGGGAGTATATATCCCCCACACTTTATCAAGGGGTGTTAGTCATGTAGTCACGCCCCCTTGATAGGCCTATTCAGAGAATAATATTTCTATATTGGAAATGATATATAATAATAATTAGAATTATAGTCTTTGGTTCCATTACTTAGTTTATAATGAAATATAATATATCTATACAGGGTTTAGAATTAATATACACTGGAAACATAATACCTTATTTTTTTAAACTTTACCTATTTCTGATATATATCACACATAATAAAAAATACACACACACACACCATCACACGCTACAGATGGTGAATACAATGATGCACACGGGATTCATGTTTAACAAAAGTTAAAATGGAAAATGTTGTGTATGGGCATTAAATAACGCTTGATAAACAGTGTGTTTACACAGGGCCGAACCACGAAAGTATTTGGACAACATTTTGGATATATAAGTTGCCGAACTGCGAGTCATCCCCACGTCCTTGAAGATAAATTGGTGCCACTGTCAGAACATATGTTATTCTATGTCCTTCTTTATTATTTCATATATATTCAATGTTCCGCTTATATTACTTTTCTGAAAGCGTCTTTAACAAAGAACGTTATGGACATACAGAAAAATATATGTTGGTGTGCAGTAAAGAAGAACACCAGCATTATGATATGTTTATTGTTCTACGATACTGATCACAACTACGATACTGATCTCCTTGACCATACAGAGAGTGGTCACAACTACGATACTGATCTCCTTGACCATACAGATAGTGGTCTCAACTACGATACTGATCTCCTTTACCATACAGGAAGTGGTAACAACTACGATACTGACCTCCTTGACCAAACAGGATGTGGTAACAACTACGATACTGATCTCCTTGACCATACAGGAAGTGGTAACAACTACGATACTGATCTCCTTGACCATACATGAAGTGGTAACAACTACGATACTGATCTCCTTGACCATACAGAAAGTGGTTACAACTACGATACTGATCTCCTTGACCATACAGAGAGTGGTCACAACTACGATACTGATCTCCTTCACCATACAGGGAGTTGTCACAATTAAGATACAGATCTCCTTGACCATACAGGAAGTGGTAACAATAAGATACTGATCTCCTTGACCATACAGGGAGTGGTAACAACTACGATACTGATCTCCTTGACCATACAGGAATGGTCACAACTACGATACTGATCTCCTTGACCATACAGGGAGTGGTAACAACTACAATACTGATCTCCTTGACCATACAGGGAATGGTCACAACTACAATACTGATCTCCTTGACCATACAGGGAGTGGTCACAACTACAATACTGATCTCCTTGACCATACAGGAATGGTCACAACTACGATACTGATCTCCTTGACCATACAGGGAGTGGTCACAACTACAAAACTGATCTCCTTGACCATACAGGGAGTGGTCACAACTACGATACTGATCTCCTTGACCATACGGGAAGTGGTAACAACTACGATACTGATCTCCTTGACCATACAGGAAGTGGTAACAACTACGATACTGATCTCCTTGACCATACAGGGAGTGGTCACAACTACGATACTGATCTCCTTGACCATACAGGAATGGTCACAACTACGATACTGATCTCCTTGACCATACAGGAAATGGTCACAACTACGATACTGATCTCCTTGACCATACAGGAAGTGGTCACAACTGAGATACTGATCCCCTTGACCATACAGGAAGTGGTTACAACTACGATGCTGATCTCCTTGACCATACAAGAAGTGGTCACAACTGAGATACTGATCCCCTTGACCATACAGGAAGTGGTTACAACTACGATGCTGATCTCCTTGACCATACAGGGAGTGGTCACAACTACGATACTGATCTTCTTGACCATACAGGGAGTGGTCACAACTACGATGCTGATCTCCTTGACCATACAGGAAGTGGTTACAACTACGATGCTGATCTCCTTGACCATACAGGGAGTGGTCACAACTACGATTCTGATCTCCTTGACCATACAGGGAGTGGTCACAACTACGATACTGATCTCCTTGACCATACAGGGAGTGGTCACAACTGAGATACTGATCCCCTTGACCATACAGGAAGTGGTTACAACTACGATGCTGATCTCCATGACCATACAGGGAGTGGTAACAACTACAATACTGATATCCTTGACCATACAGGAAGTGGTAACAACTACGATACTGATCTCCTTAACCATACAGGGAGTGGTAGCAGTTACGATACTGATCTCCTTGACCATACAGGAAGTGGTAACAACTACAATACTGATCTCCTTGACCATACAGGAAATGGTAACAACTAAGATACTGGTCTCCTTGACCATACAGGGAGTGGTCACAACTACGATACTGATCTCCTTGACCATACAGGGAGTGGTCACAACTACGATACTGATCTCCTTGACCATACAGGAAGTGGTCACAACTACGATCCTGATCTCCATGACCATACAGGAAGTGGTAACAACTACGATACTGATCTCCTTGACGGAAAAGGGAGTGGTCACAACTACGATACTGATCTGCTAGACCATACAGAGAGTTGTAACATCTACAATACTGATCTCCTTGACCATACAGGGAATGGTCACAACTACGATACTGATCTCCTTGACCATACAGGAATGATCACAACTACGATACTGATCTCCTTGACCGTACAGGGAGTGGTCACAACTACGATACTGATCTCCTTGACCATACAAGGAGTGGTCACAACTGAGATACTGATCCCCTTGACCATACAGGAAGTGGTTACAACTACGATGCTGATCTCCTTGAGCATACTGGGAGTGGTAACAACTACAATACTGATCTCCTTGACCATACAGGAAGTGGTAACAACTACGATACTTGTCTCCTTGACCATACAGAGAGTTGTCACAACTAAGATACTGATCTCCTTGACCATACAGGAAGTGGTAACAACTACGATACTGATCTCCTTGACCATACAGAGAGTGGTAACAACTACAATACTGATCTCCTTGACCATACAGAGAGTTGTCACAACTAAGATACTGATCTCCTTGACCATACAGGAAGTGGTAACAACTACGATACTGATCTCCTTGAGCATGCAGGAAATTGTCACAACTACGATACTGATCTCCTTGACCATACATGAAGTGGTAACAACTATAACACTGATCTCCTTGACCATACAGGGAGGGGTCACAACTACGATACTGATCTCCTTGACCATACAGGAAGTGGTCACAACTACGATCCTGATCTCCATGACCATACAGGGGGTGGTCACAACTACGATACTGATCTCCTTGACCATAAAGGGAGTGGTCACAACTACGATACTGATCTCCTTGACCATACAGAGAGGGGTAACATCTACAATACTGATCTCCTTGACCATACAAGGAATGGTCACAACTACGATACTGATCTCCTTGACCATACAGGAATGATCACAACTACGATACTGCTCTCCTTGACCGTACAGGGAGTGGTCACAACTACGATACTGATATCCTTGACCATACAGGGAGTGGTCACAACTGAGATACTGATCCCCTTGACCATACAGGAAGTGGTTACAACTACGATGCTGATCTCCTTGAGCATACAGGGAGTGGAAACAACTACAATACTGATCTCCTTGACCATACAGGAAGTGGTAACAACTACGATACTAGTCTCCTTGACCATACAGGGAGTGGTAACAACTACAATACTGATCTCTTTGACCATACAGGAATGGTCACAACTACGATACTGATCTCCCTGTCCATACAGGGAGTGGTCACAACTACGATACTGTTCTCCTTGACCATACAGGGAGTGGTAAAAACTACAATACTGATCTCCTTGACCATACAGAGAGTGGTCACAACTGCGATACTGATCTCCTTGACCATACATGAAGTGGTAACAAATACGATACTGGTCTCCTTGACCATACTGAGAGTGGTAACAACTACGATACTAGTCTCCTTGACCATACAGGGAGTGGTAACAACTACAATACTGATCTCCTTCACCATACAGAGAGTGGTCACAACTACGATATTGATCTCCTTGACCATACATGAAGTGGTAACAACTACGATACTGGTCTCCTTGACCATACTGAGAGTGGTAACAACTACGATACTGATCTCCCTGATCATACAGGAAGTGGTCACAACTACAATCCTGATCTCCTTGACCATATATGAAGTGGTAACATCTACGATACTGGTCTCCTTGACCATACAGAGAGTGGTAACAACTACAATACTGATCTTCTGACCATACAGGGAGTTGTCACAACTAAGATACTGATCTCCTTGACCATACAGGAAGTGGAAACAACTACAATACTGGTCTCCTTGACCATACAGAGAGTGGTAACAACTACAATACTGATCTCCTTGACCATACAGAGAGTTGTCACAACTAAGATACTGATCTCCTTGACCATACAGGAAGTGGTAACAACTACGATACTGGTCTCCTTGACCATACAGAGAGTGGTAACAACTACAATACTGATCTCCTTGACCATACAGGGAGTTGTCACAACTAAGATACTGATCTCCTTGGCCATACAGGAAGTGGTAACAACTACGATACTGATCTCCTTGAGCATACAGGAAGTGGTCACAACTACGACACTGATCTCTATGACCATACATGAAGTGGAAACAACTACAATACTGGTCTCCTTGACTATACAGAGAGTGGTAACAACTACAATACTGATCTCCTTGACCATACAGGGAGTGGTCACAACTACGATACTGATCTCCTTGACCATACACGGAGTTGTCACAACTAAGATACTGATCTCCTTGACCATACAGGAAGTGGTAACAACTACGATACTGATCTCCTTGAGCATACAGGAAGTGGTCACAACTAAGATACTGATCTCTATGACCATACATGAAGTGTAAACAACTACAATACTGGTCTCCTTGACCATACTGGGAGTGGTCACAACTGAGATACTGTTCCCCTTGACCATACAGGAAGTGGTTACAACTACGATGCTGGTCTCCTTGACCATACAGGAAGTGGTAACAACTACGATACTGATCTTCTTGACCATACAGGGAGAGGTCACAACTACGATACTGATCTCCTTGACCATACAGGAAGTGGTAACAACTACGATACTGGTCTCCTTGACCATACAGGGAGTGGTAACAACTAAAATACTGATCTCCTTGATCATACAGGGAGTGGTCACAACTACGATACTGGTCTCCTTGACCATACAGGAAGTGGTAACAACTACGATACTGGTCTCCTTGACCATACAGGGAGTGGTAACAACTACAATACTGATCAACTTGACCATACAGGGAGTGGTCACAACTACGATACTGATCTCCTTGACCATACATGAAGTGGTAACAACTACGATACTGGTCTCCTTGACCATACAGAGAGTGGTAACAACTACAATACTGATCTCCTTGACCATACAGGGAGTTGTCACAACTAAGATACTGATCTCCTTGGCCATACAGGAAGTGGTAACAACTACGATACTGATCTCCTTGAGCATACAGGAAGTGGTCACAACTACGACACTGATCTCTATGACCATACATGAAGTGGAAACAACTACAATACTGGTCTCCTTGACTATACAGAGAGTGGTAACAACTACAATACTGATCTCCTTGACCATACAGGGAGTGGTCACAACTACGATACTGATCTCCTTGACCATACACGGAGTTGTCACAACTAAGATACTGATCTCCTTGACCATACAGGAAGTGGTAACAACTACGATACTGATCTCCTTGAGCATACAGGAAGTGGTCACAACTACGATACTGATCTCTATGACCATACATGAAGTGGAAACAACTACAATACTGGTCTCCTTAACCATACAGAGAGTGGAAACAACTACGATACTGGTCTCCTTGACCATACAGGGAGTAGTAACAACTACAATACTGATCTCCTTGACGATACAGGAAGTGATAACAACTACGATACTGATCTCCTTAACTATACAGGGAGTGGTCACAGGAGGAAGTGGTCACAACTACGATACTGATCTCCTTGACCATACAGAGAGTGGTAACAACTACAATACTGATCTCCTTGACCATACAGGGAATGGTCACAACTACGATACTGATCTCCTTGACCATACAGGAATGGTCAGAACTACGATACTGATCTCCTTGACCATACAGGGAGTGGTCACAACTAAGATACTGGTCTCCTTGACCATACAGGGAGTGGTCACAACTGAGATACTGATCTCCTTGACCATATATGAAGTGGTTACAACTACGATGCTGGTCTCCTTGACCATACAGGGAGTGGTCACAACTAAGATACTGGTCTCCTTGACCATAGAGAGAGTGGTAACATCTACAATACTAATCTCCTTGACCATACAGGGAATGGTCACAACTACGATACTGATCTCCTTGACCATACAGGAATGATCACAACTACGATACTGATCTCCTTGACCGTACAGGGAGTGGTCACAACTACGATACTGATCTCCTTGACCATACAGGGAGTGGTCACAACTGAGATACTGATCCCCTTGACCATACAGGAAGTGGTTACAACTACGATGCTGATCTCCTTGAGCATACAGGGAGTGGTAACAACTACAATACTGATCTCCTTGACCATACAGGAAGTGGTAACAACTACGATACTGGTCTCCTTGACCATACAGGAAGTGGTAACAACTACGATACTGATCTCCTTGACCATACAGGGAGTGGTAACAACTACAATACTGATCTCCTTGACCATACAGGAAGTGGTAACAACTACGATACTGGTCTCCTTGACCATACAGAGAGTGGTCACAACTACAATACTGATCTCCTTGACCATACAGGAAGTGGTAACAACTACAATTTTGATCTCCTTGACCATACAGTATGTGGAAACAACTACAATACTGATCTCCTTGACCATACAGAGAGTGGTAACAACTACGATACTGATCCCCTTGACCATACAGGAAGTGGTAACAACTACGATAGTGATCTTCTTGACCATACAGGGAGTGGTCACAACTACGATACTGATCTCCTTGACCATACAGGAAGTGGTAACAACTACGATACTCGTCTCCTTGACCATACTGAGAGTGGTAACAACTACGATACTGATCTCCCTGATCATACAGGAAGTGGTCACAACTACAATCCTGATCTCCTTGACCATATATGAAGTGGTAACATCTACGATACTGGTCTCCTTGACCATACAGAGAGTGGTAACAACTACAATACTGATCTCCTTGACAATACAGGGAGTTGTCACAACTAAGATACTGATCTCCTTGACCATACAGGAAGTGGTAACAACTACGATACTGATCTCCTTGACCATACAGGAAGTGGTCACAACTACGATACTGATCTCCTTGACCATACATGAAGTGGAAACAACTACAATACTGGTCTCTTTGACCATACAGAGAGTGGTAACAACTACAATACTGATCTCCTTGACCATACAGGGAGTTGTCACAACTACGATACTGATCTCCTTGACCATACAGGAAGTGGTAACAACTACGATACTGATCTCCTTGACCATACAGGAAGTGGTCACAACTACGATACTGATCTCCTTGACCATACAGGAAGTGGTCACAACTACGATACTGATCTCCTTGACCATACAGGAAGTGGTAACAACTACAATACTGGTCTCTTTGACCATACAGAGAGTGGTAACAACTACAATACTGATCTCCTTGACCATACAGGGAGTTGTCACAACTACGATACTGATCTCCTTGACCATACAGGAAGTGTTAACAATAACGATACTGATCTCCTTAACCATACAGGAAGTGGTCACAACTACGATACTGATCTCCTTGACCATACATGAAGTGGTAACAACTACAATACTGGTCTCCTTGACCATACAGAGAGTGGTAACAACTACAATACTGATCTCATTGACCATACAGGAAGTTGTCACAACTACGATACTGATCTCCTTGACCATACAGGAAGTGGTAACAACTACGATACTGATCTCCTTAACCATACAGGGAGTGGTAACAACTACGATACTGGTGTCCTTGACCATACAGGAAGTGGTAAAAACTACAATACTGATCTCCTTATCCATACAGGGAGTGGTAACAACTACAATACTGATCTCCTTGACCATACAGGAAGTGGTAACATCTACAATACTGATCTCCTTGACCATACAGGAAGTGGTAACAACTAAGATACTGGTCTCCTTGACCATACATGGAGTGGTCACAACTACGATACTTTTCTCCTTGACCATACAGGAAGTGGTAACAACTACGATACTGATCTCCTTGACCATACAGGGAATGGTCACAACTACGATACTGATCTCCTTGACCATACAGGAAGTGGTAACAACTACAATGCTGATCTCCTTGACCATACAGTAAGTGGTAACAACTACAATACTGATCTCCTTGACCATACAGTAATGGTCACAACTACGATACTGATCTCCCTGACCATACAGGGAGTGGTCACAACTACGATACTGTTCTCCTTGACCATACAGGGAGTGGTCACAACTGAGATACTGATCCCCTTGACCATACAGGAAGTGGTAACAACTACAATGCTGATCTCCTTGACCATACAGTAAGTGGTAACAACTACAATACTGATCTCCTTGACCATACAGGAATGGTCACAACTACGATACTGATCTCCCTGACCATACAGGGAGTGGTCACCACTACGAAACTGATCTCCTTAACCATACAGGGAGTGGTCACAACTACGATACTGATCTCCTTAACCATACAGGGAGTGGTCACAGCAGGAAGTGGTCAAAACTACGATACTGATCTCATTGACCATACAGGAAGTGGTAACAACTACGATACTGATCTCCTTAACCATACAGGGAGTGGTCATAACTACGATCCTGATCTCCTTAACCATACAGGGAATGGTCACAGCAGGAAGTGGTCACAACTACGATACTGATCTCCTTGACCATACAGGAAGTGGTAGCAACTACGATTCTGATCTCCTTAACCATACAGAATGTGGTCAAAACTAAGATAATGATCTCCTTGACGATACAGGAAGTGGTAACAACTACGATTCTGATCTCCTTAACCATACAGGGAGTGGTCACAGGAGGAAGTGGTCACAACTACGATACTGATCTCCTTGACCATACAGGAAGTGGTAACAACTACGACACTGATCTCCTAAACCATACAGAATGTGGTCAAAACTCAGATACTGATCTCCTTGACGATACAGGAAGTGGTAACAACTACGATACTGATCTCCTTAACCATACAGGAATGGGTAACAACTACGACACTGATCTCCTTAACCATACAGGGAGTGGTCACAGCAGGATGTGGTCACAAGTGAGATACTGAACTCCTTAATCATACAGGGAGTGGTCACAGCAGGGTTTGGTCACAACTACGATACTGATCTCCTTGACCATACTGGAATTGGTAACAACTACGATACTGATCTCCTTGACCATACAGGGAGTGGTCACTACTCAGATACTGAACTCCTTAACCATACAGGGAGTGGTCACAGCAGGATGTGGTCACAACCTTGGCCATACAGGGAGTGATAACAACTACATATGTTTGGACGGTGAAGGTCCTCATGTACGACCTCGCGATCGTCAGATCCTGAATTGGCAGCTCTGTGGCCATATTGGATTAAAGATTGGTCTGAAATTTATCAACACATATATTCTTAAAGGCACCAAACTTAAGAAAAATCATACCTAAGAGGTGTTTTGTTTTAATTGAGAAAATGCATGCGAAGTGATTTAAACTATTTCTTTGCAACCATGTTAGATTTAATAGAAGTGCTAAGAAATTCCCTGCAGCCATCCTAAGTATTAGGCAGGTCTGTAATTTAATAGGACTAGAGACCTTATAGACACTAATAGTCCCTGTGATTTTGAGAAAGATCAAGCTTATTCTCTTTACGATATTGGTCTAAAGACCATCGATTGTGCGCTGGTGATCATATTGGTTTTCCAGCGATTTGAAATTCGATAGGGCGGGAGCCCTCATTGACACCTTTCCTCCTCATGAATTTGATAAAGATCAAATGTATTCTGTGCGAGATAAGCGAAAGAAAGCGATTACTATAGGGCATCGAGCAGTCCGAAATACTTCCTCATACAAGGGTTATTATTTAACAAACTGATGAATAGTTTAAAAGGACGATGTTTGGACGTTTAGAACTGTTCCTTCTATATAGATAACTGTCTGTTTAAACACTTCCATGAACGTTTTCTCAGAGAACAATACCCTGGTGGTTCTTTTTAAAGTCCAGCATTCAATGTGACGGGGAGGAGCTAAAGGATTTCCCCTGTAAGAGGTTCTTGGTAATCCGCAATGCTCTGTGACACAATTATTTCTCTTGGATTTAAGCATTATTTTGTAATTTACAATCCTTTGTGTTTATCCCTTAGTCATAGACTAATGTTAAGAGTACCGTCTCTGTAGAGAAAGATGAATATGAGCGACCATAGCGACGCAGTTTCGACATAACCAGTGTCCTGACTACAAGAAAGGCTCATCGGTTCAATTAGAATGACTGTTGAATCATGTTCACGGCTACAGGCTGTATGCAAGATGACTTTGTATCAAACAAACTATCAAAATTTCTTTTTCAAGTCATCAAAACTGACATATGATGGGTGCTTGATAGTAAATCGTGAATCATTGAAAGGGTATAGGTATCATTGTACCTAACAAGTTTTCGTAAAATATGCTATCCTGAAATGACCTATCATCCTGAATACTGGCCACATTTTAATGTCACGAGTACAGAATACTGATAATCTACATTTCCCTCTGTTTGCTAATCGAGGATGGCAGTATGAGATTTTCCAATAAATCCCGAAGAAATTGATATTTTAGGGAAATTTTGTGAAGGATTCGTTGACGCGCAATCTCCTAGACACTACGCCTTTTTCATTAGGCGAACTCGAATCATAGGTACCCTCCCGAGAAGTCGGGCGGACCGGGTTACAGGGCCCGAAACTAAAGATATTTTTCCACATGACAATGAAAGTCGGCAAGGCAGATGATTTAACTGCTAACAATAATTTATCGGAGCCCCTTTATTTCATTTTGCTTTTATAACTCTTTATAGCAAAAATAAAAGGTATGGTTCTCAGGCCCCGCCTGTGTCAATTTTAACCCCCGCTCAAAAATTTTATTTTGATATTTTTATGTAATGATTTTACCTGTTAAGCAAAAATATCTGTTATTTGTATGCTTTTCCTTGATCATGTGACATTTTTATCGAAACATAAAAAAAAAAAAAAAAAATAACTTCCGCTCTCACTGATTTCTGAAAAAAAGTGCTTGAGAACCTTACCCTTTTTTGTTTTGGCCTTATTTATCAACACTAATCACAAACTTAAATTCAATGTTTGATACACCAGTGAGTTATACTCTCTGAGTTACGTGACAACCACCCCCCCCCCCCCCACAACATACTGTTGACGACCAGGCAAGTTATAGTAAAAGATTAACAATTTCTGTTAATCCGTGGAGAAAACGCTAATATGTTTATTGCACGATATCGTAAACTGAATGACGATGATTATTTACCAGTCTCTTTTAAAATTATTCTCATTTATGCTTTGTTACAGAAAAATATTGAAAAACATGTTTTTACTTTTATTTTGGATGTTTATAGAATTCCACTAGAATAGGAAAGCACAGCATATACAGGGTATATTAATAAGGTGTGTCGAGCCGTCGGAAAGTGAATCCTCTTTAGGTAGCTAACGATTTCTTACCTTTTGATGAGTGTTTAACTTTTTGTCAATATTGCTCATAAAGTATGAATCCTAAAAAGATGAAAGTTTCAAGGGAAAGAATGCTATTAGAGTTTTGTCGCAAAATCTCTGGGTGCATCCAGGAACAACGTGGACGTAAACGTTAAATATGAAATATGCGCATTTTCTCGGGGTTTAACAGTTTTAAACAGTTTTCAATTTTGAAATTTTTGTGTGACCCTACTACAATTTATCAGATTAAATTAAATAAATATTTGTCAATTTTATCAAAATATGAATAAAATTCAAACAACTCGAAACTGACTTACTTTGTTCCAACTAATGAATTGGGAAATATATACATATATGAAATATTAAGTTTATTTTTTATCATGCATACTTGTCCTAGAAATATATCATTAACCACAAACACTCATTTAAAGAGAAACCTGATACCTAAGTGTCCTTAAATTAGTACAGCGGTATCTTTTTAGTTTATAACACGACAAAAGCGACACCATTAAACAGCCCATTGTAATGTCAATAACATTATTATCAGCTCATGAAATATCGTGACTAATTCTTATTCTCAACACTGATTACGACAAGGTACCAGTACGAGTAATTGGACCACTACTGAGCTCAGAATAGATTATATAAATACATAATATCATATTTCATTACGGATTGATAAACTGATGTGTTTTATGAAGCATCACGTGTAGATATTCCCTCTATTATATTTAAAATCTGTGTTTGCTGTTATCATTTAAACAGTGAGTATAACAATTACACCGTGCAATACTTCCCCCCCAAAAAGACAACAGGTAGTGCAGGTAGTGTATCAGTCATAACACATATAAAACGTGATGTACCAGGTAACATACAAGTGCTGGACTTAATGACGAAAAATGCTGACCCATAAATTCAAAACTGACACATAAACTTCATTGACTTGATGAATTGACACATAGATTCAGTATGACTCATTTGGTCTTTTATAATCGAGTTGTAGTTCAGCTAGAGTGCGTATCATATCGGACCTATACATAGATTAGCCTTGTGCGGCGTACCGACTACGTCGAGCTTACGCTGACAATACGCTGTGCCAACGCTGGCTTACGTGGCAATACACCAAGGGACGAAAAGGGGCACGCGAGTTAGACGGAAAAAATTAAACCTGTTTATTTTTTTTCGCGTTCTGTCGGCGTAGAGCACTGGATGGAGAATGTACGCACATTTACGCAAGTATACGCCGCACTACGCTACTGTACGCTGCTGTACTGTAACGTACTGTACGTGACCTTGAAGGTCAGAGGTCGTACCGAAGTAAAAGTTCATGCTGGTCCCTCACACCTTGCTTACACACCACACTATTGGAAGGAAATTAAAATAACGATTTCTGATAACAATTACGATAACAATTACAAATGATGGAGGATCGTTCTACAATAAAGTTCTTGAATATAGATCAGATAATTGTAAGAAACCACTAAGGATGACTTCCTGAAGATTACAAAAGCATTTAAATCCCGTCAGAAATGTCAGAGAGCTAGACACAGAGTACCCGAATTAACTGAAGAAATTTACACAACATTCAGCTGACTGGTCACGGGATCTCGCTGCACTTATTGAGGGTCAGACGCTGATCGCCGTTGTCTCATTGCAACGTATGTGTTAGTTCGAGCTGTCTGGGCGATGTTCACACGTTTAGCTGTCTAGCTGCTCTGACCCAGAAGGCTTTCTGATCGTATTGCAGGCGGAAGCAGTCCTGACAGGTACCGGTAAACTAAACTGGCCATGTTTTACTTTCCACTTCCTGTTACAGTACGCCATTGGTACGCAAGAGTCGCTACCCTACGCCAGTCACAAAATAAGTCGTCACAGGCCAGTCTTTGCATAACCTACGCAGTCACTACGCCGATCGTGCACGAAGTAACACATTTTTTCATGAGCCTTATTTCGGCGTACTCGGTACGCCGCAAAACGCAATTATACGTACGCCCTTTGAGAAACCCCCTTAAGATCACCTACGGCATAGTTCTATAGCAAAAGGAAAAAGAATACACTTATCAGTGAAAAAAGAGTAGGTCTTTAAGAATTGGGACAAACAAGCAAAGAGTACAGACCTTTCAGATGTTCAGTTTCTCCTTATGGTCATAATTTTTATCTCAGTTATACGTTTCTAGGCTAAAGAAGGAAAAGATGGCAATCGAGCGCCGTAGTTGAGGAAGTCAGGGACCCCAGCCCTTGGCGCTACTTCAGCAAAGATAAAGAACATATCTAAGTGAATGTTTAATTATTGTCTGTTTACTATAAGGTCCAAATATCAGGAGAGATTCAAAAGAGACAGAGACGGACAAGATCCTGTGAACAAAGTAACGAAGCTGGCTTGAGATATATTTCTTATATGGTTCATCAATTCGATGAACAGACCAACAGAACATAGGCGGCTCCACTTAGGTTTCACATGTGCCTGCACTTTGGAGGAATTTCCACTGCGTTGGGAATTTAACGCTTAAGCTTTCCCTGATACTAATGAACAAATGACGGTCTCTTTTCCTCGGCCCTGGCAGTCAATTAATTTTCCAATGTGAGAGTGTATTAGGAAAAATATATTATGGTCAGCCGGATTACTAAATAAAATTAACATTGTTCCGTGGAGGTTACCCTAACCCTCCACAAAACCCCGTTTAAAATGGAAAGACGCGAACAAGCAAACCATCCAACAGAGTGAAAAGTACAAGCGGAGGTAAAATAAGGAATAAAAGAAGCGAAGCATGCACTTAACCTTGCAGAGGTCCCAAAATGTCAGCGCTTTGTTATGTTATGGCTTCTTATCAATGTAAATGTTATGTCATTACCTGATTTCAGTCGAGTATAAAACGTCCTCGTTTAGATAAATATCTACTGAAGGATATATTTTCTGACATATAATCTCCATTTACCAAATCAAACGCGTGATCATGGCCGTATATACACTATCTGAAGCCATCCCCCCCCCGCCCTCCTAAAACAGATTTTTCCAACTAAAATTTTTGAAAGCCGGAGAAATCAGTAGGATTGGTCGATGTGGGTTATATTTTCTTAAAACAAAACAAAAAAAGGCAGGAAAATCCGGCTGCAAAAATCCTTGAAAATGTCACGGATTTCCCGGCCGATTTTATCCGGCCGGAAAAATTCGTTAGATTTGTTGACGAAATCGAGATGACTGGCCCATTAACAACCTACTTTTCCTTCATTTTACATTTTTGACGCCAATAATCTTGAAAACGTACTTAGAATTGACCAAAATTTCATAAGAAATCTGGTGAAAACATCTTGTGAAAAATCACCGTCAGGCGAGATTTGTAGAATTTTCAGGCAGTTATCTCCCAACAGCATAACATGAACTTGTGGACTTTTAAGCGGGTCCCATCGGCGGATCTGCCATGAACTTTTGATGAACGTAAGGATTTTTTTAAAGAGTGAACCACCTTTGACCTCTGTTGAACACTGAACTTGACTTCTTTATTGTGAACTACCATGAACATCTTATGAACACCGAATTGGACCTCTAGTTTCCGATTCAGTTAAGTATTTATTTGTGTTTCAGGACATTCAAGAGACTTTATTATGTGAAACCTTTATAAGTATTTGTTACAGTACATTATGTGCATATATATATATATATATATATATATATATATATATATATATATATATATAATGCTAAGTTTATGATTAATAGGGCATTTTTATAGCACATATAACGTCTTATTTTTACCTGAGAGGATACGTGTATGGACGTTTGTTTTACTGTCCGTAGAGTCGGGTTTGCCTCGTGAATGAGGACCGTAACAATATATATATATATATATATATATATACATTATACACAATGTATTAGGTAATGAATTTGCATATATTACACCAGGTTTAACAGTATAACTACCATTATTTTATAACAGGTGATACAGAAGGCCTTATGACTTATGTATGCATTTACTGACCAGGTTTCGCTGTTTATTCACTGTCCTTCCTCCAATGTTTCTTCAGTTTCATTTGATCCAGTATATTATCTGCCTTCTCATGCATGAACAGAGAAAAACAAAAAAAAAACTGGTACGGAATATGTATAAAACGACAACTCGCCTGCTCTTTCACAAACAAAAACTTTCAAATTTTAAAATCTGATGTACAATACATAATTTATTTTTCAATCGGGCGCGGAGGATTTATATTTCTCTAAACAAAGACTTAAAGTAATTAACTATTTATAGCACATGATTGGCAGCTGGTCAGGACAAGAGACAATAATGATTGCACAATGACATGACGTTGTGATTAAACCTGTGAGACCCTAGAGCTCCGGCGCTAAGATGGCGATTACGTTCTGTAAAATTATTAATACGTTACATTCTCGTTTGAAAAAAAAATCACATTCATTACATTGACAACAGCCGCAATACAGTATAAATAGCATATCGTTTATTTCCTTTCCATCGGGTCTCATCTTTTATTAAACAAAAAATAAAAAAAAAATTACATGAGATGTTGTTAATCCGCTTATGCTGAAAAAATGAGGGGAGATATTCTGGTCTCTACAGACAGAATGGTACCTTGCCACTGGTCAAGATACTTTCTTGTAAGCTTATATGGGAGCATAGTATTTACAAGAAACAAAATCTTTTTGATGATATGGATAGCCTGAAAACTTCAAGACCAGTTATAGAGCTTTTTTTCAAATTTTATTCTTGAAAAGCTTAAAACCACATATGCCAATGATATGCAAATTAAACGGACAAAGAAAATATTATGCCATTCTAAAACTTGGTTAAATTTCACGTTGAATATATTTCCCTTTGGCTAATAAATGTTATTATTGCTTGTGAGCATTACGATTTAAACTCAAATAGCTTATTCTAAATGCAAAGTTTATAACTTTCTTTTTACTTGATAAACGATTAATTTCCACATTTTCTCCATTGTAATAAGGATTCATCTGTACCAGGGTATGTGGGTATGTGAATGTCTCAAGTGATGTAGATTTTTTTTTAATTTCAGGCAGTTTTGATGCCGTACTTAAAGGGCTCTGAATTCGCCCCTTCTAAATCAAACTCTGCTTGTGAATTTTTCGTGCTTCTGAGGGCGTCATTATCAGCAGCGCCACCATTTTTAAGTTTTGCTTTTTGATGCATTTAACATAAACATAAACAACATTCATTCCATGAAGAAAACTAAATCACCACGATTCGCAAATTAAAATGGGATTGTAGTCTGTATGAGTTAGTAAATCTCATTTTGATTAGCTTTGTATTTTCATGTGTTAAATTAGTTAAGCTTTTTGGGCATTTCATTAATTGCTTTGACCAGGGCCCACCTTCCTGAAGGCTGAAAAAAATGGCTAACGCGTGCAAAATTTCAATTAATATCATACTCTATTCTAGTTGGCTGATATAAAATGGAGGCGTAACAATCTGCATCAAGTGACGTCATAAGGTCTTTGGTTTTCTGAAACCTCCCCATTTGCTGCCAATCACTTGAATTTCGGAATAGGCCAAATATGAAAAGCTATACATGCAAAATCAATGTTTGCTAACACCTGGAGTAACATTCAGACCTGCCCGAAAAAAATAAAACCAATGTCCCTTATTCGGCCTGGCTTTTCCACAATATTATATGAAATTGGTTTCAGACATTTAGCTATTCAGAAAACATGCAATTTTAAGTTACAATTTTAAGTTTTCTCTATAGTGAATCAAGTACCAGTAATTTAAGGATGACAGTGTCAGGGTCATGTGATTATAATAAATGTCCGTTATATTACGCGACCTCATTACATCACTTCCGGTCCATGACGCATAAGGTCTTAATACCTGGTTTTCTCACGACATATCGCCAAATGGTCCTTAATGTTCCACTTTTGCCTAAGAGTGGACCCTGTAGGCCAAGAGTGAGCGATAAAAGGTTGAGTGGATCGATATAATTTGGAAATGATGTACGGAAGAAATTGACAACTGACAGACGCAGGCCAAATCCGCAATTCCTAATATTGTTCCATTCTGAATAGCAAATGATCATTGGTCCAAGGTCATCCTTTCTTTCGAATTTATTTAGAATTTTATGAGATATTGCGTAGACAAACCAACTAAAACTCTCACACACAAACCACGCTTGTCATATAAACCACAATCATCTCCGCTTACGGCGGTAAATATAGCTGTTTATCTATGTATCAAGTTATTACAGTTTTCCACGTACAATAAAACGTTGAAGCTTCATAAGCAGTTTTTCTTTTACATTGTCACGTTTTCAGTTAAATAGATTTAGTTTCACTTAGTGGAAGAAATATTCTTTCACTGAATCCGACGATTTGTTGTTTTGTCAAAAGTATATGAAAACTGCATAAACGATATGCATGTTGCAGAGATATTCAGTTTTACAAGCTTCCGGTGAATTCACACGAACGAAGAGAAATAAGTAATATCCGAAGGTGTCTAATTGCAGTAAAATATGCAGTTAGATCAAACAAATCTTTTCCTTATAAAATCGCTTACCTTAAAAATCAGTGTTGTCTATTGATCGCTTTTTTGAAAACTGCCTTGTAGTTAATATGAATAAATATTAGATGAGTAAGTCAGTTTTGCAAGGTAAGCATGATGGTAGGTATTCTGTTACATATATGTATTTTATATTAACGTCGATATCTGCCTCGTCCTACTGCACATGATAATTATAATTATTATTTGAATGGTGAATCTTTGTAATCGTTACTTTTTAAAAGATAAATTTTCAAGTCAACACATCAAAGTAATTTAATTTGCATGCCTAATGAATATTCATTTGTGTGAACGTGTGCTGCTTTGCGTGAGCTGCTGCAGGCATCGGGAAGATGCAAATACTGGTTTTTGAATCACTCTGTGGACATGAACACAGTGTCCTGACAGGTCTTCACGCCACGGCAAATGATGACGAAAATTGCTTTATATTATAAAGTTGCTTGATCATCGCTCAGAGTACGATGAATTCGACTGGTTGTCGGGAAGACTCTCGTTCATTTATACAAAATATTTAAACAGATTAACCCATGGACAAATTAACTAGCACAGGCGTAAGCATCTTACAATGACCGAATTCTAAAAGGAAATATGCTGGGTACAAATTCATTTCATTCTAACTGAAAGTCTGTCCAAGCGTTGCGCCTTTTTCTGCATGAAAACAACAAGGGGAAATGGCTATTTTTCTAGAGGTGCCCACTATATGGAGGTAATGGCTAGCACATTGAGTGCTGTCCCCTAGTATGATATATATTGCTATAATTACTCATTATTTTGTGATTACTGAATTAAATTGCATGTGGCATCTCTCTTTATTTATTAAAGTTATTTAGTAACATTTTACTTGTAATTATCAAGACATTTGCTAGAAAAATATGGATTTTATGACATTAAAGTATGGACAAAAAATCAGCACAATAAAAGGAAGCTGTGTGCAGATGGTCCATAAGATGGCTGAACTTATATATACAGTAGAACGCCTGTATTACGGTCACCATCGGGACTGGATGTAGGGGCCTTAATACAGGAGTGGCCGTTATACAGGACTAGACCAGGATGGGGGGGGGGGGGGTAAAAATGTAAAGATAAAGATCTGCGGCTCGCACGACTGATTCCCAAACATAAACGCAGGTGGCAACACATGCCTCACTATTGTGCATACTAATGCGGCTGAGATGGGTAGTACGACGCTGGCTACGTGTCAAACAACTCAGTACGGTCGAGTGGTTTCCTTTATCCAGGCACTCATTAACAGACAGGAATATGTGAGAGCGGACACTTGTATAATGATATTAAGTCAGAAGTGGCCGCTTGATTTGTTGAGCCCACGTCACGGAGTCACTGGTTCTGACCATAACTGAGGCGTTTCCCGGCCTGCGGGACCGAGAGACCTGGCCGTAATACGGAAAATCTGACCGTTATAGACGTACGGATCGTTATTGAGGCGTGGCCGTTAGCAGGCGTTCTACTGTATATAATTATATATATAATATTATATATATTAATTAAATTTTTTATATGTGATAAGCACAAAATGGAAAGCACCATGTGGTATTTAGCAAAGAGAGTACGTCACTTATTTAAATACTATCATCTTAAGAAAACGTTCTTTAATGAGACCAACTTTTTGAGCTCATGTCAATTTTTTTCTTTTTGAATTCGGGGTCGACATGTTCACAAGTCACTGATTAAGATAGAGAAAGGCAACGGTACAGTCTGAATCCTTATGTAACATGTAAACACTGCCCTGGTCTAGTGGGCAAGTACCTGTAAATGCCAGAGGGGCATTTAGCTGCTTCACCTCATCACAGAGTATTAATTGGGTAAAGAGCAGGGCTTCCTCACTCTTGGTAGCCAAACAAACAAATATTAATTAATTAGCACAGGGGCATCAAGTTCGGGGTGATCTCTGATTTGAACCGGTGCAGGCATATTATTCTAATTAGTATGCATGCATCCTAAGCTTAGTCTAGAGTCAAGTAGATTATAATCACTATTATGCAATGTTAACTTGTACACCTCTAAATTTAGTTCATTTGTTTTATTATTATTAAAATTTATGAGTATTATAATTAAATAATTAAGAATTAATATTATTATCTTAATAACTTTAAAATCGCTATAAAGATGGCTTACAAAGTCGCTTTAAGAGATCAAATCCGTGAAGTGCCCATATAAGCTCCAGAAGACTGCACACTTTACATAAATATGGAGGTGCCCACATAAACCTGCTAAAAATAATAAAGAGAAGAAAAATTGGACTACCCAAGAGTGCCCACTAAATAGAGGTGCCCATTTTATAGAAGTGCCCACTAGCAGAGGTACCACTGTAACCACACATTCGGGGCAATCAGTGGCGTAAAACACAAATGTAGCACGCACACTTCCTACTAGCCGTACAGCACAGCATCACATATCAAGATGTAAAAGCTTTCAACCGCTTCTATACTCAAGGGGAAAAAACACACATCGGGGACGATCGGTGGCGTTAAACATAAGCACAGCACGCACATCTCCTGACAGCCGTACAACACACATCACAAATCAAGATTTCAAAGCTTTTAGCTGCTTATGTAATTAAGGGGAAATAACCACACATCGGGGGCGATCATAGCGTAAAACATAAACAAAGCACGCGCACCTCCTGGTGGCTGTAAACCACAGCATCACAAATCAAGATGTCAAAACTTTCAACCGCTTCTGTACACAAGGGGAAAAACACACAACGGGGGCGATCAGTGGCGTAAAACATAAATATAGCACACACACCTACTGGTAGCCGTACCACACAGCATCTTGAAATCAAGATTTCAAAGCTTTCAACCGCTTCTGTGCATAATGGGGAAATAACCACACATCGGGGGCGATCGGTCGCGTAGAACATAAACATAGCACGCACACCTCCTGTTAGCCTTATAACACAGCATCGCAAATCAAAATTCAAAGCTTTCAGCCGCTTCTGTACACAAGGGTGAAAAACAATAACTCGGGGGCGATCAGTGGCGTAAATGAAAAGCATAGCACGCACACCTTCTGATAGCCGTATCACACAGCATCGCAAATCAAGATTTCAAAGCTTTCAACCGCTTCTGCACACAAGGGGAAAAACACACAACGGGGGCGATCAGTGGCGTAAAACATAAATATAGCACACACACCTACTGGTAGCCGTACCACACAGCATCTTGAAATCAAGATTTCAAAACTTTCAGCCGCTTCTGTACACAAGGGGAAAACACACACACCGGGGCGATCAGTGGCGTAAAACATAAACATAGCAAGCACACCTACTGGTAGCCGTACCACACAGCATCTTGAAATCAAGATTTCAAAGCTTTCAACCGCTTCTGCACACAAGGGGAAAACACACAACGGGGGCGATCAGTGGCGTAAAACATAAATATAGCACACACACCTACTGGTAGCCGTACCACACAGCATCTTGAAATCAAGATTTCAAAGCTTTCAATCGCTTCTGCACACAAGGGGAAAAACACACAACGGGGACGATCAGTGGCGTAAAACATAAATATAGCACACACACCTACTGGTAGCCGTACCACACAGCATCTTGAAATCAAGATTTCAAAGCTTTCAACCGCTTCTGTGCATAATGGGGAAATAACCACACATCGGGGGCGATCGGTCGCGTAGAACATAAACATAGCACGCACACCTCCTGGTAGCCTTATAACACAGCATCGCAAATCAAAATTCAAAGCTTTCAGCCGCTTCTGTACACAAGGGTGAAAAACAATAACTCGGGGGCGATCAGTGGCGTAAATGAAAAGCATAGCACGCACACCTCCTGATAGCCGTATCACACAGCATCGCAAATCAAGATTTCAAAGCTTTCAACCGCTTCTGCACACAAGGGGAAAAACACACAACGGGGGCGATCAGTGGCGTAAAACATAAATATAGCACACACACCTACTGGTAGCCGTACCACACAGCATCTTGAAATCAAGATTTCAAAACTTTCAACTGCTTCTGTACACAAGGGGAAAACACACACATCGGGGCGATCAGTGGCGTAAAACATAAACATAGCAAGCACACCTACTGGTAGCCGTACCACACAGCATCTTGAAATCAAGATTTCAAAGCTTTCAACCGCTTCTGCACACAAGGGGAAAACACACAACGGGGGCGATCAGTGGCGTAAAACATAAATATAGCACACACACCTACTGGTAGCCGTACCACACAGCATCTTGAAATCAAGATTTCAAAGCTTTCAATCGCTTCTGCACACAAGGGGAAAAACACACAACGGGGACGATCAGTGGCGTAAAACATAAATATAGCACACACACCTACTGGTAGCCGTACCACACAGCATCTTGAAATCAAGATTTCAAAGCTTTCAACCGCTTCTGCACACAAGGGGAAAAACACACAACGGGGGCGATCAGTGGCGTAAAACATAAATATAGCACACACACCTACTGGTAGCCGTACCACACAGGATCTTGAAATCAAGATTTCAAAGCTTTCAACCGCTTCTGCACACAAGGGGAAAAACACACAACGGGGGCGATCAGTGGCGTAAAGCATAAATATAGCACACACACCTACTGGTAGCCGTACCACACAGCATCTTGAAATCAAGATTTCAAAGCTTTCAACCGCTTCTGCACACAATGGGAAAACACACAACGGGGGCGATCAGTGGCGTAAAACATAAATATAGCACACACACCTACTGGTAGCCGTACCACACAGCATCTTGAAATCAAGATTTCAAAGCTTTCAACCGCTTCTGTGCATAATGGGGAAATAACCACACATCGGGGGCGATCGGTCGCGTAGAACATAAACATAGCACGCACACCTCCTGGTAGCCTTATAACACAGCATCGCAAATCAAAATTCAAAGCTTTCAGCCGCTTCTGTACACAAGGGTGAAAAACAATAACTCGGGGCGAACAGTGGCGTAAAACATAAGAAAAGCACGCACACCTCCTGGTAGCCTTATAACACAGCATCGCAAATCAAGATTTCAAAGCTTTCAACCGCTTCTGTACATATAGGGAAATAATCACACATCGGGGGGCGATCAGTGGCGTAAAACATAAGAAAAGCACGCACACCTCCTGGTAGCCTTATAACACGGCATCGCAAATCAAGATTTCAAAGCTTTCAACCGCTTCTGTACATATAGGGAAATAACCACACATCGGGGGGCGATCAGTTGCGTAAAACATAAGAAAAGCACGCACACCTCCTGGTAGCCTTATAACACAGCATCGCAAATCAAGATTTCAAAGCTTTCAACCGCTTCTGTACATATAGGGAAATAACCACACATCGGGGGGCGATCGGTGGCGTAAAACATAAGAAAAGCACGCACACCTCCTGGTAGCCTTATAACACAGCATCGCAAATCAAGATTTCAAAGCTTTCAACCGCTTCTGTACATATAGGGAAATAAACACACATCGGGGGGCGATCAGTGGCGTAAAACATAAGAAAAGCACGCACACCTCCTGGTAGCCTTATAACACAGCATCGCAAATCAAGATTTCAAAGCTTTCAACCGCTTCTGTACATATAGGGAAATAACCACACATCGGGGGGCGATCAGTGGCGTAAAACATAAGAAAAGCACGCACACCTCCTGGTAGCCTTATAACACAGCATCGCAATACAAGATTTCAAAGCTTTCAACCGCTTCTGTACATATAGGGAAATAACCACACATCGGGGGGCGATCAGTGGCGTAAAACACAAGAAAAGCACGCACACCTCCTGGTAGCCTTATAACACAGCATCGCAAATCAAGATTTCAAAGCTTTCAACCGCTTCTGTTCATATGGGAAAATAACCATACATTGGGGGCGATCAGTGGCGTAAATCATGAAAAAAGCACGCACACCTCCTGGTAGCCTTATAACACAGCATCGCAAATCAAGATTTCAAAGCTTTCAAGCGCTTCTGTTCATATAGGGAAATAATCATACATTGGGGGCGATCAGTGGCGTAAATCATGAAAAAAGCACGCACACCTCCTGGTAGCCTTATAACACAGCATCGCAAATCAAGATTTCAAAGCTTTCAACCGCTTCTGTACACAAGGGTAAAATACATCGGGGCCGATCAGTGGCGTAAAACATAAGCATAGCACGCACACCTCCTGGTGGCCGTACAACACAGCATTGCAAATCAGGATAACAAAGTTTTCAACCGCTACTATACATAAAGGGAAATAACCACACATTGGGGGCGATCAGTGACGTAAAACATAAACAAAGCAAGCACGCCCCCTGATAGCCGTACAACACAGCATTACAAATCAAGATTTCAAAGCTTTCAACCGCTTCTGTACACAAGGGGAAATAACCACACATCGGGGGCGATCAGTGGCGTTAAACAAACATAGCACGCACACCCCCAGAAAGCCTTATAACACAGCATCACAAATAAAGATTTCAAAGCTTTCAACCGCTTCTGTACACTAGGGGAAATAACCACACATCGGGGGCGATCGGTCGCGTAGAACATAAACATAGCACGCACACCTCCTGGTAGCCTTATAACACAGCATCGCAAATCAAAATTCAAAGCTTTCAGCCGCTTCTGTACACAAGGGTGAAAAACAATAACTCGGGGGCGATCAGTGGCGTAAATGAAAAGCATAGCACGCACACCTCCTGATAGCCGTATCACACAGCATCGCAAATCAAGATTTCAAAGCTTTCAACCGCTTCTGCACACAAGGGGAAAAACACACAACGGGGGCGATCAGTGGCGTAAAACATAAATATAGCACACACACCTACTGGTAGCCGTACCACACAGCATCTTGAAATCAAGATTTCAAAGCTTTCAACCGCTTCTGCACACAAGGGGAAAACACACAACGGGGGCGATCAGTGGCGTAAAACATAAATATAGCACACACACCTACTGGTAGCCGTACCACACAGCATCTTGAAATCAAGATTTCAAAGCTTTCAATCGCTTCTGCACACAAGGGGAAAAACACACAACGGGGACGATCAGTGGCGTAAAACATAAATATAGCACACACACCTACTGGTAGCCGTACCACACAGCATCTTCAAATCAAGATTTCAAAGCTTTCAACCGCTTCTGCACACAAGGGGAAAAACACACAACGGGGGCGATCAGTGGCGTAAAACATAAATATAGCACACACACCTACTGGTAGCCGTACCACACAGGATCTTGAAATCAAGATTTCAAAGCTTTCAACCGCTTCTGCACACAAGGGGAAAAACACACAACGGGGGCGATCAGTGGCGTAAAGCATAAATATAGCACACACACCTACTGGTAGCCGTACCACACAGCATCTTGAAATCAAGATTTCAAAGCTTTCAACCGCTTCTGCACACAAGGGGAAAACACACAACGGGGGCGATCAGTGGCGTAAAACATAAATATAGCACACACACCTACTGGTAGCCGTACCACACAGCATCTTGAAATCAAGATTTCAAAGCTTTCAACCGCTTCTGTGCATAATGGGGAAATAACCACACATCGGGGGCGATCGGTCGCGTAGAACATAAACATAGCACGCACACCTCCTGGTAGCCTTATAACACAGCATCGCAAATCAAAATTCAAAGCTTTCAGCCGCTTCTGTACACAAGGGTGAAAAACAATAACTCGGGGCGAACAGTGGCGTAAATGAAAAGCATAGCACGCACACCTCCTGATAGCCGTATCACACAGCATCGCAAATCAAGATTTCAAAGCTTTCAACCGCTTCTGTTCATATAGGGAAATAACCACGCATCGGTAGCGATCAGTGGCGTAAAACATAAGAAAAGCACGCACACCTCCTGGTAGCCTTATAACACAGCATCGCAAATCAAGATTTCAAAGCTTTCAACCGCTTCTGTACATATAGGGAAATAACCACACATCGGGGGGCGATCAGTGGCGTAAAACATAAGAAAAGCACGCACACCTCCTGGTAGCCTTATAACACAGCATCGCAAATCAAGACTTCAAAGCTTTCAACCGCTTCTGTACATATAGGGAAATAACCACACATCGGGGGGCGATCAGTGGCGTAAAACATAAGAAAAGCACGCACACCTCCTGGTAGCCTTATAACACAGCATCGCAAATCAAGATTTCAAAGCTTTCAACCGCTTCTGTACATATAGGGAAATAACCACACATCGGGGGGCGATCAGTGGCGTAAAACATAAGAAAAGCACGCACACCTCCTGGTAGCCTTATAACACAGCATCGCAAATCAAGATTTCAAAGCTTTCAACCGCTTCTGTACATATAGGGAAATAACCACACATCGGGGGGCGATCAGTGGCGTAAAACATAAGAAAAGCACGCACACCTCCTGGTAGCCTGATAACACAGCATCGCAATACAAGATTTCAAAGCTTTCAACCGCTTCTGTACATATAGGGAAATAACCACACATCGGGGGGCGATCAGTGGCGTAAAACACAAGAAAAGCACGCACACCTCCTGGTAGCCTTATAACACAGCATCGCAAATCAAGATTTCAAAGCTTTCAACCGCTTCTGTACATATAGGGAAATAACCACACATCGGGGGGCGATCAGTGGCGTAAAACATAAGAAAAGCACGCACACCTCCTGGTAGCCTTATAACACAGCATTGCAAATCAGGATAACAAAGTTTTCAACCGCTACTATACATAAAGGGAAATAACCACACATTGGGGGCGATCAGTGACGTAAAACATAAACAAAGCACGCACGCCCCCTGATAGCCGTACAACACAGCATTACAAATCAAGATTTCAAAGCTTTCAACCGCTTCTGTACACAAGGGGAAATAACCACACATCGGGGGCGATCAGTGGCGTAAAACAAACATAGCACGCACACCCCCAGAAAGCCTTATAACACAGCATCACAAATTAAGATTTCAAAGCTTTCAACCGCTTCTGTACACTAGGGGAAATAACCACACATCGGGCGATAATTTGCCTGATATAAATCAGATAGTTATTTATCTCCGAAACAAAAGCTGTTCTCAGAAGTTTGTAAAGCTTGAACTGTTATTGATAATTTTTCGACAGGGAAGTATTTGTTCGTTTTGTTTGATGGCTTTCTGTCTTTATCCAGTGCTGACGACGAAATATGTGCATATACGAAATATTACAAATATGACCAAAATACAACATGTAGCTTGCAAGGCACGTGTTTATTCGGGTAAACCATTCATCCACAAACAGCAAGTGATATTTTGTAGCCTACACAAGTGCATTCATTTGACGTGTATTATAGAGTAAGGTGTGTTAAATGCGAGAGCAAAGTACCGTATTGGATATGCCCTTACCATGAATCTGCAGGGACGAAATCCAGATACAACGGATATATAGTATATTAAACTTGACACTGCATGCACTTTTAACATTCATACTACTGTTATCTTTAAACCAAATACCTATCGCATTTGAATATTATATATTTGTATATTCTTCATTGAATCCTATTCAGTCCATAGCATTATTTAGCAAGTTTCCTTCTGGGATTTGCAGGTTATTATATCGAGTGCAATAGAAAGCATATATCTATAGATTGCTTGTTCCGATTGTTAATTATTCCGTTAAGCTAGGCCCATAAAACAATTCTTTAGACAAATCAACATCACCATGGTGTATTCTGAAATAGCAGAGAAAAGAATCAATCAATTAAATATTAAAATGATAATAAAATTAACAACACAAGCATGTAGTTTTTTCACTAAGCCCTTGCAATCTGTCTCTTACATTAAGTGAATTCCAGGCAACATTTCCCTGTAGTTTTGATGTCAAAAAGATGAATTGCTTTAATGCTTATGTCACCGCCAGAAATGCCAGTCTGCCATCTGTTGTATCTCTTTACATGGCTGTGATAAAAATGAAAAAAAAAAATTGAAAAATATACATCCATGATGAACTTGGTTGTCCCTGTCAAATACGTCGCCTTGCCACCTCAAATATATAATGTTGCACAAAATTCCTGGTATTGACACACGTGATCACCAGCTCTTAAGCATAACCTTTATTTAGTCAACGGTGTCTATAAAAATTATCAGGCAATGAATAAATAAACTGTATATCCACTATTAACTTTAAGGTACAATACATATTTCTTATGTTTCTATGCTACCCCTAATAGGTGTAAATTTATTTTCAAGACAGGTCTGTTTAAACATACAGTTCATACTTTTCATTGTTAACTTTGAGGGCCGTCTACTTATCTCTCTCTGAAAATTGGTAAAACCCGAAATCACCGTTCTTCGAATTTTTTATGAAAACAAGCAAAATAATTTTCATTGCAAATTTTAAGACTGTACATCAAGTAAGAGGTCCTGTCAGAGATAAACAGGTGCGATGGTCCCTTACATGTCGTTGCTGGAGTTGTGGTGGGAGCAACAGTTGCAGCTTGTGTTGTAGTCGAAGCTACTGAAGAATAATGTACATATCAACATATAAGGCGATTTCCAACAAAACATCCTACATATGGTGGGATTAATAATTCAGTATCAAAGCTAGTATATTTTATGTACATTTAGCAGTAATCACTTTTCTTGCAGTAATACACGAATATTATCACAAGGTGACATACGAACCCTCTATTGGCCACTAGACGGACATACACAGCGATAATACAGTAAATTCGTTACTGGCATGACATCAGGTTGCTTCAAACAATGGCATCAAATGAAAAAAAAAAACAAAAAAACTCGCAAAGCATGTATGGGACCTTAAGGATCAACAACTGAGCTTCATTATCACCTGGTCCATAATCCGGCAAATCGAACACATTTCAAAACGCAATGGAACACATTCCAATGCAACTTATGCGCAGACGAAAAAAATATCATTATAATGATTAAAAAATAACATTTTTAAAACAAACGCTCAGAAATAATACCCTCGCCTTCTTGGAGCAAAGACACCGAACAGTACGAAACAAAAACGTTAAAACCTGAACCACACCACCTCGATATTATGTCCCCAGTTGTGCCTATAAAGCTACACGGGCAGCAGTGACCTGAATCCATATATATATATATATATATATATATATATATATAAATATATATATAGATATATATTTCTTGTTTCGGTGTATGGAGATACTTTGTGCCTTATGACTGTCGAATGTATGTATTTTTTATGTATATATATCTTATTTTGTTTGTACTGCATGTCCTGCCCCTCTAATGTAAATGACACATGTCGGAGTGACCACTGAATGTTCAGCTTCCCTAATGTAAATGACACATGTTTGTGTGGCCAATGCATGTTCTGCCCCTCTTATGATAATGACACATGTTGGAGTGGTCAATGCATGTTCTGCCCCTGTTATGATAATGACACATGTTGGAGTGGCCAATGCATGTTCTGCCCCTCTAATGTTAATGACGCATGTTGGAGTGACCACTGCATGTTCTGCCCCTCTTATGTTAATGATACATGTTGGAGTGACCACTGAATTTTCTGCTTCCCTAATGTAAATGACACATGTTTGTGTGGCCAATGCATGTTCTGCCCCTCTTATGATAATGACACATGTTGGAGTGGCCAATGCATGTTCTGCCCCTCTAATGTTAATGACACATGTTGGAGTGACCACTGCATGTTCTGCCCCTCTAATGTTAATGATACATGTTGGAGTGACCACTGAATGTTCTGCTTCCCTAATGTAAATGACACATGTTTGTGTGGCCAATGCATGTTCTACCCCTCTTATGATAATCACACATGTTGGAGTGGCCAATGCATGTTTTGTCCATCTTATGATAATGGCACTGTTTGAGTGGCCAATGCATGTTTTGTCCATCTTATGATAATGACACAAGTTTGAGTGGCCAATGCATGTTTTGTCCTTTTAATGATAGTGACACATCTTGGAGTGGCCAATGCATGTTTTGTCCTTTAAATGATAGTGACACATCTTGGAATGGTCAATGCATGTTTTGTCCCTCTAATGATAATGACACATGTTTGAGTGGCCAATGTATGTTTTGTCCCTCTTATGATAATGACACATGTTGGAGTGGCCAATGCATGTTCTGCCCCTCTTATGATAATGACACATGATTGAATGGCCAATGCATGTTTTGTCCATTTATGATAATGACACATGTTGGAGTGGCCAATGCATGTTCTGCCCCTCTTATGATAATGACACATGATTGAGTGGCCAATGCATGTTTTGTCCCTCTTATGATAATGACACATGTTGGAGTGGTCAATGCAAGTTTTGTCCATAATATGATAATGACACACGTTGGAGTGGCCAATGCATGTTTTGTCCCTCTTATGATAATGACACATGTTGGAGTGGCAAATGCATGTTTTGTCCCTTTTATGATAATGACACATGTTGGAGTGGCCAATGCATGTTCTGCCCCACTTATGATAATGACACATGTTGGAGTGGCCAATGCATGTTTTCTCCCTCTTATGATAATGACACATGATTGAGTGGCCAATCCATGTTCTATCCCTCTTATGATAATGACACATGTTTGAGTGGCCAATGCATGTTTTGTCCATTTATGATAATGACACATGTTGGAGTGGCCAATGCATGTTCTGCCCCTCTTATGATAATGACACATGATTGAGTGGCCAATGCATGTTTTGTCCCTCTTATGATAATGACACATGTTGGAGTGGTCAATGCAAGTTTTGTCCATAATATGATAATGACACACGTTGGAGTGGCCAATGCATGTTTTGTCCCTCTTATGATAATGACACATGTTGGAGTGGCAAATGCATGTTTTGTCCCTTTTATGATAATGACACATGTTGGAGTGGCCAATGCATGTTCTGCCCCACTTATGATAATGACACATGTTGGAGTGGCCAATGCATGTTTTCTCCCTCTTATGATAATGACACATGATTGAGTGGCCAATCCATGTTCTATCCCTCTTATGATAATGACACATGTTTGAGTGGCCAATGCATGTTTTGTCCATTTATGATAATGACACATGTTGGAGTGGCCAATGCATGTTCTGCCCCTCTTATGATAATGACACATGATTGAGTGGCCAATGCATGTTTTGTCCCTCTTATGATAATGACACATGTTGGAGTGGTCAATGCAAGTTTTGTCCATCATATGATAATGACACACGTTGGAGTGGCCAATGCATGTTTTGTACCTCTTATGATAATGACACATGTTTGAGTGGCCAATGCATGTTTTGTCCCTCTTATGATAATGACACACGTTGGAGTGGCCAATGCATGTTTTGTCCCTCTTTTGATAATGACACATGTTTCAATGGCCAATGCATGTTTTGTCCCTTTTATGATAATGACACATGTTGGAGTGGCCAATGCATGTTCTGCCCCTCTTATGATAATGACACATGTTGGAGTGGCCAATGCATGTTCTGCCCCACTTATGATAATGACACATGTTTGAGTGGCCAATGCATGTTTTGTCCATAATATGATAATGACACATGTTGGAGTGGCCAATGCATGTTTTGTCCGTCTTATGATAATGACACATGTTGGAGTGGCCAATGCATGTTCTGCCCCTCTTACGATAATGACACATGTTGGAGTGGCCAATGCATGTTCTGTCCCTTTTATGATAATGACACATGTTGGAGTGGCCAATGCATGTTTTGTCCCTCCTATGATAATGACACATGTTGGAGTGGCCAATGGATGTTTTGTCCCTCTTATGATAATGACACATGTTGGAGTGGCCAATGCATGTTTTGTCCCTTTTATGATAATGACACACGTTGGAGTGGCCAATGCATGTTTTGTCCCTCTTATGATAATGACACATTTTGGAGTGGCCAATGCATGTTTTGTCCCTTTTATGATAATGACACATGTTGGAGGGGCCAATGCATGTTTGTCCCTCTTATGATAATGACATATTGTAAAATGGATTCAAAATGATTTTACATTTTTTTCTTACTATGTTTATTGAATCCGTGATAAGATGCCAGTGACATATGCTTTGATACAACTAAGTATATACCAACCAACTAGCGATACGTCCAGTGCTGCTGTGTTTAATATGAAGTTGTCATTATTTTTGATTTTATATTTAAGTTGCATATTAACCTAACAAGGTATTAATTATTGTTGGTTCATACATCTATGTATTGATCGTGGTCGCCATTTCAATCAGATCCTGTTCCCTCTATTACACTCAAAGTTTTACCTTGGAGATCTTTGTTGTTGCATACATCTTATAAGATATTTTGTTATGCGCATGTTTTTATAATATTCTGTTCCTCGGAAGTAAACATTGAACAGGTTGCAACGCTTTATGCTGTAACCGTTTCTTTGAATATTCATAGAAACCCCGCATTAACCTAAGCTAGATGAACATAGGATAACGGCAGGTAATTCCTTCAACTAATCTTCTCTTATCTTAAGGTTTTATGCAAAGTATTAGGTGATGACCATTTGATTGGTCAGTGAGTAAAATTTTTCTGATGATCGACCATGCAGTGTCGTAATTTTGATGAGAAGAGGTGTGGCTTTTCCATATAAATTATGTGAGCAAAGTCTGTGTTTAATGACTTTATACTTAATTTTACAATATACACATTTGCTTACACACATTATGAGTACATTTTATTCGCAGGAAATGAAAACCCTAAATATCGGTTAAATTGATTCTCTGTTCTATATGTGGTAAGCACAATTATACAATAAAACAGCAGATTACTTCTGGTTAATGGAGGGTAGAGCTTAACCAATATGTACTGCTGATCAATCATAAATTCACATCGAATTTCCTGCACTGATTTAAAGGGTTGTAGCTCGATTAGATTTCTGTTTGTGAAGCTCGATTGATGTGTTATTTCTTGATTATACTGTAGGATTTACGTGCTTATTTTGCATTCTCAGTAAATCTTCAAGCTGTTTTGATAGACTTAATCGCCTCTATTCTAATTCAGCGCCACGTGACTACTAATCCAGGCACGACGTACTTCACCTTTTAGTTATGTACATGTCATCCACGTCGCTAAATTATCACAAAGAGGTCCTCGTAAGGCTCATTCACAAATAACTGTTTGGCACAGTTTCCACATTAAGCCTGCAGGGCGCTCACCCTGGATGTAGAGCTTCCGTGAAAAAAATAATCCCACTGTTCCTCGCTGAAGATTTGAGCTCACGACTTCCCAGCTTTTTGCCTTTTGTTTTGAAAAAAATATGCCCTTTGCTCTATCCCTACAACACAGAAGCCGGGTAGCAACTAAGTATTGTGTTTCATGAGACTAAAACATATGTGAGCATGCCTTTTTGGCAATCCTCCCTGTTGAAGGTTTTACAAAGGAACATACAGTCGGAACCATTTGTTTTTGAAATGGCTTTGACTTCGTTCCATAAACAGGTGAAATGGATCGAGGATCTGTCCTTTCCACTTGTTTTACATAGTTTCACTGACGTTGAATATCACTCAACATACATATTTGCCTACGTATAATGATAAAAAACATGCAATGGTAATTCAATAGGTCATATCCTCTGCTCACCTATTCTGTAGTCTCTTTATCTTTTCTCTTTCATTTTTATGTCAAACTCCCTGCTCACTAAGTACATTCTGGTCTTTGCTTTATTTTATTTAAATTATTTGTAATTCATTGAATTAAGAAGAGAAGGTTATTCTTTAATTTGTGTACTATTAAATAATTAGAGTTTATGGATTGTCATGATATATTGTTCCGTGTATTAGTTCAGTTTACGGTTGTCAGGAGTCTAAAGACAAGTTCACTACTTTAATTTTACGGAATGTCTCCCTAGCATTTAGACATATGTCAGTATATGGTATCCAAAGATATAAATTACTATATGATCTTCATTTTGAAGATTTGTAGGTTGCTTCTCTGTATCGCATGCATGTGTATACATATTTGTAGATACCCAGTTCTTATGCTAAACATTATTTTAATCCTATAAACTAAAATTACATAATAATCACTTAATTTATGTCATAAAAAACACGTGTAGACTCTCTTACTAACAAAGTATGAACATTAAATTATAATTACGTAATGTATCAAATACATGGAATGTATAAAATCTCAACTCAAACATAAATGTTAGAATGTTGTTAAATTTAAAACAGCATCGGACAAGAGTTATCCATCAGTCCATTGACATCTTTTAACGGATTTATGAAAGGGCCACAAGAAAATGTAGCCTAACACTTTCCCATTTTATTAAAACATTTAGCTTAATTTACTATAATAAAATTAAAAAAATATTAGAAAAAGTATACCGAAACAAATAAAGATTATATATTTTCCCAATAGGCCGATATTTTATCATTTTTTATAGAAGTACATGTATTATGTTACATGTATTTTATATCCGTTATTTACTTGCAAATTGCAAATTACAACTGATGTCCTACGTCTGGAAAACATAAATATTGTCAAAAATAAGTTTGTCCTTGCAGGCATGACATACATTATCTCAGGGTTGCAACCTATAAGATAATTTATCCCAATTATGAGTGTTTGACTGGAATTGTAGAGGGAATTTGTCAGGTAAGATGCCTTTGGGCAACATTTAAAAGAAGGAACAATTCAGCCCTTGTGTAGCATTATACAAAGCAACGTTCGTTATCTGTCGTAACTAAATCAATTATTGGTCCGAAAAGAACAAGGTCAATATATACCACGTTGATGTCTAGCTGTCATTGTTTGCCCAGGTATAATTTATATACATCCACTAATTGAATGATTTTCACTGGATTGTCCATGAATTTGATATGGTTTAAGATAATACGGTTTCATTCGTGGGGACGGTTTTCAGTGTTACAGAAAACTGATCGGTATGGAGTATACAGTGTATAATATATACTATATATATATATATATATATATATATATTTATAAAAAAGACTGTATAAAATTCAAATAAAACCAAGCATATCAAATTTATCAAGAAAAAAGAAAAAAAAAAAAACTTCGCGAACTTAAAGCCAACGAATGAAGCAAATATTTAAGCAATTCATAACAGACATGGACACACACCTTGAGTACAGTAAAATATTTCAGCTACTGAGTTAACCAAAGTTAATCGTCATACAAAACCAGCTGAGCAAAGCCATATAATTGCTTGAGCAAATATGATCACAGCAGTCAATATCTGCACCTGAAGAGTGCGTCTAAATTTTGTTAATTTTTATTTTTTTGTTCACTATTAAGAGGCCCTATTGGTTCGGATGGTAGGTTACGGTAATGTGTAAGGGTAGAGGAAACTGTAAGACCGGGAGGACAACACTGACCTTGGCCGACCCACTGCAACCCACTTTCACAGCCACGTCAAGAATCGAACCAACGTTGCTAGCTCATAAAGCCGAGCGTGATACCACTCGATTTTCCAGGCCCCTACTACTACATTTATGTTCTTTTCAGTGTACCTATATATATAGAGTCAAACATCTGCATCATTGGTACTTACAGACAAATCAAAATACCTGTAATTTTTGTGATATTTGATGATATAATATAAGCTTTTATTAAACATAAATGTGTATAATCCTCGGAATCTAAGAACTAGATGTGTTAGAAATTAACTCTTTCACTAAATAAAATATATAATATTATTAAAGTATAGCCCATAATTATTTATTTCAACTCATTATTGATTGCTTAGAAATTCTTTGTGAAAACATGTTTTTTTTAGAAAGAGACATTCAGTTTTCTTCACCAGAGATATTAGTTCCTAACAATGATGTTTAATGATATTTAGGCTACAGCAGTGTGCCGAGGGTCCCTGTCCAGTGTCTGTTGTAGCAAATCTAACGAGATGACATAATTTGTAAGTACATTTACCCCACAACCCCATCCCCTCCCCTCCAACATACACACAAACTCCCTCTGAGTATGTTACGTTTCCAATTCTTTGCCACCTGTAGCCCATTCACTTATAATTAACCTTGTGTCAAATCGGTTACTTTAATGAGTGTCGATCTTTGTGATATCTTGCATGATCTTGCATCATCTTGAAGGAGGTGCCCACTAGGAGAGATGTCTTCATTCATGGATGAAAGGACTGGTCATGTGATTACTAGCAATTCGTCTCGATTAATGAAACCATGAGGATGCGCTTATTAGGTTTAAGTTGCTTATTAAGTGAAACATAAATAAACAAATTCTACTATTGTATCAACGTGATTGGATCAGGAGATTCCTATTAAGATTGTTTCGAAAATCAAAGGTTTACTGACTGCAGATTATCGGGGAAATAGTGATTCTAATCCAGACAACTTCTATGTTTGTCAATTGTCCACTGCATTTATTATTAATGAGCTTCCTGGCAAACTAACGAAACAAACTGGTTACATAAAAAAATATACCTGAAACAACAATGAGAAACAACATTTACTTTTAAAACTGCTTTCATGTTTTGTTAAATATTTTCAGCGTTTCCTCGTGTTGGTTGTGGATTATGTAGAGCTAAGTCCATATTTTGGTTATTACTAAGGAAACGAAAGAATAATAATCAGCTATCAATATCTGGAAATGTTAAAACAAATTATTCATTTTGTGGCTTTTCCTTTGATGTATTATTCACCACGGCATGTTCTGGTGTGGGTACAGGGGACGTCGTCATATAAGGGCATTGACCGTCATACAGGGTGTAGAAGATTTGGTCTTAGTGACAGAAATGGCCAAAGCAATGGTGACATTGACTTTGATTTATGTGTTATTCAAGGTGTTGGAGACAGATGAAGTTAATGAATTGATATAAATGTTTTTTATCGATATCCATAGCTGTATTCCCATTGGAAGGCAGTGAATTTCAAACAAAGATGTACACGCAGGTGAAAGGTAACAGGAGTGTAGGAGATGTTACATACATAAAATATTACACATAAATACAAAGTGCATGCTTCACTCAATCTGCTTATTATTTGTAATCTTTTGAACGTTATTATCTTCATTTAATATGCAAATCAAGGAAATTCAATGCAAATTTCCTTGTAACTGTAATTGTCAATTGCCTGGTCTATTCTTTATTCAAAGAGTTTTTCTTTGTGTATTCGCTACACAAGCCTGGGATAAAAAGGGTACAACCTTTGAAAAGGAGATGAATCAATCAATATCCGGGGGTGAAGGGAATGTCTATTTAATAATGCAGCCTTGCATAATTGTGTATTAATCTAAATCTAATCTGTATAATTTGCGCCATTGATGGAGCAGACTGAGATTAGATTTATGCATATCATCTACGAAATTTATGAACGGTTTAGATCTTCGTCCATAGATAAATGAAGGTGCATAAGGATTCATTGAAATTCATTCAAATATTTTACATGATAAAAAAAACATGTATTTCTGAATTAACCCCATTTGAACAGGCTTTATGAATGACAGGTTGTTATTGACATGACATATTTTTTATTAAAAAATGCATATCGTGTGCATTAATTTTAATCTGAAATTTTATATTCTATCAGTTTCTTTCATGTAATTGGCATATTATATGGATGAGATTTATATCTATAAGCATGTACACTTGAATCCGTTATCGAAATTGTATTGCAAATGAAAACTGATGCACGGGTACATGGGTAAGTGACGTCTTCACGGAAAGCTAGGGGACATTGTTTTGCTTTCTGAGCACTTACATATACGTAAACAACACGAATTTCTGTTGAACTACCAGTCATGTGTCATTATAATAACTTCCTTCTCATAACTGAATTTTATAAAGTATCGATACGTTTATGCTGGTAAACAATCAGTAATGGGTTACAAGAATGACTACCGTTTCTCCTCGTGTCCTCTTTTGTAAAAAAATGAACTTTTATTAAAAAAGAATTTTTTCTTTTAAACTTTGAAAATAATAGGGCATTGGCTCTTGTGGCTGATTCAAAATAACAACTGAGTGCGTGACTCGCCAATGGTATATCCAGGAAGCTGACATCAGATCGGAGATGCTCTAGTAGTTAGCATTCAGTGCAGGTGCAAACCATTTTAAACGTAAAAGGTATAATAAGTATCAGTTTTAATTCTAACAAATTAAGTTTGAAAGCAATAAGTTACTTATTTAGGTGTAACATTATAAGGTAACATTAATGTAAACCTGATATCTGATATCTTTATATCCTGGTGTACACCTACACTCATATTTTGTTGGACTACCAAGCTTCCCCGTATTCGGCATGCGCCATTCCAATATGGGAAGCGGCTATTCATTAAGCAGCGGAGATGACTGAACGTCTGGGTTTGCGTCATTCGTCCAATCTGACAATTAAGCTAGCGTTTCAAATAGTGCCTACGCGGCACGTATAATAACGAGCTTACTTGTATGCTACTAGAAAACGGACCCCCGCATGCTGTATGTAAAGAGCCGCATGATTAAAACAGTCATTTATTTAAGGAATACTCCATCACTGACGTCAATGTCTGGAATTCCGTTACCATGCGTAGGCTTTTACATTGAGCGATCGAAATGTGCTGCATGAACATACGCATGTACGCATACTTACTGATACGCGTTCAAGGAATCAATCCCAGAGAAAACGATGTATCAAGTTCCTAGCTGCACACGTATACGTACGACATGACGTATACTGAATGCTACTTTCGGGATGTTATGTTTCTTGAAACAATTCATATGTAGGGATTCGGCTTTAACTTAGATGGCATGGTTTATTTAATATTCATAATATGTTTCATCATATATTTTTTTTTATCTGTAGCTCTTGGATAATGTATTACCATCCTACTGCAAGGTGTAGATATATACCACATGCTCAAAATTTTGGGCAATCATACCGAGAAATTCTGTTGAACAAAATCCTGACACAAAAATCAAATACCTTAATTCAATAAATCTTATTTTTTGTAAATTTTTTATATAGGTCCCCACCGCTGCAAAGATCCCGATGACAATGATTTAATAAATAAATCAAAGAAAATTAATATATTTTTGAAATTTCTTTATAACTGCAAACATTTCTACACAATAATTGTGCTCTGTATAACAGAATAACCTATTTGTTTCGAAAACTAGTTTTTAGGGGCAACGTTTTAAAATATATATATATATATATATATATATATATATATATATATATATATATATCAGTATCTCTGTGTATTGGCATGTATTCTATTTTTAGGCAACTCCCTTAACGTGCAGTGTTATTTTATTCACTGTATCTTCTGGTCACTCACTAGTTTAATCTCCTGATATCCAGCTAGTTTTCCTTTTCGTAATTCTAATGGTTGACGACAGATCTGTCGCTTCTACATAAAGATCCTATAATCAGAGATGCTGGTTATGTCTCCCGTGATGTGCAATAAAAAAATGTCTCCCTTGGTTTTTTCAGTGCCATTGTATGTCGTCGTCGCCATCAGTCGTCGTCATATTACTTTCATGAAATGTGAAACATACTTTTCTACCCAAATCTGTGAGAGTTCGAAAAAAGATGACCTTGACCTTGATATTCAAGGTCAAATCCAAAATATAACATTTATGTGAACACCCTGACCTAAGTATTGATAATTGGTGCAGAATTTTTCCTCAATTCAATGTACTTTACGTGAACCGTATGTAGGAGCCTATAAAAGCACTGTAGTGCAAAAAAATATAACCGTAAGAAAATTGCTAATATAATACAAACAGGTGTTCTTTAAGTAAACTCTCTGTTCGTTATTCTGAGAAAGCGGGAATCAGCTGCATTACTAGTACATCAGAACTGCACATGTTAGTAGTGTGCTTTTATAAATCAAATGAAATGATGTATTAATATTCACACAATTATAATTTGCTCCTAGCAACAGCAGAAATAGCTGCGGTTACATTTGATCAGTTGTATTCACTCTTATGACCCATGCGGTATATTTGTGGCATTTCATTCTAGAACACTGATTCCATATACTGAGACTCCGACAATTACACTTTAATATTATATGTTCACTGTGTCTCATTACGTTACGTGGTAATTCCAATAAGTTTTACAGTTTTTATTTCTTTTAAATTATATTTTACTGATATTCCCTTATCAGATGAGCAATATTTTAATTTTTATAATCGTCAGGTCTTATTTTTCATGATGAATAGCGGAGCCAGCGCCCGAGAGCGATATAAGCATTTTTGCTAAGCTGACAATATTTTTATCTGTAGAGTAGTAATAATTTTTTTTCGTTCATCGTCCATCAACACGTTATGTTTGGAAACAATTAAAGCTACGAATCCAATATTCAAATTCGTGCCAAATACAAAACTGGGTCAGTGTCACTTTCATCACCCAGCAATTAAGGGGAAATTTAGGGATTTTCCCTTTTAGGACTATAATTACACTTTAATACTGCCTTATATCAAACGTAGTGGTGCTGTCGTGTTCATCTTCAGTAAATGTATTCTTCTATATATATGTACCTGCTTAGAAAAGGTAATTTTTAATAATAAGTAAATGATCGGAACATTAGGTACCTTATCAAAATAGCAAGACATATTTCATCATTTCACATTGTTACTGTTAAAGCTAGAAACATTTTCATGGATATAACTCTATTTAGTCAAGATTTAATTGCAAATGCGGATCCGGGGGAAGGGGCTCAAGGGGGTCCTGACCCCCCCCCCCCCCTTTCCTCTTTTGAGCCGAAACAACCTTTGTTTTAGGGTTTCAAACCAAATTTTACAACCCTGACCCCCTCCTTCCCGGACCAGTGGACATTTTTTAAAGTTTTCTTTCAGTCTACCTAGGCGTGCCCCCCCCCCCCTTTCCAAATCCTTGATCCGCCCCTGAATTGTATGCCAGAAATTAGACTTTTGTACTCTTGCGACCTTTATAGTAAATCTGGAATTTGAACAGAATTAATTATAAATATAGCGTTAATTCAAATTTAAATACCTTGTGATACATAAATGTATTGTGTAAATCAGTTGCATTCAGTGGTGGAGACCCATCGGGCTTATTATCAACGTTTCATTCCTTAACTCGGGCTTATTATCAACGTTTCATTCCTTTACTCGGCTAACTCCCTTGCTTAATTGAGCTACGCTTCCCCTCAGTCCGTCCCCCTCCTTGGACCAGATGTATAAACAAGATTAATGTTATAATTTTCAATTTTAAAATTTTTTTATATGGTTTTCTATTAAAAGGAGGTATTAAAATGCACATTTCAAAATGCGACTTAGTGAAGTATCTTAAATTGCAGATATTAATGTTTTGAGGAATCCTTACTCCAGAAGAGGTACAAACTGTTTGCCTTCTTCAATAAGGTATGAACTTGAATCTTAATTTCAGTATTAATCTAAGGTGAAGTAACTATAATAATTAGCATAATGAGGGTGTGTCTTCTTCATCCAACCAGTATATATCTTGATTGAAAAGGGAATCATTAATAAATTCTAGTGAATCTTTTATTTAAGTCAAATTAAGCATGTAGCTTGTAAGCATGTACATTCAACTTAAAACTCAAGTGCATGAAATATTTGGGACTATAGAGATACAGACCATGGAATTATCTAGAAGATGCAATGGCATTATTGAGTTTATCTGAAAAAAAATTCTTTAAATTCAGTTAAAACATTCTGAGATTTTAAATTAATCAAATATATTTGTATGAATAATTTCATATGATATGAGCAAAATTAAGGATACATTGAGGCAACTTATAATTCTGAATTAACATGTATTTTAATTTTTTTATTATATTGCAAATTGATAATATTTGTAAAATGAAAGTAAATGGATCTAATGCAAATAGGTATTCATTATTTTCCCTTCCCAAAAGTATTATGCTAAAACTAATAGGGTTAAATATAAACTTTAAACCATGATTTCCCTGCATCAGCAGAAAGTGAAATAAAGTGACCATTGTTTTGGTCCACTTTTCTGTACATATGTAAATACTTCATTTTACATTTACTGTTCCTCATTATGAGATTCTTGTCAGAGTATCAGTTGGTCAATCATTTTTGCTCCTCGATAATCACCAAATAACAGACCATTTCCTCATATCTTCTCAATATAAAAATGCAAAATAAAACAATAACAAAGAAAATAAGCGACATGCGTGATCAGACCGTTATTGTAAGTATTCATATGACATTGATTTAAATTTGAATGTCAGATGTTCCTTCATATACCTGAAGTTTATCTTATAAAGTGACTTGTCTTTGTGCTTATAAGGGGGGACTTAACATTGATGTACTTTGTGCGGATTGTATTTTCAGCAAACCTACGTCACAACACACAAGTAAACAGTATATAATTTATTTATAACATAAAAATAAATTATAATGTGCCTTATCCATGCCCAGTGCTTCTCCATCACCGAACCGTCTTAACCTAGGTACCCTGATCATTAATTTAATATAAATATGTTTAATATATTACCACTTAGCACCGAGCATGAATAAATTCGCTTACGAAGTGCAGCTAACCGCCGCAGGCGGCAGCACATGCAGTTTAATTTTTGTGTGACTACTATTATAATGATCTGAAACCTAAGGACCTATGTGCTGCACGTTAATATATTAACATCATGTTTTAACCCAATGCCCATTATTATGCAAACAAAAAGACACTACACATTTAATTGAGTATTCTGTTATTTATAACCTAACAGCCTTTTTTTATACTACATTTGAAATATTTGATTAAATTAAATATTTTATACACCGGAAACATTACCTTTCTTCCTCTTGCCAAACCATCGTCCTATTTTTTTCTAATCTAGCCCATTCTGTGCGAATTATCTTAATAAATATGCAATATAAAATATCCGAAGCAGAAATCGATTCGAATTGGGAAATTCATACAGGATCAACTAGGAGGTTTGTTTGCGGTGACGATTATCAAATAAGTCTAGGTGTTTGCCCAATCTACAAGGGCCTATATCAAATGTCTCCTTACATAAACAACTCGAATGAGGACGGCTGCTGCATGAAAATGTCTTCAAAGACGCTCGATAAAAGTTGCCTCCTCGAATGGTCCAGTAGTTTTATCAAGCCAGGCCCTTGGTGTACATGAATTTTTTTTTTCTTTCCAAACCTTGACACATTGTTACACATTACTTATTGGCTATCGTGATAAAGGCGATTCCGCTTGTCCTTCGTTTCAAGATCAAACGTCATCAGTTATTGGTCATTTGTCTTTGACAAAGAAGTATCAATGATGGTTCACTCTTTACTAGGACAAGTAATTGTCGATGGGTACATACGGGAAAATACCGTATCGAATCTATACTTCCTGTAGTTTAAATAGTATTCACAAAATAAGCCATCGTCTACTCACACTCGTGGTGATTACGCTTGTTTGGTCGATCAAATCAGTTATTTGTAAATTACTTGGCGGACTCGAATTATCACTATGTGCTCGGAGGGTCTTCCAAAGAAATTATTTGTGAAGTATTTCCTTCGAATAAATATAAGTAAATATCGGAAATATAATATCTGGCGAGCTACATCTTTACTTTATCGTAATTGTAAAATTATCAGAAGCAGTCAAACGAAACAAATTGGATTTTGACAGGAAGATGATTAATGTTTTTGATGAGTACTTTGCTAAAGGAACGGTATATACATTTTTCCATAATTTGGACCTAATTTGTTTAATATCGATCATTTTCCATGCGGGTTAGTCTCCTCGTGAAGATCAAGGACGCGAATGCTGTTTTTATTTTTTCGACAGATCTTACTATACTCACCTTCTGCCCGTCATAAAGGCAGAATCTGTGCCGCAAAATGCTACAATTCATGATGCACTACTGCAGCACTGATTTTGGATTCACGATGTATTGAGAAAATAGAAGGGGCGCGATTCTTATCATCATTTGTTTTGAGAGCTTGAGCTTGACAGAGAGGCATTATACCTACTTCAGGACGTCAGCAGAAAATCTTGAACACGCGCTGTGACACAGAAAAATGCCGTTATACGAGATCCATGGGAAGCCAAGCAGATATGGGCAATGATTTTTCCTTACTACTGCCTCTCCATTTTGTGCCCTATTTACGACTTACTGCATTAGAGCTCACTGGCCAGAGATCACCTTATGTCCACAACCCCAGGTTTTGCGCAATTCGCGGCCACAGGTTCACTTTATTCCCTATTGAGTCCAACATCAACTAGAATACGGGCATGGATTGTGTGGCAAGGGAAAAAGAGTGAGGTGTATTGCACATTAGCATTGATGTCTGCAGCCGAAATGTGTATGTAGGTTGCGCCACCTACCACAAAATCAAGAAAGCTGTCCAAGTTGTACACATATGCAAATTGTAAGGCAGATAAGTCAAACCACTACTTATTTTATCCAACAGCAGACAAACAGAAGGATGGTGTGCAAAATGGTGGCAGGTGGCGCCACCAATTTTGTGTATAATTAGGAGCTATGTTAAATCTATACACAGGCAAAATGTCAGGGGGATATGTCAAACCAGTAATTTGCTTACATACAAAGCAACGGAGCTACGCTACTCACACAGAGGTAATCCACTGCAGTCGTCCAAGGTCTCTTATCGTGTAACTGCTGCTTTATACAGCAAGGTTTTCTGGGTTAGAACACTAGGGTGCGCAGAGAGCAACGAATTGTTATCAGAACAATAAGGGCGTATTATCGTATTGTGCATCCAGCTCCACTCCTCTTGTTGGGCTGATAGCACCGTTACACAGGGTCAAGAACCAGACCAACGAGAGCGGGTGTCCTGGTATAAACATCATTTTCGTAATGCCGTCTGAGCTTCATTTATATAAAGTACCCTAATTAAGCTTTCACGTTGCTTCAGTTATATAATTTCTCCGAATTATTTTCACAGTAGATGGCTATAACAGGGCCAGTATTTTAATAGAGATAAAGCAGGGAATTAACGAAAGGTCATAACTCTGGGTCCCAAATAAAATAATGAGTCTCCTACATATCTCGGGATTTTGTAATCAAGTTTTATAGTATCTAAGATTTTTGTAATCAAGTATTACAGTATTTCAGCAGTTATAAAGACAGTACTGTTTCATGTATACATTTAAGGGGCTACCATAGAGTCAGTTCTGCTTTTGGGTACCAAGAACAATTGTACAATGGCTCACCTTTCTTGCAAGAAGTTTCACAGAGTCACAGTCTGAAGTTCACCATTCTCGGCACCTCTGTGGGGTGCCCGTGCACTGCTGGTACCCCTCGGTCTCTATAAAGCCTCTGCCCACTGGAAACAGTCTTTCAATGCAAAACATCAGCATTCTGAGTGTACCAAAGTTCATGCCATGGTTTAGTGTGCATTTAAAAGTCTATAGTTGACAAAACCAGTAAAGTTAATGAAATAAATGCGGCTCTTGGACTTGATTCAGTGCAGCACATAGTAACAGGCATGTTGTACAGCCCTCAGGCTTCTTAAAGTTCATGTTGAGAGAGTTTCATGTTTCCTCAAGCAGAGCTGCTGGCCAACTGCCTTATTCTTGCTAAAAGGAGCCTTGACAACAGTTCTCGGCACACTGAGCAGAACCAGTGAAATATAGCAGCCCTATTCTTGGTTAAGGGGTATTGTTATAGGTCTTTGACACAAAGACTACCTGGGGTTTTTTTGTTACACCTCACTGGACACAGGTCATTGTTACCAGTGTGGTCAAAGTGATACAAAACAAGTACATTGGACTCAAAACAACTGGCTGTGTCTCCCACTGTACATTGTCACACACAGAATAAATGTATCACAATTGATTATATATGCACAATAAAATATATCTTAGGGGATCTGTGTGACAACTGTACACTTTGTTTTGTTTTGTGGTTCTGTAGAGACGTTGATGACGTCGGGGGTCCTACAGGTTACCGGTTTTGAGGACACAGGAGAACACATGGGGACAATCGAACGGACAGCGTTGAAGCATTACACCACAGAAGACAACAGACAAACATGGGACTCTTTATATTAACTGGAACATGTTTCTTTTGTGAACGGTACAACACCACGTCGTGTACAGCTATAAAAGCATCACATGCCCGATCCCGTATGGGCTGCAATTATTATTTGAACTGTCGTGGTGCTCGCAAGGCCTGGTTTTGGACATTCAAACATTGTTTCGTTTGGAATGGACTTTTTATCGTGAACGGCTCCTACGCAGCTCCAGGGGTCGTACCTGCACTTGTACTCGCACTCGCACTAAGTGATTTATTGATAGGAGGCACGCCTACTACACTTCAAATAAGTATTCTATAATATGGGTGTCTCACTTGGACAGAATTTTATGTGAACCTAACATTTTGTATTCTTGTATATATTGTATATCAACATTTGTTTATTATAAATATTATCATTTAAAGAGTCTTCAGTTGAGTTGGTTGCGTGTGGAACCCGGTTGAAAGTTTAGTTACACGTAACATTTTACATACTTGTATTGATTTGCTGTTGTACTGTTGTTATACTGTGAAATTGTATTGATTTAGTGTATTGTAATGTTAGGATTGTTTTAAGAATAAATTATAGTTATTTGTTAACAAAAAAACACTGACTTCCTTATTCATTCCCCAAGACATTTCACGCTGCCTAGTGTTACAGAATCTGATTTTTTTTATCTCCATTACAAAATTTATGTTCATCACGCATACGTGATCTGTTGATATTAGGCTTCCGTAACATAAAACTGGGGGCTCGTCCGGGATGCTTTATATTTTGAAATTTATAAGGCCTTGACCTAGACACTTTGTTTTATCATACATTGTTTAAAGATTTCACATTGTTTATATTACATTTTTTACAAAATTTATATCTGTGTGTGTTTTTTTTTATTTTGTTAACATCTTAACATGGCTGATTTCAAACCTGAGACATTTGTTTAGGATCCTCACCCACATCAACTTTAAGAGTTGACAAAAGATCAGTTGTTGCGTTTGGGACAACACTTAGGGCTAAGAGTGAAAAAAGCTTTGAGAAAGCCTGATATCATTGCTAAAGTCATGCAGGATCTAATTAGCAAAGGTTTAATTGGAGAGAATGAAGTGGAAACATCAAAAGATGATAGCCTTGTTAGAATAGTTAGAATTTAAAAAAGTTAAAAATACAAGAAAGGTTGGAAAGAGAAAGACTAGAAAAAGAAAAAGAATTTGAGTTAAAACGACTGGAGTTAGAAAGACTTAAATTAGAACATAGTCTAAGTGCTCAGTTTTGATGTTACTGAACACATCAGACTTGTCCCACCTTTTCAAGAAAAAGAGGTTGATAAATATTTCTTACACTTGTTAGAAGGTAACTCAAAATTTAAATTGTTACGGAACCTAATAAAAACAGATCACGTATGCGTGATGAGCACTAATTTTGTAATGGAGATAAAAAAATCAGATTCTGTAACACTAGGCAGCGAGAAATGTCTAGGGGAATGAAAACAGAAGTCAGTGGTTTTTTTTGTTAACAAATAAATTTAATTTATTCTTAAAACAACCCAAACAATTCAATACACTAAATCAATACAATTATACTGTAAAACAGCGTTATAGCAACAAGTCAATACAATCACACAGAAAGATAATGGTATAATACCTGGATACCAATACCGTCACCACGATATGTCCTTTAAATGTAAACTCTCGGAGAATGACAGTCTTGTAGAAAGTTCTTTCAACAACCCAGAAAGTAAACTGAAGTCCAAAGGCTTAAATCCAGGAGAAAGTCTTTGAAAATTTATAATTGCCGCATTCGTCGGATAAGGTTTCAGAATCTGACACACGCTTCTACGTCCGCTGGAATCTGCTCTGCTGTCTGCCCTCAGGTTTAAAAAAAACAGCCCCTTTATTTACCTTCTAATCCAAAGCCGGAAATTTTCCACTTCTCGAACAATCTATAAGGTCTTGCACAACACGCGTTTCAGGAATTCTCTAGAAAGACATATCCGTGTCTCTGCACACCAGGTTCGTCACGTGACCCACGACCAAGCGTAAAAGCTCAAGGCTCACATGACAACGAGAGTCCAACCAGTACGGATTAAACATAAAATGCAACACGCGGCCAGACACGAGTGCCACAAAAGGAGTTATGCCCATGTCACATTAAAAAAGAGCACCTGGAACAAAATGGTCTTAGGAAAATATGACTATGCTATTCCAAAGTGTATTGACTGGAAAGGTCAGAGCAATTTATAGTAGAAGCTGCTGCTGACCATGACCAGGTTGAACGGTTAATGCTAAAAGGTTATGAGTTAGTTCCGGAGGCTAACCGCCAGAAATTCAGAAATTGTAAAAAGCGCAAAAATCAGACCTTTGTTGAATTTGCAAGGAGTAAAGAGCAGATGTTTGATCGCTGGTGCAGTTCTAAAAATGTAATGAAAGATTATGAAAATTTGCGCCAGTTGATTTAGGTTGAAGAATTTAAGCGCAGATGTTAAAACTTTTCTTGATGAGAAAAATTCTGAAACGCTTGACATTGCTGCTCAATTAGCTGATGATTATTCATTAACCCACAAAATGTCCTTTACTAGCAAATCAAATCAGTCATTCACAAACAAGAATGTACATCAGTATGGTCAAAAGAGCTTTATAATTATATATCAAATTTTGTCAGACATATTTACAAACCAGGTAGTTTCAAGCAACATGTTACTGCACTAATCATGTAACACTGTCTGAACAATATGCGCTTTGCTCCTTTACCCATGGACCGTGGGTCTTGTATAAACAACCTAACGGTTGCACGCACCTTGTACTTTGTCTTTACGTTATAATAAAGAGCAAACAAACCGGAAAAAAATACAACCATTTTGTAACCAAGCATTGCCGCTTAACAAAACTTCTTCATTGTATACCGATATGAAAACCATACCATTTCAATCAGACAGTCTTACCTGATGAGTGCAACAAAATGTTGCAGGAAACATCGTTGTAATGATGTTTGTCAAACTTTGATTCCTTTGAAACTTCTGACCGATTTACTGCCGGGGCAATGACAATCCCGGCTAATGATATTCTTCCTGGGATACAAATAACTTCCGGGGCAAAAGATACTTCGGCATTCAAGGAAAATGTTAACCCGACTTAAGATATCCGCTTAGTGACCGAAATGTTCCAATCGAAATAGATTAATTCACTGTACAGCGCCCTGGAGGTCGCTTGCATTATCTTTATACGACATCATGACAAAGATAATTCATCCTTAACACACCTGTATGTATATATGTGTATAATAACCTTTATATCAGCTGATTACAAGTGAAATGTGAGGTATGCGGCTAATGCTTGGGGCCAGACGTCTGAAGACATTCCTGAGTAAAATCACAGGTTTACCCATCTGATCCTGGTGGCAAGGTGTCAGTCCTGTCCAAAGTTTGCGTTGCGTATATATGACATTGTGCTACACCCCATTTTAAAGGTATTTGTCCTCGCAGTGACAGCACCTATATCAGACTTAATAAAATTTAATGTACATCTTTTTGATTTTTTGTTGTTTTTTAAATTTGCGGGCAGTTTACCATATAAATACCGAACTGCCTTCGGCAAAGACCGGAATGACTGCGTGATCGTTGGTTATTCACAATGTAGTCTAATCAATGAACGATTTTTTTTCAGTGGAGGTACGACAAAATGTTATCAGAGGTTTCTCACCTGAAACAGATTCGTTCGTGGTGTCTAAGTACAGTAATTAAACCCCACCCAATACCATCCATTAAAAAGTGTCAAATTCACCCTAAATCTCAAAGGCCGCCATTAATAGGGTCTATACATTTGAAAAGCCACATATTCCATAACTAATTGACATAGAAACACATTTAAGTTGTCATTTCCATCTAACATGAGGAAACGTCTGAGTCATAAAAGGTACATATCATGCATTAAGGTCGATTCAATGTCAAATTTGGTAGAATAAAAGCTAAACCCGCCATGATATTACGATTTTTTTCAATAGAATGTTATTAAAACAAATTTGGAGTATTATTAACATTGGACATTAGGTCTCTTTGAAATAGGCGATGCATCTGAGGTAAAAATAAGTTCATGTCATGCATTAATGGTAAGGCAAAGTCTGATTTAAAAACACCAATACTTCCTTTGATATTGCATGTTTTTGCAACAAAGTGACATTGAAGGTGTCACTTATAGCTCACATTAGATTGCCAATCGCAATCCTGAGGTCAGGACAGGTACATATCATACATAACTCGTTATGATATGGTATGTATTTGGAAAAAAATGACACCAATGATGTATACATATGTCACTTCAACCTGTTGCATCATGCCCAGGCATAATGTGCAAAGAGTTTAAAATGTGCAAACATGTGCTTGTAACAAGACGTGATTAATAATTTAATATGAATCCTTCATTTCATTTGTATGTAAAGTCCATCTCCATCCCATGACGTTGTACACCAGTTCATATTTTTAGAACATAATAATCATCTTCTTCATCATCATGATCACCATCATAATTATCCTGATCCTTGTGTCTGCTCTTAGTTTGTGTTCAATTCATGGAAATAATTACTGTGCATTGGTAACATAATGATGAAGACATGATGCGTTCCAAATATGACCTACAAGGTATCACAATATGAGTAAGATTCTTTGCCAGCTGGAAGAGACACATTAATGTTTTTCTATGTCATTTTCTTGCAAACACATGCCATATCATGGACAGTTTGACTGTTTTCCTAAAAACTTGACCTTGAACTTAATGCGTGATATAAACCTTTCCTGGCTTCAAAACAATCATCAAATGAATGTGCGTTCAAATTCAAAAGGCAATAACACTTTTAATGTGTTCCTATGTGACTTTCTTGCAAAACATGCTGTATCATGGCGATTTCTGCTAATTCCCTACCGATTATGGCATTGACCCTGACCTTATTTTAACCCGTCCCTTATTCCAGCTACCTCAACTCTTTGTAAGGGAATCATACAAATGTTAGCGACATAAATCCCCTCCCCCCCTCCCGCTATTCCGGTCCTGGGGGCTTTTTTTTTTGTTTTTGTAACCTTTCAAAAAAGGTTGCTGCGGCTGAAGGGGGGGGGGGGGGGGTTCCAGAAAAAAGCCCGGCTACCGGGTTTGTCAGCTTGTTTAAAATAAATGTGTGCGTGTGAGAACATAGACTGCTTAAATCATATAATTTGCTTACAATAAACAAACTCAGGTCTTTGTTTAATCATTTTGAAATTACTTGAAACATTAAAAAAGGAGCAGGTAGCCATTTATTAATTCCGCTTGGGGCCATTATTTCGCCTGAAATCTGAAAATTATAAGTCAATCAAAATTATTACTGCTCCCTTGTGACCTTGACTCCAAAATAACATGTCATTTTTGTCAGAAACTTGATTGCGTCGGTTGGTAACCGTGCTCCTTGGTATTTTTGTTTGATAATCTTATTTAAGCAAGAAAACTTGTGAGCAGTCGTAATTAAGGGTATATCAGCTTGATGAATTTGCTCATGTTGTCAAAGGAGGGTAAAGTGCTTTGGATTTCTTGCAGACCATCTGGCAAACAGTGCTCCTCGTCTTTATATAATGTTACGAAGACAAATTGCTCAGGGGAAGACATTGGGCCGATCCAGGATTCAAACCCATGTCGGTGGCGCACATCTCCGGCGTACCAACCGCTTTGCTAGAAAAGCAAGCTTCCCTAGCGAGACAGTTCGGTCCGCTTTTATGTCACCACGTAACACACCCCCTCTTAAGAGCATTCTGCTATCAGATCAAGATAATTATCCCAGGAGTCAAACTTTGGTGAGCTTATTCCGTTGGCCACAAAGTTTACCGTCACGTTGGACGAGCCCCCATTTTGTTTAGAAGATAAATTAATTGTACAGCTGAAAACATTGGACCGATCCCAGATTCGAACCCATGTCGGTGGCGCACAAGTCCGGCGTACCACCCGCTTCGCTAGCAAAACCAGCTTCATTGGCGAGAGAGTTCGATCCGCTTTTATGTCACCCCGTGACAATAAATATACGAATACTGTGCTAGGCACAGCCGCAATGATCTTCGTAGTTCGGCATGTACACGAAATATGACATAAGCGAAGGCAGAGCCTCGACACCCTTTTAGTTCACCTGAGGAAAGCTGCTGGCAGCGTCAGCCGTATTGGTCTTTTGACTATCCTGTCCGAGCTTGTCAGAATGTCAGGTGACTCCATGACACTATGTTGGCCCGTATATAGGGCTGAACGATTATAAGTCCGACCATTTCCCAGTTCGGAAGCTGTGAATCAAGTTAGCGTCTTAGCAACTACTCTCTGCAACCTTACGTTCCTAGCCACCTGTTTTACTACATTTTAACCAGTCCTGTTGGGATCACTGAGCGTTACATATTAACAGTCTGAAAAAGACTATTTAACATGGATTACGAATTTATGTTTTGTTAATAAATTCCAAAAGTACGTGTCATTTCGAAGCTGGTACAACGTTTTTATAATAGTACACATGCTAAAGATATCCAATAGCCAAAACGAGGATTCTAGTTTTATCGTATCGTTTTTCATTCATGTTGACAATTCGGTCTATTTCATACAGTAATAATATTTCTAAAATTTTATATGAGACAAAGACATGGTAGAAAAAAACAAGATCCCGAATATTGCCTTTTGATTATTATCAGTCCGTTAGTTCGTGACTCTTTCTTAATGGGTGCTTAATTAATATCTATTTTAAATTTATATTTTGAAAATGTTTTTTAGAAATTAAAATGAATCAATCGAGACATATTCGATCCGAAGTGATATTCTGGGCCTGATATGAATTGAAAATTTGGATTTGACGAAGGGTTGTTGTGTCGAGCATAATACGTCACGGTATAGTACCCGATCCGCTTCACGTTGCGGTAAACCGGTGCAGAACGGGCTGTGTACATGTATTAACGACTTCAAAGTCACGATGCACACATAAAATATACAACTGATATAAAACAAAGTTTAATATGTAACAATCCTTCGTTTTCTAAGCGCAGCCAATTTAATCAGTCCGCGACGAAATATATGCTTCATGATTTTTGGCATTAACTTTGTTAACCTTGTTATTAATAAATCCACAATACGACAACACACAATGGCTGCTTCTTTCAGAGAACATGGAAAAGTTTTATGCAATTGCATATTAAATAAGCAGTACAAGTAACTATATTTTTTCACAAAACCGGAACAGATTTCAATTACAGATTATATCTAATTACTTTCTGTTGTTAAGTTTTTCATAACTTTCCTCGCAGAAGATTAATGCCCGGTTATATTCTGCATTTACAAATTAATCTGGTGTTTCAAAACGTTATATTGAAAGTGTAAACGACATTAGACAAATTATCCTCCAGTTGAAAAGAGGACGTTTCCTAAAACCACTCGTTCTAATACTGTATTTATCTATCTTTATAAATATCATGTAATTTTCTGTTCTGCCTCAGATGTTTCTCTCTTATACAATTACGCCTTTACTGAATCTCTGTTCCCATTGAACAAGGATCAGAGTTCTATTTTTAATTCAGTAACAGTGATGCATTATTTCAAAATCTAAATGGTATCATTAAATATAAATGAAAAAAACATAAATTATATACTTATATTATCTTACTTTGAGTACATTTTACGAAAAAGCGTTATTTACTTTCTGTATATTGTGGTATATTGTGGATTTCTCCGTGGCTAAGCCTCGACCAAAAACGTGTTAGGTCTTGAACTTTCATAAATGTCATTTCCAATATTTTCTCAGTTATCCTGACACTTCCTTTTTTTCCAGCAGTTGATTGCAGCGCCCTCTCTCAAAATACACCAGGTCATTCACGATTATATTACACGTTGTTGTACACTGCTTTACCATTAATACAGGGCCCAACGTCTAAAGCTCCCATACCGTAACTGTTAAAATCTGCCTGTATTATGTCTCTGGAAAACTAAGATTATGACTTCTTTATATGGCCATATAAAACTAATTTTTATATATTATACAACGTGTATCTCCTTTTCATACATTTCTTACACCAATGCAATGAAGCAAAAAATGACCTTATCAGTCCTACACAAGCATTTGAATAGCGTGTCTTTTACTGGTCATACAATAAAACAAATAATAGGCCATTACAGCCAGTTTTTGGCTTAGATTGTAATAAAGCATATAAAACCGATCAATGTTTTTTTTTATTTCTCAAAACTGGCATAATGACAAGAGCCAACCACCGCTGGCCAAACTATTATAATCTTTTCATTTCCAACACTCTCTGACCCCGGGTAAAGGACTGGCAATGATTGTGGCCCATCTTGACTCACCCGTGAAAAATCTCGTCAAGGTCAAATCTAACTAAGTCCCGCGGACCTGTCCAAAAGCCAGCACGGATACCATGATATATCTGAGTAGACGGACAAGACAAAATATACCTTTTCCCTAAAAAAAAATAAAATGGATAGTAAGTGAATAGACAGCAAAGACAAGGACATTTAAATGATTTCACTATCTAGGAAATGCAGGATCTAGATTTAAAGTAAAAGGGACGATGCCAAGTGTGTCCTAAGTGCGCATTTCCATATTTTGTTCATCAACCTTGAGGAATTCAAGATAATTTCGCGAAAGGTCTTTGCAGTGCCATCTGATAAAAAATTCTCCGTATATGCAGGAAGCAGACTCGGCCTGTGGATTAGCCTGTCCCCCGCGTGTAGCTGTGGACCCGTCCCAGTTCAAGAATGGGTAAATTGCTTGTACACATAATAATCAGATCATCGGGAATTCCCCGGCCTCCATAATGCATATTATTTTGCTTACTGACAGATATTTTCACTCACTCAGGCGCGGATCCAGGATTTTTGACAGGGAAGGGTCAATGGGAGTCATGCATAGAAACTGTCTAAAAATAAGGTCTTTGGTTAAGGGGGGGGGGGGGTCTCGACACAAAAAATAACCGACATGCATAAGATTTGTCCTACAAAAGGTTGTTGGTTAAGAGCAGGTGGGAAGTCTGGACCCCCCCCCCCCCTTGGATCCGCGCCTGCTCACCATAATAAATTTATTCATGATGTTTTATTGTTCAGAAATATATTAACAAATGTAGAAAAAGTGTTTGTGTGTGTGTGTGTGGACCCTATTTAATATCGGATGTCGTTACCAGAGGGCTCTGACATCTGCCATTGCTTAGTTTCAGACACGTTCTCTCAACCCAATGTTCTGTGGGCTGTTGTCATGTCAAACAGCACTGAATCGGCACCATGCGCATGCATGCACGCCAAAATTCATATAATCGAATAACTACTTATACGACAGGTATAGCATTTATACACACAAAAGCCACTGGAAAAATAACCGAAATCTAAGGTATTTATTCGCTTATAAGATTAGATTTTTAAGAAAACATTTTCGGTGTATTAACGGTGATGCGACATCGTATACATTAATCGGAATTAATACACGTGCTTACATATTAAATCACTTTAACGGCAGTCATTTTAACCGTTTCAAGAAGTACAGATGAAGCGTAAGAAATGGAATAATAACCTCCGACCAAAGAGGGGAAAAATGGATGTGGACGTTACTGTAAATACTCCGGGCTGGATCCATTAGTGTCAAGCTTATAATAAAGAAGTTTATTTCTAACGAGTCAATTTACACGTGTAACTTGTCCGTTCCAGGTTTGGTTTTATTAACTGAAATGACATAGTATACTCCTTCTGATATTATTCTATACATGTATCATTATAAGAATAAAAAATATGTATTCTGTATATTTGTAAGGCTAGTGCCCATTGTTCGTTTGTGTTTTACTTATTTTAACCAAGTGTAGTGTCATATTGATGAAACCAGTTTCAGAAAAATAGTGCCATAGAACACAATTAACTAACGGGATCCATGGGTCACGGTTCTAAATTTTTAGCAAATTAAAAATATAGCTATTTTTTTATTTTAGCAAATACAAAATATACTTCTTTCTCTATATATATAAATATATATATATATATATATATATATAAATATAAATATATATTTATATATATATATATAACCTATATATATATAACCTAGCTCTTGAAAAAATAAAAGGAAATTGCCGTTTTGTCTGGTGATAATCAAATACTAAATGTATGGTGGCCACAGTAATAAGGTGGACTATAATGGACTGTATCAAAGATACAGAAGGCTCTCATGATCAAGTTTCAAGTATTTCAGCTATGTGACAGTAATATATGCGTAAATAACCACTCCACTGGGAATGTTATTGTATGAACCCCTGCCAACTACTGAAAAAGGAAGAAAGTTTAGATAAGCTGAAGTATTATAATACACATTTATTTTTTTAACTGAAATAAAATGCAAACAAACCATTTTCAATTGAGCATAAACTAAATCTGATAAGTACATATTGCACTGTTTACTACATGAAAATTATAACCTGACACCATTTAACAATACAGAAGGGAAAAAAACATGAGGAGCCTAAAAGTTATATGAAAGGATACATTTGACCCACAAAAATGTGTAAATGTAATTTATAATTTGAAAAACAGGTTTAACATATTTCCATATTCAATTAAAACGTTTTAATGATAGCCTTAATATCATTTATAAGATTGAACATATAATACAACAGATGTTGTGCTCTTATATGTCTACATGCATGAACTTCATGAGTTGGACCCCCGTTCATGACAAACAGGGCCAATGACCAGTTTTATGTATATATAATGTGCAAAGTGGGTGAAACCTTTGCATTAGTCTGATATTAGTTTGACTCTTTGATTTATTATTAAACATAATCTCATCGGCGATGTATCTTAGCATGTTCACGTTTTCTATTCATTGGAGGGCCTTTTGTACATGGTTCAACTACAAACGAAACACATTTTCTTACAAATAGGAATCATGATGCATGCAATGCTATACAAATAAGTCAAGCATACCTGAAAGCAATAAGGTAGGCAACGATAAGGCCAATTGATTTCATTATTTCCCGCTATTAAAGGCACCAGCGCGCCCAAGTGGCCGTGGACAGACCATCGTCCATCTATACCTTTATTTGGAAGCAAAGGCACCAGCGCGCCCTAGTGGCCGTGGACAGACCATCGTCCATCTATACCTTTATTTGGAAGCAAAGGCACCCGCGCGTCCTAGTGGCCGTGGACAGACCATCGTCCATCTATACCTTTATTTGGAAGCAAAGGCACCAGCGCGCCCTAGTGGCCGTGGACAGACCATCGTCCATCTATACCTTTATTTGGAAGCAAAGGCACCAGCGCGTCCTAGTGGCCGTGGACAGACCATCGTCCATCTATACCTTTATTTGGAAGCAAAGGCACAAGCGCGCCCTAGTGGCCCTGGACAGACCATCGTCCATCTATACCTTTATTTGGAAGCAAGGCACCAGCGCGCCCTAGTGGCCCTGGACAGACCATCGTCCATCTATACCTTTATTTGGAAGCAAAGGCACCAGCGCGCCCTAGTGGCCCTGGACAGACCATCGTCCATCTATACCTTTATTTGGAAGCAAAGGCACCAGCGCGCCCTAGTGGCCCTGGACAGACCATCGTCCATCTATACCTTTATTTGGAAGCAAATGCACCAGCGCGCCCAAGTGGCCGTGGACAGACCATCGTCCATCTATACCTTTATTTGGAAGCAAAGGCACCAGCGCGCCCTAGTGGCCGTGGACAGACCATCGTCCATCTATACCTTTATTTGGAAGCAAAGGCACCAGCGCGCCCTAGTGGCCGTGGACAGACCATCGTCCATCTATACCTTTATTTGGAAGCAAAGGCACCAGCGCGCCCTAGTGGCCGTGGACAGACCATCGTCCATCTATACCTTTATTTGGAAGCAAAGGCACCAGCGCGCCCAAGTGGCCGTGGACAGACCATCGTCCACCTGCACCTTAATTTGAAAGCAAGTACAACCAAATATTTTCAAAATGGAATTCAATTCGCACGATATGAACGGTTTAATCTTTTCATTTTAGTCATCAGAAAGGGTTTAAGTTCATCCAGACCCCAAGCGTTCCCTAGTGTACTGAACGTTGTCCATTCGGACTAAATTTGTCGATAAGAAACCTAAGCTTTAATATAACACCTAATATGAAACTTTTACATTAATGTGAAATGTCTCGTTGCCGGGGCACCTCACTACCCGCCATGAAACGTGACACGGGATAATGTTAAAACGATAAAAAAGTTTCTACGCTCGAGTTATTTCGTTATTCTTTATTTGTCCACCATTTATTTTCTGTTGGCTCAGAAAAGAGAGATGCTTATGAACAAACTTTTGTTTTACAATGTCGAAATTTGAACAAAGGAACAATAATTTGCTGAGCATAAATAAACGGTTTTACCGTGTATAACTTAACAATGGATTGCATTATTATGACGTCACACTTCGCGATTCGTAGAAAGCAAATTTAACTGCGTGACTAGCGGACTGTCCTCTTTTAGGCAACCGATAAACGGCGATGGACATATTAAACGATTAAGGACGATTTCCTTCAAATTGAATTTAATATATTCTAAATATTTATAACTGACGTTTAAATGAAACTCATTTGAATTTTCTTTAAACATTGCGCACAATATCTTATTTACATAGGAGCTCAAGAGAATATAGCTAGCTGGGCTACGTCAGCGAATAGCAGGAACGGATTAAGGACTTTGGAAAAGAAGCTTTAGAAGATCCATGAGAAAACCACAGAAAGGCACTAAGGTCCCGAAAGGCGGTTATTTTCCTCGAAATCTAGTTTGAAATTGTCAAAAAGTCCTGAGAGAACGATTGTACAGAACACAGGGGTTCTATCATGGTGCGGTCCTTCCCTTTTTGAATCACCCCAAGGCTTACGGGCCTAGTTACGGCAACAGAGAACTCAAAAATATACCACTGGGAACAATTCTTAAGAGGACCAAAAGGGCAATGAACAAGTCTAAGCAGACCCAAAAAGGTAACTCGGTGCAATTATACCGGATTGATTCTAAGGAGATTATACAAACCCGTTACCGCAACTCCCAACAGCAAAGCTACCCCCAGCAATTAAACATGAAACAGACACTGGCTTTATCAAACCGTAGTACCACGGCAGTCTGGGAATGGGGTACAGGCCATAAAAACTGCATGGGCTATGACGTCACTGGGTGCCCTGCTATCTGATTGCGTGGTGTAGCGGCAATAATCACTTCCTGACGCAAGTTAACTCAGGTCTTAGTAACAGCAACCGCCCTCCCGGGAGAAAACCCCCATTTTCTCTCCTTATTAATTTTACCCACGCACAACAGACTCGGTGTGCGCGCCATAGTCAAGGGTGTTCTTTGTTAATCTGGTTTAATAACAGTTTCACTATAGTCAAAACAAAACAAAAATAAGAGACGTATTTGCTTTGCGTATTATGTTTTCTTATACTAGGCAAAACAATTTTAATATCCAGATCATCAACAGAAGTATAAAAAACTATAATAATGCCTCTGTTTTATTATTATAATAATCAAATCCATTGGTTCGTTGTGAAAGATTTTGATTATACACGGACAATGCTGTAAACATAATGTTCCTTTAATATGAGAGATGCTTCTAATTAAATCAATGCAAAAATGAATTTATTATAACAAAATATAGAGCATCAAATAATAGCTAGTCCATAAATAATAATTAAGCGAAAAATGTTCCTGCAAAACTCAAGGAAAGACATCTGCAGATTGATGAGGCGCATTTGCAATCAATTCAAGATGTGCTTTATGAGGCGTCATCTGCTTTTACGCCGGAGTCCAACTGCCCGGGCACTGACCGGCGTAAGTACAAATTTGTTTTCCTACGAGGTAACTTATATGTCACAGATGTCACCCAGGGGCTAGTAAATCATGGGTTAAAGTCTAAAACTGACAAAAGGGCATGTGTAAGTACAGTTTAAGTTTTTAAGATGTTTTTTTAGTAAAACTTCTCTTGGCTTACTGGCAAGAAAATATTCCGATAACTAGGAATAGAAACTCTAAATAGAAATTTCTGATTGACAAGGACTAGCCTAAAATCTGTATGCATGGCACAAGGTATGGATACAGAGGCGTACACGTATAAAACCTTTTTGCGGGAATTACATCGCAGTTTCATATGCTATTCCCGTTGTCATAGAAAAAGTTGAGATAAAGTTATAAAATATCATCGAAAATGTTCTTAGCAGATGTTCATTCATTCAAAGTATCGTGGAAGGTATCAAGAGAAATTAATCAAGTTTTCGTTTTCATTTACAGCATTTTAAGAGTTGCATTTAGGCATATATATTTGTATTCTTCGTGCAATTTATACACGTATTCATTAATCCAACCTTTAAAGAGTCTCTCCTTTTTATGTCTTGAAGTTGGTAAAATAAGTTATGTTTTGGCTTGGCCTTAACAATTAGGTTTGAAAAGAAAGCATTCCCACTCCAGGACGCCACTTGGGGAATGTGAAATTTGAGAAGACAGTGAAAAGTTACCCGAAGACTGTCTTTTCGTTTTGATATTAATATAGCTCCATTTTTGTATGACCTTTCCTCCTTTTAGAAGTACCAATTAAGAATAATCAGATTCAGAACTTATCAATGACTAATTATAAAGAATAGCTCTTTGAACAAAATTTACATTTTTATTTGGACCAAGCAAACAGCATAATTGATATATATATATATATATATATATATATATATATATATGGAAAGGGTACACACAGAAATGACGGTTCAATGAAGGTCGGAATCGAACCCAACCTTGCAATCTTCCGATTTCCGGTCGGGTGCCTTAACCACTTGGCTACTCCAGATTCCCTTCCCCTCCGTGTTTTTGCACATTTTTATACGAACCAGCCAAGTTACGTCACGGTGGTGACGGCACGGCGACTCTGCATGGGGCAGGGAGAACTAATGCCCTTATATGGTGTGCGGCAATTAAGTGGGTGATACTATGACGTCACTACAGTGACGTCCCTTCGCTTATATATAATATATATATATATATATATATATATATATATATATATATATATATATATATATATATATGCATGAAGTATAGTAGTTTGATAAAAAAAATAGTAATATGGCTAAAAAATAGCTAGCTGTTGATTTGTAACCCAAGTTGTTTCAAGTTGTATTCATTGCAATGTATATACACAAGTGTGAAGCGAATCAGTTCTATGTGTATAGATACAGCACAAGTTGATTTATGGGTTATATGTATAGTCAACAGAATGTTAGCCTTTAAATTTCTCAATTTAAATATTTTTAAGTTCAGTACAAAATTTGCTTCAATTTGTGCAGGTACACCGCAATAAATATATTTTACTATAACTTGTACAGGTACTCAAAGTATGTTTGCAGTTGACCAATAAGTTTCCTATATTTTGAACATTACTTGATCGGGATATCGCTATTTTCATGGAGGGGGAGGGGGTATTGTTAGTTTGCTAAGGTGATTGTTTGAAAGACAGTTTTACTTAGAATTATGACTAAAATTATTTGTTACTTGCACCCTGACTTACTCAAAACGCGTCGCGCTTTATATCTGTTAGAATTGCCAAATTGAAAGTAAATGTATAACACTGTTTGGTGCATTATAACCTATTAACCTATTGGAAGTCTATTTGTGAAGTTTAACTAGATTTCATTTTTCCATGCAATATTGAATCAGATAAAGCCTACACACCCGCGACCGGGGTCATTTGACCACTATCAATTTGGCCATCCGATGTCATCTCCTTGAAGTGTGCTCTCCCGTGGGAGACCGATAAAGAGAGATGTCTGACACTGTTACAAGACCATGGGTACTCAACAAAGAATAACTGCCACTTTTTGATGGTCCAATCACCATTCACTTTCGATAAGGAGAAACCTTGCGGTTACCCAATTAGAAGGGGGTCCTCTTGCTAACATGCATCAAAATCAATATCAGCGATAAGCATCACTGCTAAAATCTGGAAGAAGTTGCGATGGTATGTTAAGCTGGGGACTCCGCGTGAATAATAAGAAAAGCAGAACTATATTTCCGCTTGTAGATTTTGTTATATTATATAAAATAAACCATAAAATCAGCTCTATATATTATCTTATCCACTCTACACGGATACGTTTATGATGTGAAGAATGAATATAAACTCCCGATATTATGTAGGCATTTAAGATATCCATACAATTGGTCCTGACAAGTAGTTCTTACTGTTGTTTATATCATCATATCTCTTTTTTCTCAAATATATTTGAAATCATATGATAAATATGATTAAGATGAATCATTCGTGCACATTTTTGTTGGTTATTGATATAAAAGTTGACCTTTGAACTGTAAATGATAAACGAGCCGATTGACAACGGTTCATATACTAGTAAACTGATGATTCAATTGTTCTCTATATGACGACTGTTTAGGCTTAATTGATCCCCAGTAACAGAATTTTCCCCATCACATAATGTCACCTATCTGCCACCAGAAGAGAAAGGGAAGGTGAAATAATTATGAACACCTTTACACACACACATACACTCTTTCCCTGTCTGTAGCTTCCCTACTTCTCCCTCCCCCCCCCCCCCCTCGTCTTCTTTAACATCTACTACTATGCCCTTTTGCCTCTTTACATTAATTACCTGTCTGTTTTTGGCTATGTCCGTGTGCCTGACTCTCTCATTCTCCGTGTTAGTACCCAGACAGTCTCCCTTTCTCTCTCTCTCTCTCTGTTTGCCTATTAGCCTTTTTCTTTTCTCTCTATCAGCCCATGTCTGCTTTATAACTATCAACGCCACTCTTCTCTTTGTCACGTAATTCATGTCTTTCTTTAATTTCCTTTGAGTGTATGTGTGTTCATGTGTCTGGTCGTTTCTGTGCATGGTGATACACCTTCCCCTGCACGTGGTTTCAATTGTTTATGCCTCAAAACTCATCAAGTCAGGTAACTGACACATCATTTGTTTTCAAACAACATTTTTATGCATGTCACTAATTAATCTTGTTTGCAGCATTTACCCATTAAACGTAATTAAGATAGGTTTTCCGTTATCACATGCCTTACCAGTTGTTAGCTGAAAATTCTGTATACTATGTTGACGCCTATTGTTGAATACAGAGGCTATATCGGCACAGGGCGGGGGATACGTTTCTTTGTTGTCTACAGCCCAGGAAACGGATATCCGTTGAAACATTCTAAGAACTGAAGAATGTTTTGTTAAACAGCCTCATCAACAGCTGTAGATCACGCCCACTGTAGTACCATACAATGCAACTCAACGCACAAATACAGAACTGTACTACAATCATACAACGACTGGAAATGTGCCCAGGCAGCTCAGAGACATCCGCCAAGGCAGCATGATCATTACCCCATATATAATTGCCAGAAATGCAGCTTTTTTCCTTATGAAAATTCCTTGATCCGGATGGTGATCCTTGCCCGTGCCTTTGAAAGGCAAACCGATCAAATCTCTATAGAGCTTCAGCTATATTTGCTCTATCTTCCAAGTTGATAACATATTACAGTACAATGTATCACATACAATGTATCATCAACAGCTTTTAATTAAAATCTTGTCACTGTATGTGAAACTGAAAATCACATGTTTTTTTCTTATACCCGAATGCAAAATCATAAGTATACATACTGATGTTCTTCATTTCAATGCAAATGCAAAATTTTCAAATAAATAATCCTAGCTAAGTTTGAACTAAATATTGGCACCACAATGTTAGATTTTTTAGAAATATAAATTGCCCGTACATGGATTGAAATTTGGATCTTTTCTAAAAGTGTGCCTTATACAATGTTTAAAGTTCAGCTGCTTTTCTATAGAATGTATGGGATTTTTGGCTCGTATGATTGAATTGCAGGTTATTCCTCATAATAAAGTTAGTATAACGCCCCTGTATATGTGTATGAGCTTTTTAGCTCAGCTGACTGTAAGTCATCTGAGCCAAAGCGATCACTCTTTGTCCGTCGTCCGTCTGTCCGTCAGTCTGTCCGTTAACCAGGAACAATGAAAAGTCTCCATGGAAACCAGAAATTAGGTCTCTGTTACCCATATCCTTCAAGCTATAGGACCCCGAAGTATCCCTCAGAATTATGGAAATTTTATACAAAAGCTGAACTATTTGAACAACTAATGCAGAGATCACCATGATTCTTTGCATGGATATTGACCATTAGGTGTTTTTATTAGTTCCTGCAGACTGGTGGCCCCATCTGTTTTTTTTTTTTCGATTTTTTACGAATTGTTTTCTCTATTTTTGAGAGCTTTAAAAATGTGAACATCTGTTAACAGGGGACAAATCGTAAAGACTGGACCTAGAATCTTCATTCTTGACACAGTGAGAGACCTATGAAAAGTCTCCATGGAATCCTGAAATAAGGTCTCTGTTACCCATATCCTTTGAGCTATGGCGCTACAAAGTGCAGCACAGAATAATGGAAAATTTGATACAAAAGCTGAAGTATCTGAAAAACTAATGCAGAGATCACCATGATTCTTTGCATGGATATTGATAATGGAGTGTTCCATCAGTTCCTGCAGATTGGTGGCGCCACCTGTATTTTTTCAGTTTTCACAATTTTTTTCTCTATTTTTAGACCTTTAAGGATGTAGGTATCTGTCAACAGGGTACAAATCGTAACAACTGGACCTAGAATCTTCATTCTTGATACAGTGAGAGACCTATGAAAAGTCTCCATGAAAATTCGAAATAAGGTCTCTGTTACCCATATCCTTTGAGCTATGGCGCTCCAAAGTGCAGCACAGAATAATGGAAAATTTGATACAAAAGCTGAAGTATCTGAAAAACTAATGCAGAGATCACCATGATTCTTTGCATGGATATTGATTATGGAGTGTTTTATCAGTTCCTGCAGACTGATGGTGCCACCTGTTTGTTTTTCGATTTTTTACGATTTTTTTCTCTATTTTTGAGACCTTTAAGGATCCTGTCATCTGTTAAAGTGGCACAATTTGTATCAACTCGACCTAGAATCTTCATTCTTGTCATACAAGGAGGCCCATGAAAAGTGTCTGTGGAGACCTGAAATTAGGTCTATGTTACCCATATCCTTCAAGCTATAGGACCCCGAAGTATCCCTCAGAATTATGGAAAAATTTATACAAAAGCTGAACAATTTGAACAACTAATGCAGAGATCACCATGATTCTTTGCATGGATATTGACCATTAGGTGTTTTTATTAGTTTCTGCAGACTGGTAGAGCCACTTGTATTTTTTATAGTTTACGCATTTTTTCTCTATTTTTAAGATATATAAATACAGACACAATCTTTGCTGGTTGGTTAATCTATTTGATGCTTCAGTTGAATGGGTATATACTACCATAGAGATGATAAAATTTCCTTTTGCGAATCTCTTCCCAGTCAGCTGAGCTTCATGACCCCTGGGTCACTTGATTTTTCTGTAGTCTTTAGATAAACATTGTATACATGTGACCATGTTGACAAACGGTAAAAATTAAGTTGTGACCGGAATTAGTTGATTGCGCCTGTAAGGTAATTGAAAGTTGGTAGCTTTGTCACTTGCAAAACTTTAGCTCGTATAATATCTCTCAAGATATTGTTGTAAAAGGCAAGGTGGCGCTAATGTGCCCTACTTTTTGGCATATGTTTATAAAAGTTTCAAGATATTATCTTTATCAAATACACACTGGATAACAGAATGGGCCCCTGTAGCCTTTCGTGCCAAACGTCAGTGCAAACGCAATATGCCAATAAATAAACATCATAAACGTCATATGACTTTTGATTTTAGCATAAAAAAAAAAAAAACGAATATCATTGTGTCTTAAGGTGTTAATTATATCATTCATGTTACTAATTAATTATGGTTGTAAACAAAGAAGAGAACAAATAAAATCAAGAGGATATGATTAGTTGACTTGGTAATTATTATTTAATGCTCAGATAAAAGGCCTTGATTTTATTTGAACTGCCTGGCAGACCAGTTTAATCTTGAAATATAGGATTTTTATTTCCAGACAGAATATAACGGCACATTTTACTTGGTATCTGATTATAAGGTGTACTGCCAACTTATCTTAAACCTATCTAATATTTCCGGAGCGAAATTCTGTTTGCGATAATTAAATGTACGCCGTTTTAGGCGTTTCAAGCAGGTTAGTGAGCCTATGAAAGAAAAGTACAGTCCGAACATAGAAAGTGGCCAGACCGGATAGGACACGCATGCACTGTCATTTGCCGCAATGCAAATATAGGTTAAGTGTGTGTGTATTATTTAGACAATTACCTGTCACTTAACACCCACTTGTCACTTTGACGTTCAGTTGTCACTTTGACACCTTCTTGTCAATGTCACATTAACATGTCACTTTGACACCTAATTGTCACTTATCCCTTACACCTTTGACGCCGAATTGTCACTTTGACATCTACTTGTCACTCTGACGTTCACTTGTCTCTTTGACATCCAATTGTCATTTTGACAGCCACTTGTCACTTTGATGCTCATTTGTCATTTTGACGGTCACTTATCATTTTGACACCTTCCTATAACTGTGACTTTAACTTGTTTATTTGACAGTCATTTGTCACTGTCAAGTTCATTTGTCACTTTGACAGCCACTTGCTACTTGACGTTCACTTGTCACTTTTAAGTTTACTTATCACGTTGACACCCATTGTCACTGTGAGGCTCACATGTCACTTCGACGCCTACTTGTCACTTTGATATCCACTGGTCACTTTGACGTTAACCCATTTCTTTGACACCGACTTGTCACTTTAACGTTCGCTTATCGGTTTATCACCCAATTCTCACTTTGTCACCCACTTGTCATTTTGAAGTTCACCTATCGCTTTGACACCTTATTGTGACTTTGACAGCCACTTGTCTGTCACTGCAGAAACTTGTCACTTGACAGCTACCTGTAACTGTGACGTTAACTGGTTACTTTGATACTCAATTGTTACTGTAACACCAAATTGTCCCTTTGACAGCCGCTTATCATAATGACTTTCATTAGTTATTTTTACAACCACGTGTCACTTTCACTAGTCATTTTGACACCATATGTCACTTCGACACCAAATTGTCACTTTGAAGTTCGCTTATCGGTTTGACACCTAATTGTCACTTTGTCACCCACTTGTCATTTTGAAGTTCACCTATCGCTTTGACACCTAATTGTGACTTTGACAGCCACTTGTCTGTCACTGCAGAAACTTGTCACTTGACAGCTACCTGTAACTGTGACGTTAACTGGTTACTTTGATCTCAATTGTTACTGTAACACCAAATTGTCCCTTTGACAGCCGCTTATCATAATGACTTTCACTAGTTATTTTTACAACCACGTGTCACTTTCACTAGTCATTTTGACACCATGTGTCACTTCGACACCAAATTGTCACTTTGAAGTTCGCTTATCGGTTTGACACCCAATTGTCACTTTGTCACCCACTTGTCATTTTGAAGTTCACCTATCGCTTTGACACCAATTGTCACTTTGGCACCCAATGGTCACTGTGACGTTTACCTGTAATTTTGACACCCAATTGTCACTTTGACGTTCGCTTATCTCTTTGACACCCAATTGTAACGGCGTCGTTTACCTGTCACTTTCACACCCAGTTGTAACTTTGACGTTTGCTACTCGCTTTGACACCAAATTGTCAGTTGGCACCCAATTGTCAATTGGGACGTTGAAGTGTTTTCTCTTTGACACTCAATTTACACTTTGACGTTCGCTCATCGTTTTGACAACCCTTTGTCACTGATACGTTTACCTGTCACTTTGACAGCCACTTGTCACTTTGACACCCACTTGTTACTTTGACGTTCACTAGTCACGTTGTACCACTTTTCACTTTGGCATCCAGTTGTCACTGTAACGTTTACTTGTCACTTTGATACCCAATAGTCACTTTCAAGTTCGCATATCGCTTTGACATCCAATAGTCACTTTGACACCCACTTGTCACTTTGATGTTCGTTTGTCACTTTGCCGGTCTCTTGTCACTTTTACAGCCAATTGTCACTTTGACACCCACTTGTAACTTTGGCACCCAATGGTCACTGTGACGTTTACCTGTAATTTTGACACCCAATTGTCACTTTGACGTTCGCTTATCTCTTTGACACCCAATTGTTACTGCGTCGTTTACCTGTCACTTTCACACCCAGTTGTAACTTTGACGTTCGCTACTCGCTTTGACACCAAATTGTCACATTGGCACCCAACTGTCAATTAGGACGTTGAAGTGTTTTCTCTTTGACACTCAATTTACACTTTGACGTTCGCTTATCGTTTTGACAACCCATTGTCACTGATACGTTTACCTGCCACTTTGACAGCCACTTGTCACTTTGACACCCACTTGTTAACTTGTCACAAGTGGGTGTCAAGTGGGTGTCAAAGTGACAAGTAAATTTTTAAGTGGCAAGTAAATGTCAAAGAACGACAATATTCACTTTGACACCCATTTGTCACTTTGACACCCACCTGCCATTGTGACGACAAATCAATTTGACGTTCACTTGACACTTTTACAGCCTTCGTTCTACTATAATAATTATATTACAGACATCCTGATATAGGTTGATAGGTTTGATTGTGTAATATCATACAAACACCATTAGTCAGTTTCGATATTAATTTCATCAGACGCTGTATCTGAGCATATTTATTTTGGAATTGTATTGCGAATTTTCTGTAGACATTTTCTGCATACTCTGAGTTAATTTTATATCCGATTAAAAGTCTGTGAATCTTCCCCATTGTGATGAACGGATAGATCCCAATGTGAGTAATGTCAAACCACAGGCGATTCAATTGCAATTAGTATAGATTTCGGTTAAATTTGTTCCTGTTCTGGTTCATTTTCCCTGTGTTTTTCGCACTATATGGTCCATCTCTTTATTATTTACTCAATATTTGAGATAGGCTGGCAAGAAGCCCCCGTTGTCAGACCCGACAGCCATGGCACATCGGTTTCAGGCTAAATTTAGAGTACATGCGTGAATGGCTGAACCATTGTTACGTCACCGGTGTCACCATCTGAAGACTCTAGTGGTAGACATACCAACCAATCAGATAGTGCGTCCTCGGTTGCTATGCCATGGCTGTCGGGTCTAACAAAGGGGACTTCTTGCCAGCCTATCTCAAATATTAAGTAATTAATGAAGAGATGGACCATATAGTGAGAAAAACGCCAGGAAAATGTCAGATAAGTAATAGTTATAAGGAAATGACTACGAAAAGGAACAAATTTAACACTAATAGCAATTCAAGCGCCTGTGGTCAAACGAGATCCCAGGTAACCCAGAACTAACAGTTGGCAAGCAGATTTATCTGGAAATTCAATACTTTTTTTCTTGCACTTGCCTTATCATATATATATATATATATATATATATATATATATATATATATATATATATATATATATATAGAAATTGCATTAAATTATGAGGAGAAACATGCTAGACATTAATATCTTCTAAGAATATCAAAGCATAAAAGTAGATATAAAAATATGATAATAGCAGTCACGACTTCAAGTTTCCTTACTGTACCCTTCATATACATATATAGGTAACAAACTGTGTAAATCCTGGCTACGTCCCTGATATATATATATATATATATATATATATATATATATATATATATATATATATATATATATATATAATACCCCAAATGGAGCCTCATACATATTAAAAGGGGGATCTAGGCAAATTACCTTATCATACCCCATATGGAGCCTCATGTATATTAAAAGAGGGATCTAGGCAAATTACCTTATAATACCCAAAATGGAGCCTCGTGCATAATAAAAGGGGGATCTAGGCAAATTACCTTTTAATACCTCAAATGGAGCCTCGTGCATATTAAAAGGGGGATCTAGGCAAATTACCTTATAATACCCCAAATGGAGCCTCATGCAAATTAAAAGGGGGATCTAGGCAAATTACCTTATAATACCCCAAATGAAGCCTCATGCATATTAAAAGGGGGATCTAGGCAAATTACCTTATAATACCTCAAATGGAGCCTCATGCATATTAAAAGGGGGATCTAGGCAAATTACCTTATAATACCCCAAATGGAGCCTCGTGCATATTAAAAGGGGGATCTAGGCAAATTACCTTATAATACCCCAAATGGAGCCTCGTGCATATTAAAAGGTGGATCCAGGCAAATTACCTTATAATACCCCAAATGGAGCCTCGTGCATATTAAAAGGGGGATCTAGGCAAATTACCTTATAATACCCCAAAGGAGCCTCGTGCATATTAAAAGGGGGATCTAGGCAAATAACCTTATAATACCCCAAATGGAGCCTCATGCATATTAAAAGGGGGATCTAGGCAAATTACCTTATAATACCCCAAATGGAGCCTCGTGCATATTAAAAGGGGGATCTAGGCAAATTACCTTTTAATACCTCAAATGGAGCCTCGTGCATATTAAAAGGGGGATCTAGGCAAATTACCTTATAATACCCCAAATGGAGCCTCGTGCATATTAAAAGAGGGATCTAGGCAAATTACCTTATAATACCCCAAATAGAGCCTCGTGCATATTAAAAGGGGGATCTAGGCAAATTACCTTATAATACCCCAAATGGAGCCTCATGCATATTAAAAGGGGGATCTAGGCAAATTATCTTATAATACCCCAAATGGAGCCTCAAGCATATTAAAAGGGGGATCTAGGCAAATACCTTATAATACCCAATAGATGGTGGTTCCCTCATTATAGATCCCCACGATGTCGCCCAAGAATTTACCCTCCTAAGCCTTCCCAGCATGCCTTGCCAGGCTGCAAACAACAGTCGATGGGGGTAACAATTATCAGGTTTTCTTGGAGTATAAATAAGTGCCTATATATTTTTATACGGTAATCGTGCAATATAACGGACCCATGTTACTATCTCTCACAAATAAGTGTGACCACATTTCACTAAATTTATTTCTGCATGATAAAGTTGACGATCCGGCGCATCTAATGATATCATATTTTTGTATGTTATTTATATATTTATTAAGCTACAAACTGTCCAAAAAGGGTAGTTTGCCGAAAATACCCAAAATGACGTCGTGTCAAAGACGTTCTGAGCCGTCGTCATGAATCCACAGTAATATACATATATACCATGTTAAACATTAAGATGATGTCTTATAAAATTTACAGTCATTATATAATATTACCCATATATGTTTATACTTTTTTACCTCTTTTTATCCACATTTCACTTGATGCACGTTCAAGGTGACGACGCCCTGCCGCCAGAAAGTAAACAAATGTCGAGTGTCACGTGACAAGTCATGCACTTAAAATCAAGAGAGACACGGGAGAAAGACGTTCGTCCGCATTATGTTACAACATTTTTTGTTATACTAACATAATAATATCCTTATTTTTAATAAAATAATTATTGAGTGTGACAACATTTATTAGTTATAATGAATGACATTATTAAGGTATGATCTCTTTTTTATAAATTGTGTGTCCACATATAGTAGTTAGAAAAAGTTAAAAAAGGTGTTGTGACCACATTTAAATATATTCTTACATCATCATATCCCTTATTTTTTTTCTAAATTTTATCCTGAATTTTTTTTTCAAACCAAGAGACCATATTTTTTACCAATAAAAAATAAGTTGTGACCACATTTTATTTGACCAGCCATATAAGTTTGTATTATATACAGAATATTATAAAATGTGGTCACATATGGTGTGACCACATTTTTAAAAAATAAATTTTGCCAAAAATAAGTTGTGACCACATTTTACTTGACCAGCCATATAAGATTGTATTATATATAGAATATTATAAAATGTTGTCACATATGGTGTGACCACATTTTTCTCCAAAGAATATTGACAAAAATAAGGCGTGACCACATTTTATTTGACCAGCCTAATAAGTTTGTATTATATATATAATATTATAAATTGTTGGCACATATGAAGTGACCACATTTTTACAATAAATATTGACAAAAATAAGGTGTGACCACATTTTATTTGACCAGCCATATAAATTTGTATTATAAATAGAATATTATAAAATGTGGTCTCATAAGTGTGACATTATTTTTTACCAATAAAAAATAAGTTGTGACCACATTTTATTTGACCAGCCATATAAGTTTGTATTATATAAGAATATTATAAAATGTGGTCACATATGGTGTGACCACATTTTTCACCAAAGAATATTGACAGAAATAAGGTGTGACCACATTTTATTTGACCAGCCTAATAAGTTTGTATTATATATATAATATTATAAAATGTTGTCACATATGGGGTGACCATATTTTTCACAATAAATATTGCAGAAATAAGGTGTGACCATATTTTTTTTGACCAGCCATATAAGTTTGTATTATCAATAGAATATTATAAAATGTGGTCACATCAGTGTGACCACATTTTTTAACAATAAATATTAACAAAAATAAGGTGTGACCACATTTTATTTGACAAGCCATATAAGTTTGTATTATATATATATATATATATATATATATATATATATATATTTAATATATTATAAAATGTGGTCACATGGTGTGAACACATTTTTTACAATAAACTTTGCCAAAAATAAGTTGTGACCACATTTTACTTGACCAGAAATATAAGTTTGTATATATATTGAATATTATAAAAATGTGGTCACATATGGTGTGACCACATTTTTCACCAAAGAATATTGACAAAAATAAGGTGTGACCAGCCATATAAGTTTGTATTATATATATATATATATATATATATATATATATATATATATATATATAATATATATAATATATATTATAAAATGTGGTCACATGGTGTGACCACATTTATTACCAATAAATATTAACAAAAATAAGGTGTGACCATATTTTATTTGACTAGCCATATAAGTTTGTATTATATATATATATATATATATATATATATATATATATATATATATTTAATATATAAAATGTGGTCACATGGTGTGACCACATTTTTTACAATAAATATTAACAAAAATAAGGTGTGACCACATTTTGACCGGTCATATAAGTTTGTATTATATATATATATATATATATATATATATATATATATTTTAATATATTATAAAATGTGGTCACATGGTGTGACCACATTTATTACCAATAAATATTAACAAAAATAAGGTGTGACCGTATTTTATTTGACCAGCCATATATATATATATATATATATATATATATATATATATATATATATATATACATATATATTATAAAATGTGGTCACATGGTGTGACCACATTTATTACCAATAAATATTTACAAAAATAAGGTGTGACCATATTTTATTTGACCAGCCATATAAGTTTGTATTATATATATATATATATATATATATATATATATATATATATAATATATATTATTAAATGTGGTCACATAGTGTGACCACATTTTTTACAATAAATATTAACAAAAATAAGGTGTGACCACATTTTATTTGACAAGCCATATAAGTTTGTAATAAATATATAATATTTTAGAATGTGGTCACATATAGTGTGACCACATTTTTTACAATAAATATTGACAGAAATAAGGTGTGACCACATTTTATTTGAACAGCCATATATGTTTGTATTATATATATAATATTATAAAATATGGTCACATTTGGCGTGACCACATTTATTACCAATAAATATTAACAAAAATAAGGTGTGACCACATTTTATTTGACCAGCCATATAAGTTTGTATTATATACATCAATATTATAAAATGTGGTCACATATGGATGATATGCCCAACATGGTCCCGTGTTTCTCCCGCGTTCGTCTCGATTTTAAGGGCTACCGGTCTGTTACTCATGGGGAGGGGATGTTCCCATCTGATTGTCCTTACATGAAGTAGTCTAAAAGGACAAAAAAAAAATAAATAAGATAAATGACATGTCTAAAATGTAGTCTTTATACTCTGTCCACAAAAATGACTGTTTATTACACAATTTATATTTATTTGAAATATAAAACGTACATAGAGACAAAGCTGAATAGAGCAAGAGTTAACGTGATCAGTCGAATATATTCACAGACGACAGTTGCACGTTTATGTTTTTGGCGGCACGACGTCGTCAACTTTTATTAAATCTTGGGGAATATGGATGTTTAGAGGTAAAATTGTCTCTCTATCTATGCATAAAAAGATATATTGACTGTAATTTTTGTAAGACATCATCCTTTTGTTTAACATGGTATGCATGTATACAGTACTGAGGATTCATGACGTCGGCTGAGAACGTCTTTGACACGACGTCATTTTGGGTATTTTCAGCAAACTACCCTTTTTCGACAGTTTGTAGCAAAATATATTTATATCAAACATACAAAAATATTGTATCATTAGATGCGCCGGATCGTCAACTTTTACATGAAACAGTTTTTTCATTGAAATGTGGTCACACTTTTTTGTGAGACCATGAAATATGGGTCCGTTATATTGCACGATTACCTTTTATACATACTTAATCTTAAGTTACAATTTATAAATCTGAACTGAACAACACAACTAGATTATGCGTTATATGTAGGGGTTGTTGTATGTCCTCACCCTGAACGCCAAATATTGTGGTCTGAACCACTTTGGACAGATATGATCACGCGTCAGGAGGTAAACTCTCCACCTTAGGCGCTGTAACGCAAACAAAAAGCTAACCCTTGATAGAACACTTCACGTGGACTTTAACGTTTAGAAGCTTTCATAATCACCATCCTCCACAAACACGCTTTGTGTTGTTCCTGCGTAACTTGGCAGTGGGCCAGGCAGGGCTCATTAACCTCTCCCAGACAGCGGGATGCAAGATGTTAAGTGATTTGACTATATCACTTTTTTCATTCGTCTTTATTGCTTCCAGCCAAGAGGTTATGCATTCATTCCCGTTCGTGTGTGTGATTGAGTGTGTGTTTGTGTTTGTTCACAACATAAATCATGCAAGCAGCAATGGATTTCTTGAAATTTTCAGGGAATTTCGGGACTTGGCCAATGAAGAATCGATTATATTTTGGTGTGGCTTCGGCACATGATCCGGATTGAGGAACTTTATCAAGGCAAATATTCAAATGTAGTCACTTATGCATGATTTAACCTGGGAATATGAGCGGAATAAGTGAATGAAAACACGGGTTGTTAAGCATCCCACATTAGAGAGTCCTACATTGCGGAGGCTTGCATTCCTAAGAATGCAGATTTCTAGAATTTAATATTTGTTTGTCTCTCTTTATTTTTTTACGGTCAAAGTAAAAACAAACAGGTGAGACAAAATGATAGTATTGAATTCTTAAAGGACTGTATATTCAGCATATTTATTGTCCTTTAAGTAAGAATAGTATGTCTGCCAGGTAAATTACTTTAATTGTCTCCCTTACAAAAGATATCTCTTTACCGACGGTCATGTATTATAAACATGTTTGTGAAATATTTCAAAGACAGAGCCAGGCTATCTGTACCTTCTGAGGATGCAATCTTTGCTGACGGGTAAAAAATCTCAGAAGAGAAAATTGTTTAATTAAGCTTCTTGCATTCATCTCGGGGATTGATTTAGTTTTTGGAATACTCCTTACCAAAACATTAAAACATGTTAAAAATGTCGTACATGTGGTACAAAGATGCACAAAACTCATTGCGGAACTTATAATTTGTGTCTTGCTGATTTGTGCCATCTCATCAGATAAACCTGCACCGGTCTCAGAGGAAATCTGCTCCTCATCACAACTGCTATGAGATAATTAAAGGATAGACAAAGCAGTTACCCCTGCACAAGAATGGAAAACATTGCCAGAGAAATATCTTTCATGTGGCAGGACCCAGAAAAAAATGCACCTTGGTTTGGCAGTTTTTACGCGGGTTTTAGATCTATACGACCTATATACAGGTTTGCCGACGCCTGCTGGCCTCGTTGGGGATTCATTTCTACTGAAGCTTCGCCATTTACAAATGACCGATTTAACGCAACTTGACAATACAAGTGACCTGCTTTTGCGCACATTGACGTGCTTTTGAAGGTTCATCTTGAGGATTGAAAAATTGTCAAGGGAATGGGCGGGCCGACAGTTAAAAACAGCAAAAACTCTGGACAACCAATTATTTGAAACATATAATTCTGGTTGCTAGGTCTGCATTTCCAACAACTGACTGTGTATATACACATCTTGAACTTTACATAAAAAAGAATCAGTCTAGTTAACATCGAACATTTTTGGAAGGCCCTTTTTCCTTATGCCGGCGGAACCCGGGATGCCAGTTTACTATTTTGAAACAAACGCCTTTCAAAATTCAACATTGTTTTCCAATATTCGTCCCTTTAAAGGTATATTAACTTCTATATTATATGTGTTTTATCTGACGCCAATATTTTATCTGTTTGAATATTTAAGTTTCCAAGTAAAGCAGCCTATCACACGGACATACTTAGGCCATTTCACCTGTTTTATACGTTGTCTACGTTGTGTTTGAGTAGATACAGTTTAAATGTTAACCATAACAGGACTGCATTTCCAGACATCCGATCTTGAGCACAACTGTCAATATAAAAAAAAGCAATGAAAGGGAAAAACACAGAAGAAGATAAAAGCATGAATTAAATTGATATTGGAAGTTGCGAGGTATATCACTCTAAAAACTGGAGACACGTTTCGTGCAAAAAATTGAAACGCCTGTTTTTTTCCCTTTTTTTAACACGTCAAAATATTTTAAATTCAACTTAAACATGTTTTGCCATTACACGCGTTTCATAGCATTTCCTGCCAAACGGTATTGTTATTTGAAACACGTTTATTTTCACATGTTTGGTATTGAAACATGATTTCCATCAAACACCTCTGAACACGTTTTAAATACTAAAAAACCTGTTTCAACTTGAAACTTTTTTATATCTTGAAACGCCTTTTTGTCACATTTTTTACCCATGTTTTCAATGGTAAAACATGTTTTACCCTTATACTAGTTGCTTCAGTTATAACTGAACACAACAGAAACATTACTTGTTGAAATTTGGTTTATATGTTTCTTGAATTTCTCTAGATCTTTTTATAGGAGTGAACTACATCTGCGTAGACACACATATGGAATAATTCTAAGATACGAAATTATGATTTATTGAAATCTGAAACATTGAATATCAGTATCAAACATTATTTAAGCAAAAAACAATTACAGTTTCTTAATCTGTTAATCTGTACCCTCTTTCACTTCACCTGCAACACCATAGTCGCTTAGATAAGAAATAAAACTTTAAGGTAGCAACACTGTTTGAAGCCCCATATTTAAATATCCATTCAAAAGTGGTCTATATTCATAATAGACTTTTGAATTATACATTACTTTAAATCTGGCACAGTGATCTTTCTGATAGTAACTTCATGACAATATCTGAAAAGTGTTTTTTGTTGTTTTTTTCTCTATCATGATTCTATCTACCCAAAAACTGAAAATTTAAGTTTTTTTTTCAACAATTCACAGAATAAAAATTTTAAATTTCAGTATCTGGGTAGAGAAAAAAAACACTGAAAAGTTTATTATTGGAGGTGCATATATATATATATTTATTGATTAAAAATGGTAAAAAATTCAATCTTTTCATCTTATTATGACCATTCCTTCCTTAGATAGTTTCCCAATGTCCTAGCTTGTCTTTACATACGATCCGTTAACCCGGCGTTTCAAGTGTCCGATAAACGCCGAAAAAGCCCGTGCAGTCGATTTGATTGGGAGCGAAAAAAAGTGACAGAAAAACATAAAAGTGCCGTGCAACATGTTTTAAACATGTCTCTATCAAAAACATATAATAAAGTGAGACATGGCGCATCTACCTTAAATTGGCAACTAACCACCACTTTTTGCAGTATTCGGCCACAAAATGGCATGCGTGTTATATTTATAATTAGACCAACATTCCGTATCCGATCCAAGTTTTATCTTCTCTTGTAAAAGAGTAAGCAAACGGTTTTAGATCAAAATATAAGCAGAGATATACTATTTTAAGGAGAACACACAATTAAATATAAATGGACACACATGATATATGAATAGAACTCTTAAATGTTAAAACTCGGTTATCCAGGATGGGAGTATGGCCCCACATAAAGCCCCTGTTAGATCCGAATTCAAACTACCCGGTATACCGTCACAGTATTCAGAAATATTAATCCCTCACGAATGACCTCTCCAGGAGCATGGCCCATAAACAACGAAAATCCTCTGCAGAAAATCTTCAGGGACGAGAACTAGTCGAATCTATGTGAAGAATAAACATTCAGTCGGCTGCACTGAGGACCTCCTACGAACACCAAATTATATGCAATGAAATATGTTTCAGTATTTAATAAATGTGTGGCGAAAAATATTTGTTCTCCTATGTTAGTGTGCTGTGTGATTTTTTTTTGTGTATATGTGCTATTGTAATCTACATATATCGCACCATAAACAAAATTGGGGCCGGTATTTTCTACCTATTCAATATTACACTTTGTTAACCTTTATTGACTTTTACCAATAAACTTTATCTTAATGTACATTATTTGTTTTCATAAACACTAAAATATTTTGAAATTAACCTTCTACAAATATTAGACCTGGTGGATAACTGGATATACAATCCAGATGCAGAGAATATATATGTCACGTCTTGGATTTTTATGAATTATCGTATACTGAGGCTCAGTCACACAGCCAATCGCAGGCCTGAACTCGTCCCTGTCTCTGGCACCAGCTGTTAAGTATAACTGCATACTGTGTTATCTGACGTTGTAACCCGAGACAGACTGCTTGACGCGGCCCAACACCCTGCCGCTCTTGGGTAACAATCTGGATACATTGTCTTTAGACTACGTAAAGTACTCTAATTAAGAAGTCAGAGTAAGCTGTACATGCCCACTTTTTTATGATTTGAATGCGTCCTAATATGAGAACTCCTTTACCAGGAATAAATCAGTTATTTCTGAAAACTACACATCTTTGTTTCCGTTGCACACATCGTTTGACGGAAGTGCTTTGTTTCAACCTGTTTGTTTGTTGTTTGTTTACTATTGAAATCGTCATAAGCTTATTATTTCTATTAATATGGGTTTTGAAAAAATAAAATAAAATATGGCCCGCCCGCAGTGATTTCTGAAAAAAAGTGCCTGAGAACCGTTCCCTTTTTAAAATTTATCTGTTGAATTTATGTGTTATCTGACTCTACGTATATGCTTATGAACTGTAGGTTATTCGCCCCTGTGACCGATGCCTGTTTATCTACAAGCTGTTAGTAAACACAGTACTTGCGCCAATGTTGTCAAACAGTAAAACTATAGGTAACCATTAACGTGGAAGGCTGAAAATTTAGGTGAAAGATCACTAGTTGTAAAACACTATTTGCAAAACTCTTGTCTGACTTGGCGCCAAATGTCATTGTTTAATATGCTTGGAATAATATGCCGGGTCCCATCTGGAACCTCAGCCCTACCAAAAACCTATGTGGTGCCAAGAGGAACCTATAAACAGGAAAAAAGGGGTTCAGGGGGACCATGGTTCTAGACAGAACCATACGAGTTCTTACAAGAACCATCAATAACTCTTTTTCGTAGAGAGTATGCCAGAACCGGTGTTGTCAGACCAACGAGAGCGGGCGTCGCATGCTTAAGATTTTTTTAAGGGACTCGGGCTCGGACATGGTCTCCAAAAGATGGAATGTGATTCTTATCTCAAGGACTCGTACTTGGATTTGAACTCGAGAGGACTGGATTCGGACTTGATAACGGACTAAGATTTTGTAGACTCGACTTTATCACTGTGGCGCATACACCTATATTCATTACAATGCAGGTGTAATTGGTACCTTTACGTAATATTTCTCCGAGGGAAAAAGGCCTAAGCCTCAATGTTCCTTCTGTTAAAATATTTTACATGTAATACATAAATATCATTGTTAATTCACAAAGATTGATCATCAATGATGCTTCAATCTGCATGCCTGTCCCGTGGCCAGGTTAGTTTTTTTTCTGTGTCAGGGTTCATAAAAGGTTCAGAATATGGTTACTGTTTGATTAGTTGAAGTGTTTTAGTTGATGTATAACAGAGAGTATGCTTTTTGCGTTTGTTAGCTGGATTATACAAAACATTTCAGTGTAACCATGCAGGATATGCAAGACCAGCCAATGTCCAGACTAATATCTATTTTACTTTGGAATCGTTTTAATTTCATTTGTTGACTTTGCGATGATTTTACAAGATACCGTGAGAAAGATAGTCATGAGAAATATTATTTCGCAGAAAATTTATCTGATCTGATTTTGCTTGAACTAGAAGAGGTATGTCATAACACGACTAACCCAGTAACCCTACAAAAACCCAATATCACGACCAACTGAGTAAACGACCGACCCAATAACACGACCAACCCAAAAACACGACCAACCAAATAACACGACCAACCCAATAACTGGACCAACCTAATTATACGACTGACTGACGCCCATTGCTGTGTGACGATTGATTTTCTAATCCTGATTTCAAAGGGTCATAAAAGTCTCCCAGAACCAACCCAGCATCACGACAAACTCTGTTACACGACCAACCCAGTAACTCGACCAACCCAGTAATACGACTAAACAAATAACACGACTAACCCAGGTAATACGACAATAACAAACACAACCAACCCAGTGACACGACCACCCCAGTAACACGACCAACCCACTTACAAGACCATATCCCAGTAACATGACGAACCAAGTAACACGACCAACCTAGTAACGCGACTAACTCAGTAACACGGCCAACCTAGTAATACAAACCCAGTAACACGACCAACCCAGTAACAGGACAAACCCAGTAAAACGATCATCAAAGTAATGCGAACATCCCGGTAACACGACCACCCCTGCTACACGAACGCCATGGTTACGCGACCAACCCTGGAACATGTTCAAGAAAAAACACGCGAACATCAAACAAACATTAACATCACAGCAAGATGGACATTCCACTTTGGCCAACCCCATAACAGAAGAGCAAAGCTCATATAAACTCACCGGCAAAACAACCATCACGTGACCCCGGAATCTAGTAACACGATCAACATGTCAAAAACTGGCTGCCGTTAACAAGACGTCAAGCGAGGAGATATATGTGAACCGTAAAAGAGCGTGCCATAAGAAAACGGGTATGATCATTTTTTCCATTATACTTTTGAATGTAATCTTAAACTGAAAAAGCCGGTGTTGGAATTCCTTTGGGTCGGGAGGAATTTGCCCACCTACCTCGCAAACATCGAGAATAAACTGCATGTTAAAACACTTCAAGAAGACGAAATTATTACAAATGAGAGTAAATACCCGCACGTTGCCAGGAACCCGCTGTGTTAATGTAAAGGGCTGCCTGGGAAATTGTGATTGAAGGGTATGAGTTCGTTTCCCATCCGGGCTCTCCCCGTCGACACCGGCGGCCTTTGGTATGTCATTATCTCAGATAACTCCGCGGTCCACAGAACAAACTCTGATAAATGGACCGACGACATGTCATTCACTGCCGGCTGTGTGGAGTTAAAAACCGCCGAGGGGCGCTGGAAGGTCCCTGGAGACTCGCTATGCAGGGATATTGTAGTGTTCTCAGCGTTTTACTGACAGCATTACGACGCTTAAATTTGCACGCTGCAATTTAAATGTCACAAGTTACGAGAATACATCATTTCACGCAAGTATGGATTCTGGCTGCCAAAAGAAGAAGCCTTCACTGACTATAAAGAAAAACGCTCTTCACGTATAAGTATATTATGATATCATGTCACTCTAAATTTGAGGAATATGTATTGGTCTGACCTTATATATTTATACTTTTAATCTTTAACAGTTATTCACATCCCTCAGTGCACTGAGTTCTACCCGGCGGTAGCCAGTTTTCAACCATGTAGGTAAATGCTATATAACTGTCGTCTGCTGTGTCTGAGTTCAGTGAGCCGGCACTGGGGATGTTGTTAGATAAAACCACAATATATATATATATATATATATATATATATATATATATATATATATATATATATTTAGCGTGTGTATGACACATTTCAAATATATAATGACTAAGTATAAGGTTTTAGAAAAAACATTTTTTATGTTTCCAGTGTAAAGTCATTCTAAACTAGCTAGTTTTAGATACTATATTTCAAAGTAAACTCATAAATGGCACCAAGGTCTATAATTCTAATTATTAATATTTGATTACATTGACCATCCTCCCCTTTAACATAAAGTGGGGCTTATATACCCTTTACCCCCCCCCCCCCCCCACCCACCCACGCCCCTCTATATTGACGCATCTGAATATAAGTTTCATCGCATTATTTTTATAATTTGATACTGAATTGATGTACATTTTTTTGCGATATAACGGGCCACAGTGTGGTGTCGTTGTTTGAGATGGTAAAATCTGTTGTATTATGATCTAATGCAGTCTATACAGCAGTTTATAATGTCCGCTGTATATTATATGGTTAAAATAGTCAGACACCATAACTGAAATATGACCATTGCCCTCGTGATCTGAAAAAAAAATGACCTGTAAATAACCTGTAAATCTGTAATGTATACAAGTATATAAGAACCGGTGGGGGTAGTTAATGGTGCTGGTAGATTATAGTATACAGATTTTCATTATAGCTTCTATAATTTACAGGAGATGTAAGCTTTGTGGTACACGAGTCGACTGATGCAGCCTTTACGCAGTTCATCAGTCTAATATCAATTAGTGTGTTGATCAACAGTTTGTACGGTGGCCACGGGAGTGGCTTCGTAATGTCCATTCTTTACGCCCGCACTGATCCCTAATTACGTTCTCTGCTACTGATGACTATGTGTATGTGCCCGTGACAGTTCAATTAACGCTCCTTTGTCTGTTTCACGTGTGGCTGGTAAATGCCATATATAAATGAATTCTAACAATTAACAGTACAGCATCCAGGTTCTGACTATACGTTATATGACTTTTCACTTTGAGCCAATAAAGTAATATGTCATTTTTAATGAAGATTCAATGTTCTTTCTATTAGCGAAATTCTAATTAAATATTCATTAGTTGTGTGATGTTTTAATAAGTAAAACCACTTAAGAAGTGCCTTATCTTAAGCATCCAGACCAGCAAGCCACTTTTACTTGACAGAGTAAAGTAAATTAAAATATCTCAAAGGCGCTTTTTTCATTATATTTCTCTCTTCCGTTAATTTTTAATTTATTTTCATTTTAAAATCTTGTATTTAATTTTCCGGCAAGGTGAATTTCCTCAATGAACAGACCCCTTAAAAGAACACAACGCCAGGTTTAAAATTACACTTTATGGGGTTCGATTAAAATTTAAACAACATTTGCATTGATTTTAAAGGAAGGAATTTTGTAATGGATGCATATGACTTTAATGTATGTGACCTGTCTTTGCATGTTCCCTTATATTTGTGATATCAAACATTAAAGTTATGTACATACACGATTTTTATTAATGTGTATATTGTACTATACTTTAAAGTATGTTCTTTTGCTTCTCGGCCTGTTTCTTTAACATTGTCAGCAATCGGGTTCATAGGCTTATAAATGTAAGTTGTCGTCAGTTATCTTTCATCGATCATTCTTTAGTGTCCGTCAACGTTACCTGTCTATACACTCGTCCTCATAGATCTGGAGTCTTTGAAGGTCTTTCCTTATGTGTATGCATATTCATGTCACAAATTTCTTATCATTATTTTGTGTTGTGTCTGTGTATATGTGTTTGTTTGTTCACCTGTCTGTCTGCTATTGACCCCATCTCTCTCTCTCTCTCTCTCTCTCTCACACTATCTATGTCTCTCTAGCTCTCTCACTATCTATCTATCTCTCTCTATCTCTCTCTCTATCTCTCTCTATCTCTTTCTCCCTCTGCCTCTCTCTCACTATCTATGTCTCTCTCTTTCTATCTCTCTCTCTCTCTTTCACTATCTATCTCTCTCGCTATCTGTTTCTGTCTCTCTCTTTGTTTCTCTCTCTCTCTCTCTCTCTCTCTCTCTCTCTCTCTCTCTCTCTCTCTCTCTCTCGCTATCTCTCTCTCTCGCTATCTCTCTCACTATCTATCTGTCTCTTTCTAGCTCTCTCTCTCTCTCTCTCTCTCACTATCTATCTATCTCTCTCTAGCTCTCTCTCTATCTCTATCTATCCCTCTTGCTCTCTATCTGTCTCTCTCTCTCTCTCTGGCTCTCTCTCTCTATCTCTCTATCTCTCTCACTATCTATCTATCACTCTCTCTAGCTCTCTCTCCCTCTCTCTCACTATCTATCTCTCTCTCTAGCTGTCTCTCTATCTCTATCTCTCTCTATCTCTCTCTGACGATCTCTCTCTCTTTCTAGCTCTCTCTCTAGCTCTCTCTCAATCTCTCTCACTATCTATCTAGCTCTCTATCTCTCTCACTATCTATCTATCTCTCAGTTTACTTCTCTCTCTCTCTCTCTCTCTCTATCTCTCTCTGTGTCTCTCTGTGTCTCTGTCTGTCTGTCTGTCTGTCTGTCTGTCTGTCTCTCTCTCTCTCTCTCTCTCTCTCTCCAACTATCTCCATCTATCTCTCTCTGTCTGTCTCTTTCTCTCTCTCCCTCGTTTTATATTTTTTTTTGTTTCTTGTATTCACTCTGTCTGTCATCTCTCCTGTCGTCTCTACATATCTTTCTTTGAACGTACAAACGTCATTCTGTGAGTACATATCTTTCTGTCTGACGTCTGTCTCGCCCGCTCTTTCTCTCCTATACATAACTACCTATTATTCCACCGGCAGGTTATGTATCACAATGTCGTCGCAATGATGTCGTCAGTAAAATCTAATAATGCGTGTGCTGGTCGATGACAATTAAAATATAATCAGCCAATAGCGAAATCTAACGAAAGGCCATTGTTTGTCTGCTCTAATGAGTAAATAATGAGGATAATCAACAGGGGGTCAATTAGGACAGGGGTTGTCTGCAGATCCTTCCCTTTCGTGCGTCCATTGAAACATGACAGCCAGCGCAAGGCTTTATCAGACTACAATGCCCTAACTGTAAACCTATACGTGTTTAACGACATAACCACAAACCGCACGACGTGGTGTTTGACGGGCGTGTACCAGATTATTAATATATCACGGGGGTTTAGGGTTAATTTTGTGGCAACAAGTTCAGCACGTAAAAAATAAATAAATAAACGAACCAGGCAGATAGCAGTGATGGAACTAGTTTTTATGATCCTGATCCGTGCTTAGGCTTGACTGTTCTGTTTTATACTTGCTAACATTAACGCAAATCCACAGTTGGTGGTGTATTTGTGGAGGACCCGGGGGGGGGGGGGGATCGTTGAAACATCCTGATCAAAAAGTTAGTCTTTGGTTATGACCTAACATGACCATTAGTATAACCGGAAACAGTTCCCGTGTCATGGGGTATTTGTTGTCTCCCTAACCCCTCAGGGGGTAGACATATTTGTTTCCATCGTCTGGCGTTGTCCTTATCAGTCTTCGTCTGTAGGATATCTTGTGAATGCAATAACTTTTGAAGCGCTGCATATTTTTTTCCTGATATTTGAAACAGAACTTGTTAGGTCTTGTAGCAAAATCTCGGTCGAATTCGAAAACTGGCCTTGGCTAGAATCTTCAAGGGAAAATCATTGGAATTATATGGCTGTAGGATTTCTTGTGAACATGATAACTTTTGAAATATTGCTTATTTCCCCCTCAAATTTGACACACAAGTTGTCTCCACCAAGGGTCGGTAAAGTTTGAGCAATAGGGATCTTCGCCTTGTCGAAAGGTCAAACTGCTAGGCCCTTAGGTCGCTTAAAGGTGAACCCCAGCAATTTCTGCAAAATCTTGTAATGATTAAGATGAAGGAGATATAGTACGACTACAGTGTATAACCTGTGAAAGGAGTATTACGTGTTAGTGATCCGGTTAACTGAATGGAGTAGATTGAGCCTGGCGGGATGGAATGCCATGTCTAATACGATTTAAGTCTACCGGGAAGAACTCTTAATAGGTCAAACACAAGCGGATCAGAGAGAATTATTTGATCGCCTTGACTGAAAATGGATCGGTTGTATAATATGAAAAGGACATTAATATTCTAATCACACTTACATCGTATATGTATTAATTGAACAACAACGTTGAAAGGACATAGACTTTGGATAAGGCGTCAGTAATCCGAGCTGAAGGCCTCTATTAGATTCCAGTGAGTTCATTCGAAACAAAAAAGGTGACATCATTATGTGCCATAATACATTACACGACTCAGTTAAGGCTTTAAGTGTGACTGATAGGGCCTACCACATACCTCGATAGACAGACTTATGTAAGACGGGCAAACTTAATCTTATAGTCTTAAGGTAGCATCCCTTAGAAAGAACTCAACCAAACGTTTATATTAAAGCCATATGAGCCCATATAATTTTAAAACTGATACAGTGGTCTTCATCAGGAAATACATTAAGATAACAGTTTCAGCAACTTTAAAAACTGATTTTCAAACATTTCATTTATATAAAATGTGTCCTAAGAATCCATTAAATTAGTTTCCTTCAATAAAAAACTTTTTTAAAATATGGATAATTACCTAAATAATAAATTATGATATCATTGGGTCCTTATTATAAATAAATCTCCTTATACTCAAAAGAGAAGACACCTCCCATGAATCTCTTTAAATAACCCAACGTTTTGTTCAAAATAATTGAATATGCATAATTAATATAAAAATTGCACCATGTGTTCCTTGTGTTTTTCAGTACGTTATACTGGAAGCGGTAATTAGGACAGGAATGTAAATTTACACCTCACGCCGGAGATCACGGTGGATTTTAGGTGGACAGCAACTCAATAAAGGTAGCTAACATTTAATTAGTAACAGGTGATGCAGGTGAGGCGGACAAAGATGATGAAATCGTCTTTCCGGGCCAATGTAAAAAAAATCTAGGACCCGTTACTAATTTTGTATATCACTTGATTTTTAATAGCATTTCGAACTAGTTTTATAATAATGCTTGTCCCATATTCTATATATTTTTTTTAACTTTAACAGAAAAAACTGAGAATGAATCTTCCAATAATCTATAGATTCCTCAGCGGGTTTGATCAACATGGGGTCTGCTTAAAGAATGCGATGCACAAAGAATTTTAATACCCCTAAATTCTACACGAAAAAAATCCTTTTTTTAGCTTCTGTAAGGTAAAAGTGTGGAGGTTTTAGATGAAACCTTAAAGCCAGGTATTCACCTATCTGTGCGTGGTGAACTATAGAGGCAAATCCTGTTCAGAAAGTTCTTATAACGTCTCTGTTTATCTACAAGCCACTAGTAAACATAGGGATGTTTACTAAAAAGAAAATACTATTTAACCGAAGTTGTATGGGTGCATATGTGCAGAAGTTAAAATTCACTATTTACCATGCACTCTCTGCAAAACTCTGGTTCGCCTGACTTTCCGCCAGATTTCCTTGTTGAATATTTGACATGTATTTTTGGCAGGCCCTCATAGTGAAGCGGGATAGCCAGAAAATAGTTCAAATGGTGATACAAGCATGACATTTGGCATGCATATACTCCCATTTTTCAGAATGGCATCCGATGTGAAACAAATATTGCCAGTGTGTGCGCCAGCGAGTATAGGAAGGTTGCCTAAAGGTGTCTAATTTATGGAAATATTAATTATTTAAGTATTCTCACAAACATCTTGGCGCAATTATTGTTGTAATTTTTTTTTTCAAAATGGCTGCTGTTTTCGTTTCCATAATGGCCGTCAGCTTAACAGAATAATATATCTTTCGACCAAGACTAGCCACTATAGCTTAAAACACAAGACTTGTCTAAACTGAGGATTGCAAATTCATTTATGAAACCTATAATTTATTCAAAGAATGGCGGCCATGTTGAAATTCAACATGGCGGCCTAATCAAATTAGTAGCAACTATTGCAATGGCTTTAATGGAATCACTGGTATCGCAAACATGGGTGTTGCTACCATTTATATTATTCTACAGTGCTCAAAGTCCAGATAAAAGGCAAAATATAAGAAAAAAGGCGGCCATTTAGAAATTCAAATGGCGGCTGAAAACGTGGCTGAAAAAAATGGCATCTGATATTTTTGGAATCAGCTCCCCCAAATTGACAAAGTTAGCCAATAAAATCTCTTTTGGCAGGACAATCCGGCTAGAGCAAAATATCTGACATAGCATACTGTACTATCATGAAAACTCGTAGTGGCCTTGTCTGGCCTTCTTTGACGTCGAAAATCTTAAAATATGTGGGCCGTGTGCGAAAGTCAAAAGCTGAGTCCGCCCTCTTCGATAAACATTTTCTCATTTGTATGCTTTTCATCCAAAATATCTAATATAAATTAATATACTTCTGACGTCACAATAGGCCCCTTTAGGCATTCCAGTAACCAATTTCACTGGAGGTGTCATATATAGAACTTTGCAAGGTTCTTATTGGAACCTTTAAAAGTGTTCACACTGAGTAAAGTCTTAAGATCTTTCAATGGTTTTAACCAAAACCCTTTTCGCCAAGAGTCCGTGTTTAACTAAGGTTTTATGTTTTATAGATGATGAAAACCCAGCCGAGTGTCTCAGCGATACCCCGAAACTTATTAATTGATTTACACCTCGTTCTACTTATACATCTGATTTTCTTATCACATTTATAAAAGTGATTTTGTAACAAGATATTTTATCCAGTTTTCCCCAAGGAAAAGCAAAATTAAGCATAGTCAATTCCGGAGTTCGTTCACTGACGCCATAATGCAACTAATGAAAATCATATACTCGCGAAAAATGAACATCACGATTATACTGCTAATATGAAGCACCCAAATGAATCAAAGGTAATTTGACCTTTAATTCATTTATTTTCAGTCCTGGCCTTGCTCTTATGACCTTATCTCTGCTGATAAGGACCTTATCACCCTGACAATGCCATCTTATCAATTGGATTAAAATAATCACGCTTGTTTATAAATATGTTTTGATTTTGATAGGGCTAACACCAGTCACCGAGTCCTTCACTTTAAACAAATATTGGCTTCATTCACATTCTCAGAACAGGTTCCTAGGTTACTTATGTGAGTTACAGTAGGTTATTTATATTGTCTTTTAAATGTGTTAGAAATACCATATTATAATCTGTAATGTGTTCAAATTTTTTAAAAATATTTAAACATGTTCTGATTCAATATATGAATAATTCTACCATGCTGAATTATGTCTTTTAACTGTATTAGGGATAACCATATTACATATATGAATAATTTGACCATGCAGAAAATTAGGAAAAATACTGGAAAAAGTTATTTCTCAAAAATGATAGATGTAATTGGGGGGGGGGGGGGGGGGGGGCTCTGGATCAACCCCTGAGATGGAATGCTTGAGAGTGGGTTGAGATTTCACTAATTTATCAACGAGGTTTGGCAGGATTCGAACCCAGGACCTTTTTCCTTAGAGATCAGTGCCTCTGCCACTGCGCACCTCATTTCCCTGTGTAAAGACTACAGATGGCCCCCATTTTAGTCCCCCCCACGATAATCTTAAATAGTTTACAGATTACCCCCGGGGGAAGCATAAACCTAATTTCAGGTTAACACCCCCCCCCACCGATCAGATTACCTACTCGTTGATTTAATTAATTAATAAATTCATTTGCTCTAATCACATGATATATTCAAAATAAAAACCCGTGTCAGATACGAAAGTTAAAAATTTCAATCGATTAATGAAGTAAAAAAAAATTGACGCGGAATGTTGATACTACTGTTAATTATGTTTTTATTGACTCTTAAAATTTCACCGTAGAGCATAACACAGTACATACAAAAATAAATATACAAAAACTAATTTTCAGAAATCCAGAAGAAATATATTTTAAGAAATTTAAGTCAATAAATATAACAAATAGTGTTTTGAAGGGGAAATCTGAATTTATATGTGTTAATCTAGATCGTTTTTGAGTTACCCCCTGGGGAAAATTTGAGCTTGGGTAATCTGAAATCCTTAGACCGGGTTTGCCATTGTTGCTTTTCCAGACCATGTCACACAGTTAGACCTTATTGTCAGACAGGTCATAATTAACTTGTTATCTGTGTCAGTGGGTTACCCTTGTGGTTAACCCGTATATCCTGGTGCCTTATTCCAGCATCACACCCCTAGTGTAACGTTTCACCAAAACAACGCTCAGTGTAAACACGGATACCGGGAGAAGGTGGACCGGGCAGTAATTTTTTAATTTGTCATTTTGACTACTTACAATAAATATGACCTACTTCAAAAATGTACAGCATATGTCGAGTCATCTTTTGGAAAATATTTATAAAAAATAAATAGAAATACACATTTAAATGTTATTTTCATTAAATGTTATGTATTAATTTAAACTAGCTGCTCCCGTGGAAAATCCACAGCTCTATCTGATGCATACTTTTATAATGAGCTGATAGGAACCAAACGACGCATATTTTAATCCTAAGCTTTTTGCAGGAACTTTTGTCATGAGTTTCACTTATATGATATAAAGATTACTTCTGCTAGAATTCTCCAGGAACACCCTCCACCAAAATATCAACATAGAAAGAAAAGTTATTCTATTCCAGAAATCACACAAAAAATAGATTTTGGAAAAAGACGTAAGGCATATACAGGGTTTACGAATTTTTAAGTGAGAAGTTTTTTTCCGATTAACATCATAGGTCCGACAGCTTCATTGCTTGGGAAATATCGTAGATATAACGATTGTATAAAGGAGCCTTCTACCGTGAAATTATATGAAAGATGCTTTGTATTAGTTGAAGCTCAGGCGCCATCGTGAAACACGATGTTTATTAAGAGTAGTCAGTTGAGGGTATAGTCTAAGGCATGTTAACAGACACAAGCGTTATTTGTATACAAATTCATATGTCGTGGAAGTCTCTTGTACGCGAAGCGTATAGCTGCCAATGTGAGAAGATAGGCCCAGAAAACATATATTCCAACAGTATTAATTTTTTTGTTTAAGTACTGTAAATTGTCATGGAATAAGCAGGTCTGATGCAAAATGGACAACTCTCTCAAATAAAAAGAAAGCAGGTTGATATATTTTAATGAAAGCATTTAGCAAAGAAACCACTTCAGCCTTGGTTCGTTGCATTGTCTTTCAACAAATTAACGCAAAATGTAATATACAGATTTTGCTGAAAAACTGTAGAGGGGTAGAGTTAAAGTGCATCCGTAATCCATTACATTTTTGGAGGTAATCGAAATCACCATAATATACAGATTTTGCTGAAAATTTGTAGAGGCGTAGAGTAAAACTGCATCCGTAAACCGTCACATTTTTGGAGGTAATCGAAATCACCATAATAAATTTTTTATTAAGTGCCGTAATCACAGTTCCATAAAGGAATGATTATAACGGGCTATTCCTTTGTCCCCGAGTAGAAGCCGCCCATTCGTATGTTGTTGTTCTGCCACTCGCCTGGTGAACCCGTGTTTCTGAACCATAACAATGTTTTACATGAAACGTGCACGTATAAACGAACGACTGATTAGTAGCTTCTGGCGGGGGTTTCAAAGTCCCCAATAGAGAAGTGTGTGCAATTCCCCCACCCCCACCCCGGGCTTCCTTTTGATTTTTTTTTCAAACAACCCATAAATCGGCCGAACCATTAAAACCATGGTTATCATGGAAAGATACTTCTGAATGTATAAAAATCAACATACCTGTAAACCTATAAAACAGTGATCGTGTAAAGGGTCTCAGCTCTTTGTTTCCACTCAACGGAAAAGTGATTAAGATTTATGTGGATATGTGTTCCGCGCTTGAATTGAAAATCTTTACTTCCTTTTGACAGAGTAAAGTTCCTTGACAGGTGATATAATGGAAATGGGGTTTAGTGGGGATTACAGGTTGATTCCTGAAAAAAGCGTGACAGGCGAAAAATGTTTTGCTGAACATTTGTAGAGGGTTAGGGTAAAGACATATCAATAGTCCATTTCGTTTTGGAGGTAATAAGAATCACCACAATATATATTTTCTTATAAACCATTGTGACAAAGGACCATTCCTTTGTCCCCGTGTGGAAGCCACCCATTCGTATTATTTGTTCTGCCACTCGCAAGGTGCACTTGTGTTACTGAAGCATGACAGTGTTCACACTTGAAACGCATATACACGTGAACACATGACACATGACTGATAATAAAGGAGAATCTGGTGAAGGTCTGTACGCCCTGACTACAGATTCTAGTTTTAAATCAATTTAAAGATGTACTGTGATATTTTTTCATGTTTCAACGTCCCTACAGACAACGGATCTTAACATATATATGTGACCCCCCCCCCCCCCCCCATACCCTGGACCCCACCCCACCCGACCCGAATGATAATTAAGTTGTGGGGCTTCTTTGAAAAAAACTTCATAAAATACATGACTTTGCCGAACTTTTGAAAACATAGTTATCACTGAAAGATATTATTGAATGTATAAAAATCAGCATACCTGTAACCCATAATTTTTTTTTTTTCAAACGGTGGTCACATCATTGGACTCAGTGCCTAACCAAACTGAAAAGCCCTCGCACTGAAAGCGGAGTCCATTGGTCTTAGGATTAAAAACCTTTACTTTCTTTTAAGAGAGAAAATTCCTTTAGAGGAGGCGTTACAATGGATATGGGGAATAGGTGGGGATTATAGTGGACCCGCGTGACCGCGTATTGCACGGAAATGCCTTTTGGGCAGGACATGCGCTCTGGCCACGGTCTTAACAGGCCAGTGAAAATCCCCGAGGCGCCTCCTGAAAAAGTGTCACAGGCGTGGAGGACCTTGCAGTACAAAAGAAATAGGGGCACCTAATGGGGAAATATTAAAATTATTAATTATTCAGCTTAATAGGGCAAAATCCTGCAAAATTAAGCAAACTTGTCCTATAGAAGAGCGCACCACCGAAACGTCTGCCGAATTTGGGGAGTCAAATCAGAACGGAAGCAGGTAAATCGTGGTCTAGAAAAACCCCAACTCCGTATTAATTATATAGATTCTTATTCCTAAAACTTTTGTTATGACCTATTTCCATATGGATGTGTTAATTTATAATATATTCATCTGACTTTGATGACACAGGAATAATCATAATGACCTTAAAAACCACCCAGTGATTAACAATAAACATTGAACAGTGATTTAATATGCTAATTAATGCTTTGTGTCAGATATATATATATATATATATATATATATATATATATATATATATATATATATATATATATATATATATATATATAATTTCAGTGATACCCCTTAGAAAATGAAAAGGATGATAACGTATTGAAACTTCATACTTTGGTTTCCTACGCATTTTATGTTATTCTGTCAACGTGTATAGATCATTATAGATATGACGTATCTGATCTATTCCAGATGAATGTTTCAGGTTTATCATGTGAGGCCACTCTCGCTCATACTCGGTTCATTATTTGATAGTAATGATTGACACCCTTTGCAAAACTATCAGTCAGATTAATTTGTCATTAACGTCGAATATGTATCGCATACGTGTCCTTAATCGATTATTTTTATCATTTTCCGTAACATGGTAAGCATAGCGCATATACATACATTAACACACTCACACTTATTATCCTTCACAAACACATGTAAATCTTTCTCAAGTAGGGGGGTACATTGTATGCGTCACTTGTATATTATTATATATACGAACATATCTTGAAGCACTTCGAAGCCCCCCCCCCCCCCCCCACACACACATACATAGGCCCTTGTAACGGGTATATCACATTTAAGCCCCCTTTTCCCAATATAGTGTAATAATAATAAAATTAATAATAATAATAATAATAATAATAATAATAATAATAATAATAATAATAATAATAATAATAATAATGATAATAATAATAATAATAATAATAATAATAATAATAATAATGATAATAATAATAATGATCATAATAATAATAATAATAATAATAATAATAATTATTATTATTATTATTATTATTATTATTATTATTATTATTATTATAAAGATGTTATCAGTTGGGGGGGGGAGGCGCGGTGACTACTGCGCCTTCGGGCTCTAGGTGTGTTATCATTTCCATTACTGGGCCATACCATCCAGGCTTCCAGGAAAAGCGCTCTCGTTTGTGAGATAATCTTTCACATTGAGCCTGCAGAGCGCACACCTACGGAGCCCCGTTGGGGACATGAGTAAAAAAATATTTATTTTGTGCGCACGACTTATTATTTCGTGCGCACGACTTATTATTTCGTGCGCACGACTTATTATTTCGTGCGCACGACATATTATTTCGTGCGCTCGACTTATTATTTCGTGCGCACGACTTATTATTTTGTGCGCACGACTTATTATTTCGTGCGCACGACTTATTATTTCGCGCGCACGAGATATTATTTTGCGCGCACGACTTATTTTTTCGTGCGCGCAACTTATTATTTCGTGCGCACAAGTTTATTAGTCATGTGCGGATATTGTGTCAATTGTATACGTCAAGACACAGACGTATGGATATTAATCTGTAGCAGTCGACTTAAGTTTCCAAGTATCATATAAAATGTGGGTATTTGCCTTCATTTGTAGATAAAGTGGTTATGTGGCTGTGTATATGGCATTAAAATGGCTAATATATATATATATATATATATATATATATATATATATATATATATATATATATATTTATATTTGTGTGTGTAATTTTACTTTAAATTTAGGTTTCAAATTTAAGGAAATTGTAGTTCTCGCTGAGAGGCATAGAGCAATTATGCATGTTAACCATTGGATATATAAAAAAGCCTGTCAAAAAAAGGAGAAAGTTGGGGAACTTGGGGATATTGGATCCTCAGGGTGTAGAAAACCGACCTCACACCTTAAGAGTATCACGACGGCGTCAGTATTTCGTTAAAAGACTGGACTATCTTTTGGCCAATTGGCATATGCGCATATATATTGATTTGTACCTGGACAAAGAGTGACCCACCGAGTTATTTTAGGCTATTTTATTTAAGACTATTTTGTATGTTCTTCACAAATTATCATTTATAATGTTGTTTTAAATGCCTTGTTTATTTATATGTTGCGTAATTCCCACGTAATTGTTTATTTCGCAATCCGAGTCAACAAATACTGTATTTCATTTTGATTTCATTGGCTCAACTAACAACATGCACTTGAGTATCCTGACCCATGATCCACTTGTTTTTAAAATTGTTCACCAGAACAGTGTTTCTCTGCTGAAGTTATTCTACAATGAGCAGTTAAACTAGAGGAGAAATTCCCCCACCAAATGGTTATGTGAGATATATGTGTTTTGGCTGATATAATAGTATGAAAAAATTAATACAACTACCAAAATGACAATGTATATATTTGACTTGAAGAAAGATTGTTATTAATATTATTATAAGGATTCTCCTCATATCAGTTGACTTTCTGTACTGCTGAGGCAATGCTTTGTTGCCCATTGAGTTAGAATCTTACATTTTACATTCAAATTAAGTAAGTTGTCCTTGAAACCTAAGACCATGACACATTAAGAAATAGATCCTGACGTGCATATTAATATTGATTTGTGTAATTTATTAGGGAATACCTAGTAGCTGTATGTCGATATAGTCATATATGAAATCGTGGTCCAGAAACATACTACAGGTGGTAATTAATGTGTTTTAACGAAAAGTCATCTGGGATTATCTTGCTAACTTTCATTTAAGATGAGATCCAGTGTTCGGTTTTGGCCCGTTGTCCTTCCGTCCAGTGTTCCGTAAGGAAGGTGGCGCCACCTGTCTGGTGTATGAGAAAACTTTTCAAGATGGATGAACATGCCAAATTTCAGATCTATACCTTGAACCACTCCGGGGATATGAGCAATTTTGACCCAAGGCACATGTACAGATGAACGCCACACCAAAACGATTGCAGATGGCGTCACCATTCTTGAGTACAAGATGAAAAAGTCCAAGATCTATGGATATGCATAATTTCAGGCCAATGGGTCAAATCACTCCTCAGAAAAGAGCATTAATTTATTTTACGGAAACGGGAAGGTAGGTGGCGCCACCTGTCTGGTTTACGAAAAAAAACTTTCCAAGATGGATAAACATGCCAAATTTCAGACCAATACCTTGAACCAATCCGGAGATATGAGCAATTTTCACCAAAAGCACATGTACAGATGGACGCCACGAAAAAAAAGATTGCAGATGGCACAACCAGTCTTGAGAAAAAGATGGAGGAGTCCAAGATCTATGAATATGCACATTTTCAGGCCAAAAGGACAAATCACTCCTCAGAAACCACTCCGGAGATATGAGCAATTTTCACCCTAAGCACGTGTACTTTGAATACAAGATGGAGGTATCCAAGATCAATAGACATGCACAATTTCAGCCCAATCTGTCCATTAGTTTTAGACTTATAATGCTCACAGTACTGTCAAGTGGCAATGATGAGAATTAAATGGCCCAAAAACGCACGACTTATTACGGTACGGAGCCCCGTTGGGGACATGAGTAAAAAATTATTTATCTCGTAAGTTGTGCGCACAAATTAATAAGTCGTGCGCACAAAATAATAAGTCGTGCGCACGAGATAAACATTTTTTTACTCATATCCCTAACGGGGCTCCGTAGGGCTCCGTACGAATGGTTCGTACAAGTGTGACATTTTTTCTAGAGATCTCGAAAGATATTTTTTTTTTTTTGCTTCCTAAAATTTTTTTTTTTTGCTTTCTAAATTTTTTTTTTTTGCTTCCTAAAAATTTTTTTTTTGCTTCCTAAAAATATATTTTTTTGCTTTCTTTAATTTTTTTTTTTTGCTTCCTAAAATTTTTTTTTTTTTTTGCTTCCTAAAATTTTTTTTTTTTTGCTTCCTAAAATTTTTTTTTTTGCTTCCTAAATTTTTTTTTGGCGAAATTCTATGTCGAGATCTTGAGATGTTATCTCGAGATCTTGAGATAAATATTTTTTTTTTCTGTGTCCTAAATCAGCCACCGTAGGGGGGCATGCGTCTCTGTGTCTCTCCAAACTGCCCCCATGTTTCGGTGCCCGTGATTATCCAGAGCACATAGATTGACTGTGTATGGAGGATATTCTAAAACATTTATATAGCATAGACTTCGCATACAAGTTCATAGATGTATACATATTCATTATTTAAAAAAAAATTGTCAAAGGAGCTTGCTTTTGGAGCTCGGCCATGCATAGTTCCCATGTCACTCGCGGCTCAGGCAGAGCGTAATGTTCACCGGCTGATAACCTCATTGAGTTTGAGGGACAGACGCCGCCACTTCTTCCATCGTTTTTCGCACTTTTATTTCTGTCATACTCTCGGATTTGTAACAAAATAAGACACATATCCACGCCAAGGTGTAGTATTTGGTTTATAAGACCATTACAGGTTAGAAATGTCATACAATCGGATTTGGAAACACGTTTGTGACCTTCACAATGCGTAAAACATGTTATCGTTTTTATTACAAGGCAGCAAACCTCCTTATATGCAATACCTTCCATTTGGGTACCTAACTCAATCGTATTAATGATTTTGAATGTAATTTTTTAACTGTTCACATACAAGGTCCCGGTTATTTTCGGAAACAGCGCTGTTTCTGGAAAAATATTTTCTGTTCTTTCCACACTGTCAATCTATCATGATATCTAGCAACACAGATCGTCTCGGACTATGATCCGTGGTGTCCCGGGGACGGCAGCGTTATTTCGTTTATGGGGCTTTCACACATTCACGGATAGCAAAACGGACCATCCCGAAGCATGGTTTGAAGATGCCGGTCTCAATACGGAGCTGTCGGTGGCTACACGGAGACTCCCGGGTGTTTGTAGTGGCTACACGGAGGTGCACGGTGCCAAGGAGTGTACGGACCATTTTTAATCCGTGTACTCCGGGACGGAAAATTTCGCAGGTTTATTTTTTTCTCCGAACATGCCGGTGCACAAAGGTTTACCCCGTGATGTTAACACGGATGATGCCGGAGTTAAGACGGATGATGCCGGAGCGATGATCCGTGATGCTCTCCGTGAATGTGTGGTGCCGGATCAACACGAATCACATCCGGCACGATCCACGTGTGAACCGTGTAGCCGCCGTGATGGTCCGCGGCCAACCCTGTTGGTCCTGGAACGTCCGGGAAGGTCCTTGGGGCTCCGGAAGGCCACACTGCAGTTTAAGGAAGTTTAAAACTACCGTGACGGTCCGGGGAGATGGCGACATCCGGGGTGGTCCGTGAAGCCGCCGTGTAGGGTCCACGGAGAGCTGTAGCTCTACCTTGAATGTCCATGTGAGCCCTTGACAGTCCGGGATGGTCAGTGTTCATCCAGGGCTGTCCGTGTCTCTGCCGTGTTTGTCCGTGTTGGTCCTCCGCTCTGCCGTGACTGTCCGGTCCTTGGTCATCCGTGTTTGCCCGGGATCGACCGTGTGGCTGCCGTGTCGTTGGACGACCGTCGACGCTCGAAAAACCCAAGAATGAGCACGGATCATCTCGAATCTTTATCCGGCGGGATCCGGCACTTTCTGGGACTGCCGTATTCATTCGTGTTTATTTGGGACTGGGGCTTTAGGATGTTAAGCTACTAGAACGAACGGGCCCTATACCAGAAGGCAAAGGGTAAAGTCGGATGAGACTCTCACGGGATGATATCAGACTATAAACTTAAACTGTTACCCATATATATATATATATATAAATATATATATATATATAAATATATATATATATATATATATTGTTACAGGTGCTCTTTTTATTGTGTGACACGGGCTTGTTACATTTTATGTTTAATCCGTACTGGTTGAACTCTCGTTGTCATGTGAGCCTTGAGTTTTCATGCCTGGTCGTAGGTCACGTGATGAGCCTGGTGTGTGGAGATACACAGCGCTGTTCATTTTAGAGAATTCCTGAAACGCGTGTTTACTGTTGAGTAGGGTCCTTATAGACTGTTCGAGAAGTGGAAAATCCCCGGCTTGGGGTGTGAAGGTATATAAAGGGGCTGTTTTTTAGAACCAGAGGGCAGACAGCAGAGCAGATACCTGCGGACGTAGACGCGTGTGTCAGATTCTAAGACCTTGTTCAGATAATTGAGGTTTTATATAAAATGAATAATTATACTGAAGGGTACTTACAAGCCCTATAGCTAAAAGGATATGGGTAACAGAGACCTTATTTCAGATTACCAAGGAGATTTTTCATTGACGTCTCTGCATTTATAATTAAGAGATTCTCGGTTGAATGCTTACGATTTGTACCCTGTTAACAGACCACTGCATCTTTGAAGGTCTAAAAAACAGAGAAAAACATGCATAAAAATTCTAAAAAAAATCCAGGTGACACCACCAGTCTGCAGAAACTGATGAAACAGTACTTGATGAATATGCATGCAATGAATCATGGTGATCAATGCATCAATTGTCCAGATACTGGAGCTTTTGTAACAAATTTTTAATTATTCTGGGGGTGGGGGGGGGGGGTGGGGAGAGAATTCTGAGCCCCATAGCTCAGATGATATGAGTAACAGAGACCTAATTTCAAGTTTCCATGGAGATTTTTCATGGACCTCCTTGAATGTGAAGAAAGAAGATTCTAGGTCCAAATCGGTACCAGAGACCTAATTTCAGGTTTCCTTGGAGACTTTTCATCGGCCTACCTGCTTGTCAAGAGAGAAGATTATAGGTCCAGTCATTATGATTTGTTTCCTGTTAACTGATGACCGCATCTTATGAGGTCTCAAAAACGGAGAAAAAAATTCATAAAAATTGACAAAAAATACAGGTGGCGCCTAGAGAATGCAAAAAATGATGAAACATTCCATGATCAATCTCCATGCAGAGAATCATGGTGATCAATGCAATAGTTGTTCTGATACTTGAGCTTTTGAATCAAATTTTCCATTATTCTGGGGGATACTTCGGAGCGTCATAGCTTGAAGGATATGGGTAACAGAGACCATATTTCAGGTTTCCCAGGAAACTTTTCATGGACCTCCCTGGATGTCAAGTTACAAGATTTCATGTACAGTCGTTAGGATTTGTGTCCTGTTAACAGATGTGCACATCTTAAGAGGCCTAAAAGAAAGAGGGGAAAAATTGTAAAAATTAAAAAAAATACAGGTGGCGCCACCAGACTGCAGAAACTAATGAAACACTCCATGATTAATCTCCATTCAAAGAATCATGGTGATCAATGCTATAGTTGTTCAGATACTTGATCTTTTGTATCAAATTTTCCATTATTCTGGGGGGTACTTCAGAGCCCCATAGCTCAGAGGATATGGGTAACAGAGACCTAATTTCAGGTTTCCAAAGAGATTTTTCATGGACCTCCCTGGATGTCAAGTTAGAAGATTCCATGTCCAGCGGTTACGATTTGTGCCCTGTTGACGGACAGACAGACGGACAGACAGACAGAAAGACAGACGGACGACGGACAAAGAGTGATTGCTATAGCTCAGATGACTTTCAGTCAGCTGAGCTAAAAATCAGGTTCTGTAACACTAAGCTGCGTGAAATGTCTAGGGCAATGAATAAAGAAGTCGGTTTTTTTTTTTTTTGTTAACAATTATTCATAATTTATTCTTAAAACAATCCTAACATTACAATACTCTATATCGATACAATTACACAGTATAACAACAACAGTTTAACAGTAAATCAATACAGTTACAGAGTATAATAAATAAAGTGTACAGTACCTGGATACCACCACTGTCACAGCGACAAGAAGTCCTTAAAACGTATAACCCAGATGAAAAGTTCACGTTAATCTTCTCAGAAAATAATAGTCCGATTCAATCACAAAATCAATTTGTGTAATCCAAAAGTGAAGTTTATGTAAGCAAACTGGAGACAGGCCGCACTAAAACTGCATAGAGTTCGTAGAATCCCTGAAACTACTGCAATTATCGGATAGGTCCAAAACTGACTCACACACTTCCGTTTCCGCTGTAATATTTCTCTCTCCTCCCTTGGCTCTAAACACAGCCCCTATTTATAACTTTTCATCCGAAAATTATAGAAACTTCTATTTTACGAACAATCGATAGAACCCAACAATACAAAGAACATTACAAGTCACGCGCTCATATAGTGCGACCAGCCCAGAAAGTTCCAAATCAGCATGAGCGCTGTGTTTCTACACGTAGAGTTCAACCAATGCGGATTACACCGAGCCTCCAACACCCGGCCAGGCGAGGTTGCTTCAGCAACGAGCCACGCCCGCGCAACAAGAATCAAGTGTCAATAACACATGTAACAGACATCTGTAACACTATGTACGTATATATGTGGGAACTCATATATTCCTGATAAATATGACGTCAGTCCAGCTTTTGTGTGTGTGTGTGTGTGTGTGTGTTGGGGGGGGGGGTGTATATTTATGGGCATGTTCGGGAGCATGTTTTTTAAGTTAAGTTATGATAAAGGCCAACATATCGCTTCGTAGGATCATACTTTGCTTATATAAAATCATTCGATTTAGGGCGGATCCATTCTTCGTAAACCAAACTTCAGTCAGGTTTCAGTTTCTTTGCCTGTTAGTGGGCAGTGTTTGAAAGGAACGCCCTGACAATCATGTAGCCTTCCATGCTGCCTTACGTATAACTGACGTCTGACCTGTCTCTTGGTTTCTTAAAAATAATAAATAATAATTTTAATCAGTGACAAGTAGGCGAAACTGGCCACTGAAATACGATGAAGTATGCTACACATCAATCAATTACATAATGTTTTATAAAGATGTTAATCACATTAATTTATTATTTGCGGGCAGTTAGACTCAACATGACATGGGAAATTACTACCATTTTTTATTTTGTAGTTATACTCACATATTTGCTACTTGCTAACAAAACCACACCGAAAAAAAATCACTCTACAGAAGCATATGTTCTCTTATGTTTTAGTATTTTGTTTTCTTTTTTTTAAAACTAGAGCCAAATCTTTGGTATAAATGTTGCCGACTGCTGCTATTGATTTAATCCATTCACAGAAATCAATGGAGGCATCAAGAATGTTACATTTTATTCATACTCCTGTCTTTGAGTAGCTCATCTGGTTGCGTATTACTAAAGTCAAACACATATGTCCCTTATAGGTATTTTTTATTTATTTATTACAACATCTTCCAGGGTAGCCTTTTTCAGATTAAACATCTGTTTACAGAAGGGCCCTGTAAAACATATAGAAACACTATACAATACAATTTTCAGTAGGTCCATTAAACTAAAATGACATCATACAATCACAGAAGATTAAGCGAAAGCGCAGTCACGCAAGCACACTTAAAGGTGAGATACAAATATATGTTTTTAGTATTGAGTTACATTGTAAAAAGTATGCAACAGAATTTCTAAAAGCATAAAACGAGGCTTGGTTAAAACTCAAAAAAGGCACCATATAGTGTACAACTGAAACAAAATGTGTATATAAAAGTTTAGATGATATGCGCATAAATACGGTACTTAACAGTTTAGATGCCTCTCAAATATTAGTATTATTTAGCTATACAGGTAGAAAATAAAAGGAAATTATTCTACATTGGTTTTATATGCAAGAAAATATGAGCGCGCAAGGTATCACACAGAATGGCATGTTTATAGCTCACTCACTGCTTATTCTCTGCGATTTAATTTTTGTATCCGCGGAGTCGCCAAAGTTTTGTTATTGAAAGATTGCAACGTTTAATTGAAAATCAATTTCGAAGTGAATAAATATGATTTTACCTAATTTTTTTATTGACAGGTTTTCTCAACATATTGAAATGAATTGATGATCAATCTCATAAACATTCTTGAAATGAAATTGGAGTGCAACTGAAAAAATGAATTGATCCAAGGTCTCAATATAGAACTACTTTAACGTAATCTCGCGCAAAAAATTCATGAGCATTATCTGGGCAATCAAGCAATCAGTCTAGGATATATTTTTTATATTATTAATGTCAATTAATGAATAAAAATATCCTTTTTCAGTTAACCAGTAAACTATAAATTTCCTCAAAACTTTTCAACTGCCAGTAATTCCCCAAGAAAATAGGGTTATATTCTACAGTTATTAGTTTTTTAACTATTCTTTATCCGTAAAATTAATAAATACATATACCCATCCAAAAAAAAATGTACCAGGTTTAAAATGACAAATATTTTAACTAGTCTAATATGGATTTGAAGAAATTTTTGGAATGATTTTAAATTGAGAGGGATTTTGACTGACTCTGCATTCATTTCCGTCCAGCACTGTTGTGCGTAACTTTATTTTTTTAACACTTTACTAATCACTTAATGTCAACTTAATCTCAACTTTGTTTATAGGGGTTATTCCCCTTATAATATACCTGTAACGTGGTGTGGTCATATACCTGTAATGTCATATTGCTGAATAAAAATGTTTCATATTTAAAGGTATATCTGTAGAGGAAATATGTTGGGCATCACCAGTTCCTTACTCTGAATCTTTTTTTTTTTGGTGGAAAAATGCACTCTGTCTCAGAGAAAACGCATCCCTTTTAACCTAAGATGTCCTGAATCATTTCTTAAATGTAAATATGGTGAATAATTTCTGATAGCTTTTGATTTGTTTTTCACATATAACGTACGGCTCTAACGCATTACACGCCAAATGAGCCCAGCGTAGAGTTAATGGGTTAATGGAAACGCATTTGACGGAGGGCACACGGAGCGGTCATATACACTTAACCATTAGTACGTGTCTTAGATCACACATATTTATATAGGAAAGGATGCTAATTTGTGAGTGGGCGATTAAGGTTTCCTACTTTGTAGAATAAGAAATAGTTTTTGTTTTATTTTCCAATGACCCTTCAAAATGCCATGGGAACCTGAAAAAAAACGTAATGTTTTCTTTGTCTGGAGGACGTTGCTTAAACAATCCATTGAATCTATCAGTTTGAAATATACTATTTTCATCTGAGGTCATTAGGTGTTAAACTTTAACAGATCAATGCGAGCATTGTCACCGAAAGATGATGTTATTATGCAACAGAAATTAAAGCAAGGAAAATAAACAGCTGGTTTAATCAGGTCTGGGCGGGCAGAATGTGCGGATGACTGGAAATAAAAGATCCCACGCCTCGCATATATGGTTCAAGTCATATACTTGCCCAGGCACTTGGTATAAAAAAGCCGCATACCCAGTGATCAAATAGGAGAAATTACAAAAAAGTCACCTGGATGGACAAATAATATTACTAGCTGTTTTTGTTATACCTCTGCCAGAAAATTTAACATGGTTAAAAGCGTTTCATTCTTTTTACATTATATCACATACATCATACTTAAAATGTTATGCATTGTTTATATCAAAATATACCTTTTGTTTTACACATTTGGCTGTCGTGTGCTTTATGTAAGCAAGTCAATTTGTTGTACCTTCATCAAGAGTAAAGAAAGCATCTGCCTGTAACAATATTATAGGAGATCCATCAATCTGCAACAAATCCGTTTAGATTTAATATTGCAATTCAATGGGATATAATTATGGAATCATGTTATTACCACTGTTATTTTTCAGGTTTCTATTTAATCTACTCGTTCCCACATCGTCAAGCCCCTATAGCCATGTTCCTATATATATATATATATTACTCAATAACTGTCTTAAACTGAAAAAACAACGTCAGATTGGAATAGGATCGTTTACAGCCGGGCTATATGCATACAGTAGCCTATGTCCGGCAGAGGACGTGGCATGGTCAATAAAACCTAAGGAATACCCTGCATCTCGTATATTGGGCAAATTTTCTAGCTGCAGGAATATAGGGCGTATTCTGAACATATTTGGATGGTATAAGATTAAGACACTAACAGCCCGTGAAGAGTGAGCAAACACCACCAGACGGACAAAGACTGAGTCATGCCCGGCTTATGTCGGATTTATACCTCAGATATCGGGGGAAAGTATAAAACATTGACTCTCCAAGTCGTCGAACGTGCCGTGATAGAACAGAACTCGGTTGACGAGGCGACTGGGTGCACGACAGTATCTGTGTTTACATAAACGTGGGACACAAGAACTGGTCAAACGAAATACCTGAATATTTAATGATAATATGCACGGCTTGGCGTTGTTTAACGAGTGTTGTCCGCCTGAGATACAGGTCAGAGAAACTGGTGACATCTCCCTCTGTCAGCATGGTCCGGTTGGTCTCAATACAGGGATCATTTCTTGAACAGTTATACGTGACTACTGATACAGTTATAGACAGTGCCAATAAGGCTTACCCATATATATTCGTTTTGTTTTTTTAGGATTTTGGAAGGTTATTATAAAGAGTTAACTAAATTACACTCAGTGTACCACACACCTCCGCAAAAATAACAAACAAAAAATTAATTTTAAAGAGTTCACTAAATTGCACACAGTGGACCACAAACCTCCGCCAAGATAACACATAAACTTATTTTACAATCCCATTTATCCTGACACTCCCCCAAATTTAATGGAAGTATCACCTGGCCCATGTCTCACCCAGCCAGGGTTTCATGGACTTCTTTACAGCTGTTTTTATTAGTGTGATCCTGCGTACAGACTCCAATACCCATAATAAAAATACACACAGATGATCAAACACGCGACAAACAAGGCCCCCTTGGAAGAGGTTAAATAGGTATAAATAGTTAAAAGATAAACGCTGAAAATTCTTCCCCGAACATGAATTTGACAATTTTTCAGTTTAGCGTTGTTGTGCATGTGACCCTAATTCCGTTATATGTCCCTATAAATATATACAGAATTTTTTTTCCAAGATGTTAAATACGTTTACAAGGATAACCTGCGAGGTATGCTACTGCTTACCTCCTAGAAAAAAAATGTCCATCAATAGGGCCTTCTTAATGACGGAACATTTGTTTTACCATTAAAGCAACATTAATTTAATAAGTCCATGCAGGGGATCAAATGGCGTTTATATGTTGTATGGAATGGATTGCATTAAAAAATGCCCCCCAATTTCACCATCCCTGATCCGCCCCTCATCTATAGCACCTTCCTCTGCACCATCTGACAGTGTTATGACAAAAAATAGACATCTTATCTGTTTCCAAACATAATTAATATAGAATAAGATATAACCTACTTAACTTCAGCAGGTATATTTTAATTTGATAAATAATGCTGTTTTAAACGACGCTACTGATAACAACTGCAAGCTGTCATTTCTTAGTATGTCAAATTCAAATTAAACAATGTTTGAGTTGCGACTTTTCTTGGTATCGCGGAGTCAAATTAATCACTGTCAGAGATGCAATTTTTTATTGTTTGAGACTCTATCAGTTTGGCCCTTTTATCATTGTTTTTATATCACTCAAACAAAAACATATTCTTTGAAAGGCCACTTTTCATATAACATGTTACCAAACAATGCACACAGAGCTGAACAGCCATCACCCGTAATCTCATCGACGTTATTTAACTCGCATGTTCTCTGGAAGTCTACAAACACGTGACCACGGGGTTTCTTTTTCTACAAATAGGCCAGTTCATAGATGAGGTTAATATAGAATTACACTTATGATATATTTTCTAGTTTGTCGGAAAAGTTTCCAGACTGAGGATAGGTTATCCCACTACACTGGCTATATTCGTATGAACACTTTATTTAACAATCCACACTGCTATATATACGTAAGCTAAAACATAGTTTAAAAATCAATATAACCGCATTTATTTAACCTGAAGATGATAAATATTTAACTGATCAATCCACTTTGTCTATATTTTATGTCATTCAGTCTCATTTAAGCTCACAGGTTCCCCTTTGACCTATGAACTTTGACCTATGATTGGCGTTTTCATCCCATTCTCGTTAAGAGACCTCTCTTCTTTTAGTATCTGTCTCCTGTTTTGAATATCTGCCAAAATATAACTTTACTAGATTTGATTATCTTGCTAGTTCTTTGTGAGCTCAGGGGTATGAAGAAATGCCGACCCTGCCCTTTTGGGTTATGACCAGGTATAGGAATGAACGATGGTAGCTGAAATATTCTAATGTGAATGTATCGGGAGTACCTGATGTTTTAAAGTTTTATTATATTTACACTTTGAATGCCGGTATATAATCTTACAAGGTAATTCAACCCATAAACAGTCCACAATCTTGAAACTTGAGTCCAACAATAAACGAGGTTTATCATGCTACTGACAAGAGACAAGGTTATGAAGAGATATCGGAAAACAGTGCCGGGTAGATCTAGCTCATTGACAAAATGAACTATAACTTTTATGACCATTATTGGAATACAGCCCTCAATTAATCATCATAAGTGCCAATTAAAGTAGAATGTTAGCGGAATGAGGGTGACAAGATGCTGTATGTGTGAAGAAACCCGAGTGAAGATATTCCAATACACTAAGATTATTTCGTAAATCTTCAGGGGAAGATGGTAAAAGTGGTTATTGTTTCCTTTTGTTATTAGCCTTTGGGCTAGCACACCGTCATCTGTCTGTAAGTAAGTCAGTGAACCCTTTCCAGTTTAGTTTCAGCGGAAGTGTGAACGAAAGGCCCATTTTGTTGGAACAGCCCTCGCCCACCGCCTGTCTACTGTTATTTGACACTGTGATTGGCTAAAACATAATTGGATTGGGGAACAGGTCACTAAGTCTTATTAATATTCATGACACAACCGGGAGTTAATGACCTAGAAGCCTTTTATTGGTTACACACCCCACCCCCACATATACCCCAGCTGCCAACCGTTCTTTTTTAGGAAGGGAGGGGGGGGGGGGGTTAGGTATATCATTCACAATAGATTATGGTTTCCGAACATAGATACCTATTTTTGTCATCAATATAAACATTGAGGTGTATGTTATTATAGAATCAAGTTATAAATAAAATATATAAAATATATAATCTTAAAAAGGACGATTTTTTTTATTTTATACAAATAAATGATCAAAAATATCAAAAACACACCTGGCTCATTGTTATGTACCTAGGTCTTGCAAAAATACATATATTTCAATAATTATATTTCAGACTGGAGAGGGGCACAGACTGTGACTAATTCTAACTATGAAACCCCTACCAGACATTAAGACTCAACATAAAAATCAAAATGGGTTATCTATTATACGGTTAATTCGAGTTGCATAAATATGGTAATAAAATGAACATACCTTGTTCGAAAAAAAAAGTATTTTAGTACAGATCAATTGAAAAATAGCTTATAATTGGTCTTTATTTTTTCTAATTTATTGATATATTCTTCAGGTGTCTTCCAAGATTACTCTTTCACATATATTTAATTTATAACAATATTATCTTGGATAAAAAAAAACTCGGTTACATTAATATTTAATTGAATGAAATTGTATATGACAAAATCTTATAAAGCCAAGAATAAGGTTTCTCTTCGTTCCTACGCGAAAGTCTAAGCGAAAAATGAGGCATGACGTAAACGGTCATTTTAAGTTTGTATGGAAAATCAGCTTTTCGCCATCGCGGTTTAAAGAATGATAAGTTGAGCAGAAACTTTTTCCGATCTTTTCAGCGTCACATTTACCATGGAAGTAATTAAACGTCACGAACGGAGCCACCGCTCGATAAATGCGACCAGCAAGATTAACATATACACGGCAGAGAGTCCCCTGGAGCCAGGACGAGTCCGCAGTGTTTATTCACCAGTATCATACGACTAAGTATAATCTATTATATAAACGAAGATAAAAAGATGGATGAACACCTCTATAATGATATAGTCTGAGAGTTTATCACATTAAACAAATGAAAAGAGTGTCTCAGTTACAAACTCAGAATGATTGTTATGTATGTTTCAGTTGCCCAACCTGCCCAAAAATACAGCACAGCGGTATGGAATGTATACGCCTCTAGTACACGCACAGTGATGATAGTATTCCAGTGAAGCACTTTGGATAAAGTATCTGCAAACTGCTCCGTTCGTCTGCGCAGTGTCGGAGCAGACGACAAACTGACAACCCCGTCTGCGAGGACCTGCCCCCACAGTAATGAATATGCATTAGGTCTACGTCACGGGAAGGCATAGAATCAATGACGTCTGCCTTAAATAAACCTCGACAAGCGCTTGAGAGGCGTTCGGCCTTTGATCTTAGTCAGGATATCTGAACTGACTGACCCAAAGCGGAAGGGGTATTTGACGCGTTGTGAGGTGTGTTTAGTGAGATGACGAAACAAGGCCTATAAAACCAGGGTTCTCCGCTGGACTTTTCAGAAGTTAGAACCACCGCAGCACCATACAGTGAACACGGAACACCGCTATATAGCAGGGCTGCACTTTGAATTAACCACGGAACTGAAAAGCAAGAAACTTAAAACCAAGAAAGAAGAACTTAAAACTACCATTGAACAGTGAACACCTTTATCAAAGTAAAAACAAGGTAAGTTTTATAGTTTTTTATTTATATATTAATATTTTAATATGAATTCATGTAAGATTAGAGTTTGTCTCTCTTGAAAGATATTTGAAAGCAACTAGACTGAACGCGATACCATAACATTAAAATAGGTATCCTGTAATACCATGGTGTGCTCTCAAACAAATTCCTCACTAATCACTTAACGAAAAAAAAATGTTATAATTAGATATATGATTGGAGTTTATTTTACTGAAATATATAATTATTTTTCAATTGATGATCATATGTTGACATCCTTATATATTTCAAGGCAAACTTTGTCATAAGCTGTTTTTTCCCAACAATCTTTAAAAGTGCACTCTGTGATAAATAGTATCGCGAAAAAAATCCACTTATCTCAATATCGTTTATCTTTCTTTATTACCAAACGCCTGAAGTGACTATTTAAATAAACTGCTGCTATCTGAACACTGCTATTTTTAGGTAATAAATATTGGCTAAGAAATATACAAAGATTCCCGTCATATTAACATGCACGTACGAATATTAGATGGGCCCCATGAATTTGCAATTTTTGTTCTCAACGCTTGAATACGCTCTTAATTATTGAGGTTATCTAGAACCCCATTAGCTTCTGTCAAGATAGGTTTGTATAAGCAAAAATAAAATTACTTTCACAGCCAATCAGCCGGTATTACTGTACAAGCTATGAACGTTAACCAATAGCATCCAACATAACCACGCAGTCGACTAGTCATACCGCACGGCCACGCCAGCCTTGTACAAGTGTAGCGTTTATAACAGTACACATATACAAAGTCACTATAACACAGCTGGCACCGAGCCGCCGTCACAACAGAACCTATTTCATAGAATAACTGACAGGTTGATACGGCTGATAATTGGAATCGGGTTTAATTTCTGTGGATTGGGTTTCGAGCGTACCAACCGGCTTTTCAGGTGAGGATTATTTACAGTTTTTACGATAGTTTATTATAACTACGTTTGCATAAACGTCTCAATTTCTGTTTATGCAGGCAAACTGTTTTTGAATATTTTGGTACTGTCGGTAGTATCAGCATGGACTTGGCAACGCCGTAGTATAGGTTACATGCGTGGATAAGAGACAGGGATTGAAGAAACGTTTTAGAGATAAATACAAATACAATTGTACTCTTAGAACCATGCTTGGGCGTTGTTTAAATGCATTTTTAGAATATTATTTTTGATATACTATAAATCATTTTAAACTTAATCTGAACAGTTTACAATAGGATGCGTGCAAAGAGCGCACGCGGCATACACAAGTTTCAATAATCGAGCCAAGATGAATTTCTGTTACTTTCCCCTTTTTTATTATAGGTACATATTGTACTCTTAGAACCATGCTTGGGCGTTGTTTAAATGCATTTTTAGAATATTATTTTTGATATACTATAAATCATTTTAAACTTAATCTGAACAGTTTACAATAGGATGCGTGCAAAGAGCGCACGCGCATTCACAAGTTTCAATAATCGAGCCAAGATGAATTTCTGTTACTCTCCCCTTTTTTATTATAGGTACATATTGTGTCTCATGTTTCAATCTCAACATCTCAACTATTTTTTAATCAAATAATCTTCAAGATATACCATTAATCTATTCCTCGGAGAATAAAAACAGTTAAGTACAGTAAAGTTAATTGATCTTACCTCTTCGACATGTGCATGCAATTATTGGATAGAACATAGAAAAACAAGAATTACTGACCCAGATTTAAACTGAATAATAATAGTGTTTAATCTTAGAATGAGTAAGTCCGGTTAAAATTATTTGAGCTGAGACCGCAGTACGTTAAGAGTACATATACTAGTATTAGGCAGAGGGCAGAGTGCAGCACTATCTTCACTGTGGATGCTACTATCTGCAGTATATACCCACACTTGGGCGTTTCATACCGGTGGTGTTTGTGTAGGCGGAACAAGCCGTTAGTGGTAAATTCTGACCCGATTCTGACCCCAATCGTGCTCTTGGAATTTGGATAGGGTTCATATTCCTAAGTACTAAGTTGGTTGAGATTACAAGGCAACGAAATATGCTCCGTCAAAGCTTTTATTACACCCCTTTATCGTCGTATCAGTTATATATAATCGGTCATAATCTGTTATGTCTATACCTGGGCCGTCGAAAAGATAAAAGAAACGCATAACTGTTATTGTACCGGCAGACTTTGACGTATTCTATTACTTTTAAAAATATCTTTCATCACGCCATAGTACAGAAAACATACTTAACTCAAAGAAGTTTGAGATTTAGGTTTAAATAACACGCTCCTAACTTAGTTCTTAATCAAGTTTGACCAAGAGTGGTATATGATCTGTATCGGATAACTTGACCCTTACTTGTGGTTTAATCAGGATTGACAACCGATTTTCCTTTGATGTAGATCTGATAGCTGGACCAAGAAGCCATACTGCGCACGACTTTTTGTTCGGATGGGCGTCCTGCATGATAGTGTTATTTGTTCCCGCAGTAATTTTTCGCGACACCTTGGCATTCATGTCATATTGTTTAATACTCTTTGCTTAAATTGTAAGCATGGAAGCCCAGATGATTGGGCGAATTTGTCCACGCTGGTCACGGAACGGAATAATATCATCCCATCGACAAAGCTCGACGATATGTACCTTATTACAATAGTGACCATCCATTAGTTTTGTTTGAATAAAAAAAAATACCAGAATGTTTTTTCAGTAACCGTCAGAATTTCTCAAATACATCATATGTTTCGTGTGGTCTGGGCGTTTTCGTTCTTATGAGCTAGTCATTTAAATATGCAGCAAGTGTTCAGTGTATAATATTTAAAATTTTACATTGGTCCGCATGCTCTCGTAACCTTAAGTGAAATTTTGGTTGCCATACATGTACAGGTATAGTATTTTCTAAAAGGGAGTCCGCCCGGTCCAGCACCTCCTGTGTTTTATCATTAACGCAGCTAGATCCTGGATATGTCACGATGGACCATTCATCCAACTAACAATCTCCCATGAAACAATAGCATCCCTCTTTTCACCCATCCCGCGCTTTCATATTGTGTACGTATTTAAGAGACGTAATTGTTCCATAATTATTCGTTATTTATTCTGTTTCATCTTCTTTTCTTATAGACAGAGTCATTTGCTCCTGACGGTAAATATTTTTCGATAAAGGTTTATAAGAATATAAGAGCGTAAGAACACTTCTATATAAATCGTCACACAAACACAACAAACACAGATAAATAAAGTTGAACCTTATAAAGTTGAGTCCACCTGTCTAATAAGACCACCTGTCTTTTAAGACCACATATGAGTGAACCGAATGCATTCATATTATTTCTGACTGACCTGTCGCATAAGATCACTTTTGAGTCACTTTTGTCCAGTTCCACGGATGGTCTCATTACATATGTTTCTTTCAGTATATATTTATATACGTAAACATAAGCTCTGCACGTGTAAAGCGGCCGTTATTAATGATTCATTTTTCATGCAGCCATTTATCTCCTGTAGAACTCATAAACCGCAAGTGGAGCGGTTAGGTGCTCACTATAATATCCATTAAGCCACATCCAATCAGCGTATCTATAGTGCTGGTGTTACAAAGAGGGCAACGTTTTACGCTCTGATCATTGTAAATGTGGCCAGCAGCGTGGCCTCTGCCATCTCCGGTTGTAGACAGTGAAGAGATCCGGCAACAACCATCGCGGCAGCTCCCTCCGCCGCAAGTGGCTGGAGAGCCCCGCAAACAAGATGTAATGTCACTTTGCCAAGGCTCCGCGATAATGCTCAGCCAATTTGCTATATTAATCATAATTAGGCTAACATAAATCTCCCCGCTAGGAAACGTCGGGCTATGAGTTCAATTGGACTCATATGTATATGTGTCTGTGTACGTGGTGATGGATCGGTATAATTTACACTTTTGATTAGGCAACTTAATCAGTTGCACGATTATAGTAGCGTCAGGATCTCCCGTATGCCCGCAAACCCGCATCATGAATAGACTCTCTCTCTCTCTCTCTCTCTCTCTCTCTCTCTCTCTCTCTCTCTCTCTCTCTGATGTTATATATGATGTTTGTGTTTATTGACTTACATGAGTTCTCATATTTTCCAGTATTCCATGAAAATCTACATAAAAAATTAGACGATGTGTTTTGACATACGAATTTGGGGAAAAACATTCCGAGAAAAGCTAACCGATCATTAATCTGTATTGGTGGTTGTCTTCTGCATGCGTGATTAAAAATGTCGGAACGTTATGAATTCCGAAAGAAGACCAATGTTGTATACAGGTTTTATATTCTCCATGTATTTTTTTGTATTTATCAGATGAATCACCCCGAGGTCGCCGTCTCGCTGGTCCTCCTGTTCACACAGGTAAGTTTTTAATTTTATCATATAATGTATCTCCACAATGTGTAACTTTATTCGCCGTTGGCTACTTGCTGCATTAGAAATTTTGCAAAAAACAGCATGAAGGATTTGGGTAACATGAAAGGACCGGTCCTTTACATTTTATTATTTCTCTCGGCGTTGAATCATTTATCTGATGATCATGCATTTTGCAGTCCAAAATATGTGGTCTATGAGACTTCAATAAATAATTATCAGTGATAAATTTTCAAACTTTCTAATACTTCAAAATATGCATTAAGTAAAATAATGTTGAATTGACTTGAAGGCCTTGAAGTTCTTACAATGCTTTTTTTTTTAACTTGAACGTCTTGAATATTATAACATACATTGTGTAATTAATGGTGATTCGAGTGCGCTTTTTCTCTATTTACCAGTTGAGTTATCGTCCCAATCCCGTAATTATATTTGTAACCGCATTAAACTCAGCTAATTTGCACGCAAGAGGAGTTATATTTTGGAACTACCGTGTTCACTCAAACTAAGTGTGAACTTATAATTTTCGATTTCTGACACATGTTAGTCTTGAGAGGAAGTTTTATGCCAGTCAGTGATAATCTACAGTTGTTTTTCTAACTTGACGTACTGTACAGATCATATATATCTACGTTCTATAATTGGGGAATAAGAGTGCTCTTTTTAATAATATTATATATGCCCAGGTCCTGATAAAATGTGTATTGAGAGTGCTCAGTGCAGTGGTCGTACTAACTAGTTAGTGTTATAGACAATAATTGTTCGTCCCCATTCCATGTACAGTATAATCTCTCAAACATAAATAAAATAAATAATTAAAGCCGTAGAACCTTATCATGAGATAATTGCTTCGCCAGATATGAAACGTTACTGTATTTCAGGGATGATATTTCATTCCGTCTTGATAAATACGCGAACGCTTCTTCATTACATACTCTGATTAATTTATGCTTGATTTTTTTCAGGTTTTCCTGATCAGCGGGTCCAGTTTTAGAGAAAGCGGTAACAGCGTATTTGCTCATGTATACCCCGAGAACGGCGGTCAAGAAAATGCAAAGGAACTATTGAGAGCGTTTGACTTGAGTAAATCAAACCGGAGGTTACCTTATGATGAGGAAATATGGGACGTACCGAATCTTGAACGTTTAAATCTGCAAATGTTGACGACAGCGCTGCGCGGTAAACGTGGCATTCCGCCTCTATTTCCCCCACCACGCCGCTACAGGAGGTCAGAATTCATGATTCCCCCGCTGTTCCCTCCTTCTAAGTATCGCCAGGCCAGAATATCCCGCTCATCTAAAGATTCCAAAAGAGCTATACCTCCAATGTTTCCGCCAACATTTCGTGTCTCACGTTCTGCGAACGACTTCTCGAGCCTTATCCCCCCACTCTTTCCGCCTTCTAGACGCAGTAGACAGGCAAGGTCCTACGCGGGGGTTTTTGAACCGAAATCAGACGCCGGTGTCACCACCAGAGAGAGTTATAACAAGAGGGCCATTCCCCCGCTGTTTCCACCAATGAGAAGAAGATACACAAGATCAAAATACGACGACGGTTACCCGTATCTGACAAATGCCGAGTATGAGGAGTTACTGAACAGGAATACAAGATCGGGGACGAGCTCGTTCATTCCCCCTCTGTTTCCACCTGTGAAAAGGAGCGATATTGATGCTGAAATAAGTTCTCTCTTCCATGGTCGTGATGACAAGAGCGAGTCACGTGACCTTTCGACCAGACACGAATCCGACGAAGAAGTTTCGGAGGGTTACTCACGTGATTCCGATGCTTCACGTGGTTCCGAAGAGTCACGTGACTCAAGTGATGACGCGCGCCCTTTCACGAGCCTCTCAACTAGTGACAGGTCTAACGCTAAAAGATTTATAAACAGAGACATCAGATCGGCCATGGCGTCGTTGTTTCCCCCACTGTTTCCCCCGCTGAAGAGGAATAGAATTACCAGATCATTTGCCAATGGATATTCACATTTGACAAGTGCTCAAGCAGACGGCACGCATCAAAATACGGCCTTGACCCCAAGAAAAACAAGGTCATCATTCATTCCTCCCCCTTTTCCTCCTTCCATTCATTCCAGAGGTAAGCGGGATTTAAGTAGTTCCGGATCAAAGGTCGAGAGTGCGATCCCGCCGATGTTCCCGCCAAACATGAAACGTCGTCTCGTGCGGGATGTCTCGCGAGAACTAAAATCGCAAAAAGCTGGAACTTCAGGGATAAGAGAAGGTAAGTTTCATTAAAATAATATCCATTATTATATCCATATATATTGCACTACCTATTTGTCTACGATATTTTACTGCATATTGGTGTAGAGGGTATGGAGCTGATGTCAAGAGTTATTTGCAGTAAAACATAACACACATTAAAACTGTATTTTGCTAACCTTTTTCTAAATTTTGAAACAAATAGAGGTAATTTTTTGTTACAGCTTTTAAGGTATGCTGGAATATTATGTTTTGATAAGAATTTTTCACTAATTTTTCACCCTTCATTTGACAGAATTTTTTTTCAAGTGTACATATTGTATAATTTAATTTTTGTGTATATAAACAGGGAAGCATGTACATTAGCCTGACTTGCTATTTTTGGTAACCCTGTTAAAGATAAATATGTTTCACCCAAAGTTAGGAAAATTTCCCTGACAAGATTGTTATATTAATAAGTCACATCTCCACTATATCCTGTATACTGGAAGCATATGCTATACATTATTGCTAACACTATGTGAACAGATTTTGCAATCCAATTTCCGTGGTTGTAATCTCGGTTTAATCATTTCTTTTAGACGTATGGAGGGATGATTTAGACGTCAGCCACAGCCCGTCACTAAGTGGAACAGTTCTGCTCAGCATCTTTGGTGCTGCTGTGCTTGTTGCTGGCGTAGCTTTGGTCGGGGTCAAGGTCGCAAGACAAAGGTCAAGGAGAACCCAGACACACAACTTGGCTGCATAGCGCAGGGTTATAGCATAAAGCCGTGATGGGCGATGGCAGCCTGTGCTGTAATTACGGGAATACGGATCTTCAAGGATCAGATTTCTCAGATATTTCTTTTGGACGTCAGTGTGATATCATAACCTTTCATCTGTGCATCAAAAAACAAGGTGCTACATTTGGTGATAAATTATTGTGTATACAACAGTACATGTGTACAATAGTGTATCTATTTATTTATTTATTTTGTTCATTCCAGTATGCAGATCTGATGCATATTTTTAAAGGGAATAGTCTAGTTCTATTGAACAGGGTCTTGCAAAGCAGACCTTTAGTAATTTCATTCATTAAATATATTGCAAAATTCCGTAGTTTAGGTTGATCAAACAGAAAGTAAAGAAACTTTCTCTAAGAAAGTGTATATTCTTTTAATTTAATGTTAGCAAGCTCCAAGTATTCTATCAGGACGCCATCAGCATGTTTCGAACATGCACAGATGTTTACGAAAGTTGTTATCTTGATAGTCATTCGATATTATCAGGCTTGAAATTCTCCTGATGGGAAAATGCAAACACCTTTACGTGTCAATCATCCATATTAAAATTTTCAGGCTTTTGGGCCTTCATAGTTAATCTCAGGTACCTTGACGTAAACCCTTGGTCTCAGAAATCTTCACGAACTCTCTAAGACATCTGTATATATTTTTACATACATTTGAGGTTTAGGTACACAAGTGGTTAAACTCTCACGTAATCACTTATACACAACCATGGGGACAAACAAACACTAAAAAATAAGTTTATTTTTACTTTCAAATACACTAAATATTTTAGGGTATCACATATCTCACATATGTTGCTTTAGATTTGATTTTAAAGGGAGACCTTTGAGGCCAGATATACACTAAAACAGACACTCAAATACCTGTGTCGATGCTGCACTCATTGTGAATTACCATCAGACATTTTCTGTTTGAAATGCAGTTGCCATGGCTTGCCGTAAATTTTCATTGGAAAGTAAAGCATTTGATATGTTAATTTTGTGAAGATGATTATGCATGTGCTTAAACATAATATACATAACATGTTTTTAATCAACATCCCATGATATGGCTATACAATATACAGTAGTACTTGGATATAGAACTATTTTAAAATAACAAGTTTGAACACAAGAACCGAAATGAACGTAACAAATATAGTATAAAATACGTGTTAAGGCCGTTAATGTTTGTGAAGGAGGATAGGCATTTGCCCTGACATAAAGAAGACAAGGGAATTAAAACGTGTATATATATATATATATATATATATATATATATATATATATATATATATATATATATATGGACACGCATATTACCTGTTTTCATGTTGAATGTTTGCACTGAGCAGAATTTTAGAATTAGAGAAATGGATTGTACTCCATGCAAAGTAATTCCAAATGATCAACGTTTGGAACATTCCAGATTATGCACTAGTTTACCGGAAGGGGGCGCTGGTTGTCCTTTATTTCTGATGGTATTCCTTATTAGCTATTACTTCGCTAGCCGTTTGCACATGTAGATATGATATCAAAATGATTTTCGATATATAATGTCAACTCATAGCAACCTTGCTCCTCGGTCAGTGGTTCAAGTATATACTTTTATCAGTGGCAGATAGTCACCTGATGACGATAGCTACCTGTCTTATACAGAAATATTTAATATTCATGAGAATCATTTAATAGTCATTAGACAGAACTGTTTGAGAGTGAATTGTATTCGTTTGTCAGAAGGTAAACTATGAATGAAATATGCATAAGTGATTGAATTTGCATAATGAGGGTAATGTGATATACAGCACAATCTGACCATACAGTAGTCAGGATTTCAAGGTATATTATTAAGAGGTGTAACGCTTAAGTATATAGATTATTGCTTACTTTGACAAGCTGTCAAATGGCCATTCAGCCTATTATAGATATTTTAAGCATCATGTTGGGCTATTTAAAGTTATATTTTAGTTTAGATTATAATAATTTTCATGGACGAGAAATTTGGTCATTTGTATGGAACAATGGATTATGCCTCCCAAACAATTAAGGTCCTAAATCACGTCATAATCAAAAGCACAAATTTTCTCCATGTCGGGGATAATTGCTTGGTTTTTAAAACGTATTGATACATTTTGCATTTTTTAACAGTACCGTTCAAATCCTTGCGTGGTAAATACTGTACTAGCAATGCATTCTCATTTCTGAGATGTCTTATACCATCCTTTTGTTTTTGTCTGTCTAAACAAATTTTAAAAAGGATACGTTTTGCAAATTTTTATTAGATTTGAATCTCTTATTGGTGTATACATTAACGGAAATCCTGAATCTGTAATTTTCGACATGATGTGACCAAGAAGTATATCAAACCACTTCCGCTTCCCGTTCACATGGTGTCTAAAGAAATGCATTAAGTCTCGTATTCTTAAGGATGTTTCTCGTGGAGTTCTCGTGTTCACAGTAAAAGATGTTGCCCCATATACCAGAAGGCATTGCAGATGCAGTACATATCCACTATAACAGTTGAATTTTCGAGTTCAAGGATACTTAAAGGTGGCTATAACCCGCAGCAAATCTTTTTTTTATTTTCCTCCTGGCCAAACGTAAAAGTTTCGTAGAAATAGTTGTTGATTTTTGCGTGATCATGGTAACAGGCAACTAAATAAACAAATTAACAGACGGGGATGAAAACACAACCTCCTCGACTGAAGGAAAATGCCCATGATGTTTACTACAAGGCCCTTAAAAACAAGTGTTTTTCTGTTAAGTTCAATGATGTTGAATACATTTTGGCGCCTTGTGGTACTCAACATTCAAACATAGACGCATATTAAGCCCTGCCTGTTCTCATCTGTATCCGTACAGGATAATATTAAATGTATCGCGTGATAGCCTAGTCATAAAACATAGAACCTCTGAGTATTATATCGGAAAATTGTCCTAAATCAGGACAGTGGTCCATGCATAGATGTGAAATCAGAACTTGAATTTATGAATCTGTTCAATTATAATTGTTGACGTGAACTTTGCATGAATAGATTGTTAATAAACCAAATAGTTTTCAAAATCCGAGCTGTTCAGGGTGCATAGGTAACTAGATATTATTTAGTTTGGAATAAGTTCGTTGTGTTGAAATGAAAGAAATCAAACGAAAAGAAAATTCGATGTCACTTGTTTGATTCATAGAAATAAAAGATCCAGAAACCCGTATATTGTGTACGGTTTGTGTGTTCACGGATTAAGGTGTGTACGGATGTGTGTTTGAGAATCGAGAAATGCGAAGTCAGGTTTCCTCATGCTAAAATCGATTCGGCGGATATCCGGTTAAACATGGCCGGGTCAACGGCCATCTTGAAAGGTTCTTAAGGTTCAAATAAAGGTTCAGACACTGGTCATCCCACCAAAGTATGGTATCCCTAAGTCGGAATGTCTACTCCATTCCTATCTAATCAATCAGTTTGTGAACCCGAAAAATTTTATTAGCTGCAGTTGCAAGTCTTGTTCTTCCAGTACATATTATTGACTTGTGGATAGACTGGCCCAGTCCTCATTCACTCATATATACCTACAATTAACAGAGATTACAACAACCAGCACCCCGTATCAAAACTGGAATAGGTAACAAGTCTACCGCAAATGTCTTCGAAACTCCTTCTTTTAAATATTCCGGATTTTTCTTACCGCCAATCTGAATTATAATAAAAATGTTATATCTCAATCGAATTCAATCAATGAGTATTTAGTATAAATGAAATTTGCAAGAAACTTATTAAATAATAACACTTTTAATAAGCCAATGAATCAACATCAACAGATTAAGATATCCTGAATGTTCATTTCCCACGTATATATATATATTTATATATATATATATATATATATATATATGTATATATATATATTTAAATACATAATATATAAACTGCCCCTTACAGCACCCCCTGGATACGCCCCGGAGTAATTATAACATTATTTAGGGTCTTACACGTTTCGTAAACGTGTTAATACCAGTTATTCAAGAGATCCAGGTTTTTTAGCTCAGCTGACTTTCAGTCATGCTGGGCTATAGCGATGGGTCTTTGTCCGTCGTCCTTCCGTCTGTCCGTCCGGCCGTTAGCAGGGCACAAATCGTAACCGTAGGGGCTAGGGCCATGAACCCTATGCAGTCTTAGAGGTTCTAAAAAGATCTCCTTGCAAACCTGAAATTAGGTCACTGCTACCTATATTCTCAAAGTTATGGGGTGTGTTTGCACCCCCCGGAAATAATTCTTTTAGCCAAAATTTTCATCCCAAACCTTCCATCTTTCACATACAGCTCACCTACCAACAGGGGAAGAACCATAATTATTTTGAGGTCACAAGGTCAAAGGTCAAGGTCACAGAACCAACTTTTTTTAAAAGCCTGTGGATGCATTTTAAGCCAAACCTTTCATGCCAATTCTTTGATCTTTCACATATAGCTCACCTACTAAGTGGGAGAAGAATCCTATAGATGTTGAGGTCACAAGGTCAAAGGTCAGGGTCACAGGATCCACTTCTTTGAAAAGGTTGTGGACACAATTCAAGCTAGACCTTTCATTCCAAACCTTTCACCACTGATATCGCTTCTCTGCCAACAGGGGAAAAGACCTGTTGATTTTGAGGTCAAAGGTCAAGTTCACAGCACCCTGTTCTAGCGTGGAGTCATTTTCAGGCAAACTTTTCAATCTATATTTTCCATCTGTCATATATGGCTTACCTATCAATAGGGGAAGAAGCCTATTGAAGTTGAGTTCAAAAGGTCAAAGGTCAAGGTCACAATATTGTTCTAAATGCTTGTGAACATATTTCAAGTGAAACTGTTCAACCCAAACCTTCAGTCTTTCACATATGCCACATCTATGCATCACTCAACGTGATTCAAACTTCATATTTATGGGTCTTTTTGCATGAAGAAATAACTAATTGATTTTTAGGTCAGCTGGTCAGGAGGTTAAAGGTTGCAGGTCTAAGTTATTCACTCATTGGTTGCCAAGTAATTTCACCCGGCCAGATGTAATTGGTTAGTAGTTACCCATCATTTAGAAAGAATCCAGTTGATATGTGGGCAAAAGGCCAAGGTCATAGGTCAGGTCAACTTATTTTGTAGACCATCTCTATTTTTCTTGTATATATAAGCTTGCACTCCAGCTGGTACATCTCACCGTGTGGCTGTAATTGTGAGTGACACTGGGGACATATGACTCCCTTTTGTATCAGGCTGTTAAGTGATAAGGCTGAGTGATAAGTACCTCGTTACTGCATAACGAAACACTGTTGTTGGAATATTTCAGCCAGGAATTAACACTATGAGAGTATAGTATTAAGGTTTAGCTACTGATTTATAAGATGATGGGAACATTTTGCAGTTTATTTTATGGAATCATAGCAATAAACTTAGTTTCCTAGATATCTGAATATTTTTATATAAATCACCACATATAAAAGCAAGTGTTTGTTCTCATAATATGTGGATGTGTACTTGATTTAGGATGGCTTTATTTATTACAAGACTCTTAGTCATGCTTTCTGCATTTCTTTTCTTTCAGGTTTTGCAGTTTACCAACCCTGCTGACCCCATTGAAAAGCAGAGTGATAATAAAAAATATTGGACCTACACTTTTAAATTTGCATATCTGTAAATCTGATATGAGCGGCTGGACATGCCTTTTGAATTGTTTTGGACATTCATTACTGTAACATTATTTGGAGAATTTTCCCCAAGTTTGGTCTCTTATTGGAGGATGTGTGATATCATATGTCAGACTTGTCAGAAATCCATTGTGTCTGCCAGTTAGCCACCTTAGAAATCCTTTTTTCAGTGGAGTTTCAGTAATTTTCCTTCAATTTTTGGTCCGATTTAGAGAATGGTTGTTGTCTGATTTCAGACCTGTCAGAAGTCCAAAATGGCCATGAGGCAACCATCTTTAAATTCCTTTTGATCATATTATCTCAAGAACTGTTAAAGTGAAGGCAGTCGGACGTATATTAATGTAATCTTGCAAAGGATTGGGTCAATTATTTCTTAATAAAATTATCATCATATATGAAAGTGCAGTACAGTTGGCTTGTATTGAATAAAAATTCATACAGAAGCACCTGTTTCTCAATAATTCTTGCATGGATTTCCTTGATTTTTTGCTATATATTTTGATCTTATATTTGCCCTTTGTGGTGTTCCTTTTGAGACTGACAGGTATCAAGTAAGCCATGGGAATAGTTCTGGATACCTTAACAATCATACATTTTCCTCAGACCATCAATTCACTGTGTTTTAACCAGACATAGGTGATATATGTTTCTGTTGTCGTAGAAAATTTCAACAAATTGGCAAATTGGTTCTTCAAAATTTGACTGGAAGTTGTGAATCTCAGTCCATGATGTCGCAGGTCATGCTTGGCAGCTGAGCATCATGACCCTTGGGTCACTTGTTTATATTTGCATAAACTTATTTATTTATAGCAACATTAAAATTATCTCTCTTCATAAACCACACTTCAGTTACCATAGAAACAGAACCACAGAAACGCTCCTTTCAAAGTATATTCAAATTTATTTTAAATATTTTATAAAAAATATGATTAGTATAATTAATTGTTAATTACTAAATATATAATTAATGCTTTTGATATTATATAGCTGTATGTACTCTCATTATAAGGTTTAATTATGTTTAATAATAGAACCGAGGTTTACTTAGGATGATTACTTCAGGAGAATGAATATAATTATCTATATTAGGACGGACATGCTGTTACAGTGACGTATCTTTGACATCTATGTCTGTTTAATCAACGAGAATGGACTTTCATTAAGGCATCAAGTTTTGCGGGAAAACTGATCAAACGTAAAACGTAGTGTCAGAAACTCTAAAGATACAAGGCTGCTTTAGGTTGTTTTGTCTGCTCAACATAACTGAACTTTCCTTTACTTGCTGTTCATTTAGGGTAGATATCACTCCTGTGGCCATGTGCTTGTTCTGCTAAGTTTGAAATTATGACACCACATCCCTATACACACGCGTCTGAAAGCCAGGTTCTAAAATAACATGGCATTAAACAATGGGTTTCAGGATCCGAATACGTTTGGTCACTTCATTTGGTCACTTCTTTTATTTAGTTAGATAATCCAGCAGTACAATATTTACAAAAGAGTCAAGGAAAAAACCATATGATCTTTAAAGATTCCCCCAAAACGTGCACCTGCTTGCAAGTGGTACATATAGTATATGTATGTACGAAGCATGTGTGTGCAATGGCGCCCCGCACAGATGCATAAATACGTCTGCTTCCAGGTGCAAATATGCTTAGTAAACACACCTTAAACTCCTTCCTACGGATAGCGCATACTGTGAGCACGGTAAAGGAATTACATACAAAGTCGAATGGGGGGGGGGGGGGGGGCGGCCCCCTGTTGCACCCACCTTGATACGCCCCTGAGTAATTCTATAATATTCCAGCAATATCTAAACCTAACTTAATTAATGAGTTACCAGTAATTATTGTGAAATTTGTGCGAAATGAATAACCATGTATTATTCTTGTAAACCTATTGATAATTCAGTAAAAGATCAACATGATTAGAGTAAATAACTAACGCATCTTCTCACGATAAATCGAATGGAAAACCTGATATGAACAATGCCCTAATATTCCATATATAGTAAATTTCCTAAGATTATTTTTTTAAACCCTCATGCATTGCATGCGGTGGAATTGTTATGTATGATTGACGTAAATCTTCAGGGGAGAAGGCGTGGTCCTGTTGCTTACATCAAACACATTGCGAAACATAAGAACACAATGCTGCCTTTTAAGGTCCTGTCACGTTTATATCAATACTAGTAATCTGGACAATTAAAACGTGATCACGTTATTAGGAGTTCAGTACATGAATGTTTTATACATAATTGTGATGTAGGCTGTTTTGTAATCGTCATTGTGTCAACAAAAGAGGATTTCTAGAAAATTTTACAATTGTCCTTCAAAGTCAGTCTGCGTTATAGTTTCAGAACATTGGTCTCTATCACCAAGAGGTAATTTACAGGCTTATCACCCCGTCAGCCCAGTGTAGTTTACCTATATCCCCAAGGGGAGGCTGGTCCTCTCCGGAAACTCATGAGAGAGCTTTATCTATGTACACGCATACCCAAGCCCAAGCAGTTAATTACCTTTAACACCAACTCAAGTGAAGTATGAAATAGAACTGTGGTCACTGGTCTGGATGACCATTGTGTCATTGTGACAAACGCTGGCTCTGAAGCGCAGTCGAATCAATGCGACAAAGCCAGCATGCACCGCCTCATAACAACTTGTTTGACAATCTGATGTATTATTGACAGCGTCTGTTCCTTTATTATCCCTTACTGTTTCGATGATATCAGGCCCATAAACGTTAATAGAGATGATGGTTTATACGAATTTTGTGGAATTATTATGGCTGAATCTGATTAATGAACAAGCACATTGTAAATGTTTTAAACAGATTTGTGGTTACCAGTCTGCATGAACATTATGTTGTTATGACCAAAGCTATATAGTTCCATTGCTTAAAAGAACCACATATAAATATTCTATGTATGGTGTCAAAACTGGCCCATGCATACAGGCATTAATTATTGTAAGACGCGGTAATCACAGAGGATATATCGAATTGACACAAATAATAACCTAATGACTAATGACCTAATTTAAAATAAAGACAAATGCTGCTGTATTTAAAATTTAAAGTATCTGGTCCAAAACCGAAAATGAATATCCCGCAAAACGTTCAAAATGAAGAAATCGCGAAATTCCAGCCTCGCGAATGTAAAACCAACCACAGTGTATTGAATGAACAGTAACCGTAACCGTTCACCTGCCAACACAACTCAATGAAGGACTCCACCTCTTTCTATTTACATTTTTAGAAAAATGTCTCATTTATATTGTCCATACGGAGTTATGCCAAACATCCGTTTACTAAAAGGAACGTAAACGTGCAGCCACAGTCTTTAAATGCTTCAGGGACTCCTTCACTACCAGCAATCAGTGGTATTTCAAGAAGTTAATGTCAGCCTTACGATCAGTTGTCTGCAATACGTTAACTTCAGTGGTGTTATTGGGTAAGGAAGACCCGGAAGAGCAGACGATCCGCCGATTTCCTGTCCATTTCGCGCCAGGTGCATGAAGACGTACGACGCAATTTTCCCACACGTGTTGGGTGTTATACTTTTCACATTCATCAAAAATATCTTGTTAAAACTTCTATAACACGTGTTTCATACTTGTGTAAATACTAGTAATTTAGGAGATCCAGGTTTTCGTTTCTTCTAGGAATTTGCCTTAGTCACGTCAGACCTAATTAATCTATGGCAACATTATCTTTCTTCATAAACCACACTCAGTTACAATAGAAACAGAGCCATAGAAACTCTCTTTTCAAAGTATATTCTAATTAATTTCAAATATTGTATATAAAAAGGTATGATACGTATAATATATTTTTTTGCTAAATATATTATTAATGCATATGATATTATATAGTTTAATGTACTTTCATTATACGGGTAAATAATGTTGATAATAGAACCGGGGTTTACTAAGGATGATTACTACATGAGAATGAATATAATCATCTATATTATGACAGACGTGTTGTTACAGTGACGTATCTTTAATATCAGTGTCTGTTTAATCAATGAGAATGGTCTTTCATTAAGCGGCAAGCTTTGCGGGGAAATTGATCCCACATTAAACGAAGTGTCAGTGACATTATAGATACAGGGCTGTTTAAGGTAGGTGTCTGCTAATTCATTACTTGCTGCTCATTTAGGGTAGACGCCATTCGCTCTGATGGCCATATATGTGCTTGTTCTGCTAAGTTGCAAATATGACACCCCATCTCTATATACACGCCTCTAAAAGCTAGGTTCTGTAATGACATAAACATGGGCTGGATGACAGGTAAATGTTTGGTAACTGTTTGTTAGATAATCTAACAGTATAATCTCTATAGGAAGTAAAGGGTAAAAAGAAATGATCTTGAAAGATTGTCCGGCCTGTCGTCGAAATACTACATATCCATTTACGAAGTGTGTGCTTGTGTGTAAGTGTGTGTGTGTGTAATGTACGATGCCGGCACGGATGCGTTAATCGGAGCTCAGGAGTAGCCAATGCATGTCGTAAACACGCCTTCTCCCTGTTTCTCCCGATTGGCCAATTGACTGTGCATGGAAAAGGTGTTGAATACTATATGTCTATGGAGCGTTGTCTCCAAAAAATGACATTTCATACTGTTGTGGCCTACCCTGAAGACTGGCCACATGAGGACAAACCTGAACACCTAATTTCACACAACAGTCAGTCCAGAATCGTTGGTTGTAATTAAAAACGATCAGCTAATTTGTATATCACATAAAGAATTCAATAACAGATAGGTAGTCAATAACAGGATTAATTCGCATCAGGACATACCTGTTTATACCGTGAAAATTCATTGCAGGCATAATCTTAACTTAATATGTATTTGTATGAAATATTCATTTATTTATATTAATTTAAAATTTACATTGATTTTATAGCTAGTTATAATACCTAATGCAAGACACTCTCCATGGCTGGTGGCTAGGCTTTACAGGTTGAGAAAAAGGAGAAAACTACCGGCCTTGGATGGGACACTAATACGCACTCTTATAACTGCACCTGGGATCTAACAAAGGTCCTTAGCGGAGAGGACCGAGCGTGTTACCACTCGACTGTCCAGGCCCCTATGTAAAATATAGTCTGAAATATTATTAAAATCAATACTATTACGGAACCTAATATTAACAGATCACGTATGCGTGATGAACATAAATTTTGTAATGGAGAAAAAATCTGTAACACTAGGCAGCGTGAAATGTCTAGGGGAATGAATAAAGAAGTCAGTGGTTTTTATTTTGTTAACAAATAACCATAATTTATTCTTAAAACAACCCTAACATTACAATACACTTAATCAATAAAATTACAAAGTATAAAGCATAACAGCAGTATAACAGCTAATCAATACAATCACACAGTAAAAAAACAAAAAAAAAACAAAGTGCACAGTACCTGGATACCACCACTGTCACAGCGACAAGTCCTTTAAAATGTGTAAGCCGGACGAACAGTTCACACAAATTCTCTCGGAGGATAACAGTCCAATGTAAAGCTCTTGTAACAATCCCGAAAGTAAACTGAAGACCAAACAAGATTCGTCACTAATCCAGAAGAAAATCTGAAGAAATTCTATAATAGCCGCACTTATCGGAATATGTCCCATACACGCTTCTGTGTCCGGTTGAATATTCACTCACCTCTCTCTCTCGGCTTTAAAACACCGCCTTTTTATATAACTTTTCACCTCAAGCCGAGAATTTTCTATTTCTCGGACAATCTAAAGAATCTAACATTACACACAGTACACACGCGTTACAGGAACCATCTAGAAAAACGAATGCCGTGTCTCTACACATCAGGGTTCACACATCAGCCTGCCCGACTCGGCCAGGCGAGAAAGCCCCAAGTTAGCATGACAACGAGAGTTCAACCAGTACGGATTAAACTGAGAGTGCAACACACGGCCAGGCGAGGCCGCTGCAACATGGCACTGACCATAGATTGGTGTTTGCGTGTAAAATGAGACGGAATAATGATCAGGGCGGATTAAGGCTGCATCGGTCCCCGTAATTCCCATGTTAGCCGTCCGATCGAACCGGATGCGATGCAAGTAAACAAGAGATGTTATTGAACTGAACTTTAATTATACTGAATATGTTCCAGGTCCTTATCTCTATTACATCGTTCGTCAATTACTTTTTATCCTGGCTAAGAAATAAACCAAGTTGATGAATTTACTTTTTAGTTTTATAATTAATGTTTAATTTATATAAGAAAAGAAACATGGTATATTAGCCAAAATTCCGGGATATTATCATTAAGCTTGGAAAAGTGACACACCGCAACATTTACAAGTTTTATTTTTCGTTTTCAGATTACTATATATATATATATATATATATATATATATATATATATATATATATATATATATATAAATACAGCTCACTTCATTGTCTTGATCCTCCACCGGTTATTTTGTGACAGAGTTATGAAGCATTGATCTCGGGCGTGGTCACCAGGTGGTAATATGAGATTGTGTATCTAAATTCAGAGCAGACATACAAGAAAATACCATAACCCTAAAACCAGAAATATCCAAAAGCTAAGGTCCAACGAAGAAAAAGCTTTAACTTACATAACCATTTAATTTATTATACGTAAGGAAAACAAATGAACCAATTGATTATTGAGATAAGGAGACTATACGGCAAAAGTTCCTAGGTTGTACCCTCCAGCTGCTTTAAATAAAATCTGGGGAACTCTGGACACAGCCTCTGTGATTCGATATAAAGGCTTTATTCTCTCTAATGTCTACAGACTCTGTTTAAACATACTTTCTGTTTCTCTTTTATGTTACCTAATCTTTTGCTCAGGGATCACCCGCCACGTACATATTCTGAAAGCTAAAATTATTTTCTAAAATTTAGGATATGAAAACTTATGGATTTTCCCCAAAACTGGTTATATTTGAAGATTTAAATCCTAATTTTGAGATGTAGCATATTAAAACTTCGGGGGGGGGGGGGAGGGTGACCAATAATTTATTTTGATGTGTTGAGATATTCTGCAGCTGTCACAGGCATACTGGAAATAAATTTTCTTTTAGTATATCATCGTAAATTATCAAAATACATTCAAATTTACATAACGTTAACCCGTGTCAGAAATTTAATCTTTCAAAATATGTTCACGTAAAGGGGTCCCACAAATACGTTGCAAAATATTAAGGAAACCTAAAGTAATGCTTGCACATGTTTATATGACAGATTTTGATTTATGCATGGATAGTTTCTAGTCCGTCCATATAAAACCTAACATCAAGAAGGCTGAGTAAAAACACATCACTTTTTCACGGTTACCTATATTCCTAATATAAAATGAAGGTTCTGAATGTGTTCTTGAAGAAAAGATTTATATGAACTTTATATATTAAAACATTCTTATGAACAGATATACATATTTGAATGACGGGAGGGTATTTATATGACTGAAACTGCATGTTCTCACTGGGTCACTGGAGCTAAACAGTGTAAACCTATCAATTTTTGACTGCGATCGTGTCAGACGTGACCGTTAACTGCGACGGCCAAGCCACCGACCAGCAGCTGACAATCCAGAATCTTTCCTCTGGCTATCGGAGTGTAAACATCATATTTTTTATGATGATAGGCTTCAATGGCCTAGCTTAAATATATGATAACATTCCAATAAATTAACGTTTTATTTCTTGTCTGTTACCATGCGAACTAAATCGCACTATTGGGTGAGATATCTCAAAAACTGTAGCGAAAACGGGATGTTTATAACCAAGGTCCGGAGTGTATGGAGTCAATAAAGATGAAGAAAGGCTATAGCAATAATTTGTCACTACGAAAAAGTGTGGTTTTAAAAGCCTGTAAGGTTGTTAATTAATATAGTGTGATAACCAGGAAAGATTAATTTGGAATTAGAAACGTTGATACAAGTGTAGATACGCCTGTTGAATTTATATTACTTATGTTTAAGTACATGTACTGTATAATATATAAATACTATTACAAATATCAATATATATTATACATATATAATACGATATATAAATATATAATTTTTACAACCTGCCACCTCAGTTTTTCTTTCCAGCAGTTAATAATATAAATTTACTTCTTGAATATTTGTATTCAATAATTAGACGGGGCGTAAAGGATTTTAATATTTGAATTAATATTCATAAACATGTCTGAACTCTTATTGTATTCCACAATATGTGATGCGTTCCAGGTCCGTATCTTTGATACATCTTTCGTCAATCACCTCATGGCTGAGTAATTAACCAAGTCGTCGTAGAATATTATTTTAAGATAATGTTCCATGTATATTTGAAAAGAAACATGATACATTAGCCAACAATTCGGGATTGTATCATATGTTTGGAAAAGTGGCTCACTGTTGAATTGTGATTATATTAACTCAACCTAAACAAGTTTTTTTTTCTTCAAGTTTTCAAATATTTTGAATTTTCCAGTTTGTAAAATGAAATGAGTGCAAACAAAAGAAATCTGATAATACTGTCTTTTATATATATAGTGAAAGTCACAATAGACAATCTCGTTTGGCTCGTTTATCATGATATCAGTCCTAACATTACAATACACTAAATCAATACAATTACACAGTATAACAAATAAAGTGTACAGTACCTGGATACCTTCAATGTCACAGCGACAGCAAGTCCTTTGAAACGTGTAATCCAGATGAACAGTTCACATAAATCTCCTTAGAGAATAATAGTCCAATTCAATCACAAAAGCAATCTGTTGTGATCCAAAAGTGAAGTTCTTGTAAGCAAACTGGAGACAGGCCGCACTAAAACTTCATAGAATTCGTAGAATACCTACGGTGGCTGATTTAGGACACAGAAAAAAATATTTATCTCGAAATCTCGAGATTTTTCTTCAGCAAAATGCTCTGCTTTTGTCTTAAAGTCGCTATTCACCTGCCTTATTTATAGAATCTTTGTATTACCGGCTAACTCTGTATATACATATTAAAGAAGTGAAGGTAATCATAAACACAATCTAGGTAAACATAATCTGATAATACTGTCTTTTATATATATAGTGAAAGTCACAATAGACACACTCGTTTGGCTCTTTTATGATGATATTAAAGGGACCTATTCCGTTATCTGGCGTTTTATTAACTAAGGATGATCCCTTGAACCTTTTATAAAAAATAGCCTAGAAAACGCAGGTGTCAAGTACATATAGGCTGGGCGTTTGTTTATATCCACTTGTTTATAAAAAATAATCTAAGCACAGTCAGTAACGACATCTGGCGGATAGTCAGACGAACCAGACTTTTGCTTTTTGCAACAAGTGCTCTTTCATGTTCCACCACTTATGCAACCATCTGACTCCAATTACACGTGTTTATTTTTTGTCAACGTGGGAGCATGAATCGTGTTTATCACTAACAACTTGAAGATAAGGAGAAATAAACATTCGTAACAGAGGCGTTCTAAGAAACTTCCACAGCAGAAATCACCTTCAGCTCATTAATATGTAGATAGAAATAAGCCAAAACCACATAAATTCTACAAATAAGGCTCATGAATAGCTCGCTTTAAGATAAAGCAGTTCAAATCCGAATAGGCATGGCATTATTGAAAGGACAGTGACCAGGTATCTGTCTGCCTACAGTTGATACGGTCAAGGCTTATGTATATGTTGATATCTTTAAGGACATGTTTAGTTGATATGTGATGGATACTGGGCTGATGCTTATCACGCAGTTAGACAAAACTATGTGTGAAATGTTGGTGACGCTTATCAGAATCCAGTTAATCAACGGTTCCTTATCGCTTTAATATTCCTATATTTCACCATCACATGCTTTCCCTATCTCCATGTTTCCTTGTTTAAATCAAGATATACTTACTAAAATGACATTCAATAATTTCCCAGAATACGGTCAGGAATAAATGTGACGACTGGGTCTACACGGGGTCTACTTCCAATCTAAGTAAAAAGTTCAAGATTAAAATTCAACACTGACATTTCAGATTTACAAGAACCACAGGATGTTACTCAATACATGGTTTCAGCGAAATCCGACAACCTTTTGCAACACAATACTACATCTCACCGGTATAGTAATTATTGGGTATACAGGAGGCAACAGGTGACGAAATTTTATTATGAACAGTCATGTAAGGTCAGCAGTCTCCGATTAGAGGATCAACCGACCTTGGGGCCCACCGTGAAAAATCTTCCCGCTCCTCGGCTGAGAGACAAACACGATCACCCGGCTTTGAGACCTTGCTCTACCACTGGACCATAGACCTGTAAGGTAAAGTATCCTACTCGACCAACAGTTCAGTCTCAAAATGTTTGAGAGAACGTACCGGTTGTCATAAAGTGCATGGTGCTTTTACCGATTACAGGTGTAAGTAAACAAGAGATGCACCGGTGTTATTAAAGTGGTCTGTGTTAAGGAACCCAACAACAACAGATCACGTAGTGGTGAAGAGCATAAATTTTGTGATGGAGGTAAAAAAAAAATCAGATTCTGCAACACTAGGCAGCGTGAAATGTCTTGGGGAATGAATAAAGAAGTCAGTTGTTTTTTTTTTTGTTAACAAATAATTATAATGTATTCTTAAAACAATTTTAACATTACAATACACTAAATCAATACAATTACACAGTATAACAAATGAAGTGTACAGTACCTGGATACCTTCACTGTCACAGCGACAACAAGTCCTTTAAAACGTGTAATCCAGATGAACAGTTCACATAAATCTCCTCAGAGAATAATAGTCTAATTCAATCACAAAAGCAATCTGTTGTGATCCAAAAGTGAAGTTCTTGTAAGCAAACTGGAGACAGGCCGCACTAAAACTTCATAGAATTCGTAGAATCCCTACCCCTACGGTGGCTGTTTTAGGACACAGAAAAAAATATTTATCTCGAAATCTCGAGATTTTTCTTCAGCAAAATGCTCTGCTTTTGTCTTAAAGTCGCTATTCACCTGCCTTATTTATAGAATCTTTGTATTATCGGCTAACTCTGCATATATATATTTAAGAAGTGAAGGTAATCATAAACACAATCTAGGTAAACATAATTTATTAAACCTTTCATAAAAATGAGCCAAGCCCATGGATAAAGGCGGTGTCTTTGTCTATATCCACGTGTTTCTATAACATGGGTCGGGGTGGGGTGCAAAAAGTGCCACCGATCGTAATAGAAAGATGTCCGGCAGAAATATCTGGCTTCAATTCAGAGAGTACAGAGTTCTGTATATGACAAATACTGCATTGCTTCACATGCTCTAACGAACATCAACTAGGGATCTTTCAATAACTCGGTTACATGTTTATATCTGTATGTTAACACTTGCTCAAGTACCTTGTGTACAAGTAGCCTGTAGATAAAATGTTTATACGTCAAAGTGCCGTTATAAGACCCATTCCCAGCTAGGGTTACCTTTATTATACTTATTTGTTTGCTTCCTTAATTTTTTTCCTTTTGCTCTCTAATTTTTTTTTTGCTTCCAAAATTTGTTTGTTTCTTCCTAAATGTTTTTTTGCTTCCTAAATGTTTTTTTTGCTTCCAACATTTTTTTGCTTTCTAATTTTTTTTTGCTTCCTAAATTTTTTTTCTTCCTAAATTTTTTTTTTTTGCTTCCAAAAATTTTTCGCGAGATTTTTTTTTTTTGCTTCCTAAAAATTTTTTTTGCGAAATTCTATGTCGAGATCTCGAGATGTTATCTCGAGATTTAGAGATAAATATTTTTTTTCTGTGTCCTTAATCATCCACCGTAGAATCCCTGACATTACTGCGATTATCTGATAGGTCCAAAACTGGCTCACACTCTTCTGTGTCCGCTGGAATATTTCTCTCTCCTCCCGGCTCTAAAACACAGCCCCTATTTATAACTTTTCATCCGAAAATTCTAGAAAATTATATTTCACGAACAATCTAAAGAACCTTACAATACATAATACACACGCCCAAAGAACATTACCAGACACGCGCTCACAGAGCGCGATCAGCCAAGAAAGTTCCAGATCAGCATTAGCGCTTTGTTTCTACACATCAGACCCCACACGTGGGCCGGGCCAACTCGGCCAGGCGATGCTGCTTTAGCAACGAGCTATGCATGCCACAGGAAGCGAATGTCAACAACACATGGAACACCCCTGCGCACAATAAAACAGACATCTGTAACAACTGTAATTGTATTGGTTTTGTTTCAGGTCCTTATCTCTATGACATCTTGCGTCAATTACCTTGCTGAGTTATTAACAAAGTCTGTGAATATTATTTTTTAGCTTAATCAGTTTATGTTTAATTTATTATAAAAGAAAAGAAACATGGTACATTAGCCAAAAAAATCCTGGATATTATCATTGAAGTGGAAAAAGTGGCTCGCTGAGGTATAGTAAGTATATTAATTCAAACTTTACATGCTTTTTCTAGTTTTCAAATTTAAGAAAATTGATATAATTGAATCTACAGTTTGTAAAAGGAAACAAGCGCAAGTAAAAAGATCTGGTAATACTTTATTTTACTTCATATTGACTCACTAAATGGCTCGTTCTTACTGTTTACTCTGAATAACTGAATAAAAAAATTCCCATATTTTACGAATTTTCAAGTGAAAAAAAGGATAATTCAGTTAATTCATACATTAACACAAGACCGAACACTGTTCTAGGTTAAACATGTAATCAACCTTACCCTGAGAGAAGCTGAACATTTAAGGTATCCTAGGCGGTTCTAGTATGGGATGCTACCTTGATCCTAAACTGATTGTTTTTTAACAAAAGCCGATTGTCTTGAGACAGAGGTATGAAGCATTGATCACGGGCGTGGTCACCAGGGGCTAATATGAGATTGTGTATCCGAATTCAGAGCAGACATACAAGGATTTACCATAATCTTTAAACCAGAAGTATAGAAAAACTACGACGTGTAAAAGGTGCGCTACTGGACCATTAATTCGGTATCGAAATGTTTTAAAGAGCTTACACGTCATAAAGTGCATGGCTATTTTATTATACTGTAAGTGTGGTTGTTGGTTGGATATCGACATTGAAAAGGTAATGCATAATACCACGCTAGCCCTCGAACCCATAAAGCCTTCTTTCAAAAACAAATTAACCTCAACTTAAGGCAACAAAACCGATTTTTAAAACGTATTTATAGTAAATTGAGATTTTTTTTGGCGGAGGTACCGACCTCCATTTTTTTAATGCTTCATACACTACCTTACACTATAAATTTTTCATTTTCTAGGCTCCCTTTCAGGCTGTGCTAGTCTGGCGCCTTCCTGTCAGGTGCGCAGGAAACCCCCGCGCTATCTCAGGTGTGCACCTAAGCCAGCAAGCAGCTGGTTTAAACACACTGGATAGCGATCAGATCTTCCCGAAGAGACTGTCCGTACTCAGACAATCGTCTTCGGTCCCCGATCGACGTATCCACCCACGGCCAAGGTAAGGCTTTGGCGAGCCCGATATCAGAAAGCCGAGCTCCCAGACATCTTCCCAATTATTTTAAGACCCTCGGTGAAGGTCGGCATGGGAAGACACCTGCCAAAGTCAGGTTCGAACCCACGCCTCCCTGTGCACCGGCTAAGTAGTCAGAAACACTAACCACTTGACAACCGGGAGTGGTAAATTTAGTTATGACTACTTGACATTTTAAAGGTTATCGAAATAACTGTTTTTGACAAAATACTGACCCTGTTTTGAAAGTTGTGTATACCTAATATATTAGATATGAATAATAACAAGAGCTCCTAAAATCGGAGCATCCCCTCCAAACAGAGGCATAATTATATTTGAAGTATTAAACTCTGAACCCTGTCATTGTGCACTTTGTATATCAGTAAGACGATGCTTTGACCTTGACCTCTGGCTTTGTGACCTTCCATTTAATGGGAAATTTAGTATTTTGGTAGCAGACCGTCATGTGAAAGACAGAATATTTGGGATGAAAAGTTCACAGAAAAATCCTTGCACAAAAGCCTTTGCAAGAACTGGTTCTTGTGAACTGACCTATGAGCTTGTGAACTTAAAATCAAATTAATAAATAAAAAAAAATAAATTTTTTCCTGGATCTTGAGGGAATTGTACGTGATAGATAAAGTTTTTTTTTATATCAAAAATGTGTCTTAAGATCTGAATTTAATGTGTCAACAAACCCACTCTGGAATTAAAAACGGACGGAAAAACGGAAAGATGGATCGACGGAAGGGCGGGCCGATGTTGGACGCACGAACGGAGGAGTTAACATATCCCCTCCTACGACTTCGATGTGAGGGGATAATAAACAACAAACACTTTATTTTCAGAACTTTTGTTTAAGAAATTAAAAGAGGGAGAAAAATATTGCCAGCACGTATCGTGTTGAATGTTCAATTATGTGTCTATTTTAGCTAAAAGGCTGAAAGTACAATGCCCAAGGCATCATGTTAACGATAAAGATGTTTCATATTCTCCTTTCAATTAAATCAAGATATTTATCTCTACCATACTTTAGCATGGCGCTTTAACACAATTTGGACGTGAAATCCTGTATGTGTGACGGTGTTTATATAAACAGACAGCTCCTGGAACAGAAATTTCAAAACAGATTGAAATGGCCCAGTTCTCAAACCTGTTCCAAGGACATACCTTATTAAATGTCTGATTTTTAACACATAACGCCTTCGAGATCCACCACGACTATTAGCTACCTCGTGAGCGATAATCTCATAGCATGTCAAATCAAAGTGTTCTATTCGTCCCAGTTTCTGGCCGGAGTACCACGTGAATCACATCAAATCTCTAATGGAGAATTTATATATCTACCTGTTGCTTGAGTATTTCTTGTTTTGCGTTAAAAAATGAATAAAAATCTAAGAGAATAGATGCAATTTTGTTTAATATACAAAATACATTAGAGCTGTTAAGAGAAAAGAAATATACGTGATATATATTGAACAGAAATGCAAACTTTGTGAGGCGCAGAAAATGTTCGAATTCGCTTACAGAAATTTGATGATGAAGCACTTCTTACTCATTTGTTTACCTTTTGTTTTTCTTTTAGTCTACGTTATTGACTCAGCTCTCGATGTTAAATGTTCAGCCAAATAAGTTTGTTTTCCCTGTTTTATTTGTATGTATTACACCCTGATAACTTCTCATAGTTTTTTTATAGATTTATAGTGAGGTCAGTTGTGTTTTCAGTAACCTAAGTAAGTTTGGTGCATGCATTTTTCACAGAACAACTCTAATACCTATCTTAAACTTTGTTCTTAGTAAATGTATTAGTCACAGTTAATACATTTTTTTTTCTTTTTTTTTTAATGTATATTTTAACCGAAACTTTTAAGATAGTATCCTTTCCAAACCTCCTTCAATAAAATCATCTTAAAATTCATTTCGAATTTAAATTAGATCCATGAAGTATCCATGAAGCTTTTATATTTTGTTAAATAAACATTCATTTTCATATGAATATTAAAAATTTCTATATGGTTCATGATTTTCCGAAATGTTTAAATTCATATGAAAATAAATGGATATTTTATGAATATATATCATCAGAAAGAGCTCTATACCGGGTTTGAATGATAAATAATTCATATTTTTTTGCCAGGGATGCTACATTGAATAGGTAATGTATGTTCCATATGACTTTGTGTCAGCTTCGAATAGAGTTGACCTAAAAATGGTCTGTTTAATAGGAGGCGTTTCTCCCGAACCATACATTCAACTTCTATCATCTTCCCTAAGACATGGCTTATTTCCTGGCCAATTATGTAATAGCAAACACTTATCTAATTGAATGTTTCCAGGGAAACGAAACACCTGGGAAATTATTATTTCTGATAGCGAATTAAAATCAGATTTAATGTCCGGAAGCTTAAATTCATTGTTATCCCTAAAGAAACTGTAAAGTGCCTTTCTCTATAAAAGCACAGGTAAACTCATTTTTCTCCGCTTTATTTCTACTTTTAAGTCTATCGGTTACTGTAGTTTTCAACATTATCAATACATCCATCATAATTTAGAAAAATAATGTTAATGATAGTATTCAACGATTCATATATGCAACATCTAAGAAAACTACCATTACCTCTCTAATAAACGGACACTTCTATATTATGGGCATCCCTCCATTGCAAACACATCTGTTATGGATACCTCCCAATTATGAACATTTCTCAATAACTGACCTTTCCGTTTTAGAAACAGACACCTATCTATAACAGACACTTTTCGAGTAGTGAAACCTCACTATAACATACACCTCCCTATAACAGACACATCTGTATTACAAATACCTCTCTATTACAGACACCTCTCTATAAAAAAACCTCTCTATTACAGATACCTCTCTTAAAACAAACACTTCTATTGAACAGAAACCTCTCTATAACTTACAACTCTCTATTACAGACTCCTCTCTCTAACAGATAACCTCAATAACAGTCACCTCTCTTTACGGATACCACTCTGTAACAGACACCTCTGTAAAATGGATAATTCTCTATAACGGGTATCTATCTATTATGGACTATTATATTTTACGGGCACCTCCCTTTAACGGTTTGCTCTCTATTGCCTCATCCGTTATCTCTCTATCATACGGACACTTCTATATTATAAGCATCTAGCCATTGCGGATATTATCTATTATGGATACATCTCTATTATGAAAAATTCTTTTTTACCGACACTTCCCCTTTAAGGGACACCTCACTATCACAAACACCTATTTATTACATACACTTCTCTATTGCGGATACCTCACTATAACATACACCTTTCTATAACAGACAGCTCTTTTTAACAGATTCTTCCCTATAACATATACCTCTCTTTAACAGATTATAATCTGTATTACAGACACCTCTCTCTAAGAGATACCTATCCATAACAGACAGCTATTTATTACGGATACCTCTCTAAAACAGACACCTCTGTAATATGGAGAATTCTCTATATCGGGTATCACGGACGCTTATATTTTACGGGCACCTGCCTACTCGGACCGCTATCTATTGCGGACACCTCTGCTCGATCGCCTCTGTTTTACGTGCAGTTCTCTATACCTGGCACTTGTATGGTTATTACGGTTAATAATTATGGCTAATATGGTTTATAAGCCCGAATAAGTTTTAGTGCATATTTACTGTACATGTTTAAACCATCCGTTGTTGGCATATTCTTCATCTTATCTCTATTTGAATATCAGCGGATGGACAAACTTACGAATTTGCATATTACAGTCGAGCATAAGTTAGCTTACTAGAAGCTCAAGGACGTACATTTATCTTGGATGACTTCGGTAACGAGTTTGTGTTCCGAACAAAGCCATTTATAAGCTGAAAGTGAAGCGTTGTTTTGTTGAGAATGTGCAACAACGACTCATCACATTGAGATCAGCTCAACCATAAAACAGGTTATACTATATAGTTAATAAAAAGGTAACAATATGAACATTAACCGATCGATACAGGTGTGGAGTTGGCAGGGTATTACCACCAGGTACCTTCAGATCTAAAACAATCTTAGTAATTATTGACACTAACAGCAAAACTTAACAGAAACTCGTCAGGTCCTTTGAGGATCTTTTTAAAGCTAAAGGAATTTTATCCAATATCCTAACAACCAAAATACCTGTGTCGGGAAAAGCACTGGCCGGAGAAAACAAGCGTATTTTGAAGACCTGCATCCGACAGGCATGCGCGTTATTGACCAAGGGACCTGTTTATGAACCGTATCTGGTTGACCAAAGGCAAGTAGTAGCGGTACTCAGATATCCCGTGAAATATAAAATAGGTTATATTATTTTAAGGGACAATTTTAACAGTAACCAACAATTTCCAGGCGTTCGACTAAGAAAGAAATACATACCCTCCGAGATATGTTTATTTTATTTAATGTAATTATATGTTTTTGTAATGCATGTCGTACCAGTGATGTGATCAGATAGGAGTCAGGCAAGAATATGATAAGCATTTACATGCAAAAGCAGACTACTAGCGGCGCGAGTCATCTGATAAAAATAGGTCATCTGTTTATATGTGGTATAAAAAGGTAACATGCATAGAGTAGAACCGCTTATTAAAAAACATGGGTTATTTTGCCTCTTATAGAGAGCTCTCGCATGACTGAGATTACGGAGATTTAATTCAACTTCGTCAGTGACCGCCTGAAGTATCACATACAGGAACAGCATATGATAGAGAAGTGTCTGTAATAGAAAGCTGTCCGCAATACAGAGGATCCCATAATATCAAGGATCCGTTAGCAAAGAGGTAGGCGTAATAGGGCTGAGAATAGCGATATCGTTTTGATAATTCGGATGCCTAATACAGTACATTTTTCAACACGACCTCAGGTATGAAGGAGGCCCCATCGATCCAATTAATATGGCGACTGAATCGTGTTTTCGCGGCTAGTTCAGGAGCAGCCAGCACTTATCTGTCCGATTGTCATGCAGCGTCAAACTTAGCCCGACACTTTGATTCATCAGGTGCATTTGCAACCGCGCTTTTCGATTTATGTCATAACATTTCTAATGAGTTTACATTGGCAAATATAAATCGTATGAGGCTTGGTTTATCCGGATAGAATTCTCCTGTGTCTGTTCAATCAATAACTAGGTTAAAATGGACAGATTTCATGACAAAGTTAATTGTTAGCGTCACATAAAATTCATGTTCATAACATTATTTAAATGAAAGAAGTAACATTCCAAACTAATCAGATGAAGTGGGCCTAAGGTATAGAACTATTCTGGATCTTGGAAAAAGGGGTCGCAGGGATGAGGATTATGGGATAGGGCAGCCCGTCTTCATGTGTAGAAACTTTTATATGAAAATATAACCTGTAATCTAGAGAAATTTTAAGCATCACGATCGAAAATCCTCCTCTGTTTTTATTATATTTTCCAGATTTATTTGCCTCCCCCCCCTCTAAATCCGCCCCTGCCGGCATAGTTTCTTATACAGCATAACAGCTATCTTGCTTAAACTGACTGACTCTGACGAATGTCATTTGATAACTCGAAATATACCCGAACCGCAGTGAAACACAAGAAAATCTTAATGTTGTTTAATAATTGTCCTTCAGACTTCAAATGCTAGAAATATCCTAACATAATCAATAATGGTCACAGAAATGATAGTATCGCACAGCAATGAAAGTATCGCATCCAGGCCTGTTTACTGACGTTGTGAAATCTTACACTCTGATAAAATTAACTTTAGTAAGGTAGCATCCATGGCCAGAAAAAGGTCCAAATATAAGTCCCAATAAAGTAAATATGTTTTAAGCCAGGCACCCAGATACAGTTTTTAATTTGTTAAACTAAAATAAGTGAAAATACCACGACACTTCGTCGTTCGAATAACTAACATTTTTCTATCACACATATGTTAGATAATTACTAACATTTCTACGACGATGAAAAATGATGAATGAGCAAATATAATGTGAGAGTTTCGTCATTTAGTTAAAGATCATTGCTCAGAATAACTCTGTTTTACCCGACTTACTTTTTTAATTATTAAGTATAATAAAAAATAAAGATACATTGTATCGATACACATACAGTTACATAGAATACTTAAAATTATTATACTTTACAGGTCTATTTTGAATTAAAAGAACTGTTTTATTAGTCTTCAATATCAGCATTGCACCAAGGTCTTTAAACTAAAGCTATGAAAGCCTGTATACTTTTATTATAATGGACTTCAAGCTCCGTATGACCTGCATCCAGCAGAATTTTGCGTTACGTGAGCAATATAAATAATGTTCAAAGAAATATCACACATATAAAAAAATAAACCAGTTTATTACATTAAAGAATTGTAATATACTAATTATCATTTCTCCAGGTTTTGGTCTTGTTTTTGTTTCAATGCAGAACTGGCTTTCATCCGAAAACACTACACTTGTCGTACGAAGTAAATCAACGGGACAGCCATAAAACATTTATTACTTTGATGTTTCAAATCATATTATCGATGTTGGGGTATTTAAATTTTTACATCGTTTATCAGTAGGCTTCCACATTTTATGAAAGAGGTCTCTATTTCAAAGTTGTTTTATTGATTTTAGCAGTATCTACGCTCTTTTAGAACTCGCAGACGACCGAGGAAATCTAATGGGTGTGCCATACCGGTTGATATGGAACCATTTGGGCTTACACAACTAATTTTGCGTCCCACAATCAATAACATTCTTCTGAGACACGGCAAGGCGTGGGGTACAGAAATATCAAACATGAAATAATTTTTTTTTATCAGAAGCAAGCACGAGTTCTTCTGTAGTTAAAACGTGGGCGACCTTACTTCAGATTGTGATTCAGTGTTTCAGCTATTTTCATGGCGTTTTGTTCAGGAACGGTATGGTATTATACATTTTTTTCTTGCGGTCATACAGGCGTCAGCGCCAGGATTGATTCAAAATGAAAAGTGAGCAACTTCCGGTTGAGCGTTTTCACTGGCTGCCGCCATAGGAAGCCAGTTATTGTATCGTCTTTGGACTTCCGGTTTCGGAGCTCAGAGTTAAATTGGTCGTTTCCTTTGTTGTTCACAGAATCTCGGTTGCCGAACCCACATTACATTTCAGGAATGATCTGGTCCCCCTCTAAATGCAGTTGTCGCAATAAGTATTGCACGCACGAATAACCATAGTAATATGGTAATATAAATTCACAGTTATTTTTTATCGGAGAACCTGTTAATCCAAACCTGTAATGTAATAAATGTAACTTCATAAAGACCATTTTTATGCAAACATAAGTGTTTGTGTGTGTAAGAGAGAGAGAGAGAGAGAGAGAGAGAGAGAGAGAGAGAGAGAGAGAGAGAGAGACCTGAATCAGGTCCATAAGGATATACTCTCCTAAAAAATGTATCTGAGCTCTAAATCAACGACATTCACACTTAAATACCCCAAAACATATATTCTTGTTCACAGGCTTATTTTGATAGTAATGTAAATTTTAAATAACGGTACTTTTACAAAAAAATTATTAATTTTAATTATTTGAATATTCAACAAAAAAAAGAAGATTAAATGGGTACACGGCCTCTTTAACATACACAGTAATATCAGATTTGTATTTTAATATGTACATAACACCTCTGCGGAACACAGATTGTACGAAAAATTAAGCTGTTTTTATGAGTCACTTTTAATATCCACAGTTACTAAAACTGGTTAAAAAGTAAAAAGAATTTCACTAGTTCACAGAGAAATTTATTTTCGCACGTATGCAGGATGTGCGGCAACATCGGGTACATTCGGTTGGATAGTGGCACTTGTGTCATTAATTCTTTCGAAAAGGAAGATCCCCTAGAACAGATAACGGAAGGACAAATATTCTAAAATTGGGAGAGTGCAAATAGTGAAACACATAAAAGATGTTTTTTTTTAAATATAGGTGTAACCTGAAGTCATGCGGAAATGTAAAAATACCTAAACGGACGCACAGACAGAATCAGCTACTTAAAAGTCATCTCAAACGACACCAATGATCGAGCATATCTTGTGGGTGATGATTATTTTAGAGTCATACGCGACATGCAATCGGAAATTTGATTTGTCAATAGCTGGGCGACCCGCTGAGGACAGAACGCTGATTGGACCGACGTAGAGATGATCCTGAGCGTGCCCGTCAGGTGACATCTAACTGTTTGACGGCCGAGCCCTAGAGAGATCTAAACTACACCGCCAGCATCTCAATGATAAAACCCTTTATTGTTATGACAGGGTTGGTTTCCATAAGAACTGGAGACGGTGGCCAGGGGTGATTTGTATACCGTGTCAGTTTCTCCAGGTTAACTATGCATTTCATCAATTTCCGTGAGTGTCGTAACAAATATTGGACATTACAAGTGCCCCCGCAAAACATATCACGTTCATCGCATTTTTTATTTTGGCCATCTGTGGGAGCAATGAACTGGAATTCCTCTTTTTGTCTAAAGTTTAAAATAATGCTTTCTTTGAAGTTCAGGAATACCTTGACCATCAAAGTCAAAAGTTGTTGCAAAAGTAATCATAATGGGTTGATCTGGTTAAAGTTTGAAAGGACAGATGAAATATTTGTTTGTGAAAAACAATGATTCAATGAGTGTAACTCTCTGTATATTAAACTTTTTTCTGTACCTATTACGATCTATCAGTATAAGTGATCATATTTATAAGAAAATTGATCATATTTATAAGAATTTATAAGAAAAGTGACCCGCAGGCATTCGCATGAAATAAACAAGGAGAGCATTTAGAAGAGAGCATGCATTCACCAAGGCAAAACAATCCATGTTCACACAAGTTGGAAGTTTCTTTGTCTATTGTGCCAATTCACAAAAAAAAATTAATCATAGAAATGATTTAGGACTGCTCACAAAGAGATAAACGCTGCAGATACTTGTACAGGCAACACGTTGAGGCGTCTTCTTTTATAATTGTGTTTTGCTAGAGGTAACCGCCTCCATTTTTATAATACCAGCTTAACTAATACATGTACATCAGCGTAATTACATTCCTTTCGGACCACGTGACAGGGAAGTATAACCTGATTATCATTTCTTTACATATCTGGTGTTAACCAGGCCCGTTGACTAACGCACATGAGGGCCCTGGATGTGTAATCGTCCTAATTGCTTGGTCATACCACAGAGGGAACCCCGATATGCTCACTGTGAGTGAAACACGGCCGCTGGGCACAGCCTTACCAATAAGCGTGTATTTCACGGCCCCGCTGAGATTAGAACTCACGATCTCCAGTCTTTGGGTACTTGGTTCATCCTCTGAGCCACAGAAGCCGGTTCGTTAACACGTCTTTGGTGGAGGTCAATTTATGATCGAGGGGGCTCCTGTTGAGGTCTTCAAACTCGGAATAATGTGAGTGCACGGCAACTTTGATCCTGCAAGTCTGGAGAAAAGTATTGTTTTTAATTTAATTTTATGTTCACAAAGGACATAAGAAAGTTGACGTTAAAGGACTGGGTACAGAGAGATATACAGAGTTATTAATCATCCTGAATATATAACATATACAAACCAATAAGGTTCATTTCTTAATCCTTTCACGATAATCCGTAGTTATCGCTGCTGCTGGCAAGCGAACGCCTAAACGCTACTGAAACGTAGGATTAAACTGTTATCTTAAATCATAAATGTAATAATGTTGTAGGTAAATTATATTAGTCATCTAAATGATTCTACTTAGGAAATCTCTTAATGAGAAAAATTTAAGAATGTGTGTTGAAGGAATGGCTGCGGTGGGAACTTCAGGTGAAACGTTTCTAAATCACGTCCCTGTTTATTATTCTGAGACAGATCTGAGGTGACCATTTCATCGTGTATTGATGTTTATGTTTACATATACAGTAGCCTCCATGACTAAGCATTCGATGTCCAACTGACCCGGTGACCCCGGGCGGCGGGGTAATTACAAGATCATAATCTGTACAACAAAGATAAGATTTGATCACCTGAGGTCACGCGAGGTTACGGTCAATTATGTTTATATTCAGTTATCACCAATGTATGTATTATATATCTGGAACCATAAGCATATTTCAAATCAAGTTCTGTTGTAATATGCAAGGGTAGGAAATAGTCATGCGGTTGAGGCATAGGACAGTGAAGGGAAAGGTCCCATGAAGTTTCAAATCCCACGACCCTAAAAACTGGGGAATTCTGGATTGAATCTCTGAGGCACGATGTAAACGGCAGGTTATAAACATGACATGTAGATCAATCCTAGTCCGTTGCATATAGAATTATGGTATCGAGAAGTCATAATAATAAGAATAATACAATTCATTCATATGTGAGGTCTGCCTTCACCCTCACTAAATACACAGTCCTATGACTCCTATTAGTCCGCCTGACATCAAATTAATGACATCATCATTTATGTTTCACTGTAATATTTATTTTGAAATATATGGCTGTGTGCCGTGTATAGAAACTATGTGTTAATTTTATATAAATAGTATTTATTGTACTTGAACAGTAACAATTTAACAAAAAAAGGAAACGAAGATAAGATATAATGTTAGGAGGTTTTTGATGTTCAAGATAAAAGGTTAACCTCCTTTAAAGGTTCCTGGGGACCTACAAACGGGACAATGGTTTGTTCATGTTTGACAACTTAGAAAAAGTCAGGTTTTGTATCATTGTTAGATTATACATTTAATAATCGTGCTTATTGTATGGTTAGTAATAATAATAAGCAATAGTTATTATCATTACTATATATTTATAACTGTCTCTCTCCGTGCATGACTGAGGCCAGATTGTTTAATTGACAACCTTAATTTTCCCTTTCAAATTAAATTCCTTGCAGGCACCACGTCACCTTTCCGTTCTGGTATATTTCTATGTGGTTATCACTAAGACATTAAGTTTAATTAAATAACTGCATGTCAGACATCTTCCCGTGGTCTCATTACATGATAGGTCCGTGGCCTCTTAGTTGCGCTATGGCTTCGGGATGAAGGTAGCCGTTTTATTAGAATTATATGTTTTTATCAAGACTTCTGAGTTACTGGTTTTATATTTTAAAAATAAAAATTAAAAAAAAAAACTCAGGCATGTCTTTAATGAAGACATCAGGTCAAATCTCTGTTTCCGTCATTTCGTCTTTGAGGGTCTGGTGGGGATTTGAACAGATGACCTTTCGCTCCGAGTACGTCTACATTCCCCCTCCCCAATTTCCTCCCTTTCGACACAGGATGACTGATAATTGAGAGACACGCATGAAAGGCAAAATGTATACTTATATGTATATGCAGAATCACAGTATTCTTATCAGAGGTCTGATATACAATAATCCTTTGTTAAGAGTTTATAAGCCTATCCTACCATTCAATATGAGTTGTGGTACAAGAGGGCATTCTCATATTTTGGTGACATAATGAGTTCAGATATGGTGCCGTGAAAACCAATAACTAAAATATGTATATCCCAATGGATCTGTGTTTGGTTATATTTTAATCTGTCGGTCAAACCACCAGAAAGAGTACTGGGTCGACTTTAAACGATGTTTATACTTCATAGAGCCTCACAGGAATTGAACAAAAAGATTAATTTTAAAGGATGTTTTATCAGATAAAAGCTACCTAAGGCTGGGAGCAGTCGCTTATTGCATCCAAACGGACTCAGGAATCACCATGTTCTGGATTATGACATTTTGTAAGCCATCATTTACGTGTTGATTACATAAATTATGAAGTATTCATTATGTTTATTTATTTACGTATGTAGTTGTCTTATAACGACGGCATGTGATACAGGATTTATCTTGAAAATCTAGGTAATGTCGCGATGATTACACCGGCATAATAAATCATAGCGTTGTGGGTCATTTCTTTGACTGTTATCATAAAGAATAGACAATAATTCCGTGAATTATGCTTCTTTAGAAGTGAAATACATTAATCCAGCGCTTACCGACAAAAGTAAGGCTGACCGGAACAAGGCCGCACGATTGTGGAACGAATTCTCAACGTCTCACACACGGAATATAAATTCTTGCCCGATCCTTGTGACAGATGAATGTTGTTAATTGTAACATATCGGTCTAGACTTTGTAATGGCGCGTTTTCAGTGGATCGTTTCTGATATCTTCATCGGCATAAAGTGGAAGTGATAAAATGTTTTCTTGCTGTTTTCAAGACAAACAATCGTCCGGATGTTCAAGTTACTCGTTTCTTGCCTGGGCGGAGTGCGGCAGTAATCTGACTATTGGGTCATCACCATTTACCAATAACTCTTCCATTGCCAAGGGAACACAATAGAATGTTTAGCACATGATACGGGGTTTATTGTCAGCGAGCCTTTGACCAGACCTCCCGAGTTTCTTTATTTTCTGTTAATATCAGTGAAAGTGAGTTGAGAATTCGGAAGGAGGAATAACAATCTTTTCTAGATTATATGAAACTTTATGTTAATAGAGTCTCGACCACTGAGATGATTACAATGGAGAACGGTCTTACTCCATAAAAAAACGAAAGATGTAATTCTAGCTCAAACTCCCAGCAGCTGTTACAATAGGATTATACCTAGACATAAACCCATGATACACAGGCTTTTATTTATTGACTGAGATTAGTCTGAGAGTCATAAGCTTAGATTAAGCCGTACAGCGGTTCCAGGGGTCGTGCAAAACATTATACAGGTGTGTTTTACCTGTTCTATGATAAAATATTCATGTACAAATCGTGAGTAAGACTAAGTTCTAAAAAAAATAGACAAGAATGTAACCCAGGCGCTCCCTGTTTGTGTTTCCATTGTTTTCATTTGGAAAAACACCCATTTTTGGCAATACTATAGAGAGACAGGTACTTAACTCAAATACGGTGTCTTTGTTCTTTAGCTTATTGAAAGGTCTGCAGGTATCCTTTTATATCTTGTATAGTTCTACAACCGGCAGTCAATGGTAGCTTTTTGTTCAATATTGTAAATATCACAATTTTTTAAAAGAAGACAATATTGTAAATATAACACTTTAATATAAGCAGATGACAGAGTTCGTAGGCACAACTGCAAAACTTAAAACTCACAAACAAATGAATCTGCCATCAGGACAAGAACATTTGATGCCATGCGCTCTTAAAGGTCAAGACTAGAATAATTCGGCTCAGTCCATCTCGAGTTAAGTAGATAATAGCACTAAGGTCATCTAAGGTCATGCTTTAAGACTAGAAGACTATTGAAAAATCATTACAAAAACAATGAGAAGTGAGCGATATGACTCTTCTGATATTTTAACAACCACACGCACTTGCACTCGGAGCCGGATATTGTGGATTTCAATATAACACTGTGCCACATACAGATGACTTGCTGGCACTGCTATCTTGACCACCCTTGTAACACGCCCATCCTGCTATATTGACCACCCTTGTAACTGGCCCACTCTTCTATATTTACGACTCTCGTAATACGCCCACCCTGCTATCTTGACCACCCTTGTAACACGCCCACCCTGCTATATTGACCATCCTTGTAACTGGCCCACTCTTCTATATTTACGACTCTCGTAACACGCCCACCCTGCTATCTTGACCACCCTTGTAACACGCCCACTCTGCTATCTTGACCACCCTTGTAACACACCCACCCTGCTATCTTGACCACCCTTGTAACACGCCCACCCTGCTATCTTGACCACCCTTGTAATACGCCCACCCTCCTATTTTGACAACCCTTGTATCATGATTACCGTGGTGTCTTGACCACCCTTGTCACACGCCCACCCTGCTTTTTTAACTACCCTAGTAATACGCCCACCCTGCTATCTAGACCACCCTTGTAACACGCCCACCCTGCTATCTTGACCACCCTTGTAACACGCCCACCCTGCTTTATTGACCATCCTTGTAACTGGCCCACTCTGCTATATTTACGACTCTCGTACCACCCCACCCTGCTCTCTTGACCATCCTTGTAACACACCCACCCTGCTTTTTTGACCACCCTTGTAACACACCCACCCTGCTATCTAGACCACCCTTGTAATACGCCCACCCTCCTATTTTTGTCAACCCTTGTATCATGCCTACCGTGGTGTCTTGACCACCCTTGTAACACGCCCACCCTGCTTTTTTGACCACCCTTGTAACACACCCACCCTGCTATCCTGACCACCCTTGTAACACACCCACCCTGCTATCTTGACCACCCTTGTAACACACCCACCCTGCTATCCTGACCACCCTTGTAACACACCCACCCTGCTATCCTGACCACCCTTGTTACACGCCCACCCTGCTATCTTGACCACCCTTGTAACACGCCCACCCTGCTATTGTGACCAACCTTGTAACACGCCCACCCTGCTATCTTGATCAAACTTGTATCAAGCCATCCCTGCTATCCTGACCACCCTTGTAACACGCCCACCCTGCTTTCATGACAACCCTTGTATCACCCTACCCCCTGCTGTCTTGACAACCCTTGCATCTCGGATAACACGACCACCCTGAGGCCATGCCATGCGTGGTTACACGACCATCTTGGTACCATGACTAGACTTGTTACACGACCACCATGGTACCATGACTAGACTTGTTACATGACCATCATGGTACCATGGCTAGCCTTGTTACACGACCCCATGGAACCATGGCTAGCCTATTTACACGACCGCCATGGAACCATGATTAGCCTTGTTACACGACCACCACAGAACCATGGCTAGCCTTGTTACACGACCACCATTGAACCATGACTAGACTTGTAACACGACCATTTTTGTAACATGGCTAGACTTGTTACACGATCATCATGGAACCCTGGCTAGACTTGTTACACGACCACCTTGGTACCATGACTAGCCTTGTTACACGAACACCATGGTACCATGACTAGCCTTGTTACACGAACACCATTGAGGCATGACTAGACTTGTTACACGCCCACCTTGGTACCATGGCTAGCTTTGTTACACGACCACCATAGAACCATGACTAGCTTTGCTACACCACCACCATTGAGCCATGACTAGACTTGTTACTCGACCACCATGGTACCATAGCTAGCCTTGCTATACGACCACCTTGGTAGCATGGCTAGCCTTGTTACACGACCACCATGGAACCATGACTAGCCTTTTTACACGACCACCATGATACCATGACTAGACTTGTTACACGACCACCATGGTACAATGACTAGACTTGTTACACGACCACTATGGAACCATGACTAGACTTGTTACACGACCACCATGGTACCATGACTAGACTTGTTACATGACCATCATGGTTCCATGGCTAGCCTTGTTACACGACCACCATGGAACCATGATTAGCCTTGTTACACGACCACCATGGAACCATGATTAGCCTTGTTGTACGACCACCACAGAACTATGGCCAGCCTTGTTGCACGACCACCATTGAACCATGACTAGACTTGTTACATGACCATTTTCGTAACATGGCTAGACTTATTGCACGACCATTATGGAACCCTGGCTAGACTTGCTACACGACCACCTTGGTACCATGGCTAGCCTTGTTACACCCTCATGGAACCATGATAAGCCTTGTCACACGACCACTATGGTACCATGACTAGACTTGTTACACGACCACCATGGTACCATGTCTAGCCTTGTTACACAACCTCAATAGTACCATGACTAGCCTTGTTACACGACCACCATTGAACCATGACTAGACTTGTTACACGACCATCATGGTACCATGGCTAGCCTTGTAACACGACCACCATGGAACCATGGCTAGCCTTGTTACACGACCACCATGGAACCATGACTAGCCTTGTTACACGACCACCACAGAACCATGGCTAGCCTTGTTACACGACCATCATTGAACCATGACTAGACTTGTTACACGACCACCATTGAACCATGACTAGACTTGTTACACGACCACCATGGTACCATGACTCTCCTGCTATTTTCGTTATGCTGATGATAAGAATTTTGCGACTTTTATTGGTCGTATTGATAGTCCTGTCAGTGAGATCGTACTGTAAACGTTAAAACTCTGCTCCAGGGCTTAAGTTCGTGTCACAGGGTGACCATTAAACTGACCAGGACCTGCCAACAATAACATTCATTAAGCCACCATTGATTGTACCAAGGGGCGTCAATACATGGGGGAGGGGGTATTTATCCCGACCCCCCCCCCCCCTCAAGCAAGAGGCGATAGTCAATCATCCACACTGCTTTTCAGATAACAATATATTTACTATGAAAAAAATATATATTAATAATAAGAATTTAAACTTTGGTTCCATTTCTTAGATTTATATGAAATAAACTATTTCTAACCTATTTTTAACCTATACTGGAAACATAATACCTTATTCAACCTTATACCGAATAGTTATATATTTGATATTTGTCATACAGACAATAAAAGGTATATATATATATATATATATATATATATATATATATATATATATATATATATATATAAATATATATATATATGATTGTACCTGTGCCAATCTGTACGGTGAAAAAGCTTAAGCTTATAATCTTAAATGACAGTCATAATAACTTTATTAAGGTTCAGTCACATTATTAATGCTTCCATTGACGTTGATGCATAGTCACAACAGGGGGGTGATTTCACGGGGATGTATCAGCTTCTTTGTATCTTAGCCAGGAGAAATCTGTCTCCCCATGTAGTTATAACAATAGATCATCATAGTAATGTGACATTTAATTAATTTTAGGACGGTGCACTGTGGCATGCGGATCACAGTGGTATGTTTAATGCTCCGTTGTTTTCGTTTTCTTTCATCAAATTCAATAACCCATTAATGAAGTTACATAAGTATACCTTTTATTGGTCGTATTAATATTCCTTTTTATTAGGCTGTACTGTGAAGAAGTGTGTGGGGATGCCAGTGGACTGTACACGTGACTATCCCCTGACAATTGCGTGTATTTAAGTATATTTTCCCCATTTTCTTATGTTAAGGTCGGAAAGGGTTAGGTGGGTGGCACTCTCATCTTTAATCCGTTATTTAAATTTCATGAGAAAGGGGGTTATCAGTTGTAAGAACAATAATTTCATATATATTGAATATCTCAGTATGGACTAATAACTGGACTTCAGTCCTTTAGTTTGATTCCTATCCCTCTGACACCAATGCACCAACTTATTTTATAAAACACAGCAGACCGAGATATGACTCTGTGTGTTTTATATAAAGAAGTTATATATAAAACATGCACGCCTAGCTTTGTCTTACAACAGAGAAGTGACTGATATAACTGTGCAGCAAACCGGAGCACAGATGCTCCTGTAGTGATCATAAAAGTTTTTGTCGAGTATACGTGTTAGGACTGTATGCCCATGAAGTTAAAGTACTGAGCAATAACTTCACGGTGTACTTAAGCTTTGACATAAGTCAACTGAATTATTTTTCAAAGTACTTAGCAACCGATCCAACATGGCGGTCATGAAATTGTACCGAACTTCTTGAACTCAATAATGCCAAATTATTACTTATATTTTAAAACGACGAACTAACATAGTGCGCTCAATAGTGAACTTATCGCCAACGTTGGACTTTTCGGGAACTCGGACTCAGCGGCTCTGGAATATAGTTTAATTGGGACTCGGAGGTAAGGAATGAATAAACAGGACAAGTATGATAGAAAAAAAAACTCATGAAATAAATCATGAAATTCACGTTTGCAATACTAATCATCATGTCGCTGCCTCTTTACAGAATACTGAACGGTAGAAAGAGAATTTCGTTACATGTTTTGATCCACAAAATTTAAATGTAATTATATAATCATTATTTATTGGAACATTTTCAAACGAGGACAAAATATTTTTCATTTTTATGAAGAACTGAACAATTAAAAAAATAAACTATATGAATTAATTGAGTCTGGGGACTCGGACTTGGATCCGCGTTTTAACAGGCAATATCGAAGAAGGTAGTCCTGGATAAAAAGCCAAAGGACTCAAACAAACATTTACTCTTACTCATATAGTGTAAGCGCGACTCCTGTCTGTTTAGACCAGATTTCTATATGTAAACAATGCAAAGCAAAATGCAACATCCACCATAAAGATAGGAAAGCCTCCTCTGATATAAAACATATTTTTGGATGTCCCTCAACTTATGGAGTACCTTTGCTGCTATGCAGATATATCCTTATTGAATTATTTAGAAATGCATGATAACTCGGTTATCATTACTATGCTGAACAAGCTACACATCCTGTTTTATACATCATGACGTGTTTAAGATTTATGCGTCCTACTCCATGATTCTGTCTAAAAAACCGATCTTTGAAGGCTCACAAATGGGAGTATATTTTCTCCCGACACATGACTGCAAATATTTATATATTCTTCAATATATGGCTATTTCCTTGTACAGCTGAATTACCCATTTGAACATTATTGATTCCTAATTTTCTGTAATATTACATTTATTCACATTTTCCAGGATCCCTCATCAGCCCTCATTATCTTATTATATAGAGATAACTTTTACATGTAATTATTTTATTCGTGTGTGTTGAGCACTTCTATAACACTAACAATACAGTGTACCGCTGTCTCCAAGAGGCAACAGCCTCCCCCCGGCCTAATTGGTCTGACGGCTTCGTATCTCCCGCTTGGCTGCTGATGCAAACGGGGGTTGCTTGTGAGGGAAGCTGGTTGGTTTGCTCCATCGGACGGGAGCTCAGTCCTCTTTAATTTCTTCCTTTCATTTCTTGTCAATTTTTATTGATCAATGGACCCAGATCCTTCCACCTCCCTTGCCTCCATCCCGGCCAATTATCTTACTTATAGACATTTGGTTATACGGGCTACTCAGCAACATAGGATGGGCAGAAGAAAATAACAGGTAAAAAACATGACGCCTAGTGAACCTTGATTACAAGCCCATGAAAAACTTCTTTCCCCTCCTGTTTCAAGTCTGTTGATTTTTTTGTTTTCTAATCTTTCCGAAAGACTTGCGATCCTTGTTTTTTCCCCAGTTTGTTGCAGTTCATATATGAAAAAGGACTTAACGTGTGCAAGTGGGCGCCGAATGTCCAGGTACATAAACTTAATTTCATAGTTTTTTAAAATACAAGTTATTTTTACAGTGACCTTACATGCATATTGGGACCAACTAAAAGAGCTATCATAGGGGTGGATCCAACGAGGGATTTATGATATTTAAAACCCTCTCTAATTGGAAGAATTGACCTTTTTAAGGTAATTATCTTCCAATGTTTTATTCTGTACCTTAACCTGAACCCTTTTGGTAAACCTTTTTTCAGGGTTTCTGGCTGCATATACGGATAAATCCTTTTTTCCCAAAACCAGTTATATGATTTGCCCCGTCCAGCCTGCAGGGCTCACGCAACCCACTCCTCAAAAGTTTCTTTACTCGAATGAAGTCTAATCGAAACAGCTGATATGGAAAATTATTCAAAGCTTACATATAGTTATTAATGTAAATGTGACAGGCACTGTTTACAATTTCAAATCAGACTCCGCATGCGCAAAAAAAGATTTTTCCACTTTTTTATGTCTCAATGGCGTCTCCCAGATTTCTGAAAATCATCCAGTAAACTTGATCATTTCTGCGCAAATTTGAGGAAAAAAGAGTTCGGGCACGTCAGCAGTCCTCGTTGAGGTACAGGTCAGACATCTTTCAACGTACACGAGCGTTGTCCTGTTAGAGAATTTAGGCACAGTTTTTGTCAGAATATGTGGGCCAACTGACACCTGTAGTTGTTAAAATGTTACGGCGAGAGCGACGGAGACGATGACAGATAAAAGTTCATGGGACGGTACTTTGCAGGTGATGGCGGTCTCTGGTGAGCTGAGAAGATTTACATCGATTCGGAGTCTGGCTCGGACAGCTGTTGTGGAAGATGAAAGCTTATTGTACATAAGGATTGAGATATAAATAACTGTGTACGAAAGAAAATATAAATATTTACACAACGGTAAATAATGCAAACAAAAAATTGTGGAGTAACTGGTTAGTTTCCTTTTGTGTCTTAATCTGTGTAAACTTTAAAAGAAAACATATTATTGTCTTTTATTTGTTTAAGTAACATATATATTATTTCGGGGCCAAAAGTACGGGTTAGCGGCTTATCCCCTCCTCGTAACAGGGCAGTGAACTAACGGACTGACAGACTTATGATTCGGGGGCCAGGTGATATGGTACTTATTGTATACGAACACGAATTCCTTACTATCAGATATCTTTTCATGGAATAGTCGATATATATATGAATATCCGAGGTCGGCAAAGTGGAAACACTCCAATACATGGTTTGAGGCATATGGGCTGTGTTAGTTGTAGAATGGCTTAGGTGTGCTCATTAGTTCGACCATCCATTGGTCCGTATGGTTTGACAGACAATTCGGCACTTGTTATCTAAAAAACGTGAGAAGGAGGCGGGGGCAAACCTCATGAGTTACTAACTCCCCGAAATATGGATATCCTTACTGGAATTACATTAATTTCTTTACTTTTACATATTGTTGAATAAATCTTTTCTATATACAAAAATAATGTTTTCTAAATGCTCTGTACTATATTATTAATAATTCACACTTGATTTGAAATTGAAAAATGTTAAAAAATTGTTCCTTAAATGATATGCATGAGTGTCAGATAATTGAAGAAATTAAAAAAACTAAACTATTGACCGATTGAAGGAATTTTTGAAAGTGTTAATATCGTGATCGACTATTCTCAAAAGTGAGGGGAAAAAGGTATATTTGTGCCCCATCCCTGAAAACGTGAAGGGGACATGTCGCCAGGCTTTACTTGCACGGATTCCGGGTTTCCTCTGTGCGTCCGTCCGTTAGGAACCATATGATAAGTTTATATTATAAACTGTTAATATTTTACTTGAATTTACTGAAAGTCATGCGATGGTGTCGTGAGCCCTGTCGGTTCGGGGGAATCACATCTCATGGACAGAATATCCCTTGACAACCGCCATGAAATACTGCTTAACCTACATTCATATATATATATGATTACGCATTGTCAAATTGCAAGAAAGGTACCAACTGTCGATAAGAAACGCCAGCATGAAAATACGATATTTTGTTCTTGTGCGTAAAACTACTAACTAAAAAGCTAACGGAACATTGCACTTTTGCTTAAACACTAGGATTTGAACAGTATGCATTGACCTATTTAAGGTCAGGGCAAAAGATACCCGCTGGAATAACAGCTGGCTTCAATATGGAATGTCAGTTTAAAGCATAATCACACAGGTGGATCACCCTTAAGTATACAATTCTTAAAGTTTATTTAAAAATTTAAAAAATAATAATCGTTTATGTTTTACCACTTTCATCTTAAAAACTCCAGATTATTTTCCTGTCATATGCACAGACCGTCATGCAGCAACTTCTTTGTCAGACATAAACAGTCGCTATTTTGATGAGTTTATATGGTTATACTCTCTAATTAAATTCTTTTGATTATATTGTTCATAAGTGATAAACACTGGTTAGGGTCTTTTTTCGGGGGGGGGGGGGGGGGGGTTCCGTCAGACATAACAGTTATTCATAGGAAAAAAAGTTAAAAACAGTATTTCAAATCGCTATATTCATCATCAGCGTTATCGGAATTCTGCCATTTCGTGGAATTCTAGTTGACGTTCAATAAATAAAGTTGCACATGTCACTTTTAAAGTGTTATTTAGAGAGCTTATCAATGGTTTTATTTAGAGAGCTTATCAATGGTTTTATTTAGAGAGCTTATCAATGGTTTTATTTAGAGAGCTTATCAATGGTTTTATTTATAGAGCTTATCAATGGTTTTATTTAGAGAGCTTATCAATGGTTTTATTTAGAGAGCTTATCAATGGTTTTATTTAGAGAGCTTATCAATGGTTTTATTTATAGAGCTTATCAATGGTTTTATTTAGAGAGCTTATCAATGGTTTTATTTAGAGAGCTTATCAATGGTTTTATTTAGAGAGCTTATCAATGGTTTTATTTAGAGAGCTTATCAATGGTTTTATTTAGAGAGCTTATCAATGGTTTTATTTATAGAGCTTATCAATGGTTTTATTTAGAGAGCTTATCAATGGTTTTATTTAGAGAGCTTATCAATGGTTTTATTTAGAGAGCTTATCAATGGTTTTATTTAGAGAGCTTATCAATGGTTTTATTTAGAGAGCTTATCAATGGTTTTATTTAGAGAGCTTATCAATGGTTTTATTTAGAGAGCTTATCAATGGTTTTATTTAGAGAGCTTATCAATGGTTTTATTTATAGAGCTTATCAATGGTTTTATTTAGAGAGCTTATCAATGGTTTTATTTAGAGAGCTTATCAATGGTTTTATTTAGAGAGCTTATCAATGGTTTTATTTAGAGAGCTTATCAATGGTTTTATTTAGAGAGCTTATCAATGGTTTTATTTAGAGAGCTTATCAATGGTTTTATTTAGAGAGCTTATCAATGGTTTTATTTAGAGAGCTTATCAATGGTTTTATTTAGAGAGCTTATCAATGGTTTTATTTAGAGAGCTTATCAATGGTTTTATTTAGAGAGCTTATCAATGGTTTTATTTAGAGAGCTTATCAATGGTTTTATTTAGAGAGCTTATCAATGGTTTTATTTATAGAGCTTATCAATGGTTTTATTTAGAGAGCTTATCAATGGTTTTATTTAGAGAGCTTATCAATGGTTTTATTTAGAGAGCTTATCAATGGTTTTATTTAGAGAGCTTATCAATGGTTTTATTTAGAGAGCTTATCAAGGTTTATTAGAGAGCTTATCAATGGTTTTATTTAGAGAGCTTATCAATGGTTTTATTTAGAGAGCTTATCAATGGTTTTATTTATAGAGCTTATCAATGGTTTTATTTAGAGAGCTTATCAATGGTTTTATTTAGAGAGCTTATCAATGGTTTTATTTAGAGAGCTTATCAATGGTTTTATTTAGAGAGCTTATCAATGGTTTTATTTAGAGAGCTTATCAATGGTTTTATTTAGAGAGCTTATCAATGGTTTTTATTTAGAGAGCTTATCAATGGTTTTATTTAGAGAGCTTATCAATGGTTTTATTTAGAGAGCTTATCAATGGTTTTATTTAGAGAGCTTATCAATGGTTTTATTTAGAGAGCTTATCAATGGTTTTATTTAGAGAGCTTATCAATGGTTTTATTTAGAGAGCTTATCAATGGTTTTATTTAGAGAGCTTATCAATGGTTTTATTCTAGAGAGCTTATCAATGGTTTTATTTAGAGAGCTTATCAATGGTTTTATTTAGAGAGCTTATCAATGGTTTATTTAGAGAGCTTATCAATGGTTTATTTAGAGAGCTTATCAATGGTTTTATTTAGAGAGGCTTATCAATGGTTTTATTTAGAGAGCTTATCAATGGTTTTATTTAGAGAGCTTATCAATGGTTTTATTTAGAGAGCTTATCAATGGTTTTATTTAGAGAGCTTATCAATGGGTTTTATTTAGAGAGCTTATCAATGGTTTTATTTAGAGAGCTTATCAATGGTTTTATTTAGAGAGCTTATCAATGGTTTTATTTAGAGAGCTTATCAATGGTTTTATTTAGAGAGCTTATCAATGGTTTATTTAGAGAGCTTATCAATGGTTTTATTTAGAGAGCTTATCAATGGTTTTATTTATAGAGCTTATCAATGGTTTTATTTAGAGAGCTTATCAATGGTTTTTATTTATAGAGCTTATCAATGGTTTTATTTAGAGAGCTTATCAATGGTTTTATTTAGAGAGGCTTATCAATGGTTTTATTTAGAGAGCTTATCAATGGTTTTATTTAGAGAGCTTATCAATGGTTTTATTTAGAGAGCTTATCAATGGTTTTATTTAGAGAGCTTATCAATGGTTTTATTTAGAGAGCTTATCAATGGTTTTATTTATAGAGCTTATCAATGGTTTTATTTAGAGAGCTTATCAATGGTTTTATTTATAGAGCTTATCAATGGTTTTATTTAGAGAGCTTATCAATGGTTTTATTTAGAGAGCTTATCAATGGTTTTATTTAGAGAGCTTATCAATGGTTTTATTTAGAGAGCTTATCAATGGTTTTATTTAGAGAGCTTATCAATGGTTTTATTTAGAGAGCTTATCAATGGTTTTATTTAGAGAGCTTATCAATGGTTTTATTTATAGAGCTTATCAATGGTTTTATTTAGAGAGCTTATCAATGGTTTTATTTATAGAGCTTATCAATGGTTTTATTTAGAGAGCTTATCAATGGTTTTATTTAGAGAGCTTATCAATGGTTTTATTTAGAGAGCTTATCAATGGTTTTATTTAGAGAGCTTATCAATGGTTTTATTTAGAGAGCTTATCAATGGTTTTATTTATAGAGCTTATCAATGGTTTTATTTAGAGAGCTTATCAATGGTTTTATTTATAGAGCTTATCAATGGTTTTATTTAGAGAGCTTATCAATGGTTTTTATTTAGAGAGCTTATCAATGGTTTTATTTAGAGAGCTTATCAATGGTTTTATTTAGAGAGCTTATCAATGGTTTTATTTAGAGAGCTTATCAATGGTTTTATTTAGAGAGCTTATCAATGGTTTTATTTAGAGAGCTTATCAATGGTTTTATTTAGAGAGCTTATCAATGGGTTTTATTTATAGAGCTTATCAATGGTTTTATTTAGAGAGCTTATCAATGGTTTTATTTATAGAGCTTATCAATGGTTTTATTTAGAGAGCTTATCAATGGTTTTATTTAGAGAGCTTATCAATGGTTTTATTTAGAGAGCTTATCAATGGTTTTATTTAGAGAGCTTATCAATGGTTTTATTTATAGAGCTTATCAATGGTTTTATTTATAGAGCTTATCAATGGTTTTATTTAGAGAGCTTATCAATGGTTTTATTTAGAGAGCTTATCAATGGTTTTATTTAGAGAGCTTATCAATGGTTTTATTTAGAGAGCTTATCAATGGTTTTATTTAGAGAGCTTATCAATGGTTTTATTTAGAGAGCTTATCAATGGTTTTATTTAGAGAGCTTATCAATGGTTTTATTTAGAGAGCTTATCAATGGTTTTATTTAGAGAGCTTATCAATGGTTTTATTTAGAGAGCTTATCAATGGTTTTATTTAGAGAGCTTATCAATGGTTTTTATTTAGAGAGCTTATCAATGGTTTTATTTATAGAGCTTATCAATGGTTTTATTTAGAGAGCTTATCAATGGTTTTATTTATAGAGCTTATCAATGGTTTTATTTAGAGAGCTTATCAATGGTTTTATTTAGAGAGCTTATCAATGGTTTTATTTAGAGAGCTTATCAATGGTTTTATTTAGAGAGCTTATCAATGGTTTTATTTAGAGAGCTTATCAATGGTTTTATTTATAGAGCTTATCAATGGTTTTATTTAGAGAGCTTATCAATGGTTTTATTTTATAGAGCTTATCAATGGTTTTATTTAGAGAGCTTATCAATGGTTTTATTTAGAGAGCTTATCAATGGTTTTATTTAGAGAGCTTATCAATGGTTTTATTTAGAGAGCTTATCAATGGTTTTATTTATAGAGCTTATCAATGGTTTTATTTAGAGAGCTTATCAATGGTTTTATTTATAGAGCTTATCAATGGTTTTATTTAGAGAGCTTATCAATGGTTTTATTTAGAGAGCTTATCAATGGTTTTATTTAGAGAGCTTATCAATGGTTTTATTTAGAGAGCTTATCAATGGTTTTATTTAGAGAGCTTATCAATGGTTTTATTTAGAGAGCTTATCAATGGTTTTATTTAGAGAGCTTATCAATGGTTTTATTTATAGAGCTTATCAATGGTTTTATTTAGAGAGCTTATCAATGGTTTTATTTAGAGAGCTTATCAATGGTTTTATTTAGAGAGCTTATCAATGGTTTTATTTAGAGAGCTTATCAATGGTTTTATTTAGAGAGCTTATCAATGGTTTTATTTAGAGAGCTTATCAATGGTTTTATTTAGAGAGCTTATCAATGGTTTTATTTAGAGAGCTTATCAATGGTTTTATTTAGAGAGCTTATCAATGGTTTTATTTAGAGAGCTTATCAATGGTTTTATTTAGAGAGCTTATCAATGGTTTTATTTAGAGAGCTTATCAATGGTTTTATTTAGAGAGCTTATCAATGGTTTTATTTAGAGAGCTTATCAATGGTTTTATTTAGAGAGCTTATCAATGGTTTTATTTAGAGAGCTTATCAATGGTTTTATTTATAGAGCTTATCAATGGTTTTATTTAGAGAGCTTATCAATGGTTTTATTTATAGAGCTTATCAATGGTTTTATTTAGAGAGCTTATCAATGGTTTTATTTAGAGAGCTTATCAATGGTTTTATTTAGAGAGCTTATCAATGGTTTTATTTAGAGAGCTTATCAATGGTTTTATTTAGAGAGCTTATCAATGGTTTTATTTAGAGAGCTTATCAATGGTTTTATTTAGAGAGCTTATCAATGGTTTTATTTAGAGAGCTTATCAATGGTTTTATTTAGAGAGCTTATCAATGGTTTTATTTAGAGAGCTTATCAATGGTTTTATTTAGAGAGCTTATCAATGGTTTTATTTAGAGAGCTTATCAATGGTTTTATTTAGAGAGCTTATCAATGGTTTTATTTAGAGAGCTTATCAATGGTTTTATTTAGAGAGCTTATCAATGGTTTTATTTAGAGAGCTTATCAATGGTTTTATTTAGAGAGCTTATCAATGGTTTTATTTAGAGAGCTTATCAATGGTTTTATTTAGAGAGCTTATCAATGGTTTTATTTAGAGAGCTTATCAATGGTTTTATTTAGAGAGCTTATCAATGGTTTTATTTAGAGAGCTTATCAATGGTTTTATTTAGAGAGCTTATCAATGGTTTTATTTATAGAGCTTATCAATGGTTTTATTTAGAGAGCTTATCAATGGTTTTATTTAGAGAGCTTATCAATGGTTTTATTTAGAGAGCTTATCAATGGTTTTATTTATAGAGCTTATCAATGGTTTTATTTAGAGAGCTTATCAATGGTTTTATTTAGAGAGCTTATCAATGGTTTTATTTAGAGAGCTTATCAATGGTTTTATTTAGAGAGCTTATCAATGGTTTTATTTAGAGAGCTTATCAATGGTTTTATTTAGAGAGCTTATCAATGGTTTTATTTAGAGAGCTTATCAATGGTTTTATTTAGAGAGCTTATCAATGGTTTTATTTAGAGAGCTTATCAATGGTTTTATTTAGAGAGCTTATCAATGGTTTTATTTAGAGAGCTTATCAATGGTTTTATTTAGAGAGCTTATCAATGGTTTTATTTATGATACTTAGATGGTGACGCACGCAAGTATAGCCCGGTTCGACTTTCTAAATTGGTTATTCCGTGACGATGCAGTCGCGATTAGTCTGGTGTGATATTATGCCGGGAAAGGCTAAATCCTTGAAGACAGTTTCTGCGTGTGAGCTTTACATAAGTTTGTTTGTAGAACTAGAATAAATGACAGTTTGTATGGATTTTCCTTGCTTCATGAAAACCTTGAATACAACTAACAACGCAAATTTGCATTTTTCTGTCCAAATATTATCCAATAAGTATTTCCTTGGCAAGTGTATTTTTAGCTCAGATGAATGAAAGTCGGCTGAGGTGTAGGAATGACGTCCGGCCGTCTATTAGCAGGGCATAAATCGTAACCGCTATTCTTAGAAACTCGTTACTGAATATCCAGGTAGGTTAATAAAAAATCTCCTTGGAAACCTGAAATTAGATCACTGTGATCTATATCCTCTAAACTATTGGACCTGTAACAGCTTGTAAAGGTTATACAAAACCTCCAGTATCTTGATAATTAATGCATGGATTCCCATGAACTTTGCCATGCATATCGACCATGACCAGTTTTTTCATGGTGGCGCCACCTTTATTTATTTTTCTAATTTGTGAGGTTTTTTTTTTTTGTTTTGTTTTTTAAGACCATAAAATAACAGCAGTTTTGTCCATTTGTTTAGCTGTGGTTTTATCCAGTGTCCCGAAACCCATTGTGTTTATTGATTATGATTGATTTATTTAGTTCCTGAAGACTGGTAGCGCCACTTGTATTTATTTTTCTCATTTTTATGCATTTTCCTTTACTCTTAGAGTGACAAAATATATTGATACTTTCATATTCGCAACTGTCTTATCATCTGTGTCCTAACACCTCCTGTTTATAAGGGCCACGCTTAAATAAGCAGATGCCCTATAATAATCACCCTCTCCGTCCGTCTGTTAGTCTGTTCTTAAATCTGTGAATCCGTCAAATTTATTTCCTGATGATAACTCTATTTTGGATAGACATATAGATTTCAAACTTGAACTGTATATTGCTCACTTTTGACGCAAGAACTCTGTTGATTTTTGGGACTTTAGGTCCAATTTTAAGGTCACAGGACCCACTTATTTAGAAACATTGTGGATGCATTTTAAGCCAAACTTTTCATCCGAAACCTTCCATCTTGCACATATAGCTGACCTGCCAATAGGGGAAGAAGATGATTGGGTCACAAAGTCATGGTCACAGGGGTCATCTGTGTACATATTTGTTTTCGGATAATAACTCCAGTTTGGATTGACATATTGGTTTCAGTCTTGACGTATGTATGACCCACCAATAATGTATGAACCCTTTTGATTTAGGAGTTGTTAAATAGTTACGGAACCTTATATAAACAGATCACGTATGCGTGATGAACACAAATTTTGTAATGGAGATAAAAAAATCAGATTCTGTAACACTAGGCAGCGCGAAATGTCTAGGGGAATGATTAAAGAAGTCAGTGGTTTTTTGTTAACAAATAACTATAATTTATTCTTAAAACAGCCCTAACAATACAATACACTAAATCAATACAATTATACAGTAAAACAGCGGTATAGCAACAAGTCAATACAATCACATAGAAAATAATGTGCACAGTACCTGGATACCAACACCATCACAACGATAAGTCCTTTAAATGTAAACTCGCGGAGAATGACAGTCCAGTGGAAAGTTCTTGCAACAACCCAGACAGCAAACTGAAGTCCAAATGCATAAAATCCAGGAGAAAGTCTTTGAAAATCTATAATTGCCGCAAAGGTCCAGACACACGCTTCTGCGTCCGTTGGAATCTGCTCTGCTGCTCTCACTCCCTGGTTCTAAAAAAACAGCCCCTTTACATACCTTCACACCCCAAGCCGAGAATTTTCCACTTCTCGAACAGTCTATTAGGACCCTACTCAACAGTAAACACGTGTTTCAGGAATTCTCTAGAAAACATCACCGTGCCTCTACACAACATGGTGTACACGTGATCTCGCCCCAAGCCAGCACGACAACAAGAGTTCAACCAGTACGGATTAAACATAGAATGTAATACGCGGTCAGACACTAGTGCCACAACAGGAGTTACGCCCGTGTCACATAATAAAAAGAGCACCTGTATCACTCCCCCTCCTGTAAGTAAAAAGAAAGTTTTCTCGGAAAACTTTCTTTTTGCAATCACAAATACTAAAATTTTACTACATCTGAAAAATCATCTTATTTACAACATTACATAAACATCTTGTTTACAACATTTCATAAACACCTCGATAATCAATCAGCAAATACATTATCTTTCCCTTTAATGTGTACGATATCAAGATTGTAATCCTGTAAGAACAAACTCCATCTCAACAATCTTTGATTTTTACACTTCAACTTGTTCATGAACGTGAGGGGATTGTGATCACTGAAGACAATGATAGGCCTGACTGATGAAGTAACATAAACTTCAAAATGCTGCAACGCCAAAATCAAAGCCAAACATTCTTTTTCAATGGTGGAGTAGTTTTTCTTGTTTGCATTAAACTTTCTTGAGAAATAACAAATTGGATGGTCTATGCCATCATTGCCTTCCTGTAACAACACAGCACCAGCAGCAGTATCACTAGCATCCACAGCTAACTTAAAAGGTACAGAAAAGTCTGGAGCTGCTAAAACTGGTAAACTTTGCAGAATTGCTTTCCAATTCTGAAATGCACTTTCACACTTTACATTCCATACAAACCTTGTTTCTTCTTTAACAAATTAGTCAAAGGTTCAGCTACAGCAGAAACATTTGGACAAATCTTCCTGTAGTATCCTACCATACCAAGAAAACGCATTATTTGCTTTTTGTTCTCTGGTCTAGGAACTGCAGAAATAGCACTTATCTTAGCATCAACAGGTTTTACCTAACCCTGCACTACAATATGACCCAAAAATGTTACTTGTGCATGACAAAACTCAGATTTTACTAAGTTGACGGTCAGACGTGCTTCACTGAGTCTTTCGAAGAGGTCGCGAAGAATTTGCAGATGTTTCTCCCAGGTGTCGCTGTACACGATGAGGTCATCATTATATGCGTCGCAGCCCTGAATGTCCTTGACAACCATATCGATGAGGCGCTAGAACGTGGCTGGCGAGTTCTTCATGCCAAACAGCATAACTTTATACTGGTACAGTCCTTGCGGCGTCACAAATGCGGACACTTCTTTCGCTCGATCTGTCAGCGGAACTTGCCAGAATCCTTTTAGCAAGTCAAACTTGGAAACATACCTGGAGCTACCGACTCTATCAATACAATCATCGATCCTCGGAATCGGGAACGTGTCAGTCTTGGTGACAGAGTTCAGTTTTCGATAATCTGTGCACATACAGTAACTTCCATCAAGTTTTGGCACAAGAATACATGGTGAACTCCAGTTACTGTTACTAGGTTCAATAAAATTATTGTCCAGCAAATATTGAATCTCATCCTGTAGATACTTTTGCTTTTCTGGATTCAGTCTATATCGATGTTGCTTGACTGCGCTCGCCAACATCGACGTCATGGCACAACATGTTAGTTCGCGTTGGATGGCACTAAACAAATGTTCATAATTCCGCAGCAGGTTCCTGAGGTCTTGTTGTTGGTGTGAGTTAAGGTGTAACAGTTTGGCATCCAGTTTTTAAGCACATCTGAGTTATTAAATGGTACTGTACCACACTGAATGTCTACATCACACTTACAATCAGTATCTACTTTAACCGGGTCAGGTACAGTGTTTACACAATTTACAGCAGTAACATTTAACACAACATCTGGTGTGCTATTTCTGTCATAATATGGTTTCCACATGTTAACATGGCACAGTTGTTTCTTCTTACGTCTATCTCGTGTCAACAGTATGTAATTTAAATCACTGACTTTCTTGTCAACAATGTAAGGACCAAAATACCTAGCTTGCAGAGGTCTGCCAGGGATGGGAAGTAAGGCAAGGACCTTTTCACCAGGCTCAAACGTCCTACTTACAGTGTGCTTGTCATACTTTGTTTTTATTTTACTTTGTGCAGATTTTAGATTTGACTTCGCAATCTCACAAGCAATGTGTAGTTTAGTGCGACAGTCAGTCATACTGTGAGACATACTGCAGTAAACTAAGAGAATCAGGAATTTCTTACAAGAGTTTTTCTTTAAGCAGTTTCAATGGACCTCGAACAGAGTGTCCAAAAACTAGTTCAAAGGGACTGAAACCCAAGGACTCTTTAAAGGATTCCCTGACAGCAAACAGCAATAGGTTTATTCCTTCATCCCAGTCTTTTTGTGTGTCATAGCAATAAGTCCTGATCATGTTTTTTAATGTCTGGTGAAAACGCTCGAGGGCGCCCTGACTTTCAGGATGGTATTGCGAAGAGCTGTACTGTTTTATACCTAGCTCAAACATAACTTGTTGGAATAAGCCAGACATAAAATTAGACCCTTGGTCAGACTGGACAGATTTTGATTATCCAAAAGTTGTAAAAAACTTGGTCAGAGCTTTGACAACACTTTTGGCATTAATTTTGCGCAATGGTATTGCCTCAGGGAACCTGGTAGATGCGCACATAATTGTCAGCAAGTATTCATGTCCAGATTTTGTTTTGGACAGTGGTCCAACACAATCAACAATTATCCTACTGAATGGTTCCTCTAAAGCAGGAATAGGTCTAAGTGGGGCCTTAGGAGGGTTCTGATTGGGCTTGCCTACCATCTGGCATGTATGGCATGATTTACAATATTGTACAACATCTTTCCTGAGGTTAGGCCAATAGAAGTGTGTACTGACTTTCTGATAAGTTTTATTTATACCTAAATGGCCAGACAAAGGAGCCTCATGTGCCATGCTTAGAACTTCACTGCGAAAGCTTTTGGGCATTACTATTTTATGTTTGATGGCCCACTCATCATCAGCGCATACATCAGGTGGTCGCCATTCACGCATAAGCACTTCATTTTTAACATAGAAACAAACTGGGTTCTGTGACAGCTCATCTTTAGAAACTGCCACGGGAAACAAACATGAAATATCAGGGTCCTTATGCTGTTCCGCGATAAGTTCTGACCTTGAGAATGTTGCATCCTGTACGGGCGAGTCGTTAGACGAGGCGCTAGTGACTCCCAGAGTGTTATTATCTGGACCATTATCCTCATGTGTGTTTTTCTTGGCCATAGATCTAGTTACGGCACATGAAGGATACAAACCAGGATTTTCCTGACTTTCCGGATCAGTGTCCTGATCAAGTGACGGCTTTTCTGTCACTATTGGTACAGGCTGTACTTTATCACCTGCAACATCATTGCCATGTAGCAACTGAATTCCCTTAAACAGTAAATAGTTCTTAGGCCTACAGTAATATTCCAAGAAATCAAATCTGACTTTAAATGGATACTGTGAAGCGGAACTGAAGTGTGCCTGTCTGAAAAGACACCATTAACAAGTGCATGTGCACCAGTAAAGGACCTACCAGAAAATGGCAAAGTGTTTGCTAACATGAGAGTCTGGCCTGAACCAGTGTCCCTCAAAATTCTAATAGGGGTAGAATCTGAAAAATCACTTGAAAGTGATACAAAACCATCATGTATGAATGGCTCAAATAATTCCATTATAGAGTCAAGAGAGGAATCTACTACCTCAACCTCATCAACAGTGACAGTGTCAGTCATAAACTCTGTTTCAGAGTCATCTAAGGAATCTACATCCTTTTTATCATCAAACTCCTTATGGGAGTCAACAGAGGAATTTTTCTCAGCAGAAACAAACTTTTGTTTGTCATAAGAGGACCTGGCCTCATTTGAAATACTCTCACAAGAGTCATAAAAGGACTTAGCCTTATCCAGAGAATACTCCTCGCAGGAGTCTTGAAAGGACCTAGCCTTATTTAATTCCTCGCAGGAATCAACTGAGGTTTTTACCCCGCAAGCTACGGATTCTTCTTTGGATTTAGACGGCACTTGGGCCTCCGTAGCATCAAACTCTTCATTTGAGTCAACAAAGGAGTTATACCCCTTATTTACATGAAAAGAGCCTGGCTCTTGTACTATGCTATACATAGATTTTGAAACAAAACCAGAAGGTTTGCTATTTGGTCTATTCGCAAGTTTCCAGCAGTCAGATATTAGATGACCTTCCTTCCTGCAGTAATTACAGATTTTCTTTGAAAATGACTGGTCTTTGTTAGACTTAGACACAATGGACGTGGACTGAGTTGTAGCTATGGGCTTTGCTGAACTATCAGGACTACTAGTACTGGGAGACTGCGCTGTAAACTTCTTTTGACCATACTGTTTTACATTCTTATTTGTGAATGACTGGTTTGATTTGCTAGTAAAGGACATTTTGTGTGTCAATGAATAATCATCAGCTAACTGAGCAGCAATGTCAAGTGTTTCAGGACTTTTCTCATCGAGAAAAGTGTTAACATCTGCGTTAATGCAGCGCTTAAATTCTTCAAGCAAAATCAACCGGCGCAAATTGTCATAATCGTTCATTACATTTTTAGAACTACACCAGCGATCAAACAACTGCTCTTTTGTCCTAGCAAATTCGACGTAGGTCTGTTCTTTTCGCTTTTCCCAATTTCTGAATTTCTGGCGGTAAGCCTCTGGAACCAACTCACAACCTTTCAGGATTAACCGTTTACCAGGTCATAGTCAGCAGCAGCTTCTACTGAAAGCTCTGTATAAATTTCTCTGGCCTTGCCAGTCAATACACTTTGTAACAACATAGTCCAATTTTCCTTAGGCCATTTTAAATTTTCAGCTACCTTCTCAGAGTGTAAGAAATATTAATCAACCTCTTTTTCTTGAAAAGGTGGGACAAGTCTAACGTGTTTAGTAACATCAAAACTGTGAGTTGGGGCAGCACTTAGACTACGTTCTACTTTAAGTCTTTCTAACTCCAGTCGTTTTAACTCAATTTCATTTTCTTTTTCTAGTCTTTCTCCTTCTAACCCTTCATGTTCTTCCCTCTCTTTACTCAGTTTTTTCTTCTAATTCTGTTTTAATGCTAGCTCATGTTGCATTTCTAACTTCTTTTATTCCAATTGCATAGCAAGGCTATCATTTTTTTAATGTTTCAACTTCATTCTCTTCAATTAAACCTTTGCTAATAAGTTCATGCATGATTTTAGCAATGATATCAGGCTTTTTCTCAAAGCTTTTTTTCACACTTAGCCCTAAGTGTTGTCCTAAACGCAACAACTACTTTTGACAACTGTGCAAGTTGATCAGGGTCGGGATCGTCAACAAATGTCTCAGGTTTGAAATCTGCCATGTTAAGATGTCAAAACAATAACAAACAAAAAACCACTGAGATTAATATTGTAAACAATGTACTGTGAACAATATGTAATCTTGTAAACAATGTATGATAAAACAATTTGTCCAGGTCAAGGCCTAATAAATTTGAAAACTATTAAGCATCCCGACGAGAGCCCCCAATTTTATGTTACGGAACCTAATATAAACAGATCACGTATGCGTGATGAACACAAATTTTGTAATGGAGATAAAAAAAAATCAGATTCTGTAGCATTAGGCAGCGCGAAATGTCTAGGGGAATGAATAAAGAAGTCAGTGGTTTTTTTTAACAAATAACTATAATTTATTCTTAAAACAACCCTAAAAATACATTACACTCAATCAATACAATTATACAGTAAAACAGCGGTATAGCAACAAGTCAATACAATCACATAGAAAATAATGTGCACAGTACCTGGATACCAACACCATGACAACGATAAGTCCTTTAAATGTAAACTCGCGGAGAATGACAGTCCAGTGGAAAGTTCTTGCAACAACCCAGACAGCAAACTGAAGTCCAAATGCATAAAATCCAGGAGAAAGTCTTTGAAAATCTATAATTGCCGCATTCGTCGGATAAGGTCCTGACACACGCTTCTGCGTCCGCTGGAATCTGCTCTGCTGCTCTCTCACCATGGTTCTGAAAAACAGCCCCTTGATATACCTTCACATCCCAAGCCGAGAATTTTCCACTTCTCGAACAGTCTATAAGGACCCTACTCAACAGTAAACACGCGTTTCAGGAATTCTCTAGGAAACATCGCCGTGCCTCTACACAACATTGTGTACACGTGATCTCGCCCCAAGCAAGCACGACAACAAGAGTTCAACCAGTACGGATTAAACATAGAATGTAATAAGCGGCTAGACACGAGTGCCACAACAGGAGTTACGCCCGTGTCACATAATAAAAAGAGCACCTGTAACAAAATCAAAGATCAAGGTCGCAGGACCCAATTCTTTAAATACGATGGTGGATTCAAGTTTGGGTACACAGACAGACAGGCTTTAAACTGATCACAGGACCCACATTTTGAAAAGTTCATTAACATATCCTTATTGATAAGTTCAGCTAAGCGTCGAGACCCATAGGTCCCTAGTTTATATGCCAAAACTACAACATTTTATGGGTTTTCCCTCTGCTATGTCCAAGCCCTAATACCAGGCTGTTCTTTTCACGCCCAGCGAAAACTCTTCTTATTGAAGCCTTAATTGATATTTTCCATGCGGCAGTGGGGCACGGGCTTTATTGACCCCACGCGTTCGTCCTCCGTTTGTGTGGCGCTTGATGCAGCGGGCTTTTCTATGAACATTTTTATATATAAGTTTCCGGACGTTTCAATCGAAACGCCCGCGCTAGTGTGTTTTTGGCTTTATTCCCCCTCTTGTAAAAAAAATGTGACGACAATATCCATGGAACGTTCGGGCTTGGCAGGGCATGAGTATGAAGTGCGGGAAATGCAAAAAAAAATATTATATTACCACTGGGACAGATGAGAAAAATAAACGGATTACAACGAAATGAAGTCTGTTCATGTCTTTGTCTAGACAACCGGTCCATCCTGCATGGTATTACGTCACACAAAGGAAACTTCTGACGGATCATGATATAAATTCATGTACTCAGCATGCCGCTGGATACATTTTATAGGTATCGCAAACAACTTAATTCATATTAACCGGTTCTTTGTTGGAAAATGAATATGAGGCATCTTCTATTTAGTGACATTCAAATCTTTTTAAACGATGATTCATGACAAATTAAAAAACATAAATATTGAATGTACCTGAATTGATCACGATTTTGAAGCACGATTTCTTACTGATTGTATTAATTATTATTACTAATGATTCTAATCTTTGCAATGAAAGGTCAAGATTATACCATTTTTCATTAAAAAAAATTGTTGCATTTGTTGTATTCGCTATATATATATATATATATATATATATATATATATATATATATATATATATATATATATATATATATATATATCGAAGTATTTAAGTAACGGTCTCTGTAGCAAAGTGATCAATGCAGCTAAGCGGAGCACGTAAACTCAGAATATATATATATATATATAGTTTGACAATCCATTAGTCTGACAGTACATTAGTGTGACTGTCTATTGGTCTGATAGACAATTGGTCTGACAGTCCATATGTCAAACAGTCCATTAGTCTGACAGTGCATTAGTCTGACGGTCCTTTAGTCTGACAGTCCTATAGTCAGTGCATTGGTATGACAGTGCATTAATCTGACTGCATTTGTTTGACAGTGCAGTGGTCGTGACAGTCCATTAGTCTGACAGTCCATTAGTCGGACAGTCCAATGGTCTGACAGTTCATTGGTCTTGACAGTCCATTAGTCTGACAGTCCATTAGTCGGACAGTCCAATGATCTGACAGTTCATTGGTCTGACAGTGCATTAGTCTGACAGTTCATTGGTCTGACAGTGCATTGGTCTGACAGTCCATTAGTCTTTCAGTCCATTAGTCTGACAGTGCATTGGTCTTGAGAGTCCATTAGTCTGACAGTCCATTAGTCTGACAGTCCATTGGTCTGACAGTGCATTAATCTGACTGCATTTGTTTGACAGTGCATTGGTCTTGACAGTCAATTAATCTGACAGTGTATTGGTGTGACAGGGCATTGGTGTTGACAGTCCTTTAGTGTGACAGTCCATTAGTCTGACAGTCCATTGGTCTGACAGTTCATTGGTCTGACAGTGCATTTGTCTGACAATCAATTGATCTAACAGTTCATTGGTCTGACAGTCCATTCGTCTGAGTCCATTAGTCTCTCAGTCCAATAGTCTGACAGTGCATTAGTCTGACAGTTCATTGGTCTGACAGTTCATTGGTCTGACAGTCGATTTGTCTGACAGTCCATTGGTTTGACAGTGCATTAATCTGACTTTGCATTTGTTTGACAGTGCATTGGTATGACAGTGCATTAATCTGACTACATTTGTTTGACAGTGCATTGGTCTTGATAGTCCATTAGTCTGACAGTGTATTGGTCTGATAGTGCATTGGTCTTGACAGTCCATTTGTCTGACAGTCAATTATTCTGACAGTCCATTGGTCTGACAGTCCATTGGTCTGACAATGTATTGGTCTTGACAGTCCATTTGTCTGAGTCCATTAGTCTCTCAGTTCATTAGTCTGACAGTGCATTAGTCTGACAGTTCATTGGTCTGACAGTTCATTGGTCTGACAGCCAATTAGTCTGAGAGTCCATTGGTTTGACAGTGCATTAATCTGACTTTGCATTTGTTTGATAGTGCATTGGTCTTGACAGTCCATTTGTCTGACAGTCAATTATTCTGACAGTGTATTGGTCTGACAGTCCATTGGTCTGACAATGTATTGGTCTTGACAGTCCATTTGACTGACACTCCATTAGTCTGACAGTCCATTTGTCTGACAATTCATTGGTCTTACAGTCCATTACTCTGACAATCCATTAGTCTGACGGTTCATTGGTCTGACATTGCATTATTCTGACTTTGCATTTGTTTTTCAGTGCATTGGTCTTGACAGTCAATAAGTCTGACAGTGTATTGGTCTGACAGTGCATTGGTCTCGACAGTCCATTAGTCTGACAGTCCATTAGTCTGACAGTCCATTGGTCTCACAGTTCATTGGTCTGACAGTCCATTCGTCTGAGTCGATTAGTCTCTCAGTCCATTAGTCTGACAGTGCATTAGTCTGACAGTGCATTGGTCCGACAGTTCATTGGTCTGACAGTGCATAAATTTGTCAGTCCATTAGTGTGACAGTGCATTAGTCTGACAGTCCATTGGTCTGACGGTTCATTGGTCTTACAGTCCATTTGTCTTACAGTCCATCAGTCTGACAGTTCTTTGGTCTGATAGCCCATATGTCTGACAGTCGGATAGTCTGACAGTCCATTACTCTGAAGTGCATTGGTCTGCCAGTCCATTAATCTGACAGTCCATTAGTCTGACAGTCCTTAAGTCTGACAGTCCAGTACTCTGACGGGCCATTGGTCTGAAAGTGCATTTGTCTGACAATCCATCGATCTGACATTCCATTGGTTTGTCAGTGCATTGGTCTTGACAGTCAATTAGTCTGACAGTGTATTGGTGTGACAGTGCATTGGTGTTGACAGTCCATTAGTCTTACAGTCCATTAGTCTGACAGTCCATTGGTCTGACAGTTCATTGGTCTGACAGTGCATTAATCTGACTGCATTTGTTTGACAGTGCATTGGTCTTGACAGTCAATTAGTCTGACCATGTATTGGTGTGACAGTGCATTGGTGTTGACAGTCCATTAGTCTGACAGTCCATTAGTCTGACAGTCCATTGGTCTGACAGTGCATTAATCTGACTGCATTTGTTTGACAGTGCATTGGTCTTGACAGTCAATTAGTCTGAAAGTGTGTTGGTGTGACAGTGCATTGGTATCGACAGACCATTAGTCTGACAGTCCATTAGTCTGACAGTCCATTGGTCTGACAGTTCATTGGTCTGACAGTGCATTGTCTGACAATCAATTGATCTGACAGTCCATTGGTCTGACAGTCCATTGGTCAGACAATGTATTGGTCTTGACAGTCCATTTGTCTGACACTCCATTAGTTTGACAGTCCATTTGTCTGACAGTTCATTGTTCTGACAGCCCATTACTCTGACAGTCAATTAGACTGACAGTGTATTGGTCTGACAGTCTCATTGGTCTTGACAGTCAATTAGTCTGACAGTGTATTTGTCTGACAGTGCATTGGTCTCGACAGTCCATTAGTCTGACAGTCCATTAGTCTGACAGTCCATTGGTCTCACAGTTTATTGGTCTGACAGTCCATTTGTCTGAGTCCATTAGTCTCTCAGTCCATTAGTCTGACAGTGCATTAGTCTGACAGTTCATTGGTCTGACAGTTCATTGGTCTGACAGTCGATTTGTCTGACAGTCCATTGGTTTGACAGTGCATTAATCTGACTTTGCATTTGTTTGACAGTGCATTGGTCCGAGAGTACATTAATCTGACTACACTTGTTTGACAGTGCATTGGTCTTGATAGTCCATTAGTCTGAGAGTGTATTGGTCTGATAGTGCATTGGTCTTGACAGTCCATTTGTCTGACAGTCAATTATTCTGACAGTGTATTGGTCTGACAGTCCATTGGTCTGACAATGTATTGGTCTTGACAGTCCATTTGACTGACACTCCATTAGTCTGACAGTCCATTTGTCTGACAATTCATTGGTCTTACAGTCCATTACTCTGACAATCCATTAGTCTGACAGTGCATTGGTCTGACATTGCATTATTCTGACTTTGCATTTGTTTTTCAGTGCATTGGTCTTGACAGTCAATTAGTCTGACAGTGTATTGGTCTGACAGTGCATTGGTCTCGACAGGCCATTAGTCTGACAGTCCATTAGTCTGATAGTCCATTGGTCTCACAGTTCATTGGTCTGACAGTCCATTCGTCTGAGTCCATTAGTCTCTCAGTCCATTAGTCTGACAGTGCATAAGTCTGACAGTTCATTGGTCTGACAGTTCATTGGTCTGAAAGTCCATTAGTCTGACAGTTCATAGGTCTGACAGTGCATTAATCTGACTGCATTTGTTTGACAGTGCATTGGTCTTGACAGTCAATTAGTCTGACAGTGTATTGGTGTGACAGTGCATTGGTGTTGACCGTCCATTAGTCTGACAGTCCATTGGTCTGACAGTTCATTGGTCTGACAGTGCATTAATCTGACTGCATTTGTTTGACAGTGCATTGGTCTTGACAGTCAATTAGTCTGACAGTGTATTGGTGTGACAGTGCATTGGTGTTGACAGTCCATTAGTCTGACAGTGTATTGGTGTGACAGTGCATTGGTCTCGACAGTCCATTAGTCTGACAGTCCATTAGTCTGACAGTCCATTGGTCTGACAGTTCATTGGTCTGACAGTGCATTGTCTGACAGTCAATTGATCTGACAGTCCATTGTTCTGACAGTCCATTGGTCAGACAATGTATTGGTCTTGACAGTCCATTTGTCTGACACCCCATTAGTCTGACAGTCCATTTGTCTGACAGTTCATTGTTCTGACAGTCCATTACTCTGACAGTCAATTAGACTGACAGTGTATTGGTCTGACAGTCTCATTGGTCTTGACAGTCAATTAGTCTGACAGTGTATTGGTCTGACAGTGCATTGGTCTCGACAGTCCATTAGTCTGACAGTCCATTGTTCTGACAGTCCATTGGTCTCACAGTTCATTGGTCTGACAGTCCATTCGTCTGAGTCCATTAGTCTCTCAGTCCATTAGTCTGACAGTGCATTAGTCTGACAGTTCATTGGTCTGACAGTCGATTTGTCTGACAGTCCATTGGTTTGACAGTGCATTAATCTGACTTTGCATTTGTTTGACAGTGCATTGGTCTGACAATGTATTGGTCTTGACAGTCCATTTGACTGACACTCCATTAGTCTGACAGTCCATTTGTCTGACAATTCATTGGTCTTACAGTCCATTACTCTGACCATCCATTAGTCTGACGGTGCATTGGTCTGACATTGCATTATTCTGACTTTGCATTTGTTTTTCAGTGCATTGGTCTTGACAGTCAATTAGTTTGACAGTGTATTGGTCTGACAGTGCATTGGTCTCGACAGTCCATTAGTCTGACAGTCCATTAGTCTGATAGTCCATTGGTCTCACAGTTCATTGGTCTGACAGTCCATTCGTCTGAGTCCATTAGTCTCTCAGTCCATTAGTCTGACAGTGCATAAGTCTGACAGTTCATTGGTCTGACAGTTCATTGGTCTGAAAGTCCATTAGTCTGACAGTTCATAGGTCTGACAGTGCATTAATCTGACTGCATTTGTTTGACAGTGCATTGGTCTTGACAGTCAATTAGTCTGACAGTGTATTGGTGTGACAGTGCATTGGTGTTGACCGTCCATTAGTCTGACAGTCCATAGGTCTGACAGTTCATTGGTCTGACAGTGCATTAATCTGACTGCATTTGTTTGACAGTGCATTGGTCTTGACAGTCAATTAGTCTGACAGTGTATTGGTGTGACAGTGCATTGGTGTTGACAGTCCATTAGTCTGACAGTCCATTAGTCTGACAGACCATTGGTCTGACAGTACATTAATCTGACTGCATTTGTTTGACAGTGCATTGGTCTTGACAGTCAATTAGTCTGACAGTGTATTGGTGTGACAGTGCATTGGTCTCGACAGTCCATTAGTCTGACAGTCCATTAGTCTGACAGTCCATTGGTCTGACAGTTCATTGGTCTGACAGTGCATTGTCTGACAGTCAATTGATCTGACAGTCCATTGTTCTGACAGTCCATTGGTCAGACAATGTATTGGTCTTGACAGTCCATTTGTCTGACACTCCATTAGTCTGACAGTCCATTTGTCTGACAGTTCATTGTTCTGATAGTCCATTACTCTGACAGTCAATTAGACTGACAGTGTATTGGTCTGACAGTCTCATTGGTCTTGACAGTCAATTAGTCTGACAGTGTATTGGTCTGACAGTGCATTGGTCTCGACAGTCCATTAGTCTGACAGTCCATTAGTCTGACAGTCCATTGGTCTCACAGTTCATTGGTCTGACAGTCCATTCGTCTGAGTCCATTAGTCTCTCAGTCCATTAGTCTGACAGTGCATTAGTCTGACAGTTCATTGGTCTGACAGTTCATTGGTCTGACAGTCGATTTGTCTGACAATCCATTGGTTTGACAGTGCATTAATCTGACTTTGCATTTGTTTGACAGTGCATTGGTATGACAGTGCATTAATCTGACTACACTTGTTTGACAGTGCATTGGTCTTGATAGTCCATTAGTCTGACAGTGTTTTGGTCTGACAGTGCATTGGTCTTGACAGTCCATTTGTCTGACAGTCAATTATTCTGACAGTGTATTGGTCTGACAGTCCATTGGTCTGACAATGCATTGGCCTTGACAGTCCATTTGTCTGACACTCCATTAGTCTGACAGTCCATTTGTCTGACAATTCATTGGTCTTACAGTCCAGTACTCTGACAATCCATTAGTCTGACGGTGCATTGGTCTGACATTGCATTAATCTGACTTTGCATTTGTTTGACAGTGCATTGGTCTTGACAGTCAATTAGTCTGACAGTGTATTGGTCTGACAGTGCATTGGTCTCGACAGTCCATTAGTCTGACAGACCATTAGTCTGATAGTCCATTGGTCTCACAGTTCATTGGTCTGACAGTCCATTCGTCTGAGTCCATTAGTCTCTCAGTCCATTAGTCTGACAGTGCATAAGTCTGACAGTTCATTGGTCTGACAGTTCATTGGTCTGACAGTCCATTAGTCTGATAGTGCATTGGCCTGACAGTCTATTGGACTGACAGTCCATTGGTCTGACAGTCCAATGGTCGAATGGATATGGTCCGACAGCTTATTTGTCCTACTAACAACCCAACATTATTGTTAAACTAGCTGCTCCCGTGGAAAACCCACGGTTGTATCTGATGCATAATTTTGAAATGATATGAACCAAACGACGCATATTTTAATCCTAAGGTTTTTGCAGTAACTTCTGTCATGTGTTTCAATTATATGATATAAAGATTACTTCTGCTAGAATTCTCCAGGAACACCCTCCCCCAAAATATCAACAAAGAAAGAAAAATTATTCTTTTCCAGAAATCACACCAAAAAAAAAAATTTTTGGAAAGAGACGTGAGGCATATACAGGGTGTACGAATGTTTTAGTGAGAAGTTTTTTTTCCGATAAACAACATAATTCCGACAGCTTCATTGCTTGGGCAATATCGTGGATATAACGATTGTATAAAGAATCATCTCTACCATGAAATTATATGAATGATGCTTTGTATTAGTTGAAGCTCAGGCGACATCGTGAAATATGATATTTATTCAGTGCAGTCAGTAAAGGGTATAGTCTAAGCCATGTTAAAAGACACATGAGTTGTTTGTATACACATGCATATTATGTTGAAGTTTCTTGTACGCTAAACGTACAGGTGCCAATGTGAAAATGATAGGCCCAGAAAAATATATTACAACAGTATTAAATTTTTGGTTTAAGTACAGTAATTTGTCATGAAATAAGCAGGTCTGATGCAAAATTGACAACTCTCCCAGATAAAAAGAAAGCAGGTTGATATATTTTGATGAAAGCATTTAGCAAAGAAACTACTTTAGCCTTGGTTCGTCTTTCAACAAATTAACGCAAAATGTAATTTACAGATTTTGCTGAAAATTTGTAGAGGTAGAGTAAAACTTCATCCGTAATCCATTTCATTTTTGGAGGAAATCGGAATCATCATAATATATTTTGATCCTAAGTGCCACAAAGGAATAATTAAAAGGGGCTATTCCTTTGTCCCCGAGATGAAGTCGCCAATTCGTGTGCAGTTGTTCTGCCACTCGCCTGGTGAACCCGTGTTTCTGAACCATGACAATGTTTTACATGAAACTTTTACATGAACGAACGACTGATTAATAGATTCTGGCGGGGGTTTCAAAATCCCCAAGAGATTGAGGACCCTTAGAAGTGTGTGCAATCCCCCAGGGTTTCCTTTTGAAAAAAAACTGTTTTCAAACAACCCATAAATCAGCCGAACTATTAAAAACATGGTTATCATGGAAAGATACTTCTGAATGTATAAAAATCAACATACCTGTAAACCTATAAAACGGTGATCGTGTAAAGGGTCTCAGCTCTTTGTGTCCACTCAAAGGAAAAAATGCTCCCTGTTAAAAGATTCATGTGGACATGTGTTCCGCGCCTGAATTTAAAATCTTTACTTCCTGTTGACAGAGTAAAATTCCTTAACAGGCAATATAATGGAAATGGGGTTCAGTGGGGATTACAAGTCGCCTCCTGAAAAGCGTGACAGTTGAAAAATGTTTTGCTGAACATTTGTAGAGGGTTAGGGTAAAGGGGTATCAATAGTCCATTTCATTTTTGGGGTAATAAGAATCACTACAATATATATTTTCTTATAAACTATTATGACAAAGGACCATTCCTTTGTCCCCGTTTGGAAGCCACCCATTCGTATTTATTTACTGTCCCACTCGCAAGGTGATCTCGTGTAACTGAATCGTGACAGTGCATGTTCACACATGAAACGCATACACGTGAACACATGACTGATATTAAAGGAGATTCTGATGGAGGTCTGTACGCCCTGACTACAGATTCTCGTTCTGGCCCGAGTATAGAATACGGTCTTCATTTACAAGATAGGTCTAAACTGACTGGACCGTCTCATATAAGTAGTAATCAACATAAGCCATGACATGCCTGATGATATGACATCGACATGCCTCTTACTTCTCCATTACATGAATCCTAAACATCATTACGTCCGTCTGTATACACCCATTAATTCGTCCATTTAGACCGGATTCTATACTCGTTTCCTAGTTTGTTATCAATTCAATTTATCAATGTACTGGTGATATTTTTTTCATGTTTCACCGTCCCTACAGACAACGGATCTTAACAAATATATGTGAACCCCCCCCCCCCTACCCGAATGATAATTAAGTTGTAGGGCTTCTTTTGAAAAAAAAACTTCATAAAACACATGAAATTTTGGAACCATGGTTATCATGGAAAGATATTTTTGAATGTATAAAAATCAACATACCTGTAACCCATAAAATTTGTCAAACATATTTACATCACTGGACTCAGTGCCCAGTGTTGACCAAACTGAAAAGCCCTCGCATTGAAAGCGGAGTTATGTGGAAAAAACCTTTAGGGGCGTTACAATGCATAAATATGGGGGATCAATGGGGATTATAGTGGACCCGCTTGACCGCGTAATGCGCGGAAATGCCTATTGGGCTGGACATGCGCTCTGGCCACTGTTAACAGGCCAGTGAAAATCCCCGAGGCGCCTCCTGAAAAAGCGTCACAGGCGTCGAGGACCCTGCAGCACAAAATAAATAGGAGCACCTAAAGGGGAAATATTAAAATTATTAATTATTCAGCTTAATATGGCATAATCCCACAAAATAACACAAACTTGTCCTAGAAGAGCACACCGCCGATACGTGTGCCGAATTTGGAGGGTCGAATCAAAACGGAAGCAGGTAAACCGTGGTCTAGAAAAAAAACCCAACTCCGTATTAATTATAAAGATTATTGAAATAATGCACGAAAAGAGAGTGGAGGACTGATGGATGAAGAGAACGGACGGAGAACCCTAAATGGATGTTTTCAGTCGTACAAGTAAAATATAATATTAATTTCATATTGTATAATGTATATTTTATATAATGTATTTTGAAAATAAAGAAAAACAGCAGCTCCTCTTTAGAATCTTAAGTTGAACCTCAAGAGCTTTGGTGGATGATTTCACGCTTTTCTATCTTGAACTTATATGATCCCCACTCAGGCCTCTATGTAGAACCTTTAAAGCCAGCTCACCTGCCTTTTCCTTTACAATTTATTTGATTTATGGTGTACATATTAATGGACTTTAGGTAATTCCTGCTTAGAAAAGTTATAATAACGCCTCTGTGATTGATGTTTGAGCTTGTTTATCTATGTGTTAAAAGAGTACATGGGCCAATGTTCACAGACAGAAAACGAGGGTGATTATTTGTCATTGTGCAGAAGCTGAATTGTCACTATTAGACGTGCCACCAGATGTCAATGTTAATTGTGTTTGGGTTATTTTAGCGCCCACACATGTTATAACACATGGTTTCTACAAATCTTATTATTTAAAATGTGATTAGAAATTAATTAAGCCTGACATTATTCTTTTTTTTCAGGGACACAATTTATGTAAAGTGTTTATTTGATACTGCGGTCGACATGTTCTTCCTTAATTGATAATCAGGTAATTTCAAAGAAAACATCTAACTACTTGACAAGCTATTATAATGTCAACAACAGGAGTCAAAAGTGGCTTCGAGATGAAGAACAGTTAAAGGTCATGTCCCACTAACTCGATATCAGTTTGAATGTTTTTATTCCATTTAAACTCTTTGAACGCTGTTCTATTTCACTAATTGAGTTCATCAAATCTAAAATACATAAAATCATCGAGTACAGTTTGCTGCGGCTTTTAAGTTGGAAAAGACCTAACAGCATACAGGATTTGTTTAGGTAACTAGCATACTGCGCACGACACACACTTAGACTCACAAGAGCACGACTCTGCTGTTTAGGGATTGTTCGAGTCAATCAGATAGCAATTAACAGTATCAATATGTGGGCTACAACCTTGAGGATTAACATTCCCTATATTTTAATAGGTCGCTTAAATGAATATTATCAGTTGACAAATACGGTATTCAATAAAACGGGATCGCCTGTAGTTAGCCAGGTCCAATAATCGCATGGTTAAAAGTAAAAGGAATCAGGGTAATTTGCATGAAACATCGTCCAAATACATATCCCTTTCCTGCCGATCGCCATATTCCGATTGTAATAATATCCTCCCGCTGATATATACTGTGCGACAACGACCGCTTTAAAACACTAAATCCTTGTGTCATTTACAGAATTTTTTGTTGTTGTTTTAATTCCTGTATATGTAGAACTTGTCCCATAGCGATCAATAACATGAAGTGGAGTTGTGTATACGGTATATGAAACTATAGGTTGCTTTGGTACAGGGCTGAGAATTTTGCAAGAAACTGATAGACCATATAAAGCAAATAAATGTAAAGGTCATGACTGACTCATGATAATTGCTGACACTGTTGACACATTGTTGACACTTTAAGAGCATTTGCGATTAAATCTACATATATTAAACAATTAATTTACTCTGTTAAAAATATCTTTCCAGATTGCTTGTTGTCAACAATCAGTAATATTTTACCCCTCAGAATGAACACTGACAGGGGAAATGCTATTGGGTCTACAACCTTCAGTCCTAGTATACACCTATTTCAATATATAAATCATGTTCAGTGACGGTGATGCTGGTTTATGTATGCCGAGAACCATGTGTTAGGTTTAGTATGTTTCTTTGAGACTCCACCTTTCCTAGAGATTCAAATGAGCAAATGTTTCGGAAGGACAGAAGGTTCTGGCAAGGCAGAAATGTCCCGACCCGCAAGAAAATTACTGGACTGTACATTTTTATTGAGAATCCTGTTTTTGGATATATGTTCGAAAAATAAATGAATTACGTGGCTTTGTACACACTTAGACAGAAGGTTTCAGGAATTTAACAAAGTTTTACTTAAAGGTGAGGGTTATGGTCTGTTATCACTGATGATGTCAGTCTCATCTAACGGTTTACACTTTCTGGTCTTTCTTACGCTAGAAGTCAGGCGCGGATGTGTGTGAGTGTGGGGAGGGGGGGGGTCCTTTTTTAGAAAAATCTTATGCAGTCTCTTTCACTCCTGGGTCGAAAGAGCGCAACCTTGTGGTAAAGACTTCGGCTAGGGGTTTAAGCGAGGGAGGCGGTCAGAACGGGATGCGCGCCCACAACCTTGCGGGCACAGGGCACACACTATTTTTACGCCAACCCGCTATTCTTTAGTACCTGCAGACTACCGAACGCTACCAGCTAAGTCATGGAGAGGGCCTTATATAAGTTTTTATTTTTTGTTGTACAATCCATACATAATTAAGTCTATATTGTTTTTTGTTTATTTGTCTTAATTTACGAAGGTGGTTCAACATGAAGGAGCGATCAAATCTTTTTTGCGCAGCAAATAAAACTGAAACAAATGCCTTGTGCCCGCTTAAGCGCGATCGAGATCATTAATTTCCAGGGGAGGGGCGCAAATTTTGTCCGGTTGCTCTTTAGGTGCGAATTCATTTGGTCCGGCGGCAATTTCGAGCCCTGTTCGTGTTTACACCACCGTATCGAAATCACTCACGTGGAACGTGAACTCAAGCGTGACTTCCCAAGGTGGTGACAGGCGAAGCATAACCACGGTGACTGCGGTAAACATCGAATGCTGGCCCTGCCCGGGTAGTTGTGTTGACAACCAGGTAAGTCCTACCGTGTTCATTTTTATAGTTTATCCTCAAGTTTAAGTTAAATTCAGATAACAACTTTTAAGTCAACGTCAGTCTCAAAAGGATTTAATTATGCAACATGCTTTATATATACATAAAAGGTGTAGAGCAGGTAAGAGAGACATTGTTGTTTCGCAGAGTCATCCTTGCCCATGAGACCATCACACGGTAGATTGATGATATGAACTGGTAATATTAGGTCCATATTAGATAATCTTGCTTACGTAGACGTATACACATTTGAATTTCAGAGTTATTTTGAACAAGGGTACTTCGTTGCAAGAGAAGTTTAGAAGACCCTGGTTTTATATATATATATATATATATAATATATATATATATATATATGAAAAATATGCACATATTAACCGATTTAAAGAATGATAAATATATCCTAGCCTACTGAGAACAGGTTAGTTTAGTGGAAAAGCAAATGTTCACGTATAAAGTGTGATCCTTGTTATAATACTATAGGACAGGCACAACACAGCCTTTTTATTTTTGTTTAGCAGTGTTTAACTTAATCTGAATCAAAGCATGTAAACCGTTATACATAATCTCTTATTTCATAAGGACATAATTATTTACTGTTGGTCAAAAATAGAATTCAGCCACCTGAGGGATAATCGGCGAGCGGTTCTGGAGTGTACGACTTTGGGAATAAGGTCAAGGTAAACATAAATATATGGTGCATATCTGTTACCTAGGACTCATTTTGTAACCAAATTTCAGCTTTTCAAATTCAGCCATTATAGGAGATCTAGCGCAAACAGCAAATGATCAAAGAAGAAGAAAAAGTAGGAAAACCTAAAACAAGGCCTACAGGCCTAATGCGAACCTATGCAATGGTTATACACCAGGTATAATGCTTCAATGCTGGGCCGTTACTTTTCAAGTAGGCCTACATGTCTTGTATACGACGAACGTATCAGAGGTGTATACATATGCCCAATTTCAGGCTGATATCCCCTCATGAGAAATAAGCAGGGACATACACTGGGCAAAAATTATTATAGTGGCGCCACAAGTCTTGTATACGACAAAGCTTTACGATATATATAAATATGCCCAATTTCAGGCTGATATATCTGATTCCTCTGGATAAATAAGCAGGCACATACGCTGTGCAAGTCATTGTAGGTGGCGACACCTGTCTTGTGAACGAGAAAACCATCAAGGACGCATAGAAAGGTCAAAATATCAGGCCAATACATCAAACTTCTCTTGAGTTTGATGCACTGGGTTGACCAGGCTTAGGTGAGAAAGGCAGCTGCCCCGAGTGAACTGTGACAAATTGCTGGCTCAAGCTACTGCACTGAGTGAACTCTTGATCTGCACCTGGCTAGACTGAGTGAACTTTTGATCTGTACCTGGCTGCACTGAGTGAACTGTTGACATATTGCATAATCTGACACAGTTGATTATAAATAGATCCAGACTTACCGTTGCCGCCATATCTGATACAGTGGGCAGTTTGCCAAAGCTATAAATAGAATGCAGCTACTGCACTGAGTGAACTCTTGACCGTTTGCCTAATCTAATAGAGTTGCTAGTCTGCCAAAGCTATAAATAGATCCCGGCTGACCTTTAGCCTGTTGCAAAATCTGAAATAGTTGGCAGTCTGCCAAGCTGTTTAACCTGAAATCTTAATGTCTAGTGGCATGATGTAATAGATGCCGATAAACTAGTGCCAGGCTAGCTGTAACTGCTTCACACAGCTAACATATATGGTAAAATGATTCAATTCAATCCCAATAATTCAGCAAAAAATCATTCTTGTGGAACTATTAAAGACAATTATTATAAGAATTATTTAAGGGATTATTCTCGTTAAATATTTAACAAATTGGCTTCAGTGGCGTCAGTAGAAAAACGGTTTGCAGGTTTATAACTCATATACGAAGATACAGCAAACTGGCCAAGTTTAGCTTCCCGTTCCTCAGACACAAAACACTGAACCAAAACATTTGAACAAACTTGAATCATCAACGTCTGAAGATATTTAATGTGTGAGATTTAAGAATTTGGCCCAGTGGTTTTTAAGAAGAAGATCTTAATAGCCACTGAGCTAAAATGGGCTGTTATGACATATGACTAAATTCAGCTTCCCACAACTTGGCCAAAAATCACTAAACAAAGACCATTTGAACAAACTTCAGAAAGCACTACCCTAGGTTTTAGAGAAGAAGGTTTTTGAAGCCCTCAGGATGAAAGGGGCACTGATGACCCCCGTACAAAAAAAAGGCTGATGCAGGTGGCGCCACCAATACCTCAATTTCAGATATGACTCATGTGACCAACATTGGCATAATATTTGGTGATAATAGCTCCTGTCGTTTCTGAGACTGTAATTTTAGTATGCTTTTTTGGACAGATGACTTAGTTCAACTTCCTGTAACTCGGCAAAAAATCACCTTACTTAAACCATTCGAACAAACTTGAGAGAGATTGTTCCAGGAATAATTTCAGTGAAATATTGGAAAATTTGGCTGAACATTTTAGGAGTAGAAGATTTTTAAAGGATTTTTGGCTTTTTCCCTATAAAATCTAAGAGAATGCAGTTAGCTAAAAAAATAAGCAAAATCCGATAGAGATTTTAGTTGACTATTTTTTGCATAAAATTTGGTGATGCTAACTCCTGCAATATTAAGATAATATGGGTTAACGTAGAGACGACGGCCGACGGACGACGCCACATCATCGCATAAGCTTACAGGTTTGCTAAAAATAGGTTTACCAAATATGAACTAAGAACTAAAATGATAAACCCTTGTACTTCTACTTTTCCTACGGGAGAGGCTTAACTGCTCTTTAAATAAAGAGGTAATGGATAACGTTATTATGTACATACTTCAGAGAAACCCTTTTTGCTCAACTGAGAACGAATTAAACATGGTTTAATCAGCAGTGAACATGACATATCATCATGAATATATAGGAACAGCAAAGTTAAACTTGCACCACATGGATCACGGTCATGATTCTGCGTATCGTGTTTAAAGGGGACCAAACATCCCAACATAAAGCATGTTGAATTAACACTAAAACAGCGTTTTTTCTTTTATCTAAATTGGTAATATTGCCTTTGAACCGTTTGCTTACTCGTGTAATCCAGTGTTAAAAACAGTGGACCGGGCGCGATGGTAGGCGTCAACACAGCGAATGGGAAACAAGTGCATTGGCCGGGCCACCTTACCTGTTAATCAGGAGATGCCCTGACTTGACCTGAAGAATGTATTAGAATGTACTACCGATTTTCTCTCTGCCTGGTTTAGCCGTTTATGATACAGTTATACACCAGATGGCGGGTAGTTGTCTGCTGAAAAACGTACGTCTGATGTGACAAAGAGCCAACCAGATGCCAATTAACAAACAATCGACAGGCATCCTGGCTCCGCCCATAGCTGCGCCTCAAGTGCCGCTTGATCACAGTTTTATGGTTACACTTAGTAAAGAGCAGTCGAATTCTAATTGCTCCCGCTGCATTCTCGCATCATCGATCGATTCGATTATGACATTACCACTGTATTAGCGAAACCATGTATCTGTTGTCTGCAAAACTGAAACCAGCCAGCGAGGTGTGCAGGGAGCCTATGTTGTTACATTTCGATTGAATTACAACCCACCGGCCGGGCATCCAATGTACCCAAGGACCTGTGCAAGCCATCATATCTGATTGGACCAAAATACAGTGCTCCCCTCTGGTGTAGCGAATCAGGATACGAGGTATAAAAAAACAGGGCTTACGATATCGGTAGTAGGCCTATAGGCAAAGCGCTGTGTAAAGAGCGTAGATTGTGTTCCTTTAAATGACTTGCGATTCTCGAATTTGACCGAGGCTAAAACCACGTTTCTTGTTGAGCGCGGTGATATAATGGATGCCAGTTGAATGAGGCTGCACTGCATTCATGATCTTGAAGTTGCATACTAGTATTCCGATATTTAATTTACAAGTGAAAAACCATAATAGACGAATAAACAAATAAAATCTGGGGATATCTGTATGCAATTTAATGAAGATTTACCGAAAGATTTCCCAGAGTTACCTGAGACTGTGAATATCGCGATTTTTAATTCAATTTAAAATTTAAAATCTCAACAAATTTTTGTAAAACTTAACCTTAAATATCCCACTGGATGGAATATTCTATGTCTTTTTACAATGACATAAACTTTGTGGAGTCTATATGTAAATATTACGATGATGATACCTTGAATAAAGATAATCCCTCGAACCTATTATAAAATAGTTAAGTAAACTCTGATCCCACGGCACATGGGTTATAAGTTTTGTTTATATCCAATGTTTATAATGTGGGGTCCGCCAAAATAATCCAAAGGTATTCATCCAGGACTTCTGGCAGTATATCAGAGGAACCAGAGTCATGCAAATGGCGTTTGGCAACTTGCGCAAGTAGGCCCATTTTCAGCTTCCACCCATATTCCACAACCTACTTCTATTACCTTTTTTCTGTTTGTAAAACTGGACACATGTGTCACTTTTACTGATAGCTTGCAGATAAACCAGCTCACATATCCATCAAAGAGATGTTAATAAAACCTTTCTTTGCTTGAAGTATCTACATTTCATTAATATGTGCACAGAATAAGCCAGAAATTACATATATTTTTCATATAAGGCAGGTCAATAGCTGGCTCTTATCGTTAACATTGCATTTTTTTTAAGTAGTCCCATTGTTTAATGATTTCTTTTTCAATCCTTCAGTTTACTGGAAGAAATGACATGAAAATACGAACGATAGTCCTACCGAACTATAGGTAAAACTGTCATCAGCCTCGCCGCTCTCTACTGACAAACCTGCTGTTTCTAAGCAGTTACTAAGAAGCAAAATTCCACCTGACCAGGAACGTGTGGATTCTATGCTGCTATCACATAGAGTTTTGATTGTCCACACTTCATGATTTCAGTATTTCTTCTTCACTTATTCGTGCATATTATTATTTTTTTTAATTATTATTATTATTATTATTATTATTATTATTATTAATAATAATTATTATTATTATTATTATTGTCATTATTTTTATTATTATTATTAGTAGTAGTAATATTACTATTTTATTATTATTTTTATAAATATTATTATTATTATTATTATTATTATTATTATCATTTTTATTATCTTATTTATTATTATAAATTATAGTAGTGGTGTTGACGTTTGCATATTTAGCACGCCCAGTTCCCTATTTTTTTATAAATTTTCGACAACAATTATTTGATCGCAGAATATAAAATTCGAACTAAATTGAGACAAAAATACACAAGAACTCGGATTGCCATCCTGTGATATAGTTTAATAGATATATGTAAAAACAATCTTTAGAAAAGTGATTTGTGTAGGACACAATAACTTTACTATTCACGAGATAAAGGAAGTCTTGTTTTACTGGTAGGGGCTCCAGTCACTGTGATAGGCTTCCATTAACAACGTGTAATAAAGTGTAAATAATCTAACTGTCCGCGTGTAATGAACAAACTGATACAGTCTATAAATCAATTCTCTGGTATTGATGTTACAAACCTGGCATTAAAATACAAATATTTATTCCTGCATTACAATGGAATACAAATTATAGAGTAATACACTTAAAGGATGGCTCGTTAGACGTAGATTCATTCCCGTGACCTGAATGGCATAAAAAACAAAGTTACATTCTGTGAAGGTAAAGAAAACTATTATGGATTGTTTGGACTGGAGCCAATGCAACACATTTTCACGGTCCGAGTCTGACCCTACATCGACGTGTCAACTTATAACCTTCAGAAAAAAAAGTTTCAAATAGCAAAAAACAAATAACAATTAAGGTTTGTATTGGCTCGGCCTGCAGTTAAGATATCTTTTGGGAACTAGGCCAGATATGGAATTATAACCCTTGGAACCACAAAAAAGATCATCTCCATATTACTATTCCATTTTATCTAAAAAAAATCATAACGCGCACGCCATCTTGTGGTCGATCCGAGCAATAAAAAACTTCCATGCGTAAAATAGGACCTCTGGTCAAGCAGTCTCATTATGGTAAACAGGCACATAGAACTTAACCCAATACTGGCTGGAACTGGATTAAAATCATTATCGAAGGTTGAAAGATTAATCCGACAGATGGCCGATTAATAATCCATTAATTTATGTACTTTCGATATTACCTTGATATCTGCTGTATACTTGTATCTAAAATAGTGACCCCAGTAAAGAGCGTTACATGTACATCTGTATTCAAAATTAAACCATCAATCCACCCTCATGAAAGGTCAACTTGCCGTCAGACGATTGTTGGCTGCGTGAGGTTCCATTTTAATCTGTTCCTTGCTTCGTGTTAGTATAATTATTACAAGATTAGAATCTTTGCATGTGCACACATAATCTTTTGATCAATAAGGCAAAAGTGCAATCGATATAACCAATTTTTAAAGAAAACGACTATCATCGATGAAATCGATTAATCGGCACACTACTAATATAATTATATATATATATATATATATATATATATATATATAATTATATATGTATATAATACAGTATATATGAAGTCTTTATTAGATATTAAATATAAAAGATAGAGACAGAAAGAGACAGAGAAAGCCAAAAAAGGGAAGGCGATAGGCACAGGGAAGTTTGAAAAAAAATCATTATAAAGTTTCATATTTTATTTTAAAAAATATTATGTTTGCACCTGCTTTGTACCATTTCTTCAATTCTAACATAAGCAGGATAATGTCCAGTTCATAAATACAACAATGCTTCAACAGACAAGTGGTACATATCAACAAAGAATATAGGTTTAACTGGACTAAGCATCTCCAGCACGCACGCACAGAGGAAACCAGCCCCCAGAATCCGTTATGGAGGGAAAACACGCCCGCTCAGCAGACGACACCCATGTTTGGTAATGTGGCGAAATATTTATATTCGGCACCATAGCAGATTGTATAAATAGTACCTGGCGGGGGTTATATGTTTAATTAACGTACTACCCTCCGAGTAGTGGTCAATATCCAGAGCGAGTGAGAGGTCACTCAGTTCAGACAACGCCTACACCCACGGCAACACTCGAGTGCGTAGTGAGTGACGTCACGGTTTGCACTGACCATAGGATGTCCGCACATGGACAAAGCGTGTCGGCATGAAACAAATGGCTTATGGCTTTCATAATTTCCTGCTCAAGGAGATATGTCAATATTCTTGACAAACATGTAAGAAGTGTTGGCTGACCGGTGTAGCGGCCTTTAAGTGCCCCTTAAGTCTTTCATCACGCACAAATCTGACAACTTACGATGCAGGTCTCTCAGTCTGCTGACAAGCTTGCTCCGCATTATCTTCAACGCTCTTTCCACGTAATTACTGTTGAGTAACCTTTGGTTTGTCTTACTAGAAAAAGAGAAAAAAAAGTTTGAATGTGTAGGGGGATGGGTATGTGTCTGTGTGTATGTATGTGTGATGTGTGTGTGTATTGGGGTGGGGGGAGGGGGGTTATCGTAGAGCGCACGCTATTGGTTATGGCACTGTGCTGTTCGTAAGTTGCCAATAACATATCTTTATGGATTTGGTATATATAACAAAAATTGTCTAATGAGGTCTGATACTTTTTATGTTGGCGCGTGTTGCACGGAATCAAACTCCTGCGTTTCAGCGTCCTTTAATTCTGTGAAAGAAAACATCCATGCATGTACCTAGGAGCAATTTATATCATTAAACCAAAACCCACCGAACATGTTATATCTAGGTTATAATCTTTTTCTGAAACATTCTGTATTGAGCATCCTGTTTTAATGCATGTATATCATCTTCACACATTTTAGTCTCTCTGAAGCGTGGGTACTAGGGGCTTGATAGTATGAATATGATATACCGATATCTGTATCCGTAGTGCTACGGTTATGTTGTCCAAAAGTATAAGAATAATATATTTGTATAAATATTGCTGGCTGGAGAAATATTGGTTTCTAGAAAAGAAACCCATGATTACAACAACAGAATCATGACATTAATTTATAACGACGCCCATGTACCGTTGAGGACAAGAAATGGATGAATATGTCCAAATATATAAAACCTTTACACCGCCAAACGAAATTTAATTCATTTTGAAATTTTTGCCTAATGTCGTTTGGATGGGTTCAAAATCTCCGCGCATTTATGTTTTTGGTCACGACTTTAATATCTCGGGTACAATTCACCGCTTTTAATTTTCCCTTTACAAAAGGTGACCAGATGTTTCATTGCTGGCATGACAAGTCAGACGTTTTGTATGTAACATTCTCTTCCTAATTACATGCTATTGTGTCGGTGCTTTTTTCTCAGCAACCGATTTCCATTAAGTACGACAGTTTTACATCTATACTAAATACCATGGCCTGTGCTGTGGATTGCCTGTGTGTTTCTGGTGGGTACAATGGCGCAAAGCTGTATCCATGAATAGTATTTTATTTTAAAAATGGAAAAAAAATTCCTGATTTGTTTTCTTTGGAAGGCTCAACTTAGTCTTAGAAATTATACAAATATTTACCTTGCTGAAGAATGTTAAGGATTTTTCACCGATATGCTTCTGACTTTCCATTTTTTTATTTATTAAAAGAAAAATCAAAAGTAAACGTCAAACATATATAGTGTCAGCAGACACAGTACATTATATGTCTTATAACATAATAAACGGTACATTACATCTTTGAATGAGTAGTAAGATTGAAGAATTAAAAACTAGATGATGGCCAAGATTTAGGTAGGGGTTTTAACTGTGCAGTTTTTATCAGTGTTCTGTTCATAATCAGCGTTACCAGTGGCTATCTAAAACCATGACGGCTTAGAACAACGGGACAACCTAAACAACATAGGAGGTCGAAAATTAGTAGTCTCTGATCAATAGAAAAAAAATCTCGCTCTCTTCTTTTTAACATATCTGACAATAAAACATTTATGTAAAGATTGTTTATAAATTTAGAAACTTTAATACAAATATGGAATATGGGATTATTAGGGTCGTTCACATGCAGTTTGTCCTATGGACTTTCGTCATTACGCAATTTTAGGCCGGAACAACAAAAATAAAATCAGTGAAACAGATAACTAACAGCTCGCTCAGCCATAGCTGAGGAGATACAAGTCCCTTTAAATTTGAAAATAATTAACCACCAGCTGTATGATCTTTCTACAATCATTCGTCTGGTGACATGACGAGATAGAATAAGTGAACAATTACTCCAAAGCGAGGTAATCATCTGTGGATTATGAACCGATCCTTTTTATATATTATGAGGTTAATGCAATTTTAACTGGTCTAAAATGTATATATTGACCAAGACATAATACTGAAAAGGTACACATAATAATAATACTTTAAAAGCAATACATTCTGCCATTGGGGTTCGATCTTAAAGACGCATATGCCCGTCATTATTTGCGAATTGTATATATATATATATATATATATATATATATATATATATATATATATAAATATATAAAAAAATAAGGTTGAGTTACCCTCCGGTGAAAAGTGCTCTATGGCCTTCAGACAAGAGCAGAGCGATATAACACTCAAGGAAATCCACACGGTAGATTCACTACAGACTGTTTAACGAGATGGGACCCGATCATCAGGTGAATGTTGTGACAATGAAGCTAACGGCATGTTTGAAAAGGCGAGACTTGACGAGATTACGAGTGTATTTTTATATCATATGTGTATGAACTGAAATGTTCACTGTAATCAGGAACCTATTAAAAATCAGCATACTATGCTGAATGGGCATAGTATGTTTCATTATCAGGGCTTTAATGGTTGAGCCCACTTAAAGTGTGGGGGTGAGGGGTTGTCTAATAAGAGTATAGTGAATATCCTACAGTGCCATGCTTCATCTTTCAAGCAGCGGCTGTTCATGGATGGGTTGTACTAGGCATATTGAAGATTGATCATTGACAACATCCGGGCAGCATGATTATTTGTTAAAGGATATCGTCTTCACCACGCATTAGCCATAACAAAGTGCAAAACTGTCACAGACCATAATTACGGCTCCCCGGGCCGAACGCCGATCATGAAGCAAGAACGGCAGTTTTTGATTGTACCCTTGTCGAATGAAGAGCTGTTTCAGTAGAAATCTTATTCTTTCCTGATTGACCTGCCAATGTTAATTTAATTGTGTTATCAACACATTTATAGAAAGAAACACGTTTCGATACATATAACATTCCAATGGTTCACCAAATTACGCTAGTCTCTGGGCTGTCACTTTTACCAAAACAGGTCATACGAGGTTTTGACCTCGGAGCGCCATCTCCCGGCAAAAATATGAACAAAGTTAGAACTTGCGGTGTCTGTCCGCTTTAGAGGGTCGTAATATGTACTGGATATGCTGGCGGGAAGGGAAATTTATATATATATAATAAAGATGGAAGTCGCCTTTGACCTTTGTGAAACTTGTTGAACATTCAAAAATTAATAAATCAGATTGTTCCATATAATATGTTAAAATTATTATTCGTACAGCTCTTTTTTGAAGTTTAAAAAACTTCGGTAACACTTTACGAACTTTACATAACAGAAACATGTAATATCACAATCTGATAATGCGAATTTGATTTATTATCAAGAAAAACACTTAACAATCTTATATTTGTTACCTGTTATAATATTGTATTTTTAATCACTATTTTAAAACTACACTCTAGCTGTCTTTTGTCTAGATTACGATTCTAGCCGAACCGAGTCTACCTGCCGTCTCCCGCCGTAATTCCATTATGCTTATGCGAGCCAGATTGTGTAACCTATTGTCTGATTTTAGAAAATTAAGTTTATTGTACTGAAGACTCCCACTTGTCATTGTATATGTCTTACAGTGTAAGGCGCCAACACCCGTACTCCCAGCGGGAGCTTACGTTGTCGGAGAAAGTGTAGCTCATCCATGTCAATGAAACTTCAAAGAAGGGTGCACGAGTATTGGCAAACCGGTTTCAGTACGGATGTTCTGAAACGCAAAGCCGAATATTTAGCCTTTCTGGAGGGAATTTCTGCCGGTGACAGAAAGCAGTTCTGCTCCGAGAGTTCAAATGAGGATCTGAACTTGGCGGTATATATATACATAGGGCAATGCATGCTAATAAGAATATTTTCTGAAATGTATGGTTCCTCCATGACATTGAAATGTAGACCTGCCTAATAAGGACATCTGGCTATTAAGGACAAAATATGTTAGTCCCTTTACTGTCCGAATTAGACAGGTTTTACTGTACTCAGTATGTAATCAAACAACTTAGCTTGATTAAAATTGTTAACTTAAAATAGATCACCAACTTGCTTTTAATATAATAAATTCTTTGTATTATCACTTTATTAATGTCAATTTTCAAGTCATTTGAAGCTTGTTGACTTATTAGCCAAGTCATGTCGACTACTGATGTATGAAGTCAGTCAAGTTTAGTCAAAGCCAGCCGCAGTGGTCCGGCTAACACAGCTCCGGGCCCCAGTGCCGGCAAATTAGGTACACACACATACCCACTCCCCAACACGCGGGAGCTGTCCATCCACAGAACAAAGTATCATACCTTATAATTTTCACGTAAGACCTGTTATCATGGATGTTTATACATTAACTTCAGTGATGATTTTCAAACTTATGATGTTGAAGGCTGTCAAAACTAACTACTCGTAATTAGGATCAACACCATGGGTGGGTTCAGGTGTGACAGGTTCCCGATAGATGTCACGTCATCGTCAAACCGGACCAAATGAAGCACGTGTGTAAATAAACAGCCCAATATACATTGCAAATATCTCCTCACGGGAGAGTGTTATCAATTAAACCAATCTTCTTAGGAATCTGGAGCAAGCTGGCTGGTGAGCTGATGCGTTGCGGGTCACAGTTCAGCTTTTAGCCTTAAATATGACAGCAGAACTGCTCAAATGGTTGTGCTCAAACTTTTAAATCTTTCTTCATTTTTTCATGGAGTAGAATAAAATTTATATGTTTTTATAATATCTTCTGTTTTACCAACTAAATAGGTTTTTTTCCTAAAGGTCAGTGGAGCTCGGGGTAAAGTGATCAGCTCCGTCCTTACATTTGTCCGTCCTTACATTTTTCCGTAAACAATTGTTATGCTACGCGATATCTCGAATCGTTTTACTCAGATCTACTTATAATTGTAGTAGCAGGTGCATCTTATGGGTCGCCAGAGTTAATAAGGATTTTGTCACACTTGAATGACTTTTGGACTTTTTTTATGAATATGTTTATACAAGATTTTTACATTTCATTTGCGACACTATTTCTCTAAAAGTTTTTCTGTGATCTACCGGTAGTTCTAATGATAGTAGCAGGTGCATCATATTGGTCTCCAGAGCTGGTTAGGATTTGTTTACACTTGTTTCCTTATCGAAATTTTTAAAGGATTTTTTTTTTTTCTTTATTTTTTTTTATGAATTTTTTATTTCATATGCCATGCAAGATGAAGAAAAATAACTCGAATGCATGTCTCTTTAAAATGGCGGGCATATCTTAAAGGTCTCCTTACCTGGAAAGGTTTAGATCACAGGTGATGGATTGTGGGATTTATTTATGATTTTTTTTATACTTAATGTCAAACATTTAGATGCAATGCAGTATCTTAAAAAAGTGTACTAAAATCCATTTCTAATTAATAAGGCGGGTATATTTTGTTGTTATCCTCACTTGATTAGGTTTAGGTGCATTCTTAGTTTATTTTGTGATCTTTTGTTCTTCATACGGTATCTTTGTCATGTTTCAGATTCGATTACAAGGCAATTGCACATATCTCACACAAGTCACTTCCGTATTGACAGCAGATTAGGTTCTCTGATTAGGCCTGCACGGAGTAGACCGTTTCTGTTTTCGGTCTGAGTGTGTGTGCGTGTGTGTGAGGGTGTATCGGTGTGTGTACACATTTCTCACAATCCCGTTTTGTGGGGGAGCCAGTCCTCTTGACATTTTCTAGTCTTCTTTAAAATTAATGGTTCTCTTTCATGTAAAATATCTAAATATTTGGAATGATATGTGCATTATCTCGCGCCACTAGTTCATTTTTGTTCAATACAAAAGTTTCCAACCAAAACCATCCCGGCACACGGCTTGTTATCTTCAATTCACCTGTTTTATACGTTGTTATGGTTCAGTTCTGTGTGTGAGTAAACACATTTCTCGTGCCTGTTCACCATAACTAGACTGCATCATTCTAAACTTGCCCATGGGTGAAGAACTCCCAAAAAGAAGTAACATGAAAGAAGAAACACCGAAGAAACACCGGTTGCAAGCTTGAAAAGCTTTATTTATTAAGTCACGCTATGTTTATATATTTCATAAGTGATTGTTCCCGGTGAAAGATTATTTTTTTAACCTTTGTACAGGAGTAAGCGAAAGTATTATAACGAAATATTTGAAGGTATCATAACATCTTCAGGAGAAAACATTGTATTCCGGGTTGTCAACATACCTGGTATGTGAATAGGCCCCTTTAACAAATTACACTTTAATCTAAAGCAAGGTGAATGTTAATACAAGTAGCTGTGCGCAGACTCACTTAATGTTCCAGAGACCCTTACAGGACCGATTAGTATAATCGTTAACTAGACAATTAACTATGAAATAACAAAATGTATGTGGTACTTTGTTGATATGGATTTGGCAGTAATTTGGTTTCAGAGTCCGAGCATAGATGTGTTTGATGCCACAACTTTAGCGACATCTGTGAGCTAAACCTAGAACTATTATGGCTTAGCCCTTGACCCAATGAACACCACTGGTAAGCGAGGTATACTTTATTAAGTACAATGTATTCCAACCACACTAAGAAAACATATCATGTCTTACATCACGTATATTTCTTGATTTAACACCATTGTCTTAAACCATATAACTGTTACATGTGAAAGGAAATTGCGTTATAAAAAATAAATATATTACTAATGCGCTGTTCGCAAACGAGAAGGTTTGCTTAAAATTAAACCTGTTAATGCGTGTGATATGATTCTATAACACTATAATGTGCAAAATCACCTTATTTATGCTGGTAATCACATAAGATTAGTTGTTAAAATTTATTAATACATGAGTACTAAAAATGCAGCATGCACAGGTAATCGAGTCCAGAACCAGACCGCGAGAACTCAGAATTACTTAATAAAAAGGACAATAAAAAACACCCATGACAATGTTGAATAATACCTATAACAAGAATTAAAAGGCTTTGGCCAACCATCCATAAAATATAAATGTTGATAAGTGTAATTTATACGATGGTATTTAAGTGAGAAATAAAAGAAAATATTAGACATTAGTATTAAATGTCAAAACTTAAGATGCCTATGCTTTTTATATCATTTAAGTGTTTCTATATCCCTTATAAAGTAGTTTTCATTATAGTTATTCCTGTTAGCATACCAAAGGCTCTGCCTGTAGCAGAGGTGTTATGCCAAAACTAAGTATATAACAAGAGTGTTAGGAAACTGAGCACCTTTCGTCACGTGTATTTTCACCTACATTTGATTATTGATTAATACCGAATCTATAATTGTGATTTTTTACATATCACAATATGTTTTACTTTAATTTAAATTATAATATTTTGGTCGAGTAAGTTAACTTTTTCTTTGCTTCGCACAGCTATTGTTGAGTTGATTGTGATCGTTGGTGGTAATCTCTCTATAGCTGGTATTTATGACTGATATGTATAACTTACAGACATCCTAAAGTATATTTCATGACTGTTATTTCTATCTTTGTAGACTTGCCGTTCTGGATCTGTTATCAACATGGCCGTCTGTAGTCGGCTACAACTCCGCACGCTTGGAAGGTTTTTCCTTCTCATTACCTTGGTTTTCATACTGGACACCTTGTTCCTTCATCGGCATGAAACAATACCCAGCTGGCAAAAACTAAAACACATCCACCTTCAAGTGTACCAGAGTAATGTTTCAACTCCCATGGAAGCTGCCAAAGACAGGTCCCAGGTTCTGTTTCCGGAAAAGCCGCTTGTGATATGGTCAAATGATTATCATATTAGTCCAATTCAGGACCTCAAACAGCTATTGTCACCGCTTGGTGTGAATTTTATTGATAAGAGCCTCTCTCATCACTGCAGGCAAACGAAAACGTGTGCAAAAGATTTAAAAGTCATCAATCGGGGGAATGGCTTAAACCTAAACCCTGCTTTAATACCAAAATTTTATGAGGCTTATAAGGATGACCCGGTCATGAAAACTGTGGACGCTTTTGTGTGCTTCCATCCGTCGGCCATGTGCGAGCTGTTTATTCCATTTGAAAAGAGTATTATCGTGATCGCAAGCACACGCTACGAAATGGGTCGACTGAAACCCAAAAGATGGCGCCAGTGGAACGCAAACCTCATCCAGATAGCTCAGGATCAGAAAAATATTGTTGCTGCAAATAACATTTATGATGCTGAATATATCAAATACTTCACTGGACTAACACCCCTTTTGCTTCCAAGCTTTTGTGGTTACATCAAGAAGAGCTATAATGCCTCACGGCCAGGATTTCTGTTGGCGCCAATTCACAAACGTGGCTTCGAGGATATTTTCCTCAAACAGTTTGAAGCATCAGTTGCAAAATTTAAATCTTCTGTGCTGTTGACACCACTGAGAAAACTATACAAACACTACGAATACAGTGATCTCACTGCGCATTCGGGGATTGTGTATGTACCTTATCAAGTGTCAGTAATGAGTTTATTTGAACAATACAGAATGAATATTCCTTTATTTTTTCCAACGGTTGATCTGCTAGCTGATTGGCAGTTGAATAACCACGTGATGAAGGAACGTACCTGGGCTATGGTGAAAGGTCGAGTTCCGGGGAAGTCCAGTATAAGCGGTGTTAACGCCAGTATACCAGACCCGAACAATGAAAAAGACTTCAACGCCATAAAATATTGGATAAAATATTCCGATTTTTACCAAGTTCCTCACATTACATATTACAATGGCACTGATGATTTAGTGCAAAAATTACAAAACACCGACTTACAAAAAATAAGCATGAGAATGAAGCAGTACAATGCCAAATTCATGTCAGTATTGCTTGAAATGTGGAGAGTTATATTACAAAAAGTGGCCTTACACAGCTCAAATCATCCGAAGTAATGCAATTATATAGAATACTGATAATATATTTCAGAAAAGTTTTATTTTTTTCTCCTGCTTTTGATCTTAAACAGTCATACGCATATTATTTATATATTTCACACGTGTGCCAAGGCAAGAGCCCTCTAAGGTGTTTGTGTTGATAACCATGCATTCGAATATTTAATGGATATAGTGACTCTGATAAAATTATGACTGAAAAATTCGACTTGTGTTTATAGAAGTTTTAATTTTGATGGTTTCACCCGTCTTTTGTATGTGACAGTCAAATATAGTTAGAAAGAATTTAAAAACATTTAAAATACAAATAACAGAGAAATAAAATAAATCACCACCTCACAGCATGTGAAGTAAACCAATCAATTGAGCAGTTGCCTCGCGTTTTTTATCCATTTTGACCCTTGAATTAAATCACAAGATTTGGCGACTTACATGTGGTAGAAGTGCTTTGCGAATAACATGAATATTGCCTTTGTAAAAACATTGGCAGGTAAATAGTTGGGATGTCAAAATACTGTACGCTTTAATACCCACTGAAGTACCCTCAACATACCATATAACAATGAGGTGGTGTATTGTAAAGTAAGGACAGATCGTGAACCACATATGAACGACAGGAAAACAAATTGAATCGCAATGTAATATTTGTGAAGAATAGACCGTAATAATCTATACAAAATAAACATTTTTTGTACAAAGTGATTCACTGGCAGGGGACTCTTAAGATTTTAAAGGTTCGAAAGCGCCAAGTAATGCAAGGGGGTCCAAAGACATGTCCCTGGATTCATGCTATGTTTTGTAATAAAACAATAATTTTAGGTAATTCTGGCACAATTGACAACAATGTAAAATCCATCCAGATCAATGTTGTTCTACAATAGTTATCTGAGGGTTTCGCGGGAAACCTGGTGCTGATGATGTACATATGCAGTTGGTTTCCAGTAAATGATCATTCGGTACAAAGAAAAAGAGGGGGAATATAAACCGTGTTTGCACAGTTGTAAAGCTCTTTCTGCATCGACAGTTCTCGATAAACCTGCTCAAATCAGGAAATATTTCCAAAATTAAAAAGCCGTTTGTCCAGATTCCGCTGTGTAGTAATAATACACAAAGGTCCAGTTTTGATAGACATTGGGCCATTTAAATATAGAATTTAAAGATATTTAAATATAGTAAGTGCAACGCACTATTCTCTAAACATATAGTCAGGCTAACTATGTTGACAAGTAACTGTCGTCAAAGGTTTCTGTTATTTATTTATTTTTTTTTAATATTTTGAGGAAGCTCATTAAAGGAACATAAAAAAATGTATGTATTTATTTTTGACACATGCATGAAAGCGGTTTTATATTAACGTGTTATTAAATAATCCACTGCACTTCTGAAATGAATTAATAATTGCTATCATTTTAGAAAAACGTATTACAAAAATTCTAAATGTTTTATTATTCAATTGCCCGTTCATGAAAATTTTAAAATAATTTTTTTGAGTATCTTTTAATCTTGAATACCCTATAAAATCATAATTTTGAGAGTGAACACCTCAAATAAAGAAAACGTTTGAGGTGTTTATCTTGATTTCAACATGATGCCCAGAAAAAAATGTTACTGTTACAGGTATGTATGAATCAATTTCTTTTAGTCAAATATCTTGAATTCATTAAAATATTTTAAAATTTAGGTAAAATCAACCAGTTTCAGAAAACCTTAATGCTAACACGTACACATAATAATGAGAAAGTTCTAAGACCTTAAGAGTCGCTGGAATCGAAGTAAAAATATTGATATATAACAGCGATAACACCTTTTTCACTCAAGGTATTTAACCTCACGTTATTTGCTTGTCCTTTCCCTCCTTTATTTGCCAAATGCAGCGATACTTTCTGTAGGGAAAGTAGGGAGTCAAGACTCCTAAGGTTCATTTTAAAATATTCGACAAAACATGAAAGAAAGACTGAGTCACAATAGAGAGTGTTGCCAGTTTAACTGTTAATGCTCTAAACACTGATCTATCATAACACCATAAGACTATAATGTACTTATTCTGTCGTGTCCATGAAAAAGACAATAAACAACATAGGCTTCATTTGTTATCCATATACATGTTACAGGTTGTTGCAATATCCCTTTTAAATTGTTCGGTCACATATCTAAGTGCAGTTTCATAATCTTCATATTCATGTCATATCTAATCTATTCATGTTACATCTTCATATATTTTTTATTTTCATCACTTGTTGTTTGTCCATCTCTGTTAAAATACACTTTGCTTGTCGTTTACAAAGCAGAGCGGCACCATCTTTGTCTGCAGTTACGTCCCACCATTGAAAGCCGTACAGATCAAAGAAAACATATTTCTCACCACTGAGAATTTGATCGGGTTGATTCGGTCCCCGGTTAAAAGGCTCTATAATCTGGTTTGTAGCTTTCCAAATCCATGTTTCATTTTCTTTCTCCCCTTACGTCCAGTAGCCGATCCATTGTGACAATTTCCACTCTTCAATGGAAGTTGTGTTGTGTTTAGTGAATAATTAATTAGTCCATTATTACCAATTAAGATTGATGCTAAAGTAACTGCCAATCATTTTGTCAACCTGCCAAATAATCCATCATTTTACATTAAGATAAAGTTTTTTTTTACATTTTTCAGTTTTGTTTTATCACGGGCATTTCTTCCGTGCATATTGTGCCGAGACATACATGACAAAATTAAATCATTATATAATTATTATTGAATATTATCATAAAATAAAAACCAATTAATTATTACATTTTTATGTATTGCAATATTCCATGAATAGTGTCAATAATCAAAATACGTCGAATAAGATTACCAGCCACTTCCAAGTTTTTCATCTTCGGTGATCGTTCTCTCCAGATGGTACATCTCATGCTGCGTCTCAATACTGACGAGGCTGGCGTCATGTTCCTCACACTCCCTCACCGCCTCCCCGTGCTTACATTTCATCTCCGGCAGGAATATGTAGCAAACCGTCCTGACCAAACGGGGTATCTGAATTTGTTATCGCACGCATCTTCTGGTTGCAGAAAGATAATAATAATTATATCCTGGATAGGGTTATTAAGTCATTAAGTAACAGAGAAAGAGTTTTCTCCTTTGCCTTTTTATATCAACTGCCGGGATAAAATGATGCCAGGATATATTGAAAATCACGAATTTTAGTTTTCTATTTTACAGATTAATATATATTAACATTAACAATGTTTTACTCAAGTTGTGGATGCGCACGCAATCATGTAAATAAAAGGAACAGTAACTCTGGTTCAAATGATACATCTACCAATGGAAAATTTACTTGAACTATGAAAAAAAAAATATATTGAAATACATATCTTATGGCACTGTTGACGATGAACAGAGACCAGCAACTGATCGATCAAGTTAAGAAAGGTGCCCATATTGTCCAGCAGTTGTGTGTCTTGGGAACTATGCAGGTATTCTCTTCTTTAAAACCTCTTCCAAGAACTCAGCCGAAGACCCATTAAAAACTAAATTGTACATTAATAAAGGGGTTAATTTAGTTGGTACTATGATTTCTATTTACCGGTAAAAATTATCATGCTGTCACCGTGATAACTCTGCCCCTTTTTAAGGTATTACAAACATGTGGATTTGCTTAATCGGAATGAGGCGACCACTTTTTATATTATGAGTATTTGTTTGACGATTACATATTGATGTGCATCAGACAGCGTTATATATATATTGAACATGGTTAAATATACCTACAACTCCTTGTTTTCCATACAGTTTCTAAACTTAATATCCCAAGTCATTTTTAATGACGGTTTGTATTAATTAATGTAAAAGACAGGAATAAAGAACAGACCACCAACCAGCTGTAAGCCATGCTAGCATCAACACTTCCATTATGATGAAAACCGGCCACTGCTACCACCGATTGCTTAAACAGCAATGCACGTCTGCCACGTATACCGTATTTACTACTGATGCGTATGCTGAAGCATTAATGATTTTCTGGCTAATGTACATTTGTGTAAACTACAGTGGCAGGAAATTGGTTATTTACAAGATATTGAATTATAAAGAATCTGAATTAACCTTATAATTTGAATGAAAATTTAGGTGCCTCCCCACATTCCATCTGACACATTTCAACGACAGGCAAGGCGATGCTACTGAATACAGTGTCAATGAAAAACAATTAATGATAATAATTTATATTATTTTGTATTTGGTTTTAGTTGATATTGTTATGGCGACGAAGTAAATGAAACGTGTCCATACAATAGCCTCTAAAACTGACAGGATGTTTGGTGGAAAGCTGGTAATGTTCCTGTACTGTTCTCAAATGTGCGTTGATTTTCATTTTGTTGTTATTGGTAAAACTATGTATTTATGGTTGCATCAAGTCCATGGACAGCCAGTATATTAAAGGGAAATATAAGTTAAATGTAATATGTTGAAATAAAAGAATTATAAAATGTAACAAAAAGGGTGATTATGCATGTAATTTGTGGGACTGTCTTGAAGGGATTTTTTTTTAGTAAAAAAATGTTTGAAAACCAATGTCAATCGGATGTGACACACGAGACAGGGATGTTTTAAAGCAATTATGGTAGATTTTGAAAAAGATTTAATGCAGTCATAGTCAAAGTAATGCAGACAATTTAGGCAGGCATTTTATCGAAAACCGGAAAAGATAATTTATATATCAAATCTATATTGATTAACCAATTATGAACAAAATTTGTACAAAAAATAAATAATGAGTCGGACAAAACCTGTTTTCCATCCTCGGGCCATCCTCATTAAACATAAACTTTACCCTTTTCGGGATGAGATAAAATTCTACAATATTGAAAGGCCTTTTCCCTAAGACTTTATTATAGTTGTTATTTTTATGATAATATTTATTAAACAGAGAGCGTCCACCTCAACGATGAAATCAGTTTTATTTTGCCATTTGTTGGACATGGCCAGCTTTAATCCTCGCCATTCCGATAACATAAGAGGGTTGCCGAGTCATGTTGAATAACTGTTGCACGATACCCGCCTCTACCTGGCCACTTCCCTGGCCGGCTTCTGGGAGATTTAAAATAAAAATACTGAGCAACAAAAGGACAGGATGCATGGCAAGAGCACCTGGGCGTGACGGACCCCGAATGACTACCCCGTCTGGGATATCACGTCAGTCAAGCCACATGCCATGCTAGCAACAACACGTGGGCTCAACTTGTCCATTATTTTGTAGGTAGGTAAGTTTGTCTCCTTGACTGACTGAAGGTGAAGTCGGCGCTCGAGCCACTCACAGGTCTCCGGAAAATCCGGCCCGCACTGGCTCCCTCAGCAACGACAAAGTTTGACAGATTGAGTCGGTATACAGTTAGATATTTCTAGCGAAAATAGAAGATACTGATAGAGTTAAAGATTGTAGTGAGAGAGGTGGCGGAAGTCGGATAACCCGGAGGGACCCACCAACCTAGAACGGGCCGTTACAACCCACTCTAATGGCAGCACCAGGGATGGACCCCCGGTCGCCAGCGGAGAAGACCGAGCGTTTTACAGCTCAGCTGTCCTGGCCCCTTTAAATCATTCCAATGTTACAAGCCAGGGCGTAAATTAATTTAACTTTAATCTTATAGAATATTACAGAATCTCCATTAAAGTACCTAAGAAATATAAATTTATTATTTATATTTTTATTTTGGGAATATATTATTACTTAATGTTTAATTAATCTAATTAATATGCTCATTAATGTTTAAAAGAAAGGACCCCAGAATATTCGCCCACGGGCCCTTGGTTGCGTTTTAAAACTCTCCAGAATATATTATTGCTTTTAACAGGGAATAACAGCCTTATACTTTACAGGCCACAATACAGTATTACATTTTTTTACCTATGAATATATGCAGCGATATTTGATGTAACAACAGTCACCAGCAGTACTGAGAGAGAGAGAGAGAGAGAGAGAGAGAGAGAGAGAGAGAGAATATATATGCAGCACAGTATGAGTATTCCCACGTGTGCTGAAATGAGGGCCCATGAACGGATTATTTCCGTATATCTCCCAATACACACGTCAGGACCAGGGATTATTGACCAACAAGGCTGAGCAGCATAGAATGATCAGTAAGAGAATTTAGAATGTAATGTTAAACTCATATTTATTAATTATTCTTTTCATGTATAATAGCTGAATGACCCAGTATACCGGGCTTTCTACCGGGGTTGGGAGATGTATTTATTTTTTTATTTTTTATAAAAAGAAATAAAAAAATTATATAATTTCATTTGGGTACTGTCTCAATAAGATATGTACAAAAAAATTAACATCTCTTTTGTGGCGCTGTGCTCGTGGCAAGAAATTCATACACCGGTATATGTTGACTTTGAAGACCTGGTCACTTTGGTCAGTGACGATGTTTACATTTTCGAAACGGAATGGGACGTGGGGGCACTCAGGTTTTCGATGATCTTTGACTGGTAACTATTGCTGGCCGTTTGAAGAATAGGTTGATGTGAGGAATACATGAGAGATTATATAATGTATGTTTTAAGGTAAGGAAACTGTTCCTGAAGAACGAAACGGAAATATGCATACCTCATTAGTAGAAGAAGCGGACCCAAAGGGGAGTCCAAGGGGGTCCGTCCCACTTTTCAGTTGTAACTTTTTATCCCCCGCTCCGCGGATGTTTATGGGTTGTCTGTCTATCCGTCTGTCTGTCTAGCTATCTGTTTGTCCGTCTCTCTGTCCGTCCGTCAGTTTTTTTTCCTTTCCGTTCGATAACTTTCCTAAATTTTATCGGATTTCATTAAAATTTTGATCAGTAATTGCTCATGCGTACCTCGGTTGGGATTGGTTTTGGAGTGTCTGTCTGAAAAACGTTTCTTTAAAGCTCAAAAACAAAATTCTCAAATTTTGGTCAAATTTCACAGTGTGTTTTATTTCTTATGTTTGCCTTCAGATGTTTGCCTTCAGATGTCTCCACATGTCACAGTGGATGTTGGTCCTATTTCTCAATGTGTTTTAGTTTTTATGTTCGCCTGCAGATGTCTCCATATGTCATAGTGGATCTGTTTTCATGTGCTGTCAAGATTGTCTCCACATGTCATAACTTGGGTTGCTTATCAAGCATATGCGCCAGATTGGCCTTCAGAAATTACGGCCAGATCCCTGCCCTGCCAGAGTGCCTGAACATACATGTCGGAGGAACGCATTATATGGCCCCATGAGGATGCAAATATTTTCGTCATTTTACAACGCCCCATTGCTTACAAGTATCGTGTCACATCAAATAAACCCGCTAGACCTTTTAAAAAGTTTCTTATCTCTCCAACGACACGTACCATGTGTGTGAAATATTCCGTAATAACCAAATATATTCGTATATTGTTCTTCATGTATGGGAGATTTCTGCCTGCCGTCCGAGCACAGGCGGGTATGTCTCCCAAGGCATCTCTGATTGGCTGATTATGAGGGAAGCCGAAACACACTAAAAGCCGAAACACAAGTTAGTGTTCACCTTTGTCGCTAGAGGGCCTCACTGTTTATAAGCAAAAACACGCTTGTTCTTGGCTCCGTTCATGCTAAAAATGGCGAAGTCTTGTACATGTCAGCGGAGAAGCAGTTTTCGTTGTATTTGATAGTTCCTCGGTGTAAACATTCAATGACGCTCGTCCAGGTGTATGAGCAAAACCACTGTGTGTGTACTTCAAGCATCACTCCCAGCGGAAAATCCGTGAGAGTGCTAAAAATTTCACGGAGATTTTTAAAGGATTTTTATGCACTTTTAATACTTCTTGGAAAATTCTACCATATTACTATCCACATTTTTTTCAACTGTTAAAATACGATTTAACCAATAATACCAGCATAATTATTGTAGAGCTATCAGTGTAGACTCTCTGCTGATTATCAGATAACATGACAATTAATTGAGAATTCTCAAATTGGATGTCAGGATGATATTTATAACTGTAAAATCATATTCACAATACGTGTACAATTAAAACAATATTTATGAATTTTATAATAACAGATTTTAAATTATCATTATATCTGTCACTGTGCAACTAGCCCTATAACAATATATTTATTTTAAGATAATAATTTGCAAATATTAATACTAATAATAGCAGCCTAAGATAAAATATATGATTTTAATACGAAAATCAATACTACCAATAGAGAAAAAATAGAGAAAAAAAGTAAACAGTGTCAATCTAATATTATTCTTATATTAATAAAAATAAATTTATAATTTTGTTTAACATTTAATGATATGATTGAAAAGATAAAAGTAAGAATTATAATTCTCATTCTTCTTCTTCTTCTTCTTCTTCTTCTTCTTATTATTATTATTATTATTATTATTATTATTATTATGAGTATAAACAACAGCTTGGAAAGAAGACTTGAATCACTGGATTGATATTTGGTCCATTCGGCGAGGACACGTTTTAAGATTAGCTCTAAATACGCAAGATTTAATTCTTTTACCAGTTGAAATTAACATAAGAGTAACGTGGTAAAGGTTTTCTGTCGATTTCAATGCTTATGTTCAGCTATCAGTGCATAAATAACCATGAACATCTCTCCAAAGTATCTTTTGGTCTCCGATTTTTAGACTCAGTCAGTCTCTCATACCCAGATCTCATTCAGTTTGCACTTAGCAGCAGCTTGCCGCCGTTGCCTCATGAGAGCACATGTTATACTAGCTGTCATTAAGAGGTCACACGACTTGTAAATGGGGACCTAATTGGTCAGGTTGGTGCATTCGGACATTGTCTTTGATGGGAACGAAAGTTTGGAAGGATAAATAAAAAAATACTGACTGTATGCGGAGGTACGGTTATAAAGCGTGGCCTAATCTTGCATAGCGGTCCTCAGATTAGCTTGTGTCATGACTCAGTAGGAGGGCCCAAACTGAGTCGTGTTAGTCACGGCTAATCCAGCATGAAAGACAACAAGAGCCCAAAGCGGGGGACATTAATTCCACGAATTTACTTGTTTTTAATCGTATCAGATCAATTTTGAGGCCTGGAAAACCCCAAACCCATCCCAACCTTTTTTCCGGAAAGGGAGACCTTGTATTCGGTGTTGTCATTACTCCTCCTGGGATGAACCCCTTCTTTTCATAAAGCGAAAGTGATGTGTTTTTCACATTGACTGATCACGCACGTGAGTCAGGGCCTTTGTCAAATGTCAGTCTGTCACTTAAAACAAGGTTAATCACATGCACAATAGCCCTAAATCCTGCACTGGAGGTGAACCCAAAGGCAATCCGGTCTTTGCCGGAGGCAGTTCGGCTGTTTTCGTTGTAGTCTCAACTCAAGTCAGATAAGAGGCAAAAATCACTAAATATGATTTGTACATTAAAAATAAGTTATTCTCATATTGGCGATGTCACTGCGGGAACATTCACCTTTAAAATAAGGTATGGCACAGGGTCATACGCAACGCGGTTTCAGAGATCATTGCGAGCAAAGATAGACCGAATTCCTTTTATAAGTATTAGATGATGAGAGTGAGAAATTAAATTTTATAGAAATGACTATAAATATAATTTCATAATTTATGAATGCCTTTATTAAGTATAGATATATACCATGGTAAGTGCAATTTGACAGTGAAAAGGGTACATCAAACGTGGGATTATCTTATATTAAACCGAGAAAGTTAACCCAGACATATAGAGATTAATGGCCTAACGGGGCTGCCCTCTGGTGGCATGTGAAATCACTAAGTCCAGTTCCCCAGCAACACCCCCCCCCCCCCCCGGCCTTTTTTTTTTATTGACAAGTTGAATTACATCAAAGCGCTAATATACTGGGTGAGCGGTAATCTTATAAATGTTCCTGCAGTGGAAGCAATATTCGACTTATTATCCCCTCGGAACGAAGTTGCAAAGGGATATAGTAACGCTTCCGTTCGTGCGTCCGTCGATCTGTTCGTCCGTCTAGCTGTCCGTTAGTCTAGCTGTCCGTCTGTCCGTCCGGAAATGGCATGTGGATCAATTTCAATCCAAAAAGGAAAAATCATAATAAATAATATGTCCTTCATAACATTGTTCATTTTTGGACTGTCACGACAATGTGACCTCGGCTTTCTGATTGATCCTTTGAGTTATTTGAAGCCCTTTAATTCTTTGATCCAATTGCCTTCTAACGAAACCCCTTCCTTTAAATTCTGAGCAGTTCCACTTCCTTGGCAGTGTTGTACCCCTGTAAATATATAAATGATGTTTACCTGCCGCAGACTCATATTCACGCTTGCTGATGTCCGTTTCATGCGATTGTACTGGAAGACGTGACTGCCAGAAAATATGATCTGCTTTACATCTTTGATGTGTTATACTGCATCGGTACTCCTCCGGCTACATCATGACTGCGCTGATAACTAGACACTCGCAGGTGAAAGGACTTGGAGAATTGGTGCGGGAAAAAATAGATTAGTGCGCTCTGGTCACATGACTGATCAGTTCCGTAAACTTGTCAAGGACGACGTTACCAAGTTTGATGTAATCCATCTTTTTCTTGATGGTAACACACCACAAACCATGAAAGAGACGCTATGGTAATTGTTTTTTGGTATACCGTAACTGGAATGATCACCGCCTCACTAAACACTACTCGTTACTTATATGGTAGGGTGTAAATATGTCTAATTGTCAGTACTTATTGTCCGTGATAATGTTATGTGGTTTAATTATTTTGGATTTAGACTTTATTTCAGATACTTTTATCATGTAATTAGTTATAAGTAACTCAATTAGGTTAAGACGATATCTTCTGATAAATATTTTACTTTGTTATATCATCTTACAATGTCATAGTCAAAATTTAAAAAGACATGATTAGAATTAGCTTTCAACTGATCAATAGTTTAGCAGTTATTGAGACCGAATCAATCGCTATAACAAGATTTATCTACTGATAGTTTACTATTCGGATTATTACAGCGGTCGAAGGAGGCTACCACCTAAATTAACTGATTAGTTAATTACTCTCAGGTTCCCGGTGGGGTGAGGCTATTAGGGCTGGTGTTTAGACAGTAAATATTCCGGTATACCTCATGGATGGTATGGCTCATTCAGAGACTTGACCAGTTCGGCTGCTTAATAATGAACTGATTAACCTCATTAAGTTCCGTTCCGCACTGATTGTCTAAGCCCTCTCTCTCTCTCTCTCCTTTTTTTCTCCTTATTTTTCTCGTTCTGTTTCTCTCTTACTTTTTCTCTTACCATATCCCTCTTGACCAGTTCGGCTGCTTAATAATGACCTGATTAACCTTATTAAGTTCCGATCCGCACTGATTGTCTCTCTCTCATCCTTTCTTTCTTTCTACTTATGTTTTTCGTTCTGTTACTCTCCTATGGTTCTTTTTTACTCTATTCTCCTTTTTTCTCTCTCTAACATTATTTTTTAACCTTATTACTTCCAATCTTTTTCAATTACCTTATGCATGTATGATGCTGACACGATACAACTCTATTTGCATTTTGCAGATAACGGTCCTTGTCACTAGGGAAAACGATCTACCCTGGATACGATATGATACAGTCCTCGCCGAGTTCCCCGACATAGTTTCTGGTCTCCAGAAAGTGAATCCAAGGTACAATTTTATTGCTTTACACATGTCTCAATCATTTATAATTTTAACTTGGAAGGTGTGGCTCGTTCAGAGACTTGACCGGTTCGGCTACTTAAAAATAAATTTATTAACTTTATTTTACGCCGTTCGTCAATGATTGTCTAAGCCTACTCTTACACATACTCTCTCTTTCTTTTCATTCTATCTTTGTCTCTCTGTTTGTCACTCTCCCAGATTTCATTCCGTCTCATTCGTTCTTTCTCTCTCTCTCTCTCTCTCTCTCTCTCTCTCTCTCTCTCTCTCTTTAACACGTCTCAATTATTTATAATTTAAACTCTGTAACATATGATATTTCGTGTTACAAATACTCTGTTATCGTTTGCATGTTTTCGTTCCTTATAGCATTTAAATTATCATTGTATCCACAGTTAACTGCTTTATAATTCATAAGTTAAGGATATTAACGAACAGCCTTGTGATAAAATTTTTCTATACTGAGGGAGGGAGTCTTTCCGGATGTCACGGCTCCTCTGTTAATAAACGTGCTCATGACCTGTGCTCGGTTGAGTCCGGTTCGCTGCCCATATCACAGAAGCCGGTAAAATGTTTAAAATGCAACTTGAACATATCAGTTTTATTACTGTGGATTACAAAAACAACGATGCTTATGTGCAAGTTATGAACGTAGATACGTATTTTCACCATATAGGTATCATAATGTTACAAACAATTGAATGTTTTGACTTACCAGTTAACATCCAAATTATGAAACATTATATATATATATATTATAGCCCGCCCCTCTGAAGTTTGATTATACTACCCTCCCTCGTGTACCTTTAATTAAATTTCCAAATGAACATGGTTTAAAATTTTATTCATATACATGAAAAAAATATATTTCTCATAGCCTGAAAATATATTGCGTATAAAGTAATTATAATTGAATGTATATATATATATATATATATATATATATATATATACTTACATACATAATTAGAGCCCCCCTGTTCTTGAATTTCTGGATCCGCTACTGACAGCACCAACCAATGCCTGTCGTCCCGGAGAGTTCATCACAATCATTCAGCAACGATGGTTCGCGTTTTCGTGTTCAGGAAGAGCTGATGGACCCGTTCCCGTATGGTTATGATGACGCTATAATGAGACAGCCTGAACAAGGAATACCCGAAACTTCCACAAGGATATTACCAAGCAAATTTCTTCCTGGTAATCTACCGTTTTCCTTCCATGCATTAGTGGTGGTTGTCCGTCAACTATCGACCAGGTTGCTGGCGAAGCGCAAAAAACGTCTCAGCATGCCGAAGTGATTCCTATCGGCGAGTAAGCATCAAGACTGACCTATAAGGAGGCTAAAGAAAAATAAGTGAGCAGTGGTCCAGTCGTCCGGCCTCAGGGGAGACAGATGTTTCTCGAAAGTAGCAACGTCGATGCTACAGAACTAAGTAAGTATTTACTCAACTGTAAGAATGGAAATTGTTGTATCGTGTGAAATAGTTGTTGAGGTAAATTGCTTAGGAAGTACAGGATTTTATATTTTGAGCTAATTTTTCCTTTTATGTTTTGCAGTTTACCTGGAAGGAAAACAATGGGACACAGAAGTATCCAACCCGGAAGAGCACGGTTCCTATTTTAAAGAATATTTATCATGAGCGATCATCAAATGATAAAATACGAAGATAACACCTACAAACACAAGGAAAGGAAAAGACTCGCTACAACGAAAAACATTCCCAACTTCCGAGAACAATGATTTAGTTTTGAAGGACAAAGGCACTTCCGATTTCGCAAATTGAAATCAATAATTCCCCTGAAACGGAGATTTATCGAGCAACGTACTGGTTACATGATTTTGGACTTACAGTTAAAAACAAAAGAGATATAAAAAAACGATTCTTGGTAAGCATATCCGCGGGGCACAAATAATATTACCAAAACAATACCCAAAAATCGGTGTTCTAATCCCAGAAATCGGTATTCAGCCCTTTTCAGTGATGAAAGAAACCAATAAATCGTGCCTGAAAAAGGGTTTAAAATATTACTTGTCGAAAAGTCCCGTGTTTACAAATATACTACAATGGATATTCACAAATTTCACATTGGCTTGTATCTGTTCAGCGGGAGGAGGTGGATCTATTTGCAATCGATAGTTTGCGCGGGACTTCAAAGAGCCTAACTTCGTCTACAGAAATTCAGCTTCGCCAAATGTACAACACGGGACATTCTAAATTAGATACTTTCGTGGTAAATCCTGTTACAAAGTAATTACTCAGAGAGTGGGGTGTATGCGATCGCTATAGCAGTTTAATTTTGTTGAAACAGGCTGCACAGTTGGTTAAATAATAAAACCAGTGATTGGATATGTGATGAAAGTAAGATGAGAAACCCCTGACAAATTTTACGAAAAATATATTCACGCTTTTACCAAAAGTAGCGAAAACGGCTTGTCAAGGTGAAACGTGCCCCATGAGATAATACTATTACACTGTCCATGTAGATTTCCGGACTATTTCCTTTATCAAAATATGATGACCTGATCTACTCCATGTGTACAACATGATGGCATAGTATTTGTGCAAAAGTACCTGGAGATGTGTCTGATGATTACGTCTTTATATGTTCTTTATGTAAACATGAAGAAACATATGTTGTACGTAAAAGCTTATGTTATGCTCGGGTGCTCACGTGCAAATTAGTCGACTATTTGATAAAGACTAAATAACCTTAAGAATACTGTGCAAGTTCATTGTCGTTATCCTCAAAGAAATTCAGGGGACATCAAAGCCCAACTGTAATATATAGCAGAATTATTATTTCAGGTATGGAGCAAACGCACTAACCTTCATATTCTGCGAATTATGTGACCTGCGCGAAGCATTGTTGATCATAGAGACACGTTATATGACATCATAGTATAAATTGGGAGCCTGAAAGATTACTTCACATTTGTAAACTACTAACATGTTAACAAAAAAACAGTCTTGAATTAGTAAAAAAATATATTAATAAAAAAAAATGCAGGGATATGTGTGTAACAGCTTAATTGTTATGATAAATCTGTGCATGGTTGGTTAACATTGTGTATTAAGTTTGTTTCATTAATAATCATGTTTGTACGGATTTTTGCAGTATAAAAGTTAATAACAACGGCAGTCAAATAATTTGAATGTTTCCCATGCGATTAAAATTAAGACCTGGCCCACATGAATTGCACAGGGTACATGACAAAAGATTACAGAATATAATATCTTTGGAAGGCCTTTGAAATATTGCCACCCACGCATTTACACAATGTAAACAGTGAACATTTTTTTTATTATTAACATTTATTCTATTACTGTTTTATAAAATAATAAATGTGTTCCTCAGCGAATTGAATAAACGTCCATTTTTAATTTTTAATTAGTTGAAAGACAGTACAGATAGAAACCATATATGAATAAGAATAATTATTCCACCGATCATTAAGGAATAATGAGTTCAATATATTGTACCATATCCTTAAATCCGCATGGGGAATTCCTGGTTTTGCATTTCGTGGTTGTTCGTCCTAATTTGATAGTCAAAAATAAAAAGTACACTTCCTCCCACGTGTCAAGTGTTTACTATCCACATTTTCACAGCTTAAGACACGAATTTTACTAAAATAGAATAATTAACCTAATATTTAAATATGTCAAATTGCAGAGGTCGCATTCGAAACAGGATAAAATGGTGTTAAAATAATCGTATTTTTATAAGCATAAAGCTTTATAAGTAATAGTATATGTTTTAAAATCATGTCTATAATGCAAAGTATGGAAAATGTAACACAACTGCCTGCAAGACATTCAAAAATAGTTAGAAAAAAAAATAAATAAAAATAATTGGAAAAGGTTTACAAATGAGTGGTTATATTTCAAAGAACTTTTGTTTTACGCTTTTGGTAAATGATTACAATACCCTGCCTCGTTCATTCGTTTTCAGCTCAGCTGATTGTAAGTCATCTGAGCAATAATAATCACTTTGTCCGTCGTCCGTCAAGCGGCCAGATTGTTAACACCGTAAAAATTGCATCTGTTGGTGTTGTCGAAGAATAAGATGGAATCGTGATAAATAACTAAAACGTTTGTTTATTAATTAGAATACCATGCCTTATTAATTCGATTTTTTAGCTCCGCTGACTCTAAGTCATCCGAGCAATAACGGTCACACTTTGTCTGTCGGTCGTCCGGCCGTCAGGCTGTTAACAGTGTACAAATTGCATCCGTAAGCCCTACAATATTCTAACATAATATCCGTCTAGGCCCTGTTCAAATATTTCTAGAAATTTGAAATTAAGTCGTAAAAAATATTCTGGCATCTATGGATCTAAAGACATGATTTCGAGCGGGATTCAGACAGAGCACAGTTTATATCTTTACGACATAAAATCTATGTACGAACATATGTATGCAAAATCCATGTAAGAACTGGTCAGATGTCCTTCGAAGCATTAAATTAGGTCACTGTGACCTATATTCTATGAGCAATAGGAGAAAGAAATGGTTGGGGTATCCTGCTGGTAAAATTGGCACAAATAATATCCGTACGGCCTAGAATCTTCTCACTCCAGGACAAGGGATGTTCTAGGCAAAATACATTGGAAACCTGAGACTAGGTTATTGTGACCAATATTCTGAGAGCTACACGCCTAAAGCATGATTTAAAACAACCAGACAGTCAAACAGGGCAAAAAGCCTATCCGGAAGCCCTAGAATCTTTTAACATAACATCAATGGAATGGCGGTCCTCTGCAAAATCTCCTTGGAAACTTGATAAGAGGTCATAATTACCTATATTCTGTGAGCTTTATAGAAAACATGATTTTTGCACTGTGAAATTCAGATGGACAAAAATCATAAAGATTGGACCTTTAACCTTCTAGTTTTATATTCAAGTTGGGCTTGAGCAATCTCCTTCATCACCTGAGATAAGGTTATGATGGATGATATTCTGTGAGTTATGGGCGGAAAACCTGATTTGGAGTATCCAGAAAGTCTGGCTTGGTCTTAATCTTAACTTTTAGAACAATAAGAAACGCTTTGCCTGAGGTCTAATGATCGTCAAACAACCTTGGATAAATTAAGCTTTAAAATTCATATGAAAATGAATTTTAGCCACAGTGATATATACATATATGGAATCCTTAGACTATCAACGTTAGATGAGATTTATATGAACATTGACTCAGATTTCGCTTGGCGATTTGAAACTTTTAGTGATTTATTTTATATTTTTTACGAGATATATCACACATTTGAAACAGTATGTATGTAAAAATAGAATCACATGAAATTACATACACACATCTCAAGCCGTTTCTTTTATTATTTGTATATAATTTTTTTTTCAATAAATTTTCAATTAAAGAATATGATACAGACAATGCATATTGTTTAATGGTATATAACTGCTAAGCTAAAAAAAGTTGTAAAAAAAACCGCATTTAGATTACCTGTCAACATACCTAAATGCAAAATTTGAAAACTCAACATGGCCAAAAACTGTTTGGGAAGAGTAATCTCATTTTCAACGGAAAACAGGAATATCAGAGCAAGTGACGGTCATATAATTTCATTATATATTCTGATCTGAATTGGTTTCGAAAAAGAAAACAAAATTTAATAGTTTGTCATGGTGAAAAAAGACGAAATTTTAACATGCAATAATATTTCAAGAACTGTTAAGCAGAAGTAGGCGGAGCTTACTGTTCATAGAGGCCAGTCATCGGAAATTAGGTCATTGGCCTGCGCGCCGGTACACGCGTCAGATGTGAAGTGACTGAATAGCAAGGATTACTCTGATCATTCTGAGCAAACCATCGAACTGCCAAATGCATCCTTCGCTCATAGTCATACGTGAACGATGTAGACACAAAGTAACTAGCAGCAACAAATGCTACTCAACCGATATCATCCCAGAATGGCGAAACCTATAGATTACCGAATATTGAATAGGTCTATTTAGCATAAAAAAAGATGGTTTTGTTGTAAAAAAATGACTGATATCTAAATTCTTCAAAACTGTATCCAGACTTTAATATATTTTATAATGTAAAAAAAGCATCGGATCCCGATGTGGATCGACAGCGTTCCCGAACAAGATCCAAACTGGCTTTTATATATTAAACAGCACTTGCGCAGGGCAGGCTGGGAACTTAGTTTTAAATTATAAGTCATCCAACAGTACGTAATATGAATTTTAAAACAAGCGTGACATTATCACAATGTGCACGATTTCAGTGAATGTCGACGCTATTAGCTGGCTTTCACAGAGATAAACACGGATACACGCACGCTTACAAGACCACCAGTAAGGCCTAATAATTATAAACATGAAGCGGCGAGTGCCAAGGAATGTTTTTTTGTATATTGTTCTCAGTCATGAAACAAGTTTTTGAATATATTCAAATTACATAGACATGTTTAATATTTAGATTAGGATAAGACAAGATAAAGTTTACTAAAATAACAGGCGTCATATTTCATGACTCATTCTTGTACCAAGGCTTTTATTCGTATAGGATGATACGGACGTATTTTGGGACAGTGACACATACCTAAACAAAATTTTAACATCTGCATGAAAGTTCAAGGGTAAGAGTACGGAAGGAAGTGTTTGAAGTTATTAGTGTCAGTTATTAAGTGCCCGTATTAAAGATAAGCACAGTCCTAACCACAGTTTATAACCCTACATAAGGTCACTGAAGTCTGTATTCCGTGTGCTGTGTGAATTAACATGATTTGAGCACACAAGTCAGATGGCCACAAATCGTAGCAGAAAGGTTTAGCTTAACATCTAGAGTTTTCCATGTAAAATATTAAATTACTTATAATTAAGAATTAAGTAAGGTCACTGTAACCCATTTTGCTAAGGAATATGAGCATAGGTCATGCTTTTAAATACTCTGTAGGTAATTGTACCCCTTGTTCAAGGTTCGTTAACAAATATTTTTCATCAGATCATAGGATTATGAATTAATACATGAATAGATTGTATGGCCAATTCAGGTGAGCGTCATCCCACTTGTTTCAAAGTATTATGTATGGTGATACGTCTAAGGTTTGTTTAAAAACTCAACCCCTACGTTCAAAATAAAAGAGAATATATATTTTTCAAAGCAGGCAGTTGTACTAAATGCAAGGACAGTAATTATTATTTTTAAACATGTACTCCGTCGTCTGCCTGTTATCATGTCTTTTTTTGCACGTCACATCAATATGTCGGGCTTTCAACAGTATCCTAAAGGTAGCTTCAGAAGTTCAGAAAAAAACAACATATATCAACATTTCCATTAGTCGTCACAACAATTGTTTCAAAGGAAGCCTGTTAAATCTCGGCCAGTATAATAAAATCTGGAAATTAGGTCAATTAGAGTCGCAATCAATAGCTCCACATCGCCTGTCATTTAAATGCTACAGACTGGCTGATGGGAATGCGCGTTTGATTTGTATTTATTACAAAGGAGTTTATACAAACTTCTGTTAGACAGTAAATCATTATTTCCCTACACAAGAGGGAAGCAAAGCATACTTGGTAGAAACTGAGCATTATATTTCCTGTTGCCTGATGGTGAACACGTGGTTGATACTAGTCATTCATTAATGGATACCTCGAGTCAGTAATACAGTAAGACATATATCTGCAGTTAAAAGAGGTAACGTATGCATGTCAACAATTTCACAAAATATGAAGTTTGTTATTCAATATTGCTTTACATGCAATGGATTCACTTTATAATTTGTTCCATTTGCGAAGAAAGGAACATTAAAAACTGGAGCGTCTGGTGTTCTATCAGTTTAGACATTCAGTAATCCGTTATTTCAGAGAAGATCTGCTTTTTAAGTATTATAAGCAGAATCTAAGATAAATATGTCCTCTATCCCGACGACAGGCATTACACCCGAATATACGGAAGAGATTTTTTTTCCAGATTTGTTGTCCCAGAAGACTGGATTTTACACTCTTCCATCAAGCTTTGTCTGACAACATTCAGAGCCATTCCTTAGTCACACATTTTTATTTAGCAGCAGACATTACCATGCCACCTCTCAGCGTAATGAAAGTATGGATGCTGACGTGCCTAACAAATGGCGAGTCATTGTTCTTTTTTTCTGTCTTTCAAATTAAGAAACACCAATTTTAATCAGAGAGCACTTCCTGACATATATATCGAATATATAGATATAATTATTATTATTATTATCATGTATAATCCTTGATCTTTTCGAGGTGAGTGTGGCTTGGTGAAATAAATATTTTCAATTTCTTTTTTCGTAGGTACACATTTTAGATAATGACAAACGAATGATACTGAAAGGAATGATATGGCATATTTATGAAGTATCCTGATCCAGGCCCCAATTTTTATTCTGATTTATTATATTGAATTTCGAGAAGTTCAATAGATGTTGCTTTAGCCTTTTTAAAGAGTGTTCACTTTCCTCACTGAGCATCACAGACAAATATTATTTGTTTAATTACAAATATTTAGTAGCACGTAGATTACATAATTAATGACAAAATATTTTTATTTTAAGATAATGAAATGACATTTTAGGTATAATCCCATGTGTCTCAAAGGATACCCTTAACATTTGAAATTTAAAAAAGGTTGTTCAAATCTACAACTTTCATCCATTGTCTAATCATATGCACCTTAAGCGACATATATTAATAATGCTTGGTCCAAATATACACCTTTCATCGGTGGTCTAATCCTTTGAACAGCTAATGTGCCAGACTTTTTTTCCATCGTTTCTAGAATAAAACTGAACACCCTGAACTTTGGAGTAATTTGTGATGATCTGGATAACTTGTGAAGAGAACTATCAAAAACATTTAAAAGACAATCACGTGACGGGTTAGCTTAAGGAAAGCACATATACTATATAGTGTTTTTTACCTCAAGTGTATATTTAAATTGTACAAGGCTATGGTAAGACGACCTCCGGTATTCTTACTCTACACTTCATATTCCTTGATAATAGCCAAATATAGAGAGGATTGAATTTGACAAGGATATTTATAAACATATATTCCATAGAACCCCAAGACTCGCCCCTTTTATGTTAATTTTCATATATAATCTCTATGTGAAGATATTATAAAAAGAAGTTTTCTGATAGTCTTATACATACAAACACGTCATATGTATTATGCCATCTCATTTTAACCCGAAATGTGCAAAAAAGTTTTTAGTGAGTTCGCGGCTGTGAACGGACAATGTGTTAAAAGCGGAGAATGCTTGAATAGTATTCATGATACAGCACTGCGCAACAACATTGACGTCATATTTGACATGATTGCACGGATGACCCCTCTCCCGCGTGACCAGTGTCGTAAGTTGGGTTTGATATATTTACATTACCCCACTCAAAAATCCAGGTTTGAAAAACCGTTGTTTTTTTTTTCTTTTGCGAATGACCGCTAAGTGGTAAATAAACTTTTAACGACGTAGGTGTAATAAATATCTCCTGTTTTGGTTAAACAGTAGATTGAATCACATATAACTGATGGTAGTGACCAAACTTGTTTGGAACACATTCTATTTTGTGAAGAGATATAGAGGAATGATCCAGTAAAAGACGTTTTCTCAAGTTATGTGTTTCAATGAAAAAGCACAAAATGGCAATGAGATGCAGAAGTAGTATTATTTGAACACTGATTTAGTTTATAAACACTTGAAAACTGTATAGCTTTTATCTATATTGTATAAATCATTAGATATATTGTATGTATTAAATATACAAACCCGATTAACGCTGTCCACTTTCCCAAATCAATATATTTAAATAACCACCTACAGAGTAAACGGTAAACTCTAGATAACCTAAAGATAAATATATATGATATACATGATTTGCATCTCAAATAAACAAAAACCAATAGTCACAAAAAGGCAATTTTTTAATAACCTGTAATCTTCGGAAACATCTTTCCTAATCAAAGAGTAAAATAATTTCGAATAGATGTCACTCCAATCTTGATCATCCAATCCCTGCTTTCTTACTGATATTGTACACAAATAAAATAAGCATGTATTGTATTCACAAAGATACTTGCTTCCACGTCGTTTGATAAAAAACACGCCTCATGTAAGAATAATTAGCATTTTTTTATCTCCAGAGCCACTAGATCCATGCGATAACAACTTTAGATACTACTTTCCCGAAGGAAGGTCGTGCTACTTATTTCTACCAGAGAAGAAATGCAATCGCGACAAGGCCGAGAACGAGTGTCAAAAACACGACTCCCATCTCGTTAGTATAGAGACACGTACAGAGATGGAACACTTGGTGCGTCACATCAAAGCAGATAGGAAACTTCAAGTTAAAGGTAGCATTGCATTACCGAATTCCAATTAAATTTATTCTTGGTGTTATAAACACATGCACATGATAAAACAAACTAATAATTGATATATGTTAAAACAGATTAAACAGTGTAGATTAAAACCTTTGCAGTTTTAGCTACACACCGGTGTAAGGAAACCAGAATGGGCGTTCTTATTAGGTTAAACGTATATGTTAAATATGTGTAATTATTTTTTAGAATCCTCCGATGAATACAGGGCACGAAGAATGTCTCATTATACGATAAACGAACAGACTGGAAGTAAAGTTATTTTGTTTACTTGCATAACAAATAGTTCCCTGGGTGAAAGTTGAAAATACGCATTTTTACTCATAGGGTTCTGAAACACCATTGTACTGTCATTAAAGATTGGAGAACCCCAGACTGGATCGGTTATTGGACCTCAGCTGTGGACAAAAACCTAGATGGCACATGGATTTGGGAAGCGACCGATCAGAAAATTGATTTTTTTAACTGGGGTATGAGCCAACCGGACAATCTTTTTAACGAGCAACATTATGTTTTCTTTGATATGCTGACGTTTGAGTGGTGGGACGTAAGCGCAACCAAGGGAGGAACTGCTGTCATTTGTGAAAAACAGTGGAAGTGCATTCCACCAAAGCTGTAGAGATTGATAGATGTTTTGAGAAATACACAATAACAGAAAAGCCAATCATATATATATATATATATATATATATATATATATATATATATATATATATATATGTTTATATATATATTTATATATGTATATATAACTTTTTTCATATATTTTGACCCCGTGGACAGTAAACATTCGTTTATTATATATAAGTAAAAGACTTGAATCATATTGCTATTTTACTAGGGGGTTGAAATATTTTATGCATCATTAAAAAATTAAATGACATTTAAATCAACTAGCACAACTTTTTAACAAGCTAGAATGCAGCAATTGGGATCATCATTTGTTGTAATGTCATCCGATGTACTGTGTATCTTAAAATAGTTTCTTTAACAAGCTAGAACACAGTCATTAGGTTGACTATTAGTTATGTTGTAGTTTTATGTACTATTTCAAAATAGTTTACTGACAAGCTAGAATACAATAACTGTGTCGATCATTAGTTTTTTTAAAGGTAGAATACAGTTATTGTGTTAACCATTAGTGGTATTGACATTTTATGTACGGTCTGTTTCAAAATAGGTTCCAGACAAGCTATGATACAGTATTATTGTCGATCGTTAGTTGTATTGTCAACCGATGTACGGTGTATTCCAACATAGCTTTTGAAATATGAATATGCTTTTATTTCTGTCTGTGGAATAAATGTCGGTGCTTCATTCATGAAAAAAAAATCTAAAAATAAATTGAGTAAATTGAGTTTCTTTTTCTCTGCCTCTTATGTTTCTTATCAAAAACGAGGAAATCCATCTTTACACTTTGATTTTATGTATATAGGGTCTCTTTCTTATTGTGGCCTTCTTTGGAACATACGCCCTCAAACTCGCTAATTATGTGAGACTTTTCACTCTCCAGTTAACCTTATACCTGTGAATAGTAACCGTTTATGCCAGAGGGCTAACTTTCCTTGTGATAGCCTTGGCCCGTGGTGTTAGCATGAAGAACGATCGGAACATCTATGACAATCAACCGTATATATCAGAGGGCTTACTGAACTGGTAATGGTCTAGGGCCCGGGGTGTTGGCATGAAGAACGATCAGAACATAGATGACAAGTAACCGTTTATCCCAGAGGGCTTACTTTCCTGGTGATAGCCTTGGCCTGGGGTGTTAGCATGAAGAACGATCGGAACATCTATGACAAGTAATCGTATATCTCAGAGGGCTAAATAAACTGGTGATGGCCTTAGTGAGGGTGTTAACATGACGAACAATCAAAACAAAGCTGAAAAACAAAGCCTTTGCTTATGAGTCCATTCCATTCCACACGTGTTTAAAAAAACGAAGATTATATGAAAAAAAAACTGAAGGGTTATACTGGTTACAATGACTTGCAAGTGAATGCATATGTTTTATTTGTGCATATGAATTGTGATGTATTTGTTTTCAACACGTTTGTAGTAAATAATCGGTCAATATGTTTCCTTAATTTTGTATATCGTAAACAGTGGAGTCTTGCCACCCCATCTTGCATTACTATATATGCTATGAAGACACAGGGCTGCAGACAAATCTATAGTTTTGTCAGCATTTTCACATTGTGCCCAAGTATGCTCCTGGATGTGTTATTTCTGATGGTATTCTTGCTTGTTCATGCACATGTTCTTCTTGTCTAACGAACTATTTTTCCACAATAGTAGGAGAAAGTTACCACTTCCAGAAGTGAAATTTAACACACCTATACAAAAATAAGTACAGACCCGAATGTAACCCTGCCAAGTAAACTTTTGATGGGAAGAACATCCAATAAATTATTTGGTGAATGCGTTTAACGTGCCAACAGTTTCATATTAATATATTCTTAACTCCAAATATTGACATAATACATTTTGCGGAGGTTGATTCCTATTCTGTATGTTTAATCTCTAAATGAAGTTTAATTGCCAATTGTAATATGTATTAATTCGTCTGTCAAAATTGAGATTATTTAATTGATTATTTATAATTAATGTTTATATATTTATTCTTCTCCTTGACTGTATAGCAGTGTTAAAAATGTATTTTTGTACAGACTGTTATACGTCTTTTTAAACTGTAAGTTTCTATTCTAGTCTGTGGAAACGGTGTTAACGTTTTGTTAATTATCACCATATTGATACTAAACGATTCAGTTAATATATGTTTGGCTATAACGCCCGAGCTGGCTCATCGATGGCTCATCGGGCCCGAGCTTATCCCGGTTTCGGTAGCGTGAAACAACTCGGGTCTAAAACCCCTCCTAGATGGGGCTCTAGTCAATCGCAAGTTACCTTCCCAGTAACTACCGGTACCACTTTCTACTGCTAGGTGTGCAGAAGGGTTTTGGTACGGTGGGGGTCTGACAGGGATTCGAACACACGACCTCTCGATCGAGAGCCCTTCACCTTTACCATTACACCATCGCCCCCACTGACTAAACGATTAAACAGTCAATTTAAAATATATAAATGGCGCCAATGATGATAGCAGATAGAGAAATTGGTTACCGTAATTGTAATAAACTATTATTCTGGTTCCCGGGGTAATTTTCAAGCTGAATCCAATCAGCGAAAAAAAAAAGTTCGCACCATTAAGCAATACCATGTGCACTATACGGTACCCACTCACCAAGTAACCATAATATCTTTTTAAATTAAACTTTTTTAAGCCTGGCCAATATAATTTTGTCTAATTATTTTTAAATTTGTTGCTGAAAGTAACAATATTGATTCGTTTTAGCTATGAAATTTCCAAGATATAAGAATGGAAATGCGTCTTGTATTTAGAACATCCATCAAAGTGTTAATAATATACATGGATCAAGAGAGGAAATCATTTTTTCTTAACTCACAAATCTTTACCAGTGACAGACCATATAAGAAGATATGCATTTACTTCTTGGCAAATTGATATTTTGCCGATCTTAAATTAGGTTTTTCTTTAAAATAAGTTTATTATTCTGAGGATAAATCATAAAACACAGAATGCTGAACACCAGTTAATTGGCCAATGCTTCAAACAAAAAGTTCTTTTACAGGACACACAGATGTTGCTACGCAGTAACTTAGTGGAGCTTTTTAATTAGCGATATCCTGATCTAAGGATAATAATGTTCAGTTAAATATTTTGCCAGCTTCATCCAACAAAGAGGAAATCTATTAGTCACCATTTTCACCACATAAGATAAGATCTTCTTTAAAAATAAGTTTATGATTAGGAGGATTATTACATTTATATATATATATATATATATATATTAGGGATGCATTTGGCTCTTAATGCATCACGAAATGCAGAATACGTGGTTGTATTTACACACACACACACACATATATATATATATATATATATATATATATATATATATTATCCTTTTTAGGGATGCATTTAGCTTTTAATGCATCATGAAATGCAGAATACGTGTTCTACATTAATCGTATCGTTTTCGTGGCCATGGCTTCATGAAACCTGTTCTTTTACTGAAAATTAGACGTTGTTGTGTAGGTAGATAGTAAAGGTAAATATATATTAGATTCCTTTCCATTTTGGTAATGGTAACAACTGCTTGTATGAAAGGACGGGCAGGACGTGCCGTTTCAAACATTTTTTTTTACCAGAAAGGGGGATACCCAATGGCATTTCTTTACCACACACTTCTTTATTAATCAAGACACAGTATAGAGCAGTTTGCAGCGCAATATTGTTGATAATGGTATGACTTAGAACGGGTGACTCTTATTCTTCTATTCATGTGGTCCCCACTGGGCAACATTAGAGGAAGAGCGCTATATCATTGCCATATATGAAATATATTATTTGAAATATCTTCAAGAAACTTTGTCGACAGGCACGGGTTGAAGAAACATATTTTCATTATGCCACATATTTTTCATTGTTATCAAAATTAGTAGATTTTGAAAAATAAATATTTTATCATACAAAAATACTATGAGACGGGACTGAATTATAATATATATATATATATATATATATATATGTATATATATATATATATATATATATATATATTACGTCGTTTGCGTACAAAAAAAAGAATTGCAATGTATCTTGCGCAATTAAGTCTTAAGCGGATCCTCGGTTGATATCTGTGGAGATGTTCGACAGGGCGGACATCTCAATGAGTATGCTGACAGGAAAAAGTTGAATAACATCTGTCTTAATGTTAGTCTGATTGATCGACCGACCCTTGGTCATCGTCACCAATGCCGTAACAAATGTATTTTAATAAAGGTGTATATAATTCAGCTTAGATTACAATTGGGACATAGATAATAAACTGTGCGACCTCCCAATTCCCTAACAAATAGCTATTATATGAATATATAACAGAAATATGTGATTATTTCAACCATCCTTTCTTGAATGCAAGAACATAAGACCTTCCCCGTTTATGGACAACAAGACGAATACACGGAAATATTTATTTTTAAAACGACAACAAGGAGTACCGTGCGATGGGAACCATGGGCACTACTTTCACACACATGACACCAGCCTGACTAGTACTGAAAAGCGAACTGAGATGTATCCATTTAAGTATCATACAAGGGCAAGGGCAAATCACTAATTCTTGCTAAAGGTAGCATTATATTACTATACCTGACATCAAAATGTTTCACAACAAGTTTTTTTTTTTACAAAGTAAGGCATTTGTTTACTGATATAACGATATTTCAAATTATAAAAATCGAGCAAGAATAATATAGTGCTCACAGTATTCGTGTTTTAATAGTCCGTGATTACTCTAGCCTTTCGCCTTTTCACAAAAATGTCAATTTCATTCCCGGTAGGAATGGTATATTGGAAACGTCACATCGTATTTCACTATATCATTTAGTCTGGCATGTGTTTCGTATCCAACATGGACACTTTGCAACCATCGGTCCTTGTTGTCATATGGATATGATACGATGGTGCTATATAATTTAGGACACCTGTTTATTTAATGCTTACAATCCCCTACATTATTCATTCATTGTTCTTTATGTATTGTGTATGATGGCGTGTCTACATTATCCTTATTCGTTTGTCTGTATGTTTATTAACTGAACCCCGTAGTTCACAATAGAACAGGAGAGCATATACTATTTCAAAGCAGGCCGTTATACACCATGCAAAGACAGTTACACAAATTTATATACATTTACTCTTTCGTCTACCTCTAATCATATGTCTTATTTTTTATGCATGGCGCTTCAATATGTCACATATGTGTGGATATAATGCATCTATGATATTATAGTTTAAACTAGAGGGAAATGATTAAATATCCCGGTATTTCATCGATATCATATATGTATCATACAGAGACGTATCATTTTCCTGGTCATCACAGCAATTTGGTCGTTTCTATGGAAAATTTTAAAATCCCGACCAGTATCATAAAATCTGATTATTTGTTCACTTGTCGCATTTAATAGCACCGCTTCCACCGTCATTCAAATGCAAAAGACTGGCTGATGGGAATGCCCGTTTCATTTGTATTGATTGCAAACGAGTTTATACAAAGGTCTGTCAGACAGTAAAACATTATTCCCAACACAAGAGGCAAGCAAGGCATTATATTATATATATTATATATTATATAGACTTGCATTATATTTCCTGTTGCCTGGTGGCTTACACGTGGTTGATGCTATTTATTGATTTAGATACCTCGAGTCATTAAAACAGAAAGAGATATGTTTCAGTCAACGGAGGTAACATTTCCATGTCAACAATTTCACGAAATATGAAGTTTTTTTTTATTCAATATTGTTTTTCGTGCAATGGATTCACTACGCAATTTGTTTTCTTTCGAGTAGATATGTCACATAAACTTAGCTGGAGCATCTGGTGTACTATTAATTGGAACATTCAGTATTCCATTATTTCAGGGAAGATCTGATTTTTAAGTATTATAAGCAGAATCTAAGATAAATATGTCCTCTATCCCGACGACAGGCATTACACCCGAATATACGTAAGACTGGATTTTACACTCTTCCATCAAGCTTTGTCTGACAACATTCAGAGCCATTCCTTCGTCACACGTTTTTATTTAGCAGCAGACATTAACATGCCACCTCTCAGCGTAATGAAAGTATGGATGCTGACGTGCCTAACAAATGGCGATTCTGTGTTCTTTTTTTTTATCTTACACAATAAGAAACACCAATTTTAATCAGAGAGCACTTTCTGACATATATATCGAATATATAGATATAGTTATTATTATTATTATCATGGATAATCTTTGATCTTTTCGAGGTGAATGTGGCTTGGTGAATTAAATATTTTCAATTATTTTTTTCGTAGGTACACATTTTAGATAATGACAAACGAATGATACTAAAAGGAATGATATGGCATATTTATGAAGTATCCTGATCCAGGCCTCAATTTTTATTCTGATTTATTATATTGAATTTCGAGAAGTTCAATAGATGTTGCTTTAGCCTTTTTAAAGAGTGTTCACTTTCCTCACTGAGCATCACAGACAAATATTATTTGTTTAATTACAAATATTTAGTAGCACGTAGATTACATAATTAATGACAAAATATTTTTTATTTTAAGATAATGAAATGACATTTTAGGTATAATCCCATGTGTCTCAAAGGATACCCTTAACATTTGGAATTTAAAAAGGTTGTTCAAATCTACAACTTTCATCCATTGTCTAATCATATGCACCTTAAGCGACATATATTAATAATGCTTGGTCCAAATATACACCTTTCATCGGTGGTACAATCCTTTGAACAGCTAATGTGCCAGACCTTTTTTCCATCGTTTCTAGAATAAAACTGAACACCCTGAACTTTGGAGTAATTTGTGATGATCTGGATAACTTGTGAAGAGAACTATCAAAAACATTTAAAAGACAATCACGTGACGGGTTAGCTTAAGGAAAGCACATATACTATATAGTGTTTTTTACCTCAAGTGTATATTTAAATTGTATAAGGCTATGGTTAGACGACCTCCGGTATTCTTACTCTACACTTCATATTCCTTGATAATAGCTAAATATAGAGAGGATTGAATTTGACAAGGATATTTATAAACATATATTCCGTAGAACTCCCAAGACTCGCCCCTTTTATGTTAATTTTCATATATAATCTCTATGTAAAGATATTATCCTTATAAAAAGAAGTTTTCTGATAGTCTTATACATACAAACACGTCATATGTATTATGCCATCTCATTTTAACCCGAAATTTGCAAAAAAGTTTTTAGTGCGTTCGCGGCTGTGAACGGACAATGTGTTAAAAGCGGAGAATGCTTGAATAGTATTCATGATACAGCACTGCGCAACAACATTGACGTCATATTTAACATGATTGCACGGATGACCCCTCTTCCGCGTGACCAGTGTCGTAAGTTGGGTTTTATATATTTACATTACCCCACCCATTTTTTTTTTGTTTTTTTTTTTGGTTTTTTTTTTTTTGCGAATGACCGCTAAGTGGTAAATAAACTTTTAACGACGTAGGTGTAATAAATATCTCCTGTTTTGGTTAAACAGTAGATTGAATCACATATAACTGATGGTAGTGACCAAACTTGTTTGGAACACATTCTATTTTGTGAAGAGATATAGAGGAATGATCCAGTAAAATTGGCTTTTTTCTCAAGTTATGTGTTTCAATGAAAAAACACAAAATGGCAATGAGATGCAGAAGTAGTATTTTTTTAACACTGATTTAGTTTATAGACACTTGAAAACTGTATATATTTTTATCTACATTGTATTAATCATTAGATATATTGTATTTATTAAATATACAAACCCGATTAACGCTATCCACTTTCCCAAATCAATATATTTAAATAATCACCTACAGAGTAAACGGTAAACTCTAGATAACCTAAAGATAAATATATATGATATACATGATTTGCATCTCAAATAAACAATAACCAATAGTCACAAAAAGGCATTTTTTTAATAACCTGTAATCTTCGGAAACATCTTTCCTAATCAAAGAGTAAAATAATTTCGAACAGAAGTCACTCCAATCTTGATCATCCAATCCCTGCTTTCCTACTGATATTGTACACAAATAAAATAAGCATGTATTATATTGTATTCACAAAGATACTTGCTTCCACGTCGTTGGATAAAAAACACGCCTCATGTAAGAATAATTAGCATTTTTTTTATCTCCAGAGCCACTAGATCCATGCGATAACAACTTTAGATACTACTTTCCCGAAGGAAGGTCGTGCTACTTATTTCTACCAGAGAAGAAATGCAATCGCGACAAGGCTGTGAACGAGTGTCAAAAACACGACTCCCATCTCGTTAGTATAGAGACACGTACAGAGATGGAACACTTGGTGCGTCAGATCGAAGGACATAGCAAACTTCATGTTAAAGGTAGCATTGAGTTACCGAATTACAATGAAATTGATTCTTGGTGTTAAAAACACATGCACATGATAAAACAAACTAATAATTGATATATGTTAAAACAGATTAAACAGTGCAGATTAAAACCGTTGCAGTTTTAGCTACACTCCCATGTAAGGAAACCAGAATGGGCATACTTATTAGGTTAAACGTATATGTTAAATATGTGTAATTATTTTTTAGAATCCTCCGATGAATACAGGGCACGAAGAATGTTTCATTATACGATAAACGAACAGACTGGAAGAAAAGTTATTTTGTTTACTTGCATAACAAATAGTTCCCGGGGTGAAAGTTGAAAATACGCATTTTTACTCATAGGGTTCTGAAACACCATTGTACTGTCATTAAAGATTGGAGAACCCCAGACTGGATCGGTTATTGGACCTCAGCTGTGGACAAAAACCTAGATTGCACATGGATTTGGGAAGCGACCGATCAGAAAATTGATTTTTTTAACTTGGGTATGAGCCAACCGGACAATCTTTTTAACGAGCAACATTATGTTTTCTTTGATATGGTGACGTTTGAGTGGTGGGACGTAAGCGGAACCAAGGGAGGAACTGCTGTCATTTGTGAAAAACAGTGGAAGTGCATTCCACCAACGCTGTAGAGAGGCTGATGTTATAAGAAATACCCTTTAAAAGAAAAACCAGTCATCCCTATAAAGGATATATATATATATATATATATATATATATATATATACATATACTTTTCATATGTTTTGACCCAATTGACAGTAATCGGTTTATGGATATGTAAAATACTGTATCATATGGTGATTTTGTTCAGACTGCATCCTTGCTAGCTCCGTGAAGGAAAAGAAATTAGATTTTGATAAACTAGCACCATTTTCTAACAAGCGGGAATACAGAATTTTTTGGTCAGCATTAGGTGTATTTTTATCCGATGTATGGCGTATTTCGACATATGTGTCCTAACAAGCAAACATGCAGCAATTTTATTGATCATTGCTTGTAATGCATCCGATGTACGGTGTATTGCAACATAGTTTCCTGAAAAATGAATATGAATGTATTTCTCGCTGTGATATACATGAAGGTGCATTGTTCATTAAATTTGGGGGAAAAACTCAATCGACTTTTATTTGTCTAAAAAAAACCTTGTAATTACATCGGGCCTACAAAACGTTCTAGACGTTAACTAGGTGACCATTGTAACTAGATAGCAACTTGGGGAATACAAAAATAGTTGACAGGAACAGAAATGGGGATCTACCCTGGCATGGCAGGCTATGAATTCATCAGACAACGTAACATGTTGAAGCACTGATCAATTGTCTAATATAGAAGTGATGTCTAAGCAGGTATAAAAACAATTGAATAAATCAGGAGATGTTTCTACCAGGAAAAGCCGCCTTGGTTAAAGCGGGGTGCGGTTGATACTCTCAGTTTCTATGTTATTTTTATCCTTAGAAAAAGGCTACATGGGCTGATATACATTCATGTAAACATATGATCTTATTCCTAACTGATGCTTCCCGGTTGGTAATACAGGGAATTATTTTTATCTTTTAACCAGCACCTATCTTATAGTATATTCCAAGAAACAAATAAGGAAGTGAATCTACTGCATAATTAAGCTGTAAATATTAATAAAAAATCATTCTTATCCAATTTTATAATTTGTCGTCTTGGCCAGTTGGGTCGCTTTCTTATTGTAGTATTCCCTTCTTTGGAACATATACCCGCTAACTCCCGAATAAAGTGCGACTTTTCACTCGGAAATTTACCTAACACCTATGATTAGTTACCATTCTGATAAAGAGGGTTTACTTTGCTGGGGATGGATTTTGCCAGGAGTTTTGGCATGAAGAAGCATTGGAATATTGGAATATTAAATTCAACAAAAAACCTATTATAACAGCTCCAAGCTCGGTTACTAATTACAAAGCAATTACTTGTCGACTATATAACATCCATTAGATTTACCGAGCCGTTTTAGCTTTGAAATGGGCAGAATAGGTTAAAGGAATTCAGCAATGTATTTGGTACGTCTATCCAAGTAGACATACGGTTTACAAAATGTGAATTTTATGAGAAGAATTTATTTCAGGGGAAGGATACAAAATAATGCCTCTAGGAAATCTTTAAAGAACAATCCCTGTCAATGGCGGGAATAATTGTCAGTGTCATTAGTGTCAAACTTAATACTATTTTTTCAGATTGTGTGACAGTCGTTGCTAGGAGCTGGGCATGCCAATTCTCCTAAAATCACACAGACTAGGCTGAAATCAAAGATATATTTAATGCATAGATTTTTATTTCCCAGTTGTTCAGGTGTCTGAAGCTAAAAACTCTTTTGCCATGGGAGAAATTGTTCTTTTAGCGATATCTGGACCAGCTTTTAGAATCTGGGAACAAATGTAAATGAGGTTGAAACTGACAGGCATGATTGGATAGAGAAGATTGATGTAAAAGAAATTTGGCAGCAAAGGAATTTGACACCAGTTTGATGTTAATCATTTGAAAATCTCTATCAGAAAGGAGTTGGTAGCTGTGGCAAACTAGTGGCGCATGGGCCATGACGCTCAGCTGAATTCAAAGAATGTTGAACAATGAGCAAAATGACTGCCAGAGTGCAAACAAATCATGAATCTTGTGAAGAGTCCTTAGAAATGAGGCTTCAGTGGGCTTTTGGACAGATGACAACTTCATTTGAAGGTCTCATAAATAGAAAAAAAATGCGTAAAAATTTGAAGAAAAAATACAGGTAGCGCCACCAGTGCAGGAACTGATGAAACACATGATCAGTATATATCAAAAGAATCATGGCTATCAAGGCATTAGTTATTCAGATACTGGAGCTTTTGTTTGTATCAAATTTTTAATTATTCTTTGGGGTTTTACGAGCCCTATAGTTCGGAGAATATGGGTAACAGAGACCTAATTTCAGGTTTCCACGGAGATTTTTCATTAGTCTCCCTGGATGTAAGGTAAGAAGATTCTAGGTTCAGCAGTTACGGTTTGTGCCATGTTAACAGATGACCACTTCATTTGAGGGTCTCATAATTGGAGAAAAAATGCCTAAAAAATTGAAAAAAATATGGGTGGGACCACCAGTCTGCAAGAACTGATGAAACACTCCATGATCAATATGCATGCAAACAATCATGGCCATCAGTACATTAGTTATTCAGATAGTGCAGCTTTTGTATCATATTTTTAATTATTCTTAGGGGTACTTACGAGCCCCATAGCTCAAAGGATATGGGTAACAGAGACCTAATTTCAAGTTTCCACTGAGACTTTTCACAGACCTCCCTTGATGTCAAATTAGAAGATTCCAGGTCCAGCGGTTACGATTTGTACCCTGTTAACATATGACAGCTTCTTTGAAAGTCTCAACAATAAAGAAAAGAAAATCGTAAAAATTGGAAAAAAATACAGTTGGCGCCAGCAGGTTCCAGGAACTGATGGAACAATCCATGATCAATATGCCTGCAAAGAATCATGGTGATCAATGCATTAGTTATTCAGATACTGGAGCTTTTGTATCAAATTTTGCATTATTCTGGGGGGGTACTTCGGAACCCCATAGCCCGAAGGATATGGGTAACAGAGACCTAATTTCAGATTTTTAAGGAGATTTTTCATGGACCTCCCTGGATATTAAAAAATGAAAAAAAAATCCGTTAAATTGGGGAAAAATACAGGTGACGCCACCAGTCTGCAGGAAGTGATGGAATATCCCATGATCAATATTCATTCAAAGGATCATGGTGATCAATGCAGTAGTTATTCAGATACTTGAGCTTTTGTATCAAATTTTGCATTATTCTTTGGGGTACTTCGGAGCCCCATGGCTCAAAGGATATGAGTAACAGAGACTTAATTTCAGGTTTCCAAGGAGATTTTTATGGAGCTCCCTTAATATCAAGTGAGAAGATTCCAGGTCCAGCGGTTACGATTTGTGCCCTTTTAACGGACGGCCAGACGGACGGAGGCCGGACAAAGGGTGATCGCTATAGCTCAGATGACTTTCAGTCAGCTGAGCTAAAAAAAAGGAATGGATGGAGCTTGGGCCATGGATCCGGCTCACCACAAACATTTCTATTGATGTGCTGCTACATGTGACCAGAATCCTGATATCTTGGAAGAGAAGTGGCTCTCGTTATTATACCATATAACCAATTAACACCAGTCCTGAGGGATGCATATATTTTCAAAAATGTGCTCACGACCAACTTGATCAAAGTGTTACAACCAAGACGTGTGTAAATAAAGTCTCCCCTGTCTATTATGCTTCAGAAGCACTGCTGGCTGAGCCAAGTTTGGTCAGAGATATCAGGCAGTTATCAAGCTTTTGCTACAATGGCACTCTTAATGTTCATCATTCAGTCATTTTTCAAAGCGACAGGCATTTTGAATTCAACCAATTGGCTGGAATTTTCAGGATGTCATTGTAAAGTCTTTAGAGTAACTTAATTGATAATAAAACATCAAATTTCACATGCGGAACAAGGAACATGAAATGCAGTTGAGTAATTATCATCCTTGCCATCAGAAAAACAGTCACTCAGGTGAATATGACATCATTCTACGGTTATAAATTATGTTTATTTCAGGTCTGCCTCCACCTCTTTGAAACTAGTGAAGATACCATCTGGGCCTGGAAAAGCCTTTCTGATGGCTGCTACACAACATGGTGTCATAAGTATTCTGTTTGCTTTGCCCAGATATTCCCCAATGTGTTTTGCTAAATGCTGTTTAAATTGAATATATCATGGCTATTTTTTCCATAAAAAAAATGTAAAAACTGTAAATATATGTGAACAAATTAACAAGCAGTTAACTGTTAACAAATTAATCGATCACGTAAAAAAAAACCTAGAAAAAGAAATGCAATCAGTCCGTGTATTAGTTCTTAGTTAGACCCCTGTGGTAGCAGTATCATTATAGTCCAGCGGTTAAGCTCCCATATTTGGAGGAATTGTGCAAAAAATGAAAGAAGCATGAAAGATGGCAGAAGTATTCCTTGGAGCTTATTCATGAATTTCAGATATAGGGCCAAGCTGAAAATGAATTACCTTGGCCAAAATCCAAGATGGCGGCCAAGATGGCCGCCAGATTAGAAAATGCCAATAACTTGGGTTATAATGTCCCGAGAAAGCATTGCAAGTACGCTTATATTATGTATTTTGGGCTGAGAATTTCAATTATTGATTTTCCAAATCTCTCAAGGTACTCATGAGTTGGTTTTATCACGAATTTGGTAATATTCCCATTAGTCCAGCGGTTAAGCTGCATATTGAGAGGGATTGTGCAAAAGATGAAAGAAAAATGAAACTTGGCATAATAATTTTCCAGACTATACTCTATATGTTCAGAGATGGAGCCGAGCGGAATTAATATAAAAAATCCAATATGGCGGCCAAGATGGCCACCGAAATAAAAAATATCAATCCAGCCGGTTATATTTGTCCTAGAATGCATTGCAAGTGCACTTAATCTATGTTATTGGGGTCGAGAAATTCATTTATAAGGGTTTCAGGTCTGTATCATGAATGTGTGAATGAAGTCTGATTTTGTTGGTATTGAAATTGTGCTAAATTACCCTTTTTTATCAGCCCATCTAATGGTAAAACGTATTTGTTGATTACCCTGCTGAAAGTTATTATATTTGTTTAAGTATTTGAACACTATGTCTCTTTCAATGTAATGAAAAGGACAGTCGATTGGTAAATTGCTCGGCTCTCTTCATTTGCGACCAAGTTTCTATCCGGATATCCCCGATGTTGCTTTGAGAGTGGGTTGTAGTGGTCCGTACAGAGTTGGTTGTTTTCTTCGTGTCCTCTGATTCCATCCACTACTTCGCAATCCGAGCGATGAATAGTGCCTTGTAGTATTTATTATAACCAGTTGTACGATCCATGTAAAAAAATTTTATTTGTTTATAGGTTAATGGCTCTTTGCTTTGAGGTGATGGTGCAGCTTCCAGATTCTTTGCTTGCATGAAGACAGAATCAGTACATATTTAGAGGCTCACAATATTATGCTGTATGCTACGCTTTCTTTTAACATGATATATTTAGGCCTATTGTTACCACTTTCCATTGAATGAGAATGAGGTTACCTATATGATAAAGATGGTATATTGTTATAAAGGAGTCATAACCAATCATTAAGACATAAGAGCAAATCTCTTAGTTTGCCGCGAGATTTCACCATTATGCCATGCATTGAGACATCAACGGGGTTCGAACCGGTTAACTAAAACCAAGTATATGCTACTAATCCCGTTAATGCTATCTTTGTACTGTTGTGATGATGCATGACAAAATCAGGACACTTGCTGACACTTGTGCAGTTTGCCGTTTACCTGTTACATTGGTAATATGGTTGATGATCTTAACCAATAAGCTAACATAGACTTAGCAATTCCATGTGTTGTCTTTAAATACTTCTTTTGCTTAAATAATGCACACTTAATAAATATAATAAGTATTAGAAATTAAAAAAAATTGATTCATTTATTGAAATAATGTATCTTCATGTGCACAAAATTGTAGATCGCACTGAACTTATGTAGATTGCACATAAGATAAAAAGAACCGATAGTTAGTAAGTTGGAATTGTGTGTGCTTTACTAGAAGAAAACCGCTCTTGTCCTGCCAAATCTAAAAGAAAATATTCAGGCACAGGTTATAAAAACATTGATGGCAATATTACAAAAATGATGTAGTAAATTGTTCTGTTCAGTAATTATATTCAGAAACAGTCTATTCTAATTAATATATGTTCACTTGATAAAGCCAGCGGTATGAAATAAAAGTTTCCCACGCATTCTGCATTTTGGCATAAAACTGACGTAAAGGACAGTTAGGTAAAGTGTAACTGTACAGAGGTTGCCAGAGCTCAGAAGCTGGAAGCACAGAAACGTTACAATCACCAATCAAGTCGATAAAAACTGAAACCAAACTTTGTAATGAATTAGGAAGTAATCAAGTTGATGAAGACATTGCATGTCTGGAACCTGAGGGTGCATTATATTGTTCAACCTTGTTTTGTGAATTCTACTTTCTATCTTCCGCCTTGCTATTCCCTTTTCTTAGCATTCATCCATGAAAGATCAGCTAGCTTGAACCTGGCAGCACAGACTCATACACGTGATGAATATTTCTAACAATACATACGTGTACTACATGAATATATACAAATTTGCATAATGTCAGCAAATGAAAGTATTTTGGTGACCCCAACACATTGTACAAAGTGAATTTTAATGGCAACTCGCTGGGAAGGAACAAGTTCTATATCACAAAAATTGCATCACAGCAAAGGGCAGTCATACTTTACTGACACATGTGTTGGTTCTTTCATACGAGCATACAGTCTGAAGTCTGCATCATCACCATATCACAAACTTAGTAATCTGCAATTACCTAAGTTACCTAAGGATACCTAAGATCATTCATCCCTCACTTCTGCAAAGCAGTTAATACATTCGCTAGCATGTAGATAAAGGGATATCAAACAGATGAAATCCTATATGAAATATTAATATAATAAAATCTACCCCGGCAAATGACAATTTCAATTAAAAGTGCAGTATTCAACAAAGTTTATCAAGTTTTACCGTTTGGTAGTGCTGATGAAAAAGGCACTTTTAGCACAATTTAAGTAGGTATACACCAGGCAGAATTTATAGAGCTTACAGGTGTGAGCTTCTAACATGGGCCTGTATCCTGCCACGCACGCATTCAGTCTGACATTAATTTATAAGGAAGATAAACTTTATATTATATGGATTGTCTAATTTGTTTAATAATAATATAGTTTATATAGATTGTACAGTTAGATATAATTACTATAACAAGCCCCTCTCCATGGTTCGGATGGTGGCGTTCGTTGGTATATAAACAGGGGTGGAGGAAAGCGAAGGTAAAAGAGAAATTCACCCACATTGGACTGGCCATTATAACCCACTCTAATAGGAACTATGTTGATTAAACCTGCATTGGGCGCCAGTGGAGATACCCGTTAGCGTTTTACCACTCGACTGTCCACTTCATTACATTGAACGACATAGGGCTCAAATACGTAAAAATTAATAAATATATTAAATTTCAACACAGTTGGATTTATACATTAGATATTTCCCAATTGCGCTAACAGAGGTTTACATGAATGCTGATCGTAAAATCTTATTACACGTATTTAGGTTTCAAATATTCTAATGATAAGTGTTTATTGACATAATCAGATTTCGACAGATAATTCTTTTGCACCCATCACCCAATTACACTTGTGAGTGTTATGCAGTTAAAGGGATATTAAAAATTTTGCAATAAAACTCTTCTAAAATTCAAGCATCCAAATACATGACAAAGAAGACAAACCTAAGCCAGCAAATAACACTTTCATTTGACTATACAATCACAATGTATGCGATTACTGTGCGGAACTCAACAAATAATGTTTGTCCATTGTGCTAGTAAACAAAGGCAAATTTAAGACAATTTCAATATAAGGAAAACCAGGATTCATTCACAGAGTCATGTTAGACACTTTAAACCCTTATTAATAAATTTATCGACTCCAAAAATACAGAATAGTGCACTTGGAAAGCATTCTATGACAAATATAATATTGATATTATATAATCCGGCGGCCATCTTGGCGGCCATCTTGGATTTTGACCAAGATGGGGTGAATTCCGCTTGGCCCTCAATCTTAAAATATTGAGTATGGTCTGGCCAATTATTATGCCAAGTTTCATGCTTCTTTCACTTTTTGCACAATTCTTCTCTTAACAGCTGGACTATTAGAGCTAGCAACTTTTGATTGATGTAGAATTTTTAATGTAAATTAAGAAGTTAATTAAAACTGAAAATCGTGCAGACCTAGCAACCCGTATCTATTCAGGTGGTATGGTCCCTCTTAAGTCCGCTTTATTATTAACGGGGCTGCGGCACTCACGCTTCAGTGGTCACTGATCACACCCCGGCCGGTCAGTTACACGTTTGTTTTTGTCGGTGACCCACCCACCCACTTTTCATTTATCGTGATACGTTTGTCCTTCATTCTTCTCGTCATGAAACATCTAGTATTCTGGTGTATTTACTATGGTTGATTTGCAATAGGTTGCTTGTTTCCTCGATATATGTTTAACTCGTGTAACGATATGATGGGCCTTTATTATTTGGCCTTTTTGTAATTGGGTTGAAAATTAAAGGATCATATTATGAATTACACCGCCTTCCTTGTTGTTTTATAATAGAAGCGTTAATGACAATATATAGCTACACAGACGCATTATCAGAAATCACGCAATCATAATAACTTTTTACTGTGCAATAAGCTTACTGTTGGCACTGTGAACAGGCATTCACCTACAAAGAGCAAATATTACATAAATTGGGCAAGAAGAATGCAAAAATGCGGAGATTTAAACTAACATCCCAACCATGGGCTAGCGGTGTTTTTGGGGGTCGCATCGCCCTGATAGTCATTAAAAGATAAGGTTCAACATCAAAACATGAACCTGTACCAGTACCCGTCTTTTTCTCGGTCAAGAAGCTATTGCGCTGAGCTATTCGTACAGGGAAAATAATCTAAGATTTGACAAAACACTTCACTGTGATTGTGACATATTCATCACCGGAAAACAGAGATATAAACAGTCCCAATTTAGCTGATACTTCAGTCAATGGTAAGTCACACGAGACTGACCGTTGTGACGTTTTTACGACACGTTAACCATTTGTAAATATTTGACGATACTTTTATGATCATCAGATTATGGTACTTATAGCCGAAAATGTTTAACTGTACATTTGATTATCTTAGCAGGTGGGCAATAGGAGAAATTAAATTATATAAGAGGCTGCCATTATAAAAGAAAAATGAGTAACACAACAACATCTGCATATTAATGTCAAATTAAAGTTTAGGCAGTAAAGGTGGATCTGATGCATAAAATGCCAAACACATTTTAAAACAATATATATAAAGACAATATATATATATATATATATATATATATATGTTTATATATATATATATATATATATATATATATATATATATATATATACTTCTTGTTCTTGAGGCAACGCAGTCTAGAAATCATTTGCTTTACTGAAAGGTCCATGATAACAAAATATGAGGACGTTAAATATGAATCAATATCACGGAACGTGCATTTTAGCCTATGGATAATCAGAAAACAAAGTCTTCATGAAAGGGTTTCATCCTTGTTCTTGTGGAATTTATTGCAACTCTGACTGGAATAATTGTGAACAGGGCACATACTTCTACGAAACCATCTACTTGGTTATTGGGATCTCTATAACATTGACCTTTATCACACATTCCGTAGTGTACCTCCAGGTGGTTTATGCTAATATCCCATTTCTGTCAAATGACGTCCCCTTGATAAGTTATACTATTGATTCTTGCTCTTGCAGATCGACGCTCCTCAATAGTTTTATCTTTCAACAAAATGTTCCTGTGGAGGTGAAGCGTAAAGCTTAGGGCCTTTATAACTACTGTCAACATGTTTTATAGTGGTATTTTAATCATGAAGCCTTTTCCTCTCTGTCTGTCCTAACCCCTCCGCCCGGTTTACTTTGGAATTATTTCTCAAACCAAACTTTATTTTTATATTTTTTTTTGATGAAGGTAACCACGTTCACTTTTTTAATGCTAACTTAACTACGCAAAAGTACATCTGCAGAATTCCATTCCGGTTTCGGACTTTGTGACAAGGCAGTATCACACGCTTCCTCTCATTTTATATCCTTGCGTCAACCAGGCCCGGTTACTACTGCACCTGCAGGCCCTGGGTGCATAATCGTCCCCATTGCTGGTTCATATCACTGAGGAACTCCTGAAAGGCGTACTCATGTGTGAGTGAAACACGGCCGTTGGGCACGGCCTTCCCATTAAGAATGCAAAGCTCTCATCCTGGGTGGGGGTCGACCGTGAGAAATCTCTAAGCCTCGGATTGAGATTCCAACTCACGATCTCCCGGCTTTGAGTCCTGTGCTCTTCCACTGAGCCATAGACACCGTATGGCTTGATTAAATACTCATAGAGTCTCTGAGAGGGAATATTCTTAACTTACTGGCATATCTAGAGGCAAGACTCACATTAAAATAGCATATATATTTTTGTCGAGCAAATCGAGCCTTGACAAACTTTTAAGCAGGTAATATTTTCAGCCTGCTCGTTATGAGCCTCTAAGTTTCGCATTGAATCATAGGCTAAATAATATACATGGGCTACAGGGGCAGTTCGGACTGTTACCTGACCACTGAATCTAAGAAAAGTGTACAATATTATGATAATATCATCTCAGCGGCCTTTCAAAACTTGGATGATAAAAGGCACGTGCTACATTGATAAAAGCAATACATCGAGGACTCCCTCTCTCTCTGTTGCTCTCTCCAATTGAGCACGTAGGATTGTTTCCACTAGTGTAACAACTTAACTAACTTACGTAATAATATTTGCTTGGCACTCAGATTTTCCTGGACAATATTTCCTATTACTTGACTTTATAAAGTAATTTTACCAAAAATATAGCAATAACCGCACGAGTTTAATATATACGTTGCCTCAGTAAGGATATTTGTGTTAGGGAAGCTACAAAAAAGTTGCAAAAAATTGCATTTCTCCAATCAATATATATCACTCAAGGTGATATAACATGACACCTAAATGGACAAGCCATTATCATACTGATCGTAAAAGTTCATATTACGTTATCAGTCAATCACAAAATTGTTACACCATGCGCGCAAAATATCAAACAATGTATCATTTGTCCATGAAAATCGTCCTTAGAGCTACATCGCATCTTTCACTAAGTATTAATATTGAACATAAATGAGAACACATTATATGTATACTATCGATCCGAACTGTGCGTATACAACATTACCAATGATCAGAAAATACTACTTGGAACAGACCTACAGGACAGGGAAGCTTTACTGTTGCTCAACAATAAGGAGATCGAGTAGGATATTTTGTATATTTCTTAATATTTTGTGTTAATTTATAATTTACATTTATGATTTTATGTTAATGATTTTTTTCGCCGATATATTTCAAAGGAACCATATTAACTGTGAAACACCAGCTGTCCGGTAGTGATACTTTATAACAACAGGGATACGGGACATACGAAGACTTCATCTATGGCTCGATATCTATTTCGTGTTCTTAAACGAAATAACCTCGTTCTCCTTCTATCGTTTTCCCTCCTAAGTTACTTTTACTATAATCTTATACTAAAAAAATTAAACGTTTCCAACACAAAAACCTTGTTCATGACTCAAAAAGATTTACCAAATATGGTATCCAGTAGGAACATACTGGAAAGGTTAAGCAGCCTGCTACACGTGGACAAGTCGGACTGGAAGTATGGGCTTGGTCCAAACTCTATAGCAATGGTATCTGGGATTATCTTTAAAGGGTATTCAAGGAGAGGAACAATCAATATGGAGAACAGTACTCTGTTCAGTTTTTTCCTGCCCTCCTTTTGTAAAACCGTAAGTGCGGGATTTCAGTATCACTTCTACTTAGCCTATGATTACAATGATGCTGTGCTGCGTGATCCAACGAATGTCACACTGTTTAAATACAAATTTAAGCAAACAGTTGAACGGCTCTGTCCTACAGATATTGAGTATACCTTGCGGTTACTGAACGTGCCATATGAAGGCAAGCCAACGTGGGCCCAAAGTGATGCAGCGAAGGAGGCTTACATTGATGGAGTAGAGTATATTTACCGCGTTAATGATGACACAATATTTGATTCACCAGGCTGGGCAGAGGCATTTACAACTGAGCTGGCAAAGTTCAAACCTCCTTTTGTGGGCACAGTCGGGCCCAACAATCACCGGAAAACTTTGACTTATGAATTCGTACACAGGACGCATCTGGACATTTTCGGAGTATATTATCCTCGATTTTTGAGGGATTGGTTTTGCGATACATGGATGACGTATGTGTATGAACCAAACCACATGAAGATGCTGAAGGATATAGAAATTACCCATCAGAGGGTTTATGGAACGCGGTATCATATACATGCAAGAAAGGCTGATGAGGCAAGACTACCAGCACAAGTGGAGAAAGACAAGAAAACCCTGCAACGGTATTCATAATTGTTTATTATTGTTATTTTACTTATTTGTATACAAAGCATATTGGATGTTCATTCCTTTTATTTGTTTATACTATTATATCATTGAAAAGGAACATGTTACAACATAATATCTTTATAGTTATCGATGCTTTTGTAATTTTTTTTCTAATATGAGAGGGCCTTAACACTAAGTTTTACGATATAAGTTCAATATTGTGATAATTTAAGGTAACACATGAATCGATGGTACATTTTTAATTCTGGTCGAATATGGGGTATTTTTATCAACTGTATAGTTGTCGCATAAGGACTAATTTCATATATGCCTTATTTTTTACATATTTATGCAGATTTACAAAGATAGGTATATTGTATCATATATGAAACATACCTTAAAAGAGATGTATTATTTATTTGTAAAAGTCAATTATAAGAGATTGACATGGAAATATGATGGTAATCTATCTATCTATCTATAAGAAATAATCTTCCTCCGCAAGTATTACAGTGTATTTATTTTCAAACAGGTATATCCGCTACAGGCTATCAAATATTTCCGCTTCTGAAAGAAATGGGACGAATGTGATAAGTATGTCACTTTATGGAGATAATATGACTTACACATACGGTGCCATCAGGAACGCCCAACTTCAGCCCGTCCTATTCCCGGGATGGTCACTACGGATTTATGTGGAGGATAGAACAAATAATAAATATCCTCTTGTCCCGGAGCGAATTTTACGCCTTCTGAAACACCTGCAAGTTGATGTTTACGAAATAAGTTCGACGGAGCATAATATTGCACCAAAAATGTGGAAGTTTCTCGTGGCGGATGATCATAATGTTGATTATTTCATCATTCGTGATGTGAATTCGAGGCTAAGCGACCACGACTTTGCCGTTGTTCATGAGTGGATGAAACAGAATGATATTTTTAATTGTGTGCAGGATCATCGAAGGCAGGCAAAAGAAAATGTCGGTGGATTATGGGGAGGCAGACCACGTCAGATATACGCCATTCTTAAAAAGCCGTGGGGAAGAATGATGGCTGGATATAATGACGCGGACACATTTCTAAAGACAGAAATCTGGCCGCAAGTCAAAGAGTATGCATTTTGTCACGACAGTGTATCCAATGGCCAGCTTAGGAACATGGCCCCAATTAACACCATCGGGCAAAATGCAACATACTTAGGTCAACTGTATGACGCATATGAACAGCAGATAGATTAAAGTGATCGTGAGTGAAACGGTGATGTGTACTCATAATTTATATTTCAACGAGATCTATTTATTTATATAATAAGAAAAGAAAATTCTAAAGCGGCGTCCTTCCTATCAGAAAGAAGTAAATGATATCACATTGGAAACGACTCAAGGTTGTACATTAAAAAACTCATGTTTATTTGGGAAAAAGCCAGACAGTATTAATATTAACCGGAAGTATGATACAAAGAGAGCAGAAGTGACAAAAAAAGCAATTATTAGTAAATAAAAGATATGTCACATAAAAGGCGATAAAACAAGACTTAAGTAAACTGCGACATCTGGTCTTGCTAATTGTATTTCCATCGGGTAAATTACATGGCAAAATTGGATCGAGAAAGTACTATATTACATATGTATATCGTTATTATATGTGTATTATTTTTAAATGCAAGTTTATACCTTAAATACGCAATGAGAATAAATATCAAATCGTAAAAACAGTTCTAGAATCTAAAGACGGTTCAACTTATGTAATCATTGATTAACGATAACACAGTCTTCATAATGTTGTTGCATTACATCCATTTACCGATATTATTATATGTTAGAAGAATACCTTCCACTAGAATGTGTGGCCGGGAGCCAACTATCATGTAACGACGCTTTCATGTGTGTACGCCGTGCCACCTTGCTTCGGCATAGGTTCTTCTTGAAATGACAGAACAAGCACTGGCCCTATTTCCTCTCAATGGGCGACTTAAACTTGGTAACAAAAGGAATTGCCTCGTGTCACAAAGGAAAATAAGTATTTAAATAATAAAATATTTATGATGGTGATTCAGATTTAATTTAATGGATTCTTCCTTAAATATTATTCTTTCCCTACACGTTAACTTTTCCAGAAAGTTGCTGTTAGACAAATCAAACAAAGAACCATACAAGGAATCGTACAATACCTTGGCCTCTTATAATTTACCCATATTCCTCTCGTTAGTTTCTGGTGGTCCTTATCGAGTGGAATTCAACTGTTTCAGGCATAGTGAGTTTATTATCTGTAACTTCTAAAAGCGCCCAAATGGGGTTTATATGGTAGACTGAATTGTAAATTGATTTATGGTTTACAGAAGAGCGCTGCGTAAGGGAACAAAATTCAATCCCAAAACGATTGGTTATGAATTGTGATAGCCCACGGAATGCGTGTGAAAGTACACAGAATCTTTTATTTCATCTGAAGTATTACTAGTTGCCTTACAGAGCAGCTGTAGTAAAAATCGAAAACCGATGGTGCTACGTAAACTGATTGTATTGCTCAGTTCGGTATGTTTGTTTCTTGCCGGGAATCGTCATATATGGCCAGCATATTGGTATGTTTCGTATTTCCTCTTGTCTGTCTTTTTATTTGTCTGCAATCTACTGGCCACAATTTTGCAGCAATCGCTTTGAATTTAATACAGTTGGTGCATAATTGAGATCCCTCGGAGGCTCTTGTTTTTGGACAATTTAGGTCCAAAGTTGAGGTCAAGTTCATCGAAAAAGTCATCATTTTTATACCAATAACCTGGTCCAAAATAGTCCTATCTACACATATTAAAGCTCGTGTTTTGCTCTATGCATTTCCCATTTTATGGTCTGGTCACTTGTCCCTCCCTTTCTGCCTTCACTTAGAGCAACACCTTTGTAGAAATCGTTCTGTTATTTTTTTTAGTTGGCGTAGGTGTATAATTACTTGGTGTTTCAATTTTCTTTTTTTTTTTCATAATAAAAAGTCCAAGGTCATGGAAAAACTTGAAAACAGTATTTTCTTCATATCTTTGTCAATAGCTATCATAACCATTCAAATTGTATTTCATTTCATTTACCTCGCCGTAGCCATTCTCTTAAAGTACCAGTTTTTTCAGTTACCATGGTTACAGTTTTAAGGAGGGAATAGAATTTCCTTTTTTAAAGATAATTGCTTACAGGAGGCAGCTTTTAATTAGTTTCAGTCGAATTATAACTAGATTCGCCGTAACTCGATCGAGCCGTTTTTCATTTAATTTACCTCGCCGTAGCCATTCTCTTAAAGTATCACTTTTTTTCAGTTATCATGGTTACAGTTTTAAGGAGGGAATAAAATTTCCTTTTTTAAAGATAATTGCTAACAAGAGGCAGCTTTTAATTAGTTTCAATCGATTCTATCACTAGATTCGCCGTAACTCGATCGAGCCGTTTTTCGTCAAATGAGATTTTGTTAGAATTCCCTATGTGAACCCTTTTAGGCCGCAATCTTGCAGCAACTGTTTTAAAGGCATTAATTTTTGTTATTTTTGGTGAATAGCCACCATTATGCGCAGCAGGCAAAAACTATTAAATATCATCATTGAGGAACATTATCAGAACTTTCAATGCATCATCTGCAACTAGGTTTAATATGCTTATCCCTGTGGAGACTCGGGAATGTTTTGCCGTTACCATAGTTACCCATTTTAGGGTAAAACATAAGGATATTCAAAACATGGAAATTTATTTTTCTATCTCTTATGCAGGCCATCACCTTACTACAATCGCTTTGAAACAGGTTATGTTGGTACATATTTGGAGGATTTTCCTATGTCTATTTTAATATGGATATCATTGAACCATCCAAAATCACACACACACAAAAATCCTCTTTCTGGTTATGGTCTTCCGTATCTTGATTTTGTTTATTCTTTCTGCATTTGGGTTTCCTGGTATAGATAGATACGTTTATTGTTTTAAAAATGGAGGTCTATCTTCCAAATATATGGCGTAGAATTGACTAATTTAGTTTCATGTTCAGGCAAGGGTTAATTAAATGGACATATAAATATATTTAATCTCTGCATATGCACTCTGGCTTTTAAGGAGTAGAAGCAAAATATGTTCTTGCCATTTAAAATGTATTCTTTTCAGCCAATCAATGATAGTCATATTTCTTTATATATATTTCTACTACATAAAAATTAGGTAACCTCAAACCACAACTGTGAGAAATATCATTTCAGATTTTATAATTTGGCTCAAACACATAATTGATTTTTACTTTTATATTTTGAAGTATTGGTGTTCAGATGGGTACATAATCTGATAACGTGATATATAGAGCATTTTAAAGATTTGCTATGATATTGTTAAGATGCAGGAGTGCTCTGAGACCGGTTGAAAATTTCCCCACAAACAATTGTACACTGACATATGGATGCACTTAGACTCGTTTGTTTTGCCATTCTCGGTGAGCACTTATTGAAATTCGACTGCCTCCGCGTGTAGGCTAAGAGCATGTGTATAAACGGCTTTTCTTGCACGTGGAAGTTAATGAATATCCATAGGGCTACGAGCACTTTTCGCATTGTTCACGACTGTATTGCTATTCTTCCCTCTAACGAATATTCCATAAGCAGGGTCGGGTATAAATGGATAGGTAATGATGAATCAGAAAACACAACAGTCACACAACAACCATTGTGAATGGATCTCCAGCTGAAGCAGATCTTCGAATGTCATCGACTCATTGTTAACCCTGTTGAGACCACCTCGACGAGGCCGAATAGCGGAGGACGAAGAATGGGTTTACTCTCCAGCTGATGATGGAAGGTGACTGGTGAGACGCAGACCAGCACCGCATCGTACGGATCGTATGGGAAGATCTCCTAGCATATCCAGACCCCCTAGCATATGTCATGATTTTACTGTTTAGAGTAAGGAATTACTATATTAGCTAGGGTAAACACAATACATGTATCTTATATCATGGTGTCCTTCATTACTGTGAGCTTTGAGAGTGTGTGTGTGTGTGTGCACGAGCGCGTGGTGCAGACACACAGACAACGACGTCGAATGCATCTACCCCATAACAGTTTAGTGTAAAATTCCTTTTGTTCGCTTATCATCCTAACCACAATAAAGAAATATGCCGAGCGAGCAATAAAATATATAATACAAACCAGAAACGGATTTTAAAATATAGACGTAAATGTAGACGCAATAGAGCTATCACTGGGAAAAACATAGATATGGCTAAACACCCAAGAAATCGGTGGTTTTGGCTTAATTAATCATTTTTACGCACCGTTCAAACAATCTATGCGGGGATTTGTCAGATTTGTATATAACCCCTCATCAAACAACCCCTGCCTGACTATGTCGATATCGATAATATAGATTCCTGCTACTATTATCATGATATTATATCATATTATTTAATAATAGTACAGAGGATCTTTTCAACTTTGCTTACTCTGAACCTGGTCCCTTTGGTTTGTCGAAGCAACAGTATCCATGTGTGTTATTGTGCTCTCTAAATTGAATTATACCAACTAGTCTGATCATTTGTGCCATTGTGACTGCTTTCACTCACTAAAAAATTACCCTAAGAAATGTAAAGTGTTGTCTGCTGTTTATGGGTCTACCATATAGGGTTTAATTCAAACATATGGTATGATTTGAATAAGTTACAAATTCAGTATATGCCATGAAATTTATTCCGCACAAAAAATATTAAAAAAACATTAGGTTTTGCTAGTGGCTTCTAAAGCTCAGTATCCTGTAAACTTAGAGGTCTGAGAATAGAGTAGTTGCCGGTTCCTTGCGATCACTGTTAGAAATACTGAACGATAATTCAAAATTAAATATCCCCTCAAGATTTATGTCGATGTCAACAACGTGCAATTTTACTTTCACATGCAATATTCACTGTCATCCCTGCGACGCCAATACTATAGCTAGTGCACACTAGCTACTGACTCGTGGGTCAGATCTTCTTATGTCGATGCACTGAGCTTGCAAAACACTGCGGCCTCTTCTTTGTCTGCACTCCCCTTGGAAAAGCTGGTCTAATTGATTGATACCCTAGTGGATATCGAACTTTTTTCTAATTGGTGGCTTTCCAAATCCATTTTCCTCCTCATCGACACCTAATGTCAAGAACCAACCATTGCTGCTGTTTTAGAAGCTTCAAGGAATTATTTTTATATTTAAGGTGTGGTTATCATCAGTTTAGAATCTAATGTTTCAGTAACCAGCCCAATGTTGAATGATCATGTCCCTTAACCTTTTTTAACCCTTCCTAAATGTTATTTTTTCTCAACCAAGAGTGTGCTTTTGATATTGATTCAGATCTTCCATTCTTGCACAATAACTTGCACGATACGATCCATTCATGGCCAGCAATTTACCTTGCAGTCTTCAACATTTAGGGTTTTTTACTGTCATAACGGAGTTCACCTTATCTATCTCGGCGCATGTCTCACAACCAACGAAGCGGATATGATTAGATATCTTCTATAGTAGGAAATAGGACCTCCTTTAGCAAAGCATGGCCGAAATTTATGCCATTGGGCTTTCTGGGTGCGGGATAAAATATATAAAATTGTATAGCTCATTATGTTAATTTTGTGATTAATGGTGAATGGTATTTTTTTTTTTTTTTTTTTTTTTATTTTCGCTTTTTTACCACACTCAACAAGCTTGATATTACTCACAAAACATAATAAAATGTTTCTGTAAGACAAAAAAAGTTTTGGATTTCGAATGCACCATATGTGAGCTTAATATCTTACTCCATTGGTTAAACGGCTTCTGTGTCTAGGGGTAGACCGCCGTACTCAAAGCCGGGTGACGGGGAGTTAGGTGCTCAAATGTTAAAAGGAAGCCGAGGTTGTTCTGAGTTTTTTTTTAACTTTCAGAACTTTTCCTCCACTTTGTCATCATTCAAGTTTGCTGACGAACTGCTTGAACTGGAATTAAAACGAATACAAAATCTGTTAGCCATCATACTAATTTCAACCTAACAACAAATAATATTCCACTTCATTCCAGAGCTCACTGGAGTAGTTTGATTTGTTGTTTATAGCAACCCCTTATATTATACCCGCATATTTATATAAATTATTATAAAAAAGTCGACAACGTCAAATATGAATTAAATCCTAAAACGAAGAAATCATAAAAATTAGGAAAGAGCTTTAAACATTTATACAAATGTTTCCCAGCAAAACCATCCCAGCACGTATTCTCAGTACCTCGCATACGGCTGTTTAACAACTTGTTATGGCTCTGCGTATTGGTTAACAGTCCACGTGTATCTGTTTACCAAAAAAGACCCGATATTGAGCCGCAACATGCAATGTTTCAGCTAGCGGGAACATGTATTACATTTAGGGGGACAGGTCAGTCAGGGCGTCTCCTGGTTGACACGTGTTCTGGTCCGGCGATTCACGCGCTCTGTTTATGTTTACACCTGTGAGCGCGCCGGGTCCAATATTTTTAACACTTTTTCAGGAGTGAGCAAACGGTTTCAGGGCAATATTTTAGCAGGTACAACTTCATAATGAAGGGAAGAAGCTATTTTCCATTTAAATTTAACATGCTTTATAGGTGATTGGGCCCCTTTGAGAAATGTTTGCGCCTGCTGAAAAGGAGGAGCGGGGGGGGGGGGGGGGGGTCTGGACCCCCTGGACCCTCCCTCTTGATGGGCTTCTGAATGGTTAACAGGGAAATGATTTTTGTCGCTTGTTTAACACCACATCCGATACGCTCAATGCATATTAATCTTTCGGATGCTAATATCCTTACTATCGTCCCAGTATAGTGGAGTAAATACAATGTTAAACATATATGTTTTCTCGCACAGTAAAAAGGCTGTAAGATTACATGGGGAAGATACCTCACGCTTGTGAAAGCTGTTTTATAAAGGGAACAATTTAATTCTGTTTGCCACATGATTGTTATTGCCCTGTTATTAAAAATATTCTTTTACTTTTACGCATATCTATAAAATGACGGGGCTACTAGTAAATAGGGGTAAAATTATATAGGGGTAAAATATAATTGGACGGCCTAGATTGTGGCATTAGTTTTCACGAGACATTGATCAAACTTAGAGTTAAGGTTACTACACATAAAGATAATGTATTTCCTAGGCGATAAGCTAATCGCTTGATTTCACCTTTCAACCAATATAATTAACTTGTTCCTCGCAGTAGACGGCGCTCCATCTACTCTCACATCCTTCATATTGAACTATCCCGTATCATCAAGAACTAAAAGGCTTTCCATATGTCGATTTTGTTTCTTAATTGAGATCACATACCAAACTGTGAATTTCTATTTTGTGGGTTAAATACCCACGTTTATTATTTCAAAACTAAAGACGCATGTTTTATGTATGGCGTGATAATGACTGATTCAGCCAAAACCACAAACTTCTTTCTTTGCTCGGTCGTATCTTATTGTTCCTATGATAGGTCAATGGCGCCTGCATTGACGTCACAGATATTTGCTCATCCAGCCCTGTGCACCTTTTTTTTAATTCGTTTCTTGCCTATGCAGTTGTGCAAGGATATAGTGTCGAATAACTTCATTGATCTGTATAATATATCTAATTGCTCGCTGGATTTAGTGATATATGTGGTTACCCATACCCTAGCACTTTATTCTGAATATAGCAGACACACGCTATTCTTTATTATATAGAATTCGGGGATTCTATAAGAACTGCAAGTCAACTAAGAGTATGTCGCTAAATTGTATTAGGAATGATATTTTTATTTAAAATATTGTAACGTACTGCATGGAAATGTTATTTTCTTTAAAAAAAGCTCTACCTTTTGTGGCAATTACTTTTTCTTTTACTTTATTCATTACTAGCAAATAAACCCGGTATACCGGGCTTTTTACCGGGGTCGGGGAAATCTATTAACTGTATAAACTGAGATGAGGAATGTTGGCGCATTTTTTTATTCTAAAAAATTAACGAAAATATAAGTTTTCAGTGGGATACTGTCTCAATTAGATATTTACAAATATTTTTTTTTACATTTGTTTTGTGGCGCTGTGGTCGCTAGTAATTTATACCCGGTATGTTTACCTTGAAAACCTGGCCAGTGATGATGTTTACATTGCAAACCGGAATGATTATGAGACGCGGGAGCATTCAGGTTTTCGATGATATTTGTGTGATTTTGGACATATAAAGAAAAGATTGATGTGAGGACATACATTGCAAGGAAACTGTTCCTGAAGAAGAAACATAATTATACATACCTCGTAAGAAGCAGAAGCGGACCCAATGGGACTCCATGCAGAGGGTCCGTGTCCCGTTTTCGGGCGCCGCACCCTTTTGTCATCGTATTAGACCTATTTAAAGGCCTAAAACCCCCTCCACCACCTCACCCTACCTAACCCCACCCCTGTTCCAGAAACTGGGACTTTCAATTAGGTTTTGTCTTTAATCCTCCTTCGATGAACCTTTCATTTCATAAAGCGAGTAACATGTGTTTTTTTCACTTTAACTGACCACGCACGTGGGTTAGAGCCTTGGTCAAATGAACGGCCAGACATGCATGCCCAAATCCCTAACTGAAAGCAAGCGTTATTCATATGAACATTTTTACTAATCGTGTGTTGAGGTTGAGTGACCACGATGCACGCATTCCAGTCTTGCCGAAATTTTTAGTGGTAACGGCTGATACTGAGGCTTTAGCCATCGTTTTTTCCCCAGTGTGTTGATTTTTATTGATGCGCTTCACGTTTAACAACATAAATGTGTTGATTAACAAAACAGCACGAAGTACTCACCCGCTAAATAACGCATATACATATATAATTAAACTATATATTGTTAGAATTTATGGAATGTATATTAGCCTACTAGAAGCAGTCTGAAATTTTAGCAGGACCCTCCTTTAGCAGGTGGTGGCCAAATCTTATACCACAAGTTGTTCCTGGGAGTGGGTTACACTATATATATATAATTCCCCACGTTTGTCTTTCTAATCTATGTAAGGTATGCAATATCTTCCGCCTTTAGCTGACATGCCTATGTTGTTTAGGTTAAAGAGTAAGACTCAAAGCTGAACTGAATTTAAAAAAAACGATGTTTTATCAGGTTATAGTGAAATACAGAAGACTATATGAAAGTCCATTATTATGAAGACAGATAAAACGTTTAGGACCTTTAAAAAACACAACTGCAGTAAATATCATGACAACAAGGCAATATTAACAACTGTGAAACAGCCCGGTTGGAATGACGTTTTGGAAAAATTGCAGAAAATGGGTCCTTGGTATACCTTTAATTTGTCACACCGTAACCTTAATAGGACAGGCATCCGAGCCTAGGTAAACATACCCTGTGAAGTTCGGGTCAAACTATACTTATGAAAATAGAACAGCCGTAACATGTCCTTGTCAAACAGAATTTCAAACACAATTTATAACCAAAAATTGATTAATTTGGGATTTATAAACCTGCTTCATTTGGACGCTAACAAAAGGAATTTTCTTTCGGTTATGGGTTTGAAGAGAGATCTTGCGATCTTGATTACAATTTTCACTACAAACAAAAAAAACACTGCAAAATTAAAATCGGGAAACAATAAATAATTACTTATACTAAACATCAGTACCAATCTACAAAGAAACAAGCTCTTCGCCCGCTTACCTTTTCCCAAGTAAATCTTGCTTCCAACTGGCATCTCGGTCCATCGATATGATATATTTTTACTGTTACTCATTTTCATAAATGGCAACTGGACGAAATCTGATAAATTTAAAACAACACACAAAGAATTGTTACGAAGACAAATTGTTGAGGGGAAAATTCTGGGCCGATCCTGGAGTCGAACCCAGGTCGGTGGTGTACAAGTCCGGCGAACCAACCGCTTCGCTAGCAAAGCAAACTTCACTAGCGACACAGTCCATAATTATTTTTTGTGCTCTTAGAGAGATGTTTTTCTTCTGCAGGTTTTGCCTGACAGGCGGCGAGACATGAGTTTGAGTTTCGTGGGCAGTGGATGAACCAGATCCGGCTTGAACGGCAATGTTAATAGATCCACCTGCTTGCCTAAGTGGAGAGGGGGTTTGATCATCAAAGACCTCATTGTTGAAAACCAGGTTTGGGTTTGCCAAAATGGCAGTACCACTATTGTTTCTGCCTCCTCCTCCCTGATCTTTTTCAGCACTGCTGGGATCACGCTGAAAGGAGAGAATATGTAGCACAGGTCAAACAAGTTCCAAGTAACAGTAAAGGCATCTACAGCTATAGCTTGTGGGTCTGGCCTCCATGACACATGGACAGCACTGATAATTAAGTCTTGATGCGAATAGGTCTATAGAAGGTTCCCCAAAATTGTTAAGTATGGAACTGAAAACAATAGGATTAAGTTTCCACTCGGTCTTATCATCAAAAACCCTCGACTCTCTGTCTGCTAGCACATTGATTTTGCCCGGTATGTGAGTTGCAGTCAACCACAGTTTCTTATCTAAACACCAAAGCCAGATTTACCTAGCAATATTATTGCAAACAAGTGAATGACTGCCCCCCGTGTGTTTTAAATATGATACTGTAGTAGCATTGACAGACTGCACTAGAATGTTTGTGTCGTGCAAGTCACTGCAAAGAGATTGTAAGCCAAGTAAAACTGCTTGCAACTCTAAAGAGTTAATGTTGCTATCATGCAATTCATCACCTGTCCACCTGCCACCTGTCACCTGTGTATCATCCTTTGTTGCCCCCCACCCCTCCAAGGAGGCATAAGTAGTCAGCTTGCTGCTGTAGCTTTGCCTGCAAATAGGTTTATATGACAATGGCAGGTTGCGTATCCACCATGTAATATCAGATAAGGCCTGGCTGGAAAGTGTCATGAAACCATCAAAATTCCCTCGGCAATCTTTAAGTGCTTTACTCTTATCAATTTCTAGCTGTCTATAAAACAGTTGACCATGTTGCACACCTGGGAAACACAAAAAAACCATTAATCCGATGAAAGTAGCTACCTCTTTTATCTTAATAGGACTAGTCTGACATACAAACTTCGCTTTATTCAGCAATTTGTCAATTTTATCATTATTAACTCTGACAGTCATAGATTCTGAATTTAAGGTGAATCCCAAATGTTCCAACTCTTTTGTAGGTGTAAACACAGACTTGTCATGGTGCACAATAAAGCCCAAAGATTCTAGCAATTGACAGTGTCTAGCACACTATCTTTACAAGCATCTAAACTGTCATTGGTCAGAAAACAGCCGTCCAGGTAGCCACTAATGGAATGACCATTTAGGAGACAACAGAAAGCATACAGCTGGTCTCTCCACACACATTTGAGGAACTTGTGGTCCTGCGGGGCAATGGGTACAGTATAACAGGCATTCCTAAGGTCAATGGAGGCCATATAACATCCAAGTTGCATCATATTAATACAAGACTGAAGTGTATCCATTTAAAGTGATGGTAAGTAACAAACTAATTAAGAGACTTTAAGTTCAACATTATTCTGACTGTTCCATTTTTCTTAGGTGTAGTAAAAATAGTACAAATTGGCCACTTTCTGGGCTAGAATTTGTAATGACCCCTTTAGAAATCAGATTCTGTATTTCATTGTCTATTGATACAAATTCCTTTTGATTAACAGACCAGAATGGGGCAAATTTCTGCGACGGTGTATCATCAAACTCAATTTTCATTCCACATACTATCTGTAGAATGTTCTTGTCATGTGTTAATAGTTTCCACTTATCAATAAAATGTTTCAGCCTGCCTGCTGGCTTGTCCACACATATACTGTTAGGTACAGGTTTAATACTGTAATCAGCATGACAAGATACCGGTGAGGGGACTGGTGTTAAGTTATCAGTTAAACCTTCAGTAATGGTAGTACCAGGCAGTCTCACCCGTGTATATTGTTGCGTCAGTACTGTTGATTGTGGCGGCCCCTGTTTTGTTTCCTCTTTCTGCCGGCATTGTTCCAGTAGCTGGATTTGTTGTTGGATGGCCTGGGTTTCCCTAAAAAAGGCTTCTTGTTGAAGATGTTGCCTCCACTGGCATAGGGGCTGAATCTCTTGGCTTTGTTGATATTCTGTTTTTCTTAATTTGGCAGGTGATTTTTTTCTGTGTCACACAGTTCTTTAACAACTGCTGGTAAGTCGTCACCAAACAAATATTGTGTCACAGGCCTGTTAGCTGAACAGATGGGCTTAATGCTATCAGCAATGTCTGATTTCCAGCAATTTTTCCTTCTGGTATTTATCTCTGCGTTTGCCGCGGCAAGCAGAGAGAGGCTGTCAGACAAAGGCTGTAATAGGTCACGCCCTGACGGCATATCCTTTTGCCCTCGAAGGGCTGCCATCACCTCGTTGATAAGTCCTGTCAATGCTGTGACTGACTTAATGAGGGGGCCTTGAGTTCGCTGAAATTTCAAGTCTCTGGAGCGCTGAGCGTCCGAGGCGTGGGACAAGATTTCTGGCTGACACCTAGGTACAATCAAGTACTCACAGTTTTCAGGGCGTGTATATTTTTCTTTGAGGTCCGTAAGTTTTTGATGACACGCCCGTTGACAATAGAGTATTCACTTTTTCCGCCAGGGTATCATCCACTGGAGGGCTGAGTGTTTCCTGGTTTTTTAGTGACTCCGTTAGAGCATGCAGCAGGGCGTCTGTTTGGGTTTTCCCCGTAGTTGACTGCGAGACCAACTGTGGCGAGACGTCATTCATAGCCTCGTTCTCGGTCGGGGATTCCGTGCCCGGGTCTGCCTCAGGTTCCGACTCGGAAGCAGATTCCTCCCCGATTCCTCCAATCTGTGATGTCTGGGCATCATTCCCCTGACTTTGTGCTTCCTGTAGTTGTTTTACAATGGGAAGCACTGTGGCCATGGCTTCTGTTAGCACATCCAACCGATAGCGTAAATCACTTGTGTTGGCAGTGTTGTCACGGCCGTGTCCACCATCTTGATTGTTTACACAGTTGTAGTACTGCCGAGATGTAGAGGGCGCTTGGTCATCATATGCTGTGCCACGGTCAGTTACAGTTCTGTCAGCCTGTATCGGATGACCGGCTTGTTTAACATCCAACTCTACTAGCTTTATCTCCTTTGATTTGATCTTGCAAAGCTGATCTATCAGATTAACAAGTGGGATAAGGCCTTTTGTAATGCTGTTCTGCATATTCTGGAAGGATATATCTCTGGTCTGCGTATACTTCCGCATCTTCCTCCAGATTTTATTGTTGACACGTGTGGGAGCTAAACGTGGGCAGTTCTCAGGTCGCATATACTTTTCACCCTTTTTATCCATTTTAGCTTGTTCCAGAGGTCATTAGTTATAGTTGCCTGTCTGGCACCAAGTCTATCTCCAAATACAGTTGGAGTTTCATATTTCTGAAGAATTTCGTCCAGGTCATCATCATCATTATCACTCTGAACTTCCCCCTCTGAAGCTAGCATGTCATTCAGTTTTGCATCAACATCACTGTCACTCTATGACATAGTATGATCAGCTCCTTGTTTACAGCCGCCATGTTCCGCTGGGTCAGTTTCCACCAGATTTACTGGTATTCTGCCCCGTTTACTCGGAGGGAAGCCCCTAGCAGGGTCAGATATGGGTCTCTTAGCTGTGCCAGCCTTAATGACCCCATGGCCTGTAGGGTCAGATTACTTGCTGACCACGCTGACTTTTTGCTATGAGTCAGGCTTTAGGGGCGTGTCCTGTGTCCCATGAACCCCAGATATGTTGCTAACAAAGCCAGTCATCTGGCTAAGCATGGTAGAACTTTGAGCCTGCATGACCCTTAATTGTTGCATGTTTTGTTCATGCATACTCTGCATTTGATGCACAAGCAGAGATAAACAGTCAGCAGATCCGTCACTTGACTTTTCATTAGTGACATTATGTGGCATCCTTTGGATTACAGGCTGATCTGCTGCAGAGATGTTCAAGGATTCACCTTGATCTAGCATCTAAATCTCACTTTGGTTAGAAGCCATTTCCTATATGTATATCCAGAAACACTGATATCAATCAGATAAGTTTTTACAGATGTGTGGTGTATGACTGTATCCAGCCAAAGCTGGTTCAGCAATTACCAGTTGTAAATTGCTATACAGTGAATACACCAACTAAATTTTCTGTATCCAGCCAAAGCTAGACCAGCAATTTCCAGTGTTCAAATTGCTATACAGATATGTATGGCTTATCCAATCTTGCTGAAACAATCCAAAAATAAGTAGTCCGCTAATAACGCAGTAACCATAAAAAGAGATAACCCAAGTAAGTCTGTCCCAGTGGACAAGCAAGCGCACTCTGACCTGTGACTAGCAGCTGCGTGCTATCTCACGTAACCACTTCGTATTTATTACAGCTCGGTAGAATCTCAAACAAACTTCCACTCACCAAGGTAAGTGTCGTTTAATTTTACAATTCTGTCAGCCTGTATCGGGTGACCCTGTGGAGCAGGCCCTTTGCCTTTGTTGGGAGTGATGTTAATGTGGCAACGCCCCTCGGAGGCTGTCACCGTGTGCTGTTGAGGTGCATCACCCTGCTGGGAATCGTCCCGCTTGTGGCTGGTTGCGTTAGTTTTGCTTGAACTTTTTGTTTCCTTTGCCGAGTTTTTCTTCTTACTCTTACTAGTACTGCTGTCACCGTTTGACGGTGTGCCACGATAATCATTGACATTGTCCATACTATCAATGATCGCAGTCACTAAGTCAGCACCAGGCTGATTACAGGGCTGCCTCTCAGCCATTGCTGTGCACAGTACAGTCACTACAGGCGTATCGGGCCCCAGTCGGTGCTGTCTAAACAGCCCTGACGGCGTTCTGGCACGTCTTTTTTCCGCAAAATTTAACCTTACAGTCCCGATATGTTGCTTATCGTGCTACAGGTGAAAATAAAAGATTTGACACTGTTGCAGTGACCAAATCAAGCGGAATAGAAGAAAGTTGAAAAACACGTCTGATGCTTCTGGAAGCAAGCTGCGCATTGATTTCTGAGAAGCTTATGCATCTTACATGATCTCATATGCAAATGAGGGTGGTAGAATTATCCCAGGAGTCGTACCTTTGGTGAGCTTATTCCCTGGGCCACAATGTTAACCGTCACGTTAGACGAGCCCCCATTTTGTTACAAAGAAAAATTGTTGAGGGGAAAAGCCCCAGTGGTATTATTCAGCTGACAGAGGTCCTTTAGAATTGCCAATTTGTTGTCATGCTCACTGATTAAAGCCGCCAATATCATAATCATTACACTAAAATCACCCAAATTTTTTTCCCAAAGTCTTTGATGCCGTGGTGTTCCTGACATTTTTTTATCAACACCACATTTTTTTATCGCGTGTGTTTTGCTTTGCATATGCAGATATGTAAAACAGATGCGGCACTCCGAGCCATGCATACGACATAAACAGAAAAGAGTAGATAAAAAGAAAACATCATTTAAATTCATGCACTCCAACCAATTAATAAATTGTATTAAGCGAAATGTAGATTAGATGATATACGAAGAGAGTGACTTTGCTTTGGGGAATATAATCGATTATATGGCATGCAGGATTTATTTTCAAACTGTGCATTATGTATTAGTTGTTTCGGTTTAATAGATGTATCAATAAACTGAAACCTGTCAAAAGGTTAAATTGATTGTATAAACACCATTCTGTTATCTCAAACAGACATTGGAATCAGATGACTGTTGTTTTATGGATATTAAATTCCTCCAAGGTTCAAATTTCCCAATTTTAGAAAAGCAAGTAAAGATATGTCATGGTCCTTTTTTTTGTGAAAATGCAGATATAAGGGTCATTGGAAAAGGTCTACATAAACTAGGATCATGACTTCACTATGAAAATTGCTTCGACCTTGAATATTTACATTTTTGGTGAAAATCACAGAGTCGCATCCTAGAAAGGATGTAGGTATTGCTCCAAAATTAAGCTGACCGAAGTTCTTGGATAGTTTTGTTTTGTACGCGGCTCTTTTGGCACCTCGTATTAACCTGTTCTTGGTTTCGCGCCTTTTAACACCCTGCATCATTGCCGCGTGAAATACTGTGAGAATTTTAAGAAAAAAAATCAAAAATTATTTATATTATGTATATGCATAGATACGGGTTGAAGGATGAAGTCTATTTAAATTAGGGTCATGACCTTTACCATAAGAGTGGCCTTGACAATTTCAACGTTTGGTATTGTTTTTCATAGGGTTTTCATCTACATATGCCAGATATGTAAAACAGAAATGTTATTCTCAGTCATGCTTACCAATATAAACAAACAAGAGTAGAAAAGGGAAAAAAATCATTAAATGATATATAAAATGAATTAAGGGAGATGTAGGGTATATGATACATGAAGAGATAGCTTGCTTTAGGGAATATAATCGATTATAAGCAAGCGAGATTTACATTCATACACAAATATGTGAAGGTATGTGTGTGTATAAATATGTAAGTATTTAAAAATGCATATATATATATGTGTGTGTGTGTGTGAGACGTGAGTCTGAAATAGAGCATTATCATCATACTGTCAAATTGTTTCTGGTAAATAGATGTATCAATAATGTGAAACCTGTCAAAAGGTGGAACAATTTTGATTGGTTAAATATCATTCTGTTATCACAAAAAGACATTAAAGTGGAATCAGATGCCTGTCATTTTCATGCCTGTTTATCAAATTACGCAGTTATCCAAACTGTACAGGACAAGTGAAATGTCATTCATATTGATTTTTCATGCAGTATACAGAGATATCTGTTTCTAACAAGCTGACACATCTATTCAAACTCAAAGTAAACGAAATTGCAGGCCAGTCCTTTGATCTAAACTGAACAGACCCTGATTTATTATAGGATCCTAAATAGTGCATAGACCCTTTGATTGAATTTTAATTTAATTCCTATGAGTTTATCTTATTTCATTCAATGTGTCAGGTAGTTGCCTTTGATAGGTTGCACCGACCAAAAGCGCCCGTAGGGTTCGTCTGCAGATATGTTGCGTCTAACAGTCAAATTGTTGATCTTCACTTTACTGTTTGAAAGACTGTATATGATGATGTTTAATGCATGTGCAGGTATTTACTCTTTGAATAAGGTTTTTGGTCTTATTATTTCATTCTTAGGGACGAAGAAGCTTATTTCCCAAACGAGTTGTAATAAGTAGGTGTGTTTTTATTGTCATAATACAGCTGCTGTTATAATTATAATAAATATTTTAAATTATTTCTAAGTAAACCAATAATAACTTATCTTATTGAATTGCATGCCTGTTTCTGGCTAAAGTGTGGTTTGAAAAATGGCTTGAACATTTTAAAATCCCCCCCCCCACCCTTTTACCGGATCAGTTTAAGAAACCCATAATAAATGATATATAATATATAGTGGTTTATATGTATGAGAGAGTACATTGCAGATAAGCATGTATGTGATACGTTTCAATTGCCACCATATACACTACTGCAATGGATCCTGTTTCATGAAGCGCCAGAAACATATATGTTCTGCATTTATGAGAAATCTGAAACTGAGGCGTCGATTGGATACTACATTGAAATGTTCAATCTCAACCTTTCATATTCAGGCTAAAGAACAACTAGCATCAGGACAAGATATTTATTGTATTTTATTTATGCAACAGTCACAGAGCGTTCATGGACGTGGAATGAGTGGAGCCCGTGGTCCAGTTATACAAATAACAAACGTTCGAGATTCCGGAACTGCGATTTCCAACATAGAGATATGCAAATAGGATGCATATCATCCCAAACTGAAAGAGTCTTCTGTGTCAGCAATGATTACAAGTTACCTCCTGAAACCGTCAGACCCGAGGAGAACGTGTCCAACCTGGCAGAAGATCTACATGGTAGGTAGCAGTGTTTGTATAATCGATTTATTGTGGATCGATGTTACATGATGCAATGGTTTCACTTACAAAACTGTTTGTGTTATCGAAGCTAACTGCTGCACAATAAATAAACGATAAAGCATAGACCAAGTTGTTGGGGGTTGAAAACTTTGGTAGGTTTCTTAAGATGGCGAGTTTTGTTCACACGATAGCTAATTTAGCTCGTAGAAAAATCATTTAAAAATCTCGAGATAGCGTGATATAACAAGTGTTATTTCGTAAATGTGCTCCCGAGCGATGTGGAATTGTCTAAAACAGTCCAGGTGTCTAGACAACTCTAACAAACTCGTAACCAACTCCGCGAGTTTGTGGAAATCTCGTGTTGATTCTTTGTGGACTACTCGTACAATCTCTTTGTTGCTGAGCTATCCAGAGACGACGCTGTACTATAGTCCTCGTGCTAAAACGACACTTGCCCCTGATGATGACTACCATAATTTTGACAAAAAGACATGTTCCCTCCAAAACAAAAGGCATTTCTGTCTTGGCAGGCAAAATGCGAGGAATTCACGCCATCAACGACGGTCCTGTCCTGAGGTCGTGCGGACCTTGTACTGACTCGTGCTCAGCCCGTTCTGAGCTCGGTGCAAATCCGTCAATTTGGCTGCTCTCGGTCCTACCATGTTATATACTCAAAACAAACACTCGTTAACTTGTGGATATCATTGTCTGTAAACACAATAAATTTTGTTTGGTTAGGCATACAGATATTGATTTGGGTCTGAATGCTTTATTATCCTAATGCATATCCAACTAAACCAGGTCATACCCAACTAACAAAGGCCACTTCACAATGATAGATTAAGTCCAGATAGAGTAGCAGGTCTAAAAAACAGGAAAAGGTAGTGAATTAGATCGTGCTTGAGTATGGTAGGTTGTGTGTTGGTCTTCAGCGCAGATGCCAGCGTTGTATGCCCCGCTAGTTTCTTTCTTTGTGTTTACATACTTTATATTCCTCTAGAGAACCCTTGTCCGGAGATGTTTTCGTACTTCTTGGGTCTTGGACACATAGCTTCTAGCCTTAGCTTTGAGGGATCATGCTACTCCTTCAACTTTGATGCCAAGAACTGGTCCGGCGCCGCCGATGTCTGTGAAGCGTCTGGTTCTAAGTTGGTCAGCATCGAATCCGAGTATGAGACAGAGCATCTTAAAACGGTGTCCAGGCAATTTGAACAAGGTAGTGGTAGAAACAGAAAAGGAGAAAGTCGCATAAAGAGACCCCCTCGGTTTAGTCATGCTTGATTTAAGGGTTATTGTAGCCTTGCATTTTAAATCGTGTAATTTTTTATTGCCTATTTATATTAAATAATAAGAATTGTTAATATCATTATTATCATTGTTATTTTTATAATTACTTATATTATTATTATTTTCATTATTTTTTATAATAATAATAATAATGTCATTATTTTACATTGATTTTGCATTATTAGTAAATGATAAGAAGGGATGGTGGACTTCTGGTGTGGATTCAGAGATTGAGGGTATCTGGGTTTGGAGAGCAACAAAACACCCCTTAGTGTACGTGAACTGGCGTTTTGGAGAACCAAATAATTATCAGCATCAATTGTATGGCGACGAAGACTGCTTGGCTGTTTTGGAATGGATGTGGAATGACGTAAGTTGTCATAAAATGAAACAATTCATTTGCGAAATTGAAGCCATCTCCAAGGAGGCGTAAACTGTTGAGATAACAGTGGTAACCGTTAATAAAAACAATAACACTATAACGGATACGACCAGTAACGTTAAAATAATACATGCAATCTTGAGATGTCATGGACAATCGGAGAAAGGTCTTACAGGTCAGTGGTGATCCCAAGTGATCCAGTTGGAAAACCGGTCGTAAGGAGATCATAGATCCTGCATAAAATTTTCCCTACGCTTGGTCGTAAGGATATGGGTAGTTTTTGGTGATCACAGATAATTTGAAACCAGTGGAGACTGATAACAGCGCGAGAGTCTTGCAGTGGTCTGACACAGCTGCAACTAAAACTATCCTGCATGACCAGCGATCTACCATAAAAGTGGTCTTTTTACAGGCGTAATCGCACGGCCACGTATTACTAGTCGCGCATAGGTATGGACAGTTTCACTTATAGATGCTGATAGCCGCTGATGTCCTGTGTGCGCTGTAATATTAAACTAAATGTGATATTTTTTGCAAAAAGAAGTTAGTCACTATGAATATCTGTATAACGAACTTGAGTGGCGGCGGTCAGGCCCAAGTTTCCCCAGTCTTTTGATCTTTGTTAAACCTAGCCGACAATGACAGGCTCATTAATGCATGACAAGGCAGGTTTTCACACCCTGGCCATAGTCGAGTGGTTATGTCACCGCTGTTCACCCCCTGTCACCCCCTGTTGAGCGCACCCGTGTTCACTTCTCAACAGTCTCCCAGATTTTCTGAGCGCAGCAGACAAGTAGTTGATTGATTGATCCTTGCTACGTCCAGGTACTGGAGGCAGACATCAGGAGTCTTTATATGGAAACGCCACGGGGAGCGAAGCAGTAAGCCGCCGTCGATTCAGCTAAACAAACCGAAGCCGAGTTGGACGATGCAAGTATTCTGTCGATGATCGGAGCAAAAGCGGACCAGGAGGAGGATGGTGACATAGACAGAGACGTGAATGATTCGCTGGTTGAACCTTTAAAGAGGGCTGATGCCAGAGATTGTCTGAAGGCCGCGATCAGGTTCTTCGAAAAGTAACCAGACCCCGCGGATAGGGCTAACATACTAGAGAATCTTTGGCATGCCGCCACAGTGCTGGGTTCACCATACGGATGTTACTAGGCTAGCATCACGGATTTGTTTCTCTAGAGAATTTGTCAACAGATCATGTACATTAAAGTTGTAAATTTTGCTTTGTATATATGTTCATTAAGTAATAATCATTTTTATTTAATTTTAACTTTTTTGGAAGAATGTTCACATGTCTGTGTGTGTACTTTTATCAATTTTCTGCCATGCAACATAAACGGCATACTCCGGAATTTCATTACAACGGAAATTCGATTTACGGAAATTATTCCCATGGAACAAAAATGTTCGCTATAACGAGACTCCACTGTATAGTCATGAAAACACGACTCGGATGGTATTCAAAGCACTTGACTTTTCATTAGTGACATTATGTGGCATCCTTTGGATTACAGGCTGATCTGCTGCAGAGATGTTCAAGGATTCACCTTGATCTAGCATCTAAATCTCACTTTGGTTAGAAGCCATTTCCTATATGTATATCCAGAAACACTGATATCAATCAGATAAGTTTTTACAGATGTGTGGTGTATGACTGTATCCAGCCAAAGCTGGTTCAGCAATTACCAGTTGTAAATTGCTATACAGTGAATACACCAACTAAATTTTCTGTATCCAGCCAAAGCTAGACCAGCAATTTCCAGTGTTCAAATTGCTATACAGATATGTATGGCTTATCCAATCTTGCTGAAACAATCCAAAAATAAGTAGTCCGCTAATAACGCAGTAACCATAAAAAGAGATAACCCAAGTAAGTCTGTCCCAGTGGACAAGCAAGCGCACTCTGACCTGTGACTAGCAGCTGCGTGCTATCTCACGTAACCACTTCGTATTTATTACAGCTCGGTAGAATCTCAAACAAACTTCCACTCACCAAGGTAAGTGTCGTTTAATTTTACAATTCTGTCAGCCTGTATCGGGTGACCCTGTGGAGCAGGCCCTTTGCCTTTGTTGGGAGTGATGTTAATGTGGCAACGCCCCTCGGAGGCTGTCACCGTGTGCTGTTGAGGTGCATCACCCTGCTGGGAATCGTCCCGCTTGTGGCTGGTTGCGTTAGTTTTGCTTGAACTTTTTGTTTCCTTTGCCGAGTTTTTCTTCTTACTCTTACTAGTACTGCTGTCACCGTTTGACGGTGTGCCACGATAATCATTGACATTGTCCATACTATCAATGATCGCAGTCACTAAGTCAGCACCAGGCTGATTACAGGGCTGCCTCTCAGCCATTGCTGTGCACAGTACAGTCACTACAGGCGTATCGGGCCCCAGTCGGTGCTGTCTAAACAGCCCTGACGGCGTTCTGGCACGTCTTTTTTCCGCAAAATTTAACCTTACAGTCCCGATATGTTGCTTATCGTGCTACAGGTGAAAATAAAAGATTTGACACTGTTGCAGTGACCAAATCAAGCGGAATAGAAGAAAGTTGAAAAACACGTCTGATGCTTCTGGAAGCAAGCTGCGCATTGATTTCTGAGAAGCTTATGCATCTTACATGATCTCATATGCAAATGAGGGTGGTAGAATTATCCCAGGAGTCGCACCTTTGGTGAGCTTATTCCCTGGGCCACAATGTTAACCGTCACGTTAGACGAGCCCCCATTTTGTTACAAAGAAAAATTGTTGAGGGGAAAAGCCCCAGTGGTATTATTCAGCTGACAGAGGTCCTTTAGAATTGCCAATTTGTTGTCATGCTCACTGATTAAAGCCGCCAATATCATAATCATTACACTAAAATCACCCAAATTTTTTTCCCAAAGTCTTTGATGCCGTGGTGTTCCTGACATTTTTTTATCAACACCACATTTTTTTATCGCGTGTGTTTTGCTTTGCATATGCAGATATGTAAAACAGATGCGGCACTCCGAGCCATGCATACGACATAAACAGAAAAGAGTAGATAAAAAGAAAACATCATTTAAATTCATGCACTCCAACCAATTAATAAATTGTATTAAGCGAAATGTAGATTAGATGATATACGAAGAGAGTGACTTTGCTTTGGGGAATATAATCGATTATATGGCATGCAGGATTTATTTTCAAACTGTGCATTATGTATTAGTTGTTTCGGTTTAATAGATGTATCAATAAACTGAAACCTGTCAAAAGGTTAAATTGATTGTATAAACACCATTCTGTTATCTCAAACAGACATTGGAATCAGATGACTGTTGTTTTATGGATATTAAATTCCTCCAAGGTTCAAATTTCCCAATTTTAGAAAAGCAAGTAAAGATATGTCATGGTCCTTTTTTTGTGAAAATGCAGATATAAGGGTCATTGGAAAAGGTCTACATAAACTAGGATCATGACTTCACTATGAAAATTGCTTCGACCTTGAATATTTACATTTTTGGTGAAAATCACAGAGTCGCATCCTAGAAAGGATGTAGGTATTGCTCCAAAATTAAGCTGACCGAAGTTCTTGGATAGTTTTGTTTTGTACGCGGCTCTTTTGGCACCTCGTATTAACCTGTTCTTGGTTTCGCGCCTTTTAACACCCTGCATCATTGCCGCGTGAAATACTGTGAGAATTTTAAGAAAAACAATCAAAAATTATTTATATTATGTATATGCATAGATACGGGTTGAAGGATGAAGTCTATTTAAATTAGGGTCATGACCTTTACCATAAGAGTGGCCTTGACAATTTCAACGTTTGGTATTGTTTTTCATAGGGTTTTCATCTACATATGCCAGATATGTAAAACAGAAATGTTATTCTCAGTCATGCTTACCAATATAAACAAACAAGAGTAGAAAAGGGAAAAAAATCATTAAATGATATATAAAATGAATTAAGGGAGATGTAGGGTATATGATACATGAAGAGATAGCTTGCTTTAGGGAATATAATCGATTATAAGCAAGCGAGATTTACATTCATACACAAATATGTGAAGGTATGTGTGTGTATAAATATGTAAGTATTTAAAAATGCATATATATATATGTGTGTGTGTGTGTGAGACGTGAGTCTGAAATAGAGCATTATCATCATACTGTCAAATTGTTTCTGGTAAATAGATGTATCAATAATGTGAAACCTGTCAAAAGGTGGAACAATTTTGATTGGTTAAATATCATTCTGTTATCACAAAAAGACATTAAAGTGGAATCAGATGCCTGTCATTTTCATGCCTGTTTATCAAATTACACAGTTATCCAAACTGTACAGGACAAGTGAAATGTCATTCATATTGATTTTTCATGCAGTATACAGAGATATCTGTTTCTAACAAGCTGACACATCTATTCAAACTCAAAGTAAACGAAATTGCAGGCCAGTCCTTTGATCTAAACTGAACAGACCCTGATTTATTATAGGATCCTAAATAGTGCATAGACCCTTTGATTGAATTTTAATTTAATTCCTATGAGTTTATCTTATTTCATTCAATGTGTCAGGTAGTTGCCTTTGATAGGTTGCACCGACCAAAAGCGCCCGTAGGGTTCGTCTGCAGATATGTTGCGTCTAACAGTCAAATTGTTGATCTTCACTTTACTGTTTGAAAGACTGTATATGATGATGTTTAATGCATGTGCAGGTATTTACTCTTTGAATAAGGTTTTTGGTCTTATTATTTCATTCTTAGGGACGAAGAAGCTTATTTCCCAAACGAGTTGTAATAAGTAGGTGTGTTTTTATTGTCATAATACAGCTGCTGTTATAATTATAATAAATATTTTAAATTATTTCTAAGTAAACCAATAATAACTTATCTTATTGAATTGCATGCCTGTTTCTGGCTAAAGTGTGGTTTGAAAAATGGCTTGAACATTTTAAAATCCCCCCCCCCACCCTTTTACCGGATCAGTTTAAGAAACCCATAATAAATGATATATAATATGCAATATATAGTGGTTTATATGTATGAGAGAGTACATTGCAGATAAGCATGTATGTGATACGTTTCAATTGCCACCATATACACTACTGCAATGGATCCTGTTTCATGAAGCGCCAGAAACATATATGTTCTGCATTTATGAGAAATCTGAAACTGAGGCGTCGATTGGATACTACATTGAAATGTTCAATCTCAACCTTTCATATTCAGGCTAAAGAACAACTAGCATCAGGACAAGATATTTATTGTATTTTATTTATGCAACAGTCACAGAGCGTTCATGGACGTGGAATGAGTGGAGCCCGTGGTCCAGTTATACAAATAACAAACGTTCGAGATTCCGGAACTGCGATTTCCAACATAGAGATATGCAAATAGGATGCATATCATCCCAAACTGAAAGAGTCTTCTGTGTCAGCAATGATTACAAGTTACCTCCTGAAACCGTCAGACCCGAGGAGAACGTGTCCAACCTGGCAGAAGATCTACATGGTAGGTAGCAGTGTTTGTATAATCGATTTATTGTGGATCGATGTTACATGATGCAATGGTTTCACTTACAAAACTGTTTGTGTTATCGAAGCTAACTGCTGCACAATAAATAAACGATAAAGCATAGACCAAGTTGTTGGGGGTTGAAAACTTTGGTAGGTTTCTTAAGATGGCGAGTTTTGTTCACACGATAGCTAATTTAGCTCGTAGAAAAATCATTTAAAAATCTCGAGATAGCGTGATATAACAAGTGTTATTTCGTAAATGTGCTCCCGAGCGATGTGGAATTGTCTAAAACAGTCCAGGTGTCTAGACAACTCTAACAAACTCGTAACCAACTCCGCGAGTTTGTGGAAATCTCGTGTTGATTCTTTGTGGACTACTCGTACAATCTCTTTGTTGCTGAGCTATCCAGAGACGACGCTGTACTATAGTCCTCGTGCTAAAACGACACTTGCCCCTGATGATGACTACCATAATTTTGACAAAAAGACATGTTCCCTCCAAAACAAAAGGCATTTCTGTCTTGGCAGGCAAAATGCGAGGAATTCACGCCATCAACGACGGTCCTGTCCTGAGGTCGTGCGGACCTTGTACTGACTCGTGCTCAGCCCGTTCTGAGCTCGGTGCAAATCCGTCAATTTGGCTGCTCTCGGTCCTACCATGTTATATACTCAAAACAAACACTCGTTAACTTGTGGATATCATTGTCTGTAAACACAATAAATTTTGTTTGGTTAGGCATACAGATATTGATTTGGGTCTGAATGCTTTATTATCCTAATGCATATCCAACTAAACCAGGTCATACCCAACTAACAAAGGCCACTTCACAATGATAGATTAAGTCCAGATAGAGTAGCAGGTCTAAAAAACAGGAAAAGGTAGTGAATTAGATCGTGCTTGAGTATGGTAGGTTGTGTGTTGGTCTTCAGCGCAGATGCCAGCGTTGTATGCCCCGCTAGTTTCTTTCTTTGTGTTTACATACTTTATATTCCTCTAGAGAACCCTTGTCCGGAGATGTTTTCGTACTTCTTGGGTCTTGGACACATAGCTTCTAGCCTTAGCTTTGAGGGATCATGCTACTCCTTCAACTTTGATGCCAAGAACTGGTCCGGCGCCGCCGATGTCTGTGAAGCGTCTGGTTCTAAGTTGGTCAGCATCGAATCCGAGTATGAGACAGAGCATCTTAAAACGGTGTCCAGGCAATTTGAACAAGGTAGTGGTAGAAACAGAAAAGGAGAAAGTCGCATAAAGAGACCCCCTCGGTTTAGTCATGCTTGATTTAAGGGTTATTGTAGCCTTGCATTTTAAATCGTGTAATTTTTTATTGCCTATTTATATTAAATAATAAGAATTGTTAATATCATTATTATCATTGTTATTTTTATAATTACTTATATTATTATTATTTTCATTATTTTTTATAATAATAATAATAATGTCATTATTTTACATTGATTTTGCATTATTAGTAAATGATAAGAAGGGATGGTGGACTTCTGGTGTGGATTCAGAGATTGAGGGTATCTGGGTTTGGAGAGCAACAAAACACCCCTTAGTGTACGTGAACTGGCGTTTTGGAGAACCAAATAATTATCAGCATCAATTGTATGGCGACGAAGACTGCTTGGCTGTTTTGGAATGGATGTGGAATGACGTAAGTTGTCATAAAATGAAACAATTCATTTGCGAAATTGAAGCCATCTCCAAGGAGGCGTAAACTGTTGAGATAACAGTGGTAACCGTTAATAAAAACAATAACACTATAACGGATACGACCAGTAACGTTAAAATAATACATGCAATCTTGAGATGTCATGGACAATCGGAGAAAGGTCTTACAGGTCAGTGGTGATCCCAAGTGATCCAGTTGGAAAACCGGTCGTAAGGAGACCATAGATCCTGCATAAAATTTTCCCTACGCTTGGTCGTAAGGATATGGGTAGTTTTTGGTGATCACAGATAATTTGAAACCAGTGGAGACTGATAACAGCGCGAGAGTCTTGCAGTGGTCTGACACAGCTGCAACTAAAACTATCCTGCATGACCAGCGATCTACCATAAAAGTGGTCTTTTTACAGGCGTAATCGCACGGCTACGTATTACTAGTCGCGCATAGGTATGGACAGTTTCACTTATAGATGCTGATAGCCGCTGATGTCCTGTGTGCGCTGTAATATTAAACTAAATGTGATATTTTTTGCAAAAAGAAGTTAGTCACTATGAATATCTGTATAACGAACTTGAGTGGCGGCGGTCAGGCCCAAGTTTCCCCAGTCTTTTGATCTTTGTTAAACCTAGCCGACAATGACAGGCTCATTAATGCATGACAAGGCAGGTTTTCACACCCTGGCCATAGTCGAGTGGTTATGTCACCGCTGTTCACCCCCTGTCACCCCCTGTTGAGCGCACCCGTGTTCACTTCTCAACAGTCTCCCAGATTTTCTGAGCGCAGCAGACAAGTAGTTGATTGATTGATCCTTGCTACGTCCAGGTACTGGAGGCAGACATCAGGAGTCTTTATATGGAAACGCCACGGGGAGCGAAGCAGTAAGCCGCCGTCGATTCAGCTAAACAAACCGAAGCCGAGTTGGACGATGCAAGTATTCTGTCGATGATCGGAGCAAAAGCGGACCAGGAGGAGGATGGTGACATAGACAGAGACGTGAATGATTCGCTGGTTGAACCTTTAAAGAGGGCTGATGCCAGAGATTGTCTGAAGGCCGCGATCAGGTTCTTCGAAAAGTAACCAGACCCCGCGGATAGGGCTAACATACTAGAGAATCTTTGGCATGCCGCCACAGTGCTGGGTTCACCATACGGATGTTACTAGGCTAGCATCACGGATTTGTTTCTCTAGAGAATTTGTCAACAGATCATGTACATTAAAGTTGTAAATTTTGCTTTGTATATATGTTCATTAAGTAATAATCATTTTTATTTAATTTTAACTTTTTTGGATGAATGTTCACATGTCTGTGTGTGTACTTTTATCAATTTTCTGCCATGCAACATAAACGGCATACTCCGGAATTTCATTACAACGGAAATTCGATTTACGGAAATTATTCCCATGGAACAAAAATGTTCGCTATAACGAGACTCCACTGTATAGTCATGAAAACACGACTCGGATGGTATTCAAACTGGGCAGATATGGATTTATTTGAAACGTAAAAACAGTCATGCCAAAAATAAGATTGCAATGGCGGCCCATATAGTGCAAAGATATTGCTGTGAACCGTTTAAGTATAAACATAAGGTCTGGACTTAGGAATTGTTAAAAAAATGTAAACGAACAATCAATAATTATAAATCCATTGTCGTTGGACAAACATGCATGGACTTTTATTTGATCAATATGCTGAATAACATAACGGGATCCTTTTCCACATGATGGACTGCTTGAAAAAGTGTAACAAATGTAACGGACTGATTTCTTCCTTAAAAAAATACTCATAAGAGTTGGGTACGAGTGAAATTGCCTTCCAGTTGAAAGTTAAACACATTACACATATAAATATATTTGAATTTCTTTAAAAATTAAATAACCAAATTTGTAAGTCAGAAATTTATTACTCCTCCGTATATATGCTGAGATTACTTCTATCTGGAAAAGAAAGTCACCTGATAGCATTTTTTAAGAGTTTGAGTATTTTATAAATATCTAATAGTATAAATAACAATTTCGGTTTGTATTTTAGTTACATTGCCAGTAACGAGCGCTTGTATATAAAATATCTGGTCCAGTTTAAAATTGAGCCAGCCTCGATTTAAATTTTGATCTGGACCTGTCGACAGGCCGAAATCAAAATTTTTATCTGGACTGGCCCAGATCAAAATTTAATATGGTTTAAACTCAACCAGATTCTAATATATATATATATATATATATATATATATATAAGCAAACGTATTCCGAACCTCATTATATTATCATATAACACAATTGTTTTTGAAAAAAATATACATAAAATATGTAGATTTTACATAAACTGAACCCAATACCTCGAGGAAAAACATTTTATTCTATTTATTTTTCCAAATCAGTTTGTGAGATTTGTTAAAAAACTATTGGCACATCTATGAGCACTGTCATCTCGGCAGTGACGTCTCCCACAAGTAACTCCGCTGTGATTAAAAAATCTAGATCTCTTAAAAAGTATTTCGGATACTGTCATCTCCACATTTTCTGGGAAAAATAAAAACATATTTTGATAGACTTTAGTCATTTCTAAACTTTGCCTGGGATGTCAAACTTTGCACCAGTTAATCACATCAGGGCCCAGTCGTTGTTCTTAATGAAAAACTCCATACACATACCACCATCGTGTACTTTTAGATTTACCAAGCTCAAAGATTGAAATAGGTCAGCAAGCGAAGATTAATTAGTACAAACATATTAAATTTTGTTGGTATAAAGGCAAAATTAATGCCATTTAGGCATATATTTGGCATAAATTATATCAATTTCTAACAATGTTTCTAATAATTTCATTTTATTTTCCCTTGATAGCTATTTAACACCAGTTAAAAGGGAACACAATCATAATTATCATGAATGTAAGGAAAACAACGACAGATCACTGTTTTCCTTCCATAACTATGACATCGTGACATTTCGTAAAATAAAAAACAGTGAATATAAAACAATTGATGCCGTTTTTATCATTATTCTTCATATGACAGGAGGCTTGGAACTAAAATTGATTGAAAAAACAAAACAAGGTACTTAAAGGTAACTGAATCGATTACATTGTACAGGAAAAATAAAGAAAAACAAATTAAATTAGGAAAAAAAAAATAAATGCAAACAACACATCTGTTTAACCGACTTTTTTCCTACTCATGCACTGGCAATTTGATCAGAGATAACCGCGACAGCAGAAGGTCAGGAAGGGGGAGAGTGCGCTTGTGATGTATCGTCTCCGTGTATCAGTTTTTGTTTTCATTTGATTCATTAAAACATCAGAAATGACAAGGCATAAGGCAACGAAGGTAAATTTTAATTAATATACCATCAAGTTGCTTAAAACTACCGCCACCTAAAGGCGACCAATGACACTGATGGTTCGGGTGCGCTGTACTGACAAACTGAAATCAGTATGTTATAAAAAAATTGTAAATGTGAGAAGTCTTGATCTATTTTTAACGATTTAAAATTTTAGGAATTTTATTTTATACTGACTGAAAGCAGGCGACCATAATACACAAAGTTAATGTGGCAACGCCCCTCGGAGGCTGTCTCCGTGTGCTGTTGAGGTGCATCACCCTGCTGGGAATCGTCCCGCTTGTGGCTGGTGGCGTTAGTTTTGCTTGAACTTTTTGTTTCCTTTGCCGAGTTTTTCTTCTTACTCTTACTAGTACTGCTGTCACCGTTTGACGGTGTGCCACGATAATCATTGACATTGTCCATACTATCAATGATCGCAGTCACTAAGTCAGCACCAGGCTGATTACAGGGCTGCCTCTCAGCCATTGCTGTGTACAGTACAGTCACTACAGGCGTATCGGGCCCCAGTCGGTGCTGTCTAAACAGCCCTGACGGCGTTCTGGCACGTCTTTTTTCCGCAAAATTTAACCTTACAGTCCCGATATATTGCTTATCGTGCTACAGGTGAAAATAAAAGATTTGACACTGTTGCAGTGACCAAATCAAGCGGAATAGAAGAAAGTTGAAAAACACGTCTGATGCTTCTGGAAGCAAGCTGCGCATTGACTTCTGGGAAGCTTATGCATCTTTCATGATCTCATATGCAAATGAGGGTGGTAGAATTATCCCAGGAGTCGTACCTTTGGTGAGCTTATTCCCTGGGCCACAAAGTTAACCGTCACGTTAGACGAGCCCCCATTTTGTTACGAAGAAAAATTGTTGAGGGGAAAATCCTGGGCTGATCCGGGAGTCGAACCCAGGTCAGTGGCGTACAAGTCCGGCGAACCAACCGTTTCGCTAGCAAACCAAGCTTCAGTAGCGACACAGTTCGGTCCGATGTTATGTCACCCCGTAACACATCCCGTAACAGAATGCAAAAAAAAACTCCCTTTTGCAATGAAGACACGTTTGAGAAAAACTGCCGGCATTGTTGTTGAAGGAAGTCGCAATAAAACATAGTATTTAAATACAAGCCCCAGTGGTATTATTCAGCTGACAGAGGTCCTTTAGAATTGCCAATTTGTTGTCATGCCCACTGATTAAAGCCGCCAATATCATAATCATTACACTAAAATCACCCAAATTTTTTTCCCAAAGTCTTTGATGCCGTGGTGTTCCTGACATTTTTTTATCAACACCACATTTTTTTATCGCGTGTGTTTTGCTTTGCATATGCAGATATGTAAAACAGATGCGGCACTCCGAGCCATACATACGACATAAACAGAAAAGAGCAGATAAAAAGAAAACATCATTTAAATTCATGCACTCCAACCAATTAATAAATTGTATTAAGCGAAATGTAGATTAGATGATATACGAAGAGAGTGACTTTGCTTTGGGGAATATAATCGATTATATGGCATGCAGGATTTATTTTCAAACTGTGCATTATGTATTAGTTGTTTCGGTTTAATAGATGTATCAATAAACTGAAACCTGTCAAAAGGTTAAATTGATTGTATAAACACCATTCTGTTATCTCAAACAGACATTGGAATCAGATAACTGTTGTTTTATGGATATTAAATTCCTCCAAGGTTCAAATTTCCCAATTTTAGAAAAGCAAGTAAAGATATGTCATGGTCCTTTTTTTGTGAAAATGCAGATATAAGGGTCATTGGAAAAGGTCTACATAAACTAGGATCATGACTTCACTATGAAAGTTGCTTCGACCTTGAATATTTACATATTTGGTGAAAATCACAGAGTCGCATCCTAGAAAGGATGTAGGTATTGCTCCAAAATTAAGCTGACCGAAGTTCTTGGATAGTTTTGTTTAGTACGCGGCTCTTTTGGCACCTCGTATTAACCTGTTCTTGGTTTCGCGCCTTTTAACACCCTGCATCATTGCCGCTTGAAATACTGTGAGAATTTTAAAGAAAAAAATCAAAAGTTATTTATATTATGTATATGCATAGATACGGGTTGAAGGATGAAGTCTATTTAAATTAGGGTCATGACCTTTACCATAAGAGTGGCCTTGACAATTTCAACGTTTGGTATTGTTTTTCATAGGGTTTTCATCTACATATGCCAGATATGTAAAACAGAAATGTTATTCTCAGTCATGCTTACCAATATAAACAAACAAGAGTAGAAAAGGGAAAAAAATCATTAAATGATATATAAAATGAATTAAGGGAGATGTAGGGTATATGATACATGAAGAGATAACTTGCTTTAGGGAATATAATTGATTATAAGCAAGCGAGATTTACATTCATACACAAATATGTGAAGGTATGTGTCTGTATAAATATGTAAGTATTTAAAAATGCATATATATATATGTGTGTGTGTGTGTGAGACGTGAGTCTGAAATAGAGCATTATCATCATACTGTCAAATTGTTTCTGGTAAATAGATGTATCAATAATGTGAAACCTGTCAAAAGGTGGAACAATTTTGATTGGTTAAATATCATTCTGTTATCACAAAAAGACATTAAAGTGGAATCAGATGCCTGTCATTTTCATGCCTGTTTATCAAATTACACAGTTATCCAAACTGTACAGGACAAGTGAAATGTCATTTATATTGATTTTCATGCAGTATACAGAGATATCTGTTTCTAACAAGCTGACACATCTATTCAAACTCAAAGTAAACGAAATTGCAGGCCAGTCCTTTGATCTAAACTGAACAGACCCTGATTTATTTTAGGATCCTAAATAGTGCATAGACCCTTTGATTGAAATTTAATTTAATTCCTATGAGTTTATCTTATTTAATTCAATGTGTCAGGTAGTTGCCTTTGATAGGTTGCACCGACCAAAAGCGCCCGTAGGGTTCGTCTGCAGATATGTTGCGTCTAACAGTCAAATTGTTGATCTTCACTTTACTGTTTGAAAGACCGTATATGATGATGTTTAATGCATGTGCATGTATTTACTCTTTGAATAAGGTTTTTGGTCTTATTATTTCATTCTTAGGGACGAAGAAGCTTATTTCCCAAACGAGTTGTAATAAGTTCATGTGTTTTTATTGTCATAATACAGCTGCTGTTATAATTATAATAAATAGTTTAAATTATTTCTAAGTAAACCAATAATAACTTATCTTATTGAATTGCATGCCTGTTTCTGGCTAAAGTGTGGTTTGAAAAATGGCCTGAACATTTTAAAATCCCCCCACCCTTCTACCGGATCAGTTTAAGAAACCCATAATAAATGATATATAATATGCAATATATAGTGGTTTATATGTATGAGAGAGTACATTGCAGATAAGCATGTATGTGATACGTTTCAATTGCCACCATATGCACAACTGCAATGGATCCTGTTTCATGAAGCGCCAGAAACATATATGTTCTGCATTTATGAGAAATCTGAAACTGAGGCGTCGATTGGATACTACATTGAAATGTTTAATCTCAACCTTTCATATTCAGGCTAAAGAACAACTAGCATCAGGACAAGATATTTATCGTATTTTATTTATGCAACAGTCACAGAGCGTTCATGGACGTGGAATGAGTGGAGCCCGTGGTCCAGTTATACACATAATAAACGTTCGAGATTCTGGAACTGCGATTTCCAACATAGAGATATGCAAATAGGATGCATATCATCCCAAACTGAAAGAGTCTTCTGTGTCAGCAATGGTTACAAGTTACCTCCTGAAACCGTCAGACCAGAGGAGAACGTGTCCAACCTGGCAGAAGATCTACATGGTAGGTAGCAGTGTTTGTTTAATCGATTTATTGTGGATCGATGTTACATGATGCAATGGTTTCACTTACAAAACTGTTTGTGTTATCGAAGCTAACTATAGCACAATAAATAAACGATAAAGCATAGACCAAGTTGTTGGGGGTTGAAAACTTTGGTAGGTTTCTTAAGATGGCGAGTTTTGTTCACACGATAGCTAATTAAGCTCGTAGAAAAATCATTTAAAAATCTCGAGATAGCGTGAAATAACTAGTGTTATTTCGTAAATGTGCTCCCGAGCGATGTGGAATTGTCTAAAACAGTCCAGGTGTCTAGACAACTCTAACAAACTCATAACCAACTCCGCGAGTTTGTGGAAATCTCGTGTTGATTCTTTGTGGACTACTCGTACAATCTCTTTGTTGCTGAGCCATCCAGAGACGACGCTGTAGTATAGTCCTCGTGCTAAAACGACACTTGCCCCTGTTGATGACTACCATAATTTTGACAAAAAGACATGTTCCCTCCAAAACAAAAGGCATTTCTGTCTTGGCAGGCAAAATGCGAGGAATTCACGCCATCAACGACGGTCCTGTCCTGAGGTCGTGCGTACCTTGTACTGACTCGTGCTCAGCCCGTTCTGAGCTCGGTACAAATCCGTCAATTTGGCTGCTCTCGATCCTACCATGTTATATACTCGAAGCAAACACTCCTTAACTTGTGGATAACATTGTCTGTAAACACAATAAATTTTGTTTGGTTAGGCATACAGATATTGATTTGGGTCTGAATGCTTTATTATCCTAATGCATATCCAACTAAACCAGGTCATACCCAACTAACAAAGGCCACTTCACAATGATAGATTAAGTCCAGATAAGGTAGCAGGTCTAAAAAACAGGAAAAGATAGTGAATTAGATCGTGCTTGAGTATGGTAGGTTGTGTGTTGGTCTTCAGCGCAGATGCCAGCGTTGTATGCCCGTTAGTTTCTTTCTTTGTGTTTACATACTTTATATTCCTCTAGAGAACCCTTGTCCGGAGACGTTTTCGTACTTCTTGGGTCTTGGACACATAGCTCCTAGCCTTAGCTTTGAGGCATCATGCTACTCCTTCAACTTTGATGCCAAGAACTGGTCCGGCGCCGCCGATGTCTGTGAAGCGTCTGGTTCTAAGTTGGTCAGCATCGAATCCGAGTATGAGACAGAGCATATTAAAACGGTGTCCAGGCAATTTGAACAAGGTAGTGGTAGAAACAGAAAAGGAGAAAATCGCATAAAGGGACCCCCTCGGTTTAGTCATGCTTGATTTAAGCGTTATTGTAGCTATGCATTTTAAATCGTGTAATTTTTTACTGCCTATTTATATTAAATAAAAAGAATTGTTAATATCATTATTATCATTGTTATTTTTATTATTACTAATATTATTATTATTTTCATTATTTTTTATAATAATAATAATAATGTCATTATTTTACATTGATTTTGCATTATTAGTAAATGGTAAGAAGGGATGGTGGACTTCTGGTGTGGATTCAGAGATAGAGGGTATCTGGGTTTGGAGAGCAACAAAACACCCCTTAGTGTACGTGAACTGGCGTTTTGGAGAACCAAATAATTATCAGCATCAATTGTATGGCGACGAAGACTGCTTGGCTGTTTTGGAATGGATGTGGAATGACGAAAGTTGTCATAAAATGAAACAATTCATTTGCGAAATTGAAGCCATCTCCAAGGAGGCGTTAACTGTTGAGATAACAGTGGTAACCGTTAATAAAAACAATAACACTATAACGGATACGACCAGTAACGTTAAAATAATACATGCAATCTTGAGATGTCATGGACAATCGGAGAAAGGTCTTACAGGTCAGTGGTGATCTCAAGTGATCCAGTTGGAAAACCGGTCGTTAGGAGATCATAGATCCTGTATAAAATTTTCCCTACGGTTGGTCGTACAGATATGGGTAGTTTTTGGTGATCACAGATAATTTGAAACCAGTGGAGACTAATAACAGCGCGAGAGTCTTGCAGTGGTCTGACACAGCTGCAACTAAAACTATCCTGCATGACCAGCGATCTACTATAAAAGTGGTCTTTTGCAGGCGTAATCGCACGGCCACGTATTACTAGTCGCACATTAGGTATGGACAGTTTCACTTATAGATGCTGATAGCCGCTGATGGCCTGTGTGCGCTGTAATATTAAACTAAATGTGATATTTTTTGCAAAAAGAAGTAAGTCACTATGACCATCTGTATAACGAACTTGAGTGGCGGCGGTCAGGCCCAAGTTTCCCCAGTCTTTTGATCTTTGTTAAACCCAGCCGACAATGACAGGCTCATTAATGCATGACAAGGCAGGTTTTCACACCCTGGCCATAGTCGAGTGGTCATGTCACCGCTGTTCACCCCCTGTCACCCCCTGTTGAGCGCACTCGTGTTCACTTCTCAACAGTCTCCCAGATTTTCTGAGCGCAGCAGACAAGTAGTTGATTGATTGATCCTTGCTACGTCCAGGTACTGGAGGCAGACATCAGGAGTCTTTATATGGAAACGCCACTGGGAGCGAAGCAGTAAGCCGCCGTCGATTCAGCTAAACAAACCGAAGCCTAGTTGAACGATGCAAGTATTCTGTCGATCATCGGAGCAAAAGCGGACCAGGAGGAGGATGGTGACATAGACAGAGACGTGAATGATTCGCTGGTTGAACCTTTAAAGAGGGCTGATGCCAGAGATTGTCTGAAGGCCGCGATCAGGTTCTTCGAAAAGTAACCAGACCCCGCGGATAGGGCTAACATACTAGAGAATCTTTGGCATGCCGCCACAGTGTTGGGTTCACCATACGGATGTTACTAGGCTAGCATCACGGATTTGTTTCTCTAGAGAATTTGTCAACAGATCATGTACATTAAAGTTGTAAATTTTGCTTTGTATATATGTTCATTAAGTAATAATCATTTTTATTTAATTTTAACTTTTTTGGATGAATGTTCACATGTCTGTGTGTGTACTTTTATCAATTTTCTGCCATGCAACATGAACGGCATACTCCAGAATTTCATTACAACGGAAATTCGATTTACGGAAATTATTCCCATGGAACAAAAATGTTCGCTATAACGAGACTCCACTGTATAGTCATGAAAACACGACTCGGATTGTATTCAAACTGGGCAGATATAGATTTATTTGAAACGTAAAAACAGTCATGCCAAAAATAAGATTGCAATGGCGGCCCATATAGTGCAAAGATATTGCTGTGAACCGTTTAAGTATAAACATATGGTCTGGACTGAGGAATTGTTAATGTAAACGAAAATGTTAACGAACGATCCAATAATTATAAATCCATTGTCGTTGGACAAACATGCATGGACTTTTATTTGATCAATATGCTGAATAACATAACGGGATCCTTTTCCACATGATGGACTGCTTGAAAAAGTAAAACACATGTAACGGACTGATTTCTTCCTTAAAACAATACTCATAAGAGTTGGGTACGAGTGAAATTGCCTTCCAGTTGAAAGATAAACACATTACACATATAAATATATTTGAATTTCTTTAAAAATTAAATAACCAAATTTGTAAGTCAGAAATTTATTACTCCTCCGTATATATGCTGAGATTACTTCTATCTGGAAAAGAAAGTCACCTGATAGCATTTTTTAAGAGTTTGAGTATTTTATAAATATCTAATAGTATAAATAACAATTTCGGTTTGTATTTTAGTTACATTGCCAGTAACGAGCGCTTGTATATAAAATATCTGGTCCAGTTTAAAATTGAGCCAGCCTCGATTTAAATTTTGATCTGGACCTGTCGACAGGCCGAAATCAAAATTTTTATCTGGACTGGCCCAGATCAAATTTAATATGGTTTAAACTCGACCAGATTCTAATATATCCTAGTATATATATATATATATATATATATATATATATATATATATACATACATATATATATATATATATTTATATATAAGCAAACGTTTTCCGAACCTCATTATATTATCATATAACACAATTGTTTATGAAAAAAATATATATATAATATGTAGATTTTACATAAACTGAACCCAATACCTCGAGGAAAAACATTTTATTCTATTTATTTTTCCAAATCAGCTTGTGAGATTTGTTAAAAAACTATTGGCACATCTATGAGCACTGTCACCTCGGCAGTGACGTCTCCCACAAGTAACTCCGCTGTGATTAAAAATTCTAGATCTCATAAAAAGTATTTCTGATACTGTCATCTCCACATTTAGTGGGAAAAATAAAAACATATTGTGATAGACTTTAGTCATTTCTAAACTTTGCCTGGGATGTCAAACTTACCACCAGTTAATCACATCAGGGCCCAGTCGTTGTTCTTAATGAAAACCTCCATACACATACCACCATCGTGTACTTTTAGATTTACCAAGCTCAAAGATTGAAATAGGTCAGTAAGCGAAGATTAATTAGTACAAACATATTAAATTTTGTTGGTATAAAGGCAAAATTAGTGCCATTTAGGCATATATTTGGCATAAATTATATCAATTTCTAACAATGTTTCTAATAATTTCATTTTATTTTCCCTTGATAGCTATTTAACACCAGTTAAAAGGGAACACAATCATAATTATCTAGAATGTAAGGAAAACAACGGCAGATCACTGTTTTCCTTTCATAACTATGACATCGTGACATTTCGTAAAATAAAAAAAACAGTGAATATAAAACAATTGATGCCGTTTTTATCATTATTCTTCATATGACAGGAGGCTTGGAACAAAAATTGATTGAAAAAACAAACAAGGTACTTGAAGGTAACTGAATCGATTACATTGTACAGGAAAAATAAAGAAAAACAAATTAAATTAGGAAAAAAAAATAAATGCAAACAACACATCTGTTTAACCGACTTTTTCCCTACTCATGCACTGGCAATTTGATCAGAGATAACCGCGACAGCAGAAGGCCAGGAAGGGGAGAGTGCGCTTGTGATGTATCGTCTCCGTGCATCAGTTTTTGTTTTCATTTGATTCATTAAAACATCAGAAATGACAAGGCATAAGGCAACGAAGGTAAATTTTAATTAATATACCATCAAGTTGCTTAAAACTACCGCCACCAATAGGCGATCAATGACACTGATGGTTCGGGTGCGCTGTACTAACAAACTGAAATCAGTATGTTATAAAGAAATTGTAAATGTGAGAAGTCTTGATCTATTTTTAACGATTTAAATTTCAGGAATTTTATTTTATACTGACTGAAAGCAGGCGGCCATAATACACAAAGGGACTGCTTATGAAATGTGTCTATTCGTTGATTTTTAATAAAAAAAAATAAAGCTTCATACAGGGACTACTTCATAAGTTTAACGTTCACAATACTCTAGCATTCACGCGGAATGGCTTCGCAATGATTCAGATATCTCATAATATTTTTACAAACAGAAGGTTAATAGTTTTTTTATGAGATTCATTTTCTTTCATCGGCTCCAGTTATCGAGAGTAATACTGTCAAATTGCAGCTAGTTTGTGGTTTCTGGATGCTTTTATAAACGCAGATTCTTACAGTATATGATATTCACAGTTTGCTTAACAAGTTGCTTGATCTCAAATCTGTATTTTTAATATACACAATATTTGTATGCCATACCCAAGAACACAAATGAATTGATTAACGAAGTAATTAAATTTTCCAGTATTTTCTACTGTTGTCTTTTTGTCATGTGACAATGTTTTCAAAATCAATTAATTAATCTTGAGGTCCCCTCTACTGAATAATGACTTATTACTTGCCATGTGCAGCTGTTTTGTATTATATTCTCAGTTTCAAGATACTACTTGCATTTTTATCTAAATTTAATCTTGTCATTACACGAAAATATTTTAAAATGTTTCTTAAATGTCATATTAGGGAGCAACATCGCGTGACAAAATCGGACATCAAAAACAAGTAAGCTTATGTGCTGTCAGATGTTGATTATCCATGAATGAAATTAAAACTCGATCATCCTAAATGTGTCTTCATAATGCATAATTGGCAATAAAATACGACTATTTGCCTTTGAATTAATTCGTGCATTTACGAGATACCTGTACAACTTAACATCAGTGTGGTGTACAGGAACGGAGGGGAAATCAACACATAGTAGCTAATGGAACATATAATATCGCTGCTATTTTACATTTCACGGGAATAAAGTATAAAACCATTACAAAGGGAAATTAAATTTGACCATGAACTACATCAAATTTGCACAGTTTATTTTTTGTGATGCTTCCACAAAATTCAACACAATAAGGAATGATATATTTGCAGTTACATTGTAGGCGTTTTAACATTAAATGTAAAACTATTTAAACTGTATGATCAAACAGAAAAGCGAGTAAATGTTTCAGCACTGAAATCATAAAATATATTTAAAGTATAAAGAAATAATATGATAATAAATGATAAAATCTATTTAATTTTAATTACGGACGGAATAAATGGTAGTGTGTACTGACTGGAGAACCGGACTTCTTCCATGAAGAACATTCTCACACGATTTCGAAACTGTAATTACGGTGACCAGAGTGACCAGCAATGGATAAAGGCACGCACAGCTACAGAACAGGAGAACGCCGTCTGCGCCACTGAGAATAAAAAGACATCAACGGAAGGGATGAAAATAATGGAAATGACGAAATGACGCATTGTGCTGTTTTGACAAATATAGTAGCAAAATGAGTTGGGGGGGGGGGTTAGGATTAGTGTTTTTCGCATTAAACAATCACTCCGCACCGCGTGTCGGAACAGTGTAAAACAGGATTAAGGAAAAAAAAACCTTGTCAGGTACCTTTCTTCAGAAATCAGTAAGGGCGGGAGAATAACATGATAATAACGAAATTTTTCCCGAGCAGGTAAAAACACGACAAAACAAAACGAAGTTTTACCGAAATTTTATATACTTTCTTGAGAAGCAACAATGTTATTCTTAGTGTGTGATTGTCATAACACGGGAATTTTTTATCTGATGACATGCATGATCACGTTTTACTCTGCACAAGAAAAGGGGATGGATGTCCGGACCACCCTTTTTTAAGCCGCAATCTTTTTTAAGGCTCCCCCTTACCTTTTTACAGGTTTTATCATAAGTCCTCCGGGGTTGGACACATCCTGGATCCAACCCTGCTTGATCCCCCCCCCCTGCATCCGCTACCATGCAGGGACTGGATCGCATGCTTTACACAGGATTTACAACGAAAATGTTCAGTTACACATTAACACGTGATTCATGCTGTCGCAATTGTCAGATGAGAAATATTAAGGAACGGTTTGTGACATTATGCAATTACGTGCTGAAGCACTCAGGTGGGAGTGAATGAGAATTGTGATTATGTCTGCATTTGGAAATGAGCTCTGATCTTTTTTTTTTAGCCTTTTTGTATTGGGGAACGTAATGTTTTGGACCTTTTCTTCAAGGCAAAGATTACAATTTCCACTGGGGAGCTTTCTCTGGGATGCGCGATTGAAGACCCGCCAGTTATTTGAATATAGTGTGTTTGTTTTCTGTTGGAGCCAAATGAACTTTGAGAGTTCCGAGTCTCTTTCGTACATTAGGTGGCTAAATGATTTCTTGTTTCTCCTTTAGCGGGGTTTTAAGTCGGTGCCTACAAGTCCGAAGTAGGTTGTCTCCGAGGTCTGGGTTGTGACGTCAGCGGCATAGATAATGCCAGCTTGTAGGCATGCTCCTTGAAGGGGGCACTCTGGGTTTTTCTACGGCAATTGCATCCGCTGGGTTTGGTTTTGTTTTATCCGCTCGAAAGCTCGTTGTTATGCTTCTTATTCATAGACTGCATGTTTGGCATGGTGCTGTAGCCGACTTTGACTGAATTTTTGTTGAATATTTTGTGGAGTGTAGGGTTGGTGGGGAAGTGCTTGTGGACTAGTCTAAGAAATATTCTGGCTACGTTTGTTTTTACATTGGAGCTGAATGGTGGGTTGAACCATAGAATATTTCGTCTTCGACTTTTTTTTCACTTTGATATTTCACTGTTGGCTCGTATGTCATTTCCTGTATCTGTCAGCGTGCGGTCCTTGTACACTGTTTATCATCATGTCACCTGCAACCAGTGCTCACTCCTGTCAGTGGTATCGCGGTGTTTGCTGTGTGGCGAGATTGAATTGATATTGTATGGTAGATATTGTATGCACTGCATATCAGTTTGATTACATACCGTGTCTTTTACAAGTGCTTAATCGAAATTATCTATATACAAATTCATGACATATTTTCTACATACCATGGTTCCGCCCAAAATGCATTAAACCCAGGAAAGCCTGACCCCCTTCGCTTATCGTGTCATTGATACCTCAAGGAAGAAACAAAAAAATCATAACCGTAATGAATGTTATATCTATTTCATTAATCTTTTCCCAGACCATAACCAAAATTCTCCATGAACGCTTTCTCTATCTAGAATCCCGGGCTAAATTGATATTGATTCTTGAAGAATTTAAAATATATCAATACCGATTGCATACATGCATACATTTTAACATATTTGTAGATTATATGCATTTTATTAAGTTTGACACATGATATACAGTAAATTTATACACTTTTTTTCTATGATGACCAATAAGGATGAATAGATAAAAAATATGTAATCGATTTACTGATATTTGTCCATCACATGACACTAAAAAGGATAAATGCTAAGACCAAAAGTGTTTCAAACATCTTTTACCAGGACAGCCTATATTCAGCTCATTTGCTGGTTTTCAACAGGGTCCTGAATAAAGTTGGGAACATGTAAAGTGAATAAAATATACATCATACACATATAGATTAAACATGACATAGTGCTCTATATATTAAATACATTGTTCAATACATAGCGCGAACGATTAAAAGATGTTATGCAGTAATGGAACATAGTCGTTACATAGAAGACATTGAAAATGAAATAAAATAAAATAAAAATCAATCTCATGAAATTGATAAAAGGTAGATTTATGGTAATGTACATGTTAGAATAAAATAAAAATATGACTATCAAGTGCGAGAAATGCTTGTATAAAGATCAGTATTGGAAGATATTATTGATAGATTTGATACTCATGCGTACGGTAATTATTTCGGTAATAAATAGGTTATTCTTAACTCTGTTTTGTCAGCCCTCAGTATAAACCATGCGGTGCTTTTGAAATGTAATGTGTAAATCTTATGTGGACAAACGAGGTGCATTTTACAGACATTTAAAGATAATCAAGAAATTAAGTTTGACATTGGATGATAATAAAAGTTTGTACAACCTGGCGCTTGAATTAATGACACAAAGGACGGTCTGTTCCCAGTTGGACGAGTCCCCGGGAAGATCGGAATAAAGGTTGGGATTTTCCTTCATGTTTTAAAACTCGACCATCTCAACAATTCGATCCAGTTTGTCAGAGCTAAGAGGTTACCAATAAATTCCGCTATCATTCTTATCCAGGTTTTGGTCTTCTGCTTCAAATCTTCATATCTTACAAATAAAAAGTTGTTTTCATTACGATGGATCCAATATGACTTGGAATGGTCAAACCAGCTCCCGTACACTACATCCTTAGAGATGAACGCTTCGAAAAAACGCGTTCCAGGTTCCGTTCCAAGGACCACAAAAGGTGCAACTTGATGATAATGGAAGGAAGAAACTGCTACATCTTTTGGATTCCTAACAGGTGAACAGAAGAAGAGTTAAAAAGGAGGATGGAACATTTTCCCTGAAATATCTTTTTATAAAGATAATTTTTTGCTAGAGGTAACCCCCCCCCCCCTCCATCCGACCATACATGGTGAGAATAAACCTTCCGGACACCAGGAACATTGGTCAAGTTTCAATTCTGTAAACTTTCATTTGGATGAGTTAATGCATTGAGATATAACCCGGGGATGCTGTTGTTTTTGTGAATACCATATGATAACTAAGAAACTGGAGATAAACAACCCAGCATCCGAAACTAATATATATATATATATATATATATATATATATATATATATATCTTTATTCGTACAAGGAAGTAAAGTACATTATATACAATGAACCGAAATATGAAATAAATGAAAAATATGCGGAAAGAAGGAAAGAAAAATCATAGTTCAGTCCATCTTTTACAAAATCGGTTGATAATAAATCAGTAAGTGTTTTAACCTCATTTATGCTGTGGCAACTGTATCTTTTTTTGAGTAATAGAAATGTCAAAAGAATGTTGAAATTCATATAGGCTGATTCCCGGATAATTTTAAATGTTCATGAATTTCAAGTTGTGATGTGTCCGTAATAACGGATCCCCGCAAAAATGTGACTCCCTTTAACATAATATGGGATTCCGTCGGTCGGTACGTCATTGAGTTAATGCATTGAGATATAACCCGGGGATGCTGTTGTTTTTGTGAATACCATATGATAACTAAGAAACTGGAGATAAACAACCCAGCATCCGAAACTAATATATATATATATATATATATATATATATATATATATATATATATATATATATATCTTTATTCGTACAAGGAAGTAAAGTACATTATATACAATGAACCGAAATATGAAATAAATGAAAAATATGCGGAAAGAAGGAAAGAAAAATTATCGTTCAGTCCATCTTTTACAAATCGGTTGATAATAAATCAGTTGGTGTTTTAACCTCATTTATGCTGTGGCAACTGTATCTTTTTTTGAGTAATAGAAATGTCAAAAGAATGTTGAAATTCATATAGGCTGATTCCCGGATAATTTTAAATGTTCATGAATTTCAAGTTGTGATGTGTCCGTAATAACGGATCCCCGCAAAAATGTGACTCCCTTTAACATAATATGGGATTCCGTCGGTCGGTACATCATTGAGTTAATGCATTGAGATATAACCCGGGGATGCTGTTGTTTTTGTGAATACCATATGATAACTAAGAAACTGGAGATAAACAACCCAGCATCCGAAACTAATATATATATATATATATATATATATATATATATATATATATATATATATATATATATCTTTATTCGTACAAGGAAGTAAAGTGCATTATATACAATGAACCGAAATATGAAATAAATGAAAAATATGCGGAAAGAAGGAAAGAAAAATTATCGTTCAGTCCATCTTTTACAAATCGGTTGATAATAAATCAGTTGGTGTTTTAACCTCATTTATGCTGTGGCAACTGTATCTTTTTTTGAGTAATAGAAATGTCAAAAGAATGTTGAAATTCATATAGGCTGATTCCCGGATAATTTTAAATGTTCTTGAATTTCAAGTTGTCATGTGTCCGTAATAACGGATCCCCGCAAAAATGTGACTCCCTTCAACATAATATGGGATTCCGTCGGTCGGTACATCAGATGCTATGATCAGATCGCAAACAGAAACACCCATAAGCCAAATAGCGGTCTCGCGAGATGTACTCTGGTCAGTGACCTTGAAAGGTCAAGTGAGTAAAAATAAGTTTTATTGCATAAAAGGTCGGCTCCCTTTGGCTTGCGTTTTCTGCATAGCTTTATGATATCATGCGTAATATCTGCTGTCGTCAATTAAGCGATCAAACGAGGTGGATAGAAGAAAGTGTAAACCCTCCCATCAAGTGACATAAGGGTAAATTTATGCATTTGTAGATTTTTATTTGGTAGTTGTTGCTAGTAAACCCAAATTATCGCTCATATAAACATAAATGTAAACATAATGGAGTTGAGGCATAACTTTGAAACATGTAAATAATGGATGGAGAAGATTTATTGCTCGTGTGTTTTAAAAAAATGACTAAAATGAAAAAAGAAAAACCCGGCACCTTCCTTAGGGAAGACACTTGCAGGTTGCTATTAATTCATTTGTCCATCAGTCTTGGTCGAGACAATTAGTGAGTTACTCCATAATCTTGAGACTTGTGTCATAAGTTATGAGATAAGAAATACTTTGCAGAAGTTGGAGGCCGGTTGCCGGCTCAGGCCTGATAGGACAAAATAGTTTAAAATGTTTTGAAAACGTTTTGCAAAATGTTTTGAAAAAGTTTGTTCGTGATGTTTTTATAACTTTTTTTGTGTGTTAGAAAAAACGTATTTAGAACGTTTTAGCAAAATGATATTTAAATGGGTTTTTTTTAATGATTTTGTAAAACATTTTATAAACGTTTTCATAATATTTTATTAACATTTTGTGAGATACATTTTTTATATTTTAGAAATGTTTCCTTCAAAATATCCAAGAAACATTTTTATAACATTTTCATATTTATCTTCATGCTGAAACATATTCCCTACAATCCAATTTGTGATATGTTTTGCATGGGCTTATATCATACCTTGTGAATATATAAGCATTTAATTCATATTTTGAGTTGACAGGGTTTCTTTAGTGTGTGCAGGACAGGGCAAATTGGTAACCAGCTTTTGTAGTACCAACATGGTTAAAAGTTGGCATGAAAGGTAGAAAAACACTTTCACCATTATTTTATCTATATTATGATCATATCTGCCAAAAAACGGATTTGAACAATAGAGTTTATTCATCTCTGTTGAAACTACAGCTGCATATTTTATATCATTTTTGCTATCAACTTCACACCAAATAAACATATTCTCACGTATAAACAAAGAAAAGAGTAACTGGTAAGGCACATAGATTTATTTTAAAAAAAAAAACATCAGTCTGAATCAGAATCTGTGATGTCTTCCACTGGAGCAGGCTCCCTCCCTTTCCTTTCCTTCTTTGTCTCTTTTGCCTCTGTAGAGATAGATATGTACATATTACCATTAATGAAATTCACTAAACAAAACTTTTAATGGGCAAGTATCCAATTGACAGGAATTTATTTATCCTATCACATGCAAGATGTAAATCAATTACTGAATGCCTACTGTATTGTATATTACAATATGATACCTGACAAATCTGATAGGATAGAACAGTTATATAATTTATTTAATACAAAAAGTACACTTCTTTAAAAAGTAAGTCTAGATGAGAAAGGATGTTCCCTTTACTCAGAAAACATAAAGAAAACCACAATATTATTTGCGTTACCAGTTAAAAAGACTTTAATAATACATCTTACATTAAAATACACATCATTTTTCGATATATATATATAAAGTGATGTCGGCATATTGTTTCAGGGATATCTTAGTTACCAATACAATATTTTTCGTTTATCACCATGTTTCCTGCACAAGTGTATTGTTATTCGTTAATACACTTTAATATGTTAAATTGCAACTGTGTTATTTTGTCAAATTCAGGTGCGGAAAATTTTCTTTATTCTTAAGCAAGGGCAGGTGGGCTAAAATGTGTTCATTTACACATGTTTATGAACATCTCTACAAATCAATATGAGGTTGTTCATAGTTTTATAGACAGATATTATTATCTAGAGATTATATATCATTTGCTAGAGAATACTGTAAAGGTTCCATACTACTATTTATATCGTTCAAGAGAATGCATATCCACAAAAAACAACCAAATTTAAAAGCTGTAATGTTATTTAAATTAAGCTAATGTATATTGCCTTTATTAAACTCACTTTCAGCCAGTTGGTATCTCCTTTTTTGTTTGGTGCATTGCGCAGTACCTCAGCTATTTCATGGTGCACATCCAGAGGCAACCTTGCCTTACATGCTCTTCATTACAGCCTCTGTAGAATACAAGTTACAGAGTGAAAGAGAAATAGTGACAAAACCCATATCAAATCATAAGATGTATCTTTATCAAGATGCTATAGCTATGTGACAGCAAAATCAGAATGAAAGCAAAAACAAATTTAATGATGGTCACTCAGCCCATAAAAATGCATTCAGCATAAAACACCAATGTCAAAAATAAATTTAACAGTACCTGAATGGCTACATCATTTGGAATGAATTTTTTCGATGTAGGAATATTTAAAAGAAAAAAATGCTCTGTATAAATAACAGTTGAAAAGGATGGCATTGAAATTGAATTATATCTTCTCTATATTCTTGCAATATAATATGAAGTATCTTTACTTAACTGCTGTTATATTTATTTTGACTGCCCTAGAAAGTAACATTAAAGACCATGAAAAAGCCATCCGTTTCATCAGGTGGACGAAGGATCAAGTCTGGTTCTACACACAACTTTTCCCCTTCCGCATTACCAGCTAAGATATATCAGGACATAGTGATGTGCATGTGTAAATATATAACAACAGACTAAATTAAAAAATCACTTTAACATTAAGGCATTGATGAGACATGAGTTTCATATTCACTAATAGGAAAACTTACTAGAAATAATTTTTCTTATTGGTCTGTCTTTGAACCTGGACTTCCCCTTGGCCCCAGTCAAACTGAACGAAGACATCAAATAGTTGGTCACCAGGGATCTCATAATCAAATCTGTCACTTTTTTGAGGTCTGCATCCTTACGGAAGGGGGCCAAACGCTTTACCTAGAAAAAAAGGTTTCATAACATGGCAATGAAGAGTATTAAGATTTGCACAATCTAGATAATAAAGCCTAGCTTATTATAAGTAGATCTAAAAACAATTAAATGTTTTCTTTTATTTTAAGCTTTGAAATCATACTGTATAAAGCAAGTAGAGGTTATTGATCTAGCATGGTTATCAAACCAATATTATATTAAAGGGATACAGAGTTCGAACTAAAGACACCCAAATACTTTGTATTTACGAACAATATACACATACATGACTAGAAGATCATAGGTCGAGCGCTTGCAGGTAATTTAAATTTAACAAAGAGACAGGATGACAGGTGAACAAGTATTTGCATTAGCACTGTTCTAAGACAGCTGAAAAATAACACTTTAGTGCATTCATGCTGTAACTGTATGCCTTGCAGAAAAATTTCTTAAATAATGTGGATTGAAGAATAACATATGTCAGACCAAAGATCAAGCAGACACTATAAAGTGACAACAACTGACAGTTGTTGAGAATTGTAGGCTGTAGAGGGAAAAAGTGGAATCTTGTAATATCTCGTTTGATGCTAAATGGTACAGGAATTTTTAAGAATTTGTAAAAGATTCAGTAAATCTTACCCAATACTGTGTCTAAAACAGAAAATATCCCTTTCTCGCTTAAATAAGTTCGAAAAATGAGACCCCACATTTTGCAAAATCAACATTTTTGTGCGTATCAATGGTAACAGCAGAATGAGATAGCTACACAACAGGAGGAAGGCCATGGCATGGCGAGTATAATGAGCTACAGTTTATGCAGCTACGGTAAATTTCGACGAATTATAACAAAAATAAAATTTCAACGGTTTTCAACGGTTTTTAACATCTTACAAGGCTCTTCTTGTAGGGTGCATCTTCCTCCAATCTTTTTTCAAACTCCTCTAGTTCCCTCATGGTTGTCATTTTCCGATCTACCAATTCTTCCGATTCATCTTGTTCTTCACCGACTTCTCTTAATTTGTTCATGACTAACGCTGATAGAGACGCCAGCCGTTTTTCTATTCTTACTTCGACTGCATGAAATATGACTTATTTTAATGTTATTAGAAACTAGATGCTCTCAAGTAAAAAAAATAGCATTTTATTATATTCAGGCATGTGTCTCCATATAGAATCAGGATAAAAAAATGTGTGGATAAGTTTTCATAGGTGGATAAACGTTAGATCATTTAATAACACTGAAATAATATATTTATTTAAATAGCAATGGAATTATAGGTTTATCAACAAAATTTCAGGGAATGATGATCTACTTCTTATATAAAGTAGCCATTTACTGTACATTTATAACTGGTCAGAAATTATCTTCTGACCAATAAGCTATATAGAATTGCTGCATCATACCAAAAGAGTTAAACAATTATGGATATGTAGTAATAAAAGCACGTATATGATATATAAAACAAAAAAAAGTGTTAATCACCTACTGTGGAACATGTACCACACATGCCGGAAGACTCCAAGGCACGAGGAACACCATTTCCTGCAATATTTGTTAATTTGTTCATATAAATGATGCATTGTTAACTGATAAGCTGTGCAAATTTCAGGACTTTTTTTTTCTTTCAAGATTTTTGGCCTTTTTGCTTGTAAGAAGAAATTATTTCTGTACTGTATGATATACGAGGGGGGGGGGCATATGTGCAGGGTAAGGCCTAGAATAATATTTGATTTTGTACCTGAGATAACAGCAATATATTTCAAATCAGAGGGCAAATCGAAATAATCATTTAGCCACAAGGTTCACCACATAGTAATCTTTAAACACATATATGCATATATTTATTGATAAAAAAGCAGAGTATAAATGCAAAAATATTATTAAATAAGCTTAAATATTTCCATTAATATCCACTTCAGCTTTCCAGGTCGTCATTTAATATGAAATTAAAGGTACACCACTTGCGAATTTTCTGGCAAGGCAGACATTTTTCAGGCCAGGAAAACTTGATCCTTCATAAAAACACACTCATACAAGGAAATGGATGTATTTGGCCAGTATGGTCAACTTATTTTTAATTCTCAATATTGAAGGTGTTCCGAAGCCTACCTTGACTAGTGCTAGGTTGATTGGAGCCAGTACTGGCGATGGGTGTCTGAAAATCCAGGGATGGCATGTCAGGCCTCGACTCAGCTTCAGTAACTACATACAAATGGAAACAATATATTACCTTGATATTTTACTAATAATTACAATTTATAATTTATGCAGCTTTTGTGATGATAGGAAACTAAGAAAACTTAAAAAACTTCAATAGTAGATCTTGGGGAAGGTTTTGGGGGTGTCTGGATCAACCACTTCCTATTGAGCTGCTGCAAACTTTTTGATAGATTTTATTCAAAGTTTGCTTCTTTGAGAGGGGAATGTTTTCTTGGGATTTTTGGTCTTCCCATATTGAACCCTCCTGGATATCCTGGATCTGCCCATGTACATATATAATATAGACGACATATTGGTATGATCAACATTTTTTAATTCTCAATATATCCAATATCTACCTTGGATATTGTTCCTGTTTGGTTGCTCTGAGCCAGAACCATCAGTGCATGCATTGTTGTCCAGGGAGGGCGTATCTGGCTCAGACGGCGTGCCACATCCATCTTCTTTAGCTAAATAAAAATGGAAACAAATTGTGACCTTAATATTTTGCCAATCCCTGTGTTCTGCACAATTTCCTTAGAGTGTATATGAATTTGAAAGCAACTGTGAAATAACAAACCTTTTGATTAAGTTTCACAGAAAATGTATGAATTTTTCCAGCTCAGCTGACTCGATGTCAAATAAGCTGTTGCAATGATCTTTTCTCTGCTTCCCATGTGTTTCGCCTTCTATATACAGTTTTATTTCATTGCATAACTCCTGTTAACATCATTAGATCCACATCCGGTTACCCACAGTGCAAGAGCTAGAGTTTATGAAAGCCTTTATTTATGAAAAGAATCTTTTGTGTTGGATCATAAAATTGAAATGTTATATCTGATTAATATACTTTAAGTTTACCATGCAAAAATTGTCAAAATAAGGGAACTGAGAAGTTTTAGAATTTATAATGAAAGTTGTTAATTGAATTTTGATCGTTTGCTTATTTTAAAGTAGGAGTATTACCTTCTGATTCTGATTTTTTAGTAGGATCAGGGGGCAGTTCAATTCTTTCCCTTTTTTTCTCTAGAGGATGATGCTTCGTCTGAAAGCGGAATTTACAGTATAATTATTCCTAATCAATTAATATCGCGTAGACTATTAACAAATACTCCTGTGTATTATGATATATGGCTAATCGGGAGTTTTCATGATTAAGTTAACTATTTTATCACATTTGCTGACATAATCCAAGTTAAAACTATGCTAAAAATATATCTGTATAAAAGGTTCACTGTTATACTTCAAAGCATATGCTAAAGTTGTGAGGGGAAATTTCTCAATAATTTAACTAATAATTAATTTTAATATTATATATTACAGTGTAATTAATTTCAAGCCATTAAATGAACATTCTGTACAAAAAATACCTTCTTCAATGCTTCTACTGCTCTCATCTTCATCATCGCCACTATTCCTGAATCTAACAGGCTTTGATCTCTTCCTTTTTCCCCCCAGTTCCTCCTCTGACTCTATATTTGAGGTTTCTACACCTTTCAAGCATGCTTTATTGGCATCTTCCGGGTCATCATATTCTGATGGATTAAAACACAGCAACCAGACTGTCACACAAATGATCAATAATTTCAGCCCCATTTTAAGTTCGATTAACACTATTTCTACTGGTTGTTAAGGTACTGATATTAAAATAAATTCTAATGTATTCTAGTAAATCCCTGCTCAAGGTGACAAATGTATACAATCCATAAGATACATTAGGATAATTAGCTCCCTATCATTTTTTCAAATCTGGCAGGCATGTTGACCTGTGATAACTTAATACATCATAACAGACTGGTGGTGGCACCTGCAATTTCTTGAATTATTCACAACTTTCAATTTTTACAGTTGCCACCTTGCTTCTGGTGACTATAATGTTATCATCACGTCTGTTTGTCCTTGTGGCATTTTTGTTAGTACATTGATTCTCTCAATAATGTTTAAAGGAAAAATCTTCCAAGGGTCAAAATGCATGCTTGGTCAAGGGGAAAAGCCTATTGTTTCCAATGATTTGAATGCAGTCTTCAAAGTTTTTTCATAAAAGTCTTTTGTTACCTATGTGGACAAGACCACTAGGGCTCTTTGCAGCTCCATGAGTATAAAATATCATTTTATACGATGAATCAGGCTGCATCTGAAGACAGTATAACTGAGCTATCTTTCTGAGGACATACGGCCTCATTCTGTTGTAACCATGATCATATATGTTTCCTGGAGGAAAATTTTGACGTAAAATATCTAATCTCATTTTTCTATCTCCTTTAATTTGTATGCAACTTGGTGCATAAAATCAATTGGAAAGGAATGGACCACGTCTATGGGTAACTGCTGAAATGGAGATAATCCTGTATGATGTTCAATTTGTACTTGGTTTCTGAAGGACGCATTGGTCCTTAATAATAAGTTGGTTATCTCTGGAAACAGTATTTTTTGTGAATAATCTCCTTTTTGGCAACATCTATCACAGTTGTAATAAGTGATATTTGATACATTTTACCATGGCTTTTGCTGGAGCGTCACAAACAATAGCTGCCACAACACACTAGAACCGTTCAGTTTCAACTTCCATCCCATGTTCTAATGCTACCTGTAATTCATTCACACAATTCTGCAGGAAGTCTAGATTTGTTGGTTTTGATTTACCCACAAAAATACTTATTGAAAAAAAAACACTGGCGGATTCATGTTCCTTATATAGCACAGAACTGGCCAGACACATTTGAGCTTTTGAACAAGAGAAGACCATCTACGTTCATTATTAACTGCAATGTGTCTCCCAAAAGTTTGTCCCTGGAAACTACCATGAGTTGTTCCTTGAGCGTATCCTGAAGCCCAAAGTGATAGTAATCCCCTCCAGACATCTGTCGAATATTTACATATGTTGGTGTTCCTAACAAGGTGCGTGTGCTACCAGGCAGCCTGGGATGACCATATTTTTCCAAATCTTTAAATCTGCATCAATTGCATTATTCTTTATCTCATATTCAATAGCCATCTTTGCAAATTATTTATCAAAGATTGGTTGGAATATTCCTCATCAGAAGAACTCTCATCAGAGGAGGAAACATGAGGCTCAACATCCACCAGATCCCATGATCCTTCAAACTCTGTCTCAGGAGAAAGCCATACGGCAGTATCTTCAAACAGTGAAGTCTCAGGATGTGAATACAATAATTGTTCATCTCCTCATTGCAGTCTTTAAACATGGCCTTGTTGCTCCTAATTTCATTTGTTTCATTACTTGCACCTAAAGCTGTTTTAATATTACCTCCTGATGGGACAGAGGCATCTTGACAGATCCCAAATGTTGGACTGTTGTAACAAAAATAGTCAAACCCTAACAGCTCCCATCAAAATCGCTACACTTTTCCATTTGATTAATTGATAATTTGACTTTCTTTTTTTTCGGTTATCCATTGCTTGTTGTATTCCAACTTACTTGCTAACCTTCTAGATTGCTTGCTCATTGTTGTAATTATCCTATTAAAAATACATATTTTACATGGTGACACCAAAGTTATTTGTTAAATAGAAATTTTATTTAAACGAGGTGAAAGAATGGTATGTGGGTTTGTAAATCATTAACCAAATCAATATTTGGCACCCAACTTGCCTCACAATTATAACCAAAACATGTCTCAATTTTGAGTGGCAAAGTTAATGGATTTACAATAAATTTTGCAGTTATGTTAATCTTGGTGAAAGCAGAGCGAAGGGCTGTTATCTGAATAATTTACAATCTTATGATTTATATATGTTAATTTGTTTTAGCAGTTCAGAATAAACAGTCATGGTAACATTGGGCCAATCACTGTTCTTATAATCCTCTTCGGATCATTGACGATGTTTATAACAGTCGCAGGCTATTCTCAATCTCTCAGATGTTCCTTTAAGTTAGTGTGATCAATTTGTTAATTCCTCATTTCATTTATATGCTTATAAATGTATTGATCATTATCTGGTTTATTTGTAAATGTTATTGAAGCTTTTCAATAATAATATCTAGAGTTTATATGGGTAGTGACAAATTTCACAAAACTAGATAAAAAATGTGAAAGACTACAGAAAAATATTGAATAGGAAAAACATTTTATGTACTCATAAATAAAGTATGTGTCTTCAGAAAATGCACGCTTAAACAGAAAAACTAGACAAAAAAGTCGACAGAAAAATTATAAAATAATATTTCCCAATAGTGTTTTTTATACTGTATGGGCTGTAATTGGAAAGACATGATGTTTATGTGAAATGTTATTAAAATGTAATTGTCTAAAAATATGTGTTTGAGCAATGAACTAATTTGTTAATTCATTGCCTTGTGACCTTGACTTTGTGCTAGTGTACAAAAAATCAAATAGAATCTGACCCTCTTGGCAAATGAGTCACATGTGGAAGACAGAAAGTTTGAGCTGAAAAAAATGGCATAAAATGTACCCGCAGTCTTTTTAAAGTAAGATATTTGTAACTAAAATTCATATTACAGTTAACAAAAAGGTACAGTTGGAAGCTTAAAGTGGGTGATTAGGGGATAAGATAAGACCTATTAGGCTTACATATGAACTGGCAAAGAGGTGAATGTGTATCTTATGTATCTTAACATTAATGTTGTAACAGACAGTACGTTTAATATAATACAATACTGTTGCTACATGGAACAAAATCTGGTACAAAAAAAATATAAATGTATAAAGGTATATATTTATACAAACAAATGCATATTTAAATATATATATCAACCCTTACCCCTGACCCAGCTCATAACTATCTACCTGATCAATTCATATCCCAAAGGTTATCTTTAATTGTCTAATCAATGTAAAATTGTTTATTTTTATAAAACATATTTATTTTACATACAAAATCTAATTATTTTGATTCATACAAACATAATGCATGTAGGTAATAAAAACCAGAAAAATATTTATTCATCAAGTTTAATCTAATCAAAAGTCAGTTGCATTCTATTATTCCATTAATTAATTCATGTTAGCTATCAGTCCTACTAACAGTCACTTTTGTTTACATTTAAGTTCACGAGTAGGCTCAATAAAGATGCATTTTCTTTTATTTAGTCAGAAGTATGTGCTGAAGTATATTTTCAACCCACTGTCTGATCTGGGTTTAGACTGGCCAGAATACCAGAAAGGGTCAGAGATTCAGTGAGGCATAAGATCCAATCCAGATCTGGTCCGACCCAGGTTCAGCCTAAATGCCAATGGGGTTTAGGCTGGACTGAATCCAATCACAATTTGGTCTTGACCAATCACCGATTGGTCCAGATCTGGTCCATGCCTTGACATATATAAAAGGGTGGTTTCTCAGGCACTGCGGGTGTCAATTTGACCCTCCATATAAGATTATATTTTAATACTCGGCGAAGTGTACCGGTTTAGAGGTCCAGCTGCTTTATTATTTCTTCAAAGAAAATAAAATTTATAGAAAAAAATAAGGTTTGATATAATTTCCTTGTGAGGTTTTGCCTTTTTCTATTTAACAATCCACTTATTATTATTTTGTTGTTCCCCGACCATATGATTTTATTCTCAAATGATTTGAGAGAGAGAGCGAGAGAGAGAGAGAGAGAGCATGAGAAAGAGTTTATATTCATATATATAAATAAATATATAATGTATATATTAGTGCTCAGTAGGATTATATATATATATATATATATATATATATATATATATATATAATATGCATATATATAGAGAGCGAGAAAGAAAGAATATATACATATACAGAGTTCATTTATATATAAATATATATATATATATATATATATATATATATATATAACTATATAGAGAGAGTTCACCCCCCCCCCCAGGTGAACCAAAGATTGCTTCCCTGGGATATCGACAAGCAATACAGGTTTATGATAGATTTTAAACGTTATGTGCATAACATTATTACATTGTTTAGTGTACTGGACACGCCTGTTCTTTACGAGTCAACATTAAAGATGAAAAATATACCATATGTGTTTTATTGGCCTATCAGTGAAACTATATCGATCATTATCTGGCAATTCACACAAGCACAATAAATGTCTATCTCGCATCCAACACTGAGCACTGTCAATTTGATTCACGTACTCCTTGAAACCAAAACTTATCAATATTTATCAATCTTTCACTTTGTTCTTCTCTATATATTCACACTAGAGGCTTGTAGGGTAAAAGACTCGGTGAAGCATAACAGTTGTTCATTTTTTACTGACTTTTCACTGTAGGCTTTGTGTGTGGGTGTGTGTAAAATAATGAAATTATAAGTCTTTCAAGGGATTATTATATATATTTTTTTCACTAGCCAATTTAACCCATACCATGATAAATCAGAAAAAGGAAAAAGGCCAAGGAGGACCTTGTTATCTGTTTCACAAGTATATCTGTACGTATAAAATTCTTCTTTTTCCGGTGTGTACGGAGTATGCGGAGTGATACTTTGCTCGAGCCTTTGCTGCCCATGAGGCCCAGATGCCAGTGGTACAGTCACCATCTGAGTGTGATGAAATACGTGAAGACGAGTATAGTTGGATCCTGACCCATTTGACAGTCTTTCTGAAGGCTGGTTGAATGAAGACATTGGTATATGAAACTTTGGCCCTCTTGTTTGCTTTGGGACATCTCATATTTTTTGGGGAAGAGTGAGACAAAATATAACAAGGTATTTCTCGATAAGAGATTACTATGTGATTATAAGAAACAAAAAGCTTTCAGCTATTTTAAATCAAAATTCCTTTATGGGGTGCTGAACCATCAAGTGACAGGGAATCTCCGTTTTGTTTCTTAAAAACCAAGTGTACTTCATCAATGAGACTACACAATCTACCACATGAAACCTGGGTTTGTGTAAAGGAAGAAAGCGGTTAAATTCAGTCAGCTTATTGTACCTTTTTTGCTGGATAAATTTGGTAAATAAGAAGTTTAATTTGTGTTTTCTGTTCCATTTGAAAGTTAATGTTGTGTTGAAATGCAATAAACATTTGTATTAAATTGACGTTATTTATTTTCCTCAAGTGTCTGAAATGTGTGTCTGAAATCCCCCCTCCCCCTGTTACATTTGAAATGTTATTGTTGTGTTGATTTACAATAAAACATTATATTCTATTGATTTTTTTTTTCTTTCCTTAAGGCTGTGAAATGTGTGCCTCCTTACAATAATAGTGCTTAGCTGACTGCAATGCAACCAGGAATCTGTGAATAGTATTGAGAGTTCTGGGTGGCTGAAACAAGCTGATTAAATCCAAAAGACCATCCGTTATGAGCTAAACATCTTAAGAGTACAGTTAACCCACAGACCTTGTAAATAATAACATACTTATTCATAGTAAAGAATAAAATAAAGTGATGATTCCTGATGCATGATGACAGTACTGATTTAATTTTTATATTGTTATGAAAAAGATTGGTATATTATGATAACAATTGGCAATTTTTCTAAAAATGAAAATCGATAGGGACATCTTTTTACATTTAAACTGCTTGCACATGATAACAAAACAGACCAGCCAAGTTTTTTACGTTTGACTATGAATGAGTAAATGCAGTGTACTCATACTTACTAGTTAACATTTATTTTTAGCCTGGGACAAACATGCAACCATGTTGAAGCCCTGCTCCTTTGGTCGATGCTGCATGGCAGATGGGTGAAGTGAGGGGGGGGGAAGTGAAGGGGAAGTTGCATGTACATCCAAACGCAGCTTCTGGAACAAAGCTCCAGGACCTAAAACAGAACCAATCCCTTTTTCACAGATAAATATCTGCAAACCAAATGCAGGATGCAAGTGGGCTGCTAGATCTGGTTATAATACTGTGAGACAGTATAACAGTTGTTTGGCATTGATAAGAAGGACAGTGGAATGTCAGAGGATGATTTCCTTCAAAAGTTAAGTTTGATCAGTCCACAGTCACTGACTTTTAGAGAACGCAGACCTGAGCGCTATGCGGAATGCATGAAATATGATCAGAGGAAAAACGTTCAACCCCAAGTTCTTCCACTTAGTATTCTTGAAATTGCTGATAAGTGCAGTACATATGAAGAATTGCTTGAGATATTAACATACATGCCTATCCAGAACAGTTCCTTCTGCGTAACTGGTTTTATTCTTCACTTGAAACATTTCCTTTAAAACTTTTAGTTTTGTGACACATCGTAAAATAAATTACAGTGAACATGAACAATTCCTTTGATGCCGTTTTTATCATTATTCTTCCTGTGACAGGAGGCTTTAGGGGCGTATTCATAGGGGGCGCGAAGGCCCCCCCCCCCTTTAATTAACACATGCCCATTTAAGGCAAGATTTAGGTATACAATTTTTGAATGGGTATTTTTGGTGATGCATCCAAGCATCACATATAAGTCATCACACATAAGTCATAGTTTGTCAATGCCTGTCAGTTCTTCTGTCGGGCGCCTATGCTCAACGGGTTATTGGGCAAGACCGGTACTCTCTAACTTGGCAAAATTTAGGCATCACAACAGCACAAGTCTAGCGTTATTACTAGTGATTATTGGGAGATCAATCAGCACCAAACATGAGTAATGTATAGATGGCAGCACAAGTCTTTCATTAGATACAAACACATATAACGTCCAAGCTCTGTCAAACTTTTCCCCTATAGGGGGCAGCACAGCCAACACAACCAGCACAATCTCTCTTATATCAAACTATTTCCTCTCGAGAGGACAGTATAAGCAACACAACCAGCACAACTTGTCCTTATAGACCATTTCCCTGTAAATGGCAGCACAAGCAACACAACCAGCACAACCTCTCCCCTATCAGACTATTTTTCACTTCTAATATAAATGTGATTTTGTACTTTAATTACCTCAGTTCAGACTATCTTTTTTACATTTAAACTCCAACTGGCTCCAGTTCGAACTGAATTGCTGCAAAAATAATTTATCTACGAAAGACCTATATTATGGAATTCATTATCAGAAACTTAAAATGTTAAATAGATGCAGTCACCTTTGACAGATTCAGTGACATAGAACAGTTAATCTATTTCAGTTCTTTTACTGTATTTTTCTGTTGTTCAAATAATGCTTTATATATAGATGAGGGCCCCACGATAAACATAATTTACAATTGGATACCTTAAAAAATCACCAATAATAATCATAATAATAATACACGAACAAACAATATTTGATATGTTTAATAAGAGACAATTTTACAGCCACCCAGTTTATTCAGATAAGTTTAAATTTGCTTACTTCCTACTAATATGGCTTTGTGGAACATCAATAGGATCTGAAAAAATGACAATATATATCTATATATATGACATGTCTTAAAGACGCAGAACAGGCCCCTTCCCGACTTTAGGGCCGCGCCCCTCTTTCCAAATCCTGGAAACACCACTAGGCTTGGAACAAAAATTGTTTGAATAAACAAAACAAAAATACTTGAAGGTAACTGAATCGATCACTAATACACGCAGAATAATAAAAAAAATCAAATTGAAAAAGGATCAATGCTAACAAGACATTTGTTTGACCGATATGCTTCCAATGCATGCACTGGCCAGGAGTCTCTCATTTAATCAGAGCCAACCGCGACCAAAGGAGTTCAGGAAGGGGAGAGAGTGTGCTGTGGGAACTTCTTCAAGAAGTTTCGTCTCCGAGCTTCAGTTTTTGTATTCGTTTTGTTCATTAAAACATCAGAAATGACAGCGCATAAAGCCAACGAAGGTATTTTTTAATTAAATAGAACATTCAAGTTACACAACTACTGCCACCTAAAGGTGACCAATGATATTGTTGGTTCAAGTCTTACCTTATTTAACAATTAGTTCCTCAGGGATTTAATTTTATACTGACTAACAGCAGGCGACCATTATACAGGAATGGTCTGCTTGTGAAATATGCCTATTCGTTGATTTTGAATAAAATACTGTAAAGCTTCATACAGGGACTGCTTCATTATTTTAATGTTCACAATACTCTTGCTCTCAGGCGGAATAGCAGTTTGCAATGATTCAGATATCTCATGATATTTTGACAAACATAAGGTTTATTGATTTTTTTATGAAAGTCATTTTCTTTAATCGGCTCCAGTTATCTAGAGTAATACTGTCAAATGGAACTTTTTCGGATATATCAGACACAGTGTGTGAGCCAGTTTGTATAAAAAGGCGAATAGATGATGTATATCCTGTGATTTGTGGATGCTTTTATACGCAGGTTCATAATGTATGTGATATTCACATTTGCTTCTCGTAACAAGTTGCTTGATCTGAAATCTGATTTCCTAATAAACACAATATTTGTATGCCATACCCAAGAACACCAATTAATTAATTAACAAAGTACTTAAATTCTCGTGTATTTTCGACTGTTGTCTTTCTATCATGTGACTATGATTTCAAGACGAATTGATTAATCTGTCGCTCCTCAACTCATCTAGTAAATAAAGACTTAATACTTTCCACGTGCAGCTGCTAGGAGACCGCAGTGTGTCCTTTGTTTCGTGCAATATTCTCAGTATCAGATTTTCGTACCGAAGATACCACTTTTTTTTATCTTAAAAGGATAAATATTTATAATTACACGAAAATAATGTTAAAATGTATCTTAAATGTCACATTAGGGAGCAATATACTGTGACAAAGTCTGCCATAAAAAACAGGTGAGCTTATGTGCTGTAGATGTTGAGTACATCTATACACCCGTGTAGTGTGCGGGAACGGAGGAGAAATAACAGAGCAGCTGATGGAACATATTATATGTAGCGCTGCTACAGGAAAAAGTATAAAACCATACAACAGTAAATCAACATCGACTTTGAACTACATCAAATTTGTAGTTTATTTTATATACTGCTTCTACAAAATTCGACACAACAAGGAATGATATATTTGCAGTTGCGTTTTGCAGTTGGGCGTTTTTGTTTTATACCATAACAAGGGACCCATGGGTCACGGCGCTCAGCTGATCGTGATTGGACTATAAATGTTTCTCTACTGTGATACTATATGGAGTCGATAAAGCTTATGAATATCATGTACATGTTGGGCTATAATAAAGGAATGTAATGTAATATGTGAGTAAATGATAAATGAAATTACCTGACTGATGGATTAATAGAGTCAAATAAAGTGGTTTATTTTTTATTTATTTAGGAGGGGTTGAAAATTGTGATATATTTGAGCAAATATGAATGCAGTAATAAGCAGTAGTAGAATGATGATAAGACTATTTGTTGAAGGATCTAAAGTGTATGGTAGTCTGCAAGCGTTCAATTTGACAGATATGATGTTATGATTAACTATGCTGATGAAGTGATTTATGAATATGTGACTGTACGACAAATATATCTCTTTAGTCTTGACAAGGTACATTATTGTGATGCCCACTATGTCTACATATTACACAATATTGACATAATTTCTGGCATGTACATAGGTACCTATGGACGAATAGTTATACAAAATATTAAAGTATGAATATATCTAATTCATCTTGTTCTTGCTTACTGAGGCTGACTTTGGGATATGGTTCAGAGAAGGGAAAAGTGAGGGCAGCACAAAAGTGGATGTAGAAATATTCTATTGTAATGTTTTTCATTTATATAAGAATATGAAAAGCTTAGAGGAAAGGGGCCCTCCTACTTGGTTATAGTAAATTTCTAAATATATGATTGTAAACTAATACTCTGACAAGACTGTCATGAAGAAAAACAGTAAAAGTTTTGAGATACTGTGTTGCATACGAAAATTTACAGATGGACAGGCAAGTGGACAGAATGGACTAATACCTTTATTTCACTTTCCAGAGAATAATGCATTTAAGTTTATATATAATCCTATTTTTTTAAGCAGATCCACTTTTTCCATTCAGAAGTTTTTATCTGAATCATTTTTTTATTTACAGGTTTATAAATTTTTAATTAAAAAACCTGAAAATATAAGTTAAAATATTAGAATTGTTGCAAAAGTTGCAATCATTATAGATACAGAGTAAAAAACATTGGGTCATATTATGCATACACATATATTTTATTATTTTTAAATCATAAATGTTTAAACTGAATTTAAAAGAAAATAATGCCACAACATGGCATCTACAAGAATATTCTTTGAATCACTATTAAAAAGTTTTGCACATTGGAGTTTTCAGTACAAGCTTAATTTTATTCACCAAAATAAAATAAAAGTAAATTTGATAAAATAAAACATCTTTTCAAATAAAGTATACACACTGTTGGTTGAATGAGGGACATACAATATCATTGTGCTAATTACTATCCCAGGTTTAATTAATTACTGGAATTAATAGTCAATTTCACACCTGGTGAAGTTTTTACTCTTCTGAAATAAGGAATTACTTATCTCATGAACATCCACACTTTCACAGCAATACACCACTTTGTGGACACAATTAAATGTACACTTTAATCATTGTAACCCTGGTGGTTCAATACAAAATCTAAAATGTAGCATGTCCAAGAATAAAATAAAATACAGAAAAATTATAACATTCATCTAGTTTATGCACCAGCTGGGGGGGGGGGGGTGAGTGCAGGGCAGAGGGGAAGCCTGCTAGTAGTGGCCAAGCTGGGCCAAGGTAAGCTGCCTGGGGTAGGTTACATAATGCAAGTGAAGGCTGTACTACTAGGTGGGCTAGATGTAAACAACACTTGACATGGTGTATGAAAACATGAATAAAAGCTATTCATTCCAATCAATTTCTTTTGAAAGTTCAGATTTTAAAAGATTAAATCCTTATGCATATATGCTGGGAAAATTAAATCAACAGTGCCAAAGTTGGACAAAATTTAAGGTATTGATTTTTTATTTATGCTAATAACTTGAAAAATTTGCAAAATTCAGATATAATTTTGGGTAAACAATTGAAACTTGATTAAATAAAGTTATATTCCTGAAAAAAGTCTCTAGGTTCAGCAATTCTCATGTTAGGTGAGTAAATATATTTCCTGATTTTTAAAAAAATTGCATTATGTTTTGGCCCATAACTTCAAAATAATACCCAATACTGACCTAATTTTTGGTATGTTCATAGAAAATGTATAAAAGAATGTGAATACTAAATACGATCAAAAACAGATCAGTGGTTTTGATATTAGGCAGCCTCGAAGTAACAATGGCTTTTTTTATGGAAAACGGAGTTTTTTTTCCTTAATATCTCGAAGGAACAAAGTCCTAGTGACCCAATTTTCGGTATGGTAGGAGATTTTGGGGACATCTAAAATTATGTCAACAGCCTGGGGAGCATAGAGATGTGCACTGAATGACCTACAGTCATCAAAGTGGACTGCTTGACAATGTAAGGGAATACAACAAGAGCCTCCAAAAAAATTCAATAACTAGCCTAATTTTGCAGCTTTTATTTTCAAATTTCAGATTTTAACAGATTAAATCCTTATGTATACATGGTGTGAAAATTAAATCCACAGTACTTACAGGAAAAAAACGTGCCATGGCCAAAGTTGGGCAAAATTTAAGGTACCAATTTTATATTTTTGCCAATATTTAAAAAAATTTAACAAAATTTGATCTAATTTTTGGTATACAATTAAATTTTGATTAATTAAAGTTGTATTACAGGAAAAAAAGTCCCTACCTTTAACACTTTTGGTCTTAAGTGACCAAATATCTTCCTGATTTTTTTACAAAGTCCATTATGTTTGGGCCCATAACTTTTTTAAATTATATAATACTGACTTAATATCTGGCATGTACATAGGAACTATGTAGAGGAATATTTATGGTAAATATGAAGAAAACCAGATGAGTGGTTTTGATATTAGGCAGTCCTAAAGTGTGAAAATAGATTTCTAATAAAAAATTGAGGTTTTTCCTTAATATCTCAAAGGAACAAAGTCCTATTGACCCAATTTTTGGCATGGTAGAAGATTATGGGGACATCTAACTGTATGCAGAAATTCAGATTCGTAGGTCCAACGGTGTCGAAACGTGCCAGTCTTACGGACGGACATCCAGACGGACAGACAGACGGATGGACGGACGGACAAACAGACGGACAGACGACGGACAATGGACCATGACTATAGCTCAGATGACTTATAGTCAGCTGAGCTAAAAATCAATCTGAAATAGTAAACCAATATCAAGAGACATGTCACTGGTGTAAAATATCGATCTTAAATGGTAAACCAATAACAGGAGACATGTCACTGTTGTAAAATATCAATCTGAAATTGTAAACCAATATCAGGAGACATGTCACTGATGTAAAATATCAATCTGAAATTGTAAACCAATATCAGGAGACATGTCACTGTTGTAAAATATCGATCTGAAATTGTAAACCAATAACAGGAGACATGTCACTGTTGTAAAATATCAATCTGAAATTGTAAACCAATATCAGGAGACATGTCACTGTTGTAAAATATCGATCTGAAATTGTAAACCAATAACAGGAGACATGTCACTGTTGTAAAATATCGATCTGAAATTGTAAACCAATATCAGGAGACATGTCACTGTTGTAAAATATCAATCTGAAATTGTAAACCAATAACAGGAGACATGTCACTGTTGTAAAATATCGATCTGAAATTGTAAACCAATATCAGGAGACATGTCACTGTTGTAAAATATCAATCTGAAATTGTAAACCAATAACAGGAGACATGTCACTGTTGTAAAATATCCATCTGAAATTGTAAACCAATATCAGGAGACATGTCACTGTTGTAAAATATCAATCTGAAATTGTAAACCAATAACAGGAGACATGTCACTGTTGTAAAATATCGATCTGAAATTGTAAACCAATAACAGGAGACATGTCACTGTTGTAAAACATCAATCTGAAATTGTAAACCAATAACAGGAGACATGTCACTATTGTAAAATATCGATCTGAAATTGTAAACAAATAACAGGAGACGTGTCACTGTTGTAAAATATCAATCTGAAATTGTAAACCAATAACAGGAGACATTTCACTGTTGTAAAATATCGATCTGAAATTGTTAACCAATATCAGGAGACATGTCACTGTTGTTAAATATCGATCTGAAATTGTAAACCAATAACAGGAGACATGTCACTGTTGTAAAATATCAATCTGAAATTGTAAACCAATATCAGGAGACATGTCACTGTTGTAAAATATCAATCTGAAATTGTAAACCAATAACAGGAGACATGTCACTGTTGTAAAATATCGATCTGAAATTGTAAACCAATAACAGGAGACATCTCACTGTTGTAAATTATCGATCTGAAATTGTAAACCAATATCAGGAGACATGTCACAGTTGTAAAATATCGATCTGAAATTGTAAACCAATAACAGGAGACATGTCACTGTTGTTAAATATCAATCTGAAATTGGAAACCAATATCAGGAGACATGTCACTGTTGTAAAATATCAATCTGAAATTGTAAACCAATAACAGGAGACATGTCACTGTTGTAAAATATCGATCTGAAATTGTAAACCAATAACAGGAGACATGTCACTGCTGTAAAACATCAATCTGAAATTGTAAACCAATAACAGGAGACATGTCACTGTTGTAAAATATCGATCTGAAATTGTAAACAAATAACAGGAGACGTGTCACTGTTGTAAAATATCAATCTGAAATTGTAAACCAATAACAGGAGACATTTCACTGTTGTAAAATATCGATCTGAAATTGTTAACCAATATCAGGAGACATGTCACTGTTGTTAAATATCGATCTGAAATTGTAAACCAATAACAGGAGACATGTCACTGTTGTAAAATATCAATCTGAAATTGTAAACCAATATCAGGAGACATGTCACTGTTGTAAAATATCAATCTGAAATTGTAAACCAATAACAGGAGACATGTCACTGTTGTAAAATATCGATCTGAAATTGTAAACTAATATCAGGAGACGTGTCACTGTTGTTAAATATCAATCTGAAATTGTAAACCAATATCAGGAGACATGTCACTGTTGTAAAATATCGATCTGAAATGGTAAACCAATAACAGGAGACATGTCACTGTTGTAAAATATCAATCTGAAATTGTAAACCAATATCAGGAGACATGTCACTGTTGTAAAATATCAATCTGAAATTGTAAACCAATAACAGGAGACATGTCACTGTTGTAAAATATCGATCTGAAATTGTAAACCAATAACAGGAGACATGTCACTGTTGTAAAATATCGATCTGAAATTGTAAACCAATATCAGGAGACGTGTCACTGTTGTAAAATATCAATCTGAAATTGTTAACCAATAACAGGAGACATTTCACTGTTGTAAAATATCGATCTGAAATTGTAAACCAATATCAGGAGACGTGTCACTGTTGTAAAATATCAATCTGAAATTGTAAACCAATAACAGGAGACATGTCACTGTTGTAAAATATCAATCTGAAATTGTAAACCAATATCAGGAGACATGTCACTGTTGTAAAATATCGATCTGAAATTGTAAACCAATATCAGGAACGTGTCACTATTGTAAAATATCAATCTGAAATTGTAAACCAATAACAGGATACGTGTCACTGTTGTAAAATATCAATCTGAAATTGTAAACCAATAACAGGATACGTGTCACTGTTGTAAAATATCGATCTGAAATTGTAAACCAATATCAGGAGACGTGTCACTGTTGTAAAATATCAATCTGAAATTGTAAACCAATAACAGGAGACGTGTCACTGTTGTAAAATATCAATCTGAAATTGTAAACCAATAACAGGAGACATGTCACTGTTGTAAAATATCGATCTGAAATTGTAAACCAATAACAGGAGACATGTCACTGTTGTAAAATATCAATCTGAAATTGTAAACCAATATCAGGAGACATGTCACTGGTGTAAAATATCAATCTGAAATAGTAAACCAATATCAGGAGATATGTCACTGATGTAAAATATCAATCTGAAATAGTAAACCAATATCAGGAGACATGTCACTGTTGTAAAATATCGATCTGAAATTGTAAACCAATAACAGGAGACATGTCACTGTTGTAAAATATCGATCTGAAATTGTAAACCAATATCAGGAGACATGTCACTGTTGTAAAATATCAATCTGAAATTGTAAACCAATAACAGGAGACATGTCACTGATGTAAAATATCGATCTGAAATTGTAAACCAATATCAGGAGACATGTCACTGTTGTAAAATATCGATCTGAAATTGTAAACCAATAACAGGAGACATGTCACTGTTGTAAAATATCAATCTGAAATTGTAAACCAATATCAGGAGACATGTCACTGTTGTAAAAAATCAATCTGAAATTGTAAACCAATAACAGGAGACATGTCACTGTTGTAAAATATCGATCTGAAATTGTAAACCAATAACAGGAGACATGTCACTGTTGTAAAATATCAATCTGAAATAGTAAACCAATAACAGGAGACATGTCACTGTTGTAAAATATTGATCTGAAATTGTAAACCAATATCAGGAGACGTGTCACTGTTGTAAAATATCAATCTGAAATTGTAAACCAATATCAGGAGACATGTCACTGTTGTAAAATATCAATCTGAAATTGTAAACCAATAACAGGAGACATGTCACTGTTGTAAAATATCGATCTGAAATTGTAAACCAATAACAGGAGACATGTCACTGTTGTAAAATATCAATCTGAAATTGTAAACCAATAACAGGAGACATGTCACTGTTGTAAAATATCGATCTGAAATTGTAAACCAATATCTGGAGACGTGTCACTGTTGTAAAATATCAATCTGAAATTGTTAACCAATAACAGGAGACATTTCACTGTTGTAAAATATCGATCTGAAATTGTAAACCAATATCAGGAGACGTGTCACTGTTGTAAAATATCAATCTGAAATTGTAAACCAATAACAGGAGACATGTCACTGTTGTAAAATATCAATCTGAAATTGTAAACCAATATCAGGAGACATGTCACTGTTGTAAAATATCGATCTGAAATTGTAAACCAATATCAGGAGACGTGTCACTGTTGTAAAATATCGATCTGAAATTGTAAACCAATATCAGGAGACGTGTCACTGTTGTAAAATATCAATCTGAAATTGTAAACCAATAACAGGAGACGTGTCACTGTTGTAAAATATCAATCTGTAATTGTAAACCAATAACAGGAGACGTGTCACTGTTGTAAAATATCGATCTGAAATTGTAAACCAATAACAGGAGACATGTCACTGTTGTAAAATATCAATCTGAAATTGTAAACCAATATCAGGAGACATGTCACTAGTGTAAAATATCAATCTGAAATAGTAAACCAATATCAGGAGATATGTCACTGACGTAAAATATCAATCTGAAATAGTAAACCAATATCAGGAGACATGTCACTGTTGTAAAATATCGATCTGAAATTGTAAACCAATAACAGGAGACATGTCACTGACGTAAAATATCAATCTGAAATTGTAAACCAATATCAGGAGACATGTCACTGTTGTAAAATATCAATCTGAAATTGTAAACCAATAACAGGAGACATGTCACTGTTGTAAAATATCGGTCTGAAATTGTAAACCAATATCAGGAGACATGTCACTGTTGTAAAATATCGATCTGAAATTGTAAACCAATAACAGGAGACATGTTTCTGTTGTAAAATATCAATCTGAAATTGTAAACCAATATCAGGAGACATGTCACTGTTGTAAAATATCAATCTGAAATTGTAAACCAATAACAGGAGACATGTTACTGTCACTGTTGTAAAATATCAATCTGAAATTGTTAACCAATAACAGGAGACATTTCACTGTTGTAAAATATCGATCTGAAATTGTAAACCAATATCAGGAGACGTGTCACTGTTGTAAAATATCAATCAGAAATTGTAAACCAATAACAGGAGACATGTCACTGTTGTAAAATATCAATCTGAAATTGTAAACCAATATCAGGAGACATGTCACTGTTGTAAAATATCGATCTGAAATTGTAAACCAATATCAGGAGACGTGTCACTATTGTAAAATATCAATCTGAAATTGTAAACCAATAACAGGATACGTGTCACTGTTGTAAAATATCAATCTGAAATTGTAAACCAATAACAGGATACGTGTCACTGTTGTAAAATATCGATCTGAAATTGTAAACCAATATCAGGAGACGTGTCACTGTTGTAAAATATCAATCTGAAATTGTAAACCAATAACAGGAGACGTGTCACTGTTGTAAAATATCAATCTGAAATTGTAAACCAATAACAGGAGACATGTCACTGTTGTAAAATATCGATCTGAAATTGTAAACCAATAACAGGAGACATGTCACTGTTGTAAAATATCAATCTGAAATTGTAAACCAATATCAGGAGACATGTCACTGGTGTAAAATATCAATCTGAAATAGTAAACCAATATCAGGAGATATGTCACTGATGTAAAATATCAATCTGAAATAGTAAACCAATATCAGGAGACATGTCACTGTTGTAAAATATCGATCTGAAATTGTAAACCAATAACAGGAGACATGTCACTGTTGTAAAATATCAATCTGAAATTGTAAACCAATATCAGGAGACATGTCACTGTTGTAAAATATCAATCTGAAATTGTAAACCAATATCAGGAGACATGTCACTGGTGTAAAATATCAATCTGAAATAGTAAACCAATATCAGGAGATATGTCACTGATGTAAAATATCAATCTGAAATAGTAAACCAATATCAGGAGACATGTCACTGTTGTAAAATACCGATCTGAAATTGTAAACCAATAACAGGAGACATGTCACTGTTGTAAAATATCAATCTGAAATTGTAAACCAATATCAGGAGACATGTCACTGTTGTAAAATATCAATCTGAAATTGTAAACCAATAACAGGAGACATGTCACTGATGTAAAATATCGATCTGAAATTGTAAACCAATATCAGGAGACATGTCACTGTTGTAAAATATCGATCTGAAATTGTAAACCAATAACAGGAGACATGTCACTGTTGTAAAATATCAATCTGAAATTGTAAACCAATATCAGGAGACATGTCACTGTTGTAAAAAATCAATCTGAAATTGTAAACCAAAAACAGGAGACATGTCACTGTTGTAAAATATCGATCTGAAATTGTAAACCAATAACAGGAGACATGTCACTGTTGTAAACTATCAATCTGAAATAGTAAACCAATAACAGGAGACATGTCACTGTTGTAAAATATTGATCTGAAATTGTAAACCAATATCAGGAGACATGTCACTGTTGTAAAATATTGATCTGAAATTGTAAACCAATATCAGGAGACATGTCACTGTTGTAAAATATCAATCTGAAATTGTAAACCAATAACAGGAGACATGTCACTGTTGTAAAATATCGATCTGAAATTGTAAACCAATAACAGGAGACATGTCACTGTTGTAAAATATCAATCTGAAATTGTAAACCAATAACAGGAGACATGTCACTGTTGTAAAATATCGATCTGAAATAGTAAACCAATATCAGGAGACATGTCACTGGTGTAAAATATCAATCTAAAATTGTAAACTAATCCTTGCATAGCTGTTCAGGTTGAATACTGACAAAAATCAATTCCTCTTTTTATTTCAGATCATAAACTAGATATTTCTTGGCACCGCAGGTGCCATAGTATCCCCAGACAATTAATCCCCCCCCCCCTTAAGAATAGGCCCCCCATTTTCAGCAACAATTAATATCAAACCACACTCATAGAAAAGGTCATTCTCATAGAAAAGGTCATGATCCAAATTTCAATATACATCATCCCCTAACCCATGTCTATGTATATGCAAGAAATCTGTCCATTAGTTTTTGACTTATAATGCTCATAATACTGTTAAGTGGCAATGATGGGGTATTAAACGGCACGAAAACAAGTAAAAGAATAACAGGTGGCACCACCTGTTTCCCGTACATGACAACACTATCCAAGATCTTCGTTCAATTGATTTTTGGACCAATCAATGCATCCCTTATTGAGAAATTAATGATTTTGTGTGATTTTCACCATATATGGCAATATTCAAGGTCAAGGCCACTCATTGGAAAGGTCATGACCCCTATTCAAATAAACATTATCCTATAACCCATATCCATGTATATGCATAATATGAAAGAAATTTGTCCATTAGTTTTTTACTTATAATGCTCACAGTACTGATAAATGGCAATGATGGGGTATTAAACGGCACAAAACAAGTAAAAGAATAACAGGTGGCGCCCCCTGTTTCCGGTACATGACAATACTTTCCAAGATCTTCGAACATGTTGATTTTTGGACCAATGCATGCATCCCTTATTGAGATATTAATGATTTTGTGTAATTTTTACCATATATGGCAATTTTTCAAGGTCAAGGCCACTCTAATAGGAAAGGTCATGACCCCAATTTATATATACATCATCCCATAACCCATGTCTATGTATATGCATAATATGAAAGAAATCTGTCCATTAGTGTTTGGTATTTTTTTCACATGTTGTGATCAGACTCAATTTGTACTGGTCAGTAAGGCCAGCATACCACAATAGAGTCCCAAGCTCATGTGTGAAACCATAGGCCCATACACTTTCTTCAATATACAGTTTTTTATAGTTTAACAGTACTTTTTTAGGCCTGGAATATTAAAAAATTTGGCAAAATTCAGAATATAGACAAATAATATGCTAGTTATTTAGTTAAAACTTCTGCAACAACAGGAGGACATCATTATAATTGCCACAGCTTACACAGTGAAGAAAGTAAAGGACAGAATCAAAAAGAAAACAAAGGAGGAGACAAAGGTGTGGGGAATTACACAGTCACGTACAGGATTTGCAATTTGATGGAGAGAAATCCATAGTCTGTCTTGGCATATACGGAACTGATGGACCATTACCACACATACATTTATACATTTATATATTTTCCCATACATTTATGACAGCTGGACTGAACAAGGGACCTATGGGTCACAGCGCTCAGCTGATCATGATTGGACTATAAATGTATCACCATTGTTATACTATATTGAGTAGAAAAAGCTTATGAATATCATGGTCATGTTGGGCTTTTATAAAGGAATATAATGTAATATGTGAGTAAATGATATATGAAATAATCTGACTGATGGATTAATATGGAGTAAAATATAGTGGTTTATTTTTTATTTATTTGGGAGGGGTCGAAAAAACAATTTATTTGAGCAAATATGAATGCAATGACAGTATACTAAGCAGTGGTATAATGATGATAAGGCTATTTGTTAAAGGATCTATAGTGTATGGAAAACTGCAAGATTTCAATTTGACAGATACAAGGTTATGATTAACTATGCTGATGAGGGGATTTATGAATTTGTAACTGTATGACATGATATCTTGACAAGATCGGTCTTGACAAGGTACATTATTTTGATGACCCTCACGTCTACATATTACACAATATTGACATAATTTCTGGCATGTACATAGGTACCTATGGACAAATGGTCAACAGTACTGAACCACCTAGAAGGTTAAAATCATAAAAATATGATGAAATGTAAATCAAGTTTGAGAGCAAGAGGTTATTTGGGCCATGGTTGGTTTATATGATTGAAGAAAATGTTGCAAATAATATTTTAGATCTGACCATACCTTTCCATTGGTTACATTTTTGATAAGTTGTTGACAGTTCAACAGTTTACACATTTGTCTGATGAGATCCAATTTATTTGGTAAACCTTTTTTATCAATTTTATTATATGTATACAGTTGACATAACGTCCCCACTCCACAGGTGCAATGACTTGATATGGGGGGGGGGGGGGGTTATGATCAGAGTTACAACGCCTCTGTCTCTCTGTAGATATTTTCTTTAATTATTAATTTTATGCTATAGCCATAGAACTATTGTTCACAGTGCCAAGGAGCAAAGCCTCAGTGGGATGAAGAAGGGGATGGTGAGAGTTACAACACCCTTTCATATACATACAGGATATGAAATTTAATTCAACAGTGCTTATAAAAAAAAATTTATTCATGAACATTAAATATTTAAAACAGGCAGAAAGATGGAGAAACAAAGCAAATAATTTTTTCCCCATTCTACTGAGCCAATAAAAAATTAACAATATTTGCATTTATTCCTTTTTTTCATTACATAATTTTAATCCAGGTTTACAAATGTTACTATAAATTTACAGTATAACATACATGTGATTGTGAATATAACAGTTGATTCACATTTCTAAATTACATCAACATTTATAGCTAATGCATCTAGTTTATAGTACCTGTCAACAGAATGGGATGGAGGGAGGAAGGGAGGCAATAAGGGAGAGAGAGAGAGAGAGAAAGATGAAGAGAGAAAGAGAAAAAGCAGAGGAGAGAGAGAGAGAGAGAGAGAGAGAGAGAGAGAGAAAGAAAGAGAAAGCTGGACTGCCAGAGAGAGAGAGAAAGAGAGAGAGAAAGAGAGGCTCTCTGGTAACTACTGCCTGACCCAGCCTGACCCAGACACTCACAGTGGCAGTAGGTCACACCTGAAGGTGTTATGTAACTGCCCAGTACACTGCATTTTTACTGATCTTATGTAAACAATGAAGACTTGGTACCTGGAAACTTGAATAAAATCTACATTTTTGATCAATTAGTTTTAAATTTCAGATTTTACCAGATGAAATGCTAATGTGTACATGCTGTGAAAATTAAATCCACAGCACTAACAGGTAAAATTTGAATATTTATATTTTTTTAAATGGTATCAGGAAAAAAAGGAAAAGTATTCTCAGCTATGAAACTAATACATGTGTTAAAATCAATCCAAGGATCAAACACCCACTATATTATACCAGGAGCAAACTGGAGTTGGGAATGTTTAATTTTATGAACTGAAATAAAGGATCAGCAATATAAATTTTGATTATTTAGCCAGTATCATGTAACAACTGATACAACCATGAGTTATAAGTCAAACAAATTAAAATCTTTAATGAGCACTCTGATGAACATCCGCACTTTCATCGAAATACATCACTTTGTGGACACAATTAAATGTGCCCTTTAATCATTGTAACCCTGGTGGTACAATACAAAATCTAAAATGTAGCATAGCCAAGAATAAAATAAAATACAGAAAATTAAAACATTCATCTAGTTTATGCACCAGCTGGGGAGGAGGGGGAGTGGAGGGCAGAGGGGAAGCTTGCTAGTAGTGGCCAAGCTGAGCCAAGGCAAGTTGCCTGGGGCGGGTTACATAATGCAAGTGAAGACTGTATTACTAGGTGGGCCAGATGTAAACAACACTTGACATGGTGTATGAAAACTTGAATAAAAGCTACTCTTTTCAAACAATTCCTTTGAAATTTCAGATTTTAAAAGATTAAATCCTTATGTATATATGCTGTGAAAATAAAATCAACAGTGCTTACAGGGAAAAAACGTGCCATTGCCAAAGTTGGACAAAATTTAAGGTATTGATTTTTTATTTATGCTAATAACTTGAAAAATTTGCAAAATTCATTTCTAATTTTGAGTGAACAATTGAATCTTGATTAAATAAAGTTATATTCCTGAAAAAAAGTCTCCAGCTTCAGCAATTCTCATGTTAAGTGAGCAAATATATTTCCTGATTTTTAAAAAACTGCATTATATTTGGGCCCATAACTTCAAAATAATACCCAATACTGACCTAATTTTTGGTATGTGCACAGAAAATGTATGGAAAAATATGAAAACTAAATATGATCAAAAACAGATCAGTGGTTTTGATATTAGGCAGCTTTGAAGTGTAACAATGGCTTTTTTATGGAGAACGGAGGTTTTTCCTTTATATCTCAAAGGAACGAAGTTCTAATGACCCAATTTTCGGTATGGTAGGAGATTTTGGGGACATCTAATGGTATTCAGAATTTTGGATTCGTAGGTCCAACGGTTTTAAAACGTGCCCTGTTAACGGACGGACGGACGGACGGCCGGACGGCCAGACGGCCGGACGGACGACGGACAAAGGACCACGACTATAGCTCAGATGACTTATAGTCAGCTGAGCTAAAAATGTAATACTACTTAAAATGTATAATCAAAGTGAAAAAAAGAGGAAACGTTTCAGCACTGATATTATTAAATGTGTTGAGAGAATTAAGAAAATAAAATAATGATAAAATCTATTAAATTAAAAGGACGGACGGAATGGATGGTAGTGTGTACTGACTTGAGCCCCTGGTCCTCTTGCATGAAGAACACACGTACAAGATGTCGAGCCTGTAATTGTAGTGACCAGCACTAGATAAAGACATGCATAATTACTGAAACAATGAACGCCGTGTGTGCCTATGTGAATTACAAGACATAAACGGACGGGATTAAAAGAATGGAAGATAAAACTGGATCAGCCGCTAATAAATAGGCCAGTTTCATGTTTACTGTCTTATGTTATTCCATGTACTAAATAATTCTAAAGAAGCTTCTCAGCTGCATTGCGGTCCGAAACGTTTGCATATTACATGCATAAATACACGAAGGCGTTTCCCGCGGGTCCGGTTTTTCCCACAATTACAAAAACGCTAGACAAAAATAATCCGGCAATGATGAACTTTGTGGCACCTGCGGTGCGAATTCTGTTTGCTGCCTAGAAGTCATACCTTCTCGGCTTTTATCTTATTTACATTTTGTTTATGTATATATGTATATATAAATTATATATATATATATATATATATATATATATAATACAGCAATTAATTGTACAGATTGCCTTTCTGCTCATGCTTATTCACACATGACCTGCTTCACGGTAATATGTTGCGATTACGTTTATACTGTTACAAAACCCAGTCATGCATGCAAAGTAATAAAGTAAACACAGAAAATGATATTGTGGCATATGACGAAATGACGCATTTAGTTATTTTTGTTTATTTGAAATATCATTGTTTTAGTAATATAGTATCAAAACGAGTTCAACAAGTAGAGTTAACGTTTTTCGCATGAAACAATAACACCGCACCGTGTGTGGGAACAGTGAAAAGCAGGATTAAGGGAAAAACTTTTCAGTCACCCTTCTTCAGAAATCAGTAGGGGCGGGCGATTAATGTGATAATAACGAAAATGGTATCCCTAAACACGTACAAACCCTGGCACCCTGGATATACTGTAATAAAGGACATTTGGAAAAAAGAATGAATGTTTCCTATGTATTATTCGATGGACTGGTACATCAACCAACAAATATGTTATGCATAAGGCCGTTTAATAATTATGGTTCAAAGTAATCGCAACCTTTTGTTTTCATGGATAATTTTAATTTGCTGCAAGTCTTTTTCCATTTCCAGGTAATAATTTGCCTTAACGTCAGCACTTTCCTTTTATTCGTTACAGTAATGAATTTGCCTATAAGGAGCTCCTCCGTGTAATTTGTAAAACCAATACTTTTGCCTCTAAAAGAATCCCTTCCATTAACTAGTAAACTTAATAATTTGGCCTAATAAAAATCCCTTTCAGGTCCTTCAGTGCATTAACAGCTGAAAAACGATTTTTAATGTTTTCACAACTGCATCTGCATCCACGCACATCACATACATTTAAACTTCGTCAATGTTTATGTGAATTTACATTAAAAGACATCATTCAGTGCCCACCGTTCACCTGCAAATTTGCATCGGCAATATTGATTAAAATCCAAATGTTCTGTATATTTTATTACACCACGGCCATTTGCCAAATGTCTGCCGAAATTTAAGAATTTACGCACTCTGCGTAAAATCATACTAACATGAGTAGACTCCGTTTGGGGATTATGGGCAAAGACTTCGTTTCCCCCGGAATGAACTGGGGCTTCTAATACACCAAAGCCTTGGTATGCATGAAGGGGAAAAATGTGGGTCATATGTGTTGGATTACAACGTTTTATGCAAACATGCATGAACATGAATGATTTGAGTACAATATCTCAATGAACAACGTGATGTTTGAGCATACATATAAGTGACGTATAGCCAAAAATAACAAATGTTTAATAATACTTTTTTTTCAAACTGATACAATGTGAAACAAATGAATATGTCATTTTGAATCATTAATGCGTTTATTCAATATATACCTGTAAATGTGCATCATCATATATAGTGGCATGTAAAATGTCCATAGTGTATATAGAATTAAGTAAAGAATTTTGTAAAGAAGAGAATTACATTGTTTTAATAAAAACAATTATAGATTATCTACATGGAATGTTATACATACAATATTTTATGCAATATATATATATATATATATATATATATATATATATATATATATATATATATATATATATATATAAAACCGTCTTCTCTCAATCTACACCCAGATGTGTCCATATCAACTTAAAACTATAAGGTTTTCTTGACGCACAACTTGGCTTTTCTTAACTTTCATTTAAATGCATAAAGTATCCATACAAAACAAGAAAAAGGAACAATCCAGTTTCAGCATCTAGATCACTTAAATTGACTCAACTCGTCCCGATATCAAGGATCATTCCGTCCAACTCTTTATTTTATTAAAATTTAAATCCATTAATTTTAGTTTATATATGTTGAATAGAGGCAGACATACATGCATCAAAATCTGATATCCATCCTACATGGACAAGTAAGTATCAGGCCTGTATCCATGATCGCGTTTCCACTAGCGGAAAAAAAATCGCTTCAGTGTAAACGATGTATGCTGTTTTCACAATAATACCCGCGCGAAAAATCCATAGTACGATGCGCGATCATGGAAAAGGAGCCCTACGGATGTCATATTTTCTCAAACACGTGCAGGCCAGAAAACTTAAAGTCTGCTTACCATCATGATTAACAAGAGGACTTTAAATCAATGTTGCCAAGCGCCTCAGTATCAATGCTAAGTGAGATGGCCCTATCAAATATATTATCTAAAAAAACTGACATGTGATGCAGACTAAAAAAACAGCATACCTAGAATAGATTTACGTCATCTCCAGACTTTCCCATAGAAATGCCTTTCACGCAAGGACACCAATCTGGTATAGCAACATCATCTTTGTAAATCTAAACTATGCCTTACCACACACAACACAAACATACTATATACAAAACTGCAAAACTGCAGGTAAACACCATTCAAGAAGCCCTCAAGTAGAAAGATGAAGAGATTATAAATGTAGACTACTCAGCATTCACATTAAATATGAAGTGATGCATAAGTATTATTTCTTAGTAACGCATGATTATAAAAAATACATATATAACAATGACTTGATGTTTCAATGAGAAGGATCTATGTCAATTTATGAGACATATCTGACAATTTAATGACTTTACTATTATTTTATTCTTTTTTTCATACTTAAAATTAGAATACGGGTAGTCGACAAGCGACTACGTGTATCCGCCTTAATCAGAGTGGAACAGGTGAAGTGAGGCATAGATTGAGTGGCAAGGGGAAATAGAGTGAAATGTTGCATATTAGCATGGATGTCTGCAGCCGAAATGTGTATGTAGGTTGCGCCACCTACCACAAAATCCAGAAAGCTGTCCAAGTTGTATACATATGCAAAATTTAAAGCAGATACATGTATATGAGTGATTTTAGCCCGTGGCAGACAAACAGACGGACTCTGTGCGAAAATGGTTGCAGGTGGCGCCACCAGTTTTGCGTATGATAAAGAGCTATGTGAGATCTATAAACATGCAAAACTTTTGCCCAATCGGTCAAATGGTTCCCGAGATATGAGCTTGGATGTCTGCAGCGTACACTAGAATATAGATGGCACCATCTGTAATAAAATCAAGAGAGCTGTCCAGGATGTATAAACCTGCAAAATTTCAGGTGGAAAAGTCAAACCACTGCCGAGATATGAGTGATATTATCCCACGGCAGACAGACGGGAGCTGTGCACAAATGGCTGCAGGTGGCGCCACCAGTTTTGCGTATGATAAAGAGCTATGTAAGATCTATACACATGCAAAATTTTAGCCCAATTGGTCAAATGGTTCCCGAGATATGAGCTTGGATGTCTGCAGCGTAAACCTGAATGTAGGTGGTGCCACCTGTAATAAAATCAAGAAAGCTATCCAGGATGTATACACATGCCGAATTTCTGGTGAATTAGTCAAACCACTGCAGAGATATGAGTGATTTTAACCCTAAGCAGATGAACAGATGGACACTGTGCAAACATGGTTGCAGGTGGCACCACCATTTTTAGTGTATGTTATAAAACTCTCCAAGGGCTACATTTGTGCAATTTTTTTTTTCCTGATTGGTCAAATGGTTCCCGAGATATGTGGGTTTATGTGTGGAAACAGACCCACAAATGGACGCAGAGCGCGGAGGAAAGGTTAGAGGTCAAAACAAAATCGGGGCGCAGCAGTTCACATGTGACCCGAACATAATCCTGGGTTTCGTAAAATTCTGCCCAGCGGTTACGAAGGAGTTCTCCGGACACCTACGCAGCGGCGGCGGTGGTAGGCTGAAGACATAGTATCCGCAAAACTCTGTTTCGGCGGATACAATAAGTAATGTCATTGAACTTTATTCTTATTTTCCACGCTTTTTAATATCTTGTATGGCATTATAAATAGCTCTAATTAATGGTTTGTATCTTGGGTCTTGGCCAGGTCTTGTAAACTTGATGTAATTTGTGAGGTAAGCCCAGCCGACATTGTGTTCTATATCAGCAAACCCCATCTGCCCTCCATGCCCAGGAGATCCAAACATATGTGACCCCTGAAAGAGAGAAACTGAATTGTTATATCCCATACAAAATTAAGACAATTTACATGAATCACACAGGTAGATACATGGACCCTACATTATCATGTATGACAGTCAGGAATGATCCAAGTCAAATTTAGACAACATAAAAAGCTTCAGATCAGCAGATAAAAATGAGTAGATTAAATTATTAGATGTCACTATATCAGTAATCCCTTGCCTATAATGTTTTTTTACTTGTTTTGATAATCAACCCTAACTCTATTGATTACTGAATGGGGAGCCTGAGTTAATAACTGATATTATCATTTATCTGATAGGAAGCCCTGTCAATTTATATTAATGAACCGTCACAAGGTGATGGAAATGAGGTAGAACAGTCAGTGGATTGGCTAGCTTTGAACTGGCATTAATACCGTCCATTTAATATTTGATTGACATACAAGTCTGGCAACATCTAAGATCAAATAGACGGCACGACTAATGTTTTTTTTTTCGTTTAATCTGTCACTTGTTTAAAACTAAATAGAGACGTTAATATTGGTTACATTTCATTAGGGCCAGTACTTTGGGATTACAAAAGCTCCTATTTTATTGTATTTCTTACCTTAAAAAAAAATAAACTATCCTCTGTCATTAAATTACACACAAAATTATAACAACGTTTCCACTTAATTATTTTAATGTAGATATATTTAATTGTAGGAAGAGGGAAGGGTGTATAATAACATCATTTTGCCAGCAACTTTGAATAAACTGCCATGGTGCCCTGGTAATCAAATGTGTTCATCCATGATATTGGGTGTTTGTTCACAATATCACTCACGCAATCATGAACAAAATCTCATGAAATTTTCAGGACATTCCTGCAATGGACCAGTGAAGGATTGTTTAGATGTTGTTGTGGATCCAGCACATGATCAAGATAGAGGAATGTCATCAGGGAATATTCACAAATCTATCCAATTATACCTGAATGAATCTTGAAATATTGGCCAAATAAATTAATGCAAACATGGTTTTGGGGCCATCCAACTATAATGACCCCCTCATGGTGAGCTTGGATTCTGTAGAATACAGATTTCTAGTTGTATATATTTTTACTGACACAATTTATCTACTTACCACGGGTGATTCAAGCAGAAACATCCCTGCTGAAAAGTTCATTGACATCCCAAAAATATTGTCTGTTCCTGAGATGACTGGCTGGACCATATCATCAATGGTCTTTTTGGAGATCAGACGTTGGCCTTCAAATGTCCCACCATTAGCCAGAATCCCGTAAAGCTTGGCTAGACCTATAGCAGTGCCAAAGCCTCTAGATGAACCACACGGAGTCTCGCGTACATTTGGGTTATACATAGCATACTGAAAAATATGAATAAAATCAACAGACATTGGCCTAAATAGGTGTAACATAGATACGAAGTTGGCCTTCAAATGTCTATCTATTAGCTAAAGACTCTAGCTTCAACCTTTAACATGTAAAGTAGGTAAATATATTTCCTGATATTTTTACAAGGTATATTATGTTGGGGTCAGTAACTTCTAAGACCTCTAATGCATAGGAAATATATAGAGGACCATATATGTTATATTTGTACCAAAAAAAATCATCAGTTTTTATAGTGGGCAGTCCTGAAAGGTAACAATAGGTTTTTTTAATAAAATTTGAGGATTTTTCTTAATTTCTCAAAGGAACGAAGTCGCAGTGACCTTATTTTGGTGTGGTAGGGACATCTAAGTCTATGTCAAATTTTCAATCCGTACGTCCTACAGTTTCAAAACGTGCATTGTTAACAGATCAGGTGGATGGACGACAGACATGGGACCTTGGCTAAAGCTCAGATGACTAATAAAGTAAGCTGAGTTTAAAAAACCATGTGACTATCCCCAGCTTGGTATCTGTGTGTTTTATGTAAATTATACATCATTATGACCGGTATGCCCACACTGCCTATTGACAGGGCACTATTCCGGATTCTACAAGTTAATTGAACATACAGTACAGGAAACATGGTGTGGTAGGGGTAATAAAGTCAGGGAGCCTGGTCAAGGCAATCATTGCGCAATATCAAAAATGCCATTCTTGTGGGTATATGCACAATATCAAAAGTACCGTCTGAGGGTATACTTCCAGTAGGTGCTCACTATAGATTTACAGTACAAACATTCCAACTAGATTGGTGAATAATCAGCTTATACATGGTAGGAATAGAATTAAGCATTTTTACACACTAGATTATGATAACTCAAGTTTACACACTGACAGGTTGGGCTGTCTGCTAAGCCAGTGATAACCAGAGGTCTGTTCATGATTACCTTATCTGTGGGTGTATAAAATGAGACACTTTATCTGAAAAATATTTGGCCAAGAGGAGGCCCAATCTTTTACAAGGGGACAAGTTTTTTTTCAGTGACTTCAGAGCCGATAGGGATAATTTATGGCAATGAGCATTTCTATGTTGATCAAACTGATCGAATATCATTGATTTGACACTCAATTAATGCTTTGCTTTTTTTTTGACTTTATTGTTTATAAATCAGATTTATACATGCACATCCTTACAAAATTGTTAAGAAAAGAGATAAGGTCTGTATAAAAGACCTACTGACAGTAGCGTGCGACAAATAAGCCCACACTATTTAAGCGGGTCTTTCAAGGTGTCGGTACAGTCTGCCCAGGTGCACGTCTATCAAAACACTGGGTCAGTCAAGTGAAACAACACTGACTATCGCAGGGGAAGGCCCCTGTTCCGGCTGACTGCCCGTCAAAGGCTCCAGGTGCAGACTGTATGAGATCTGCTCCCACAGGAGGTGATCCTGGATCAGTATTTTGGGAAAGAAAAACTTCCACAGAACGTTCACATAAGGACCACTGCATTCTAATGGAGAAATGAAAGTGCAAACAAATTTGTTCCTGTATACATTTATAAACTGAATAGTTTCTGAAGGTTCCATAAATATTACTCAGGCATTAGGTAGTTTCATATCCGTCCGTTGTAAAAAGGTAATTGAACTGTTGTATCATTCCCAGTTTGAGATTCGTGATCTTTCTCAGGGAAAGCGGCAAGACTTTCCCTTTTGATATTGGCCTAAATTGGGTTTTGAAACATAGTTGTTTCTTCTTTCTAATGAATCATACAGCATCATTATGCAGCTGTCTGTAACGTCTATATGTCCGTAGTAACATACAGGAATGAAACACAAGCATTTGAAATTTCAAGTATGATTTCAAGAGCTTACAGTTAGGGATTAGCTTATAGAATCTGTCCAAAACACCGAAACAGCACTTGCGTAAGGCAGATTGGGGCCAGGATTAAGCTTTTACATTGACAATACCTGCGCATGTGTGATAACATTATTTTGCCAAGGATAACCAGGATATAAGGGGGTGTGCACACAGGCAGTATGGTGCATTCATTTGCGGGCAAACCCTGGTTACATTTTTTCCTTCCATGCCAGCACAACGAAATCAACTCTACCCTAACGGATGTTTACACTAAGGTGAATTATTTTTGTGGGAAAATGCAGTGACTGTGACAATGTGGTGGATAAAGCCAGGAAATTTTTTTTGATAGTTTAAGATTGACACGGGATATTGATTCAGGAAGCCTGGTAATGTTAGCATCATAGTAGCCTTGGTTTTGTGCGCCGTCAACTATCCGTACCTTAGGTCACTTGTTGATGTGGATGCTGATATGCAGCAAGTGTTTAGGGTGATCTCCCTCAAATTAAGCCAAATAATGGCAGTTTATTGTATTAAATTTAATTTTTATATGAGCAAGGTGTCAATGCCCTGTAATGAAGACTCTCTTGACAGGTTAATTCTTAGTAAGTGCTACCTCTTGGACATTTGCCAAAAATAATTTTAGAAAAATTTGAACCTAAAAATGGATGCTCATCTTACACACAGTTTCATACACAGACAAATACGGTAAGCCAGTTTTTAAAACACAGGGACCAAGCTGGCCCTACCACAAAATAAGAATGATGTGTTTTCATTTAGCCTTATGAAATTCAGCGTTGAAAGTAATAAACCTGTGGTTAATACACTACATATTTTTTAATGATACCTATAAGAATGAGAATTTAGCATAATCAATTCACATACTGAGTTTTGATGGACTGAGGCAAAAAAGCAAATACCAAATTGAAACTGAGCATTTGGTGTTCATTCCTCCAAAAGACCCTCCATCCTCCTAGAGAATCCTTGTTAGCATGAAAAAGTAATTTTTCATATGGAACACTTTTGAGTGAAATGATGATTTTATAAGGGTATCAGTTATAATATGCCTGAGCATTCTTACCATAACATCAACAGGTCCTGGTGATGGATTCTGAAATATTTTTGCACTGAGGGGACTCGTCATCCAATTAAAGGCCTGCTGTATCATGGTGAGATCAAAATATCTTGGACTGAACAGCTCCAGAAAGCTTCCTATCTGTAGACGTGCAACACGGAAATTCTCCTCTTTTGGTAAACCAATGTAGAAATCAATACCTGAGAAAATGAATACAAGGGACTAATGGGTCAAGGCACTCAGCTGTTATTTATTTATGATCATAAAATATGATTTGGAAAAAGGGGTCTAGACAATTGTTGGATTTGTGTGGTAACATAAGCTGATTTATGAGGATGATGATGTTTAACTCAAGTTATGTGAAGATTTTGACAAAATCCTTGGAGAGGAAAGAGGACTGATGTAATTTATATTATTTACATTTGGAAAAGGAGTGCTATTGTAGCACAGGTTTTGACTTGGCCTAATAACTTTATCTTAAAGTTTGTCAAACTAAAGTTATCTAAAAGATATAAAATGTTCATAAATTTTAAAGTTATCTAAAAGATATAAGTATTTCATAAATTTAAATATCGATCATACGTACCTGGTTTTATGGCTTGAATTTATAAAAAAAACTATTACTTTCACTTTTGAATTCTGTCACATCACTGTCTACACACTACACATAGGGAGACACTAATGAAAATTATAAACATTATAGACATCATAATAAGAACTTATCAAAGAGCTGATTTTTTCACATTTTTATTTTTATTATTTTTTTAAACATGAATGAGAAAAAAAGAAAAGCAATCTCAGCTATGAAACTTATACCTGTGTTAAAAGTAACCCATGGATCAAAACACCTAATATATTTTACGGGGAGCAAACTGGAGTTTGGCATGTTTAATTTCATTAACTGAAATAAAGGAATTAGTGCAATAAATTTTGATTATTTACCTAGTATCATGTTATAGCTGAAATAGCCATGAGTCAAACATATTGACATCTTTAATGAGCATTTGGCTGAGTAATATTTTAAATTTTTGACATATTCATTTTTTTTTTATTTTGTTATGAATATAACTAAAAACAAGGGACCTATGGGTCACGACGCTCAGCTGTTATATATGATAAAAAAATATTATTTAGAAATGAGGCACATGCTGGTTTTGTGTGGTAATAAATATAAGCTGTATTAATAATGAGTTGTTGTTGTTTAGCTTATGTATGATTTTGATAGTACCTTTGAAGACAGGGAAGAGGATTGATTTCATTTATTTTATTAACAAATGGAGTACTATTGTCACACAGATTTTGACTTGGCCATATAACTTATAAGCAGAACATATAAGAGTTTAACTATTTATTAAAACAAGTGACCCATGGGTCATGACGCTCAGCTGACTGGGAAGAGATTCGCAAAAGGAAATTTTATCATCAGAATGGTAGTATATACCCATTCAACTGAAGCATCAAACAGATTAACCAACAGGCCAAGATTTAGTCTGTATTTATATATCTCAAAAATAGAGAAAAATGTGTAAACTTTTAAAACTAGAATACGGTTAACCGACAAGTGACTACATGTATCTGCCAAAATCGGATAGTGAGGCATGGATTGAGTGGCAAGGGGAAATAGAGTGAGGTATGTTGCATATTAGCATGGATGTCTGCAGCCTAAATGTGTATGTAGGTTGTGCCACCTACCACAAATCCAGAAAGCTGTCCAAGTTGTATACACCTGCAAAATTTTAGGCAGAAAAGTCAAACCACTACATGTATACCGTAATGTCTACATTAGTTCGTATCCTTCATTAGTTCGCACACTATAAATTTCTTGAAACATATTTTTCTATAATACATATTTGAATTCGTACATCAACATACTGTGCCGATATCAGCTATTGCCGGTGACCACCGGCGGTCCGTATGAACCATATATGTTGCTGTGATTAAAATGGCTTTGCATGCTGAGATGAATCAAATGTCGACGCTGTTTACCTGATAACAAGACATCTTTATGTCCTAGTGCGTGACAGTACCATGATCGGAACAATTTTATCAGATTTGCGACTTCATGTTTGTAAACATTTATCGGAACAATTTTTTCAGATTTGCGACTTCATGTTTGTAAACAGGAAAAACTGTCACTTAACTGATACCGATGGGCCATCTTTGCTTCAGACTTGTTACAACATGAATGTGATTTGAACAATAGAACTCGTGGTAAAAAATGTGTTTTAATCGATTATATTTTGTTTACTTAATAATGGAATAAGAAGGATTTGTAACTGGGACAAAAATCACATTAGCTGATGATCATATACTGGTAATCCAATCGGGACAAACCTCGCACGGACCACTGATCACAGGCATGACCTGGTGCTGCAAGACACCAAAGGTTAAATGGAGATCGTCAGAGTGCTTTGAACCGCAGCTACAAAGGATATACCGCTGTCTTCTAGAGTTTTTATTTGATAAATCCCGGTTATGTCCGTGAAATTATTTTTTTTACCCCGCTGTATGAATCTGATTAGAATCTCCCAAATAAAAACTTACATGTGTTACGTTGGCATCTGTGGCCGATTGGTTAGAGGCGCATGAACGGTTAGAAAGTTAACCTTATATCCCTGGTTCAAACTTGTCACTTTTTTTCCCCTTTTGTTATTCCCCCGTCTCAATTTAGAAATATGATTAACATATATTTTTCATTTATTTCTTTCCACTGGAATTACCAAACGTGTAAAATAAACATTTAATTTATTGAAATATATATATATATAAATCTGGTGAGATTACATATTCACGGCTGTAATAAGTTCACTTGCCGCCAGGTGGCACCCGGAATAAATTTCATTAACGCCCTGAGAAAATCACCATTGCCTTTTTTTAGGGCGTATTCTGAAATCCATACAAATATGTTAGTAAATGAATTAAATGTTGCCATGAATTATTACAAAACAATAGCCCATTTTTTTACCGCTAGTGATGCTACGCACCGATGTACGCCGTGAGAGACCCCTGGCTAATGATGTTTTCCTTTCATGTCCAAACTGTGAAACCCTTCGAAGATCGTTGCTTGTTTGTTTAAGAATAATTTATTTGATGTGTAATATTAAGGTGATCAGTGACTCCTGTCAATTTTGTTTGCACCATAGCCGTGATCAAATAAATTTGTTAACATACTAATGAGGTACAAATTTAACAGTTTGGGGTAATAAATTACTGTAGTTCCATTGCCGGTAGCTGGATTTTTTGACGATCTTTATGATCTTTTGTGCCGGTCTGTGGGTTACAAATGTTTAGTTTGTTCCGGCCGGCAGTACAGGCCGTCCCCGGCGGTTACCCCCGACCGGCGCGGCTAAAACCCTGTATATTATATATATATATATATATATATATAAAAAAACACTGGTTTATAAAATGCCAGTTACAGGATATAATGGATATCTTTTTCGTCACCAGCAGCGCTCACATATATTCCCGAACAAGTGTTAAATAATAAACATGAGGGTTGCCGTACATCCTCTATTATCGCCCACCGCCGATTCTCAGGTGTCAGACGGTCTTCTCTCCTGCAATATTCTAATTTTTCATATTTTACATATAATAATTAAAACACTGAGAAAAATAATTATTTTTTCCTGTACGAATTCAAGTAGACATTACGGTATGAGCGATTTTTGCCCATGGCAGACAAACAGACAAACACTGTGCAAAAATCTTTGCAGGTAACCCCTCCAGTTTTGTGTATGATAAAGACCTATGTGAGATCTAAACACATGCACAATTTTGGCCCAATCGGTCAAATGGTTCCTGAGATATGAGCTTGGATGTGTGCAGCGTTAACTAGAATGTAGGTGGCGCCACCTGTCATAAAATCAAGAAAGCTGTCCACGATGTATAAACCTGCAAAATTTTAGGCAGTTATTTCGAACCACTACAGAGAAATGAGTGATTTTAGGCCACGGCAGACTAACAGACAGACGCTGTGCAAACATTGTTACAGGTGGCGCCACCATTTTTTGTGTATGTTACAGAGCTATCAAAGGGCTACATTTGTATAAATTTTATTTCCTGATCGGTCAAACGGTTCCCGAAATAAGCTTGGATGTCATCAGCGTGAACGTGAACGTAGGTGGCGCCACCTGTCATAAAATCAAGAAAGCTATCCTGGATGTATACGCATGACGAATTTCAGGTGAATTAGTCAATTCACTGCAGAGATATGAGTGATTTTAACCCAAGGCAGATGAACAGATGGACACTGTGCAAACATGGTTACAGGTGGCGCCACCATTTTTTGTGTATGTTATAAAGCAATCCAAGGGCTACATTTGTATCAATTTTATTTCCTGATCGGTCAAACGGTTCCCGAGATATGAGGGTTTATGAGTGGAAACAGACCCACAAATGGACACTGGATAGAGAGGAAAGGTCAGAGGTCAACGCAAATTGGTTAGGCACCAGTTCACATGTGACCCGATAATAGGTGTAAGTTTGGGAAAAATCGGTCCATTAGTCTCCGAGGAGCTCTCGAAACGAATGCCGCCACGGCGGAGGAACTCGGTCAAAAACATAGTATCTGCAAAACTTCGTTTTGGCGGATACAAAAATACAGGTGGCTCCACCAGTCTGCAGAAACTAATAAAAACACTTAATGGTCAATATCCATGCAAAAAATCATGGTGATCTCTGCATTAGTTGTTCAGATACTTCAGTTTTTGTATCAAATTGTCCATTATTCTGAGGGATACTTCGGAGTCCTATAGCTTGAAGGATATGGGTAACAGAGACCTAATTTCAAGTTTCCACAGGCACCTTTCATGGGCCTCCTTGCATGACAAGAATGAAGATTCTAGGTCCAGTTGTTGCGATTTGTACCCTGTTGACAGATAACCACATCTTTAAAGGTCTCAAAAAAAAGAAAAAAATTCGTAAAAATTTGAAAAACTAGATGTGTCGGAACGACACAAATGCCCCCGCCTTGGGCAAATTAGAAACATTTGTAAAATTTGGAAAATTTTTTAAGTTCAGGAGGTGTCGTATGGTCAAAAGTAGGTAAACAAGGCCAAAATGCAAACTCGATCTGTACCGGGTCATTATCAAGCAACACACCAAAAATCATGCCAGTATATGCAGGCATTGTGAAAAAAAGTCCATACATGTGCATTTTCCATAAAAATTTCTGTCTTTCATGAAATTTTCTATGTTTAGGAGCCGTAAAACAATCAAAAGTAGGTCAACCGGGATGAAACGCAAACTCGATCTGTAACTGTCATTATCAGTACAAAAAAGTCAGTACATATGCATTTGTTATGAAAATTTATATTTTTCATGAAACTTTCTATGTTCAGGAGCAGTCAAATGGTCAAAAGTAGGTCAACTGAGACAAAACAGGAACTCGATCTGTAACTGGTCATTATCTGCCTACACACCAAAAATCAGGCCTGAATCTGCAGGCACTGCAAAAAAAAGTCCATACATGTGCACCTTTTTATGAAATTTTCTATGTTAGAGCACCGTCAAATGGTCAAAAATAGGTCAACTGGGACAAAACGTGAACTTGATCTGTAACTGGTCATTATCTGCCCACACACCAAAAATCAGGCCAATATCTGCAGGTATTGTGAAGAAAAGTCTGTACAAGTGTATTTGTCATGAAAATATATATTTTACATGAAATTTTCTATGTTCAGGAGCCGTAAAACAGTCAAAAGTAGGTCAACCGGGACGAAATGCGAACTCCATCTTTAACTGGTCTATATCTGTCTACACACCAAAAATCAGGCCAACATCTGCAGGCACTGCGAAAAAAAGTCCGTACATGTGTATTTGTCATGAAATTTCACATTTTTCATGAAAACTTCTAAGTTTAGGAGCAGTAATACGGTCAAAAGTAGGTCAACCGGGACGAAACGCGAACTGGATCTGTAACTGGTCTATATCTGCTCACACACCAAAAATCAGGCCAATATCTGCAGGCATTGCGAAAAAAAGTCCGTACATGTGTATCTGTCATGGATATTTCTATTTTTCATGAAATTTTCTAAGTTTAGGAGCCGTAAAACGGTCAAAAGTAGGTCAACCGGGTCGAAACGCGAACTCAATCTGTAACTGGTCTATATCTGCCAACACACCAAAAATCAGGCCAATATCTGCAGGCATTGCGAATTAAAGTCCGTACAACTGTTTGATTTCGGAAGGACGGAAGGACGGAATGACGGACATGGGTAAAACTATATGCCCCGGCCACTTTGTGGCGGGGGCATAAAAATAGAGGTGGCACACCCAGTCTGCAGAAACTGATGGAACAGCTCATGATCAATATGTATGCCGAAAATCATGACCATCAGTGTTGTAGTTATTGAAATACTGCAGTTTTTGTATCAAATTTTCCATTATTCTGGGGGGGGGGGGTATTTTGGACCCATACAGCTTAAAGAATATGGGTAACAGAGACTTAATTTCAAGTTTCCATGGAGACTTTTCATGGGTCTCCCTTTGTGTCAAGAATGAAGATTCTTGGTCCAGTTTTTATGATTTGTGCCCTGTTAACAGATGTTCATATGTTTAAAGGTCTCAAAAATACAGAAAAATTTCGTAAAAAAACCTGAACAAATACAGGTGGTGCCACCAGTCTGCAGAAACTTATGAAACACTCCATGATCAATATCCATGCAAACAATTATGGTTATCTCTGCATTAGTTGTTCAGATACTTTAGCTTTTGTATCAAATTTTCCATTATTCTGAGCTGTACTTTGGAGTGCCATAGCTCAAAGGATATGGGTAACAGAGACCAAATTTCAGGTTTCCATGGAGACTTATCATGGGTCTCCCTGTGTGTCAAGAACAAAGATTCTAGGTCCAGTCGTTACGATTTGTACCCTGTTGACAGATAACTACATCCTTAAAGGTCTCAAAAATGGAGAAAACAATTCGTGAACATTGAAAAATACAGGTGGCGCCACCAGTCTGCAGAAACTGATGAAACATCTCATGATCAATATGTATATCGAAAATCATGACCATCAGTGATGTAGTTAATGAGATATTGAAGTTTTTGTATGAAATTTTTGACTATTCTGGGGGGTAATTTTGGGCCCCATAGCTCAAAGGATATGGGTAACAGAGACCTAATTTCTGGTTTCCATGGAGACTTTTCATAGGTCTCTCAGTGTGTCGAAAATGAAGATTCTAGGTCCAGTCGTTACGATTTGTGCCACGCTAACAGATGACAGCATCCTCAAAGGTCTCAAAAATAGAGGAAAAAATCGTAAAAAATCAAACAGTACAGGTGGCGCCACCAGTCTGCAGGAACTGATCGAACATCTCATGATCAATATGTATGCCAAAAATGAAGACCATCAGTGATGTAGTTATTGAGATATTGAAGTTTTTGTATGAAATTTTTTACTATTCTGGGGGGTACTTTGGGGCCCCATAGCTAGAAGGATATGGGTAACAGAGACCTAATTTCTGGTTTCCAAGGAGATTTTTCATGGACCTCTCAGTGTTTCAAGAATTATGATTCTAAGTCCAGTCTTTATGATTTGTGCCTTGTTAACAGATGTTCACATTTTTAAAGGTCTCAAAAATAGAGAAAAAAAATCGTAAAAAATCGAAAAATACAGGTGGCGCCACCAGTTTGCAGGAAGTGATGTAACATCTCATGATCAATATGTATGCCAAAAATCATGACCATCAGTCAAGTAGTTAATGAGATATTGAAGTTTTTGTATGAAATTTTTGACTTTTCTGGGGGGTACTTTGGGGCCACATAGCTCGAAGGATATGGGTAACAGAGACCTAATTTCTGGTTTCCAAGGAGATTTTTTATGGACCTCTCAGAATCCCAAGTTACAAGGTTCTAGGTCCAGCGGTTACGATTTGTGCCTGGTTAACGGACGGACAGACGGACAGACGGACGACGGACAAAGAGTGATCGCTATGGCTCAGATGACTTTCAGTCAGCTGAGCTAAAAATTACAAATATTGTCCCAAATATAATTTTTATTAAAAATAATAAGAGAATCATACGATTTTTTAAAAAGAAATATAACTGAAATGATTATTAAAATAATATTAAAGAATATATTCATGAATGCATTCATGAATACATTTTGAAAGTATTTGCACGAGTATTCATATACTTTCATTTTTACCTGAATTCCCATTCTTTATGCAAGAAATTTTATAATGGAGTACATAATCATATTTGTATTTAAATACAATTACAAAGTATTCGCACCATGTCTGGTATTTATTCAGTTTTCACCAAACAATGATGTTGAGAATCCAGAATATACAAAATTCACACATCTGAATAATGATCATAAATACCTGGTTTTATGGCTTTTATTTATATTAAAAAATAACTGTAAAAATTCATTTTGGACTAATTTCACATCAATGTACACACTAGACACAGTAGGAATCTAGATTAATATTATCAACTGCATCTTTGTCTATCATTAATTTCCTTCATATGATCCCTAATGATTAGTAATGAATAATATGATTTACTTCTTCATCATTAAAATTGAACTGAAAAATACCATAGGAGACTGCATGGTGTTATTTGGAATACGTGACATTCTACCCATCGATACAAGATTCTTATATCATCAGTAACTTCAAGTTAATTTCCTGTTATTATAAACTAACAATTTCCTTTTCAATTTTTCTTTAATTTGTTATTAAAAACCAATAAAAAATTATTAATTTATTCTTTATTGTTATGTTGTTGGTTAAAACTACTAGATGAGTTGGGTTGGACACCTGGATCAACTGTGGCTGGCCATAAGCTGCCTGGAATCCGTGTATGCCTCGCCTCAAGCATGCATAATACAGGTGACTCAAGAGGGGCTGGAGAGAGCCAAAGTCTGACAGGGTCTCATAAAAAACATTAATAAAAGCTACAATTTTTGGCCAATTTCTTTCAGCTTTCTAAACTAAAATGCTGAAATCCTTATGTGTGCATGATATGAAAATTATATCAACAGTGCTCACGGGAAACAAACGTGCCATGGTCAGTTGGGCAAAATTTAAGTTACTAATTTTACATTTATACTAATAACTTATCAAATTTGAAAAATTCAGAAATAATTTTGGGTATTCAATTGAATCTTGATTAAATAATGTTACATCCCTGACAAAAAATCTCTAGCTTCAGCAATCCCCTTGTTAAGGGAGTATATAAATATATTTCTTGATTTTTTACAAAGTGCATTATGTTTGGGCCCATAACTTAAAACAATTACGCAATACTGACATCATTCTGGCATGTGCATAGAGAATGAAAATTATGTATATTATTTATGATTAAAGTCAGATCAGTGGTTTTGATATTAGGCAGTCTTGAAGTGTAACAATGGGTTTTTAATGGAAAAATGAAGTTTTTCATTAATATCTCGAAGGTATTAAGTCCTAGTGACCAAATTCTTGGCATGGTAGGGGATTTTGGAGACATCTAACTGTATGCCGAATTTAAGGAACTTAGAGCTGAAGCTGGGGAGCTGAGCTCTTGCAAACTGCATAACACTAGCTTGAATGTAAACAATATGTTACATGGTGCTTGAAAACTTGAATAAAATCTAGTTTTTGATCAACTGGTTTCAAATTTTTGGTGTTAACAGTTGAAATGCTAACAAAAACATGCTGTGAAAATTAAATCCACAGCACTTACAGGAAAAAAACGTGCCATGGTTAAATTTGGGCAAAATTTAAGGTACCAATTTTTTATTTTTATTAATATTTTAAAAAATTCAAAAGATTTTCATCTAATTTTGGGTATACAATTTAATTTTGATTAATTAAAGTTATATTACTGGAAAAAAGGTCCATAGCCTTAACAAGTTTTGTGTTAAGTGATCAAATATCTTTCCTGATTTTTTACAAAATGCATTATGTTTGGGCCCATAACTTTTTTAAATTAAATAATACAGACATAATTTCTGGCATGTACATAGGAACTATATAGAGTAATATTTATGGTAAATATGAGGAAAAACATATGAGTGGTTTTGATATTAGGCGGTCCTGAAGTGTGAAAATAGGTTTTAATAAAAATTGAGGTTTTTCCTTAATTTCTCAAAGGAACGAAGTTGCAAAGACCCAGTTTTTGGCTTGGTAGGAGATCTTGGGGACATCTAACATTATGCCGAATTTTGGATTCCTAGGTCTTACGGTTTCAAAATGTGCCACATCTACGGACGCACGGACGGACTGACGGACGGACTGACGGACGGACGGACGGACGACGGACAATGGACCACGACTATAGCTCAGATGACTTATAGTCAGCTGAGCTAAAAATATATACTCCTGGAAAAGTTCTGGAAATTTAGATTAATTTAATATAATCAAATGCATCCTTGTCTATCTTTAATTTGCTTCATATATTCCCTAACAGTAAACAATTTTATTTAATTGTTTATATTTAAATTTTTGATTGAAACGAAAAATACACAATGGTTAATGCATGATGTCATTTGGAATACATTTTTGGTCATCCATGGAAGATCCATAAAACATCAATAATTGCAAGGTAATTCCCTGTTACTCATTAACTATAAAATTCCTTTTCCATAAATTTTTCTTAGTTTTCATTACAAACTAATATTTTTTAAAATAATTGTTTATTGTTATGTTTTTGGCCAAAACAACTACTGTAGGAGGGGGGTTGGACAGTTAGATCCAGCTGAAGCCAACAAAGAGCTGGCTGGCTGCAGAGTATGCCTCGTTTCAAGCATGCATAATTGCCCTGAAAGGTCAACAAGAGGACATATAGAGGGGTTTCAGTATAGCCTAGGTGTGACACGGCCCATAAAAAGTCAATTCATTTCAAATTTCAGAATTTAGAAACTGAAATCCGTACGTGTGCATGATATGAAAATTAAGTTAACAGTGCTTACAGGGAAAAAAAGTGCCATGGCCAAAGTTGGGCAAAATTAAGGTACTGATTTTATATTTATGCAAATAACTTGTAAAATTTGTAATATTCAGATCTTATTTCGGGTATACTTTGAATCTGGATTAAATAAAGTTATATCCCTGAAAAAAGTCTCTAGCTTCAGCAATTCTTTTGTTGAGTGAGTAATTAAATTTTTTTCAGATTTTTTACAAGGCGCATAATGTTCGGGCCCATTACTTCAACAAATTATGCAATAAGGACCTAATTTTGGTATTTACATAGGAAATGTATGGAAGAATATGCATACTAGATATTATCAAAAACAGATCAGTGGTTATGATATTAAGCAGTCTTGAAGTATAACAAAGGGTTTTTAATGAAAAACTGAGGTTTCCCTTTATATCTTGAAGGATCAAAATCCCAGTAACCCAATTTTTGTATGGTAGGAGATTTTGGAAACATTTGATTGTATACAAAATTTTGGATTCGTAGGTCCAACAATTTAAAAAAAGTACCCTGTTATCAGACAGCTGGTTGGACGGAGGATGGACAAAGGACCATGACTAAAGCTCAGATGACTTATAGTCAGCTGAGCTAATAATAAATTAATACCTAATAACAAATAAAACAAGGTACCAAGATGTCATGATGCACAGGCTGAAAAGCTTCACTCATGACATAATGGGCTTATATTCACAAATTTTGGTCACATTATTAAAGACCTTAAGTAAATATTTTGTTCACACTTTGTAGGATTGAAGAAATATACATGTTTAATTACAGCACCATTACCTGATAGTCTTAGGCAAAATATATGACTGCTGAGCTAACAGGGGGTAATACTTTTTGACATAAATGATACTTGTTAGTCAACAAATATGACAAAAGAAATTAAAACCAAGGGCTCAAAGACCTAATGCTCACCAATGAACATTTCTCAGATGGAAAACTATAAATTTGCAGAATTATTTTATTTCATATAGGAAAAGTTTTGAAAATAACAATTTATTTTAGTTGCAAAAATAGCAAACAAATTTTATAGTGTATCAAGAATTCAGGCATAGATTTCAAGCAGTATTGAAAAGATAACAGGTATAAATCTCCTTTGATTTGGAACAGTTTACAAGGTTGCCATTGCTCTAATGCCTACATTATTTTAATATATTTTGAACTCATAGTTGATTTTTGTTAAGCCCCCTTTATTTGCTCACACAGTTTGTTCAGACTCACCAAATGGCTGGGCTACCTCCTCTTGGAAGAACTGAGCGATGTCTCGGTGCTGTGTATCCACCCGACGGATCAGCTGATCTACATACAAACCTATGCTTAGGCTGTGATAACCAAAACCATCACCTGACAATGAAAAACACAATCAGCATAAGCTTACCCAGTGATTTATCTATGGTATATGATCCTGGACAAAACATATCATTTGAGGGAGAGTTTCTAACATGTTATATAGGATTCATATATATTAATTTCATCACAGGAAATGTATATTACTAGGTTTATTTATCAAATTTTGAACTGCATATTCATACTACACTGTCTATTTATTGTACTAAGTGTAGATCATGGGTAGAGTGCAGACCAGGGTGTACAGTGTTGATCATGGGTACAGTGCAGACCAGGGTTTTACAGTGTAGATCATGGGTAGAGTGCAGTCCAGGGTGTAGAGTGAAGATCATGGGTAGAGTGCAGACCTGGGTGTACAGTGTAGATCAGGGGTAGAGTGTAGACCAGGGTTTACAGTGCAGATCATGGATAGAGTGAAGTCCAGGGTGTAGATCATGGGTAGAGTGCAGACCAGGGTGTACAGTGTAGATCATGGGTAGAGTGCAGACCAGGGTGTACAGTGTAGATCATGGGTAGAGTGCAGACCAGGACGTACAGTGTAGATCATGGGTAGTGTGCTGACAAGGGTGTACAGTGTAGATTATGGGTAGAGTGCAGACCAGGGTGTACAGTGTAGATCAGGGGTAGAGTGCAGACCAGGGTGTACAGTGTAGATCATGGGTAGAGTGCAGACCAGGACGTACAGTGTAGATCATGGGTAGTGTGCTGACCAGGGTGTACAGTGTAGATCATGGGTAGAGTGCTGACCAGGGTGTACAGTGTAGATCATGGGTAGTGTAGACCAGGGTGTACAGTGCAGATCATGGGTAGAGTGCAGACAAGGGTGTACAGTGTAGATCATGGGTAGAGTGCAGACAAGGGTGTACAGTGTAGATTATGGGTAGAGTGCAGACCAGGGTGTACAGTGTAGATCAGGGGTAGAGTGCAGACCAGGGTGTACAGTGTAGATCAGGGGTAGAGTGTAGACCAGGGTGTACAGTGTAGATCATGGGTAGAGTGCAGACCAGGGTGTACACTGTAGATCAGGGGTAGAGTGCAGACCAGGGTGTACAGTGTAGATCAGGGGTAGAGTGCAGACCAGGGTGTACAGTGTAGATCAGGGGTAGAGTGCAGATCAGGGTGTATAGTGTAGATCATGGGTAGAGTGCAGACCAGGGTGTACAGTGTAGATCACGGGTAGAGTGCAGACCAGGGTGTACAGTGTAGATCACGGGTAGAGTGTAGACCAGGGTGTACAGTGTAGATCAGGGGTAGAGTGTAGACCAGGCTGTACAGTGTAGATCAGGGGTAGAGTGCAGACCAGGGTGTACAGTGCAGATCATGGATACAGTGCAGACAAGGGTGTACAGTGTAGATCTGGGATAGAGTGCAGACCAGGGTGTACAGTACAGATCATGGGTAGAGTGCTGACCAGGGTGTACAGTGCAGATCATGGGTACAGTGCAGACCAGGGTGTACAGTGTAGATCATGGGTAGATTGTAGACCAGGGTGTAGATCATGGGTAGAGTGCTGACCAGGGTGTACAGTGCAGATCATGGGTAGAGTGCAGACCAGGGTGTACAGTGTAGATCATGGGTAGAGTGCAGACCAGGGTGTACAGTGTAGATCATGAGCAGAGTGCAAGCCAGGGTGTTCAGTGTAGATCATGGGTAGAGTGCAGATCAAGGTGTAAAGTGTAGATCATGGGTAGAGTGCTGACCAGTGTGTACAGTGCAGATCATAGGTAGAGTGTAGACCAGGGTGTAGATCATGGGTAGAGTGCTGACCAGGGTTTACAGTGTAGATCATGGGTAGAGTGCAGACCAGGGTGTACAGTGTAGATCATGGGTAGAGTGCAGACCAGGGTGTACAGTGTAGATCATGAGAAGAGTGCAGAGCAGGATATACAGTGTAGATCATGGGTAGAGTGCAGACCAGGGCGTGCAGTGCAGATCATGGGTACAGTGCAGACCAGGGTGTACAGTGCAGATCATGGGTAGAGTGCAGACCAGGGCGTGCAGTGCAGATCATGGGTACAGTGCAGACCAGGGCTTACAGTGTAGATCATGAGTAGAGTGCAGACCAGGTTGAACAGTGTTGATCATGGGCAGAGTGCAGATCAGGGTGTACAGTGCAGATCATGGATAGAGTGCAGACCAGGGTGTACAGTGTAGATCATGGGTAGAGTGCAGACCAGGGTGTACAGTGTAGATCATGAGAAGAGTGCAGAGCAGGATATAGTGTAGATCATGGGTAGAGTGCAGACCAGGGCGTGCAGTGCAGATCATGGGTACAGTGCAGACCAGGGTGTACAGTGCAGATCATGGGTAGAGTGCAAACCAGGGCTTACGGTGTAGATCATGAGTAGAGTGCAGACCAGGTTGAACAGTGTAGATCATGGGCAGAGTGCAGATCAGGGTGTACAGTGCAGATCATGGATAGAGTGCAGACCAGGGTGTACAGTGTAGATCATGGGTAGAGTGCAAACCAGGGTGTACAGTGCAGATCATGGGTAGAGTGCAGACCAGGGTGTACAGTGTAGATCATGGGTAGAGTGCAGACCAGGGTGTACAGTGTAGATCATGAGTACAGTGCAGACCAGGGTGTACAGTGTAGATCATGGGTAGAGTGCAGATCAGGGTGTACAGTGCAGATCATGGATAGAGTGCAGACCAGGGTGTAAAGTATAGATCATGGGTAGAGTGCAGACCAGGGTGTACAGTGTACATCATGGGTAGAGTGCAGACCAGGGTGTAAAGTATAGATCATTGGTAGAGTGCAGACCAGGGTGTACAGTGTAGATCATGGGTAGAGTGCAGACCAGGGTGTACAGTGCAGATCATGGATAGAGTGCAGACCAGGGTGTACAGTGTAGATCATTGGTAGAGTGCAGACTAGGGTGTACAGTGTAGATCATGGGTAGAGTGCAGACCAGGGTGTACAGTGTAGATCATGGGTAGAGTGCAGACAAGGGTGTACAGTGTAGATCATGGGTAGAGTGCTGACCAGGGTGTACAGTGTAGATCATGGGTAGAGTACAGACCAGGGTGTACAGTGCAGATCAGGGGTAGAGTGCAGACCAGGGTGTACAGTGAAGATCATGGGTAGATTGTAGACCAGTGTGTACATTGCAGACCATGATGTAGATTGAAGACAATGATGTCCAGTGTTTTGTAAATTTTAACAATTAACCCATTTGTTTTAAGAACAAGAAGTTCTTTTAAATCAGCCTTGAATAAACACACCTGAAAGTACTTGTAAGCTTTAGAACTCAGGTGTTCATTGTATGATGATGACAATTTTCATGGTGTACAGGGTAGAAAATGTATAGGCATTGTAAAGAGGAGACCATGTTGTGTTTTATCTTGACAATGGATGTTGTGAAAAATGCTGTAATTTTAACACTGCAGTCATATCAGCCAGTACAAGGCAAAGGTAAAAATACAGTATAACCTTAGCTTTTCACCAACACCAGGACTGCAGAGTTAGTAGGAAATCATGGTTGGTGAAATGATTGAAGATCTACATAAATGTGAATTCTTGACTGGCATTACGCTTTTTACACAGAACTTTACCTTCAGGCCTACTACCTGTTTAAAATGCCACAAATAGGGCCTGGAAGATGCTGGACAAAAACACTGAGAATTTACCAAGTTTCCACAAGGGCTTCTGCTTTGCAAGAGCATCACTGACTTTCTGTGGATTTTCAAGTATGTCATAAACAGTGAAGGGTTCATCCAACACTGCTAGACCTGCCTGTAAAAGAGACAAAAATAATACACCTTAATCATAGCATATATTCAAATAACTAAAACATCTGAACCATTTGATTAATAACAAGAGGTTCTGTTAAATCAGCCTTGAATGAACCCACCTGAAAGTACTTGTAAACTTTAGAACCAAGGTGGTCATTGAATGGTTATGATGTTTATTACATTTCCAATATTTCTTACAATATAAGGGTTCAGTAGCTATCCAAGTTCAAATTTCATTAATTTTTCATGACTCTTCAAGAATCATTTTCAAGTCTCTTCAAGAATAACAAAAAGAGGAACAGTCATTAAAAAGTCACAGAGTTCTCAATGTAAAATTAACATACAAGTCCTGAACATTCATAAAATTTTACATTTTGAATTTCATGACTATTCAATAACTTTTATAGTGAATGTCCCCTGATTATATTGTAATTAAGACATAAATATTATAAAACATGTTAGACATATCCTCCATCTGTCTAGGGATCTGAAACTAAAGCTGAGTCAGAGGGAGAGAGAAAACATACTGTCCACTAGACCAAACAACTGACCAGGAAAGTCCTTGATTTGACAAGGCACTTGTCTACGGCATTATAGAAGTAATAAAATGAGAGGAAAAGATGCAATCAATCTACATCAGAATCTTAGTCAAGAACAAAATTCAGCATTTGCTTTACATGCACACAAACCATACTTGTTTTAATCTGAATATACAACATGGACACAAATGACAAAACAAAAAAATAAAAAGCTAATGAAAACATCACCTGCTTTTTTTCAAATTTCAGACCTGACCATTTATTATTCATGCCTTTTTAAGTATAATTTCATTTTCAGTGTCACTGACCAATCATACCTGGTGACTCATGAGTTGTCGAACAGTGACTTTTTCTTTCCCAATTTGTGCAAACTCTGGCCAATAATTAGCTACAGGCTTGTCATATTCCAGCAGGCCCCTGGAAATATTCAGATTTGTGCACCATTAATGCATATATTTCAGTAATGATAAATGTTTATCTTATCACAATCATCTAAGCAGGAGCAATATTAGAATATCCAATGTGGTTACCCATGGCTAAGGTATAACTAAATCAGTACTGATTTAACGTAAATGAAAAAAACTCCTTAAATTTTTCATATTCTCCAATCAATGAGAACAAAATTCAGTAATACTATATTCCATTGTATGTGATGAAGAGTACTGCCAATGCAATGTGTGGATCATGAAATTAATAATGGCATATTAATGACCAAGGTTAACAGTTAAGCCTTACAAAATATATGCTTGAAATTAATAAGATATATTCAAAATTATTTGAACTTAAGTAAAATCTTAAGTTATTGAAATGATAAAGTATCCTTTAAGTTCCTATACAATATAGAAAAGGAAAGGTAAAGTTCATAAAACCTTGCTATTTACAGTAAAACCTCACCTAACGAGCACCTGTTTAGCAACCACCTCAAGACAACGACCACTTTTTTATTTGTTCCATATTCTTTTTTCTCTTTATATATTAGGCCTTACTTAGATGACCATCTTGCAAATGTGACCACTTCAACATGGTCTCAATGGTGGTCCTAAGTTTAAGGTTTTTACTGTATTTAATTTGGAAAAAGCATTTAGTTTCACAAAAGTCTTGGCCTCAATGAAGGTTTCATTAATTTCCTAAAAGCTCATCATTATTCTGTCAGATACAATACATGTATACCTATCAACCAGCATGGCTATCAGTAATGCAGCCAAACCCTTAGTGCTGGAGAACGCTGCTGTCAGAGTCTCTTTACTCCATCCCCACCCACCGTCTGGATCAGCGTACCCTCCGCTGAACTCCACCACCAAATCCCCCTTGTAATAAACAGTAAAGGCTGCTCCCTGTTCAATGTTGTTGTCTAGATGGTTTCTGTAAATGACGAAATAGGGAATAAGTCTATTACAATAGAGAAACTAAAGACAAACCTGATTTTCTTTTCTAAAGTGATAGGTTTAAACACATTAAGCAATATTTATTTTTATGTATTTTGCAAAATGAACTCACAATGATGCACATTTAATTTTTTCTAAAAATATGCAATATGTCACTAAAATCATCTTACTAGAAACTGTGACAATGACATAATTTAAGCTAGAATGTTACCTGTTCAAACCACATTTTATACTTTCATATTGTGTTTAAACATTAAATTCACACTTACATAGTAGTCTTTCCTGTAAATTTTAGATAATCAAACTGTTTCAAATGTGAAGATGCAATTTAAAAAGGAAGTTATATTCATAAAATGACTATAGTTATTTAATAATACTCTACAGATTATTAGATGAAGAAGGAACTGGCAACCTTGTCCTCAGTAAAACAAAATGGAATCAAGAATCATCCCGTGAGGTAGACCTAGTTGTGGCTCTGTAGTATATAGGTCAAGAGGATATAGCTCTGAGGTAAAGAACTTGGCCAAAAATCAATGGATCAACAGCAAAACCCTGGCTGCTATACCGATGGGGTATGATTATATAATAGGTGCCTACTGGGTTAACTCCAAAAAAATAATAATGAAAAGTTCATATGGCGAAAAACATAGTGACTTAACATCTTAATTTAAGGGTTAACAAATCAGTTTATCAAACCCCATTTTAACTCCCTGTCATATATATAACCCTTTTTAGCAAGAAAATTACTCTCTTCATGTATATCATACATCGGCACCTATTCTGCTATCACTCCATGTACATCTCTCTGGTCCAGAGGCCAGACCAGCTATGCTCTTCCATGAAATTTTTAGACGGTCTTAGTAGCCACGCTTTAGGCCATACTGACCTATGTTCATTCCAGTGTGGTAGCTTATGTACATAATAAAGAAGCATTCTCTAGCTGCATGAAAATCAGCTGTACCCATCATGTGCCTGTTTATTTTTTCACTTTATTTAGTTAACATCCTGTAGTAAACCTTGAATCAGAAAAATTGGTCTTGACAGTTCAACGGAATGCTATTTTCATAACCTGGTGTGGCAACAGGATAAGTGTCTTTGACCTCAGAAACAAATTGTTGTCTTTTTTAATGACAATTTCATCATATTCAAGAGCGTTTGTATATGCCATGACATAGCTGATCCCCAGGTGCTGCGGTGTGTGTGTAAACAATAGATTACTTGCGTCTGACAGACAGACATAAAACAACCTGTGCATTATTTGGCCAGTTGAGCACCTGGGGACCCAAAGTGTTTGGGCAAAGGGATTAATTCTTCAGATTTGGTTCTCAAGCATTTTATGACAGCTTCCTATGTTAGTAAATCTTTACCCAACTAGATTTATCTTCTTTATGTGCACATTTGACAGAATTAAGACCAATCAGGGTTGGCCGGTAAGACCCACCCCCGCCCTAACAGCTGGCTAAAGCCGGCTTCAGCCGGCCCGGTCAGTACATCAAAAGTGGCCAATACTGGTTATTACTGGCTAATACTCCTCAATTGAATAAAAATGCCCCAAACCTAACAAACAACAACAGAATTATTTTTTAAATGTGTTTATTGTTATACAAGCTTGTTCATTGTGCCAGGAAATGGTAAAGTTAATGATTTAAAATGACACATGGTCAAGAATTATGACACAAATAAGACAATTATACCAATTCAGCAAAGTAGTAATGATTCTACCAAGGTTAACCAGAGCAGTAATATGCATGCTTTTAAGTTTAACTGTAAAGATTTGCAGGTGGTACAAATGTTTGACTCGCAAATGACATAAGTTTAATGATAAATGTCACAAATAAGGTGTTTCACTGTGCCAGTCTCATGAGAGTCTCTCTGTAAGGCTTTGTGTGGATTAACTTTAATTACAGCAACTGCTTTAAAGCCCATTTAAAAAAATTTACGATATGAACAGTTTGTCAGATGACCAGTATATCAAGTGAAACAATTAAAAAGCCTGAGTAATAAAGAATATTGTATGCATGATTTGTCAGATGACCAGTGACCAGTAAAAGCCCCTATTAGCAGGCTATAGCCACCGGCCCGGACGATATGAGTGAAAGACGGCTTTTAGCCAACCCTAAGACCACTGCTAAGCAAAGTCTATGACAATGTCTATATTCACAAATATCACAGCATTTGCATTCAACTGAATTACCAAATGTTTCTTTGTGATACGAGAAGAAAGTTTTACACATAAATCACAAAGACATTGCTCGTACCTAATACCGGCCAAATCCTGATCAATGTACATTAATTTTTATTTATAGTCATGGTGTTTATTAACTACTAACGTAGACTGTCCTTGCATGGGCACCTAGACCCAGTTGTGGCTCTGTTGTTAACACACATTGCTCTGCCTCCATTTATTTAGAGGATGGGAACGCATGCATCTTCTGATGATGCACTAAGTTTTAGTACATGCATCTTATCTTGATGTGGTTAACCAGGGCGATTGTTTCATTCCGCAGTGTGCAGCGCATGAGTTACATCATCACTGCTGAGTGTCCTTGTAACTGGACCACTGGTTACATAAGACCACTGGCTACATGGTTTTTTACCAGGGTTACGCACTGGATTATTTCACCTGGCTAGATAAATGAAGGCAGTACCTGTGGCTCTGTGTTTACAACAGAGACAAAACTGGGTCTACAAGGTCACCAGGATTAGGTTACTCGGTCGCTCCAGTTACTGGTCAAGTGTGTGTGTGGGGGGGGGGGGGGTTGCAGATAGAGGCTTCTCCCTTCCCCCAGTCCTGGAATGTTTACAAACCTGAAGATGTTTGCAACTTTCTGCCATCCTGGCGCGGCATATCCGGATCCCACTTTTGGTAATTTGGGCTTGAAATATGTTGGTATCGTCTGGATTGCAAAAGCAGTTATTCCTACAATTAGTGCTGTCTTTAGCAACCCCATGGTGTTTGATATAAAAACACCGTACGTCTTTTTCAAAACGTAAAAGCCTCTGACAAGATACCGATTAGCCGGTGAAAGTTGTTTGGCAGGTTGACTATTTTACGATATGAAATGGCAAAATATAGCGTTACTGCTTTTTACAAATCACCCGTCCACACCCTAATTAACATAATACAATACAAAGTTTTATTTATAGTCAGTTTTATGAAAGTAAAACATTAGCCCAAGGCTTTTATCACCGACTAGGTACACAAAGTGATAAAACAATTAATTATGACTACTTCACACATATACACACAAACGATGGTTATAATAAATAACATAATGAGATGATCATATATATATAATTTTAAATAACAGTAAGAAGCATAAGAGCTTTACTAGGTTAAAGCAGACTAAACGATTTGGTTACTGGACTCCGTCCTTGAAAATAATAGAAATACTATCGAGTAAGAGCTATAAAGTTTACTTGCACATAGCACAATTACATTTAAAAGCACTCAAGGTTAAAATTTGCTCCCTGAATGCTATTAAATTTTAGCACTTTTAAAATCCAAGTTTTAATGAAATTATGGAAGTTGGTTCCATAATTTAGCTGCAAAATATGGAACCGAGCGGAGTCCATATGTTGTGGTATTGGCAGCTGGTATAGTCGAATCTCTACCACTCTGTTTAGTATGATATTTATAATTGTTTTAATTACAAACAGACTCTCAAGGTACGGTGGATATATACCATTTAAAGTTTTAAAAGTCTCAATAGCAATAATTCTTTGTCTGTGGGGCTCTAGATTTACCAAGCCAGCCTGATCAAGTAAACTGGCGTAATCACTGGTATAATCATTAAAACAATTCTCAGAGCCCTTTTAAGGATACTTTCTCTTTTGTTTGTTTGTTTCCTGCCACAGGAACGCCACACAATAGGACAAAAACTAAAATTAGAAGTTATAAAAGATCAAAGAATTGTTAATTTTGTATCCCCTGAGAATATTTCCATTAATATCTAAACTCAAACTGACAAGTTTGCATGGTTAAAAAGGCAACATGACTTGAAATTTGTCAGGGTTAGCTGCCATCATGTTTTGTGTAAACCATTTTATAGCAACCTCTATTTCATGCTCCAAAATAATCTTAATATCCTGCACGGTGTCAGCAATACAGGACAGATTGTTGCCATCTGCGTAATTATAGAGGGTTGCCTTTTTAATGAAACCATAAAGATCAATAATAAAAATGTTAAAGAGTGTTGGGCCCATAACTACGGTGGCTCGAATAGGACATGCACAAAATTATTTTTATCTCGTTCCCACGAGATAGTATCTCGTTCCCACGCGTTAGTATCTCGTGGCCACGAGATAACTATCTCCGTCCCACGCGTTAGTATCTCGTGGCCACGCGATAATTATCTCGTTCCCACGCGTTAGTATCTCGTTCCCACGCGTTAGTATCTCGTGGCCACGCGATAATTATCTCGTTCCCACGCGTTAGTATCTCGTGGCCACGCAATAATTATCCCGTGGCCACGCGATATTTATCGCGTGGGAACGAGATAAATGTAGATAGATAATACAGTAAGACCTACATCTTAAATCCTTGAGGCATGCTTCTATACACTGGATGAAGACTATGGTCAATTATTTGCATGAATTTATAGCGGACTTAATATGCTGAGAACTGAAATGATACAACGGGCACTCGTACAACACACGTGGGCCATGTTTGTCTGGAGAATGTGTAAGCGGGGAAATGGGGGGGGGGGGGGGGGGGGGGGAGCTAGTTCGGGTAAAATATTTTTCATAATAAATGTTCACAATATAAATTACCATTGGCGGCGAAACCAAATTTTCATTGGGGGCCCAATAGTATACCCAAATAGTATATATATATATATATATATGTATGTATGTATGTATATATATAATATATATATTATATATAAACAAGTTTTAAAAATTATATATATATATTATATATACATATATTATATATATATATATTATTATTTATATATATATATATATTTATAAATAAGGGCCGTAGCCTGACACAAATGGCAGGGGGGGGGATTTGATGGGGTTATCCCCGACGGGGGGGGGGAGATCGTTGGGAGAGGGTCTCATCCCCCCCCAAGGTGTTGAAAATCTGAAAAACTGTATGGGTACTACTGCATTCTGGTGCATTTTATTGGTCAATGCTTATTAAGTAAAACAGTACCTCCTTGTGGGGAGATTATTTGTTATTTTTCTGGCAATGGATTCATTTTCACACAGAATATCAACTTTTTTCACCACAAATCCCAGAGTCTGCGGTCCTGTATATATGGTACTCCAAGTACTGAGCAGAAGAGGATATATATATATATATATATATATATATATATATATGTGTGTGTGTGTGTGTGTGTGTGTGTGAGGGTGCAAATACCCAATAATAATAAAGTGGATGTTTTTATACCCATCATTATGTTGGGGGGGGGCTCCAAAAATAAAAAAAAAATTATGGAGGGGGGGGGGGGGGGCTCGGCCCCCCCCCCCCCCCCCCCCCCAACGGTTTCGCCGCCTATGAAAACATAACTGAAGTTTTAATGTAGAAAGAAAAATGTGAAGGGGAAGAATGAGCAAATTTCTCGTATAAAGGTCTCCTTAACCCCTCCCCCCAGTCATAATGAAGTGGCATGGCTGAGACCTTTTGTTGTAAGCTTCTCTCTTGAGACATAACACAAACCGACATGTTGTTTACCCTGTTTGGTATACCCGAAATTAAATAACCCCAACCCTAGTCCTAAAAAATAAGATTTTCCGGGAAGGTAAAATACAAACAAGTGTTTCAGTTTAGTTCATGTTTGGTACACAAGGGTTTATATCACCCTTGCCCTAAAACAAACTCAATACAGTTTTCCATGAACAAATAAAAATGGGCTTGTTGAACCAACGCAATGAAATGGTGAACCAACGCAATGAAAACTGCTGAAATTTACCTCAAAGCATTCGACGCAAACACACATACAACGAAATACATACAAACAATTTAAGCTGCATCGACGCTCGATATAAAACAGACCACAGACATTCTTGTCCAAATGAGGGCTTAAACTAAAGCATGGCATACTAACACGTGGCCACGCGATACTAACGCGTGGGAACGAGATAATTATAGCGTGGGAACGAGATACTATCGCGTGGGAACGAGATAATTATCGAGTGGGAACGAGATACTATCTCGTGGGAAGGAGATAATTATCGCGTGGGAACGAGATAATTATCGCGTGGCCACGAGATACTATCGCGTGGGAACGAGATAAAAAATAATTTTGTGCATGTCCTATACGAGCCACCGTACATAACCGAGCCTTTGGCACATCTTTTATTGTGGGTAGCCAATCACTATGATCATTTGACACTCTTACCTTTGTTTCCGGTCCGTCAAATAGCTGGTTAATAGTTCTAATGAATTAGGGTGCATTTCATAAGCTGACAGCTAACAGATGAGCAGAGGAAAAGGCATGCAATCGAAAGCCTTTGATAGGTCCATGGGCACTGTGCCTACGTATTTACCTTTATCAAGTGCTACTCGCCAGTCCTCTGTAAGACGCATCAGAACAGATTGGCAACTGTACTGTCGCCTAAAACGGAAATATATTGATGAAAAATGCAATTCTGAAATTGCTCAAGTTGTTTCCCTATGATTTTCTACTTGGCAGTTGCATTAAAAAGAACTAAACATTGAGAATTATTTACTTTTACTACAAAAACCAGTGGAAGCTGCATTGTATAAATTCAGACTGAGTACCCATAAATTACCAGTTCATAAAGGTCGAATTTTTAATGTTGAAAGAGGCATGAGAACATGTGAATTATGCAATGTGTTGGGCGATGAATTTCATTATTTATTAAATATAACAAGATTCTTCAGGAAAGAAAAGAATTAATTTCAGCATAGTATTCTATTAACACAAATACTATGATATATGAGCAACTAATGTCCATCAGTAACTATAGGAAACTCTGTAATTTAGCTAAATTTGTAACAACAATTATGGATAAAATTCACTTATGATTTAGTGGTTTGTATAATAATATGTATACAGTTCACCGTTCAAATTGTTCATACATTTTTTGTATCCATTGTCACGCACAATTGAGGTTTTCTATTTTATATGATACCATTATGTTTAACAAGGATCTCATTATTAACAGTTTTTATATTTATATTTACACAAGTATCGTTATGAATGGTTATTCTACTGTTTGTAAAATTCAACTGATGGCAATTATAATCAAGAATTAATGTTTCCTCAGTTACTTTGTAAACAAGACTAAGACTCTTTCATGAGTCCTGAGTGTTATAAAATCCTGAGTTCATTGCAACACATCCCAGCCACCCGTCAATCACAACAAGGGACCCATGGGTCACGGCGCTCAGCTGTTATAAATGATAAAAAATAAGATTTGGGAAAGAGGCATATGCTGGTTTTGTGTGGTAATAAATATAAGCTTTATTATGAGTTGTTGGTGTTTAGCTTATGTATGATTTTGATAGTATTTTTGGAGACAGGGAAGAGGATTGATTTCATTTATTTTATTAACAAATGGAGTGCTATTGTCACACAGATTTTGACCTGGCCATATAACTTATAAGCAGCACATAAAATAAAAGAGTTCAACTATTTATTAAAATTTAATAACAAATGTTGTGCCAATATAATATTTATTAAAAATAATAAGAGAATCATATGATTTTTTTAATAAAATATAACTGAACTAATTATTAAAATAATATTATAGAATATATGCATTCATGAATACTTTTTGAAAGTATTTGCACTGGTATTCAAATACTTTCATTTTTACCTGAATTCCCATTCTTATTCAAGAAATTTTATAATGGAGTACATATTCATATTCATATTCATATACATTTGCAAAGTATTTGCACCATGTCTGGTATTTATTCAGTTTTAGCCAAACAATGATGTGGAGAATCCAGAATATAAACAAAGGACCCATGGGTCATGACAAAAGTTTGAAATTTTTGCAAATGCAAAATATGAAAAATATTCTATTGTAATGTTTTATATTTATATAAGCATATGAGAAGCTAAGAGGAAAGGGTCCTCCTACTTGGTTATAGTAAAGTTCTCAATATATGATTGCAAACTAATACTCTGACAAGACTGTCATGAAGAAAAACAGTAAAAGTTTTGAGATACTGTGATGCATATGAAAAATTTACAGATGGACAGGCAAGTGGACAGAATGGACTAATACCTTCATTTAACTTTCAAAGGAATAATGCATTTAAGTTTATATACAAGCCTATTTTTTAGCATATCCACTTTTTTCATTAATAGTTTTTATCTGATTCATTTTTTTATTTACAAGTGTTATAAATTTGTAATATAAAAGTGAAAATATAAGTTAAAATATTAGAATTCTAAGTTGCAATCATTATATATCCAGATTGTAGCTCACATTGGGTCATATTATGCATACACATATATTTTATTATTTTTAAATCAATTGTTTAAACTGAATGTAAAAGAAAATAATGCCACAACATGGCATCTACAAAATTATTCCTTGAATTCCTATTAAAAAGTTTTGCACATTGGAGTTTTTCAGGACAAGCTTAATTTTATTCACCGAAATAAAATAAAAGATTCAGTAAATTCGATAAAATAAAAACATCTTTTCAAATAAAGTATACACATTGTTGGTTGAATGAGGGACAAACAATATCATTAAGCTAATTACAATCTAAGCTATAATTAATAACTGGAATTAATAGTCAATTGCCCACCTGGTGAAGTTTTACTCTTCTGAAGTAAAGCATTACTTATCTGATGAACATCCATACTTTCATAGCAATACATCACTTTGTGGACACAATTAAATGTGCACTTTAATCATTGTAACCCTGGTGGTACAATCCAAAATCTAAAATGTAGCATGTCCAAGAATAAAATAAAATACAGAAAATTATAACATTTATCTAGTTTATGCACCAGCTGGGGGGGGGGGGGGGTTGAGTGCAGGGCAGAGGAGAAGCCTGCTAGTAGTGGCCAAGCTGGGTCAAGGCAAGCTGCCTGGGTGGGTTACATAATGCAAGTGAAGGCTGTACTACTAGGTGGGCCAGATATAAACAACACTTGACATGGTGTATGAAAACTTGAATAAAAGCTACTCTTTTCAAACAATTTCTTTGAAATTTCAGATTTTGAAAGATTAAATCCTTATGTATATATGCTGTGAAAATTAAATCAACAGTGCTTACAGGGAAAAAACGTGCCACTGCCAAAGTTGGACAAAATTTAAGGTATTAATTTTTTATTTATGCTAATAACTTGAAAAATTTGCAAAATTCAGATCTAATTTTGGGTAAACAATTTAATCTTGATTAAATAAAGTTATATTCCTGAAAAAAAAAGTCTTCAGCTTCAGCAATTCTCATGTTAAGTGAGCAAATATATTTCCTGATTTTTAAAAAATTGCATTATATTTGGGCCTATAACTTCAAAATAATACCCAATACTGACCTAATTTTTGGTATGTGCACAGAAAATATATGGAAGAATATGAATACTAAATATGATCAAAAACAGATCAGTGGTTTTGATATTAGGCAGTCTTGAAATGTAACAATTGCTTTTTTATGGATAACGGAGGTTTTTCCTTAATATGTCGAAGGAACGAAGTTCTAATGACCCAATTTTCGGTATGGTAGGAGATTTTGGGGACATCTAATGGTATGCAGAATTTTGGATTCGTAGGTCCAACGGTTTTAAAACTTGCCCTGTTAACGGACGGACGGCCGGACGGACGGACGGACGACGGACAAAGGACCACGACTATAGCTCAGATGACTTAGTCAGCCGAGCTAAAAATGGACTGACCCACTGTCGCCCCTATAAAAAATAGGATGCCTAAATCGATGATTGGTCCTTTTCTTTCATATGCGATTATATCAATTGCACTTAGGCATAATCGATAAAAAAACGATTATGTATGCACATGTAAAAAGTTATATTATCCAAATTAAATATTCTTATTCTGTCAGAGATTAAAAAAAGACGGAACACGAAACAGGGAACAGAATTAAAACTTAACTTTTGCGACGAAAAAGTGTTAAAAACCCGGTCATTACCTTGATTTTTCAGCTTGATTGACAAGTTAGACTGAATTTACTCCGACAATATTTAGTTATAATTAGGGGCCTATATACAGCATATTTATAAAAACCGATTCCTACCACTAGAGATTACCATTGAACCACGCGTTGTGAGACACTGTCTCTGCCCTGTGACATTTGTGAAGTCTGTTTGTAAGTAACCCTGCCCCTGGGATCCGATAAATAAAGTAGCCTCTGTTCAGCATGGGATGATTTATCACTGAAGGGGATAAGCTTGCCCCTTAAGGTATTTAGAACAAGTCATTTAGTTAATTGCATTGCATTTACCAAAGCTAAAGGACTGGCAGTATAGTACGTTTCGGCTTAATAATTACATCAATTCTAACTTTGGTGATTCAAAACAAAATGTCCGTGTTTTTTTATCTGTGAGGGAAATTCTACAGCAGCACCTTAATTCTAAAATATAACAATTTTTATAAAGCTTATTATAGGTACTGTCTTAATTTTTAATTTTGGCCAGAACATCTGACCAAAATTCGTATGATATCACGACACAGCTGAAACGCTCTCATGCATGACTGCTGTTTATCAGTCTCAATATAAATATTAAAGTGGGTGAAATTCTAAATATTGGTGGCATCCCTAGTCACATTTAATCATAGGCCAATAATGTCGTGCGCTCCCCCGGACTATATGCTTGTAATATTTAAGTAAAGCTGTCCACATACTGAATAAACATGAAAAATATTAGTCATGGTTACATGAATTTAATGACTGCATGTTCACTTTCATTTACAACAACCTATATAAATAAAACAAGATCGATTCCAGGGATCCGAATTTGTTATAAGATAACTTAGAAACAGATTAATGTGTTAACTTGTTCGCAATAATTGATAACCCATTTTCAATTTGCTATGGTACCTGTTTCTCTTAATTGTACTGAGTATAAAAAGTTGTAGACAGAATTAAATTTTTTTATGTTCATTCTCCATTCTCTCAGACAAATTTGTTATTATATATACATATGCCCCGGATAATTTCAAGGGGTTTGACAAGAAAGTCCCTCCCATTATGTAAAAAAAATCAAGTTTTACTAGAATAACCTGTGTCCTTATATGATGGCGGCCGGACGGACCAATTACAAAATGTAAAATTCATGTTTATCAAATATATCAATTTGGTTATATTTTTTTCTATAAATATTTAAAAATAGGAGAAACATAGGGGGGAGCGGCATTAGAAGATATACGATGCCCTTCGGCAGTTAACCAACTTTTCTGTGTATTCATGTTTCATATATATATATATATATATATATATATTTATATATATATATATATATATATATATATTAAAAGAGAGAGAGAGAACGAGAGAGGATGTCTGTCGTTTTGAAAGTGCAACAAGTAACCTTTATGAAGAATTCTAATTTATAACATTTAATGGAATCAACCCACGAAAGCAATAAATTCAACTCAAATTCATACTAGTAATTAGAATGCCCCTTGATTTCAACAAGCCAGTGTTGTATTGTGCCTGACCAGTGAGCCTTAATAATAAAAAAATAACTGATTTTGCTAATCCTTAACACATTTGGACCCGGATTGTTCCATGGAATCGTTCTTCACTTAGAAACAAAGGAATATATCACAAAACACCACCTAATATATTCTAAGGTCAAAGCCATACGGCTTCAAGAATTAAAAATTAAAGTGCATTAACACCTTGGGTTAAAATCCAGTATGATTATACCACTGAATCTTAAATTTTTTCTCAAATCGAAATGATTTAATGAACGAATATTTGAGAGACCTATTTTGCCAGTATATCTGCAATAAATATTTTCCGGTAAGGTTTGACGTCTGACCAAGTTTTCCGGGGAGGCCTGTCATGTGACCAAGTTATTTTGGGAGGCCTGCTATCTATGAACGTGTTCTAGAAAAGACTGATATCTGTACATTTTCCTTCGGAGCCATGACTTCTGTTAAGCATTCTGGGGAGGCCTGATATCTGATATCTGTAAACGTTTCCTGGTGTGACTCTGTATCTGTAAACGTTTTCTTGTCAGGCCTGGGATCTGTTAATACTTTCTGGAGGGACCTAATATCTGTAAACTTTTTTTGGAGATGTCCGATATCTGTTAAGATGGAGAGGCTTTATCTGTGAACTTTTCTGGAGAAGACAGTTATCTGTAAAACTGTTCTTGAGAGACCTGATACATAAATTTAATGAAGAGGCCTGATTTCTATATCTACATCGATTCTAGATGCATCATTCAAAGTAGCTCATGGATCTAGGTCTCGTGAGGATCTTGGCTCGAAAATGTCCTGATTATGTCCTCCAGCGATATGACAAGCAGGTGCTCTGTCCTAATAGTGATAAGATACAGATAGGAGATAAGATACAGTAAAAGTCAAAATATATGTGTGAGAAAAGTGGATGAGAAAATACATGTCGCTTCCAGAAAGGAAATTTGCCAAAGCTTAACTTTTATCGGTAAACTGTATTTGAAAACTGGTCGATGGGTAACTTTCTCACAAGCAAATCTCCAGATATTAAAAGTAGACGTATAATAAAACTTCGAGTTTATTAATTTTATTCTTAAATACATATTTTTTAAATTAACATAAGATTAGCCTATGACATATAACACGCGTATCATGACGAACACGTTGTACTGGTCACAGCGGGTATTCCACGCCAGCTGGCGGGAACATCAGGCATGTTTATAAACAAGAATGTGAAAACCAGCTTATGATTTGACACAAGCTGGACATAAATGGAACACGCATTTTGATTTAGTGTGAAAGTCTAGATAACACTAAAGAAATGTGAAATAGTTTAATCCTTAAACAAGCCAAATGTACTAATTATCAAGCAGTCGCATTCTGACAGGTTATACAAAAAGCGCCCTCTGCCGGTCATATGCTAATGTGTCTTGTGTGGTGCACTGGACAAAGTGAACTGGTGAAAGTATATGATGTATCGAAAAAATATGGCGTCTATGTGGCGGTCAAGAATTTTCTAAAACCTTTCCAGGTATCGAAGATTGAGTTGAATATGCGGTTATTATGCCCAGATGAATTTGCTAAAACAGTTGATGTGACGAGGAAGGTCTTCCGGTCGCGTCTTCAGATGTCACGTGATTTTTCTCGCGTTTTCTCGATGATATGCCCTATGGTCTCTCTCCAAACGCCTTCTGTATGGTAGAGCCACCAGCTTTCAGGTAACCTGAACGGTCATCCTTCTTGCGGGCAAAAATGGACGTTGGTTTTGCGCCTGTAATAAAAACAAAGTTACAGTGTGGACTTTGATAGAAATGTGACGATAAGTTGCACAAAATTGTATGAACATCATAGAGATTAATACATTTTTCTTAATGATTACTGTATAAATAAAAACTTAAAAACTCTAAATACACTTAAAGATTTCTTTAAATAGATGGTGCTCTCAGTAGAGGATACTCCGGGAACAATATTTTGGTGTCTTTCTTAGAAAAGCACAGAACTAGATATATACAGAGTTTAAGGCTCATTTGGGGTTTATGAATAATACTAAATCTATATCCAACCAAATCAAAGTGCCTCATCTATTTAATATGCATGATAATACAAATGGCACGCATGATGACTAAAGGCTCCCACATCGTACCTCCAGCCTCGCTCTGGGGCAGTTCTTCCTTCAACACCTGGTAGGTCTTTGGCGCTACATCCTTGTAGGTGGGGCCCCCTAGCGACGGGGTTTCCTCCTCGACAACCTGAACACGTTCTTCAGGCTGAGCGGCCACGACGGCCTTGACGTCACCCTTCGTCAGAGTCCCCCTTTGAAAATAAGAAAGCAATATTGAAAAGATAGATTAATATATGTAATTGGACAGATTAACATTAAATGTATAAAATTGATATTTTTTGTTTGTTTATGTCTACATGGGACCGTTGGCCTCTTGAGATATTGTAATGAATATAAAACTCCAAAAACCAAAAGATTGACGAGAATTATGGGTCAAGTACACATCTCATTATTATTTCCACCATTAACTGATTTTCCAATATGTGCATATGTACGTGTGAAAGGCAATTTGCAAATGTTAAATTTTAGGGTTCCTTATCGTCATTTCGGTCCTTTTACAATCGAGAGTCTCCCTCCAGCGTGGGAGTGCCTTCACATTTTGTATGGAGGACTGTAAAGTTAGATGAGGATGCAACTATTTGCGTCATTGTTGACAACACCTCATGGCTCACAGATACGCTGTCTCTTGAATAATTCAGACCATTCGTTAGATATGTTTTGTGTACTTCCTAACAACACCTACCACGTGTAAGAAAAAATTTCTCTGTAATTCAGCATATTGGTAAATCCCCATGCACGTTTGCTGCAGTTCTGACCTCCAGTATGAATCGCACGAGTATCTGTACGACAACCAACTCTTAGGCAACACAGCAGTTGACGTGCTAGCTACCACGGGGATGGATTCAAGTTTTTTATTTGAGCTCACGTGTATTATTTTGTATCAAACCATCATTGCCTACTAGTAAGTTATCGTTAGTTTACTACGGTATTGAGACAAAATGACGCAGGGTGTTCCCGTGTATGTCTTACGTCACAACCCAATTATCTAATGGCCTACCAGGCTACTGAGTCGTAAATTCACGGGTGAGGTTTCCTGTCCGTAAACTTGTCCCCTATCAGAAAATCACATGATCTATTTATTTAATTTTCTCCTGTTTCCACTTGTTAAGGCAAACGACCTGAAATAAGCAATCATAAATTGCATTTTGGGTGTTGTGTGTCTGTGTGTGTGGTGGGGGGGGGGGGGGGGTGCAGGGAGCCATGTTAAATAACTATGTTTCTCACCGGCAGATGGCTCTAGGGGCATTTCGGTTGCCATCAATTTCAAATCTTTTCCACCGTCTACTGCTTTCCGTGTACCGCGTGACCGTTTTCTTATCGAAACATCTCACTCAAGCAATACACAGTACAACCCACGATGGTGGTGTGAGTAATTGGTGCAGCCAGTTTATTTTTTTTAGTTGATATTGTCCTATGTAGTTATGAGGTGAAACATAACTGTGACTGTATACACCAGTTTTTTTCCAACATGAAATCTGACTAGCATTTCTGCAAATCAAAAATTGCCCAGAATCCTAAGTTGCCTAGTAACGGGAAGTTGTAAGATTCCGAAGCTTGTGAGACCTTTGAAGATGCCCGGACATGTGTGAGTCACGTGACTTCTCCTGTGGATCTCCCAGGTGAAGGAATGCTCACAGCAGCCGTGGGCGTAATGGTTAGCAGGTGGTCTGTGACGCAGACCTGCTACCTGTTATATATATATTTATATATTGTCTGCGCTTTTTAGTGAAATGTATGTATGATGCACGCCTTCGCATACCATGGCAATATATACATTAACAAATGTCAATAATATATTAATCGTCAATAGCTGTATACACTGTCGAATTTTAGTGGGCTCGCTGCGTTGGAATATACATGTTAAATTCTCAAAGAACACGTGACCTCCTCACGTGACCTATCCGGTCGTCTGCACCCAGTTACGTCACACATATGACATGTTTGGTGGATGCATGGTGAACATACTTTTCTACGATGATATCTAGCTCGTTTCCCGCCCTGAGGATCTCCTGTTTGGCCGCCAAGTGTGTGTTGCCCCTCATGTTAGCCCCGCAGATAGCGACTATGATGTCACCCGCCGACAGCCCCTGCTTTGCTGACATGCCATTTGGATTTACCTGGAAAATACAAAAAAAAATATCTCTTCATAAAGAATAGATAAAGGTCCAAGTTTTTAATTTAATAGAAGAATTCACATGGGCTTTCGGTATAAATAGATAAACGACATAGGAGATATTTGTGCGATCTGTATACCCTATTAATATAATAGAAAGAATAAATGAGATACTAAGCTTTGGTACCATTGTATTGTATATTCATTTAAAAGGAAATCCATGAGCGGTATTTCCTAGGTTTTTTCTTGTCCGCGAGGCTTCCATTTTGTGGTCATGAAGAATTTGTCAGGGATTTTGTTGAAACGTGAATGAATTATTTTTCAGAGGGCGCAACAACTTCCATCTATTCAATATATTCCCATCTTTAAACTCGTAGCAATTTTACGAATATCTCAGGAACATAAAACGCGTGGAAGTTCAATTCTTTTAACTTATATACGATAAAAAATCTCGTGATATTTAATAAAAAAATTGATTCACAGGTAATATGAAAGATTTATTATCATTAATAAAAAATATCTTAACCAAACATGGAAAACGTATACATGATACAAATGAATGATTTTTCACTCGTGTTAATTGGGTTTCTTATTCACAAAGGTTTCAATTTCGCGAGAATAAACCTTTCGCGAATATTCCGGATTGGGAAAGCCCCGGTAATCTATCATTATAAGCCAACCATAATGTCATGTCCTCAGGTTCGTTCACAACCACACAAGAAGAACAAAATGAACGACAACACATTTAATCACGGAGCGGAAGCCATCTTGGCATACAATGCAACTCACAAAGTATCTACGTCACACATGACACGTGATCCCCAGTATAGTCACACAAAGTCACGACAGGCGGCGCCAGCGTACGGTGCGCATACCATGTTTGACATATACCCCCTTCTTAAATAAAGGTTTTAACCGTAGTCCACCTGAAACAGGTAACTTTAAAAGATGGTAAATCAGTAGTTGTACCATTAAGAAAACATTCCTGTTTCAGGCAGTATGTTACTGTGATCCAATACAATATGTTATTCACTAATAAAGTTACACTATTAATCTATTGTGTTCCGAGTGATTCTTAGTTTTCGCAGTGTATAAGGCAATATTGTAAACTTACTATTGGAATTTTAAGACACACAGAACAACGGATACGACACATGTTTTACACAAAGTCTTTAAACCTCACTGGTTTCTTTCTTTCGCGCACTGGATTACGTCTGACGGTACATGGTTTTGGTGCGAGGTCTGAATCGTTGGTCGAAACTGGTACAGGGGAGTCCTGTACTGGTGCTGGAATGTTTCCATCTAGTTGTACCTGCATATCCTCCTCTCTTGGTAACGTCGGTGAGTGGAAGATCACAGCATCTGGTCCTGGAATTTGCGGTGTATCCTCAGAACGAGAACGAAGCTGATCAATATGTCGTTTCCAGACGTAATTTCCTACCGCAACTTGATAGTTTCTCGAACCATGTCGTTCAAGGGTCGTACCAGCGATCCATCGACGTCCATGGGCACCATAGTTTCTGGCGAAAATAGTTTGTCCCGGTTCGAAGTAACGACGGGTTTGTGACTCAACAACATTGTCTTTAGGTTCGGCGTACGAATCTGGCGAGGGCCTCATGGCCAATAGTTTTGTGTGCAACAATCTATGCATAAGTAGTTCGGCAGGGGTTTGACCTGTAGCGGCATGAGGTGTTGTTCTGTACGACAATAAAAATCTTTGCAGTTTGTCATACAGGTTGCCAGGTTGATTTGACATCTTCTTCAGCGCGTTTTTAAACGTCTGGACGAATCGTTCCGCCTGTCCGTTTGTAGCTGGATGCCCTGGAGCAGTTAATGTATGCCTAATGTTGTTCTTTTGAAGAAAGGTTTGGAATTCATTGGAAGTAAATTGACTACCATTGTCGGTGACAAGGTTCTCTGGAAGTCCTTGCTGTGCAAACAGTTTGCACAGTCTCTTGATGGTAGTAGTAGAAGTATAGTCTACATGATTTCTATTTCAATCCACTTGGAATGGGCATCTACTACCACAAGGAAGTAGTTATCGAGAAAAGGTCCCACAATATTGCATGTACACGCTTCCAAGGAGCATTTGGCCATTTCCACTCTGTAGGTCTCAACATTGGTGGGTTTGGAGCATTTTCTTGACAGTCTGTGCAGGCTTTGGCTAGTTCTTCAATTTCAGAGTCCAAATAAGGCCACCACAGAATTGATCTTGCAACAGCTTTCATTCGAACTATGCCAGAATGCTCCGAATGAAGTTCTTGTAATACTGCTGGACTAAAGGATGGGGGAATAATGACCCTGTTACCCCACAGGATATAACCTTGCTCTACACTAAGTTCGAGACGTCTGTGAAAGAAGGGTGTTATATCTGTTTCCCACTCAGAATCAATGCTTTCTGGCCATCCTTCTAGGATCATGAGGGTAACTTTCCTCAATGCCTTGTCTGATTTTGTTTCTCTGGCTATATCCTTAGCTGTAACTGGTAAGTCATCAACGAGTTCTTGTAGTGACAGTACTACTTCTGCTTCAGGAGTCTTAATGCCTTCCGTTTCCTGAAGTGGCATTCGCGATAATGCATCAGCATTGACATTTTTCTTTGAACGTCTGTACTCAATCTGGTAATTTAAACTTGAAAGGATTAGTGACCATCGTTTAATCCGTGAAGCAGCCATTTGTGGCGTCCCTTTTACTGGTGAAAACAATGTCAATAATGGACGATGGTCCGTAATCAAAGTGAACTTTCTGCCAAGCAAGTACTGTCTGAACTTTTAAACCGCAAACACAATAGCGAGTCCTTCTTTTACAATTTGACTGTAGTGCATCTCTGCTTTATTTAAGCGCCTAGATGCATATGCTACGGGTTGTTCCCGACCATTTACACGATGCTGTAGCACTGCACCCAGACCATAGGGCGAAGCGTCGCATGACAAGATAAGTTCTTTCTCTGTATCATAGTGTACAAGCACTGCATCATCAACAAGACTAGCTTTACTCTTTTCAAAAGCTTCCTGCTGTCTCTTAGAACAAATCCAATCTTTACCCTTGTTCAGGAGTTCATACAGAGGTGCAAGTGTTGTAGCGAGATCATCAATGAAATATCCATAATGATTCAAGAGCCCAAGGTATGCCCTAAGTTCCGATATGTTTGAGTGTACAGGAGCATCCTTTATTGCTCTGACTTTTTCTTTGGTTGGATGAATCCCCTCTGCGTCCACCACTACACCAAGGTATTCCACACTGGGCAACAGAAAATGGCACTTGTCTTTGTGCAAACGTAAACCTGCAGTTTTAAGTGTATCCAATACTTTGTCTAAGTTCAGCAAATGATTTTGTCTAGTTTAGCCTGTGATCAGTATGTCTTTCAGGTAAACTACTTTTCCTGGCATGCCTTTCAGAAGGTTTTCCATAATCCTTTGGAATAGCATTGGTGCCGTGCTGATTCCGAACGGAACTCGCGTGTACTGATACAACCCTTTTGTTTTATTTATAGTTGTCAACTCTCTAGAAGCAGCTTCTAATTCAACTTGTTGGTATGCTGCTCGAAGATCTAGTTTGGTGAATTCTTTTCCACCACTGAGTGTTGCTAGCAATTCATCTAACTTTGGGATGGGGTACTGCTCAGTATTTGCATACCGATTTATTGTCAACTTAAAATCGGCGCACAGTCTAATCTCTCCTGTAGGTTTTAGTATGGGTACTACTGGTGCAGCCCATTGCGAGGTTTTAACCTTTTGCAGTACTCTCTCTTTCTCTAGTCGGTCAATTTCAGCCTCAACTTTCTGTTTCAAGTTCAGTGGCACTGTACTGGCTTTAAAAAAGACCGGTTTTGCATCTGACTGGATATCCAAGGTTGCTTGTATATCCTTGAGAGTTCCTAAACCTTCTTGGAAAAGTTCAGAATACTTAGCCTGTAATATTTGCTTTGCCTGTTCTCTCGATGTGTTGTCAGTGATTTTTCTGAACAGATTTAATCTCAGCTGTAGTGCCAAGCACATCTTTATATTCATCAATATGCTGCAGCCAATCACGTCCAACTAGGCTTGAACCATCGCCTTTAACTACAACGAGTTTCATTTGCTTTGTCTTTCCCTGGCCGACTATCACATTAACAGAACACTGACCAATTACAGGAATATTCTGCCCTCCATAGCAACGTTACATTGTATCTGTGTTACTCAATGTATGTGTTGGGAAATTATTTTGAAACACCTTCTGATTAATAAGTGTAACAGCAGAACCAGTGTCAACTTCAAATCTGAGCAGTTTCCCATCTATTCTAAACTCTCTGTAGACCTTTGTTTGACATTTGTCTTTCGAAATTGCATACAGGTCTTGTTCTAATTCTGTAGATGGAGGCATCTCCTTAATTGCTGTAGTCGTATGTACTTGTCTACTGTAAGGTGGTCTAACTTTCTTTTTTGTGCTAAGACAAGCTTTCTGTATGTGTCCCACTTTTCCACAAGCATTGCAAGTTTTAGTACGACATGGACAATCTTCAGCTTTATGCTTAGTAGATGTACAACGAATGCAAGTGTAAGGTCTTTTACCTGAAGATCCTTGCCCAGATGTCTGCAGGTTTTTTTCTCTGTTGCTGCTGTTTTGTGTGAACAGCATTCACTGCACTCCCTGAACTCTGCTGCATGGTCTTTGCTTCCCTACAAGCGGTTTCATATGCAGCGGCCAATTTATATGCTTGTGCAAAAGTCATATCTTCTTTCTCCTGTAATAAGCGTCTGCGTATTGCTTCACTTTGAAGACCAGCCACAAACCTGTCACGTAACCACATGTTGAGATTGTCTCCATATTTACAGTCCTCAGCCAAATGCTTGAGAGTGGCAATGAAAGAGTTAATGCATGTCTTGGTCAGGTCTTAGTACACATCTGTTGAATGCACAACGTGCAGTTATCACATTCGGTGCAGGATTCATGTGATCAACTAGTTTATCAACAATTTCTCTGAAAGTTTTCTCATACAATTTCTCAGGTGCAAAAAGGTCACGTGCTAGTTTATAAAGGTCATCGCCTATACTAGCCACAAATGTATGCACGATTTTACTCTCGTCCGTAATATCATTTGCAAGCATGCACGAACTGAATCGTTCAGCGAATGTTTTAAAGTCTTCCCTCTTACCAGAAAATCTGGGCGTAGGGACTATAAAGTTCGTAGTTTGCCCCATTACTGGCAATGCATGAGCCCTCTCTTATGACATGGCGAATGTATTTACGAATTCTGTAGAACGAAGTTTGTACGATGGAGCAAACAAGGTGTATAGGCTTCAACTAGCAGATGACAGGCCTTGAAAACGTTTATGTACTGACCGTGTGGTTGCCGCATCCGCATCTTCGTCGCCATTATGTCATGTCCTTAGGTTCGTTCACAACCACACAAGAAGAACAAAATGAACGACAACACATTTATTGATTTAATCACGGAGCGGAAGCCATCTTGGCATACAATGCAACTCACAAAGTAACTACGTCACACATGACACGTGATCCCCAGTATAGTCACACAAAGTCCCGACAGGCGGCGCCAGCGTACGGTGCGCATACCATATCTGACACATAAGGTAAATACATTCTTGCCAGGTTTACAGGTATGACTGATGACTGAAAATTGAAACCGTGACCATGGGTAGCGGTATTTCAGCTGGATTATTGCTTATCTTATCTGTTGGCTCTGATCACTAAAAAAAACAAGGGACCTATGGGTCGGTGAGCTCAGCTTAAGTTAACCTTGAAGGTAAAAATCTAAATAATATTAAATGGAGATAAAGTGTAAGAGGAAGAGGTTATATAGGCCATGGTTGGTTTATATGATTGGTTTGTATTGATAAGAAAGAAATTGTTGCAAATAATATTTTGTGACCTGACCATGTGTTTCCTAACGTTGAAACTGTAGCATGTGAGCAGTTTGTGAACAAATGATCTGTACTATTACCATGATCATTAGTCGACTTTTTGATTAACTGTTGACATTTCAGTAGTTTACACATTTGTTCAATTCAATCTATTTTTATACTATATTATTGAATATGTGTAGTTTTTTTTATTTTATGAAATGTGTATAGTTGAAATATAACTAATGTCCCAGTCCATAGATGAAAGGACTTGGCGGTGGTGGTGGTTATGGTAGGGAGGGGGGGGGGGGGAGTGCGCAATGGTGGGAGTTACAACATATCTGTATTATAAAGTGTATATACATAGGATTTTTACTTAATTCAACAATGCTTACAGGATAAAAAAAGCTCATTCATAATTACCTAATATTTAAAAAGGACAGACAGACTGGAAGACAAACAAAGCTGATAATGTATGAAGTTTCAATTATTTCTTAATTTATTTATTATATCAATTTATTTTAAAAGTTTAACATCTGCAATAATACACAGCTGAATGTATAATTTTCTTTCAAATTTCACACTGAAATTGCTTAATTTCAAACACATACAGCATATAAAAGTTATTTCAACAGTGCTTATAGGAAAAATTTCATAATTAATATATGTTTAATGATAACGTAGAGATGATGGACAGAGCTGATCACTTTATGTTCCATTCTCCTAAAGCAAAATTATGTTTCAATAAGATCTTAAATTTTTCTAATCCTATTATTTTTTTAATTAAATAAATTTTACACATTTGCAATAAAAACTAATGACCCAGTGCACAGGAATCAATGGCAACAGGGGGGGGGGGGAGGGGGAGATGGTTGGATTAATAACACCTCTGCATATACATACAGGGCAAACAAGGCCTGATCTCCATTTCTACTGAGGCAGGAAAATAATGAACAAATATTCGTATTAGATCCTTATTTTTTTATCACATCTATGTTTTTTATTTTAAGTTTATATTTCTTTACATTTCCAATATAACGTATATATCTAAATATAAAAGTGAATTCATAATTCTAAATTGCATCATCATAAATCTCAATCTTGTCAGATAACAGCACATCATGCATACAAATGTTTATTTATTTTTTACCGCAAAAATACATCTTTAAATTTGCAAAACAATATATATCTAAAAATAATACTTAATTCAGATTTCACAATTTTAAATTGTGCCTTTCTTTATCCATAATTTGCTTCATATTTTATAAATTTAAGCATACGATGTTTTTTTTGTAAAATTGAGTGGAAACAGCATTACAATTAAGGAGATACAGTGAAAACAATAACAATTACTGCATAACACTTGGTGGGTTTGGTTTGCGGGGGGGGGGGTTGGGTGGTGATATGAGAATAACCGTACACCTGTCACAGCAGGGGTTCTCCCCAGTGACAGTAACAAATAAGAAACCCTGGCATAGCTGACTTCCAGTGACCTTGAGTTGGAAGCTGCAAATGACTACAATAGAGAATCAAGAGAAAAAAAAACAATAACTTGAATAATTTTCAAGTTTTTATTTTCTAATTCCAAATTTAAACAAATTAAATACTTATGTTTACATGCTATGAAAATTAAATCAATAGTGTTACAGATGTCTCTTTTATTGTATGCAGCAGTCTTACATGTGTATGTGCAGCGCTAGCATTGGCCGTTGCTATGGCGGCATAGCCCGGCCCACGCTTCGCTTCGGGACTGCGTGTAAACATCGGTCATGCTAGTCTGGGGCTTTCTCGCCTGGCCGAGCCGGGCCGGCTTACGTGTGAACCCTGATATGTAGAAACACAGCGTTCGTTGTTCTAGATGTTTCCTGTAACGTGGGTTCTTTAGATTGTTCGGGAAATGGAAAGGTCTCGGCTTGAGGTAAAAAGTTATAAATAAGGGGCTGTGTTTTAGAGCCGGGAGAGAAGAGAGATATATTCCAGCGGACACAGAAGAGTGTAAGTCAGTTTGTGGACTTTTCAGATAACTTCGGCAGTTATAGATCTTTGAAATTTGTAACGGATTTTAGTTAGTCTCCAGTTTGCCTTTGGTATCACTATCAGAACTTCACTTTTTGATAACAACAAATTGATTTTGAGATTGAACTGGACTGTTATTCTCTCAGAAGATTTATGTGAACTGTTCATCTTGATTATATGCTTTAAAGGACTTTTTGTCGCTGTGACAGTGGTGCTATTCAGGTACTGTACACTTTATTTATTATACAGTGAAATTGTATTGATTTGCTGTTCTACTGTTGTTATACTGTGGAGTTGTATTGATTTAGTGAATTGTAATGTAGGTGTTGTTTTAAGAATAAATTGTAATTGTTTATTAACTAATAACCACTGACTTCTTTCACGTTACTAAGTGTTACAGAATCTGATTTTGTTTTATCTCATTTTAATGCCCGTCATGACTACGTGATCTGTTGATATTAGGTTCCGTAACATAAAATTTGGTGCTCCTCTGGGAGGCTTAATAGTTTTGAAAATTTATTAGGCCTTTACCAAGATACATGGTTTACAATACATTGTTTACAAGATTACACATTGTTTACATTACATTGTTTACAGGATTTATCTCAGTGTTTTTTTGGGTTTTTTTTGGTATTGTTTTAACATCTTAACATGACAAATTTCAAACCTGAGACATTGGTTGAGGATCGGACCCTGATCAACTTGAACAGTTTACAAAGGAACAGTTGTTGCGTTTGGGACAACACTTAGGGCTAAGTGTGAAAAAAAGCTTTGAGAAAGCTTGATATCATTGCTAAAATCATGCAAGATCTGGTTAGCAAAGGTTTAATTGACAGCCTTGCTATGCAGTTGGAATTTAAAAAGTTAGAAATGCAACATGAGCTAGCATTAAAAGAAAGGGAACAATGGTTAGAAAGAGAAAAACTTGAAAAAGAAAAAGAAATTGAGTTAAAACGACTAAGAAAGACTAGAACAAGGTCTGTGCAGCGCTAGTATTGGCTGTTGCTATGGCGGCATAGCCCAGCCCACGTTTCGGGTCTGACGTGTAAACAGCGGTCATGCTAGTCTGGGGCTTTCTCGCCTGGCCGAGCCGGGCCGGCTTACGTGTGAACACTGATATGTAGAAACACAGCGTTCGTTGTTCTAGATGTTTCCTGTAACGTGGGTTCTTTAGATTGTTCGGGAAATGGAAAGGTCTCGGCTTGAGGTAAAAAGTTATAAATAAGGGGCTGTGTTTTAGAGCCGGGAGAGAGGAGAGATATATTCCAGCGGACACAGAAGAGTGTAAGTCAGTTTGTCGACTTTTCAGATAACTGCGGCAGTTATAGATCTTTGAAATTTTTAACGGATTTTAGTTAGTCTCCAGTTTGCCTTTGGTATCACTATCAGAACTTCACTTTTGGATAACAAAAAATTGATTTTGTGATTGAACTGGATTGTTATTCTCTCAGAAGATTTATGTGAACTGTTCATCTTGATTATATGCTTTAAAGGACTTTTTGTCGCTTTGACAGTGGTGGTATCCAGGTACTTTACACTTTATTTATCTTACTGTGAAATTTATCTACTGTTGTTATACTGTGAAATTGTATTGATTTAGTGTATTGTAATGTTAGAGTTGTTTCAAGAATAAATTATAATCAGTATTTGTTAACAAAACTCTAGTTTCAATTTTTTTTCATGTTAAGTGAGTAAATATTTTTCCTGATATTTTACAAAATCCATTATGTTCAGGCCCGTAACTTAAAGAAATTTTATTTTACGGACTTAATTTCTTGCATGTATATAGGAAATATATAGGAGATTACTTCTGGTGAATATTCAGAAAAACGGATAAGTGGTTTTGATATTAGGTAGTCCTGAAGTGTGATAATAGGTTTTTAATGAAAATTAGAGGTTTTCCTAAATATTTTGAAGGAATGAAGTCATATTGAAAATGTATGGAAAAATATGAATACCAAATATGTTAAGAAACAGATCAGCAGTTTTGATATTAGGCAGCCTAGAAGTGTAACAATAGCTTTTTTATGGAAAACAGAGGTTTTTCCTTAATATTTTGATGGAACGAAGTCCTAGCCACCCAATTTTCGCTATGGTAGGAGATTTTGGGAACATCTAACAGTATGCCGAATTTTGGATTCGTAGGTCCAACGCTTTCAAAACGTGCCTGTCTAACGGACGGACGGACAGACGGACGGACGACGGACAATGGACCACGACTATAGCTCAGATAACTTATAGTCAGCTGAGCTAAAAATTAGTGCAAACTCCGGAATTAAACGGACTATTTTAAGACGTCCCGTGGCCATCCTTCATCAGATTGTGACACTTTGAACAGGCTTGACATTTGACATGGATTCATTGTATTTACAGTCAGCAAGCCAGAATGAAACTATTCTTTGTATTACCTAAATATGTTTCGCCATTTATCAAAACATGCTTTCATCCAATTACACCATCTGTAGGGCTATGTTTTTTTCTGGTGATATTTGTATTTTGATATGCTGCTGCAGCTGATGTTAAAGACACAACTGAAACACCAACAACTGAATTGGTAATTTTTCGATAATTGTTGTTAAAGGATGGGAAATATTATATATATATATGGACAGTTGGTGTATAGGGTCTAAATGTCTCGCATATAAACCCGGCTGTTTCCAGATCTCTCATATTTTGACACTTGTTTACCAAGGGAAACAGAGATGACTTTTTGTGGCATGCTTTTTGGTTCCCATTTATCCATATATCATTTGCTGGTTAAGAAAACGATATAAGTTACTTGGCTCCCAGAGAGACACCTGTTTCCAGCAAGATTGAAAAACAGTTACGTTAATCAACGGGTTTGGCTTACCAGACACGAGCAAACATTTACTCCAAGTAGAGTCATATAAACCCTGCTACAACACACAACCCCCTCCTCTCAGCCCGCAACTTGCAACACACAATCGCCAATCACAGGCGGTGTCATTTAATTTATGTTTATTATATAAGAACAACCCAGTATTAACATTTGCCATGTGCATGTGAGAAAAAACTATTGAACGACGGTTTGAGTTATTGTGCCCCATTTTTAATTCAATGCATGTAATTACCGTAGTCTTTTTTTTCAGGTTAACAAGCCTGTAGCCGTTTCCCTTTATCCGATCAAGATTTGGTATATTTGATCATACAGTGACGTTTCCGGATGGAAATAATGCCTGGCTTCTTGTTTATCCCTTGGTTAATAAATACATGTCACAGATATCGAAATTTGTTGACACCCCTTCCCATATACGTATAATCCTAAGTCTCTCGCTCCTCGACCGAGATGTACCATCCTCTCCCAACCCTACACAACACGCATCCCTCTTGTGAGGTGACACTATATTTACGCTACAGTCGAAACACTGGCAGTCGTTTGTCTTAGCCGTAGCCTGTGAATAACAATATGAACGTGAGAGAAAACGCATGGAATGTCACAACACATGGAAAACAATGGCTGAAGGGATACATACACGTGCTTTTCATTATACTCACTGTGTGGGGCCACTGCGCATGTGATATCTGTATTAGATAAGGGGTCCATTGCTCGGCTTTGTGGACAACTGATAGAAATATTCACAGAATACTGACATTTCACGTTTTCATAAGTTTGCAATCCAATCCGTGGTATTTGGAATTTGTCGATTATTTGGAAATAAATGGGTAGACAATGTTTGTCTGACGCACTCGTGAGATATTATCCTTCAATGACTCTAAAGTACTGGTTGCCATGACTACAATTAATATGCAAGGGACCTTTTAAGTTAAAATCGTGAACTGAAAATTTGAATTTTTTGTTTCTATTATTTGTCTAGAATAACACGCATGCAAGGAGATATAAAGGGTTAGCATTTAACCCGGTAATTATAATTAATGCATGTTACGATGATGATGAAGATGATGATGGTAATGATGATGATTGATTATGCTGATGATGTAAAGGGGTGCTATTACCATTTGATATGCAAGACACTGAATTTACATTGGTGGGAAAATGAGATCTACAGACAATCATTAACTACATAATCAACTACACGAACGACTACTAATATGTAGAAAGTAGACATAATTCCCGACTCCGGCACTTGGTCCGCTCGAGGTAATTGCTCGGACTCGCATACTTGTGATAGGCCTAGTGACAAGCTTTTCAGTCAATTTATTGGCATTAAATACGGAACATATAAATTAGACAGCCGAATGGTTGCGTTTATCCTTGCTTGTTGTAAAGTCTTGAATCAGATACACTGCGCGCATTGTGGTCTTAATTCTGGACAGCATTACATCATGTGTGATTTGCCCATTCAGGTATTGTTTGGACGGAAGTAACGTCTGTTTTTCATTCAATAGTAAGCGTGTGGTACCGGGTATTGTCATTGTTCCGAGCACAATGAACTTCATGCATACGAAAATATACCATAAGCTAATTACGGACTTCTCCAGAAAAGTACCAGCATATACACATCCGGGCATACGCTCCTGGCGTAACGGTTATGCACTGCAGTCGTCCCAGATCTCTTTTCGTGTAATTGCTGCTTTGTATACATACGAAGATTCTCTGGGTTTGGCCACCAGGGTGGGTACATAGCACCCCCGTTCAAAAGTTTTTAAACCCGCACTGAAGATTTTAACCACCATACTGAGGGGTTTTTTTTCACAGATTTGGCCTGAAACGTAGACAGATGTCAGCTGAAGCGGATTCCCCTTTTTTGAGCCGCTGCATCCGTTTTTAAGGGATTTAGACCAATTCTAAGGGACTGGACCCCCTTTACCGGACTTTAGGACCTTTTTTAGGTTTTACAATTAGTCCTCCTGGCTTGGACCCCTCATTTTTTTCTATAAATCCTCTGGTCAGGCATTGGATAAATTATAAGGGCACAGCGTATGGCTCCCTTAATATTCATATTCGGGGACATCTGTCCTTGATGGGAGCACGGATTGCTCGTTTAATTTATATAAGCACTGCTGATTAGTACCAGTGCGTGCTCATTAATCACTTTTAATAATTTTGACAGAACAAGGGTTAATTAGACTAAACGTTGATTAAATCTAATTAAAGTCACCAGAGAGCTTATATCCAGCAATTTATATCAGATTTTTTTCATGATTATCTACCCAAACACCATGCTTGTTGTCATGGTAACCAAAATCATTACGAGGTTACCGGGTGTGTTATTTGTAAAATCTTCTAACTTCAATATTGGAGCATAACTATTCGGTGTTTATTCGATGGTATGATCACTTGAAGGGCTTTCAAAAGTTTCCGTGCATTTAACAAACGTTAAACCTGTGATACCCTAATTTAAGTATCATAACTGTTGAACTTCTGTTATATACTTATCAACCTAGCATTATCTATAAAGCGAGTTCATCATATACTTGTTTAATAGGGCACCATCGATCCATTCAACATGAGCGAACTGAAAGGCACGAGAACCGTTCAGAATACGCACCATTCAAAAGCAGATCCAAGGGGGGCCCCTTGACCCTCCCCCTTTTTTAGCTCAGCTGACTTTCAGTCATGCTGGGCTATAGCGATGGGTCTTTGTCCGGCGTCCTTCCGTCTGTCCGTCCGGCCGGCCGGCCGTCCGGCCGGCCGTCCGTCCGTTAGCAGGGCACAAATCGTAACCGTAGGGGCTAGGGCCATGAACCTTATGCAGTCTTAGAGGTTATAAAAAGATCTCCTTGCAAACCTGAAATTAGGTCACTGCGACCTATATTCTCGAAGTTATGGGGTGTGTTTGCACCCCCCAGAAATAACTCTTTGAGACAAAATTTTCTTCCCAAACCTTCCATCTTTCACATACAGCTCACCTACCAACAGGGGAAGAACCATAATTTTTTTTAGGTCAAAAGGTCAAAGGTCAAGGTCACAGGAGCCTCTTCTTTGAAAAGCCTGTGGATGCATTTTAAGCCAACCCTTTCATCCCAATACTTTGATTTTTCACATATAGCTCACCTACTAAGTTGGAGAAGAATCCTATAGATTTTGAGGTCACAAGGTCAAAGGTCAGGGTCACAGGATCCACTTCTTTGAAAAGGTTGTGGACACATTTCAAGCTAGACTTTTCATTCCAAACCTTCCAGCACTGATATCGCTTCTCTGCCAACAGGGGAAAAGACCTGTTGATTTTGAGGTCAAAGGTCAAGTTCACAGCACCCACTTCTTGCGTGGAGTCATTTTCAGGCAAACTTTTCAATCTGTACCTTCCATCTGTCATATATGGCTTACCTACCAATAAGGGAAGAAGCCTATTGATGTTGAGGTCAAAAAGTCAAAGGTCAAGGTCACAATATTTAATTGTTCTAAATGCTTGTGAGCATATTTCAAGTGTAACCGTTCAACCCAAACCTTCAGTCTTTCACATATGCCACATCTATGCATCACTCAGTTTGACTCAAACTTCATATTAATGGGTCTTTTTGCTTGAATAAATAACTTATTGATTTTGGGGTCAGCTGGTCAGCAGGTTAAAGGTTGCAGGTCAAAGTTATTCACCCATTGGTTGCCAAGTAATTACACCAGATTTAAGTGGTTAGTAGTTACCCATCATTTAGAAAGAATCCAGTTGATATGTGGGCAAAAGGCCAAGGTCATAGGTCAGGGATGTTCACAATTACTTATTTTATAGACCATCTCTATTTTTCTTGTATATATAACCATCCCACTCCAGCTGGTACATCTCCCTGTGTGGCTGTAATTGTGAGTGACACTGGTGACATATGACTCCCTTTTGTATCAGCCTATTAAGTGATAAGGCTCAGTGATAAGTACCTCCTTACTTCATAACAAAAACACTGTTGTCAGAATGCTTCAGCCAGGCATTAAGACTATGAGAGTATAGAATTAAGGTTTAGCTACTGATTTATAAGATGATGGGAACATTTTGCAGTTTATTTTATGGAATCCTAGCAATAAACTTAGTTTCCTAGATATCTGAATATTTTAATATATATCACCACATATAAAAGCAAGTGTTTGTTCTCATAATATGTGGATGTGTACCTTGATTTAGGATGGCTTTTTGTTTCATTTCAAGACTCTTAGTCATGCTTTCTGCTTTTTTTCATTTCTTTCAGGTTTGGCAGTTTACCTACCCTGCTGACCCCATTGAAAAGCAGAGTGATAATAAAAAATATTGGACTTACACTTTTTACAATTGCATATCTATAAATCTGATATGAGGGCCTGGACATGCCTTTTGAATTATTTTGGCCCCAAGTTTGGTCTCTTATTGAAGAATGTGGGATATCAAATGTCATACTTGTCAGAAATCCATTATGTCTGCCAGTTAGCCACCTTAGAAATTCTTTCTTTAGTGCAGTTTCAGTAATTTTTCTTTAATGTTTGGTCCGATTTAGAGAATGTTTGTTGTCTGATTTTAGACTTGTCAGAAGTCCAATATGGCCACCAGGCAACCATCTTTTAATTCCTTTTGATCATATTATCTCAAGAACAGTTAAAGTGAATGCAGTTGGATGTATATTTATGTAATATTGTAAAGGATTGGGTCAAATATTTCTGAATAAATATTACCATCATTTATAAAAGTGCAGTACAGTTGGCTTGTATTAAATAAAAATTCATACAGAAGCACCTGTTTCTCAATAATTCATGCATGTATTTCCTTGATTTTTGCTATATATTTTGATCTTATATTTGCCCTTTGTGGTGTTCCTTTTGAGACTGACAGGTTTCAACCAAGCTGTTGGAATAGTTTCTGATAGCTTAACAATCATGCATTTTCCTCAGACCATCAATTCACTGTGTTTTAACCAGACATAGGTGATATATATTTCTGTTGTCATAGAAAATTTTCAACAAATTGGCAAATTGGTTCTTCAAAATTTGATTGGAAGTTTTGAATCTCAGTCCATGATGTCACAGGTCATGCTTGGCAGCTGAGCGTCATGACCCATGGGTCACTTGTTTTAATTAGGCACCACAACTTTTCTTGAGGGTTTCAGACCATTTTTTATGGTCTGGACCCCCCCCCCTTCTTTCCAGATCTGGGGACCTTTTTTCAGGTTTTGTCATTATAGTCATCCTTGGATAAACCCCTCTTTTTCCTTAATCCTGGATCTGCCCCTGCCATTTTCATAAGAAAATGGGCAGCCGACAAGCGCCTAAGTGTGTCCCCTGAATTCACAGGGGCTTGGATTAAATTGGGAATGGAATGTCTTCAGATACAAGATCCCACTAAATTTCTAGTATCAGAGGTATCAGAGATGCCTAACTATCCCAAGATGCATGGGACACATTAAAATATTGTGGATAGTGGCACCAGTCTGGCGCACAAGTTATCTAAATGTTTTACACATACAACATTCCAGGTTGATATATGTCAAACCAACCTGCATGATGTATATGTGTTTTAAGCAAAAACAGACGCACGGACAATTGCATCCAAGATAAAGGTATCGAAGATCTATATGGACATGCCAAGTGTAGTGACAATATATTAAAACACTTCAGAGATAATTGCATGGATGTATTCTTTGATAACGTGATAGAAGGTGGTGCCACATGTACCATATATGAGAAAGCTATCCATGACGGACGTACCTCCAAAATTTTAAGCCAACATGTCAGAACATATATGTAAATTTCTTCGAAAAAAGATGCGCAAATGGACGTCACATGAACCAATTGTAGATGGCATTACCAGTCCTGTGTATACGAGACAAAACTATCCAAGACCTATGGACATGCACGTTGTCGGACCGATACATCAAACCATTCCTGAGATATTTGAATAAATGTATGATTCGCAAACGTAGGAAAAAGCCACCAGTCTCGTATTTGACAAGCTCTCCAAAATGGACATTCAAAATTTCAGGATGAAACCTCAGACCACTCCCGAATTATGTTAGATTTTCAAATATAACAGACCCAGGGATGGATGCCTTGCATATAAGATTCCAGATAGCGCCACCAGTCTTGTGAACGAGATGAAGGTAAAAAAATCTGAATGCTATTATAATCAAGTGACCCATGGGTCATGACGCTCAGCTGCCAAGCATGACCTGCGACATCATGGGCTGAGATTCACAATTTCCAGTCAAATTTTGAAGAACCAATTGGCCAATTTGTTGAAATTTTCTACGACAACAGAAATATATATCACCTATGTCTGGTTAAAACACAGTGAATTGATGGTCTGAGGAAAATGTATGATTGTTAAGGTATCCAGAACTATTCCCATAGCTTACTTGATACCTGTCAGTCTCAAAAGGAACACCACAAAGGGCAAATATAAGATCAAAATATATAGCAAAAAAATCAAGGAAATCCATGCAAGAATTATTGAGAAACAGGTGCTTCTGTATGAATTTTTATTCAATACAAGCCAACTGTACTGCACTTTCATATATGATGATAATATTTTTTTAAGAAATATTTGACCCAATCCTTTGCAAGATTACATTAATATACGTCCGACTGCCTTAACTTTAACAATTCTTGAGATAATATGATCAAAAGGAATTTAAAGATGGTTGCCTGGTGGCAATTTTGGACTTCTGACAGGTCTGAAATCAGACAACAACCATTCTCTAAATCGGACCAAAAATTGATGGAAAATTACTGAAACTGCACTGAGAAAATGATTTCTAAGGTGGCTAACTGGCAGACATAATGGATTTCTGACAAGTCTGACATTTGATATCACACATCCTCCAATAAGAGACCAAACTTGGGGCAAATTCTCCAAATGATGTTACAGTAATGAATGTCCAAAACAATTCAAAAGGCATGTTCAGGCGCTCATATCAGATTTACAGATATGCAAATGTAATTAAAAGTGTAGGTCCAATATTTTTTAGAATCACTCTGCTTTTCAATGGGGTCAGCAGGGTTGGTAAACTGCCAAACCTGAAAGAAAATAAATGCAGAAAGCATGACTAAGAGTCTTGTAATAAAATAAAGTCATCCTAAATCAAGTACACTTCCACATATTATGAGAACAAACACTTGCTTTTATATGTGGTGATTTATATAAAAATATTCAGATATCTAGGAAACTAAGTTTATTGCTATGATTCCATAAAATAAACTGCAAAATGTTCCCATCATCTTATAAATCAGTAGCTAAACCTTTATACTATACTCTCATAGTGTTAATTCCTGGCTGAAGTATTCCAACAACAGTGTTTTGTTATGCAGTAACGAGGTACTTATCACTCAGCCTTGTCACTTAATAGCCTGATACAAAAGGGAGTCATATGTCACCAGTGTCACTCACAATTACAGCCACACGGTGAGATGTACCAGCTGGAGTGCAAGCTTATATATACAAGAAAAATAGAGATGGTCTACAAAATAAGTTGACCTGACCTATGACCTTAGCCTTTTGCCCACATATCAACTGGATTCTTTCTAAATGATGGGTAACTACTAACCAATTACATCTGGCCGGGTGTAATTACTTGGCAACCAATGAGTGAATAACTTAGACCTGCAACCTTTAACCTCCTGACCAGCTGACCTCAAAATCAATTAGTTATTTCTTCATGCAAAAAGACCCATAAATATGAAGTTTGAATCACATTGAGTGATGCATAGATGTGGCATATGTGAAAGACTGAAGGTTTGGGTTGAACAGTTTCACTTGAAATATGTTCACAAGCATTTAGAACAATTTTGTGACCTTGACCTTTGACCTTTTGAACTCAACTTCAATAGGCTTCTTCCCCTATTGGTAGGTAAGCCATATATGACAGATGGAAAGTATAGATTGAAAAGTTTGCCTGAAAATGACTCCACGCAAGAAGAGGGTGCTGTGAACTTGACCTTTGACCTCAAAATCAACAGGTCTTTTCCCCTGTTGGCAGAGAAGCGATATCAGTGCTGAAAGGTTTGGAATGAAAGGTCTAGCTTGAAATGTGTCCACAACCTTTTCAAAGAAGTGGATCCTGTGAATCTGACCTTTGACCTTGTGACCTCAACATCTATAGGATTGTTCTCCCACTTAGTAGGTGAGCTATATGTGAAAGATCAAAGAATTGGGATGAAAGGTTTGGCTTAAAATACATCCACAGGCTTTTCAAAGAAATTGGTTCTGTGACCTTGACCTTTGACCTTGTGACCTCAAAATAATTATGGTTTTTCCCCTGTTGGTAGGTGAGCTGTATGTGAAAGATGGAAGGTTTGGGATGAAAATTTTGGCTAAAAGAATTATTTCTGGGGGGTGCAAACACACCCCATAGCTTCGAGAATATAGGTCGCAGTGACCTAATTTCAGGTTTGCAAGGAGATCTTTTTAGAACCTCTAAGACGGCATAGGGTTCATGGCCCTAGCCCCTACGGTTACGATTTGTGCCCTGCTAAAGGACGGACGGCCGGCCGGACGGCCGGCCCGACAGACGGAAGGACGACGGACAAAGACCCATCGCTAAAGCCCAGCATGACTGAAAGTCAGCTGAGCTAAAAAAACCCCAGAGGTATGTGTGAATTGCACTTAAAGTAGATACGAGGAAGGACGTCTCGCAGAAAAATAAGTGTAGATGGCGCCACCAGTCTTGCAAATGAGCGAACAATATATCCATGAGCTATTGATACGCTAAATATCAGTCCGATAAGTCAAACTTATCCTAATATGAGATAAGAACATGGATGTTTTCTACGAACATATGATTGAACATAGGGAAACATGTCTTGTATATCGAGAAAATTATCCAATATATGAATTAAACGACATGACTGAAGTTTATAGCAGGTATATCCCGCGTTCGCCGTGCTGGACGCCGCGCCTGCATGGCATATAATGTTTGTACCTCAGTACTTGTAATAACTGGTTTGAGACACACCAACCCATCAACTCATTTGAGCCTTCTAAAATACAATTGTTTGTACCTGAGTTCGAGTTTGTTCAGAGGGATTAATTTATTTGTCCATATACTTATCACTATACTTATATACTATGGTTATATTTTACCATAATCTTTTCATTTAAAATCGAAATGTTCCATATTAAGGCCATGAACCTGTAAAAAAAGTTTGCTCAATACGGTAAAACCAAGGTAATTCTGTCGGTGGACTGGAGTAGGAATGTAAATCACTATAAGATTTCACTACGAGAACGAGGACATAACTATTCTGTTGATGTATTTGGAGATGTTTTTGAACAGCGGGAATCTACACATCTGGCTATAGGCCAGTCAGGATGCAGCTGCGTACAGCGATATCACGTGGAACACATAATGACAGATGATGACATAATCACGGAATTATGTGAGAATGTCTGTGTAACTCTCTGTTTGCAGGCATTCATGGTAAGAAAGCATACACTTAAAATATGCATAATAAAATGATCGTTATTGGAGATTTGTTATGTATTTTTGTAAATTTAAAGCAAAAAGATATCGTTCGGTAGTACTGTAGATTCAGATAATATCGTGGGCTTAAAATTTCGTGGTTTTTGTACAAAACGCATATCGTGGGGTATTTGAATTCGTGGAAAGACCATGAATATTATAGAGAATTTTGGTTATGAATATCTCCATTTTGCCCAAGGAAGACGAGAACATATGTACACAGGTAGTACACCTGTACCGCGGTCAATTTGGTCAGTGTTGAGCAAACAAGCTTCGCCCAACCCTAACAAAAGGAATTAATCAGCCGTAACCAACGTGCCGGACAATTCATCGGCTATTAGTTGTAACACACGATACATCAGCTATGAGTCATAACACCCGATTGCACCACGTTCACAGAAAACGTTAACCCTCACTTGATCGGAGGAAAAATAAAACGGGACCGTCCACTTGAACGTGTTTACCTTATTTAAATCATGGCGGTAGTCACATGTGGCACCTGTAAATCTGAGACGGGGCCGTGAGACATTCAAGAGACAAGATTCGTTCGGCATTCAACATGTCAACTAAAAAAAATAGAAATCGGCTTAATGGGTCGACTAGACAGTAATTTTACTCTTCTAAAAATTAGAGGAGCATAATTTGTATTCTGTGACACTTACGCTAACATTTTTGTACAACTTTCGGCAATATTTGGAGGGAGTCCCGTCTGTCATATTAATGGCTCATTTCTATGCACGCAACTGCAGTCGGCAATATTCGGAATAAGTTCTATTTACATTCTCGTCCCCGCGGTAATGCAAATGAGTTTACATGGCCCTTGTCTTTTAAGCCAATAGGGAGCGTAAGTCTCCTTTTATCTCTATTGAAAGAAGGTTGAAAAAAGCCGTGCCTCGGTAGCTGTGGTTACGAACATTGGAACAAGTGTACCGTTCTTGTCGTGTCAGAACTACGGCTTTTAGCGATAGAAATATGGCATTGTTCTTGAATATTTCACCCGAAATGTTGAAAATGGAAAATGTGGGGATTTGTTGTCTAGTTTAAAGTAACGTTTGATATTGTTTTATTGTGAACATTTCAGGGGCCCTGTTTGTGCGATAATACGGGAAATAATGGAATTGACAACAGAATATTTATAAGTCACGTATTTTTTATAGTATTACAGGAAAAGTAATGCAGTACATTTATTATATGTATCAATGGCAATCATAAAATAGTAATAATCCATTTTTGTACCTTAACTAAAACATTCAGCCAGCGATAATAACTATATAAAGATGAAGTTGACCACCGGCTGCTGTTAAGATAATTTCTGATCGTATGATTTTTTTTATCGTGGGAATCATGAATTCGTGGATTAACTTTATCCACGAAAACCACGAAAATAAAATCCCAACTAATATTTCTGAATCTACAGTATATGGCTTTAGATATAAGTGTATTCTCCTTTATTCATATATTCAATCCATAGAGAGTGCAGGGGACAATTGGGATAAAAGAATGAGAGACGAGGACAAAGCAAGGACAGATAGAGATAATGGTTTCAACAAGGAGAGAGAGAGAGAGTGATAACGAGAGAGAGAGAGAGAGAGAGAGAGGGAGAGGAGGAATGGATGGATGGATAAAGACCACCGATGATGCACCAGCATCCCTCGTTTAAGTATCACACATAAGCATATGTTAACTGGGATGGGCGTGGCAGTCGTTATGACGGCCAGCGTGCGGATGCGGTAATGTCATAAACATACTATAAACCCGGAGTCGTCGCGTGCACATTCAGGCTTCCTGTGTTTTCCCTTTGTATGTTTATGGTAACAAATATCGCGTACTGTTGAAATATTGATTCTTCTATATTCACAGGTCTATGCTGACTGTTGAAGCGCAACTTGTATTGCAACCCAGTCATGAAGTTTATAACTGTTAATATGAATGACAAACAGCGAGCCTGGCCGGCAAAATTACTTCTGAAAATAAACCTGGCCTGTATGGTGTTACACATGTGTCAGGATAAAATATAATGTCCATGCAACCAATCATATATTATGTCATAAATAACTAATGGAGATTTAATTTACTGTACTTTAAACACAAATGAGAATTAAGGTCATCCAAAAGTCAATCTTTTATATCGTGTAGGATATATAATCAAATAAGCAAGTATTTTTTCTCGTTTTTTTTTCACTGTTATAAGCTATTCATAATTAAGTAAAGCATAAGTCCGTTAAAGTATAATATAATAGCCCGGCGAAGTGTGCAATCTACGCTATATACTAAAAGTAATATATGCAGATGAGAAGAGCAAACATTTTTTAGTTGATATATGCATATAAGCCTTTGTGAAGCAGAGAATAACGAAAAAAAAAAGATATTCATAATATTCCGAAGAGGATTGGGGTATGATCAGGTATTTATCGTTAAGTGAAGAGTGCAGAAGTCATACATAACGAAGATAATAATAGAGCAATAACCCAGATTATTAAAAAAAGGAAATAATATGTAGTAAACACGAGCAAGTGAACCGAGTTTATAGACTAAGAATTTGGGGATAGCACGCATAAACTAAGGTATATGATCTCAAGCTGTGGCGGTTTATGAGCAGAACTTTGATATGCGGCGCGTAAAATCATGCACGGGTCACGAGAGAGCCGCTATGCTTCACTGTGAGGACTCGCTGTACTGTACGCAGTGATGAACACAGCGAGATGCTGCCGGGAGGCTGAGGAGATGCTGCCGCTGATGCTCCTGCAGTATGCCCAGAAGCCTAGAAGTGCTGCTGAGAGCAGGGGATCAGCTTACAGGGGCTGCCAAATTTGGAAGATGTACGCAGGGACTGTGTGATGGATGGGGGAACGACAACACCAACTAGGGCGGGGTGATCAACAAGACAAGCTAATATATGCTCAACAAATTAAGCTGTAATAGTGGAATATACATAACATTTACCATGAAGCAATCTCGAAACCCCTATCCCAGAGAGCTTCATCCTGCAAACATACAATCTTTTTTTGTTCATCAAATATTCCAAGGAGTAAATTTCTCAGGGATTCTTACATGATGTAGCATTTGGTAATAAACACATTTCTGCAATAGTTATTGTATACCTATAAAACCTGAAGCGGTGTAAAATTGTTACTGGCAACTTTTTACTTCGGGGCAGATTATATAGAATGTGGGGCAAGGTCTGTTTACGGTAGTCATGATATATGGACGGGATGCGTTCCACTCATGTAGGTTACTGGCTCCGTGAACCGGGGGTAAGAAAAAAGGGGCTAACATATAAACGATATACTTACACTTTCTAAAAACAGGGGCATGCCCTGCTCCGCCCCACCCTTCATGCGGAATCCCCATGGCTGGGAAGTGTCCTTCCTACGAAGCTGGGCGCTCACAAGCGACATGATGCTGGCCTACCAGGCTTGCCAAGCCCAGATAATATGTATAAGTAAGCGATAATCGCGCCTGTCTACGTCTGTTTATATGGACTGCTACAGCTCAGTCAACAGCCGAGTGAGCCCGGGCCACATAGCGTGACCACAGCGCCGTCTGCCGGCGGGCAAAACCTAGCGCCATCTTGTATCAATTGGCTCACTCAAAATTAAAACTAGAACATTATTGCAGGAAGAACATGTTTATACTTGAACGCGGCATTTTGAACTTTTTACGTCTTTCAATTTTATTACTTCCTAAAGAAAACTGTAACGATATGTCTTACAAATATGTCCCATATAGTAAAACAATAAAGTAATTTAAATATTATGAATTGTACGTGTAACAAAGAACACTGACGCCAAGCAGAACATACCGGCACATGAAGTTGAACTCTGTACATTGTGTCAAAACTATCATAATTGATGGAAAAGGCATTTTTTTAATTATACGTTTCATTTACATATTTTTAAACGTATAAAGAGAGGTATGCTTTCAGAAAACACCACTATGACTTTGAGAATACACTCACAGTGTACACATAATAAAGTTATATATTTGATTACAATATCAATACTAATGATAGTTCATAATAAATATCAGGGATAATTGCATGTAATTTATATTTATTATCCCCTCGCAACGAAGTTGCAGGAGGGGATATAGTAACGCCCCCGTCCGTGCGTCCGTCCGTCCGTCCGTCCGTCTGTGGTTCCGTGCGTCTGTCAGTCAATCCGTCCGGAGTTTGCTTGCGGACCGATTTTACAACAAATCGTTTGTCCAAACCTTTCTTCATTAACATATATAGCTCACCCAAGGACATATGAAGAACGTACTTTATCGATTTTAAGGTCACGGGGTCAAAGGTCAAGGCCCTCGGGACCCACTTCTTGAAAAAGATTGTGGACCCATTTTAAATCAAACCGTTTCACAAAAATCTTACATCTTTCACATATGGCTCATCCACCCACTAATGAAGAAACCTATTGAGTTTGAGGTAACAGGGTCATAGGTCAAGGTGACAGGGCTGCCCTCCTCTTTTTCACACTGTGTGATACACCCAGTATAATTATGCTCCTCCGCGAGGGGATGCTCCGTTTTTCGATGCCTTTGTTCAGTCTTCCGACCAAGTATACTCCAGACTGGGCAGACAAGAATGCCAGTGAATCTTAAATTGAAACTGTCTTTCCTCATGACCACGTCTTCTCACTTCTTTTACAATCGTCGTCTCCGCTAAGCTTTTAGTTTCGTCTAAAATCATAAAATTAATAACTTTAAGAAAATTCATTTTCATTTTTATATCTACTAGATCGTTGTTGTGGTGCACCATCCTGGTTTCAAAATCTGTGTTGATAACCATATAGTTCATTTCAACTGGCGTGGACAATCCACGTGGGGTATATACAACATATCCTGTATGTTAAGGCAGATCCAATACATTCTTCAGTAGCTTATTGTCTGCTAAATGGAGATAATACCTGACTGACATCCGGGACTGTGGCCGGTTGTAGCATTTGTTTAAGCTTGGGCCCTCCATGCTTATCTTGATATGCTTGACTTTTTGCATGGTAATTAGTAATTACACCAAGGAGTTTACAGGACTGTAAACTCCTTGATTACACCAATTACTGCACGACAGGGTGGCCTTTGGATACTTGTACCTCTGGGAGGCCCTTGGATTATAAGCCTCCTTCTGAGTTTGACACATTCTTGATATGTCTCATTTTTTAGATAACAATTGCTTATGTCTACTTTGGAGGGAGGAAATCCAGTGGCAGGTGCAGAGGCGCCCCCCCCCCCCCTCGTTTAGCTGTTACATCTCACATTTTGTCTATTTCTGTTCCAAGTTATTCGCAATTACTTTTCATTTTTTTATATATATTTCCTTATTCCCTGGCAATAAACTTATTAATTTATTCACAGTTTTTTAGATTTTAATTGATAAGATAAGGATATCAATGAGAGGCCCGGTAATTAAGACAGCATCTAAATGTTTCTATACTGAACGAGGGAGATTTTCCGTTATTACACTCTGCTGGGTCATAACAAAGAAAGAGACACCCCCTCCCCGTGTACCTGTTATTAACTTTACAAATAAACTTGGCTTCAGATATTTTTCATATAGGTGAAATATAGATTAAAAAAATCATTTTTTTAGACTGAAAATATATTACGTATATAGTAATAATGATAATAATAATAATAATAATAAATATTTATATATAATATTGAATAAAAAATATTGTATATGTATTTATTGCTTAATGCCCATCAACCGCTAACCCAGTATATTAGCGCCCCCTCCTCCTCCCCCCCCCCCCCCCCCCCGTTCTTGAATATCCGGGTCCGATACTGTTTTTGGCCTCTCTCTGAAAACAGTGTTTCAGTCGATAATCCCACTTTCAGAGGGATATGTCTCACAACTATTAGGCATGTAAAGCTTTAAAGTTATACCAATATATTTATAAATATGTAATTTAAAACGCGTTTTTATATTGCGTATTTTTTCTTAATCATAGACTAGTTACAGGCCATTATCACAAAGAATCATCTATTAATTAATCGATTTTTTTTTTAAATTGCCATTTAAGAGAAAACGTGAATCCGTATGAAGGAACATTTTATTCCAGGATTGTTTGTGCACAAATTGTGAAATACATGTTTATATTAAAATATATCAAGACCAGCTGCACAACTGATACTTCGTACTCTATAGAGTAAGATGCATAAATATTTATTACATAATAAAAAATGTTTCTAGTATTTTGTCATTTAAATTTCTCTGTGGCCAAGCCTGATTTTGGTCTTTAACTGTCGAGAACTGTGCCAAGTGTGTCCTAATTAAGGATTAACATTTCCCATACCGGGTTTGTTCAGAAAATATGACAAGATCCTAACCTCCCAGAACGATCGCAGCGCCATCTACCAGCAAATACATTAACCGCACAGAAATAGACAACTCGATAGTGAAGGATATTAAATACACAGGGTTGGTTATTTGGTGAACGATCACATTTTTTTTTTCAAATGAAGACCAAGTCCTCGGTTATATTTCTAATTTGTGATTAGGCAAAATTTCCCCAGAAGAATTCTTGTAGTATGGAAATGGACGTTATTTTGTGTTGTATAATAAACACTATTTCAGGAATATAAGTAGATTTTTGTATTTTTTTGGCAATCCAGCTAATTTCCAGATATTTTGCATTTTTTTAAAGTCCGTAGAACAATACTTTTTTATTTGGCCTCATCTGGCCTAAAATCTTGTGAAAAATAGTGCAAACAAGCGGCAAACCTAAATTCTACAAAGTTTGCGTCCCCAGCTGGAAATTGCTGTGAGGTGGCTGACTGGAAACAGAAAAAAAAAAATACCTCGCGGTAATATTTCACGGAAAATAACATTTAAGTCCCCATTTAACAACCATTAGATGCTTAGCTCGCGATAGGTTTAACACGGGAATACTTATAATAATTACTATTAAATATAACTTTATCTGTCAATATAAAGTTCTAATACCGTATATACTTGCTCCTGTAAACAAGTGGGAAGTATGGGCGCGATCAGTGGCGCAAAACAAAAGCACAGTGCGCCCGCCTCTTGGTGGCCGTACAGCACAAATTCACAAATCAAGATTTTTCCAGATTCCAGTCAATGTTTCTTCCGTGCTACTAGTTTCGTGTTTCTTCTTGTTTCGGCATTGTGCAAGATCTGCGGTGGCTAATTTAGGACACAGAAGATGAAACATACAGAAAATTGGACCCATTTCGATATCTGGCGTTTATTAAATATATTCCTTGAAACTTTTATAATGAAAAAAACATCCACACTTCAAGGATTTTCTAGCATCCAATCGATATTTCTCCCTTTTTTTATCATTCTCCTCCATATTTTGGAATTGTTACGCGTGCGCAAGATCGGGCTGCCGGCCACGCCATCTTGTTATGGTAAAAAGATACACGTGGACTGTGTTTGCTCACACACATAACCATAAAAACGTATAAAAAAGGTGTACTGGAGATATATAAACCCCGTGTGCCGGGTTTTCTCCTCAACGAAACGTTTTTATTCAGTTGAAAATGAGCTAATAACGTCAAATTGTACACGTATTAGTGCTGAACCTTTAACGAACGGACAGATGATGGACAATTAATCAATAATTATAGCTCAAATTATACATTCAGTCAACCTACCGTATACCCCAAGGCACAACAATCCTATTTAATATATTTCCGCAACCAACAACATTAAGAACGACAGTTCTAGTAGTGAATATATAAAGTTCCTCGTCGAATGCCAAAAAGGGCTCTCGTAATGTGACATCATATCCCTGTGTTTATGCAACGTTACGTCTGGTCTCCTTCACGTGGTATCTGATCTGCCTGTCTGACCTTGCAGCACGTGACCTGAGACTCTTGTATATGTGCCCTCAACATGCAGTCTTTAAAGTACATTTCACGTCTGCGGGCTTTCCAGTGCACTGGCAATTAATATTAATCTGACCCGCCCGTACTGGTGTCATTCACTATACAGACAGCAGACACAGGCCCCCCTTCGGAAGAAATACAGCTTACCCATGCTGATTTTATGTCTCATCTGGTTCTTATGTTGTCAAAGCTAATCCTTTAAAACTGCCGCACCCACAATTATTTTTCGCCCAACTGTTAATACCATGTATTATGAAATCAGATAAAGTGCATGGTGAGTGTATTATAAATGAAAAGTTGAACAATTACTTAAATTTAACGCCACGGTCTGATCCAATAAGAATGACTTACGTAGTAGTATACAGTTCTCATAACTATTTGTACAGTCCATGTAAAATAGACAGAATGTAGTGTGAGTCAAGTTCACATATTATAAGCTTATATGGCTATATATTATATGTAGCTATATATTGCTATAGCTCGTGCGAATTCATGCACTTTATGAAGGGCACATATATCTATATATAGGTCTAAACAGAATTGCACAAGGGACACTTTATCAAGTGAGGCGATTAAGTATAGAGACACTCATTAAAAGTCGTATTTTAAACCAATTTTATTTTTTAGGCATAGTATGTACCAGATTTATAATCATACTAAAGCGAGGCAATGAAAACCACCAATTTTCTGTCTGGTAAAAAAATAAGTCAGTCATAAAAAACCTCTTGGTTTAATTAGCCTAATTACTTTTAACAGTTTTTAAATCATCACCCGGTTAAGGATTCATGTAGGCTACTTTAACTGGTTATAAGCTAAGACATGTCTCGCAGTGTAGGCCTACGTGCGACAAGAAATGACTATAGTATATTATATAACAATATTTTATAGAAATTGCGCATGCCACACCCGTTCTTGTCGAGGTAATTATAACCGGCCTCGATTTTTTTTCATGCTATACTTGACTATAGTTTTAACCTGTCTGTACAACTGCCGTATCCCATTTACGTGTTTGACTATGTGAGAAGTCTTCCTTGATACGCTTCCTCTCATTTATACCCCTATCAAACGCGTTTTATATAATTCTAGAAACAATTGTTATATCATAAATAAATTTTAGGTGCAGAGCTTAAAACAATTTTCTATGATGGGTATAAAATCTGGAACACTCCGCGTTAAAACATTATGGGCGGTCAAGATATATATATAATATATATATATATATATATATATATATAGGCCCTTTATATATATATATATATATATATATATATATATATATATGTATATGTATATATATATATATCAGTCAGTGCAAGGCCTTGTTCAAGTCGGAGATATATAGTGCGGATACGGGCAAAACATATACTACATTTAAAATTGTTAAATAAAAGGGGCTGTACGTATTATTATTATTATTATTATTATTATTATTATTATTATCAGCATTTTTTTTTAAATATCCTGCAGCTAAATTGAAGAAAATTATAGATTCAGTTTTTTTTTATTCATGTGAATTTAAATATGTTTACAATCTAATTTAATTTATATTTCAAAGGTTGATCGAACATGCAGCTATATGTCGAACAAATTGACTATTGACCCAGTACCAGTTTCCGACCAAATTAACATATCTGCCCGACCAAACGAGTCAACAGGCCCATGTAGGCTGCGTACAAGTATATTTAGAATATAGTCTGGATAAAGCGACCCTCTTTTATTTTAGGAAGGCCTATTCAAATTAAAATTGTAGGCATATAGGTCTGTTTACAACAGAATTCCGATACATCATTAGGTGTATGTAGGTTTGTTTAAAATTAGGACAAATCAATAAAAATGACTTCAATTTCGTGCAAATAGCACACTCGCCACAGATATTGTAATTTCCAGGGTACACGTGATCAAAATATCAATTTTGCGTTGACAGCGGTTGTTGTGTTCGTGTGGCGCTCTCTGCTGGTTGGACAGTCAGCGAGATCGCCTGATCTCCAAAACGAGGGGAATTCCCTACTTCCGGCGGTCCCGAAACATGTTTTGGTAGAGGGAGTGTCCAACTTCAGTGACACATGTCGGTCAAACAGACATGTCTAAGGTGTTTAAGGCGGTAAAAGGACCGTTTGGGAAGTCCAGGCATAAAAGTAAGTTGACCTCTGACCATTTCGATCCCAAATTATCAGTTTTAGCTGAACTGGATGTGAGAAAAAGTGGAGTTTTTGACGCGCTTATCAGCATGCGTGTGAGACTGTTTTTCATGCATAATTTCAACAGGCGGAGGTTGCCTGTTGCAAATTGGGCGAACTTTTTTGCAGAAAACGTACTGGATTTTATTATTTTTAAAGGAATTGCGATTTTTATTCATAAATATATTAGTATGCATTTGCGACGTATAATGATAGAGTTATCTTCTGGTTTTTACAGATCTCCCCATCTCCAGTAATTCACTGTCTTCGAACAAGATCTGTTTCGATACTGATCTACTGAGTACTGCTAGCGCTACTACAGTACTAGTGCTAGTGATATCTGGATACTATGTGCTAGGTAGCAGTAGAACAACTATTTACTACTACACTATTGTGGCTGATAATATAGTTAGCGTTTTGATGTGGCACAATTTATGGCAGGGCCTAATCATAGTTCCAGTTACATAATCAGTCCTAACATTCACTGTGTAAGATAATACTTTATAAGTGTTCAAGAACAAGATTTATAGTCAATATTAGCGCTCCCTAGCAGAGCCCTATAGCAAAACAGTAGCTTGAAAGCTTTCTTTGCTCCCAGTCTGTTTCTCACTGTGTTAATGCTGTCAGGAATCCCTGTTTACACCTGTCACTGGGCTACTGGTGCTACAAATGGACAGTAGCTGACAATAGGAGACCTTGCCCCAGCAGGTAGTTGTTAATTAGGCACTAGCCAGCCTGAAGGCCATTGCCCCTTGACATGATTAGTACATGAGCCCTTAGTCCATACATGGACCTCTATGTCCTATGATACCTCTGCTGGACGGACATGTGGTCGGTCCAGCAGAGGTATCATAGGACATAGAGGTCCATGTATGGACTAATGAGCCCTATGCCTCTGGGATTATGTAACATCCAAAGGCCTTGCTCATTTATGAAGTTTATATTGTTGAACTCATTGGTATCACTAAACAGAAATCAAACATGCAACTAGGTTTTCGACAGTTTTTACACATGGGTGTAAACAACCTGTTCTGTACCTGGCATTAATACACTGGATAATTTAAGAACTATTTTGTTTCACTGAACAGATATCCCACTTGAATCTAGGTTTTTTACAGTTTTCTACATGGGTGTAAAAAAACCTTTTTATTTAGATGACATTAATTAACGTTAATTAACGATGTAAATAATGCAGTGTAAAAAACTTGCCAACCCTGATCCTAAAGATATAACTAATAGCAATTTGTTTTAGTCTAATTGGCATGTAAATGTTGCCACAATAAGAAGTTAATCAAATCTTGAACTTATAAGTCATTATGTCTTTCAGCATTATTTCTATTTTTGCATTGCAGAACTTCCAGACAAATGGGGGGATCAGAAGGAGCCAGTGAAGGAAGGAGTTACATTTTTTGTCAAGTACATAGGTAGTACACTTCTAGAAGAACTAGATGATGGGCAGAGCTACGGAGATAAAATCAGTACAGAGGCCGTGGCCACAGTCATTGCCATGGTGAGTAACACCTGTAGGTGTGAGTAGTGAATATAATGTATAACTTTTTTTCTCTCACCAGTATCAAGAAAATATTGTCGGTGAAGTGAATTAGCCAAGTGAATAAAACAGCGGTTCAATTGCCTTATTTGTAGTATTTGTGTGATTTTTGGTTGATCTGCATAAATATTTAAGCATTGTAGGTAATTCCTGCCCTGTGGAAGAGGTATGAGGTTTTCTGTATACAAGCTGTTAGTTAACATAAAATATGTGCCCATGTTGACAAATAGAAAAAAAATGTAACCAGAGGGGCTGATTGCACATGTTTTGACATAAACAAAACGGACAGCCTGTGTAATGTGAGGTTGGTGCTTTTTGGTTTATTTTTATAAAAGGTTAAAGGAATTATCTTTAATTAATGGACATCAGATATCAGAATAGGCTCCTTTAATATGACTACTATCTGATAAATACTTAAAATTGTGTCTAAAAGAGTTGTTCAGTAGCACTTTCCATTTAAGTGTTCCTGTGTAGCTGTTCCTTGGCAAAAATTCAATACAACTTAAAAAGCCTCAGGAACAGCAATCTCATGCTATTGATAAGTTGTTAACCATTTTACCCTGGCAGGTACAGATAGTTTCCCAGTTCAAACATACCTGGATTGAGTGACCACCTGCCAAATGGGACCAACAACCACCAAATTTGAGGTTTAAATAAAACTGAGAAAATACAAACACTCAGAATATATGACCAAGTTACCTATTAACAGTGTCAAGAGAAATCCTAATTACTGTAAAGTCAGATCATTCAGATCTTTCATCAGTATACTGAATGTTTTATAAAACAAATAAAACATTACGAGTATTTATTGTTTGTTGTATGTAAATACAAGGTAATATAAGATTTTGGGTAAATTCTGTTGTATAAGGTATGAGTTGGGGGCCGGTTTGAGCTATATTTTGGTGAGTATTCTGTTAGGGATTTTAGCAGAAGTAATATGTGTGTACAATGGGTAAACATTCTGAGCAAAAGCTTGGTGTGTTTTAATGAGGCAGCATATTCTGTTACTAGTGTTAGGTACTTTACCTTAGTTAGTATTTCATGGGTCGTGTTTGACCATATCTCACTTATTTCACTAAAAAACACTATTCTGTTATATGAGAAACATATTTTGTAAGTGAAATCATGGGGAATGTAGTTGGGTGGTGCAATAATAAAAGATTCACAGGGACAGGTTGCTCATTTTCCTGCACTTTTTAACTATGAATTGCAAATAGCTGCCCTCATGGGCATTTGTGGTTAGGTTTTGGGCCCATTTGGAGGGTGCTAGGGTGCTTGAAAATTAATCAGGCCTCACAAAATATTGGCAGCAGTCTGACATTTTTTGCACAACTGATATCTCTATTGGGATTTGAATATTTTGTTCAGGGGTTCTACTTCAGTTTTTAGCTCAGCTGACTTTCAGTCATGCTGGGCTATAGCGATGGGTCTTTGTCTGGCGTCCTTCCGTCTGTCCGTCCGGCCGTTCGGCCGGCTGTCCGTCCGTTAGCAGGGCACAAATCGTAACCGTAGGGGCTAGGGCCATGAACCCTATGCAGTCTTAGAGGTTATAAAAAGATCTCCTTGCAAACCTGAATTTAGGTCACTGCGACCTATATTCTCGAAGTTATGGGGTGTGTTTGCACCCCCCAGAAATAACTCTTTGAGACAAAATTTTCATCCCAAACCTTCCATCTTTCACATACAGCTCACCTACCAACACGGGAAGAACCATAATTTTTTTTAGGTCAAAAGGTCAAAGGTCAAGGTCACAGGAGCCTCTTCTTTGAAAAGCCTGTGGATGCATTTTAAGCCAACCCTTTCATCCCAATTCTTTGATCTTTCACATATAGCTCACCTAAGTTGGAGAAGAATCCTATAGATTTTGAGGTCACAAGGTCAAAGGTCAGGGTCACAGGATCCACTTCTTTGAAAAGGTAGTGGACACATTTCAAGCTAGAGTTTTCATTCCAAACCTTCCAGCACTGATATCGCTTCTCTGCCAACAGGGGAAAAGACCTGTTGATTTTGAGGTCAAAGGTCAAGTTCACAGCACCCACTTCTTGCGTGGAGTCATTTTCAGGCAAACTTTTCAATCTGTACCTTCCATCTGTCATATATGGCTTACCTACCAATAAGGGAAGAAGCCTATAGATGTTGAGGTCAAAAAGTCAAAGGTCAAGGTCACAATATTTAATTGTTCTAATGCTTGTGAGCATATTTAAAGTGTAACTGTTCAACCCAAACCTTCAGTCTTTCACATATGCCACATCTATGCATCACTCAGTTTGACTCAAACTTCATATTTATGGGTCTTTTTGCTTGAATAAATAACTTATTGATTTTGGGGTCAGCTGGTCAGCAGGTTAAAGGTTGCAGGTCAAAGTTATTCACCCATTGGTTGCCAAGTAATTACACCAGATTTAAGTGGTCAGTAGTTACCCATCATTTAGAAAGAATCCAGTTGATATATGGGCAAAAGGCCAAGGTCATAGGTCAGGGATGTTCACAATTACTTATTTTATAGACCATCTCTATTTTTCTTGTATATATAACCATCCCACTCCAGCTGGGATGGCTGTAATTGTGAGTGACACTGGTGACATATGACTCCCTTTTGTATCAGCCTATTAAGTGATAAGGCTCAGTGATAAGTACCTCTTACTTCATAACAAAAACACTGTTGTCAGAATGCTTCAGCCAGGCATTAAGACTATGAGAGTACAGTATTAAGGTTTAGCTACTGATTTATAAGATGATGGGAACATTTTGCAGTTTATTTTATGGAATCCTAGCAATAAACTTAGTTTCCTAGATATCTGAATATTTCAATATATATCACCACATATAAAAGCAAGTGTTTGTTCTCATAATATGTGGATGTGTACCTTGATTAAGGATGGCTTTTTGTTTTATTTCAAGACTCTAAGTCATGCTTTCTGCATTTATTTTCTTTCAGGTTTGGCAGTTTACCTACCCTGCTGACCCCATTGAAAAGCAGAGTGATAATAAAAAATATTGGACTTACACTTTTTACTATTGCATATCTATAAATCTAATATGAGGGCCTGGACATGCCTTTTGAATTATTTTGGGCATTTATTACTGGATAATTTGCCCCAAGTTTGGTCTCTTATTGGAGAATGTGGGATATCAAATGTCATACTTGTCAGAAATCCATTATGTCTGCCAGTTAGCCACCTTAGAAATTCTTTCTTCAGGGCAGTTTCAGTAATTTTTCTTTAATGTTTGGTCCGATTTAGAGAATGTTTGTTGTCTGATTTCAGACTTGTCAGAAGTCCAATATGGCGACCAGGCAACCATCTTTTAATTCCTTAGTTAAAGTGAATGCAGTTGGATGTATATTTATGTAATCTTGTAAAGGATTGGGTCAAATATTTCTGAATAAATATTACCATCATTTATAAAAGTGCAGTACAGTTGGCTTGTATTGAATAAAAATTCATACAGAAGCACCTGTTTCTCAATAATTCTTGCATGTATTTCCTTGATTTTTGCTATATATGTTGATCTTATATTTGCCCTTTGTGGTGTTCCTTTTGAGACTGACAGGTTTCAAGCAAGCTGTTGGAATAGTTCCTGATAGCTTAACAGTCATGCATTTTCCTCAGACCATCAATGTGTTTTAACCAGACATAGGTGATATATATTTCTGTTGTCATAGAAAATTTTCAACAAATTGGCAAATTGGTTCTTCAAAATTTGACTGGAAGTTGTGAATCTCAGTCCATGATGTCACAGGTCATGCTTGGCAGCTGAGCGTCATGACCCATGGGTCACTTGTTAAAATATGTGAGAAATCCAGTGATTGATGAATTAAAGGAAGTGATGAAGTTAGTTCATCAAAATAAAGTCACATTATATAATGTATCAAAGAATTTTCAAATAAATTTTTTATACTTGTAACTTATGCACAAAAGTTAATTTAGGTGCTTATTTGTTGATCAGATCACATGACACAATGGTTTTCGTTTTTGCTTTTGATTTGTGAATGTCCAAAAACTGTACCTTTTCTGTCAAGTCACAGGTTTTGCATGGAAGTGGGTTCTTCAGTGCACACATTGTTCCTAGTGGTCACTAATATTCCTTGTACAGCCATTTCTGTACGCAGTTGACGGTGACAAATTGACTGACATGGACAGTCAACTTACACTTTGTATGGAAAAAAGTTTTAGTAAATAGTATATCTTATAGAAACAATCTTTGTAGGAACTATGAAACATAAACTGATGTTCTTGATAATTTAGTCAATACTCTGTTAACCGCTCAGATTGCAGATATGTGATACAAGTTGTAAATGCCAGGAACCAATATCGGTGGACTTCAATTAAAATACCAATTATTGCCCATTTTCTTTTGCAGAAATGGTGGTCTATAAAGGCAGGACCCATTATATTGATAAAGTTAAAAATTAAAATAAAAAAACCAATAATTTGTAGTTTAAAAGAATAAAATTCACAAAAGCAAATTAGTGATTAAGACCAAAGAATACCTTAAGGAGTCTTAAAATTTATTTTGTAAGAATGTATACAAATTATCTGATGAAGCTACTGTTGAGGCTGCTCCATATTTAGGGGCAAGATACTTTCTTGAAAGACCTGTCTCCAGTTTGAGTCTTTCTCTTAGGTCTGTGAGCAAATTAACAGAACCAATAGGAAAGAATTTACAAAGAAGTTCACTTTGGAAAGGTTTATGTAGATACATGTTTTTCAGTGGATTGTTTCAGTATATTTATTAAAGTGTTACACAGGATATAACTGATACATTTCTGTGTTTCTCAGGCCAAGGCAAGTGGAAAGAAGTTCCCCAACATGTCTATCACAATCTCCTCTCAGGGTATTAAAGTGACCAACATGGACACAAAACAAGTGTTTACAGACATGGATATATACAGGTCAGTGTGGTCACTCTCATGATCAGTGCTCTGTACAAGTAGATTTGTCAAACACATTGATTAGACTGTTCACGGCTTTATCAATGATTACTAATATGTAGACTTAACTTACAAGTGATCAGCCAGATTCAGATACATAAAGAAATTATTAAGTCAACAAAAACAACCAGGAATGCAAGCCTCAACCATGAGAAGGTCCCTAATGAAGGATGCTCCCTGTCTGTGTTTACATTCACTTATTTGGCCCATATTCCAAGGTTCATTCAAGCATAAGTGAATTTTTATTAGTTAATATTCTTGGATGACTTTCTTAAATCTTGATCATGTGCAGGATCCACATCAAAATCTAACAGAATTCCATTGGCCTGTTCTAGAAACGCCCTGAAAATTTTATGAGATTCCTTTCCTTATTGCATGAGTTATGTTGTGAACAGTCACACGAACAGGGATGAAAGCATACCCTCCTGGCAAAGGCGATAAACGTAATTGTATCCGCCAAAACAGAGTTTTGCGGATACTATGTTTTCAGCTGCACGCCGCCGCTGCCGCCGCGTAGGTGTCCGGAGAACTCCTCCGTAACCGCTGGGCGGAATTTTACGAAACCCGGGATAATGTTCGGGTCACATGTGAACTGCTGCGCCCCGATTTTGTTTTGACCTCTAACCTTTCCTCTGTGCTCTGCGTCCGTTTGTGCGTCTGTTTCCACACATAAACCCACATATCTCGGGAACCGTTTGACCGATCAGGAAAATTTTTTTACACAAATGTAGCCCTTGGGGAGCTTTATAATACACACAAAAAATGGTGGCGCCACCTGCAACCATGTTTGCACAGTGTCCATCTGTTCGTCTGCCTTGGGTTAAAATCACTCATATCTCTGCAGTGACTTGACTAATTCACCTGAAATTCAGCATGCGTACACATCCTGGATAGCTTTTCTGATTTTATGACAGGTGGCGCCACCTACATTCACGTTTACGCTGCAGACATCCAAGCTCATATCTCGGTAACCGTTTGACCGATCAGGAAAATTTTTTTGCACAAATGTAGCCCTTGGAGAGCTTTATAACATACACAAAAAATGGTGGCACCACCTGCAACCATGTTTGCACAGTGTCCATCTGTTCGTCTGCCTTGGGTTAAAATCACTCATATCTCTGCAGTGACTTGACTAATTCACCTGAAATTCGGCATGCGTACACATCCTGGATAGCTTTTCTGATTTTATGACAGGTGGCGCCACCTACATTCACGTTTACGCTGCAGACATCCAAGCTCTTATCTCGGGAACCGTTTGACCGATCAGGAAAATTTTTTTGCACAAATATAGCCCTTGGAGAGCTTTATAACATACACAAAAAATGGTGGAACCACCTGCAACCATGTTTGCACTGTGTACATCTGTTCGTCTGCCTTGGGTTAAAATCACTCATATCTCTGCAGTGACTAGACTAATTCACCTGAAATTCGGCATGCTTAAACATCCTGGATAGCTTTTCTGATTTTATGACAGGTGGCGCCACCTACATTCACGTTTACACTGCAGACATCCAAGCTCATATCTCGGGAACCCTTTGACCGATTGGGCCAAAATTTTGCATGTGTATAGATCTCACATAGCTCTTCATCATACGCAAAACTGGTGGCGCCACCTGCAGCCATTTTTGCACAGCTCCTGTCTGTTTGTCTGCCATGGGATAAAATCACTCATATCTCGGCAGTGGTTTGACATATCTGCATAAATTTTGCAGGTTTATACATCCCTGACAGCTCTCTTGATTTTATGACACGGGCTAAAATCACTCATATACATGTAGTGGTTTGACTTATCTGCCTTAAATTTTGCATATGTATACAACTTGGACGGCTTTCTGGATTTTGTGGTATGGGGGGCAACCTACATACACAAGTTGGCTGCAGACATCCATGCTAATATGCAACACTCAATTTTCCCTTGCCACTCAATCCATGCCTCACTTCACCCGTTCCACTCTGATTTAGGCGGATACACGTAGTCGCTTGTCGACTACCCGTATTCTAGTTGTTCTATAGGATCATTGAGTACTTCTTTATCTCAACTGCTATTTTTTTGGGCAACAGATCATGTGTGTTTAAGTACCTGATTGTGTTCTTGAAGAAAATTCATTACATATTGTCTTACTATTAGTAATGCAAAATTTAATTAATAAAATTTACATTTAAAATGGATCCACTTTCTGTTGTTCATATGCAGCATTATGTTGTTCATATGCTGTGTGTTGGTATAAGTATATGATGATAAACATTCATTGAATGTTGGTTTATTTTACAGGATAAATTTCTGCACTGCAGATAGTCGGCATGATCGGGTATTTGCTTACATAGCTCGCAGCCTTGAAAATGAGACCATGGAATGCCATGCTTTTTTATGTCAAAAACCAAAAATAGTAAGTTCCACTTTAAATCAATTTAACATTAACAAAAATTTCAGCAATAATTGTTTTGAGATAAAATTTATCAAAGATTTTGTTTTTGTCATTTTAATTTAGAAGTAATTTGTCAATTTTTATGAAAATGTATATCCAAATTTGTTTACTCATTGTGGCTTAAAAAAAAATTTATAAACAGATTTGACAGCTAAGTAGAAATTATATTATAAAATGAAGACAACCCAAATAAATCACCATAAAAGCAAATCCTTCACCAGTTGTATTTCTTTGATAAATGTTTGTCTGTAGCTGCCAGGTTGTTCCCACTAATTATTCCCCACCAACTGTTTTGCAGGCTGAGGCTGTTACATTAACAGTGGCTCAGGCATTTAGTATTGCACAGGAGGAGGAGGAGAAGAGATCACAGGTAAATACAGACACCTTTAGATCTGTACTTGTTACAGAGTGTTTTGATGAAGTAATTGCCAAAACTCTTAAAAAAAGCATACAGGTCATTTTAAAATTATGATCTGACAGTAACTGGATTTTAAATAATGGACTTCGGCTCCATGAATCTTAAGGTCATACCAACCCACAAAAGGAAATGCAACATGTGTCAAATGATGTTTTATGAAGTTATCATGGATAATGAGACATTCCCTGTCCAGCCTGATTACAGCAATACTAGCACAAAATGTTAAATTGTGCAAATTAACAGAATCTGTTTATCTATCTCTCACCTGAAGCTGTATATAATTATCTCAGTATATTTATGTTTCTGCACTTGTGTCCAGGCCATTGAATGATATAGCTGATATCTTTTCAGTCCGGGGGATCAGAGTGCAGCAGTCCTATGCACCCAGTGTCTCTCACTCTGCCAACAGATGGCAGCAGTAGTAGTGGCGCATCTTCTCCAATGTCTGCAGAAAGCTCACCAGCACGCACTAGTCAAAATTCACTTAAACAGGGTAGGAACATCTTCATAAAATTTTTATTTTGTTAAAGTGTATGAGAGTGTAAATGTTTTAAGAAAAGTGGAATATAATCTCTCACTTTCACTCATCCAAGGTTATTGTTTATCTCTGTACCATGGTGGGTTATCATGTCTGATCTAAGATCTGTTTCTTATTTTCCAGGTTCTCCATATGCAAAAGGAAATGCAAATACCACAGCAGAGAATAGCATGGGCTTTGAAGATAATTTTGCAGATATGTTTATCAGGTATGTTATTCATAATTTTTATTTAAAACAATTAATTTCAGTTTGTAAAGGGGGTTGGGATCAAAGAAGTAGCCCCAGTAGGTGCCCAGTAAAGCCAACTACACCATAAAACATAGCCTTTATGTCTCATATAAAATTTGTTCTATTGTGGTCTATATATAATATTACCGTAAAAACTTGCATACAAGTCTTACAGGTGAGTACAGGCCTTGCTGTCAAAGGTTGTACTCAAATGCATAAACTGTAAGAATGAATTATTTTATCTTTGCAGTGGAAAGGAATGAAAAGACAAACATTGATAAATATACCATTTATCAAGAATATATGTTAAATAAGATATAAAATAATATTTCTTTGGAAAGCAGTCTGTTTTAAATATTCATTGGAATAAGAACAATGGCACAGTCTTAGGAACAACCATGGTTTGATTTTCAAGTGCTAGAAGGAGAATGAATATTAAATAGTTGTGAATTAAATAAAAGAACCAAATAAATGAAATACAAATGTTTATTATAAGCACCATAAATATCAATTATTGTTTGATTATCACTGAGTATCAAAAATATCACTGATTATTTGAAAGTCCACTCTTTCAACAGTAATAGCCGACTGTGTTAAAATGACATTAAAACCCTTCCCAGGCAGTCATTAACCTCGCTAGTTAAGAATAGCTCATCCCACTCACGACAACAACAGGTTGGTCAGACATTCAAGCCACAAATTTCGGTTCTCAGACTCCTACCCTCACATAAGTCAACCCCCAAATTTTAGATGTTTTTCGAGGGGGGGGGAATGTTCAACTCATGCAAGTTTTTATGGTACTGGTATCAACTCTGTTATGGTGAGGGTTTCCTGCTTCCTTTTACACCATAACTGTATCCTTTAAATCTGCTGTATCATCTCTTTAGAACTTTCAAAGACACATTAAATTAATTAAGTAAAGTAATAGTATTATATTATCATTAAGATAATTGATACCACCTTTATTACTCACATTCAATGCTATTTATATGTTGCACATTTATGATTTATTAGCAATTATTTTAAACTTTTCATATCTTTTACATTATAGATTATATCAGTTTACTTTTATCATCAAGAATTAAGATAAGATATACTGTATTAATCTCTTGCAAGGAAATTACATTGTTCTGCACATCAATAAAAGGGGAGAAACAGGAATCACCATTACCAATATACACCAAACATTGTTAATGCTATAAAATAGTGTTAAAACTGAAGAAGTACAAAATACATACAATACACAATATTATATGATATAAAAGATATAAAATTCTGTAACAGAGATATTCATTGTTATTTCCTTTCATTATGTGTTTTAGCTCACCACCCAAGCATCCAGGCAGGAGGCAACAGTCAAGTCCTAGACACAACACAACATCAAACACAACATCAAATACAACAACAACTACTACAACAACAACACCATTTAACGGCAGCTGCCACTCAAAGCTGGGACTGTTTTAGGACGTCATCTGCTCCTGCTGTTACACCCCTTGTGCCTGTGTAAGGATGAGTTACAACACCGCACTGCAGATTTATGTTATGTCACATCATCTGTTTGACAGCAGGGCATGTTAGTTGGTTTGTCCACCTCCAGATGTCTCTGAACAACAATCGGATTCACCTATGCACACTCCAGCTGTCAGTAGAAAATTTTGCAGAATGAAGCAAGGATACATAACTAGATCCAAATGTTGCTTACAATCTCAGAAATCTGCAGTTTATGTACATGTTAAACCAAATTCTTTAAACAGACAAAAGCACAACAAAAACTGCAATATATTTACTTTTGCAATAGTGCTCATAAAATTAAACATGAACAATGAATCACTGGTATGCTTTTATACACTTAATTACTAATAGTCACTTCACCATAAACATTTTTGTTCAGCACATTCATGTCCAGTGAAAGGTAATTATGGTTAACAACTCCCTGTTACAACGACTGAGACAAAGATTATTCTGAACCTGCAGGAGAGACATCTGGTGGTGATAAGTATAACTACTGTGGCCCATAATTATTGGTAAAGACCACCTGGACAAATGGTGTTTCAGTGTGGATGGCCAAGATTGATGTATACATACCTATATAATAAGTATACATGATCTGTTTTGGGGTGTATGCTGAATTCCCTGTACTAAGGCTCATAATGCCAAGAAGTATTAATTATAATAGACTTAAACAAGTGTACTTTTTGATACACAAAATATGTTTTAGATGTAATATAAGGCCAGAGAATTTTGTCTATGGATTGCAGTAAAAATCAGTTTAAATTTCTTTAGACCTTATTTCATTATCTGTTGGTGACAGAACAAAGTGAGAGATATTATCCTTTGTAAGGATAAATGCTGTGTTTTATACCATTATCAAGAAACAGATAATCTTTGATAACATTACAGCTCAATTTTAGAGGTTGTCACACCAGTTATTCCCAGTTGTTACACCAGTAATATTATTAATTTATTATCACATATGTATTTATTTTTACAAAATGTTTTACCAACAGAGTGAAACTGGCTATTTTATCTATGAAAGGGTACTTAATAATGAAGGAATTGTTTACAGTGGTATAGAATAGAATAGTCATGCTCAAGAAATTTTTAAATTCACAAGAGATGTAAACTGAGCAGAGATCACTTGGTGGATGTCTATAGTCAGGACACACTATTTAAATTAGAGGTATTCCTTGATGTGCTTGATGTCCATTTAATTGGGAACACAATTGTGAACAGGTATAATGAGCTTATTGATTAGTATCACAACATTATTGATTTTCATCTACCAAAATCTAATTTGTAAATGCATCCCTTTATGCATGCATTGCATTATTGTGCAAAGTGAATGTAACTCTTAAATCACAACAGTTAATGGGGTAAACTGTTTTCTCCCAGTTTAACTTCCAAGTGTAGGTTAATATTCAAGCTATAGTTGCTACTTAACTGCATCTAGTTTAGTGGTACATTTAAAGGTAGCAGATGCTACAAACCAAATATGATGTGAAGGACTACCATATTTCATACTTCCAACTGATATTTTCATGTTTCATACATCCAGCTTTCATATTTCCAACCAGCTGCTTGGGCTCAGTATAGTTTCTGCACTTGTTTGAAGCATAGAATATTATCTAATATCAGTGGTGCTAAATAATTGCTGTTCAGCGTTGTATGCTTTACTAAATGGTCTGCAACACATGTTATTTGGAAAACAAATCTAAACACTGTAACTGTAGCTTTTACCAATACCAGACTTTTGGTACCCATGATATTCATTAACATGTACATATTCAGTTGAGCATCGTAGGTCATGGGTCATTTCTGTATACCATCATTGATCTCTGTGTTGATGGTCATGTACTCAGTGACTTTTATTACACCCTTTTCTCATTTTTCTTGATTGAATCTCCTGCTCGGTGCATGTTCTTGACAAATATTACAGTAGTAATCTCTCAAATGCTTTAACACATGCTTTGCCTCACTATCTGATATCTTTTTTCATTACACTATTGATATTACTGTCTACCATCCTTTAAACTGTACTTAAATATTCTCTGCCTGTGGTCATGCCGGTAAAAAAGTATATTCTTTTTTCACTTGATGTTTCTTAACATTTGAATTCATTTCATTTATCAGAGATATATAGCTTATGGTTTTGGTAACTAACATCATGCTGCAACTTGAATTTTCAATACACTCTTGAAACTTAAGGTAAAATGCTATGGTTTATAGGTCTGAAATCATTATTGTATTCTTTTATTCTGATATTATCTTTCCTCAAGTGGCATCTAATTAACACATTCTTGATTGGCACACTCAAAAGGCTATAACTTCTCTGACTCTAGTATGTATGTGACATTTGATTAACATATGCATGAATAGTTGTGAAGGTTAAGTCTGGTATATAGCATGAATAGTTGTGAAGGTTAAGTTTGGACAGGTTGCAACAGACAAATGGTTTCTTGATAGCATGTAGCCATGTCTAGTCAGCATAATGCTAGGACTTGCTTTTGATAATGCACTTTCTATTTTAATATGTAGCAGCACCTAATTTGCATATTGATGAAGCTAAACTTGATTTAAAGCCATGCTTCCATAATAGACTGGCATTCTAGGAACAGAGGCTGTGTCATTTACGTAACCATGAAACTAAAGTTATTCTCTGCCCGTGGTCATGCTGGTAAAAAAGTATATTCTTTTTTCACTTGATGTTTCTTAACATTTGAATTCATTTCATTTATCAGAGATATATAGCTTATGGTTTTGGTAACTCCATCATGCTGCAACTTGAATTTTCAATACACTCTTGAAACATAAGGTAAAATGCTATGGTTTATAGGTCTGAAATCATTATTGTATTCTTTTATTCTGATATTATCTTTCCTCAAATGGCATCTAATTAACACATTCTTGATTGGCACACTCAAAAGGCTATAACTTCTCTGACTCTTGTATGTATGTGACATTTGATTAACATATGCATGAATAGTTGTGAAGGTTAAGTTTGGACAGGTTGCAACAGACAAATGGTTTCTTGAAAGCATGTAGCCATGTCTAGTCAGCATAATGCTAGGACTTGCTTTTGATAATGCACTTTCTATTTTATATGTAGCAGCACCTAATTTGCATATTAATGAAGCTCAACTTGATTTAAAGCCATGCTTCCATAATAGACTGACATTCTAGGAACAGAGGCTGTGTCATTTACGTAACCATGAAGCTAAAGTTGTTCTCATTATTGGCTTATGATAGCAGACTGGCCTAGTTAAAGGCTTTACAAATAATGAAGTACAATACTTTTATGTTGTGGAGAATTACTGTACTCAGTGTGTGTTGGTGTTCATATCTTATCTGGTTTTAAGATTTTTTCACATGCACACACAAACAACAATTTGCCTAATAATGCAAATATGGCAACCTGTTACCATTATTTCTTATTATAGAGGAATCACAACTGAAGTTTCCTTTTTTTTCATATTTTCTTTCATGCTGACTTATTTGTCAATGTGGTACTTTAGTGTGTCCACTAACCACCAAGTGGGGTTGTAATTCATTTATGTCTGTTCTTGTTTTAGCCAGTTACCATGTCTTTTGACTAGTCTATGCAACTTGAATGTAGTCAGATTTAAGACAGTCAAATCTTTTTACTTAATGCCCATATCTGTGATTTTAACATTTTATTTTCATATTGCTCTATGTTGAGTTTATTCTGATTTATATACCATTATTATTCAAACAAATGCCAGGAAAGGGATCATCCTGGTACACACAGATAGAATGCAGTATACAGCAGGGTTTCTGTTATCAAACAGTTCACAGGTCAAAGAAGATGTTTATAAAATCGATGTTTCAGATAAGCAAATATTATATAATGTGGAACACATTGTAAAAATCATTCTTAAATCATAAATTCAGATAAATGAAATTTCATAAACTGAAATGTTCAGATAACTGAAGCCATACTGTATTTCATCCTATGGTCCTAGTCAGCATCTCAGGGCTAGAGGAAGGCCATTTTTCTGGTAGTTTTCCAGTCAGGGGATCCCTGTCAGGTATACTTCACAAGTTTTGTGATCAGGATTATTCACCTTAATCCACGCATATCCGTAAAGTGGTTATGTGATCAGAGATAGCATGTACCTCACTAATACGTACAAAGCTAAGGCTATATACAATACAGTAAAACATCGAAATTACAACCACCAATAGGACCCTCATTAAGTGGTCACTTTTTTTTAGGTGGATGTGTAAATGAGGTGTGATATGAAGAGCAAAAAAGAATTTGGACTGTGAAAAGGTTGAGGCGGTCGCTAAACTGAGGTGGTCATTAAGTGAAGTTTTACCGTAACTTAAACAACCAATATTTTGTTCATAAATCCTGAGTTTCATCGACAGTAATTGATTCTCTAGATGTAAATGGACAAAAAATGTGCATGTGTTTATGCATATATGTATGCATATGATATAATCAAACAAATGAAAATCAGTAATGTCATAAGTCATGTTAACCAAGAAGGGTTAACTGCTGACTTTCTATATTTTTAACTCAGCCGACAGTAAGTCATCTGAGCTATAGCGATCACTCTTTGTCCGTCGTCCATCTGTCTGTCCGTTAACCAGGCACAAATCGTAACCACTGGACCTAGAATTTGTAACTTGACATTCTGAGAGGTCCATGAAAAATCTCCTTGAAAACCAGAAATTAGGTCTCTGTTACCCATATCCTTCAAGCTATGGGGCCCCAAAGTACCCCCCTGAATAGTAAAAAATTTCATACAAAAACTTCAATATCTCATTTACCACATCACTGATGGTCATGATTTTAGGCATACATATTGATCATGAGATGTTTCATCAGTTTCTGCAGACTGGTGGCGCCACCTGTATTTTTCGATTCTTTACAAATTGTTTTCTCTATTTTTGAGACCTTTAAAAATGTGAACATCTGTTAACAGGGCACAAATCATAAAGACAGGACCTAGAATCTTCATTCTTTACACAGTGAGAGACCTATGAAAAGTCTCCATGGAAACCTGAATAAGGTCTCTGTTAATCATATCCATTGAGCTGTGGAGCTCCCAATTACTCCCCAGAATAATGGAAAATTTGATAAAAACAAACTGGAACATCTCAATAACTACAACACTGATGGTCATGATTTTTGGCATACATCTTGATCAAGAGGTGTTTCTTCAGTGTCTGCAGACTGGTGGCGCCACCTGTATTTTTCCATTTGTTACGAATTGCTTTTTTTTCTATTTTTTTTAAGACCTTTAAAAATGTGAACATCTGTTAACAGGGCACAAATCGTAATGAATGGACCTAGAATCTTCATTCTTGACACACAGGGAGACCCATGAAAATTCTCCATGGAAACCTGAAATTAGGTCTCTGTTACCCATATCCTTTGAGCTATGGCACTCCAAAGTACAGCTCAGAATATTGGAAAATTTGATACAAAAGCTGAAGTATCTGAACAACTAATGCAGAGATCACCATAATTGTTTGCATGAATATTAATCATTGAGTGTTCATCAGTTTCTGCAGACTGGTGGCACCACCTGTATTTGTTGGGTTTTTTTTTTTACGAATTTTTTTCTCTATTTTTGAGACCTTTTAAGATATGAACATTTGTTAACAGGGCACAAATAATAACAACTGGACCTAGAATCTTCATTCTTGACACACAGGGAGACCCATGAAAAGTCTCCATGGAACTTGAAATTAAGTCTCTGTTACCCATATTCTTTATGCTGTAAGGCTCCAAAATACAATTTGATACAAAAACTGCAGTATCTCAATAAATACAACACTGATGGTCATGATATTTGGCATACATATTGATCATGAGGTGTTCCATCAGTTTCTGCAGACTGGGTGTGCCACCTCTATTTTTTTCAAAGATTTACAAATGTTTTTCTCTTTTTTTGAGACCTTTAAAGATGTGGTTATCTGTCAACAGGGTACAAATCGTAACAACTGGACCTAGAATCTTCATTCATGTCATGCAAGGAGGCCCATGAAAAGAGTCTGTGGAAACCTGAAATTAGGTCTCTGTTTCCCATATCCTTCAAGCTATAGGACTCTGAAATATCCCTCAGAATAATGGACAATTTGATACGAAATCTGAAGTATCTGAACAACTAATGCAGAGACCACCATGATTTTTTGCATGGATATTGATTATGGAGTGTTCAATCAGTTTCTGCAGACTGGTGGTGCCACATGTATTTTTTTTTTTTAAGTTTATGCATTTTTCTCTATTTTTGAGATATATAAATACAGACACAATCTTGGCCTGTTGGTTAATCTGTTTGATGCTTCAGTTGAATGGGTATATACTACCATTCAGATGATAAAATTTCCTTTTGCGAATCTCTTCCCAGTCAACTGAGAGTCATGACCCATGGGTCACTTGTTTTATATCAGAAACTGATTCTTAATGATAACTTCTTTTTTATGCATCATGTGACATGGAATATATGTATTTATGCACTCATGAATATTTAGCAGGCAACAGCACTTGCACCTTGAGCACTTTTACAGTCCTTCCATCCTACTTGTTGTACTTAGACTGACTGACCAAATGAAGGTTGTTGTGCATCCAGTGTGCATTTATACTTAAAAATCTATGGAACCTATGACAATGACCAGGGGTTTCTAGACCTTCTTTTCCATGGTCAAATCCAAACTCAGGACAGAATTTTAAGTGAAATATGCCAGGTATGTTTGTACCCTAGTTGAATAAAAAATGTCCATATTATTAATATCAACGTTTCAGGCCTTGTTCTACACTATGGATCATTTACCAGGCAGGCCACATCAATACTAACCATTATGTGAACACATTACATGAGATGGGAATGCTTAACATGAATTATTCATGAGACCTTACATGAATTATTTAACAGGCAGACTATATCATGAATTATTCATGAGACAGTCCTTTGCATACTTAATTATGCACATATACTTCTTTACTTAAAAAATCCTCTTTTACCCCTGGGTGTTGAGGTTAATAAATCATGTCAAAAATGAAATCACTGTATCAGGACTTAATGAAATTATCATAATGATTGTACTAATAATGATACCATTTCTGTTGTTAATAACTTGAATTTGAAGGGTACAATGTTATAGCCCATATATAAGAATTCAGCTTTAATTTAATCTTTATTGGGCAGAGAACATGCCTTTTATGGTTTTTATAATATTGTTATTGGTGTTGTTATAAACATTATCAAGCTTTGCATTGTAAATAATTTCAGCATTTGTGATCCAGACTCAATGATTTTGATGTCATTGCACAAGTACTGAGTTGGTGGCTTAATGGTGCTCTTAATTAACATATAGGTAATTATGTACAGGTGATTTTTGGATTAGTCTAATTCTGTGGTGTCATGATGCTTGCTTGTGTACCTGTGATACTGGTTATGTTGGACGTACAAATAACAGATCTGGTCATTATGGTTTAGGGTCTTTAACATTTCATGTGCACAAGAGGGTCTTATTTCTCAATTTAGATTTCTAAAACAATGTAGGTTGGTATTATCTCATGTATTAATGTCAGACCATTTTACCTTTAAGTTTCCATACACCATGCCCATTGAATTTGGTATTTTTCTTCAAAAGTTTTCTTCTTCTCCCCACAGTGTTGCATTAACTTATTGATCTGAAGAAGGCCTCAAGAGAAAAAGAAGAAATGTTGTGACCATGCACAGCATTAATTAATTTATTTTAACTGCCTTTTGTTCTTTCACCATTTATGTGACCAGGTAACATTATGTCACTCTTAGTGCAGATCTCTTAATGCAAATCTAATTTTCATATTTATCAAGATCAGAGTTTGCGAGTTAATGTTAGCACATTTTTGCCTATTAAAAAGAAATATTGCCAAACTTCATTGGGCTCACATTGTTGGGAGGAAATTACAGTGCCACTGGACATACTTGTTCAGTTGAAACAGCTTAATGGATGTTTCTTCATACTTGGTATTGATTTTCATTTTGGGAATAGTTGACTTTTGTGGATAGCACTACAACACCAAATGTATATCTGCACATGTCAGTGATAAACGGATTTTGTCACCATAAACAAATGGACTCAATTATTCTAGATTTCTGTAATATGGAAAAGTGTAATACCAAGGCAACTTGTTTGTCAGACAGAAAGTACATTGCTTAGTACATTCTATACTCATTAGGTGACTACTGAACTTACTTTACTATGTAGACATCTGAATTAAAAGAAAGATTATTCTAGAAAAATGAAAAACTTTTTTATACACAAAAAATGTGATCACAGATGTTGTTTTCATGATATTCTATAGACACCCCTCCCCCATGTTAGATGACTGGCGAGCGTTTATAAATTTCTTATTACCTCAGTTATCATCCTTGTAATTATACAAACCAAATGCTTGGGTTCTGTTGAATTGTACAAACAATTATTACCTGTAAATATATTTTATTTCATGCATTATATAAGAATTCATTGTGGTCAAGCACAACATTCATGATATCAGTAGTTGGTCTTATGATGTTTCTAAGTGTATACAGGTTTATTAATAAACACTGAACATATGATGATTATTTTAGGGGGGGGGATATCTTATCAAGAACCATAATCTACCTGACTGGGCCAGCCGCCAGCAGTCCAAAGGTCAGCTAGTCCGCAGTGACCTTCAGGTTGGTTTCCCATTGGTCCATTTTAAATGCTCAGAATCTCAACAGTGTACCTGTTACATCCAGATGGTATCAAATATTGAGGGTTAGGAAAATATGTGAACTTAATTTTGTGTGGTTTTGTCTTCAAAAGCAGTCTGTGGGATATCTATTTTGTGTTTTCATGGCTGAGTGTGAACCAACATTGAAAAAGGACTATTCTGTAAATCGAGTGGGTAGCTTTTATTTTGTGATGATTTGAAAGTGCATAATATATCATCATAACGTAGCCACTTGAAAGTAATATGAATATGTTTTAAGTAACTAGCTGCTTGGAAGTAGCTTTAAAATCAACATGGATGCTTTGCATTTGATTGATTTTACTGTTAACTGAACATTCAAATGAAACATAAATGCGCTTTAGATATCATGACTGGTTCAAAGATAAATATAAGCAGCTCAATATCGAATTTTGTGCTCAGGTTTATATGGAATAAAAACCACAGGATCATTGCTGCTTAATTCTGTGTTTTCCAAGTTCATATGTCTTGATCAGTAATTTTATGATAATATAGATATTGAAAGTCTTTACACAGTGGTCTCACTACAAGGCAGTATTGTACCATTGCAACGGGAACCTTCTGAAGTACTGGTACACAGTTTTAAACCAAATATCATTAAACCACAGGGTGTTATGATATAAAGTCAAAATTGTAAAGTGATTTCAATTTTATTACAACTGGGTGCTTATTAAATTTGTAATATACTAGTATGTATTTGCACCGTCTATATTTGATTAGGGCATTGTAAGACCTAAACAATTGTACATTTTAGTTTTCATTGTTGCACTGTTTGCTTGATCATATACAAGGTGTACACTGATAGTGACACCATGCATGTTGCTACATCACCACGGCTCACAATGGTCATGTGACAGTCAGCATTAATGACTTGCATACCGATTCATGTGTGGGTGTGATGCTTTATTTAAATAAAATTTGATAATTTGTTTTTCCTAAACCAGCCTTTGTTATTATTCATCCTTCTGAAAAGTCCTCCATGTATAATATTGTCATTTCAAACAGATCCTTCATATTCTGCTGCTGTTAAATCAAACATAAATATTTTCAGTCCTCAATCATATCCCATGTAAAATAATTTGTCAAGTTATGATGCATCATACTCTGATTACTGGTGAATTTCCTCCATGAGGTGGTTACACCAGCAAGATGCAAGCATCTGGATGGTAACGTTTACACAATTTAGTGATAAATCTGACTGGACCTTGAGGTGGGGCATGTGGGACAAATTGGTAATAGCACTGATATGTTGTGCAGATGCCAAAGTCAGCCTTGCCACGTTGCACACACTTGCATTCAGCATTTGGCAGAACAATAACCAGCACAGGTGTTAAGAAAATTATAATAGGAACACGTGTCCTCCTAATTAAAGATATGTCACAGCATTATGTGAACAAAACAACTTCCTGTAAGGTCAATAAACAGTTTTATTGATGTAAATAATAAGCTTGTTTACATTTTTACAAATGTTTTAAATTCACCTCATGAAATGCTCACAAATCTTAATTCATGCCCAAAGCTGGAAGTGTGAAATTAGTGTTTATAACAGGGCAAGATAAAACACAGCCCACTGTCAAGACAACATCAGGTGAATGTGTATGCTTAAGGGTAAAATATAATTCAGGCAGCTTATTTTACAGATTATCAAGGGAAACTGATCATCTGTATTTTTTATGGCTTTGTTTCTATGTACTGCTGTATAAAAAGTAATGCAAAAAAATACCATCCTCCATACTCTATGTCACTGATACAACCTGAGTAAACCAGGAAAGGTCAATCTTCATGCAAAATATCTATTTAAAACATTTATGTATAATGTGGTAAGATGTATCCATTTTATGGCTTGTTCTGAAGATGGAAACAACAATCAGTGTTTTCTTTCTACACTTATAAAATATAAACATACATACATACATATATATATATATATATATATATATATATATATATATATGTGCTTTGTTGGTGTAAAAAAATTATGATATGCAGCAATCTTACCCATGTTTGACAGAATGACTGGATATATGAAACAATCAATTGACAAACTGGCATTAATTTATACTTTTTTTTCTGACAATTTGATGTTTTCTTGTAAGATTTTTCACTTAAAATAACTAGACAGCTATAATCATGTCCATAACATGAGCTGTACTTTTAAAAAATAAATGGATACAACTATAAAGAGAAATCTCAGCATGAATATAATTTTCCAAAATATCCTTCAGGCCAGGCCAATCAGGGTTATGTTAAATGAATTCTTAACAAACCTGGAGCCTTATGCAAAATTGGCCACTGTACCATTCATAAATTTCTTTAAATTAAGAAATTGCCTTTTCAAGGAGCGCTCAACAGTACCTTTGATAACATAAACAGATTACAAACACTAATTTTCTCCAAATCTTTAGTATGCAACAGTTATGGAGAAAACTTTCTCACTCTTTCATATTTACATATTTCAATGATAACACAGATGTAATAATATTAAAACCCTGCTCCCCTCAGTCTAAAAGAGTGGAATGCTCTTGACAAAAACAAACAACTGCCATCCATAACACTTATTAAAATATAAATTCACTATCATTCACTTTCATCTTGAATAAACTCAACTTATCATCTAATATGAACCATTAGCCATTTATTTATGTCTGCATGGTACGGTATCTCAAAGTTAATGTGGTGGTCTCTGACTTCTAATGTACATACAAAAAAGAATATCGGTAATGGGTCTCCCTATTCTTGGACATGCAAGTCCACAAGGATCCCACCAAAGTCAATATGTGCAGATTTCCTGACCTAAGTACAGTTTTATTCACTGTCATTTCATCATTATTTTGTCATACACTCCCCCAGTCTTACCTGGTCTTTTTCAGAGTTACAAAACACCTGATGATGTAATAAATGACTTCATAATTATTTCTTTTTCAGCATTGTTCCTACACAACTGGCATCATCCACCACACATAACAGCTGATCTTCTATTAAACCATCAAGGTATAATTCATGAAGAAATTATCAGTCAAATCCTTTTTCCTTGTTTCCAGAGTCCATTAAATATTGTCCATCAGTATCTGTTTGACTTGGCCATCCTAAGTCCTACAGAAAAAGCTCAATATCTCTTCGTATAAAATGTTCTGTGCATTCTAGCAGACAACCAATTAACAAGCACCAAGTTATTTACTTGCTGAAATGTATGTCTAATAAGTTACTGGCATTTGACTCTGTAATTTAAGATATCAACATTAGTTTTCACACCACGAGTCCAGCTGATATCATAAAAGTCAGTCTGATAGATGTGTATTAATTAAGAATCATTCACAACACAGATAACTAGGAAACCTGAACATCTGATGATGCTCCCTTGAGATAGTGGTTCTATAAAAGGAATCCTATCAGCTGATAGCTTCTTCTTGCCACTGTTTGCCAAGCTCTGTCCATCTCACAAGAGTTAATCTTTCATGACAATAAAACTCTGAAAATCCATTCTAAAAGTTTCACATAGAGGGTCAGGATTTATGAAATAACCTCTGTCCATCTTTGTCGAGTTTCTTCTGAGCTAAAAGGAACCTGTGAACTCAGTATCCAAAGATGTGGCTCTGTTAAAGAGCAAATGGTGAATCCTTGGGCAGCAAGCTGAGGGCCTGTAGACAGACTGTCGCAGCCTGAGCTCGAGCATGCTTCTTGTTAGCACTGGCTACACTGGGCTGGTAGTCAACACCATTTACGGTAACCTGAGAAAGACAGAATCACTGGTAGAGTAACATCAACACTGACCAAAGGGCACATCATCATAACAACACCAGACTCAGAGTGAATACCATAGGTAAGTCAATATAAAATATGTCACAGAAAAAAGTCACACTAGTTAATGATATAAGATCTTAATGTTAAGAAAGTAAATTATATTGATACAATACAGGCAGGTGAACTTAGGCTTTTGATTTATCATTGAAAAGACAACTGGGAATGGTCAGAGAAATATTATTTATTTGCTTTTTTTAGTAGATTATCTAAGCTTGAGTGTTTTTACTGTATGGTGTGCCAATTTCATTTGCTAACAGTCCACTCGTCAATGTTCTATTTGATCTAATCAGGGTCAACTGCAAATTCACTCCCTGCCAACGTTGTTGACGGAGAGTAGCAGAGCGGATCAGAATCACACGTCTTGGGACGAGACAACCTGCCAACCATCAAAACTGTCATTTATCATTGATAGCTTGGTATTCTCCATTCCATGACAGCTGGCTATAAAGGATGCATCAATTTTTTGTCCCTATCAATGCATAACAAGGTACTGCCACTTTTATCTTTAACAGAACTTTTTTCCGAAACAAATTACCTCATATATCTGTTCCCCCCCCCCCCCCCCCATCACCAATAATTGCTGATTTCCTGGAGTTGGCGAGAGAACATGTGATACTGTTTATTAACATACAGTGACTGTTACCTTGAACAGGAAGTTTTTCTTATGATCTGGTCCACTCTCATGTACCACAACAAAATGTGGGGCTCCCCACTTTCTCCTGGTACACAGCTCTGTCAGGGCTGACACAGGATGCTTGTCTGAAAGATCACCAGCAAAGACACCTACTAACATAGCCAATTGAGTGGTTAATTGACAGTGGATGGGATTGTCATGATGGACAACTAAATTAATTCCTCATGTTATTTTACAGGGCAAAAAGATCCCATTTTTCAAAGTAAATGCTGAAGGGGACTAAAAAGTAACAATTATCTAATTTTAAACACCTCCTGCCTTTAATAGTATGCCATTTTATTTATAAGGGATGGCATGATACACTAGTTGGCTTCGTGTTCACCAAGATTAAATCTTTGTGATTTTCTTTTTGTTAGTGTTTCAAGTTTCAATTTCTGCAATCTTACAATACAGATATGAATGAATACAAATATTTATTATTTTATCAAGAGAGGGTCAATTTCCTTCAGTTTATTACCCTAAGGTCAAAATCTTAGCAATTTGTCAAAGATCTGAGGGGGAACACCACATGAATGGAAGTTCTATTTCATAAATAACAGATAATATGGGCCGAAAACATCTCATAATTGAATAAATTCAATCTCTGATTTAAAAATATCTTGTAAGTTTTCAATTTAATATTGATTATAATGACCAGCTTGGCCAGGGATTATGTATACATGAGATGTTCACCTCTGTTGACAGGCATCTCATTCATGATGGCTGCAAATGTTGCCAATTTAAAACCTTCACAAACATTAAGCCAATCACAGTATATCCATAAGCCTATCAATGCAGTCCAACCAAAACAATTAATGATGGATGTAATAGAAGTCAACAAAATAAAACAAATTTTCAAATACTGCTGGCACGGACATAATTATTTTTTTATTTTGGTTTCCATGGAAACAATCCAGCAAATACCTTGAGTCTCCACTACCTCTAGAGACATTTAAAGGCACATAAAATGCACCAGAAAAATCAAAAGGAATTCATGGCTGTCAGGTGCAACCTGTTAAGCAATGTTTTTATACCAACTAGCAGTGGTTTAGTATAATAAATTAATATAAAATGTTTCCATCTTATTAAAAATAAAAATATACCAATTACTGATTGCAAAAGCTGGACTGATAATCAGCATGGATATTTCTCCTGCTGGTTAGATGTATTATTTAGCCATAAAATTTGTTAATGTGAAGTCATTTCAACTCACGTGAAAGATCCTTTGGCATCTTTACTTGAGGAACTTTACTAGGTGCCTCCTCCTGAGCTTGCAGACCTAAAATCATATTGCAGTTATGTTATATAAGATGAACATAATATAAACTGGTATAAAATAAGTGTTGGCTGCCATTAATATTCCATGGATATATTCCTCAATTTTACATCTTACGTCGATGCACCATTACTAGTTACATATGATATAACCTTCACAACAAACAGGAGACATTGAGCAAAAAATAAATGTGCATGAATGGTTAAGATATTACTGCTATTGTTAATCAATATTTGAACAGTATCCCAATAAATATTGTTTAACTTTCTGTTTTTTATTCATTTGTCAAAACATTGACCGAAGATGGATGGAATACTTCACAAAACAAGAGTGCACAATTTGCTTGTTGTATGTTTTGTGACCTCTGAACTCATTAAATAGGGGTGGATTTTGCCAAGAATCAAGCTTGGGCAAGATAATCTGCATGTTAATTAGTTAAAGTAAGTTTCCCAAAAATCTATCAAAGCCCTGGAAAGTCACTGCAGCAATGCTAAAATAAATGGACTGATGGTAGGTATACCATTACACATCCCATCTGAGAAGGGCATATAATTAACAAGTTGAGCTTAGTCAGTCAAGGACATCAGGAAATCTGACCGTGACATTTTGGTGACCTTGACCTCTGACCTCACCTCTCCTGTCCATCTTAACATCAAGCAGGAGAGGATTAGTGCTGCCCTCTTTGTTCCGGCCGAGCCCTTCGCCCTGCTTCCACCCCATCCTCTGAAGCAGCAGCATGCCAATACCCCCTCTCACTGCGGGCGCTGTCTTCATCTGATCCTGTCAGAAGGTAGGTCAAATAAGCATGAATAAGCTCAGATGGGCTTCAATATGGTGACATTCTCCTTTAGCAGATACTTTCATTTTAGCTGATCCGTCAAAATTTCCAAGTTTGTGAAATGTAAGGAAATCAAGATAGTCAGTGTTTAAGCAAAAATAGTATAGTGAAAGTCATGTTCAACCAGGGCTGGGGTCAAATACATAATTGTATTTGTATTTAAATACAGTCCAAATATGTATTTGTATTTATATATGTATCTGTGTTGTGCAAAATGACATTTGTATTTGTATTTGATATCAATATTTGATGTATTTGAAAAAATACTGTACAAATATATATGTATAAATACAAATTCATATCTGCCAAAATTTTAAAATAAATTACTACTACCTGCCTTCTGATCAACCCAAAAGACAGCATCATGTCAAGAGTTTAACTTTTGCCTTTGATCTCTAAATATATACTCGTAGTACATGAGTAGACATGAATATTCATGGTGCTGGAAATTAATAAATATTCTGTATAACCTACATTTTAATTGTATTTGTATTTGCATTTGATGTTCTGTATTTGCATTTTTATTTATCTTCACGCACTTGTATTTGTATTTGGAGGAGACCAGCTATCGTATTTATATTTGTATTTGTATTTGGCACACTGTATTTGACCCCAACCTTGTGTTCAACCATAAACCCTGGGGGAAAAAATGTGATGTTTACACCTTAATTCTAAATCTACCAGTGTATAAGTTTTTATCAGATACCAGTACCCAAATATATATCATGATCTGTTGAAGATCAGCAAATGACCAACCATTGTTCATAAAAAAAAAAACCTCTCAAACCTTCCCAAACATTAAAGAAATATAGCCCTATAGTGCTTTAAATGGTTATAATTTTTTTTCCTGTTACAATTTTTCATCCAACACTAATCTTAAGGTTTATATCTTCAGGTTTAAGTACAGCTGGTTCAGTAACTGATAAATGATTAAGTACTATTATAAATAGAGTATTTTATATATTCTTACCATACATCATAGATCATATGGGTGCTTTATAAATATTATTTTTAACAAATCTACATTATGCTTTTATGAACCACGATCCTTATCATTAGTATGCTTTCACAGATATGGTGAATTCCAATTTTTTTTTTAAAAATAAACTCCCAAAAGAGAACCCATTAGTATCATATTAGTATCATTCAGAGAAATATCCATGAATTTAGGAGGTCTGGCTTCTCCCCAAACCCCACTGGGTTTCATGCACTGAAAACTGGAACGGTATGTATGCAATATATTGCAGATACCAATGATATAAGCATTTCCCTTTGTGTGTTAAGTCCCTGTGTTATAAACTAACCTTGTTTAAAGATTATTTTATCAGTCCAAAAAGTTTACCATTCCCAATTGCATTATTTGGACTAAATTTTTTTTAAACATTTAAACATTTTTTTAACAGGATTTATCCCACACCAACAAATTAAAAAAAATCACAATAGCAATAGCATTTCAGTAATATACACATATTTGTTTTATAAACATGAGCTGGTAGTTAAAAATATATGACAAACATGAAAAACAAAGCTCCATATAGCAATATTGCCTTGCTATATGTACATCATCATCAAACTTACCACTAGGTGGCGTGGTGTTCAATCCCCAGAGGGGTTCCGCTTTGTGCCGATTCCTAGAGCTGTCTACAACCTGGGCAGGGCTGAAACAGGCTTTCATTGTCTAGCTGTCTGTGTCAGAACAACCAAGGCCAAGTTCTGGCAGAGATCAACCGAGGCACAACAAGTCTAAAATGTGACTGTGTACCAGCATGAGTTAGGGCTACACATGTACTACATTCCACAAGTAGTGGTCATGCTACATTCAATCTATCTTATTTCACTCACCAACTGCTTGTAAAAGCCAATTTTGCTGTACACAGCAGCCAGGGGTGCCTTCCTAAATGACACCATGACTGATGTATACAGCAAACAAGGCTTTAGAGATCAGTGGGTAAGTGGAATGGGTTAGACTGAATGTAGCATGATCACTGCACAAGGAGTGTGTACATGACCTAATGCTGTTTTCTAAAGTTATCCAAATGGAGAAATAAATTTACGTGGACTTTTCCCCAGCTGAATTTATTTGCTTTAAAATAAAATTTTACATTCAGATTTATGCTTTTTATTGAAGTATTTAGTGGTTCTCCCTCTGTAAGTCAAGGGCCTAATAAGCCACATACGGTGAATGGTTCTTTATATATTTCAAGTGCTGATAATACAATCAAATATGTACAAAAAATGCAATGTACCTTCCTTCCCATTTTCAATGAGCAATCTATCAATGATGGTAATTAGTTGTATATATGAAGCCCTCAGCACATTTTAGACTTGACGTGGAGGCAGGGCATGGCAAAGTGCATACAGTCCCCTGTGTGCACCGCGCCATGTCCCAAACAATGAAACCGTGTTCCAGCAAACCTCATCAAACCAGCCTGCTTATAGCAGTCAAGCTCTCCTCATAACATCAAGATTTACAATTGAACACATACCCTGATTCAGAAACTAGTTTACCTATATGACAGTTCCAGAGACAAGCTGATGTACAATGGCTCAGCAGTAACTGATTAAGATAATGCAATCCAGACCACAGATTAATTTGCTTGTTCAGCACATGTATAGTACACAAACAGCTCATGTTGCAATTTGAACTACAGAATTATGTTAGACTTCTTACAATCGATAAAGAAGTAGCTTTTGGCAATACCTGGACTTCACATCGCCAAAAGTTGCCAATGCCAATTAACAAAAGAATGACAGTCAATAAATCAGAAGCTTATCAGGCAAAGTTCATTTCTGTGAATCCTGTTGTTCTTATCGACTGCCTCTTTTTCCTTATGCATCATTATGCTCATTTGGAATTTACTTCATGCATATACTGCATTAAGTCAAAATGATTTTAATAGTAAGAATCAGGGCATTATTCTGTGAAAATCAAAATATTATGAAGAAATGTTGATAATTCCATAACTGACATCGGGAAACAAGTGCTACATTGAATGTAAACTATGATCATCGTTTCCTGAAAAATTCACAGAATCAAATTAATTAATTTTAAAAAATCTGTACCAGTACAAGACAGAGCATGGACAAACAATTACACAGAAGAGGATTCACGGTTTCTGTTGATGAGGTTTGTTGTGTGGGTATATTGTCAGGGGATTCATGTTTTTATCACATGAATATCCCCCTAGTCTGTCTGAAACAGACCAAGGATATAATCAGGTGAAACTTCTTCTCTGTTGCTCTTCAATCTGCAAGATAAACATCCACTGGGGCCAGCGGTGCACACCTTCAAGGTATTATAAATATTTATTTACAAATAGAGAGATTTCATTCATATTTTCACTAACTTAGATATATATTATCTATACAAATGGACTATAATGACCATGTAATCATAGAATAGTTTCATGAATAACTTTATCAAACAGAGCTAATACTTTCTGTTCAATCCATATGTATACACAGATATCTACATGTTGGCTTGCTCATGTTAACAAGTAAACCTGTTGGTTATTTGTACTGACAAACATAATCATTCATTATCTACATTTTCTTTTTTTAAAGAAGCAATTATGTCATAATATATTTATATTGTTTCCTACTCACAGAGGTCACAATTTCTGTCAACTCACTTGATATATGTGTAAGCATACATGTCCACATGTCTTACTTATGTATGTGCAATGTACTTCTAGGTTTGTCATCTTTTGTGAAACTATCAAGTGCCAACTATGGTTATGCATATTCTGCACAATCCACCGACTTTTTCAACAAATGAATACAAGGAAAGAATTTTACAATTCTCATCTGAATATTCAGTAGGTAACTTCCCTAAAGAACAGCCCAAAGCAGGCAAAACATTAACCAATCATTAATTTCAGTGCTTTGATATCTACGGTCCACTTCCTTGTGTAAATTTTCAATTAGAAACTTGTTGTACCTCTTGAAATAAAGTTTTGGGCATACATACATGCTTACATACATATATAGACCCAATTGCAAAAGTCTTACGCTCCCCTTCCAGTGTCAGGTAAAAATGTATATTAATCAACCATGTCAATATAAACAGGAAAAGCATTTCCTAAGTTAAGTATACTAACAAGGAGTACTACATCTTACCTACAGTTTGATAAATGTATCATACCTTCTGTCAGCAAAATTACCTCATTTCATAGCAGGTATGTTACTGAATTATGGATAATTTATGAGTCCTATAAAGAAATGTGTACAAAAACATAGAAGTTTTCAGTAATGTTACATCTCAGTCTTCAGCTTTTATACTGGGCACCAAAACTCCTGGTATAAAAATTATTATGATTTCTCATCTTTGTACAGCATATATCATGACTAATACATATCACATTTGTGACAGAATAACTTAGTACAACCATGCAGTCAAAGTTACTGCTGCAGTTAAGGTGTGCACCGCTGTTCCCCCATGACATGAACAACAATTCTCCTGTTTTCGTTAGCTTACCTTACGAGCCCACGCATGGTATGTCCCCGCTAACTCCTGCTGGGAGAGTACCCGGACTCCTGTTGACCCATAATACTGGCCTGGCAACTCCTTTGACTTGGCCCACTCACTCATCTAATACAGTAAAAGGCAGAAATTCAGCCATAAGAAAAACTTGAATGATTTAAGTATATTCTTCACAAAAGGATTGATTTAGGTTAACTTTTCCATAGATAAAAGAATGTCATAGACAAAGATTTGATTCTGAAGAATTTCCATGTGTTCATTTACTTATCATATCAAAAACATTTTATGTAAATAATTAACACCAAGGTGTCTCTGTTAGAACAATTATGACATTTTAAGATTCTCCAGGATTTTCCTTATCTTAATGAGTTAATTTTTTCTGTACTTTTTATAACAACTTTGACTATTAACCTTAGCAGTACTTCACTCACCTCTTTATTGGCTGCCTGAAGCATATTTCTGGCCTCAAAATCGTTTGGGTTTTGATTAAGTTTTCTCATGGCACTCAAACGCTGAGAAACCATCTCCCCGATATTCACATCCTGTAAGTGAAAAGCTGATACTAAGAAAACACATGCAGTTATTTTTCTATGATACAAAAGAGTAATCCTAGGAAGGCTTTAACCAAACGTAAATAATCTGTAATATTAAACTAAGAATTTTTTTGTGAAACCTTAAAAAAAAGCTTATTATACATCTTACATGCAAAAGAGGCAGAAAAGATGACCTAAGACAAAGATCAACAAGAAAACTGAACTAAATGCTTAAAACGGTACTTTGGTATATAAATGTTTTGACATGGGCTAAGAAATTTAACTTTCTGTTAAACATGTTGACACCTGTACTTCAAAAGACACAGGATTTAACCCAGAGCCTGGCTTGGTTGATTCCAAAGTCACAAAGACAGGTGTACACATTGTCAAGGGTGCTTGTTATAGTTCATTTTCCTCCTACAGCCCCAGTGAATAGACAAGATCAGTAACCACACATACTAACCACAAGGTTATAAGGATACACAATATCACAATACGATGTGTATCATGTTACTTCACAATACAATACCCAACATGATACATATTCGTAATATAAGAGTTCAGATTCAAGTCTTTGCTCTTTTCCATTTCTGGATTTAAATCCTCTTTCAAGTTTGCCATCCTGATGCCTCCACCCTACAGGAAAAATGGATAAGAAGACCACCCCTTCAATTTGTTGATCATGCCCATCTGAAGCTGACTTCTGCCCAGTGATGTTTAGCCAAATATCCGCTAGGCAAATGACTATTAAATGCTGGAGATTGTTAAGTAAATGTAGGACTTATGATAAACGGTCAGATATTGTCAATGTATCCATACAAAGGAACCTGACCATAGTGATGCAAAGTTAGACTTTGTATCACATATGCATCAGTGCACCTGTAAAACATTGCAGGGTTACTATCCCTAGGACTTCAAAACTTGTCACACAGATGTCACCACTTACTTTATTAACAACAGCCTGAGGAAATATGCTGTCCGGTTTTGGATTACTGTCAGGTGGTGGTGGAGGTGGTGGCTGTGCTAGGGTGGCACTGGGTGCGGTGCTCTGGGCTTCTGTAGTATCAGGTATAGCCACCGTAGTGATGGTTTTAGGGGCTGTACTAGTCACGGAGGTGGCAGGGGCAGTCGTCTTCTCAACAGGCACCCATTCACTCTCCTTATCCCGGTGATGGGATCCGCTTGACACGGGAAACTGTAGTCTCAAGGTGGACGCCTTCTGTGCTTTCTCTGTTGCAGTCAACAGGGGTAACTGCTTTGCATTCTGTAAACAAACACACATATCTTAACATATTTATTATTCACACATTTTGTATTTGCCAAAGGTAACCATGTCATTATATAACCTACACTTACATGTACCACTCCTGACAGCATACACAGATTGTTCATTGAAGAATATAAGGCTCCTCTTATTAATACTGAAAATATGTATAAAAAATATGAATATTTCAAATTTAAAGAATATACTGAAATTACACTTAATGTTATACACTGTCTGATACTGATCTGAACATCTTTGCTCTCAAAGTTCTGCTTCTAATACAGGAAAATCCCAGATTTTTTTGCATTAGATCCCAAATGTCATACATTTATATACTGTCTGAGTGTTATTATTTTTAAAGTTACCCTGATATTCATGACGATGTTGGGAATTGTGTCTCGGACTCTGAACGGATGATGGATAAAAGGAGCTTCTTCATCTGAGCCTTTCACTTCAGCCTCCTCTGAGTCAGAACTCGACATGCCAGCTTCCTTCTCAGCTATTCTCTTGCAGAAATCTACAAATTTAAGTGGCAAGAACTAATTAATATAAACAAGGCCTTTTTGTGATGCTAACAAATTGTCAAGTGTCATCATACTTTGCTAAATAATATCTGGACTGAAGGCTTTGACAAGTAACCATGCTTTTATACAATACTGTTGCCTATTATAGTTGGATTGTTGCCTGAAATATGGACAATGAATGTGTTTACTGAAAGTCTGACTAGAAATGTCATGCTTGATACTGTATCTCTCAGTCTCACATCATGAACCAACTTTGTGTATCTTCTCCATTCATACTTATATAAGTTTCCCCAAATGCAAGTTAATGCTGGGAGTCTAAACCTTACCCCAGGACAAGGAACTTCAGCCTCAGAGTCAGTTATATCCTAGTAAAATCACATTACAGCAAGGTTCAACCTGCAGTTCTTAAAGGTAAGATCTGTGCTGAAACTCTATCAGCTATTAAGCACGAATAAAAAATAGGCTTTAATAAACTTACAATATTCGCTGCTAGTGTATGGTCTTCCTCAAAAATGCAGGTACGCTTACACATAGAGACAGCGTAAGTTATGATAATGGTAAACTGACCGGTGAGTTCATCTACAGATGTTCCTCCAGCTTTCATGGCCGTCAATTCCAGTCCCTTCACTTCACCTCCCTGCTGGATTTTTGCGTACGCATTCTTTCTACAAAGATACAGGCAGTTCATTACAACTTTACATCATAACACTATCCTTTTAAACACTCATACATAAAAATACAAACATGCAAAACATGAACATCTGTAATCAGCTGAAATTGTGTATCAGGATATTTGTGTAAAATCTGTGCATATGGAAAAGCTAACAATTTGAATTTGAATATGTCAGCATTTCCTTTCTCTAATTTTCAATCTGACATATTCTCAAAACTTGTACATTTTACACTTGTGCACTTTTGTGAAGTACATGGAACAGGTCAAACTTTTCATGTTATCTATAGAGAGGAATACACTCTGGATCCTGTTGAAAATGCAGTTGCATATAAAAAATGTGGCATCACAGTAATAACATAATTTATTTTTACTGATTGTGAAGACTAGATCGCAACAATTAATTCTATAATAGTTTCTACATACACTTAAGCAAGAAGGTTTTACAACTGTCATGACATTAGCAGACACAATAAGACATGATCTCAACCATGTGGCTGTGACAGGAAGGATCCACCCCCTCATTAATATGTAATGATCTACTTTCCATTGATCATATTTTCTACTGATTTACATTTAAGAAGACTGTTCACACACAACTTATTTATATTTGAGAGCAAAGTCCCACAATGTGGAAAAATTTGAAAACAAATTTAGGAGAGTATGATTCTTAAGTACTCATCCTGCATGATTTCAGACATACTGCTTGATAAGCATGTTAAGGAGATTTAATTCCCCTATTTCTCCCTGTCTCTCTCTCTCCACCTGTGTGTGTGTGAATTTGAAATGATCCTCATGGAGGGGGGTAAGAGATGTTTTGGTAGAATAAATTCTGGGGTCACTAAAGAATTGTATCTTCAGTTATCAGGCAAAATGATGATGATGTATTTTCGACAATACACATACTATATGGTAAGTAGAAGGACAACCGAGCATGTGGATGGAGGGAATATGGACAAACAGTCATAGCGATGGCTAAGAGTTAGCGAGTTAATAATGACCCTTGTAAGCATTATACTGGCTATCTCAATGACAGCACATATGGTGCCAGCACTGAGTGTGTCTGAACTTACATAGCTATCTGACGAAGCTTGGCTTTGTCAATCTTTAACCTGAGATCAGTTGGTGACTTTGAGCGAGATCTGGACCTGGTCCGCTGACGACGACGCCTGTCCCAATATTCCCTTTCCTTTCCACGGTCTCTCCAACTGATTGGCCTTTCTGATGACTTTGACCTACTTCTTGACCTAGAGGAAGGCATTTAATAAAACTGACTTTTGTATATTTCAAATATTAACATACCCTAACAGCATAGGCTTCCACCAATTATAAATATTACTGTGAAAACAAAATAATGTTAGTTGTATTTACTTACTGAAAAGTTGCTGCTTGCACATTACAGGACAGAATATAAATAAATCAAATTATGCTATAAACCACTTCCTTCAACTCTCAATGAATGTAAAATTTGGCAAACTGGGTTAAAATTTTATCCACAATGACATTAACTATGTTTATGAAGAAATACAGGATTTGTCATATATTTATGTAGCAAATATATATATATATATATATGTATACACAGCATTTGTCACATAAAACACTAAAAAAAGTCCCTTTATTGACTTAACTCAATATTCCAAGTAACTAAGTGTTGCCATGATTATCACACCTATTTGATGATGACCGTCTCCTTCTTCTGATTGGGGACCGTGTTCTTGTACTCCACACTCCTCTTTTCCTGTCGAACATTGGTGACCTTGAACGTGACCTTGACCTTCTATATCTATTTGGAGTCTTCGAGCGTGACCTAGATTTTCTTGATCTCCTTGGGGACCTTGAACCTGACCTGGATCTTGACCTTAAATAAAGTGTTTTAAACAAATGTTAATAACAAGGGACCCATGGGTCACAGCGCTCAGATTAAGTTTGAAATTTTTGCAAATGCAAAATATTCTATTTTAATGTTTTTCATTTATATAAGCATATGAGAAGCAAAGAGGAAAGAGGCCCTCCTACTTGGTTATAGTAAAGTTGTAAATATATGATTGCAAACTAATACTCTGACAAGACTGTCATGAAGAAAAACAGTAAAAGTTTTGAGATACTGTGATGCATATGAAAAATTTACAGATGGACAGGCCAGTGGACAGAATGGACTAATACCTTTATTTCACTTTCAAGGGAATAATGCATTTAAGTTTATATATATGCCTATTATTTAAGCATATCAACTTTTTCCATTACAATAGTTTTTATCTGATTATTTTTTTTTATTTATATGTTTTATAAATTTGTATTAAAAAACACTGAAAATAAAAGTTAAAATATTAGAATTCTAAGTTGCAATCATTATATATCCAGAGTGTAGCTCATATAGGGTCATATGATGCATACACATATTTTTATTATTTTTAAATCGCACATGTTTAAACTGAATTTAAAAGAAAATAATGCCACAACATGGCATCTACAAGATTATTCCTTTAATCACTATTAAAAAGTTTTGCACATTGGAGTTTTCAGTACATGCTAAATCTTACTCACGGAAATAAAATAAAAGATTCAGTAAATTTGGTAAAATAAAAACATCTTTTCAAATAAAGTATACACACTGTTGGTTGAATGAGGGACAAACAATATCATTATGCTAATTACAATCTCAGCTATAATTTATTACTGGAATTAATATTCAATTTCACAGCTGGTGAAGTTTTTACTCTTCTCAAGTAAGGAATTACTTATCTGATGAACATCCCACTTTCATAGCAATACACCATTTTGTGGACACAATTAAATGTGCACTTTAATCATTGTAACCCTGGTGGTAAATACACATCTAAAATGTAGCATTGCATAGCCAAGAATAAAATGAAATACAGAAAATTATAACATTTATCTAGTTAATGCACCATCTACGGTAGGGGGGGTGTGCAGGGCAAAGAGGAAGTCTGCTAGTAGTGGCCAAGCTGAGCCATGGCAAGCTGCCTGGGGTGGGTTACATAACGCAAGTGAAGGCTGTTCTACTAGGTGGGCTAGATGTAAAAAACACTTGACATGGTGTATGAAAACTTGAATAAAAGCTACTCTTTTCAATCTATTCCTTTGAAATTTCAGATTTTAAAAGATAAAATCCTGATGTATATATGCTGTGAAAATTAAATCAACAGTGCTTACAGGAAAAAAACGTGCCATTGCCAAAGTTGGACAAAATTTAAGGTATTGATTTTTTATTTATGCTTATAACTTGAAAAATTTTGGGTAAACAATTGTATCTTGTTTAAATAAAGATATATTCCTGAAAAAAAGTCTCCAGCTTCAGCAATTCTCATCTTAGGTGGGTAAATATATTCCTTGATTTTTTTTTAAAATGCATTATGTTTGGGCCCATAACTTAAAAAAAATTACGTAATACTGACATCATTTCTGGCATGTGCATAGTGAATGTATAGAAAAAATATGTATACTATATATGATCAAAGTCAGATCAGTGGTTTTGATATTAGGCAGTCTTAAAGTGTAACAATGGGTTTTTAATGGAAAAATGAAGTTTTTCATTAATATCTCAAAGGAATTAAGTCCTAGTGACCAAATTCTTGGCATGGTAGGGGATTTTGGAGACATCTAACTGTATGCCAAATTTAAGGAACTCAGAGCTGAAGCTGGGGAGCTGAGCTCTAGCAAACTGCATAACACTAGCTTGATGTAAACAATATGTGACATGGTGCTTGAAAACTTAAATAAAATCTACAGTTTCTGATCAACTGGTTTCAAATTTTTGGTGTTAACAGTTGAAATGTAAACAAAAACATGCTTTGAAAATTAAATCCACAGCAGTTACAGGAAAAAAACGTGCAATGGTCAAAGTTGGGCAAAATTTAAGGTACCAATTTTTTATTTTTGCTAATATTTTAAAAATTTAAAAGATTTTGATCTAAGTTTGGGTATACAATTTAATAAAATTGATTAATAAAAGTAATATTACTGTAAAAAAGTGCTTAGCTTTAACAAGTTTTGTGTTAAGTGATCAAATTTCTTTCCTGATTATTTACAAAATGCATTATGTTTGGGCCAATAACTTTTTAAAATTATATAATACAGACCTAATTTCTGGCATGTACATAGGAACTATACCGTATTTATTCTAATTTGGCGACCACTTAAAATAATTAATTTTCTCAGAGGTTGAGATAATGGGGGATATTTGAAAATTATCTTCCTGCAGAATTTGCAGCGGTTGAGATTTTAGAGGCATGCGGTTTGATAACCTTCCGTAGAGACGCAGAGCCACTCTGACACTCGAGCTGTCATATGAATTGAGTGATAATTTGGTTGTTTATAAGTTTGTTTTGTTAGCTTAACAGTATTTCCTACAAACGGGCTTCCAACCGTCACATGAATTATACAGAGTCCACAAATGATTAATCAAACTGAGCTCAATCACTTCACAAAATGATCACTACTTTGCGTATAGGTACGATCACTTGTTATAGACGGCAACTCATGTAACTATCAGCTGTTTCAAGTTAAACCACCTGGCGGCGATATCGGCAGGCCGAAAAGGGACAAGCAGCTGCACGGAAGTTGGAAGAAGACTTTATAAAAAATAACTGCCTATCATCAGGTAACTTTTATTTGCATAATATTTAATAAATATAAGAAAGTAAAGGCACGTTAAAATATATACATTGGGAAATGGTCCTAGCTCGCGTGCCCTCGATCGGACCCTGTTTGGTACGCGCGGTCACCCATCCAAAAGGTAACCGTGGTCATTTAAACTTAACTAAGATGACGGTTCCAACTGTGTCACAGTTGTTCCACTGCGGGTGCCTTCTGCATACTTAATAATTATTGCTAAAGATCCCACGTGAATTGCACACGAGGCACGTGCATACCAGGAATGGTACATGAGTTTGCTTCGTCAAGGACACCTATTTTGATCTTAAACGCTTTGTCATGTTTATATATTATGAAAAACGCATCTTTGTATCTTCAAAAATTTTATTGGAAACAAGTTTGATGTGGATGCTCAGTGTAATAAGAATCTAGTCAGATACAAACTGTGGTGCCCGTGAGAGATGGAGACATTTCACCTTAACATCGTCGACAGAAAACATCGTCAGCAGTCGCAAAATTAGAGTCATTTTAGAAATTATGCTTTCAAAATATTTTTTGGGGTCGAGAAATAAGAGGGATCACCAAATTGGAATAAATACAGTATAGAGGATTATTTATGGTAAATATGAGGAAAAACAGATGAGTGGTTTTGATATTAGGCAGTCCTGAAGTGTGAAAATAGGTTTTTAATAAACAATTGAAGTTTTTCCTTAATTTCTCAAAGGAACGAAGTCGCAAAGACCCAGTTTTGGTCTTGGTAGGAGATCTTTGGGACATCTAACATTATGCCAAATTTTGGATTCCTAGGTCTTACAGTTTCAAAACGTGCCACATCTACGGACGGACGGACAGACAAAGGACAATGGACCATGACTATAGCTCAGATGACTTATAGTCAGCTGAGCTAAAAATACTCAGGAACTGATCTGCCAATCTCAGCTCCAAGTCAAGTTACACAACATTCCAAGGTAGCCTCGCTATCTGTTCAATAACCTGGCCTGGGGCAAACAAGACTTATTGTTTGACATGGTCTCCTAATATCTTGAATAAAAGCTAGAGTGTTTGATCAATTGTTTTCAAATTTAAGACTTTATAAACTTATATCCAACTGTATGCATTTAATGATAATTAAAACATTTGTGCTAACAGTAAAAATGGGACAATATTCATTATAGACATTTTATATTAAAGCCAATAACTTTATAAATTATAAATTTAAGCTAATAATTTATGTCTGAAGCACACTTAAACAGTTCTAAATTAAATTTTGTTATACTCTGGAAAACACTTGCTTCAACGGTAAACATATTAAGCGAGTAAATCACTTTCCTCCTGATCCGATGAAGGGCATTATGTCACAGCAAGTACCAAAGTGTCACACAGTTGGTGAAAAGTCCTTAGTTTCATAGCCCCAAAAATCTGGAAATCCCCGACTCTTATTTTATTTAAGACCAACTTAAATAAACCTCTCTTCTGCTAAGCTTTTAGTCATTAAAAAGTATCTGCTTTTTGCCAGTGAATAATGAAGATATATGCAGGGGAAAAAAGAATGTGGGGATTGGGGAAAAAGTACAGGGAAAAGTTTTCAAGGAATGGTTTTCTGCATGTGGGTACGAGAGGGTCTCAGGGCACTGCAAGTCCAACTATGGGGGAAATGACTGACTGACTTATTAAAAGTAAAGTTGGCGCTAAAGCCAGTCACAGGTCTCTGGAAATTTCAGCCCGCACTGGGACCCTCAGCATTGACATAGTTTGACATATTGAGTTGGTACACAGTTAGATATTTAAGGCTAAAATAGAAGATACTGATAGACTGGAAGTTCGTACTGAGAGAGGTGGAGGAAGCCAGAGAACCCGGAGAGAACCACCGACCTTCTACAGGCCACTACAACCCACTCTCATGGCAGCATCTGGGACCAAACACAGGTCCCCAGCAGAGAAGGCAGAGAGTTTTACCGCTCAGCTGTCCAGGCCCCCTTTCTGTTAAACAATGACATGGTTATAATTATTATTGTTACAAAACCATCCCACCTCCTCCTGGAGCTCTCGCTGTCCTTCCTCTTCTTCTTCTTCCTCTTCTTGCTCTTGTGTTTGGATTTTTTCTTCTTCTTTTTTCTCTTCCTGGATTTATCTTGATCACTGATGGACCCTGTTTCAGAGTCTGGATCTTCGCTGTCTGAGGAAGAATCTGACACTGTCTGTGGCGTGAGCTCACCTGTCCATCAAAAACGTATTCACATGACAGTATCTGCATTAGTTAGGTATCTTGCATCATAAGAATGGTAACAGGAGTAAACTGATAACAAGTATTTACTTTGACACACTAAACCTTTAAAGTTTAAGTAATTGTATTCTTATTTATGTGAAGATGTGAAAATACATCTGATACAAATACACTTTAAGGATGTGTATATAAATATATATATATAAATAAATATATATATATATATATATATATATATATATATTTATATACACACATACAATTTAAAAAAATATTGACAAATTGTATTTACAGAATATATCTGTATTTCAGATATATTGCATCATTTGAAGGACAGACTCATTAATTTTTTTCCATATATCCCTTTGATTTAGAACTCGCAACCAAAATATATTTGCTGATGTTGCGCAGAAACAATAATTTGTTTTGAGATCAGAGATATCACTTGCACATTTGAGATGAGAAACAAATACTGGGCATATATTACTAATCTATTACATAATAAACATACAAATATTAATTCCTGAGATCTTACCATCCTCTAGACCCCTCTTTTTTGGATCATTCTCTATTTTCACGCCCGATGATATCAGTGATACACTGCTCTCACTGATCTTCAGTCCCAACTTGAGCAAACCTTTTTCTTTTTTAACCGTTTGATTTTTTAAAGGGTCACTGTCACTCTTTTCAAAAACACCACTACCAGATTCCAATTTAACACCCTGGACAAGTGGTGCCTCAGCTAGCTTGTCTGTTACTTCAGTCTTATTAACGTTTGTACAATCACTCACAGCTGGAACAAATTTTGCAGGATTATCTTTAACAGTGATGGCTGAAGTCACTGGTGCTGCTGCAGCATTTTTCTTTTGTTTACTGTCCCATCTTGATGTGATGGGCATCGCTTTTACCTGCTCTACTGTTTTACTGTCAAGTTTTTTAACATCAGCTGCTGGATTTGGTATGGTTATTTTCATTGACCGTTTCTTCTCCTCTGTACTTTTACTAGATTTGGAAAGGGGAGCAGCGTTATTTTTATCCCCTTCTGAGGGATCTTTTGTAATTTTTTCTTTATGTTCTTTCTCTATTAGCTGCATCTTTTGTGATATAAACTCTTTGAAGAGGTCATCTACAATACTATCAGAGGTGTCGCACTCTTCCTTTTTACTTGAGCTATCTTCATGTCCATCTGTGTATGGCACCAGAGGCTTGCTCATGGAAACACTTTCTGTTATACTTACTGGTTTTTCTATTAGAGCTAATGGTTTTTCTGCTGGGGTTACAGTTTTTTCTATCGGAGTTACTGATGGTCTTTTTAACTTTACTCTTTTTACTTTTGTAGTTGTTTGTTGGGCAAACTGTGGCAGTGGCATGTCTAGGGTGGGTCGAGCACTCCCTCGGTTCGCTGGTTCACTCGGAGGTAACGGGATGTCCTGCTCATTCATGGCTGTGTTTGTTGGTCCAGGTTTAGTGCTCCTTATGGGGTTTCTGAAAAAAAAAGTTGACAGGATACAAGGTCAGTATGTGAATATAAAATATTTGAATCTTACAAGATGATGATGAAATTGAAGATATCAGAAGCAGAGGACAGGGATACAAACAAGGGACCCATGGGTCATGGCACTCAGCTGATCATGACTGGACTATAAATGTATCACCATTGTGATACTATGCTGAGTAGATAAAGCTTAGAATATCATGGTCATGTTGGGCTTTTATAAAGGAATATAATGTCTAATATGAGTAAATGATATATGAAATAACCTGACAGATGGATTAATATGGAGTAAAATATAGTGGTTTATTTTTTATTTATTTGGGAGGGGTCGAAAAAAGCAATTTATTTGAGCAAATATGAATGCAATGACAGTATGCTAAGCAGTGGTATAATGATGATAAGGCTATTTGTTGAAGGATCTATAGTGTATGGAAAACTGCAAGAGTTCAATTTGACAGATACAAGGTTATGATTAACTATGCTGATGAGGGGATTCATGAATTTGTGACTGTATGACATAATATCTTGACAAGATCGGTCTTGACAAGGTGCATTATTTTGATGCCCCTCACGTCTACATACTACACAATATTGACATAATTTCTGGCATGTACATAGGTACCTATGGACAAATGGTCAACAGTACTGAACCACCTGGAAGGTTAAAATCTTAAACAAGGGACCCATGGGTCACGGCGCTCAGCTGATCATGATTGGACTATAAATGTATCACCATTGTTATACTATATTGAGTAGAAAAAGCTTTAAATATCATTGTCATGTTAGGCTTTTTTTAAAGGAATATAATGTAATATGTGAGTAAATGATATATGAAATAATCTGACTGATGGATTAATATGGAGTAAAATATAGTGGTTTATTTTTTATTTTTTTGGGAGGGGTCGAAAAAAAACAATTTATTTGAGCAAATATGAATGCAATGACAGTATACTAAGCAGTTGTATAATGATGATAAGGCTATTTGTTGAAGGATATACAGTGTATGGAAAACTGCAAGCTTTCAATTTGACAGATACAAGGTTATGATTAACTATGCTGATGAGGGGATTTATGAAATGTGACTGTATGACATGATATCTTGACAAGATCGGTCTTGACAAGGTACATTATTTTGATGACCCTCACGTCTACACATTACACAATATTGACATAATTTCTGGCATGTACATAGGTACCTATGGACAAATGGTCAACATTACTGAACCACCTAGAAGGTTAAAATATTAAAAATATGATGAAATGTAGATAAAGTTTGAGAGGAAGAGGTAATTTGGGCCATGGTTGGTTTATATGATTGAAGAAAATGTTGCAAATAATATTTGAGATCTGACCATGCCTTTCCATTGGTTACATTTTTGATAAGCTGTTGACAGTTCAACAGTTTACACATTTGTCTGATGAGATCCAATTTATTTGGTAAACCTTTTTTATCAATTTTATGATATCTATACAGTTGCCATAACGTCCCCACTCCACAGGTGCAATGACTTGATTGGGGGGGGGGGGGGGGTGTTGTGTTAAAATCAGAGTTACAAGCCTCTGTCTCTCTGCAGATATTTTCTTTAATTATTAAATTTTATGCTATAGCCATAGAACTATTGTTCACAGTGCCAAGAAGCAAAGCCTCAGTGGGATGAAGAAGGGGATGGTGAGAGTTACAACACCCTTGCATATACATACAGGATATGAAATTTAATTCAACAGTGCTTATAAAAAAAAGTTTATTCATGAACATTTAATATTTAAGACAGACAGAAAGATGGAGAAACAAAGCAAATCATTTTTTTCCCCATTCTACTGAGCCAATAAAAAATTAACAATATTTGCATTTATTACTTTTTTTCATTACATAATTTTTATCCAGGTTTACGAATGTTACTATAAATTTACAAAATAACATACATGTGATTGTGAATATTTCAGTTGATTCACATTTCTAAATTGCATCAACATTTACAGCTAATGTATCTAGTTTATAGTACCTGTCAAAAAATGGGATGGAGGGAGGAAGGGAGGCAATAAGGGTAAGAGAGAGAGAGAGAGAGAGAGAGAGATGGAGAGAGATGGAGAGAGAAAGAGAAAAAGCAGAGGAGAGAGAGAAAGAGAGAGAGAGAGAGAGAGAGAGAAAGAGAGAGAGAGAAAGAGAGAGCTGGACTGCCAGAGAGAGAGAGAGAAAAAGAGAGAGAGAAAGAGAGGCTCTCTGGTAATTACTGCCTGACCCAGCCTGACCCAGACACTCACAGTGGCAGTAGGTCAGACCTGAAAGTGTTATGTAACTGCCCAGTACACTGCATTTATACTGACCTGATGTAAACAATGAAGACTTGGTACCTGGAAACTTGAATAAAATCTACAGTTTTTGATCAATTAGTTTCAAATTTCAGATTTTAACAGATGAAATGCTAATGTGTACATGCTGTGAAAATTAAATCCACAGCACTGACAGGAAAAATTTAAATATTTTTATTTTTTTAAATGGTATCAGGAAAAAAGAAAAGTATTCTCAACTATGAAACTAATACATGTGTTGAAATTAATCCAAGGATCAAAACACCCAATATATTATACCAGGAGCAAACTGGAGTTGGGAATATATTTAATTTTATGAACTGAAATAAAGGATCAGCAATGTAAATTTTGATTATTTAGCCAGTTTCATGTAACAACTGATACAACCATGAGTTATAAGTCAAACAAATTAAAATCTTTAATAAGCACTTGTCTGAGTAATTTTTTAAATTTTTGACACATTTATTTATTATTTTAATTTTGTAATAAATATAAACCAACAAGTTAAACACCTGGAAAAGACCTGGAAATTTAGATTAATTTAATATAATCAACTGCATCCTTGTATATTATTATCTTGCTTCATATAATCCCTAATAGTAAACAACAATTTATTTTAATTATTTATTTTTCATTTTTATGGTTGAAATGAAAAATACCCAATGGTGACTGCATGGTGTCATTTGAAATACAATTTTTGCCATCCATGGAAGATCCATAAATGATCAGTAATTGCAAGGTACTCCCCTGTAACTCATTAACTATAAATTCCTTTTCCATTTATTTTTTTTAAGTTCTTATCATAAACCACCATGTACCACCATTATCGACTAGAGAATTGAGTGTCATATAAACCCCTGCGAGGGTTGGGTACTATAAGCAGACATTTATTATATTTTTCATGTATTATTGTACATGACACTATAATAAATAAACTCATATTATAAACTCATATTATATCATAAACCAAAAATTAAACAAGTGACACATGGGTCATGACGCTCAGCTGCCAAGCATGACCTGTGACATCATGGACTGAGATTCACAACTTCCAGTCAAATTTTGAAGAACCAATTTGCCAATTTGTTGAAAATTTTCTATGACAACAGAAATATATATCACCTATGTCTGGTTAAAACACAGTGAATTGATGGTCTGAGGAAAATGCTTGATTGTTAAGCTATCAGGAACTATTCCAACAGCTTGCTTGAAACCTGTCAGTCTCAAAAGGAACACCACAAAGGGCAAATATAAGATCAAAATATATAGCAAAAATCAAGGAAATACATGCAAGAATTATTGAGAAACAGGTGCTTCTGTATGAATTTTTATTCAATACAAGCCAACTGTACTGCACTTTTATAAATGATGGTAATATTTATTCAGAAATCTTTACAAGATTACATAGATATACATCCAACTACATTCACTTTAACTGTTCTTGAATTAATATGATCAAAAGGAATTAAAAGATTGTTGCCTGGTGGCCATATTGGACTTCTGACAAGTCTGAAATCAGACAACAAACATTCTCTAAATCGGAGCAAACATTACTGAAATTGCCCTGAAGAAAGAATTTCTAAGGTGGCTAACTGGCAGACATAATGGATTTCTGACAAGTATGACATTTGATATCCCACATTCTCCAATAAGAGACCAAACTTGGGGCAAATTATCCAGTAATAAATGCCCAAAATAATTCAAAAGGAATGTCCAGGCCCTCATATCAGATTTATAGATATGCAATTGTAAAAAGTGTAAGTCCAATATTTTTTATTATCACTCTGCTTTTCAATGGGGTCAGCAGGGTAGGTAAACTGCCAAACCTGAAAGAAAAGAAATGCAGAAAGCATGACTAAGAGTCTTGAAATAAAACAAAAAGCCATCCTAAATCAAGGTACACATCCACATATTATGAGAACAAACACTTGCTTTTATATGTGGTGATATATATTAAAATATTCAGATATCTAGGAAACTAAGTTTATTGCTAGGATTCCATAAAATAAACTGCAAAATGTTCCCATCATCTTATAAATCAGTAGCTAAACCATAATACTATACTCTCATAGTCTTAATGCCTGGCTGAAGCATTCTGACAACAGTGTTTTTGTTATGAAGTAACGAGGTACTTATCACTGAGCCTTATCACTTAATAGGCTGATACAAAAGGGAGTCATATGTCACCAGTGTCAGTCACAATTACAGTCACACAGGGAGATGTACCAGCTGGAGTGGGATGGTTATATATACAAGAAAAATAGAGATGGTCTATAAAATAAGTAATTGTGAACATCCCTGACCTATGACCTTGGCCTTTTGCCCATATATCTACTGGATTCTTTCTAAATGATGGGTAACTACTGACCACTTATATCTGGTGTAATTACTTGGCAACCAATGGGTGAATAACTTTGACCTGCAACCTTTAACCTGCTGACCAGCTGACCCCAAAATCAATAAGTTATTTATTCAAGCAAAAAGACCCATAAATATGAAGTTTGAGTCAAACTGAGTGATGCATAGATGTGGCATATGTGAAAGACTGAAGGTTTTGGTTGAACAGTTTCACTTGAAATATGCTCACAAGCATTTAAAACAATTAAATATTGTGACCTTGACCTTTGACTTTTTGACCTCAACATCAATAGGCTTCTTCCCTTATTGGAAGGTAAGCCATATATGACAGATGGAAGGTACAGATTGAAAAGTTTGCCTGAAAATGACTCCACCCAAGAAGTGGGTGCTGTGAACTTGACCTTTGACCTCAAAATCAACAGGTCTTTTCCCCTGTTGGCAGAGAAGCGATATCAGTGCTGGAAGGTTTGGAATGAAAAGTCTAGCTTGAAATGTGTCCACTACCTTTTCAAAGAAGTGGATCCTGTGACCCTGACCTTTGACCTTGTGATCTCAAAATCTATAGGATTCTTCTCCAACTTAGTAGGTGAGCTATATGTGAAAGATCAAAGAATTGGGATGAAAGGGTTGGCTTAAAATGCATCCACAGGCTTTTCAAAGAAGAGGCTCCTGTGACCTTGACCTTTGACCTTTTGACCTAAAAAAAATTATGGTTCTTCCCCTGTTGGTAGGTGAGCTGTATGTGATGAAAATTTTGGGATGAAAATTTTGTCTCAAAGAGTTATTTCTGGGGGGTGCAAACACACCCCATAACTTCGAGAATATAGGTCGCAGTGACCTAATTTCAGGTTTGCAAGGAGATCTTTTTATAACCTCTAAGACTGCATAGGGTTCATGGCCCTAGCCCCTACGGTTACGATTTGTGCCCTGCTAACGGCCGGACGGACAGACGGAAGGACGCCGGACAAAGACCCATCGCTATAGCCCAGCATGACTGAAAGTCAGCTGAGCTAAAAAAAGTTTATTGTTATGTTTATGGCCTAAACAAATACTAGTGGAGGGGGTTGGACAGTTAGATCCAGTTGAACCCACCCAAGAGCTGGCTGGCTGCAGAGTGCCTCGCTTCAAGCATGCATAATTGGCCTGAAAGGTCAATGTGGGGACATAAAAGAGGGGCTTCAGTACAGCCAAGAAGTGATATGGTCTCATAAAAACTTTCATAAAAGCTAGTTTTTGACCAATTCCTTTTATAACTTCAGAATTTAGAAGCTAAAATCCTTACGTGTGCAAGATATGAAAATTAAATCAACAGTGCTTACAGGGAAAAAACATGCCATGGCCAAAGTTGGGCAAAATTTTATATTTATGCTAATAACTTATAAAATTTGAAAAATTCAGAACTAATTTTGGGAATACAATTGAATCTTGATTAAATAATGTTATATCCCTGGCAAAAAATGTCTACCTTCAGCAATTTTCATGTTAAGAGAGTAAATATATTTCTTGATTTTTTACAAAGTGCATTATGTTTGGGCCTAGAACTTAAAACAATTACACAATAATGACATCATTCCTGGCATATGCATAGCGAATGTATAGAAAAATACGTATATTATATATGATCAAAGTCAGATCAGTGGTTTTGATATTAGGCAATCTTAAAGTGTAACAATAGGGTTTTAATGGAAAAATGAAGTTTTTTCTTAATATCTCGAGGGAATGCAGTCCTAGTGACCAAACTTTTAGTATGGTAGAGGATTTGGGGGACATCTAACTGTATGCAAAATTTAAGGAACTTAGAGCTGAAGCTGGGGAGCTGAGCTCTAGTAAACTGCATAACACTAGCTTGATGTAAACAATATGTGACATGGTGCTTGAAAACTTGAATAAAATCTACAGTTTTTGATCAACTGGTTTCAAATTTTTTGTTTTAACAGTTGAAATGGTAACAAAAACATGCTTTGAAAATTAAATCCACAGCAGTTACAGGAAAAAAACGTGCCATGGTCAAACTTGGGCAAAATTTAAGGTACCACTTTTATATTTTTGCCAATATTTAAAAAAATTTAACAGATTTTGATCTAATTTTTAGTATACAATTAAATTTTGATTATTTAAAGTAGTATTACTGAAAAAAAATTCCTACCTTTAACACTTTTGGTCTTAAGTGACAAAATATCTTGCCTCATTTTTTTACAAAGTCCATTATGTTTGGGCCCATAACTTTTTAAATTTAATAATACTGACTTAATTTCTGGCATGTACATAGGAACCATATAGAGGAATATTTATGGTAAAAATAAAGAAAACCAGATGAGTGGTTTTGATATTAGGCAGTCCTGAAGTGTGAAAATAGATTTCTAATAAAAAATTGAGGTTTTTCCTTAATATCTCGAAGGAACGAAGTCATATTGACCCAATTTTTGGCATGGTAGGAGATTTAGGGGACATCTAACTGTATGCCGAATTTCAGATTCGTAGGTCCAAAGGTGTCGAAACATGCCACTCTTACGGACGGACATCCGGACGGACAGACGACGGACAATGGACCACGACTACAGCTTAGATGACTTATAGTCAGCTGAGCTAAAAATCAGTATGAAGCTAGCATGTGTCTAGGTAATCCACTCTTTGGGAGTTTTAATTTCAGTTAGTGGCAGGCATTGTTCAGCTAGGTATAGAGCCTGTATAGGGACATTTTGGCTGCTGTTGATATCGGCGGCCGGCTAAAATAGACCACCAGCACCCAGCAATTTCGGCCCCCAGCTCAAGTGAGCCACTGACCAAGTTCTGACACTGTCTAATCAACCATATTGGCTGCGATGTGAACCAGAGAGCACCATTTCGGCCGCTGGGCCTCTCATCACTAAGTGCATAAGGCTTAGTATTTTATTGTTTATAGTGTTCCCTATATTTTACTGAGGGACAAACCCTGATTATTTTTTAGATGCATATAGTTTCTCCTAGATTTCACTGAGATACAATGTTTTATTTTTCAGATGTTGTGATGATTTTTTAGGGCAGCAGATAATGTCAATGAACACAATTTTTTTTATTAGATTTATTTTATCAAATGTGTATAAAGGGCAATGTGGATAGCCTGTTTGTTTTTTTGAGTGAGGTAAAGGTATGTGTGAGCTTGAGTTTTAAATATTGTGCAAGTTATCAACATAATATTAAATAGTGATACCTGTGAAAAATTAGTCTACAGAAATGGCAGCCTTAGAAATAAAATACCAGCAGCACTGAAAATTCCAAGTTCGATAAAAAAAATTTTTTTGAAAGTTATAATGAAAAGTCCCTCTCAGCAGGAGTTCCTTTGTATGCAGACAAAGGCAAATGGAGCAAAAAATATGTAGTTTTAACTGACTGGTATATATACACCAAACGATGAGGGGCCTGGCGGCCGAAAATGTACTCTCTGGTTGACACTGCGGCCAAGACGGCCCAGTTGATCAAACAGTCATTGGCTCACTTGAACTGGCAGGAAAATCATCTTGGGCGGGGCACTGGATGCCTACATGGTCAGTTTCAGGCTGGCAGCAGATATCAATGGCAGCCCATAATGGTCAGAATTATATAATCATTCCTACACCAGTACCTCTACCCCAGGGCCCAAATTGACAATAATAAAATCTCAGTTGTAAATTGACAGGCAGGTTTCACTCCTGTAAATGCTTAGTATCTCTTCTCTAGTCATATTTGTATCCATATATCTCTTTAAAAATGGCCTTCCTCTTCTGGTATATCCATGACCACCATGACATTCATTTACAAGTTGAGGTGTTGCATATAATGTTTTTTTCACAGCTTTTTCCTCCCTCTCTTGAGAGATTAACTGTGGTTCTCAGACTAAGCTGGGGATTGGGGGGTGCAACCTCAAATTTAAATTAAATATATATGTTTTCCAATTACATCTTGGTTCCTAACCTAAGTGGGGGTTTGGGGGTGCAACCCCCAATATAAAATAAATACATATTCCTTTACTACATCATTAGTTTAGCAATTGACCTTCAGGTGGCATTTCAATAACCCAGGTTCAAATTAATCAGCACACCCCAATTCAGTATATAGCAAGTTAGCTCAGTGAGTTAGGGTGTTGTACTAGTAAGCATGAGGTGGCAGGTTCATACCCGGGTAGTGACGTACTAAGTCATCTTCAGATTATTCAATGGTGTTCAGTGGCAGGACAAAGAAATGCATAAGATACAATGAAATAAAGAGCTCAATTTGGACAGTTTTTGGACCCAAGTATAAAACCCATTTTTCATTTCCAAGATGGGTCTGAACTGACTGGACCGTCTCATATTAGTAGTAATCAACAAAAATTCAACAAAAGACATGACATGCCTCTTAGTTCTCCATTACACGTATCCTAAACATCATTACGTCTGTCCATATACACCCATAATCTCGTCCATGTAAACCGGACTCTGTATTCACTCAAGTTTTTTGTATGAATTTCCATGGCTCACCAGCTTGTAGGAAGGATTCTATAATTGCTCCCCGTTATGTCCCTTAACCCCCAGAGCCAATGTTGTTACATTTCATTTTGACCAACAGTTAACTGGCCTCGCAACCCAGCAGGGTGTTGGGTCGGTCTTTCTGTGGTCAATGCATGGGTGGTCTAGGCCAGTTAGCTGTCAGTGTCAGGTGTAATCAACATTCGCACTTTTATTTTACAGTAACATATCACATACTTTATTTAAAGTAAGTTTGAAAAACATGTTACTTGTTGCACTGTCACTAGCCACTGAGGCTAATATCACTGACAACTATTGGCATAGAACTAAATTGACGTATACAACAGATTATAATTTATCAACTGAAGCCAGTTTTTTGCTACAGATGCAAGTTAAAATGAGTGTTTTGTCACAGGTACAAAAAAAAAAACGGTGTTTTGGGTGAACCCTGTGCAAGTAACTGAGAGTGAGAGGTAACTACATTAAATGCAGCGATATCCAGGATACCACCGCGTAAAAAGCTTCGAGTATACTCGAGAACTTAAAACCCTTGTCAGGAAAAATTGTGTAAAATAAAATATTACGTTTATGACAAGGAAACTGTATATAATCTAAGGAAGATATAGTACTTTATTTGAATGACAAAGAAATTCAGCTAAATATGATGTTTCTGTATGTAAACAAGACTCACTTTAAGAACTTTGCAACCCTGGCACTTATAACCATCTCAGGATCTGAACAATGAACCGTGTGACCTTTGCTCACTGAGCCAACACAGCCCGTTACAACTGGTTACACAGGCGGCTTATGGCCAGCCCTGGCTGGGGGAAACCAAGAGCAGACATTGTTCCCTGCATATCACTGTTTATTAGGACAATAAATATTCTTCTAATCAACATTTAAAGTGGACAAACACTGTTAGTGGAATGTTAAAAGCGTATTTGATAAGAATATCTTTATTTTCGGTGTGCATCGTGCGACCCCCCTACAACCCAGCATGATTATCAGATCACCTGAGGGGGGTCGCAGGAAGGAACCCTCTTCTTACGACCCCCCGGTACCAGGAAGGCCTGCCCTTTATTTTATAACGAATACAACATTTTCAGATGAAATATAAGGGAGCCACTATAGAACGCGGGCTTTGCTTCTATTAAGGAACATATAAATAAAATTGTCTCCTCTCATTTCCTATTTTAACTCCTACTTTTTCCCTGCAGATGTCCCTACACTCAACTCTTCTAACAAACAACAACTAAGCATCACAAGTCGCCTGAACCGGGAATCGAACCTACAATCTCTAGACCAGGAGCCCTACACGCTATTAAGTGAGCCGTGAAGACGAGATACCTGCCGGAGCAAGTTTTGTTAATTTTTATCTGCGATTGAAGAGGCATCTATCGCGAAAATGGGACACCATTTACTATTTAACAGGAAAATTAAGCTTTAGGTGGGGGCTCGGCCCCCACACCCCTGTTCAGATGAGGAACCCAGGTTCCCAGGACCCCTCTTCCTCTAATATAATAAACTCCAGCTATGAGCAAAATTAAATACGGGAATTCTGAGGAAAATGATATGTATCGGCCTTTTCCAGGAAACAATTTATTATGCGACACCCATTGTACCGGCGGTATGCTGAAGCCCGGTTTCTATAGTTCTGCCAATATAAGAATTTAATTGTCATGTGGAATGTCTCCAGTTTCCTCTAATCATCTTCTAGGGCTCTCGCACAGCGTAGCGTAGTAAGAGGTTACCTGAGAGTGAGAGGGAGACCAATAACTTGGGTTTGCTGGGCACGTTTTACGAATCGTGAATCAGGACACTGACAGGGGATGGCATATGATATGCTTGTGCGATTAAAATCGTGTATCCCTTTCTTACACTGCCTCTCTTTGCTTTTCTATTTCTTCCAGTTTCTTGGCCGCAAAGTTCTGCAGGATTTTGTCCATTCTATCCCGGACGAGCGCTTTGCTCTCCTGGATTCTATTCCGCTTCCGGTATTCACAACGAATAGTAAAATCCAGAAGAATTCTGACATTCTTGGATTTTAATGCACTGAATAAAAATGGGAAGGTTTACGGAGTTGTGGAGACTTTAGTAACCTAGTTGCATGGTAACTTGCTTTGTTGGTAATCTGTGGGTTGGTAAATTAAGATCTCTCTATAGAATATCACAAAAATAACTAATATCAGCTTACTCTACCCAATATTAATTACTCTTATGGACAAAGGGAAAACAATAATAAAATTTAATATTATAGGTCTATAATGTATCAATATAATTGTATATAATTATACTAAGTTTTCATATAGTTCCACCCCCACTTTCGTTTCCTGACTCGAGAGATCTCAAAATTTACGGCAATTAAGTATCCCAATTAAGACGTATGAATTGTCGAAATTAAACTAAAGAAAATTATTGTAGGTGGCACCACCAGTCATATGTACATGATAATGCCGTCCAAGGGTAATGAACACGCTACATTTCAGGCCGATACGTAAAAACCCCTCCTGAATCAATGCGTAGATATATTTTATGGATACATGAGGTGGCGCCACCTGTCTTGTGTATGAGAAAGATCTCTAAGCTAGATGAACGAGCACGCAAAATTTCAGGCCAATTCATTGAACGAACCCTAAAGATAGACGCCAGATGAAATCGATTGAAGGGACGCCACCAATCATGTATATCAGATAAATTCTTCCACGATCCATGGACATGTATACATATTTTCTAACGGATACATTGAACCACTCCTGGGAGAAGACCATCAATATTCTACGAAAACGGAACGGCATGTGACGGAACGACCTGTCTGGTCTCTGACAAAGCTATCCAAGACGGATAAACGTGCAAAATTTCAGGCTGGTACATCCATATACTCCTGAGATATGTGCAATTCCATTCAAAGGGATTTATGGATGATGGTAACATCCATTAAATGTAACTCTGTGGATATTTTCTCTAAAGAACATGTTAGATATCTTGGGGTAGTAATTGATCAGACCCTCTCTGGAAACATCATGGGTAACTCGGTCATAAGTATAATATATACTAGAATAAAACTTCTGTACAGGAAACGTGCAAATTTGAATTTCAGGGAAAGAAAATTGTTATGTTCTTCACTACTACAGAGAATTTCTTATTATGCTTGTAACACTTGGTACCGGGGACTTCATAAAAAAAACTGAAGACTAGGCTTCTGACTGCTCAAAATAAAATGGTACGTTTTGTAGCTTAAGAGTAAGTGATTTTAAAAAGCTGAATTGGTTGGATGTTTCACATAGGGTTGATTATTTATCACTGGGTTTAATGTATAATACTCATCTTCATCATGCTCCGGCATACCTTAGTGATATGGAACCTGTTGGACATTCTTGTAACACACGAAGAAGTAATCAAGCTTATGTTGTGCCTTGTGTTATCTTAGTCACTGTATTTAAATAGATGTAACTCACAGGAACATGAATGTCTTTGTCACTCTTATTTTTTTTTAATTATGAACACTCAGTCGTTTTGAACTATACATGTAACTATTATTATCACAGTAATTTTTATAATATTGTAGTCATGGATTTTAATATATGTAACTGATTGACATATGTACATGTATAAGTGTGTCTATGTCGATAGTCTTAGTCAGCACTTTGAAATTAACTATTATGATAAATGCATGGTCTGCCATCTTGTTAAATTTGTTTTAAGGTCCACTATGGGAATAAGTTATACCTCACAAATGTTAGGTTACTTTTTAGTGTTCCTTTTCCATGGCTTTTAATACTTGCTTATTTTATGAATATAATTTTGACAGATATATGTATTTTTATATTTATCCATTTTATTGTGATCTGTATTTGATGTTGTTGTTAATAAAATATATCTATCTAGCTAAGGCTAGGTGAAAACGATTGTGGTCTAATTAGATCTAGATATCCAAGATCTATGTACATTCAAAATTTCAGGTCGATACGCCAATCCACACCAGATAAAAGGACATCAATGTATTCTACAAAACGGAATTTTAGGTATCCCACATGTATGGTCTACGAGAAAACTATCCAAGATGGATTGACATGCTAAATTTTAAATCAATACATTGAACCACTCCTGAGAGATCGGCTGTTACCACTAAGACGTACAGATGGCAAATGCATTGATGAAGGCCACACGAAAACGATTGAGGTGGAGGTATCCATGCAAGATCAATGGACATGCATAATTTCAGTCTAATGAAATTAAGGCACTCCTGAGATATGGGCTATTATATAGCTAAGATGCACTGGTGAACACTGCGCCCACAAGGATTCCAGGTGACGCCACCAATCTTTGTTAAGCACCAGTTCACATGTGATCCGATTATTATGTCGGATTTAAAGATCGGTCCAGGAACCTCAAAGGAGTTCTGAAAACATAGTATCCGGCTGAAAACATGGTATCCGCAAAACCTTTTCGGCGGATATAATTATAATTAGCTGTAACAAAGGAACAGAATCCTAAGAATTATTTTCTTTTTATAGTGAGTGACCCAGGTTACCTCAGAAATGTAATGGATAGGATTGTTCCCTGGGCCTTTCCCTGACTCTACACAGTAATTCAAGTAGTTCTGTTCATACCCAGGGCCGTAGCCTGAGCAAAGTCTGAAGAGGAGGTGGGGGGGGGGGGGGGCAGTATAATGTTTTGTCAGTGCGAAGCATAACGAGGGGGATAGTGTGGGTGGGTGAATCCCCCTACCACGGTGTGGAAATTTGTCAAAATACATGCCAGATTTTTAGCAATTCTGTGGGTATTTTTCTAATGATATAAAGTCTAATCGCACAATATAAAAGCTTGCTTTTATTTACGTGGCTTAAGGGTAACTGGGTGATAATTACCACAAGTCAAATTGAACTCCCCCCCCCCCCCCCCCCGGCAACGGAACTGATACCCTTTTGCGTAAATTTATTGACAGACAAACTGACGATGATGTACAATACCTCTCGCTACCCCATGTAGTATAATAATATAATGAATTGAATCCCTATGTCAAAGACTGTGATAAGAAACCTCTTTCACGCTTTGCGTATACATGTATATATGTATTTTGTCCCTAAAAGTACCAAATATATTCACCAGATGCCAGCACACTTTACCCTACATTCTGGGTCTGGATGAAATGTAAATGTATATGATATAGCTAATCGCCAATATCTAAAACACTGTATTAGAATTAAGTGTTTATTCCCTTATTTACACCAAAACTATAACAAAGAAACAAGCAAGCATTTAGAAAAACAAATGAAGCATGTTACAAAATCACAAAGAGCCTGTTGATCAGAAGCACATTTCCTGGCTACAATTAAATGTGCAAGGATTTTGTTTTTCATTTTTTTTTGTTATACAGGGAGATTTGTTATCACGTACGATCAGATATATAGATAAAGAATTTTACCAATCGATTTATATAAATAATATTATGTTTCCATTTTTTTATAATCATCACCTTGAAAAACCTAGGTTATATACATTGGGACACCAATATTGAAAGTGGTCTTTTTCAAGATAACAGCATTTGAGCATGCACGAATGTGTCTTTTCGAGAAAGTGCGTGATTATGTGTTTGCTTTTTTTCCCCAAGTGATAGAGTGATATAATCAATCGAAAGAAAAATAAAACTATTAAGTAAACACATAATGGCCTTTATGCACATTTTATTGTAAATATAATACTCGTTATGAATATGATTAAATATTCACACAAGCATTTTTCTTATCACATAACGTAAATAACACCGGATTAAATACAAATACGAACATTTTAATTAAATACATAGGCAATGAATGTATACGTTGTGAGAAAGCATTTTGCCATGGACGGTCCGTCACTATATAAAACACTGCTAAAACACGCAAGTATTTACATTCCTGTTTTAAACCACGTGAAAACAACGGCCGCCATCACGTGTGTTGTCATGACGATCTGCTTAGCTGCTCCACTGACCGGCGACAGAAAGGCCCAGCAAGGTTCTTTGTCTTCACAGAGTTCACGCTGTACTTCACTGAAAAATAATTTATATAAAGTGACACATATCCGTGCATATGTTACAATAGGTATATATAGTTAAATTGTATGTTCCATATTTTTAAGAAAGGATAAAATGCGTAATTAATATGAATTTATGTATAAATTGTCAATCATAATACAATGTTGAAAGAAACGCTTTTATGGTGCATTTATGCATTATATGTGAACTCCATGTTCTTATATGGGCTATTATAATAAAAAAAAACTGACCTATATATAATATGAACCTTTTGAACTCCTTTAACTGATAATATTGCTTCTTTTTTTCACAAGACGCTCATTGTTTTATAATAGCGGTCTTCGAGGAGGAGAGTTATGTGGTGTACACAATTTATTTCCGTAAAAATTACCAATTAAATTGTTAAGATCACATAAAATAAACCTCACTCGTAGTCGTCGACACAGCTGTAACGAAGGCCTTGTCTTGAAACACGACTGGATAATTCTAAAAGAGATCCCTGTCCACAGCGCTCTCTGATGAAAAAAAAAACAATACGACAAATAAATGAGATATGTATAACTTTAATTGAAGGATTTTTTTTTATTTTGTCCGTCGAGAGAAGAAAGGAACTGTTTGCTATTGTATAACAGTGGAGTATTTTATGTCCAAAGACTTAAGTAGACGATCATTAAAATTGTGTGGAGGCTCAATGACATTATAGAATAGGTAGAATTTAGGAAACTGTGCAATTAATTTATGGCATATAATCATTTTCATGGTGGGCAATGAAGCGATGTGCACTGCAAATTATTTAACCGTCAGCATATACGCCAAATTCGACCGGGTTGCTACGGAAACCATCACCACTTGGGTACATGTGACCATTTGCGAGCAGGGAATACAACAAAACTGTTTGAATTCAGGACCCCATGATATTCCCATCAAAAGACTATATGCCATAAATTAACCAGATTTGCCTTCAGGGTTAAGACTTTCAAAAATGAAATAGTTTTTAAGCCAAAAGCTGACTTCTTTTTTTTATTTTTGCAAGTGTTCCACTCCACGGCATTAGAGTTTATCATGGTCACGAGTAGTATCTCTTTGAAACCCAAACGTCGATATATACGATCAAAAGCGGACAATTAGGCCGAAACAATTAATTAAAAAGACCTGCGAGTCATGCTAAGTCACGAGTATCTTTATCCGTAGATCCAACTTTGGAAACATGTATTGAGTATACTCCTTTTCAAAATTTACTGGATTTAAGCCCTTCCAGTAAAGATCCTCCTGCATGATATCACAGCCAATTTAAGCTGAGGATCATGTTTAGGCTACCAATATGGTGACTAGCACTATACTCACGTGACCCTTTCCCCTCGGCGACTGACAACAAACACTCTCAGGGAATGAGCTCGGGGTGGATGCAGTTCAGGTAACTCAATGGTGGCAAATATCCTGGAAAAAATACCCCACTATTCATGAATCTATATTACAATTGACGGTGATGGCACTCAGTGGTTTTCACGCAACTCCTCAGTGGTTAGGCCTCGGAAATGTACGTTTTTGGTCTTGCACGGTCTGGAACGACGAAAAGTGTATCCTAAGGGGGTAATTTACCATGTTTTGGCAAACATGAGAATTTTGACATTATTTCACGAAATCGCAGCGCCATCTTTTAGAAACTACGCCGGTTAACGCCCCAATGTCAACTCCAAACTCCAGTGAACTCGTCACGTGGAAAACTCAACCCGCACAAGCCCGGCACAAGTCAAGCGCAGCTGTGGAAACGTAAAAACGGATCCTCTGCTTGCTAGTACTGTTAATGATAGAAATTATTGACAGGTTGGCTAAGACTTAAATGAATGATAACCCTATTAAATAAGTGAGAAACATAGTATAACCAGATATAACTTGCGCACACAGTGATTTAGAAAAATATATTTGGGTGTGACAGGGATTAATTAGGACAGAGTAATTATGTACACGAAGCTTGTGATCTTAACCTAACACCGATCCTTATTTTCGGGAACGTATTAGCAATGCTAATACACGTACACATCATCGGCAGGTAAAATGTATTGCAAATACTTTATACATTAAACCTTAATAACTTACTGAAGGATCCATGCAAGGAGGCGGCAACAATTATCGATAACATATCGATAAAATAACACATTGTTAGATCACTTAATCTGTTTCGTACAAGAAAAATATTGCAAACATGATTTCAAAATATTTCAGATTAGGGCACATAATACTTGTATACGTCTTCTGTAGATAAAGTAGATTTTTCCAGGTTTTCCCGACACAAAATGGCTTTATAAAATATAATATTCTTAAACAAAATAGTTCATCAATAATTTCTCTCCCAAAGTCAATATCAGCATTTCTCCGGATAATCAGCGCTCAGTGTATCAATGATCGATCAGCTCTCGGGTCTGATAATCAATATAAACATTTCATCCGATGGTCAGTTCAGATAAACCTTTACACTGGCATGAGCATTACCTATTGCGCATTATTTTTATAATGCAGTGACTTAAATTTACATATAAACAGCCAGATGCGCAAACAGGGACCTCGCCGTTAACAAGTAAAGTATAAAATTTTCTAATATTATTTGAATATTAACATAATATGATCTTTCTTGTTAATATGTGGTACCCGAACAATTAGTTTCAGTCGTTGCCGAAATGTTGCGCAAGTGAGGGTGGGGGGTGGGGGGGGGGAGAGTCTGACTACAATTCTTTGCTTTGTGCCCACCCTAGTAGTCGCGCCTAGAGAAACTTGCCATAAAAAAGCAGCGGTTACACGAAAGGATGTCTGGGACGACTGCAGTGTATAGCCCCTAGTTAGGATCGTAGACACTTACGTGTCAGTTGAGAAGACGGGTTTCTTTAAGCCACTCAGCATCAAAGACGCACGTCCTGTCACAAGTGTTGCTAACTGCAGTAAAATTAAAACATGTAACATGCAGGGAGGTATACATACATATACACAATAAAATGGAACAATCACACAGAGGGAAATACATGCACACAGGACCAACACGCAACCCAGTATCGAATTTCCGAAGATATTTCATCAGGATATTTCATGATTCCTGATTAAAACCATACCCTTGGCGTCCCTTCGTTAACATTCGTGCCTTGCTATATATCGGACCCATGACCAGACGATGAGATTAACTCAGTAACCACTAGCTATATGCAGACCCTGTTACGTTAAATGTATTGTTCACTGTTTTGAACTTGTTATATACCATCAATGGAATCTGAATGTCCGGGCTAAGTGAGAACCCCATGTATACAAGTCAGCTACACTTATAAGAACATTTTGTGTTTATACATCATTGTAAATCATATTTAAGTACATATATGGCTCGATTAAAATAAGAAAAGAAAAATACTCTTCTTGTGTTTTTTTAACAAACGTTTCCATACACACATAAACGACTACAAACATTGCAATGGCTCTCGTAGGGGTATGTTTTATATGTGTTTTAAGATCCTATAACTGTAACTGTTATATTAGGTAACAGTTAAAGGGAAAACCTTGTGGTGCAAAATCATAATCAATATATATATATTAAATATACACTTTGAACCTTCTTTGATGCTTGTTTCCAAAACTTTAAAGTTGCGTTTGTGTATGGTCTTGTTGTCATCAGCTGATACCCTGGTGGTGTTGTCTGTCCACACCAGATGTCGCTCCCCACGGGGTAACCTGAAGATAGGTCAACAAGTGTAATAACGATGCCCTTATGAGAAAATAGTTATGCTACTCATACATATGAATATTATGGGTAAGTATGCATTTCTAACAATGAATGTCCTTGTCTATATGCATTTGAATATACAATCTAGGTTCTAAATTTTAGGACTTAAAGCTAGATTGCGAATTCTCGCCTAATGACTTTCAATGACAAAGGGGTAGCTATGGGCCTGTTTTCTAAGTAAAACTGAAATAATCTATTGGTTGCAGGGCCCTTTTTCATGATACATGAAGAACAAATTGACAAGCTTTGCATTATCATTATCATCATCATCATCAAAAAAAGAATAAAAATAACAGATCCCTCATACTGACCGAGCATGGTATCACTGATAGTCAGAAAACGGTTTCCTGGGTTCAGCATTACCTTCGTCCAAAACATTACCTGAAAATACAAATAAAATCTGATTCTGTCTATGACGTGGAAACAGGAAGTTTACAACAAAATCGGTCTGTCACCAAATCTTGTTGTTTGTCTTTGTATACATGCCTTAAAAACTCGTGGATGTTTTAAATTAAATTGCTCTGAGAAATGTTCCATAACGAAATGAAGCATTGATTAATTAAATGTGCGCATGGGATATCGCGGATTCAGAGAGCGCAAAATGCAGCACCAAGAAACGGAAACGCACGCTGCTCAAATCGAACTCACACTTTTCACACGCTGCTCAAATCGAACTCACAGAGAACGACTCTGGTTTGGTTCGGGTTTGTGGGCTTTGAAATCTTCGGCCCACAACGCACCGGAAATTCTGCATACGCAGTTCGGGGTAGGTATAAATGTAGTGAAGAGGGCAATGTATTCTATTAAAATACATTGGATAAGGATTATAAAAGGCAAACTACATAAGCATTGGTGTTTTTGTGGTAAGATTAGCATGTGGAATGTTAACAGAAAGTGTTTCCTTGAAATGTAAAACACTTTGATTTTTAACGTTGACAATTGAGAAAAGTATAGTTCCGGCTGTCTCACAGTGCCGAACTGGAAGTAGAAACAGGCAAATTCTTCATTAAGATAAGCTTGAGAAAAGAGGAAATTTTCATTTCCATTCTGAAACAGCTGAAAAAAGTTCATACCGTGTTACCCACGTTCACATGTTTCTTAGACAAAAAGTAAATTCGTTTAAAATATTCGGTGCAAAAATTACCAGAGGTGTCTGTTAGGTTATTTAGGCATATGAGATATTTTGTTATATTGATATATTGAAGATAATATACCAACATGATAGGCTCACATGACTGGCTAAATTAATCCTCTGGCCAGGGACAATGAGTTGTGCGTCATGTTTACGTCACAGAGCAGCCAATACATCCATTCTTTAAAGGGTCATAGGCGGGCTACCCTTGAACATTGTTCGAATCGTTATTCTTGGGGTTAACATAAAGAAACCATTCTTGTCATAAATATTATGTTATACAAGTTCTTAGAGCCCAACACAACACATTTATAAAGAATATACTTTCTTCTTTTATCATATGTTACTTGAAACACAACACGTTTATAAAGAATATACTTTCTTCTTTTATCATATGTTACTTGAAGGGGCATCTGCATATTTAAGCGGCGCCAATGGTTAGTCCTTAATTATTTTCTTAAAAATACTAGAGAGAGAAAAAAGATAAAAATATTGAAATGGACTTAGTTGAAAATGCTGAATATAGTGGGATTTAGTGAAAAATGAATGGCATAAGTGCGGGGATGGCGCGGCAGCAAAAGGAACAAATTCATACTTTTCATCCCGAACTCCTAATTTTAATATGAGATCATAGTTATTTATGCCATTATTCTGTTACAATATATCCACCTTGTTTTCCGGTATTTGGTGTCCGGCCTTTTGTGTATAGTTTGCATAATTAAATCTGTTTTCAGGTAGATCACATTTCTGGTTCAGAAAAGGTCGACTGAAGTCACCCCATAGCTCACTACAGGAAGGGACGCCGCTCCTAAAAAATAACAAACACTATATTTTAAAACATGATCATTTGATGTTTGATGATGTGAAATCGACCTAAAAGTCCATAACTATTGACTTGTATACGAAAAGTGCAAATGGTGATGCAAGCATGAAATTTGGCAAAAAGCCTCCTAATATTACCCAGATACAAAATAAATGCTCAGCCACTGAGAATTCAGCCAATTTTCAAGATTGCCGCCATTTTTAAAAATGGCAACCAATGGTATTTACATTTTCGATACATGATCATGAAGCAGGCTGAACTACCTTCAAATATAATTTAATATTAATTGCCTTGTTCGATTACGATATTTATAATTGACCCTTATCATTTTTGCAGATACGTTAAGGAAACAATCCAAGATTATTGGCCGCCCTTTTTCACAGATTTATTATTGACTTGTCTTTAGAAGCAGTAGAAGCTTGAGATAGCATGTAATGTAATATATTAAATGTTGAGTATTACAATAATTGAACAGATTGTGGTCTGTACTACGAACACTTTAACCATTATTACTTTATATATAAGGACCTTGTATGTTAAAAGATAAAAATATAAGCAATGAATAGTTAAGAATCGATTCATCCCTGAATTAAAGCGGGAGCACTTCCTGAATTAAGGATATCAGGAAACGTAAGTATTAAACTGGATTATGTTTGATCTGGCAGGCCATGATACATCCGTCTTGAATGGACCGTCTAACTTAATTAGTGGACTTTATACTCCCGCCCAATTGGTGGATCTGTTGGGGGGGGGGGGGGGGAGGGGGTCAAGGGGACCCCATTATCCCTTTTCCTGCACCTTCCGTTACCTGCATCCCAACCGTGCCACCTCCAGAGTGCCTGCTATAACTTTGAAAGTTTCTTGGTCTTGCAGTAAACCACAAATATGTTTCTCTAAAAATGATTAACCTTTTATCTCCCAATGATTCATATAGCGATGGATGTATGTGTGGCTATACGAAACAAGGTTGACGTATATTAATACAGTGTTATTTCATAATGGTAGATACAACTTTACATGTGGTTATTTGATAGGTAATTCATTATATTAATATGTAAGATAGATATAACTTTATATGTGCTTGTTTATTACATTATAAACAAGTTCATTAGATACAATGTTATTTATTACTTTGTGATACAACGTTTGGTACTGTTAAAACATGTTCAATTAAAACATTGTTATCTGAGGTTATGTGTTAATAATTATAAAAACAACTAATTCTTATAAAGCGCATCTATCCAGATTACAAGAATATGCTCTAGGCGCTTAACAAACAAAATATAAATAGAAATCATGTACAGTTACAAAATAAATTCTAATACATACTACATTTCCTATTATATAAGTAGTCTGTCATTGTACGCTAGTCTTAAATTGTAGGTTTTTAGGGCACTTTATCTGTAGCAACAGACTCAGATTTCCTTATATAATATTCCATTTGAATTGGGCACAACAACTAAATGCTCTTTCCTTACATGAAGACAATTTACTCCAAGGTTCCCAAAGACGAATGTACAAATTACTTGGTCATAATGCACCAGGTGTGTGTAGCAACTCGAATAGTTCTATTACATATAAAAGTTTTCCCGTTAAGAGCCTCATACACAAGCAGCAAAATTTAAAACCGAGCACGGAATTCTATAGGTAGTCAGTGCAGCTCAAACAAGAGACAAGACATATATGAGCACATCTCGATACAATGCGAGCAGTTTATTTTTTTGGTAGTCGTATCATCTAAATTCCTGATAAATCTATGAATCAGAGAAATACAAAAATCTAACTCGACCTCGAAAGAGATTTGTTGTACCGTCTAAGACTGCTAAGGTTGGAATAAGCACTGTTACATATTGAACTAATTACTGCCTTTTGTTTCATCTGATCAGAAATGACTCTAAGATTTCACACTTTTAATATTGGTGTGTTATACTGCAGCTATATACATTAAGCAATGCAGGGATTAACAACTTTCTATAATAGCTTACATCATAAAAACAATAATAACCAATGATCATGTCTGTTTTACCAATATTTACTTTAAGCTTATTTTGTATCATTTATAATTGAATGTGGTTCTGTTATATTTCCATTTTTCTCAAGTTATGTTAAAAGTCACCAGGTGAACTTGATTCGAACAAATTGTATCGTCTGCATAAATAACATACTCTTAAGGTTTTCAAGAGGCTTATTATACTTGGTGGACAAAAAAGGCCTTAAAACAGAGCCTTGGGATGCACCATGGGAAGGCAGGACATCCCCTAACCACATGGAGACGAACTGTTGAAAGTGAAAGGGATGAACTGCTAGGGTGGAGTGGTTGGAACATAGCCATAGACAGAATGAGCTGGAGGGAGCAGACTGCAGCCTTATGGGACACAGGGTCCGAAGAGGATAGGGGAGGGTGAGATGTCGGTATCTATAACACAGTTTTTAAAATGGACAAATGTTATGTGATACAGAATTCACATGTTCAATATAAAGACATACGATCTACTTTTTGATATGTGATAAAGTGTTTAAATCAACATTAGGTTATTCGTGACAGTATGTGATACAATATTTATCGTTAACTATGGCAACAGGACTGGGTATTTACATGTTCCAAAGCTTCAACGTATCTGTGATTATGTGATATGGTATTTATATGGTCGGTATATACACCATTTCCTGTGGGTACGTGATACGGTATTTACATGTTCAGTAGATATTTCGTTATCTGTTTATATGTGATGTTGTATTCATTTGTTCGGTAGATACTGTGTTTTCTGGGGTCATGTTATACGGTATTTACATGTTCGGTAGATACATAGTTATCTGTGGTTATGTGACACGTTTTACATGTTCAGTTGATACATTGTTATCGGTGGTTCTGTGATATGGTTTTAACAGTTTCAATATAGATACAAGGTTATCTGTTTTTATGTGACACGTTTTACATGTACAGTAGATACATTGTTATCGGTGGTTTTTTTATACCGTTTTACAGTTGCAGTAGATACATGGTTATCTGTGATTGTGTGACACGTTTAACATGTTCAGCTGATACATTGTTATCGGTGGTTCTGTGATATGGTTTTAACAGTTTCAATAGATACATGGTTATCTGTTTTTATGTGACACATTTTACATGTACAGTAGATACATTGTTATCGGTGGTTTTGTGATACCGTTTTACAGTTTCAGTGGATACATGGCTATCTGTGGTTGTGTGACACGTTTCACATGTACAGTAGATATATTGTTATCGGTGGTTCTGTATTATGGTATTCACATGTTCGGTTTATACATCGTTATCTATGTTTATGTGCACCGTATATCGGCTTTTCATGTGCATTACATGCAACATGATATAAAGTAACGTAATACAGTATGTTCAAGTAAATTTTCATATTACGTTATTACCTATTAGTTTTTGGGCTGATATTTTTCTCCACAACAGAAACCATACGTAAAATATTAAATATAAAGATAAAAAGGTGTAACAGATTGGTAATTAACTTAATTATTTGATTATCACGAACTCAGGTGAAACACGAGCCAATCAGGAGATGCCCTGACTGACTTGGCTCAAAAAAAGGTAATACATGTTCCCGCTGGCTGAAACACCGCGTGTTAACCCCTCTTAAGCGGTCACGCGGCCTTGTTATGGTAAACAGACTGTGTTTACCAACCCACGGAGCTATAACAAGGTGTTAAACAGTTGTATGCGAGGAAATGAGACTGTGTGCTTGAATGGTTTTGCTGGAAAACATTTGTATAAAGTTAAACTGAACTGATAGTGTGGAATAATAGGCATAATATATTGCTCCTGATTATTTTCCTTTAACTATCATCTGCTGGTTATACGTACGTTAACTGTGGTCGTCTTCTCTTCAAAGTTTCGCAGTTTGCCGTGAAAGTCCTTTGAAAGTCTCTCCCAGAAGGTTTGCCTGGTATACAAGTGATTGTTATGATCCATGTTACGACTGTCAACAGATACATTGTCAAATTCCTTCGTCAGTGAACATTGGACCCACAGGAACAGAGTTAAGTAGCATGTATTAGTGAAAATGGTGACATGCGCCCGATCGCCTATTCAGACCTGGTTCGGAATTTCGACTTCAACTATTTGCATCCGCTCTGCTTGGAAATCCCCGTTTTCCATATATAGGCTTATGTAGGCTACATATGTATGTTCGTACAACTGTGTGCGCGCACGTATGACTTATGGTTGACCCTGTGCTGAATTGGACTACATTATTGCCGACCGTTAGTTTAAATTATCAATACACAATGTGTCATTAATTACCACGTATATGAGGGTCGTTGTTTCGAAGTAGACTTTGACCTCACTGATTTAGTTTGTCATGTGCACATATATCATATGATCACGACATACCTACCTCTTCATTCACATTGATTGGCAAACGTTCCGCCGTGGAATAATGATTGTTTAAAGGGACGGTAGCGATAAATGACCCTAAAAGTGACGCTACAAGTGAGTTAAACTCTAGCTAACGTTAAATATGCCCGATGGGAAAATTTGCATAACCATGAATCGTTTATAGATATATAGATACTGACACGCTTCGTCTGAATTTCCCGGAAACCTCGTTCATATAAAGGAGAATCGAGCTTGAATATCAAGAGCACTCAGTAAACAGTTAACAAGAACACAATGGTCCTGAGAACAATTCTACAACAAATTGTTCCTGAGCCATCACAGAGAGTTGTGATGACTTTTCGGAGCATGTTGACCTGTTAAATATCAATTATAATTATATTTTTTTATGAATCTTATTGAACCATTTACTGCTCAGATTAACTTTAGTTTTCGTACAAGCTCTGAATCCCGTTTTGTTTTTAGACTACAGGCAATATCTTGTTCCCATATAAGCCATATGAGGAGGCACACCTGATAAGTTGTGCTTTACGCTACATCAGGACTTTAGGTAAGCCCCATTGGAGTTTAAATAAGCCGCATCAGGACTTGCATTTATATACACACACATAAGGAGGTATCTCCTTACACGGCTTGCACTTATCACTTCGTACATGCATCGATTTGTGACCTCGGGGGGGGGGGGGGGGGAGGGGACCTACTCTGTCACTCTCAGACCTACTAATTTTATCCGTTAATTAGTTCCTCAAAGATTGTGATAGAAGACACTGAGATTTTCCGTACATATGCCGTGACAAAAACAACATAGCCTGTTTGCATATGCGACCATTCCACTGTCAGAATTCTCCAGATCTTTCATTGTTCCTCTTTTTTTTTTTTTTTTTTCTTCTTTTTTTTTTTAGTAAAGCTGACTGGTCACCTTTTGTCCTTCGTCCGTCCGGCCGTATACAGGGTTCATTTATACCTTATACACCATGATAAAGTGCATATCATTGCTCAATGATCGAGGGCGGATCAAGGATTATGGGTAGGTAGGAAAGAAAAAAAAACATAAAAAACTCATTAAGTGGGGAACGGTTAAACACTGCTAAAAGGATATTGAATCCAGCAAGGATGGGTTAAACCCCCTATAAACCCCTCTTTTTTATATGTCATGAAGCCTTTTTGATAATATGACCTTTGCCTGTAAGTTTGACCTAGATTTTATATCGATTGTTTCTTAAGGGTATTTCTTAGATTTACAGTGCTTTGACCCAAGAAAACCATCAAGATTTCCTGAACATAATTTATACTTACTGCTTAATATCACAATTCGCAAAGAAAAGGATCATCTTTGCCCATGATGTATAGTCTCATCAATGACCAGGAGATGGCGCCCGTAGCGGCAATATCACGACCACCTTTTCGGCGGTATCTGAATGAATAATTTCTTCTCCACAAATATCACTGTTAACAGGGGTGGATCCAGGATTCTTCCATCCAGGAAGACTAATATGAAAACCTATACAAAGCTCTTCTGATCCAGAAAGGGAGGGTTCAGCCTGGAAATATTGGTTTTAAACCCTTACCCTAAAAAAGATCGTTTCTGCTCAAAATTAAGGGATTCAAGCAAATTGGGCTCGACCTGCCAATGGTTAATCTGTGTATCCGCTTGTATGGACACGGGTACAGTTAAGGACATGCATACGGTTTGAACTAAAATATGTTAATATAGAAGGAATTTTTCCACTTGTACGGAGACGGCTCCATTCAGAATTCTGCCTGTACGGCTCAGCATGTGTTATTATACCCTAGATGACTTGAATTATCATGAAAGCCCCCTGTCAAGGACAAAAGAATTCCAGCTTAATCAATTATTATTATATTAAATAAAAAAAGGCACGCTCAATAAGCACATAATATGCATCGCTATATAACCGTTACAAATGCAGAGATGTCTATCAACGGTGAAAATCTTTGATAAAATGATCAAGACTATATATATCACATGTAAAGGGTTATTTTATATTATTGATGCTTCTACTTTAAGACTTTCTGTATAAGAAACGGATATTATTGTGGCTGATTATTTGGTAGTAGGCCACAATAAATAACGTTATGCTAGGGAGTACTCTTGAAAGAATGAGAGGAAGAATTCTTGTTTTGAAAGGGATATAGCCAGAATACATTAAAGCCAAAGGGTAGATTGAAGCATTGCATATTTAAAAATGTGACTAAATTCGAAAGCCAATAAATCAATAAAACAAACTACTGTGCCAAGTTTGATAAAGTTACTTTGGTGCGTAAAAAGGAGATTACACAAATTACAGAAAGTAATAATAAATAAAAAGCAATAAATCCAACTCCGTTTGACCGTACTGTGCTGCCACCTGTCGATGAATTGTAAAAGCATACCTCCTAAAGCATTCACATTATGTTTCTGTATATATCAGGGTCTTCCCTCATTCTCGAGTGGATGTCGAGTGAACGGCTCGTCTTAAGTATCAGCATTGGTCAAAATATATTGCTGGCTGAAAGAAACAGTTGTAAAGGGCAGGGATTAGGAATTCGTCACCAAACCCTGACCTATATAACCCTTTTGGGACATTTCCATCACTTCCTGGAAGATACTATGACCGACTTGCACAATAGATATCACAGAAGGACAGGTCCGCAGAGGAAATAGCGATATCCCAGGGCCTGCTGATCTAACTGTTATGGTTGTCAGGGAACCATGCCTCTAATTGGTTTATACTACGTTTTTGATGTCTCAGGGACGGCTTGATTAACCGTACCAATACCGTTGTAACACAAGGGTAACTAAAAACTGTATCCACAAAATGTGATACAGTTGGCTGTTTATTGTCATGGAATGATTGCTCCGTATGAGCACACTCACTCCAGTTATCACCTCGTCTGGTAATAAATCTTCTTAAGAAAATTAATAAGGAGGCAGGAAGAGTACAAACGATTATTAATTAAGGCCATAGGATGTTAACAGTATATGTAAACGTGATATCTCATTCGTGAACTCAGTAGTTTTGAAAGCAGGCTTACTGTTCTGCTTATCCCGTCAATGATAATACTTATATGAGATCCTAGGTGTTTGTTATATACAACTGGGTTAATACCTGGAAGAAGCTGTTCATTGACGCCCTAGACAAAGAAATTATAATTATGCGGCAATTATAAATCATTACGGTTCAATTGTATAATCCCTTCACCTTTAATAATGTTTTGGACAGTCTAAAAACAGGTCTGTATTACCTCATGGCCAAAACACTATAATTATTATAATTATTATTATTGACATGCGTCTTTTCAGATGGATACATCAAAGCACTCCTGAGATAAATACCTGAATGTTTTCTACAAACACGTGGTCGTACATGGTTGTAGATAAACCAATCCTAGATCTATGGACATGCCACGTTTCAGGTGGATACATCAAACCACTCCTGAGATAAGTAACTGAATGTTTTCTACACATACGTGGTTGTAGATGGCGCCACCAGTCATGCATAAGAGAAATCTACCCAAGATGGACGACCCTGAAAAATTTCAGGCTAATGACCAACCAACTCCTCAGAAAAGGGCATCAATGTATTCTACGAAAACGGAATGGTAGTTGGCACCACTTTTCTGGTATATGAAAAAGCTATGCAAGACGGATAAACATGTGTTCTTTAGATATGTGCAATTATCACCAAAAACAGAATAAAACGCAAACATTATTGTCGGTGGCGCCACCAGGCAACCAGGTATCAAAGATCTATGGACATGCAGAATGTCAGGCGGAATTATCAAAACGCTTCTGAGATAAATGCATGGATTTATTCTACGAATATGTGATCATAGGTGGCCCCCATCTGTCATGTGCACGACAAAGCTATCCAAGATAGATAGACATACCACATTTAAGACTGATATATTGAACACCTCCTGAGATATGAGTGATTTTCACCAAAAGAAAACGCCCGGATGGACGCCAAGCGAAAATGATTGCAGATAGCTCCAACAGTCTTGAGCATTACATGAATGTCTATGGATATGGACAATTCCAACCCAATAAATCGAACCACTCCGAAGATATGTGCTACCATTACAAGAAAAAGAATCATAGATGGACATTACGCGGAAAGGATTGCAGGGCGCGCCAATAATCTTTCACATGTGACACGATAATTAAGTGTTGGGTTCAGAAAGATCAATCCAGGGTCTCACCGGAGTTCTCCGTAGGCGAATGTGGTGGCGGAACCCGCGTGAAAACATAGTATCCGCAAAACTCTGTTGTCGTGGATATAAATACTAGCAAATTTTCCCAAATTATATCAAATATAACAAGATAAAATTGTGATCGAGGCGTTTCTACAGACGGGTAGCATGATGACGATTTAGTGCCATTGTCAATTATAACACCGATTTAACCTCTTGCATCGTTCATTTTGGTCATTTGAGCTTTTGTGACCGGCGTTGTAAATTTGAATGGCGCGTTATGAAACTGTAAAGGTAACTTTACCAATTTGTCAAAATGTTACATCCTAGAAGTTTTTGCTGATATTTTCTATCACACCTTGATCACTCTTATCTGGGTCATGTTGACAACAATATTCTTGTTTTGCAGAAATAAATATTTGAACGTCCTACAGTCATAAAATCTAGAGTGAATTTGAGATACAAAGCCTCCAATGGCGATCTACTCAAGAATTAAGATTGATTTTTTCGTTTTCCTACTTTTGCACGGTGCCCTCCCTGAAATCCAACAGGACACATTATACCCAGTTAATATTTGTCAGTGATGATATAGATATCCACTGGGATCCAGGTAAATATCGCAAATACATGACAAAGAATTTTCCGACACCGATTCCGACAAGGGGGGGGGGGGACTTATACAAATCAGACTAATTCAACGATTCCAATTTCTTTGATCTAACGGCGTAATGTGTACCCCAGTTGTAAGAGCTAATCTCATTGGACCAAAGAGGGGCTCTGTTACATCAATTCAGAAAGCTCGGTAATGAATGCAGACACCAGATATCAGATCCATTACACAATGAAGTTCACACAATAGATGTTATTCCTGTGTGTATGTGTGGACTTCAAGTGTATCAAGGAATATGACATGATTTAGCACACTAGGCGTCCTGCTTTAATGTCTACCATCACACACTAATTAACAAATAAGAATACTTTCACTTCTTCGGGAAAGATCTTTATCCTTTTCAATGGTACAAAACAAACACAAAGACAATAAAAATTCCAAAAGGTGCATTGACGTTTATGCAAAATGATAACTGTGGACAAGGTGACAAGGTACATTAAAGGTTACATTGTTTGGACGATGATATGTGAATGTATTTACCCTGCTTTCCTGGGCAACAATTGAAACTGAAAGAAAAGAATAATAAGTCAGGCGTTGAACATGGACCCAAATAAAAACACCTTTGAAGTGTATGGATAGAAACTGGCGCGGAGAACAGATTAAGTGAAAAAAAAGTATAATCGATCAAAATGAGACCTCACAGAAACGGGCTGTTGCCTCGCTTGCCTTTCTCTGTGATAACAATCAATGTCGAAACCAGTGAGCTTCTGGGATCTTTATCCAACTCTGATTTCTGGCACGTAAGCACAGGAAAACTTATTAACCAAAGGCGAGAAAACTATGTGTCACGCTTCCCTTTTTTGATGTAACTGTCGTAATTTGAAAATGGGTTATATGCCTTAATATATAAAAAATAGGTCAACTACGTAGAAAGGAAAAGTTTAGAGAATAATACACCTTTTTTTACACAGACACATATTTAGGGACATTTAATATAGATAGTATATCCTTTTCTAGCTGTTGACTGCACCAATATTCCTAATCAGGTGACTGATGGGTCATAATACTCAGCTGACTGACGCTTAAGTAATATGTTCCTGAATGTGCATCTGAACGACAACGGTACCATAATGTTCATCATCTGACAGACTTTCATAAGAACTGATAAAACAAGGGTACCACAGAACGGTGAATCTCCTCACAACAAAGGTAAAATTAGATGAAAGATTGATTAAACTGTAAACCTGGTAAATTTAAAAATCAGTTTGACATTCCTGTGACCTTTGACCGTGTGACCTTGAAATCAACAGAAATATTCCCAATATTTTAGTAATCGAAAAGTAAAAGATGGAAGGTTTGGGATAAAATCATTTGATTAATATACGTCCACCAGTTTTTTTCCAAAAAGTGAATCATGCGGTCTCGACCCTTCGTCTTATGGCCTCTTATTCCAAAGTGCTGTTTTTATTTTAGCAGGTGAGCATATCTTTGAAGGGGAAAGTTTAGGATGGAGACGTAAGCGTAAATGAGTCAGTAAGACTCTTTAAGAAGTAGTTCCTGTGACTTAGACCTTTGACGTTGTGCAGTCACATTGATTTTCTTTTTTGGTAGGTAAGCTGTACATGAAAGATGGAAGGTAAAATGTTTTAATTTGAAACATGTCCACAGCTCAATAGGGGAATTATGGATATACGGACAGACGGAAGGAAGGCCCAACAAATGGATGCCTTACTATGTCCCCTCACTGAGGATTATGATCAATATGAAAACCAGATATCTGGACACTAAACGCACCAAGAGCTTAGGAACTGACATCATTGCTGACATCTGATGGTCTTAAAAAACAGTTATGTTTAAATGTGAAAAAAAACTAATATGAAAATAAAACGATCACTGAAACCACAGCTGAGAAACTGACACAATTGCTCTAATTTGGATTTCACAAAAAACAAAGAAAGTGATATGGGTTAATATATAGAATAATACAGGTGGGGCCATCAGTCTTCAGGAAATGGTAAATTTGAGTTATGATCAATACAAACCTTACAGTTACTGTAACGATTTTCCTCATTCGAGAGTCTTAAAAACAGAGGAACATCCGTGCTAATAGTAAAACAGTTGGACAATGGTTGCCAGTTGTTACAAGAACCGATGAAACGAGTCAGGATAATTAAGCATATCAGTACATTAGTACACAACTGGTTCAAATATTGTAATAGTTGTACACATTTTCAAAATTACAGTTACAAATGCGTAAAATGAAAAAAAATACAGGTTGTGCCAAAAGTCTTTAACAAATAATGAATTGTTACACTATCAATATGCGATGCAAGAATCAAGGCAATCTATATATTTATTTCTGAGATACTGGAGATTTTGTATTCTTATATTTTATTAACACGAAAATATTAAAGTGAGCAAACACGCTCCATAATTCACAAAATATAGATTGCGGTTCTAGGACCCAACGCTATATTTCAGTATGAATGAAATCAGCTGTTTTAAAAAATTTTTCAACGCAAATAAACAATAAACAAATTGGCCTATTCATTAAAGCAGCTTCCTGGCACAGCCCTTCATTTGAAATAAATAAAAGAATTGTGCCATTTTCATATTAAACATCAAAGGAAATATAATTAAAACCTGGTACAGAGTTCTTTATGATATTGTCATGAAATCAAAGACTAGCTCCTTGAAATGTGGTGTGCTGTAAAATGTGTACGTTAAAAAAAAATAAAAAAATACTAAAATATCAAATGAAAATTTCATGTAAACATATACAATAAGAATGATCGCTCCGTCCGATTTAAATGTAAATGGAATCTTGGGGTGATTTTGAAAGAGGTGGTTTACCAGGTGAGCTACCTTAAATGATATGCTTGATGTAAACTATACGTCTGAGAGGTACATTTCCTGACAGTGCAAAGATTTTGTATTTTGAGGCAGTTTACAAAGCATGGATGTTCCTGCACTTTTAGAGGTTTAACCATAATCCAGGCCAAATTTACAATTATGTCTATATGCCACTGATGCTGGAAGTTCAAGCTCACATTGATTAAGGAGAGAGATATACTCCTGCTGGATGATCCAGTGAAGAAAAGAACCCTCAACAACAACAGATGACCTTTTGTATTTGAACGACATCGATGAATCGGATAATCTAATGTGTGGCCTTCGGAAAGGTTTATTACTCTTGCTATATTGATAAACTCAAGAGAGATCCTACGGAAGTGTCATTCACGGTCTGAGAGTGACGTAGATTGTGTTTTACTGATGGCAGGCATGGAATATGCCCGGGGTAAACTGAAATGATTATATTAACACAGGAAGAACTTGCACTTTTTTTCATTATTTGAGCTATTAATGAAGGATCAGGAAGCATTAACCCCTCACGCTTTCACAAGAAAATTGCTATTATATTGACGGCATAGAGTCCCTGTAAGGATTGCTGCTAGCTATTGATCAGATTTCACGAATGAGAAGGCAAGACTGTAGCGACGTTCCCTGGTCCTCCGCTAAATTATAAGCAGTGTTAAAAAAATATTGCTGGCTCCATACAACTATAATGGTCACGGATAAGAAATTCGTCATCATGGCCAGTGATAGGTTGATGCCTTGCAGGGTAACAATAGAAATTTGAATAAAGGAATAACACTTCGGGAGCTGGCTTTTAGTCACACCATAATGCAAATAAAACTTTTATACAGGGTTTTGCGAAGGTAAAAGGTGAAAACAGGTTAAGTGAGAAGGGTATTATCGATCATGATGGAGAGTCACAAAAAAGGTTCCTTTTGACGCACTCATTGATTCTGTTATTTCCTGTGTAAAGGAATAGGAAGACATATGGATGAATTGTACTTCGTTCTTATATCGCCGTTTCTTTGATCTCCTTTAGCGTCTCGTTCCTGGCTAATGACATCCGTAGAAGGAGCCGAGGTGTGCCATTTTCCCTTCCGACCACCTTTATGAGTCCCGGACAGGCTATGAATTTGTCATTTTACGAAGGAAGTGCATCCGCCTGCAGGTCGTGTTCCTGGCTCAACCACTCTGAAACCAGACAGGGTTTATAGCTACAAAATATAACGGCTGTCAAGGTGAAGAGTGTGTAAGTGGCACCGATTCGAACCGAAATAATACATGATTTAAGCAAAAGTTTAAGTCTCAGTTTTTTTGCGGCTAAAGGTTGTATGATGTAAAAACAGAAAAAAAACAGTAGTTTATTTATTATAAAAGGAAAGAGTGGCAAGATAAAGATTCCTTCCAAAGGAATAGGAGGCTTTGATCGTTCCGCAACAGATGGAACACGTTTATCGTTTCTAGCGTTCACTCGTTTTCAAAATTAATTTAATTCGTCTCTCCTTTTAGTATTTACAGATAATGGCTGAAAATATGTTTATATTGTCCTTTTAAAAGCTTTCAGAATATGGAATGTAAAAGTTGAGTAAGAGAAAAAGCAATATTGGATTAAGATTTTAGCACTGAGGCAGGTTAAAGTGCTACCAAATAGCATTGCATTTTCTTTGTTTTTTTCACACACTGTTCATGATAACGTTATTATTGTATAAATAAGATCGATGTGCTATTATTTGTATCAGATTCGTATTTCATCATGTCTGTACTGAAGCGTGTTTTGTTGGTCGACATCATTTATAAGATTGGAATGCATAACGAGGATTAACTTTGAAGCGGGAAAGGGGTGTTGTTGCAAGGTACAACGGCTGTCATGTTATGGGAGTGAGCAAGTGACATATACTCCGACTGGAGTATAAATGATCTGGGCGGCCTTGGTCTTGGTATAACCAAAGAAACACATTTACTGTTTCATGCGTCAACTAATTTTCAAAACTGAGTACTTACTCTCTTTTACTACTCTTACCCTGCTTTTATTTTTGAAAGATAATGGTTGAAGAATATGTTTATTAATTGACTTTAAAATCATTTAATGCAACAGATGAGTGAGAGCAGGAACAATATTAGATTAAGTCATATTTTAGACGACTTAAAGTTCTTTCACACAACGTTAGTAATAAAGCTATCACAGTATAAAGAGGTATTGATTACACATATAAGATTCCGGTGTCTAAACTATAAACATGTTTAGTTGGTCGACAGATGTATAGACTACAATGGTTTTCACACTAGGAATATTCAATGCATACCATGTGTAGAAAGTGTACAATTTGCGGCCGTATGGTCGAGTCTATAAATAGAGTTAACTAGCTTCTGTTGTCATATTACTTTGAATATCATAGTTCTAATGGTTATGATTTAATTTGTGATCTGCTATACATCACACAGAAAGCTGTTATCTGTCATTCTCAACAAATGAGCCAGAGGCATTACATTCACTTTGTGAATGGGCATGACAATGGTAACAATTATTAAATACTACTGTGAAATTGAAATACCATATCAGTTGTGGTCCAGCTTATGTAGTAACATGTATTATATTTTCAATCTATAACCTGAAAACGTAGAATATAACACTGCTTTTGGTGGTGTAGAAAACAGGTCAACACAGGTGGCGCCACCTGCAGCCAGCTTCGTCCCAAGACCGACATTTCTGTAAAGATACTGAGCTGGGAGATGCAGCCATTGCTGAGATATTTGGTACCAAATATTACATTATGTCTCTGTGTACAAACATAATATCCTTAAATAAAGCATTATTTATCCTGAATACTGACCCTATTCTGTTCACACCTTGTATTTCGATAGTCCGCACTCTTCAACTTTCCAAAGGGATGCCCCAAGGACCCTTATGGATTTTATGTTAGAATGTTATAGGTCTATTTTTTACGATTTGTTCCTTGTCTTAATGGATGGATTACCACGAAGTCGGACTAACAGATGTAGGACAAAGCCCAATAGCTATAGCTCAGTTGACTAACAGACAGCTAATCTAATAACCCTCTGATACCTTCTGTGCCTGTTTCCGGTGTATGCTTCATCGGAAGCATGGGACAGCAATCATGCAGTACAAGCAAAATCACTAGGTAGGATATAAGTAAAGTTGTATGAAAATAAACCAAATGCCTATATATCTTCTTCACAATGACAATACATCGTCATGAATGTGTTTGTTTTTTTTTTTTTCGTTCTATCCCTACCAGCACCATATTATCATTGTTATCTTTATTCTAATCATTTTCATTTTATCATTATACTAATAATATAATTCCCATCCCTACACCAAAATATTCCGTGTAATGTACACAGTCTTGGACTATAGTTAATGTTCCTCATCACGTGATGGTTGATATCAGTGACCAATAATGGGATCATCTGCTGCCGTGCTTACCTGCCATTATGCTCGGTTTACATATTTACTTTCGACGAACACCCAGACGGCATTGCCGCTCATCAGATTAAAGCACCATCCCCAGGTCAACTCCAGCCCGTTAGTTTACAGGAACTTCACCTTTAAAGGTATCTTAACTATCACCAGCTGCTTTCGCGTGTCATAGGAAATGAAAAGGTTAGAAGGAGACCCAGGTCACTTCACAATTATTCCGATCAATGGACTTTGGTTTGTTAGCGTGATAATGCCGACTTCATATTTATCTTTAACATTTTATCAAAGGGGAACATATAATTCATTGTTAGGTATTACATGGATGAATTGTGGCTAATTTTTATGAAGCTACGGGGTTTTCTCTTCATATAAAGCCAAAAAGATCATGCATTAATCCCTTGTGTGTGTGTGAGAGAGAGAGAGAGAGAGAGAGAGAGAGAGTGTAAGAGGAAAATTTAACTGACGTGTTACAGTATGTATTTTGTGATCGTCCACTGGGATAATATGATTGCAAATAGGACATAAAAATGTCGCGTTCACATGGAGTTCAGCCTTAGAGCCAGATATGCCGACAATAAAAAAACAATGAATATAATCAAAGCTGTCATAACTGTATCAAGTTCACGTTTGAATATATGACAATCAAGGGGAGATTATGTATTCACTTAAAACATAATAACTTATAATTACTTAAGAGAAATACTTCTAAATGGGCGTGAAGCCGACACAGTAGTTGAGAACTATAGAAAGGGATTGGCAAGCGGAAGGAACTTTGACCGTAACTTTCATTGTCCGCTGATAGGTTGGTGTGTGCATAAAATTTCTTAACCCTGCCTTCGTAGGCAACAAGAAAATTATAAGGAGGAATGAAAAATCAGGAGTCGAACAAGGAGGCAAATTAAACATTCAAACAGGGTCTTGACTTGCCTGAAACTGCCAAGGAATAGTAGGAGTTTGTTTTTCAGCTGACTATGTTTCTGTTCTTATTACGATGAGCGTCTTGGGATAGGAAGAATAGAAGTAAAATCGAATACAACTAAGCTTTAAACAATGCGAGATGTTGTGTTTGATATGTATACGTGTTTGTCAGTGCAGGTTTTGAGTGCTGGCAGGGTGATCGAGTGTGCTTGTATGTTCCTAATTTTTACATAATATAGACGTTATAGACAAAGTTTTCAATTGATAACAGGTCATCGCTGACGTTTCTTTTACGTGCATGCGTGTTTCTATTTTTTACATGATATAGACGTTATACACCAAAAAATTAATAAAGGAACATTCCTTCTGTGCTTCAGTTTCTGGTGAATATCCCAGCATATTCTTTATCTTTACACCTACACCTATTCGTGGGCACATGGTTGACCATTTGGGCGTCGTGAGGGCAAAGATTCTGATTACACGCCTCAACAGATTGACTTATAATATTGACGTAAAGTTTTATATTTATGTTATATTGATGATGATATACGATGTATATTTTACCTGACTTAAAACATGCAAAACAATTAAAAAGAAAAGAATGTTTTATTATTGCGTAACAATCTGAACTTGAACTGATGTTTGACCTTTCGCATAAGTAACGGCATTACTGATTGACAGATTATCCGACGGAGTTAAGTCATTAGAGTTTTTTTTTCAAATAGCACAGCAGAGGACACCATTTAAACCCTTCATGTGAGGTACCGATACCGTCCATAACGTTTTGTCTAAGTAACGCGATGAAGCAAGAGCGCACCAGTTTTAAGTTTTCGAGACGGTCAAACTGGTGTCGCTTATTCGGAGTGGATAGCAGTTTTATCATGTAATATACAGACCCCCCCCCCCCCCCCCCATGCGGTATAAATTTTCGGGAAGGGAGGGCTAGATAAAACACAGATAAAGAGAAGCATGGGAGCCGGATCTAACCTCATATGGTAAACAATTGGCCCATAGGCCGTGACGCACAGCTGAATTAGACACACTGGAGATTCATGAATTAATTATTGATGGTTTAATGAAATCGGCTGGAAATATTAAATAAGAACCTTGAACAATGGGTAGAATGACTTCCAGAGTGCTCGAAATCATTCTTTTTGCCCATTGTTCTTGGAAAATAGGTTACGAGTGACCTTGTTTAGTCATTCCGAGAATATTTTACCAGGAAACCCCTAGATGCCCAACTTCTAAGTCCAATTTGTGCCAATTTGATTTACGGAGTGCTAAAATCATGTTCGTTTACACAGCCCGCAGAATATAAGTCACAGTGACATTATTTCAAGTTACAACGGAATGTTTAGACTAACCTCCCGGGATCTGAATCAAATTAGAAGTTTCTAGTTCTAACTTTAACAAATCATGCAAATCTGTTCTAAAGGGTGCTGCTCAAATGATGTCCTTTCACATGTGTCGCAGAATATAGGTCATCATGACCTAATTTCAGGTTTCCATGGAGTTTTGCCCTAAACTTCCCTGGATTTTATATTAGAAGATCTAGGGCTAGCAGATACAATTTGTGCCCCGTCTGACAAACTCCGTGATGAAAATCATGTTTTCTGCCTGTAGTTTCCAGAATATAGGTACCATGACCTAATTCCAGTTTATATAGGAGATTGGCCTAGGACCTCCCTGGACGTACAATTAGAAGTTTCTAAGTTCTCAGGGTTACGGATTGTGCCCTTCAAATAGTCAGACTGCTTCATTTGAAGGTCTCAAAAATTGAGAGAAATAATGTGTAATAAAAATCTTCAGCACCTGATAAAAGACACACTGATCAATATGCATGGAAAGGATCAAGGCATAAGTTTACCGAATACTGGAGATTTCTTACTTTTTCGTACTTCTAGCACCATAGGTCAGAGGACGTGAGGGAGTGACCTCATTCCAGGTTTCCAAGGAGATTTCATTTTGGACCTCCACGGGTTTTCAGGTAGAAGTTTCTAGGTTCATCGGTTACGATTTGTGTTCTGTTAACCAACGGAGCACGCACAAAGAGTGATCACAATAGCTCAGACGACTCAGTCAGCTGCATAATACTTACGCATATATCTATTATTGGACATCATAAAATATGTTTTATTCGTGAGATAATACATAATTGTTTTTATATTTTCCAAAAGGTTTAATTAAGGTGAATGAGATTAGTATATATGTCAAACAGTTCTTTTAAATTGTCTATCATGTCAACGAACAGCGTCTTCTCTAATTAACTCAGCTGATGTACACAATACACCTCACCGTAGTGATACCAATGACGGGATAGCAGTGAGCGAGTCTGCCTACATCTATGAATCAGACATCACATCAATTATTCCGTTTACATACTATTGCCTAGGTTATTAGTCGTTAGTACTCTCAACGCCGCCTGATTATTTCCCTTATGATATTTCCAGACGAAGTGATAATAGACCCCCCCCCCCTTGAGTGAGAGTGATAGTTCTAAAAAAAAAATCATACGGAGCACACTCACTGTAGCAATTATTCCAAGTCAGTACCCAGTAAATCGTTTCACATTAGTCTGTGGATTTTTGATGACGCTTTACAGTCAAATATATTTGAATAGCATGGCTTAGGGTTTATATATGCGTTGCGGAGAGAGCGCAAAAGTATTGCAAACCAGTCAGAAACAAGGGGTTCCTAATAACGTAACACTTAGAACAGTAGGCACGGGGTGGTCGGTATTTCTTCTACAGACCTGTCCTTCTGGGATATTCACAGTACAAGTCGGTCATTTTATCTTCCAGGAAGTGATGTTAATGTCCCTTCAAGGTTATATGGGTCAGGGTTTGGTGTTTTTCTTATCCATGACCTTTACAGCTGTTTTTAGCCAGCAATATAATTAGACAACTGCTGATAAGTTAGCCGATCCCTTATATAGATTGACCGGGGAAAGTGGCTTCAGTCTTCCTGGCATGACTTGTCCTTCGTGACATATGATCAATACCCAGCACCGTTGATAGTAGGAAATTTATGCCGTCCATATAATTGAAAATGTCAAACAAAAGCGTGAGGATTGACCGCTACCTGACCCCACATTAATAATTGGAAAGGAAAACTGTAAGGTCCATCTCTGTTAAAATAATTCTTGTTCCACTTGACTCCGAGTGTAACAATTTATGTTACTCTTAATCAGTTAATGTCCCCTCGGATGGTTCCCCTCATTTGTTATCCAGGATAGCAAGAGTAGTAAACATTCTCGAGGGTCACACTGCGGATAAACACACAGTTCACAAACAAAACCAACATCATTGATGTCGTAAAAATAATAAGCGACATTCGTTGTAGTCGGAGGGTTTTCTTTTATACAACGGATCATATATTTATTCCCCCGGAGGGACCGTTATATCTCTCCTTAATTATTGTTAGCTGGACCTTCCAATATCAGTCCAAGGCTATAGCTGCTGCTTCGTTTTATAGACATGATTCAGCCAGTCATGCAGGGTAAAAGATTACACATTGGTAATTTTGGATGTCCTTGTAAAAATACAGCGCTGAAAAAAAAAAAACATATAGCAAAACTATTCAATTCAAAATCAACCCGAAATCGATTTTTATTTTGAATCAGATATAACTGTCTTATGGTTGATGCTTTTTTTAATGAAATTTTCATAGTAAGCTTTAGAGAGATAAAAACGTTTTCCACGGCCACACTGTTGGATTTTTCCACAATTTAAAAAAAATAGCTGACTCCATTGATGTCGTATAAGATTTTGTTGTAGTTAAGGGTTCGTCTTTTATCCACCGGAATAATTATTCCTCGGAACATTGTTCCGTTTTTTGTACTGACCCAAACAATGTTTTTTGAAAGCGTAACAATCAGATTTAATTTCGACCGCTAAGTATGAAAGGAAAGTGTGACACATTTCTCTCGTCTTCGATTAATATATTTTAAGTGCTTCCGTGGCACAAATCAATGTTTGATTAGGATTCTGAGAGCTTCTGAATTTCCATGTTGAGTTGCATAACTAAGCCAACCAAGCCGGCCACCAGCCGTTACTGTGGCGCTCCATTGTAATCGATTATACCTTTTCACTGAACATGTGCCAGTTTCAATAGAAACATACTCTATGCAAACAAATGGTTTCTTTAGCTCCTTCTTAACACATGATTTTTCATTCCTTATTTTGTGTTTAAATTGTTGCCCAGGAATGCAGGGAACTACGTTCTATGCAACACAAACCTCTCACCGGCGATGTTATTCTTTTCGTATTTTGTCACCTTGTCCATAGTTTACTTCCTATAAAATTCTATGCAAGTTTTCCATTCAGAATTCAATTTGAGTACAATTGTAAAATAACAAATACTTCCTCGCTAATTCTTAAGGAAACGAAAATTTTTTTATTCGCATTAGGTGTGCAACAATCTACTCTGAAACAATTAGGCCCTATTCTACTAATAATTAGCTTTCAAATGTATAGGTTACAGATGTGCAAACAAAGTTCATTCCATAGTCTCGTGTGACACAGTCGAGAACTCAGTACTGCGCTGAAATCATTTTTTAGTGTATTAACTTAAATTGTATAATGGATACGAATTCTTTGTGAGTAATGTAATAGAGACCCTCTTTTTTTTCACTGATCAGCATATTACATATCCCCCCCCCCCGTTATATTACCCCGTTTAACGTAAAGAAAAAAAACAACGGGTCCATAAGAGATTTTTTACCTTGTCTTCCGAAAGAATCAGTGTCGGAAAATTCGCTGCATCGTCTGTGCTATAAATAAAATAATTTGTCCCTTGGCCAATTCTAGACCGACATTTGTAGCATCGCGTGCGGACTTCATAGCGGACCACTGAGGAGAGTTGGTCAAGTTGAAGAGCTCGGATGGATTATAAACGTCCTCCTGTCGGATTCCTTCACATTTCGTTCGCAGCTCGGGTCATGAACACATTCTAAAAATTCTTTACACAGATGCCTGTATCGTCACTGGCATATTATCTTGGTATATGTGTCAAAATAAATTTGTTTGCACTATTCATATCGTCTGTAAACAAAGGAATTTTCTTAAATAGATCGACAGTAGTGGCTATTGTATTCCAAATTTGACTCCAAAATTTATCACTGATGCGACTTGTGAATATTTATTTTTTGTATTTTTTATATTGCATCAAATATTTTACCTGCTGAACAGAATCTCTCACAAATTACACGTCTTGAATTGCGTAACCTTTACAATTTTCATTAAACTGTCTCGATGTTAAAAACAGAAATTTTAATATAGATAAATAACGTCTTACATTACATGCTTAAAAAATTATAATGAAGGATAAAAAAAATATAGGCGTCATCTTGAAATGACAATGAAGAGGACGGTCGTTAAATTAGCTCGCAAATTTGTGAATGCTTAAAAACTCATTTTAATCAAAAGTGGTATGTGTTCCTTCAGTTCTGAGAGATTACAGATGTTTTGAAATGCAAATTCATTGAAACACGAGTGACTACAGAAACATGGAAAGTTTTCTTTCATTTCTGTTTTAAGTCTTTGTTATTGAAACCCGGCACCGTTTAAATACTTAACAGAAAAAAAGTATATAATTTATCTTTATAGAAGATGCTTACAGGCATATGTATTAAGTGAAATCGCAGTTTCAGTAACAGAAAAAGCGATCAGATATAAATGAAAAGATACATAGAAAAAAATAACAACCATCTACCTCAATCCCTATTTGTTTTCACAGAAAATTCCAACGCGCTAATCTAATATTCGAGTAGAAACATAAATGATCAATTCGCCCCGGAGTCGGCTCTAAACAAAACTTATTATTCCTCGGCAATTTCAAGCCCTGCAGGACCCTGTTTGAATGTTTTATTTGGCTCCTAGTGCAGCTCCTGATTTGTCATTCCTTCTCACCAGTTTCCGCTGTAGCCTTCAGAAGAATTAATACAGTTCATGCACACACTAACCTATAACCCGAGAAATATCCCTCTCAAAAGTTCTTTACTTTTGTGTCGGCCTCACCGCCCATCCGGCGACATTTGTCTCACGAGGATAAATAACACCTCTCTTATTTTCACCTATTCAAACGTTAGTTTAGTTATATTTATAGTAATAATTATAATAATTGCATTTTACTGGCACTATTATCCTTCAGACCGAGCGACCAACGAGAGCGGGCGATGAATCTACGCAAATGTGTGCGTCACCCTAACAGAACTAATGTGCTAGAATTTGTTATAGTTAGGCTCTGTGTACAGGGAATATTTTTGTTTCCCCAGAAGACTTTCCAACCTGGGGATTATTTACGGTACAAACGGGAAATGATGGTGTCTCAGAGGTGATGGAAACGTCACCAGAAGGCTATATCGGTAACGGTATGGTGATGAAGCCCTTATCCCTAACCTCAAGTATTGTTTCTCCGCTAAGAATAAATTTAGCACAATGCTGATCATTCAAGCACCCTCCGGGAAGAATGGACCAGAGAACAATCTTCCATGGGATCCCTTGTCTAACATGGCAGCTGATCAATATCCCGCATCTAATTGTTGGTATCGCGGAAAAGAGTATAGAGAAGGAGAACTATCGGGTATTAATCTTTTATAAAACTATTTCCTGTCCGCTCATATACTGAGCTTACTTAAACCCTCCATGGGTTGGATATCTGATGATAATGCAAATCACAGTTCATTTGACAATACCTTTGATACATAAACCCTTTGAAACAATTAGGCCAGTAACTGTAATGCATTATTTGCATGCCAGCTTCATTATAAAGGTATGATATTATTATATATGTTTAATCAAATAAGTCTTGTAAATGAGAATAGTCAGTTTGAGCTCGAGCCTTATACAGTCTGCACGTGATCCCACATGAATAAATCTCCCCAAACTCTTACCTATATCAGAATCATTAAAAATTTAAAATACAGAAAGTTAGGTAAATACATCCCAATTATATATATATATATATATATATATATATATATATATATATATATATATATATATATGGTGTCGACTTAAGAAGCGCTGAAGGCGAAATATTAATCTGGTATATATAATAAAAATATTCATTTCCTTTCATAAACATGCAGATCTTAAACAGGATCAAAGAATGCGGATGCACTTCCATGCACGTTGTTAATACGATACTATAATAGCTTTATTATGAACACTGTGTGAAACAACCTAATGCATTTATACAATTTGTGAGAACTTAAAGCTGCCTCTGTACTAAAATGGTCTTAATCTAATATTTTCCGTGCTCTTATCTAACTATTACATTACATAATCTTAAAAGCGGTTGAAGTTATATATATATATAGAAATATTCCTTAACCTCTATCTATAAATTATAAAAGAAGTCTCGGACTAATAAAGATTTGAAAAAGAGTGAACGCTAGAAGCAGTAAACGTCTTCTTGCGAAAGATCAAAGCCCCCTACTTAGAATATAATCTGTATACTGAGACTCTTTTTTTGTATTTGTCTAAACAAACGAGAATATCCTTATTTCCTATTTTATGCAACATACAGTCTTTAGCGAAAAGGAAACTCGAATGGAATTTTTCCATATATCATCTATGTTGTGGTGGGAATTGGTGCCACTTGCACGCTTTTATTAACGGACAGACATTGTACTTTGCAGCAAAAAGAAAAAGAGGCTCAGAGTGGTTGAACTTGCAACACGACCTGCATGCGGATGTACTTCCTTCGTAAAATGGCAGTTTCATGGTCTGTCCGGCGCTTAGCAAAGGGAAAATGGCATGATTTGGCGTCATCAATGTATGTCATTAGCCATAAATGGTAAGCCTACAGTGATCAAAGAAACGACCATATTGAAATGAAATACAATCTATCCATATGTTTTCCTATTCATTTACACAGGAAATTACAGAATCAATGAGTGAGTGAAACGGAACAATTGGCCTTTTTTGTTACACTTCACCGTGATCGATTATACCCTTTTTCACTGAACACTTTTTCATATTTTCATCTTCCCAAAACCCTGTATCAAAGTTTTATATACATTATGGTGCGACTTAAAGACAGCTGATAAGTGTTATTCATTTCTGGAATTCATATTGTTACCCGTGAAGGCATCAACTTACAACAGGCCAAACAACGTTACCTTCAATGTTCGTTGCGCTTGTTATTTGCTGTCCACCAGGAACCTACATTTATGTCACTTCTGTTTTTTTACAGGTATAACAAGAAAGGTTAAAATAATCTCTTTGCTCTTTCAGTTAAGTGTTGTCTATGTTATATAAATACTTTGGCATTATTTCAGGCGTTTTCTTATTTTGCCATATTTAACTATAACATAGGACACCTTGTGTCCTCGGCATTTGCATATTTTACAGTAACGTCCCTTTTAATAGTTTAAATGGTTGACTTTAAAAGGCCGACATTAAATTGACTCTGAAGTCTATTTTGAATTAATAAAGTTGAATAATTTGAATGAAATCCATACTTTGCATTAAAGTTCAGTTCTTGGAAATTTTGATATCATGATATACTCTGATGTGTCGATTAGTATGTGCAAAATGACTCGGGGGTTAGTTAAATTACAAGATAAATTTATCATGATACAGGGATGAGTCGAAGGGCATTCTTTTTCTTTGGGGCACAAAAAAATAAATGATACGAAGACAAAATATTGAACCATGCTTTAAGCTTTATATGGCTTTCGTGACGTTCGGTTCGGCTCAACCTCTATGGCTTCTATGGTTTATATATAGTATCTATAATGTATTTCTGCTACTCCGTTTGCATTTATTTTTCTTTGTTTTTTTTGTGTTGTCCAGAGCTCTTGCGTCTGCTACACAGTGGACATTGTGTTGCCCTTTCATTGGTTTTTTCGGGGTCCTTATATGTCGTACATCGGGGCCTTGGGCAACAGGACAACTACCCCCGGACAATTACCCCCCGGACAATTACCCCCCGACAATAACCCCCTAGACAATTACCCCCCAGACAATTACCCCCCAGACAATACCCCCCCCCGACAATTACCCCCTCGGACAACTACCCCCAGACAACTACCCCCCGGACAATTACCCCCGGTACAATTACCCCCCGGACAACTACCCCCTGGACAATTACCCCCATGGTATAAATTACACATTGAAAGTACACGTTATACATTTAAATTTATTCTGTGTTGCTAATGAGTAGCACAGAATGCCAAAGAAATAATTAAAATTAATTGCAAACAAAAAATAAAAAGAAAATCACTTTAGATAATAATATCATTGCTATTACTTATTATGATATTACTCATAGAGACTGGTAAGAATGGATCAGAATGAATTGTATTCCCTATTTGAATGTAATTATATTGTAAGCTTGCGGCTGGTTATATGGACCAAATGTTAACAAAGCTTTTACAACTTGTCAATATAAAGCATATTTCATAAAATGGACTTTTTACCATATATTTACAATTTTTTTACAATACACATTACAATCATCTAAGAGGCATTGCCTAGAACTAGTAAACAGCTACTGAAAACTTGATGTAATTTTTTTTTTCTATTTTTACAATACACATGATGTACGTACCTATGCTTGGTTTGAAATATATTATCACCGGTATTTGTTTTACTTACAATCGGAATATTTTACTTTTAGTTTGTACAATGTGTACATTAAAAGTGTTATTATACCATGGGGGTAGATGTCGGGGGGTAGTTGTCCGGGGCGTTATTGTACCGGGAGGGGGGTAATTGTCTGGGGGGGTAGTTGTCTGGGGGTAGTTGTCCAAGGGGGTAATTGTCCTGGGGGTAATTGTCTGGGGGGTAATTGTCTGGGGGATAATTGTCTAGGGGGTAATTGTCTGGGGGTAATTGTCTGGGGGGGTAGTTGTCCTAGAGCCGGGGCCTTGTTAATTGCGATTGAAGTTCACGCATGCGAAAGAAATGTGCCATATATCAACAGTGACTTACTTTTGTTGTGGCACACCTCATCCAGCTGTATCTGATAAATGAAGGCAGGTGATAGGCAGGCGGCTAAAAGGTTGAGAAGGTAGGATCACTGTACCTCTTAATAGAGTAATCATCACCAAAACAGAAATCAAACCAGTGGTATGATAAAACAAAAAGTGGATCTATGTGACATGGCTTAGAAAAGCTTGGGTAATATAATGAGTTTGTTTATTCAAGTATTATCGACCGCTTACGTGAGTTAGACAAACTGGAGTATTTATTTTATAAGCTTGCATTTATACTGATTTCAATGGATTGATCTCTTGGACATTGAATCCTCACTGACCGACACAATCAAGTGTTAAGATTAATAAGAGGAGCCACACCTATGGCATTCACAAAGTGAACGTCTGCTGTGGTCCTGGGTCCTTGTGGAACCTTTAATTCTTTCCTTTGGTGATTCCTAGTGTTGGTACAATTATTAATGGTTGTTTTCCTCTGTAGTTTAATTAATCGGATTTTCGTTTAACCATGATCACAAACCGTTACATTTGCATTGTGCACATGAAAATGAGTCATATATCTGGAGAACAAAATGCAAACAATAATGTAAGAAACGCATAGAAGACAAGTCACACATTTGTACCTAATATTGAAACTGAACCTTGCTCAGCACACGAAACGTGTAAGTTTTTTTTTCGCAAGTTTTTAAAATGTTTTGAATGCTGGTTTTGAAATCGGCAACGATGCAGCAGTGTGTGCATGCGTCTTCATAATTATCTAATGATATAGACGTTACATGAAGTAATTGATTTATTATAGATAATTGGCTGCGTTTCTTTTAGTAATCTAACATGATTTAAAAACCAAATTCTAACACATGGGATTCTCAGGTATATAAACTTAAGGCAAAACATATATGATTTTTTTTTCAACTTAACTCATCCTCACTTCACCACAATGTTCCATGAACACTATCTTTCATCTTTACACCAGTCGTTATTACTTCCGTTGATAGGTGCCATGTGATCACAGTTGGTGTTATTTGTGCACCAATGAACTGAAGATTTCGATTTATCTTGTATATCAAAGCCTCGATAAATTATCTTAAACAAGACCAAAGAATATGTTTAACCATAACAGACTAACAAAACACAAAAAGTATTTTTTTTGTTTGCCCGGGAATGTTTCAATATTGCGTGACAAAATGATATAAACTGATGGTGCACTTTTCACAGGAAGAACGGCATTGCTGTCTGACGGTTTCCGGCGAAAGGGTGAAGTCATTTGGGCATTATGAGACACTATCACAGCAGAACACACTACCATTAAAAGCTCGCACGTGATTTTCCAATACCATTAATTACGTGTTGTCCATGCAACGTAACGTGAGGGGAGAACACGGGTTTTGATACCTTCACACCGTCAAACTGCCGTTGCTTCTTATCAGTGCAAAGCAGTTTGATTTTGTAATATACAAGAAATTATGATGTAAACACTCGCTGATAAATGAAGAGGGAGCACTCTGAGATCCCTCAAACTAAGGTATCATTCATCGCCCGGGGTTGCTATATACAGGAAGGGAATAGGGGAGCACGCGGACCTACTGTTATCTGGTTACAAATGCAGGGACTTAATAACTACACCACCACTCTGCGACTATGACAGTAAAAGAAGTTATAATAATAATAATAATAATACTAATTATAATAATAACTGTAATACTACTTTCATAAGTTAATATACTTTGACATGGTAAACTAATTTTTAGACCGTGATTTAATACACATTTTCTTATATTGTCAAAAAAACAAAACAAAAAACAAATGAGATTATACAATTGACCTTGAAACGGTATATATACCGAAAGATCTTACTAAGAGGTGTATGGCTGAGGTTTCCGTTGTGAATAATATACCATATGCCTTATCGTACTAATGCCATTATTGAGACATGCAGAGCAGTGAGCTTGCCTCCAATTCTACTCAAATAAAGATAGCATGAGAATTCGCATCCTTACCCCTTATGGGTAAACATATGTACGGCCTTATCATTTTTTTCTGAGAATATTTATTTTCAGAGGACATGATTGTAGACTCTCTTAAGCCAGAGTGAATGTTTAGGTAAAATCATACACTCCAGCAAATTTTTCTGACTATTACCCAGCAAAAGATTTGTCTGCAAATGTTGGACGACAATTTATTATCACTTAATTTTCAATGGTATAGCTATGCTTAATCTGTGCGTCGCTGGAACATTGCAAACGCAGTATAAACCAGTCAAAGACATCGGTTCCGTGGCAATCTTAATAGTTAGAACGGTAGGCAAGGGATATTAGCTGTTTCCTCTACGGACCTGTCCTCCTGGGAATTTTACAGTACTAGTTGGCCCTTGCCTCTTCACGGAAGGGATGGAAATGTCCCAACAGGGTTATATGGGTCGTATGGTATGGTAACAACTTTTTTCCGTGATCTATATATAAATAATATATTTAGACCACTTCTAATACTTAAGCCGAGCCCCTGTAAGGATGGACTAGGGAACTTGGCTAGTCTACCTGGCATGCCTTGCTCTTCTTGACATCTGATCAATAACCAGCAGCAAGCCTCGTAGGAAATTTATGTCATCCATATAATTGGAGATGTCGAGTGGAAGCGTGAGGGATTACCGCTATCTGATCCCACATTAATATCCCCCCAAAAAACCGCAAGTTCCATCTGTGTTAATATAATTCCTGTTCCAGTTCTCTCCGGGCATATTTTATACCTGCCACAAGCAAACCACAATCAACGTCACGCTCAGACCGTGAATGTCACTTCCGTTAGCCCCCTCATTTGTTAACCAAGATAGCAAGAGTAATAAACAGTTTTAAGGGCCATCAATTGAATTATACTTCAATTCGCAAACTATACGACACCAGTAATGTCGTAAAAAGATACCAAAACCAAGTTGTTTTAGGCGGAGGGGTATTTCTTATCCCCCGGATCAAAGTATTTGTTTCAGCCGGAGTGACCTTTATATCTCATTAATGAATGCCAGCTGCAAATTTTAACATCATTTCAAGGCTATCTTTGATGCTTTGTTTTACAGGCATTCATGTTGGAAGAAGTATTAGCCATTAAAAACATGGGTAATGCTCATGTTTTATAATTGCGATGAAACCCTGGCGCTTAAAAGAGTTGAATCATCCATTCTTTGTAAATTGTGACAAAATTATTTGACAAAAATAAATATTTTTTTTTTTCTATTGAGGCCATCTATCTCTCGGAGATATGGAGGCTCGGAGACGACAAGAGTAAAGAAAAATATTACTAAACCTTGAAGAAGTAAAAATTTACTACGATTAACTAACTCATTCCCCCAACTAACTAACTCGTTCCCACGAATTATTATCGCGTGCGCACGACTTACTGATGCCTTAATCACAAACAACCTACGATTTTTGCTGTCGTACGATTTCAGCGTAGGATTCGGTTGTGGAGATCGATTTAACCATTCATATATTCGTGTTCATTGTTAAAACGCTTGGCCCCTTATTTTAAGAAAATACTGCTAATAAAATCAGCTTGCGTTTTAATGACACATTAAAAGGGCAAGATGTAAACTGAGTGTATATGAAAAAAATCCTACTGGAAGAGGACTACTTCATCTGGAAATTGAAACCTTTGGTAAGCACACCCAGTAGCCAGGTGTTTTGGATGAGTTTGGCAAATTTTAGACCTGGATAATTGTAAACCCAAGCTAAGTCTTAACATCCAATAATTCTTTAATTACACCCTTAAAAAATAAAAAACCCTACATAGAATGTGTAAATAAGGTTAATGATTCACACATACCATTACCTTACTATATTGAAGAACTTATTCCATGGACAAACTTGGGGTATGGATACAATACCAATGTTTTCATCAACTGTAAAATGTCCAACCATAATCAATTAATCATTAAGATCAGTATTCTCCTGTGGATACTCTATATAGATTGTAGTGTTTGGTTGTCTAGGGAGAGTGGTTTTTTTCAGATTTGATCTTGTCCTGAACAGAGACACCTTAATCCGTTCATGTATATATGAATTAGATGAGATGCTTACAATCTTCGTTCTTCATAATAAGGTGGCCTGTACTGTACACACCATAGCTTTATAACCAAACTGATAAGTGCTTTACTGCGTTTTAAACGTTACTTACAATACACATTGGCCGGGACCTTTAATTTCTTCCTTTGGTGACTGCAAGGATTGTTCGATTATTCGATAACATAAATGATTGGTTGTTTTTCATAGCAGTTAAATCAATTGAATTTTCATGTCAGCATCATGAGAAACGGTTACTTTGCATTGTGCATATGCAAAGAAGTCATATTATAGGAGAAAATTATATCACACAGTTATGTTAGAACCGTCAAGAAGACCAGTCACAAATGTGCAACACATTTTGTAACTGATCCTTGCTGAGTACATGCAGTCAGTAAAAAAACCTTGACTTACGGGACTTCCGAAAGTATACGTGATGTTGTTAGTGCTCGTTTTGAAATCAGCCAAGGTGATAGTGATAGATTGTATGCATGTGTCCACCAAGTTTTCTTATGACATAGAAAATTAAGTAACCGTTTAATAGAAGATCATTGCCTACGTTTTCATTCATGTGATCTGAAAACGAAATACTAACACTCAACCTTAGTCAACCAAAACATCATTAATTCACCACAACATCTCGTAACATCTATCGTTATTTCTTCCACCGATGGTGTCATGTGAATCATATTAGGTATTATTAGTGCACTAATAAATTGAAGAATTTAACATATCTTGTTTATCAAAGCCTCGATAATTGAACTTAAGTAACACTAATGTATACATTTACCCTTACCTGACTTATAAAACTCAAAATGTAAATATTTGTTTATTTTGTACAGCAATATTGCTTGACAAAATGATATTAAAATGATGGTATACTCTTTGTAGGAATAACGGCGTTGCTGTCCGACAGTTTCGACGAAGCAGCCAAGTCATTTGAGCATTATGACAGACTAGCACAGCAACACACCATTCAACCCGCGCACGTGATTTGCCAGTATTATCAATCACGTGTTGTCCATGTCACTTGACGTGCAGGAGGCCACGAATTTCATTGCTTCTTAGCACTTAAAAGCAATTTGATTATGTACTATGATGTTATAAATGATTTATCCACTCGCTGATAAATGAAGACGAAGCACCAATGAGGTAAAAATCTTGGCTAAAAATCAGCTGTAAATAACATACATCATGCTCCTCATCGTAGTAATGCCATTGGCGAGACATGCAGCGCAGTGAGCCTGCCTCGAATCCTACTGAAATAGACATCACATCAGTATTTACATCCTATTCCCTGATTGATAAAAATTTGATGATTTTGCACGGCCTTACTATTTTCTTAAGTAAATTAATTTCTAAATGATGTGATGGGCAAATCCTCTTGATGGAGGGTAATAGTTCGGGCTAATGCATACGGCAATCCAATAATTACTTAAGACCAATACCCGACCAATCTTATCACATATGTCAGCGGATTTGGGACGACACCTTATTATTACTTAAGGTATCAAGGGTACAGCTACGTTTTATCTGACGCGAAGAAGTCGGAAACATTCTATCACCCAATCAGAGACATGGGTTCCTTGAACACTTTATTGTTAGAACATAGGCACGGGGAAATCGCTGTTTACTCTGCGGACCTGTCCTCTTGGGATATTTTCAGTTCGATTTGGCCATTGCATATTCCAGGAGGAGATGGAAATGTCCCAACTGGGTTATATGGGATGTGTGGTGTGAGTTTCTTATTCTTGAACATATCTATATAATAGATAATAATATGTAAAGAATGGACCAGGGAACTTGCGTTTTTTTCCTGGCATTCCTTGTTCTACGTGATGTCCGGTCAATAGCGAACACTATTCCTCTCAGGAAATTTATGCTGTCCATATAATTGGAGATATCAAGTGGAAGCATGAGATATTACCGCTTCCTGATCACACATTAATATTCCAATAAAGAAACCTGCAAGTTCCGTTTGTGTCAATATATTTCCTGTTCCAGTTCACAAAGGGAATATTTCATACTGCCATCAGTAAAACACAATCTACGTCACGTTCAGACCTTGAATGCCACTCTCGTTGGCAGCCTCATTTGTTAATGAGGATTATCCAACAATTTACAAAATAGCAAGCATCATTGATGTCGTAAAGATATCAAGCTCCATTTGTTTAAGTCGATGGGTTGTTTTTATCTACTGGATCAAAATATTTTTTTACGCCGGAGGGACCGTTACATCTCCTTAATAAATGTGAGCAGGAACGTTTAAAATAAGTCCAAGGCTGTCTCTGATGCTTTGTTTTATAGGCATAATTAAGCAAGTTATATTAGAAGGTGTATTTGCCGTTATAACAATGAGCTTTATAATTGCGAAGATATCCTGGCCTTAAAAGCGTTGAAACATGCAATCTTTGAACACTGTTCGGAAAAAACTTAGTGTTCTCACACAAAGTTTCATATCCAGGAAATCTTTCAAGTAAGCATCTTTGGCAAACCCGCTTCATTTAAAATCAACTTATAATCCATTATCATGTCAAACCCGGCTGGAGCGTTAAATCTGATGGTATTTGTTTTTAAGAAATGTAATTAAATTTTCATTTGATATTTTTAGTATTTTTTTTCATTACAGATATATATATATATAATCATATACATACAATCGATATCATATCGAAATATATTTATAATCCAAATAACAGCAAACCAGATTTTAACGAGATAATATTTAACTACATGACAATATCATAAAGGCCTCTGTGCCAGTTTAAAATTTTTATTTACTTTTGAGGTCTAAAATATTAGCGCTAGTTTTAAAATTTTAATTAATTTTGAGGTATAAAAGATTAGTGCCAGTTTTAAAATTTTATTAACTTTTGAGGTATAAAATATTTGTGCCAGTTTTAAAATTCTATTTACTTTTGAAGTTTAAAATATAAGTTAATTAATAAAAAATTTAAACCATTTCGTTAAATTTTAATCAAATGATCGGCTTTGCCAATAGGCTATTTTCATTAATATCCTGATTTGTTTATTTTGGTTGGATTGTTTGTTACTAAATGATTGCTTGAGCAATCGATCTTTGTCTTAATTAAATGATATTTGTTCCCTTCTCTGTACTGCCGCAAACTGTTTATTATATTACGATTATTATATAATAAAAGAAAACCGTGCACACATTTCTCTCGGCTTTTTATAATATCTTTCCTGAGCTTAGGTGCCACAAAGTTTAAGCAGGATCCAGAGAGCTCCCTTGTGCCCGCATTGAGTGGGGTAAGTGAGCGAACCAGACAGGCAATCGACAGTTTCTGTGATTTTCTATTGATTATAATTTTTCTAATTAACCTGATTTCAGCGCAACTTATATCTAAGCAATTCACAATCCTTTCTTCGCCTCCTTGTTTGACGACTTTAGCATACCAACCTATCACCTGCCAAACAATGTTACGTTATATCTACTGTGTTACCTTGTCCAAAGTTAGCATTTTGTAAAAACTTCTATGTATGCTGTGTTGTCCATTCTGAATCGAATTTGATTAGCCCTCCTATTAATATAGTGCTATTGTATAGGACTACTTTTTCTCAGCTTTTTTTTTTTAAGAAGTTCAAGCCTTTTTGTTTATTTTGTTGAGAAATAGTGATTGGTGATATACATGAATACAAAAGTCCAGTGTTATAATATTGGCGGGTTTCTTGATACATTAAAATTTCACACATACAAAAGAATATCCATTACTTGATGTAAGAGATTCCCTCGCTGTTCGAAATAGATCAGCACTCAAAGCCGGATATATGTAGGTCGTTGGAACAAGTGGTTGATTTATCGGGCTGATAAGAGAATTTTACCTTTGACATCCGACAGAATCGGTGTCGGGAAATTATTTTCTCTTTCAGCGAATTCTGATAAATAGTATAAAACATTATCGTCGGTATAGTAAGAACGGGGGAACGACATTTGTTTTGATGCCATGGGCTTCCTGGTCATGATACTTCTTAAAATGGCGGCTATGTAGCTACCCAGTTGCGCCAGGTCCGAGGATCGAGGTTAAAAAAATAAAGCAAATGGGGAAACAAGAAACATCATATCAGTCGTCAACAACATGACCTTATATAGATATCCGATACAGATAAAACGTCGTACAACACGATCGAATATATATATATATATATATATATATATATATATATATATATATATATTTATAAAATGACTGACTGGCTACATTTTAAGTAGCACCAGAAGGGGTATAAGAGTCCCAAAGTTCACTTTAGACTGATGACACTTGTGTATATTTATTGCTATATAAAGTGATAAGTAATCTATATCACAAATTATATTCAAAGGAGAGGGGTTATTTTCATTTTCCCCCATACATCTTAAGAAATTTGGTATAATTTGGGAACTACCGCAAAGGCTCTTTCGAAGCGCAATCTATTAGAAAATATGCGGTTGAACTCGGTTCATAAAAAATCCGTTCATGACGAACTTACCACGGTCCCACAAACCTGTCCCAACCGAGGAACGGGTAATATGCTATACAAGTAACGGTCTGAATATCCTTCTCGGTAAATGAAAAACGTATTTTCACAGAATGGTCACCTTCCTGAGAATCATCAAACGTTTGCATGAATCAGACTGCATGGTGCGTGTGCTGAACACTTGCAATTGTACTGATGTCTATAGATTAATCTCACTGATATTGAAGCAATCACAGTTATTTGTCCAAACGTCTCGGTGTAAAAATCAACCTGGTCTACCCGGTATAGGTCACACCTGCTATGTTCACAAAACCTTCAGAAAGGGTGTCAAGGAATTCAATCTGGCTACTGTAGGATATTTACAATATGGCAGTGATACTCAATGTTATGGCTGGTCAGATAATCTTGTCCTATGCCTTTGTTTACTGGAATACACCATATGCGGTATCGTTCGTAAATTCGGCAAGAGTGTTCTATGGCAGATAGTTATTTTTATGTGAAACAATGTCATGCCTTAATTTCAAAAAGCTCATTTTATGCATTAATTACCAAGAATGTCACTTAACTGCTATTCAACCGGACAGGTTTAAAAGAAACTGGTAGTTGTGCAGTGAATGCGCCAATAATTCCACCTGAAGCTGTCGGACGCAACACTGAAGAAAGTCTTGTAAGAGATTGTAAGAGCGGGGTATCCGGATTTAAAACCGAAATGCATAATGCGATACCATGTTCTCATTGATTTGACTATTATGTTTCCTGTTCTTGACCGAGAAGTGGAGTACCTTGGAAACCCTGCTGTGGCTAGCTGTGATTAAGGAGGAGGAGTTACAGGACAAATGCAGTGTGTACCCACTACGTAAAGGGGTGTGTGGCCTATCACCTGTTTCCTTGAACTAGTCGTTAAAACTGATGATCGGAGGTCAGGGGTAACTCGTACTTTAAACACATTTGATGCTTCAAGCAACTTTTTTGTACTACCCGTAGACCTCACACATCCAAGCAACTTATTTCAAACCGATACACGTTCAGTCTACTCACATTCAGCCGCCAATTTTTCACGACGCATTATGATCAATTTTCGGGGATATATGTCTGACTTATTTACACGTCAGTGTCCGCCAGCTAGACTGATTGTTAACCCAGCAGAGAGCCATTTTCTGACAGCCTTAATACGTTATCAATATTACTGAGTAATCGTTATTTTTACACAGGAGAGTTTACATTTCTAGGTTACCAACGGCACAATCACCAAAGTGATTTATCCTGTACATGTCAATATTGACAGTGAGTTTACCGGGTCATGATTCGACGACCAATGTCAAGAACTGTATCTCGTTCAGGAAAAAAAATTAGAACATACCCGATGTTTCAAGTGAGATCTAGGGAAGATGGACCACAGAACGCAAATAGAGTCATCTACGTTTTCTTTTAGCTATCAGCTGAACATTGATCAATATATCTCAATTTAAATATCACCATCAAAAACTCAAAAATGTATAACATATATCACATTACTTCAAGTGAAAGAATAATAAAGTTATAGTTGTGCTTTTGATATAACGATGTAAAGGGGGTAGCCGAGTTACCCTTTGCAACTGTTTAAATGCCAAAACCCCCATTTGATCGAAAGTCGGATATCTGTTTTTACATTTGGCGAGATTAAAATGTTTTGTATTGCCAATTCAATCTACCATGAGCAGAATGACTATTCGATTATTTGAGTCTCTTGGCACTTAAGAAACATGAAAATTCTGCCTAGGTCATTTCTATTTTCAGTCTTAATTATTGAAACCTGGCGCCCTTTTAATACTTGGCAGAATCAAATATATGGATTACGCTTGTATTTCGTGAACTGGAGGCTTCACTGCAGTCCATCTTTGTCCATATGAAGGAAGGTGACTCCAGACCTTTATTGAAAAGCAATCAGCTATAAAGTAAATAATACATTTAAAAGAAATACCGACCATTTTACCTCAGTCTATTTATTTTTCACGGAAACGGCAGAATCGATTAACATATCAAATACAAATGATTTATTTTTTGGCAACTCATTTTTATTTGATTTTACTGATTACACTACCTATCTAAACGCGCTAACCGTAATCCAAACAGAATTATATAAATGTGTCTATTATTAATCTATTATTACTCCTATTATGTCTTGGCAATTTCTATCCCGATCAGATCATGCATTAATGTTTTATTTGGCATCTGGTTCTGCTCCTGATTTGTCTATTATCTTGAGCAGTTTCAGTTGTTGCCTACAAAGGAAGGGGTTAATACAGTTCATGCCACACACACCTATTACTGGCAAAAGACTGTCACGGTCCAAGTTACTTTATGCCTTTCAACCCCTCCCTATCCTTCTGAACTTCTATGTCAGCTTGGACGCTCATTCGGCAGAGTTTGTATTAGATTAATACGTTTTAAGAGAATAATTAATCTCTCTCTGATTCTCAATAATTCAAACGAGAATTTAGTACATTCTTTGACAATACTATCAAACAATTTACCTTGTCGGCACGGTTAATCCTACGGCAAAGCGCGAGTCTTTCAGACCGTGGTATTTGGTAGAGGAAAAAACTCATTTAAAAAATACCCCTCTTTATGTAAAAACCCTTTCATTAATTTCAGATTGATTGTGCCATGCATGCTTTTATGTCATGGGTTTGCGATATTTTGATTTTTAATTATATTATCTAACTATATAAATACAAAGAACTGTCCATTCGTTAGATTAAAGGCATTTTCCTCCTCTGCAATGATGTGAAAAAAGGGACACACGGTTAAGCCGATAGCGATGAAAATAATTGCTCCCCCCCTTCTCTCTCTCTATCTCTCTCTCTCTCTCTTTCTCTCTCTCTCTCTCTCTCTCTCTCTCTCTCTCAGACGGTAATACTGTTTTTTTTATGTAGATCATCTTAAGAGAGAAAGCCCGTAGCTTCAGAACATATCAACCAGAATTCAGCACTGTAGTACTTATCAGTATTTATCTGTTCTGCTTTCATAAAATGTAAAAGATACATGTGAAGTCGGTTTTATCACTTTTTATTAAAACTGCGTCCCGTGATCCGGGTACTTGAAGTGGCCAGCATTTCTTTCAAACCAGTCCCTTTTCTGTGACATTAAAAAAAAATACATGAAGAAGTTTCAGAATTCAGTAACGAGCTTGAGATTAGCCTGGTCAGAGTTCTTTAGTTGCCGTCTGGCAGTCCCTCTTACGTAAATGAGTGAATTGAGCAATAGAGCAAGTTCACCGATATCAGCCATCATGCGATGAAGGACTATATTATTTCAAAATTATATTTGCAGTTTTTCCATCTAATTATTAAAATTATGATAAAAATATAAATTATAAAAAAATAATGATAATGAACGGTTCACTGTGATCAAAATAAAAATGTTAAAAAAAAGTCATTCAAAAGATAATACTAAATATTAATGTTAATTTAATATTAACCGTTGTTATTATGAATAAGCCAAAAGGGGTGGTATCTCGTTTACCATATGGAATCACTGAAGAGTCTCAAACAGCTTTACTTACAACGTATCTTGTACTTTTGCCCGCATTGCCTGGTTGCTTTCCAATGGTCTCAACAAGAATTAACACCGGAAACAGACCAAATGGGTTATTAGCTCAGCTGACTCTACTAGTCGATGTCGGTCATCTTTTAGTCCAGCATTTTGGTATTAGATCCGTTACAACTTAAAACTACACACTTCTCACATAAAATCAAGAAGGCCTTTGGGGCTTTGGGTTACGGTGACCTATATTCTGCTAGTTTTGGGGCAAAACCATGATTCTGAGTCTGACTGACAAATTCCTGTAAGTAGTAATGTAGATTGCATTATATTCACGATATTTAAACGAGATACACCATCTTCACCTTGCAGGATAGTTACGAAATCAACAGAACAGGAGCAGCTTTTATTTAATCGCATCAGGATTGAATATTATGTTTGTACTCGCAGACATAATGTATGTTACCAAACATATACGCACGGCTGCATCTGTCAGCTCAAAGTTATTTAATAATAAAGTTTTCCTGGATAAGATTGAAAATTTAACTCGTGGCACTACTTATGCTGGGCTACAACTTAAAGGGTATTTCAATTCTGCTCTATTATTTCGTCACGCGTTACAAAGCATCATGTACAGATTTGCACATAATGAATGTTAGATCCCTGGCCTATTTGTTGATGCAAAGCAGGTCTCATCATTTCACAGTCTCATCATAATGGCATAATGCTTCCGCTTGGACGCTGATTATCAAGCACCAGAATTCTGAGCAAATGTCTACTTGGGGATAAACCATTTCTAAGATAAAACATATTTCCACGGAGAAACATGTCCTGATTAATTATCTATATATATATATATATATATATATATATATATATATATATATACATATATATAAGCGAACATATGGCATAAATATGGCGTTCAATGCCAGTGTGCAATTGATATTAATACATTTACATATATTGAGATGAAATAACCACCTTATATGTATATTTTGTTGCAAGGCCTTAAAAACGATTCAACAACAAAATCTTTAATTCTTTTAATCACAGTGTATGGGATAACGAGTCACTGTTGGGTAGCCTAAATATATAGGAACAATCTTGCTTTAGGTATTATTCAGGCTTGAAAAAAAAATAACAATCACAACCTGCAGAATTCGCCAGCGTTTCGACATGATAAGCAGGTAAAACAGTTTACTAATTAGACATGAAGACATCTACATATTCCCGAGATTAAAATTTGCTCGTGATTCAATCACACTGTCTCATTGTATCACGAGAAAAGAAAATAAGGCCCTACATGCCCTTTCCAGCATGTTTGCAAGAGCTCATGACATCTTTATTGCGAGGGCTCTATGCACGAGGTATATTCTATTTCCTAGAAGATCTTCGACCCCCGGGTTTATTTACTGAAAAATGGTTGACGGAGGTGTCTGGAAATGTAACCAGAAAGTTAAATGGTGATGGATCTTTTATTCTGAATCTCAAAACATGGTTTCTTCATCAAGAATAAATTGAGAATAATGTTGATCCTTTCAGGCAGCTCCCGGGAAGATTGGACAGTGAACATTCTTCCAGGTGACTCACTTCAATCATGGCAGGTTATAAAGTTGTCGGAATAAGGGAAAGAACAACAGAAAACTACATTAATCTGAAATTAAATTAAACGCTCCCCAAAATAGCTCGTATCTACCTTCCAAAAAAAATAATTTGTGCCGCTTACTTGTACCGCTTAATGCAAAGTTTCGTCGGATATTAATGTCAATTAATATATAACAAACCCATTTTTTATGCCCTTTGGTGACCTACTTCGTTTTTGTTCCAGCAGTTGGCACTTCTAAAAATGCGTCTTAATAAGATTAACATTGTCGATCTTTCAAAATTTATTCTAGACTTACTTTTACACATTGTTATATAGACACAATCTATCAATGTTGTTAACCAGAGCATTAACATGCTGGTGCAACTGTTTAGTTTATTTCATATTTCCCGATTGATCTATTTGAGAGTGCCAAAGGCCCCAGGAGTAAGTCAGGTTACATGATGAATTAAACATATAAACCGACGTGTCCAAAGGGGTTCATAATTTTTTGCATCAAATGTAAATGATACAAAGATGAAATCGTATTGGAACGTGATTATCCTCAGCTGATTCCTTCAATCAATCTTGCTTTTCTGCTTTTTCATTATATTCTAGAGTAGAATCTGTCCAAAAAAAAAGAAAATGGGACCAGTATCAAGCCACTCATGAAGACATGATGGATTTTCCACGACATGATAATATCAATTGATATGAACACATCTAATCTTTGCTATATTCAATGATTGTCAGATGTAATCTGCGTTCATCAGATATGGGACTTAAGGAATGCCCATAGGGTTAGATCAGCATGTACATTATAACTGTTATCCACTAAGTAGACTTGCTATCTACGGATAATGATAGTAGTGGTAGGTCATGATGCCAACTCCATTGTGATAGAAATGTTGGGAGAAGGTTTGACGACACGCTCCTTACCTCAACAACTCATTCGAGCCTAGAAAACATTCAGAATTTTGCTGATGCTTCAAGGCATTGTGACGTAAAAATACGTCCACTTAATAAAAAGTGATGGTTCTCGAGAAATCATTTTCTTTCATATCACTTTTTTTTCAACAGCATAACCACGTAATCTATCTGCCGCTGAGAGAGGGAAAAAGTGTATAAACCAGTCAGAAACATGGGATCCCTGGCAACTTTGAAAGTTAGACGCAAGACTATATTTAGTTTGGGAATCCTCCTGTGATATTTACAATACAGGTCGGCCATTGTATCTTCCAGGAACTGATGGAAATGTTCTAACAGGGCTATATGGGTCAGGGTTGGTGTGTACGAATGTCTCATCCCTGACCTTTACAAATGTTCGTAGCCAGCAACATATTTAGACCACTGCTGATAATTTAGCGAGCCCTTGTAGGGATGGTCCAGGAAACGGGGCTTCAGTCTAACTGGCATGACTGGTCCTGGTGTGACATCTGATCAATAGTCAGTACCAATTGTCGTAGGAAATTAATGCCATCCATATGACTGAAGATGTCAGGTTGAAGCGTGAAGGATTATCAGTGCTGAATCCGATTTTATAGGTAACAAAACAAAACGGCAAGTTCTATCAGGGTTAATATAATTCCTGTTTCAGTTCTTCCCTGTTATATTTCATACCTGGGGTCGCTAAACACATTCTATGTCACTCTAAATGAATATCATTTCCGTTTGTTAATCAAGATGGTGAGGGTAATAAAATCATTCCGATGGCCACACATTAGATTATCCGACAAATTACATAAATATTCGAGGTCACTGATGTCTTACAAATTCATGAAGTCGTTTATTTTAGATGTTGGTTCTTTTATTCAACGGGTTTCATCCAGTCGGGGAGACCCTTTTATCTTTTCTAAATCAAGGTGAGCTGGAACATCAAACACCGATTCAGGGCTATCTCTAATGCTTTGTTTTTATTGACATAGTTAAGCCAGTCATGGTAAAGGATTTGCCATTATATTCATGGGTAATTCCTATGTATCATAGGTTAAAATTTAACGTTACAAGCGCCAAAATGTCAATGTTTTGTGAATTGTGCCGAAAGAAGACATTTATTTCTTTAAAATACCTTCAAGGAAATACACGTCTCAGAGATATGCTTTATAAATAAGCAAATCATTTAAAGTTGCTAGCTTGGCAAACCAACTTACTTCAAACTCAAACCTAAATCCATTATCATTTCAAACTAGGTAGATCGTTCTTTCTGACGGTATATGTATCAATGAAATTTTCATTAAATATTTTTTTTTAAATACGCAAGTAACAACCAAATCCATTCCAGCGAGGTAATATTTAACTTCACGACAATAGCATAAAGAAATCTTTACAGGTTTAAAATAATATTTACTTTTGGGGTATCATAAAATATAAACAAATTTATGATTTTATCATAAATGCAGTGCTTTGCAAAGAAACAACTTTGATGAAAAGGCTATTTTTTTCATTTTTGTTGAATATATTTTTAGCACAGCTAAACTATAGCGATCGGTCTTTGTCAGTCGTTATTTTGTTCGGACATTAGGTCGTACGGTTCTCCGTTAGCAAGGCATAAATCGTAACTGCCGGGCCTAGAACCCTTTAAATTAAAATCTAAAGAAGCTGGTCGCTAAACTATTTTATTACCCTAATGATCATACCACAACAAGAGAAGAGTAACTGGTAATTTTGTATATTTTTGTTTCTGGTCCCCTAAACTTTCCTTTAATAACCCAGTAAATATCTACTCATTCTCATTTTATATATAATATGTCAGACCTAGAAAGTTAGACTTGCAGGTGACGGTCTGTTCTGGGGAGAGTGAGAAGTGCCCATCGGGTTGGTGTGCCAGCAAGATGGCACCACAGGTTCTCTCCAGGTCGTCTTGCCGAGGTGTCATATGATATCTTAATGGATATTTTCTAAACTTGCAACTATTTGTCACATATAATTAATATGTGTTTAATAAATAGGGTTGTAAGATATTAGGCATATCGAGGCCCTGGGGGAAAGGATATTTTAAGACTGTCGAATGACAGCAGTCATTACTGTTTCTCAGCTGTGATTTCACCTAGAGTCTTAAAACCTAATGTTTATTGACCATGACTAGTTTTATCAGTTCCTTGAAACTGGCGGTGCCACCTGTACTCTAATATTTTCACGCATCATATTTTTTTCTATTTCTGATAGTACCAAATCATGTTAGCTTCTTAGCTTCTTTTATTTAATTTTAATTTTATTTTACTTGTAACTATAGTTACCTGTATTTAAGATTATTCTATGACAGCAATCATGTCAGTTTCTCAGCACTTATTGAAAAAAGTTATGGACGTGTTTTAATTAAAGGTTTTATTAATAACCTTTCATGTTTGGATCACCTGCAAATATTCGGAAGATTTCTGATGCTTTCGAGGTCAAATAGTCAAAGATTATGGTCACAGTAATGTACTTTTAAAGATTTCTTGATACACTAAAATGTGACACACACAGAAGAAATTCTACTGTTGTATTAATTTAATTGTAAAATGGATCTAAATTGTGTGCATTCATTACCGCGCTTTTTAATCAAAACTAATATAGGTCGCACCTGGTATTTTTACACAACCTTGAACGACGGGAAAGTGGGGGGGGGGGGGGTGGTCACAGAATCCAATGTGGTCACTGAAGAATATCTATACAACGGCACTGATACTCTAGGTAAGGGTTGGTCAACTTATCATGTTATGTATCATTGTGTCCTCTATTACCCCATATGAGAGATTGTATCACCGTTTTGGTAAACAACATTCTTGTTCAAGACAAATCAATAAAATAAAACAAAATCGCCAGTTTTCAGTGATTTTATTGCTTTAATGTTTACATTCCTAATGGTGGCCACTGCTGAAGGTCCAACTTAAAATCCTGGCCGCCGGACTAAAGAAAGCCTTGAAACTTTAAGGAGCGGGTTATCCTTGGTATCTCTACTGGTTGCATAATGCTGTACCATACTTTTATTGATTTTCCTATTCTTGTTCCTGTTTTACCAAAGGCGAAATACGGGAAACTCTGCAATAGCAAGCAGTGGTTAAGAAGGAGGAGTGAGAGAACGAATGCAACTTATACCCATTACATGAGGAGTGTTTCGCTGATCGTCTCATTCCTACGATTAATCATTATAGCAGATTATATCCCAGATATAACTGGGGCGTTGATAATTTTGAGGTTTAAGCAACTTTTACTTAATTACGCGTCATTGCCCGCCACACAGAGTGATCATAAACCAATCAGAGAGATAGGACTTCTCTGACAGCCTTAATCGTTAGATCAATAGCATAGAGTTATCGTTATTTCCTAAGGGGATCTGGCACGTGTGGGATATCTACGGCACAGGTCTGCCAAACTGATTTATCCGTCCTTATGTCAATATTGACAGAGATGTACACGGGTCTAGGTCTGATCAAAGCTCAAGAACTGTTTCGCGGCAGGAATTGACGATTAGGACAGAGCTGATTTTTCAAGTCAGCTCTTTAAAAAATGATGAGAAAACAAAGCTACTGCCATCAAGACTTTATTTTTCTTAATACCCACCGAATAAGGGAAGTATGTCATTTATCGGATGACATGAATAAAACGCGAAGGAATGAGCAAAGGTATTTTTCAGTTATAACCAAGTTTTGCTTGAGTGCTTTCCGCATCTGTATTTTGTAAAACACCATTTGTATTGACCATAAATATCACTAAATATTATATTAAACTCTATGATTATTTATGTTACATAAAATATTTTACCTTTAAAAATACCCTCAGTCATTCAATTGACTTTGAGACTCTTTTTTATTTAGGTCGAACCACGAACCCTAACCTTTGACAAATAATCCGTAAAATGTGATGCTTATTCTTCAATGGTAAAAGTTATGTGCGCATTAGAGGTACGGGGTCTTGTGGTTCCTGGTCAAATTAACAAATGTGACCAAAATTATAGCCTACGTCTAGACACTAAACTTATATCTGCAAGATACTCGCAGGGAGGCTTTTTTAGGATCTAATGAGCATGGGACATGCGGTTTCATATTTTTTAAAAATGTTTCTAGATCCTATTTTTTACATACTAGTCACTTTTGTGATGGAATGAACGAACCCATAATGGATTACTCGTGGGGTTGTTATATAAGAGAAATTACGGTATTCACTTGTTAATTTGCAATGGGTATTGTTATCTCATGTATTTGTAGCCCTGCTGAGCAGAACAAGCTAATCCTAAATTTGTTTTCCTAATTACTTTACTACCCCAATGATAAAATAAGGTGTTTAGCACCAAACACGTATCGCTTCCTCTACATACGTTACGTAATTCCAAAAATTTGAAAGTGAATGACTCGACAATTTTTTTAAGAATGGTCTATAAATTGCAATGAACATGCCTTATTAAATTTTCTTTGAAATCATGAAAAAGGTTAAAAGCCCATTTGTCCCTAAACAATTAAACGAGTTCCTTCGATTATTGAGTAATTAAATGGAGTTTTCAATCCTACTCATTGAAACAAAAACCAAAATACTTTGGAAAATATACAAAGTTCATATAAATAAAATTATCTGAACTTTAATTATATAGATTTTACAGAAGTTATATCTGCTTTAAGCTGAAAGCTCAAATCCTTTGAACACTTTACAACACAATATCTGCTTTATCTTAATGGATATCACTTACAAGCAAAGATATTTCGTAAAATGGCAGCTTCATGCCGTCAAACGTGGCTCATTCCAGTGAAAGGTGACTTTGGGCAGAAATGCACGTTTCGGTATGTTCTACCATCGCTCAATTTCAATGATAATCGATGACGAATTTAATGTATACCTTTACTGAAATACCGCCCATCTACATGTGTTCCAATATACATAATCAATAGGCAGAGTCAAACAAAACATATGACGTTTCTAGGAACCACAATTTTATTTTATTACATTTAACCAATCACAATGTGCCATTTGCAGCCCAGAGAAAAACATATTAATGTTGGGTTTGCCCCTGAATTCGGCCGAAAACCAAATCCTATTATTCATTGGTGTCTCATACATTTTTATCGTGACAATTTCTATCCAAGCTAAATCATGTTTGCATGTTTTATTTTCCTATTTGTCAGGTATTCGTTTTGTCATTTTTTCTCATAAGTTTCCATTGTTGATTTCAAAGGCAGGGTTATATAGTTTGTGACACAACAAATCACCGTCAGACCTAGGATATGCGAATTATAACAGATCTTGGTAAATTCCATGGTTAGCCTCCGTCAGAGCAAACATGCTTTGGTGGCATCCACATGAGTACAACTCTATGTATTGATTATTTTTTTTATTGACCATACAACCCCGGGTTTATTTATGGTACAAACGGGTTACGGTGGTGTCTTCGAGGTGACAGAAATGTCATCGGAAGGCCACATGGCGATGACGTTCTTATTTCTGACCTCAAGATGTTTCCCGTCAAGAGAAAATTTAGAACGCTATTAAGGTAGTTCCTTTTAGATAGGCGCCGGCAAAGAATTGATTCGAGACCAGTTTTCCAGGAGACCCCTCGTCCATCATGGCAGCTGATTAAATGTCGACGTCACCGAAAGGGACTTCAGAGAAGGATAACCTTGCAATCTTAGAAGGATAACCTTGCAAAAGCCGCATTTGTTAAGCAAAATAAAATCAGCTTCATAAGCCTTTCATAGGATTTGGATTTCAATGAAATCCCGGTTTACAGTTTATTCCAGCATACTTAAACGCATGGATCTTTTGAATCAAACAAGCCAATAATTGTATTACTTGTAAATAATTATTTTAATGCAAGGTGCCAGTTCCAAAACACAAATATGGGATTTTATAGTATTAATCAAGTATTGGCAATGACAATGGCCAAGTTATAAGATGTCGTTTAGGGCTCAAACCTCATACGTTAGCAGATCTCTCTGGAAGCTTACCAGATCGTAATCATGGGCAATTATAATTCAGAAATTAAGGAAAATCCACAACACACACTACAATTTTATAACACGCTTTCACTTAAGACAATTGGATCTTAGATGTGTAAAAGATATATTCATCACCTTTATACAATGTGTGAAACAAAACAAAGAAAATGCTATGCCTTTTTTGAGGACTTTTAGCCGCATCATTTTTAAAATGAGTTTTATCCAATATTGTTCCTGCGCTAATTCAACCATTACTTTGCTTAACATAAAGAATTATACATTTTTCTCAGCCATTTTTTTAAACAAGAGTAAAAAGGGAAAACATTAACGCTGAAAATGAGTTAACACTTAAAACAGGCTCCTTCAGTTGTAGAAAGCCCATAAGCGCCCTACCTGTACAAGCAGAATCTCTATCTTTAAATTCTTTTGCAATAATGATTTCGAACGAGTTTTTTCCTGTTTTCTTTAATATGCAACATGCAGACTTTAGCAGAAAAAAAAATTCAGAAACCCAGATCATGTATTTTTCGGTCGGAATCCCTGCCACGTGCACGCTCTTGTAACTTGACAGCCTTTGTAATTTGTAGCAACAAACCCTCTCTGGTTTCAGAGTGGGAGGGCCCGCAGGCTACCTGCAGGCGGATGTAATTCTTTCGTAAAATGACAGTTTTATGGTCTGTCCGAAGCCAAGAAATGTGATCGAAAGGGAAAAAAGCACGCCTCGGCGTCTTCCTCGGATGTCATTATCCGCAAACCAGACACGAACAAAGATCAAAGAAACGGCCATATTGAAGCATTCAATCCATAGGTCTTCGTATTCATTTACACACGGAATGACAGAATCAATGAGTAAGTCAAACGGAGCAACTCGCCTTTTTTTGTTACGATCCATCATCATCGATTATTCTCCTTTAACCTTACCGGTTTTCACTGTTTAGCCCTTGCAGACCCCTGTATAAATGTTTAATTTGCTTTCTGGTGCGACGGAAAGCCAGCCCCACCACGATTATTTATTTCTTCGTTTTCTATTGTTCCCTAGGAGGGCAAGGGAAAACGGCCAACGCCTCATTTACCTATCACAGACCAATAAATGCCAGTTTCAATGTTCATAGCATTTTATCGTCCATTGCGGAGCCCAAACTGTGTTGCCTCTGTGTTTATTAATTACATTCGAAATGGGGTCAATAATCTCCGATGCTCTTTATCAAGTTAAGGGTGAGCTTTGTTAAATGAATACGTTTACCGTATTTCAATCATTTTTCTTTTGTATCATGATGTGGCATAATTGATTCTAATACAGGTAGTCCAAGGCCCTAGTCATTTACCAATGTTCAAGTGTGTACTAAGCTTCCTTGTAAAACATATCTTTAAGTCAGTCATTATACGGATAGGCAATTATACCCATCATGCCCATTATGCCTGCTGTTCCAGAATCCGGATTGCAGGAAGTGGTTGAATAAATTTATGCCATCTGTATAAATGTCAAATACGAGCATTAAGGATACTGGCATGTAAAGCTAAACAGACAGTAATCTTTTGACTACTACTTGTTCAATATGTCTAAGTACATTTTTCACACCAGTTTGCCGCAAGTATATCCTATATAACCCTTCTCTAAATAAAAATCCAGGTTGCCTTCAAAAGGTAACTTTTACAGCCATCGGCCTTTTTAATTGTTAAATATCAAGCGTAATTCAGTTTCAACGCGAAAGGCGTTCAGTGCTCCTACAGTTAAAAAAAACACAACCATTGTCAACCAAAGACCAAATTCCTCTTTTGACGTTACTCCTTTTTTATGGAATTCCTATTTTTTAAGCTAAGCGTTATTTCCCTTGTTATCCCGGGTTTAAACTACAACCATTTTTTCAATATCGTCAGGGATACATGGTTTTTACTAATAAGTCTGTGCAAGAGAAGGATTTCCTCGCCAGCAGTGCACCCCAGCTTCCCGATCTGCGTGGTTACGACTCATCAGATTTAATGACAATATATGTAGCATTAAGCAACTTAAGTGCTTTAGGCTTAATATTATCTTTGTCGATACAAGTTCATGAAGCGTGACAGGCACTTACTCCACAGACTGTTGTTGTTATGGTCTTCAATTAACGAAATAAATGATACAAGGGCATGTATCAAAAGAAAAAATTCGTTTGACATCAGTTAAGCAACAGAAATAGGGACAAACCCAAATACGTTTACGTTTTACAAATAAAAGCACTTTTACATGTTTCTTTGACAAAATTAAATTGTTATACTAAAACAGAATCACTCTCCATGTCACGATCTGCAATAAGGGTGTGTGGTAAGAAATCTCATAATCATATGTGTGCTATGGAGCTTTAGGAGGAATCACAATGATCAAGCGAAAATTTTGTTTAATCCTTTACTTAGTACGCCTGCAAAGTGAAAAACACCCCTTTTCAAGCAGGCAAATACGATTTTCTTTGTCGTACCATCCGACGCACAAGCCCTTTCCTGTAGATCGTGTCAGTATGCAAGATACACTGAAATTACACACAAAGAAATACACAGTATTATTTTAAACTATTTTTCCCAGTTGATCACTGATATATTTTCTCTATGACGGGCTGATACATTCACGTTTTACAGAAATCTAAACAATGAACGATACATTTCATATGATATTGTTTATATTTTTTAGTAATTCCATAATGTATTTATGTAAAACAATTACAGATTTACGTAACATTTCATTGACAAAAATTCGCAAATAAAAATATTTTCATTTCATAAATTCAAACCGACATGAAGCGGAAGGGCCTACATGCGATGTTTCATATACCTTCTACCTTAATTTAGATATTCAGTGAAGGTTTTTATTTCACTTAAAACATTTAAATACATTTCAAATGTATATTTCCGTAAATATAAAGTAAATAAATGTTTATATAAACGTATGATAATCATAGATAATTATATAATGGATTTCAGAAAAAAAATTCGCATTAGAAACACATGGCTTGGAAAAAGGACTTTAATTTTCAGATCACCCGCAATTCATTCGTGGGTTTTCAAAAAATTGTTTTTTTTTATACAAAAATGCTTTCTATCCAGCAGCGATTGAAAGCTGATTAATATTGATCAGTACTAAGCTTTGTGTGAATACTAGTTAACTTTTTAAAAAAAAAAAAAAGTTTCTATCAGCGGCGAATAAATACTAATTGACTGACTGGTGTTGGAAACGCGATCGTGCTTTGGTCTGAGGAACCGCATTGCCGTCTGACACTTTGTCTGCATTGAGATAGTCATTTCAGCATAACGTCGGAGAGGCACAGAAGTAGACGATATCATTAAGGTGATTACCGAGGCCATTCATCACGTGGGGTACTGGTTATGGACATGTATCACAAAAGTTGTATTCTAAGGTATTTAAATATTTGAGTGTTAAAGACTAGGGTCTTTTAAGAGAGTAATAATAAAAGTAAGATTAGACTGATTAAAATGATTGAGTTATGATGTAAAAGAAAATATCAAACGCAGTCATTTTCTTCAAACTTAAACTTTTTCACTATAAATATTTCTTGCCCTATGTACTTTTTACTAGCTTTCTTTTACTCAAATATTCTGATTCTCATTGTCGATGTATAAAACCTTCTGATGTTTGACTGTAACCTAAAAATATATATGTTGAATGGATATAAAAGGGTCATATTTAGTGAAACAAGTAATGCAAAGAAAAGTTTCATTGGAAGCACTCGATATGGGCATTTAATGGTAATAAAATATACCACTGCGTTCTTCCTTTATTTCCATGACTAGTACCAGATATATGTTTCTTTGAATGAAAAAAAATATGATGACATAAAATCCTGGAGATAGGGAGCAGTTTATAATGATGATTATTAATTTTTAAGACGGCTATCTTAATGAATTCCCTTAATAATGAAAATAATTATAAATATTGAGGCTGGAATTTAAGACAGTGAGAGAGGTAGCTCTGGGGCAATCGATGGCGGATGATACATATATTCCGTAATTATTATAAAGAAGCCTAGCTTACTGGTTAATTTGCTTGCACGAGGTATCACTTGAATACGTTTTCTTTATCTAATCAGTCAAGTATCAATCGGTAGTTTGACAATTAGACTTGAAATATTTTATTTCGATTAATAGGGCAATGAAAATAGCAACGGTTGCGTATTTAAAAAAATCAACGTTGTACTTACAAATTGTCCATCCATAAGCCGACAGAGATATTGCTTTTATATCAAGAGACGTTTGTTTAAAATAGATCCTTACTAGTTAGTAAATATTATTCAGCTTAGATGTGATAATATTCCTATTCAGAGGTGAACAAGTGAAACAAATGATGCGTATTTACGTTTGTGGCACTACTAAGAAATTGGCTCTTTTTTATTAATAATATAGGGCTTACATCTAAATTTTATGTCATTGATATGTTCTCATTTATGCACATATAAAACAGACAGAGGTGCTGGCATCAGCAAACAGTTTAATTCTCTCGAGGTAAAATCGGACAACAGGTACAGGAAAGTGGATATTTCTAATTAACAATGTTTACACTTTAAATTTAGGTCGGACATTTTTCGAAAATTCTTTAAAGACATTATGAACCTACTGCTGACGTACATGTAGGGGTTATTGTATGCTGTGGTCAGTAAGTGGTCAGGAAGTATAACTGTGTTTTAGACAATGGTCTAAAGGTCATTTTAGCATATTCAGGGTTAATATATGAGAAAATGGCACCATATCTTCAGAATTAGAGGGTCAACCTTATGTCTAAACGACAGGTCATGACCTATTTCTTATAACATACAACAGCATAGAAAACCCGTAATATCCAGATGGGTTAAATAAAAATATCATTGTTATCATGTGATATCCTTTGTCCTAATTCAATTTCTAGTGTACCTACTAAATCTATGGCCGCTATCAGAGCGGGCCTCTTATACCTATGAATTTATTCCGTATCTAATAATTACTCCCATAGATCCAGTGCCAAATGTGATAAAGCATGCTAGTGATTCTCCCCATCATCGCCTCATTTTATCCTCTATTAGATCAATTCCAAGACACATGATGAGACACCCTCTTAATTCCGAATGAAAGTTTAATCAACCTCTTATAATACCATTTGGAGCTCACGCATCAATGAAAATGCTATAAATCAATACCCGCCTGAACACATTTGTCTGATGATTCCTCACTGCTGTCCATGATACGGTAACTGCTAGCGATATAAATACGGCTTATGTATGCGTCATTGACCGCCCGAGAGAGCGAATTATTTGTGTAAATCAAGCAGGCAGTTATGGGTTCCTCTGACAGCTTGGGGAGTTTGATTGATTTTCCCAGGGGACCTGTCCCTTCTGGGATATCTAAGGTCCGGGTCAGCAATAAAGATTTCTTCAAGGTGACATGATAACGCTCACTATCCTTGACCTGGATCACTGTGTCCCTGCTAGGAATATTTCTGAACTAATTGACGCAGCCAAGGTGCTTTTGAACAAAAGATAAATCCTAAAAGGTTTACCTTGGCCATCATGACCGCAAACTTGTAAAAAATCATCACATCAGGAAAAGGACGGCTGAAAATTCAAGTCAACTGTTTCATGGGAGGTGTAAAGCAATAGCATGAGGGGTTACTGCTTCCAGAATCTATATTTATTACTCCCAAAAATCTAATCCCATTCAGGTTTTCAGATTATGCTGTAAGTTTATCCTATCAGTTAGATCACAGTGTGCCGTAAAACCTATATTCATTGATGTTGCTAAACTGTCTGAGGAGAATTCGGAGACAGGTATAATTTACCACTTTATGACAAAGAGAAAAGAAACATCTGTTGCCATCCTAGCAATTGGTCTGTTTGTTGGACATCTTGGATTTAAAAATGGCCGCCATACGAAACCAAATTGCCAATATTGCAGATCATAAATTTGTTAGAATCATAATTAACCACTTATTTCCATTTTGGGGTCAAGGATTTTAAATTGAATCATACCAAAAATAAAGCCATGGCAGCCATCTTCTAGTTCAAAATGTCAGCCACAAAAATCTGACTTTACTGCCGAAGGTTTTGCTATCAAACTTGTTATATTCATTAAGTTGTTCCTACATCCTTTTCAGGGGTTAAGTGATGGACATATAAGGCCAAAAATGATGCCATGGCAGCCATCTTTGATTTAAAAATGGCCGTGTAAAAAACAAATTTTGCTGCCGTTGGTTTAGGTCTCACCCGTGCAAGAACCATGGAATCATTTTTGAAAAATCTTATAATAATAATTTAATTGAGAAAACACATTCAGGGTACGGTGTTTGTCTAAAAGCTCTTGGATTTTAAAATGGCTGCCACAAAACGCCGATGTTGCTGCCCATATTTTAGCGGGCAGACATACTTCATTCGTGGACGTAATTTCTAAACCCCTCGATTTCAAGAAAAAGAAGTGAAATTTTAAGGCTTTAAAAATTATTCCATGGCAGCAGTGCTAGATTTGAAAATGGCCGACAAACAAAATCCCTTTTTACTGTTGACATATTTGCTTTCCGACGTGCTAGAATGGTGGAATAATTAAATAAACCCTCAATTTCAGAGTCAATTGATGAAATTTATTTAATTCATATACTTTTAATTACGCGAATTCTGGGTCACCTTTTTTAAATCATTGAGCAAAGATTTCTCCACAACCTATTTCACAGACAGCTTAAATAAAGCGGATCTACTAACAGCATGAGATGTCAGTTTCCCATAGTTCTATTAAAAAACAAGCCAATGGCACTACTGGGGTGCACGGACTGTGTCGTTAGGAAGAGTCGAAGGAGAACAAGGTCCAGTCAATTAATAAATGCACCCAAGAAAATTAAAATTATAGAAAACGTACATGAATTTTCAATTCTCTCGATTAAATCCCACCATTTTTTCAGGGGCAGTATATGACTTTACAACGTATGACAGATTAAGGACTGAAACTTAAACTCTGCCCTTGAAGCTTAAAATTTATAGGTTGCTTGTAAGAGGTAAAGATGGAGGTGTTTCATTTACGTTTCATAAGACCAAATGATATGCCATTCACCAACTACTTCGCCTTCCTGAGTAACAGAACAATATAAAATACAGATGCTTTTAGGCATAACGATATAACACTGACGAATGAATATGATGTAAAAACAAAAGGCTGGTAAAAGATTGCTCTGGACCAGAAATCAGCTGTTATTTTCCAGTGAATTTACATTTACCTTGTTAAAATAACAATTCGTGTTTGCTTTTATCATATCGTTTATATGCAAGTCAATTGAGTTACTTAAGTACCATTAACAAACTAAACTTATAATTCTTTCTTGTTCCTCACTGCATGCTCTGAAACACGGAATATACCAAACAATGATACAATATTGCGTGAACAACAGGTGTTGGATTGATGAAAAAGCATTTGCGTGTGTCAGTAAATAAGTCCTTTGGGCGACATATTGGACAAGCACAGCAATAAACTGCACGATGAAATCCAGTTCATGACTAATTACTTCACAATATGTTTGTATTACGATTTTATTACATAATCATGTCCTTTGCAAATCAGTCAACCACGTATCCTTATGACAGTTTACCTTGATTGGCAGATCTATGATTTATCTTACTAGAAGTTCTGTTTTCTCTTTCCCTGCTATCCTAATATGACCATTCATTATATGAAACGAGTTTGTAAATACTAGAGCCTGACGTTCTGACGGGAGAACCGCGATTACTCAGTAATAACTTTGGTAAAATTCGAGTAATTGAAGTGTTCTTTACATTCAACATGTGCTTGGCTCAAGCTATTATGTCAAGATAGCTATATCGGTATTTGTTTAACTTCTTCAGTGTAATGAATATATCAAATACCTAGAATACAATACTGCAAATGAGATTTCGTCGCTTTCAGACAATCAGTGTTTACGGTTATCAATGTATAGCACTTCATGTAATCGCTTGAAAGGCGGTGTCTTGTAGTGATCATCGTGTCAGTTAGTCCGTCCGTCTGGTGTTTTTCTTTCCCGCGCAATATCTCAACAAGAACATGCATGATCTTCCTTAAATTCACAGGGATGATTGGTATCTATTAGGGTTCCGGATGTGTTAAATGACAGACCTGTCGGATTCCAATATGGCCACCAAAGCACAATCGGTGACTCACCTTCCCGCGCAATATAGAAACGATATATGCGTATGGGGTCTTGAATTGCAGCTGGTATCAAATATGGCAGCCAGAGTATAATTGGTGATTTTGTATTGCACATATTATTAGGGACATATCTTTTTTATTATGATTTGCACCAATGAAATTTTGTTCCCTCCTGCATATTGATAAAACTTTTTTTTGTTCGTCATATTTTTTTAACTGTAAAACTTGACCAAAATGTAAACTAGTCCAGCACTATCAGAAATGCGGGGCCCTATAAATACGTTTGTCAGACCACAATTAGTTGACCCATACGTCAGCTTATTGTCCGTAATAAATTCAGGGATCACACATTGGGTATGTTTTGGGCAGTTTGCCTAGTTCAAGGATTATCAGTGTCTCATTGTAACAAAACGACTAGTATATCTGAGTTGTGATATCACAAAACCTCACTTTTTATCTTGACCAAACAAGACTACCATGGAAAATAAAGAACAAGATGGTTCAAGCTTCCATAAACCTGGATACGGATAGAATATTTGGAATACTACCAGAAATGTTTCAGATAACATCTTTGGTCGGATGTGCTTTTTACTGAAAACAATATTGATCATTTCCTGCTACTCAAGTGTTAAGTTTAAGGGAGAGGAGGCCCTTACACCTTTGAGGTCATTCCTTAATTATCGACTTTAGTTTTGCTTTTGCAGCACATTATTTATCTTTACTAATGACTCTCATCAATCTTGCCCCTTTCCTGTCTCATTATATTCCTAAATGGATCAGTCCTAAGAACATGAGACAAGAGACTCCCTTTTTCATACTTAAACTACACATTTAAACAACTTATCAGAAAACCAGTTCCAGCACAACCTGTGGAAAATAATTCAAAGGGTAAACGCCACATGAACCTTTTTATCTCTGTACATCTTACAACGGAGAGGCAGGTCACAATATTTCAGGTTTCCTTTGTCTCTCCTGAAAGCCAATCAGTTCTCTAAAGTATATCCGTACAGTGGCGGACCCCCCCCCCCCCCCCTCTTCGTTTTGAGTAACATCAACCTTTTTTATGGTGGTTCAGACCAATTTTTCGACAAGGACCCTCTCCTTTCCAGACAAGATGACATTTTTTTATGTTTTCTTTTTGCCTTAAGCTCAATATCTTAAATACTATCTTGTAAATTGTTCACTTCTACAGTAATACTGTAGAGAGGGTGTATAGAGGAAATAAATAACTCATATACTTTTAAAATAAGAGATTCGTTTATGAGCACATGTTTCAAATTGAATCATTTAAGAGTAAGCTGCACCATGTACCACAGAAGGTTACTGAGGATACGGAATCAGGAAAGGGATCAAGTAACAATGGATTCAGATCAAGATCTTATTGACCGGTTAGTAAAAAAAAATCACTTTTAATGCAAATATTGCTCTTTTGTCAATAGCGCAGTTGTAGCGTAATGGAAAGAGCATATGGATGTTTTCCCTAAAATTACCCAGCTCTATCCGTGTGAAAATGCCGCATGATTTATATATTATTTTTTTCTTCGGCACATGTTGGAACATGTGAAAAGGTAGATATTAATTGTAAGGTTTGTTGATTCTGATTCACATTTAAGCCTTAGTAGGTGAACATTGATCCATCTTCATCAAATTTTCCTTATATCTTATGGGAAAAAAATGTAAAATTATGTTAGAGTTTGTAAAAGAAAAAAAAGCAGCAATTAAATAAGCTAGAAAAGCTAGAAAGCCTGTCATGTGACAAACTAACTTAAGTGTGTTCCTTCTGCAGTTAAGAGACCTTTTTTATACTAGGGAAAATGTAATATGCATATTTATTATTAAAGTTTGATCTAAGGTAGCTCTTAATCGAGAAAGGAAAACGTTATCCATGGAATTTGTATATTGGTCATTTGTTCTTTGCCGGTTTTACTGACACTTCGGGAACTGTTAATACTCGGGTGAAACGAGCTCTCTCTGGTTTCAAAATTGTCAGCAGGTCCACTTACAGATGTGTGTACCTCCTTCATTAAATAGTAATATCATGGTTAGTCCTAGGCGTTTCGCACGCCTCTGTTTCTTCCACAGATGACATTAGCAGTTAGGCATTTACTGAAAAATAGACATATTAAAGTGACAGCTTTGGTATCCGTGACTTGTTTTCCTTTTCATTCTTATATGTAGTGACATATTTGACTCCAGATTCTTATCCTGATTTCTTATCCTATTTTTATGACCAGGCCCAGTCAGGGCATTACTATGCATAACAGCCTTTAACAAGCAGTGTGACGTTTAACTGTATTGCATCACCTAGTTACTTTTTATTCATTCTAAATCATGTATAAATGTTTACTTTTCCTTCTATTGTGGCTGACTGAGTAGTCTGGATTCGTTTTTTTTTTCTTTCCTTATTAATCTCTATTGTTGTCCTTTTACAGCGTCCTGTTGTTCATACAAGGTGACAGGTGCGTCACATATTCATAAGCTGTTGTTTTATTGCCATCCAGATAAGTTAATGGTTAGCATATCGAGATGGTCATGTAGGTTAGATAAAGATATAAATGTGTTTGTATTCTTCTCAAGGAAATAAAAAAAATGTATGGTGTTTGACAACACTCGAAGGACTGGGAAAGAGGCTTCTGGAATATTCACATCTTAGTCAAGGCTAGTAAAGGGGAGTTCACAGCTGTTGCGTTAATACTAGAACATCTAACCTCTAGTTCTTAGTCAAAATGTTCAGTCCAGCACATTCATACAATGATTACTCTTTAAGCTTCTGCTTTATATAGAGAAGCTACCAAGGCTGACACAGAGCCAAATCTTGTAAAAAAATGGGAGAGTGAAATCGCATTGTTTCTTCAATATCCAAATTTTAACAATGCGACACCCGCTCTCGTTGGTCAAATTACACTATTATTTCTGGTACAGGGCCGAGAGTACTGACGATATCCATTTGTTAAGTTGTTGTAAATATTCCAATGGGGGGAAAAACGCAATTTTGAAAATGAAATGAATTCGTATAAACGGTCCTTGAAATAGAGCCAACAATTCTCGAGTCCGAATGGAAAATAAAAGCGTATTGACTGGTCCAGGCGAGATAATCAAAAAGAGTTGATAATGCAATTTGTGTCACATGCTTGATTCAGCTGATTACCAGCCCAAGCAACTAGCAGCTTTAAAGGAATTGATCGATCACGAACTAATACAGTGCTAATATGTCCACAGTGGTATTTTATTATCTTTAAACTTCCGCCATATGGACACTGACGCCAATTTTTCCCGATAAAAATACACCCTATATACGCAACAGTTCTCCGCACATCCTCGGTTATTTTCCAAAAGTCACAATGGTATTTTAAGAGAAAAGGCTTCAAACCTACACACTTTCAAGCATCACATTACAGCCATTGTCAGGATATATGGAATGGTTCTCATGTATCAAATACGTGCACTCTAGATACAAAACACTTTAGACCGTGAAATGGTCGTACTTGTTAAAAGTCGCGTCCTACATGATCGCTCTATCATGTTTTAGCACTAGTAGATATGATGTCCTACATGAAGCGTTCACGCTGGATCATTAAACCTCATTCAATCTCACCCCAAATGTTCATTCTGTATCTTAACTACACTAGTTGATGGGAGATCTTATATATTGAGTTGACACTAGATCAATAAACATAATTTAATCTCAGGCCAAATGTTCAGAGAATCGACGATTATTCGGTGCCTTAATTTAAATACTAGTGGATGGTAGGTCTCACATGTTGCGTTTACACTAAATCATTAAGCCCAGTTTAATCATAACCAACATATTCAATGAATCGACGGTTGTTCTGTGGGAGGTGTTTCATGATGTGTTGACACTAGAATATTAAACCTTATTTAATCTCAGCCCAAATGTCCAGTCTAACGACGGCTAGCAAGTGCCTAAATTCCAGCACTAGTGAATGGGAGGTCTCACATGATGCGTTCACACTAGATCATTAAACATCAATTAATCTCAACCCTAATTTTCAGTGATAGGCGATTATTTGGTGCCTTAATTTTAATATTAGTGGATGGGAGGTTTCACATTTTGCGTTTACACTAAATCATTGAACCTCATTTAATCTTTGCCCACATATTCAGTGAATCGACGGTTATTGTGTGCCTTAATTTCAGCACAAGTGGATGGGAGGTGTCACATGATGCGTTCAAACTAGATCATTAAACCTCATTTAATCTCAAAGGAAGAAAGAGTCAATTAATCATAGGTTACATCAACCTTTCACTGTAAAAAAAATTGTTCCGCCTGTGTCGACTTTATTTAATAAGATATATTTAGCTCTAAAACTGTTATACAAAAATTGTGATCCTTTCGGTCCTAGTAGTTCCTTGCTTAGTATTTACGCTGACAGCTAGCTGTATGATATTTAATCGTTCTTTACTTTAAACGATGATAACAATTTCCGAAAAAGAATGTATATTTTCCTCTTTTTTTCCTTTTTTTATCATGTTTTGGATGACGTCAGGACTCGCCATGGTACAGATACTATTTCCAAAGACAAAAATAAAAAAAAAATACAATTTGTTTTAGCTGTGGACTGAACCCAGTTAAAGGTAAAGAGAAAAAAATGTTTCAAGGGGAATGTTTCAATGGTTTATCATGCAAGTAGCTTTGTAATATACTATATTGTATAAATGTCCTTTTCTCCCGGGGACACGTTTCTAAGGGCTTGATTTACCGCAGCCAAATCTTAAGCCATTTTCATACAGCGAAAAAGGATTGGAAATTTGATCTGACGGCGTTATATTTCAGCCGTAGACCATGAATAATCAATCTCACAAAGACGTTATTCAGCCGGAATAAGGTGATTTAATGCTCAGGTTTACATAACCGTAAGATTCATGACCTCTTTCGGTTGCCATTGATAGTATTTATCATTCTGGTGTATGACATGTTCAAGGAAACCAGGCAAGAGTCGGCCTGAAGACAGTTTCCTTTCGCATCTTTCATGAATGAGATAAATTCTTGGCACAAGAAAAGGCTCATGTTGTACATATGGTTTGTGTAAAACAACTGGTGATCCTGGAATTTGATATCCAATAAATTATTCAATGTAAATCAAATTTATTAGATTGATTCCAAGAAAACGTATTTAAAAACACTCCTAATTCTGCATAGTTTCGTAAAAACTGTTCCAACTCACACATCCAAGCAAATTATTCCACATTATTAAACACCTAATTGTGAAGAAGTTATCTGCTGTTTTATACCACGCGTAATAATTATGAATTTACAATCGATGTAAATTCAGCATATCTACGCGTTATTCGCCGCTCAAGAGTGTAAACCAAGCAGAAAGATATGTTTTTTTTTCTAAAAGCCCCAAGGATTAGATCAATATCACAGAGTAATTATTCTTATCTGCACTCCTGGGATATCTTGATTGATTTCTCCCGAAGTCCCCAATCACTGCTTGGCGGGGATACTCATCCCTGACCTCAAACAGTTACACTGCAAGGAATATATTTAGAACACTGCTGGTGCTTCAGCTCAGTCTTCTCTGTGGATAAACTGAAGAACGTAACCACACGATACCAGGATAGCTTATCAATATCAAAACCCAATCCCAACACGCAACAAGAAACGCAACAAAATTTATGCCGATTTAATTGGAGTTAACAAGAATTACCGCTGCACTGCATTTTAGTAGCTCTCACAACAAGAGCCGTATCTTCCAGGAAATGACAATTTAGAATCAAACGAAGCATCGTACACAAATATTGCCTAACAAAAACCAAAGTACATTTGTTTACGTTTAGTTTCTTTTATCAATTTACAGGCACTGGCCATTTACAGGCACGGGCATTACCGTTCCTTAAAGATTGTAAACGGATGGTGTTTGTAAAAAAAGACATATCAAAGGACAGGCAACATTAAAAGTAACACCATTTATCTAAATAGGTTTTTTTTCTTTACCCAGGAAATAACATAATCAGCGTAGAACTTTGTATAAATGTTAACGTATCCCCTAGTTCCGCTGAATACAAACTCCTGTTTTTATCTCATTTGTTATTATTTTTATGTTGTATTATTTGATCGTTCTTCAGGAAGGCTGAGGTTAACCTGGTCATTGCCATTCAAACCTGTCTGCAGCTTACTGTAGTAACTTTGGCGCCAGTTGCCCCTGTTTGCTAGCCTTTTGATAACGACTTTCAAGGTTGCTTACTTGAAGTATCTTGGTTTATAAAACGTTCTATGCGCCTCAGTTCAAACATATAATTTCAAAGGAATACCGGGTCCCACTGGCTGCTCTGAAATATATTTTTCTTGAATTATCTGGTTAGATAACGCGATGCCAAATAAAAAAACTATACCTAAGTGATCAACATACATTACAAAGCTAAGACGGAAAACTCTTACACCTTAAACCTTTTGAAGGCGAGATTATAGCTCAGCCTTGTAAGTATCTTGGTGCGACTGATCTTGGTCAAAGGTCATACCTTTAGTCATTTTAAAGTAACTTCAGGGAAGTTTATAAATATATTCAGAATTTATGAAGCTTCACCCTGGTAGGTGGCACTGTAGAATACAAGCAGTGCTTTAAAAATCTGAATGTATGTATGAAGGTATGATTATAAGCCTATCTTTTGCTTAAAGAACACAGCGAAAATGAGACGTGTCTTTTTGGTTATGTTAGTTTTAATATCCGGGAGATTTCGTATTTCAATTAAAAAAATTGTATTTTACCCATTTCAAGTAGCAGTGATGATCGTGATAGGAGTATTTTTCAATATTTTTCAACAATTGTCTTTATACAAATATAGTCATGTCATTATTATTTTGAAAGGTCACCTTTGCCCATTTGTTTAATACAGAAAACTATGGATATGGAAACATGGAGATTTACCGCCTTTTATTGCTTTGTTACTTAGCTTTCCCATGTGCTGGCTGAGTTTTATAGATATTAAGACATTTTTGCCACGCCGATCTGTTTTATGTTTTGCACAATAGTGCTGATTTGAAACATGTCGTAAACAAAGAACTAATTAACACCATTTACCTTCGGTGTTCAACAATGCGACGTTCTCAACAATGATAAGTCCTGCCTTCCAACTCCGCACACAGGTTTAAACCTAAGTAAACGCAATTGCCTTTTCATTGGAAAAAACAGGCCGAGATTTATATTAATGTAGAATCTTGTAATCCTTCCCGACATAATTGCATTAGTATTTAAATATACATTACAGCCCTACAGAATATAAATATTAAGTAGAGAACTTCGGGTATTGCTAGAAACTAAGGTTTATGTAAAAATATATAAACGTTACCTTTATCAGCTTCACGTTTTTTCTTTAAAATAGCAGCAATGCCATTAATTTACCCACATTTTTCACGTCAAACTAAATCCTTAAAAATTCATTTAAACGAGTAGTCACACAAAACTTGCGACACCTATCGGTGATTTCCATTCAACCTAAGCGACATCCGTCTCTTGTTTCATTCATTCTAGGTGCTAAGATATTTAATGTTCAGATATTAAGCGTAAATAGAAGGTCATATATTAAAGATTCGCTATTATAAGTGGTGAGGTAGTATTTAGCATGTGTATATACTGTGAATATATATGGCTGCATTACTGGTGAAGGAAACGTAAAAAACTCTAGCATAAACAAGACCGGTATCTTAGGCTGTTATGTCAAGTTGTCAGATAATCATTCATGTAACAATGCGCGATTCTTAGAAAATAATCATTAACAGATAATTAAGCAATTCAGACGAATGACTGACAGAAAAAAATCACATTATATTCAAAATTACGACACTACGGTATTTTATATCAGAATAGTAAAACCATAATTTGCAATAAATCAAACATAGCTGTAGACTTACATGAAGCCATTGCATGAACAAATAACATCTTGAATGAGGATAATAAGGTATTGGAAATAAACTTTTAATATATGTGTACCTTTACACAATTCGGGTAGCGCGGATCAACTATAAATATATACTTGGGTGCTGAAAAATATGCATTTATCTTCAATAAGATGACAACAACTTCATTTATATGTACTTGGTACTTGTTTCCATCAATCACGTAGGACGGACAAAGGGAAAGATGCCGGGAGTTCATAAGATTTGATCTAGATAAACCAAGGAAGCATTAAAAGTTTTACAAGAGAAACACGGTTTTTTTGGCAACCTTCACAGCTAGAAATGATGTTCCGATTATTATTAATAGTAAGAAAACATTCGACCATTGACTGGGATAAATAGGCATATCGGTTAAACTTTAGTTATGTTCTAAACTTGTCCTGAAGAACTATTCTTCGCCGGGCTTGCATTTGGAACACGGTTGTTTTTCAAGTCAGCCCTCTCTAAAGCACGAGGTCACTGTCTTTGGCGTACCTTGTCCATTATGACAGGAAATCAATATTCCACAACAAATACTCGGAATCGAGATTACGCTTGGACTATATTAAAAGCTCTCAGAGGAAAACTCTTGGTACTTTATGTACTCTTACCATTCTCCCTCATTTAGCTTTTCCAAAACATGCAATATCTGCCTTCAATTAAGCACAACCTATGTGACATTCAGGCAGTAAATGTCACTTCAGTTGTTACTCTCATTTGTTTATGGAAAAAAAATGTGTACTAATATACCTTGAAAACACCAAAATGCTCATTAATAGACGTCAATGTTGCCTTCCAAATACCAAAAGAGAATGGTAATTGACCAATGTTACAGCTTTTATAAATTTGATCCAATTATTAATGATTTAACATGACTGTGGCACTGCCTATAGTCACAGATAACCGCGTCGTGGTAAAATATGTATTACCATGTTAGTTGTGCATGATATGTAGGCGACTTTATGTTTCACGCTTAGTATTAATTGTTGAATACTGAAGATAGATCTATCGAGTCGACAAACTGTTCCTAGACAGATTCCCAGATTTTTAACAAATTCTGCAACCCTTTATATGCCAGAGAGCTAAATATTTGAAATCACAAGTTTTTTAATGGATATGCCGCATGTATTTTCCGACCAAAGTCCTACGCTCTTTTTTTTAGTTTTATCAGACCATATTCCGGTCATAGGAGCTGGAGAATAAAACAGGTCATAGAATATGTGAATCTTACAGAGGCCTAAACGGTCGTTGAGAAATCAAAACCGGATTGTTATGTGAACTTTATTAAGGGTAATTATAGTAGCAGAGCAAAGTGCTATTTTTTTCAAATATGCTAAGTTTATACAAGAGATATCTTCCCCACATTAAAAAGGAAAATAATCTGATCGATTATGTCTCACAGTTTTTCCCAAGTCATATTTGTCTTCGGTTGGCTCTGCTGAGACTTTCCTGTCGATAATACCTGGAAGGAGGTAGTGCTTGGCAAAAACAACTCCTGTCTGGTTTCTTAAAGGATTAACTTGCCCCAGTGCTTAAAAGCGGATGTACTTCCTTCGTGAAGTGACAGTTTCATAGTTGGTCCAACGCTGTCTATAAAAAAAAGAGACTGCGGGGCAAAATATCAGGTTTTGGTTTCTACCACGGATGTCATTAAGAATGCTTGGGTAGCGACATGAGTCCAAAGTCAAATGTAGTCACAGTAATCGTTTATGCAGAGCTCTGTTATAATCGATTATTCTTGTTTCACTTAGCATGTTCCCTGCACAGGTTTTACACTTGCAGAAACGCCATACAAATGTTTTATTTGGCTTCTGGTGTCACTGAAACAGACTCCTGATTTATTATTCCTGATGTTGTAAGCTTTAATTGTTGCCCAGGACGCCATTGTTAACACAGTCTATGCCACATTAAGCTGTCACCATATCTTACAAATAATATTATAATGTTGCGCCTGTCATTTCTTATCTATCGTGTTCAACTTGTGTGCATATTTTAGTACTCATTCGGAAGCCGGCGTTGCGCTGACCCACTCGTTACTCAGTTTACCTAAAAAGAACAAATGGTATTTTTTTTCTTCATTACTGAGGCATGTGTGAATTTAATTAATTAAACACAACTGCATCAATACAAACGGACTATTGTAGTATTTCCACAATGTTTCTCTAGTTAAGAGAGGAACATGTATGGTATGAGAAAAGATGATGTAGTTGCAAAGTAATGGAAATATGATGAAACATCATTGACATCAAAGTGTGCCTTTGTTAAATGCAATAAAAGTTCAATCGTTCAGAGAGCATATTCAATTTCATCTATATGAAATGACTTGATAGTGACAATGAGTCGCCTTTTATATATTTATGCTTGCAAGGTTCAGTCTCCCGTCCTTATTTTCTTATTTATAGTGTAAAAACTGTTAATGGGTGCACATAAAGATTGACCTAACTGCTTCATGTTTTAAGTTTGTTTTATTGGTGAAGCGTTTCATTACTGAACACACTAAAATATTTTATATCTGTCTACGTTACATAATGTTTTCCCGTCCAAAAGGGCACCCGAGAATGGGGCCCGGGGATATGAGGTTTGAGTTGTTGCTACCCCCTAGTCTACCGAAGTGCCATTCCTAGGATATTGATTTTATATACCTGTTTTTTATTTTGGCAGAACGCGCTCAAGGGAAATACTTTACAGGGAGCTTATAAAAGCGGAGCAAACTCTCTTTATTGGCGAAGCGTTTGATTCGCTGGAATCTCAACAATTTGCTGGCATTGTGGAAAGTGTACAACCCAAAAAGAGACCCTGAGATCTCACAACTCTTGGTTCTAGTTATCACAACTTCAAAACAGTTCTTTTTTAATTTCTCTTAATATGGTATAATACGTATACTTTGTATTCATAAAAATGCAGTATGCAAAGTGCTTTTGAAGAAGCAATATAAAACTGGTATAATGATAAAAATAATTACTTACAAGCAATCGACATGGGTTCGACCGAGATCGGCCATACTATTTTTTTACCCTGATAAAAATAACTTTATATTTAAGGTCATCTAAGAGACGATCAATACAAAAGGATTTCACACGTTTATATTTTACAACCATCACATTTACATTTACAATACTACTGAGTGCGTTATTCAAGGAAGATAGGACTAAAGATAAATGGATTAAACTTGGGCAGTCTGGTTTGCAAAAATGAATAATGTGCTTCAAAACTAAGTCCATTTCCCAAATATGTCTCCAACAATAATGAACGACAGAGAGATACGCCATCAGATGGACGTTAGGTTTCCCTAACCTCTGACATTAGATGGGAGGGATTAAAAGTAAAACTTACCAGCAGTTGTAGATGTGGATAAATACTAGCAGTAGATAAGAGGGCCGACAGGTAATGTAGGTAGTAATGCCTGCTTACGATTGCTATATGCATGTTTCAAAGTGGTTTCTATCTGTAAATTGGTAGTTTGGCTTTTATCGTTGTTAAAGTGTTAGGCCTATCAAAAGACAAATGCATACAAACACACCAAGACACATGTCCACAGGGCCATAAAGAATCCAGACAGTAAGATGTAATCCCATTTTTTTTTCATTTAGTCGCCGTGGTTCACTAACTGCCCGTATCAGCGATATTAAAACCCGGCTTAACGAAGTTAATGACAAGTTAATGATAAGTATTATCTTATAACTGAAGGTGAACGGACAGCTCACTCATCAAGAAGAAAATTAACTCTATTGATTGTTACCAGCATGGCCTTTACATTGTATGTATTAATCATCAAAGACCCTATATCAGAAGAACAATCTGATTTGTTAAAAAACCGCTTTCACCAGTTGCTCCAAATGCATTGCACTTGTGTTTTTCCTTTATCAGTCTGTGGCAGGTGATTATTTTTTCTTCTAGGACACATTTCCTGTGTCAATTGTCTTCCAAAAAGTTGTTCCTTAGATGCCTATTAGCATAATTTTCATCCTAGTTTCGTCATCGATAGCTACTCTTCTGTGGATGTAGGAGTAGTTGTATCCACACTTTTGGCATCCGTTTGGATTGACAATATCTCGTATTTTCTTATACAGTTAAAAATAAAAGCGCCATTAAATAAATAATAATAATGAATAATAATAATAATAATTTATTTTATAAAGCAAAAACTCCATTCTATGCATAATCTTAACCGCCGAAATATTCAAAACATGATATAATGATTACTAAGTATAAGCTTTAAAAAGTACATAAGACGATTCAATAGATTCTGGACAAAAAAAAACTAAGATGGTTAAAACACTAGTTCCCGTACTGTATTAATGACTAGAGAGGTACAGGTGAGTTTTTAATATGCTTTTAAATTCTGAAAAGTTAGAACAGATTATCAATGTGTTGGGGAGACAGTTCAAGAGTCTAAGACCAGCAAAGCTAAATGCCCTGTTTTGTATCAGTGATGATATTGTAAATGGAACATATAAGAAATGTTCGTCATTTGAAAGTAATCCTCAGACTGAAACATGGTAACTGAAAAGTTCTTTCCGATTAGTGGAGCCATGGTGTTCATTGCTTTGAACACAAAAACAAGTATCTCATATTTTACTCTTTGCTGTATTGGCAACCAGTTGAGAGAGAAGATTATTAGTGTAATTTGATCATGTTTAGCACTGCCAGCAAGTATTATTGCTGCTATGTTCTGTATCCTTTGGAGACGATCAATAAGAACTGCTGGAAGGCCTCATATCAATGCGTTACATTAATCTAGTTTAGTGGTAATGAGCGCATGGATTAAACATTCCAATGTGTCACGGGCCATGTATTACTTAATTTCATTCAAGTTGTGGATGTTGATATAGGCAGATTTCCAGACAGACGCGACATGTACGTCCATTGACGCGTGGCAAGCTATTATGGCACCAATATTTTTGCCGAAGATGATGCAAATGTCCTCTGGTTACAAACTTGAAAAGAAAGCATGACAGACTTTTTTTTTTTTTTTTGGAATCACTAAAAACTCGACCTTGTCATCATTCATGTTTAGACTAAATTGACGCATCGATGTCAATACAGCTTCCACACAAGTTTCCATGTAAGCGATGGCGTTGTCTAATCCATCGGCCTTAAAGGTGATCGATAAATGAGTATCATCTGCGTTAAGGTAATATTTAATTCTAAGCGTACGTAGCAACTTGCCAAGAGAAGATGTATAAATAGTGTAGGCACTGATCACGGATAAACGGATCCTCTTATATAAACACATGGAAACCAAACCAAAGGTATTTTTTAACATGGAATTATTAGTCGGGTGAGTAAGGAAGTTGTGAAAATATATACCACTGATTCATTGTGATCAGCATCGATAGATATTTACGCACATTACTTCCTTATTTGATTAATCTTTGTCTGTTAGATGTGGTTCAATGTCTATCAAAAGAAATCTCAAGATTGTGCCCATGACAGTTATTAAGATGAAGCTCGTAATGAAATTTACTCTCTGCTTTGTCTTGTTTCGTATCGTAGTACGGGAAATGGCGCTCCTAGGTCATGACCTCGTATGACCTATTTTGGTCAAAGCGACAGCCCGGGTACAAGCGTAATTTGGTGAACCATTGGCATGTTATATGTAAATATACAGTATCGAAATTGTTGTATATTGATATCAATGTGTTGATAACACGATCATTATTAAATTAAGATTGTCAGGTAAATTTGGAAAAATTAAGCTTTCAAACTGAAACAGCTTTTCATTCGACAAGACAACCATCAAAGACTGCCGTTCGTACTTTTTGATGGGCGTCCGGCCCGGGGAGCGGTAATTATAGTTTGCGACAGTTTGCGCTTTGTTTTGGTGAATGCAAGGTCAAGACTATCCTTTAATAAATAATCATGCTGTCCGGATGCTGTCAATAATATATCTTCAATGGGCCAAGTGCAACCATCCATGAACTGCCGCTTGATTAGAAGATAAAGCATGTTACGTCGAAGTGAAACTCCCAAGATTAGTTTGCGAGGCCTAGCTGATGTTTGTCTTTTTTTTTAAATAATAATATTTTATTAATTGCAAGTGCTTATTTAAGCTATTTTAAAAAATGATTTAAATTAGATTTATGTAGCCTATTTCAAATTAGGCATACATTAAATGAAATCATAGGATATCAGAAACATTTAATGACGAATTGACGCAATATGCCGAACTCCTCTAAACAGGAAAACTCACTAATACGGACAAAATCCTCCAGTCCCTTGCGTGTCCGGCTTAGGGGAATTTCACTGTATATTCCTAAATAGATTAATTCCAACAAACTGCGACATTTTATTTTCGATTGATTATGATAGTAGAAAGAGCAGCCTCTCCTCCCGAGCAATTTACCTCAAAACTCAGTCTTAATGCATTTTCCATTGCGGTAAACTGTATGATTTCTTAATTATAAACCATATAAATATACGGCGGCTCATCCATCCGTCTTCGACCACCTGAAAGAGTGATTATAAAGGAAACAGCGAGGCACGGCTGTTTCTTATCGAAATATACGTAATTGGTAAAAAGATATATTCATGTGAAATAATGGGATAAGAGGAGAGCTTTTAGTTTTTGTTGTGTTGGTTTAAATTAAGGTGCTCACTTACTTAAGTCTATATGCACTAAAATATTCAATAGAAAAAAAATGACGGCTAGGTCTGATAATTTGTGCAAGTGACACAACAAAGATGATACTTGTAAATTGTATTGTACTTTTGGTTGAAATTAAGAAAAAAAATGTGTCTCCACAGTTATGACAAACATTTAGGTGGCAGGATGATAAAGGAGAAGATAGCGCCACGGACTCCTCTGATGACATAATTAAACCAAATGACTCCACCGTTTTAATGTTTATAGTATTTTTGTATTGCTGTTTTAAATCTTATCTAGCCTGGTTAATTAACACCTGGAGAGGAGTGTACATCACATATAACTGATAACTGTGATCAGTTTGGAATTTATTACTTGTGTATATATATTTGACATGTAGGAATTTTTACACGTCACAATATTTGCCTGATTCCTAAGAATTTTTTACTTTTACATTCATGATTAGGCCAATTTTCATAGAATGAGCCTCAGATTTTAAAATAGGATATTTCACACAGTGTAGAAAATTTTTTTTCACGTAACACATTGTCAGTTATTGGCATTGTGCGTTTACGTTTCATTGTTGAAACTGTCTAAATATAATATAACATCAGTTGCTGATCTCATTAAAATTAATTTCGATTATTCGCTATCCATGAAGTTAAACAAGGAGCAAACCTCTTTTACTTTTGAGTTCATCAATTACACATTAACATTAATCATTCCGTTGCAATTCAATTTCCCATCAGACAAATGATACCCATTAATCTCGACAGAGCAGTTTCGTATTACAGTCTTAAGCTGATTAATTGTCGGAAAATCTAATTAATCTAATTAAAGACTTTATCCGGAAGGAAAGTGATAATTTAACAGCTTTTTCAAGCACCATTGGCTAAGAACCGTACCTAGTAAATAATTCAAATCATTGCATCATCTTAACGATTGAATCTGCGGTTTTTTAATGATGCTTTAAATAAACACTCTATTTTCAGCAATCTAAGTACTTTTTCCCAACCACCCGAGAGAATGCACATACACAAAACATGAAATATGATTTTATTTCTCACAGCCTCAAGTTTTGTTCAATGCTTACATTCTCCCAAGGAAGTGTTTCACCTATGGGAAACCTATGGTACCAATTGTTTCTCCGAGGTAATACTGACGTCGCTCTCATCCCTGACCTGATGAGTTGTTGTTCTCCCAGGTTTATGGTGGTTATAGCCAGCAGCTACTACAGATGAAACAGAGCATTTCTTAAATATTCCAAACGTCGATTGTCCTGACGGCTGGCTCATCAGTACGAAAACTTAATTCCATACCAGACAAGAAAGGGTTCAATAGGAATTAATTTCAATTTTTAAAGTTGCCAGATTAACCGCTCCACCGAAAACTTTTCAATAGCTCCGATAACCAGCTCACCAAAATATCCCCACTTACATATTTCCTATTCCTGATTTACCGAATACACTTCCTGCCTTCACTGAAAGGCAATTTCTGTGTACTAAGGCCGTTAATGTAACCTTTAAACCCCTTCTAATGGGCTAGACTGTATAAAATTACAAACAATTGATCGCGCGCCCATGTCACATATCTCCATTTCTTTAATCTGGCTTTTATATCCAAAATTTATTTTAGGTAATTTATTTATTAAACTAGAATGAACTCTTATTGCTGCTTCTTAACGAATGTGATTATTTACTTATTATATTTTTTTAATCAATAATCTAAGATTGCCTTTGATGCGTTGCGTTTACGACACAGTTAATAAATATATTGATATTTGTTAAAATTCTTCTTGGACGTACATACGTGTTGTGTATTTGGTTTGGTTTCCGTTAAAAGAATTTTAAGATCACGTCTAATAATTAAATTATTGTGTAACATTAACAGAAGGTTCATGTGAACAGATCCCCTGATAACTCTATCAGATACTGCTAATTGAGAAGTCTATACCCTAAAACACTGACATCAATACTAATTTGTAAATGCTAATCAGTGTGCACATATATTTATTATTAAATACCATGCACACTGAACAACTATCGGTTCGTAATTATAACCGTTAGTAAAAATGTTGCACTTGTAAGTCCTATTCGATAGTTCTCAGCCCCTGGATATTTATTGCCCATTCGGAAGCCGATTTTGTGTGGTCTTTGTGTTTACTTAGAACATCTAAATAAGGTAAAATATTTCTTTTTAATCAGACATATAAGAATTGGAATCTGAACAACTGCGGTAAAATATATAGACTAATGCTGTCTGTCCTGATAGAATGTTTAGCTAGATCAAAGGGGGAATCTTTGTTGAAGAAATGATTATTTAAATGTCCTATTTTTTATAATGAATGATAAATCAGTCTGTCAATGTGAAACTGAATAAAACGCACTTCATTCAGAGAGAAAGGTCACTTCTTTTATGAAGAACAAATTCAGCCCTGCTAAAGAATTTGATAGATATAATAATCATCCGTAAAGGTAGATACATGCGAGGTTCAGTTTTCACTCCGAATCGTTTTAATACCAGATCGGTTGTACATAGCTTACCACTAAGGGTTAAAATCGATGGATCATAGGAAATACTCCGGACATAAGTCATAAGACTTGAGGAACACCAGATATAGTTTACCATCTCCTGTACATGAGGAGGAGGACGTAGATGCCATGCACCAGCACTTAACAGTAGTTTAACATGATAGAGCCTTCCACTAGCAGTATATGAGAAGGATAAATATTATACTTCCCTCTGAAATTAGATGAGACGAGAAATGAAACTAACCAGAAGCAGTAGGATGCAACAAACGGGAAGTGTGGATTACCGTGAGCGGTAGATATAGGAGGGACGATAGACAATACATTTGTAATACTTCCTTACGATTGCTATAGGTCTACTTAAACAGCGATCTGTATGTTTAATTTACCAGCTTATGCTCAGTCGTTATAACAGTTTCATCATGAAAAAAATATATAAAAACACACCAAGAGCAAATTTGGTCGTAAAGAACAAACATGATAAAATTAGCCCCCTTTCTATATATTACTATAGTGCCAGTGCTTTACTCTTGCATATATAATCCCTGATTTAGCCACTGGGGAGTTATTGAAACCCTGCTGGGCTCAAGTAATAATCCCTTGTTCGAACCACTACGAGTTTCCTTGATATCCAGAGTGTTTTAATCATTTTAATATACTCCAGAGTCAGCACCAGTCAAGACAAACTAATGTGATCTAGCTGAGCTTTCATAGAAGTTGTGCTCAGTAGCACCGAACTCATTATAGAGTGCGAGGGTTTAAATCTTTATCTTAGACTTCTTCAGATTACATAATTTGAACAGAGAGCTTACTTGTCCAAAAGAAAACTGTATTAAAGTTAAAATAATCTGCACGCATTAATCATCCAAAGTAGCCGTGAAGGGCTGACATATTTTATTTGTAAAAAGACGCTCCCAAGAGTTGTTTAAAATACATCATGCTTGTGTCCTTTGTTATCAGTCTGTAACAGATGATTCGTTTTTCTTCTGAATTTCTACTCGGATATTCCCTGCTGTTCATCTACAAACAAAAAGAAGCAAAATGATTACACTTTTTTTTTCAACACTCCACAGTCACATTCTAAGGAGAACATGAAATATTTTATAGGTGACCCTGTTGACCAACTGAAATATTTCAAATGAATAAACGGCGTTGGATGATTAATGAGAAAGTGGGGTTTATTTAAGTGCAAGTCATAATATTGTTGTTGACCATCTATGATTAAAAAGCCTGCTACTGCAAGTTATTATTTTTCAAAAAACCTTTGTGTTCTCGTCAGATACTTAAGTATTTACAAAATACATAAACTATACCTTGTTTATTAGAAAAATTATATATAGTAGTTTGACCTATGAGGTTAAAACAAAATGTCTCCTCCCACATGGTAGAAATTTTACTAAGTACCTGTTTTGTGTTATTTTATTCCTGTTGGCTGAACGACATGAATGCAACATATTCCATTGATACAGGTGCTCTTTTTATTATGTGACAATGGCGTAACTCCTGTTGTGGCACTCGTGTCTGCCCGCTAATTACATTGTATGTTTAATTCGTACTGGTTGAACTCTCGTTGTCATGTTAAGCCTTGGGTTTTCACGCATGGTCGTGGGTCACGTGATGACCCTGGTATGTGGAGATACACAGCGCTGTTTTTCTGGAGAATTCCTGAAATGCGTGTAGACTGTATTGTGCAAGATCTTATATACTGTTCGAGAAATGGGAAATTCTCGGCTTGAGGTGTGAAGGTATATAAAGGGGTGTGTATTAGAACGAGGGCAGAGAGAGAACAACAGAGCAGATTCCAGCGGACGCAGAAGCGTGTGTCAGGACCTTATCCGACGAATGCGGCAATAATAGATTTTCAAAGACTTTCTTCTGGATTTTATACATTTGGACTTCAGTTTACTTCCTGGGTTGTTGCAAGAACTTTCCACTGGACTGTCATTCTCCGAGAGTTTACATTTAAAGGACTTATCTTTGTGATGGTGTTGGTATCCAGGTCTTGGCACATACATTATTTTCTCTGTGATTGTATTGACTGGTTGCTATACCGCTGTTTTACTGTATAATTGTATTGATTTAGTGTATAGTAATGTTAGGGTTGTTTTAAGAATAAATTATAGTTATTTGTTAACAAAAAAACACTGACTTCTTTATTCATTCCCCTAGACATTTCACGCTGCCTAGTGTTAAAGAATCTGATTTTTTTTATCTCCGTTACAGAATTTGTGTTCATCACGCATACGTGATCTGCTTATATTAGGTTCCGTAACACCATATCTGAAGCTTTTTCCCGCTGATCCAACCTAAAAGTAAACGTATTTCAATACTGGTTACATTAGTTTGTATTAACAATGTCTTGTTTTAAAATGTCATTTTAAAAATGAACCAAACCAAAAGTAGTCATTCCCACTAATCGGTCATGGTGGTTGGACCCTCGTTTTTCAAAATTCAGTATTAATTAAGGACGAGGCCTATAATTTAGGCTAACGATAAAATTATATCTCGGCTAAAAATGGCCGTTTTTATAATAATGCGAAGATATATTATTGAATGTGTATTATAATTTACAATTCGAAAGTGTTTTCGAGGTTGTGTATATCACTTTTTTTAAATATTACTGATTTATAAGCCAGGTGGCGGTGGTATTGTCCTCGGGCCTATAAGCAGTAAATGGCAAAACGATTGGTCCGGGTTTTCCTACAGCCATGTCCGGCCCTCAACCAATAGTGTAAACTTGTTACAATGTATCATCTGCCGGCGATGCGGTACCAGATAAAGGTCACGCAGTACTTGAGCAATACAGAGGTCAGGAAAATGACGATCTTATTGATTATAACGTCCATATGCGAAAGGCACAGGCGCGTCGCCGCCATAACTGTATTCAGACACTTCTTTCTCCTAGTTCTTTTGAGAAAGCAGCCAAAGAGACTCGACTAAGACACAAGTGTAAGAAAGTCCGTGTCCCCCTTCCCTAACAAGACACCTGATAAACCGAATTCTCGGATCCTCAGAAAACCCAGAGAAATGTATGTGATTTATTATATCGAAGACGCCAAGAGAAATCACGAAAGAATATCGTTACCTTGAAGGTTCAATACTGTTGTCATAAGGTTCATACTCGTTAGGGATTGTGGCAATATAAACCAAATTCAACGTTGAATAAAACAGTATATTATACATATATTCCTACTATTACTAGAAAATAAGTTATGGTCAGATCATTAATCTCCCGTCTGCCTTCGCATTTTTCTACTCACATGTACGTCGTAATTCATAAATACTCTAACTAGAATACTCTAACGAATCGGCCTCACAGTTAATCCTAGAGGGACCCAAGGGACCTATTAATCTGGTAAATCACAGAAATTTAAAACTTTGCTTTTATATTCACATATATCTTAACACAAAAAGCCAGAACCAATTTTTAGCCTTACAGCAGACTATAATTACGTATGTCAATGATTTGCTTTACAGGAATCTTTATATGTCACAAGATGTGTCTGTTCCAACAAAAATGAATTTAAATATTTGCTTTCATATTTACATATATATTTACACATATAACCAGAACAAATTTATAGTCAGTACAGGAGACTAGTCAACAATGTCCTGACATTTTAGTCAACAAAGCATACAACAGTTTTTCCTGGTGACAAATTTTCAAGTGGGGGCATAGTTCGTATGTTTTCTCATTTTTTTCTAAAATATAAAAACCCTTCTTGCTTCTTTCTTTTTGCTCTCCTTGAAGGTAACATCGATTAATTTAATGCAGGTAGGCTGCAATTTGAACGGGTAAACAATAAACCTGTTCCTCATACCTTGAGTTCATCAATTTCACGTAAACACCAACATTCCGTTTGAATGCAATTTTCCACTTAAGGAATTGTTTATGATTTTCTCTAATCTTGCCTCCGCACTGTTGCATTACATTTGTTATAATGAGTTTAAGAGAAGACGGATGATAGATTTTGCATCGTGTCCTGACATATATAGTAATATTAGCGTTTACAAAACATAATTCAAATGCTCTGCTGATCTGTAAATAAAAAAAATAAAAATCTTATTAAAAATTAATATCTTGTTCCTTGCTTTCCCTTTGGAAATAGCCGCTGAATATATAGTTGGCAAACCAATTATTTCTTGTTATCACACGTCAGTATACATTATTTACGAAGCACAATATATTCTTGCAAGACTCTCTGAATTACTCTATAAGTATTCGTTTTTGTTCTTTTAAAGTATAATATCAAGTGAATAACTTCAATGTTCACATTATATTTTACATTAAACACAGGAAAAACGCCACCCAGTGCATCAATTAAAATGGTCAAATAGTATTTATACCAATATTTTATACATAACGTGTCTTATAAAGAGAAGGTGAAAAACAGATTTGTTAGGTACTGCCGATTCCTTTTGAGGGCAGAAGCTAATTTTGACCATATCCTGTCTTCATTCGACATTGTTTACACTCGCTTCCCTTTAATACCTGGCAGTCATTGATGTTAAGCAAAAACTACCCATCTCTAGTTTCTTAATGGATAGGTCTGCATCAATGCCTATGCCAATGTACGTCCGTCGTGAAATGGTAGTTTCATGGTCGGCTCGGCGCCGTATATAAAAGGGGAAGGAATCCCAAAGGCAAACCTGAAGGTTTTGTTTTCCTCCACGAATGTCATTATTGTTCTTTGTTTGGAAGCGAACAGAGATCAAAGGAACAGCTATTTCGAACGTAACTGCAACCCGACCGTCTGTGCTCCTATTCAGGTTGAGAGAAGTGACATAATCAATGGGCAAAGCCAAGTGCTTCAACCAACCGATTCTGTAAAGCTCCACTATTCTTTTCCCAACTCCAAAGCAGGGCCCTATACAAACGTTTTATTTGGCTTCTGGTGTCTGCTGAAACACAACTCCTGATTTAATATTCTTAGCTTCCTTTGTTGCCCAGGAAGACAGAGTTTAAACATGCCATGCCACACCAGCCTATCAGATCCATTAAAAAGTCAAATAACTGCACCTGTTAGTCCCTCTCGACATTCATCTGATTCTCTCTGTGCATTGTTACTTATGCGTTAGCCGGTTTTTTATGCCTTTGTTTTACGTAGTGCAATATTACCGTCCGTTATCTGGATTTCTGTCTATTGTTTATTTGTTATCAACATTTAGTGCCGTTTTATTTTTCCCATGTTAATTGAAAGTTCATTTTGAAGCAGAACGCCTAGTAATCTATGTTTGGCAGCTTTTCGTTACACATAAATTTTAAATGGACGCAGCTGTTATTACAACAGTTTTTTTTATCGTTCACATTTCAATTACGATTTCGAACAAAATATGGACACTCCAAAAATGTTCACATTACAGATGATCTCGTTGTGTTTCATTGAATCTGCAACAAACTGAATAGACGCCGTGTAGAGGTGGGTTTAACATCACATTAACTCCAAATCGAATGTATAAAATCAGCGTATAAAATATTATGATAATGTAATACTCATAATTTTTACAATCTTGTACAACATTTAGTCTTCTTTGTTTACCGCTGTATTTTAACAAACTGCACATAGTAATCGAGGGGGACGTTTAATTAAACCTTGGTGGGCAAAGAGAAGACTTATTTTGGGCTTCTCCAGGGTTTTATCGGGTGGCCAATCTCTTAATCATCCAGAGAGATAATAGCTCTGCCCTTCTCCATCGGCATGCCCGTCCTTTTGATACACATTTATCATCAAAAGTCTCCATGACGAGATAACACATCTCAATTTTAAGGCCGCAAAAACTGTCTCAAAATATTTGTCTGTAAATCATACTCGCTTCATGCGTTATCAGTCTGAAGTGGGTGAGTTTTTTCCCTTCTGATCTACTCTTGACATGTTTCCCCTGCTGTTCATCTCGATAGAAGCAAAAAAAAAGATTATGGTTTTATTCACCAGTGCTTACCACTTTGCAAATAAAGCGATTTAAAAAGATAACTCGATTGTTCAAACCAAGCAAGATAGTGGTACCTATAGCCCATGCTATTTAATATATCGTTCATAAAATATGATTAATGCAACACATACACTTTTTATTTTACGAAATGTTTTCATTCTTGACAAGAAAAATAAATATTAGACAAATAAGACTTATATAGATCCAGTAAATCATGTTAATGAGATGTATAAAAAGGCAAGTGGGAACTAATTTGTTCATATTTATTTCGTTTGTTTGTAATTAATTATAGCAGAAACGTTGATGTTTTTACCAAGCGAGTGGCATTTTTAAGGGTATCTTGCCGATGCGAACGGAAACAATTTACCTCTTCTTTATGCTACAGGTCCCTGAAGATTCAGACGTGCGGTATCTTCGCAGAACATACAACATCTGTTGAATATAGTTCTTTGTATATAAAGTTCTATCTGGTATTTTGATCAATAAAGAAGAAATTTCTCGGCCAATGGAGTCGAAATCTAAAAGAGTAATTTTCAATCTCTATAATGACCATGGACATCTCTAGAACAAAAAAAAATCCTCCCTTTTCGCTAAGATGGTCAACAGTGCTACTTTGGATTGAATTCTATATATTTTCACAGAATGCTGTCTAGCTAAAAACCCCGTAAACAACAATTGTTGCTGTTATGATTCCCATGGAAGTCTTAACATGTCATGATATTTTAGCAATATCAACAAATCAACCTCGTCTGAAAGAATATTTTTCCTCTACTTAAGAATCATATTAATTATATTTAAATTTATTTTCATAGTCAAATGTTTATTATTTTTTAGGGAAAAGTATAAATTTAGTTTTCTTACTGCACAGTGTCTGTGCCATATAACCTACTATATTTAATATATATACTGAGTGGACATTTATTCTATGAGTCCTCTTTGTCACACTTTTCTCGTCTTTTTTTTTTTTTTTTGCAGTGTGATAAATTGTCGGTCACTTTCGGCCTATCTGAAACAAGAACAAGATAAACCAGTCATGTACATTGTAAACAATACAGGTGCCGAGATTGATGTTAAACACATATCAACACCTGATACCTAAACGCCTGTAAAATAACATACAAAGGTACGTCATCAACAAAGTGGTTTGTGTATTTTTCCCGTTTCAAGAATCCCTGGCCATGTGAGCCATACCTCATTTCTATCCTATACTCAGCACTGGAGCCTATGCAAAGAATACAGACTCTATTGTATATAACGTAACGATGTCGTTTTAACAGGAAGTATTTTCAAACCACATAATGCAAAATGTATGAGATAATTTTGCAGGTATATAAAGCTGACAAACATAATGAAATGACGGTCACCGCCCCGTTCAAAGAAAAAAGAAATGATGATTAAATTGATTCAGGAAACCCGAAATTTAAATATTTAAATATATCAAAGATATGCCTGCTTTGACATTCATTCATTAGAATGACCTTTTAGTCATGTTTCTGTCAAGACTACTTGCCAGTATTAACGGGCCATCTTTCTTTCACAGGTTACAAAAAGACCGATTATACAAAATCATGGTTTTAAACCATCTGATACACGCACGTGTAAACAAAGTAAACCAAATCTTGTACAACATTTAGTCTTCTTTGTTTACCGCTGTATTTTAACAAACTGCACATAGTAATCGAGGGGGACGTTTAATTAAACCTTGGTGGGCAAAGAGAAGACTTATTTTGGGCTTCTCCAGGGTTTTATCGGGTGGCCAATCTCTTAATCATCCAGAGAGATAATAGCTCTGCCCTTCTCCATCGGCATGCCCGTCCTTTTGATACACATTTATCATCAAAAGTCTCCATGACGAGATAACACATCTCAATTTTAAGGCCGCAAAAACTGTCTCAAAATATTTGTCTGTAAATCATACTCGCTTCATGCGTTATCAGTCTGAAGTGGGTGAGTTTTTTCCCTTCTGATCTACTCTTGACATGTTTCCCCTGCTGTTCATCTCGATAGAAGCAAAAAAAAGATTATGGTTTTATTCACCAGTGCTTACCACTTTGCAAATAAAGCGATTTAAAAAGATAACTCGATTGTTCAAACCAAGCAAGATAGTGGTACCTATAGCCCATGCTATTTAATATATCGTTCATAAAATATGATTAATGCAACACATACACTTTTTATTTTACGAAATGTTTTCATTCTTGACAAGAAAAATAAATATTAGACAAATAAGACTTATATAGATCCAGTAAATCATGTTAAGGAGATGTATAAAAAGGCAAGTGGGAACTAATTTGTTCATATTTATTTCGTTTGTTTGTAATTAATTATAGCAGAAACGTTGATGTTTTTACCAAGCGAGTGGCATTTTAAAGGGTATCTTGCCGATGCGAACGGAAACAATTTACCTCTTCTTTATGCTACAGGTCCCTGAAGATTCAGACGTGCGGTATCTTCGCAGAACATACAACATCTGTTGAATATAGTTCTTTGTATATAAAGTTCTATCTGGTATTTTGATCAATAAAGAAGAAATTTCTCGGCCAATGGAGTCGAAATCTAAAAGAGTAATTTTCAATCTCTATAATGACCATGGACATCTCTAGAACAAAAAAAAATCCTCCCTTTTCGCTAAGATGGTCAACAGTGCTACTTTGGATTGAATTCTATATATTTTCACAGAATGCTGTCTAGCTAAAAACCCCGTAAACAACAATTGTTGCTGTTATGATTCCCATGGAAGTCTTAACATGTCATGATATTTTAGCAATATCAACAAATCAACCTCGTCTGAAAGAATATTTTTCCTCTACTTAAGAATCATATTAATTATATTTAAATTTATTTTCATAGTCAAATGTTTATTATTTTTTAGGGAAAAGTATAAATTTAGTTTTCTTACTGCACAGTGTCTGTGCCATATAACCTACTATATTTAATATATATACTGAGTGGACATTTATTCTATGAGTCCTCTTTGTCACACTTTTCTCGTCTTTTTTTTTTTTTTTTGCAGTGTGATAAATTGTCGGTCACTTTCGGCCTATCTGAAACAAGAACAAGATAAACCAGTCATGTACATTGTAAACAATACAGGTGCCGAGATTGATGTTAAACACATATCAACACCTGATACCTAAACGCCTGTAAAATAACATACAAAGGTACGTCATCAACAAAGTGGTTTGTGTATTTTTCCCGTTTCAAGAATCCCTGGCCATGTGAGCCATACCTCATTTCTATCCTATACTCAGCACTGGAGCCTATGCAAAGAATACAGACTCTATTGTATATAACGTAACGATGTCGTTTTAACAGGAAGTATTTTCAAACCACATAATGCAAAATGTATGAGATAATTTTGCAGGTATATAAAGCTGACAAACATAATGAAATGACGGTCACCGCCCCGTTCAAAGAAAAAAGAAATGATGATTAAATTGATTCAGGAAACCCGAAATTTAAATATTTAAATATATCAAAGATATGCCTGCTTTGACATTCATTCATTAGAATGACCTTTTAGTCATGTTTCTGTCAAGACTACTTGCCAGTATTAACGGGCCATCTTTCTTTCACAGGTTACAAAAAGACCGATTATACAAAATCATGGTTTTAAACCATCTGATACACGCACGTGTAAACAAAGTAAACCAAAAGATCCTTTTTGACACACATTTATCAATCAATATAGTTTGGAAGTTATAAAAGAAGATGTACGACAAATACTCGTACTGAACACAATAAGATATCTTATATCAAATAAAGAGGCGTGTAGGGTAGCCGGAAGGGGTGATATGCGCTGAGCAGTATTAAGTAGATTAATTATCGGAAATTCCAATTTGAGATTTCTTGATCCTGAAGGAGAGTGATCATTTAAGCAGGTTTCCGCAGCACTATTGGCTGAGTACTAATTCAAGTAAATAATTCAAAGTAATCCTTCACTTAAGGCATTAATCTCCTGACTTATGCAATGCTTAATAACCACTTAATTTTCAGCGTTCAAATACCATTTACCTATGCATCGTTGACCACACAAGAGAGTGCGAATAAATCAAGCATGTGATATGGATTTCCATTTCATAGCCTCATTGCTTAAACCAATGTTAATATTATTTTCCCAAGAAAGTCTGCACCTGTGGGATACACGAGGCACAGATCGGCTACGTCAATTTCTCCGAGGTGATATTTAAGTCGCTAATCGTTACCCTTAGAACTCTTGTTCTGTGAGTGATATGTGATGTTTAAATGCTACGGATGGGGGTGGACCAAGTCGAAACTTAAGAAAGCCAAGCGTTTCTTTACTCTCATCATAGCTTATCAACGTCCGCACCAAATCCGATTACTTGAAAAGGATCCGTTGAATCGAATGGGGGATACTGTCACACAGATCTACACCACTAATACCATATGTAATTTTATATAACCTTTTGGAGCTTTACCCACAGTGTGTGCCTTTAATTAATGTGTATTGATGCCTTTATTATCTGTGAGAAATTGTGGGTTAGACTTTTGATATCGTACACATCACAAAGCATTACACGTCTATGTTGCTCTATAATAACATAGGACAAATTATTTATTTAAGTAAAGGTACTGATGATGTGAAAAAGTGAGCCTGAACATTCATTAATATTCTTAGACCGCCTGTGAAGCGTTGTGGTATAAAGACTTTTGAGTCAGTTGCGGTTAAGCTGAAGGGCAATATGAATATTTGAATCTCTATATTATCCGGACATATAGTAGTTTTCTTGTAGGACAATACTTTCAGCAAATCCTTTTTAATATTCGTTGTCATCCTTGTTAGTATATTTGTATGTGAATGGTCTTCTTCTCTGTCAAATTTCAGGAGAAAAAAAATGCAAAAGACGATCCAGTGTAACTATCAGGACTTGCCAAAAAATAGTCCTTACAACATTTTACATATCCACCAAAAAAGGGTGAAAAGGTATTCGGCGTGTACTGCCCATTCATTTTAGATGCAAAATTGTAGCGGCTTGTAGTGTCTCATAGTGCCGTGGCAACAATGCTATAGAAAGCCGACACAACATAGATTAGAAAATTAGCTTCGACCTTTCTAACACTGATGTATATCTCACTTACATCTTAACTACGCGGCAAAGTTTGCATAGATGTGCTCACAAATCATTAATTGTCAAAGAACCCCTTACATAAGGATAGAGACCGCTTAATGTTCATAAAGGTTACAGTTTTGTCATGAACCTTTTGTCCCTGACCTAAAAAAAACTTTTTCCAGTTCTAATACCTTGAGAACACGATTGATATTTGATAGCAGACCCCAACCCGGATGGGCCCCAGAGAAAGGGGTTAATGTCTCCTAGGCACTCCTTGTCCATTATGAAAGGTGATCAATATTCCACAACAAATACTCGCCATCGGAGAAGGACCTGCAAGAAACGGGTGCCAAGAGAAAGGTAAGGAGTTGTCGGTACGCTGAAGCCACATTGAAGTTTAACCTTCTAAAAACATGTGTTAAACTTTTCCAGTCACTTACAATAATCCACCGATATGCTGGTTTGCTAAATATGTCAGTTATACAACAGGTAAAATTTATCAGAAAAAGAACAACGAAATTCAGTCTCCTTTTCTCCGCTCTAAATTCTACCACAATCTACCTTCCGTCAAAGCAAGGTTGGCCCTGTATATTCTTCAGTGTTATGATTCTTGATCCGGATTTGAGAAGTCATATGATTTTTCAACATTAAGCAGTATTTTATTTTCTCCCATGATATTTGATAGTTTATTTTAAAGCAGAACGCTTGGAAATCTAGACTTTGTCAGCTTTTGTAATTGTAACGATTAATTTCTAATCTTCCACTTTCTAGATACGATTATAAAATCTAGTTTCAGTTAGTCTATATAATAAAATAAAGAAAAGCCATTAATTCGAAAGCAGCATAAAATCTGAAAATAATAGAGGTTTAAAGGATCTGCTTTCAGCTATAAGGATTTATGCTAACCTCTTCCGGTTATTTCTTGTTCATTTTTTCACTCAATTTCAAACTTAGAACCTTTGTTTTTAAAGCAGCGGCAGGGCCCATTTCACGTGAACGTAATCCACTACACATATGCATTGAAACAACAGTATAATTCTGTTTTATTTAAATAATAATAATAATCTTAAATGAGACAGATTTTGTTAGAATCGACCAAAACCAAGGATAATTGTTGTCCCAAGTTGCTATTTTAGATGGGTCAACGCTGACATGTTCTGAAAAGAAAACAATATCTTGTGTCCCCTTTATGAGGTAAAAGAATAATAAATCATTGTCATAAACTGGTCTAATCGCTTAAAAAAGAAACTTACTTTGTTCCTCACTGAAGGTTTTACATTAACTCAAAAGTGAACCTTAAAGTATACGTATGAGTATAAAATATAATGGTTAATCAATTATACAGTCCTACAACATTTCGTTCTACAACTCACTGTTGTTTATTAAAAAACTATCACAGTGACGGAAGCTGACGTTTCATTAAAACTTTGCAGGGCATAGTTCATTCTTATCATGGGCTTCCCTCGGGCAACATCAGGTGACCAATCATCTTATTCATCCAGTAAAAAAGTACCTGAGCCAATCGCATGGCTGTCATTTTTTGCACTTTAATCATAGGAAGTCTGCGTGAGCAGGTGACATTATCTGCCTTTTTTAGGCCGCTAAATTTGGTTCCACGAACTTCTGTCTATTCATCATACTTGCCTTATGCATTATCAGTCTTACATGTTTTCAATGTTGTTTATCCTCTCCTAGACAGAAGGTAAGTTTCTTCACCAGCGCTCGCCTCTGGGCCACTAAATATCCATTGCAACACAACGGTACCTACAGGGCAAGCTGTTTCATATGTTCAAATCTGTGATTAAATCAACATATATATCATTTTATATTTAACGAAATGGTTTGATTCTTGACATGAAGTAAATCAGATATGGGACAGATAAAAACCTATTTCTATTTAAGAATGGATGCTAATGCGAAGTATTAATTAATAGTTTTCGGGCAAGCAAAGGGCAAAAACACACTAAGTTATTCATATTTATATCAGTTAATCTAATAAGTGGTATAGCCGTCTAAGTCTTTAGTAGAAGCGTAGGTAAAGATAAAGAGTGACGCCTTTTAGAGACGCCATCTTGATTATTAACACACAACCTGTTTATTATTAGTTCGTTTGTGATATAAACAGCAGCGGGAGTGCTGCTGATACCAGCTGGTGCCAGTTTATGGGCATCATTAATTTAAATGAAGTTATTCTAAATGTTTTAAACCCTTCAACCTTTTAAGATGCATGCAAAATCTATAATTTATTTTATTTCGTATTTTTACGGTTTCATAATGATTAACTTGATATGATAGGTTTAAACCGATGTCGTTCATATAATTTCACATTTATATTTTTCTCCGTTTGTACTAAGCGACAAAATACAGCGCCTATAGCCAAAACTGAAATAAAAAAGACAATTTAAATGTTTCAAGAAGGCTGCTTTCAATATTTGCAATTTTAAAGGATAATATAAAATTAATTATTTGCTTTCCTATTGATAGAAGTTAGTTGGAAATGTTAGATAGCAGATTATCAACTTATTGATGTTCCCGTTTTCTTAATTTATTCTTTTGTTATTTCTTTCCTGTTTTTTATGTGGATTGTCGATTTCTGATTTTTTTTTCAGTCGAATCCTTTATAAAACCGTGTGTATGTCTAATCTGGTAGCATCCGTTTTTATTGGTGTGTATTCATACTAATACATGTTATAATAAAACTCAATAGAACATAAAAATGCATTTAATGTTTATTCACCACTCTGATTTTCACATACGCTAATAAATTAAACCAAAATAATCTTGTAAACATACAATTATCATATATATATATATATATATATATATATATATATATATATATATATTAAACCTTCATTTTTCATTATTGATACAACATATCTGTCATTCGTGTTTTAAAAGCAATCAGGTGAAAGTTCGTGAATGTTCCCTTGTCATTGATAAAACTTCAGCAGATAATTTTCATTAAATTTTGCTATTTAAATTTCCGATTATAAACTATGGTTGAATCATCACCGTTTTTACCAAAACCAACACCCTGCATTAACGTCTGTGTTGTTCAGTCGGGATGTGTTATGGTGTCAATCGAATACATCGGCTCACCCCTGCGTCAGTGACTACCATGGAGAGCAATAATTGTGTGGATAGGTATGGTTGTGTGAAGGTTGTTAAATTAATAGTAATCACGTTTTCTCCAGGGAATCAAGCCGTTTTGGATATCCATGGTATTTTCCAAGAGGTTATGGGTATGTTGACCGAACCAAGGAAGATTTGACCAAGACAACTATACAACTTTCTTTCCTTTGTCATCCATCCATACACCACTACATTTTCCTCCTTTTACGATCGGGACACAACATGCATAGACATCAACAAAAATCCTGAAAGATAACCGTCACATTGAGCCATATTGCTGGCTCCCAAACTTTCACCACTTGTTGCGTTTCTGTCAGGAATACAATGGCCTTTATTTACAAAGGAAGTGGTTTACTCTCAGATCTTTTATGTTTCTCCAATCTGCCCTCACATATGTGAAGCAACCAACATGGTGTGTTTGAATATTTACACATTTCGACAAATTAATTGCACCCCTTGTTTACACGAAACGAAAATTTTTAAATGTCATATGTGTTAAAACTATATTTACTGAAATACCTATTCATGTGCTGAGCAGAAAACAGGTGACTTTTGTACACACAAAAGATATACCTTATTGACATTCAGAGTGGTCATGGCTCACAAATTATTAAATACTTAGAAAAAAGGAAATAACATTAGCTACATTAAGCAGAGTGCTAACCCTTCTATGTTCTCATTGGTTATTATGCAGAAATGGCCAAAGAGCAAATCCAACCAACCATTTTCGTGTAGCCCTACGGTGATCGATTATGTTGCTTCATCTGTTCTCCGGCCCAATACAGAACCTTGCGTATCATTAGATTGGTTCTATGTTTGGCTGCATTGCCATCCTGATGACTCTTCAATTTGATTTGTACTTTATCAGCAAACCCGCACACGATAGATCATGCCCTTGTGCTCCCCAACATTCATGTGTGTTAAATGAATGTGCCAGGTCACACCTTGTCCAGTCTTGTGAGAATCTGTTTATATAAATAAAAGCTATTTATCTTCTACAACTGCAGCACATTTTTCTTGAACACTAAAAATATCTCACCAAAATAAATATAATATCACCCATTCCACGTTTTATCTTATAGTATGGTTTATGGGGTGCTTAAATTATATTTTACAAACAAGTTTCAAATTAAACAGCATCAACTCAGTTAATCCAAATACAAAACTACCAATAATTTCTGAATGAATGCAGGTACTTGGCAGTAATGCTGGACAATAAGAAATAGGGAAAGTCCGCTATCCAACTACAATTTTCTGTGGAATTTATATAATTTCTGGTTTCTTCTACGTACAATTAATAAACTGTAGGAAATTTATGTTAATAAAATTATAATGACGGTCCTCTGATCTGGTTATTCTACAAGCTGTTTGAAAACACGATACATGCGCTCATGTTGTGAATTAGAAAACCCATTTTAACTGAGGTGACTCGATGCATACCTGTGGCAGCTGAAAGGTCACTATTTCGAAAAAGCTCTTCGCAAAACTCTGGCGCCAGATGTGCTCGTGGGATGTTTGGGATATTTTGAAGGAATTACATTTGGGACATGGGATTTGGGTTGACAAAGATATTATTTATTTCTTGGTTACATTGGATTTCGTAAAGTCAGTATCTCTTAAAGGACGAACTGATGTGTCGATGTACGTCTTGTCTGAGATGCACCAACGGACATGCCAGTAGCGTTTCTTTCCTGTTGGAAACTGTTTATGCAGCAGTGACAAAAAGTATGTTTCAGGGTGACTATTAAAGACTAGAAATGACCCAGGATTAAGAATAAGGCCTTAATATAATTAACCTTATGCTTCAATGAAATTATGCTTCTCATACTGCTTAGTTCATCAATAATACGTCACCATTAACTGTTTGGTTTGAATCCAATTTTTTACTTTACGAATTGTGTTCATGATTCTTTCTAATCTTGCCTCCGCACTATGGCATTGTAATCTTAAGTAGATTAATTATGGGAAATCTGTTTAGAGACGTATTGATCCTGAAGGAGAGTGATCATTTAAACAGGTTATGGTAAGACTATTGCCTGAGTACTCACCCAAGCGAATAATTCAAAGCAACACATCGCCTTAACGCAATAAATTTCGGACTTTTAACAAAGCTTAATGTCAACTTAATTTTCAGCGATATAAATTATTGTATCTATGCATCGCTGACCAGCCTGGAGAGTGCGCATCAATCAAGGATGAGATAAGGATATTTTCTCACAGCCTTAATTATATCAAAGTTAATATACACCGGAGTGCCTGAGTCAAAGATCGCCAACGTTAATTATCCAAATTAATATTTAAAGGGCCCTTTCCGGTATCTTACGTCTCTTAGCTAAAGATATTCCCTTTAACCGTTTACAAAAGTACACCAGAAACTCTACCGCACTACACTAAGGCTGTCATTAGGTTTATATGACATGTTTATATTATGTGAAGGTGCCAAAATAATCCAAATACATTCAACATGGACACCTGCCAGACGAACCAGGATTTTTCATAGGCAACTACTGACCTTTGTGCAGCCGCTGACTGTCTTTACGGCTTAGGATCAGATGAACTGGAGTAACATGGGGAAACACTGCTTCAGGGAACCCATTTTAACAGCTTATCATATGTAATTGCATGCTTTCTATACCATTCCAGGTATTCAGTTAAATGTAATTTATGCTTGGTAAGGCCTTACTTATCACTGGGACAGATTGGATTGACCTCTTTTCTTTTAAGTCCAACATCACACATCCATGTTGCTTTATAAATACCACTAGCCATCAAATTAGTTATAGGGGATAACTAAATGTCTTGTTTCACGCCCTGGGATATTAAAATGGTCACTGAATATCTCTATGTATGCTGATGTCTAACTTAACGTTCAATTTGTTTAAACAATTACTCAACATCTGACTTCATGTTTGACTAATGAACATTTTATTGTTATCGTACATCATAATACATCATAATACATCATTTGTGGATAACACTATGTTATAAAGAAATGCGATCCGAAAATCCTCTGAGTATTTGTTGTCACGTCAATGATAACGAATGAGAATAATCAAAACTAAATATTTTTATAGATGTTCCTATACCGATCCCGATGTTGATTATGAATATATTACTTTAAACAAAAAGTAATTTTTAAACAACAACAGCTTTTGATTTAAATACATATATCCTTGTCTTTTTAATATATCAATATATAAATTTTCACTGTAGATTGGATACATGCCACACATAAAAATGTCAAAATACGATATAAGAAAAAGGCTTTTGTTTACAAAATTTGCGTCTTGAATTAATAAACTATCTTGCACTCTGTTTTCCGTAATACATCATGGAAAAAAACGTTCGCTTAAATATATATGGTGTTAATAATGGTAAGGATATAATTTTCTATTTACTCAGACATTGTTGTAAATACTAAGATAAGCTCAATACAGCATTTCCGAGCAGGTTATTCTAGTGAATCTATCAAATATACAATCTTCCCCTGTGATTCCGCTCTTTGATTATTTGTTTAAAGTTGATCCCTCAAAAGAGAACATAGCACGAGCCTCATGTATTCCAAGACGGAAGTTTCAACTTGAACAATTTTTGCTAAGCGGACGCAGCTCAACCTTCAAAGCAAACCTAATCTTATATCCATATGGCGTTAAAGCGGTTACAGTGATGAGTGCTTGATTTCCTTGGTGGCCTTTATGTTTGGCAAAGATGTACCGAGAAAGCGTAAGTGGTCAGAGAACCATAAACCCAGGGAACAGAACGCCCATGGACCATATAGGCCATATTTGTAATAAACCTTTTGTCCCTGATCTGAAGAACTGGTCGGAATATATTTAGAACATGTGTGTTAAAGAAGCCCCCGGCCCAGAGAGTCCAGCGAACGAGGCCGCTGTCTAGTATGCGACCTTTGTCTATCATGACAGATGACCAATACCACACTATAAATACACGCCAGCGGAGAAAAAATCCATACAAATGAGTCCCCAATTAATCTGAGGTGATAAATGCTAAAAAAAAGCACTAAAGATAGCAGAAGCAAACTATTAGTGCCGTACGTAACTCCTAATTTAGTTTCCTCTCGTACATTCTTAGTTTTGTTTCACTTAAACACAAACAACGCTACGCGTATACGCCACTATAGGCATTCAATTGAGGAAATTGAGCTAAAATTGGAATCTAAGCTAAAGAATATATGGGTAGACGCATTAACATACCTAGGGAAGTAAAATGGCATTAATAATCATTTTCCGAAAGAGCACACAAAATTTCACCTGTTGATATGCTATAAGTATTATTCAGAAATTGTCTTTCAAGATAACTTAAGGGATAATAAAATGTAAAAAGTTTCAACTGATAGCACTTCAATCTCTCTACAGGTTAAAAAAAGGCATCTTTGCATATATTGTTCCGTCCTCCACACAATACTTACGTTAATTAATAAATCAGCTGAAGAATATGTGTGTACGTGTATTACCCGTAATTCATAGAGGCTTAAAAAAACTTGATCTCTAAAAACGTACGTTAAACTTGTTATTCAGAGGTAAATGCAACAACGATCGATATGATTTATAAGTCATGTTAACATGAATTGTAACATTTAGCTGCCGAAGAAAATTCAGATACAGTGACATTGGTGTTTGCCCATATCCAATCTGTCTTTTGACACTTCCCTCCTGGTAATCGGTGACGACAAGCAAAACAACTAATGGCAAGCTGCTTAGTGGATTATTTTGCATCAATGGAATGCATCATGAAATGACAGATTTATGGTTGGTCCGGTGGTTTCGATAAAAGAGAAAATTTCGAAGGCCGGAATCGAAGGTTTGTGTCTCCTCCATGAATATCGTTGTTTTGTTGTGAAGCGAATGCACATCATAGGAAAACCTATATTGAAACGAAATACCAACTGCCCATCTGTGTTCCTATTCAGTTTCAGAGATGTGGTATGATCAATAGGTACTTCAAGCATTTCATCCAGCCGGTTCTTTGTTCTACATTCACAAAACAAATGCATGACCGATTCATGTTCTACAAAACAATAAGAACATATGTTGTTGTCAGCTATTCTCCATTGTTATTCTACATATCCATTGTTCTTGTGTATATATGCGCAGCTGCTTCAGTCCATGAATATGATATGATTTAGAAAGAGGTTCACATACTTTCATTTTTATCATTTCACCATATATATATCTAAACTTAATGTTTCTTGTATCTACCCCATTTTCTCCAAGTGGCATAACTATACAGTCTCTGGTGATGGCATATAAATCAACTGGTTCTTATTTGCCGGTGAGTATTCTTTTCCAGTTCTGAGGTATAGCTTATTGAATAGACAACCAGTGAATAAATTGTGTTTTGTAAGCTTTACATTCTCTTGGCAAAAGTTCTGTCAGATCTTTCTTACACCCGTTGCTATGATATAATTGAAATACATACTTTATTCCAAGGTCTTGCAAGTATTTGTTAAAGATTATCTTCTCCCCAACGAATATATGTCTGTTATTCAATATTGTTTGCAACCCTACACTCATGGCGTTGGCAGGTATACTGGATGTAAATGTTGCCCTTGATTCAAAATAATCTATACATAAAATCCTAGTAGCTTTTTTCATTAAAGTGTGTATTTCAAAATTTGCATGGATATTTTCAATTCCACCAACATTTTTAAAAAAAAGAAGTTTGGTATCACCGTACATTTTAAATTTGGTACAGTTTTCATTCTTATTATCCACATAATCCTCTGGCTTTCTAACACACAATCAATATCTGGCAGTTTTATTCCGTTTTCAGTACCGCTTATAAGAACCTCATACTTAATCTCAGGTTTTCTGCCATACTAAATAAAATCCACCATGCAGTTTTTAACCTGTATGAGAAAATCTTTCGGCGGGTCTAGGAAATTCATAACATACAATACCTTTGAGATACACAAACAATTTAACACAGTATTTCTCCCGTTTATGGTCAAATTTCTAGACTTCCAAAGATTTAATACATTCCTCATATTATTATATACATTTTATAAGTTCAATTGGTTGCTAAAATCAACATCATATGTATCCCAAATCCCGAAGATCTTAATCGCATCTCTGTGTAAATTGGTCGTTTTAAAATCTTTTGCATAAATTGGACTTGCAATCATCCTTCCGATATAATCTGCTTCACGTTTATTTGAATTTATTCCATTTGACGAAGCTCTAGCAAACTTGTGAAGTATATCTTTGATTTCTAACGTAGGAGCGAGGTCCTTCAGGAAATAAAGTAGTATCATCAGCGAAGAGACACTGTTTTATTTCAGTGTCATTTATATTAATTCCAGAAATGCGTTTTGACAGGCGAACACATATTGAAGGGACCTCTATCACAAGCAGGAATGAATACGGTGCCTAAGGATCCTGCTGCCTTGTTCCCCTCTCCAATTTAAAATATCCTGTAGTGTATCCATTATTTAAAATGCAGCCTTCAAGGCCTCTTGTAGGAATATAATACTCTCAGACCCACATCTATTCGACAACAAACTGTTTATTTCCAGTCTTTTCTTTTTTTCTACCCAAACCTGTTACATTCAATGTAATTATTGAAACTTTACCTGTGGCCATTATTTTCATGTATGATAAATGTTATAGATGAAGCACCATCACAGATTTTCACAAAACTTAGTCTTTCCATAACCTGATTGTCAAGAACATTATTTGTGTATTGTACTGATACATTCTCAATTCCATGCACTCTAATGTTAAATAATTGTTATGCAAGTCGCTCAGTCAAATGAAATTGAAAAATCAAAACCAGCGCAAAACATGTACACAGCATAGCAGGTATAGTGTAAATTGTAATTAAAAGCTAGTTAAGAATATAGATATATTTGGCGCTATAAACGTGATAAAGCATGAAATATTTAATTTTTTTTAGCCAGATGCCCCTTGTCCTGGCGTAACTGTAAATATGATGGGACGTATCTGATGACGCTTAATCTAATCGTTTGAAAATAGCCATGTACATTGTCCCACCTTCACAGGCGAAAGCTGTTCATTTATTTAAAAACAACATAAGCACTGAAAATACAATCAGGATCTATACCATGCTGGTGTAAGTATATTATTGGAAGCTGCATTTCTGTATCCGTCATGTTTACTGTCTTCTTTGTTTACTGTTGAATATTAACAAACTGTCACGGTGATGTATTTAATAATACGCCCTTATGAGAACCTTTTTGGCGCAGTCAAGTCTTATCTCGGGCAGCCCCAGGGTTACATCAGGTGACCAATCATTATACTCGTCCATAGGGAAAATAGCTATGCCCTTCACTATTGGCAAGACCGGTCATTTTTACAGATTAAACATTGAAATTCACTATGAATAGATGGCATATCTGATTTTTTAAGGCCGTTACATTTGGTTTCTTCGAAAACCTGTCTGTACATCATGCTTGCCTCGTGCGTTATCAGTTATTAGTAGGTGATTTATTTCCTCCTGAGCTCTTCACGTGTTTTCCCTGAGGTTCATCTCGATGGAAAGAAAGATGATTATGGTTTGACTCACTAGTGCTTACCCCTCAGCACATAAAACGATTTAAATGGATAACTCCATTGCACAAATCAAGCACCATAGTGGTACTAATAGATCATGCTATATTAACAGGTATATAAAGCTGACGAATGACACCATCCTATTCAAAATAAAATGAAATTAGACAATTAAATTGATTCAGAAATTCCGCTTTCGTTGCTTTCTTTTAATCTTAAATAGTAAAAGAACATATGATATGCTTTCCAATTTATCAAATTAGTTTGAAATGCTCGGTAGCAGTTAATCAACTGCTTGTGATAAATTGTCCTGTGTAATCCTGCTTCTACCTAGCTAAAGTTGTACCCACTTCCCTTTGAATGTCTCATGTGGTTTCATTCCTGATCGATCAAGGATGTTGGATTAAAGATATGCCTGATCTGGCACTTTTCTCAGATCTCTAAAATAATGTGTTTGTCTAGACTGCTGACCAGTATTTACGGGTCGTACTCCTGTTACAGGTTAAAAATAAAACACATTTAACAAACCAATTGCATTCAATTAATTCAAACGAATCGTTTCTAAAACCATATAATCGTCTGAGTGAAAACAAAAGATTAGCAACACAATTATCAATCGAATAATTCCGGAATTTGTGAAAAGAAAATGTACGATAAATTGAACACGTTAATTTAATTAATACTAAACACAAAGGTATGTCGGGTAACCGTGAACGTATATTAATAAATCAATATTCGCTGAGCAATCACCTTCCTCCAGGGAATCAGCACGTTTAGGATACCAATGATGTTTACCCAGAGGTTATGGACATGTTCTCAAAAGGATGTACCGGCCCGCCTCAAGAGCGTCGCATTTTTGTTTCTAAATCAGAACCCATGAAGAATGGGGATGGTTCGTATATTTCACATTGTTATATCTCCAAAATATAATAACCCCTAACACTGAAAAAGAAACGAGCCCCTTCCTATAATATTGAGTTCAATCATTACACGTCCATTTTAGTTATTCCGTGTGAATCTAATTTTAAACTAAACAAATTGTTAGTCCTGATTCTCGCTTATCGTGCCAATGCACTGTCGCATGATATGCTGAAGCAGATTAATTATAAAAAAATTGCATTAGAGACTTGTTGATCCTGAAGGAAAGTGATCATTTAAACAGGTTTTCGTAAGACTAGTGGCTGAGCATTCATCCAAGCGATTAATTAAAAGCAAACCATCGGCTTGAAGCATTCATCTGCTAAATTTTACGAAGCTTAATGACCACTTAAATTCCAGCGATATAAACACCTTTATCAAAGCATCATTGACCACGCCATTAAGTACGCATAAACTAGGCATGCGATATGGATTTTTTTCTTACAGCATCAATGGTTATTTCAATTTTAATTTTATTTCCCTGGATCGGCATCTGTGGGATACCTCGGCCTCGACTGTCTTTAAAGCCTGCATCAAATCCCTACAGCAGAAAAGGATCCGTTAAACAGGAGTAACATGGGAAAATAGTGTTACAAACCATTAATAACACCTGTAACTTTACAATATCTTTAGCAGTTTTACCCCGGTATCTCCCTTCAGGTAAGGCCTTAATTATCAATGAGAAACCCTGGGTTAGACATTTTTACATCTTACACGTCACAAAGCATTACACATTCATATTACGTTATAACAACAAAGGCAAATCAATTTTAAATTAAGACACTTATGAGAAAAGTGAGCCTTAACTGTCATTAATATCACAAGACTGCCTGTGATGCGTTGTGATATAAAGACTATTGATTTAGTTACGGTTAAGCTTCAATCAGAGCGTCTTTGATTACAAGATCAGCTCTAAAAATGCTATACTAACTCATCTAATTTTAGATCAAATCAGTATAGCAGGTCCTATGAGCTAGCCTCCTGTTCTGTCGAAATCATCAAATACACCGCTATATTAATTATTCCGTTCATATCATATATCCTATTTAATCTTTATTTTAATATAGTCTTTCGGTTGCTTCAATAATTTTACTCAACAGAAAACATCATGAGAGCTCCATGTGATCCCCGATGAAAGTGTTCGTTAAGACGCCTTTTCGAAAAACTCTAAACTGCACAACTCTACATGCAAACTATACCACTTCCCACCGAGCGTTAAAGCGCTTAAAGGAGAGAGATATCAGTTTTTCTGGTGGTCTTTATGCAATGTTTGCAAAGATATGCTCATAGATCAATAATTGTCAGAGAACACTTAACTATGGGAAAATTGCTCAAGGGAGTCATATAGGTTATTATTCTGTCCATGACGTTAAAAATGTTCTCTGGTTCTAATATATATAAAACATGTTTGATGCTTGAAAGAAGCCCCAAGCCCGGATGGACCACAGAAAGGGGTCAATGTCTCCTTTCTCTGGTCTGTGGTCTCCATTCTGCATCAATGATTACCGGGGGAGGGGTGTACTTCTTCCGTGAAATAATATTTTCATGATCTGTCTGGCGCTGTCCATCAAAAGTAAGGAGAAAGGATGTCGAAGGGCAAAAGTGAAGGTGTGCGTATCCTTGACGAATGTCATGATGTCTTTGTTGGGAAGCAACAGAAATCAAAGGCTACATTAAAACAAAATACCAGCCCAGCCGTCTGTGTTCCCATTCCGCCAAGCGCTTCGACCCTTATGTGAAGTTTGTTGGTGAATGATTGTACTTGTCTCACTTTTCTGTTCCCCTCTCAAAAGCAGAAAGCTATATTATTCTCTTATTGGAATAGTGGTGGCCCACAAAACAAGCCATATTTATTACTTTAAGCTTCCTTTGTTGAAGGCAGGGTTCAAATATGCAGTGCTACACCACCCTATCCGAGTTCCGTAAACAAGGTTACATTGTTGCCCCGGTGATACTTTTGTTTTACTTAGTGGAATGCTATGCTCCTTAATCGCGATTTGAGAAGTTAATTTACTGGTTATCAACATTTAGTGGTATTCTGTTTCTCCCATGTTACTTAATAGTTTCCTTTTAAGCATAATGCATAATAATCTTAGTTTTGGCAGCAGATTCGTTACACGAATATTCCAACAGGGCACAGCTGTACTCACAACAGTATTTGTTAATTTTTACACTTTTCAGATAAGATTTTTACCATGAGGATACTCCCAACATAATATCTTGGCTTGCATGAAATACAATATGTTTGATTTCGAGATTCACCAATGTACTAATGTATTTGTCATGTTCAAAGTGCCTACATCGTCAGAATATTCCTTGTTGCTTATTTTCATTATAGTGATCCATTACAGATGTGCTATAACACCAAAATGTAGTTCTGGCTAATTAGAAAGATTTAATAAAAAATTTGAAAGGCAACAGCTTTTGTCAAATAACCAATGATAAATGTTGTCCCGCGTCCATAATGTTATATGGATTAAAGTCACATGTCGTTACAATTCTTTGCTGAGATTTTTTTTTTTCTTTCTTAAGGACATCTCAGTTTTAATTTGTCTGCCACATGAGGTATCATCATTGAGGTCCTTTTATTTAACATAGACGTTTACCCTTATACATAACAGAGACATATATCACAGAGACTAAAACGAGAGCACATGAGAATATGGGTTATTGTCATAACATTCAAGCAGTATGAGACACAAATAAAATTCGCCTAGGTGTTTCATATATAGCGCTATTAATCTTATAGAAATGCAGCTTACAGTATTATTCACCGATTTTAGCCAACCCGAAATTAATCATAATTACGTTTATACATGATAAGCATGTTAAATCAGTATCTGCTTGCTTAAAAACAAATTTTACTTGTTCCTCGAGCCAGAATTTACATTTGCTGTAAATAGAACAGTATAAATTTACGTCTGAGTATACAATATAATGAAAGTTTAACAGTCCTCATTTTTTATCGCCATTTGTATTTTTTTATTGTCACGTAGAATATTAAATGTTTTTGTCTTGCTATTTTAAAAACTGGCGAGCTGACGGAGAGGGATGCTTTATAAAAACCTGGCTGCGCACGTTTTAATCTTATCTTGACTTCTCCATGTCACACAAGGTGATTTATCATTGGCATGCCCGTCATGTTTCCACACATTACTCATCAAAAATCCTCATGATGAGCTGACATATCTCATTTAAGCCTCTAAAACTGGTTTCTTCGAACAATCGTCTGTCAATCATACTTGCTTCATACGTTACAATCTGTGGTGGGTGATTTATTACTTTTGACCTTTTCTTTAAATGTTGTTTGTGCTGTCCATTTCGATATAAGCAAAGATGGTTTTATTCACCAGTGGTAATCCCTTGGCAAATAAAATAATTTAAATGGATAACTCCAACTCCTTTGAACAAATGAGGCAACATAGCGGTATCTATAGCGCCAGCTTCTTCTTATGTTTTCAATTCTTCAACACATATACTTTTATTTACTACTTGGTTTGTTTCTTGACCAGGAGAAAATCAAATGTGATACAAGTATAAACATATTACGATTCAGCAAATTCATGCTTATGAGACATAAAATTAACAATTCCTGAGCAACGAAAAGCAAACCGGACACTTATTTGTTCATACTTGTATACGTTTGTTTGTAATTAATAGCGGTACGATTGTTGATGTCTTTATCGAATGGGTAAAATTTCAAGTATAATATTTACATCAATGACAGCGTACTGCCACCTTAACATGTTACCTCTTCTATGTTTTTGCGTTCCCTTTACACGCATGAGTGGAGTACGCTTACAGAAAATATAATTGTGTACAGTTCTTTGTGTATAACATTCTATCTGGTAGTTTGAGCTATCAAGAGGAATTTTCTCACCCAATTGAGTCATTATTATGAACATGGAGCTCTCTAGAAAAGAATTCTTCCCCTCTTCTTTCCATAGAGGTGCCACAAAACCAGTACAGAAGGTATTCATGTTTTAAACAAAGTATTGCCTAATTGGAAAACCCGAAAGCAACACTTAGGATTTGTTGCTGTCATGATTCCTTTGAAATTCTCAAATCGATCATTTTCATAGCTTTATAGACCTATTTTTGTAGGGACAAAAAAGACTCCTATTTTGCTGTATTTTCTGTCAGGCAGAAGTTTAACAATTATAAAAGGTTAAAACGGCTGTCGTCAATATAATTTTACATTTATTTCTTTCCCCGTTTGTACAAAACTGATTAAGACAATAGAAATAATGTGGCCGGGTCATTTTCCTTACAGTCTTTGCTGTGTGATAACTTGCTGTTACTTCCAGACTATATGAAACAGAGACTATAATGCCAAATGAATGTGATAATTTTACATGTATATACAGCTTACGAATGTATAGAAATGAAGGTCATGTGACACCTTCCGATTCAAAAGAAAAATAAATAAACCGATCTAATTAATTCGTGACCCCCCCCCCCCCCACACACACACACACACACGTTGCTCCTCTTAAAAGTAAAATTTGCCAAACATCCAAAAGAATTAACTCTTTAAACGGTTATAATAGCATCTTATTTAATTTAAAGCACAATTTTTATCCTTATTTTAAAAGACAATTTATTCAAAGTTCTATCTGACATGTTGAGAATATATTAAAAGGTTCACTACTGCTCTTTTAGTATTTCTCCTTATATGTAAACTTAAAAGGAACATCGTTCTTTTCTCGAAGTCTGGCGTGGAATGTATTAAATTATACACTTAGGACAAAAAGGATTTAAAAGGAAACATCGTTTTTGCAAACAAACTAGCGTAGAATGTATTATACACTTGGAATATATTGGAAAATGTACCTGACTGGCAGTTTCGGTAGACTTTAGGCATAGGATATTCTGTCAGCTTGAAAAATAACAATTTTTTGTTAAACTATAACTTGCCATTGACCTAACTATGAAATCTGTATTTAAAGAAATATATAAATAAAATTGGATTAGAAAATCTTGTTCCTGTAAAAGGAATTTCCAATATGTTACTTTGCTGGTCCTCTGCACACATATACAAGCTCCATGCTGCAAAATAAATATACTTGGTTCGTTCTTCCCATTTATGCTTGAGTACCTCTGATTAACTGATTGAGTAAATGTGTACTATTTCCAGAGAAATAAAGCATTACAAATGGTTTCATATGAAAACCTGATAAAACACTGTAAAATTCATGATACATGTATAAATATTACATCTAATTAATTTCATGTCATCAATTAATAATTTGTTAAATCATAAATGGTCAGCATAAACAGAGGAAATCCCGCGTTGGTTTGCTCTAAGCAATCATCCAAAGTCATGAATAAATTAACCTTATATATTATTATTTTCCCTAATTACGTTACTACCTCAGTAATCGAGAAATGTCACCGCTTACAGTCTTTATTGTACCTGTTGTGACTAATAGGCGGCGACATGGCCAAGCAGACGGACATTTCGAACAATAACAATCCTTATTTCTCTGTGTTTGCTCCTCATAAAAGCTGGTAAGGTGAAAACATTACATAAATAAGATGTAAATGCACGGGACGTCTGCATTGTTTGAATTGTGAGCACTCTACTACCCATGGATTTAGATCTCTACTAACCCCGGTGGTCGTAACTAACCAAATGATGGATGTATCACGCCGGTGGTTGTGACCTCAACCCGCCTTTTGTTGCCATTGGATAGGAAAAAATAAACACTGCGTCCTCCAATCGCCTTCTGTTATCGTTAATTACACTTACTGTTACAGTTTAGGCTAATCATTACCATCTTGGCCATACTTCTTGTACAAATTTTTAAAATTTAAGATTAAATTCGTATCTTTAACATATTTATTACACTGCATTTAGCACCAATGCTGTTTATATTTTATATCGTTGAATTTACTGTGTTGTGGTGGTATAATATATTAATATTTATAATGCGTGAAGGGACCGTGACAATACCCATGTAGTATACATGTGCACAGTCAAGTTTAAAAACGTGCCACTTGAACATCGATATAAACTATCCCCCTGCATTATATTGTTTGGTGCATAAATCATTGTTACTTAGAATAATAGGTGTGAACATTTATGCGGTGTCCTGATTATTTATGTTTGATTAAAACTAATACTTTATTCTTTTATTTCCTTGCTTCACACGGTTAACTCTGAATCGGAATTGGTACCATGATCTGCAAATATCTGGTCGGCTGCTCTAAAACCGAGCTCCCATAGATCCCCAAATAGTTTGTGAACAGGAGGATTTTCCCAGTTCTTTGACAGAAGACTAAGATAGCCAACAAAAAAAAAACCTTCATGTCATCCTGCCTAGCGCCAACATATAAATGTTCACTGTTCCATGAACATTTCTGTATTGTGATCCTGGTGTTGCATAGGTAAAAATCCCTATGGTTTATTAACCCCAGTATTCCTTCAATTGCCGATAGCTTTACTTTGTTCCCCTTTGAGCCCAGATCAAATGCAACCGGTACGATTAGAAGCGAGAAAGCAATGTATCACGAAAGCGAATTCATAAAAAAAACACGCTGTATTTATTGAAAGCCTTGTGATTGTTTGATCAGAGGTGCAGCTGCCAAAATCAATAGCTCCTCTCCTCCATGAAGCTAAGATTAACCGCACATAAAAAAATGTCAGTTTTAAGTGCCAGTCTGATTTTAAAAATAGAAATTTGGTATATCTGTGATATGGCTGTGATAAATTTACTATGAACCTTTAACAAAATCAATACACTAACGAGGATACAGGGTAGTTAAATGTATTGTATATCATACCTTATGCTTTAATAAACATTTCAAACAACAATGATTTAAGTTGCTTCTTTTAAGGCTAAGGCGACGCTCTGATGAATATCCTCTAACAGGGTCCCACGCCTCTCCAAATCATGCGTGTTTCATGCCGACGGACTAAGGATTCTACATGTACGTGAAGGTTTACCAGCCCCTACTCTAGGTGCCTAAATTATTTCTGCCACCTGTTATCTAGTGTCTTAACTAAATATAATCCGTGTTTGATTCAGGTAAAACATATTGAAGGGCACCGTGTATATAAATCGATTAAGTTTAATTCATTTTGATTGATAAGATTAATCTTAAAGATACATATCGTAACAAGGTAACCTCAAGTCTGTAGGCAGTGAGCCTTCAAAATACTCTTATTATTAGTTGTTGATTAAACAAGTTATAAAAATGCAGCATCTTTTTGCAGCACTGATGAGCAATGAAAAAAAAAATCACGCATCAGGAAAAATACTGAATTATCGTGTCAAATAAAAAATAAATCCGGTATGCTTTATATAAGAGTTCGATTTTCGCTTTTTAATGGGTAAAGATGTAGCAATTACGAAGCGTCGCTTCTTTTTGACATACTCAATTTATGTTCAGGTTGCAGTGTTAAATCAATGTAAGGTTATTATAAAATGAACAACATTAACCTTGGCTTCTTCGGGAGAAAGAAAACTGATAAAAAATATAACATATGGGGAGTCGCTTTTTCAGCCTAACCAGGAAGTAATTTACCCCTATATATGTCGATATGTGTGAATATCAATTAGCGGGGGAAACTTGTTAACTCAATAAAATATAATCGATGCAATAGTGGGTTTAAGGAATAAGACGTCTGAAACCTTTGTTTTTGCTTATTGGGTCTTTTTTATTGAAATGTTTAGGAAAACATATGGGTTGTATATCATTTTAGACGTTAGGCATACTTTAATCTCCACTCGCTTCTGAGTAAAGGGTAAATAATAAGCGTAAAAGGAACTGACGCTTCCAATTTAGTCGAGAAATCCATCTTTGTCAAACGTGATACCGGAAGCAGCTCTGGATTGATATGTCTAAATGCGGGTACCATCGGTCCAATTTAAATAACTACCGAACCGCGTTTTCAGGGGCACCGCGCCGCATCTTTTGCTAATAAATAGCGCAGCTAATTTTCCAAAATATGCAGTTGAACAGTCACTGAATACAAAACACTGTAAATCACGATAAATTTACCATTCTTTAGCATATTTAAAACCAATTAAAATAAAATTGCAATAATTTTATTATTTACAATTATTTTCTACAACAGCATTTAAACATTGGCTGACTTGAGGATTTCATATTGCAAAGCATAATTCAATGTATGCAGTGTGATAATCAAAGTAAACAATGAAAATGCTTAACTAAACAAACATTATGAAAGCCAATAATAACATTATGAAGAAGAAGAAAAAGATACATTGACAAATATTCAGGAAGATGTCAATGTGAATACGGAGAAAAAAATTAAATATATATGCTATGATATCATTTCGACTAAAAAAATATCGACTTGTGATAAGCTTGAATAACTATAATGTGTGGTTGGTAGCAGTAAATAAACTAGAAGAATCTAGTGCCATTTTCCCTGAAAAATCATAAATTGAAGTTTACGCTCAGTAAGATAAAATAGTTGTGGAGTTAGGTAAAGGACTTAATATTTGATCTGACAAAGTCAGAGTTATGTTTACTAATACAGTCCCTGTTTTAACCTACGGGATACAGGGTATACTTTGTTGCTTAACTTTGCATACAAAGCTTTCCTTTCTCATATTGTCAAACGAAAAGTAGCTGAAGCAAACCGAGGAGTGAATCAGCTTTATGAAGAGCTGGGTATATTGAATCCTTCTTTATATCATTATTTTTACACATTGGCTGTATAGATGAATCATATTAATTATAAGAGAAGGGGTTGGTTAGACGAATTACTCTAAAATATACAGTCCCGTGTATTACGTTTTCCTAAAAGAGGTCGGAGCCATATGCATTGTAATGATAACCAAGCTAGGCCGTTAAAAAGATAAATCAGGCTAGGCCGAACGAGTGTAAGTTAAGGAAAATATCAGCTACCGCGTTCTCCGGTATTATCAGTTGTTGGCCATGATCCTCATTAACCGTTTAAATTAACAACTTGGACAATAAGTAAATCAACTGTAAGATATATTTGCGATTACTGATCTATTCCACGATCATACAATTAAGTGTTTATTCATCACACTGTTTGAACCTTGTCTTGTTTTATATTAAATCATGGCTGAGGCCTTGTGAAACAGGTTTTTTTTTTGCTACCACGCAGCAGTCTACACTGAACAAAAAGAAAAGAAAATACATGGCTTATATATTTCTTTTGATGGTGATAGTTGCAAAATCATGCTTTTCATCCTGTCTATTTCGGGATGAAGCCTAGAATAATAAATATGAAAAGAAGTCAATACGAATACCATATTATCTGCTACGGGCTGATAACACGACGTAAGTATGATGTATATATAAAGAAGTGAATGGCAACCCTTTCAAAAAACAGAAACACAATCTCCTGAATGACAGTTTAGATGATGAATACATTATACATGACGGCCATACTGACATGGATGGGTCGAGCTATTTCCCGTGTTCAGGAGTAAGGTGACCGGCTGCCTGGTGTGATTCCGAGGGAAAAAATGATAACACGGGCTCGGTAAGAATGATTGAATACACGAGTGTTCAATAAAATAAAGTCTGCCTGCCTTGATAAATCACGCGTTTAATCTGCAAGCATCCAGGGCAGTGGATTTACATTTTTTATCAGGAACCACTCCAGACTCCTAATATGTGTGACCCTCCGCCCAGGGTCTAATGCAGGGTAGGTATTATATACTAATTACTTTTAACTGAATAATAAGTGTTACCTTTAAACTTTACTGTACTACAACCTCAAGTAATGACATTTCCATTCATCAATCACAAAGCGGTCATCCTCATGTTTTCTCCTTAATTTAATTAGGTATGTTTCATAAGCCCACTCGTGTATCCTATTACCTACTCCCGATTGCCATACCTCATTAAAAGCAAGAACATGGTCAGATCATAAAGATCCGCACAGTAAAGATGATAAATTTATGCGTGTGTATGTGAGATATAAGTATCAATATGTGTCGTGATTGTTTATATGTGGTTTGTAAGACCTTCATTCGGGTTATATGAAAATAAATATTTTTTTATAATAATTTAAAACCAATATCAATGACATAGAATTGAAATATTGACTAGCTATGTAATTTTCGGCATCGGGTAAACATAGAATGATATGCACCAATCAGTAATTTCTTTCAGATATTGGTATTTTCTATACAAAAAATATGTTTTCTTTCCAATAATAAGCAGGTATCCTTGTTTTTTTCAAATTATAATAAACGGAATATCACCCTCATTGGTTTTTAAAGCGTTACCTTTAAATATCTGATTATATACAACCGAGCACCATGGCAGTCACTGCCTTTCATTCCGGGAGCCTGACGCAGTGTGTAAAATTGAATAACATCACTACTTGTCCTTAGACAAAAAGTTTATTAAAAATGTAATGTACAAGCAAACTCATATTTCATGCTGACATCCGCTTTATATTTAATACCTACTTGTATATTTTTCGTTTATTTCAATGAACAACTTAGCAATGAGTACTTTGTAATATAAGACTGTTCAGTGAGTTCTTTGTAAATGAGATTTAATTAGTTTGGACCAAAGTACCTATTTATATTTGATACTAAGCTGTTCCTTTTTTAATACTTTTGGGTTGTTTAAGGAGAATCTTATAATTAGAAATGTTGCTCTATCAAAGTGTAATTAAAGAGCAACGATGTATACATTTTCAACCATGATTTTATTTCAGTCAGGCTACGCTGACCTTGGTGCGACTGTTTGAAGAAAAGAAATGTTCATTATAATATGTACCAATTCGGTTTATAGTCTACTATCAAGGCACGACAGCGTCCGACTGTTTTTCTTTTTTTTTAACTATTTCGTTCTGGCGATTCTAGCTTTCGATTGGTGTAGACATTCCAAGCTCTTTTTTATATGTGCTATGGTTAAACCAGTCTGAAATATTCTTAGGCCGACAGAGTATTCGTTAACAGGTTCTTTGGAATAATATTGCTGTGCAATGGATCTTGCATCTGATCGGACACCCTGGATTTCGTTTTCCTACAGTACCAATATGCCTGTATTAATCTGTATTGAGGACTTAGTGGTTTATACTATTCTTATGACATATTACTGTTAATAACATGAATGTCAGCCCATCTATCCTAATATATACAACTTTATAACATCCAGGTTCCAGTTTGTCAGATTAAAGAATGTCCAATCTGAGGAAATTCAAACAAATACAGGTGCTCAACCGGGATGTGTTCTCTCACCCATATTATCCACTTTATATACCAATGACTGCATGCTAATCTCGTTGTAAATTAATCAAATACGCCGATGGCACAGCACTTATTAGCCTCTGTAATAATGCAGACTTAGATTATAGGCTAGAGGTACAATGACTTGTGGAGTGGTGTGACAGTAACTTCTTAGAACTCAATGTTAGGGAGACAAAAGTAATGATTATAGATCATAGGTTAGGGGACAAAAATTATGAACCTCTTACCATAAATGGCCTAACCGTGGAAAATGTGACAGATTACAAATATCTGGGTACAATAAAATAAAATTACTTTTGAAGCTAATGTGCAAAAGATTTTTAAAAAGGCAAATATGAGATTTTCCTGAGAAGACTGTACCGGATGAATGATGATACGTAAATAATGGAACTTTTTATATGTCTGTGATTCAGTCAGTGCTAACATTCTGAATTACAACCTGGTTCGGAAATTGCAATACAGCATCCAAAAACAAACTTGGGAGAATTGTCCGTGCAGGGATAAAGTTAGGTCTCAAGAATGTAAAGCTGCTGAATGAACACTATTGCTGCTGTGTCACACGAAAGGCACAGTCTATCAGGGCTGTTTCAACACATGAACTGTCTTGTTTATTTGATATCCTGAGGTCGGGAAAAAGACTAAGGGCTGAACATTGCCGTACAGCAAGATACAGGAAACATGTTTCATTCCCATTACTATTAGATTGTTAAAGGGAACAGAATGCGCTGTGATGTAAGTGACATATGAATTGTATCTATTTTATGTAGCATAGTTCATCTCACTCTTGCGTATGTATTATATCTGTGAAGTGCTTTAATGCCTGTGATATACTTAATATAATGCCAGTGATGTGCTATAATCTCTGTACTTGGTTTATGTAGAATACCTGAAGGTGTCTATACATGTGCTGTAAATCCTTGCGAACTGAATTTCATGCCTTGCATGATGAATATAGGCTTATATTATTTTATCTTATCTTATCTTATAACACAGCCTAGCGACGGTAAGGCAGAAATTTAGGCACCATTTATGTTAATGCCTTTTTAATGTTGTGTTAAAGTATGTGAATGCGCTTGTTTTTTTTTCTACACGAGGCCGTTTGCTGCTGTAACGATTTCAGGTCATTCACAGACATTGGTGGTGTCAAGGTCAATTCATTTCTTTGTTCACTTGAGTTTTGGCAAAAATATGTCTGTTCTCAATATAGTGACATGCATATATTTTCTTCTAACCTTTGCTGTTAAATAAACGTAAGAGATACAATTTCAATTTAATAAAATGCAATATGCCATAGTTCTACTGTTAGATTAAAGTAAAAGTAAAAAGTTAAATAGGAGAAGCTGGTGAATACAGCTGCCATACTATCCACACATCCACACTATACAAAGACACAATGGCCATTGAACACGACACATTTTGGACCTGTTATCTGAAGGCAACAAAAGAGGTACTCGTGTTCTATCATACCAGAACACCTGTCAATGTTCACTGACGGAATTGACTTTTTGTACAGAAATCCTTCATTTACGACGTGCTTAGTCTAGCCAGTCAAACCATTATATCTAAACAAATGAAATTTCCGAACATCATCTGTGTTCATTGAAAGGATACCCTGCTTGGAATTTTTAATAAATTTTTGAGAGGGTAACATTTTTGCGATTTATGGTTTATTGTTAACCATCAGGTGTCATACTAGTACATACTCTTCAAAAAGAGTATATTTTTTGTTTTTTTAATCACTCTCATTCCGCTTTTCAGTGTTCAATTTAGAAATCAAAGCAGCTATTTAGACATTTTAGACAGATCGGACTCACTAGACAAACTTCTGCTCGTTGGTAAAAATTTATTGTTCAACTTATGTTTCACTTAGATACTTTTGAACAGACTTACATAGATGTCCTCCTAAAATGAACAATATGAACGAAAACGTACAAAAAAAAATTGGGTGTATTTAAAAGAATCAAAAAGCAAATAAAACACATATCCCCACCTCGCCATTCATATCAACAATAAAATTTTATAAACGTCTGATGTATAATTATTAAGATTGACCATAATTCTGAACAAAACTTGAAAATATTTAACAGAAAAAGATACTTCCAAGGCAATATGCTCGATTAAAATGTAAATAAGTTTTTTTCTTGCATGTGGGCGTGTGCGATCTTTAAATGAACAAAAACGATGCCACGCTTCAGCGTTTATACATTTCATTAAATGTATCGGAATGGAGAACAAATCGTTTTTCTCGTTTTTATGTTAGTTGGACCAGAAAAAAATAAGTAACGAATCGCTAACAGGGTTTTAGAATTACCAGGAGACGGAACAGGTGATGAAGCCACTATAGTTATAACGATACGTTTATGTTCCATTAACTGTATAACCATTGCCTCCCTGGACAATATAGGACTTTTTTAAACATGGGAATTACACACCGAGTGTTGTTTGGAGAAAATTAAACTTTTTTCATGGTTCTGCTTGGATACAACTGGCATGGGAAAGGGGATCAAATGGAAGAAACTTATTTGATTAAGAAGGTCTTCACAAGGATGCAATAACTTGAGATGTATTTTGCACAGAAAAAAAAATTGTTCCGTTCATTCAACTATTGTTAATACCTTTGAATGAAACAGTAGTTCCTTCCATGATCATATGTACTAATGTTCTTCTTTTTTGCAAACATGATTTATAAACCGTCTTCTTTTTTTTGTCATTTGGAGATCATGTTCATGCCTTCTTACTCCTGTTTAACGGCATTTAATTACTTGAACATGTAGAGTCGTTCTGTCCAATCGATTTCCTGGGACTGTCTTTCAGGTTTTATTCAGCCATATTCTAAATACATTTCTGACAGATGAATGGGTTTGTAATGGAGGATATGATTCTTTTATTATTCTTCTTCTACATCTGCTGCTCTATCACATCAGGGAAAACACTTTGCAGAACTCTATCACATATAACCAAGGAATATTAGTTTTTTGTTTGCCATAGCTGATGATTTTTTACATTGGATAGGTTTTTGTCTCATTATAACAGGTTTAAACGACCATAAGATATTAACGTAAATGAAAGGCATTTGTGAAAACGGGTTTTCACGTAATACAATTGCATATGCTATAAGCTGTAGCTGATAATGCAACAGGCGTTAAATGAGCATTTTTTACTCTGGTCAAGTGGGGTTTAACATGTTTGTTTATGACATTGAGTTTATTTTTTTCTCATTTTTATATCGATGTTTTGTAAATACATGACATAAATCCTCCACTTCTTGTTGAATCTCTATGTATTTTAACAGATTATGTGAGTAAGAACAAAAGCTTTATTCACCTAGCGGGAGACATGAATGATTCAACAATAGCATATAAAAAGTAGGATATAATCGATTGAAGTCCTCAATTCCATCGTGTTTTGAACTAACAACACAAATTGATACACACACACACAAACACACACACACACACACACATATATATATATATATATATATATATATATATATATATATATATAAACCATAGGTTTCTTATTTATCGAATATATGTTGCCTGCTTCTTCTTAACATAACAACATTACGTATCACAGACAAATGAAGTAACCAAAAAGTTTCATTTTTATAGCCATATCCCGACTGAACATTATCCGGATTTGGCTACTTATGTGCTACGCGGGCTTGTATATAGTTGATATTGATTTGGGGTTACAAAATCACGCAAATCGATTATTACTTATCATAGCATGGGAACTATTAATGTATCTATGACGCTTTGACGTCAGTTAAGGGAAAGAAACACTCCAGAAATATATCCCGACCATCGACAGTTTGGTTATATTTGTATAAAAGGATATCTGACCATAAGTATGAGGGTTGGTTGTAATGATTAGATTGATCGTAAAATCGTTACACAAATGATTTAAGGACCAGGTAAGAAAAAACATATATATATATATATATATATATATATATATATATATATAATGTATCCTCACAATCAATCATAATAACCCCGGTAGAGGTTATTTCTCTCTTTGTATTGCTTATATATCTGCAAAATTTCTCATTATACAGTATTATCACTGGCGATGGCAAGTTTAATCATACAAAAGGAAAAAGCTTGTCCTTGACGGTATTCCATTAATGGATTCACAAATGATTTGTAAAGATCCTCGTTCATTTTCAAGGGATCACATCTGTACGTATACATCATATTTCAGCCATGTGTTATCAGCCTGTACCAGATGATAAGGTTTTGCTATGATAAATCTTTCCACATTTATTACCCAATATTCTTTCTACAACAGGGATTAAGGATAAACTGTCTTTTCTACTGGAAAATAGTCCTTTGGTATTCCGTTATACCTTTTTATTACGGCCATGGGAGTCATAATTACTTTTTAATTAGGGCATAGGGGTTATACTTAAGAATAAAAGAAAAATTTTCTACAAAATGTTTTTATTTTTTTTTATGTTGGAAGCAATCATTTCAACAAACACCTGTACGAAAAAAGTGACAGGTCAAAACCTTATCTCATGATATGCGTATTGGTGTTATTGGCAGTTTTGACCATCAGCACCTATGATGTATTTTTTTGCAACATTTATCCAAAAAAGGATAAAAGTAGTAGCACGGTAAGAAAAAAACATTAGTATCAAGCCCACTGGACTTCGTGATTTATATGCGCAGAGTTAGAAAAAAATGTAGTTGTTTGTCAATAAGAGGATATCTCTAAGGTCTTGTCGAGAATTCACGGGTTTATCTTTGAAGCCTCGGAGGGACAGAACTGGGGATCGTACAGGCTGCGAAATCAAAGAGTTCACTTAACCTACGGTACTTTTTATTCCTTTTAGAATCTTTCTTTTTAATTTATTTGTTATCTGGCTCTTTTTACTTAGATTAACATATTATGGCAGCATTACTTCTAGAATTTTTATTGCATTTCGGATGAGTGTTAATACATTTGGTTTTAACAAGTCTTCTTTATCTCACAACTGTCTTATATAACTTGCAGTATTTATTTAAAAGCATGCAACACATATCAATAGGTATTAGCATCAGGACTATTGGATATTAGACTCTGTACAAGTGTTTAGGATCGAATTATTTGTTTGTATGGCAATATATCATATGATTTATAGAATTTCACCGAGTATTATACGATATTTCTGAATGGATTTCCACCTGTATATGAATGCAAATCATGTGAAACCACTGAGCAGATAACTTTAAGCTGACACTCTTGAATACGAAGGTATAATGATTTTAATATGTACACCATTCTCATCAAGACATCCAGGAAATTCTTGTCGCCCTCCATAAAGGGTTCTCAGAACAGGTTGGGTAAGTTGTCATGTAAACTCGTCGCTAGATGTCGCTATGTTACGCTCTGATTTATCGTCCTGTACTGTTAGCCCACGGCCGATATCAATATAGCTTTCAGGCTAAGAGTCTTACAATAAAAAAACAGAACACTTTAAGTGTTCAAGTTCACCAGAAAATTTATATGAAGCCCCTGATACGCCATGAAATCATCCTGAAAATTACTGCTTACATTTAAGTGAATGTTACATGCGTGTTTTCCCGGCAAATTATCCAACTACAATTACGAGAGTACCATGGGAAAAATGTAACCAATATTTGCAATTTGTGCTTCTTGCCTTGACCCACTATTTAGGAGATTTGATCAAATTAATAATATCAATGTGACCGCATTGAGTGAAGAAGAAACTTGTCTACAAAAAAATTAACCATGGACAAATAAATCTTTATCTGTCATCAATGAGTGCCATGAATAGTAATTAAACAACTGATCGATATCATATCGGATGATTACCATTAAATGAATCACTACGGGTATTTCTTGGTCAAAATTGTTTGGATGCTATAGAAGAACCAAAATAGGGGACATTACGACCGGTGATAATTAGCTCGAAACAAATTCTCCCCTCCGCGGACCTGGAGAAAATTTAACGTACATTAATCGAAGGTGTCCAGTTAATGGATCAGGGACACAGCTAGCTTGAACCCCTTTAATAGTTTAAAAAAACAAACATCGCGGACACATGTACTGATAGAGGTTGATCAAAGATTAGGATATACATTCATTCAATAAAATGGAATGTATGTTAAAAAGCAAATATCACTTCCATTAACACCCGTTTTGATGGTTAACAGAATAATACATCAATTAGACTCTCGATCATTTATATTGTCGCCTGGTTAGAATATCTGTCATGCGCGGAAAGGCTTATGTAACACCAAAAGCCAATCAAATATATATTGAAGATAATCTGGACCTCTAAAATTTGTTTTCTCCATTTTTTTTTACAATTACGAATATTCTTTCGCTATAATTAAGGACATTCGCCGTTTTCTTGGTGGATAGATCTCACATGTGATTTATCAGGTAAATTGATTAGCCGTGACTTAGACTAAATCTATTTCCTTTCTACGTTGCATAAAGATAACAACAATTAATCAGGATCCTGGTATTTTTTTTTTAGATCCGATAATAAAAATGATGACAAAGCTATATTTGACACTATTTATAATTTAGAGATCATTTTCGATTTATGCTGATACCTGCATATATGTTATTACAATTAAGTAAAATAATTGACATTTTAATTTTTAAAATTTTATTTTGAATGCATGTAAAACAGATGTTTGTATGTTTACTTGTAATACTTCCTTGTACTGGTAGACTTAGTTACGTTCATTTTATGCATGCTAGAGACATTTCAATCAGATTCTTACATTTGAAAATTTTGCATTGTTTGAATATTTAACGGAAAATATATTAACCGATCAGCGGAATGGCCATTTTAGTTATTTGAAAGAAGGCTTAAATAAGGCCAAAATTCAAAATCTCTCAGCCTGATGAACAGTCGGGGTATACAAAGCATTCACAACAGTGTTTACAGTCGGTACTCCTAACAGAGTGGTGTCATAGTTACCTGGCCAGAAATCTAAGGAACCTAAATAAATAATCCTGAAAAAGGGCTTATAATATTGTAATGTTTTAAACCCGTGTTCGTAAAAAATGCGCTTCAATCAATGCAGGTTCCCGGTAGATAGAAAACAGGTTAAGGCTGCTGGAAGATATAGAGGAAAACGGGACGTTAGACTTTCTTTTTTCGAATCCCAGCCGTATGCAGAAGGGAGACCAAACAGCCACACTGAAAAGAAAACCCCCTTTTAAACTACTACCTTTCCGTTTCCTGGAGAAATTGACAGAATCGATGAGTGTGTCAAGACTCTGGAAATTCCTCAGAAGTCTTATGGTTATTAATTACACTCTATCACTCAACATGTTCCCTGTCCCTATCGATCCCGAAGGAAAACTATATATTATAATCCGTAAAAACATGTAAGACGATACAATAACAACTCATCCTCGGGTGGCTTCTTGGTCGATCTTGGTCGAGACGACTTGCTGAGACACCCACCGGTCGACAAGAAACAGGTTCTTCATCTTTTTTTCGTTTTCTTCTTACAATAGTTGCTACCGCAAAATTAGACCCTAATCTACATCCTACGCCGTTCGTTACTGAAGGAGCAAACTGAGCATTGGTTTCAAAAACCCCTTTTTATTTATTTAAAACATCTGACCTGTTCAAACGGTATCTGTACGTCACCAAAAATAGACCAAAAGTATTTTATATACATCCTTTTCAACCTTACATGAAAATGAACTGATACTTAAGCCCTCATATCGCTTCCTTTTCGTAACTTTTCGTTGATATAGGAATTATTGTTTAGATTAGACTACATGCAACATTATTAACCCTACAATTGTGGTAACCAAAGATTATCTGTAGTTCATAAATTGACCAAATATCATATGTTTCGTTTTAGATAAAACTTTGAAAAGAACGGAAGGTTTATCATGATGGATACTGTCAAACGAAAACCAAAATGGTAAAACAAGAAATATATTCAGAATGAGCTCGTGTGTCAGCACTAAATAAGGAATCTTCTTTCAGTGGAGATGAAACATCTTACAGATACCTGAATAGTCCTTCCTTTACTGTCATTTTACGCCAGTATCATTGGTTTATTACCTGTTCCTGGTGTCATTTATGGTCACAACAGGAGTATCAGATATATCTCCCGTTCAACAGAGTGTTTTAAACAGGCTTAATTAAATAGCAAAGGCCGTGAAATCTGCATGTTAAAGTAATCTGTGAATCACAAAATGAAATATCGGATGTCGCAAGTTTTACACAGCTGAAATCTTAACAGACAAAAAGTATTGAGATGTTTGATATCGCGAGCTGCTGTTAGATTGATTTAAGGTTGACTGTATAATTAACAGTCCCTAGGTTTGTTTCTTTCCTAGCGATGTTTTCGTGTAGCTCTTAGTGAGCTTATTTGTGTATTCCGATGGGCAGGTGGATAAGGTCAGTGTGATTCGCTCTTGATTAATGCCTGTACCCACCAGCTGTCAGGGGCAGTTAATAAGACAGTCCCAAGTTGATGCCCTCCTTTGATAGGTATCATTTATCAAGGGTTCAATTTTCCTGCAGAATCTAATAAAACAGTATATAAGAAACAGCAAAGACTGCGCAAGGCGCAGTGCAAGTGCGTCCATCATTACTCTTAAGTGTCAAGTGTAATTATTATAAATCTCTACTAAGTCCAACATTAAAATATACAGAAAATTATGTTCCTTTCATTGGGATAGGTTACCCTAAAGCGAACAAAAAGATGCTACAAAAATACATTAAACTCGATCATCCTGAAACCTTATTACACGTTCGAAAAAAATGACATAATGTCAATTCCTATGTTAATATAACACGCGATTTTTCATAAAATTTAGGTAATATACCTCCTATTTGTTGAGTCCAATATTTAATGTAAAATAAATGAAGACCATTTTTATTTTTTATGTTTCACACGATTTATAAATGAAACCTCGCCACGTCGTATTCTCCATCTGTACTTTATCCGTTTTACTTCGCGTCTTTTTCAGAAAATGTGACCAGTATTAGCCCTTTCTACAAATACGTCCAAACAACAACCATGACCGTCATCTCCGTACAAGGTACACCAATACTCGATCTTCAGAACACAAGGATTGATTTATGCTATGCAAAGGATTTTATTTATGCTATTACCTTAAAATAGGCTGTCTTTGAGCTTTTGAAATACCATAAACTGTTGATGATATTGAAATCCGGAATACTGAAGATGGCTAGAAAAAAAAAAAAACTTAATTATGTTTTGAATGTTTATACATGTTGTTATGGTCTGCAGGTCTCAGATTTAAATCACGTGCAGCAGTGAAACACTTTAGGGATCCCTGTAAACCTGCAGACAAGTTACAAATTAAACCAAATACACCTTTTAATAACGCAACTGGATGGATTGTGCAAAGACAATAAATTTAGTATGCTTCAGTGATTAAATCACTCACGAGTACTCTACGATGTACTTGTACTAATTGGTATTAACCTTACCTCTAATTATAATGGAAAGAGTACTACACCAACGTCATGGTCTGAGAGGATTAAATAATACGGTGCGATTGTTTTACGTACATGACATTTTTTTTTAAATTCACGCAATGATACTTATTTCTATGCTTTAGTAAATAAAAGATTAATATCTCGGAAAAAAACGAGAAATAACTTGCCATTTATTTATGTTTGAATATGTCAAAATAAAGAATAAATCAGGCAAAAAGTTATAAATCACGTTTAAAAAAATAAACTCTACCTACATCTTACTGCCTATTTATTGTAGTTTGAAATTTAGTATTACAAGGTGCGCTAATAACATGTTATATCGTTTAATGATTAGTAGTACGTCAATGACCCACTTATGCGCCTTAATTGCTATCGTGACATTATCTAGCTGAATGATGTAATACTTGCATGGCAAAAGGAATGCAATAGAATAAAGAAAGGTAGTCTTTTGGAGGAATTATAAAACGATAAAGGAAAATTATTGTCCATTGTTTATAACTTGGCTCTTATAGCACGGTGTTACAAGGATACCCGATTGTCCTAGTACATAGTAAAACTAAGTGTACATGGATGAACTCGTCTGGTATAAATTATGAAAGTTTAATGTTTTGCTATCAATTATGGGAGAGTCCAAAACGTTCAGAAAACAGAGAGGCTGGATACACTATCTGTTTCTATGTGTGATTTCCCTCTTCAACTGAACTATGAGGCCGTCCTGAGATAATAAAATCAGCCTTTCTATAGAGTGACCGAAAATAAAAAAAAAAAATACACAGATACATGAGAGTCCCTGTGTAAACATAAAATGCCAAAGCTTCCGGGTCCAAAGTGCCAGATGCCCTCAAGAGGATTGAAACAGATAAATCAGACTTTTAAATCCATTATTGTCGGTTGAGAAAAAACATTCACATAACAAGAAACAAATTCATTTACAGATGCACAGCCATATTCACTTATACACTTTTGTCGAAAGTACATTTAATTTAGCTGAGTTTCTCAAGCTATACAGTTGGCTACTCAGTGTGGTTTTACTCCCATCGGAACTAAAGAAATAGTTGTCCTTTCCGATGATTTGCTTACTTCTTAGTTATCGCTTCCCTCAACCATAAATCCATTACCCTAGGGACCGACTTATAGAAAATCTTATTTACAGAAGGAAACTACAAGAAACATGTTTAAAGTTTCATGCACTCATTCGTTTGAGTGTTATGTCATGGGGTGTCAAAATAACTTCATTAGATCCATTCCCTTGTTGTCGTTAAGACAAACCTTAATATATTATACATCAAGCACATTTTATTCCATGTAAAACATTAACTGTAATGTTTTTCCTCGCCCGCGAAACTGTCTTTCTTTCCCAGCTGCTACGCTTACCCATACCAAAGCGGGGTCGTTCAAATATGACTATCAAGATGAATTAATAACCTCAGAGAAATTGATTAACAAAAAGAAGACTAAAGATGAGACATTAAAGTCAAAATCGACTGACTTTCAAAAAATATTCATTCGTTGTGAATGTATTAGACATTTATGTGTGTTAATATGTTCTTTTTAAATGCAATTGAGAAATTTATCTCAAAAACATGGACAGAACAATTTAGATTTTACCCTTATTCCCTGCATTTTGACTTCTGAAATCCGGAAAGGAGGAAAGCGAGGAAAGGATATATATCCAATGACTGATTAGTCCCATAAGTCCCGTTTCCATCCTAATATAGTTTAAAATAGAAGCTAGAAAACAAACCCATCCTGTGTGACATTCTGTTGTTTTAAGAAACACTAAAACAAACCAATTAATCTCCCCTAGTTGCCTTTACGGCCTGCTTTTGTGAAGGATAAAAGACAACTGGTCATACACATACACATCGGAAATACCTATAACCGAACTCGCTCTGTATGGCCGTCGTGATTGACCAATGTATCATAAAAGCTTTCAGCTTATATAACACGTTATCATGCAAAGGTCTTTATAACCATATCAACGAGATAGACACTATTGATCTGCGTACTAAGACTGCTGATCATGAGGAGAAAGCAGCAAAAACCCAACAAAATTTATTGAACGCTTTAATATTCACATCAATATTCATCCGCTTCTGCTGCTACGCTTCTAACCCCTATGGAACCACAGTCGATCTAAAGACATGAGGGTAAGGACACGGTTTTGCCATGAAATCATTCAGAACACTAGTAAATTAACTTGAAATTAATATAATGATAATAAGACGCAGTCTGCTCAATTTATAATTTTTGACCGTCTGACTTGCAGGGTACTCAAATAATGCTTTTCCCATAAGCTCGCAGAATATATCTCACTGTGACCTAATTTTATATTTCACAAAGACCACCCTGGATATTGAATAAGAAATCTCAGAGTCGAATGGTAAAGGTATGTGTATTGTCCGACTTTCAAGCTGCTCAACGTTATGGTTTGGTGTGTAGCGCATACAATCAAGGTCATCGGGATCTTATTTCAGGTTCCCAAGGAAATTTGCCAAGGACTTTCCTGCATGTAAAGTTAGCAGCATCTAGGTCAATTTATAATGATATGGTCCCATCAAGGTCTTCCGGACCAGAGCATGTTAAGGGTGATCGCTATCTGTGCTTTACAGACAAGTGAGCTGAAGGAAAATGTAGGCAAAATTCACGCACTGATTAGACTCATTTGTTAATATTTTGACAAACTTATCCGGAGGAAAGGCGCGACTCGGTAACAGATATACAACAGGTTGAATGGTGTTTAAGCACATAGAAGGGTAATCTGATAACGTGTAGTAATTCTCAACACGGGTATCATCCAGATAATTCAAGTTTACACAGCTTTAATGGAACGTGTAAACACAAATAGTGGACGATGCTTGTCAATTATACACAGGAATACTGTATGTAAGACTTTACATGACCATATTTTGAATCTGAATGTTTACAGTTAGACAAATATAGATAAATATGTTGGTCATGGATTGCGGACGCAAGGCCGCCGTTGCTAGCAGCAACAAATCCGACCGTCATGAACCTTAATGGATCATTCCGCCCTTGAGATTTGGTATGTAGTTTACAAGTGATTTTTCAAAATCTTTTCTTATTTTCTGTTTTTATTCTTCTTTCAAATTTTATGAATAAAGTATGATTTTTAACAATCGAAGAATACGTGTTTAGTGATTTATGTAGCGACATAAAGATCATCAAACGATTTATAAATAAATAATGAAATCAACCATTTTTACCACAGTTACTTGTTGCTCACGTTTAGTCCTTCCACAACTTACATTAATGATACAATCATCCATAGAAGTTGTGACTTTTTTTCTGATAAACAAAATTATCTTAAAACCCGAGATATTTAATACACTGCTTCCTTTGTCACTGTTTTGCTCCCCTTAATGCCAAATATGTCCCCTTCGTGTCTCCTTGTTTTAATCTGTAGGAATTGTTTTTCTTGTCTTGTCAGCAGTTCCGTCTCCTGATAAAAACATATAACGCCTTGAAGGATCTGATAATATCAGAAATGTTAATACAAAGGCACAACTGCCTAATTGTTTCTTATCTTTACTGAAAGTGCCAGTGATCAAGTCTGCAAACATTTTCTCCAATTATTGAATAATCTCTTTTCTGTTATTCGATTACTGGGACAATCTCCTCATGTCAGTTATTTCGGACTGGTTAATATAACGTTGTGCCTGGAATACTCACACAAAGGAGATATGTAAATTTGTTACAAAATCTATACTTTAAATTATAGGACCTAACAGTTAATAAAAAAATAGGACTTCTCTGGATTATTGCAGTCTAATAGCTTTTAGGAGGTACGTGTAAATACATTTGCTGAACAATTCATATAGCGACATCTATACAGGTCTTACATTTATACACACTGTGACATGTATTCGCATATAAAATATCACCTGAAAATGGCCTTTTGGACACCCTATGCAGGATTTGTTTTGTGATGACAGCATGAGTTGTTCTCTCAGGACACATACCGATTTACTCAAACTGGCAGCCTATGGTCGACATAAAAATAACATTCAAAGAGATCCTGGATGTTCGCCCCTGTCTCATACACAATGTAACACATAATATCAGGACGTATAGCCAGCCTTTTCAGAACTGGCCTTTCCGAAAAAAAATAATTATGCATTTTTACGTCGATTCGGTCATGTCATCATAACTTATTAAATTTTCCGGTCCAACCGCTTTCCAAACAGAAATATGATTCTTTATCTGGTTATGTTATTGTTGTAATCGTCGCCTAGGTAGAAAAGTGCCAGACCATGAAAACAAAACTAAAAATGATTAAAATGTAATAAAAGCTTTGTCTTGATCTGTCAACCCTCCTAGTGGTTCTCGGAATGTCTTCAGCGATGGATGTCCTGGTCTTACAAAACCTACCAAGCTTTTATGGTTTCCGAGGTGTTGTTAAGTAAAGTTTGGGGGCTCTGTCCGCTACAGGGTGGCAATTTTAAAGCAAATACTAAACCAAAACAATCGTATTATTTAAGAAAATAATGTGACAAATGTGCATCGAAAATCATGCATTGCTTCTTCGGACGGTATGTAGATTTTTGTGTAACTCTTGTTAAAGTTCTACTGCATCAGCTCTAAAAGTTGAAGCAACTTTTCCCACTGGAAAAAACATACAAAGTCTGTCACACGATCAACTTCATGCTATTATATGTTGACATCGACATAATTAAAATTCATTTGTTTTGTATGAGGGCTTATGAGTAATTGATTTTTGTGGCCGGATGCTAGAATACCTGTTCAAGGATTCAGGCAGATCGGTTGGATACATTATAATTTATTCTTAATACTGACAGACCTCGTACGGTCGAAATGAGATAACTGTCAATAAATATGGTAATCTGATTACGCGTAGTGCTTCTCTATACGATTATCTTCGAGTTTTCAGCGTTTATTGCTTTACAATGTCCGACAGAATTTAAGGCGAACGTGTAAACACGAATAATTGACGTTGCTTATAAATAATACAAATAGAATTTCGTAAGGCTCAAATCGAGATTCAATGAGGATGTATTTTTAACAGCAAGACAAATGTTAGATAAATATGTTGGACAGGAATTGACATCGGGCTACACTTAAAACTTTAATAGCAAGATCAAACCCGGTCTCCCTGGAATCTTAATGGATCACTCTACACTAGAATTTTGGTCATTTTTTTTTCCTTTTGCCGAAACGGCCGTTAAAATTTTTTTTCTGACGATCCGCTTTGTTTATTTAATTAACATGAAACAGAAACCCGATTGATTTTGATTATTTTAATAATATTGTTGGCAAAACCAAAATATTCCATACATAACGACGACCTAAAATCAGATATGCAGTCCGGGCCCCAGCTTTTCCTTGGCCTGTCAATCCCTCCGATTTGTTGTCGTGGTTTTGTTGGTTTTTGTTCAGTAAGAGTATAATTAAGCCGTTTTTGTGTTTCCTGGTAAGGACGAATCTAAAAGTAGGACCATCAATTCAGTGCGGAATGGCTGTTCTCATGTCATCCATAATTATATACAAACAGGAAATTGCAAAGTTTCATGAATACAAAAAAAAATAACTGAAAGGCAGTTTACAGTTTTCGAGTAATTGTTTGTATTTGTTCGAAATGCAACGGTAAATAAGCCTCGTATGTATAACATCTAAATACATGTTATTGATTTTTATGTTGTCTGAGCACTTTCGTTGAAGTATACTCTAGTATAATATAGATGTCAATGAGCGTCAAGAAAAGTATGCCCTTATTATTGCCTTCTTTAGATAAAAAGGTGCCAATGAAAGGGTCAAGATTTATAATTCCCTGTATAACTGGTTTTATTAACACTCCGTTTTAAAGTGTTCACTTCTCCTAAGGGTTAGATGATATGTAAAACACTCATAACTGACGAAAACTTGGATAAATTATGTACGGTTAAATGATTAAATAGTTAAACGAATTTTAAATGTTATCGGATAAAATTAGAATACAAAGTAAAGGTATGTACACTACAACTATACGTTTGCTGTTGACTGTCAGTTAATAAAAGGAATTAATATACAGCTTAATAAATAACTTAGAAATTATTCTTGACAAATTCAAATTGAAGTGATATTAAACTAGAAGTGTGGTGGAAACCGTAGCCCACTGGAGGAAATAATATCATATTGGAAAAGTGACCAGGATGCCCGGTTGATCACATTGTTATTCTGACCAAATAATATGGAGCAATGGGTTTCATGATTTTATTCCAGGAAACACAGAGGAACTTTTCCAATATGCTGAAAATTTAAAAAAAGGTCAAACTGAGTCTATAGTTATGTTTCCTTAATATCCATTTATGAAAATGACATATTTTAATCAATGAAAGTAAACCTATATATCTTTATCAGAAAAAACGTTTGAAATTACACGGAACATATAATAATCCTGGAGTATTTATTTCCCCCATTAGGTCTGGACATGAAGCTTCTTAGTTAAGAGAAAGCTCAAACCTGCATAAGTAGAAACAAATTTATCTTAAAGCGCTTGTATAGTATAATTTAATTTTAAAGGAGCTTTGATTTTTTGTACTCGGCAGAACTGATCAATTATATGCCTTTTTCATTTGTTATGCCATCCCATTAACCCTGTCGTCTCATCGTGAGTAGATAACAAAAACATTCCCTCCGGAACTAACTGATAAAATACTTAATTAAAGTTATTCACCAAGCAAGAATGCCTTGCCAAGAAAGAAAACTGTCTTAAAACTTTAATGGGCTTTTTCAAGATAAAGGCTGCTACCCTCCTTGAAAAAAAGAAACTGTCTTCTCCAGCAATGTGTTAAGACAACTAAGTTACAAACATTCATTGGGTGGTTTAATATTGGATCTTGTGATTTATATACATATATTGCACTTCTTTCTACTTGTAACATGTCGTCCTTGAAAATATACAACCTAGTTTCTGAATGCAAAATGCCTCAGCTCTTCCAGTTAACACGTTTTACTTAATCAACGGTGAAGTTTATTTTTAAATTAAAGATGCAGGAGTAAAATGGGAGATCTAATGGATAAATCAGAAATTCTGTTACAAAAATGCTCGAAATGACAACCGGACAACATGCCGCAATTCCAGAATAAAAACTCGTCAGTCCTGTAAAAATGACATTGTTACAAAATATTTAGTTAAAGTCCCTCCCTCAATATAAAATACTAATTAAATAAAAAAATCGCTATGAAATCTTTGAACTTTACCAAATTATATTCCTTCCATTTTCTGTGGTGTCTTTATCAAGTTACAAAATCTATTTACAGACCATGTTGATTTATGAATTACTACATACAAATATCTATGGAAAGAGGGAAAACAAGAAAATGAAGCAGATAAAACGTGATAGTTGGTGACATACACTGTCCGTCTTGATTTAAATATGCGTGTGTCTTTACTTAAACTATAAACAGCAAACCAGCCGTCGTCTCGTGCAACTAGTGGCTACATGTATACATCCCGTAATGTTGCAGTTTTTTTCTTTATATGTTTTTATCACTGCTTGTATTTTAAGATTCACTCAAGTGTCAAATATGTCATTGTGATTTGCCCATCAATGGCTTAGTAAGTATCTTTTTTGGTAATAATGGTAAATTGCTTGACAAAATGTTATTTACTATTGCCAAAGTTTTATACTCTATTTGGATAAGGGAATTAGGATAAAGAAATGTAAACGACGGTCTGATTAAAATTGAGAATACATGGTAAAATTACGACCTGAGGAATACATAAAAATTATGCAATAAGCGAGTCATAAAAAATTAAAACATCAAAACTTTTTCAAGGCGGAATCGGTCTGCTAATAGTTATATAGCAGTCTGAACGTCTTACCAGATTTTGTATATAAATGATTTTCTTAGGTTTCCAAGGAGATGTTTATGAACCTTTATGGGTATTCATTTGGAAGTTTTTAGGTCAAGCGGTTACGTTTTGTTCCCTGTAAAGAACGGACGGACAGACACACACAGACGGTCGACGGACATAAACTGATCGCTATAGATTTTATTCAGCTGAGCTAAAAACTGTTTTCTACTAAAGCACGTCTTTAGGGCAAAAGTATGCAATCATTCGTAATCATAATTAAGACTGGCGTATCCGATATATTTCAAAGCAGCCTTTTATTTTTACCTAAATGGGAGCACGTTTTCTGTTGCCCAGATTTTTAGTAAAGGGGCCAATTATTTACAATCTTGATTCTATTATTTATTACCGTTTTTCTAAGGGATATCTGTAGAATTAACATGAATGTAATTGTGTAACATTGGGTAATGTATGTTGTTATATAAATATCTGAGTATAGAATATACTTTAACAGTTTAAGTTATCTGAATATGATGAATTATAAATGCTTGATTTATCCTTTGTATATGTTGTTAACGCAGGATTTGTAAACAGGCAAATGTATTATCCACATAATATGGTGAACCATTGCATGCAAACTGTAATTATATATCTTGTCCTATTGTTCTTTGCATATCCTTTATCCACTTAATATTGTGTAATGTAGCCTGAAAACAGTAATCAAAGCTAGTATTTTCCTATTGCTCCTCACACCTGGTTAATGAAAATCTGAAACCTAAAAGTCTACACTACACAAATAATCCACTCTCACTTAAGACACAATGAGACGAATAACCGGTTGTTTTATGTATCTCATTAATCTGCTTTTAAAAGCAATGGTACAAATGATTCAATCAGACAGTTAAAATGCTTTATTAATCCACACCAGTGTTACTTATTTATGAACAATATACAGTTAATTATTAAAATTGACTGGTATACTCATCAAGGCATTGACCTCATTCCAAAGGATTTTTAACATATATTCCTTGATTTCAATTCCACTCGCTGCCTTTGAGAGTGGCTGATATATTTCCCAAGGTGCTGACAGATGCAATAATATATTGAAGATAATTCTGAACAAGAAAACAAAATGACGTTTTCATTCCGCTATTCATTTTAGGTGTCACATGAGCGATACAAAGGGCCCGAGAAAAATTTCTTTGAACATAGGCAGCCTTTTAAAAGCTAGATTACATCACTCATTCATTTTAAAGAGAAAGCTTTAATTTATTTTACATTGTAAAAATATTATGCATTGCATTTTCTCCTGTTTGCAGCATGTACCAGTTTTAAATCAAGGCACTGGAATTGTCTTTGTATGGTCACAAAACGACACCGGTCACCACCAAATTGGTAGTCTCTTTTTCCTGATATGTTTAATTTGCTTACTGTCAAAATGTCCAAATATAATATGCATAAGTAAACATATATCTTTGTAGCACCAGATAAAGAAGATCAAAAAAAGAAAAGATAATGATAATGGATTTAACGTGGATGGATGGAAGAGGATCGAAGCCTTAACATCAAGCATCCGCAACAAAATTATTGTGATAGAAATTATAATATGTGGTTTAAAACGGCGTCCAATGAAATTGGACATTATTGGACATAAATATTTACTCGTTGTAATAAAAAATGCGTTTGAACAGATCATATTTTATATCAAGCCTCCGCCAGAGATCTCTCACGTTTAAATTTGTCCATGACACGTGGTTTAAGAGATGGATGGATTGATGGATGGGCGGACGGACACACAGATAAATAGACTGACTCGAGTTTGTATGCAGGTAAAACATGACATATTGCAGATCCTCCCATGAATTTAGAATAGGATTGTCTTCAGTTAGGACAGATATATTTAACAAACCTACATTTTGTAAAATTTGTCATGGGGAAATGTGTGGCGATTTATTTTTTCATTTTTTTGCTACGTACATACACACAGACAAATAGGCGCAGACATTTTACAAGTCCGCAGAATATGAAGTATAATTCTATCATTTTCATGTGACCTACAGATTTACGCTGGAGTATCTCTCGAATCCTTAAGTCGTATTATCAATAACAATCCTGATGATCTATATCCAGTTTTAATAACAATAATGGGTTGGTCATTCCAACAACCGAATCAATATCAATAAACAGAACTCTCTCAGCATCAAGTGTGATGAAAGTGTGATGAAGCGGATAGATTGTTAGCATTGCCATTACTTGACACATTAATATAATCAGAGACCTAGTTGTGAAGATCGAAAGATATGGTCATACACCTGTTACATTAACAGACCATGATGGATACTCCAGGTCAATAATCTCATTAGTAAATGGCCACTTCTCGCTATGCGTGCCACTATTGTTACCTATAAACCACAATATTCCGACAAATATTGCGAACGTTGCAGAAAAATAAGGAAATAGTGCTTCGTTTTCAACAAAAGTATTTCCACATAACAAAATCTAAACAACCAATTTTCTAATTTACCCAGACCTGCAGAATACATAAATTTATTTTTATATAATTTGAAAAAAAAAAATTAATAAAACATGTAACATAATAAAGGCACACTCACAAAGGTTCTGTTCCAGTTCAACAAAGTTCCTCAGCACTGAAGAAATATTAGCTTGGTCTATAAACAGTATTATTCCATACGTATAAATAATATTGCATTGGTTACCTATTTTTTATAAAGCTCAGGAAATAAGCAATATTAAAAGCTTGAATTAAGGTTAATCAGTATCCCTGCATCTGACCGCAAATAGAACTCTTAATACACCACATCAAACACAGGGGTAAGGATCATATTAAACTGCAGGGATAATGAAGATGTACACTGTAAGTGTTTGAAAAGGATAGAAACTAAATAGTAAATCCAGCAAGAATTCTATTTGACAGCCGCTGACGTCACTGATTCGTTCAATATGGGTCAACCCCTATTACGTCAGAGGATTATAGCTCTACATAGACATCTATCGTGCATGTCGGATGTTTTAAGATATATGACTGGCTGGGGCAAAGTACGTGATTACTCTTCTCACGAAAGGTGATCCGTACCCCCTTACAAGATTATTTATCCATATTAATATTGACCAAACTATCTTATATTGTCACAGAGTATTAAATTAATGTCATTGTTTATGAATATACAGTTGTTACATTACAGGCCTCAGTACTCTATACTTTAACATATATTAGCTGTATGTCCTTATTGTTTTAAGTTTTCGATGGGCCTGTTAGTCTAGATTCACAAAACTATTATGTACTTCACCTGGTCACATACTTTATATATAAACACACACACACACATATATATATATGTGTGTGTGTGTGTGTGTGTAGAGGGGGTCAGTGTGTAAAGTTACTGAGGGTACATTTGCAGTCTTCAGGTGGCCAGGTTTGTTATAAAAATAAAAATTATAATAGCCGGTTGCAACCATCTCCAGTTCGTTAGAAGCTTAACAGAGGAAGGTGTATTGATTAACACTCAATGTGTCCCACGAATCATATCTGTCTTCTGCCGGCATTGCTGGCACTTGGCTGCTATTAATACCTGGCAGCAACATTTCTGTCTGGAATCTTAATGGATGGCCCTTCTGTAGGTCTTCCGAGCGTGTCATTTTCAACCTGACTTCTGCAGAAAATGGACGCATTTCCTTCCCGAAATGGCAGTTTCACGGCTTGGTCCTGCGCTAGTCATAAGACAAAACAAGAGAAATATTGAGATGTGAGGGTAAAATGGCACGCTGCGGTGTTGTCAACAGTTGCAATCAGACTTCTACCCATTCTACTGTGTATCTATTTATTTTCACATAACATGACAAGATCATTGTGCGAGTAGGCTGCCTTATTTTTCGAGACCACCTAGTAATCAATTATCTTTAATACACTATACCTGTTCCCAATGCTAACAGCTATTCATTTAGTTCCCAATGTCAATATTTGATGTAGTTCCATCATGCATTTTGCATCAAATACACTCTTTGGTATTCCGTTTTCCCCCCGAGTCTCATTTCTTGTCTAGGATAGCAGTTTTAATACAACACATGTTACTCAATCGTCAAACGTTCTTCAGTTTTTAAGCCCTTTAACTTATGCTGGGCATGACAATCGCGATTGAAGGCCAAATTTATGTTCCGATCTGAAATATAGGTTTCTGGAGGTAAAAGAGGGATTTTCTGGGTCTCGAAATTACCATAAAGTAAAACAAACATGTGCATCATATAAGAAATTCCAGATTTAAAGTAAAAATATAACAAATAAACTCCGGCGAAAATTTAAAATTTGTAGGTATATTATTTAGCCTATCGAAAAAAGTAGACAATAGGCAGATTGCGCAGCAATCTCTTTTACCATACCGTGGTGAACATATATGAACTCCCCGGTTTTTTAAATGAACGCTTTAATTATAATTTAAATGCCAATGCACAAGTCCCCTTGTATCGGGTAAAATCCCACGGACGTGTATATTTATCACCTACATGCTTTTTTATGGAAGTATCCTAAAACTTACTGGCTTGATCCAGCTTTTTTTATGCTGGTAATAGTCGTTCAATTTCTTTCTGAAATGATACTAGCAATGACATATCCAGTGATCATATCGCGGTTGAAGGTGACATTATTTATTAGTTTATAGTTGATTATTTTTAGGTCCAGCGGTTACGTTTTGTTCCCTGTTAAGAACGGACGGACAGACACACAAACGGACGACGGACGGACGAACTGATCGCTATAGATTTTATTCAGCTGAGCTAAAAACTGTTTTCTACTGAAGCACGACTTTAGGGTAAACGTGTATAATCACTCGTAATCATAATAAAGACTGACGTGTCCGATATATTTCAAAGCAGCCTATTATTTTTACCTCAACGGCAGCACGTTTTCTGTTCCCGAAAGTATGCTCAGATTTTTAGTAAAGGGACCAATTATTTACAATCTGATTTTATTATTTATTACCGTTTTTCTAAGGGAATATCTGTAGAATTAACATGAATGTAATTGTGTAACATTGGGTCATGTATGTTGTTATATAAATATCTGAGTATAGAATATACTTTAACAGTTTAAGGTTATCTGAATATGATGAATTATAAATGCTTGATTTATCCTTTGTATTTGTTTTGAACGCAGGATTTGTAAACAGGCAAATCTATTGTCCACATAATATGGTGAACCATTGCATGAAAACAGTAATTTAATCTTATCTTTTCCTTTTGTTCCTTGCATATCCTTTATCCACTTAATATTGTGTAATGTAGCCTGAAAACAGTAATCAAAAATTAGCCTTTTTCTATTGCTACTCGCATCTGGTTAATGCAAATCTGAAACCTTAAAGTCTACACTACACAAATAATCCACTCTCACTTAAGATACAATGAGACAAATAATCGGGGGTTTTAGGTATCTCATTAATCTGTTATTTAAAGCAATGGTACAAATGATTCAATCAGACAGTTAAAATGCTTCATTAATCCACGCCAGTGTAATATATTTATTTACAAAAATAGTCAAATTACCAACCGGAAACAAATTAAATCAGAGCCGGCAGTATATTTAATACAGTTAGAAAGTTCATCCAGTTAATTATTAAAATTGACTGGTATACTCCGCAAGACATTGTTCTCATTCCAAGGGGATTTTTAACATATATTCCTTGGATTCAATTCCACTCGCTGCCTTTGAGGGTGATTGATATATTTCCTAAGGTGCTGACAGATGCAATGATATATTGAAGATAATTCTGAACAAGAAAACAAAATGACGTTTTCATTATGCTATTCATTTTAGGTGTCACATGAGCGACACAGAGGGCCTCCGATTATTCCTTTAAACATAGGCAGCCGTTTAAAAAGCTAGATTACATCACTCAATCATTTTAAGTAGAAAGCTTTATCTTATTTTACATTGTAACCATGATGTGCATTGCATTTTCTCCTGTTTGCATCATGCACCAGTTTTAAATCAAGGCATTGGGATCGTCTTTTTGTGGTCACAAAGCGACACCGGTCGCCAACAAGTTGGTTGTCTCTTTTTCCTGATATGTTTAATCTGCTCACTGTCAAAATGTTCAAATACAATATGCATAAGTAAACATATGATATTTGTGTAGCATCAGATAAAGAAGATCCAAACTGATAAATAATACACTGAGTTAACTTATTGCTATTCGTGGCGAGCGTAATTTCAGCTCTTAAACTTTTCAACGATAATGTGTTTAATATCTCACATTCTTTTAAACACTTTCGATACCAGTGATGGTCATACTTACGTGCTTTGTAGATTTTGCTAACGAAACATGAAAAAGTTCAACTGATGTGAAATTCAGGTGACATATTCGCATAAGATTGTATCACTGAACGCTTGTCAATCAGGTAAATCCTGTTGTACAACATTGCTTTTATTATCATGTATACCTTTAAAATGGCCTGACTTAATAAATAGTGTAATATGACCTTTCATATGAAGTACCATGTGCTTCGCCGCAGCTATATCCTTTTTTATCGAACACTGTCCATGTTAATCATACAGGGTCGGTCGTATCGTCTGCTTTTACGGGGTAAGTTCAGGTAACTGGTCAGCTCACTGATACACAAGGGAAATACCATTACCTGTTACAGTTAATATGGCTGTGATATCGTGTGAACGGATAACACAGTCTCCAGCTGAGGGGATTATGTATCCCGATTGTTTAGAGGTCGTCTTCCCCTGTTGCCCACAAACATTTGAATTTATACATCATACTTCCGCTATGCATTATAACTATATGATAGAGTCAACATTCTCAGGGAAGAACCGTTCATTCCTTATGCAAAGAGTTTGTAAATGTTTCGTCGCAAGCAATTTCATCTATTTCATCTTTCAATATGATCAGCATATAATATTCATCGGGAATTCACTACAAACTATCGTATTTAACACGGTGGTGAAATAAATCAGACAAAATTTATTAAAGGTTATGGATATTAAAATTTCATATGAAATGAGAAGCGTAGAATGCTTTATATTCTGTGATACACTTGTGAATACGAACGGCAGGTCTTTACACTATTAGAACATAAAATTTTTGCCACAGTATTCCTCCAGATTCTTTTATCTTTGAAGGCCTCGTTTCCTTTTCTTAAGTAGAATTCATTTAGGAATGCACATTTCAGCACATGACCACATAAAATACAATTTACCCTGATGATCACCCACAGCATATTCTCTATTACGCCGACGTTCCCTTTGTCTACACATGTGAACTGTTTGACCCTAATCAACACCGATGGAAAGGTTTTGGAATTCAAGGATACGTACTGATATTAATTTGTGCATGGTTCAAAAAAGGGTCTCGCTATAATTTGGCAGTGCGAGGAAGATTCGTTGATCGCTTATCCGTTGGGCACTGATTAACTGAAATGTTAACAGACACTTACATAGGAGGATAGGTAGGCGCAAAGCTGTGGAAATGACATTGCAAGGTCACTTGGTTATTAGGAACTCGCTTCTATGCGTTAATAGTGTACGTACGACATGTTGTCATCAAATTACGTAATACTCTAAAGATCCTTGTATTGATTACATATACACTTCCAAAAGATATAAACCTGTCATCTCCCCACAGCCAACCATGTCTGATACACAATAATGCTCTCATTTCTTCCTTTATAACCAGAGATATTTATAGGGAAAAAAAACAATTCAACAAATATGTTTATTAAGGAGTTCCCCAACATGCAAAAGAAGAAACATTCAATATAAATTGATTCGATATGTTGGCCGCTATTGTGGGCTGAACTAATCCATCCAAAGTTCCGATAACAGCTGGCCCAACATCAGATTAATGTTACTGAAGTCATTTCTTCAAAAGATTAGTGCAACCGCTCATCTTTACTACCTCTGTGTTTCATAAAACATAAATGTCAGCCAAAACAAAGTTATGCTGTAAGGACTATCAAAACTGTGGAACCAAATGAAAGCAATAGATCTTTTGATTTAAACACTTAAAGAAACATGTTATTTTGGGTTACTCGCTTCCTATCATGTTATTTTCTATCTTTTTGATACAAAGGTTTAGTTTTTATTACACATTCGGATCCTGGGTATGTATTCATTCCCATTGCTGCGTCAAAACACCGTGGAATCAAACAATGACGAACTCTGGGGCACAGCCTTCCTAATAAGCCTGCAGAGCTCTCGCCCTGGGTCGACGACGCCCCTAATCTCGGCTGAGATTTGAGCTCATAGCTTCTAGTGCTCTTATTAATAAAATCCGACAGTCGAAGAGAAGAACTGAGATCGATCAAAGTATAAGTGGCTAACATTACAGTTACATAATTCTTAAAGATTAAAGGTAGATTAAGCATATTTTTTCCTTCAATTTGTATTTTCCATTTCTAAATATCCTCCCTTCTTTTAATTTACTAATACTTTAGCGCCATCGTAGATAGTCCTTTGGAAAATGTGTATTTCTTTAAAATAAATCCACAGTCCTTTTTTTGTGACCACGAAGCATTTAGCAAGCAATACCATTTTGTCCAGGATGTGGGGAAAACAGTGCACGATGCAGAAAAAAAATCATTATAAGAGAAAGTCTCGGTCATGAAGAGACATGTTTATACAATCAAATTATGTACATCAATCGTAGAAGAATTAACGGGAATTCGTTGCAACTTTGCAACTTGAGAATAACTGAAAATGTTTATCAGTTATATATTTACATTGACCATTGGGGGGAGCAATATACAGCTTCAAAGAAGTATTCAAAATTACAAATTAATTACATAGAATATATCACACATTCATATTTACGAACTTATATTGTACAGACTAGATCAATGTAGCGTCATATGGGAAGTTTACGTTTAAGACAAGTCCTCCATATTATGGTCAGCAAACAACTGAAATATTGCAGAAGTAACAGCAAAATAAGGGCACTCGAAACATGTTTGCCAAAGGATCCCTTTTACATACCGTTTTAATTGATCCAAATAAGTTTAGGATTTGTTACGATGTACATTTAAGTACAATTAGCGTTCATTGCTGCATGTATCTGTAAATAATATTTTGCCTTGGTCAGTTTAGAACCACGAAACGTAATTTCGTAATAGGAGAGTCAAGGAGTCAAGCGCCTTCAGCAATAGTCAATGTCCGCCTCTGCCTCTGCCAGGAAAGTAGTTCGTGAGCATTATTACTTCTCATTATTATAAAAAAATAATTAAATGTTAACTATTTATCGAATAAAGTAAATAATTTTTTTCTTTTATCATTTACACTCAAAATATGTTCAACAGTTGAGTGTCTAGCTACATAGTTTTTTATTAGTCCACCGCTGGAAGTTTGTTTTAAATACAAACTGGGTGCAGCGCTGAAAGCAGACTGTTATTGAACTTCTTTGTATAAGAAAATTATGTTGTTTATCTGTGTCAGCCCCCATGCATACTGAAATGTTTTTCTCCACCTGTTAGTTCTGCTTAATATATAGCATGAAAGTATTGCACTTTATAAATAACTAAACACCGTGTATGGCGAAAGAGGGGGGAAGTTATTGAGCCAAAAGTACCATATTATTTAAACACAGCTTCCTGTTTCTTTAAGAAACCATGTTCGGCATGGCCGTCATGTTATATGGATAAATCATACAAAAAGGCCGACGGGTCCAAAATTTTTTCAAATGGCAGCTATTGACATAATTATTTCAAAGGCTACGATTATCCGTTGCATTAAACAAAAAATTTCCAAAATACAATTTAATATCCATAATTTGGTGCTAGAAAATTTTCTTGATAGTCGTGGTTTTATTAAATATTACCACGCTGTATTTTAAAAAAAATGATCTTCTGCTTTTGATGGTATTGCTGAATTGAAGTTATTTCATGAATCCATATTAGTTGTTAATTTTTTATCTTTATATTTTTATATGATTTTAGAAGAAGGTCATTATTACCTTTAAACATTCTGTACACTTAATATAAAGGGCAAAACAACTGGCCGGATGCACTCAATCAAAGATCATTGGAAAATATCGGAACCAGTTTAATTATTTAGCAATCCTTGGTCTTTTGTTTTGGTGATGGCCAATTTAAGACAAAAAATAACCTTGTAGAGCATATCATGGTACTAGTTGTAAGCTCCACCTAGGCCAGGGATGAACAGGCAAGACAGACCAGGTAGGAAAAAGTAATTTCCAGGTCTGAAAAGGCTTAAGCGATAAACTATTCTCACCCGCCCGCACATTAAATGCAAGATTGGAGAGTACAACCTTTGGTGATTGAGGACATTAACTCGTCTAGTGCAAATTATTCCCGTGAGTGATATTCAACTTCATCTCTAGGAGGATGTTTCATTCCTGGAACTGTGTAAAAGAAATGAAAGATAAGCACTTTGACATATACCAAATTTCTCCTTAAATCTTGCGAACAATCCAAAGAACAAATGATATGTTAAAGTAAAAATCATAGATTATATATGTGTGTGTTTTATTTTACCATATTGCAATTCTATTTCTGATCCAGTAAAAGACCAAGAGTTTACATTGTCACTGATATGTATTTTGAATTCCTTAAAGCAATGCAATAAACAACATCAGCAACGGAACGAGTACCAGCATGAGCCCATGATACATTTAATTTAACCCATTATTTTGCTTCGGATAGAGCGTTTTGAACATTATATAAGGTTCTGTTTTGCTCATTATATTAAACCGAAGACAAATTATACATTAATTGTTTTACCGCAGAAGGGAGAGAAAAGATAATGATTATGGATTTAACGTGGATGGATGTGAGAGGATCGATGCCTCAACATTACGCATACGCAACAGAATTATTGTAAAAGAAATCATAATATATGGTTTATAAATATGGTACAACCGTGGCCAACGGTGACCACTGAAATTGGTCATTATCAGACATGAATAATTATTCGACGTGATTAAAAAAAAATTATGAAATTCATTTGAACAGATGATACTTCATATCAAGCCTCCGCCGAAGATCTCTCTGTCACGTTTTAATTTGTCCATGACATGTGGTCCAAGAGATGGATGGATGAATTGGTGGGTGGACGGACACACAGATAGATGGACTGATTCGGGTTCGTATGCAGTTAAACAGGGCATATTGTAGATCCTACCCTGAATTAAAAAAAAGGATCGTCTTCATTTAGGACAGAGATAATGGACAAACCTACCTTTTGTAAAATTTATCAATTGGAAATGTTACTTTTTCCATTTATTTTTTTTTTTTTTTGCTACATACACAGACAAATAAGTACAGACATTTTCTAAACCCGTGGAATATGAGGTTAATTACATACATTTTCCTGTGACCTACAGCTTTACACTGGGGTTCCTCTCGCCCTATAGAGACAAAATCCTAACGACGTATTATCAATAACAATCCTAATGATCCATATCCAGTTAAAATAACATAAATGGTTGTTCATCCCAACAACAGAATCAATATTAATAAGTACCACACACTCAGGATCAAGTGTATGCTCACACCTGAATGTGTGATGAAGCGAAAAGATTGTTAGCATAGCCATTGGGCAACACATTATCTTACACGTTAATTCAAACAGACAGTTGTGAGGATCGAAAGGTATGGTCATACACCTGTTACATTCACCGACAACAATGGATATTTCAGGTCAATAATCTCATCATTAAATGACCACTTCTTGCCACAGGTTTTCTTTAAAAAGTTGCGAACTTGGCAGAAAAATAAGTTTTAGTGCTTCATTATATTTCCACAGGACAAAATCTGAACAACCGATTTTCTAATTTACTCAGACCTACCGAATAAATGATTTTATTTCTATATAATTTGACAAAAACATAAATAAAACATGTAACATAATCAAAGCGAATTCACGAAGGTTCTGCTCCAGTTCAACAAAGTTCCTCAGCACTGATGGGAAACTATTAGCTTAGTCTATAAATAGTATTATTCCATACGTACAAATGAAATTACACGAGGGATTGCATTGGTTCCTTATTTTTGTTATATAAAGCTTAAGAAAAAAGCAACATTAAAAGCTTGTCAATCAGTATTGCAGGATCTGACCGCAAATTAAACTCTTAACACTCTACATAAAACACATGAATCATAAAACACAGATCATATTGCATTGCAGTGATTTTAAAGATGTACACTAATTATAACAAACCTGGCGAAGGATACACACTAAAATATTCTAAACCAATGATCAGAAATACTCTTATCAACCCCAAATTAAAGCGATTACATATGACTTTAACATGACACTGTACGTGTTTGAAAGTGATAGAAACTGAAAAGTAAATCGACCAAGGATTTTGTCTGATAGCAGTAGACGTCAAGGATGATAGTTAGATCAATATTGGTTAATCCCTTTTACGTCAGAGGTTTAAACCTCTACTCAGACATCTATGGCGCAAGTCAGATGTTTTAAGAGAGGTTACAGAAGTATAGCCTTAGGACAACATGGAGCAGGGTTTGCGACGAAGCTGCTCTTCTTCAACCCAAGGACTATAGATCGAGCAGGAGTACCCTTCCAACACTACCGATATATGACGGTGCCCTCTATGCGGCTGGGGCAAAGTACGCGATTACTCTTTTCACGAAAGGTGATCTCTACCCCAAACGAGATTAATGCCCTATATTTATATATCGACCAAACTATCATGTTGTGCTTTATATTGTCACGGAGTATTAAATTAATGTCAATGTCTACGAATATACAGTTGTGAAGACACAAACCTCAGTTTCTTTATTCTTTATCATTTTTTAGTTATCATCACCTGTTTAATCTAGATTTACAAAACTATAATATACTTCACCTGGTCACATACTATATATATATATATATATATATATATATATATATATAAGGTAGTGTTACCCTCCGTTGTAAAGTGCTCTATGGCCTACAGACCAGGCCAGAGCGGTATAACTCTTAGAATCTAACCACATTCACCTGATGATCGGGTAGCATCCAGTGAAACAGACTGTTGTGAATTTACAGTGTTGTTTTTCTTCAGAGTTTTATATATATATATACATATATATAAATATATATATATATATATATATATATATATATATATATATATATATATATATATGGAGGAGGTATGTGTGTAAAGGTTACTGAGGGTATATTTGCAGTCTTCAGGTAGCCTTGTTTGTTATTAAATAAAAATTACAATAGCCGGTTGGCAAACATCTCCAGCTCGTAGGAAGCGTAACAGAGAAAAGTATATTGATTAACACTCAATGTGTCCCACGAATCATATCTGTCTTCTGCCGGCATTACTAGCCTTTGCTGCCATAAATACCTGGCAGCAACGTTCCTGTCTGGAATCTTAATCGATGGCCCTTCTGTAGGTCTTCCGAGCCTGTCATTTCAAGCTGAATTCTGCAGAAAATGGATGCATTTCCTTACGTTATGGCAGTTTCATGGTTTGGTCCGGCGCTAGTCATGAGACAATACAACAGAAATATTGAGATGTGCGGGTGAAATGGCACGCTTCGGTGTTGTCCCCAGATGCAATCAGACTTTTATCGAAACGCGAACAGAGGTTGAGGAAATAGCAACATTGAAATGAAATACTACCCATTCTTTTGTCCATCTATTCATTTTCACATAACATGACAAGATCAATGTCCAATTATGCGGCTTTATTTTTCGAGGCAACTTCGAAATAAATTATCTTTAATCCACTGAACCTGTTCCCCGCACCAACAGCTATTCATTTAGTTCCAATTGTAAATATTTAATGTGGTTCCATCATGTAGTTTGCATTCAAAAAACTCTTTGGGACCGTTTCTTCCCTAGTCTCAATTCTTGTCTAGGAAGGCAGTTTTATACAATACATGTCACTCAAATAAACGTGCTTCTGTTTCAAGCCTTTTAATTTATATTCATGATACGTATATGCCCAAGCATCTATTTGACGATGTGTTTATCATTATCCATACAATAAATAAATGATGTTCTTTCTTCCTCCTCCAGGTATGTGTGACTGTTCAATTAGAGACGCTTAGTAGATTACTCATGTGTACGCAATTTTGGTTTGCATCCGCATGCATACGTAGGCTCCAAAGGGTGCGACCAATTCCCATTCAAATTCATAACTAGAAATGTCCATTTGCACGAATACAGTCCTCCAATGTATAAAGTTCATGCAAAACTGAATGTTAAAGATACCAAAATCCAAGAAACGTCATTTCAGGATACAAGTATAGGTTAAGACATTCCCTTTCCGATCCCTTTCATTTGCTTACATGTAATTTGCTTTAATAATTTTAATCAGAATTTAAAACATACATATAATGTATAATTGTACATTGTCAGTTGACAAAAACCATCGCGATCGAAGGCCAAATTTATGTCCCAATGTTCCGATCTGAAACGTGATTACAATGCTAACGAAGATAAAGTTTCAGACACTAGGTAAATTGCGCAACAATCGGTTTTTCCCTTACTGGTATAAATATATGTACACCGCGGTGTTTTTAAAGGAACACCTCCATGTACTACAAACGTGTCAATTGTATTTAATGATAAGTTAAATGCCAATGCACTAGCCCCCTTGTATCTCGAAAGCCGGGAAAATCCCACGGACTTGCATATTTATCGCATCATGGTTTTCATGGAAGTATCTCAAAAGTTACAAGCTTTATCCAGCTTTCTTTTGAATCTGGTTATCGTCGTTCAATTCCTTTTTGAAATTATACTAGGAATGACATATAAAGTGATCATATCGCGGTTGACGGTGGCAATAGTTTATTGATATTATCCAAAACGAAGCACGAAGAATCATCTTGAAAGTTTCATAAACTTATTCTTGAGGGCCTCATGTTGAAGAATTCTACTGCAAACATCGCGATAATTTGCCTTTAAGCTCTAACGGCTTGTTAAAGAGACTTGGTCACATATATTCCTTTATCCTCTCTTTTACAGCATGTCTCATAATTTGTTTTATCCAATTTTAAATATGCGTCTCATTGCGTTTTATCTACCAGACCTAATGGATGTATATAGATAAATACAATTAACCTTTGAATGATTCGACAATGGTCGGTATCTAAGAGATATCGGAGCACACAGCTAGCAAACTGAACTGGATCAAAGACAAATGTCTAAAATTGATATACTTTAGGCAAAACATGAACGATTCGTGTCAGCAAGAAAAGAAAAAAATATGATCAATTGGTGTCAGTTATATAGCCGATATTTCTGTAACTATAGGAAGCATACCTTTGCCGGGATTTACTTAGAATATAAGTTCACACAGTAAACCCTATACCTGGGTTTCAGTCTGTACGGAAGTTGGCGATGCATGAAGTTTTCCTATATGCTTGCAAATAATGAATCAGTCTGGGTTCTTCAAGGGCAGTCTGAAGGTGTGAATATGACATCGGAGAGAGTATGTTGGTGTTTGGACTCGTATCGGTCAAGAAAAAGCTAGAATAACCCTCCCTGGTGGATTTTGATAAATAATAAGCAGACACCAAGCCCAGCAATCAAGAAATATTTTGCAGAGCAGGAAAAAATATTATATCAATTTAATCAAGAAAAGTTCCATCACACATGGCATTAAAAGGAAGCAGGGACAAGCCTAATTAGAAACAACTGAGATTATAAAGATACCATCCCCCTTACAGGTATACTGTTTGAACACCGTGTGTACAATGCCTAGACCTGTATTAAAAGGACCCCTTTTACTCTGCCTTTTAGGATATTCACACTGATATTATTGCTTTGATTCCAACATGGACGAAAAATCTATATTTTAATCAAAACACACCCAGAAGTGGAAACTTGTTTATATCTCCATCAGTACAATCTTTATTTCTTTTCAATTGCAATATCTTAATGTATACTATTACCAAGCCATTGGTTAAAATTTATACCAATGTATAGCATAGTATCACATTTGAGTGAAGCAGGTCATGTTCGAGAAATATTCTGAGTACCAGAACAAACAAAGTATCCTTGCTTCTAACCAACTACATTACATTAATGCACCCATAATGATATTAAGGTTTAGGTGTATTACCGGTATTATATTTTGTGTGGCATCATCTTAATACCTGAGCCCGATGTACCTATCCTTGTGTCCTAACGATTCCTATTTATTACAAACTGAATAGGTGAACGCTTTGGCACTGATTCATGATAATTAATAAACTCACAAAAATCTAATTTCAATTAGTCTGATAATGGAAAACAGAACAAAACTGCCAGGAATATGGCAACAATTGTGCTTTTAATATCTCTGCTCAAAAATAGTTATTTTTTTTATATCCGGTTCTGTTTGTTTTGCTTCTGAATATAGGCGGAACGAATATTGATGTTGCTTTCATTAAAGAGAATAAAATCAGTAAAGTCCCGAAGCACCCTGTAATAAATTTAAAACAATGGAGTGCATTTGTTATACCTTTGAATCTACCAGTCCTGATCATTAGAGCCCTTGGTTAGTGTGTAAGTAGACCCTTAAATTTCGGACCAGAATTTTACAAATTAGACGCTTAAATTTATGAATAATTAGACCTCTGAATTATACTAATGGTTCACAACACGGTATGAATACTTGTTTTACAACCAGACATAATAGACTCGATAAATAAGTATAACTACCTTGGCTTTTCCACATGTGCTGAATTAATTACTGCTAATGATAAAGACATTGGGATACCCAATATTGGTGACAATGTGATGTTCAGTGTTGAATGTTGGATGTTCAAACTAGATGAATTTTAGAGTTCTACTTTGAGAGAATTATATATGAATATCCATATCCATCTGTATATTAGCTCGATTTTATTCTCCATTCTCAAATGGTTCTCTGTTGTCTACATTTCTATGCCCTGCTTTTAGACACAGGGGCGGGCCGCATCAGAAATTAGATTATATGGACACAACTTTATCACTGCGTTCCTGAGCTGTACACCAAGTGACTCTCGTGTTCAGATTGATACCGCAAGTCTAATACCAGATTTCTTTTCTTCAGTGGTAAATGTTTGAACTTTCTTAAATAAGAGGATCACCGCTGTCAAGTCTTTAAAGTCATCATGTAAGAAATCCTTTACAGAATCAGCAGTGATTCTGGCTCTCTGGCATAATGACATAATAATTTTTATACATAACTGTTTTTTAAACCGATAAAACCAGGTCAAATATTTGATCAACCTTTCGGAAAGTTTAAGGTTTTAAGGTCAAATCGTCTAAATGACTGTCATCCAATTATAAAGAGATCTGTCGCCGTCCAGTGTCTTGTTATCAACAACCAACTCTGCAGCTGATGCCAGATTGATTACATATTAAAGCGGTATAACAAACAATTAAAAAGCACTTGCAGCGTGTTTACCACAATCAACACCTGTATCCACTTTCATTGAAACCATCACGTGATATGGACAATTAACATAATTTGAGAGAAATACGTTTTACCCGTTCTTCCACAATGTTCAATAAAAGTCAGTAAGAAATTGTTTCTTATAAAAAATCTTTTTCTGTCGCTTTTTTTTCTGGCTCTGACTGACTAATGATAAGTAAAACGTGACGTCTGTTGCATGTCAAGTTATTGGGGCAGAGGTTGCCTGCCACCGGACCAGCAGCCTAGACTAACAATTAACACTGCTTAAAGTAAAAGGTTTTAGGTGAGCGAGGTCAACAGAAGAGTAGCAAGACAATCCACCAAAAAGACCCAGCCAAAACACGGGGAGTGCATTGGGCCCCACCATAAAGATAGTTTCCCAAGGCCGTTGTAGGACGCATTTCCGTTTCCAGTAAGCAAACAGCATTTTGTCACCACCATAATGACGTTACAGTCGTTGAACCCAACTTCTATGATGTCCGTGTCACCTTGACAATGTGAACTCAGTTACTCACGATAACTTATATAAGGTATTTTTTTCCTCTGTTGATTATCTCAAAATGTTCTAAATGGAATTAAATGAACATTTTTTGGGAGAGAACCAGAGGGCAAACAGAAAGATTTAATATTGAGTGGATATTTTTAGCTGCTAAAGATAACCTTTTTTTTTACTTTCTCCAATGATCCATTCTCTAAAAAAAATTAATGTGGGTATGAACCAGCGTTATTATATAGAGCAAGGCTGTCCTGATCGAAGGTGAGTGATCCAATTCTGCAGGTATATTTTATGACGACTAAATTAATTATAACGTCAGGACAACCGAGTATTTATAGGACAAACAAAGAAGGTCAAATATAACTATTCTACGATGCTCTATATAAATGATATATACTCTTGAAGCAGTAACTCTTAATGTCAGTTGCTGGATACCCTTTACTGTGCACACAATCTACTAATATACATTAACTATGATACTAAACCAATAATAAGCACGCTTATCTTATTCTCAATCTAAGGAAGTACATCAGCAGAGGTATTTTGCATCTTGTTGTCACTCAAGCCCAATGTTTACCTGGATGTATCCCCAGTACTTCATCTTATGACCCAGGAACCCCGTAGATGCAATCGTTTATGAGTTAAACACGGCTGTGTGGTAAAGCCTTCCCATTAAGTCTTCAGAGCGCTTATCCTGGGTGATGCCAGGAACCGTGAAGACATGTTCCGCATTATACATACGACATGATTACTGATATTGCACGGAAATTATATATATATATATATATATATATATATATATATATATACACTGGAACCCCACATTTATGACCACCTTGCGGACAAATTTTAGGTCTGTCGTATTTGTAAAATTCTAAATTAGTTATTATATATTCGGGACCGAGAAAAGTGCTCTTAATTGTGGGGGTGGTTGCAATTTCGGGGTGGTCGCAACGCGGGGTTCCACTGTATATATATTTATATATATATATATATATACATATAAATATATAAAACTGATAATTTAAAAAAAGCCTAACAAAATTTTCTTATCTTCATCCAGTGAGATAAAAGAAATGTGTGAATTTAATTTTCTCTCAGTTTTACGTCTTTTCAAACCCATGAGAGGCCGAAGAGTGTTGAAGCCGTAAACATTAATAGAAAAATCAATGGACAATAGTCTTTATTATGTCAGGGGGCTCAAGCCAATTGTTGAATGGCCATTGAATGGTTACAGTGTTTTACCTGAGATGACTAAAATGTCACCAAGTGTCCATAGAGGTGATCTCAAAGACTCACCTTGTCCACCCTGACACTGATTAATTCCACGCCAAATCTCGACAGAAAAACGGAATTTCCGCACATTAGAGCGAGGGATAACCGCTAGCCTGTACCTACATTAACAGCTCCCGAAACCAATCCCCCAGCATCACTATTTCTTTAAATTTACATCAACGCGCGTTAACCGATACTCCGGGTCTGACCTCAGTAAATGTCATTGTAAATTGATAGAAGAATGTAAATGCCACTTCCATTAGCCATTATATTTGTTTAATTCACTGGGATATCGGTGTAAATATAGGTTGCTGTAAAAATTGTTTTATGGATTCACACAAATAGCAGCCATGCCCCCTGCTTCATATATACACAGCAACCCTTTCATTGTTCCTGCTTTTGTAAATGAGATAAGACAGTGAGGAAAAACTTATGAAAAGGGTAATCCCGATATCTGGCGTCAGTAAACATATGGTAATCCTTTGATCCTTTTATAAAACTAGGCCAGAAAACGCAGACCCCACTGCACACAGGCTGTCGTTTCTGTGCATACCAAATTGTTTATAACATGTGGAGGCCCGCTAAAATAATTTAAACACATTCAACAAGGACATCTGGCCGCAAGTCAAGCAAGCTGGAGTTTTGCAAAGGGCGTTTTGCAACCAATGACCGTTCGACTTTCGCACCTATGCAGCCTACCACCTAAGTTTAGATATTTTTTTCGTTTGACAGATTTGCACTGTTTACTATCAAAATGTAACAGGAATTTACCTCACCACCAGAGCCCTTTTGCTCCGCCCTTTGGACCTAATTATTATAATGTGCTTCAAAACGCTCCTACACAGAAGGTCTTCTTTGCGAGAGCTGTTCACAAGACAATAATGACGTTAAAAAGGTCGCATTGACTGACGTCATCAACTTGAATCGCTGCACTTATGAATATATTGCAGTCATTGTGAACTATCTTGCATTATTTTGGATTGTTTGTCTCCTACGATTTACGTGCTTAGCAGGTAAGACATTATTATTCACTCAGTAGTCGGTGGAAGGGCTCATGCAACTTTTTATACTGTCTCCTTTGTATAAAAAAATATCCCGGAAAACTTGCCGACATTGGTATTGGCACAGACTACACGTGTTCCGTTAAAGAGAGAGCTCTCCCAAATTTTGCAAATTTTATTATTGACAGGTAACTAACAGTTTACAGTAATATCAGCGCCCTGAATGGCTGCACGGAGCAGTAATGCTCATCATTATTTATCAAATGAACATGTTATTAAGGTCTTATAAAGTTCATGGTCATGTCAACTACCCAGAGTTCATAAACATACGCTTAGAGTAAAATGTTGTTTAGGGGTACTAAACAAGGGGACCCAATATCCCCATATTTTGGAAGTGTTAACACAACAGGTTCGTATAAATAAAAATATTCAAGGAGTCCATGTTGGTGCATATAAACTAAAAATGACATGTTTTGTAGATGACATAACTTTTTTCATCAGGAACACAACTTCATTTGAACACTTGATTAGCACTATAAATGGGTTTTCACAATGTTCTTCCTTGCATGTCAATTATAATAAATCTGAGGCAGCCTGGAAAGGTGCAATAAGCATAGTACACTAGAACCAGGTTCATGTAAATGGGTTAACCTGACAAAAGGAGCAATTAAAACTCTTGGAATCTGGCACTCGTATGATAAAGATATCAGTAGGAAACTTAATTTTGATAATGTGAGAGAAAAAGTGAAAAATGTCTTTATTGTGTAGTCAAGCAGAAATTTAACACTGTTTGGAAGGGCTGAAATTTGTAGAACATTAGCTTTATCGTAAAATATGTATGCAATATGCATGAACCACCTCAGGCATTCATAGGTACTGTTATGTCAATGATGAAACAGTTTGTATGAGAGGGAAAAAAACAAAGTCAGATATAGTACACTGATAGGACAAAGGTGGTATAAACTTTGTAAACTTAGCCAGCAGATTGAAAACTCAAAGAATAATTTGGATTAAAAGGTTGACTCTATGTTATAATGCTTATGCATGGAAAGCAGTACCAATGTTTTATCTTGAGAAAATTGGTGGAGTTATCAATGTGTCTTCAAACTTTGAATACAATAGAATACTATCTAAGATACCAGGCTTTTATAAACAATGTTTGGAAGATTGGTCACAAAAAGAACCAATAATAAAAATGGGGTAAAACTGCACCCTCTGTGGAACAATAGGTGAATTAGAGTGGATGAAAAGTCAATGTACTGCAATGTACTGTATATCCTTTTTAAAGAACCGTTTCTCTGCAGAAGTAAATTTCGGAAAGCTTGAACAATCGTCGCGGTACTTATAAACTACATGAAAAGCGTCCTTGCCTTCGCTGCAGGACCTTGGAAGATGTTTACTGACTATGCCACTGGACTACTAAATCCCCAGAGGCGACTTTTCCGTGCTATAAGTAAAAATAAATACCAGATTGAAGGGTTATTCCATATCCACTCCTATAAAAGTTATCATACATTAATGTTAACGTAAATGCGTTTTAATTTGATGAACCAACTTACTTTACTGAGAACTTACTTACTCATTTTTTTGTCTGCTTCACCGACAATAGACCTTTTTCATTTAACGAGCGACAGCTATCGGCGATATCCATCAACTATGGTTCGGGGTTAGTACAGGTGTACTTAAGTGAAAGGCAGAAGCGGTTGTGTTTTGGGCCCTGGTGCATTGACATGGCTTAACACCGATATCAACCATTATTGACCTTACCGCACTATGAAATGGCAAAAGTATGCAGCAGTATAATATAGAATAAGGACGGGGCCCTATTTAATCTTATATTGAACTGATGTTATAGGATATGTCCTAAGTCCATGTAAGTCATGATCCAGGGCCAACCAGGGAGGTATAAAATTAATGAGAGGGTCTCGTCTAAGAAACAAGTGAAAGAAACAAAGAAGCAAGTGTGAAAGTTGCAAATATGAATATTTAACTAGTGACACTCATATGTATCAGCGGGGACGCAGGTTGCTAACTAAAATTGGTGGGTCCTTTACAACCAGTGAAAGAAACGGTGTTCATCAAGAAAAACTTTGTTTACATCTGACAATCCATGTTGCGTGCATTAAGAAAATAGTTAAAGAAGGCTTTTCAGAGGTAGAACAGACGTTTGAGAACTTTTTATTTATTAAACATGAATGTCCTATATATACCCAGTTAGCACACACAGTTTCGAAATGTTCTTAAACATTTTACAAAAAGAAATTATTAAAACTTATATATATATATATATTTGCTTGGGATTGCGGGTATTGAAAAAAAATTAAGTGTTCTGTTTCGCTAAACACATATAACAGTACGCATAAATTCTGTATTTTTAAGAGGTCAGGAGAGAAAAGATAATTATTATGATTTGGATGGAAGAGCTTTGGATCAACAAATATCATCCGAAATCAAACTTTCTGTAATAGAAACCATAATTATAGTGTTATTAATAAGTACGGTACAACGTTGTTGTATGTGCTAAACGGCGACCACTGTCATTATCGGATATGAATATTCACTCGATGTGATACAAGCAGAAGGAGCCAACAAAATGCGTTGAGACAGATCATTTGTCATGTCAAACTTCCGCCAGAGGTCTCTGTCACGTTAATATATAACGTTTACATACGACCATGTGAGTGCCCACAAGGACTGACATCATTGCCAACTTTCTGAGTTTAAAGCCGATAGATAGACATTTTTCGTGCAAGGTTAATTACTGAAACTGGTTAGCTTATTTATGGCTGATTTTATATGATAAAAATAATCAAATAAACCGTACTCCCGTTATCTGCTGTGTTTAATTGCCATTACTGACTTGTCAGAGAAGCCAATTTACGTCCATCTACAATTTACAATACGATTTGATGGCACACTGACACTCGGAATAACGTTTCGGTTTTCACTGGGGACTTTTTATGGTAAAAAATATATAAAACAGGCTAACCTTTGTACAGACAGGTTAATGCGTTTGCTTATCACCACTGGTCAATGTGTCTATATAGGCGTAATTTTTAGTATATGTGTGCTGGTATCTTTAGGATCGTCTTTAGTCAGGACTGAGGCATTGATCAGACCTACCTGGTGTAAATTGATCAAACCTACCTAGTCTTAACATACTTTGTCACGTAAATATATATATATATATATATATATATATATATAAATTTTCTAAATCCCCAGTCTATGGGTTAATTCATACATATTTTCATTTTTTGTACGATCCAGTCTTCAACTTAAGTTTATCTTTCATCTTATTTCAACAAAATCCTAATAAACTTATCAAGTATTATCAATAACCATCCTAATGATCCTTGTCCAGTTAGAATAACAATCAAAGATGGGCCACGACAACCACAGAATCAATAACAATAAACAGAACACACTCAGCATTAAGTGTTAACTAACACCTGAAAGTTTGATGAAGCGGATGGATTATTAGCACGGTCATTGGATAACTCATTGCTCGACACATTATTTCAAACCTACACCCAATCATGGGGATAAAAACGGTCACACCGCTGTTACATTCACCCATCTACTTGGCTATTCCAAGCCAATTGTTTCATTAGAAAATGGCCACTTTTGCTATGCGCATCTGTAATGTTCCCTATAAACCCCAAATTTCTGAAATAAATATTGTATCTTCGTACTTGTATATGACATAAAGTGTCTTCTCAAATCACTGTACTTATACAATGAACATGGCAAAAAAAATAAGGACTAAGGGCTTTCATGTTGAACAAATTTTTGTTTCATATAACAAAAATATTAAAAACTATTTATTATTCTATAAGAACCTACCGAATAGACATTTTGTTCCATGACGAAATACATGAATATAATATGTTACATATTCTTAGCAATTTCAATAAGGTTTATTTCAAGCGATTAGATACGGCTCTGACATGACAATGTAACTGTTTGAAAGGGATAAATCAAAATAGTAAATCCAGCAAGAATTTCGTCTGACAGTCGTAGACGTCAAGGACGATAGTTAGATCGATATAGGTCAATCCTTATTACGTCAGAATATTATAACTCTACTCGGATATCTAACGTTCAATTCGAGTGTTTTAATAGTGGTTATTGAAGTAAAATCTAGGACCATATGAAGCAGGGTATGGACGAAGCTACTCTTCTTCACCTCAATGACTATAGATACAGCAGGAGACCCCTTTCACCACTACCGATGGCTTGGTGATGTCCTCCGTGAGGCTGGGACAAAGTACGCGAATACTGTTCCCAAGAAAAGTGATCAATACCCCAAACGAGATAAATGCCCCATATTTATACATAACGAACTACCATTGTGTTCTTTTTTATTGGTACGGAGTATTGAATGAATGTCAGTGTTTTCAAGTATGTAGTTATTTTTCACAGGTCACAGTCTGCCCTGTATAATTTGGTTATTGCATCCAATCGTTCTTATGCCCTGGTTGTTTCCAAGGGACGGTTTCAGTCTTGATAAATTAAGTGAAGTTTAAGAAAAGTAGTCAATCAAAATGACCAGTTCATCTCATGCTATTTGGACGGAACTGGTGCAAACAGATTGGGTGAATAACACCCACATCTAGTACCGTTCCAACAGGATGTTTAAACGCCTTGTGATCTGTGTACTGGTCTTTGATTCACAAGGCCACAGTCTATTCTCTGCATGGCAAACATCTCCAGTTAGCAAGACGAAGAGCAGTGAAAAGTTTATTGATTAATACCCAATGTTTTCCACTAATAATATCTGTCTTCGGAGGGGATTACTGACGCATTACTGACCATTAATGCCTGGTAGCAACAATCATGTCTTGATTCTTAATAGATTGCTCTTCTGAAGGTCTTCAAGCTGACTTTTGCGAAAAATGGATGCATTTTCTTCCCGAAATTGAATGCATGGCAGATTCATGGTTTCGTCAAACGCTTGATATGAAACTATATATGAGAAAAATTCACGCGTGGGGGTCAAATGGCACTTATCGGAGTACTCCACGAGAACAGGCAGCCTTTTATCGAAAAGCGAACGGAGATGAAAGAACGGCCACATTGAATGAAGTATTACCCATTCTATTGTGTTTATTAATTTAATCTATTAATTTGCATACTACATGACACTATCAATATGCAAGTAGGCGGCCTTTTTCCTAGACCCATCTTTATCAATTATCTTTATTTCCCTTAACCTGTTTCCCGCGCCAACTGATACTCATTCATATCCCCATGTAAATATTTTTTTTTATGGATCCAGGCTTTGCATCAGATACATTCCGTTTTCCATATAGTCACAATTCTTACCTAGGAAGGCAGCTTTAATACATGTTACACAAACGGCAAACGTGCTCCCGGTTTCAACCATTTACTTGACCCCATGATAGATTCATGCCCCGGTACCTATGTGACGCTCTTGCGCTCTATTTATCATTATTCGCACAATGAATAAATCATCCTCTTCCTTCAATGTGCCACTTTCTTTTTTAGAGATGCTTAGTAGATTATCTATGTGTTCTCAAACCAGGTTTGCATCCGCATGCGAACATACGCATCATATCGTGCAATCAATACATTCAATTTTCACAATTACGTAAACGTTTGTAACAAAGAGGCACTTGCGTTCCTCCCTTGGCTTAACCGGGAAATCAATCAGAGCCTGCTGCTACATTCCGATAGACCTAACATTGATCTCGCTGCCAACTCATACGATTCACGCTAAAGGCTCATACACATGCGTTTTGTTGTTATTTTGATTGCCTACATCTACACCAGAGGTAATGTCTACGGCTCTGAATATCAAAGTTCAATAAATATCATATCAGGTCGTCAGTATATGTTTAAACACTGTCTCTCAGACCTCTTTTCTTTGATTACTAGTAATCTAATGGTTTAAGGTATAAATGTACATTGTCCGTTGAGCGTGAGTTTGAATTTCAGCCGAGGGGTGATTTTTTACTGTTAGTCCCATCGAGGGCTCTGTAGGCTCAATGGGAAGGCCGTGCCAAGGGGGGTTCCTCAGCCTATGACCGAGCAATGACACGACTACCAACCCAGGGCCCTCAGGCGCAGTAGTCACCGGGCCTGGTCAACAACAGGATATTAAGTGAGAGGAAGCGTGTGATACTGCCCTGTCACATAGTTCGAAACCAGTTTGGAATTTTGCAGATATGCACAATAGTTTTAATTGATAGCAAAATGCTTAAAACAATTGCTATGTTGTGCATGGTCATTTGGATCGATTCTTGAATCTAAACTTGAAGGCCTTGTTGCCTATTCAGATAGCATATGGAAACTATGTTCCAAAGTTCCGATCTGACAAATGTGTCTACAAAGCTGAAACTGTGACATCATGGCTATTTCTGGGTCTCAAAATAACCACAGTCAAACACTACTTAAGAAAACAATTCAAGATTAAAAGCTGCAAAATAAAAATCAAATGGATCTCGGGATAATTAAATATTCCCCCAAAAAATCAAGCGAATCTGGGGATAATAAAATATTCCCAATAAGCTCCGTCAGTCTAACGTATAAACCTTAAAAATAACAAATGAAGGATTTTAAAAATTGAATATGTGTAAGTTACTTCGTCTTCTTCAGGTAAAAGGGAAAATAATGCTATCATAGATCTAATTTCACACAACAGAATAATTGCAAGGCAGTCGATTAAACATACTGTTATATATATATATATATATATATATATATATATATATATATATATATATTCCAAGAACTAAACGGATCAAACTTTATGTTTCAGCCAAAATACATCCAGCATGGGAAAAACGGTTTATATTTTCTCCAGTACAGTTTTCATATTTTTCAATTATCTGTATTAGTATTCTTATCAAGCCGTTGGTTTAAATCTATACCAATGAAATTGCATAAAAGCACATCTGATTGAAGCAGAACGTGTCTCTTAAATACAAAAACAGGCAAAGTATCCTTGCTTTTAAGCACTTACTTTATATTGATGCACCCACTAAACTGTAACTATGACGAAGTTGTGCAATGATATTAAGGTTTCAGGTATTATTGTATATTGCGTGTCATCATCTTAATACCTAAGCCCAGTATTTGTACTTTATGTGTCTAAACGATTCATATTTATTTTAAAGTGAAAAGTTGAACGATTTCCCATGTATCATGATCACTTATAAACACATCAATCTAATTTCATTTATTCCAGCAATCGAAACGGGAACATGGAAACATTCGTGCTTTTAATATTAGGCTAAGAACTAAATATATTTCCTATCTGGTTGTCTTTGTTTTGTTTCTAAACATAGCCGGAACAAGAATAGTTGTTGTTCTTATTGAAGAGGATAAAATCAGTAAACGTCCCGAGGCACACTATAGAATAATTGAAACACTTAAAACGCTGGGTGGCAAGACAGGCCAGGCTAAATATTTCAACATATGAAGTCGCCATGTTTGTCCGTTAGATCTTCAAATCTACAGCCCTAAATTCGTGGATATGTGACCATTCACTTACAGACAAGAATAAGCCCAAATAGACGTTAAATATACGGACCAATCAGAAATCTTAATTGTTCTTATGACTGTCAACACGAATAGCCCATTGTTTTCACACATCAGACATAAAGTTTCGATAAATACGTATTACTGCTGAGGCTTTTTCACGTGTACTGAATTAATGACTACTAATAATAAAAACATTGGCATATCCAATATTGTTGACAAAGTGATGTTTAGTGTTGGATGTTGAAGGTTCTAACAAGAAGCATTTGACGCTTTGGCTTTTGGGGATTCCGTGTGGCTATCCCTTCTGTAATAGATTGATTAACTCTCCATTCTGGTTTTCTCAGTTTTATATGCAAGCTAATCTAAATTTTTAATTTGAGTATGTTCATCAGCAGAGTCATTTAGCATTTTAGTGTCACCAAGTCTCGGTATCTTCCTGCGTGTCTAATCAATACCATTACTTGTAGGAACCCCATAGACGTACTCGTTTGTGAGATATACACTGCTGCGGGGTACAGGTTTCTGAATAAGTCAGCAGAGGGTCAATCCTGAGTGAGTATAAAACCTTAAAAATTCTCGTCGCTCTTCAGCCGCTATCAACACTTCCAAAAATCCAAGAAGTTGGTCATGCGAAAGTATTTTTTCTCCTACCTTAGGACAATTTCTAATGGCATGATTGTAATTTTAAACAAATTATAAGTCATACATTTTTACGAGAAAGGTGTGTATTTAATCTTCGCGCTTTGTGGCTTCCTAATACCCTGAGAGGGAAAACGAGTATGGTAGCTGTAATCCTTAACATAAATGTTAATACGCAGTAGTCGCTATTTCGTCATGAGGCTCCAGCCAGTTGTTGAATGGCTAATGAATGGCTACAGTGTTTTTCAGGAGGTAACCAAAATGTCACCATTGGTGTCTACAGCAGGAGGTCCATAGTCTTATAGGGCCTCCTTGTCCATCCTGACAGCTCATCAATCCCGCGTCAGTTCTGCGTTGCTTGAACAACGGGAACACCGCAGGACGAGTGATATACCGCTACCCTGTACCTACATTAACAGCTCCTGGAACCAATTCACCACTATCACGTTTACTTTAAATTTACATCAACAGGCGTTCAATGATGCTCTAGGTATGAGCTCAATAAACGTCATGGTATGTTGATAGAAGAATAAAATTGCCACTTCCATTAGCCATTACATTTGTTTAATCCAGTGGATTTTGGATTTAATAACTCTATGGGTTGCTATAAAATTGTTTTGATAGATCCACAAAAATACCAGGCCAAACTTCTGTTTCAATAAAAGCAGCAACACTGCCAGTGTTTATGCTCTCGAAATGAGATCAGAGAGTGGGGAAAATTACTTATTAAGGGGACATATTCCGACATGAACATGAAGAGGCCCGCTAAAATAATTAAAACGCATCAAACAAGGACCTCTGGCTGCAAGTAAGTCAAACTAGAATTTTAAAAAGGGCGTTTTGCTACTAGTGGCCTTTCAACTTTCGTACCTATGCAGCCAACCAGCTCAGGGTACATGATTCCTTCGTTTGACAATTTAGATCTATCTACTATCAAAATGATACAGGAATTACCCACTGCCTAGAGTAAGCAAGAAATTACATAATTTCCGTAGGAAAGGCAGGTGAATAGCTGACTTTAAACGTGTAATAAATAAGCAACGAAAATAATTCCCCTCGATATTTAATGCATGATTAGATACGTAGTCCCTTTGCAGAAATGTTGTGAGTTAAAGCATCATTTAAAAGAACGTATTGGTTAAAAATCGACTATCATTTTAAGAAAACCTACATGTATCTAGATATTCAAAAGAATATACTATTATATAGAGTCAACTAAAAGCAAATCCTTATTGTAAAGGTTTTTTTTTTTTCCTTTTGGATTTGAATCCAAACCTTCATACCTACATCATACGCCAGGTACTGTTTTATGCACTTTGAAAACTTTCAAATGAAAACCATAACCTCAATGAATGTTTCATTAGGAAACTGGCATTTTCCTTTATTTTTAAACTATATATTGAATGGCAGAGAGTTATTTCAGCTATGATCAGTGGTTGATAATCCGCCAAAGATCATGTGCTCCTTTAAAATAAAATAAGACCAGAGAGCACATCGATATGAATAAATTCCCTAATAAAACTCATTAAACTCATTATAGGTGATTGGAACGTGCATTTTGCATCGGTAGGCGTGTGAGCATTGGATGAGAAGGACAAATTTGGATGAATAAGAAAATCGTCCTGGGAGTATTGCCCTGTGTACCCGTCAACATGATTCATTAACGTTTCTTAGATTCATTTGTAGTTGCGACAAACGCTTTAGTCTTTCTCTGTGACAGAGCAAGCCATTCCTTGTTACAGAATGTTTTCAAATAAAATAGCAATATAACAGATATTAAGAGTAGCAAGGCCCCTACGAAAATATCGGATAAAAGATCGTTATATGTTTCTCTGATGTATTGCTCAAGGACTGACCATTTATTTGTATGCTTCTGTGCTGATTTTACATGGTTATTCATGAGCTTATCATGTTAATGGCAGATAAAAACTGTTAGCCTTCCACGTATTTGCTTCCTGACAGTTTCAGCAAGCTGTCGATGGCACTCCTTAAAATAGCTAAAATTGCTGCTAGACCATCATTCATTCGATTTCTTTTATAAAAGCCCCTTATAACCGTAAAAACGGGCTGCGAGATTACAATCCTGGCAACAAGAAAGGCTCGGTGAATTCCACACTCGCTTTATGTTTGGTTATTTTGAAAATGTTTCACAGGGTGTTTATTCTTCATACGCATGAGGTAAATGATGGATAGACTCATCAGATCACATATTATTAAAGATGGTAAATGCCTGTTTAAACGTCAAAACTATTTATGACACAAAACAGGAGAGCAAGTAAGATAACAAAGTAATTTATATTCAAACACAAAATGACCAGATTTTATTTAAGGCATAAACTCTAAATCGCTCAAAATGTTCTCAGTGACGCGACGCTGTATAATGTTGAACATGCCTGGCAACTCGTAAACCATGGAAACTGTATATCTCCAGTGATATATAAAGCCTAGTAAGTTAGGATACATCGATCCTTGAAAAGGGCCAACAAAAGATGTGACTATGACAAGTTTCCTGCAATGATATCTGTCGTTCTTGTCAATAGCCAGTAACCAAGAAAAAGCTCGGAAATTATATCATTTTATATCATTGGCTGATATCATCCGCTGCTATATCATTTCCCCTGATGCAAATTATATTATTTAACCTGTAATAGCATCTAATAAATGTGATAGTGGAGTGGCTTTGACCGGAACAAATGGAAAAATTATTTAAATATGTCATAGTACTCAAAATGATTACAAACATGATAGATTATCGTTTAAGCTAAAGGAAGCCCTGGACATCATTCATCAGGTTCTTCGAGAAGACGTAAATTTTATATTGAGTTGGAAAACTTAAATTAGCTAGTTTGTCTGGTGTTAAGGGTTTGCCATAGATTATGATAAGATTTCATGTCACACTCACCAGTCGCCATATCGCCCGATTTATATCAATCTTGTATCTTAGTAGTTAATAACCAAGTTCATTCTATAACTGCATCGTGCAGGCCAACTCTTATTAAAACTCAAGCGGCAAACAAGAATATTGATTGGTTAGTTTGCTTTATTTTATAGGTCGGAACATTCTAGGTGTTTCAATGGAGTATATTTCATTGCATCTGCAATAAACGATGAATCTATAAAAGAATAATATTAAAAGCTACCCCCGGGCGTGTAACCACAAAAGCAAAGAACCAGCTCCAGGCAGAGCTTTAACTTGGTCATTTGGGGAGTCTACTAATGGTGACGTGACTTGGCCAATATACTTTATGACTAGTGCTGTGTGAGTTGATCCAAAAGATTTGATAATACATTTACTGTTCAAACTCGATCCAAGTTATCTGGTAGCTTTAAAAGTAACTGCTCCACCCGGAATGGAACAAGCCCCATAATCCTTTAGTATAACTTTGTATTTTATTTCCCTCGTGTTATCAGCGAAACCGAAATTTCTAGATTTAAAATATACATAAATAACGGTTCGAATATCCACGCCGCTTTGTTTTTTTTTTCTTCTAAAAGATTACATTTAACTGCCGCAAATTAAAAAAAAATTTTAATGGCGGAAAACGTTAGGTTGATATTACTGGTTTAAACACCAAGGCTTCAGGCACGACGCTTCAGACATTGCCATAATATCTACAATGGTTATCATGTATCAAATGCATGTTTTCTTGATGTTAAACCACCTTGTAGAGCATGCCATTGTTCGTACTAGATGACAGGTGCGTCACACATGCATAGTCTGCCGTTTTATTGCCACCCAGATAAGTTATTGGTTGGCATATCGGGATGGTCATCTTGGTAAGGTAAATAAATAAATGTGTTTATAATCATCTCACGTAAATAAAAAAAAATGGATGGTGTTTGTCAACACTCGAAGGACTGGGGAAGAGGCTTTTGGAATATTCACATCTTATTCATCGAAACAATCTAGTAGAGGGGAGTTCGCACTTGTGGCTTCATACTAGAACCTTTAACCTCTGGTTTTTAGTCCAAATGTTCAATCAAAGACATTAAAAAATGATTGATCTGTACCTAAATTTCAACACAGTAAGATAAACAAAGAAATATGACGAAATTCTTTCCTCATACAGTAAGGGTGAGTGCTTCTCTTCACTATATAGAGTGATTATGATATTCCATGAAACAGTGTTTCATTATTATTATTGATCAAAATATTTCTATCCCGCCCTGTGGAGATTACACAATACCCTTACTATCAATAAAAACAGCATTAATGCGTATTATCACAAGACATTTTGACCATTTAATCAATATATGTACGGCCCATTCAGCTACAATGTGTCATTGATCGCTGGAAAGATGGGTGATTGTAAAACAAGTAGAGTTATATCGACGTGCCTGAGTGCCGTCGGCTTAATTGGTCAGAACAATACTTGTTAATTGATATCAACACATTCTTGGATATCCACGGCTGTGGTGTTTTCTAGGAGTGATAGAAATGCCACTAGAGCAACGTTTTCGGACGAAACTTCTAGTCCTAACCCAAAAGACTTCTTTTTCCAAAAAGAACTACTTTAGAAAGCCACAGAGTCTCTTGAGGTTACCCAGAAATTGCAAACTCTAGAACGAGTCCATGATCTTCAAGGCAGTTCTTGTCCTTCATGACGGCTGATCACTATCATGGAGATAACCGTTATTCTTACCCCACATTAACAGCTCCCAAAAGTAAATCACAAGTATCAGCGATGCTTAGATAATTCCCATTCCGTATTGGCCCGGAAGATATACCATATCTATCCTTTGTGAGGATCCTGAATATAAATCGCAGATTGTTAATGTTACTTCCATTAGCCTTTTCCATTCGTTTAAATGAGTTGCAGGCTTGCTCAAGGTTGCACTACGTGTCGCCTTTATTTTATAATTGAAAACAATGTGCTAGCTCTTTATCTCAATGCATAAACACCGTTCAGAAGTAATAATGGAAAGATGACTCCCAAACAGGGGTAATGGAAAGGTGGAATATGTACATTTCCTGTACCACAAAATGAGTTTCCCATGCAAAAAACCTTTTAATTTCGAAAATTACCTTTTTGAAAAGCGGGTTCAATTTCAGCCGAAAACGATATTTGATCCGTCTTGTTATGCACTTGTTATGCACACATGTGTCCTTCGCGAAAGCCGTTTGAGTAATTAATTTGATGAAACTAAATATAATGGATCCAGTTGAACACGTCTATTCTTTGCAGAAAATGACAATACCAGTGAAACATTAAAAAGCAGCACCAGACCATTCCTGTGAAACCTCACGGCATTTGCATCACTTAATCTGACAATCGTTATTCATACTAGACCCTATTTAAATATTTAGTTTGCCACGAGATAGTAAACAAAACATTATTTTTTTCTCCGTTTGTGTTGATGTGAAGGCAGGCCCTGCCACACCTCCCAAACTGTGGTAAAATCAACTTTATCACTTCCTTAGTGGTTAGTATTTTCCTATGCATGTAAATTTGAGGTGAATGTCCTGATTTACAAACGTTAAGTAAAATCGATGCACTATATACTAAATAAAGAATCGTGGTGTAGAATGGGACAAAGCTTTAGCTGCCAAAGTAGCTTAAAGTTTACATATTCCATTTTTATTGAAAAGCCATTTTGGTGTCTTTGAATGTTATTTCTCCCAAAGCCATCGGCTATCTGTACTAAAATAACCCGGTACTTACAGATTCACAATGATTACTCATAGTCCGTATTTCTATGGTGGAAAAGCAACATCGGTGGCGAGGTAAAATGACAACTGATTCGACAGTAAATATATCTTGGCTTCCCTTAGTGTTCAGAGGTCTTGTAGACTTTACACGGGGTAAAGCAGTCTACATTTGAAGGAACGAAGGTATATTTATTAAATTCACTACGTATGGCTGCTATGGGTACCTTAGCTACACATAACAGGACAGGATCATGCGTTTGCCGAGATGGCATGCTAAATAGATACCTTATCGTTAAACTAAAGATGGGTTATCGTTTCATCAGGGAAAGCATTGAAGTATATATATTTTTTTTAATATTGTAGAGTTTGGTCTAATTATAACTCCGCTAGCCTGTAAATAATGTTTGTCCTTTCGTACATGAATTCATGCATGTGGTCCATCCACATACAATGCTCTTTGAAACCATTACTTTTTTCTCACATCATGCAAGTCCAGTTCCAAATACGCTTAATACCTCACTTATCGGGCTTCTGTCCGTCTGATTTAGCTTCAAGATGATGAAGTTTACAAAATAATAAATGACACCTATAATGGTAATTTCAACTCCTAAAGCCCCTGCACTTTCACTCCTGATCACACAAGAGACTTCATAACCACCAGTTCGATTAACTCGAATTGTAACTGGGTATTATTATCCTTTCAGTGGTGTACCAACGGTTAAACTATTAATTCCAGTGCTTGAGGGACCGATACAGGAAAGGTTCAGAAATGGTTATCGTGACCTAAGAGCAGTTAGATGCAGTTTTTAGCTCATTCATCTGAGCTATAGTGATCACTCTTTGTCCATCAGTCTGTTTGTCTGTTCACCGCCAGTCCGTCCGTTTACAGGGCACAAATTGTAACCACTGGACTTAGAAACTTCTAACTTAAAACGCATTGACGACCATCAAAACTCCATAAAAATTATTCATCCAGGGAGTCCTTGGCAAATCTCCTCAGAAACCTATTCTACAATGACCGGCCAAAAACATGATTTTGAGCACCAACAGGGTCAGACGGGGCACATTTGTTCTACAATGTTCTTTATGTAATATCCTGGGAAGTCTTAGGAAAGTCTAATTTGAATCCTAAAATCAGGTCACTAGACATGTGACCTATAAACTCTATATAAACGCTATATGCTATTTGCAGAAAATCTAATTTTGAGCACCCAGAAATCGTAAGAGTGCCGGGGGGCAAGGAAAGCCGCTTGAGTTTGAACAAATTATAGTACAGAAAATAATTTTAGACCAACAGGTCCAGGAAATAAGGATTATTACTGAGCGTCAGCTTTATTTCAGCCACTTAGATAAGTGACCTAATTATCGACAAATAGAAAGAGCAAATGTACAATAGAAAGCATATGGCACACCAAATGAATTCCCAGATCTCATTCTTTTCTATGGAATAAACAAACTGCTACATTTCTTATACCTTACTTGATATAGAAAACGTTATGTAAATGAAAAGTATTTCAGCAATGAGATATTAAAATATTTTTCAATTGTTGAACCATACGTGACCTTGAAAAATGTATCAAGGTCATCAAGTTTGAAATCTTTTAAAAGCAAAATTAATATACTTCATAGTCGTTTGTAATTCACATTTCTACTCTCAATATCTCAAAAGTTATATACAAAAGAGTAACCCCTACCCCCATACGTTTTAGCTTTGTTTGAGGGTGGGCATATAAAGAGGGAGATACACCAAAAAAACTATCACCGATGCAAGGCTATCACATATTTTCGAACTCCAGGGGTGTTTACCTTGCTAAGATATCACAATAAGAGTTATTTCCCTCGGTTGGTACCGACCAACCTGTCAGGCTCATGGACTAATAAAATGAGATGAAACATTTTCTCATTCAATGTGGTTCACTTCAGATATATACGGGGATCAGAATGTATATGGAAAAGAGTTCCATTCAAATTACTGATAAAATTCCTTTCTCACACCTAATGCAGTTTACACATTAACCCTAACCATCAACAAAATGCAGCTTTAATGCAAATTATCATTGGACATTTTGATCATGTAAAAAATATAGGTATTGCCATTCAGCTACAATTGTAATTTGCCGTTGCAGAGGGCAAGACGAGATGACTTTTTGTAAACTAAGAAGGGATATATTGGTTTGTCTCTGAGCCGTGAGCGTTAATGGCCAGAACAATGTGTGCTAATCGAAAGCTACCACTTCAGGAATATCCACGGCACAGAGGGCAATGGTGTATCATTGGAAGTGATGAAAATGCCACTAGACAACCGTTTACGGAAGAGGATTCTATTGCTTACCCCAAAATCTCACTGGCAAGAATTAAATAAAAAATCACAAAATCCCTTATGCTAACTCACGGGAATTACATATTTAAGAAAGAGCTTATAGTCTTCCAGACCTCGTTCATCATAATAACTGATCAAAGCAATGGAGTTATCCTTATCCAACATTAACAGCTCCCAAAAGTTAATCACAAGTATCAGCTGTGCTAATATAATTTCCATTCTGTATTGGTCTAGTGGATATTCCGTACCTACTCCTAGTTAGGTTCGTGTATGTTAATCGAAATGGCAAAAGTCACTTCCATTAGCGTTTTCATTTGTTTAAACGACAACAGTTTGGATGAAACAAACTATTTTGATAAGTTACATGCTAAAGACTGCGTCACGTGTCACTTTTTCTTTATTATTGAAAACAATCTGGAAGCTCTTAAGGTCATTTTTTTTTTAAAAAAGGTAAAAATAAGTCAAAGAATTCAGAACAGGTTTGCACTTGTTTATTGAAATGGAAAATTTATGTGCATTTGCAAAAGACCCTGTAAATTTGACATATACCTTTGCGAACAGCGGCTGCAGCTTAAACAATTTCAAGTTTGGTCCGACACTTGTTGTTCACACTTCTGTCTCCCGTTAATAACGGTAGAGTAATAATTCGATTACATTGACATAAGCTATAATTGAGCAAGCTTAGGTTTTATCCATATTTGCGAATGAATGACAATATCAGTAAAAACAGCAGCAGACTATTTATGAGAAACCTCACGTTAATTTATTTCATTTATGTTACTTAACCTAACAATCGGTATTCACACTGAACCCTATGTAAATGTTTAGTTTGCCTCGTAGGTATTAACATGGTTAATTGCAATTTCTACTTTCCAATTGATGTCCAAGTCTGCCCTGTCATACCTCCCTTAGAGAGCTAATCTCTGATGTGATATTAACAACTTTGTTTCATCTTGCCTCGGACTTGCCCATTCAATAAAGGTTTAAATAGATTTCATTGTATCTATTTTGTTAACCGAGCTGATGTTTTCTTTTCCTCCCGAGTAACATATTTTTTTTAAGAAAGCAAAGGGTAAGACAGATGGATATTTTACCGTGAAAACTCACGATGTGTTATCGTTTATGTAGGCAAAGCATTGAAATGAACTGCTTTTAAATATACTCTAGCAAGTGAATAATGTGTTTTCTTTCATTCAAGCACATATTCATGTTGCCCATCCACTAAAACCTTTGAAACCACCGACCGTTTTGTTTTATTCTGTCAAATTACAAATCCACTTTAAAAGGCTTATGCTTCTTCAATATTGCTTCTGTATTCTTCAGCTTTAAGATAATGAAATACACACAAAAAAACAAACAACACCAAAAGGTAATCGTCTATCAACAGCACGAAGATCTTGTTTTATCCTGCTAGACTAATATACGATAATCGTGTGTCAGATGGCAAGGACAGCCCTTGGAGTCTGCACAACAGAACAAATCATTTCAATCCAACAGACTGACTGCATACGGATTAATACTAGGCGTTAGGTTCAATACGGCTACGTAAATACATTTATCTATATGTAATCGCCAAAAGGAAATACCGAGGCCAGAAAAGGCATCTTAAACCAAGCCGAAAATGTTTAACAAATACACTGCAGACAAATATGCGCTAATCGTGACACTGCCTGGAGACTGCTGACACTTCTTCGATATCTGCGACTGGTGCCGGACATCTAGTTTCCCAAGAGGTCACAGACATGTCGCCAGAGGTATATAGGGGTCATGGTATGCTGACGAGACTCTCCTAAAGAACTGCCAGAAGTAAACTTTGGGAAGCTTTTACAGCAGTCGCGACATCATAAACTACATTGGGAGCGACATCATGGAAAATCGGAAAAGACCGTGAACATCTCTGAGATCCGATTAAACCCTCCAGCTGTACCAAGAACAAGACATGGTGATCGGTCATTCAGGAAAGATGCAGCCAAATATGGAATGAACTGCCGGACTGCTTGAGAAACATGAACATGTTGGAGGGTTTTAAACGTGCTCTTAAGAAACATCTGTTTATATGCGAATACGGTGAAGGGGTATTTGTGATTTATTTTCTAGTCATTGTAGAGATTAACAAAATAAAAGATAACGTAATGGTTATCCAATCCATGGAAGGCACAGTTAAACATTTAAGCCCCCTTTTCAATCAATTAATCAGACTTTATTTTTTTTATTTTTAATTGCATGTTTTATCTGATTTAATTATTTCAGTTTACTGTGTCATTGTGCTGTTATATTTTATATCTTATTCGTTAAGTGCCTGAGCTTATGCAATGCCATGAATAAGGCGCTATATAAATGCTTAACAAAAATAATAATAATGATAATAATAATAATTATTTGTTATCTATCTGAATTATATTTTTAATAAAAAAGAGGAGGATATATATACTTTGCGTGGATGTTGGCATATTAGAATGCTACTAAAACAGCTATTACATTTTCTCATTCTGCAACACGATTTTCTAATAGAAAATAGGACTTAACGTTCGTAAAGTGGAACATTTTAATGTACGTTAATTAGGAGATAACTGAATTATTACAAGAAAATCGATACAAAATACCACCCAAGCAGGATGAAACAAATTTGGTTAAAGCACGGTTTATCTCACTTATGGGGCTGTGGAAGGGCCTGCTTTACCAACCAATGAAACAAAGGAAAAAATTATAAATCACATTTTGTCTTCCACCTCCATGAAATTTAAAGTAATCAATTATATATTATATAGCGTGAGGTTTCACAGGAACGGTCTCTTGCTGCTTCTGAATGTTTCACTGATATTGTTATTTTTAGCAAAGAATGGACCCTTTATATTTAGTTGCGATTTAACCGATTAATAGCTTTAACACTATTCGTGCAAGACACATGTTTGCATAACAAGCGACAGAGCGAAAGTGAAATGGTTGTTTTAAGCTGAGGTGCAGCCGTTTTCCGCAAAGGTAAACATCAAAATTACAGGGTTTGCTGCAGGGCTAGGTCAAGTACATATTTCACCATTCCTTTAAAACCTATTAAGAAATCTCAGTTTTACTATTTCCTTTCGTAGGACTACAGGTCTTCTCCAGTGCCATAGTACATAAAGAAGCTGAAACTTGTTTTTGGGCCGTGTGGCAAGATTGCATATAAAATGATCTCCTGAAGCACACTTGAAAGAAGACAAAATCAGAAGTACAAATCAAAAGTAGGCTTCGTGTCACCGGGACCAAAATCAAACAATATATACGGATAGATAATATGCTGTTCTGATTAAATAGCGATTATTTACAAATTAAAAACAATTGAAGTGAGTCTAATACGGTGCGTTTAAGGTTGTCAATGATTGGGGTTAATGGAAATCAGTATATGTGGTTTGAGCAGCCTTTCCTATGATCTTCGTGTGTTTGTAAGAGGCCAAAATTATCCTTGGAAGAGAGCGTACAATTTTACCTTCCCCTCTCCTTTATCTTTAAAATGCCCATTGTCAGTTTCAGCCCACTGCGATGCTGTTATTTCCCTCTAAAAGGAAGTACATCATTTTACGTGAGAGCTAGCAGTCTGTTTGAGGATTAGGTACTATAAATATAAATATTATTGTTTCTAAATGACGCATTTAATGATCGAATTGAGATTTGTGCTAAGTAGTACTTATACATGTTATTATACAACCAGGACATACATCATTCAGACATATTCATTACATTAATCTGGTATTCTTACATACGTAATTTACCGTGCTTACGTATTCAGAAGGGTTTCTTAATGAAATGTACATGTCACTTATGTAAATATTATTTACGCGTCGATCTTAAGAGCTTTTGGACTCGTGACTATTTGGCTGTATTCTGTCAATGGCCGTTAAAATCATCTCATTTCATTTTTTAAATTTCTTTATTCCCCCAGTGGGACATTCAGAGCAAATTAACAAATGGATATCCTCCTTGAGCCCGTTCTTCGTGCCTTCGGTTACCAATGTACGGAACTTGTGTTCACAGGGAACAGGGAAAGAAGCGATGTAAAACCAAAGAAATACAATAATACAACTGGGGCGACACATGACTGTATTTATTTCGAATACTTGTTTCATATATATATTACACGCATACCACAAAGATAAAGGGAAGGCCATTGATAAGTCAGCAAAAATTGATTATGAAACTTATGGAGGTAAACATGATGTGAAAGATTTTCCTGTTTGCCCTGTTGTTAAGGATAAAATAATAGGTTTGTCATACAGTGTCGTTTATTCAAAACTGAAATGATGAAATGGTTTTATACCAAACTCATCAGTCGCCATATCGCCCGATTTATATTGATCCGAAATCTTAGTTTCCTATAGACCCGTTCACTCAGGAACTGCCTCATGCAGGACATCATCATAGCACCAGAGACGACACATTATCTTTTCATGGAGTCATTTTCTTTGCCATCTTATGCAAACACAATGACACGCCTCTGAGCACTTCTCCTTTTATTTTGAACGGCTTGTTAAACACGTATAATAATCGGTTTGTTTGCTTTATGACATGCCATGTATTGTACTAGTCGGAAATGGGTAAGCGTTTCAACAGAGTGAATTTCATATAAGCTGCAAATAAATATGATTTTTTTTTTTTTTTTAATGACTTCAGTTTTCTCCCACAACGCTATTATGGTCGTAACCACAATTACGAAGCACACGCTACTCGCAGCGTTTTAACTTTATCAGTAATGGACACGTCGAAAAGTGACGTGCCTTGCCAAATAAAAGCATATTGACTAGTCCTGGCGGGATGATCCAAAAGAATGAATAATACATTTACTGTTACGTTACCCAGTCCAAACAGCTGGTAGCTTTAAAAGAAATTTCTCTGTATCGAAGCGGTATAGTCCTTTAGTGCCAATTTTAGTGTTTTATTATCTTTAAAATTCCCCATGTAAACACCGATACAAACGTATCAGGTTTTAAGCTTTAAGGCTTTAAACAATATAGTATGGCCAATTAAGCTAAATTGGCGCCATTGACCGCTGGAGAGCGCAAGGCGAGATGAGTGATTGTAACATTAATGGTCAGAATACGTGCTAATCAATATACACCACTACCGGCATATCTACGCCATAGTAGGCCATGAGGTTTTCTTGGAGATTATAGAAATACCGCGAGACCACCGTTTATGAGGCTTTCATTCCTACCCGAAGAACCACTTTCTCTGGCAAGAATTCATTTAGAAAATTCCGTAGTCTCTTGCGCTTAAGCAGAAATGACAGCCATTAGAACACGCTCACGGTCTTCCAGCCAGATCATGTCCATCATAACAGCTGATCAATATCCTTGGGATTACCATTTTCCTTGCCCCACATTAATAGCTCCTACAAATAAATCACAAGTACCATCTGTGCCATCGGTCGAGTGGATATCCCGTAACTACTCTCACTGAAGGTCTTGTGTGATAATCGCTGGTCGTAAATGTAATTATCAATACACCGGTCATTTGTTTAAGTGACAACGGATCGTATGATACAAACGTTTTATGAGTTGTAGACTCAAGGTTGCGCCACATGTCACCTTTGCTTTATTACTGGAAACAAGCGGCAAACTCTTAAGGTTATTTTATTTAAGAAAACAGTAAAAATAAAAAGGAAAATTTGGAACAGGTTTGCACTTGTTTTAATGGAATGATGGAATACGTATATTTGCATACTATATAATAATTTGCAGTTTATCTTACCCTGCAACAAAACCTGTAATATTACGATTACCTTTGCGAAAAGCTGCTGCACATCCTTATTTTAAAAACAGTAACCCGATTGGCTCGACACATGTTATACACACTTGTCTTTCACGAGTGACTTTAAAGTATTTAACAAGTTAAATTGAAACTAGACATAATGGATCCACTTGAGTTCCTGTCAAATCTTTGCAGAAAATGATAATATCGATAAAGAAGTCAAAAGCAGCAGCAGACCATACCTGTGTAACTAGACACTAATTTACAACATTTTTACAATCATTATTTAAACTGGACAATATGTTAATGTTTAATATGCCGCGATGTAGCAGACAGAACGTGATTTGTATTTTTTTTCTTCGTTTCCCATGTTGGCACAGGAGGTCCAGTCACACTTCCCTAGACGCTCCAACTGTGATATAACCAGCTATCTCCTGCCTGGGTGGTATTTCATATTCAATAAAGGTTTGTATCTATTTCCTTGTATTTATTCGGAAAACAAAGATGACGTTTTCTTTCGTTGCACATTATCAGATATTTGAAGTGAGTATAACAACAATAGCTAAAGGACTTATCCATTATGTCAGAACATCGACACAAAGTATACATATCCTATTGTTTATTAAAAACAATTCAGGTAGACTAGAAGTTACTTCATTAGAGTCCATTTTGGTGTTCTTGAATGTTATTTCTCCTATTTCCCCCAAAGGTGTTTGCCCTCTATACTAAAAGAACCCGATAGTTACAAACACCAAATAATTACTCATATCCTGTACTGACATATGTCTATTGTGAAACAGCGACATGGTCGGCGAGGTTTCACGGCATTGGAACAGGACGGGTTCACGTTTGGGCCAATAAAGCTAATAGTAAGACAGATATTTTATCTTGAAAACTAACGTTGTGTTATTGTTTCATTAGGAAACGCAACTGAACTACTTTCTAAATACATCCTGGTCTAATAATAATATCTCTGCTAGCCTTTAAACAATGTGTTTCCTTTCGGTCATGGATCCTGTCGACTTACAACGCCCTTTGAAACCATCAACTGTTTTTCCTTAATTTTTCCAAATTGCATTTCCAGTTGTTATTTTGCTTGAAAATGGTGAAATACACTAAATAATAAATTACATCTATAACTCGTCCAGCCCCCGGAAGTTACATACCAGGTCACACCAGATTAAATTCTTCATAACCACCAGGTGATCCACGTGAATTGTATTTAGGTATTATGATAATTTCAGCATATAGCTCCGGTTATACCGTATATAATGCAGCACTTGACAGGCCAACACGAAAAGGTTCAGGAAAGGTCCTCATGAACTAAGAGCACAGAAAATTTGTTTTATTCTACTAGACTAATATAATCGTAAGAGTGGCTGGGGACAAGGGCAGCCGCTGGAGTTTGCACAGTAAGGCATATTATTTCGAACCAACTGGTCGACCGAATACGTATTATTACTAGGCGTTAGCTTCATATCAACCAAGTAGATACGGTTAATCACTGTTGTCGAACGACGTGGAGAGCGAGGCAAGAAAAGGTACTGTACGCAGGGAGCAGAAAGATCTGACGCAGACTAATATGCGCTTGTCGTGCTTCTGCCAGGGGACTGTTGTCACTACTGCGACATCTACGACTGGTGTCGGACTTAATGTTTCCCGTGAGTTCAGAGATATGTCTATATTGGTCATGCTTTGCCGATGAAGCTTCTATCTCTTTCCTAAAGACTTGTTTCTCTGCCAGAAATAAATTTAGCAAAGCTTTTACCGTCGTCGCGGTACTTAATTAATACAGGAAGGGCGTCCTTGCCTTCGATGAATAACCTCGGGAAATATTTACTGATTTTGCAACTGGAGACATCACGGAAAACCATATTGGTATCCCCAAAGGCGAACCTTCCGTGCCATATTTACAAATAAATACCAGGGCAAAAGACTAATTCATAACTAACTTCAATAAAATTAATTGTACGTTAATCTTAAATTTAAATACAACTTCCATTAGCGATTTAAGTTGATGAACCAAATTCATCCACTTAAAATTGGTATACGGTGTGCTGCACATTGACAATTGCATAATTTACATACAAAAGAATAAGACCCTTCACAAATATGGATATTGCTTTTATCATAGACATCAGACATTGGTACAGAATTGCAAGTTGAATATGAGAACGTTAATGTACGAATTCATAGCCATCAGTCGGGAATTTTCTTGGGAATTTTATAATTTTTTAAAAATTGTACCCCTCATGCAAATTATATCATATCACCCCTAATAGCATCGCAAATAGGAAGCCATCCATATTCTATTTACCCTTGCAATGTAAAATCTATAACACATTTCATAATTATATCAAGTTTTATAAGTATCCTTTTTTTGCTGTAATATCAAAGCCATGATGTAAATCTTTTTCTCTTTGAAAGTGTACTGAATTGCATGTGAGACAAGTTATTAAAATCAATGAATGTCGCCCAGATTTTATTATCCTGTAATTATAATATTACATCGACCCTTTTAATTTTATATAAAGACAAGTTCTGTACATTTCAATTCATTTGTTGATTTGCTATAATCGCGATGTATTCGCGTAACTTTGGAAATGAAATGAAATGTTTTAAATGTCAATTGAGGCTATTATTTTGAAAGCTTTTAAGATTGGAGCAAAAATAAGATTCATAGAAGGAGAGAATTATTTGGCAATGTCAATTATATATGTCAGAATATATGTTATAAAGTTGTCAGATTGAAATCTTTGACCTGGATGAATAATAACATGCCGACCGTGTAATGTTTGGCACAATTCGCTCTTCGATCCTTAAATGCGTAAAGAAAACAATAATTGTTGTACCTTACCATCAATCAGACAGATGGGTTTTACTTAAAAGGATGTACTTCCTTTTGAATAGGCAACAGGCAGCATCGCAAGTTGGCTAAATCTAAAAATGGGAGGTTTAAACATAAAGGAGAGGTGAGCCTCTTTCTTACAAGGATGGTTGTAGCCTTTTACCCACTAATTAACAAAGATCACAGAAAAGGCATATCAAAACATTTCTACTCATTTGCACAAACCCCAATCAGTGAAAAACTAAAACGCACCATATCAAACTCACTGCAATTGATTTTATTTGGAAATAATGGCTATTATATCTGAACAGTATCTTATGCATATGTATAAATGTATGATTAAGCTAAGGATGACAGAGAGCCTATAATTAACTCTGGTTTTGTCTATTGTTTCAACGTGGCCCATGAGATCAGTTTCAATACAGTCCTTACCACCTGCCTTATTACAGGTAAAGCCATGGCACTTTATTTGGACCTGTTAACGTTTGGTAGATTCTCAGCTTCTATATGTACGTATGCACATTTGTTTCTGTAAGTGTTTATGTATAATGGGCGTTACCCTTTACAGTAATTCTACTTGAAAGGCACCGGTGTAAACAAATGGGATAAATAAATGTGACAGTGTGATTATGGAAATCCTGAAAGACTGTTACCTCAAGTTTACCTTCTCAGGATAAATGAATTAATTCTTCTAAAATTCTAAAATGATTAACAACATGATATTAAATCTTGAGTAAGGCAATCCCTTCAAATTTCAATCAGACCTGAATATTATATAATTCAATGGAGATCCTTAAACCAGCTGGCTTATCGGGCGTTTTAATGATTGCCAGTCAGTGTCGCTTTACCAAAACTAATATACTGAAATGATTTTTTGTTAAACTTACCAGTCGCCATATCGGCTGAAATATATTTATCCGGAATCTAACTACTCTATAAACCTTTTCACTCAGGAAATGCATAATGCAGGACATCATTCATAGCAACATTTATTTCCTTTGATGGACTTGTTGCTTTTAGAACATTAAACCTCTAGGTCTCAGTCTACATGTTCATTCCAACACATTCATAGAAAGATTATCCTGTGCTTACATTTCAGCACAGAAGGATTAAAGATGAAATGTACTGGAACTTTCTCATACAGTGTTCATCACATCAAATAAATACGGTGGTAATAACATTCCAGGAAAAAGTGTTTCATAAATATCATTACTATAAATGTTTCTTTCAGCCTATGGAGTTTACGAACAAACCCTTACCGTCAATAAAAAGCAGTCCTAATGAGTATTATCACTGAGCCTTTTCATCATTTAAACAAAACGGGAATGACCATTCAATAACAATGTGTCATTGACCGCTGGAGAGCGCGAGCCGAAATGAGCGATTGTTAACAAGTAGAGATATAACGGTTTGTCGGAGAGCCGTGAGCGTTAATGGTCAAAATACGTGCTAATCGATATCCACCATTTCCCTGAATTCAACGGGATAGGAGACCGTGATGTTTCCTCGAAGATGATATTAATGCCGCTAAGGCATCGTTTTCCGGACGAGGCTTCTTTTCCTAATCTTAAGGACTGTTTCACAGGCGAGAATTAATTTAGAACATTACGGATTATCTTGTGTTAAAGCAAACATGGTAGAATCTAGAATGGGTCCACAGTCCGTCAGAAAGGCCTTATCCGTCACGACAGTTGATCAATATCATGGGGATTATCTTTATCCTTAACCCTACATTAACAGCTTCCAAATGTAAATCACAAGTATCGGCTGTGCTCAAATTATTCCCATTCCGTAATGCCTCAGGTATATTCCGTAACTTCTCTCAGTAAGGTTCCTTTGTGTTCATCGCAGATCGTAAAGGCTGCTCCCATTAGCCCCTTCATTGCACTGTATGACAAAGGAAGGTTTGTAACAAGCTTGTTTACATGAGATGCAGTCATGATGTTACTTATATTCAGGGACGCACGCATCACCATTGTATATTATAGAAAACAAGATGCAAGCTTTTAACACCTTTGTAGAAACAAAACGTATTGAAACATAATTAAACAATTAACATTAGATTTCCTTACGGGTTTGTACCTGTTTTAATGAAATGGTGGAATTGTACCTTTGCTACACTACAAAATGACTTCTATTTGGCCTTACCCTGCAACAAACTGTAATTTTGATGTGATCCTTGAGGAAAACGGGGACGTACATCCTCGCTTTAAAAATGATTTCACGGCCGACAGTTGTTATGCACATTTGTGTCTTTCACAGAAAACGACAATAAGCAGCAGCTGACAATTCCTGACCTCACGCTAGCTGATGATATTTATCTAACTTAACATATTTAAACTGGACCCTATATAAAATGTTTAATGTTCCTAGAGGTGGAAGACTGATTTGTCAATTCTTTCTTCATTTCTATTTTTTGTCGAGGCAGGCCTTGCCAAAGCTCCTTTAGAGGACCAAACTGTGCTGTAACCAGCTGTGTTTAATCTATCAGTGTGGTGCTTGCTCATTCAATATAGTTTTGTATAGATATCCTTGAAAAATCTTATTATTCTCTAAAATATACCCTGGTCTAATGAGACTCTGCTAGACTGTAAACAATGTCTTTCCTTTCGTTGATGCATCATGCATGTTGCCCTTCAACTGATTTCTTTGAAACTATCTGCTTTTTTGGTTTTCCTGGCATTTTTAAATACAATTTAGTTGTGAATGCTGAATGCCTCACAAATTTAACTTCTCTTTTCAGTAGCTTTAAGATGATGTAAAAATATAAATATATAAATCACACCTATAATAGTAATTTAAACAGCAACTTTTACATCCACTGGAACTTACACTCTAGATCTGTTTATTCATAACCAACAAGTCGCTTTTACTAGGTATTATGATCATTTTAGCGGTGTAGCGACGATTAATCTCCATGTATTCCAACTATGGAGAGGGTTATACAGGAAAGGTTATAATTTACTACGAGCACGAAGATCTTGTTTTATTCTGCTAGACCAATTTACGATAATCCTATGTGTGCCAGGAGGCAAGGACAGAAGCCGAATGCTGCATAAACGGTACAGCAAATTATTTCAACCAGATCGACTGAACACAGATTATTACAAGGCGTAAGGTTTAATAAAGCCACGTATATACGGTTTATCTGTGTTTCATCGACTGACGGGGAGAGCGAGGCGAGAAAAAGGTATCATAAACCAAACAGAAAAATCTCAAGTATATATATATATACATATATATATATATATATATATATATATATATATATATATATATATATATATATATATATGCGCTAATCGTAAGTCTGCCAAGGACTTCTGATACTACTTCGACATTTACGACTTTTGCCGGACATAAAGTTTCCCGGGATGGTCACAGAAATGTCACCAGAAGTATATATTGGTCATGTTTGCCGATGAGGTCTCTATCCCTCTTCCACAAAACTGTTTTCTACCTGATTGCTTTCACATTCGTCGCGATACTTCTAAACTTCAGGAAGGGTGTCCTTGCCTTCGGTGAAGAAACACAGAAAATATTTACTGGTTATGCAACTGTAGACATCATGAACACCCATATCAACATTCAGTTGTCGTACCTTCCGTGCCACATCGATACAATTAATACGTAGTTGAGGATTTTCTAGACCACGGTTTACTTGCCTTCGTTCTGATTTCACTCTCCTAATTCGGCAGATGTGCGCTCTTATAGGACAAGGTTACTTGTATTTTGCGGGATTATGCCTGATTAAGCTGAATAATTAATAATTTTAATATTTCCCCATTAGGTGACCCTATTTCTTTTGTGCTGAAAGGTCCTCCACGCTTATGACGCTTTTTTAGAAGGCGCCTCGGGGATTTTCACTGGCCTGTTAAGACCGTGGCCAGAGCGCATGTCCTGCCCAAAATGGCATTTCCATGCAATACGCGGTCACGCAGCTCCACTATAATCCCCAAAGATCCCCCATATCCATTGTAACGCCTCTAAAGAAATTTTCTCTCCATAAAGGAAGTAAAGGTTTTTAATCCAAAGACCACATGACTCCGCTTTCAATGCGAGGGCTTTTCAATTTGGTCAACAGTGGGCACTGAGTCCAATCATGTGACGACCGTTTGACAAATTTGTTTTCGGTAACAGGTATGTTGATTTGCACTTGTTTTAATGGAATGATGGAATACGTATATTTGCATACTACATAATAACTTGCAGTTTATCTTACCCTGCAACAAAACCTGTAATATGACGATTACCTTTGCGAAAAGTTGCTGCACATCCTCATCTTAAAAACAGTTATCGGATTGGCCCGACACATGTTATACACACTTGTCTTTCACGAGTGACTTTAAAGTAATTAACAAATTAAATTTAAACTAGACATAATGGATCCACTTGAGTTCCTGCCCATTCTTTGCAGTAAATGATAATATCGATAAAGAAGTCTAAAGTAGCAGCAGACCATACGTGTGTAACCAGACGCTAATTTACTACATTTTTACAATCATTATTTAAACTGGACAATATGTTAATGTTTAATATGCCCCGAGGTAGCAGACAAAACGTGATTTGTATATTTTTCTTCGTTTCCCATGTTGCCATAGCAGACCTAGTCACACTTTCCTAGAAGATCCAACTGTGATATAACCAACTATCTCCTGCCTGGGTGGTATTTCCCATTCAATAAAGGTTTGTATCTATTCCCTTGTATTTATTCGGAACACAAAGATGACGTTTTCTTTCGTTGCTCATAATCATATATTTGAAGTGAGTATAACAACATTTATCTGAAGGAGCTATCCGTTGTGTCACAAGATCGACACAAAGTATACATATCCTATTGTTTATCGAAAACATTTAGGTAGACTAGAAGTTACTTCATTCGAGTCCAAAAAAACAACATTTGTTAGCTTTCCTTAATTTTCAAAAGTTTAGAAGCCTTCAGAAGCTGAACAGAAGTCTGTATTAAAAGAAGAAAAGTTTCTTTTAAATCCCATGAGTATGGCTGCGATTAAGCCCGTAGCTTCACAGAACAGGACGGGGTCACGTGTGGGCCAAAAAGCATAGAGTAAGACAGATATTTTATCTTGAAAACTAACGTTGTGTTATTGTTTCATCAGGAAACGGAACTGAACTACTTTCTAAATATATCCTGGTCTAATAATTATATCTCTGCTAGCCTGTAAACAATGTGATTCCTTTCGGTCATGGATTCTGTCCATTTACAAAGCCTTTTGGAACCATCAACTGTTTTTCCTGACATTTCCAAATTGCATTTCCAGTTATTGTTTTGCTTGAAAATGGTGCAATGCAATAAATAATAGATTACACCTATAACTCGTCGAGCTTCCGGAAGTTACATACCAGTTCACACCATATTAAAATTCTTCATAACCACCAGGTGATTCACGTGAATTGTAGCTAGGTATTATGATAATTTCAGCATATAGCTCAAGTTATGCCCTATATATTGCCCCAATTGACAGATAAACATAGAAAAGGTTCAGGAAGGGTCCTCATGTACTAAGAGCACAGATAATTTGTTTTATTCCACTATACCAATATAATCGTAAGAGTGGCAGGGGACAAGGGCAGCCGCTGGAGTTTGCACAGTAAGGCAAATAAATTCAAACCAACTGGTCGACCGAACAGGTATTATTACTAGGCGTTAGGTTAATATCAACCAAGTAGATACGGTGAATCTCTGTTTTCGAACGACGTGGAGAGCGAATCAAGAAAAGGTACTGTACCCAGGAAGCAGGAAGGTCTGACGCAGACTAATATGCGCTTGTCGTTCTTCTGCCAGGGGACTGTTGTCACTACTGCGACATCTACGACTGGTGTCGGACATAATGCTTCCCGTGAGGTCAGAGATATGTCTATATTGGTCATGCTTTGCTGATGAAGCTTCTATCCCTTTCCTAAAGGACAGTTTCTCTGCCAGAAATAAATTTAGCAAAGCTTTTACCGTCGTCGCGGTACATAATTAATACAGGAAGGGCGTCCTTGTCTCGGTGAATGAGCTCGGGAAATATTTACTGACTATGCAACTAGAGACATCACGGAAAACCATATTGGTATCCCCAAAGGCGAACCTTCCGTGCCATATTCACAAATAAATACCAGGTCAAAAGACTACTTCATAACTAACTTCAATAAAATAAATGGTACGTTAATCTTAAATGTAAATACCCCTTCCATTAGCGATTTTAGTTGATGAAACCAATTCATCCACTTAAAATTGGTATAGGGTGAGCTGAACATTGACAATTGCATAGTTTACATTCGGCTTCACCGTTGCCTAGTAGAAAAAAATAAGACCCTACAAATACATAGATCTTGCTTTTATCATAGACATCAGACACTGGTTCAGATTTGCTTATTGAATATGAGAACGTTAATGTACGAATTCATAGCCATAAGTCGGGAATCATCTTGGGAATTTTATAATTTTATAAAAATTGTAGCCATCATGCAAATTATATTATATCACCCCTAATAGCATCGCAAATAGAAAGCCATCCATATTCTATTTACCCTTATAATGACTAATCTATAACACATTTCATAATAATATCAAGTTTCATAAGTATCCTTTTTTGCTGTAATATCAAAGCCATGATGTAAATCTTTTTCTCTATAAAAATGTGTACTGAATTGCATGTGAGACAAGTTATTAAAATCAATGAATGTCGCCCAGATTTTATTATCCTGTAATTATAATTTTACATCGCCCCTTTTAATTCTATATAAAGACAAGTTCTGTACATTTCAATTCATTTGTTGAATGCTATAATCGCGATGTATTCCCGTAACTTTGGAAATGAAATGAAATGTTTAAAATGTCAATTGAGGCAATTATTTTGAAAGCTTTTAAGATTGGAGCAAAAATAAGATTCATAGAAGGAGAGAATTATTTGGCAATATCAATAACATTTGTCAGAATACCATATATATGTTATAAAGTTGTCTGATTGAAATCTGTGACCTGTATGAATAATAAAATGCCGACCGTGTAATGTTTGGCAAATTTCGCTCTTCGATCGTTAAATGTGTAAAGTAAACAATACGTTTTGTACCTTACCATCAAACAGACTGCTGGGTTTTACTTAAAAGGATGTACTTCCTTTTGAATAGGCAACAAGCAGCATCGCAGTTGGCTTAATCTAAAAATGGGAGGTTTAAACATAGAGGGGAGGTGAGCCGCTTTCTTACTAGGATGGTTGTAGCCTCTTACCCACTAATCAACAAAGATCATATAAAGGGCATATCAAAGCATTTCTACTCATTTGCACAAATCCCAATCAATGAAAAACTAAACCGCACCATATCGAACTCACTGCAATTGATTTTATTAGGAAATAATGGCTTTTATATTTGAACAGTATCTTATGCATATGTATAAATGTATGATTAAGCTAAGGATGACAGAGAGCCTATAATTAACTCTGGTTTTGTCTATTGTTTCGAACGTGGCCCATGAGATCAGTTTCAATACAGTCCTTGCCACCCTGCCTTATCACAGGTAAAGCCATGCCAACTTATTGGGACCTTTTAATGTTTGGTTGATTCTCAGCTTCTATATTTACGAAGGGACATTTGTTTCTGTAACTGTTTATGTATAATGGGCGTCACCTTTTACAATAATTCTACTTGAAAGGCAAAGGTGTAAACAAATGGGAAAAATAAATGTGACAGTGTGATTATGGAAATCCTGAAAGACTGTTACCTCAAGTTTACCTTCTCGGAATAAATGAATAAATTCTACTAAAATTCTAAAATGATAAATCTTGAGTAAGGCAATCCCTTCAAACATCAATCAGACCTGAATATTATTTAATTCAATGGAGATTCTTAAACCAGCTGGCTTATCGGGCGTGTTAATGATTGCCAGTCAGTTTCGCTTTACCAAAACTGATATGCTAAAATGATTTTATGTTAAACTTACCAGTCGCCATATCGACTGAAATATATTAATCCGGAATCTTACTACTCTATAAACCTTTTGACTCAGGAAATGCATAATGCAGGACATCATTCATAGCAACATTTATTTCCTTTGATGGACTTGTTGCTTTTAGAACATTAAACCTCTAGGTCTCAGTCCACATATTCATTCCAACACATTCATAGAATGATTATCCTGTGCATACCTTTCAGCACAAAAGGATAAACGATGAAATGCACTGGAACTTTCTCATACAGTGTTCATCACATCAAATAAATACGGTGGTAATAACATTCCAGGAAAAAGTGTTTCATTAATATCATTACTATAAATGTTTCTTTCAGGCCTATGGAGTTTACGCATTTTATTTACCCTTACCGTCAATAAAAAGCAGTCCTAATGCGTATTATCACTGATCCTTTTCATCATTTGAACAAAACGGGTATGGCCATTCAATTACAATGTGTCATTGACCGCTGGAGAGCGCAAGCCGAAATGAGCGAGTGTTAATAAGTAGAGATATTACGGTGTGTCTGAGAGCTGGAGCGTTAATGGTCAAAACAATACGTGCCAATCGATATCCACCACTTCCCTGAATTCAACGGGATAGGAGACCGTGATGATTCCTCGGAGGTTATGTTAATGCCGCTAAGGCATAATTATTCGGACGAGGCTTCTTTTCCTAATCTTAAGGACTTTTTCACCGGCGAGAATTAGTTTAGAACATTACGGATTATCTTGTAAAGCAAACATGGTAGAATCTAATATAGGTCCACAGTCCGTCAGATAGGCCTTATCCGTCACGACAGTTGTTCAATATCATGTCGATTATCTGAGGTATATTCCGTAACTTCTCTCAGTAAGGTTCCTTTGTGTTCATCGCAGATCGTAAAGGTTGCTCCCATTAGCCCCTTCATTGCACTGTATAACAAAGGAAGGTTTGTAACAAGCTTGTTTACATGAGATGCAGTCATGATGTTACTTATATTCAGGGACGCACGCATCACCATTGTATATTATAGAAAACAAGATGCAAGCTTTTAACACCTTTGTAGAAACAAAACGTATTGAAACATAATTAAACAATTAACATTAGATTTCCTTAGGGGTTTGTACCTGTTGTAATGAAATGGTGGAATTATACCTTTCCTACACTACAAAATGACTTCTATTTGGCCTTACCCTGCAACAAAGTGTGATTTTGATGTGTTCCTTGAGGAAAACGGGGACGTACATCCTCGCTTTAAAAATGATTTCAAGGCCAACAGTTGTTATGCACATTTGTGTCTTTCACAGAAAACGACAATAAGCAGCAACTCCGGACCTCACGCTAGCTGATGATATTTATCTAACTTAACCTATTCAAACTGGACCCTCTATAAAATGTTTAATGTTCCTCTAGGCGGAAGACTGATTTGTCAATTCTTTCTTCGTTTCTATTTTTGTCGAGGCAGGCCTTGCCACAGCTCCCTTAAAGGACCAAACTGTGGTGTAACCAGCTGTGTTTAATCTATCAGTGTGGTGCTTGCTCATTCAATAAAGTTTGGTATAGATATCCTTGAAAAATCTTATTATTCTCTAAAATATACCCTGGTCTAATGAGACTCTGCTAGACTGTAAACAATGTCTTTCCTTTCGTTGATGCATCATGCATGTTGCCCTTTCACTACTTTGAAACCATTAGCTCTTTTGGTTTTCCTTACATTTTCAAATACAATTTAGTTGTTAATTTGCTGAATGCCTCACAAATTTAACTTCTTTTTTCAGTAGCTTTATGATTATGTAAAAATATAAATATTTTAATCACCTCTATAATAGTAATTTAAACAACAACTTTTACATCCACATATATATCTACGCTAATCGAAAGTCTGCCAAGGACTTCTGATGTTACTTCGACATCTACGACTGGTGCCGGACATAATGTTTCCCGGGAGGTCACAGAAATGTCACCAGAAGTATATATTGGTCATGTTTGCCGATGAGGTCTCTATCCCCCTTCTACAGAACTGTTTTCTACCCGACTGCTTTTACATTCGTCGCGATACTTCTAAACTTCAGGAAGGGCGTCCTTGCCTTCGGTGAAGGAATTTGGAAAATATTTACTTGCTATGCATCTGTAGACATCACGAACACCCATATCAACATTCAGTTGTCGTACCTTCCGTGCCACATCTATATAATTAATACGGAGTTGAGGATTTTCTAGACCACGATTTATCTGCCTCCGTTCTGATTTGACTCTCCAAATTCGGCAGATGTGCGCTCTTTTAGGACAAAGTTACTTGTATTTTGCGGGATTATGCCTGATTAAGCTGAATAATTAATAATTTTAATATTTCCCCATTAGGTGCCTCTATTTCTTTTGTGGCGCAAGGTCCTCCACGCTTATGACGCTTTTTTAGGAGGCGCCTCGGGGATTTTCACTGGCCTGTTAAGACCGTGGCCAGAGCGCATGGCCTGGCCAAAAGGCATTTCCATGCAATACGCGGTCACGCAGTTCCACTATAATCCCATGTTGGACCTATGTTGTTTATCGGAAAAAAACTTCTCACTTATAAATTCGAACAGCCTGCATGGGTCTCACGTCTCTTTCCAAAATTTATTTTTTTGTGATTTCTGAAAAGAATAGTTTTTCTTATTTTGGGGGGTGGGGTGTTCCTTGGGTATTCTAGCAGAAGTGATCTTTATAACGTATAAGTGAAACACATGATTAAACCTTAGGAATAAAATATGCGTCGTTTAGTCCCTATCAGCTCATTACAAAAACATGCATCAGATAGAGCCGTGGATTATCTACGGGTGCAGCTAGTATACGAATAAATACCGAGTCGAAGGATTTTCTTTTATATATCCTTCTCAAGTAAAATTAATTATACGTTAATCTAATACGTAAATTCCACTTCAATAAGTGTTTTAATTTTATAAATTTAATCTACTGAGAACTGGTATATTCAACATGTTTTATAACCTGCACCACCGACAAGTGTGTTATGTATATTAAGCATCACCGGTGCCTCGACAAATAAAATTAAAATCCCTGCAACTTTTTGCTTTTGCTTCTATCATAGATTTCAGAAATTGTCTGAAGGGTTAGTTTATTGGATTGAAGGCCGTTGGTCTACGATTTCATAGCCAACAACCGAAAATCACCTCGGGAATTATTTTATATCATTTACTTCACGTGGAAATTATATTATTTTGCCCCTTAATTGGAGTGCAATCAAGAACAAAAATTCACATCCTTTTTTCATGTATAGGTTTCATAATTATTTTATTGCTGCACTGATATATCAGATGGACCTCCCCTTCTCTCTGTGTTACGTATGTGAAATTTGCATGGGAGAAAATTTTTATACATTAAATCCAGATACATGTCCCAAAGTTTTATCATTGCATTATAAGAGTTTTATCCCGGCCTTTTGAGTTTTGTAAATACAAGTTTCGTACCATGATTACTGAAGGTACGAAATACGGTCTCATGGAGTATACCCATTTGATAACTTACTGTTGGTATTTCATTAGAAGAATAATGCAATATTGAAAATGAAATTTGATGAATCAAACGGCAATTGAGTAAACAGAGCCAAATATTCACTCGCCGAACGCGTTTAAGATTGATATTTGAACATAATGTACGGCAGTGACAAGTTATTTTGATAACGAAACACTCCCGAATACGTTATCACGGTAAATTATGTATGTGAGAATACCAGGTGAATATGGTAATGGACGCTGAATAAATATGTGTTCTGAAAGAATAAAAACTTTAAACAATTATTTCTTTTGGTAGGCGAATAGCAGCATCACACACTGCCAATTGGGAACATTAAAGGTAAAGCAGAGGAGAAGGGGGAAATGGTCTGTTTCTTTCAAGGATAATTTTGGTATCTTACCGACTAACAAAAAAGATCATAGAATAGGCTACTCAAAGCATTTCTACTAATTTCAATAACTCTCTGTCAATGTTCACCTCCAACGCACCATGTGACGCTATAGTGTGGTAACATAAATCCTGAACGACTTGACCGCAACTTTCTCATTTACGTATGCGGAATAAATGAATCTCTTCAAGTAATGACCAAGAACATCATACATTAACATAAAATTAAATGTAAGAGCGAAATATCCTAAGTCAATTCTTTAGGAAAGCCCCTCAGGCTTTACCCTAATATAATTCAGTGGGCAACTTATATTGGTAGGGTTATGTGGCTTTAGGGTCTGTCAGCCAGTGTCGCTTAATCAAAACTGAAATAATAAAACGGTTTTACAGATTACTTCAATTGCCAGTAGCTGTATGTAGGTTAAAGCCGTTCACTAAGGATCTGCTTAATTCAGGATAACAATCATAACTCCAGAGACGAAACTTATTATTCTTTTCATTGACACTGTGTTTTCAATCATGTGCAGACATACCAACACGCCTTTCAGCAATTTCCCTTAAACTTGAGCCGCTTGATTAACACAATATTTATCTTTTTGTTTTATTTATGACTTGCTATTTATTTTATTATTCAATATTAGCTAAGCGTTTCAACAGAGTGATATTCGTTGTATCTGCATCAAATGTTGCATTCATAAAAAAAATAATATTATCAGATGTCTTCGAGCGTGTAACCAAGTATTAAAGAACACGCTTCTCACAACGTTTTATATTGATCAGTGGGGTTAATCTGGTTAAACACTCTCGATCAAAATATTCACGACCAAGAAGTCGTCTTACGCGAATTTTATTAGGTTTTATAATCATTTCAGGAGAGATCGCGATACAGGAAAGGCTATCATGAAATAAGAGCACCGAAATCTTGTTTCATCCTACTGTAACAATATATTATAATCGCACGTGTTGAAAGGGGCAAGGACAGTCCCCGGAGCTTGCTAATTACAATCCAACAGGTCGACCGAATACACATTATTACCAGGCTTTAGGTAGATTTTAGCTACGTAAATACGTTTATCTATGTGTCATCGACCGACAGAGGGAGCGAGACGAGATAAGGTATCCTAAACAAACCAGAAGGATCTAACGCTGACTGATATTCCAGGGGACTGCTTGACTACTTCGACATCTACGGTGGGTGCCGGACATAATGTTTCTCGGGAGCTCACAGAAATGTCACTAAATGTATATATATGGGCCATCGTGTGCTGACAAGGCCCCTGTTCCTCTCCTAAAGAACTGTTTCTCCGCGAGAAGTAGCTTTCGGGAAGCTTTTATAGTAGTCATCGTACATAAAAACTACAGGAAGGGCGTCCTTAGGTGAAGGACCTCTTAAAATATTTACAGACAAAGCAACTAGAGACATCACGGAAACTCATACTAGTACCCTAAAATACGAATATGCCGTGCCATATGTACAAATAAATATCCTTTCACAGGATAATTCAAAGTAATTCAATCAAAAGTAAGAGCGGGATATCCTAAGTCAATACCTCAGGAAAAAAAACCTCAAGGCGTTAAACATTAAAATTCAGTGAGGGCACTTAAGTTGGCGGATTAATCTGGCGTTAAGGGGTAGTAAGCTAGGGTCGCCTAATCAAAACTGAAATAATGAAATGGATTTAAGCCATAGGCTTCTTATCAATCGTAACATCGCCCGAATAAATTAATGCGGACTGTAAGCAGTCTATAAACCCGTTTACTCAGGAACTCCTTAATACAGGACATCATTCTAAACTGCATAAACGAAACTCATTATTCTGCTCATTGACTCGCTGTTTTTGTCATCATGTGCAAACATACCAGCACGCCTCTGAGCAATTCTTCTTTAAATTTGAGCATCTTGATAAACTCGAATATTCACGAGTGTGTTTGATTTGTGACATTTTATTAATTATATTAGTCGATATTACCCAGGATTTCAACAGATTGATATTCATTGCAGCTGCATCAGGTGTTGATTGATAAAAAAATATCATCAACTTTCTCCTGAATTGTAACCACAATATAAAAGGACACGCTTCTCGCAGCGTTGAAATTGATCGGTGGGAGACAAGTCAAAAGATGACATGCCTTGGCAAATAAAAGCTCCTTGACTGGTGCTGACGAGATGATCCAGAAGAATTAAAATGCATTTAAGGTTACAAATTCCATCAGTTCATACTCTATCACTGTATCCCCATCGATATAAGTGATAGGTTGGCATACTAGGAGGGGTCATATTGGTGAGATGAATAGAAGAATTAGATAAAATATATCCCTCAGTCCATTTTGCAGATTATAATAAGCTTATAACGAGCCATGACGAATGATTTCCAAATTTACATTCAAAATCTAACGTATAAGGAGTATCAGTACGTGAGGGCTTGGGTTTTTAACAACAGGCCTAAAAATTTAGTATGGGTTACCCCTCCTCGGATAGTATACCCTGCACAAATGACACAGACAAGTAGATTGGAGGTATCACTTGTTCTTTCCACACAAGTACATATTCAATTCAAATGTTCAGTCCAGCACATTCATTTAATGATTATCCTGGGCCAACATCTTTAGCAAAGATTGACAATCGATAAAATGAGTTTAAAACCTTTCTATTATCGTCAGGGTTATTTAAGTTACATACGGCTGAAAGATTATACCAGGAAAATGGGTTAAAATAAATATTGTTGTCTCTCTTACACCCTGTGGAGTTTACATACAAACACTATCCATCAATAAAAACATATTGAATGCGAATCATCTTTTAAACAATATAGGTATTGCCCATTTAGCTTCAATGTGTCACTGACCGCTTGAGAGCGGGAGACGAGATGAGTGATTTTGAACGAAGAAGATATATATCGCTTTGTCTCATAGCCGTTAGCGTTAATGGTCAACACAATACGTGCTATTCGATATCTACCACTGCTGAGCTATCCACGGCACAGAAGGCAATGGTGTTTTCTCGGAGGTGATAGAAATGCTGCGAAACTACCGTTTACGGGCTAGGCCTATTCCTAATCTCAAGAACAACTCTCTCTGGCAGAATTAATTTAGAAATCAAGGACTATCTTGCAGTAACCTAGAATGGCAGACTCTCGAAGGAGCACATTGTCTTCTAGGCAGTCATTACACCTGATCTATGCCATGGAGATTACCGTCATTCCTTACTTCCATCAACAGCTCCCTAAAGTAAATCACAGGTATCCGCTGTGGTTATATAATTCCAATTCTGTATTGGTCGAGTGAATATTCCGTATCTATTCTGAGTAAATGTCGTGTGCATTAATCAAATATGTATATGTCACTTCAATTAGCCATTTCATTAGTTTAAATGACACTACAACCGTGTTTTATGAGGTCCAGGCTTACGGAAGTCCCATGTGTTACTTTTTTCTTTTTTCATTGAAACAATCTGCATGCTTTTAAGGTCAATGTATAAACACTACGTATCGGAGTAAAAAAAACAAACTAATAAAAAAGGGAGATTTCCTACCAGGTTTTCGCCTGTTTTAATAAAGTGGTGGAATATATACTTTTGTCAGACTACAGAAAAACATGTGCCTTTTAATGATCACAAAACATTTACAAACACCAAACTAATTCTTTGCGAGTGAACATCTCATGTCGTTTATGTTTTTACTGTTGATCATTGCTTGCACATGGTCACCGTTTCTACCTGTCAGTGATTACCTAACTCCGTCCTTTCTTGCACGTGGTCGTCGGCTACAACAGGTATCACAGCTGTGTGAAGAATAGGAACTGACCACGTGATACATGTGATCTTGTGAATTTCTAAATCTTTAGTTATATGAAGAATATGATTAAGCCTTCGTGGTCTGTTATACGAGGTGATTCGCCCTTGTCAGTATTTAAGTAGAATGAACAATCATTTACATGTTTCCTTTGAGAATGACCTTGTCTTTTACTACTCGCAACTGGCTACAATGGTGAACTACAGCTTATAAGGACAGTCTTGGATGATAAATAACTAAACAAACAGTAATACGTATCACATTTTCTCTGGAAATGAATTGCAAAGGTCAGCATCATAGGAAAACAGCAAATTTAACTTGATCAAACGGGCCAACGTCTAAATTTGACGTGCTTCTATAAATAATTGATGAATAAGTGGTCCTGGAAAGGTCCATCGATCCAAAGAAAAAATAATAACCTGAATATCGAACACTTCGTGAAATGAAAACTGGACAACATAGATGGCTGGCAGCTTTATAAAGTTATTTCTCCATTTTGAAGCTGAAAGGTCTACGCTTGTCCACTGATACCTAATAAACTAATTCTTACGTTAACAGAAAAAAGACAGCCGGCTTTTCACTAAAACAACTAAATCCAAGTCATTAACATGGTCAGATAAGGAAAACTGATAATCATATATCTAACGAAAGCAATTTTTGTTTCAACATAATAAGACAGAAAGAGCCCTGTTCAAAGAAATATTTAATTTCGCACATTAAAACACAGATCTTTATAAGATAATTGCTTCCAATACAAAATGGCTTTTAAACAGCAAACATTTATTTTACAAAGGGAGAATGCAAGTCAGTGCCAAAAGCGTTTAAATTTCTTTTAATGGGGGTAAAGGTAAGAGTGGGAATATGGGACTGAGAACCCACCAGATGAACAGACAGTCATGCTTTGTTAGCCTAGAACCCTAAAGCTTGTTGAGTGGATTGCACTCTCACTAAAACAAGGCCACGACTTGGTCATAGAAACAAAAATCTAGACATTCTTATAACTTCTGATTATATCCAGATAAAATAACCGTATAGAGGTTCATGGTAATTAATGGATATATCCGATTTATATAATGTATTTCCAATAGAATAAAACTGTGAAATATCTGTGCGTCTTGAAATGATCAAATATAACATACTACTTATTGTATTGTATATAAGAATAGACAAATGTAAGACGAACTTCATTAGAAAAACGTTTAATAGGGAAGCATCCCAAAGTTCTCACAGATTTCACGTCTACGTCGACGACAGTGGGGGGGGGGGGGGTAACAGCATGTGGGTACTTAAGCTCCCCCGCCCAAAGGTACTTGGCTCTGAGAAAATCATTAGGCAGTAGCTGTGCTGGTAACGCATGTGTAGGTTAGTTGGATAAGTCTCAAAGATTGACTAGTGAACACTCACCTACAAACACAGCCAAACGTTTACGATCAAATCTCTGCCCTTTTTAAGTTCGCAACATTGTAAAATTCTTTTTACTGCCAGTTTCACGTGCGCTGAGTACGTTCTGCCATGAGCATATAGGTCTAGTGGAAAGCTTATAACTATTACATAGTTATACATTCCAATGATTCCATGAGTAAAATGCTAGATTGTACTACAACGCAAGGATTTCATTCTTAGCTTCAAAGTCTCCCATTTGTCCCACTCTGCCTTCCCCAATCCCAGGTTTGCACATATTTTAGATGCCAGTAACACTGCGACAAATTGGCCCCCCTAAAACGATTCCTGGATCCGCCACTGGTAGACGGTAAGGCTAGATATGTACAGCCACAAAATCGCTAGGTTTCATGTACAGGTCTCCAATTTTGTCATAACTGGCAGTGCTATCTTGCGCCATAAAAAATAATATTAATTTATAGAAACCAACACAATTAGAAAAGTGGGAATAACATATGAGGATAAGACTATAAAGACTTGTTTTGAACTGTTTTTTGAGAATCTGATTCTTTCGGTTACCATGACCTTTCCAATTTAAGACGACCCCCGGAAGCATGTCTGTATGCCCCCCGGGTTGTCTGTATAGCCCGTTTTATTATATATGGATTTACTCGCCATTGCCTCACAGGTGCCTCGTGTCTGCCGTTCTCTTCTGGTACGATTGTATCAAATGTACCATGCTAATAAAACACAACCAGGAACATCAGAAATTGTAATTTTCGGATGTAACCATGCGTACAAAGATAATATTAACACACTGTGATAATGTTCAAAAGGACCGTTAGTTTTTTATTCATAAACTGGGTTTCTTTTTATAAGTCAAGTGAACCACAAAATACGTAATGTAAAGATCAGTTGTGGGATCTGTGAAAAAATATGTATTAGTTTCAAATACCGCATTATTTTGGAATATTAGAGGTTAATTCTTCAATCATCAAGGCATCTGTCGCCATAAAGTGCTGATATATTTAATATGTTGGAATATATCGCATAGCATTCGTGGTGGAATCGATTATTATTTCAAATGTAATTTGGTCTTCTTTTGCAGTTTTTATTGAAATACTGTATATTCTGTTTACCCTTCAAGAAGAAGAGCTACTTAATGCGAGGTACTGAATCAGAAAATGTAAGGCTACTAAGTATGCTTCAAGGATTTGTCTTATCAAACATCACCAGAGGTCTCTATGCTACGTTTAAATTCGCCCTGGCTACATGATGTCCCATTGGCCAAGAGTACCACCCATACGGGGTTCTGTGTTTAAGTGGACATATGATTTTCAAGTCAACATGCCGGATCCCTTAAATTAATGGTTACAAAAATGTGAGGGCGTGGGTTTCATACAACAGAACGCGCAATAATAGTAATAATAGATTGTAGCTAATAAATCTCTGACGCAAGTAAAACAATATCATTTGTTTGCCAGCACTTGGGCGCCTGGCCCGTTGGAACGTAAAATAATGAAACAGGCCCTTAGCTTAATGTATGATAAATAAGAAGCTTAAATCTCACTGTGGCATTCATAATGCTCTACGGAAATTATAGGTACCGTGATAATTGGAACATCCAACCTATTCTGGATCATATTTGCCTTATATATCTACACAATTGATTATACTGGGAATTTCAAATGATTGCACCGGTATAATACACCACCCATATTCAAACTTTGTATAAATGTACCTTATAACGAGTCATTGGAACGACATGAAATGCCACGGTCAGTTAGATCAACAGTGTCATTAAACAGGATTGACCAACATCAAGCATACATAAAAGTAATATTATTTTGTTCCCGGACTGTACCAGCAATTATCCTGAATGATGTTGCTGCCACCTTAATTTTAGGCATGGCTATACACTTTGAATCCCAGTCTTTCTTTAAACCATTAATGTCAGATGGAAAAAAATGTAAATCATTAACACACACTGTGACTTTTAAACGCTTGCATATATTCGTAAACTTTAAACCTTCAATCCGAAACGGACAGAATCGTAGAATTGCATTAATATTTTTGGTAACAATGGTATCAAGCGACTTTGTACACCGAAAGAAATTTCTAAGGAAAAGGAATTGTCAGGTGTTCGTTGTGTAAAGGGTATTATTGTTTTATTTAAAGATTAAACAATGTATTCCAATTTTTCAACTTCTCGCCTCATTTAACCCAACATTTTTCTAACAGTATGTAATGAGACATCTTTTGAACATGAGTAGACTTTAATCGGCTTATCATGGCCTAATCGAAGCACCAGGCGCATGAGTTTGGAGCACTTAAATATTACAGATAACGTTGGTTCATGTATAATCGTTTGCTGCAGAACAAGGACATATGAGAAATAGATACAGTTTTTTTTTAGTTGTGATTACTAATAGTCATATTATTTTGCGCTTTTCGATACCATTTCTGGGAAATCTACACAACAGAAACGATGGTGTATTCTCAAGAGGTGATAGAAATGCCGCTAGAGAGGAATATGGGGCACGGCTTACAGACCAGCCTTCTATTCCTAACCTCATGACTGCTTCCCTGGCATTAATAACTTTAAAACACTACTATCTTACGGTTAATCCGAGTGAACAGACTTCTGAACGAGCCCACGGAGTTGCTATGGGGATCACAGCTGTCCTTATCGGAAATAAATAGCTCCCGCATGTGAATCACTGGTATCTTCTGGACTATGACTATTCCCATGGCGTTGGCCTCAAGGACACACCACATCTGCCCCTTGTTTGTTGATCGCACAACGTAAATGCTAAGTCCATTAGCCCTTCCATTTCTTTAACTCACGAGGAATTTATTGTGACAAACGTGCATCCAGATATTGGACTGCCGGTTTAAGTACACACCTAATATCGATTCAACTGTGCCTTAAACATTAACAATCTCTACTTTTTCCTACTCTTTCCCATAACTCATGGGAGCTTAGAGCTAACTATTGCCTCAATTAGGAGGGAATGCGTTCATTCCCGTTTGTGTGTGTGTGTGTTTACAACATAACACATGCTATCATGAACGAAATCTCATTAAATTTTCAGGAATTCTCTGAAATAGACCAATAATGAATCACTAAATCACTAAATACTTAACTAATATGTATCAGGTGATGGCGCTTAGCATGTCTCAGTATATACTCTCTGCACTCATTATTTTTCGAGTCCGAAAGCTTTTAGGGCCAACGAATAAACACAAATTGTCGCAGTGATGTAAATAATGTAACGTAAGGTGTGTACGCACGTTGGCATGTATATATTTGCCAGACTACAAGATAATTACGCGCCTTAGGCGGTTGACCGAACAGTGGAAAAGAAAAATTATACTGACCTTGTTTGGCATATATCACAGGGTCGTAAATCAATTAGCGTGCATGCAGGGAGAAATTATATTGATTAGATTCAAAACATCTCAAACCGTATCTCTGGGGGAAATTATTCACGGCTGCCAGTAGCCTTTCACTGAACAGAGGTCAATCAAGCGGCTTGTTTGATTAAAAAGCTACCTTCCTTATTGGGTTCCTTTACTTCTGACACAAAATTTCGAAATCTACAAACAAGCCGGAGTAGTAGTGGACAATTTTTGCATAAATATACGGAAACTGATTTCATTTATTTAACTTAACATGTTAATCCACTCCTATTGTTATTCAAATAGAAATCTATCTCAATGTTTAATTTGTTATTCTCTTTTATTCATCAGTTCGATTGTTGCCTGGTGAGAGAGTGTAAAGCCGTGTTAACATAACACGCTTCCATCGAAAACCATGACATCACAGCGGGAGGTAGTTTCAATATAGATTAAATGCATGCGCGTCGAATACCTCTTCTGCAATGTCTACACAACAGACGGAACATTTACGTGCATGCGCTGTAATTGCAAACACGAGAGGTAAAACGAATACAGTACCGTATATGGTATTGAATGCACGAAGTGAACCGAACACTGTATGTTGAATATGGTATTGAAGAAACCAAGTTCGACGTAGTTGTAGTGTGAAAAGGGTTTTTAAGTCCACACTACGTCTCCATATCACAGACCGAACGATGTTACCACATTAATGTTTAGACCATCCAAGTCTCATCTGTGGAACCACTAAAAGCCCTTGATCGGATGACCTAAGTTGTCTTACTGGATCATAAAAAGTTTTGTTTCACAACATGATCTTGGCAGACCGTCGACAGTACGTTCATCGAGACATAATCTATGACCGTACCTCTTGGCTGAAAACTGTAGAAGACTATGAAATTTCGCATTTCTGCGCCTATTGTGTTGCAGTGTGTTAGCGACAGCCGTGGCACGGCCTTTTATACAGCGACGCTGAAATAAGGCGCATCAAATATGTTTAGATATCTATCATGTTTGGAACTCACAGGTGCAATTTTAAGGCACATGCATCACTCATTATCAAAATTTACCGTGATAAATGAAGGACCACTGGAATTATAAACCAGTGAATATAGTGTATGAAGCACAAACAGTGTGTTTTATTTGCGCATTGGATATATTTAGAGATGTCTCGTGTTGGGAACTCCACCATGGGGACCGACCGGGAAATACCTTTCCACTCCTCTCCTGTGATATCAACTCACGATCTTCCTGCTTTGAGTCCTATGTTGTACATCTGTATGGCAGAAGCCGTGAAGTGCTCAATTTATAGACTGAGGTAAAATCAGTCCCAGAATAGTTTCTTTAGCCTGTGGTCTGTATTTGGTGTAAAGCTTGTACAATTATAGGTTTCTGTCATCATAGAAGGAAGGGAAACGCATGCTTTATGACCTGATGGCTCTAAAGGGATTTAAAGCCTGGTACCTTCTACATTACGAGGTTGGTACAACCCAAATCTTTTTGATTAAGGATATTATCTTTTTAAATAAATTGAAAGATTGTCATTCATGCTTATACACTTGTTATTTCACGATTCGGGGCTTAAATGGTGCCATCAAGTATAGCTTAATCAGCACAAGATTTACCCTGTAACCATTCAGATTGCCTGAATAACACCCTGAATGTGATGACACATGAAAAATGGTTTCAAACATTCGAGTTCAGTCAAAATGGTATTCATATTTTGACTATTAAGGACTAGAAAAAACTGAAAATAAAATAAAGTAATATCATAAAAGTTACATGTTGAGTAAAATATGTCGCCTTCTCAACAAACATTGGTATTTCCAGTAAGGACTTGATACCACACTGCATGAAACCACAACATTAGTTCTAGCACAACAATCCAAAGAGCAATATGTTAAGAATTAATTCTTTTTTTTAACAGGTCCAAGTACCTAATCAGAGGTAAAATTATGATTATTTCATTCAGGGCTTATACAAACACTGTATTGAAGATCGAAGGCAGAATTAGCCCCCCCCCCCCCCCCCCCGGCTTTATCGATTCAACATCCCATTTCTCCATCGATCCTAGGATATAAAATGCCCTGATTATTGTCAGTTTATACACAAAAAGGCCCCTGTTATTTGTTAACTTATCTTCCATCACAAGTCATCTACCACCATGGGCGTCACATTTCATATGAACACCTGATGAAACCCGCTGGTGAAACACAATAATGATAATGGAATGTGACAGTGTAATTATGGAATCCTGAATGGGACAATCACCTAATTTACTAAGAAGGCATTAAATGAATTAAAACAGGCTATTAAATTGGATTACTATCCAATGCAATAATACCCTGTCAGCTAATTAAAAGCAAAACTTGTACATCCAGAAACCATTTCAGTTAAAAGCAGCGCGGCAGTTAATATAAAATACCGGACCGCCAACCCCTGGACCGGACCAGGGGCCCGGTTTGTGTCATTGTATTGCTGAAGTTCGATCATGTGATTCAAGTTTAAACCTGTAACCCTGGTTTCGAGGTGCTTGTGTCTGCTGTTAGCTTATAATTAAAAACTCCTCAACCGCATTAATGTACTAGAAACACTGGCAGAAATATTGATTCAAACATGTTGTTCTAGCTAGTTAAGACGAATCATTTCAGGGTCTATTGGGGGGTTGGTGGGGTCAGCTGGCTTGTTTAATTATTGTTATTTTTTTATTATATAATAAATGGACCGGTCCATCCTTAGCATTGCAGCTGGACCGGCCTAGGACCTAATATTGGTCGTCCGTTACCAGATGATAGCTTTACCGCAGAACAAGTAGATCGTAACTCCGAGATTCCATTCCATAATGAATGTTATCCTTATTTTGTATTTTTATATACAGTTATCCTTATTTTGAATTGTTACTGATAATTATCCTTTTTTTAATTTTTACTGATAATTATTCCCATTCTGAAATTTTACTGATAAGTATCCCTAATTTTGTATTTTTACTGATAGTTAATTTAATTTTGCCTTTTTCTGCAAATAGTAATCCAAATTTAGTATTTTTACTGAGAGTTATCCTTATTTTGTAGTTTATACTGATAGTTATCCTAATGTTTTATATTACTGAAGGAGAGTAGAAATCAAACAAAAGTCTGATAATGAAGATAATAATATTTTATTAGCTAAATAATCTGAACAATTGCAGGATTCTCACTCACACAATCCCGATCCCCCCCCCCCCCCCGCACACACACACACACATACACGGTCACAAGCTCACACGCAAGCCAATAAATACAAATCGTTATATGAATTTACAAATACTCCTAAGTAAGAAATATCTGTATCATTTTCAATTTTATCTTTTTTTGGTAAATGGAAGCGTTTGAAAAAGAAAAATAAGAAAAAGCCTTGATGTATATTTTGTAGCCATGTTTATGGATTGATTCGTCATTGGCTGAGCGGTATGTCGGCGATAGATAAAGATAATCATTTGAGCATGATGCGACCCAAAATTCAGAGCAGTCGACGTCACCAAAACCAGCAGGTAGTTTACTAATGCCAACAATCAAGTGGTCGAACAGGTGACGAGTCGGTTTGACACAGCTCTAGAAGACACCATTAAAACCCGGCAGGTGGTTTACCAATGTCTACCAGCAGGTGGGTGTAAAGGTCACGTGACGTACAGGACACCAGTTTGTATTCCACACTGTTCAGGCCATCAAACTGGTATCGCCTCGTACCAGTGTAAAGGAGTTTGGTCCTGTAATAACAAAGATAATAATATAATTAAGATTTTCTCAAGAGTTAAAAAGCAAGACATTAAAAATTGTACTTCTTTACTTAAGTTATCATATGTTTACCTATTCATGGAAATAGGGTTTGTTTTTAAAAGGGAAATAAAATGTATTAGGTGATTCATATATTAACGTATTTTTCTTTATCCCTTTTATTTTTTCAGTCTCTTTTTTAGGTTTAATACAAAATTTTCTTCGATCGTCTTATGAATCCATCGGGAATGCTTTTGAAACACCTGTCCATAATCACAGCTATGGCAAACAGACCTTTGACCAGTAGCCAAGGCAAACCATGTTAATGCTAGGAGGCCTTTGAGCGAAAATCAACTTATGGCATTCACAAGCCAATGTGCTGGGACATGAAGATTATGTTTCATAAGTAACCAGTTCCTTCGTTATAATTCTGCTTTACTTTCCAAGATGCATTTTATGCGACCAGAGAGATTTATTAACAGCATTTGACATTTCAAAGCCCCACCAGAGGTCGCTATGTAACGTGCAGATGCATCTACCCAGCATGTTGCTAAACTAATACCGAAATTTAAGAACTGATCTTGCGCAATAGTAACAAGATAAATGCACAGACCGCTATCTTTAGTTTTCAGGAAGACATTCTTAACCATTTAAACCTAACCTGATTGTTTCTCTGTAAAAACAATGTCCTCGTGATAAGTAATGTGTATTTTTCCCGAGATTTACTGACAGAGATTTCGTCATTTTGTTAACATCTGGATTATTAGATTCTCATCGATATCAACTCGATATAATCTCGATAACACAAGCTCATTCGAGACCGACATATTGGCTCTGCCAAAGGATAGTCACATTACTCCCGTTGGTGCGTGTGTTTGTGTTTTTGTGTTTGTTCAAGGAATCTCATGATTTTATCAGGGTTTTCCAATAATGGACCAATGAAGAAACGATTCGATTTGGTTGTGGATCCGGCACATGATCCGGACCAGGAACTTCATCGAGAATATTCACACATTTAGAGTCATTTATACACGAATGAACCTGGGAATATAGGCCGAATAAGTGAATGGCAGAGGGTTGGATTAATTAAAATGTAGATTTCTAGTTAGGTATTACGGGGATGTTGTGAACGTTAATATATCAATGTATGTATTTTCGCATACCTCTTCCTCCAGTCCGCAGGTTTTCTTTTCGTGTGTTTCACCATCTTGTAACGAGCTATGTGTTCGGGTGGTCGGGTGATTTTCAAACCCACATGCAGAATTCTAAAAAAACAATAACAATAACGTGAGGTCAAACAATGACAACAAACCTAACTGCGATAGATTGCAGACAATCTTCCCCTCATCCAAGGCAAACAATGCACGGTGTTCCTCGGCACTTGAAAGCCTTGAGAACCGGATAGATTGTTCGTGCGGCTACTGGAAAGTAAACCAATAAACCAATTGATTAAATGAAACAGACCAGTTGAAGGGTCTCACCTGTTGCAGTCACATAAGGACACGGGAAATACTGGTCATGTGATTATTTGGAATTATGCAAACTCAACTCCGTACCCAGTTTATATTTGTCATCTATTTGCACATCTATACATAACTCTCATGATACACTTTCTTTAACCTGTAATGTTTATACGAATGTTACGAAGAGGAATTGGCGCTTCAGGATCAGTCTACAAATTTAACTCCAGTCCCATAACCAGCCTTCCGCCTCAACTGTCAAACTTCAATATGAAAATGTTACATTTCGCGGAATCGCCTTCTATTTAAATAACTTGTGCATACTTAAAAGCTATAACTTACACCGTTAAGTCCTTTCCACAAAAACAATCATGTTTAATTAATTTGCCTTGAAACAATTCTAATGAAATATATTTGTTACTACAATACGCTCAACACAACATTTAAACCCACTCAGCTCGTGTATTTAGAAACCCCTGGGGGAATAAGTTCGCAATTCCAAACCATTTCAAGCAGGATCGTACTCCTGGGAGTCCGATTATGTACAGTATGTGACATTTCTATTTGCTACGCTGTGCAGTGGCAAGACCGCCATTTCTAACATTGGTCACATATTCGGAATATAAAAAGAATACATATATTATAGGATATGCAATCATTTTTGAAGGGAAATGTGCATGTTAATGATACTTTCTGACGCCTATACTTATTGAAAAATTTTAAACAATCGTTGCTCAATCCAGTGCCGACACACTTAACAAGTGACCCATGGGTCATGACGCTCAGCTGCCAAGCATGACCTGTGACATCATGGACCGAGATTCACAACATCCAGTCAAATTTTGAAGAACCAATTTGCTAATTTGTTGAAACTTTTCTATGACAACAGAAATATATATCACCTATGTCTGGTTAAAACACAGTGAATTGATGGTCTGAGGAAAATGCATGATTGTTAAGCTATCAGGAACTATTCCAACAGCTTGCTTGAAACCTGTCAGTCTCAAAAGAAACACCACAAAGGGCAAATTTAAGATCAAAATATATAGCAAAAATCAAGGAAATACATGCAAGAATTATTGAGAACAGGTACTTCTTTATGAGTTTTTATTCAATACAAGCCAACTGTACTGCACTTTTATAAATGATGGTAATATTTATTCAGAAATATTTGACCCAATCCTTTACAAGATTACATAAATATACATCCAACTGCATTCACTTTAACTGTTCTTGAGATAATATGATCAAAAGGAATTAAAAGATGGTTGCCTGGTGGCCATATTGGACTTCTGACAAGTCTGAAATCAGACAACAAACATTCTCTAAATCGGACCAAACATTAAAGAAAAATTACTGAAACTGCACTGAAGAAAGAATTTCTAAGGTGGCTAACTGGCAGACATAATGGATTTCTGACAAGTATGACATTTGAAATCCCACATTCTCCAATAAGAGACCAAACTTGGGGCAAATTATCCAGTAATGAATGCCCAAAATAATTCAAAAGGCATGTCCAGGCCCTCATATCAGATTTATAGATATGCAATTGTAAAAAGTGTAAGTCCAATATTTTTTATTATCATTCTGCTTTTCAATGGGGTCAGCAGGGTAGGTAAACTGCCAAACCTGAAAGAAAAGAAATGCAGTCTTGAAATAAAACAAAAAGCCATCCTAAATCAAGGTACGAATCCACAAATTATGAGAACAAACACTTGCTTTTATATGTGGTGATATATATTAAAATATTCAGATATCTAGGAAACTAAGTTAATTGCTAGGATTCCATAAAATAAACTGCAAAATGTTCCCATCATCTTATAAATCAGTAGCTAAACACTAATACTATACTCTCATAGTCTTAATGCCTGGCTGAAGCATTCAGACAACAGTGTTTTTGTTATGAAGTAACGAGGTACTTATGACTGAGCCTTATCACTTAATAGGCTGATACAAAAGGGAGTCATATGTCACCAGTGTCACTCACAATTACAGCCACACAGGGAGATGTACCAGCTGGAGTGGGATGGTTATATATACAAGAAAAATAGAGATATTCTATAAAATAAGTAATTGTGAACATCCCTGACCTATGACCTTGGCCTTTTGCCCATATATCAACTGGATTCTTTCTAAATGATGGGTAACTACTAACCACTTAAATCTGGTGTAATTACTTGGCAACCAATGGGTGAATAACTTTGACCTGCAACCTTTAACCTGCTGACCAGCTGACCCCAAAATCAATAAGTTATTTATTCAAGCAAAAAGACCCATAAATATGAAGTTTGAGTCAAACTGAGTGATGCATAGATGTGGCATATGTGAAAGACTGAAGGTTTGGGTTGAACAGTTACACTTGAAATATGCTCACAAGCATTTAGAACAATTAAATATTGTAACCTTGACCTTTGACTTTTTGACCTAAACATCAATAGGCTTCTTCCCTTATTGGAAGGTAAGCCATATATGACAGATGGAAGGTACAGATTGAAAAGTTTGCCTGAAAATGACTCCAAGCAAGAAGTGGGTGCTGTGAACTTGACCTTTGACCTCAAAATCAACAGGTCTTTTCCCCTGTTGGCAGAGAAGCGATATCAGTGCTGGAAGGTTTGGAATGAAAAGTCTAGCTTGAAATGTGTCCACAACCTTTTCAAAGAAGTGGATCCTGTGACCCTGACCTTTGACCTTGTGACCTCAAAATCTACAGGATTCTTCTCCAACTTAGTAGATGAGCTATATATGAAAAATCAAAGAATTGGGATGAAAGGGTTGGCTTAAAATGCATCCACAGGCTTTTCAAAGAAGAGGCTCCTGTGACCTTGACCTTTGACCTTTTGACCTAAAAAAATTATGGTTCTTCCCCTGTTGGTAGGTGAGCTGTATGTGAAAGATGGAAGGTTTGGGATGAAAATTTTGTCTCAAAGAGTTATTTCTGGGGGGTGCAAACACACCCCATAACTTCGAGAATATAGGTCGCAGTGACCTAATTTCAGGTTTGCCAGGAGATCTTTTTATAACCTCTAAGACTGCATAGGGTTCATGGCCCTAGCCCCTACGGTTACGATTTGTGCCCTGCTAACGGACGGACGGCCGGCCGGACGGCCGGCCGGCCGGACGGACAGACGGAAGGACGACGGACAAAGACCCATCGCTATAGCCCAGCATGACTGAAAGTCAGCTGAGCTAAAAACAGGTCTTTTCCAAATAAGGGCAAACGATATGTATAACCTGTCATGTAATTAGGTCTGATTAACTCGCAAAATATAGGATATTGTGTCTTAATTAGCTTCAGCTTTAATGGGGCTAAATATTACTACTTAATCGTTGTGATCATTTGAAAACCATACATAAGGATAGCCAAGATTTCATTGACCGCTGGAGAGGGGAAGCTAGATGAGTGATGGTGAACCAAGCAGAGATACATGGCTTTGTCTGAGAGCTGTGGACACTAATGGTCAGACCAATATGCGCTAATCGATATCCACCACTTCAGGGATATCCACGGCCCAGAAGGCCATGGTGTTTTCTTCTTGGTGATAGCAACGCCACTAAAGGGGTAAATGGGACACGGTTTACAGAGGAGGCTTCTATCTGCAACCTGAAAATGTTTCTCCTGCATGAAAAAAATTAGTACGCTAAGGAGTATCTCACGGTAGTCGCAGCCTCGCGGGAGGGACGGACTGCAGAACGAGCCTACGGTCTCCCAGTCCCGGTGTCAATCATGATAGTAGTTGATCAATACTCGCGTCAAATCCTCACAACCCCAGAAGAACAGCAGGAAATGTATGCAGGCTAGTTAACTGGAGATGCCAATTAACACCACAGCGATTATAGCTGGCCTGATTCCACAATAACAGCTGACAAAAGTAAATCAATAGTATTATCTCTGCTAATATAAATCCCATTCTATTTGCGCCAAGTGTATGTTCACGACTTTAACTCTCAGTAGAGTTCAAGAAAACGCAGAGCGTCCCCTTTGCCTCATAAATACAAATTATAGCAGAACGATTTTTCTTCTTTTTATTTTCTATCAAACAAGAGATCTCATGGCAGGCACAGTTTCATAAACCACATAAGTTAGAACACCAAGAATTAACCCCAGCGAGCTATGGCACTTGTTTATGTACACAATGAGAAGTGAGGATGGCGTAAGTATTTTCAGCTATAGATGGGTCTATAATTTAATTAATTTTAACGTGGACAACATTTGAACCATTTCATCTCTGTACTCTCACATGTATCATTCTCCATTTTGTTTTAAATTTTAACATGCCCCTTTTTCTTAAACCCACTCCATTTTATGCACCAGATTGGGAACAAGTATTAAGGCATGACTTTTAATAAAATCCCAGTGAATGACATTTCCTGATCATCATTCCTTTATATTCCACGTAGTATATCCTTCACCAAGAATTCACCAAATGGAAAATGACGGCAAGGTACGGGCTTGTGAAGACCTAATAATTTGATTTGTCAAAATGACGAGACACTGGAATATATGCATGTACTTGAAAGATTGTTCCTACTCAGGAATCGAAAGTGGATGGTTTGAGGCACTAGGATTCATCAGTTCAATGACCGTTTCCTAAAAGACATGTTTGTACTTTTAATTATGAGAAAAAAAAACACCCTAACAAGGTTTGTACCTGTACTAAAGGTGGAATAAGTCAGAGTACATGATGTTTATATGCCTTTTAGTTTCGGATCCAGGAGTCATCACGAATATTTTAGCAGCCTTAGTGAATTGTTCGTTTAATATTTTAGCAGCGAGTTGTTCGTTTGACAAATGTGTCTAATGAAAATAAGTGATATATTGGCTAACACTCAAACTGTTTATCGAATTTAGTGTTGACACTTGGCTGCCGTTCAAACCTGGCAGCAATTAACTTGTGTTGACTGCAACATGATTATATCCTGCAACATATGCCATAACCCTGTCATTATGATGCAAACCTTTGCGAACAACAGGAGCACATGCCGGGCGAATAGGCAATTTACCATTGGGTTGAAACTGGGCTTTGAAAACCCGGTTTCTATTACGGAAGCTATTATCTATTTAGCCTAACAGAGATCAAAAGATGGCAAATTTGAAACGAAATACTAAGTACCTATTCTTTTTTTTTTACACAAAATGACAAAAGCAATGAAAAATCCAAAAGCTGCAGGAGACCATTCAGTAAAACCACGTCCAAATTGATTACATTTTTCGTTCATAAAACTGTCCCTCGCTACGACCGTTATTCAAGTACAGCTTTATATAAATGTTTAATTTGGTTTCAGACGGCAGAAAAATGACGCTTGATTTGAACAATTATTCTTCGGTTACCATTGTTCCCACGGTAGCCCACGTCAATATAGCCCATGCCACTCCTCCCTAACACGGTACAAATGGAAATTTTGCCACCTTCAGTCCCTTTCGGCCCACCAGCCCTAACCATCTGGTTTGGGCGTGTTTATGCAGTTTAATTAAGTATCGAGTTTTTCGAGTATTTTGCAAACCTGAAAATCATGCGCATTTTTTCTTCATACCGGTCAAGGAAAAGTCTGTTGGGCTTTTACATCCGAGACAAACCGGCTCATCAGGCCGGAGCTTTTCCTGGTGTCTGTAGCGTGACGCGACTAAGGAGTTCAACTCCTGCTGGACAGTCCATCGTAGGTACCTTCCCAGTATTTACTGGGCGTTGGTGTAATGGTTGTGGTGCCGCGCTCAGGATCGAAAGGTCGTTAGTTCGAATCCCGGGTCAGAAGAATCATACCAAAAACTTGGGGCAAGGTCAAAACTGCAAGTGTGCCTCTGTTCACCCAGCAGTAGAAATGGGTTCCAGTAAATTCTTCATCCAGGTATATATATGCGAAATATATGTAGTATTACAGCTCAGTTTTATTTAGGTTAGGTTTTTATGTCATTGCAGGAATCGTGGTATTGGACGATCTAAAGCAGAAACCATTGTCTATACAGTAGCGGCTTTAATTGTTTTCCACAAATAAAAGTAAAAAATATACATGGTTTTATTGGACAAACAAATAAAATATGATGCATCATGAATCATGCCTACCTCCTGAGGTCATGAACGCCAATCTCTGTTTTTTTTTTCTCTCAAATAAAACAGCCAGTCCAGACTTCTGTTACTTTGACGAAAGGATACAATCCTTACCAAGATATTTCAAACAGACTCACCGCTAAAATCGCATGCATCCATATTCTACATCAAAAAGATGTGATAGCATTTTATATCAAGGAGTAATCAAATCGATGTTTATTAAACTTAGATTGCCTTCATTGATTTCTCATTTGGATGAACCGAAATTCATAAAAAAGAAAGGACATTTGGTAGGATTTTGGTACCGAGTTAAAAATATGGTTCAGCTACCATCTATACTGTAATGGTTTCACCCTGGTGACGGACATGCAGCCCTTCATGCGATCATTAGTGGATTGTTAGTAATATACATGTGGTTCCGGCGGGTGTTAATACACTCACAACACATAGCGATCCCCGGGGATACAAAAAAAAGTCAGTGTTAATGGGTTTTCCGTTGCCATTGGTGGCCGTTGTTTAGCTTTGTAGCAATATATATATTTGAGAACTATTTATATTACTGCGGATACAACAGATACGTTTATCAGTTAATAGCAATAGCCGATGTATTTCCCTCTTTTCATAAAAGATGTATTGTAAACCGCCTACTTTACATACTGAGGTAAAACCACTCCCATTGGTGGAATTCTTCTACCGGACAAAGTCCTTGTGATCATTGTCTAACGAATAAAAATCTATCTCAGAAAACTAAGTATTTGAAGCATTCTTACTTGTTTGTTTCTGTGGAGCGTGATGGATATCATTCTGGGCTCACTGGGATACTTCATGCTTGCCACATACGGCTGTTTTGGGCTGAGCCAGGTTATTTCGATATAAATCATCATCCATATGTTAAATTTAATTATTTGCGAGACACTTTTATATTCAATAATATGCTCAGCATATAACAGTGAGGGACCAAAGAAGTACAATTAAAGGTTTGACTTGATGCAAGATCGCAATTTTACCAAACTGACTTAGGACAAAGCAGAATAATGTGCCGTGACCGCAAATACGTCCAGTTATTATATTTTTTTTTATCGGAGGGACCAAAAGAAAAAAGGAAATTTACAATTTTGATCATTTCATAAATATGTGAGAGTAACGGGTTGAGTTAAAATCAAATAGGTATATATAGCTAATTTTAGTCACGGTATAAATTAATTTCCATCAAAAGTAACCTTACACCAAAACTAGCAAATCAAAGCTGATTTCATGCGAGACCTATAACGATAAAGACAAGTGAACATCTATATTTTATATATATATATGTATATATATATATATATATATTATTTATTCATGTATGATGAAATGTTAATCAACATATACCTGTAGGCCATGTCATCATCCTCAGCTCCCCAGCCCCAGTACATATTAGAGTATCCGTTGACCCGTTGAAAGTGCTCCGTGCGCATGCTCAGCACTCCTCCAACCAACTCCTGGTAGGCAAGCCTGTAAAAGTTGGCATATGTTGATTATTTGGTATATGTGGTTAAATTCTCTAAAGAAAATAATGGAAGCAATATGTCACCAGTTGCAAGTATATCTTGGCTTTTGAAAGAATATTGTCAGAAAAAAAATTATAATAAATGTCGGAGTTCTCAGGACCTAGAGATAATAAGGAAATATATATAATCTGGATTGATTAAAAAGGGTACGTAAAAGAGGTTTCTGGTTTTTGTGGCTCAGAGGTAGAGCGCAGGACTCAAAGCCGGGAGATCGTGAGTTCGAATCTCAGCCGAGGCGGTGAGGTTTTTCACGGTCGGCCCCAACCCAGGGTGAGCGCTCTGCATGCTTAATGGGAAGGTCGTGTCCGACGGCCGTGTTTCACTCACAAACGAGTGCGCCTTTCGGAGTTCCTCGGTGGTATGATTACCAACCCAGGGCCCGCAGGTGCGGTAGTCACCGGGCCTGGTTAACGCCAGGATATAAAATGAGAGGAAGCGTAGGATACTGCCCAGTCAAGTAGTCCGAAACCGGAATGGAAATCTGCAGATGTACATATACTTAGTTAAGCTAGCATTAAAAGAAAGGAGGCGGTTACCTCCAACAAAAGATATTTAAAAAAAAAAGAGGTTTGTGATCAATATGTTTATGTCCCACGAAAGTGACGGAGATGTTATAATTCTAGTGTGTATTTAATGTGTCCAATATGTGCCCTCTCCATCTACAGCCTCTCTCTCTCTCTCTCTCTCTCTCTCTCGCTATCTGCTGACCCCGCACACTGTCTAGCTATTTATTACAGCCACACCCCGGTCAATAACAAGACAATACACCCAAACAGCAAACTGTTCTTAATGCACCCATGTTAAGTTTACCTAAGCCCAGGTCTGGTGTGATTGAATACTAAATACTGATGTAAAGAACTTCCTGACACCGGCTTTTGGCTATGGCTCATTAAATGTGTATTTTCAAATCATACAAGTCGTATCAGACACATTTTTCCTTGGATTTTTACATCTGTTATTATCGACCCACAGTTACCTGAGAATAAAAACTCTCTGGGGTATCGCTAATTGTTTACTGTTCCCACACCAGTAATGAAAACTAAAAATCTTCAATGCCAACCAATATTATCTCTACTCTAATAAGTATAGCGAAACTTTGAGAGGTCAAGGTTTGCGTGTATTGTGTTACATTTCTCACATAAGTCGGGATAAATAACGCATAGAAGAATAATTTATCATTCAAATTGTCACGGGCCATATCAGGGGAAATCATTAAAATTAAATCAAACGGTCAATCTGCATCAGTGGGCATCTGAGTTATGAATAAGAATTTAACTTTGAAGGAGAACAAGTCCTTGAGACATTTCCAAAGTTCTTTTGGGTAATGTTTCTTTCAATCCCAGTGACTTTGATTTATCACCGGTTCCTGGTGTCATTTGCGGTCGCAACAAGACCATTACTCAAGTCTTCCGTGTGACAGAATGTTTTAACTAATTTAATGAAATAGCAACGACCCTGAAATCCGCAATGTCAAGCCTGCTCAGAAAAGCAAAGGATGAAATATTGGGTGGCGCAGCAAAATATCAAAAGGGAAAATCAGAGGACGGAGTTTGATATCGTGAGCTTCACTGATATGTTGATTCACGGCTGAGCATGTGATCAATTATTTCTTTGCTGTAGCGCTCGGTTCATGAAGTTCTTGATGAGCTTATTAGTATCTCCCACAAGACAGATGGATACTCTTGGTGTGCTTATTTTTTGTTTGATGTCAGTATCAACCAGCTGGTGATGACACTCCATAAAATAGTCCCAAGTTGCTGCCCTCCTTTGTAAGAGCGGCATCCATCAAGGGTTTATCGTACCGTAGATACTCGTGTAACGATGCACAAGAAAACGACAAGACGCCGCGAGGTGCAAAGCCATAAACAAAGAGAACTGAAAGACTGGCCCGGCTCATTCCCCATGAGATTTTACGCTTTGTTATATTAACACTGAATTTTATTAGTTTCACTGCTCTTAAGTGATAGCTGACGGTCAGCACACGTCACACCATACATTGTTAAAGTTGTTGTCTTTCGTTAGGGAAGATAATTCAAATATATTTCAAGGCTTTTATTGCATACGTCAAAAGAAACTGCAACACAAAAGAATTTGAAATCACGTCAGAATGTAGCTGATCACTGGATCCGATGAAATTGTGTCAATAGAATAATTGCTGATCCAATTCCTAACTTCTATATAATGTGTAAGAATAGATTAGGGTGACCGTCACTAATCCCTACGAATGGCATTCCCTCCCCTTTTTTCAAATTTGGTGTAACTTTTTTATTTAAAATTTGTGACATGTATACGTTTTATTATAATCACTGATCCGCTTCCACATATTATGTATGTGACGCCCAAGTGTTTGCCGTGAAGTGGTGTTTTATTCCAAATAATGGCTATGATTTACATTTTTGTTTTATAAAAAATAGTAAAGCCAGATGGAATTGAATAATGTTTTGATGTGGTACGTACGTAATTGTTATTTTGGAAATTCTTGAACTGAAACAACTCTTTAATAATATAAACTGAATACCTACAGGTCAGACATGATTTTATAATTACGTGATACTGAATATGGCTGAACTCAATGTGAGAGGCCTGACATACTTGTAACCCATCTCGTCAATGGCCACCGACATGTGTCTCGGCATGATAGAACATGAGTACATGTTCCTGTCGTCCTCCGGCACCAGGTCCACGTCATGGAAGACAAAGCAGTGGAAGCCATCGTGACGTAACGCCTCCAGGAAGCCAGCGTTCATCAGACGAGCTTTGTTGAAGGTGTCTGAGCCATGCTGCAAGTACAACAAGTCAGACAGTTTATGGCCCGGTATGTAAAATATAACACCTCTTTCGCAAAGAGTCTTGAAAAGCTGGAAAGATGAGAGTGCCCACAGATGAAGCATTTATGGAACTTAATACTTGTCTTATAGTTATATAGCTCGCGTTCACACTTTTTACTCAAAAGGTTTCTTATTTATTCTTTACAGGTGTTAAAAATATATGAAATCATGGGTACGTGTTATATATATTTGATATTTTGGTATCAACATTTTTCATCCGAAATGTTTCAGAAACTACTAGTAGAGGTTCAAGCTCTATTGATAACTACATAATGTCTCAGATATTAAATCACTCGAAGCAGCTCTTGATAATAATGTTGACGTAAGGTGCAAGACGCTTAACTATATATATCATTTTCGATAATTGTAAAAACAAGTAAGCCACATAATTTTAGATTTTAGTAGACATTGTGCACAAGTAATAAATATACATCGTTATAAACATTAGTAGAGATGCTACCAAGTCGACCTATTAACGTTTTATATAAGTTTTAACTCAATGAGTGATTCATGATGAATCTCTGATATATAGAGTTGGCACTAAATTTGCTAAGGATCAGGGTAAAAACAACCATGAAGAGTTTCTTAATTTGGGATTTAATGGATTGGATTGACATTAAAGTTGGAGTTGAAACCCTGGTCTAACCTCTCCTAACATTCCTCCTCCTATGCTAGGTTTTCATAATATAAACAGCTCTAAACGTGAACCCATCATAAGTTTATTGTCACGACCAAGCCGACGTTGGCCTGAAAACGCTTAAAAAGAATTAAAATTAAATATCAATCTACACCAACCGAGGTCTTGATGTGTATGGTTTAACAGACGAGGCAAACTTACGGGAAAAATACTTGCTCTAAGAAAACTGACATCCCCGCCAAAAAAGAAAGGTATATTCTTGTTATATATTATTACAAAAGGGGGTAAAAAACTAGACCTGAAATAATACCATAATTGTGTGGAAAATACCATTTAATTACGTTCTAAAAATATGCATTTGAAGATGTGATTCAGAATTCGTTGATACTCAAATATTGAAAATTAAAATATTATATGTGAAGTAAAACATAAAGAAAGCTCCCATTAATCTACAGAAAGAAAGCAAGTTCCCTGAAATAAATATTTAGTGATAACAAAAACAAGTGACCCATGAGTCATGACGCTCAGCTACCAAGCATGACCTGCGACATCATGGGCTGCAATTCACAACTTCTAGTAAAATTGTTGCAGAACCTATATGCCAATTTTGTTTAAACTTTCTACATTGCCATAAATTCTTATCATTATGTCTAGTTAAAACATAGTGAATGATGGTCTGAAGCTAAATGTATGGTTGTTGAGCTATCAGGAACTAATCCCACAGCTTGCTCGATACCTGTCAGTCTCAAAAGGAATACCACACAGGCCTCATATAAGATCAAAATATAGCAAAAGATCAAGGAAATCCATGCAAGAATTATTGTGAAACGGGTGCTTCCATATTAATTTTTATTCAATACAAGCCAACTGTACTGAGCTTTCATAAATGATGGTCATATTTATTAAGAAATCTTTGACCCAATGCAAGATTACATCAATATACATCCCACTGCATTCACTTTAATAGTTCTTGAGATAATATGTTCTAAAGGAATTTAAAGATTGCGTCCTGGTGGCCATATTGGATTTCTGACAGGTCGGAAATTGAACAACAAACATCCTCTAAAAGGGACCAAACATCATAAAAAATCACAGAAACTGTCCTGGTAAAAGGATTTCTAAAATGGCTACCTGGCAGACATAATGGTTTTCTGACAAGTCACACATCCTCCAATAAGACTCTAAACTTGTAGCAATTGCTTCAAAGAATGTAACAGTTATGAATGTCCAAAACAATTCAAAAGGCATGATCAGGTTGGAGAGCTCTCATATCAGATTTATGAACATGCAAATGTAAAAAGTGCAAGTCCAATTTGTTTTAATTATCAGCTTGCTATTCAATGGGGTCAGCAGGGTAGGTAAACTGCAAAACCTAAAAGAAAAGAAATGCAGAAAGCATCACTAAGAGTCTTGTAATCAAATAAAGCCATCCTTAATCCAGGTACAGACCCACATATTATCAGAACAAACACTTGCTGTTATATCTGATGATTTGTAAAATAATATTCAGATATCTAGAAAACTAAGTTTATTGCTATGATTCAATGATATAAACTGCAAAATGTTCCCATCATTTTATAAATCAGTAGCTAAACTTAACACTTAACTCTCATAGTCTTAATGCCTGGCCAAAGCATTCCGGCAACAGTGTTTTTGTTATGCACTAATGATATATCCTTATCACTCCATGAGCTGATACAAAAGGGAGTCATATATCACAAGTGTCACTGACAATTATGGGCACATAGTGAGATGTACCAGTTGTGAGTGCCATATGGTTATATATACAGAAAACAAGAAAAATAGAGATGGTCTAAGTTATTGTGAACATCCCTGACCTATGACCTTGGCCTTTTGCCCACATATCAACTGGGTTCTTTCTAAATGATGGGTAACTACTAACTACTTACATCTGGCCGGGTGTAATTACTTGGCAACCAATGAGTGAATAACTAAGACCTGCAACCTTTAACCTCCTGACCAGCTGACCTCAAAATCAATTAGTTATTTCTTCATGCAAAAAGACCTATAAATATGAAGTTTGAATCAAATTCAGTGATGCATAGATGTGGCATATGTGAAAGACTGAACGTTTGGGTTGAACAGTTTCACTTGAAATATGTTCACAAGCATTTAGAACAATATTGTGACCTTGACCTTTGACCTTTTGAACTCAACATCAATAGGCTTCTTCTCCTATTGGTAGGTAAGCCATATATGACAGATGGAAAGTATAGATTGAAAAGTTTGCTGAAAATGACTCCACACAAGAAGAGGGTGCTGTGAACTTGACCTTTGACTTCAAAATCAACAGGTCTTTTCCCCTGTTGGCAGAGAAGCGATAACAGTGCTGAAAGGTTTGGAATGAAAGGTCTAGCTTGAAATGTGTCCACAACCTTTTCAAAGAAGTGGATCCTGTGACCCTGACCTTTGACCTTGTGACCTCAAAATCTATAGGATTCTTCTCCCACTTAGTAGGTGAGCTATATGTGAAAGATCAAAGAATTGGGATGAAAGGTTTGGCTTAAAATGCATCCTGAGGCTTTTCAAAGAAGTTGGTTCTGTGACCTTGACCTTTGACCTTGTGACCTCAAAATAATTATGGTTCTTCCCCTGTTGGTAGGTGAGCTGTATGTGAAAGATGGAAGGTTTGGGATGAAAATTTTGGCTAAAAGAATTATTTCTGGGGGGTGCAAACACACCCCATTACTTCGAGAATATAGGTCGCAGTGACCTAATTTCAGATTTGCAAGGAGATCTTTTTATAACCTCTAAGACTGCATAGGGTTCATGGCCCTAGCCCCTATGGTTACGATTTGTGCCCTGCTAACGGCCGGACGGCCGGACGGACAGACGGAAGGACGCCGGACAAAGACCCATCGCTATAGCCCAGCATGACTGAAAGTCAGCTGAGCTAAAAAATAAGCTTCGAATGGATATTTCGGCCCAGTAAAATGCGGCCACGTATTTAAGTAGTAAATAAATAAACGTATGGCAAATGCAATTTTGTAAACATACAATGTATGGGCACAAAAACCAAAATTATATATTTTATTACGTTTAAAACTAATTTTCGATATTGTAACCGGTAAATCAACTAGAATATTACAAAAGAATTTTTAAGGCCGTCCGTAATGTTAAATATTCGAATCCACGACACTCGGCTCAGTTTTGATAATTAGGATGATTTTATGAAATTAAATAATATGTCTGTGTTTTTTGCATAGTATTCGCCCACTATTTTTATAGAAGTTGATCAAATGACCTTTAAAATTGCGAAGTCAAATCATATCCTACTAGTAGATGAGATTTATGTGAAAGTAGAAAGGTTTTAGTAAAAGGGATTTGCTTTAAGAAGTGGTTTCTGCAGGTGACCTTCATTTTGTTGCCTAAAAGTAAAGCAAGTTGCTAAGCTATTGCAGGTGCGCCGCGTGTGAAAGATAAAAGAGTTGAGTTAAAAAGTTTGGCCATAAACGTGTCCACCACCTTTTTACAGAGGGGGCTTGTGACCTTATCGTTTGACCTTGGGACCTCAAAATCAATAGGTATCTTCCCCTGTTACTAATTTGAGGCGATAGGCTGATCTATTTAGATCTAAATTTCGTAGTTGACATAACGACCTGCAGTAAGCTGAGCTAAATAGGTTTGTTAAAATGACTTTCTTGCCGAGAGGTCACTTGATTCCTGATAACATGATAAAGATAAGGATTTAAGTACGATATACCAACATGTAGTAGTGAGGCCTGATTAAACTGACTTCAGAAAAAAAGTCAAATATTTCAATGGTAATCTTAGTTCATTCTGCGCTGGTACAAAATTACACGTTTGCAATGCCGGACCAGAATTATAAGATACAAACAGAATAATATGAATAAAGAAAATATCCTTTTACCTAGTAGCATTACGTTTTATACTCAAGTGTAATCATTGAGTTTCATCGATTCTTAGAGTCTCGTGTCTCGTACGGTAGTGTTTGTTTTATAAAGTAATTATATATGAAAAATTACGCGATGCAGCGATTTATTGAACCATAACCGTACCATATGAAATTGTTCTTATCCCAGGTTTCTATCGGACTATTTCAGAAAATTGGCAAGGCTTGCATGGCCAAAGGGAAATTCCATCATAAGTACTGCTGTTATCCAAACTTCTATTGAGCACATTGAGTTCCATTGACGTATCAATTTAGTAAAGACCGCCATTCAATTTATCTATCCATAAACTCTATGTGACCTTGGTCGCATATTCATTTAAGGAATAATCATAAGCATTGGACTAACAAGCAACCAATTAGGTGACCGTTTGCATTGTAAAGCGAAAATAAAGCACAAAATTTGCATAATTTGGCAGTGCTCTGCCAAACAGAACACATGTAGTCTGTACCAATACCCATGTTGGCGTGTTTTCCGGGATATTTTTTATACAAAGTCAACGAAGAGGGTATATTAAGTTCTAGGCCATAGGTTGCAGGAGCAGTTCCTCCGACTACCGAGTGAAAATGAATTCCTTACCTTCCTTCCTTAATTCGTATACCCAAATAATAGAAAAAATATGCCAAGACAGTTCACAATGACCGAGAACAGCGATTCCAGTTGAAGACGTCAGTCGATGCGACGTTATACGTCATCGATTTTTTGTGACGTCATTGTCTTGTAAACAGCTCTCGCAATCATGGGCATGGAAGACCTGTGTAGGAGCGTTTTGGGGGCTCATTATAATAATTAGATTAATAGGTCAATTATATAATAAGTAGGTCTCGTCTGTTATCTGCCGGTTGAGGATGATTTCGCTTTTATACACAACCTTCCGGCATAAATGTTCCTGCACCTTTCGTCTTAACAGATACAGAAAGAAGCGAACCTGATAACGCTTTACCATTAAAAGGTTTTGGGAGAAAGTCAAATATGACAGGAAGCAAATTTCAGTCATATCAAAACACATTGCTGTCATCATGTTTTACTTATCTTGGATTAATTATTACATCACAAGACACAAGCTGGTTAAACTGCTCACCATTCTTCTGTTAAAACAAACCCCTATAATTATGTATTAAAATGTATATCGACGTCCCTAGCAAATTGGATTATATACCTCTAGAAATATGGTATACCATCTCTGGGACCCTAGGATACGATTTATATAATGACACATGACATCTCCGCGCGGATTACTTATTCATTGATTTTAAAGTCATTACATTAGTCTGGAAGGTCTCTGAGCGCACAAGTTGTAGATTCCCGGTTATACTTCAGGACAATTATCAATTTTAATATTCTATATTTAGTTCGCGATTCTAAAATGATAGATAGTTGAAACAAAATATAAAAAGACATGTAAAAACAAACATACAGATATTATGCATGTCTGGATTTTTTGCCACACAATTGTCGTAAATCAGCATGTGCCCCGGTTTCTTTGTTTTTTACATTGATTAAATCATATCATGCAGGTTACTTTTCTACCTCTTCAAGATAAAGTGTACAGATATTCACAAATACGTTTGTATGTAATAAGAAAAAACGGTCCATGTGGATAACATAGAACAGTGGTTAAACAGTGGAGCCGATCTGAAGATGTCCCTCAAATCAGCATCTCTCCTTACACTGATATCCCTTCGACATTTCTTGTAGTAACAATATACTTAAAACTGCTTCATTTGGTGCCGGACCACATGCATGACCCCTCTTTTCATTCAGACTGTGAGTTATAAATAACTCGTATTTATGAGGATGACCTTGCTGGTGATATGCCTCTCCCTTTGTTTAACGACAGTTTGTGTGAAAGGAAAATAAAGAAATAAACAATACAACGGTAGTATCGTTCATAAGTTTTCATTATCGCTTTATCGATTCGACTGAGCGTGGATAACAAACTACTGAACGTTTCTCGACCTCGGGTATCCTGTAAGACTTTAATCAGACTTAAATACACTGCTTTATATATTATATCTGAGGATAACACTTTTAGTCAGAAATCATTGTATTCACAGTTCCGTCGACCGGTGAAATAAAATAATTATATGACAGTAAACGAGGGAACACTGCCAGCAACATCTTAAGTGAACTTGTGGAATAACGTTTGTTAAATGTTATATATATATATATATATATATATATATATATACAGTGAAAACTGATCTAACGGACACCTCACTTTGGCGGACAACTCGCTATAACGGACAAGATAGTTAAGTCCCTTCAAAATTCCGTAAATGTTATGTATAAGCGGAACCTCTGTAAGGCGGACACCTCACTACTGCGGACAGCAAATTTAAACTTAAACCAACATTCTAAGAGTAAATGAACCTGACAAATACGGACACGATACGTCACCTCCGGGGAACACTGATCACTCGCCCCGGGCAACATCATAGTCCATCGGTACTGTTGTTGTTCCCGGGACTGGAACACAAAGGATTATGCAATCCCCAGTTGTTACCTTAATGCTTGTCCGTGCTCATGCCACGGTGTGATGTGCTCCTTAATTAAACACAGCAAATATGAAGCGGTAAACATCGTCTTTCTTTATTTCACGGTTGATCATTCACACGTTGCGAAGCTGCAGATTTTTCGCTCGACCGCGGGGTCATTAAATTGATTAAACGGCTACCAATTACTCACCACGCAATATCTAACTGTAAAATTAGCCACTTTGTTATAGCAGACTGTTTGATATTAATTTATCGTTTTAGCTCAGTATTTCTCAAACTGATCCGCTCAGTGTCAAACATCTGCTCGTTCCATAGCTGTTTGTACCGTGCCGCCGTGCACAATTTCCTCGGGGTTCGTTTAATCTCGGGTGCCTTCAACATTAAGACAAATCAAACCAAACAACCATAATCAAAGAAAGTTTATTTTAAGCTAAAAAGCAACATTCACCTATAAAAATCAATCTTCGCATTATCAACATCGTCATTATCTTTGAGATGATCGCATTTGGACAGCTGAACAACGAGGGTTTTAGGCAATGCCGCCAGGTGGCACCACATGTACTCATGGGCGGGAGCTTATGCTATCTGAGAAAGTCAAGCTTATTCGACTGAGTGAATCAGCGAAAAAGAGCGTACGCGAGTATATGCACATTGTTTTTACGGATGTCTTCATAGACTTTTCTCCTTATTTTGTTCACTACTTGAGATAAGTAAAAATAATCACAGTGTGTATATGAATATTGAATGCATGATGTGTGCATGACTATGTTGAACATATACATGAAATCTGATATAATACAATAAACACGTTCTTGCAGCTGTCCGTTGTCTTTATTTATAATCCCGTATTTATCAACCAAGGTAAACCTGCCCAATTTAAGGACACAATGATTCAGTCCCTAGACTGTCCGCTTAAGACAGGTTTCACTGTATATATAATATTGGTAAAAAAAATTGAAAGATTGACGAGGAATCGATAACAAATGAAGCATAATTTATGCGTGAATATACTTTTTGTTCTCCGGTTATACAGGCAGACGTAAGAGGAAACCTTTTTTAGGTCAAGCAGATTTAAACAAGAAAGTGTCCCAAGTCCTGAAGCAGATATAACGCCAGACTGGACAGTTTGACCCTTGATTGCGCCAGAAATGCCAGACACAGTAATTACACGTGGTAAAGATACAGAATATGATAACTATCACACTGCACATCAGGAAATTGAAGGAAAAGTTTTGCCCGATGCATTTTACTGAACGAACTTTAGAACCTGAATTTCTAGGTAACAGGGGATGTAGAATCTATTGATACTGGCAAGAGATATATTTATAATTCAAGTATAATAATACAGATAATCTGTGCTCCAACTATTAAAACTGCTGATTATAATCTTGTTAAATTAATTCATTGTTATCATATCGGTGTGTAAAAGATTTTAATATGGATTTTATTTTTTATTTCCGTTACCGGTAATTTATACATCTGCCTACATTCAACTCTACTCACGTTCGTCTTGTCAACAATTACCGGGATTTACCCTGCCCTCCCTCTGTACGCCTCTTCTTTAAGTTAACACTATACAGATTTTTCGCTCCACACCTTCCGTATGTCCTTTGATAATATTTACTTCCGTTTACCTCCGTTCTGCTCATTTTTCACTCCATGATTAAATCATGATAAAATCTACACCACTTCCTTTAGCTTCCTCCCCCCCCCCCCCCCGCCCCCATACCTTTGGTTTGCCATTTGTTTTATTCCACATTATTTGTAGGCCGTGTCTCTAATGAAGTGTTTAAATTACTACATAAGCTCTGGATGCTTTTACTTAAACAACAAATCCATCGAACCCCCGCCCCCTCCCTCCATTGTCATGCCCTTTACAAACCAGGGTCACCCCTACCCTATACTCTCTCCTAAAACATATACCTTGTCTTTAAGTTCAGGGATAAACTTCAGCAACGTGAATAATCAGTAGAGACGATGATTTATCCTGCATTCCTTCCGTATGCCTAGGCTATACCTGTTAAATTTATTGTCCGCGTCCTGTGTAAGTCTCTCCTCTAACTACAGAGATTTACTCTCCATTTCCCCGTGTGTCTGTTGTGTCTGCTGCTCTATCGCCAGATCAGCCTCGTATCCAACCAGACCGGACAGACCAGCTTGAACGATCAGAAAATGCTATTACCCAGACACGACTGATACCCTGGGTCTCGAAACCTCACTCTGGCCATAGAAATTCCAAAGGATCGTTAATACTGGGAGTCTAATACTGGACTTCCTCTAGATTACTGATTAATCTGTATGTTCATTTATCCCAAAAAGGGCAAAAATTGTCTTGTAAGTCATCAATCTATCCATATGCCAAATCATGCATTGTATCTAAAATGTGACTATGAATTGACTGTTTTATGGGTAGCTTGACTGTACAGTTTTCGATAGTTTCTCAATATTGTTTCTTAAGAATTCTAAAAGAACACCTGTCCAACCTCTCCTGGTCATCCTTAGTGACGTCCCTCATATGGCATATCAATAGTATCACAGCTTTAAGTACCTTAGTGGAATTTTGGCGTCACTGAGAGGATTACGCCAAGTTTTAGATTAATTTTCCTGCTAATATGCGAGTGCTGATAATTAGATGGGAACAATGTTACTTAAACTCAGGTATCATTATTTCCAATAAAAAGTCAGCAAAGCTTGTTAACTGAACCAATATCTGAAGTAAGGATATACGATGCCGGGACTATCAGTAAAAAGATATAAATCTACTTGTCTGTGATGTTGACTACCTTAATACCTGGAGGAAGGACCCGGGGCATTCAAGTATTCAAGAGACAGATAGACATCGCCTGTCGGTCAAACGTCTAGCACCTCCATAGTCACTCTGTACACGTGACTTTTATCTTCTATGAAGCAGCAACGGTTAAATGCCACAGACAAATTTTTGCCTGGGGAAATACCACTATGCAAGATGTACGTTCTCTTTCTTAAGATTTCTCAAAAGAGGTCAAAAAGAATATAAAGGCCGAGTTTTACCGCAAGGGCAGACCCAATGAGTTCAGCTGCTACATGTTTTTCCAGTCGTATAACGTATCTCCTTTCAACAGATACTTCAGTATCTAGATACTACGGCTACGTGCTGGACATAAGCATTCCTTATCTCAGGCTCTCATAAAACACATACGAAAAATATCGCCTCTTCTTCGAAGCATGTTGCAAAAGAATATCTTAGTGCGCCCATTTTATTCAAGATGTCGCAATGGATAACTCCTATACGTTATCTTCTCTTTCAGGATTTTCGTTAAAGACAATTTTGGCCTATGATTTAGGAATGTAATAAATTTTGTCACATGTCGTATTCTTGTCAACGGCCGCTTTAATAGAGAGTGGTTGTATATTGTCCCCTCATCAACCATCGCCCTTAAGACAGGAGCTATACGTGCATGATACGGTTTTATCAGAAACACCATACAAGGAAAAATCACAGTTTTTATTTATAAATATTCCAAATTAACTTAAAGTAAACATAGGGAAAGGAAAAGTCACGGGACGTACAAAGACCGATAGACCATTAGTTACTGTTGAGTAACTGATCGACATGTTAAAAGAGTGTAAACGTAATTCATCATTTCGGTCGCAAAGGTAAAAAAATTGTGCTACCTGGAAAATCCAAAATCAATTATTATTGATCGTGAACTCAACGTACTTCTATTTCTCAATCGTCCATGCATGGGAATAATACACGGTAGCTGCAGGTAGATAATGTTATTTAATAGTCGATATGAGGAGAATATTGTTCTGACATACTTTACCAGCGCATTTGTGATTGTTTGTATATATGGCAAGTATTCGGATAAGATTGCTATTATATTGGAAGCCAGATAAAGGCAAAATAAAGAGAACATTTGAGGTCACGAAGAACACATGCAGCTTTAACATGGGTGATCCATAAATCAATTAAATAAGGTATATGATGTATGGTGTATATATGGTGTAGAAAGGATCTATAGATATATAGCTAGAAAAGGCAAAACCTATTTTAATCTATACAGGGAAACATTTGCGATTTAATTATATTTAGTCTAACAGCAAACCCTTCAGGAAAACTTTAAGAACCAAATATACCACCCTTTAACCTTTTTTTATTTTCTTTGTATTTCGCATTATAAAATATAAATGATGGACTTGAATAAAGGACTGAATACAAGTTCGTGTTATTTAGTGTTGAAATTGGACAACCTGCAAATAAATGACAGGTGGCCAATCTCATACATGTATAGCAATTCGAATGAAACGGTGTAGCTATATTGCCTAGAAGTGCTGAAACAGACAGAAATCAAACGACGGGCGGACGAGGGACGGACGGACTGGGCGAAATGGGAATAACCCTAGTCAAAGGGATATGGTAAGAATAGATTGCAAGTCACAGCTGGGATCAGACCTCTGTTTTACGGCAAACGTGAGATTTTTCCTCGCAGGTAAAGTTTCCAAGGTTACTTGCAGGTTACACAATATGTGCACAGGTTACACAAAACATCCGGATCTGGCACTAGAGTTTAATCGTCTGGAATTCCAGGGTCTTGAAGGAGTTCTTTTCAAATAAGTATGTCAGAAAAATTGTAATGCATTTTCTCTACGAAGTACCGGCTGTTTATAACTGTCTGGATTCTCGAAAGGTTATTTCTCGTATTGGGTAGGAATTCCTCTTGTTATCGTACCTCTCGCGTTTCTCTTGCGATTTTCTTCAAATTAAAGAAGCTGTATCACTCAAACTCGATTTAACTATAATTAATATTTTATGACCACCAATCAGCTGGGGTCTGAATAATTATTTCCCTACAAAACGGTACTGGAAGGATATATCTAACCATTTACTATATTTCTTCAAGCAATAAACCCAGAATTTTTATCATATGCATCACCGTTTCTGTATTTCAATAAAGTTTTTTTCTCAAAATAGTTCAAGGCGATTGATGGATAAATTTAGACATATAGAATGTTTATATAGCTGAATGCCGTTGAGCATAGCATGTATTAAACAATAATTACATGTAGGTATATTAAATATAACTGAAATGCAGGTCATAAATTCATAGTCATTGTACATTTTTTTCTCAGAAATGAGTGAGTATTTTAAAAGCCTGTACATATCTTGAACAGGCAGAAATGCATGTAAACTATGAGTTCAGTGATTATAATTCAAAACCTGTACTCACATAAAAACGCGCAGGACCCGATTCACCTTCGAAAATATACTGCAGTATACTGCCGGTGCCTAGATCAATGGGGATATTGCAAAGGGGCAGATAACTCTGCAAAGGTTTACTGACATAATTTATTTTATAAAATAAGAAACACGGTCTGGCCGTGCCTCGGCCATGTGACAATCTTGAGTCTTATTTATGGTTTTCATCAAGGACGGAATTTGAATGATAACGCACAGCCTCGGGTTGCAGCCCCGGTTGAACCCCGAGTGAACTGATCCAGGGATCAGCGTGCCTAGGTCATATTTGTGGTAGCTTTACTGACGTTTCATAAAGAATCAAGCAAAACATGTCCATTTCGTTACCCCTTGTTCAAGCTGGTGGTACATGGACACTGCTTGCCATTGCTTTTACCTGCTACCGTGCGTCAAACTGGTATTGCACGACATCGATTTCAGGGAAAAGCACTGCTCTTTTAAAGACACAATAGGCGGACAAAAAGACACGAGGTCCAACTGGTGTCCTCCGTCGGGCGACAAAAGGCTGTGCACTGTAGTAAGCCCAGAACAACGCTGGTGCATCATACAGGAACAAAAAGGTCTTAACAACTATACAGTAAACTTTGCACTCAAGGACAATATCTGAAAGATCGTTACAATATACCGCCGTCAGCTGCAGCTGTGATCTGTGTAACAGGAGTGTGCACAATGTGTTAAGGGACATAATCAGGCGCTTAATTATGGCTTTTTTCACACTATCAGTTCAGCTTTGCTTTATACAAATGTTTCCCAGCTAAATCGTCCCAGCACACGGTCTCATTTCCACGCATACGACTGTTTAACACCATTTTATGGCTTTGCGTGTTGGCAGTCTGTTTACCATAACAAGGCCACTTGGCCGAAGGTCCGATTAAGAGGGGCAACCCGCTGTCTTTCAACCAGCAGAAACATGTATTCCATTTTTTTGGGCCTAGTCAGACCGGGCATCTCCTAATTGACACGTGTTTTGGCTCAGCGATGATCACGGCCCCACGCGCTGTGTTTATGTTGACACCTTTCTTCGCGCCCGGTTCACTGTTTTTAACATTTGTTTACAAGAGAAAGCAAACGGTTTCGGGGCAATATTTTGGCAGCTAAATATTTATTTTAAGAAAATAAAGGGAAGAAGCTATTTTTCGTGTTAACTCAACATGCTTTATAGGTGATTGGGCCCCTTTAATACTGGCCAGGAAGCACCTGGGTTGTAAACGTTGACCTGGCAATTACTTTTCGCCATTTTTTTTATTTGTATGCAGTAAAAAGGTATAATTATATATATGATGTAATAGTAAGCGCTGTATTTAACATCGGAAACACTTCCCACTTCATGTACGTTTTTGTGACACATTGATTAAAATTTAGTAAATTTGATAGTAATATTGTTCATTTGCATGCAAATAGTATACCTGGTTTTGACGCAAAGTTTGCCGATTAACCTCACCTGGCAGGCAACTCGCTATTCTCACATTTTTCCAGATACGTAATTTTCAGTGCACTTCCAGATTAAATGAGTAAATGTTATTACAGTAGAGTATGTCAGTTAATATATTATGATAAACGTATTATGTTGTGAAAATATGGTCCAAACTTTTCTATGGCCAAATGTGGTCGTCTGTAATATTAAAACATTGATTAAAGACTATTGACAAATGTGGTCCGAAAGGTATAATGCTGTGGTCGTCCGATCAGTTCTAATATTTCACGTCTTTATGGAGGAAAGCGTAGCATACTTTGTTGGCGAGAGTTAACTGTAATTTCTGTATATTCTGTATAATTCTACATGTTTAATTCTGTATAAATCTGTATAATTTTGTATGCCGAGTGTTTTCATACTGTATATTCGTGTTTCCGTTTTAATTGTATATATATATATATATATATATATATATATATATATATATATATATATATATATATATATATATATATATATATATATGACTTGGCAGGCAACTCTCGAACTGGAGAGTTCATGTATTCCTCTCATTTACTAGTATTAAACGTGTAAAGCACATTTTGTTTGGGCTTGGCTTTAAATTTGAGAGACGTATATGCGGCCCACAACCATGCATGGTATGACAACTACAGTTATATATATATATATATATATATATATATATATATAGAGAGAGAGAGAGAGAGAGAGAGAGAGAGAGAGAGAGAGAGAGCCTTACGAATCACCATCTAACCATTGACAGCGTACGGGCGTAAGGTCATGCAGAACTGTTTGTGTTATGTAATGGAATGAGTTGCCTTTAGCAATCTAAATTACTTCATACGTATCCGTTAAAAACACCTTAACACTCTTGTCAAGATGATTTAACTGAACTTGTTATCAATAGTCAAATATAAACATTTACCAATTCAAACTAAGTTATATTGTTGTGCTGTAACAAAGTGTATGTTATATGTTTTTTAACATTTATTTAAATAATAATGTTTTAACCTGTAAAGCACAGGAATGTTTAGTGTATCTGCGCCATGAATATAATAGTAATAATAATAAAATTGTGAACTCTGTAAATAAAAATTTTTATGCGATAAAAAGACTGAAAACGGTTATGTAATCTTCATATATTTTCAACTTGGAAATTTTTTTACCACCGATGACTTGCACAATGTATGACTTACACAAGGGGCAAGATATTCAGGCAACTGTGTAATATATATAAATATATATATATATATATATATATATATATATATATTTATATATATTTATATATATATATATAATACATGTATTTTTATATTATTATATATCGAACGAGTGAAGCATCTGTACATTTCTTGTTATTCCGCATTTATTTAAAGATGAACTTTTGGTATTTTTTATTTTAATTACCTTTCCCTAGGCCTAATATTTGAGGTCTTATATTAAACACAAAACCGCTATTGTTTGGCATCTAACCCTAGAAAGGTCAAGAGAACCTCCATGCCAGCATTGATTGGACTTGTAATTACAGCTCTGCTTGTCCAAGCAAAACCTTTTTGCGAAATTCCGATTCAAAAAGTTCACTCATATTTCACGACAGAGAGTTAAACTTGCAGGACAAGTACCAATTAGGCCACAAGAAACGTACCTGACCTCTTATAATACAGGCTGGAACAGCAATCTGTCCCTTTGAATTCGTTTGCGGAAATATAATACAGGTTTCGATATTTTATTTCTCAACATCAAAGCTCGTAAACTCAATAACAAATAAATGCATTTCACGGTTTTTACTTTCGTTCTGCCACCGGACCGGTAGCTGATAGAGTGTAATGTTCCCTCCAACTCGGCCGTCATATCTACAGGCCCGATGTCCGGAAGTTAATACCGGCTGTCTGCCTGAAGGATCCCTCCAGTCTTGTCTTCTGTTTCGTCACCTGAACCTTACATACTTATACGTCTTTGTCGCAGATTTCAAAACTTAAAAGCCTTTAATGGGCACAACTGATATGTTGACACGCACAACAGAAACGAGGGGAAGTATAAAGCGGAAACCTCTCAAAAGCAAGAGCCATTATTAGAAAATGGCCGGTATTTGCTTGTCGAAATGACTGACTCAGCTATGAGGGTTTAAAAGTGCAGGATACAAATCTATACATTCAGTCGTCTGATAAGGGACAGACCCACCAAGTTGAAAATAGTGAGATCCTGTTTAGTTTCCTTTGTTCTTACGTATGTGGATTTAGTGTCAGATTACCAACTTGAAATGCAATCATCTGTAATAATACAAATAGAGCTGAGGATATAACAAGTTCCACCTGCCGGTAGCTGCCAAAAGGTGCCAGTAGGTACCACCTGCCATACAGCCCTTGGGTGATTTTTATTTCATATGTGTGCGTGCATTTTTGTTGTACTCAAGCACTTGTACCAGTATGTACATCTGATTATCCATTTGTATAATATATTAGAAATACAGCAAAACCCCTACCGGCACCATTTTCGGGACCACCAAAAGCGACCTTGAATTTAGATGGGTGGTCATAACTCGAGGGAGGTAATTAGTACACGACTTATGCCGTTTGAATTAAATCCTGACCCCGAGAGTTCGTGACAGTCCTTTGTTACAGCTCCTCGCGTGTGGTTAATTCATCTGTGGATAATAAGACACCTAAAACATCTCTGCATGCCACACCCTCTGGCTTTTGGTCTGGGGTGAATAAAACAGCCACCATGGAAAGTATTCAGGCAAGGTCATGTCAAGGCCTGGTCATCTATTTAGGAAAAACGAATATGGCGCTTTCCAAATGCACGAAGCACTAACTTGTTTAATATTGTATACAACGTCAATAGCAGGTCTCCAATTTACCATTTAAGCGTTCAACACCACTGATTCATGAATAAGGAAAAAAATTATTATACAGACCGGTATACAACATAATCAAATCGGAAGCAGGTCAACCCCCCCCCCCCCCCCACACACACACACACACCATCAAATCCATGGACCGCCCTAGCGGGCGATATATGAGGCATCTATAACAAACGGAATTACCAAGTTATATTCACAGTCGCAACCTGGGCAAATCTGATGTTCAGGGACTCAACGTCAGTCCGTTGTATGTACCTTATTATGGTTAATCAATGTATTCTTGGCGAAACTGTGAAAATTGAACTCTTTCTTCGACGACTCATGCTGTTGAATGGCGGATTCCCGGCGAACCTGGAAACAATTTTTTATGTATCATTGGGTCATAATCATATATCCGTGGCTTTATCGGCAACACAACGACCGGCCGAGGTTTAACTTATGGGTATTCAGTGTGGCCTTCAAGTAATATAACATGTGAATACCGGTATTAAACCTGGAACGTGGTGTTGTGTAATATATGATGCGGACTTACATTTGTCGCGATAGGAGAGACCTTTTCATTATTAATAGTGTCATCACTGCTCTGTGCATGTACGGGCCCTGCATGGGTGGGAGGGACTTTGAATGATCTTTTTGCAGGGCGGGCTGAATCAATGTGTTTGAGCGGACTAACGCAGGCCAACTCATAACCAAAAGAAGAGCTGCGCGGTATACTAATACTAAAATATGGTAAAGGAATGATCGAACCTATGTTTGTTTGTATGCATGTTAAACACAAACCAATGTTTTTATACTAGATTCATAACGGAAAGAAAATCATAGAAACATGTGCAGCGTCGCTGATGTGGGTGTCAGCGAAAAAGTGGATTTTTTAGCCGCCTTCAGCGACGAATCGTCTGATGATCTACGATTTGTCGACTGTTTCGTCGACTACCAATATACTGAGTTATAATAAGGGATAAGCGTATATATTGTAACGCGATGCGATCGTATTTGCTTCAAAAGGGAGCATTGGCCTGATTTTAATAGACAGATAATAAACCTTTTGCTTCATACGCTCTTTACACGGCGCTTTACCTATAGGGCTACTACCTATATCGTAAGGCGCTGTTTGTTATGACCTCGTATCCTGAATTGCAACACCAGAGGGGAGCACTGTATTTTTGTCCAATCAGATGAGACCTTGTGCTGGGAGACAAAGCCAAGCGAGGAGTACACGGAGCCAATCATATTCATTTCTTTTTGAGTGACAGCTCATCCCCCAGCGTAACCGTCTGAACAGGCCACAGGCTCAGAGAGAATTGCCCCTGCATGTCGTGGTTTGCTTAGGGCCTTGGGCACATAGGATGCTCGGCCGGTGAGCTGTAATTCAAACGAAACGTAACAACAAAGGCTGCGTGCACACCACGCTGGCTGGTTTCAGTTCTGCAGACAACAGATACATGGCTACGCTAACACAGTCATAATGTCATAATCGAATCGGTCGATGATGCGAGAATGCAGAGGGAGCAATTTAAATTCGACCGGAAATTCATCAAGCGGCGCTTGAAGCGCGGCAACGGGCGGATCCAGGATGCCTGTCGAGTGTTTGTTTAGTGGGATCTGATTGGTGCTTGTCACATCATACGCACGTTTATTTCAGTGGACAACGAACCGCCATTTGGTGTCTAAATATATCATAAACGGTCAAAGCTGGCAGCGTGAAAATCAGTTGCTTCTTTAGAAGCGCAAGATTTCCGCCGCCTCGGGGGCGTATTTGCTTCATAGTATGTCTAATTTTCGACCCGAATGCAACATAGTGGCGACAATTTTTATTTCAGTTATAATATATATTGTTCATGACATCAGCAATGAGAATGTATTTGTAGCGACGTGTGTACTATCCCAATATATTAGTATTGGTTATAGCCCAATGAAATGTTATGCAAGCCGTGAGGTTTGCGAGGCTTGTGTCACATGGCAGGCGAGCCGTTTAGGCGAGCCTGCCATGATTGACACAAGCCAAGAAAATCTCATGGCTTGCATTAGATTTCATTGGGCTATAAATGATTTGTCCCACATGCTCCGCCTCCTTGGTCGAAGGTCACGCGTGTCATTTTTTTTTTGGCAGCGCACCAGTTCTTTGCCATATTTGGAAAGTCGCTATGCAACTTCACTTGCATGGTCACTTTTCATGTCCCTGTGATGCAAGCAGATTTGAACGTACAGTTAAAACAAAGGAAAATTCGCCGCATGTGGGACAACTCAGGGATATACACCAATAAAAACTGAGTATATTTACGGGAAAAGGCCCATTCACACCGAACGCTGCGCTGCGCCGCGCTGCGTTGCAGAAAATGTTGAGTACATGCAAATACAATGGGGTGTCCTCACCAAACGCCGCGCTGGGCCACGCAGCGCAAAGCTGAATAAAAATTAATCAACTTTCTCCGCTTTGCAGCGCCGCAAAAATACCCAGCCGTTTAATCAGTATAGAATTTGAGCGTTTTGCAACTCCGTGCAGCGCGGTGAGGCCGGCACGGCACGGCGCAGCGTTCGGTGTGGCCGGGCCTTTATCGTGCACGTGAACTAAGTCAAAATGAACTGAGATACCGGGGATCATTATGGATTTATACCGCTTTTGCAAATTTCGTATAATTCTTATAATCCCACCTAAGTGCATATGTGGGTTGGTGACTATAAAAATGTACTATTACTATTAATATGTTAGTCACTCTTGACGCGGCGCTGGCTGCTTGCTAACAAATAAACTGTCTGTGCATGGGGAGGATACGAGTCTAATTATTTGGCAAGACGTACACAGCTTATGTGTGGAGCTTGTGGGTGGGTGCGGGTAACAGACTTTTAAACAGTAAGGTGAACGTAAAGCAGGAAGGAGCGCAGATAATGAGCTTCACAGCAGATAATATATAGCAGAAAATGAACTAACACACCTGGCCAACGTGTTAATAAACGCACTCACTTGCTCTACGACAAAGATGGTGTACGCCAGTTGCTGACGGCTCAGGATGGGATGGAGATGCGACAGGAGGAGGCGTAGATGCGGGTAGCGGTCCCTGTAAGGTATGATGACGGCCACACGGTGGCGCGCCGTGCAGTCCGCTGGCTGCCATCTTCCTCCCGGGAGTAGCCCCGCGTTCTGTTCGAGAATCTCAGACTCCGTGTAGTTATGGTGGTGAGCGAGGTCCACGAACACACGACCCACTGTAACAGAACATAAACATAATGTTAATAACTTGAAATCATCGTGTAATTACTGGATAATGTATGTTAATAAAGAAAATCCAGGTAGTAGTGTAAATTTACATTCATGCACGTTCATCTTCTCCTTATTGTACACACCACACACTATTATGCGCAGGTGTGTTTATATATACGTATCATATAAATAAATAATAATAATACAAATATGTGCACATTCATTCAAATTAAGTTATAAACACCATTAAAATGTAACATTTTATTAAAATTCCAAACAACTATAAAAATATACCGATAGAGAACCTTTAACCGCAGTAAAGTTATACCTGGTGGTTTCAGAATATACAGCCTCATAAGAAGGCAAAATTTCGGGAAATGAGGGGAATAATCTTTCACTAATTTACAGTACATCTAAGAGTTTTACCATGAATTGATTGCAGGTCCATATTCCCAATGTCGATACTCCAGCGAAGCCCTCGTATTTATCGGATATAGCACCGGGCAGAGCCGCCCAGAACGTGCCCAGTGACCGGAGTAATTAAGTTTCAGCGGAGTGGACTATTGCATTATCCCGTGTGGTCTTGGTGTTTATCTTGGCACTAGCAGGCTCATTGAATCCGGTGATTAAATCCGATTCTACTCTCCCTCTCTTTGTCCTACTCCTCCGCGTGCATCCTCCTCCCATCGTAACCACGTGTTCTCTCAATGCTGTCCTTTGTCGCCGACATCGCCATTGTTCGTCTGTCTTCGGCATCTTTCACAATTTATCGTATATCGGTTTCTGTTTCAAAACAATCTCTGCGTTTTCCTGTTTTGTGATATTTTGCCTTAATTAACATCAGGTCTATTACTTAACTGGTTTCTTATTCAGTACTTTTATCGCAAAAGTTCGTCAATTTTCGCCTGTATTTTTCTCCGCTTGTGCCATGTCGTGTTTCCTATATATTAAGGGGCCATCACATTCCAGCGCTGTGCATGCGACTTAACGCGATAGATGCCACGCTTTAATACATGCGATTACTTTTAGCGTTCTGTTACGTTTTCGCGCGATTTCACGTGCGTTTTTCTTTTCTTTTTTTTTTTTCTTTTGCGCGCGCGAACTGACCGAGCGGTGTGATAACTGCACGGAAGTGTCTTTGTGACAAGTATTTTTGCTGTATTTTGATGTATGTCTGTGTGTGAGTGTCCTCGCTTTCCTACGCATTTTTTGTGTTTTGTTGCTTATTGATTGCGTTTACCTGTGATAACATGAATATTTTGAGCATGTCTTAAAATATTTCAACACACCTCGCCTCTGTCAACGTTGTCTGCGTTCTCATGTGTTTGTGTCCGTTTTTACCCATGTCATGAGATTAGGTCAGACTTTTCTTAGCAAGCGAGTAAAACGCGACCAAAACGCGAGCAAAACGAAGATGTGTGAGAGGCGCTTTAGTTATGTCTTTTGTTTTTCCATTTTTGTTCTTACCTTACAAATTTTCTCCCTTGTCTTTTACTTTTCGGTTTTTCGCGAGAGACAAAATGACCCATATCTTAAGGAAGTGTTGTTAGACCTGTTTCAGTTGAATACATTACATCAAAACCTGGTGGGCTGCCGTGTGATACCTTTCTCTATATCTATACAGCAGGAAAACACATCGTGCCAATTAATGTACACGCGGAAATGCAAAGGTCATCGCTACAGCTCAGCATGTTTACAAAAAAGCTCAGCTGATAAAACCCAGAAACTATAGCGATTATAGGAATATTCATTTTCTGACGCGTAAGGTTGAGCAGATCGATGACTCTTAACTTTATCACCTCGCCCAATTACGCCAAACTATTGGTCATTCATCCATGTTATTCGTCCATCAATAAGGCCCCTCTCCCTCTCTCCTGGTCCGCCTTATTTAGAATCTCCTCTTGTGCCTCTCATTTTTACAGCTCATTGAGCCCTTCACCTCTTTCCCTTGAGGACAGAATAGTCAATAGCTTTTCTTAGCTACAAACTCTTGAAAACTGCCAAGGACTACATATACCTCAGCGAGTATTTTTTTACAATAAAAGAAGACGTGTAACATGCTGCAGTTCAGGTCTCATTTAGGCTAAATAAAACAAGATAACGACGTATTAATATGCTATAATTCAGTTTTTAATTAGTGAATTCAGATGATATTCATAAATTTTAAATGATAATTTCAAAGCTATTAGTTAAGACTAGTTAAATGTTACATTTGCAGATGCCGACTCAAAATCAATTACTCAAGTGTGTGCTGTATTGTTAGCAATAATTGTTCAAGATAAATCTATAGCATGTATAAATAGCTGCTGTGGTCTTTTTAATTATCTGCTGATTATTCATAAAAAAAACATATCAGTTTATCATATTCAGACAATCTAACTGTAACATATATCAGAAACAGTTTTACAAATATACATTCATTTAACTGTACAGGTAGTCCCTAAGAATAACGCTAATAAATAACAGTCAAATCGTAATTGTTTTGTAATATATAGGTCCCTTCACGAAAACTCTGACCATACTGTCTTAAATGAAAATGTGTTCACATTGAGGTAATAATAATAGATTGCTTCTAAATATAAGGGGCACGCCACTCTTTACAGTGATTACTATAATGATTGCCCGCTTTTGCACGGAAGACCTGCATTAGCAGAAGACAGTTTTTAGAACTTGTGTTCCATGAGTCCGCGGGTGAACCCGCCATCTTGCTCTTCCAAGCGAGCACCGAGAATCAAACAGACTAAAAATTCCGAGCTTCCAAGCCGCATTAGTTCTGATTAATTCAAGTGTTGTGGTTTTTAATGATGACCGGAGGGGTCCCTAACAATGGGCTGTACGGTTTTCACGAAACTAAAATGGAAACCCTCTAATGGCGTCTACAGGCGCCGCTTGCGGCGACGGAAAAGGTCTTCTTCTTCCAAGAAAAACATCCATATACACAATCCGTTAAAGACGTCCAGACTGCTATATAACTATTGGCAGGCTGTTTCTGCTTGGAGGAAGGTTTGACGTATAGATTGTTCAGAGTCTCTTATTACCTATTTTTTTCTGTATTCCTGAGTCTGTAATTTTAATATGTATTCAAAAAATGATTTTTTTCATGAAAACCTTATTTTGCATTTCTTTATCCTAATTCCCTTATTCAGCTGGAGTACAAAACTCGGTAATAGTCAAGTAACATTACGTCGAGCGATTTATTAGGATTGCCAAAAAAAGACACGAATTCAGACATTGATGGGCAAATCTTCAGAGGATATTCGACATTTGAGTAATCTAAAATTGAAAGCACTTAGCAGTAATGTGAAAAAATATCAAGAAAAAATACCATATTACGTCATATATAAATGCTGCCTATGCCATGAGACAACGGCTGATGGGCTGTGTCCGAAAGGAAAATAAACAAGCTGTTACAGGAAGCCCAGTTGACTTAGTGGTTTGTGAAAATAAACATTGAATTATTAGGATCCTTGGTTCACTTTAATTAGCTCCCTATTAAGTTTACAGATAATTACATTAGAAAGCGTGAAAGGAGAAGATGTCACAACCACCACCACCAATACTATATCTTTTGTAATATTACTATTGATGATAATAATAATAACAATAATAATTAACGTTATAAATGCTTCTTGGAGGTGGTTTCTATTAATATCATCGTGGTGGTATAATGTATTATTTTACATTAATATCCTTAATATCTTTATATATTGTTGCTAATAAAGAGTTTACATTAGCATTAATTCATATTACCGCCGTTTATTACCATTATTAAACAGAATTTCCTTTTTTTGTATACTGAAATTTCACATTAAAGCTTCAGTTAACACTATCTGTGGATCATAATTTTAATGGATAGAAATAAAATAAATCTCATAAAGGCGTACTGCAATTAATAATGGAACACTGGCGGATTAGATATTTATATATTTAGGAACGGTCTCATTCAATATGATATCACAGATTTGGCGAAAATATCCAAATTATTACTTAATTTTTCATATATAAATATACAATGTGTTCTCGCTACAGCGTGAAATTTAAAAACTAGGAATCCTTGAAGAACAACTACATTTTTACAACAGAAACGTACAAGATCGATTTAATGATCGCATAAACAAGCGCTTCCGTGGCTTATAAAGAAAGCATTATGAGCATAAGGGAGATTGGTTTTGACCTTCCGCCATAACAAGCCGTACATGTGGCTGGCGTGTGACCCCAAACACCCGGACAATATTTGTGAAGCTGTCACGTGAGCCAGGAGCTACACCAGGTGCTGACGAGTTCCACACTGCCCTCCTACGTGGCTCTGCTTAGCCTTAATGATGCCGTCAGCTAACACGCAGAGACAGACGCGCTGTACGCTAACATGGTTGTTATGTACAGTGGACCATGGAGTATTCGGAATACACAAATATATCATAAAACCTGGTCTATTCGAAAATGTCGTGATATAGATAATTACATTTAGATAAGAGGATTAAATCTACTGTTATTAAATAATAGGTCATTACACTGCCACTTTGTTCCCGAATAGATTATTCCCTAACCGTGGTTTATTGAAACATGGTACATACATGGAATCTGGTTAACAGGCGTAACCTTCATTCAAGGATATATTCACACACACATGTGGCAGGCCTCGGGGCACTCTGCATTATAATAATGCTCTGGCGGTCCCTTATATCTATCCTTACGGACGACCCTCCTTTTCTCGGTTGGTTTGAACATATATATTTCTTTTGGATTGTACGAATCGCGCAGGAGCGCTAATATGAGAACCCTCCAAACATATAATAAAAAGATACAGTAGACACATATCTAACAATAAAAGTGAATCGTGCAGGGGCTTGTATCGCCTCCGAATTTCGTATTGCAATATATTGCGATATATGGTAGCGCATATATATATATATATATATATATATATATATATATATATATATATATATATACGCTGAATAGTTTACATTGATACATTGATTTAACGTAATCGAAATAATTTCCGATCTTTACTTGTATTTCGGAATTAACGTTGGCAAGGTATACACGAGGCGCAGACGGACGAGGGCATGCTGAAACACACTTTCAGAATAAAATAATCACAAAAATACTACACTCCTACCGTAGGGATTACTCACTGCATTCAATCCAAATCTGTTTTACACCGTGGCTTTGTTTAGCAAGATTATCCGGGTTCCACGAGAACGGGATGTCGCTGGTTTCAAATTTGGAGCTGGATGCACAACGCAATAACACGCTCTCGTTGGTCTGATTGCAGTTATTTACCTTGTGCCTGCCCTGGTGGTGAAACCTGGAGAAACTTGCTATACAAGGCAGCGGTTATAACGAAGGAGATCTGGAACGACTGCAGTGCATTACCGCTGTGGTTTTTTGTTTTTGTTTTTTTTTTTTTTTTTTTTTTTTACCTAAAGCCAGCTGCCAGACTGAACGTCATCAATAGAATTGATATCCTATTGACAGGCCTTTAAGGGCATGTGCTTTGCCATGTGTTTACAATAACTGTGTACTTTCCAGCTGTGACTGTCGGGCTTGGGCTATTCTTAGCGGCAATGGTGTCATGGAAATAAAACATCCGATGTGTTACAATCTAGGTTACAAACACACTTTTATTTATAAGCAACAGCCCTTGATCTGAAAATGAATTACTACAACTGTATAAACCTGTTGATGTAACATTTATGGTTTACTAGAGTGTTGGTGTTTCGTTTTGCATATTAGTCTATGAAGCAGACGATATTATACTTACATAACCCGGGCGGAACCTCCGGACAATAATTCACTGCGGGACGTACCGCGTCAAGGTTTTTCCTGCGAGTTTTTGTCTTGTGATTAAAGTCTGGAAGTGATGGTTTGGAATTGTTTAGCGTATATTTGGTACTGTCAAGTGTGACTGTGTTGGGACCGGGCGACGAGGTTTTGATGTGCTCCGTGTCGTCTGGTGTGACGTCAGCATCTTTACCACGCAGTCGTGACGCTTCCCGGATAATAGCCACAAAGCGTCCTTGGTTTATTCGATTTTGTATGATTTTCCTATTTGTTTCAATGGACGGGACTTCTTGTTGCATTAAACTGTAGATATTGCGGTCCAGTTCACGCAGCTCCATCCGTAGACGGCGCAAGGTGTGCTTTCCACGGTAGCGGCCATTATGGACCACTAATATTTGTGATAACGTCAACATGACCAGGACGATAAGCAAAGCCAGCAACATAAAGGCCGGACAGTCGCGTCTATTAAACATGGCCCCATGCTGCCTGAGTTGCCAGCTCCTCCACCTCCGGCAACCTATGGTCACTGGCGCTGTTATAACGCTGCCAATATATAAACCCACCACGATCCAATAAGTTATAAAACTTCCCCGCCCAGGATTCCTGTATCCACCACTCACTTTGCCGTATTGATCAGGACAGCAATTATCACTCTCTCCAAGGTATCCTTTGTTGTTTTCCTCCAAACACAAACTTCGCCAAAAGTTGAATTATTAACACCCCTGGAGCCGGTGAGATCGGTACACAATGGGGCGTGAAACACGCTATCCAAACGTAATCCCCAAGAGCATAATCCTAATAAAGTTATCTTTCCGAATTTCCGTTCACGGCCGGCGAGTTGGTAATCCTTTGTATCAGACACAGAACAACAAAAAGCGTGTTTGCTTCAGAACAGATGAGTAAAACATATAGCAGGCTCTCCTGAAGTTTCTAGTGGATTATACGCAAGATGAACTGCACACAGACAGCCTGCTGTCGGTGAGTCTGGAAAACTGGTCAACTCACCAATACACAAACTCCTGAACTAATGTAATTAAGCGTGAAGCGTCTCTGCTCCGCCACTACACGCGATCATAACAGCTACCATTGTATGAGAGGAATATATATACACAAACGTGGTAAGTAGGCCTAGATAACACGGGGGCGTGAAGCAGGAAGCAAGCTTAGCGGTATGCTGTAACCCAATACCCCTCAGCCTGCAGCCCAGCAGGAATCAAGTCAGACAGCCCGTGTACTTGTTGCTGGCTGATAGCGCAGTCACGGCGCAGCGTGAGTACCCACTTGTGGGGGAAGGCGCACCTTTCAAACCGTCTCCTCCAACAACTGGAGAGAAGTTATTTTTTTTCAGTCACTTAAATGTTCCATCAGCGTGATGTTTTATCGGGCACCTGCTCGTTGCGTCACATCATTTGATAAGGATGCCTAACCAAGGTGCACTTTAATCAAATTAATTACACCCGGCATCCAAGATTGCCACGGCTGTGTCATTAAGTTAGCACACACGATTCGCATCCTTTCCGCTTCAGCTCTGGGATAACATTTGATATTAATGCAGTTCTTGGCTTAAATCACATCTCAGCGATTCCTTTTAACTCGGGTGGCGTTTCTTGCTCAAATAACCCTTGGGACACCAAATCTAAAGTCTTTTACATACGATTACTGCTAATGCGAAAATGAAGTTCGGATACTACGTTTTAAAGATTCTGATGTTCACATGATCTCCTCCCATATCAGCAAGTTCTATACTAAATTGATGGATATAACTCAGATCATCAAGCAATTTTCTTTAAATGTGTATATACAGTTCATGCTGTCGTCACAACAGTATTGTTAATGCGAAATTCAAGCATGGACGTAATACTTCAAACAATCTGACGTTAAGATGCTGGTACTCCTCTCAAGTCACTAGTCTCTGTGATGAATTGATGGACATTCTCCAGTTTTCACCATCGAGAAATTTTCTATATATACACATTTCACGCTGTCATCACTGCGCTGCTCTGGGAAATAAAATGAATAGAAGATCATATAGGCTAATCTGTCACAGACTTAAGCGATTTGGGCTTGGTAGCGAGAGATGCTGAAGTATGAACTGCCAAGCCATATGAGCTCACAGCTCAGTCGAATTTTATTGTCGAGCTTTTGATGAATTAAGACTTGCGGAAAATGTTCAGTCCCAGACGCTCAATTCTATGTCGGTATCCGAGACCAGCAGGGGAGAATAAAAAGAGGAATACTAATAACTTTATCTGCGGGTCGCGAGCACAGGTGAAGCAAGCGACGACGAAAGCTGCGGTGAGGGATTAAATCCGTTATTATTATGGGCCCCCAGGCCTCCAATTGCGCTCACAGAAATATAAATTAAACTTTCGTGCACGTTTACCTTTCTGTCTGGCATTTTGTCAGCATCCGGAATAAAAGCGCGTCGATACATGGCGCAGCACACTTAATGACAATCGTCTCCCCAGCCTCATTCAAGCCACCCAGGCAGTGTTTATCCATGCCAGGCACTGTGCTTCAACGGACCTCCTGAACTGCAGATGTGCTTTATTTCTTCCTGCAGGGCGGGCGTGACCACTGGCTTCATATTGACTGGGCTGAACCTTCCGATAATCGTAGCTTTGGCGTAACACTCGGAGCCCCCTCGTCCAAGCTCAATGAACACCGTGTGACCGCCAGCACTCTGAAAATACCTCCACACATACTCTGAGTACCTGTTAGTTTGGGAGGGGATCCCGACAATTCCTGCTTTAAAGGACCGGCTCATTGGTCTTCCTCCTTTGGTTCTCCCGGCCGGGATACTAAAATAGAAAAATAAAAAGCACGCAATGCCGGACTACTCGACTAATCACGCTGACAGAATGGCTCCCGCGTCCCAGAAACAGGATTGCTTGTTAGCTAGTGGATAGAGGGACTTGGAAAGGCCAAACGGGAAGCTGCCCACAGAATCTGCAGCCAAAACGGGACTGAATTTATCAATACGCCAATGTAAAATCCGTCAGAACCGATGTAACTCCGACACGTCGGGAACTCCTGGGTATTGATCTCGCCAGCCCTGAGGAATTCTAACTGTCCCCATGCCCCCCACCGGGAACAGTCTGTAATCCCCCGTAGACGGAGGATCGCACTCCCTCGGGGTCACGCCCTCCGCGACACCGTGCACAATCCCTCCAATTTATGGCAGCATATTTCCGCGTCCTAAAGGCAATCTCCCGCCGGCCAGCAAGCAAGCAATCAATGGGGCTACAAACGTGTTTCGGGCATGAGACGCTTACTTACCAAAGCTGCTTCAGTTATGTCCCAGCCTTTCTGACAGCTGCGGGCCTTAATGGAACGGACCCCCGGACCGGACCGACACCGCAATGCAATTCATGGACATCTTTGTGACAGATATAAGGACGTGCCTTGTCGGAGAGTGCGCGTCGTTGATTCCGTGATGGACGTTCGGGTGCCTGGGTGAATTCAATCGGAGGATGTCATTTAAGTGCCCGGGTGCTTCAAGGAATGTGATCTGCATCCGAGACGTGCATTTTAATTTAGTCGGACCTGGATTCATGTTCAGGTTCTCCGCATGGAAGAACAACTCCGTCCATCGTAAAGAACTGTAATGAAGCCATAACCCGCGCATCAGTCAAGCAGAACACGCACGGCACAGATGACCTTAGACCGTCCTTGAAAGCATACTTGAACTACTTTGCTTTCCGTTTGTATATATATATATATATATATATATATATATATATATATATATATATATATATATGATATATATAAAACTCTCTCTCTCTCTGAGTCTCTCTCTCTCTCTTTGTGATAGTCATATTATAATAATTATTATCATTTTATATAATATAACGGTTATATTAATAAGCATAGCTCAAAAATAAGGAAAACTTCTCATATTAAATTCATGTGTGCGTACGTGTGTAAATATCCAATTCTTCAGAGTACTATTTCACACAATTCCTCTGCGCGTGATTACTAGTGTTTTATTCATATAATAAACATATCAGTTTCTTTAGCATGATAGAGCCTATATCATGCAGTTTTATTCTAAAATTTTCCCGCCTTTTGTGATAACGAAACATCAAGCGTCTTCTTCTACTTCTTTGCTCGCCGGTTGGGACACCAGCATATCCCTGATGTATTTGTTTTTCCAACAAAGTAACCACTGCATGATCAGGTCTTGTTTTAATCACGCGCCGCTAGGTGGTGCTATCTACTTTGCCCGTGATAAGGGACATCCCGTTTCCACACGGACATGCACGTGAAATAAATATGTTCTGCACCCCGGGGATTTAAGCTTATTGCAAAAATTCAGTGTTAATATTATTCGGGTTTTATTTAATAAACTTTAGGCCGACATGAGTTAACAACTTAAACAAGACATTCGCCCGTCAGAATATGGAGGCATCCCGGGGACCTGAAACCTGCAAAAAGGTGCGCTGACGTTCAAAGAGAGATGGTGAACGCTAAGCTTGCGAGAGAGAGAGAGAGAGAGAGAGAGAGAAAAATTCTATTACCAACTGGTCTTAGCTAAATGATTGTATCTTCTTTAATGTTGACTCCTTCCCTAAAAAATGTTTCCTTAACTGAAATGGGGAAAAAAAAGAATAAAACAAAATGAACTTTTGACTCTTTTGGATTCACTAATTCAGGCGACTGGACTAATGTTTTCTCTTTTACTTAAGTAAAGGCAATCATAACGAAATCAATCCCCAAATACATTCTAAATATATGTAAACTAATCACAGAAGCGGATCCAGGGGGGGGGGGGGCAGGGGGTCCGGACCCCCCCCTTTTGCACCCGAAGCAACCTTTTTTATGGGGTTTTAGACGTAATTTTACGGTCTGGACCCCCCCTTTTCCAGACCTGATGACCTTTTTTTTAGGATTTTCATTGGTCTCCTGGGTTGGACCCCCCCTTTTCCTAAATCCTGGATCCGCCCCTGAATCAGCATTCCTTGTGTGATCTTTTTAAAAAGATGCGCAGTTCAGCCCAACAAGAGAGGTTTATTTGACCTGTGTTGAGCCTGGTGTGTCAGCTCTGCTAGAAGCTGAAATGAAAACCTGACGTATTCCTGAAAGGACGAGATGAGATGGCGCAGCACGTGACCTCCTTATAGGGTAAAGCGGAGGTCACGCCGGGTCATACGTTATCAAAGGAAGCCGGGAGACGGTCGGTGATGTTTTATTACCCCTGTGACTCGTACAGGTGGCCCTTGCTTATTGGATTTCTTGCTCCTTCTACCCCATATATCTTTCGCCTATCTCCTTCCAAATTGCTTCTTGGAATACTACTTGGGCATGGCAGGCCCAAAATTGCCTCATTTAGAATTTGAAATTAGTTTTATTGTTTAATGCTGTCAGGACGGTGCATATCGCGTGACTATAATCCGACATAATCAATAAATGTTTAAAATTACCAAGAACACGCACTCACCCATCGAAACATACAGGAAAACTCTTCATTAGTACGGCGTTATTCCTAAAATTCAAATTCATATTTTATTTATTTTATACACATAAGCTTACAGATAATCATGGACTACTTATCACTCATGCTTTGTCGTCATATTTGCAATATATATATATATATATATATATATATATATATATATATATATATATTTATATATTGCAAATATTACGACACAGCATAAATAATAAATAGTCACGAGATGCAGGCAAATTACATTAACGTGAAAAAAAATCGTAATTAATTAGTCGATATATTGGTAAAAGTTAAAGATATAGGGTCTCAGGCATGTCAAGTATTTCGGTGACTTAATTTTCCTGAACGCTAACGCATATATGATATACCTGTTCTGAACTGAAATAAGCTACTGTGTGTTGATAAGATATATGAGCTGTGGAATTATTTCGAGAAATGATAATCTTGAACATTGTATGCATAGTATGAGAAGAAAATGTAAACTGAATGAATTATAATTACAACTATCGCCGAGCGATCGTAAGGGACCCCCCCCCCCCCCACCCCGAAATACCTTTCCCCAATCAAGGGAGCGATAAGGCCCTGGGTTGATATACCGGCCAGTTAATCTCCTCATATAATTCTGGTAGCGTATATCTAGCTCGCATCCTGTGACCGATTTTTTTTGTAAATGAAAAAAGTTGAAGCGGACTCAGTTGAAAATTATGTTTCTTAGCATGACTTAGTCCTTGCATAACGTGCACTAAGCACAATTATACGTTTAAAAAATATGTTTTTTTTTTTTTTTTTTTGCTTTCATCAGGATATAGGTCGGTAAACTGTTCACGATATAAAGAACCATTTGGATTTGATCAATTTGAAGCAGCTTTTGAATTTTATAATTTTCCTTCTTATGACATGAATCCGAGACAATCGTTATGGCTGTATACCTGCATGCATGCTTCATCGGAAATATGATATGAACAACAGGAAAAGTCTCCACATATATATATATATATATATATATATATATATATATATATATATATATATATATATTGTTACGGAACCTAATATAAACAGATCACGTATGCGTGATGAACACAAATTCTGTAACGGAGATAAAACAAACAAAAAAATCAGATTCTGTAACACTAGGCAGCGTGAACTGTCAAGGGAAATGAATAAAGAAGTCAGTGGTTTTTTTAATAAATAACTATAATTTATTCTTAAAACAACCCTTACAATACAATACACTAAATCAATACAATTATACAGTAAAACAGCGGTATAGCAACAAGTCAATACAATCACACAGAAAATAATGTGCACAGTATCTGGGTACCAACACCATCACAACGATAAGTCCTTTAAATATATACTCTCGGAGAATGACAGTCCAGTGCAAAGCTCTTGTAACAATCCAGAAAGTAAACTGAAGTCCAAATGCATAAAATCCAGGAGAAAATCTTAGAAAATCTATAATTGCCGCATTCGTCGGATAAGGTCCTAGAAACTGACACACTCTTCTGCGTCCGCTGGAATCTGCTCAGCTGCTCTCTGTTCTAAAACACAGCCCCTTTATATACTCTTCACCCCAAGCCGAGAATTTTCCATTTCTCGAACAGTCTTAAAGATCCCACACCACACAGTAAACACGCGTTTCAAGAATAATTCTCTAGAAAAACAGCGCTGTGTGTACCTTTACATACAAGGGTCATCACGATACCTCGGCCAGGCGTGAAAACCTCCAGCCAACATGACAACGAGAGTTCAACCAGGACGGATTAAACATAAAGTGCAACAACAACACGAGTTACGCCCGTGTCACACAATAAAAGGAGCACCTATAACAATATATATATATATATATATATATATATATATATATATATATATATATATATACGTACTGCACTTATATATACCATGCAGGTGTATACACAAATCGTATACTACTGCCATTCTGCATAATATATATATATATATATATATATATATATATATATATATATATTTAATTATGCCATTGTGGTCCGATAGCTCTCCTTACCAAAAGCTGTCCTCTCTCAGTTTAAATACAGAGCGAGAGGAATCATTTGCACAACTATTATATAGGCAGCTTTACAAATCTATTGAATATCTATTCTTATCACTTCTTCTGCTTGATTTAGTAACCATTGTATTACAAGATAAAATCGATTTATGCTATCATTTTACATTCCCATTGTAATGAAGCGAAGCCTCAGATTGCTGGCGGATATAAAACCCATACCTGTCAAACAGTATCCTTCTTATTGTATCGGAGATAATATCAGTGGTATGTTTTTAGTGGTATATAAGTTTTGATAATATTGAACATGCAGCGAGTTTGTGTTGCAGGACCCGTGAAACGTTTGCTTAGCCAGTTGTGGATCCAGAAAATCGCGAACATGGGGGAGCTAATATTGAATTGGCGCTTGATGGGTATTATGAAAACAAATTTCTTAAATTATATATATTTGTGTTTAAATATATATATTTATACAATGTTTATGTGTTACACGTAATACACTTCACCTTATGGAAAATGTTAATAAAATCTAGAGCCATGTCTTTATTAAAGTTTATTCTACTTACATAGGGAGGGTATGCATGGGAGGGGTGTCCCCCTCCTATATGGGGGAATTTTTAGCGAACCTGTGAGCTTATGCGATGGTGCGACGTCGTGCGTCCTCTGTACGTTAACCATAGCTATCTCAAAAACGGCAGAAGCTTGCATCACCAAATTTTTTTGGCAAATAATCAGTCATATGAAAAACTCTATCGGATTTAGTTTATTTTTTTTTTCTAACTGCATTTTCTTAGATTTTATAGGGGAAAAGCTAAAAAAAGCTTTAAAAATCTTCTCCTCCGAAACTGTCCAGCATAATTGACTAATATTTCACAGAAATGAGGAACAATTTTTCTCAAGTTTTTTCGAATGGTTCCAGTTCGGAGATTTTTGGCCGAGTTACAGAAGGTTGAACTTAGTCATCTGTCCAAAAAAGTAAACTAAAATTAAAATCTCAGAAATGGCTAGAGCTATAATCACCAAATTATATACCAATGTTTGTCTCATATGTCTTATTTGAAATTGAGGTATTGGTGATGCCACCTACAGTGATGTGTTTTTTACAAGCGAAAATGTAATTTTAAACTCTTCTAGCTCATACACTGATTTATGATGAAACTGTTAAGCTAATTGGTTTAAACTTAAGAATTATTCTGTGGTAGGGTTCTGCCAGTTTTATAAGAATAGATTGGGCATATAGCTTTAAAAAACATTGTAGCCAATTGAAAAAGGCTTTCTGTGTTTGAAAACAGATTTGACAACATGCTGAGTTTCAGCAGCCAAGTCGAGAGGTCACTCAGTACAAACAGGTGGGGTCAAGACATCACCATGGCAACTGACCTGGCTCTGGCGGGTGTCTAGACAATGTGTCTAGACGTCTAGACACAATGTCTAGATGCAGAATTCCCAGATTATTGGGACTATGTCTTTCAAATGTTTGAAAGAACTTGGTTTGCATTTTAGGCAAATCGGGTTTATCATCAGATCACATGTGAACTGCTGTGCCCTCATTTTTTGTTGACCTCTGACCTTTCCTCGCTTCCTAGCGTCCATTTGTGCGTCTGTTTCCACACATAAACCCCCATATCTCTGGAACCGTTTGACCGATCAAGCTAAAAATTTTGCATAAATGTAGCCCTTTGATAGCTTTATAACATACACTAAAAAGGTGGCGCCACCTGCAAACATTTTTGCACAGCGTCCATCTGTTCATCTGCCTTGGGATAAAATCACTCATATCTCAGCAGTGGTTTGACTTTTCTACTTGAAATTTTGCAGGTTTATACATCCTGGACAGCTTTGTCGATTTAATGACAGGTGGCGCCACCTACATTTACGTTTACTCTGCAGACATTCAAGCTCATATCTCGGGAACCGTTTGACCGATTTGGCCAAAATTTTGCATGGGTATAGATCTCACATAGTTCTTTATCATAGGCAAAACTGGTGGCGAGACCTGCAACTATTTTTGCACAGCGTCCATCTATTCATCTGCCTTAGGATAAAATCACTCATATCTCAGAAGTGGTTTGACTTTTCCACCTGAAATTTTGCAGGTTTATACATCATTGACAGCTTTCTCGATTTTATGACAGGTGGCGCCACCTACATTCACGTTTACTCTGCAGACATCCAAGCTCATATCTCGGGAACCGTTTAACCGATTGGGCCAAAATTTTATATGTGTAATGATTTCACATAGCTCTTCGTCATAGGCAAAACTGGTGGCGCTACCTGCAACCACTTATGCACAGCGTCCATCTGTTTATCTGCTTTGGGATAAAATCACTCATATCTCAGCAGTGATTTGACTTATCCACCTGAAATTTTGCAGGTTTATACATCCTGGACAATTTTCTCGATTTTATAACAGGTGGCACCACCTACATTCACGTTTACGCTGCAGACATCCATGCTAATATGCAACACACACTCTATTCCCCTTGCCACTTAATCCATGCCTCACTTCACCCGTCCCACTGATTTCTGCGGATACACGAAGTCGCTTGTCGACTACCCATATTTTAGTTTTAAAATGTCCTAGTCTGAAACTTGCAGGTCCGAAACGTCCATTTTGCTGAAATCATAATGACTAAGGTAGATATGCAGGACTTAAGAGGATCAATATTAAATTTTAAAAATAAACCTCAATTCATACTCCCAAACTTTGCACAGGTTCGCATTAGGCCTGTAGGCCTTTGAGATATGCAATGAAAAGAGGACATTTTGAGGCACCCTTAACTAAAGATTATGAGGATTTTCTGTTCCTCAACTACAACTGTTCCTCCTACTACTTTTTTCTTGCACAATGTATTAAAACTTTAGGGGGCTTGGGGTTAACGTGTGGCTGACTTTAACATTTATATTTCTAAATAAAAATGGGATATATAAACTGGAAAGTCAAAACATTCAATAGTTTGTAAAATTTTGATGTCAATGGTTAAATACGCACCTATGTTTAAAATTTGCAAAATGTCATATTTTAAATGTAAAGGTAAAATAATTGATACGTTTAAGTCAAATGAAAATGGACCCCCTTTTTCAGTCACCGCAACCCTTTTTGAAGGGTTTAAAACAAATTTTCGGCCTGGATCCCCCTTTTCCGGACCTGGGAACCTTTTTTAGGTTTTTCATTAGTCCTCCTACATGGTTTGGATCCCCCTTTTTTTAATTCCTGGATCCGCCCCTGGTATTACATGAAGCTGCACCTCGTACTGTATACATATATTAAAGGTATTAGTGTGTCTAGCTTGTCTAGCTTCTGACTTGATGCTGGGACATTGTTGTGGGTGAATTGCACAAGGGGATCCGAGCTGCAGGGTGGGTGCTGTTTGTCGGTTCCAGTTGCTCTCCTATTGTTCTGTTCGGTATTGGACAAAAGTGATGGACGAAATCGCTGGCGGGTGGTTGTTGTTATACTGTCGCTTATGATTCGTCATCGAAGGATCAGTCCCCAGTCTGTTATGGATATTATTGTTTAACAACAGAAAAAGACCTCTGCTCTCTGCTTAGACAATCCTGTCACCAGATGTTCAATTCTTCACCTGAAAGACCGCGAAAACTGCCCGCCCATGTGAAAGTTTATACTGTGCGGTTCGCGGAAATAAAGCTACCGAAATGACTTCCCCATTTTAGAAAGCAATACGTGGAAGAAGAGTTAATCTTGTGCACCAAGAGCAATTCAGTAAATAAAATTATATTTTAATACATTGTTAATGGCTTACAAGAAGGACAAAATTGTTTTATAGGCGGTCAGACAAATCCATTTACTACATACACAAATGTCAGTGTCCCTTGCCAAGTGTGTATTAAAATGTATGGTTGGCATGAATAAAACGAATTCAAAATGTGGGTCAAATTGGATCACTTTAAGTAAATGCCCTTAATGGTCAGTAGAAAGGAAAAGGCTGAAGGGAACTAAAATTCTCATGCTACTTAATTGTCACGTTCCCTTCCAATCTAAAGCCGGTCTTAATTCAATACAGTGTGAAATGCAATAAATTAAAATTGAAAAGGGTTTTGATTTCATCGATTTTTATAAGGATCAGTAGTGTACATCAATATTGTATAAAAAATAATAATATATACATTGTATTAGACATTTTTAGATAGTTAAACATTTCATAGATAATATGCGATTGGTAAGTGCTGAAGCCACAATGGACATTCGAGAAAATAATGCTCCGTACGCTCACGAATATTACCACACATACATTTACAGTAATAACCTAACCCCATTGTAAACAGATCATACTTAAGACTGCTGCATCCGATATCCAGTTTGTCATGTATAATACTTTAACATTCCTGTCACCAAGATAAAAAACGAACTGCAGCTGGGTTTGATATTTTTTGACAATTTGTTTCTAAATTCTTGAAATGATGGGGACATCTTGATATACTCTTTCATTTCACTCCGGAGGCGGGCACAGTGGGGAAAGAATGAGTAAATATGTTTCGTTCCGGCAAATAATACCGTCAATATTTGAACGAGTTTGCTAGGGATACCTATCAGAGCTTTCTTGCGAAGCAACAAGAGGGAGCAAGGATGCAGGGTAGGGTGGAGCAGAACCTTTTATGATTTAATCAAATATTTCAAGTTCAGTCGTTCCCATCAGAATCCTGCAAGAAGTGAACTGTGCGATGAAGTCGGTATTCCACCACTTAAAACAAAACACGCGCTGTCTCAAACTGTTGAATCATCCTTATTTTATTATCATATTCCAAAACTAGTCTCACACAACTGAAGTTGATATTTTCGAATGACTCGCGACCAAGTTTATATTTTAAGGCTTTTAAATGTTTTAACTAATAAGTGCATTCTTATGGATAAAATTGATATATTCTGTCCATGAGAGATCTTTAGATATGATGATGTCAAGGTGTTTATGATGGACACTGAGAGGATACTGGTGTTTGACATGGTTAATCTTTGCTGATGTCGAGTTTCTGATATGGCAACCGTCATTTGAATATTTAATTTAACCAGGTATAATTTGGCCCACTCAAGTATTTTGATAAGATCTGACACTGAAGATTGTGGAGTTATTGTGAAGTTCACGGTTGTGCTCCTAGAGTTGTCGCGCAACGTTTCGGATGTTACATTTTGTCTCTGCCTGCATTACATGATTAACCAGGAAGTTCAGCAGGACTCTGAGAGTATTGTTTCAGGAATGGAGAAGGATCGAGACTGCTCTATATATTTATCGCATGCCCGGCTACCACCCTTCCTCTTGCAGAGGTGTACGATTGATGCCTCGATGATGGTCGGGAAGTGGTTCCCTTTAACATGAATGACTGTAACAGCAAAGTGAGTAAAGTGCAACCTGTTTTGCAGAGTTCTGCTATCACTTCATCATTAATACCTGACAGAGGGTTGATTATAGTTTGAAATTGTTCACCACATCAGTTTAGCTTCGCGTTGCTTCTGTATTTGATAATAGCTGCTATGATCGGTTTTAGTTCATATCGTACTAGTGGTTAAAACATATATGAAGGATAAGTATGACTGGTAAATGGAAAATTCATCTAAGTATTGTGTTTAAAAATCATTTCATCGTGCGACTACTTCAAGAAAAGACGCTTTCAAGTACAGTAGATCTGAGCGGGCTGCTTTCGGTGCATGGATAACATGGCTACGGAGCATGCTTCTAAATTTTACCGGATAATTGCAATGATGCCCCTTAATTCACACCGTAGAAACTGTGTGTCCTCCTATACACAACAGGCCTCAAAAATAAGAAAATGCAGTAACCTTCATCCGATAACTTAATTGTCAATTTCTCTTTGTAAACGGACACGTAAAGGTACCTGAAATCACAGAGTGATTATAAAATTAATGAAAAAAATAATATAAAAGCATGTATTTCTTCATATTATTTCCTTAAGGTAAATATCTATTGACAACTAATAATTTAATTCACACCGTAGAAACTGTGTGTCCTCCTATACACAACAGGCCTCAAAAATAAGAAAATGCAGTAACCTTCATCCGATAACTTAACTGACAATTTCTCTTTGTAAACAGACACGTAAAGGTACCTGAAATCACCGAGTGATTATAAAATTAATGAAAAAAAATAATATAAAGGCATGTATTTCTTTATATTATTTTCTTAAGGTAAATCTCTATTGACAACTAATAAAAAATATCCGATTGAGAACCACCTAAATGCTTTAAAGTAACTTTACCTTGTTCTGTTTTTCTGTAGGTATATGACATTGACCTTTGTTTCCAGATCCCCACTATGAAAAAAAAAATATTTTCTTCTTATACAGAACCAAGGATCATTCTTCGTGCTACGTATTCTTTTTTCCAGGGCATGCAGCTATCGGCAGCAGGCGCAAAGATCATCTGTAAGGAAAATTGAGCAAAACTGGTTAGTGTGGAAAGAAGCGCCACATCATGCTGGCCGTCAAAAGAAACCCACCCACGTTAACTGTAAAGACATTTTAATCTATAGCTTGTACAATTAATTTTGCCATAGTTCCTGAGTGAAATAAACTGATCTCCATAGACGTTTATAAGTTGTCAATACATTATATTCAACATGATAATGAATATTATATATATATATATATATATATATATATGAAAATATTGCAATACGATATCACTAATCAAAATTCATTAGTAAATGAGTGTTGCTTGAGTTCACACTGCTTCTATTTATCTTTACAGCCATTCATTAAATTATGCTTCCAAAGCAAGGGTGTCATTAGTGTATAATGTTGCACGAATCTTATTGCAATTTCGCTTTTGTATTCCTGTTTTCATTTACAACTCTTAGTCATGGAGGAATTGTTTCATCTGACGATTATACATATGCATGTTTGGATAAATAACAAACCAACAATGATATTTTTGTGTTTTACAATATCAGATGATTTTTTAAAGATGAACTGATCCACAAAAATCACACGCATGCATGAAATTTTTTACGTACCAGCCTTGGATTTGTCGGTGTGTCCTTAGAGTATTGTATTATCCCTATAGGCTTAACACTTTTTCCTGGCGTTCCTTCCTTTTTCTTAATCCATAACTTTTCTAATATTAAAAAGGATCAATATTTCATTAACAGCAAGTGGTCAAACATTTTTAAACCAATTCTTCGTGGATGAATTACCTTGGTTTATTTTTCACCTTGTTAACTTTACTGATTTTGCTTTCATTTTACAGGGTTCATCGTTCGCAATTTCCCTTCATTTTTCATTTCCAGTGTCTTCTTCTGGACAAGGTAACAATGGTTTTATAAAATCGGTTATGCTGTTGTTTCATCCAAGGGACTTGCCCTGCTGATCATAAGCAGTGGTTACATACACTGCAGTTATTCCACATCTCATTTACTTTAACCGCTGTTAGGTATAAAACACGTTTTACATTTTGCATCCAACTCCACTTCTTAAACCCTCGACACACCGTCAATATAGGTTTGATTAAAATTCTTTGCCTAGTGCCAGGCTTGGTGGTGAAATTGCGCAAAAACTTATAATAAAAAAAACAGCGGTTAAAGCGAAGGAGATCCGGAATGACTGCAGTATATAACTGCTGCGTAAGGAGAGTGCTTGCTAACGTGATCATCCATGAACCATTCGGGCTGGAACAAACCCTACACCAGACATTTCCCCAACTTAACTAGTTTTGTGCCAAATTATTCGAAATTCTGGATGATACTCCAGCACGGGGCTTACATCTGACGTTATCGTCAGATTGAATCTATATCTCGTTCTAGCCCGGCTTAGGCCCGCCGACCTCATGGCTGCCGGGATTTTTTTTATTCCTTAGCTCAGTAGCAAAGAATGGTAATCTCAGATATAAGAAATCACGATGTTATTTCCCGAAAGTGTGTAAAGCCGTATCAGACCGTCTGCTCTTTCACTCCACTGTTTCTTGCTGCATTTCCGTGTACGCTTGAAACTTAATGTACGATGAAAAAATATTTCTTAACATTTAACTAATACATAAATGAAACGTATGAAAATAGTTTACTTATATCTATTCAAATGCATGGGGGCATTGTCGGTTAATAATGTTTTATCATGGACAAGTTTGTTTTATTATTGAATCTGTTCTCTGTATTTACCACTCAAAAAACTGTTTTGACATTAAAGAAAAATGATCTATGCAGATGTTCATCATGTCCGAGACAGGAAGAAAATTGAAAAATGATATAAAGTCTGCCAGACAGCGGTCGTCCTTTATTAATCTCCAAAAGAAACATATATCTAATTTACTGTTGCCATCTTCATGGCTCACAAACTGGATTGATTTACAAGGATTCAAATGTACTTTTATTGGGAACAATGTCATCTGATACATTTTTGTATCATAAAAGGTGAAAAGGGTGTGAAAGTTCTCTTAATATCGTACATGAATTTTCTACAAGAAAGGCTTAAACTATCATTTACCTTCTGTCTTAATCAAATAATGTCAGTCATGCTCCATTCGCATGGGAGAGGCCTTTTGGTTTCACGCATTTTTGACAAGGTTCGTTAGGGTTGATCAATCAGCATATAAGAAATCATAATATATCAGGTATTTTTATATAATGGCAAATGCAAAGAGAAGATTAATCGACAATGTGGAACAGTTCGAGCATTACTTCAGGACAGTGGGATTTTTGGTATAATGGTAAAATCAATTTAAACTTTAAACTGTAGACAGTTAACTCCGCGAATGTTTGTTATTCGAAGAATCGGAAAATGCTGTTATTTTTATTTCAGATGAAAAGAATCACAAAAAATGCAAGATAAAGATTCTTATGTTTCTGTGACATCTGCTTGGTAAGTTCAGATGTTTATAGGAATAACATAGTGGAAATCAGGTTAAAATATGATGAATTGCCATAATTTTTATACTATTGTTAATGTTATGATATTAGCCGGGTTACAGAGCAGTCTGCAGTATCAAACAAAATACGGACAAGCGTTATTTGAATACACACACACACACATCAAGTTGCAGACTGCAAACAGCAACAGTACCCTCCACACTCATCCTCTTCTTTACCTTTTCCACTTCAAATGGACAGTCACACTCTCACAATCTCACCCACTGCTGTCTGTATCTATTAGGCTGGCTGTTTCTTGCAAATATTCTAAAACATTTCTGACATCAGAAAAAGACGCCATAATTGTTATGTGCAATTAGATAAAAATGCGGGTGGGGGATTCAAATCGGACCAAGATCTGTGTTAATGCTTCGCGTTCACTTGAAGCGTTTGGGGGATTCTCTATTGCAAATAAAGCTGCTCGACCAAATATCCCAAGCCCAACTAGATCTCATTAAATCGAACCGAAACAATAGACACCATTCGTTATTTTAGGTATTTTAGGCGATGTCAAACTTCGTCAATAAACTTACGCTCTTTACACAGCGATGTACCTATAGGCCTACTACCTATATCGTAAACGCTGTTTGTTTTGACCTCGTATCCCGAATCACTACACCAGAGGGGAGCACTGTAGTTGTCCAATCAGATCAGACCCTGTGCTGGTTTACCAGCCAAGCGAGGAATACTCGGAGCCAATGTTGTTCATTTCGTTTTGAGTGACAGCTCATCGCTCCGGCAACCGTTTGAACAGGCCACAGGCTCAGAGAGAATGGCCCCACACGTCCTTGTGTACATAGGATGCCCGGCCGGTGAGCTGTAATTCAAACGAAATGAACCATCATAGGTTCCGTGCGCACCTCGCTGGCTGTTTCCGTTTTGCTGGCAAGCGATACATGGATACGCTAACATGGTCGTAATGACATAATCGAATCGGTCGATGATGCAAGAACGTAGAGGGAGCAATTAAAATTCGACTAAATTTTATTAAGAGTAACCACCTGAGTGCACCTGAAGCGCACTTGAAGCGCAGCTATAGGCGGAGCCATGATGCGTGTCGAGTGTTTTTTAACTGGCATTTGGCTGGCTGCTAGACTACGACCCACCACATAGTGTCTAAATGTATCATAAACGGTCAAACCAGGCAGCGGGAAAATCAGTAGCTTCTTTAGAAACGCAAGATTTCCGCTGCCTCAGGAGCGTACAATAAACTTTCATCAGATGAGTGAAAAGTGATAAATAAAAAACCTCATTGACGGGACCTTTACGAAAAATGAGGTGAAGTTCAAAATTTAAAAAAAAAAGCAGGTATAAACACTCAAAAAGCACATTTCAGAAATCTGATAAAAAAGATAATTTGGAAATTTATGTTTTATCATGAATTACGTCTGCCAATATGATATCTATCTAATCTATCTATCTAATATATTTGCCATTCTCTATGACTATTTCTTTCATTAGAGATGAAATAAGAAAAATCCGCAAAGACCAATAGAGCTCTGTTTCCATGTGCACGTATATGCGGGAACAACATTCTTGTTTCATTGAGCCATTATATGCCTGAACCAGCAGATGTATATACTGGTACAGTGGATCTACCAGTTCTCCTTAAACAAGATGCTGAAGTGACGTCATTTTTACCGGGAATCGCTGAGTTCATGCAGGTCCTATGCGTTGATATCGCTCTTGTAGCGATGTTCACGAATATACGCACATAAGCTGACAGACATATGGTAACAACACGGTTACAAAATCGTATGAGCGATTTTTCACGCATATACGCGCACCTAGAAACACAGCTGGAGCCGTCATATCGACGCATTGCGGATAAATTGCCTTCTTCGCTTAGCTTTTATGGTTCTTCATGTAGCTTAAATCTTTTGAATGGTGTTGCAATGATAGGTTCTTTGATTAAGGGTTTCTGGGTAATATCAATAACACAGAAAATGGAATGATACTTCTATTATTGGCCAATTTCATATTCAAAACAACTGACATTGCTGTTTTACATTTTATTTTTAAGATCCCAGCCTTTTACGTTTTGTGTGAACCTAAATTTCATTCCATCATGCTGTAATTACAGGTTATGATGCTTTGGAAAGAATCATGTCTAGACGGGAATTCAAAAACCATTGGGTTGCTTGGTAATAAACCATAGTGTTCGATGGGAAAACCTCTCCAAATCATTTCAAATGTTACTCAGCTTCTGGTTCATCCAAAGATATACGATATAGTTTCTTGCAGGGCTTAACTGTGAAAAAAAAAATTTTCTTGTAAATTGTCAAAAACAATACTTCTTGCTACTCATTCTATTCGAGAGCACTCAGTGGTCTTCAGAAAGCGCAAAACATCTGCCAGGACATTGGAGCAAAACTTGTTAGTATTGAAACAGACGGAGAAATGAGACACATCAGACGGGTCGTTAAGGGGAGGTCTAGCAGTTGTCAAGTTCAAAGACATTTTCCATCATGCTTGTATAGAAATTTCTCTTTCAAACCCCTGTACACAATCTATTTTTCTTCAATGTATTTAAACTTTAAACACACGTAAACAAATAAATAACAGATGCAACAATTGATTAATATCATAATGCATAAAATTCCGTCCACAATATTTAAGTAATAACACTTCTGACATGTATAAAGCGTTTTTTTCGGGCTTTGTTGATTGTGATAAAATAAAATTTAAGACACTGTTGTGGAAACTATAGTCGGCATACACATATGTGTAAGTGTCTTTAATCTAGTAATTATATAGGTATGCATAGGTGACATTAAATATACATTTTCTTTTGGTCTTTCGATTAATTTACATTTCTTAACATACAAATTGGGTTGGAACCGGGTACTACAAACGGTAATTCGTCACGCTTTAGATTATTTGACAAGAACAGTATATCTTTTCAGCATCGATGAAAGACCAAGGACGCCGGATAATGGACATAATGGTACAGATGTTCATGAAGAAAGGAAATGGATATGGAAAGCGACAGGAAAATCTATTGGCTATACCAGCTGGGCCTCTTATGAACCTAATAACCTGATGTTGGATGAACATTATACATTGTATTTGACACCATGTACAGCTGAGAATTTCCGTGGCGGGGTAATGTGTGAGAAAAAAAAGCTTCAGTTCTTTAACTCAGCCTCGTCAAGCAGAGATATTAGAAAAAAATTGTACTTAAACAGAGGTAGCTGTCGATTTTTACAGATAGATTCTGCGTAATCAAATTCATTGATAAAATTCATTTCTTTTATCCCATCCATTGTTATACCCGACAACAGTCGATGATATTCGGGATGATGGAAAAACGATACATTCATAAAATCCCTAAAAGTATAACAACTATTACTGACATTAATTAGTGTTCTAAGATAAAGAATAAAAAAATGAGTAGCTATGATCGCATCCAGAGTTTGGCGCTGGGGCTTTGTTGTGTGTGACCGTATTACGCCCGCGCAACCAAACATGCCAATCAAGTACAAAATAAATGCACGGTGTAAAAATTCCTATGAAAGGACAAGAGGAAAATTTGTTCATCTGACGTAGACTGGCCCAGTCGATGCAATGGTTCAGACTTATTTCCTCCCACTAGCAAAGCCATAAACTTGCACTGGCTGTGCCGCGACGTTCAGAACAGGTACTGCCACTTCGCGACAAATTATCTAACTAATTTATAGCTCTCTGACCTTTAGTGATAAGAGCTTGCACTGACTTACCTCCATCGGTAGATCTAAAGAAAACACGTTTTATGTTACGCATTTTAGTAGCAAATCTTAATACTAAAGCCCTGGCAGGACTACATCTGACGAGGCTGATATGAATCTCCTGTTTGTGTGTAATAAATTATTTTCAACAAACTTGTCAAGGTAGTTTAGTGTGATCCATGTGAATCGACTTATAGTCAGATAATGGTAAATAAAGCAGTCAGTGTTGTTGAATATACTTGGAACTCTCTTCGGTTCTTTCTTGGTAACACATGCAGGTGATGACTGGGAAAGAGACGGTGAAAACCCTGCAAGTTGTATGAAAAAAAAAATTAACTGCTGTAATTTTTTTCCGTATCAGCACTGCATAATGACAGGTAACTTAAAATACATCTGGTAAATTGTTCATGCAATTGTACAGTCGTTTTATCAAATCAACAAATGGCATGCCATGGCATATATACATGTAAATATATATATATATATATATATATATATATATATTGTAACAGGTATGTTTCATTGTGTAACATGTGTGTCACGATTACGTGATCTGTTGTTTTAGGTATATATATATATATATTACAGAGGCGCTTCATGCATCTTGTAAAGGAGCAAGTGTATAAAGGGAAGTTATCTATACAACAAGAATCGTGAACAAAGAGACCGGTCAGCCAGAAAATATGTCTAAATAAGTGGCACTCAGGATAATTCAAACTTCTTCCATTTTCAAAGGAACCCATTTTCCAGGCGAACTAAACTTACTTCCATGGAACTAATTCCTACATCGGACCAGAAAATGGTCATAGGATGGCTTTATATAATACCAACCATCTTCCGTCCCACTAATTTAGTGTTTTCAAGCAAACAAATATACTCGCCTTGCCATCCTACTAATACACGGAAAATTAACTAGAGAAAATCTTAAAATCCATTTATCATGGTCCGTTGGAGTCTTTTACAATGAATTATTCCGAGTTATATAAAACATATTCAGCTGTATATATATGTGTAGTGCTAGTTAATTGCTTCTCTTGACACCAATTCCAAATATATTGACTTTTGACAAACATGTGTGAACCACCCAAAGGTTCATTGAATATATACGAAATCCAGTAAATTATTTTATATGGAATGGTAAAAAAAGGTGAAGCATAACACGACAGTTAGCCCATGCATACAGCAAAGGTAGTCTGAATCTACCAGATGTTAAAATAATGATAAAAGCTTAGCAACTTTTATGGATAAAGAGACATTTTCTTGAACAAGGAAATCCATGAACTAAATTGGTAACAAAACATAAAATCCATTTATCATGGTCCGTTGGAGTCTTTTACAATGAATTATTCCGAGTTATATAAAACATATTCAGCTGTATATATATGTGTAGTGCTAGTTAATTGCTTCTCTTGACACCAATTCCAAATATATTGACTTTTGACAAACATGTGTGAACCACCCAAAGGTTCATTGAATATATACGAAATCCAGTAAATTATTTTATATGGAATGGTAAAAAAAGGTGAAGCATAACACGACAGTTAGCCCATGCATACAGCAAAGGTAGTCTGAATCTACCAGATGTTAAAATAATGATAAAAGCTTAGCAACTTTTATGGATAAAGAGACATTTTCTTGAACAAGGAAATCCATGAACTAAATTGGTAACAAAACATAATTGGGGGTGTTGCATGCCTTCATAAGAACGAATATTGATGTATCTATACCGGTAATTCCAAAGTTAATTCAAACGTTTTATAAAAAATATTTCATGTCATGGGCTGATGTGTTAAAATGTACTTCTGAGTACCCAGCTAAAGCTATATCCAAGCCATTATGGAATAACAAATTGCTGAAAATTGGTAACAAATCTGTATTTTATAACAAACACTCTACCTTAGGCATAAATTTTATAAGAGACCTGATGAACACTGATGGATCATTTAAAAAGAAAAATTATTTTGGTGTTACTTTAACATTTTTACATACATAACAACTGCAGTCAGTCATCAGCTGTACACCCAGGAAGTTGTGTGACATACTTGATTATTAACATTTGGAGAACAATAATATTAACAGTAATATGGTATTGATTAAGAATGTACAATTATTATATCATATATTACCTATTGTTATGTTCAAAATTAATCTGTAAGAAATACATAGGTGACATAACTAGTATCAGAAATAAAAAATATGGTGAATACTTGGATGTATCTATTGAGGGAGGACGTTTCTCAGACATATAGGCCAATAGTATGTATCACTGGACCGACACCAGGGAATTCCAGGTTAAAATCTTAAAGAATTACTTTCCAGTCAATGCTCGCCTGTATAAACAGAAATCAATAGGGGGTGACAGATGTGATTATTGTTTTTTATATAGGCAGTCATTATTCCTCCTATTTTGTCAATGTATGGTTAGAAAGAATATATATATATACATGTGTGTAGGGGAAATCCGTGTAATTTGGACCCCTTAAAGAAAATCTTTGAAAATTTTAAATATATAAATCATATAAAAATTGTAAAATCATTTTTATTGAGGAACCTGGTACAAGAACACTTTACTGTGAAAGTAGTCTTGCAAAATTAATATTACCGACTTTAAAGTCAGTGACAAAATAATTAATTCTGGTCCATATTACACACTCTTAATGTAATATGGACCACATAAAAGTGTAATTTGGACCATTACCTCAACAGATTCAAATAAAGTTAATATCTACTTCAAAAGCAGAAATATTATTTTATACTCTTAAGTGACCAATAATGAAGAAAAACATAAATCTAGGCATAAAAGCCAAACATGTTTTCCAGTTTATCATGAAGGAAAAAGAGTTATAAAACATATCGTCGATAATATTCACTGTAAATACAGCTTGCATGGAGGCAAAAATTAAACAAGAGTGAACGTAATACTGCAGTTACAATTAACATTTTTATTTCAAGTTAAAATCGACTTCAAAAACGGAAATGTTATTTTAACACACTTATTTACCTATATATGCATGAAGAAGAACATGCACCTAACATAAAAGCCAGACATGTTTTTTTATTTATTCCTCAATGGGTGTGCAATTAATATACTCTCCTGTATAGGACTGTAATAGAATATACCCCCTCCCAATATCAACCCCATATATGCGTCTATATATATATATATATATATATATATATATATATATATATATATATATATAGTTACGTAACCTAATAACAAGCATAAATTTTGTTACGGAGATAAATAAAAGTCAGATTCTGTAACAATAGGCAGCGTGATATGTCTAGGGGAATGAATAAAGAAGTCATTGGTTTTTTGTTAACAAATAATCATAATTTATTCTTAAAACAATCCTAATATTACAATACACTAAATCAATACCATTACAGTGTAACAACAGTATAACAGTAAATAAATACAGTTACACAGTATAATAAATAAATTGTACAGTACCAGAGTGTCCGGATCCTAGGCTTTGATTCTGGATACAACCACTGTCACAACTCATCAAGTCTTTTAAAACATATAATCCAGATGAACAGTTCACGTAAATCTTCTCAGAGAATAATAGTCCAATTCAATCCCGAAATCAATCTGTTGTAATCCAAAAGTGAAGTTCTGGTAATAGTCCAAAGGCAAACTGAAGACTGAATAAAATCTGTTACAAAGTTCGAAGAATATCTTCAGTGCTGCAATTATCGGAAAGGTCCACAAACTGACTCACACTCTTCCATCTCCGATGGAATATTTCTCTCTCCCCTCGGCTCTAAACACACACCTTATTTATAACTTTTTCACCCAAAGCCCAGAAACTTCTATTTCACGAACAATCCAAAGAACACAAAAATACATAATACACACGCGCCCAAAAGGATAGACCTGATCATTCCAGACTAGAACAAAGAACGCTGTGTTTCTACACCTCAGAGGTCAACTAGTACGGATTACATGGAGCGCTGTGTCTCTACACGCCATAGCAACGCCCTAAGCCTGCGCTACACGAATCAGAATGTCAACAGCGCACAAAAAAAGAGACACCTGTAACAATATATATATATATATATATATATATATATATATATATATACATATATATATATATATATATATATATGTCGTCGGATGCCCACTTGCCATATTTGCCTTTTGCTTTCCTGGATACCCGCGTAGTCATGTCGGCTAGTATGCCTACTAGTCTTTTAAATGTGCTTTTGTTTGGGTAAAGGTATGTTTCCATGTGCGCGTATATGCCTATGAGCGTATATTCGCGTGAAACAATAGGTGTGTTTCCATGTGCCCGTATATGCGTACATGCGTGAACTGGCAGACGTAGGCCTAGGCCTATATATTTGTACAGTGGATCGAGCAGGCCTTCCACAATAAAATGCTGAAGAAACGTCATTATACCCCGAATCCTGTGGCGATTTTCACGCAAATACGCTGACAGACACATGGAAACACCCCAGTTACAAAATCATATGAGTGATTTTTCACGCATATGCGCATATACGTGCACATGGAATTACCCAGCCCTTGAGTCAATATCAATGTAATCTAGGAGAAAGAAATAAATCGAATGATATATTCCTTTGATGTGTAAAATGAACCACCTGTGTGTAATTTGGACCACCGGTCCATATTACATTAAAGAGCCTGGTCCATATTACACACAGCAAGTCGATATGCAGATTTTGACCCTGACCTTATTTACATATTATTAGCCAAAATCAAATTGGCCAGTTCTAGACCCATGTTATAAAGCTGTGTTTTGTTGAGACATGATGGGATCTTAATTCATTGAATAAAAGTCAGAATAGGCTACTTCGATATTTATATGCATGGAAAATAAGAACAAACTATGAAATTTTAATATCTTTAAGGTGAATATTCGCCAAAACTTGCACCTAGCTTTCCTACACCGTTGTTGTATGCTTCAAAATGGTCGATGCTACAGTGACGAACTTGCCTCGTGTTGGTACTATTTTTCCAAATATGGAAATTTTGGGTGTTTCAAAATACACAGGGGTCCAAATTACACGGATTTCCCCTACCTTGTCTAAAGAAAATTGGAATATCAAGACAATTATTTTTTAGCAGTGCATGTATACATATGTATAGCCTACTCAAACTCTAAGACAAATTACTTATACGTACCGTATAGGCCAAGCAGGCCTAATACACCGTTTGTCCGTGTTGTTTTGAACTATATTTTGTAATAGGCCTACTAGAGGTACAAACTCAGACTGTTCCACCAAACTGTGAACAAGTTTTTTAGGGCGAGGGGTATTTTTTCTCAAAAAAGTCATTTTGAAATGATTATATTACACGGGAAACCGGGGCATAGATTATTTTATATAAAGGGAAAAGTCTAAAAACTTGTCGGTAGGTCTACCTTAGACCTAGACCAATATTATTTTTAAAATGTAAAGCAGACTTGGTAGTATGAAAAATTTCCATGAAAAAGAAGAAAAGTTCCTGTTCGGCAGAAGATGTCTCACGTTACGAAACACCCTAGACATAGGCCTAGGCCCAACAAATTTGGCTTACCTAATTTTTTTACACTGCGCAGAAATTCTGAAATCTCAAGTATTCACTTTATTTTAAAACCCTTACCCTGTCTCTCACACAAGAGTGATTTCCCTCAATAAGCGGTCCAAGTAAAGCTGCGTGTCCATTTATGCGGTGCGAAGTGCGTGCGGATGGCCATGTAGCCGCGAGTACGGAAACGCATGGGAAAACGCATGCGGAAACGTGCCATTTTGTAGAGATGAAACAGAGTGAGAGACTTTAAAGACGCACTGAAAAACGTATCTAACGGACACACACACACAAAAAAATATCCGCATATACTTATCCGCACCGCATTGGTACAAGTGGACACGCGGCTTAACTATCACAATATTCCATCTCCATCCATCTAATATCAGCTGCCAAATCAGCCCCTTTTAGTAGCGCCCCGCACCCCTTATTACTTGCGCGCTCGGGAGAAAACTTATTTTAAGAGTTCATTTTGTACAGAACCACCTCCGGCGGAAGGGACCTCACGGCAGAAACAAGCATCCATGGGTGTCTTTGAGGTAAGGACTTTACGGAATAAGTAATATGTTGTAAGCATGCGCATGTGATATGTTGGCAGGCGTTTCCTTGAATTGTAACATATTTTGAAGTTTGACAGTTGAGACAAATGAAGTAGTTCCGGTCGTTCCACAGTGCCCAGGCAGAAGAGGTTCACTTTTGAGTAGAAACGACATCTGGTGTAAGGATTAGAAAGGAGGTGGTTTTCAAAACCCGGAACCGCACGAAACCCGGACACTAATTTTATGTTCATACCGGAAACAATATCCGTACAGGATGTCTTTTGTCATCAAATTTTTACTTTAAGAGTCATTAGGTGGATTTTAATTCGTCATGAAAGTGTCACTTTACTATCTATTTTAAAAAGACAGGAATAATATATTCCGAAATCCGGGATACATGGATCAGGGTATTAGATATTGCGGCATAATGGCCGCCCAAGACGCCACAGGTTGCATCGGCTGCTACGAAAGTAACATGATGCCGTTATATTTGCCGTAAAAGTAAGTATTCTGTGAAACCGCATGCGTAATTCAAGCATGTAAGTAAAAATTCATTTTTTGGAATGGGCAAACCAAGGGGACGGTTGAGGCTATACAACACATAGTGAGTTGGTGACATACTCTCACACTGTCACAGTGGCTGACCGAGTGTGACTGCGATTTCTGGCGGCTGTCATTAGCTTGTTTAGGGGTATTCGACTGGTCGATTTTCAGTAGCACGTTTTCCTCGTTCTACTCATTTTATATTCAACTGGTAGCTTGTGTAATGTTTGAACAGGGCCAATTGCGATATTTCTGTACATTTATGTCCCACCCGTAACACCAAAATTTATTGTAATAGAAATCTTAATTATTTATCTTTTATACATGTACATAATCTGATATAATTATCTCAGAAATCTCCCAGCTCCCACGTTCCTCTATGGTTAGATAATGATAAATCAATATTACAAAGTCATCATAATCTGTCCCCCCCGTAACACACACTGTTCCACCTTGCTGGTCCCAGGATTTACTTGATGGAAACTTTCCTTTAACTTGCATGTACCTGAGGCAATGAGACACCTGATAGGTCGAATAAGTTCAGCTCAATAGTCTTACTGTTAAATATATTTAGACAAAAAGTGTTACGGGTGGGACATATTTGATAGAAATACAGTTTTAATTAATATTTACATCTAATTTATACATTAATAAGACAATAAAACAAGTCACAAACCCAAAATTTACCATGGACTATTGAAAATCAAGGCACAGTATATTTCTTTTTAGAATATAATATGAGGAATTTGTCAAATTTGCAAAAAGAAAGTCTATGGAGGACCGTTACAGGTGGGACAAAGCCTGGTGATGCTATTTACTTTTACAACAGATATGTTTTAATATTCCTTTTTATTGATGAATTTAATGGTGAGAAAATGCTATAAAATAACCTGCACAGTCATTCTGTTATTCTGATGAAAAGTTGCAGCCGTTAATTTATAAAAAATAACCCAGCATGGCTACTCTTTGAAATAATTGCTTAAAATATGCTTATTAGTACAGTCCATTAAGCACTGTAAAAGTACAGAATATGTTAAATAAATGTACTCATGTTTTCCCAACCTTTCAATTTTGCAAGTTTCTTTTTGGAATCCATACCATTATTGTTACCATTATTGACCGTATCTGTCTTTAATGTTACCTTTCACTGTTATATGTCTTTATCAACTAATTTACTAAAACATCTGTCATAATATGCAGTTTCCCTTTAATATTTGCTTATATTTTAAATGATTTAAATAATCTATAATGTTGAAAACATAATAAATTAAATTAAATCCAGATTGATCCAGGGAAAGAAAATTTTAGACATTAAATATAAATAAATAATAATATGATAAATTGCCTTCCTGAAAATCTTAAGTATTAACCAAAGAAGGCCTAAAAAGTACAGTAAAACATATATTAAAAGTATAGTATTACCTTTAAAATGAGTTGAAGAAGATACCATCAAAGTTAACATGAAAGGAGTTGTTAAATCTTATTTAATCTGCAGCGAGCAATATTCTTTGTCTTGTTACGGGTGGGACAATGTTACGGGTGGGACACGTTACGGGTGGGACAAAATGATGTGTCTTTGACATGCTGTATAATAAATTCAGAGGACAAGCATACAGATTAGGCATGACAAAACAGTTCAGGTTTGTGCTTTTCTGTATAAAGGTTTAAGGTTTATCTATTCTCTAATTTCACACTGCTATTCCACTGTTACGGGTGGGACAGTTATGATTGACAATACCAACCTTTTTGGATGAAACACATGATTCTGATTTGTTAGAGTGACATGTAACCCAGACACATATGAAATATTAATCTCACTTATATTCTGGTCAGTGTAACACAAAATGCAGTTCCTGGTTAATAATCATGACAATTGCAGCACTACCTGTTACGGGTGGGACAAAAAAAATATTTAAATTTAACCAAGACATCATAATTGATACCCAAAGCCAAGTTTTGGATTTCTGTATCCAAGTTACTTCTTCATGTAAACTTTCAACCCTACTTCACTGTTTAAATTCATTTAGCAGCATGTATATAGCTGATAATTAAGGTCTGCATGGTCATAAAACTTATGGGTTTAACTGTGGACATGTTACGGGTGGGACAAATTGGCCCATAATTTGCTGCAAGTGGATAGAAACATCTTTTCTATCACACTAAAAAGTGATGGATGTTACTATCTGCATCATCTGAGATATTTTTAATTAGTAACTGCCTAACAAACAGCCTTATTTCTCTTTCTTTAACCTCAGACACTGTCATGTACAGATTTAGCGCAATTGGCCCAACAAGAACTACCTGAGCGTAAAACACAAACTCTGCGAATAAAACCTGCGTGCAGTAAGCAGTTAAAGGATTTAATCACGTAATCAAAATAGTACCAGTTGAATATGCTTTTTATAAGCTTGGTCAGAAATATCTTTTGGCCAAACTTTGCAGCAAAATACACAGCACAAATTTGTTGCCAGGTTTGATCTGCCAAATTTATTTATATTTTCCTTTACTGATAATTGTTTTTATTTTTTTTTCAGTGACCTATTTTACAATCTTTAAAGCAAATTAGAAACAAAAATAATATTCTGTAAAATACAGGAGATGTATAATTTTTTAAAATAAGGGTTATATAATGAAGGTGGTGGTGTTTGAGAGTCAATGCGTCTCCAGAGTTGAATTTATCGGCTCATATTTGATCTTCCGCCATAATGTTACATGACTTTGATGATGTTGCCAAGAAAATGTAGATTTGTACAAGCTATATTTGAGAATTTTTGTCATAACATATTACATATATTGGCTATCAAACTATAAGCATCATTCTTATATAAGCATACATTTCTCCTTGTAACAGAATAATACAATCTTGAATATAATAAGTGAAAATAGTAAATGAAGCGTTTTACAAAAAAACCTCAAATATGCCCAATTGCCGCTTTATTTATAGTTGCTAAAGCCTAAGCTTGACACTACATTATACATACCTCCTTAGAAGACTTTTATGAAACTTGAGTTAAAAGTACAGTACAGCTGACCCGCCTAAAACTAGCTTTCTTACTGATGACCAGTATGTTGTTATTTTTCCTTCTCCCATATTGAGCTTACTTGTTCATTTCATCAATATGCAAACCCATTTTTAAGGATTCACATAAAAATTAGACAACATTGACCTGATTCAAAGGAAGAATTAAGTATGAGAAATGTGAGTTTGCAGTCACCTATACTGCACTTTAACTGAGGTCACAAAGGTCAGTTGCATATGGCTTTGCATTGATTGAATTCAGCTGGAATGGCTTGTTTTTATCTTTCTCTGGAGATGAACATGTCATTCTGGTAAACATTTAAAGTTCTGTTTCTGTTGACCATATTAAATTATTTGTCTGTACAATGAAGTGACCTTTGGCATGCCAGTTTCTGATGTTGCATTAAATCTAGCCTGATTGATTTTTAAAACTCATTATTTAATATGCCGTGCTATGTATTATGTCCATTGACTTAATTTAGATCAGGGTTGGGTTTTATCCAGATAAAACTTGTTTAATCCAGGACAATGGATAAAACTGGGTTTTATCTGGTTTAATCCAGTTTTATCCGGATTATACAGGATTAAACTGGATTAAACTAAGAATCACCCTTTAAAATTAAATCAAATTAACAATAATGATAATCTGGATAAATAAGTTCAGAAGATTTATTAATATATTAACAATATATAAGTTTTATATCCAATTGGCAATCTCCTCCAGGTTAATGTTTCACTGTTGTCAGCATCCACTATTAGCTTATGCTCAACACACAAGATTGACGAGCTGTCCCTTTGTCTTCTATGTTACTTTTCTGGCTGGTTGTCAGTTTCTCAATAGGATGTATCATCTTTATTGCATCATCCTCAATCAGCCATCAAATATTTTACTCATAGTGACAGGGCAAGCTTATAGGGTGACTTTTGTTGCCCAATTCTCAACAACTAATTATAGAGACTCTGTGGAGGAGGATGCCTGAATGACTTTGATCTAATGGAGGTATCTCCTCTCAGGCTGTCATGACTGGATGAATGTGAAATGTTAGCCCACTGTTGCAGCTTGTATAAACATGCTTTTCCAGTGGTCAAGGAACACACTACAACCCAAAATTCAGAGAAACCAACTTGGTCAAGATAGCTTTTCAAGTATTTTATCCTTTGCTTTTTTGATAGGTCTTCCCCACAAAATTATTGACATAGTGACTGATGTCACTGTATATATATATTAAGTCATTTAAGCAATAATTAACTAGATTATGTACATCTCTCTCATATGTAAGAATAGATGTTTATTTGTGTACATATTATATTCTATAGTACAACTGATTGTGGAGTTAAACTAAACATGTGTGAACATGTGCAGTTGTTTAGCTTTCTTATAGTGTAATGTAAAAAATATGTGATCATGTGATCATGACCTCACTTGAGAAGAGAAATAATTTAAAGTTTCAAAATTATTATTAAAATCATTGTTAGATTATCTGTGACAAAAACAATGAGTTTTATGTATAAATATATAGTCACATAATAATAATCCAGTTGACTAGACATAAATGTTGCTTATAAGAACTGTATTTTTTTTTACAGTGGATAGCTAAACTTAATATAAAATGTCTACTTCACAGACAGTTTACACCCAAACTTTGGATAAAACTCGATAAAACCTGTTTTATCCAATCCGGATTAATCCAGATTTATTCAGTGGATTAAACCGACTGCGGATAAAACTGCCAACCCTAATTTAGATTGAGAGAGTTTCTCCAACATTAACCTCAGACTATCATATATTTAAAAAAATGTGTTTGTATGATTTAGTCCAACATGTGGTATTAGACCCAGAACACACAGTTTTCTCTGTCACAGTATGAGTTCATTTTATGCTATAAAACTCAAAATTGATCCCCAGGTCATGTACCTGTATTAATCTAGGCCTATAGTGAATGTCTAAGTTCAGCATAGTCATAGCTTCTGCCACCAGTTCAATTCAAAATGATACTACATTTTCAAATGACCTGTCTTGATTTATTATTGTTGTAGCATTCCACATTCCTGCAATACAAGGTTTGCAGGGAATAATTGGAGTTCCAATGACCTAGTAGCTTACAGAAATTGTAGTCTGAGTAGTCATTGGTAGACAGCTGGCCTGTCCAGTAATAACTATTTAAGGAACTTAAATAACCTTACAGTTGGTTTAAACAATATTTTATTGCAAAACAAAGCAATGAGGATTGCTTACAGTTGCTGAAGATATAAGACCAATTTTAGTAAATTATCAAACTGAAAGAAAAATATACTGGCCTAAAAGAGCACATGAAACCTGAATCATGTTGCCTCTAGCTAGACAGTTTGATTACATGTATATGCAACTAATCTGTGGCACAGGGAGGAGGCCTTTTAAATCCATATGTGCAGTGACATTTATATAGTATGATTAAATCCAGTTCCCAGGCCCAGTTTGCATACCACTGCTTGTGCCTTAATTATATAGCTCTAATTTCAATTGATTTGGGGCATGGAGGGTCTTTATTCACATGTGTCATGTCATGTAATGGGTAGGAGTCAAAGTTAATTTAACCAGAGGGAATCATAAAAAGTATGAGCTACTTAATCATAATATGGGTATGACTCTGTGTGTTTCTATTTCTTTTCAGATTAAATATACCAGTAACAAGACCTTTTTGTATGAAACTCAAAATTGTTAGTAGAAATGGCTGATTTTGTAAGATTTGGTGACCAGGTGGCCTTGTACAGCCAGGATCACTGTGGTTACATGTTCAGTCATTTCAGCAGGTAAGATTTACTCACTTGTACATTTGAATCACAGTTGTACTGTAAATTGTTTTCACTATTACAAATACAGTAGAGCCTCAATTTTATTTTAAGCCTTGACTTGAGCCTTGATTTTGTGTTAAGCTTTATAAATTACAAAAAGCTGAAACATGAAAATAAAATTTATTTTCTAGTTTGAGAGGAGCTAATGATTGTCAATATATCCAGTTTCCAGGACTAGTGCCATATTAGAGGAGCTTTCAAATCACACTTTTCTTTTTTTTTTTTAAACACCTGACACTTCCTGATCAGCCAGACTCAAAATTTTTGATTGTACACAGCTAGCTACACATTTTATCAACACTGCTTCATGTTAGCTCTAATGCAATAAATTTGACTAACATTTGTCCTTGAGATAAATAAATGTTTTATTTTCTTTTTCTTTTTCCTCTCCTGTATATTTTATTTAACATTTTACTTTGCAGTTCTGCTGCAGATCAGTTGTACGTGTATCACAACCAGGAACGTCTGAAACCAAAAGGAATACAGACACAGCATGGTAGGTTTATATTAATACACAAACATAAACTTATAAATGCAAAAGAAAAAAAAGACTCATACAAGAGTATTGCAAGAAATTTTCCTATCCTATCCTATGGAAAAGGAAGATAGCAAAAAAAGGATTTCTACCCAGAAAGTGTGATATATTGTTGGAAGACCATATATACCTTCAGATTGGATAAATGATAAAACTCCAAACAAAACAAGGTCTTTTGTGGTAGCCTTGTGGAGACATTTTATTATTTGCAAGTAGAACAAAGGGATTTTATGTATGCGTTTGTTACACAAACTGTTGTTACCTGCTTAGCTTATATCCCATGTTACTCATTTTTTGTCCTGTGTGGATGATTTCTCATTCAGCCTTGGCTCTGTGTGATACCTCATTCACATACCATCAATATTTTAAGGAATACCATTCTGCATAAAGCCTGCCACTCTGCTTGCTAATAAGGCATACGCACTTGATAACTTTTCCCTTTCTATGTCAGCTAAACTTTTCCTCCACATAGAATATGATTCATGCAGAGTATATCTGTCCTACATAAAAATGCATATTTTTACTCTGAATATGCATCCATATATTATGATTTTCATGGTTTCTGTTATTCTTGAAATCAGACAAAAAAACAGAACTTCTTTTCCTTGAAAGTTGTAAGAAAGGTTAGATTTGTTTATATAGGTCAGTAAAATCATTGAATTTTAAGTTTTAGTCCTTGACAATTTCCCTTTAAGTTTTATATAGGGTTACTTATGTTTTTGAAAATCATGCAAATGTATTTTCCCACCAAGCCCTTAAGAAATATATTAAGTAATACAGATTCAGTTTATATAACTTTAGTCCAAACGCTTTGTTGATTTACATATGCCTATTGTTAAGATTTTATTCTGGTTGCAGATTTTTACACAAATATGTACAAAGTAAGAAAAAGTCATGAATTCTGCTACCAAAGCTGCCTTGGGAAAAAATGACACAGTGGCAATTATCTATCATCTTGATCTATCTATCTGTATATTTCAAAATCTAGTGGCATATGTCTCTTTACAGCAATCTCCTTTGAAGTATGTGCAAAGAATCGCTATAAACTGAGACAGAAATATGAAAAATTGCTGTCAGAATCAAAGGAAATTGTGAATGACAGTACAGTGGAAAATAACCTGCAGGATGCAAAGGCAAGTGTTTTTGTCTAATGTATTGACTAAATCCAAATATTTATGCCAAGCTGACATAGTGACAGAGCTGTGTTTTCCAGACAGTTTGCAATAGACATTAATCTAATCATGAAAATATAAGCCTTTCAAGCACTTTTAAAGAATGTGATTGCATTTCAGAAAGCCACTTTTAATGTTTCTAGTTTAGTAACTTTAAAAAGGGTTATACATGTTTTCTCATAGTAATTGTTCATCACAAGTTCAGCAAATGCTGGCCTCACTCAGCAGTCATTCCTACCCGGTTAAGGTGACTGAATTACACACAACATTGGACTTGTTTGCCATAAATCTGCTTAACCTTATTCAAATTTTCAGCTGCTTGTGTTGACATATATAGTCCTGCCAAGACAGGATTACAGATATATAATAAGTGCAGTGTTGCTCCTAGGCATGAAACACAAAGGGACACCGGGCCCCTAGATGAAATTTCTGGGGGACAAACCAAAATTAATAGGGGACACTTTCTTCGAACCAAATTTTTATGTTAAAATAACAATGTAATATAATGTAATATAATGTAGTTTTGCGCATTTTGAAATGAATAAAAGGTATTGTAAAGGCTGGAATTGTTACATATATTACAGGTAACCAATATCGCAAATTGCTGACACACAATCATCTTTGTTGCTGATTGAGGAATCACGCGACAGCTTGTACCATTCAAAGTGGCAAGTCAGTATCGAAACATGTTTTGAACAACTCAGTTTAGGGGGGGAAAAACAAACATTAAGCAAGGTTTTATTCACCGTTGATTGATGTTATAAAGAAAGGCTATAAAAAAAGTCAACTGTTCCAGCGTAAGTTGCTGTGGTACGACGTCAGTTTGTTAATGTCTGTTACTGGCGCGGTAATATTAAATAATAGTTTGACAAGAATGAAAGGAATACAATAAACATCCAAATTTCTGTTCCCAATAAAATTAAGACAATCGGTAACTGAAACTTAAAGTGACATTATTTGGTCATTTATGCATAGGCGTAAAGCCGTGGAATTATGTTACTTTGCAGCTGGCATTGCCTTATAGGCTTATTATAATTGTTAGGCAAGTATCAAACTATCAAACGTGCTAACCTATGTATGCCTCTACCTGCGGAAACGATGTCAGCTTAACTGGGGGAAAAAAGCTGCAGATAGTCGCCATATCATACTTGTTCAACCAGTATCAAACAATTTTAAAACATCTGCATTATTGGTCCGAGAAATATAAAGCAACCAATAACAAAATAGATCAGTTCTTCTTAATTATGCCATTTTCATATTGATTATATTACTGCGATAGTGAGTCATTTAGTCACGAGAAACATCACATTTTCAATGAAGTATATTCCCCGGCTTTGGCTTATTTTCATACAAGGCTGCTGCAAAATCATGTGACCCTGAGGCTCTAAGTACGAGGGAATTCCTGTTCAAATTAAAGCTTATGACACGTTCAGTCCAGAATAGGAATATGCAATAAAAAAAAAAAAGAGGGGCTGTCGGTTGGCTGGCCTGCCATGAAACAATGTTTCTATACGGGCAAATTGTTTGAGATCATTGTGGAAGACCTGACCTAAGTTGCTTTGAGGGAAATAAAATCTGACTAATTGTAGTAAAGTAAGCTAAGGCATCATAATGAAATGATCAATCTGATAATTCAAAACTGTCTAACGTCATTGAGAACTGCTTGACAAGACACGCGAACATTAGAAATTCTGGGCAGGCGAGTTTCTAACCGTACTTTGCGGATTAACTTAGGGGTGAAACGCCGTAAATATTGATCAGGTCGGCCGTTGGCGCACCTTCTAAACTTCGATAAATCCTAAAAATATCTGCTTTTCATATTCACTGCATGTTTATGAATAATATAAATGCATTATTGTTAGACTATGTAGGCTCAACAAAGTCACGTCCAAGTCGAGCACTGGACGGTCGCTTGCAACTTTATTCTGATCACTAGAACATTGATCTTTGTCAGAACAGCTGCAACACCTCCATGTGTATGGACCAACCCTGAGGCAATGCATTCAAGACATCAATGGTGTGACCATTAAACCTGTGTATTATGTTATCCCGCGTATAGTTTTTTCAGGGAGGCAGATACCAGAGGATTTCCCCATATCTTTCTAAGGGATATGTACATGGATTTTTTTTAATCTGTATAAATTTTCATGTAACTACGTTTGTTTAAGGGTTGCATAATTTAAATTATGAGGTACACGTGCGAAAATAGTGCGTCCATTCAGACACGCCTGCCTATAAACAAAGGGACACGGCCAATAAAATTGCGGCTTGCCGCAATGCTGCACTCTAGGAGCAACACTGTAAGTGTGGCTCTTTTACTTGTGTGTGGGCTTTTTTTATTAACAGCTTTCCAGCAGAATCTGCAAAATCTCACTCACAGTTCTAATCATGATTTTTCTGTGCACTTGTGAGCTTTACTGCTTTTAAACAGGATATATAAACTAATCAGAAAGGTGCTAGAACTGGCAAATATCTGTTAGTTAAGCAGTTGGATAAAATCAAGTTGAATCATATATGAATGTGGTAACAAATCAGTTGTTATGATTTGATTGACAGATTAATGCTGAAATTGAGGCTCGGGATAATGAGGCTGAACAGAAGAGACTCAGGGGCAGAGTTCTAAGATATGGCCAGGAAATTCAGGTATTTCATGTTTCATGCATATAGCAATATTATGCAGCTTTGTTCACCAATTTTTAAGTTTTACTTAAAATATCTCAGAATGCACATCCAAAGATAAAGATTGAGGGAAACAATACGAAGCAGTCAAATCAGTAATTGTCCATTTGTCAAAATGAGATTAAAAAGGTCTTTTTTTTTTATCCCCTGAAATTTAATTAAATATATAAATTACAAATATTTGAATATGAATAGTAATTGAAAAAAGAGCTGCAAAAATTTATGTTGTAGTTTTGTGAACCATTCTCAGTGTCATTTTGCTCATAAATATTCATAAATAATTAATGTCTTCATAATGTCAAAATATTTCATAGAAAAAATACAAGTCATTCATAAAAAAAAAATCATATTTGCAACACATATGGTCCTTTCATCCTTATACCAGTTACACTTCTAACCTTGACATGATCTGTTTATATGGTTGAATGAATAAAAAGTAACTTTTTGTTGATTACATAATATTAATTTTGCCATTTAACTCTCCAGAACAATGCAAACTCTGGATGTCTCAAACTAAAATATCTTTACAAACAGTGATACCAGTGGCAGATTCTCAGGAAATGCTGTTTTATTGACTGATTGTTCAGTGCAGTCTGTTTGGTGCTATTTTATTATTTTTTTTTTGCAAAAAACATGCAGGATGCCTGTTAATGCATGTCAGTGAGTGCATGATTTATAACCCGTATTCTTGTATCTACACAGTTGCTGCACAAATTCAGTAACAAATTCATCCACACAAGCATGGGGCAGACCAGCACATGGGTGAAAAACAACTTAATGGTAAGTATAGTGTGTGTCTCTGATGGCTTTTAGGTATATTATTCTAAAATTTTCCACCTCAGAGGGAGCGGAGCATGACCTGCTGATATAGATTCTTGATTTATGGTCTGGAGGTCATGTGTAAATCAAGCTGATGGCTAGAATAAAAATAACTTGCTTTTATGTCAGTATAACCTTGGATTTATCCTCTTTGTTCTATGTATAAATAGAATACAAAAGAGCCAAACTATATGTGATAATAAATCACCTGTCATAGCATGAGGTTGATCATTCCCATGTGATAGATACTAGCATTTACGGGTCTTTGATCTAACTTTTCACACATATTTTTCTTTGCACTGGCTGATTGCCTGATGCTAAATATGAATGTCAAAAATATAGAGCTCTGACATCCAGACATTCATTGATCCCGGTGGAACACTGCAGGTTAAATTAATGCTTTAACCTAAAGTGCCATTGTGTTAAATGTAAGTTTAATGTTATAAGCAGTGGTCACTTCTCCACTGTTAATTGAGTTCACACCATAAATAGTGCATTCATGATACACAAACTGTTTAATTGGGAATAAATTTCAGAACACCAGAACTCTTAAGACATTTTGTAGCATTAAAATCCTTGTTGTTTGCTTGCCTAAACTATAATAGGGGTTAGCTATTATTGTATGAAATCAAAGAATTTACCATTAATTTCTGGTTAAATGCATCAGACAAACATACTCCTGAAACAATTGCACATTGTTTAAATGTAATTCTTAGAAATTAGTTAGAAATGGTCCCTGTACATACACATTAGTTTGTACTGATGTGTACATGTAACAGTGCAAATATTCTTAACTTGTGTATTGAAGCAATACCCTTTCAGATTTTCCTGTCTGAGAAGAACGCCAAGTCTGCTCAGTTTAAGATTCGGCCGAAGTACAAGGTCAAGTCTGAAGGGGACACTGTGAGTTGCTGAAACTTGACAATGGCAAATTTATTAATAATATAAATTAACTGTTTCACAGCTTGCAGTTAGTACTTTTTATACATGTCTAAAGTGCTGCGTTTTTTTTAATTGAACAGGTGAGAGCTGGAGACCAGATAGTGTTTGAGAGCATCAAGTCACCAGGCCAGTTTATTGATCTCAGCCCTGCCTTCACCATCACAAGCAGTATCATAGGGTAGGTGACTTGAAACCAAAAATAAATATTATATTACATTTCTTATCACTTTCCAACAATGTTTCCTTTAGATGAAGCAATGTCTATGGAACTTTTTAATTTTACCTCATAATTTAATAAAGAATGAATGAACTTTCATGTGCAGTGCTGCCACACATTACTGTTTTAAAAGTAACATAATTTTTTTATACTTTTTTTAAATACTTTTTGCTCAGCTCACTGAAAGTCATTTGAGGTATAGGAATGGCGATAATTTGTCTGTCAACCATCTGGCAGTCCAGTCATCTATTAGTAAGGCACAAATCTTAACCACCAACCCTAGAAAATTGTAACTGAACATCTAGGTAGATCAATAAAACATCTCCTTGGAAACCTGAAATTAGAATCACAAGTACCCCCAGGATAATTAAGAATTTGATACAAAACCCCCAATATCTTGATAATTTATACATAGACTGCCATGAATCTTACCTTGAATATTGACCGTGACTAGTTTTGTCAGTTCCTGAAAACTGGTGGTGCCACCTGTATTTTTCCTATTTTTTTTTTATTTATTTTTTTTCTGTTTTTTGGGACCAAATGACAGCAGTTATGTGAGTTTCTCAGCTGTGGTTTCATCCAGTGTCCTAAAACCCAGTGTGTTTATTGATTATGAGTAGTTTCCTCAGTTCCTAAAGACTGGTGGTGCCACCTGTTTTTTTTCTATTTTTGGTGCTTTTTTTCTTTATTTTTAGACTGCCAAATTATGTTGATACTATCAGTTTCACAACTGTGATTTCATCTGTATCCTGAAACCTTGTGTATATATTAGGGCCCTGCTTGAATTAGCCATTGCCCTATATTAATCACTCTGTCTGTCTGTCTGTTTGTCTTTCTGTATGTCTTTCAAATTTGTTTCCTGATGATATCTCCAGTTTGGATTGACATATGGATACAAACTTGGCTTACATATGGCCCACCTCTAATACAATAACTCTATTATCAGGGTCATGAGGTCAAGGTCAAGTTCACAGGACCAACTTCTTTAAAATAATTGTGGATGTATTTTTAGCCAAAATTTTTATTCAAAACCTTCCATCTTCCAGATATTGCTTATCTGCCAATAGCAAAAGAAACAAAGGTCAAAGGTCACAAGGGAAGGGCACATATTATACATGCACATATTAGTTTCCAGATAAAAACACCACTTTGGGTCTACAGGTAGGCTTCAAACTGATCACACTACCCATATTTTGAAATTTTTTTGTTCATTAAAATATCCTTATAGACAAATTCAACTGAGCATCCAGGCCTAGTTACACATTTTAGCTCAGCTGACTATAAGTCATCTGAGCTATAGTCGTGGTCCATTGTTCGTTGTCTGTCCGTCTGTCCATAAGACTGGCACGTTTCGAGCATAATTAGCATGAAATTCGGCATAATGTTAGATGTCCCCAAAATCTCCTACCATGCCGAAAATTGGGTCAGTAGGACTTTGATCCTTCGAGATATTTAGGAAAAACCTCAATTTTTTATTAAAAATCTATTTTCACACTTCAGGACTGCCTATAAATATCAAAACCACTCATCTGGTTTTTGTCATATTTACCATTAAATATTCCTCTATATAGTTCCTATGTAAATGCCAGAAATTAAGTCAGTATTATATATTTTAAAAACGTTATGGGCCCAAACAAATGTACTTTGTAAAAAATCAGGAAAGATATTTGGTCACTTAAGAGAAAAAGTGTTAAACCTAGGGACTTTTTTCAGTAATACAACTTTAATTAATCAAAATTTAATTTTATACCAAAAATTAGATCAAAATATGTTAAATTTTTTAGCAAACCTGTGAGCTTGTACGATGGTGTGGCGTCGTCCAGCGTCCGTCGTCCGTCCGGCGTCCGGCGTCTGTACGTTAACCCATACTATCTTGAAAACAGCAAGAGTTAGCATCACCAAATTTTATGCAAAAAATTAGTCATCTAAAAAACTCCATCGGATTTTGCTTATTTTTTGGCTAACTGCATTTTCTTAGATTTTATAGGGAAAAAGCTTAAAAACCTTTAAAAATCTTCTTCTCTGAAACTGTCCAGCCAAATTGTCCAATATTTCACAGAAATGATCCCTAGAACAATTTCTCTCAAGTTTGTTCGAATGGTTCCAGTTCAGAGATTTTTGGTCGAGTTACAGGAGGTTGAACTTAGTCATCTGTCCAAAAAAACACTAAAATTAAAATCTCAGAAACGGCTAGAGATATAATCACCAAATTTTATACCAATGTTTGTCACATATGTCATATCTGATTTTGAGGTATTGGTGGCGCCACCTACATTGATGTGTTTTTTACAAGCAAAAATGTAATTTTAAACGCTTCTAGCTTATACACTGATTTATGATGAAACTGTTCAGCTGATTGGTTTAAACTTTACAAGAATTATTCTATGGTAGGGTTCTGCCAGTTTTATAAGAATAGATTGGGTAAATACAGTTTTAAAAAAGCATTGTAGCCAATTGAAAAAGGCTTTCTGTATTTGAGTACAGATTTGACTTCATGCAGCCAAGTCAAGAGGTCACTCAGTACAAACAGGTGGGGTCCAGACATCACCATGGCAACTGACCTGGCTCGGGGGGGGGGGGGGGGTGTCTAGACAATGTGGCTAGACGTCTAGACACAGCGTCTAGACGTCTGGACAAAATGTTTAGATGCAGAATTCCCAGATTATTGGAACTATATCTTTCAACTGTTTGAAAAAACCTGGTTTGCATTTTAAGCGAATCGGGTTTATCATCAGGTCACATGTGAATTGCTGCGCCTTCATTTTTGGTTGACCTCTTACCTTTCCTTGCTGCCCAGTGTCCATTTGTGCGTCTGTTTCCACACATAAATCCACATATCTCGGGAACCGTTTGACCGATCAGGCTAAAAATTTTGCACAAATGTAGCCCTTTGATAGCTTTATAACATACACTAAAAATGGTGGCACCACCTTCAACCAATTTTGCACAGCGTCCATCTGTTCATCTGCCTTGGGATAATATTACTCATATCTCAGCAGTGGTTTGACAAATCCACCTGAAATTTTGCAGGTTTATACATCCTGGACAGCTTTCTCGATTTTATGACAGTTGGCGCCACCTACATTCACATTTACTCTGTAGACATCCAAGCTCATATCTCAGGAACCGTTTGACCGATTGGGCCAAAATTTTGCATGTGTATAGATCTTACATAGCTCTTTATCATAGGCAAATCTGGTGGTGCCACCTGCAACCACTTATGCACAGCATCCATCTGTTCATCTGCCTTTGGATAAAATCACTCATATCTCAGCAGTGGTTTGACTTATCCACCTAAAATTTTGCAGTTTTAAACATCCTGGACAGGTTTCTCGATTTTATTACAGGTGTCGCCACCTACATTCACATTTACTCTGTAGACATCCAAGCTAATATCTCGGGAACCGTTTGACCGATTGGGCCAAAATTTTGCATGTGTATAGATCTTACATAGCTCTTTATCATAGGCAAAACTGGTGGTGCCTCCTGCAACCACTTATGCACAGCGTCCATCTGTTCATCTGCCTTGGGATAAAATCACTCATATCTCAGCAGTGGTTTGACTTATCCACTTGAAATTTTGCAGGTATTTTACATCCTTGACAGCTTTCTCGATTTTATGACAGGTGGCGCCACCTACATTCATGTTTACTCTGCAGACATCCAAGCTAATATCTCGGGAACTGTTTGACCAATTAGGCCAAAATTTTGCATGTGTATAGATCTTACATAGCTCTTTATCATAGGCAAATCTGGTGGTGCCACCTGCAACCACTTATGCACAGCATCCATCTGTTCATCTGCCTTTGGATAAAATCACTCATATCTCAGCAGTGGTTTGACTTATCCACCTAAAATTTTGCAGTTTTAAACATCCTGGACAGGTTTCTCGATTTTATTACAGGTGTCGCCACCTACATTCACATTTACTCTGTAGACATCCAAGCTAATATCTCGGGAACCGTTTGACCGATTGGGCCAAAATTTTGCATGTGTATAGATCTTACATAGCTCTTTATCATAGGCAAAACTGGTGGTGCCTCCTGCAACCACTTATGCACAGCGTCCATCTGTTCATCTGCCTTGGGATAAAATCACTCATATCTCAGCAGTGGTTTGACTTATCCACTTGAAATTTTGCAGGTATTTTACATCCTTGACAGCTTTCTCGATTTTATGACAGGTGGCGCCACCTACATTCATGTTTACTCTGCAGACATCCAAGCTAATATCTCGGGAACCGTTTGACCAATTAGGCCAAAATTTTGCTTGTGTATAGATCTCACATAGCTCTTCATCATAGGCAAAACTGGTGGCGCCACCTGCAACCTCTTGTGCACAGCATCCATCTGTTCATCTGCCTTTGGATAATATCACTCATATCTCAGCAGTGGTTTGACTTATCCACCTGAAATTTTGCAGGTTTATACATCCTGGACAGCTTTCTCGGTTTATGACAGGTGGCGCCACCTACATTCACGTTTACTCTGCAGACATCCAAGCTCATATCTCGGGAACCATTTGACTGATTGGGCAAAAAGTTTGCATGTGTTTAGATCTCACATAGCTCTTCATCATAGGCAAAACTGGTGGCGCCATCTGCAACCACTTATGCACAGCGTCCATCTGTTCATCTGCCTTGGGATAAAATCGCTCATATCTCAGCAGTGGTTTGACTTATCCACCTGAAATTTTGCAGGTTTATACATCATGGACAGCTTTCTCGATTTTATGACAGGTGGCGCCACCTACATTCACATTTACTCTGCAGACATCCTAGCTCATATCTCAGGAACCCTTTGACCGATTAGGCCAAAATTTTGCATGTGTATAGATCTCACATAGCTCTTCATCATAGGCAAAACTGGTGGTGCCACCTGCAACCATTTATGCACAGCATCCATCTGTTCATCTGCTTTAGGTTAAAATCACTCATATCTCAGCAGTGGTTTGACTTACCCACCTGAAATTTTGCAGGTATTTTACATCATTGACAGCTTTCTCGATTTTATGACAGGTGTCGCCACCTACATTCACATTTTCTCTGCAGACATCCAAGCTCATATCTTGGGAACCGTTTGACTGATTAGGCCAAAATTTTGCATGTGTATAGATCTCACATAGCACTTCATTATAGGCAAAACTGGTGGCGCCACCTGCAACCACTTATGCACAGCATCCATCTGTTGATCTGCTTTGGGATAAAATCACTCATATCTCGGCAGTGGTTTGACTTATCCACCTGAAATTTTGCAGGTTTATACATCCTGGACAATTTTCTCGATTTTATGACAGGTGGCACCACCTACATTCATGTTTAAGCTGCAGACATCCATGCTAATATGCAACACACCACGATCTATTCCCCTTGCCACTTAATCCATGCCTCACTTCACCCGTCCCACTCTGATTTCTGCAGATACACATAGTGGCTTGTCGACTACCCATATTCTGGTTTTAAAATGTCCTAGTCCAAAACTTGCAGGTCAGAAACGTCCATTTTGTTGAAATCATAATGACTAAGGTAGATATGCAGGACTTAGGAGGATCAATATTAAATTTTAAAAATAAACCTCCATTCATACTCCTAAACTTTGCACAGGTTCGCATTAGGCCTGTAGGCCTTGTTTAAATATTAGCAAAAATATAAATTTGGTACCTTAAATTTTGCCCAAGTTTGACCATGGCATGGCAAGTGTTATTTTCAAATATTTATTATTTTGCGAATTTCAGAAATATATTTTAAGAAAAAACAAATTCATCCGTGTATATAATGTGATGTTGCTGGAGCAGATTAACTATAAATGTTGATGCAATTTAGAATTGATAATCAACTTAAATTTTCAAATATAATTGATATATACTGTAAATATATAGTAACATTTATAAATTTCCCTTAAAAAATATTGATGTATTAAAAAAAGGATCTAATGCAAACATTGGTTCAGTATTTTTCTGCCTCAATAGAATGGGAATTGAAGTGATTTGTTTTGTTTTTATGCCCCCGCCACAAAGTGGCCAGGGTATATAGTTTTACCCATGTCTGTCCTTCCGTCATTCCGTCATTCCGAAATCAAACAGTTGTACGGACTTTTCTTTGCAATGCCTGCAGATATTGGCCTGATTTTCGGTGTGTGGGCAGATAATGACCAGTTACAGATCGAGTTCGTGTGTTGTTGCAGTTGACCTACTTTTGACCGTTTTAGGCTCCTAAACTTAGAAAATTTCATGAAAAATAGAAATTTTCATGACAAATACACATGTACAGACTTTTTTTAGCAGTGCCGGCAGATATTGGCCTGATTTTTGGTGTGTTGGCAGATAATGACCAGTTACAGATCGAGTTCACGTTTCGTGGCAGTTGACCTACTTTTGACCATTTTACGGCTCCTAAACTTAGAAAATTTCATGAAAAATAGAAATTTTCATGACAAATACACATGTACAGACTTTTTTTCGCAATGCCTGCAAATATTGGCCTGATTTTTGGTGTGTGGGCAGATAATGACCAGTTACAGATCAAGTTCGCGTTTCATGGCAGTTGACCTACTTTTGACCGTTTTACGGCTCCTAAACTTAGAAAATTTCATGAAAAATAGAAATTTTCATGACAAATACACATGTACGGACTTTTTTTCGCAATGCCTGCAGATATTGGCCTGATTTTTGGTGTGTGGGCAGATATAGACCAGTTACAGATAAAGTGTGCGTTTTGTCCCAGTTGACCTACTTTTGACCACTTTACAGCTCCTGAACATAGAAAATTTCATGAAAAATATAAACTTTCATGACAAATACACATGTACAGACTTTTTTTCGCAATGCCTGCAGATATTGGCCTGATTTTTGGTGTGTGGGCAGATAATGACCAGTTACAGATGGAGTTCGCGTTTCTTCCCAGTTGACCTATTTTTGACTATTTTACAGCTCCTATTTTTGACCATATGACAGATCCTGAACATAGAAAATTTCATGAAAGACAGAAATTTTATGTAAAATGCACATGTATGGACTTTTTTCACAATGCCTGCAGATAAGGGCCTGACTTTTGGTGTGTTGCTTGATAATGACCCGTTACAAATTGAGTTTGCATTTTGCCCTTGTTGACCTACTTTTGACCATACGACACCTCCTGAACTTAAAAAAATTTACAAAATTTAACAATTGTTCCTAATTTACCCCAAGCGGGGGCAGTCGTGTCGTTCTGACACATCTAGTTCTATCTCTCTGTCTTCATTACAAACTTATCAGAAATGATCAAATAGCTGTCAGAGGAACAACAAACAAAAGACCACCTCATGGTTTAGCCATTTATATACATGAACAGCTGAGTCCCCATGTAACTCTTCACCACTACCACACAACACCAGATTTTGAGTCATCTCTTCTCTATATTCACACTTAGACTCAGTCACTTCAGATTGTTTTCCTCTATAGGTCACCTGCATGTCCCATCAGTTACTTCTTCTTTGAACTCCAAGTTTTAGTTTCTCAAGTTGACCTCAACCTGCCTACAGTGATCATGGGCAATTTTAATATTGACATTTCTAATATAATATATTACACCAAGTTGACACAATTATGTCAACTCTTTAAATGTCAACAACTAGTCAGAGAACCAACCAATGACCATGGAAATACCATAGAACTTGTCTTTACTAACTGTTTAATACTTCAGTTTCAACATTAGAAAACACATGGTTAGATCACAAGATATTTTTAGCAATAATCCCCCATTCTTCAATTCAGATCAAACATGGCAACTCCTGGCAATCTACCATTTCTTCTCTATACATACTTTTTTAGACATTCTGTTTCCTCTCCCATTCAGCAACAACTGCTTCCCAAAACATATCAAATTTCTACTTTTCCATAATTATTCTGATTTATTAAATGTATAGTTTTCTACTTGCAAATCTCCTCTTCCTTCCTGTGCAGTTTACAACATCTGGTCATTCCCAGTGCAATATTTTAGTACATTCTTGTACATATTTGAAATACTGATACTTCTGTATTACTATTCCGCTCAAATACATAATTAATACAAAAGATTACATCTGTCAAAATGAAATCTTACAGACCTACATACAACAATGGTGATACAATTATATCTGTCACGTTCAGCTGAGGGCCATGACCCATGGGTCCCTTGTTTTCTAAAATCATCATCTTTAGGTGGTGATTGTAGGCTCTTTAACTGAACCAGTTGAGTGCAGTAGACATGCTCTGTCAGTACAGTATATCATTATATTGTCCAATTTATTAGTGATGATTTTTTATCTGCGATTTTGCCAATGTTTTACAAAATCACTGGACATATGGAATACTGGAATAATATATATATATACACTTTTATACCTGAAGCTTGTTTAGAAGTATTGCATGCTGTAAAATTGTACAAATATTGCGCTATTTCGCATTGTTTTGTACTTTTTTCATACTTTTTTTCAGACAGTTTTAATAATAAGTGCTAGTCTTGTAAAAAGTGCCCATACCCACAAATATAAAGTTTGTCCACATGACAGTGTTTTATTGAATGTTAGACAACATTTGTGTTCAACCGCTGTTTATTTGTTAATTTTAATTCCATTTAGTATCTTTACAAAGAGGTTTTATCAATATGGTTTCATCCCCCCAGATAGAAAATGGCAAATTAAAGACTAGTTAAGATTCAGGCATTTGGGTAAACACTTATGTTGGGCCAGATTGCCCTGTGGGGCAAGTTGGAGGGCCTGGGGACATTTGCTTGCCCAACCATCATTTTCTTGAACTTTTTACTTGTCCCAGGAAAGTGATTAACCATTAATATTGAGCCTTGGCTTGGGTTGTAAGCTTCATGAATGAACAGCTTCAGAGAGACCAGACAGGAAAAGTATAAAGTTGGGTGAAACAGACCCTTGAGCTGATATCACACAGTAAACCTGCAGTAGTTTAACTTACAACTTTACCATCTGTATGTTTGGTACATATATTTCTAAGCCATCTTCATTTGACAGACATGAGGTAAACCTGGGCGTGCACAGACAAGGGTTTACTGTGGTTCATATGAGACACTGGTCTGTGGATGACACCTTGGTTAAAGTGAGTTTATTTCACTATTTAATATTTTTTTCCAAATCTCAGTAAAATATATGTATCAGACTACATTAGAATTGTATTTCAAATGTTTATTTGGATCATAATTTGAATTTAAATCTGTTTGGAGATATAAGCATTGGTTCCATCAAATATATATTATTTGTACTGTCTCACCATTTAATTGAAACACAAACACAGAGCAGTTAAGAATGGCAAACTTCTATTGCAAAAAAAGCCAGTGATTAGGGGAACAAGAGAAATTAGCTTTATAAAGCTACACTAGAAACAAATATGAGTTTCAGAAAGTTGAAATCAGCAGAAACATGATATCTTTCCTGGTAAAAAATATAGTAACAGTTAAAGCCTATTGACTCATTCTAGAGCTTTAGTAGATGGGGTAAAATCAGCAACAAGTGTTCATTTGGATGCATGACTCTTGGGCGTCTATCTCTGCTGCCATCTGTTGCCTATAATATAAACTAGTCCGTCTCTGGGAACCTTGGTCACTATATCTGTAGTATAATATTGTGCTGACCTCTATTGATTGTAATAAATGATTATTTTATTAACTGTTTCATCCAGTATAAAGATTTAAACTGTTATTGAGTATATTTATGCAAATATATGAAAAAAAAATGGCAGGAATCCGTATTCAGCATGTTTCTTGATGTTACTTTCTAATTAATTCTTCAACATACCTGAAACCAGAGGCAAACCATGCAAACACTAACAGGTCAAGCTTAACCTTTTTAAATTTGGTTAATGGAAAAAATACATTGCTTCTGAGTATTCTTGACATTTTTTTCCTATGACAGGGTGGATCTGTACTGAGATTTTATCACAAAGAAATTGGGGCCTACCTGACTGCGGAGGGGGTTTTCCCGACAACTGTAACAAATAATGGTAGGTCTCGGCTTCTTGCTTAACAACCTATTAATCATTTATATAACAAATCACTATCATTGTACATTTAATTTAAAGACCAATACAGTTTCTACTTAGAAGAGACACCAGATGGCTGTGTGTTTCCTGTGTTTTCATTATGATATACTGTGGAAGCTTTAACGGGAGCTAGATTTGCACTTAATAAGAACCTTTGTTATTCTGATACTGTTGTTCTGAAGACTGCAGCATTCTCACCTGACACACAGTCACCAGGGTCTGGTAATTCCTCCATTAGGGTTGCCCGAGTTAAGGATGTTACAGTTGTCATTTTGTAATAAGTTTTCAAAGCAAGTTAAATCTTGGCTAAAACCCCCCTCCCATGTACAGTGACTTTGTAGAAACAAATGTGAAACAAGAAGCCTTTTAAGACCTTTAGAACCCCACTCCAAATGGCTTTGAAGTACGTCGGAGCTGAGAGCCAGCCGTGTTTGTTGTCATGCAGCTCTGTTTGTTGTTCACACATAGCTGGCTTGTTCTGGTTAGTAATCACAGTTGTTGTTGAGCAATTCTACAACTTACTCAGATGGCAAACAACATGGATGGTTGAAGTACCATTGCATCATCTGTCCTAATTAGTCCTGGTTAATTACATATTGTTCACACCTAGCTTGCAGTCATGGTACTCACCTATGGCATGTATGTGGTCACCCAGAACTTTTTAGTTTGATACAATATGAATTACCTGTACATACTGATTTACACATGAATTTGTAAGGCGGTATTGCTGTTAAATGGAAAAAGTGTTAAAGTTCAGACATACAAATTAACCACTTCCACAGTGTTACCTTTCTAATGACACAAAATTCTTTAATTATCAGCTGGTCATAATAGTGCTGTTTCCTAAAAATTGGATACTTCTGAGAAATTGTTGAGATCATATAGGAAAATGATTGGCTTGTAGGTTTCAGTTTTGTATAATAATTAAATAATTAAGCATACATTATATATTTCACAAGTATATTGAAGAAAAGCGTTTCAGACAAAATAATGGGTACGTACTATATAGCTCATTCCTAAGAAATGCAAAATCATTTCTGTATTTGTTTATCCACACATCAACAATAAACCATCTTCAAACCAGCCTTTCTACCATTTAACAGTTCATTTAAGAATACGGAGGGTTGATCAGGCTCGGCCACATACAAATTACCCATCAACCTCAGGGAACGTCTACTGGCAGATAGAGGCAGAAGATGGACCATTACATGGCAAGTTCTATTCACAAAGATCTGGTGAAAACAATGTTTTTACTGGAGCTTTTAAAAAACATAACACCTTTAATCAAGGAACAATTGCCCAAATACCTTTTCATCATTTTTATGCCCCCGCCACAAGGTGGCTGGGGCATATAGTTTTACCCATGTCTGTAATTCCGTCCTTCCTCCATTCCGAAATGAAACAGTTGTACAGACTTTATTTCGCAATGCCAGATATTGGCCTGATTTTTGGTGTCTGAGCAGATAATGACCAGTTTCAGATTGAGTTTGGGTTTCGTCCTGGTTGACCTTCTTTGGACTGTATGATGGCTCCAGAACAGAAATTTCATGGATAATAAAAATTTTCATGACAGATGCACATGTACAGACTTTTTGTAGCAATGCTTGCAGAAATTGGCCTGTTTGGTGTGTGGGTGCATAATGACCACTTACAGATCGAGTTTGTATTAAGTCCTGGTTGACCTACTTATGACTATATGACCGCTCCTGAACATTTCATGGAAAATAGAAATTTGCACATGTACGGACTTTTTTTCGCAGTGCTTTCAGATATTGGCCTAATTTTTGGTGTGACAGCAAAATGACAACTTACAGATTGAGTTCGCGTCTTGTCCCTGTTGACTTACTTAGGACCATATGACGGCTCCTGAACATAGAAAATTTCATGAAAAATTGAAATTTTTATGATAAATGCACATGTACGAACTTTTTTTTGCAATGCCTGCAGATATTAGCCTGATTTTTTGTGTGGGGCAGATTATGACAAGTTACAGATAGTTTGCATTTTGTCCTGGTTGACCTACATTTGACTGTATGACGGCTCCTGAACATAGAAAATTTTACAAACTTTAACAAATATTTCTAATTTGCTCCAGCCGGAGGCATTCGTGTCATTCCAACAGATTTAGTTTTTAGGTATATCAGCTTTTTCTGTATCATATTTTCTCCAAAGTTATATTTCCAAACTTAAGAATTTTTAACAAAATCACATGTAAATTATGGTACATGAAACTGAGAGATGTGCTGTGTCAGTCTTTTAGTATAAGTGAACTGCAGTCTTTTTTAGCAACTGTGTACTCTGGTCTCCCTGATTATTTAGAAAATGACTGGAATATATGTTATTGTAAACATATAGGCCTTAGCTTTGAATGCCACTGCAGAACTCATTTTTGAGGCTTCTGCATAGAGGATAAAAAAAAGTTGATTAAAATTTCTCATTATGGAGTTATTTGATACTTTTTCAGTCCAGTTTAGACGATCTGTATATTTTTTGTTGCCATGCATGCACAATAGGAGCATTGTAATACTAGCATTTCTATGGACTGTTCCATTGTTGCTAGCATGTCATTAATTGATGGTTCAGAACGTTTGTAAATCAATTAGTAGCATGAGTGCCAGTCTTTCTTCAAATACCCAGACACATAGTCCCTGATTTGAATCCTAAAATGATAAAACAAGTAACCGAACTGTTAGATAATTTTGGTATGTAAATATCTATAAAATTTTGAAGTCGAATATATGATTTAAGTTTTCAGTAAATCATTGACCTTTAAAATTTTTTTTATAAGAATTGAATATGCTGATTATATACTTTCAGTCATGATGTGCTATAGTGATGGGTCATTGTCCATCGTCCTTCCGTCTGGCCGTTTGTTAGCAGGCATAAATCGTAACCATAAGGGCTAGTGTGGCAGACGTCAAAGAGATTAGTTTGTCGCTCCACCAGTAGATGTCGACTTCGGTCGGTCGAAAGTAGTTTTTAATGACTGCGCATCATGTTCTGCGCAAGAGGAAGCGTTAAGTCGCAATTCAAGAGAAGGCACATGGTTTGCGCCCTGTTCATGTACATTGGAATTGTTTCCTGTGTTGTGCTTGTTACAGCTAAGATCGACCCAGATGGGGTACGTAGTTCATTTTATTAGATGTCATTTATACTTTTTTCATGGGAATACGTTGTTAAAGACCTCATATATGCACGAGATTGTAAGATTACGGCAGCGTTCTTAAACTGGCATGAAATGGCCATGTAGTTTGTTAATGCCCGACAGGAGATGTTTTGTAGCCAACTGACCTTCTCTCATGATGATGTTAACTGATTTATTTGCATAGAGTGATGGCGTAGGTGTTTAATAAATTAGTTATAATAACTTTTATTAACGCCATACAGGGGTAGAGTTGCATGTTCGGATTTCCTGCGTAGTTATTTCAATGTCTCCAGATTATCGCCGAGATATTCATTTATTGGTATGTACCCGAGTCGGTGTCGCATTTAAATAATGTTGGAGAATTGATGGTTTACATTTCGGATATGGACGAGTAAGGCATCATAGTAAATTGGTCCTTTCATATGTCATTTGACAGCACTTGGTCCAGGGTGTTGGTGCCAGCTCAGGAGTCACACTCCAGTCCAGTAGATCCTTATGTGCTGTTTCCGGCGGCTGTATAGGCTGTGTGAAGGTATAACATGAAATTGTTTGATACCAGTATAGGGTATATAGATTTGGTTTATGTGTAATATGCTGCAGTTTGAGCACTCAGTAACATTCAGTAACACTCAGTAAGACACTGTAATACTTATTATATATTTGTGTGTATTAATTGTTTATTTAGCAAATATCACAGTTGTTACATATACTGTGTACTCTAAAAGAGTTATGTTTGTGTGGACTAAAACATGTACTCTGACACTGCATTACTTTGGTACTGTATAACTGTAAGTGTAAGACAGACAGTCTGTTATAGCTATATTATGGTTAGTAATATGAGTCATAATGTTACTGTACATTACCATGTGTTTTTTTATGGTCATGTGACTATGGTTATTTGTAATACCTTTTCGTAATACCTTTTCATGTTTATCATGTCTATTTGGCACTCTATGTGTTCATGAGTTGTGCTCGCCCGAGACTTACCGCTACCATATTTTGTGTATTTTCAATAGGTGCCAGCCACATAAAGATACAGACACATGTACTACTTTCCTTTGTGTATGTGGAACATCATATATAAGAGCAATAAACTGTTCTGGTCACAGCAGCACGAGTTTTGTCATGTAGATCACTGTAAAGTGGTTACATGAATTTGGTGGCAGCGGATGGGATGCTGTGGAGATGTTCTGATGAGTGGCTGGCGGGAGATTGCTGCTGTGAGATGTCTGACAGAGACACCTGTATGCAGAGGATAGATGACGGGCGAGATGTGGACACAGGACTTGTGGAATTCTTGCCAGTGGTGATTGGGCCCGTAGCAGCAGTGACTGATCCGGACTTTGCAGTGGATTGCTGGATTTTGTGGCTTTTCCTATCCTACAGATTGTGTGCACAGTTGTAATTACTGATTTAATGTAGAGCTACCCTTTGTTTAAACTTTGTTTTTAAGGCTGTGAGGACTTCTTAAAAGTGACTAGCAGAAGATTATTTCCATGTTGACACATGTGGACAATGGGAAATGATGCCAGTGGGTAATACTGTGTGCTACCAGAGACATTTTGATTTTATGCTGTAACTGGAGTCTTATCAAGAGAGTGTTGATCATTTAACAGAGTTTAAGATCTGGACTTTTATGTACTTATTTGATGCTGAAGTCATATATAGTTTATGTTGATGCTTATAGTGCATAAAATGTTTTATTCCATGCAGAGAACACAACTCGCATGCTGATATGCACGTGGTAAGTGGTTGTTGGAATAACAGCTGATGAAGCATTATGTTCATGATTTATGCCCATGATGCAACCTTGTATTATTGTATTATGCCAATACAGTACAGGTCCTTGATAACTGGCCAAAGCTGATTTTTAAGTGGATCAGAGTTTCTTGATTAATGTTCCCACTACATGATATATTTTGATTCCGATGGTTAAATGCTTTGATATAATGTCTGAGGTACATGGTCAAATGGATTAGCTTGATACTGATACAAATGTTGTGTGCTGACAACAAGGTTGAGTGGTGAAAAGTTTTCAGAGTTTAAATTGTTCAGTTGTGCTGGCAGTATAGGAGAGCCAGGGATGCGTGATGTTTATAGCTTTATTGACTGTTCATCAATACCAGACAGCATTACAGGTATGTTGTACCAGATATGTTTACAATATCAGGTGGAAATAACATTCTGATATATTGAAGACATATGGTCATACATTGATACTGTGAAGGTTGATTGTAACTGTTTTGTTGAATGTACATTATCTTTGCATGGACCGGGAGTATTTCACAGGAATTCCTAGATTTTTATTTGTCCTGTTCATGAGCAACTGTTTATACAAATGATAATTGTTAATATGTCACAGTAGTGTCAGGCTGTTTTGCCAGAGTCACTATGGGCTCATAGTCAAACTTGAGTATCTGACCGTTTCACTTTGTATATCACACCTGTTTAGTAAGGACAGAGAGCCTCTGATTTTAATGTGAGTTTTACTCCTGGGCTATTAAGGGAGGAGTAAGGGGTTTGAGGTTGTACATTCATATCATTTGAATCAGTGCAAAATAGTTACGATATTTTAAATATGGGAGAGGAGCTTGAAGCCCTCAGACATCGATTGGAGCAGCTACAAGCCAGGTTAGATCAGGGAGTGTCAGTGGGAGCCCAGGCTTCCCCTCCTGCAGCACCCCCAGCTGTGAGAGTGGTTTATGCCCACAGGAAGCTGCCCAGTTTCAGCGGAGATCCATCTAAGCTGGATGACTGGATCCTTGAGGCTCGAGGAGCAGTCCGAAGCCAGGGGCTGGAAGGGCGTGATGCGACCGATTTTCTGATGTCTTACCTAGAGGGAGCGGCAAAGAACGAGGTCAGGTATGCTGAGGTTCGTGACCCGGATCAGATGTTTGAGCTGCTGGAGGATGCTTTTGGTGAAAAGAAGAGCGCGTCAGAGATCCTCGACTTATTTTACAATCGCAAACAGGGTGGCAAGGAATCGCTGAGGGACTTTTCCCACGGTCTCATAGCTCTGGCAGAGCGAGCCCTAAAGAAGGATCCAGGCTGCATTGTGAACAAAGATCATACACTGAGGGACCGTTTCGTTGAAAAGATACGTGACAAGGTTCTACGGAGAGACTTAAAGAGAGAAATAAAGAGAAATCCTGATGTAACTTTCCAGGAGATCAGACATGAAGCTATTGCTTGGTCGGAGGATGACGATGTGCAGAGTAAAGCCTCGACTCAGGTTGTTTCAGCGGATACCACAGAACAAACACCACGATCATTTGGTATGTCGGCTGCAGTAGCTGGACAACTAGAACAACTTCGGCAGGAGCAGGCAACGTTGAGGACTATGCTGGAAAAGAGCCAGCAGCAGCAGGCAGCGCTAGTTCGTCAAAACCAGGACTTACTGAAAGTATTGCAGGGCAAGCGTGAGCCACTACCCAGGACTGGAGGCTACAGTTCAGGTGCTAGAGGTGTTAGGTGTTACTCTTGTCAAGAGTATGGACATATTCGTAGGGATTGTCCCAAGAGGAACCAGACTCCGACTCAGGAGGAGGAAATCCCAGTTGCTGCTGTGTCGACTGGCAGCCCTAACATTGACACTCAGCAGGTAGTTGGTGAGAATAGCTCTGATTCCAGGATGGAGTTGATGCGTAAGACGATTGGTGGAAGAGCAGTCACATGTGCCAAGATAGGTGGGTTAGAGATACAGTGTTTAGTGGACACAGGGTCCCAGGTTTCGACGGTCTCAGAAGAGTTCTACAGGGAACACCTGGATGGTCACCTACTCGAGACACATGGATGGTTGACGCTGAACGCGGCTAATGGGCTTGATATCCCGTACTTAGGTCTGCTTGTCTTACCAGTAGAGATAGAGGGAGTGGAGCTTGCAGATGTCGGCATATTAGTCATGAAGGACACCCCTGAGGTTAAGGAGAAGCGAGAAGCAGTTCCAGGACTTCTCGGAACCAATGTTCTGAAACAGCTACCTAGTTTCCGGGAAGCAGTTTGCATTGATAGCCAGAATTGTTCTGTTCCAGCAGAGATGACTGCCAAGTTCGTGCGGGTGGCTGAGCTTTCAGAAGTATTGGTCCCATCGAACAGTATCTGTGATGTTAGGATTACTATACCTAAGGTAGATGGAGCGGTGTTAGTGGAGCCATTGCAGCAGCTAGTGCAAGGTGGCTTGCAGTTAACCCCAACCCTAGTCGAGGGAGGAGAGGGACCGCTGCGGATACCTGCTGTGAACTTTTCGAGTTCGGATGTGGTCCTTAAGCCGAAATTCCGAGTTGGTACAGTTTGTAAGGTGAACCCAATTGACAGGGGTATTGACATAGATGTTGTCATGGATAAGCATGAACTGCGAGTGAGTGTACCCGCTGACTCGGGACAGAAATCAACCCAACTTCCCACAGTGGACCTCTCAAGATTTGAAGGCACTATAGAGGAGAGAGAGCAGGTGGAAGATATGCTGAGGAGGAATGCTGATGTTTTTGTGGCTGAAGGCGAACTACTTCCTGCCACCCCTTCCATTCAGCATCCTATCCGAACAACTGATGACACTCCAACCCAAGAACCATATAGGAGGATTCCACCCCAGCTGATAGATGGTGTGAGGGAACATCTGAAGGATTTATTGAGAAAGGGGATTATAGTTGAAAGCGCATCAGAATATGCGTCTCCAGTAGTCATTGTCCGAAAGCGATCAGGTGAGATCCGTCTTTGCGTGGACTATAGGAGGTTGAACCGCAAGGTAAAGAGGGACGTATTTCCCCTGCCGAGAATTGAAGAGTCGCTTGACGCGCTGAGTAACGCACAGTACTTTAGTACGTTGGACTTGGCTTCGGCCTACCATCAGGTCGAGGTAGTGCCGGAAGACAGACCGAAGACTGCGTTCACAACTCCGATGGGTCTCTTTGAGTTTGTGAGAATGCCTTTTGGCCTCAGCAATAGTCCAAGTACTTGGCAACGACTGATGTCGCGTGTTTTTCGTGATGACATGTTCAACATTCTGCTAGTATATCTTGACGATATAATTGTGTTTAGCAGTAGTATCAGTGAGCACATCCAGAGGTTAGAGACAGTGTTTAACCGATTGCGTACTCATGGACTGAAACTGAAGGGAGAAAAGTGTTCTTTCTTCTGTAAGAAAGTAAAGTTCTTAGGGCACATAGTCAGTCCTGAAGGGGTTGCCACTGACCCAGATAAGTTACGAGCGGTGGTTGATTGGCCAACACCAAGAACACTAAAGGAGCTGTGCCGGTTCCTTGGCTTCAGTTCATACTACCGACGGTTTGTTCAGGGGTTTGCACGGATGGCTGCACCTCTACACCGGCTTGTTAGCAAAGCCATGGAGAAGCAGAAGGGACAGAGATCAAAGTCTGTGAGAATAATTGATCTCTGGGGCCTGGAACACCAAGAGGCATTTGAGAAACTCAAGGCAGCATTGACACATCCTCCGCTGCTAAGCTACCCTGATTTTGGTCAACCATTCACGTTAGAAACGGATGCCTCATTACAAGGTTTAGGGGCTGTGCTTAGTCAGGAACGTGACGGGAGGAAGTGCGTGATCGCGTATGCTAGTAGAGGGTTGAGGGGAACTGAGCGTGATCCAGGACAGTACAGTTCAAAACGCCTTGAGCTCATCGCTCTGAAGTGGGCAATTTGTGATAAGTTCAGGGAGTACCTACAGTACGGAACATTTACCGTTCTGACAGATAATAACCCACTAACTTACCTGCTTACGAAAACTAAACTACCAGCAGTCGAGCAGAGGTGGGCAGCCGCTTTAGCAGCATTCAACTTTAACATTCAGTACCGATCCGGTAGGAGAAACGCAAGCGCGGATGCCTTGTCAAGGCAAGAGGAGCGCCCATGGGATATAGAACAAAGAGTGCAGCAGACGCTGGGTGACATAGCGGAGATGACGAGTGTGCCACATGAGTTGTGTTCTGCAGCTCTGGATTTGTCAGAGGAACAGGTTGACCAGCCAAGAGAGTTGTTTCAGGAGGAAGTTGCAACGTGCTTACCCTCATTGTCCTCTGAAACGGTTGCCATGATGCAGGTGAGGGATCCAGATGTCGGAAAAGTCCTCGGTTACTGGTTGAAGGGGCAGAAGCCAAAGTTGCATGTAAGGAAACAAGAGTCCATCCCAGTGCAGCTGATGATTCGGCAGTGGTCCAGGCTAGGAACACAAGACGGAATACTCTATCGTAGGGTACGTGACCCTCTTTTGGGAGAAATAAAGCAGATCGTCCTTCCAGCTTCTCTTCAGTCAGATGTATTGCGCGCCATGCACGACCAACATGGTCATCAAGGCGTTGAACGCACCGAGGCCATGGTTCGGGCCAAATATTACTTTCCGAAGATGTCCACTTTCATAAAAGACTGGATCGAGAATTGTGATAGGTGTATTCTTGCAAAGCATCGCAAGGTTAGAACACCACTGGGGTCCCTCCTGGCAACACGACCCTTAGAGTTAGTCTGTATGGATTTTACGTTACTTGAAAGGTCCAGAGATGGCCGTGAGAATGTTCTCGTCCTTACTGATGCCTTCACCAAGTGGGTTGTGGCGATCCCAACCAAGGACCAGAGTGCAACCACAGTGGCCAAGTGTTTAGTGAAGGAGTGGTTTTACAGCTACGGGCCGTGTATGCGTTTACACTCCGATCAGGGCAGATCATTTGAGGCGAAGGTTGTGCAGGAGTTGTGTCGCCTTTACGGGGTTCAGCGGTCACACACCACGAGGTACCACCCGGCTGGTAATGGCCAAGTAGAACGCTTCAATAGGACTATGCACGACCTACTGCGGACACTTCCTCCACACCAGAAGGTCAGATGGACAGAACACCTTAGTGAGTTAGTGTTTGTATACAACACAACACCTCACAGCTCCACGGGATATTCTCCCTTTTACCTATTGTTTGGAAGGGACCCTAAACTTCCAGCGGATTTCCATTTAGGATTAACCCTAGAGAGTGATGATTTAGTGAGAAGTCAGATTGACTGGGTTGTGATACATCAGCAAAGGTTACAGGAGGCATATAGACATGTCACAGAGAGACTGCAGCAGGCAGCAGCTGCGAGGAAACAAGTTTACAACAGAAAAGCAAAGGAAGCTCCGTTATCCTTAGGGTCAAGGGTTTATTTGCAACAGTTTATGAAAGGACGTTCGAAGATCCAAGACTCGTACGGCTCAAAGGTCTTTAAGGTAATCGACCAGCGAGGAGACCAAGATGTTTACAAGATTGAGCCTGCGGACGGGTTTGGACCAGTGAAGTGGGTTAACCGGTGCCAGCTGAGGATATGCCCAGAACCGAGAGATCTGCAACAACCAATCACTCTTCCGGAGTGGCAGGGAAGAGATGTTGACGAGAGAATACTTGATACTGTCTCGGAGGAGGAGGAACTGGATGGGACATTGCTTATAACTGAGAATCCTGCCCCAGGAAGGTCGGATCGAGATCCTGTTAGGCTTCCAGACAGAGGTCAAGCTCATATAGAACATCCGTCTGTTGTACATAGGAACATTGAACCGGTACGAAGGACTACACGACCGACAGCTGGGATGCATAGTAACGTTCATCATCTACCAAGATCTTTGGCACATCCCAGAGTAGAATATGTTAACATAGAACACAACCATAAGGAGACTACGGTGTTATGACGATGTAAAGCTTGTGTAGATTGTCATATTAAGTACATTTTATTTGTATGTTGCGCATGTTCACATGCAATATCTCTATTTTGTTTTGGTACTTTGTAACTTGAGTTAATTATGTCTAGCTTTCAGTAGCTACTAAGCTTTCAGAGTTTGTTACCCAGGTTAGGATGCTAGGCGTTAGACGTCAGATCCTCTTTGTAAAGGTTTATATATAGAAACTAGCACATTTCATAAGTGTGGACTAAGGGTATTTGTAACCTTTTTATTTTTCTCAAGATGGGATGTAGTTGAGAAAAAGGAGGGGTGCATGTGGCAGACGTCAAAGAGATTAGTTTGTCGCTCCACCAGTAGATGTCGACTTCGGTCGGTCGAAAGTAGTTTTTAATGACTGCGCATCATGTTCTGCGCAAGAGGAAGCGTTAAGTCGCAATTCACGAGAAGGCACATGGTTTGCGCCCTGTTCATGTACATTGGAATTGTTTCCTGTGTTGTGCTTGTTACAGCTAAGATCGACCCAGATGGGGTACGTAGTTCATTTTATTAGATGTCATTTATACTTTTTTCATGGGAATACGTTGTTAAAGACCTCATATATGCACGAGATTGTAAGATTACGGCAGCGTTCTTAAACTGGCATGAAATGGCCATGTAGTTTGTTAATGCCCGACAGGAGATGTTTTGTAGC